>OY756211.1:40600940-43148440 GCA_963576795.1 Metopia argyrocephala | reverse complement strand
CTGCTAGGACTATTATGATGACGATTATGATTATATGATATGATAAAAAGAGCGACAAGAAATATGGCGTCGTTTGCTGTCCCTGTCGCTCTACTTTTGTAGCGTCCCTGCTGAAAAACTCTGTACAAAAGAGGGTTTTTTAAGCTCACATAATTATTGACTAGTTTCTATTATTAAAAACAAAATTAAGCACTTACATATTATAACGTAGCGCATGGTGGCAACTTAAAAAGACCATCTACCATAGAAAGCCAAGTAGCAATGGGTCTAGAATGTCGAATTTTTAGTATTTTAGATCGAAATTCCTTAATTCTTTGCCATTCGCTAAAGCTGTAGCCTAACTTAGACGTTTGCGGTGTTATCTTGTCTTATCAGTGTTAAAGCAAGTGTGTGTACGTGTAATGACAAATTTATTTTTGTCAATTAAAAATCGTGCAAAAAATTACCGTGTAGAAACAGAATTAGGTGTACAAAGCGAATGAAATAAAATTTTTCCGTGTTTGTTACTTTATATTTTTAGTAATTTGTTTAATATAAGTATTAAATGATAAAAATAAAGTTCAATGGAAATTATTGCTTCTGATTGATATTCTGAAACTTATTTTAAAAGCCAAAAGAAGAAGTCTAGTTATATTTATATTACGAGTATAATAGAAATACAGTTTATTTTCAACAATATTATGATTTTGATATTTTTGTTTTGCATTCTTCACAAAAATGAAAACTCAGAAATATGTAGTTTTATTCGTATAGAATTAAATTCATTTAATAATTATTATCGATTATTTATTTCATTTCAAACAGCGGGAAAAGGAACAAAAAAAAAGTGGTTGATAGATAACTAAATATGTACATAAAAATAATATCTAAATAATATTGAAAGTTAAAAAAAGTGATGCTTAAATGCTTAATTTAAAATGATTTTAATTCAAAGTCATACATAACACAACGTTAACGTTTGATTCAATTACAAATTATAATTGAAATAATAACAATTGCCCACATACTGTTGTCTATAAAAATAGTTTTTTTTAAATGGCATTTGTATCGTATTGTTAACAATCTAACAATTGTGCAGTTAAACAAGCAATCAGGCAGGCAGGCAGGCTAGCTGGCTGGCATTAAGTCAGCCCAAGCAGCAGGCAGACAGATTGTGCTGGTACGAGTATTGTGTTGGTGGTATTGTTGGAAGACCAAACCCTAAAAAAATTATACAACAACATGAAGAATTACAGATCAAAAGCAATAAACAAACTCATCTATTTTGAAATGGGAGAAAGACAAGGCAGCAGTAATAATTATATTTTGTTGGTGAGCAAGAAAGAACACCCCTTGAGCGACAAACAATTTTATAACAACAACCACAGACAACCAACAGGAATATAAAAATAAATTATATACTTATATAAAATAAAATTCATTATTATATTTTGATTTAATGTGATTATGATTATTATTATTGTAGTTGCTGTTGTTGTTGGTTGTTTTAAATTCTTGGAGGCGAGTGACTTTTCAAGAATTTTTAAAAAAATTACTGGATTTAAAAACTTACAGTCTGTAAAGATCGAATAAGTGATTCGGACACTTAAAGATAAACTTGAAAAGATAAATCTTAGCCAGGTTATCCTTTAATTTTGGAGACAAATTTAAGAGTAATTACACACAATGGTACCCACAATAACGAATCGATTCTACGATAACACTGTACAACAATTTAAAATTTTTTGCAAAATTACGGGGTTCTGACAATTGATCCTGGTAGAGGAGACTAAAAAAATATATACGTGTGTCGGCGGTTTGACAGATCACATCGGAATTTTATTTTAGAGGCGGATAAAATTTTCCATCTCTGGCCAACTCTTGCAGCATATCGGTATAAAAAACTGTTTTCCTTACATCGGAGGTGTATGGTATGTTCATCAACTTTGTAGAAAATATAACGACAAATATTTTCGTAGAACATATTAACCCTCTAACTCCCCAGCATAACTGCGTTTTGTGGCTTTATTCTAACAAATTTTAAAAAGTGGGTGGGGATGAAATGTTCTGCAAAAATGTTGGCATAAAATTTTACTATATACATATGTCGTCAGAATACACCAAAACCCAAAACTTAACAAAAACGTCTAAAAACAGTCAAATTCAAGATTTAGGGTTAATTAAGTTATTGTTCAAAAATATAGATCACCCCATCCCTGACGCGAAGGTTTGATTTTACAGTACTGAGTACTTTTAAATATGCATACGTCCCTATGACTTCAAATTTGTGCTTGCATTCTTGGCTATTTTATTTTTATCATCGTTTTATTTTATTAGTATCATCTACCAGGATTAATCGTCAGAACCCCGTAATTTTTTTTCGTGTTGAACAGGTTAATTAAGGAATATAACTTTTAAAAAAAATAACTTTAATATTTCTTTTAAACCAAATGGGTTATTGTTACAATTGAAATTAATAGTTGTTTTACATGGTTGGTTTAATAACTTCAAAATGTCTTAATTTTGTTTTTAATGAACTTTATATTGCATGACATACAAATTAAACATGATATGCCATCTCGACAGATTTTCCTTCATACCAGCTTAAGTGTTTTATAAAAAACTTATCAGTTTTTAATGTGACATGTAAAAAATCACTGTAGAAAAAATAAACTTACACTTGTAGGTAAAAAATTAGCTTATCTTTTACAGAAAATTAGTTAAATTGGTTTTATTTGTTTGTTGGTTTTATTTTGAGACCTTTTGTGGCAACAGCGTGATTTTGGGACAATATTACAGTTTTTTATATTTTCTTATTGACTATTCACTAGGGTATTCAAACGATTAATCGTTAATCGATTAATCGAACAATTGTGTTCAAATAATTGTTCGAACAATTAAAAATAGTCAAATTTCGAATAACGAATAACTCGAATAATTTCCTACGATTAATCGATTAATCCATATAAAAAAATACTTTATTTATAGAAATAATAAATGGTATTAATAAACTTTCAAAGTGTTTTAAAATATTTAATAAATCTAATAAAAAACAAAAGAAATTGCAAACATATGTTGTGCTGCAAGAAAAGAAAAAGAAATTCGTCTTGTACATGCTGTAAAGCATCGATGGTCGTCCTTATCTTCCATGATTGAAAATTTTCTTGGTATTTGTAAATACGTAAATTACGCTCTATCTAATTTTAGTTTGAGGACTTTTACAGGTATGGAAATTAAAGTTGTATCAAAATTGAATAAAGCCCTTAAACCACTTGATGTCGCTATTACGGAGCTCGGCAAGGATTCTGCTACATTGATAGATTTAGAAGGCATTATACAATTTGTTATTTATACAATGGAAAATGCAAACAATCCTTTTTAAATTAGTTATTAGAAAGGCTTAAGATTCGAATAAATAAAAGACGTTTAAAACTACTTTGTACACCTATTTTATATCTAAATTCTAGTACATTTTCACTTTTTCAAAGTGTTGCACAAAATCTGAAACAAAAGATTTTGCAAACAAATTGTTTTTGAGAATGTTTTTAGAAAATACGGAACAAAATGTGAAAGATGATTATGTCAGATTGCAGAAGATTTAATTGAAATAAACGAAATTAATCGAATATCACAATTAAATGAAGCAATTAAAAGTGTACAAAATTTCAAAAAACCTAAAAGAGGCTGCAATGATTTAATGGATGATTTCTTATATTTAGAAAAAACCAAAAACAGAACCGAAAAATTATATATTCTTTTCCATGCCCTTCTCTCAATTTCTCCAACATGTACAATCAGCGAGAGAGTCTTCTCAAAATCGAGTTTTATTAAAACTAAAGAAAACCATCGGTTGAGAGGTAAACTAAATTACTAAATATAAATAATATTACAAGACTATTTTAATAGAAGTGCATAATTTTTTAAATTAATTTTTAACTCATAATATGAATTATTTTTAATTACTTATTTAATATTTCTATTGCATACGAAGTAGTAAATTATTACTTTTATATATTAAATCGTTACATACATATATGATATTAAAATTAATTAAGGAATTATTTATGGTTTAGTTTTCCAACAATATGTTTGTGTACTATAGTTAACTATAGTTAATGAATTTTTAAAAAGTTATTACATTACAATGTTTTTGGTTGTTATTATTTGTTTTTTTTTAATAAAATGTTTTAAAAATCCACAAAATTGGTATGTTATTTTATATAAAACAAAATGCGATTAATCGAACAATTTTGAAATTTTATTCGATTAATCGATCAAGAAAAAAACCCGAATAATTACTCACTCGATTAATCGACCAAAAAAAAAAGTCGAATAATTGAATACCCTACTATTCACCCATCAACCATTTAGTTTGCTGTAGATTTTCTGGGTTCATTGGAAAAAAAGGATTTTTCCATATTTGCATGTCATGTTAAAAAAGGATAACCGATGAATTAAGCTTGAGAATTTTATAAATTATATTATGTTTTTTGTGAGTCTCTGCAGTTTAGTGAGTGGTGTGCTAAGCTGTTAGTAAGAGGGTTTCGTAACCCTCCAATAGGAAAATATATAAATAAGTTCATAAAAGTGTACTCTCAATATTTTACTTTTTCTTTGCGTTGCAATTTTAGGAGTGGTTGTTGCGGTCGCCGTACTCTAGTATGTAGAGTGTTGGCTTACTAAACAAGAGCTCCGGGTTGAAATCCCAGCTCTGACATCTTGAAAGAAAAAACATAAAAAAAACAACTTAGCAATCCTCTGGCAAAAGCTCTGACAGTAACTGATTGCCATGAACAAGCTTCTCAAGTCTGTTACTCGAAATATACCTTAAATTGTAGGTTTCGGTACTCATGGATAAAAATTGGCACACACAATACGTATGCTGTGAGAAGCTAGTCCGTAACTCTGAAAAAGGATTGTAATGGTCTGCTATAAAATTTATTAAAGTTTGCTTATATGTCTGCTTGTATACTTATGTTTGAGAAACTGGCTTGGCAAAAATCTTTCTCCCTTTCATCAGGCCGTGCTGTCAGGCAAAATTTGATAATGCAATACCTTCCTTTGACGCATGGAAAAATGTCATAACAAAGTCGTAATGTAAATTGTATGTAAACTGTATGCATATATGTAGTCGGCGTGGTCTAGTGGTTAGTGTATTGGCTTACTGAGACGATAGCGCCGGGTTCAAATCTCAGCTCTGAAATCTTGAAAAAAAGAAATATGAAAAAATTATTTCTTTCGGCGAGTACCTCTCAGCAGTCTTCTAGCAAAAGCTCTCTTTTATCAAATCTGTCGTTTGGAGTCGACTTTAAACTGTAGGTCTCGGTGTTCATGGATAAAAATTAACACATACAACATGAGTGCTGCAAGAAGCTAGGCCGTAATCCTGACACAGGGTTGTAAGGGCCAGTTATGTATGTATGTAACTTATAAAACAGTGGATCTGAAAAATACTTTCATTTAGACCATTTGGCTCATCTTTTGACCACAAAACATATTGTGGGTAATACATACTTCGAATTGCTGTACGTGTCAATTGAATTTATTTTTGCACACACATCTAATAGAATATCAGAATTATCATAACAAAAGTTTCTTGATCTCTGGAAATACTGAATGAGAATTGAGGGTGTTGAGTATCATGATATTTTGTATTTTCTGAATTATCTCTTAACCTCTGGATTTGAAAATTCGATACTTACAAATTTTATAATACATGAAGATAGTTTAATAAAATTGTGAACCTAACTCTAGAACGATTCGCTTTATCCACACATTAAATTGGTAAATTTTTTATTAAACGTAGTAGAATTGGCAGCGCTGGCAAGAATAATATTCATACTGTTCATGTTACTGTACACTGTTATTTCACTACAATATTAGATTTTGTTTTGGGATTTTACTGTTACACTAAAAACATAACAATTAATATTGAGTTATCGAAACATATACCAAATAATACAGTGTTTGTTCGTTCAAAAATATAATCACGGAGCTTTTGGTTTCACTATTAAAACTTTGTTAAAAACTGTAATACTTGTAGGTAATACTGTACAGTAGTAGGCTTTGACTTTTATAAGGATTTGTTTAGCCCTCTATTTAGAACAAACATATAAAATAATTTGAGTGTAATAATTAAGAGTTGAAAAATTGTTAAAAAGTGTTTAAAGTAAAATAATTGATGGGCAAGTCTAATTCCAAAAATTTATGTGTAACACCCAGTTGCACTAGAACTTGTACTACATAAAGACATAGTTTTGGAGTATTTCACATAAGAGCTTTTCTCAAAAACACAAATTTCATTAAGATATCATATTGTATTATATATAAAAGTAATTCAAATAAAATTAAATGAATTTTGATAAAAGATGTATGAAGATAGACGAAAGAATTCTTATATTATTTTATTTAAAATTCTTAGAAATATCACAACTAGAAAGATATATTCGGTCCATATTTAATAAACCTATTGACAACAATGAACTTTTCGAAGAGTACACATGCATGTACTAATATTGAAGAAACTAAAACAAATTATATTTAAAAACAATCACGAACGTTACAATAATATTTTATATTTAAGAAGATGCTTCTCAACCATTTTGCCTTGATGTTTTCAATACAAAATATTTAATTATATAAGTATGTATGAATGTATTTGCCTAATGAATTTTAGAGATTGAAATTATGAATTAAAAATAAATTTTATTAAATAAAATTCAATAATCATTTAAACACATTGAGAACAACAGCATGAATAAAATTTTTATGGTCTCTCCCCTTATATTTTGCCAAGAAGAGTATTTGAAATTTAAAAACGAACAAGCAATTCATCTTATTTCAGTTTTGATTTCATCATCAACATCATTTTAATTATTTAAAGAAACAAAAAAAGAATAAATAATATTTCATCTCAAAATAAAATTTCAAATGATTTAATGTTTATTAAACATTTTTCATTCATTAGAAATACTTGTTTTTCTTCGTGTTGCTGGCCCATATTTCAAATTAGTTTTTGTGTTGATCGATATGAAAAAAAAAAATGAAATCTTAAATATGTTGTTACACATGTTCGTTTAGAAAAGATCTAATAAATTTATAATACTTGTATGAAAAATTTAACGCTTTACTTGATAGTTTTTTATTTAAATATTGAGTACAATTGCTTCGATCATAATTGAAAAAATATAACTTTTTTAGGATGACATTGATTCATTTAGTTTTACATTACACTTACGCACAGCTACTGTACTGATCGTTAGCTAATATAAAATGTTAAGATTAACCCAATCTTTGGAAGAACTTCCTAGCTTGTTTGGTTTGATGCAGGAACGATTATAGCAACACGGAACTTATATGTTATGTGGAGCCTCCACACAATCATAATATTTACGATAATAGATTTTTACATTGTTGTAAAATTTCGTTAAGAACACGTATTTAAACCATAGTGCATACCATGATGAAACTTCAACAAAAATAACAAGAACAACACAACAATTTTACTACCATTTAAAATGAAAGAGACAGCAAGATCGTTTATTCGAATTTTTTCAAAAACCGGTTTTTGAATAGTTCGAATAATTCAAATTAAAAAAAAACCGCTTTTCGGTTAAAAATTATTTAAAAAACCGGTTAACTGGCTATTAGTATAAATTAAATAAATCACTTGGTTATGAAAATAAATTTCATTCTCCACCTTGAGAATGACCTTTCACTCAAAGTGCTTGTTGGGCATGTAGAATATAAAGCATTAACCAATTTTTCAAGCCTTTCAGTTCTCTTATGACACTTGCTAATCATATTTTTTTAATAATTTCAAATGTATGTATATTTTTGAAAAAAAAAAAACACTTCTGTAACTATTTTCTTATAATAAAAATTTTAATAGTTACAGATGTGCAAAAAAACCGGTTATTCGTGGTAAAAACATTGGTCTATTAGATATTCGAAAAATTTTTATTTTTAAAAAGCCGGTTTCAGTAAAACCAAAAAAACCTGTAAAACCCGATCGAATAATTACCGATCGATCTACTTACTGTATACCCTTAAACTTCCAACTTAGAAAACCTAGTAGACCGGCAGTGTTGCATTTTTATTTTTGCCAAAAAATTTCGGTGCAAAGATTACGTAAAAGGAATATGTAACAATAAAATGTCAAGTTTACACGGTAGCGTTACTAATTTATTTCATACAACTTACTAATCAAAGCACTTTTGAAATTTAATTGTAAATCAAAACAGTGTAACAGGCTAAGGTCACCTAACCAATCAAATTTTGTAAATGCTAAATAAATATTTTTGGTAAGAAATAATTTTGAAAATAGGGCTGTTTCCGTCTCCATTTTTATTTTATTAATATATAAGTTTTATTCTCCATCTTTGATGTTATAGACGTCAAAGCATTTATTTAGTCATAAATCATATATTTTTTTGTTAAAATGACTTGAAATAAACGAAAAGAATAAAACAATTTACAAACCAACTATCAAAAAGTCAAAAATTAAAATATGCCGGCGCCATTACACAAAATATTTTTCTGAAAATAAATGATCAAAATTGGGGTAACTGCATAGCATATCATACAATTTTTCTTTATTAAGTAAGATAATAGCAAAAGTTAATAAAGAAATACAAATTTAAAATGCTTTAAACGCGTTTAATTACAATATAATTTCTATTAAAATGATTAATTTTTAAATTATTGAACGTAAATCATTACAAATCACTAAACATTAATATACATATGCATGTATGTATGTATGTATATATGCATATGTAAATACAGACAGCTATTTATTTATTACATGCCCATGTATTTTGTACATATATATGTATTTATGAACTCATCATCACGAGTGAATTAAATTTCCCTACAAATTGAAAGATTTGTGCTTCCTTAGAATGAACATTTCATTTTCTGATTTTAATTTTTTTCTGGTAAAATTAATTAGAAAATGTTTTTCATTTTATTTTAATTCGACACTTTTTCTTTTCAATTAAATTAAAGCCAATTTTTATAATGCAATCAAATTTTGATCGTAATTATGTGCAACATTTAAAAATGTGAATGTGGAAGTAACTGAAATGCATTTTCAAAAAGTTTATGAAATTTGTTACAAAATTATTATGAAAATAATAAAAATTTGGGGCGCTAAAAGAAATTTCTTGTTGCTTGCTGAACTGAAAACGTTATTAACTTCTTAATAAATTTTTATTACCTTGAATGCTTAAATTCATAGTGACTACTTATGCAGTGTAATAATAATTATAATAAAATTATATTTAATTGCTAGTAAATAAAGTTTAGAGATTACGTTTACTTTTGATTTAAGAAACTTCAAACAAAAGTCTTTAAAAAAAAAGATTGCTTTTAAAATTCAAAATAATTGATAGCCAAAATGATTGGATCTTTTCAGGCTCTTGCCTGAATAAAAGCGTATAGAGCACGACCTATAAAAAGTATATTTTATATACCTCCGTATTATCGAAATACGTAATAAATGAAAGAAGAAAAAACATAATTATTTGTCAAATTTTTACTTTTAAAATTTTTACTATTTCCTGCCTTGCGGACACACGTTTTTTTTTTATTTCAGTTTTCTTAAAAAGTTGAAATATTTTGAAGACTATGTCCATATTAAAAAATTTTGATTTTGGAAAGTACTATAATATGCTTTCACTGAAACTTTACTTAAAATGTTGTACTGAAGATTATGACTACAACAACGCGTTACGGACGCACAAAATTTTCCATATGTATTTGAAGTGTCCATGAAAATTTTTAAAATTTAGCGAAATTTCTTATGTGATTAATATTATTATTTTTGTTTTTTTTTAAGAAGATATGTTGGGGTTTTTTAAACAACTTACTTTGCATTTAAAATACTTTTACCTTTTATGCAACTTCAATCTAAATGGGCGTTGCGGATGCACATTGCGGACACACACATTTATCCCTGAATAACAGTATTTGAAAACTTATTTTTTCTTATTTTTATTTGAAACTCAGTTAAGTGCGATGTTAAGTGTGTTTCGATTTCATGGACAAGATCCGCCAAAGTTGCCTCTGTGTAGTCTAAAAGTAACCGATTGTCTGCTTGTCGCCAATGGTTCCATTTAACAGTTTTATTCAATTTTGGTATAAATTCTCTAGGAACCAATGCATCTTTGATGTCGTAGGTACATTTTTTGCATTCGCTCACCATACATAAATCATTTTTCGTGTCACAGCAAACATTTTCCAAAATAATTCAAAATTTGAGGGAAAAGATTTTATTACATTTGAACAGCTATCAAACATGTACCGAAGTTGATAGCACAACGTGTGATGGACGATTTTCAAAGAAGACACTTTTACTTACTTGTTCCTCAGGAAATTCTTCTTCATACAAAACAAAAGCTTCTGAAACTGTTATTATCATGAAGCGCTTAGCAACAGCGCCTTTTGCCAGCCGCTTGATCACTTACATCATCTCGACAAAAGAAATTAATAATTTTTGTGCAAACTGGTTTACTACACATTTTCTGGCATAAATATGTCTCAAAAGTTTCTTTATAATTTAAAATTTTTTAACCGGATTTTTTGGAAAACTATGTTCGGCTTTTTTTAATGCTTTCGCCAACGTCTGCTTACAATTATAAGGCTTTTGTAGGGTAGATTCTTTCCTATTTTTTCGCAAGTTTTTCATTCGTAAATTCTCTTAATTGCTTACAAATTAGTTTCCTTCTTACGAATCGTTCGCTTACTTTCTGACTCCTTGTTGCAAAATGCTTTCCATTTTTCTTCATCTGCTCTTATCCTTCAATTTTTTCGAACGAGATGTAGATTCAGTATATGGTTTATATCCATCTTAAATACGATAAAAAGTGTAGAAAAGCTAAATTGTTTACTGAAAAAATTATCAATTATTTACTTCTTGTCACGGACGCACAAACTTTAAAGGCTATTTGTACTCTAAAATGACAGGTAAACTAAAAACTTTTATAGATTAAATTTTTACTCTAGTAAAGAAGTTGCGAAAAAACACATCCACCGTTTCTAATATTTTTATTTGTGCTGACATCAGTAACAAATACAAATTTTGCGTTGCGGACACACGAAAAACTTTACCTAAAACCAATCATGATTTTTACCGTTATGCAAACTCTCTGAATTTTTTCTTCACACTGAAAGGAACAGCTACAACTCATTAAACATTATAAATGCAATGTTGTTAAATTTAAATTGAAATATCTGGTAAAAAAAAGAGAAGTCGAAGTAACTACTGAAGGCTGTGAAAAGCATTAGAAAAAAGGAGCTAACTTACTAAGCACTATAACTACATTCGCCATTATTTTAAATGACTGATCCTTTGTTTTGTGAAAGTTCAACAAATTGGCTATATGATTACAAAAAAAAATTGGTTAAAAATATAGCAGTTTTAAACTATGGAATTTTCCGTCCTTCCTCTGGAAATACCTATATTTTTATTACACAATTCGAAGTTTTTTAGAAAAAAATTAATAATATTTATTGTTCTTTTATGTTTGTTTTAATTTATCTTTTGTATGCACTGTCAAACTTGGATTTTTGAAACCCATAACGTACGTACGGGACATATTTCGGTAGATCTCATACAAAATATTTGGGCATGAAAAATACATACATATATACCCTTATACATACATATATGCTGATTTTCCAAAGATTATAAACTCAAACTTTTAACTTTGAGCGAAATGACTTGGGGAGATATTGTAGGAATCCTGCTCAAGTTGAGGGCTGTTTAAAATATCTACAGGTCGAAGTACTCTAGTACCTCATATATGAACGAATGATATAATTGCATTTATGAAACTTAATTATTAAATGAATGTAAAATCATTAATGTTGTCCAATGATCGTTTTTCTCTGTTTTAAGAAAAACTTTCTGAAATACATGATCATTCCATCAGTGAAAACATTTCATAGTGGATGAGAAAGTAATTTTAAAACATTTCGATCTATACGACAGAATAAGACTGTTCAGAATGACGTTGAGCAATTTCTGCAGCTCCGTCAAGTTAGGAAGAGACCTCTCCGAGCCTTTTAATACCGTGCGAGGTTTCAGACAGGGCGATCCCTTATCCTGCGACCTCTTTAATTTCGTCGTGGAGAGTGTTTTGCGAAAGGCGAGTGTGCATCGTAATGGCACTATTTTTAACAAAAATGTCCAGCTCCTTGCGTATGCAGACGATATATGCTAGGAACACAATTGGGACGAACGACGAATTTTTCGGTGCGAATTTTCGTCGTTAAAGATAAAACACATTTGTACTTATGAAAATTAACACAATACCGCCGTCAAACAAAATTCGTCGTGCGTGACGATCACTGCGATAGATTTATTTCTATTTTTCACGCCGACGAACGACGAACAAATCAGTACAGAGTTACCGTGTTTCTTTTTTATTTTCAAACATACTAGTAAAAGAAGATATATATCAATCTTTTATAATTGTTTGATTTTAAATAACACAATTTCATTTAAATATACACAATTATTTACCATAAAATTGCTTTTTAATTGTTTTTTGTTAATGCTTAATTTTTGCATTCAATTATTTTTTCCCTACGGTAACACTTTTGCCACACACTAGAAAAAATTCTCAATAAATTAAACTTGAACTTGAATATTTATTTTTTGCCACACACAACTTTGTTTATTATAACAGCTGTTACTTTTTCGTCCTTATTGTGCGTCACACTGCGAATCTACGCAACGAACTTTCAACAACGAATTCGTCATGCTGGACGAAATTCGTCGTTCGTCCCAATTGTGTTCCTAGCAATAGACATCATTGGGCATACCAAGCGAGATGTCACCACAGCCTTTAATGCTATTGAACGAGAGTCTGCAAAAATGGGTCTGGCGGTAAATGAGAGCAAGACGAAGTACATATTATCGACGAGTAGGGACGTTGATCGTATCGGCTCCCAGGTTACAGCCGGCAACTATACATTCGATGTGATCAAGGAGTTCATCTACCTTGGCACCGCCATTACCAGCAAGAATGATCTCAGTCTATAGGTTAGGAGAAGAATCACACTGGCCAACAGGTGCTACTACCGTCTCGGTAGGCAGCTTAGTAATAAAGACCTCTCTCGTGCAACGAAATTAAAACTCTACAAGTCGCTTATTCTTTCGGTGTTTCTCTATGGTGCGGAAGCACGGACGCTGTCTTGTGGCGATGCAGCGGTCCTGGGGGTGTTCGAAAGAAAAGTTCTGCGTAATATCTTTGGTCCTCTAAGGCATTGCTATGAGTTCCTCGGCGATGTAGGCGTTGTTCAGCGTATTAACATCCAACGGCTACGTTGGCTCGGCTATATTGCTCGGATGGAAGAATTTGCTTCAGCGAAGAATGTTTTTGATGCGAAGGTCACTGGACGTCGGCGTAAAGGACGACTCTGTTTACGTTGGAAGGACCAGAGCCCTGTCATCGATTGGTATGACCAACTTGAGAAGACGCGCGCTAAGCAGAAGCGCCTGGAGACTACTGCTGAAGCAGGCCAAAAACCCGTTAACGCGTTGTTATGGCCAGCTAAGTAAGTAAGTATACGACAGAAAAGATGAGTTTGTATTCGTCTCAAAAAATATTTATTCGCCAATTTCTATTTTGTTCCTTTCAAAGAATTCCCCTTTAGACCTTTTCTAATCCTCAAAGCAGTTTTTTGGTATGGTCTTGAGTTCTCTCAGTTATAGGGTTTTTATTTCCTTAATTATCATGAAACGCTATCTCTTCGATTTTAGGAAAAGGAAAAAGTCGCAGAGGGTCAAATCTGATGAATTCAGTGGCTAAAGAATGATTTCGGTATCAATTCCAGGGTATGTTTTTTTTTTTGTCACACATTGCTATCTTTTTAAAAGGCCCCCAAGGTATTAACAAAACTCTTAAACTCCCTTAAGGCAATGCTTTTTTGTTAACAAGATTGATATCGTATGGCTTTTTGTTTTTTTTTTTGGAAATGTGCTTACATTTTGGCATCATTTTAACCAAAAAAAGAAATATATTTCATAACAGTTTCCATAAACACATATGTATGAATTTAGAATGTAGTTGTTAAAGATTCAGATCCATAAGAAGAAAAATTTCATATTTTTTAATTTTAGAAGTCACTATAAGAGGCATGTAAAGAGAAAGACAAGAAACAAATGAAAAAATTACTAATTAAGTGCGTGATTTAAATTGTTTTTTTTTGTTCCTCATTAAAAAATTGACTGTTAAAAATATGATGAATGTTTTGCTTTTGGACTCGGCATATGTTTATGTATGATTGTGAATATAACTCGAGTTACTTTTAAATTGATGAGGTTCCCTCTTTTACTTCAACTGTATGATGCTGAACAGGGTAACCAGAAACATTTCGTTCTGTTCAACGTTGATAAATCTGCAGCAATTGTGTTTCGAAAGTTTGCTAAAATTACACTGTTTTAGCATACAATTTTGAAAGCATTTTTTCTAAAAAAAGCATACAGTGCTTAAAAAAAGTTCTTGATTTTTATTTTACCTGGTTTTAATTTGATATTTATTTGGTTTTGTTTCTTATCAATATTAAGTAGAGAAAAAAGTAAGCAAAACATTACGATTTATTAAATCTGTTTTTTTACTGTTGATTCAGCAGATCTACTGCCTTGGTAATGAATGTCATTAGATCCGAAACCACGTTTTGAACGGAGTTCGTCCTTACACATATCCACCTAAACCTATTAATAATCCCACAGTAGTGTTTATATTGGTGGGTTCATTCTTTCATGCTTCTTGAAAGTGCATTAGCTATTTTGTTACCTTCAATGTCAGTTAATCCTTTTCCAGAAATCCACATAAAAGAAAGCATTAAATGTCCCGCAATCTTCTCTAGAGACGACCAGAATTCTAGGACAATCTTAGATGTGAGATACACATTCTCCAGTACCTTAAGGGGCACTTTTCTATTACTGAACTAGTGCAGCAGATATTTTGATATCTTGACAGTAATCGGGTAATTTAAGGCGACAATCTAAGATTCAGCTGTTCTTAAAAATAAAGATTAAGCGCAATATTGAGAGATTATAACGGCGCTCTCTATACTAATGTCTCTGGCTATCTTCTGTGACAGCCTAGCGGTAATCAGATCTATTTTTGGTACCAATATTACTTCTAAACTAGTTAGAAACTGTTTAGAGCTGGAGCAGTTTAGTCTCCCTAGAGCAGAATAAAAGTATCCTTCTTACCATCTAACAGATATGTATATCCTGGCTTGAGGAGCAATTCTGGTTTACTTCTAGACTTATTTGATCCAAGTTGAATAGAATCCGCACCACTAAAATTTTTAAGTTCGGGACATCGAGTCTTAAAGGTACATACATACAAATATACATACAGAATTGGCCATTACAACCCTGTGTCAGAGTTACGGTCTAGCTTCTCGCAGCACTCATGTTGTTGTGTTAATTTTTATCCATGAGTACAGGGACGAGTCTTAAAGGCCAATGCATAATGTTGTTTTTATTGAGATTGTAGATCGAATGAAGAGGACAAATTTCTGTCCACTTTATATAACAATATACGTCGCTAGCTGAACGAAGGCTTGTTTTATTTGGCTTGCTCATTCTCAATAGTTCAACGAAGCTATCGGGATTTGTTATCAAAAAATTCTTAGTTAGATTTATTTAACTTTCAAGATGGTTTCCTGCTTAAAAGTCTAATCGGTTTGTCAAAACTGCTTGTGCCGACTTGTCAGTATTGGATAGCACTATACGTAGTATATTAATGGGTCGCTATCCGATCCTACTATAGATTAAATGGAAACAACTCAAAAGTATCCAACGCGATCACACGAATGTCTTCTATCGTATGAATGCACATATAATATAGTTTTTGGCATACTTTTTTTAGTTATCAATATGTTTTAGGAGTATACGAGTATTTATAAATTTTTCATAATTAATTTAATACCAACGATAATAAAAACTTTAAGAGCATATTTAAGTTTTTCAACTTTATTACCATTAAAATAAACATTAGAAACCATATTTTTGATTGCTCTTTTGATGGATTTTCAATTCTTAAGCACCCAGTATATGGGCATTAATTATAAGCGTTTACTAAGCGATACATCCGCAAAATGTTTTATGTTTTGATTTCAATATTTTTTCAATTTCTGTTATTTTTTTTCAGTTTTCAATTTGTTTTTTTTTTCGCTTCTTTTTTGTTGTTGTTGTATATATATATATATATTTTTTTGTTATTATTGCTGTGTTGAAATTATTATAAAATGTTCTTATTCTTGACAGACATTCGTCATTAACATTTATCTCATTAAGTTTGAAATAGACATTTTTTATGTGGCTGTTGTGCTTATTCTATAATAAATTTAATTTTTTTTGTTTTTATTTCTTTTTCATTTTTTATGAAATTTTCTTTGTGAGATACGAGTATTCTTCAAGTGGGGTGAAATGTTTTTCTGATTGAATTTTCGTCTACAACAGGAAATGTTTTTCACATGCTTAAAAAAAGATTTTTCTTTATTTTTTTGATTTTCTGTTTTTTTATGCTTAAATCAATTGTTGCTGTTTGTTATTTTGTCACAATGATCTAATTCATGTTTAACTTATTTAAAATATTTTCATTCATTTTCTATTTTAGAAAATAAATGTTACTTATAAGCTGCATAGCAATATAAAGTACTTTTTTTTTAAAGATAAATAACTTACAATCAAATAAAATCTAAAAGTGCACAATTGGTGGTGCACATGGGCAGAAATAATCATTTCATAGTCCGTTTTAATGGCAAAAATTCATTTGAGATTACTTCCAATCCTTTAAACAAGTTTGAATCTAACATTTGAAGCAGTACTGCTAGAAAAGCTGAAGAAAAAATTCTAATTCGTTTTTAACGAATTACTATGCAAGTCACCGGATTTGATAGATTGCTATTTATTGCTGAAAAATAGTTAAATAGTTAGAAATGCAAATTTAGAATTGCTTTTACTTTTTAATTCCATAGTAATACAAAGCCGTATAGGCCAAAACAACGTATTACAAAGTGATAATTATTAGCCAAACTTAGTAAACGTAACAAAATAGTTAGAGGCTAGAAGCAAAAATAAGTAAAGTGCTCCTCTGCCACTATAAATTTCTAGTATGAATTAAGACGATGCCAAAAACACAAATTAGTGTTCAGAAATAAGAAAGTATCAACAAATATAATGTACACCATAGGAAAAATCTCAACAGTTTAAGGCAAAAAACATTATTACTGTACGGGAAAAAAGTAACTCAAACTATAAGTTGTTTCAACTATCTAAAATCTCATTCAGAAAACAGACAACTGATCGTAAGTATCTATTTATTTCTAGTAGAGCAGGACAAAGAAATTTGTTTGCATAAAATACTAGGCTCACCCCGCTTAATAATGCTATAGAAAAAATTAGTTTACGAAAATTTACGAGTACAAAATAGTCAAAATAGCATCTGAGAAAGTTCCTCAAAAATACAAAATATGCTTACGTTCTTCTACACTACAGACAAGTCTATAGATTTAAAAACCATACCCCCCATAAGTGGGTGTGGTATCTCCCATACAAACTAAAGGTTAAATTTAAAATTACTATATATAATATGTATCTATCGGGGGTCAAAAATTAATTCAATTCCGCTAGTGTTTATACTCATTCTTTAACGGATTTTAATTCTAATAAAAGTACTAGTTTTAGTATCTTAAGACCGATATAATAATTATAAACAGATTACTAAATTTGGTTTGAATAACTCTATGATCAGAGGAAGTTTATCGGTAAGAAAAAGAGCAGAATTGTATAAGTAGGCTTGGTACCTCTACTGATTTTTGTTTATCTTGAGAACGGTTTAAGCTAAAGTTACTGAACTTGGTTTGAATGACTACATGATCAAGACAAGTCATCAGAAAAAATGTGGGTGGAATGGGACAAGTGGGCCAGTCAAATATATTTTTTTTTATATCTTGCAGACGGTAAAAGTGAATATATCTAACTTGATCAAAACTAAACTTTTTATTTAATTCAAATAAAATATACGGTACGATTTAGCAATCTTAAATTAGTAACACCAGTCCCAGAAACCACGTAAATTATTTGGCACTATCAATGACTGCACTATTCTCTCCTCCTTTTAGAATAAAGCCTCCGTAAAATACAAGCTATTTTTATATACATATACACCGCAAAATGTACTTTAAAATTAAGACAATTATTGATTAAAATAACTAAAAATATTTGCTGAACAACAAATTCAATGGAGGTATTACAAATCAAAAAAGGGTGTTTGTATTCATCAGCGAAATAAAACAGTGTACAGTATACTACAGTTACTAATCCATAGGTACTAATGCACAAGATACAAAATTAATCAATTAAGCGACTAGTGCTGTAACAACTTTTGAACGCAAACCGTCAGTTATAGTGCATACAGTGATGAAACAAATGATGGCTCCAAAAGTAAAAATCATCTGCTATTACAGCATGTTTCCAGGAGACAATTATTCACCCTTATTCCATTTGGCGTCGGCGACGGCAATGGCAATTTTACGGCAACAGCAATTTAAATCAACGATAACATCAATTTGGTATTCTGTAAGAGTGTCGTGTCGTCGTTGCCTATTTATCGATAATGTTAATAAAATACAGCGCACATCTCCAATATTACAGTCAACTGATTTATTTTGTTTATGGTTTTTAACAAAAAAAAATTCTGTGTGAAAAAACTAAAATTTAAATAAAAATTTTTCTCAAAAACAAAAAATATTTTTCGCCATATAGGCAAATACATTTAATATACATAATATATGAAATGTATTGCTTTGGGGATAAGCATGTCTCTATGGCCATTTCGGAACAGGAAGAATAGAATTTCAATTTTTTAAAAACAGAAATGTATTGCTTTGTAAATACTTTTGTTTGATTTTTATATACTAAATGTGATTCACATTTAGTTTATAACTATTTGAATATAAGTATTTGTATTTTTGGTTACCACCTTTGGGAAAAAGTCTCCTGACGAGTCTCTTAAGCAGAGACGAAATGGCCATAGAGACATGCTTATCCCCAAAGCAATACATTTCATATATTATGTATATAAAAATTTTTCTTAAAAAAGTGAAGTTTAAATAAAAATGTTTTTTATTTCTGATTCTGAGTCATCTAGTGATGACGAAAGTAAACAAAAGTTAATACTGGAAAGGAGACTACTTAGGCAAAAATCTTGCATTTTTAATTTGCCCGATGAAAAGTAAGTGACATACATATGTATCTAAAGTCATAATTACCAAAATAATAGATTTTGTTATTCATTTTAAGATTTATAAATTACTTTCGGTTGAATAAACCTTCATTTAAACATGTAATGGAAATAATGGAACCCCATTTGAAAAAAGGGACGAGAAATTCTTTCCCACAATTCCTTAAAATTAGTAGGATCAATGCCTTTACTAAATTCTCTAGCCAAAGATGGATTTTTTTCAAGCTCTTCCACAAGCTTCTCGAATTGCAACTTATTTGTTATTTTGATTTTATCCATTATTTTATTTATTAAAAAAAAAAAACAACACAATTATATAAAAAGCACAAAAAATACCGATATACAGATGAAATCAAAATTTAAACGTATTAACGTTGAAATTTTGTTCAAATTTTAAAAACACAACACAAAACAGCACAAGACAACAGCAAAAATGGCGACGACAAAATCAAAGGCGACAACGACGGCAATTCTTCTTACAGAATACCGATCATATGCTAACAGTCATCGATAAATGGTAATACCGCCAACTGGAATACCATTTTGCAACAAATCATAAAAAACGACGTCGTCGAGTGTTGCCGTCGCCAAATGGAATAAGGGTGATTGTTTTTAAATTGTCAAAACAACAAACAATAATCATTTTGGGGTTCTATAATAGTACATTTACATATGTCATGAAATCTCCTAGATTTTCATTTAAATCTTCTCAGAAATCTGCACCGTTTACATATCAAATTACTAGATTTTGCTCTGAAACAGCTGATTTATGTTTACAAACAATTTTTTAAACAGCTGTGTCAATTACTGCGCCAAATTAAATTTTTTTTAATATATTATAAAATGGATAATTATAAAAAAAGACAAGTTTTATTTATACCATATGTATCTAAAATTAATACAACCCAAATGCAAATAGAATGGCTGCTAAAAAAAGACGACAGCATTTAGTTAATATTATGTTTGAGAATCATATGCAATTTTACGATTCACAAATGATTACACAGAGGATGAAATGGATACATGTAACTACATAAAAATTATTTTGTTTTTATATAATTTTTGATTTATTAGAAACATCACTCATTTTTAACTTCTTAATATTTATGCATTAAGAACTTATTATTTATTTATTTTTTTTTAAGCACAAACATCAAACAGCTGTCAAACACTAAAAAATAAGTCACAACAGTGTCGTATCTTTAAGAAAACAGAGCTGTATTCTCGAAAATCAAGA
This sequence comes from Metopia argyrocephala, assembly GCA_963576795.1. Lineage (NCBI taxonomy): Eukaryota > Metazoa > Arthropoda > Insecta > Diptera > Sarcophagidae > Metopia > Metopia argyrocephala. Next base: position 43,127,950 of record OY756211.1, on the reverse strand, counting down.
AAATTTTGTTAGATTTTTTGAAAATCTACAAAATTTTCTAGATTTTATTTGTATGAGAAATCTAGAGATTTTAACAAGATTTCCATCAAAATCTCGATGTTTCTAGATTTCTCTGTATATGTAAATGCACTATAAGACAAACATAATTGTTTTACACAAACAACGTAAGACTATCAATTTTTCTGTGTGTAAATTGGTTTCTGTATAACAAAAGTAATTGTCTTACACAATATGAAATGTCAAAAATAGACGATCAGAAAAAACTCATTGTCATTGATTTGTTTGCTCTAAAAATTTGTTTTATTCAAGAAAAAAAAAATTATTTTTCATAAAATAATTAAAAATAATGGATATATCTAGTGATAATGACATTAAAAAAGATATTCGTTTATTAAAGCACTATATTCTCAAAACACTATTTAGAGATACATATGTATGCTTTCATATACAAACAAAAATAATTTAACCAAACAATTGGGTATAGACAATATTTTATCAGCTGACTCATAGAGTTACCATTTTATAAATTAAAAAATATTTTTTACAAGAAAAAATGTAAACAAAAACTATAAAATAAAGTAATGGCAATAATGGTTTTGATAAAGCAAAATTGTGTAACGTAAGCCAGACATAAATATTCTGTTGTGTTACAGAAACCCAATTTGTTACGTTATTCTTAGTGTGACAATCGTTTGTATGGTATTCTAATTGTCTCCTGGAAACATGCTGTTAATTTGAGTATTACTTAAAACACTATTACTTTCATTTTAAATGGCAGTAAAATTCTTGAATTGTTCTTGTTACTTTTGCTATTGTTTCGTTGCTGTATACACTGTGCTGTGGATTCAAAATTTCACTTGCAAATGAAAACATAATTGGATGCTTAGTAATATGCTAAATAACTTTTGAGGATGCACATAATATTGAAGTAGGCTTAAAAGCAGCAGGACCTGCTTAGCCTTAGGTATTGGCTCTGTCTGGCTAATTTACACATTACAGTCAAAATGATGGAAAATTAAATAAGAAATATAGGGATAAATTAGGGTTAGAAGTCTTATAACAACGTTATCAACTCAAAGGATTGCTGAATTCTTGAAATCCAAACTCACTACTGTTAATATCACAAGGACCATTAAAAAAGCATACCGTTAAACCCTTCTTTTGGATTCTAATTTCCATAACTTTAAGAAACGACGGATTAATTGAAATTCAGGAATGTATTTAAAATGAATTCAATTCGTGTCATGACTTAGAAGTCATAAAAACGGCATACTTTATAAACCAATTCCATTTTATTTTGTTGGGTAGCGGAATTGTGTAGCAAACATGTTAGTGGGTATAGTTAGTAAAGAAATTTATCTGCAAAATTTTAAAGTTTTATTATTCTAAATGCTTAGAAATAATAACAAAAGACTAGTAAAATACAGAATATAAATCCAATTTATTTGTACTTTTATTCCATCCATTTATGGTTTTGCAAATTGACTTGCTATTGGTAAATTGTTTTTTAGTTTTTTCTATTTTTATTTTCTTTTTTATTTATTTTTTTTTCTACGTTCTTTCTTTAAATTTATTTTTAATGATCTTCTCAATTTGTTGGCCAATTGCTTGTGTGTCTTGTGAAAATATTTAAAATTTTTATGATGTTTGAAAATTGTTTTCATTTTAAATGTATAAGTATATATACTCGTACTGTTATATACTGTATGTTCATATATTTTTTTCATCTGTTTTTAACTCATGTGGCTTTTAAATATACTTTTTATGATGGGAATAACATTTTAAAATATTAAATGGTTTCTTTCTGTTTCTGCTTTTATGTTTTATTAAAAAAGAAAAAAAAATCCCAAAACAATATTTGAATTTGTTTGGCATGTGCTGCAAACATATTTTTATTTAATTGCCAATTGTTGGCAATTATATTAGAGACCAATTATTGTAGTTAAATTAAAAGTTCTAAAAAAATAAAAAAATATTTGCCAAATATGGCACAATACTCGATTGAAAATATCTTGTAAAAATTATAAATTATCTTATCTTTACAGTATTAACCTATACAGTAATTTAACCCTTTTATTGGATTTATGGCATTTACCACGACAATGTTCGAGTATATTATCAAAGGAAGTGAAATTCAAGGTTAGTATATAATAAAATTAAGTTTTTTCTTCAATTCAGTTGAGAAACCAAAGCCAAACGACTTCTTATTACTTTAATAAAAGTTTATTAAACTTTTTCAAAAATAAAATCAAACTACAATATTTCGATTAATTGAATATAAAACATTGAATCTACAGAAATTAACGATTATTTTGAAAGTTTAATTGGCGCTCACAAAAACAAATATGGACCAAGTGTAAACTCTCCGAAACGTGAATTAATTATTTTCAAGCGTGTTTATATTTCCGAATAAAATTGGTTTTTACTAATTTCTCATAAATTTAAATTGCTTTTTATCTATTTACTGTTACTACTTCAGATATATCCAATCGAGGTAAGATTAAACAATATTTTCTTGGTCCACTTTAATTAAATATAAAGAAGACTTTAATTGAAAGAAAAGAGTTTCCAATAAGGAACGCACGTCAACTAAAATAAATTATATTCTGGTATGTGATGAAAAACGATTTTGTTCGAATTTAAAATCGTTTGTATTTTCAAAGTCATATACAATTTATTTGTTTTAATTATTTTAAAATTTTAATAACGAAGGATGTGATGGCAATAGTTATTGAGGTAATGAGTAAAAAAGAATTCCAAAACTAAAAGGAGTTAGAAGTTATAGCAATCATTCGTTATACAATGAATCAATTTCGATCGAAATCGTTTTCCATCACATACCATTAGTGAAAGAAAAATAATTTTAAATAAAAACGTAGTATTTTTTTTTCGAAGTCTAATAGACCATTTGTTAATCGCAGTATTGGAATGGCGTTAAGTACCGACCATGCTCTCTAAAACTGACAATTTATAGTCCAAGGAATTCAGGTCAGTGATTCCAGAAGGCCAATAGATTAATTTTTTTAAGATGTTTGTGTTTCATGCTTTTAGGCTGGTGCAGAATCCTGCTTAAAAGCCCGGAGTTGATTTTAAAATAATGTGTCGTTTAACGGGTTAACGGCTTTTTCCCTTGTAATAAAAGAAGAGCTTGGTTATGCCATTATATGCGACTCCCCGCCTTTTCTGTCGGTCTTTGTAAGCTCGAAAACCCAAACCATATTTGTCGATACGAGAATAGTAAATAAATAGATCTTGGACGGTCAGCCATACCGGCATTATCTTCAAATAATTTAACAGCACGATAGAGAAAATCTTTCTGTTTTTATCTCATATGTTTTTTAAGCCAAAAATGACGATACCATTTTCAATATCTCCCCCTTTCATGATTACGTAGGACGCATGTGGAAAATTTTAAGGCATAACTTTTAATTCAGTATTTAACACAGAGTGGGCAAACAAACAAACCATTTCGCAAACGTTTCAACAAAGTCATACACTTTTCAACATTTTTTTAAGGGTATTGTACATGAGCACAACCAAAACAAATACTTTCTAAATGAGAAAGAGCGCAAATGAAACAATTAGATTTTCGGTCTTGTGTTTGCTTTGTTATTTCGTTACATTCGTATAATTTGCTCTTTTTTCTCTTCTTCTTTTCTTTTTCTTCTCATTCATTTTTTGTTGTACCTACGCACATTTGAGTTAGTGTATTTGTAGTACTCAAAACAAAAACAATATACAAAGTGAAATGGTACAATCGTTCTCACTGTTTCTGTTTTATTTTTGTTTTACTCATTGTAAAAAACACAACAAAATGAGATCATACGTTCAGTTTTGCTTGTTTTCCTACTCTGATTTAATATATAGACATAAAATGACCGATTACAATGCTACACGTGGAGTATTTGTCTACTTTCTTTTATTTCTAATCGTTGTAGCAATAACGCACAAACCTGCAATCGCACTGCATACATATACTGCGTTGAAGACTTTGCTCACAAGCAATGATTTTGAATACCTGCTAAGAAGTCGTTGTTAATTTTTTCCAAAAACAAAACATGCCAATGTTGGGTTTAATGGTTCTTTATCCCGTACTAACAAAAATTAATGCACTTTTAAAAGTCTGAAAGAAGAACTTTGATCACATGGGTCAAATCACCTATAGCGCAGTGTCTGCAAAAATATTTAAAGAAGATTTTGCTTAAAAAAATAAATATAAAAAATTTTCAAGTTCTTTCCAAAAAGCCAGCAAAATGACAATGACCGACCTCACTTATAGTTTAATTAGATTCAGAATAAAATTAATATTTAAAAATATACTTATTTTGACAAGAAAAGTCGTTGCAAGAGCATAAATCTGAAACTGTTAGAAAACGTTAATACATAATGGCTAATATTTTAAAATTATGCATATGCGACTATAATGCTGAAAAAATCCACGAAAAAAAGAGTCTGAAAGAGCTAAAGCCTAAGAGTAGCCCAACTAATTCAATTAAATAAGATTTTGTCCAATACTTATCGTACTGTAGAGCATTAAATATTTTTATTTGACATTTCTTTACTAAAGTTTCGTGTGTAAAAAAAAATTTCAATTTGTCGAAAAACGATTATAAGCATCTGTTTAATTGTTATACGAATAGATAATTATTAATAAACTAACATAGAAATAAATTTTGACTAGGAAGCAGCATATGGTCGATTATAATCGTCGGCAGTTTATTTATTTATTTTTTTGTTCGATTTTAAAATGACTTCATTATAAGAAAGTTAAATAAGTCTTTATTTAGCTGCTTTTGGTTTTTACTTTCATGAAGTATTTAAACAATTTATTAAAATGTTCTTTCTTATCCCCTCGGATTTATCCTTCTCCACACACGGTTACTTTCTTTTGTCCATCTCATGTAATACATACTATGCATGTGATATAATTAAACATCTGCGGCGGTTTAATGTGGTAGTTTTTATTTAACATTTCGTATACACATGCATGCATACAAGCCATGATACTCGTATAAGGATATGTATTTTTGGTCAAGTACAATATGTTTGCTAATATGGGGGTGTGTGTATGTACCAGATTGGTTGTTAAGCAATAATAACTACAGAAGTGCAAATGTCATTTATATATAGAATTTCTATGTTTAGAAATGCGTATTGGTATTTGGATGTATGTACATACCCAGTTGGCATAATAGCCATCAAATACATTAACAATCCTTAAAAAATTATTGAATTTGTCACTGATAATTTTTGTTGATTATTATCAGAGTAGGAAAATAAACAAAACTGAACGTTTGATCTCATTTTGTTGTGTTCTTTACAATGAGTAAAACAAAAATAAAACAGAAACAGTGAGAAAGATTGTCCCATTTAATTTTGTATATTGTTTTTGTTTTGAGTACTACAAATACACTAACTCAAATGTGCATAGGTACAACAAAAAATGACTGAGAAGAAAAAGAAAAGAAGATGAGAAAAATAAAAGAAGAAGAGAAAAAAGAGCAAATTATACGAATGTAACGGAATAAGAAAGCAAACACAAGAGCGAAAAGCTAATTGTTTCATTTGCGCTCTTTCTCATTTAGAAAGTATTTGTTTTGGTTGTGCTCATGTACAATACCATTAAAAAAATGTTGAAAAGTGTATGACTTGAAATCGAATAAAATTTCAAATCTTTATAAAATTAAAATACGCCAAGTTATTGATATAATTTTTTTATCATTTCCTTAATAACCATTAGCATAACTTATGTGTATGATCATCATAATTTTGAAATAATTAACGCAATTAAGCTTTAATTATCTTTGAAAAATCACTCGATTTCAATATCAATAGATTTTCTTCTTCAGATCACATCCAAATATGAAATAAGTAATTTAATTGTTTTTGATGACAGTGCATAATTGTTTAAAAAGAATTAATGACCCAACCTAACTAACCCAACAAATAAAACAAAACAAAATTAATAAAAAGATCTATATTTACCAACGTAATCTAAATACTTATATGTATCTCGATACACTTTTTTCAAAGGTATTTAGTAACTTAGATATCCTTAACAGTACCGATCAAATGTTGGCGAATATTTACTCTAGGGATATCTGATTTTTACCGATGCATCGTTCATGTTCATGTAATATTTGCAATTAATTTGATGCGCTGAGGTGAAACACAAATCTAAGCTTAGGTTTAAAAACTGAACAGCTACTTGTGCTTCATATTTTATAGCATGACAATCATATTTTAGGTATTTGCCTCTATGTTTATTGGGCATTTACTTAGCCATCTGTTTATATGCTCGTGCGTATACACATACTGACAGCTAATAATTATTTAAGCACATTAATTACAACAGCAACATTTATTCTTTCCTTTTTCCTTCTCTCTTTCTCAAAAGTTTAATAACAATAATAATAGAAGATAAAATAGGAAGGAAAGTTAAAAGATCTAAAAAGGAAGTTTGGTTTAAACCTCAGATAACACTTGTCATTATACAATGAAACCACATCTATATACACATTATACATATATAAATAATTACAAACACATACAATGTACAAGTAAATACTGAAATGTACATATACACATGTACATACAAATTCCGATAACATTTTCCTTAAATAGGCTTCAGTGATAATTGCTATTGCATTACATATTATTGCTCGAAATTGTTTAATTTAAGTAAAACAAAAATACTCGTACATTAAAGTAAATGTTAAATATGTCTTGGTTGTATTTAAAATTTTTTAAGACAATGTCTTATTGAATTATCTTCTTACTTATATGAATGAAGTTGGATTTTTATCAAGGAAAATTTTGAAATAAAAAAAACTAAGAACTGTTAAAGAAACTCAAAAATATTTTAACCCTAAATTTTTCAACAATATTTAACTAAAACAAAACGTTGCCAAAATGAAAACTTTTCGAGCTTAAGGCCAATATTTATAAAAGTAGTCTTTCACTTTTTCTGACACTTTGCTACTCTTTTGTGTAGCTCTCTTAGAGATTTTTTTTAATAATTTTCGAAAATGTTAAACCAAGAAAGTATTTTTACAAATTTTATAAAACATTTTATTATTTTATGTGATGAGGGTACCAAGAACGAGTCATACATACTGAAAGGATTGCGGGATAATTCTAACTTTTTGAAATTACCCGATATTGAGTACCTAAATTACAATTAATATATATCCTGTTACGACGAATTTGCTCCATGTAATGCAACAAACCAAAGACTTTTTTGGGCATCGAACCTACAGCATTGCATTAGCAGTCAAAGACACTACCAACTAGACACTGGGCTATACAAATTAAATCTTAAATTTAACAAACCTTTTAGTTTTCTTAATTTTTTTCATTTTTATCATTCACTTAACCACCTTTTCTATGTCCTTCTTATTGGTTATTATTCTATAAAATATTTCCAAATATTTATAATTTTTAAGGTTTGCGAAAATTTTTTATGCAAAACTATATACCATTTATCTACTTAAGAAGTAGTCTCCATTTTATTCACAAATTACCGCAATAACAATATGTAGTGAGCTGTTCTAAGATTTTTACGGTATCTTTAAGTACTGTTGTAAATCATAATCGCAATTTAAAATATAAGTATGTATCTACCTATACAATAATAAATTTACAATGTCGGGCCAATTTTTTAAAATTTGTCATACACTTTGTAAACTAAAATATCGATTAAAATTAATTTATACTCGTATATTACTAATATATCCACTCCAAATGTTAACGATTTCGGTTAATTTCCTGCCATCAAGACAATTTTATGAAAATGTAAATTTTTTCCTTATCACCTTTAGCGAAACAGATTCTGTCTATAAATTTTGGTTGCCCCAAAATCTTTGGTCTCACGCTTACCATTGCGCGGCAGAGTCTGATATCTGCATTTCTATAGATTAATAATAAATTCTATAACGTAAAGTAATTAAATTCTTATTCACTATTAAAAATATCGAAAATTCTTAAAAAAAACAAATTTACACGTTAACAGAAAATAGTTATAAATATTCATATTGGCCACAGTGTACATAAGCGTATGAATTAGCGTCATTGCTTACAATTATTTTAATTCGATGTAATAAGTATGTATAGATGTCAATGATTTCAAATGTAATTTTATATTTAATTATCGCATTTATTTTAGTTTAGTTATCAGCGTATGTACACACGCCATATGTACATACCTGATACCCTAAAAACAGCCACTCAAACGATAAATTACAATCATTATTAATGTATTTAGAAGTTTAATCCTTTTATAAGTTCATATAATTTATAAATTATTTTATAATTACATGATTACGAATGTTTAACAGTGTGATGTGAAATAAATAGAACAGATTAAGCAAAAAAACATAATTCTTAATCTAGTTTTCTTTTCTGTAGGACAACATAATTTTACATTTTAATTGTTACGAGGGATGTGATTCAGACCATGTGTTCCATGTAATGCAACAAACCAAAGTCCGAGACACTCCTAACTGCATAAAAACAATTCATCAGTAACTTTTCTAATGTCTACCGGGTTTTTAAACATCTTATTTGCACAGCGTATACATTGATGAAACAAATGACAGTTTCAAAGGTATAAATCAGAGTTTTTGTATTTTAATACCCTTTAAAAACAATAATTGCATGTATTTTTGCTTTTACCTGTTATCTCTTTCATTTTAAATGGTAGTAAAATTGTTGTGTTGTTCTTGTTATTTTTGTTTTTTAGTGAAGAAACTCTACATTAAGGGTATTCACGAAAGTTATTGCAAACTCTGAACATGATGCAGTGTATAACAACAAAATATATACATTCGCAATTTGCATCAATTGCACTGACAAAAAATTTTCTGTATATACGAGTATTTGCTTAGAAACTTTTGACATTTCTACAGCCATGTATTTTACGCATGTGAAGATAGCAGCTAAAAGGCAAACATGATAATTGCGTTTTCAATAATTCATATATCGATGGTTTACTAACGCAACCTCGTAACTCGATTTTTTGCGATTTTGTGTTTTAACCGGAAAAGTAATCAGTTAATACCAAACAACAATTTTGCAAAGTTATAAGTTTATTAGTTTTGTTTTTATTCAATATTATTCAACCTCGTATCTCGACTGATGATAATCTTGCATGCGTAACCTCGTATCTTAAAGTAAAAGGCGACGCATAATTTTACTGTCTTCACTAGAAAAATTACAAATAATTTTATTCTTGCTTTTATGTGAAATAATTATTAATGACTAACTCTTAGATTTATGGTATTATTTTCTTTTTATTTATTTATTTTATAATGATTTGAAAGTCGAATTGGTTTTAGAAGATAAATATTTCAAACTTGCAGTAAAGATACTACTAAAAATGTATATACATATATAGAAAATTTTTATATATCAGCTCAAGATGTTTACCGTGATTTCTTAAAAAATTACAAACGTTATATTGCAGTTAATGAAAGAGCTAGCTATAGATTTTTTTATAGAAAAAATATGTAGCAAATATAGCAATATTTCAATTTCGAAAACATTTTTGATATATCTGTTTCCCCCATATAAATAAAAAACATGTATGTAGCTGTGACGCCCTGTAACTATCAATTGCCTAATTTCACTTCTAATCAATAACCTGTTTGTACATGTTTTAAAATAATTTCTTATTAAAATGCAAAAAAGTAACTTCCTTCTTCTCCATCTGGCATCGGTGCAATAAGGTTGTGCCTTTAAATAATTAATCATTGATGAAATATATTTTTGAATATATTTTATTAATAAAATATAATTTGTAAGTAAACATATCAAGTGTAATTATTTAAAATACACCATCTAAATCCACATATCTATAGTGATGAATATAACAATCATGTTATAGAAAAAAATCGTGCTAGGGATGAAGTAAATAATGATAAAATTAAGGATGTTGCTGAAAAAATAAAAGCTTTCACGGTACATGTTTAAGCTGTGCAGATAATACCATATTTACCTGCAAGTGCAAAAAGCAAAAATTAAAATGTCATTAGTTCAAAGTATACAACCTAGCTAACAGGTATGTATTATGCTACGGCTGGCACAAAGGTGAAGGCGGTATGGATGGAAACATTTTTGCTTCCTGTCTAATTGGTTTTCTTAAAACCGAAGTCGAGTTTACCATGCCGATTGTATTTTACAGTGCAGTGCTCAGAATCTTAATGTAAAAATAGCTAATGCTTTATTTCAATTTACTGCAAAAAATAATGTAGATGCCTATTAAAAATATTTAGTTAAGCATAGTACCCATTCTGCTATCGAGAGGCGTACAAAAAACAAATCATACGCACCTTGTAATTTTGTTAAAAAAGAACTTGGATTTTAAGTTTTTTTTAAACTATTCTTCTACTGTATTACAGATAAGAGGATTGAAATACTGCAAGGATAATATAATGTTTAAACTATCTTTTGATAGTGAGTGGAAAATTCTTCTTCAACGTTTAAATATGAAATATCCTATTGACGTCGAAATTAAGGTCTTATATATAGAAGAAATTTCATTATCTAATCAAAAGTACAAATATTTACAGTAACCAAAACAATAAATACCACTAAAAAATAAGTACATATATTTCATACTGGAACTATGTCAGAACAATACACAAACATTATTTTATTTTCCATTAAAATGTATGTAAGTTATATATTTTGTTATAAATAATAAAAAATAAACAATATATTAATACTTACTATAATAGTAAAAAATATCAAATATAATTTAACTTAAAATATTTAAACAAAAGTATTAAAAAAGTTTGTAAATGTGGTTTTATTTAAAAAAAGCAACCTCGTATCTTACATTTTAAAACATTTTTTCAGTGCAGCAAAATCGTATCTCAAAAAAGGGTCAATATCTTACAGTTAATTATTTTTAACACAATAGTTGTCTTGAAAATAAATCAAAAGTTTTACATTTTCTACGATTATGAAAAAATATCTTGTAGAAATGTTCAAATATTTGTTAGAAAAACATTTTTGTCTCTCCTGAAAAGTTGTAGTTTTTCAGTTCCGAGGTTGCGTTAGTAAACCATCGATATGTATACGTATTTGATTTTTTCGTTAATGCCTTTATTTACTGAAAAATCAATTATTCTTGCTATTCGCTGCTTTTAGGTATATTTATTTGTAATACATTTATTGTTTTGTTTTTTAATACGCGAAGTATTTGAAATTTTAGGGAGAGAAATACCAGATTTTGTGGTGTCGGTAAATCCTACAGCCCTTGGTCAAAGGACGCTCACGATCTATAGCATAGCAAATTTTCTCAAAATTAGTTTGCACAGATTCATTCGTGAGTGCCCTTACTGTTTACACTGTGTTTATTAGTAAACTTCTTATTTATTTATTTCGGGATAGATTTTGTCAAACACAATCATGAAAAATTTTTAGTTTTAAAATAAATTTGTAATTTGCAATTTATAAATATCTAAATCATTTCATGCATTAATTGTGTTCTAAATAACTTGTTACCCTGTATAAGCTTATAAATAAATTTGCCATGTATTGTAACAATCCTATCTACTGTATGTGTACGTACGTACATACGTATATCTGTATATATTTAAATGTTCAAATTAAGAGTTCCATTTAAAATTAGAGACTCTTATTACAGAAGTACAACCAGAATAATTGGGTACAAACGAGCAATACTTGTACTTTCAGTACAAATAAATAATAATGAAATAATAACGATGTCAATGATACTTATGTGTCATTCATTTTTATTTCATTTTATTTAATTAAATTTCATTTAATTTTATTGCCTTGCCTCTCCTATGTTTGTAATGATGATGAGCAATGGCTGTTGTGATTGTAGCTTTTGTTTTATTTATAGAGAATTATCTGTCATAAACAGATATTTTTATACCCATTTCTTTTTAAAGTATTGGTTTCATTTTGAAATAATATGGCAGGCAAAAAAAGTTTAAGAAGAGAAGGACTAAAAAATACAGGAATTTTTTTATTTGTAAAAGAAAATAAAATTAACTAATTGGTTTTTAAATAATTAAAAAGAAACTGGAAATTTAAAAATGGCTGACTTTTAAATAAAAATATATATAAGTATATATTTTTTTTAAAGAAAGCTTAAATTATAGTTTCTTTTTAAATTTTTTTTATTCCTACACCTTTTTAAACATTTGTGACATCGCTAAAAGAACTAAAGTAGCCACGAATATTATCCATTCTATTTATTCCCGGCTCTTGATCGAAACAATTTTCGTCTTGGTTCAATATTTCGAGAGGACGTTACACTATATTCAAAATTTTTTTTGTATTTCACTGGCGAAACCCCGGCTTGCTTAGCTACCCCAATTTAAATAAAATACTTTCTCCATTTCGCCCACTCTTTAATTGATGATTTTCATTAAGTACGAAGCCATATAAACTGAGTTCAAAACTATACAAATATAAATATTTAGCTTGTGTGGGAGGTGTAATGACCATATGTCTAATTTTCCAACTCGTTGTTTATGATTTGTAAAGACTCATCATACATACATGTCTAATTGGTCATTTCAACCCTGATTCTAAGTTTAGGCCTGGCTTCTCACAGCACCTATGTAGCGTGGGTAAATTTTTATCCACGAATACGGGGACCTACAGTTTATAGTCGACTCCGAACAACAGACTTGAGAAGCTTGTTCATGGCAATTAGTTACTCTTAGAACTTTTGCCACAAGGGTGCTAAGAGGTAGTCGCCGAAAGAACTATTACGAGACTCTGATGTCATTGGACCAAATCTAGAAACTTTAAGTTCAGCAGTTCTCAAGAAAAGAAAAAAGCAATATTTACATCAAATAGAAGGTACTGATCTGACTATGAACCTTTTTTGACTGGAGATTTGTTTCGATTTTAAGGCCATTTATATCAAATTTTAAAACTCCTACTTTTACCATTTTGAAGACTTAGGTTTAAAAGTTTACTCTTTAGAGGATAGGCACCGCGCCGTTGAAATTTTTTATGTTTGTCTTGCCTAAAAATTTTAAGAAAATAGGTTCGGGCGATTTCTTAATTCAGTCTGAGGGACTTCATGGTCAAGGCAAAATACCAGTCAGAAAGTGAGCATAATCGGGCAAGTGGGCGTGGTAGCTCCTATACACATTAAATACTGATTTTGTATATCTTAAAAAGTGTTGAAGCTAAAATTTTTGAATTTGGTTTGGTTAACTTATTATTCAAAAATTCATCGGTCGAAAAATGTGGACAAATGGTATTGGCAGGTATAGCGAAGCAAGGCGGGTTTAGGATAGTATTTAATATATATTTTTTTTATTTAAACACATTTTTAACTTTGTTGATAATTTTATATTTATGGATATTTTATGAAAGCAATTATTAATTTTCTTTTTAGCAATTTTCTCTTTTTTGCCATTAAAAAAGCTTTCAAAAGTTGTCCATTTTGAATTAAATTTTTCTTTAGCTTTCAAGGCTTTTTCTTAAAATGCCAAAAAAGATTAATTTGTAGGTCTTTTCTAAAGGATTCACAAACTGTAAATACTCGTACCATTTCAGAGTTTTGTCCGCTTATAAATCACTATGTTTTTTGTTTGTTTTTTTAAGGACCAATTATAACTGATTAAGCAAATGAATGCTTTAAATAATTTAAATACTTCAAGTACGAAATATAAAATATTTTTAATTATAATTAAAATATAAAATGTAACTAATTTGTACAAATATCTCTATTATAAAATACCTCATCGTAATTGGTTTTATATAATTTTTTTTAAGATAATTACGCTCTTGACTGAGTTGTTTTTATTCGTTTTCAGTCAGTTTAAATGTTAAAATTTATGGAAAAAATTTTGGATTTTTTTTCACAAACTATTCTTCAAATAAATGAGGTCAACTATACTGAGAGGAAAATAATATGCAGTTTGTTTTGGTTTGAACTATTCTTTTTTACAATTTTAAAACAATTATCAATCATTGCCACACAGAAAATTTGCTATTTCATAGCTTATTCGAGGATATCATAAGCTTAAGATCAAATTTAGTTTGAATTTAGAACGATAGGATTTAAGAACCGTTTATAAAACAAAAAATCTGTTTTCAAGTATTTGCATGTGGGTTACAATGAAGAGCATTTTCGTAAAAAGACTTTTCCAGTTATAAATATTTAATGCTAAATGATAACACTGTGTGTAATTTATTAAGTAATGGAAATATAGCCATGGCATATACGGACACCAATACATGGTAAAAGACCAAAAGAAAAAGAAGACCAGTGTCTCCCATTTGGAGAATGAACTTCATTCCATGAATAATGCACTACAAAACTTTACCTAAGATCTCAAAACTTTGAAGAAAATTATAAAACTATTTCTTTAATACTTTTAATTTTTTTTCTCTCAGTGTATTTATAATTTCAAAGAGTTTTTTTTTTTGTTCACTCATTTAGCCAAAGCCAATTAACATAATTAGTTATGGGAAAAATGGATTAAAATTAACACAAACACATTACATTTAAATTCAAAATATAGTTACATAACTATAAATGTATGTATTTATATAAAAAAAATCCAAGAGCAGAAAAAGATAAAATTTAAAATATTATCAATTATTTAAAACCAATTAAAATTTATTTTTTTTTTGGAATATGTCGGTAGTAAAAATAATTTTTTTATAAGTATTCAGAAATAATCTGATGTAACACTGTGATTGATTTGTTCAAATGAACGAAACAATAGTCTGACACAAAATTTTAGTTTCAATTAGGGTTTTTGTCCGTCCCGGGAATTCCCGGGAATCCCGCTTAATTTTCATTCCCGTAGTCTCGGGATTTAGTGCGGGATTTCCCGGGATATATTTTATTTTTATTTTTACATTAAAGGATTTTTTATATTATGGCAGCTCTTTCTGAAATGATGACAAACAGCTAAACATTATTGCTGATCACAAAATTATATTTTCTGAGATTTAAAATCGTAATTTCATAAAGAGGAAAATATATTTCAGTTATTGTTATTAAATGAATATTAAGAATTTGTTTACTCTTATTAAATGAAGAAGTCTTACGTATGAAAATACTTTAAAAATAAAACCGTGGATACAGCAGATTCCACCTTGTGCACCAAATTAATTTCTTGTAGAGGAAAAAGTACAAGCGGCCTTCTACGGCATTTAAAAAATATTCATAATATGCAGAAATATGTAAAAGCTGAACAAAATAAGGAGGTGTCAGTTGATTGAGACATAGGTATTCGGTGAAATTCTATGGTTCCTATGATTAAAATTTTTACTTCTGAAAACATGCATAAAAAAAGCTTAATTGAGTTAGATCTTGGAGAATTGTGGTGTGAAAATAATATAATGATTCTAAACAATTTATTAAACGTTTTAAACACCATTAAGATAGCAGGAAGCACTATGTCGTCGAAATATGAATTTATTAAAAGCTGATGTTACAGCTAAAACTTTATGCCAAGAACTTTCGTCAAATCACACTTGTCTTCTTCAACAAATGTTCAAATCCCTTAAAACTAGAATTGGAGAAAGACGAGAAAAAATGTTGTACAAATTGATGCAATTTTTAAATGATCCTGATATATTTAACAATGTTAGTGAAAACAATTTATTTCCGTACGCTTCAAAAATTCAGTAATTTCTTACGCAGAATGTCTCCATAATCGGCTTTTTGGAGAGCCTATTATAGGGAAGAAATGGAAGACACATGTGATGAGAAAACATTAAAAGATATTTTGAATACTGCAATAAATAACGTTAATAATACAAGAGCCAAATCTAAAAAATCATCAACATATTCCATTAAAAAGGACTTGAAAGTTTTTAAAGGTTGTGGCAAAAAAATCGAAAACCTACAAAATTTTTCGCTGCGCTATTTACAATACGTTCAACTTCTATTGAGAGCGAACGAGTGTTTTGAATTTCAGAAGTTTTTGTAAATAAAATTAGAAACAGACTCTCAGACGAGTCCATAAATGCATATTCTGTTTTAAAAATATATTTCGAAAACCAAAATTAACATGTTTATATCAATTACATACATTTAATTAAGTATTTTTGCCCGTATTTATAAAAAATTAAATTGGTTTATAGAATGCTTATTTGACATATTTCTATGGAGTAATTGCATGTAAGCAATTAATAAAACTGTTTTATTTTTTATGCATACGGGCATTTAAGTTTATCTATTGTTAAAAAGTAGCTCAATTATTTTTATTTTTATATTATTTTAATGTAATACATACATAATTTTTGTAACGTTTTGGTCTAAAAAAACTTAATCTCATGAATTAGTTTTATGTTTAGTATAAAAATATAATCTTTAAACCCAGTTGTAGTTGTTTATATTACCTTTTTGTTTCGAGCGGGAAATCCCGGGATCCCGGGAAATTGAAAAATAAATCCCGCTGTCCCGGGAAATGAAAAAGTTCGGAAAAAAAAACCCTAGTTTCAATACAATATTGGTAATTTGACTCATTTTTGGGGCAAAAGTATATTTTCGCACTTTTAAAAATGCATTCTCTTTTGTTGGTATTCGATAAGGAACACATCAAACCTAATAATAGCATAAAAAATTAAAGACGACTGCTTTGAAGATGGTCAAAATTATAGTTTATGAGTGATAATCAGTGTTTAATATTTGTAGCTTAAGAAAAAAAGTTTATTAAAACATTTTTTTTTTTAAATAAAAACTCATTTCTGTAAGAATAATTGAAACAAGTGGGAGAGTTTTCACAGAAGGCTTGACATATTTCAGATGCAAAAAGAATTCTGGCTAAACACTGGATTTATTTTAGCAACTGGAACTTCAATAGGGCGTAAAACGAAAGGGTATTCTTATAAACCTAAATGAACAAAGAGGAAAGATGCAAAGGTTTACTTAAAAAGTCAATATGAAAATCAATCAATATGAAATCAATATCAAGGAACTGACGATGTTCGAGCAGAGGGTGATGGTAATTTATCGTCTGCAAATATAGAGAAGTTAGTGTTCGATAAGATTCTAAGAGATGATAAAATCACTGAATTTGCGCTTATGACGACCAAAGTAAAGAAATAATTGATGTTTTCGCCATAACTGCATCCATAAAGAAGGTCTCCAAATAGTAGCTAAACTGAGTGATATTACATAACAGCTTAATTAAACTTGAAAGTCAATGATTGATAACGGAATTTTTGAAAAAAAATCACTGAAATTTCGTAAACGAAAGCGATTGTCAGAAAGTGTTATTCATAAAAAATTTATTTTTTTATTACTTTGTTTTATTCAATAATTACTTTTTTACAATTATTATTTAATTAGTGTGTTGGCTTACTATACAAGAGCTCCGGACTAAACCCCAGTAAAAAAAAAATACTTCTTTCGGCTACTACCTCTCAGCAGTCTTCTGGCAAAAGCTCTGTGAGTAATTGATTGCCATGAAAAAGCTTCTCAAATCTGTCGTTCGGAGTCGACTTTAAACTGTATCTCCCGGTATTCATGGATAAAAATTAACACACACAACATGAGTGCTGTGAAAAGCTAGGCCGTAACCCTGACACAGGGTTGTAATGGCTAATTATGCATGTTTATATTTATCATTTAATAAATTTTTCTGATCGCAAAGATATTGGAAATTATCTATTTTGCATTTCTATCCCTAATTTTAAATCACTGTAAGGATTTGTTGTCCATAGACCTAAATAAGTAAATAAAGAAATATAAGATATACTGCTGCATTCAATATAAATATAATAATAGTTTTTTAACATATTTGTATTACTTTCTCCGATCTTTTTAATGATTTTATTACTGATTAAAGTATTCGACCTTTGACTTTTTTTCAAATAGTTAAATATTTGTTATATTTACATACGAGTATTTTTCGATAGATAGAAAATAAAGAAAAAAAAACAAAATTTTGTATTTGATTTCTCGAAATTCCGAAATTAAATTTGTAAAACCATTTGTATTTTTGCTATGAATCGGTTTACTAAAACCGAAATTGAATTAAAACTATTTCAGGTAGTCTGTTAAGAAAAGCTCAGATTTGAACCTGAACATACTGAATCAGCTGGCCGAAGTTACAGCCAATTTTCAAAGATATTGAAAATATTTACTAATATTATAAATATCATATGTATATATAGTCGTGTTTATATATTTTTTCATGAATCATTTTTGAACTGGACTAGTATGGATTAAACATGTTCGGGTTCAAATTGTATATAACCAGCGAATCTGATTCCGTTTCCTTTCGGTTTTGATTTTAAATAACTGATTTATAGTGTAAATACTTTGCAAATATTATTATTTTAATTTCATTTTACTAATTGGGCTGAAGAATTCAGATAAAAAATTTTTTTTTGAATTCAAGAATTAAAAAAATAAAAAAGTATTCCCCCTCTGACAACAATTACAACCGCCAGCTGTTGTCTAAAATGTGAAAAAATTTGCATTCAACTCTAAATAAAACACTACGCATAATAAATAATTATTAAATTGAATATAATTATTATTTATATATATTTAGCCGATATTATTATTTATGTACATATTTTAATAAAAAAAATACTTTTTTTTTGGTTAAAAAAAACTACATCACTAATAAAAAACTGTTGTTTTTAAAATCACGCCTCTTCTATAAATACATAAAAATATATGTGCAAGTGTATATTCATATGAATGTATGTACTATATACAATTTTTTTTCAATAAAACTAAACAAATAAAATAATTATTCCAAGTGTGTTGTTAATTTTTTAGTTTTATTTTGTTGCTATTATTGTTGTTGTTGTTCTCTATACAAAATACGTGCCAAAATTTTTCTTCGAGTATAGAAACAGCAATGAAAATACGCTCCGCCTATTAACAAATGAAAATTCACAAGAATAATAAAAACATTAACAGCAAATGGCTACAATAAATGGTAAAAACAATTTTATTTCTTTAAAATTAAAATCAAAAAATAATTTAAGAAAATACAATTTGAAAGCATTTGTTTGTACGTGTGAACGCTTAGAATAGCATATGAATGTTGCGAAACAAAATAATAAACTAACACTTCTATTTATTTCTCTCAATAGAGTGTATATGTGTGTGTGTGATTTTCTTTTTTTGTAATACTTTTTATTATTGTTTTTGTTGCTCTTTTTTATATTCATTGTACTAGTATGTGTGTTTATATGGCCAATAATAAAATTTTGTTTAGCTGTTGGCCATTATAATCAAATAAGTTTATAAGTTGTGTTTGTAGTCTGTGTGTGAGTGTGTGTGGTTATGTGTGTGAGTTTTGAGGTGATATTGTGTAAAAGAAGGTAAGTGTTTAAATATTTTATAAATAGTTGTAAACATTTAGGATGTTCGTGTAAAGCTTTTTGCTTATCGATTATGTTTTGTAAACTGAAATGGAGTAATTGCCCGAATTATTTACAAAATTTGGATAATAAAAAAGGTCATTAGGCAAATGAATATAAAAATTAAAAAAACCGTATATCCATAAATATTTTTAAAACGTTGCACAGTTTTCAAGCCTTGTTTACAAAATAATCTTTTGTCGGTATACAAAGGCAAGTTAATAAGTCCGTGACTTTTTCCTTTCCTTTCAATTTAAAAAAAAATGGCAAAGACGCTTTCGTCAACATCTGCCATCTGAGCATTCCGTGGAAATTAAAGTAACCTGCGCCGATCAATTATTTTTTGACAGCAAATTACCTCCGTAATTGAAGAGAAAATGAAAAACCAAAATGAATTTCGTGTGTTCACAAAGTTTTTTTTTTACTCAATCCAAGACGATAAGCTTGATAAATTCAGTGGGAAGAATTCCGCACAATTAATTTCAATTATGATACATAAATTCTAGCTTTTCGGTTTACTCTAAATACATACATACATACATACATGTCAGAGAGCTGCTATGTTTTTATTTTATTCCATAAAATTCGATGAAGTTGTAATCATACTGACGAACACTTCCTTGTGTATTTGTTATTGAACATATCCTATTAACATAAGTCTCAGTAAACGACTTGCCTTTAAATAAAACTGAACCAGGAGAATTATTTACATCAAGACGACTTAACGAGAAACAAAGCAAGTGGTTATTGACTGAAATTATGTGTTAAGAGGCGTTTTGTTAAAAAACAAAAAAGAAAACAGTCATATAACCAAACATTTATAATAAAAAAAGTATAATTTTTTTATGCATTCACATTTTATTTTTATTTTATATGCACTTAACAGGCGTATTCATAAAAATTTTTTTACGTTTTTTAAGATCAGCACAAAATGCGGTTTTGACACCATTGCAGGACTAAACTGAAATCAATTAAAATAGGAAAAGAACTACAGCCAAACAGAGCTGTCGATAAAGTGGAGTAAAACAAGGGGGTTTAGGTTCGCACACTGTGCAAAACTATTGACAAAAGGCACCCAGACCTGTGCAATCACAAAGAAAATGAACTCTAGTCTCACTCTCAGAAGTATTCCCGCAACTTCTGCAGTGCGGTTTAAAGGGCAGACCCAACCGCTCTGCGTGTTTAACGATCAACCAGTGACCCGTATACACCGCTATAAGCCTGGAGAAAGACTGACTAAGTTTCGTAGAGTCTTGCCCCGGTTATATCCTGGCCAAAAAGTCCTAGAAATAGCACAGGTAGTAATGGAACTCCATCTGTTCTGTGCTTTTCAAAGGAAAAACTTTTAAGGGCAAATTTCCAAGCAATAGTTTTCAAATAATAGCCCCCCAATAAATTCAAAATATTTTTTTTATAAATAAAAGTGTATTTTCTTATGAATTGCTTTTGTTTTTATGTGTTGTCAGTTTTGTTGTTTTATAATACTCCATACAACTGATTGCTGCTAAAATTCATTTCACATCAAAATAATAGTTCGTGATTGATACGAACGTTTTATTTTCTCGCTGACTTTCTTGTAAAAATAACATTTGTTCGTTCGTATGAGAAAATGTGTCCTAAAATTCATAAAGCCAAAGCAAACGAAATAATCAATGAATACTTGAGTAGAGCCCACTTGAATGGTGGAACATAAAAACAAGTTTTTAGGATGTTAAATGGTAGGTAGGTAGGTCAAATGGCCAGTTGATCCCAAACCCTGATCAACTACAATTAGCACAAGGTGCTGTTTTGATGCCATCGCAGGACCAAACTAAAGTTACCTAAAAGTAGAAAAAGAAGTGAAACTAACTACAGCCAACCAGAGCTGTCTATAAAGTGAAGCAAAGCGAGGGGGTCCAAGTTCGCACATTGCGCCAAGCCGTCGAAAAAGGGCACCCCAAAAAACTTCAAGCTTCAAGGATGTTGAATATTCCATTAACATTTTTTATTAAGCAATTGCAGGTCTCTGATACATGCATATGCATAGCAATATGCCCGTACTCGTACTTTAAAACTTTGCTGAGAATTTTTTTTTGATAATTTTTCCTGCATTAATATGCAAAAGTTTTAAATGTTTTTTTTAATTATTTATAAATGTTTATTGAAAAATATTTAATATTTAATTTACTCGCTTTCAGAGATTTTAAATAAAATATTTTTTTTTAATTTAATTTTAAATTTATTAGACATATGTTGCATATATAAGCATATGTGTATACTATATGTGTATATGCTTGTATTGTTTAGACCGCTATTTTTTGTTTTAGTTTTTTTTATGAACTGAGAGTCTTTTGTTTTTGTTTCAGTGCTATTAATTTGAATATTTATGCATTTAATTTGATTTTTTGATATCATTTTTGTGTTTTGAATAAATTATTCAGATTTGTTCTAAATTTGTCTTCAGGCATTTAAATAGCAGATAATTTCAAAATCAGAACAATTAATTAAAATAAAATTCATAAGTTTTTATGTTAAAAGTGTGATCAGGAACAAATTTTTTATATTAAAAAAAAAGTTTATGGAATTTTAAGTAGTGACAATAGACTGCTAACTCAGTGTATAAGCCTATTCCATATCCATACATACATATTAGTATGTATGTATGTATACTAATATGTATGTGAATAACAAATATGTTTTTAATTAAATTTGAAACAACGTTTGATAAAGAGCCCAGTAATTAGGTGCCATATTCGATAAATAATCCCAATTAATGTCAACTTAATACTTAAAACTTAATAATTTGTAGATATAGAGTTTACATCATAACTGTAAGAGCAAAGTAACATTTAGTAATGTACTAAGTCAATTCATATTGGGACTTCATTTATGCAAATACTAGTCCAGACTCGGCATGCTTCCCTATACCTACTACTGCCATTGTTTACATAATTGACTGATGATTTTTAGTGACCATAAAGTAATTCAGACCAATTTTAGAAACTTTAGCTGTAACTTGTCTTAATATATACAGAAATCGATATCTAAGTTTTAAGGAAGGTAGCACGCCCTATTTCTCAATTCCCTCCACCTACTGATAGACGATTTTCCTTTGCCGTGACGTCGTTTAGACCAAATTTAGAAACTTTAGAATTAACTGTTCTCAAGATATGCAAAAATTGCTATTTAATCCGTTAAACATTAATATTGTTTATAATGGCGAAACGAGTAAACCATTTAATTGGTAGTACAAATTTAGTAATTAAATAAGAAGCACAGCTTGTATTTTAAATGTGATGTTTTCAGCCTGATTATTATTTTCTACAAAGAATTGATCGTTAATAGCTAAATATATTTTCAGGATTATACTTTTAAATGTAATTACAACATCTCGCATAGTTAGCGCTACAGAAATGATACCGGTCAAAACATATTTTACGCTACATAAAGCGCTACTTGGAGTAGGACGCTAGATTTGGGTATTTTGTTCGATTTTTCAAATGTGTGTGGGCACGCCTGTCTTCATAGGCCAGATGTTTGTCGCTTTGTGTTAAATCTAGGTTTTCTTTAATTTAATCTTTTTATTGTAATATAGGCCTTGATATGAATATTCGCAATGATGTGTGCTACAGTTCTAACAAACTTATGACTTGTAGGATGCAGAATTTATTTGCCTTTGGCTTAGGATCAGAGACTGAAACCCTGAAAAAATTGGGTTCGGGTTAATCAAAATAAAAAGTTTAGGTTCAGGTTCGGTCCCTGGTTCAGGTTCGGTTTCAAAATGTAGAAAAAAAGTACAATATCAGTGGTGTTTTTTTCGATACCCATAGCCGCTTATATAAACTGCTTCGAAAAAAACGACATACGTGCTTAAGAAATTAAATTGGGCATTACTTAAAATTTGTATAAAAAAAAATATGTAATTATTTTTTTAAAAACAATTCAAACAATATAAAAATAATTACATTCCTTCGCCTTAGCCATATTTACAACGTTTATTCTTTTATTAATTTATGAAATCTCGTAGAATTTTAAAAAGATAACGTCAAGATGAAAAAAATTCCAACTTGGCAGCATTTTTATATGTGCTTAATTTTTAAGCAGTTTAAAAATTAACCACTTATATAAGCAGATATAAACAAAAATTTGTATGGAATATTTATATTCGGTTTGAAAAAAACCAAGGACCGTAATCATTATGAGTTTTATAATAAAAATTACACAGTAATGATTATATTGTGAGTTTTAAAATTTTCTTCAATGGTAATAATTATTTTTGAGCAATATTAATAAAAATCAGCCATAATCATTATTTTTGAGCAAAAGAAATAAAACTCAAAAATAATCATTATATATGATTTTTATTTTTTTCGCTCAAAATAAAACTCGCTTTCAATTTATGAGTTTTTTTGAGGTTTTTTACATATAAAAATTTGGTCAGAACTAATAAAAGAAAAAATATTGTTCATTTTGTTATATAAAATATCATTCTTTTGCGCAAAAATTATTTTTTTTCATACATTATATATAAAGTAAATTTAAAGTGAGTTTTATTTTGAGCGAAAAAAATAAAAATCATAAATAATGATTATTTTTGAGTTTTATTTCTTTTGCTCAAAAATAATGATTATGGCTGATTTTTATTAATATTGCTCAAAAATAATCATTAGCATTGAAGAAAATTTTAAAAATCAAAAATTTAAAAATCATGACGGATATGCAAAGATTGTTAAAAAATAATGATAATGGTGCAAAAAATTTTTATTTATGTCTGTTCTAAATGATTGATTTTTTGATTTAAAAAAACGAACAATAATCATTATTTACGGTCTCTGAAAAAAACACCACTATCATTTATTTATTTTTCAAAAAATTTTTATTTAATTTAATAATTAAAATATTTTTTAAACTTTCTTCTTTTAAATTTGATATTTGTGGTGATAAAATAAATTTCAAAGCTGAAAAAGCCCTTTCTACGCTTACTTGCGTTGAAGGAACTGCGAAGATGACCTGGGCCACCTGATATAATAATGGTGTTTCCATTTTATGTTGCTCCCAAAATCCTAAAATATTTTTTTCTTTTGCCTGCCTTTGATAATTTTCGTATATTTTCATCTTATTTTTGTGCAAATACATATGTGCAAAAATAATTTTTTGAAATTTATGAACCCGAATCTGGATGAGTTTTGGGGTTCAACGAGGTTCAGGTTCATGGTTATAAAAGCACCGAACCCGAACCAATTTCGGTTCGGGTTCGGGTTCGGTTTCAGTCCCTGCTTAAGATTAAGTTCAGGGTATATCTTTTGACTGAGTTTACTATAATATGTCGTAAATTGTTTTTAACTGAATCCTTAAATCCATTTAAAACTAAGCTCACAATTACAGAAAATCTTTTACATTAATTTTAATTTACACTTTTTCTTTTCGTTTAATTCAATTAATTGCTTATTGTAATTATATAAGTAAATGAAAATAAATTTCATTTTAATTAAGTTGTGGTTTTTCTCGTAGGCATTGTCGTTCACTGTTCACTGTTTATGGTTTTATTTTGCATTGCATTTTATTTTTGCAATTGTATATTTAATTATTCATAAATGTTGATTTTGAAATTATGGGCTTGCAGTATGGCAGTTCGCCTTTATTTTCATGAATAGAAAAAATATTGCAGACGATGATATAGAATGGTTGAAAGGGATGGTTGGATGGATAAATAGCTGTAATATGTAAAGCACTGGAAAGACACTTTGTGTGCCTGCATAATACATATATGCATATATATTTATATGTATTTGTATGTATGCATGTATGTATATTCCTTTATATAACAAAATTACATATATATGTACATATGTACATATAATCAATAAAATATATTTTTCATTTCATATATTGCCCGAGTATTTATTTGTAATTCATATGATATTTTAAGTATGAACCGTATTTTTAAAATTATGAAATTTAAACACTTGCTGTTTCAATATTTTTTATTTCCTTTTTTTTAACAATAAAAGTCAGTTCATTGGTTTGGCCTGCCTGTGTCTGCATTAAATTGTAAATATTTTTTAATTCTGTTTTTTTTTTGTTTTGTTTTAATAAAAATAAATAAAATCATTTCTGTTTATTATAATCTCTTGTGGTTTTTGGTACATTAAATAACATTTACAAATCGATTTATATCGTATGTGATATTTAATATTTTTAATTAATTATTAAATTGCATTATTATAACTCAATTTGTTTTATTGACAAAACTTTTTTCTCACGTTTTCATGCACTGCATTGCTTGCTGTAGCATTTCACTACGAAATTAATTCCAAAGGTTAAACATAATATTTTACGTATGAATTATAATTAATTTTGTATTAAAAACATTTTAATTATTTGATTTTAAAAATACTACTTTTTTTTCTCACAGATAATTCATAAAACAAATACAGAAATCGTAGAAAAACAGTAAAGTATTTTAAAACATTTTGAAAGGGTCGTTCCTTGAGAGTGGCAGAAGACTGTTCGTATAGAATATAAAATCTCTTCATTTTATAAGTCGCCCTGTTCTTATGTGAAAAATTTTGAATACCACCTTTGGGAAAAAGTCTCCTGATGAGTGTCTTAAGCAGAGACGAAATTGCCATAGAGACATGCTTTTCCCCAAAAGCATACATTTCATATTATATTAAATGTATTTGCCAATAAGGCGCATTTTGGTTACAAAAAGTTGTCACCACTGCATACATAATTGGCCATTACGGCCCAGCTTCTCGCAGCACTAATGTTGTGTGTGTTACTTTTTATCCATGAGTACCGGGACCTACAGTTTAAAGTCGACTCCGAATGTCAGATTTGAGAAGCTTTTTCATGGCAATCAGTTACTCTCAAAGCTTTTGCCAGAAGTTTGCTAAGAGGTAGTTGCCGAAAGATATATTTTTTTCATATTTCTTTTTTCAAGATGTCAGAGCTGGGCTTTGAACCCTGGACAAAGAAAAGCATTTTGAATTTCCTTCAAATTATACCTTTTTATTAAAATGTTAATAAATAAATTTATAAATAAGGACACGGCAAAACTAAAAAACAAATCAAATCAAAGAGTGCTTGTCTGGGCTGAAAATATGTCTGCCCCTTTATCTTGTCGATTTTTCTTTCAAGTGTTTTTAAAATAAAAAAAAATCTTTGCAATATTTTGTGAAAGATAAAATAATAAATCGCATCAAATTAACTTTCGTCACTAAACCAATTTTTAGGAATATCGGACTTAATTGTTTCTTTTTGACTTGTATGCATAACTTTTTTTTATTCATTAAAAATTTTTTTAAATGAATTCAGAATTAATTCAGTATCATTGAAGTAATTGAAGTTGAAGTAATAAAAATTAATTATTATTAAATATAAAACTTTCAACTGCTGTATGGCAATTACTAATTACATGTAATTATTAATTACTGAATGCTTATTACTTGGCAATTTGAAATTGACAAGTGTTAATAACATATTACATGTTATTTAGAATTATTAACTGTCAATTACTAATTGTTAAGTGCAAATACCAAATTTTTTTGTCATTAAATAGGGGTTTTTTTTCAGATTGCGCTTGACTCTGATGCTCCAATTGAAATTTTTTTTTTCGCCAAAGGAGGAGGGGTAAATGTACCTAACCGCACCATAGAGGAACCCGTCGCCATCCTTCGTGTGTGGGGCCCACACCTGCTAAACCCCCCCCCCCCCCCCCCCCCCTTTTCTCCTTCGGACTCGTTGTGCCCAAAATTTTAGTAAGTGTCCAAAATTTTAGTAAAATTGAAAGTAGTTGATAGAAGTACTGTTTTTTGCAGTTTTAACAGGTTATTGTATGTACGTAATTGGTAATTGCATTTGAATTTGTCATTGATAATTGAAAATTAATTTGCTGAGGCATGAGTTCGATTAAGCGATAAACCGGTATACAAACACCTAATTGTTATAAAATGTGCTAAAAAGTATCATTTATCGGGCCTGTTGGCGGTTACGAGAAAAACACTACTTCTGCTGAACAAACAGTAGACTTGTCGAAACATAATAGATCTTGTAGATCTGTGCCTGGTCTAAATTTAATAATATTAATCATATCGGCATACTGCCTGTAACCCTCTGCTTACCACAGAGTGTTTTTTTTAGAGGTATAGAACTTCGAATTGAAATAAAACACAAGAAAATCGTTTTAATGTCCATCAATTTGGCTTTATTGGAAGGATAATTTTATGCCATTAATGTTTAAATATGATTTCGCGCATGTGGCCGCCGCGGCTAGCTCGAATAAAGCCAATTCTACAGGTCCAATTTTCAACCACTTTTTCGAGCATATAAGGCCGTATGTTGGCAATAACGCCACGAATGTTGGCTTCCAAGTCCCCTAACGTTTCTGGTTTGTTGGCGTAGACGAGCGACTTCACATATCCCCAAAGAAAATAATCCAATGGTGTCAAATCACACGATCTTGGTGGCCAATTGACAGATCCATTCAGCGAAATTATGCGCTCATCGAATGTTTCCTTCAATAAATCGATTGTGACGTGCGCTGTATGGCATGTAGCGCCGTCTTGTTGGAACCACAACTCATCCACATTCATGCCATCCAATTCGGGAACAAAATAGTCGGTTATCATGGCTCTATACCGGTCTCCATTAACGGTAACTGACTCTCCAGCATTATTTCGGAAGAAGTATGGCCCAATGACTCCACCAGCCCATAGAGCACACCAAACAGTCAGTTTTTGTGGATGTAATGGCGTCTCAAGGGTCTCATGTGGATTCTCTTCACTCCAAATGCGGCAATTTTGCTTGTTGACGTAGCCATTCAACCAAAAATGAGCCTCATCACTGAACAAAATTTTGCGATGAAAATCAGCATCGAGATCAATCTCAGTTTCGGCCCATACACCAAAATCACGACCCATTGCATGGTATCGCGGCTTTATTTCTTGCACAAACTGGATCTTGTAAGGTCGCAAGCCAAGATTTTTGCGCAAAATCTTCCATAAAGTTGATGGACAAAGCTCCAATTGCTGTGCACGGTGGCGAATCGATTCATTCGGGTTCTCTTCAACACTTTGCTCTACAGCGGCAATTGTTTCTTCGGTGCGCACTGTTCGACGTCTCTGCGGATGCGTATTATCACATAGAGTAAACGTAGTGCGAAAATGATCCATGGTTAACCGAATTAACTGCTCTGATGGACAATTATGTCGATTATGTTGCACAATTTGCAAGCGTTGTTCTTTTGTCAACCTGTTCATGATGAAATGGCAAACCAAAATAAATATTAATCACTTAACAGCTGACAAAATGGCCGCCAGTTAAAAAAGTGATGCCAACTTAAAGTTCTATACCTCAATAAAAAACACCCTATATAATGTAATAAATAAATAACATTTATAGCAAAGCTTATTGTTCATAAAATTATATAACTTTTATTAATTTTTAATAATTCATCAAAAACAAAAATATGTTTTTTTTCTTGTTTGCCATAAAACAAAACCCTTTAAATATTTCCCTGTATTCATCTGAAAAAATTATTTACAAACAGTGTTTCCACAGCAACGCTCATAATACAGTTGATTAGAGGATTTTTATTTCCCATTTCACATTTTTTTTATATATTTTTTTTAATAAAAATAGTTTTATAGCGATAACGTTTTCTCATATGTTTTGCGGTTAAAAAAAAAATAAACAAAAATAGTTTTAACAGTTTTTAATAATAAAGTTTGTAATTACAATTGCCGTCATTGTTCAGTACAATTTATTTTTCTAAGTAATTGAGGTTTTCATATTAAATAACACGTAATTATTACAAATATCCTAAAACAAAAATGAGTTTAATTGTACTCGTAGATTTATTTTAGTTTTGTTTTATTTTATTTTACGGTAAATATTTTTTTAGTATAATTATAAACAATAGTTTATATTTATTTTTGAAAATTAAAATTGAAATTCAATGAAATGTTTACTAAAAATGTTGTATTTTTTTATTTTGATGAATTTTAATTAGAAATTTAAAATTAATTTCAAAACAAGTAATACAGGATGGGCAAATTTGAGATATGGAAGTAAATTGGCTTAATAACACATTTTAGTTATACCAATGTAAAGTATTTTAATAAACATATAATATTCATTTATCCCGACAATGTAGCACCGAATTTTATCTTTTAGGGTGTAAGTTGTTTTTAGCTTGTTTACGTACAAGCGGTCTTTCAAATGGCCTCAGTGAAAATACTGCATCGGCGTTAAATCACAAGAACGAAGCCAAATTGAGAAATTGCGCGAACAGGAAATTACTCATGCAATAACTGAATTGTTTGGCCGGGCTTGTGACTTGATGCGCCTTCCTGCTGAAACCAAAGGTCACTGATGTCAATATAAGGCTGGTTTGACGCAAAAAACGGGTTATCATTATTTGGTAGCGCAGAGAATTCCTTGCTCATTTTCGATAAAATAAGGGCCGATGATGCCGCCTAAACACAAACCTTACCATTCGGTCACTTTCTTTGAATGTGACGGTTTTTCAAAAACTATGTGTGCATTTTGTGAGCCTATTTGAAAATGGTCCTGATCACTAAAAACGATTTTGTTGAAAAACTCGTTGTTTTTGTTCAGTTTTTCAAACAGCCAATTCACAAACGTTCGATACAAACGATAGTCGAACGGCTTCAATTATTGAACGAGCTGAACTTTGCGATCGTGAAGAAGAAGATCTTTATGCAAAATGTTGCTTAAAGTGCCTCTAGTTTTGCCCATTTATTGGGAACTTCTACGAGTTGCTGTTCCAGTCTCATACTCAACACTCTGTTGTACAGTGGCTGTGTTTGCATCAGTACGGCCTCTACAAGCGTATTGTTTTGTTCTATTGTTAGCTGCCGAGTTGCTACCGTCGCACAGTGGCGCTTTTTGGCCTTTTTCGTTGCAAAAATCATAACTTTTAAAGTAATAAAGATATTTTAAAAATTTAAAAAGCATTTGAAAGAAGACTCCCCTAGCTTCAAAATACATGACCCGTAATGTGATAGCCCATCCGCGGCACTGTGCACAGTGTTGTGTTTAGACGCTTTTCGTTGTAATCATTATAACTTTTAAAGAAATAAAGATATTATTAAAATTTATAAAGTATTTAAAAGATAATCCCTTTAGCTTAAGAATAATTAACTGGCATGGCCGGCACAGTGCATCGTTTTGACTTTTTTCGTCGCAAAAATCATAACTGTTAAAATTATCAGGACATATTTAATGTTTAAAACGCACTTGAATTTTATCTTGTTTAGCTTCAAGAAAACCGTATCCGCATTATAAAAGGCTCACTACGGCCCTGCGCACAGTGACACATTTTGTTGCAAAAATTCTGTTTTTTGAAGTAAAGAGATTTGTGAATCTAAAAATCATTTAAAATATAACTTCTTGTGCTTCAAATTAAGTGAATCCCCATACTGATATTTTCGTTAAGCGCTGTCAGCTTTTCGATTAGACCTAGCGCTTCAATAATCACAATGCATATTAAAAGTCTAGAAAAAATAACACTCTAATAAGAAAAAAAAAATTATAAAATTTTACTAAATTTTTTT
This sequence comes from Metopia argyrocephala, assembly GCA_963576795.1. Classification (NCBI taxonomy): domain Eukaryota; kingdom Metazoa; phylum Arthropoda; class Insecta; order Diptera; family Sarcophagidae; genus Metopia; species Metopia argyrocephala. The sequence goes on along the minus strand of OY756211.1, from coordinate 43,097,048 downwards.
TCACTATAATGTTAAATTTTATATTTTTATTATAGTTACACAATTTTGAAATTTTTAAATACTACAATATTAATGCTATACATATTAAGTTATTAGGTATAAAAAAAAATTCAACTCAAATAAAAAAAAAAAATTATAAATTTTTACAAACTTTTTTTTTTTTCAATGTAATGTTCAATTTTTTATTTTTATTATAGTTACATATACTTGTACTTAAGTATTTTTTATTTTTTTGCAATTCATATGTTTTACATTTTTTTTATTTAAAATCCCAAATTTAAACTTCTAAAATATCTTAATTCGTTCAGGAGATAGAGCTTATCAAAGTGGTAACTTTTCCGAAATTTTTTTCCGCTAGGGGGCGTAGTAAGCGAATGAAAAAGCATAAAAAAATAAATAATAAATTAAAGACCAATACATCTACTAAGTTTGGTATACAATTAGAGTGGATCTCAGTGCTGCCTGTTTGAATATTTTGAAAATATATCTTTTTGTAGTAAAAGTTGTTGCAGTTTTATTGTTTTTTCATGTACACGGGCAAGTACGGGCACCCAATTTCAAGAAAATAAGTTAGAGTATTAAATACTTAACAACCTCTGTTTAATAGTTCCCGTCACAAACCGTCACTTTTTTTGTTCTATTCTATTAAGTGTGAAAAAAGACTTAAATATAATGTGTTTGCAAAATTGCGCCTGAAAATAAAAGTATTATACCGAATAACCCTTGTTTTATATCGTCTTATTGGAATTAACACACCTTTCATCCGACACCAAAAAATTAATGATCGGTTGCATAGTTTACCTGAAATTCAATTGAAAAGATGATATTTTTTTTTTAATTTAAACATTTTTTGTAAGTCCGAAAAATTGTCAACTTTGATTGACTCTAGAATTCATAATTTTTATCCGATTTCAAAAATTTTTTTGGATTCTTAATCAGTGAGAAGTTCTCTATCAGATGTAATTATTCATTTTATCAAATTCTTCTGTCAAATTTTTGATTTTTGCAACGCTTTTAAGGAAAAGGCGCCACTGTGCGTCGGCGGTCTCAGAAGGAGACTGATTATGAGAAAAGCTGCTCGAATTTTACGAAGTGATACAGTAAAAGTTTCACAGTTTTCATAGTAAATTTTCACAGTTAGAATTCTTTGCCCAAGAGTGTAGCATTTCATGGTTAAAACTGTCTAAATTTTTACTAAATAAATGTCAAAGAATGACAACTGAATTCTTTAAAATTTGTCAAAAAATAATTTGGTGCCATTCCATTTGTCGTTATCATTTTAAAATGAATTAAAAGTGACAGATTGGCATTACGGTTGGAATTTTCGAAACTGATCGAAAATATATTAGTATTTTGTATAAATGCACTACATACATACAGAATTGACCATTACAACCCTTTTTCAGTGTTGCAGTCTAGCTTCTCACAGCACCCACTTTATGTGCATCTGTTTAACATTGACTTTGAATAACAGACTTGAGAATCTTGTTCATGGCAATCAGTTACACTCATTCAGCTTTTACCAGAAGACTGCTAAGAGGTGGTTGCCAAAAGAAGTGTTATTTCTTTTTCATGATGTCAGAGTTGAGGTTTGAACCCGGTGCTCTTGCCTTAGTAAGCTAAAAAACTACATACTAGACTCTGGCGACCTAGCCACTCTATTTTGTTATTATATAGTCTGTTCTATAATCTCTTTTGCTCTCATTGTGATCTGTTTTTTTTAATATGTTGTAAAAAGGCGGTATTTCAACAAAGCAATAAAGAACAAACTTAAAAGGTAATAAAACTTTTTGATAGAAAAAAATCCATATACATATACCAGAAACATAATTTTTGTATGTATATTTTTAATTTTATATTTTTAAAATTTTTCAATATTACAAACCACCTAAAACGTTGATAATTTAAAAATGTTAAATACCATCGGTTAACTTGTCCGAGATTCTACTGTATGTAGCATGTGCTGATTGCATTGCGAAGTAATAATTTTTTTAATAAAAATAAAAAAAAAACTGGTATAATGTGTTTTGTTTTTATTTTTTTATTTTCAAGTATTCTCTTTGAAATATTGTTTTAAGTTTTAATATTAATTTTTAATTGAAATATTTCTTCGTTCAAGAATATTATTTCTAAGCAACTAAAGATATTAGAAGAGTTTTAATTTGAAATTTCAATACATACTTGTTTATAATTAAAAATTAAAATCCTTTAAATTATAAATATATTTAATTGCACTTTAAATGTTATTAATGAAAATTTTATAATTAAAATAATGCCACTCTTCTCACTTACTGTTTTGCTTCATTTCATAATGAAATCAAACAAATGGCCACTTAAAGCTTGTTTGGAACACCATATCGATATTGCAATCCCAGGCATATTTCAATGGTTATTCAATTAAATAATTGTAAATTTATTTAAATAAATAATTAATGTTTTGATAATACGAGTAATTCAACACACAAAACAACAAATACTCTGTCTGTAGGCATTTTTATTGTATAAGTATACGAGTATGCTAGACAATAAAACATTTTCATTATGATTCCAATTATTATGTTTCATATTTTGTAATAAATCCATTTTATGAAACAATTAAATTTATAACATAACTAAATTACTAAAATTAATGATCCTTGCATACAACCTTGTTTGCAAAATATCCTATTTTTTGGACTAATAATGAAACACTTTAAAATCCTTGTGGCTTTTTTGCATTCCAAAACTTTAATTAGGTGTGATTATGTCTATTGATTATAAAATTTTATTTATATGAATATTTTGTATGCATTAAAACATCATGTTCAAATAGATTTGTACACATATGTATATTAGAGATGGACTTGATGAGCACCAAATTGGGTACTATTTAATAGAAAGTTTTAAAAAAGCAAAATGTCAAACAGTATTTTATTTTTTGTTAAGTTGTGGAAGAAAATAAGAAAGTAAATACTGAACGGAAAATTATACATTGTGTGACAAAATAAAATACCGTGGTGCACGGGTAATTGAAGGGCTTATTTTTATCCTTCACTGCAGTACAGGTCTGGCCGCTACACGCATTGTCAGGATGACCTTTATCTTGGTTCCGGGATACCGTGGCTTTGTAGGAATTAAGGGGCGGATGAATTGGCTCGGGAAGATTCCGCCTCTAGGATATCTCGTGTTATGGAAATGGAAATGCCATGTGAATGATAATTGACTCATGCAGAATCTCGAGGCTAACTTAATCTGCTTTTGAAATTAGACGTACCAGACTGTTGTTGTGTCACTGCAGAGAAGAACTTTACAGATTGCTGGCTGTACTTATTAGACACTGGCCGATTGGAAATCGTGCTCTCCGGATCGGTATTCGTTACAACAACGACCAACGTCATAGCTGCGAAATGCAATTGCCCGGCCCTCTTTAGACTTTGTCATAGAGGTATCTGGTATTGATCCGGGAGATAATCTCCAATACCTTAATCTGACGGGGTGGATATGAGGAAAATTTTGACCGTGGTTACATATGCTGTGGTATTTTCAAAACGATATCGTGTGATGCTAAATTAAGTTTAAATGCAGCAAGACTACTACTACACTACTCTTCTCTAGTGTTTGTTTGGTTGCAGCAGAGTTTAGATAATTTTTGCCGAAATTCATTTTTGAATAAAAAAAAATTTGCTTCACACAAAATGCTATAACTCATGAATCAATACTCAGATTTTTGTCAGTTGAGGATTAAAAGTAAATAAAAATGAAATAAAAAATCCAAGTAACGCGGTCTCTGTGTCATCCTATGGCCTTTTTGAATTGATTGTTATATCATTTGCTTTGATTGTTATACCATTTTTTTTCGATTCCAATTCTTCTTATAATAAAAACTGTTACTTATTTATTTATTTTCCTATTACACTGGAATGCAAAATTGTTTTCTAATTAAAAATTAACTGAACAAGGCTATTCGCTTGATGCACTCTTCCCAGTACTGAGCACTCTGACAACAATAATTTAGATTTTAAAATGTATCTTTTTATATAATTTAATTTTTCACACATAAAATCTCATTGGGGTACTTTATTTTAGTACTTTCTTAAATTTATTTAATAATTTTATCTTTTATGTCTCTTTTTTACTTTCAATCCATGATGCCATCAATTCTATACATTTTCTTTCTCTTTCTCTTCATTTGTTGCATATGTTGAAATTGCCTATTATTGTGCTTAGTTGTTGCAATTATAAACATAATTATAATTATTAATAATATAAACCACAAGAACAATAACGTTTTAAAATGCCTTTAAGCACAATGTACTCAAACACACATTCCTTCAATTACACAATTTTCATATACTCGTACATACACTTTATATAGATTTTCATACAGATTTAATAAAAACATATGATGATATTAATTGAGATTTATTGACTAATTATATAAAAATTTATTGGTTTTTCACTTTAATAGTCTTTCGAAAATAGCCAAAAATACAATTTTAATTGTATATGAAAAATGAACAACAGGTTTATTCAATAAAATAAAAATTAAATATTAAATAGTGATTCAACAGCATTTTGCCAAAAATGCAAAAAGAAAAGACAGACATGGTGTGTGTCTAGAATTTTTTTGAATGAATTGAGAATAAATGCAGGAATAGGTAGGTAGGTAGGTCAGCTGGGTAGTTAACGAAGCCGTGATCAACTATAATTAGCACAAGGTGCCGTTTTGATACCATTACAGAACCGAACTGAACTCCTCTAAGCCGGAAAAAGAACTATAGCCAGCCAGAGCTGTCTATATAGTGGAGTAAAATGAGGGGATCCAGGCTTGAGAACTGTGCCAAGCTATCAAAAAAATGCTCCCCAAAAAACTTCAAACGTCTGACTGCCAGACCTGTCTTCCTCTCGGAAGTATTCTTGCAAACTATACAGTGAGAGTTAAAGGGCAGACCCAACCTATCAGCGTGTTTACCGATAATCGTATGATCCGTATACACCGTTATAAGCTTAGACAAAGATTGACGAGGGATCGCCAAAATTTTCAGAGTCCTGCACCGATTATTTTGAGGCCAAAGAACTCCATCTGTACTGTGCTTTTTCACGGAAAAAAATTGGATATCTTTTCCCTATTGACGGCTATAGGGCAGCAAACATTCGAGTAGGATGTAGCCGACTCCCCTTCCGAAGAGGAGCTCCTAGCAAGCCCATCGGCTTCTCATTCCACATGACCCAGAATCTAGACCAAGTAAATACTACAAGCGTCCCAAAGAACCTTCAGCTTCTCTTTACAGCCACGGGATAGGGTAAAACTTTCACTTAATAAGGTGAGCTGACGTATTGATGTCGGCAATGATTAAAAACAAAATGAAATTACCCTCTTATGCATGAAACACTGTTGCTAATCTTATACAAAAGGTTCGTAAAATAGTTGCGTGCTTCACTGCTATTCGAATAGGAAAACTTAAACAAAAGTTTGCTTAAAATTAATGCATGTACTGGGCAATTATATCCGTCTTTGTACAGCAAGCGTTGATTTTTCCGTGAAACATACAGTGAATCCAGAAAAATTTTTCCCTACACATTTCTCTCTGTTTTTTAGTTCCAATGTTTGTCGTAAATGTACGTACAGTGTGTGGGATGTATTTTCTTTAGTTTTATAAAAAAGGTTCTGGAGATTTAGGTTTTGTCGATTCGAAAGAGATGCTATACTGTATTGCCAATACAAAATTTAAATTTCTAGCCATATAAAGGTAGTTATGACATTTTTTTAGATTGAGGTCAGCACTCAAGGGATGACCCCTACTCGTGCTGAAAAATATGAGAAATGGATGAAAATTAACACACACAACATGAGTGCTGCTAGAAGCTAGGCCTTAATCCTGACGAAGGGTTGTAATGGCCAATTATATATGTATGTTTGTAATATTGTATCTGATAGTCAGAAAAGAAACAAAACTTTACTGTCTTAATAAAAAATATGCATAAATTTCAAAAGTTAATTAATTTTTCGAGAAATTTTTACCAGTTTTTTTGTTTTTAATTCGTAAACAGTCAGTAACATTTCAATATCCCTCTGACGTGAGTTATATTGACAAATTTATGCTGTCAGATGTAATAAAAGAAAAAAAAAGTTAATTAAAAAGTGTTTTGTTCAAATAAATCAAATGCTTTTTCTGTTGGCCAAATAAAATTGAATAAAAAAAAATTTGACAACTGAATGTGTCTGCCTCTGCTATTTACGCCTACCTATACCACTTGCCTTTTCATTTGGAAATTACAAATGTTTATGAGGCATTAAATAAAAGAAATGTGCACATCCATGTAGTACCCGTATTTGTAAAAATAAGCTGCAAAAGCGATAAATGCATATCCCCATCCAAATACTATGAGGTCAATATTTATTACACCAAAACACCAGAGAAATCAAAGTTTCAGCAAAGTTGCTTCCCAGCTATTAGAATACTCGTATCTTTTTGATATTAAAACTAAAAAAACATATTTTTTTGTTTGCTTTTACAGCTAATTTAACATGATCGTATTTCATGGTTGACATTCTTTTTCTGATGGCATACCGACAGAAAATTTTGAAAATTCATTTACAAAATAACTTAAAACTTTTTATTTGTTTGCTGCGACAGATGGACAAACGGCCAAACAGACGAACGTTAGAAATCTTATAAATACACAAGATTTTCAGATTATTTTAAAACATTTTACAAATTAAATGTTAAATATGTTTGAAATTTATTAAATAGACACTGCATACCACCAGAGATCATATGAATTGTCGGCTGTTGTACGCGTACAACTAGTCAGTTACTCCAATAATAAATTTAGTCCATTTGTAAAGAGTCTTTATAACGCATTTCGTGTTTTTTTTTTGTTGCAATTTTTTATTGCACTTTTTTGTTTTTTGTAAACTATGCTGTACGTTGTGAAGAAAATTATTTAACAATTTAACATAAAGGCTATAGAGTTAAAAGAATGAGTTCCTTAGTAGTCTTTATATTCTTTTATATATACAGCAGTGTATCTATCAAGGCAATTGAGTAGGTACACGGTGTCATGAGAGCTTTGGTAACAGGTAGAGCAATTGTTATAATTAACGGGAACCATGAAAATTCTGGACTAGATAAGATTAAGCAAGTTTGACTGAAAGCCGCTTCTAATTATCCGAAATTGTTAGCAAGGGGATTTTCGTTTCCGACTTTATTGCATTGCCACTTATGGTATCTGTGATAGCCAGTTATATGACGTCTTGCATGTTTTTATTAAACTAATGAAAGTGCTGTCGTATACGCCGAGAAGAGGGATCTTCCATCATGATCTGGCGATTGCTGTGAATGGACATTTGATATATCAGATAGTCAGAACACGTTTTATTGCATAACAGGCAGCAATGTTACCATCCCATTGAAGTGATCATCGTTGTTTATTTCTACACATTCAGTTGGGATTTGGAATGCCTTATCCTAAGCCGTCCACAATACACATCATTGAATATCAGTTAGAAACGGGGTCCAAATTGGCATGCTTAATCTAGAAAAGGTGGGCAACCGACCCATATGAGTACCGAGTTTTCACTTTTCGATGTGACGTAAAAGCCGTGATTCTAAGGCTGAAAATTTTAAATTATGTTTCCGCAACCACGAGTTACTTTGTAACTTATTTCACCCACATTTACGTCCGATGATAACTGGATATTTTTTTTTTTCTTTGAGACCTATTTAGTAGGGGTGCATTGTATTGGAATTTTTGGAAAGGACAGCACATTTATGACAAAACATACATTTTGTTTTTCTTATATTACTATTAAGCGCCTTAGGAATGAGACAAATTGCTGTGAATTGATCATTTAAAGGCCAGTGTTATACCTTCACCCTTGAATGATCAACAGCAATTGCTTCATCGTTGCATGTTGTTTGCGTGGTGAGTGTCTTCGCTAAGTAGGTTTAGTTGTTATCTGCTACTTCCCAATAGGTGGCGCTTTAATCCTGATCCTTCGTATTTTGTTGACATTGGTAAAGGTGGAATATAGTGGAATGTCGGGGAGCAGTTTCGTTGTAGATGGTTTCCTTGGAGGGTTTTGTTGATAACTTTGATTGGAAAATCAAGTTCTCGCAAATGCTTAAATTTTATCTGCAAATTATTTTCAAGCAAAACATTTTATAAAAACCTCTACACACTGCTGTTAATTTAAAACATTTTTCACAGCCACAGCTATCTTTTTGTACTTTTAAATTCTGCATCCTATTGAAATGTGTCTGTCTAGTAAACATTTAGGCATTAAATAAATTAAGCTTTACAAAAATGCACAACAGCAGCTATACGTATATACAATATTAATATACGCATATATGTATTTAAAATACAACCGAAATATAAGAGACGGCAAATAGCTCTAAAAAATCATTTCATACACGCACTAAATAACAGGTCGAATTGAGTCGAAAACAAATTGAAATGAATTGTGTTGAGCTGTGACGTATCGTGCTGCAGTGCACAATTGTGCAGTACGGAAATGGTAGTCATGGCTAGACAAAAACATTTTACAAATATTAGCGAATATAGACAGGCAGCAGATAGACAAACAAACGGACAGAGAGACAGACCGACAGACAGACATATTAAATATTTAATAGATTTCCAATGTCTATATCCATATACAACATACTCGTACATTTAAAATATTTGTTAAAAGTTGCCATAACAAGACGTGTTTATAATTTCATTATTATTAATAGAGTACGAGTAGATAATGATTATTTTTCAATCGATATGCATGAATATTTGTATTGCAACCGCCAACGATATTTTTCATTATTTATTGAATTGCTAATGCTGCTACTGTTGTTGCTGCAATTGCACCATATTTTTTGTGGCATTTAAATGAAAATGTTTTTTTTATAAATATTTGCATATTCATTCGCGGTGTACTTGATATGCAAAATGTAATTTGCCGCGTCGCGTGACGTATGTAATCACTTTTATTTTATTTAAAATCCATTTATTAACTCCCTATCCATATCGCCACACAAACTTTCATTTATGCATTAGGGCATTTGTTGCCCTATTCTATAACAGACTGCTAGCTACAATAAAATATAGACATTTATACACTTGATAATTGAAATATTTAGAATAACAACAACACCAACAACAGCATAAACATGTTTTTACTTAATTTAAAAATTATGCCCAAAATATGTGGCAATATAAGCGATTGCAACTTACACTCCAGGAATAAAATTAGACTACTCGTCGAATAGGTGAATTTTTTCTTGATTTTGAATTTGTATACTAACAACGAAGCATATGCGATATATTTAAAATTTGTATTGAAATTATAAATAAATTAGAAGATAAATTTGCTGCATGAAAACTATCGGCTGTCACGATTTCTTTCGAAATGAGCAAGAAGCTGCCGTTACAGTGACTGGCAAGCACTATCAAGCAGTGTTTTCAATATTAATGAGCTAAACATGAAAGGCATTTGATGCCAACAAGACGAGGCATTTGGGCATATAGCTTTTTTAATAATCGATTTTTGTCGAAAACAATTTCTTCCTGAAATGGTTGTGTTCACGGACTCCACATTTGGATTAATACTTATGCGTCTGTCTTAAGTCATTGGTTAAAACTGTCAAATTAGTAACTTTTAAAGAATTGTAAAGCCATATTCAAGACATAATTGTTTTCACAAAAAATTGGACTAATCGAATTAATCATTTGACTCATGGCCGCAAGGTAGGCACCAGCCAATTGAAATTCGCCAGTGCGACGAAACTGGGGAATACTGTAAGAATCCTAAATATATAAGTTGAGAGCTGGACAAAAGATACACAGGTAGAAATACTTTATTACCTCGTGTATATAAGAAATTAATGAATAAACTCATGGGGCCCGGCGGATATATGCCTTCCAAAATATTTAAAAAATAAATGACATAAATAAATATTTAACAGATTATAATATTGTTATCATCAAAGAGTAATTATGCCCAAAGGCAGACACTGCAACCCAAAGGATCTTTTGTGCCCTACTCCATTCACGGATGATGATCATTATGATCACACATGCCCAATGTCAGGATCTGGCCGATCGACGAGGATGCTCGGTCAACCATTTCGTCCACCGACACCATCCAGCTCAATCGTTACTAATAATATAAATGAGCAGGCTTAAAACCGTACTTGAACAACAACTTCTCCGCCCTCCGAATGAAGTCAACTAAAACATTGATTGAAATATATCTGATCCCCACCGTATCCATCAGGTCCCCGCCGAAGATTTGTAGTCTAGTTCTACTCAGTGCCACGCAGCTGCACAGAATGTGCTTTGCTGTCTCTTCCTCCTCAAGGCAAAGCCTGCAGTCAGTCTCATCCAGGAGATGTAGTCTATTCAAGTGATACTTGAGGTAGTAGTGTCTCGATAGGAAACCCACATTCCTGCCAATATTCGGTCTCCGTAATACAATGAGCCCTTATCCATAAGAGAAAGGCTCTACCAGCCGTTTATCCTTGCGCATTCCCGGAGCATTCTCCCAATAAGTGACCCTTAGAGAGTTTTCCCACTTGTCCACCCTCGATCTAACCTCCGCCCAGTTGACCCCACAAAAAGGTTCCGGACCGATGAAGGCCGTAGCGGATCTCCCCCCTAGTCAGCCCATCAGCAATTTCATTACCTGGTATTCCGGAATCATTCGGAACCCAGTAAAGAACAATCACGTTCTACACACCAAGTTGCTGCAGTCTGTCAATCCAGATTATAATAATAAATTTAATTTCAACAATACTTCTATCTTATCTATGATTTTGAACCCAATTCTTAATCAAACTTAGGCCGTCTGTAAATGTGGAACCCAATTTAATGAAAATTATTACAACCCCATGGGGCTTAAGGTGTTCGAAAGTTAACAAAAATCAGTGTAGAAATGTTTCAAGATGATGTGTAGTTAGGGCGTAACAAAGGGGCGTAAACAAAACATCTTCTTGGTTAAGCATTCTTATTTACACGCACGAATTGGCAAATTTACTTTATTTGTTACACTTTAAATACAAAGTCTTGCATACAATCCAAACATCATTGCTTTTTCGAATAGGTTTTATATTTGGTTTCTTTTTAAAATATAAAATCGAAATATATTGAAGTAAGATATCGGTAAACTCTAGTATGCAATAGAAAAAATATTGTAGTTGGCAAAAGTGAAACTATTGACAGCACAACAAGGTTCTGTTTGTTCTATTTTAATTTTGTTTCGTTGTTGTTTTATTTGATTTTTCTCTGACTTTAGCCCTGTCCTATTCATTTGTGGCTTTATTGTTTACAGGTATTATTTTATTGTTAGTAAAAATATTTTTTATTGACGAATCTAAAAATCAAAGGAAGAAAAGAGGCAGTTTTTAGAATGAGCGCTAAATTTGTTAAGTTATACTTATGCAGCCTTCTTAACTAAAACAATTCATGATTCATGCGATTTGTTTATTGTCTACCACATCAGATAACATTCGTTAAATGAAAAGTGTTTTGTTTTACTTATGAATTGATTTAATTTATAATTTATGGTGTAAAAACTGTTATAAACGTTTAATCTTTGAGTGTATACAAAAAATCCACTGTATACATATATGATATATAGTAAATATGTACTGTGTATCTACATACAATGTAACTATATTTTAATTAATATTTATTTATATATGTATATGCTTGTGTACATTTAAAATAATTATTGGCTGTAAATGTTAAATCTAAAAAAGACTTTTCAATCCTCTTAAATCCTTCTCTATAAACGTTAATGGACTATTTATGCTACTTCTCATCATATACATTTAGCAAAAATCACCAATTGCATCAACAAGAACAAATAATGTGTTCATTTTATTCAGATATTAAACTAATTCTACAACGAGGAACGTGCTACTCATAGTCTTCCGCAGAAGGATTACATTTTAATATTGAATGGAATAGTTGTTTTCGTGTTGCTCCAGCAATTGTTTTATTGCAATTGGAAATTTTTGATTTATAAATATTTTAAAAAATTTCAAATATAGTTTCACATATAGGGTCTTTCATTAAGTGCTTTCTATCTTTAAAATTAAACAATAAAATATGTGTATGAGATATCATTGAAATTTTTTACTCGTTTAAAAGACATATTTATGCAATGTGAAATGTCTGGTTGGAGCGTATCTGAAATGTTTAATTTTTTATGGCTCTGGCGCTTAAAAATCCAAACCTAATATTTGGATTGAATTTGGCCCAAATTCGAAAATTTTTTTGTTCACGCGACACTCTGCCCGAGTAGATTATTTATATTTATAATACAGTTCTAAGATTTTCATTTGTTGCTGAATGCTTTATCCATACATTGTGATTTGGCAAAACAGACTGAATAAATAACAACTACTTAATTAGATAAATGTAATTTCAGCGTAAAGACCGTTATCAACTATCAAAATATAGAAATTTTTATTGAATGAGCAAACTTTTCTTAAAGTGATAAATAATTAGAAAAAAAAAAAAAAATTCTTAAACGTAGGGGTAAAAGATAGCGCTTCTTATAGACCTATTGATAAAATAACAGACCGTAATGCTACAATATATTGCCATATTGAAATGTATCACAATGAAAAAATCAAGCATATTAGAATATTATTTAACGATTTTCACATGCTGTTGAATATGCGATTAGTAGAAACTAAGCAAAGCACTTCCAATTTAAGTAGTACCCACAGAACTGTACAACCCACTGTACCGTACTCCGATGCTTCCATGAATCGGTAGAGTTAGATAGCCTACCATTGTTAATAAGCTCCTTTATTCGATCGCTCTCTTCAAAAAGCCCCAAGATAAACTTTAGAGCAACAGCTCATACATGAAAGTTGGGAAATATCTCATTTGTTTGCGAGTACTTCGTTCGTTCAATCTCCTATAACCTTGGCCTGCGAATATAAGAGACAGTGAATAATGATAATGAATATAAGAGACAAATGTTAGAACATAAAGGGCATCAAGAAACATAAAAAATGGAGTAGGACACTGAATAGAATCTTCTGGTAATCCCGACTTTAACATGAACTTGTTGTACCATCTATAAGCATTTTTACAACGCAATCCCTGTGAAAGCTAGATATGAAACGTCACAAATGAAAGCAGCAAGTCCCGCAATGAGAGCCACATGGTAGGCTGTACAAAACATTTTTAACATATCTAACTTTGCTTTCATTCAATTGGGTCACTTTCTCACTAGGAGAGCAATACCAATGTAATTCAATTGTTCGGGGTTCTTTTCATCTGCATTTATTGGGTATTTTATCTTAAATAATACATTTATTAGAGTATGTAATATTAAGATATAAATTTATAAGAATGTAGAAAAGAGAGAATATATATATGTATATATGTATATACACAAATATTTATATTGCATATACATACGTATATATAAGAAATGTCATTACTTTACTATTGCGTATTATAATTTTACATACATATGCTATGCATGAGGTTTGTTAACAGTAATGTGGTTACTTTTAAAATTTTACTAGAAACCCGTTTGAAAGTTAAGGTGCACTACTCTGCATTATATCGTACACTATTAAAGACTATAGTGTGGCTTGAAGAGTAAAACAATTATATCGTACCAAAGCAAATACTGAAACACCAATATTTGCAGGTATGTAAATATGAAGTGTCTTTCATTGCCTCGATGTTATTAGTTTTGTATTTTTTTTTGGAAAAAAAAAATCAAAATATATCATTATGCAGAAGTAATATAAATAGTACAGTATCAACTTACTTATTAACCACTGCAGCAATAAGGGTGACATATCTCAATCGATATTACTCGTATAGTTACACTAGTTTAAAGGGAGCTATAGTTTGACGTCAGCCTCCAATGACTAATGCATTGTTTATAGAACTTTTTCTATTTTACTCATAACTGCAGAAACCAAAACGCTTCAATTTTAAATCTAAAATATAGCTTTCTATACTTTGACATGACCACCAGAAACTAGTTAACCGAAATTGGAAAATATATAGGACGTAGGAAAGCCGTATAAATGATTTATCCACCTACTTGCAAAGTCCTGTAAATCGTTTTAAATGAATACCTTCTGAGAGTATGACCCTTTTAAAAAATACCAAAACATTTAGAAACAATGATTACATTACATTTCAACGATTGCTTTAAATCAGCAGAATGTAATTTAAGGTAATATTTCTAAAAAGTTTAAATAAACAATATACTCGTATGTATAAAATAACAACAACGTTGACGTTTTAATTTAACTTGCTCATAGCAACGTAAATATTAAGTGCAAAATTATGTTGCGCTTTACAATCTAATTTAGGTTGCACATAAAGATTATATATGTATGCTTTTAAGTTTGAGGCTTCAATTAGCAGATTTTCTATATAGTGAGAAAATAAGGATGTTTCTTTATATATTTCTTAACAAATCTCGGAAAATTTTGATTTTATATACACACATACATATTTGGCAACGACAACTGTTCACAGTAAATAAATAATGAAAAAAAAATTTTGTAATTATATGAGCTTATTCATACATATCTCTACATATGTTTATATATATGTATATACATGTATAACAACTACATGGTGTAAAATATACATACAAATATACATATACATACATACATATGTACATATATTGTACATATATGTATGTGTGTGTTTGGTATGCGGTCTCAGTAATTAATTGATTTTTATCTGCTGCCTTAAGGCTATTTTACAGTTTGTTGATGACAGTTTAAATTTGTTTATATCTCTTCTCATTTTATAGACCCACACATACATAAATACATACATATGTATATACATTTTATAATTTTTGTAAATGTAAATACATACATACATACAATATATATGTACACATATTTATAGTACATGTGTAAATTAGTCAGTGTATTGGATTTATAGGGATTAAAATCATCAACATTTTCTATAAAATATTGGATTTTTGTCTGTCAGCCTGTTGTTTTTTTTTTTTTTTTTTTTGTCTATCCTTATTGTCTGTATTTGAAATTGAGTTGCTGCTGTGAACTACTCTGCATTTACTGCTGCTGCTGCTGCTGCTGCTACTTGTTCATTAGATTAAAATTGGTCTGTTTTTGTTTTTTTCTTTCTTTTTTATTTATTGTCATGTTGTCATTTTTCAATTTTATTTGAAAAACTTTTTATTTTTTAATTTATTTGATTTTTATTGGTTACTTTTAAGTGATATTTCTGTGTGTTGTTTCTGTTTTTGTTTTTAGGTTGGAGATTTTTCTTTTATTTCAGATGTTGGTTTTTTTATTGTTGTTATTGTTGTAAAATATTTACAGTTTGTATTGTGTCATAAGAATTATTAGTTGTTCTTTGAAAGCTAAAAATGTTTGTCGGGATTTACTTGGGGATTTATGGATGCAAATTATTTCTGTACGAAATAAAAAAAGAAATTCTTTTGAAATGTTTTTTTGTTCTGTTTTAATTTGATGCAATAAAAATAATTTAAACAAATAATGTTGAATAAGATTTATTGCTAAAAAAAATGATATAAATTTTTGTAATATAAAATGAAAATTAAAAAGAGAGAATAAACATAAGAAATTAAGTTCTTGAAATACATACATATGTATGTACTACAATATTGCAAGTTTATAAAGATGATTTTTGTAACACATATGCATACACACATACATACGTATGTATGCATGTACGCTTTGCTGTCAAACTACAAATTTTATCAGAAATGGCTAGTTTTGGCAAATTAACAGATGGTTTTATAATAATTGAATATACAATTTCGAAAAGGGCACATCTTGCACATTTTAGCAAATGCGCTTTTTGTATTAATGAGTCTCATATGCTTTCCTGCACCTACTACTCTTAAAAAATTAACATCCCTAGCATTGGTTCTACTTTAGACGTAATGGTAGATACAGAAAAAATTTTCTAAATTATTGTTTAAACAAAAAGTACAAAAATATTCAACACAGTAGGACCTCTTTTCTGTTTAAGCCCAAAGCTGTAATTTTTCTTCTTCTTCTTAACGATTACATCTATAAGAGTATTCCAAATTCAATATCTGGACTTAATATTTTTGTGATGGCTGCCTATGCACAGAAAAAAAAGTGTTGTTATGGCAAATACTTTTTGCAGTTGAGAAAATTGTATTTGTCGCAAATAAAAAGTACTTGATATAAATGATATTTTATTTGCCACAAAGAATTTCGGCAAATACACTGCATTTGTCGCAACTACAAAATTGCTGTTAACATAAATCAAGAGCAAAATTATTTGATCCAAATTGAATTTTCTTTAAGTTAAATGTAATTACATTTAAAAATGCATGTCAACAGCAATTTATTAAAATCAAATGTTTTCTTATTTGAGATTACATGGAAAAATTATTTACGCCAAATACGGATTGCTGTTGTGGTAACTGTAGTCTTGTATTTTCAAATGCAATCCGCAGTTAGTTTTGTTTTATTGTTTAGGCATTTTCTCTCATTCGTTTGAAAATTGTTTGCGGTATTAAAAACACGTGCGTGTGAAAAAAAGCAAATATGTGTGAGTTTTTTACAGGAGTATATCTTCGTCGCGGTCTAGTATTTAGTGTGTTGGCTTACTAAGACGATAGTGCCAGGTTCAAATCTCAGCTCTTACATCTTGAAAAAAAGAAATATAAAAAATTATTTCTTTCGGCGACTACCACTCAAAAACCTACTGGCAAAAGCTCTGAGAGTAACTGATTGCCATGAAAAAGCTTCTCAAATCTTACTATAATGTATTTATATTATATTATTTATATATGTTATATCATATTATATTGTATTCTTATATTGTGCTCTCAAATGTCTTACTATGTAAAAAAAAAAAACGAGAATTAAAATTATTATTATTTTAGATATAATTAAAAATAAGTTACCAATTCATTGTACATACGTATGTATATACATATTTGTTTGTAAATAAAATCTAAAAATTTAAAAAAATGTTGACATTTGTCGAATTGTATTTGTGACAAAGACAATTGTATTTGGTAGGACAGATTTTGCATTTGTCGAATTGTATTTGCGACAAAGACAATCGCATTTGTTAAAACCATTTTTGCATTTGCTCAATTGTATTTAATGTAACAGCAATTGTGTAGTTGCGACAAATACAAACTGCTATTGGGAACGATCCGAATGTAAATTCTATTTGCGGTAAGGTTAAAATCATATGCCATTACTACGTTTTTTTTTCTGTGTTGCAAAATAAGAACAATACTAACTATTCTACGGTTTTTTCTGGCATTATTTGTACAAAGAAATATAATGATCCATCTATATATTTAGGTGCGTGGGCACTCTTTCAATGATTATGATAGAACATTTTAGTTGTCAATTGAAAAATAAAATGCGAAGATCGAGTGTTCATCCATCAGCCTTATACTGATTTATTAGTGCAGTCCAGTAATACCAATTAATTCCGTCTTGTAAGAGAAAATACAAAGGATATAATAGACTTTAAGAAATGGGCCCAAAAAAAATTATTGCAAAAAACAATTAAAATTTTTATATATAATTTTATTATAGGCATGACATTAAAAAAAGCGTATTCCAACTCTTCTTGCAGAGTATGACCACCTTTTTAATCACTGCCTAAATCTTCTTTCCATTCGTTTTGGATATAAATGTTCGATTAATACCGGATAACATAGATTTATAAAGATATTTCGCTACTTCTTGTGTAGGTTTGTCAGGAAATACATTGTTTATTAATTTAAATATTTAAAATGTTTTAAATACCTTGCAATTAATACAATCTAGATTCTAGATTAACATTCAATAATATTAATATTCTTGCCTCACAAAGTGTTAAAAATCGAAAATCGTTGGTTTTCTCGTTAGTTTCGGTTTAGAATATTTGGTCTAAAAAACCATTGTTTCGATTTCCGTTAAACCCGTATAGTAAACTCACATGTAAATAATGATTTTTCACTCACAGGTTTTAGGAAATTATTTTAACAAACATTTATTTTTAAATTTTCAGAAATTATTAGGTGCATAGTGTAGTAGTTATATGTATAACACAAAATAACACAGGTTCAAATCTCAGCAAAGGAGAAAATAAAGAACCAAAAGTTTGGGGTTTAATAAAAAAAAAATAAGAGGTTTTCCTCCCGCCATAAGAAGCCGTCCCCTGATAGTCCATTCTATCCACCTTGCGATTGCCATCAAAACGAATGATAAGAAGTAAGCGCCACCTACTATGAAGTAGTAAATGACAGCTACCTACTTAAGCAGTGATCCTCACTACTTCATAATATACAGTCAACATTGAGGCGTCGACTATCTAACGACAGATGAGGCAATTGTTGTTGATCATGCAAGGGTGAAGGTGTATAACACAGGCCTGTGAAGTGATCATACTTTGTAATATAAAAGGCGCTGAATAACAAAAAAAAAAAAAAAATACTGAATCTATCTTTGACTTTGATACCAATACACTGCACAGTGTGAGTAGGGGTTGCTTACTCCTCTGAGTATTGGCCTTAATAAACAAAAACGTACTTAACAGATTTAAAAAAAATTTTTAAATAGACTCTTTATGTTCTTTTAAAGTAAAATAAGAACTAAATTTGTGTCACAAGAAAATTTCTTTTCATGACTGCAAAACAAGAATATTAAAATTTATACATCGTATGCTTTAATTATAAATATTTTGTTTTAATCACTTAATGTATTATAATGCACTGACCTGTGTCTCTGTAACATTTAACAATTTTGCCATTTCGGTTCTTTCACTCGAACTAAGGTACTTTTTAATTTCGAATTGTTTTTCCAATTCGAAAATCTGACGACCCGTAAACGTAGTACGTGCCTTTTTCTTACGTCGGGCATCTGTTGAACCAGAATCTGAATCATCTTCAGTGGTTTCCATATTAGCTGCTGGTGGTGTTGTGCTGATAGAGGAGGGTGCCAAACGTTCACGTATCAGACTATCACTACTACCGGATGGACTAACATCCGGCGGTAAAGTAACATTATGATTGCTGGATGGTGGTACTGATGCCGAGGAGAGTTTTTTCTTTTTAGCACTTGATTTGGCGGGTGTATGACTAGAATCTGTAAATATAAAGGAGAGAGAGAAAGAGAAAAAAAACGAATCTATTTACTATTTGCGTTATCATAAGGAAAATAGAAATTTTAGTTGCTACATTACTGCCTACTGAGGTGTGATAATTTTTATTTCTAAACTTTTTTCTTTTTTTTTTCATACTATTAATTAAAAATCCCTTTTTTATTTCTCAGCATTTAATTGGCCTCTCAGATGTTATAATCGTTTGGTATGTTACAAAAAAATCTAATCGAATTTAAAACATTTTAATTATATTTCAATTACTTTTTTTCTTCTAATTTTAAAACACAACTAAACAAAACTTTTAATGCATTTTTTTGTTGACCTGTGTATTAGAAAAAAAATTTTGCAATAAGATAGCAAAATCCAAGTAGCCAATTTTTACTTGAAAATGCTTTTATTGTATTTTTTTTTCAATCGCCAAACATTACATGCCTGCATTAATTTCCATATTTTTTATCATTCAATGTGTTGTTGTTGTTATATTCGTAATATTGATAAATTAATATTTTTATTAAAAATGACAACTCAGTTACAATAAATTGTTTATTTGTAACTGATGGTGCAACATTTATGGGTCACAAATTCAAAGCGAAAAATTTAAATCGCAAAATGTGTAAAAATAACTGAAAAAAGGAAAAAAAAAAAACGACAAACAATTGTTATTTCTCTATTGTTTGGATTCCAATTTTAGTTTTCCCGTGCTAGCTTGCAGCTGCAGTGTGTTATAGAAACAATTAAATTTTGTAATTTTTTTCTTTCTTTAATTTATTGACCATTACCAGTCATTTGTGCAAATTAATCGTGGGCTGCACTCTATATGAAAAAATGAATTTTTTTTTTCAATGTTTTATTATAAAATTTCAAATTGTTTTAATTGTTTATTGCAAAAAAAAAACAAGAAAAAAAAAAACAAAATAATTTTAACCCCAAAACTATTTTAATCGAGCCTATCGCAAAAAGTGAAATTTAGTTTAATTTAAAAATAAAATGGGAGGGCTTAAAATACATCCATATTTACTCATATTGTTCATTAAAAAAAAGAAAGAAAACGGCAGTCGAAAATGAACCACCTTTTTTCCATAAATTAAAATTATTTACTGTTTATTACTGCGTTTAATATAAAAATTAAGGCATTAAATTAATTAAAATTTGTTTACGTTTTTATTTCAATTCAATTCGATTAGCCGTCAATCATATTGACACTGTCGTTTTGCTGTTGCCTGTTTTTAAAACAATTCATTTAGAAATTTTATTTTTATAAAAAAAAAAAATGAAAACTTAGAAAAAAAGTTTAATGTTTTTTTAATTAATTTTTTTGTAGTGTAAAAATATTGGCAGTTATACACTTCGTCGCAAAATTGTATGTTTCTATAGGCCTAACATATGCCCATCAGATAAAGTTTTCTCAGGAACTCAGCATAAATTTTGAAAAAACGTTTTCCCATATTTGGGACTTTATAACACAACGAATTCATAAGTTTCATTATGCCGTCTGTTAGTGTTACTTATTGGGCTAAACTTTTCTCATATCAAGAGTTTCCTTTATCCGCATGGTATTCATCAACACTTAAATTTGATTTTTTCCATGTCTAAAAGCTTAAAAAAGCTATTATTGGAAAAAAGATCCATAAAACTTATTAATAGTTTACAAAACTTTCAAACTATAATGTAAAACACATGTTAGGGGAAGTCGTGGTATAGTGCTTGAGCGCTCGCACAGAAACTCACACGACCAAGGTTCAATCCCAGCGAAGGACAAAATTATAAAAATAAAAATTTAAAAAAGCAGCGCCCGTAAGAGACTCTGTAACTCATAACTTTAACAATGTTTGGGAAATTTTAAAGACAGATTCCAGTTATATTCAGGTAACAGGTAATTGTTTTTGCCATACACTGTAATTGTTAAGATGATCTAAAAAAAAAAAACTACCTTGAAATATTATAACCAGTTAACTCGTTGTTTCGTAGTATCAATTTAATAATAAACAATCATTTTGATATCATATGTTATAGCATTTGAATCAAATAAGAAACGTTTAATTCTAAATTAAATTATAAGAATATAAAAAAATTAATTATAAAAAGCAACCGGATGAAGTGAATATTAAATACATTCATATGAGTATGTACAGAAACTACTTATATTATTAAATAAAAATGAACAACAGACTGCTTAAAACGGCTTAAGCTTTTGAATATTCAAAATGCAATTAGAAATAGAAATGAAAAAGTTAAACAAAAACAGAAAACAGAAAACAATTATTATTAGAAATTCACTTAAATTATATGAAATTATATACTATCCGTAAGTGGGTGTTATTGTCTAGAAATACTTATTTTATTCGGTCGATACGTGTTTAAATTAGAAAACGACTCTGATTTTTATTACCCACATACAGCTATTGTTCAACTGCAAATCATAAATGCAATTTAAAATGTTCGTCATCACTTAAATGTAATTAAATTTCGTTGAATATTTTTATTTTGCTTTTCTTCTTTATTGCTATACCCTACATCACTGTGGGTTGTTGAAAAACATCTTTAGAGTTTTAGTCAAAATCCACTTTGTGTCGAACAATTTTGAAACTGTTTTTCAATCGATTCAAGCTTGAGCGTTTAGAAAAGGCTGCTCTGAATTGGCTGCTAATTTTGTAGATTTCACCAAATGCAGTTGATCTTTGATCTAGATAGAGAAGATATATTATAAATATTAAAGTGCAGTTATACATACACTGAGACAATTCTTTGAGTGGCTACCTAAACATCTTATATCGAAACGGTTTGAGTATTTTCTTTGTTTATTTTCTATCTTGAAGCAGTTTCTTTCAGAAATTAGTTGGCTGGTGGAAAAATATTTCCTATCTTTTCTTTCATTTCCTGTGAAAATGTTGAGTTGATTTTTCTGTGTAGTTTTTAGTCCCGTTTATTCAGCTGAATGATAATATTCCGCATCACCTTTCTTTTCTACAGATATTCATAATATAATTATAATCAGATATAGGAAGGTTCAGGACTTACTATATATACCTGTATGGACATAGATTAATACTTAATTGATATAGTACTATGGCAAAGGGTGGGCGAATTTATGGTTTAGGAAACTTAAAAACATACGAGTTTTTTTCTTCTCTGGCATATAAAGTGGATATATGAGAAATAATAATAAAAATGGCCATCTCTAGCAACTCCGCAGATATCCAGGTTTTTTTTTGCAGAATTTTAAACCACATTTAGACACTAAGCTTGCGAATTTCAAATGTTTGTCGTTTGTTCAAGTAAACTTGGTCTTTTTAATTGTCCAAGAGAAAATAGTTTAGCGGTGTCAAATCAGGAGACAGAGAGTTCAAATCGAAAAATTACGCGACCTGAAAATATTTTAATTTTTTGGTCAGCTTCGTGAATTCTGGTGCCATATTGCTGCAACTATAGACCCCTAATTTCAACATCAGGCAATTGTGACCATAAAAATATCGTAATGGGGGTGTCGACAGATCACAAAACACACCATACGTACAGTCACTTATATTTTATGAGCCCTACGTGTGACAACGTTGGTGACAATGGTATTTATCTACAAAACCTAATTAAATATGCGTCGTATCACTAAGGATGATTTTGTTATTGAATGCAAATTAATCACAAACGCCACCAATGATAGTCGATCGGCTTTATTTCTTCCATAAACTCAACTTTATAAGCATGAAGATGAAAAATATTGCAACATAATTTAGCTTATTTCTTCAATTCGGCGCCGAATTTCATGTTTCAAAGGGTTGTTTGTGGTTTATTCTCTAAAACTGGAGAGAATATTTCAGCTACATCAAGGCACAAGAACGAGGCGGGTAATTGATATTGTTAAACCGATAAAGAATACGACCGACAAAATTCTTATGCAACAACAACTGAATTGTAAGTGTGAAGATATACTATATCTTTATGCCAAATTTTGAACATATTCCCTCTGATGATGTTCAATTGTTGTGAACGTCGACAAGGCTTATTCTCATCACTTCTTAATACAGCGGCTATGCTTGTAATACGACGATAACTACAAGCGTATTGTTTTGATCGGGTTCTTAGCAAAAGTAACGGAAGCCCACCCACCTTTTATTTTTTAGTGATAAATAAAAAAAATACAATTAGTATATAATTGCTAGAACTAACAAACAAACTAATATAAGTAACGTAATGAGATTTTTCTTTGTAAAATTACTACTTTTTAACAATATATAGGGTGTTTTTTTATTGAGGTATAGAACTTTAAGTTGGCATCACTTTTTTAACTGGCGGCCATTTTGTCAGCTGTCAAGTGATTAATATTTAGTTTGGTTTGCCATTTCATCATGAACAGGTTGACAAAAGAACAACGCTTGCAAATCGTGCAAATTTATTTCGAAAATAATGGTTCAGTTCGCGAAGTTTACCGCAAGCTCCGTCCATTTTATGGTCGACATAATCGTCCATCAGAGCAATTAATTCGGTTAACCATGGATCGTTTTCGCACTACGTTTACTCTATGTGATAATACGCATGCGCAGAGACGTCGAACAGTGCGCACCGAAGAAACAATTGCCGCTGTAGAGCAAAGTGTTGAAGAGAACCCGAATGAATCGATTCGCCACCGTGCACAGCAATTGGAGCTTTGTCCATCAACTTTATGGAAGATTTTGCGCAAAAATCTTGGCCTGCGACCTTACAAGATCCAGCTTGTGCAAGAATTAAAGCCGCGAGACCATGCAATGCGTCATGATTTTGGTGTATGGGCCGAAAATGAGATTGATCTCGATGCTGATTTTCATCGCAAAATTTTGTTCAGTGATGAGGCTCATTTTTGGTTGAATGGCTACGTCAACAAGCAAAATTGCAGCATTTGGAGTGAAGAGAATCCACATGAGACCCTTGAGACGCCATTACATCTACAAAAACTGACTGTTTGGTGTGCTCTATGGGCTGGTGGAGTCATTGGGCCATACTTCTTCCGAAATAATGCTGGAGAGTCAGTTACCGTTAATGGAGACCGGTATAGAGCCATGATAACCGACTATTTTGTTCCCGAATCGGATGGCATGAATGTGGATGAGTTGTGGTTCCAACAAGACGGCGCTACATGCCACACAGCGCACGTCACAATCGATTTATTGAAGGAAACATTCGATGAGCGCATAATTTCGCGGAATGGACCTGTCAATTGGCCACCAAGATCGTGTGATTTGACACCATTGTATTATTTTCTTTGGGGATATGTGAAGTAGCTCGTCTACGCCAACAAACCAGAAACGTTAGGGGACTTGGAAGCCAACATTCGTGGCGTTATTGCCAACTTACGGCCCCATATGCTCGAAAAAGTGGTTGAAAATTGGACATGTAGAATTGGCTTTTGTAGTGCATGTAGTATAAACATGCATACACAACCAAACATATGTAAACAATAACAAAATAAATAATAAGAACCCAAATTAAATTGTAGTGCATGTAACATAAACAAACATACAAATATAAACAAAGACAAATTTTTAAAGTACAAGAGCACAGAATAAATATTTTTAGTATTATATTACAAAGTGACTTCACCGAAAATAAAAAGAACAAATATGTAATTATGCAGAGTATGCAATATCAAGTGGCTTGCGTCAACTGATGTGGGTCGCTGGGTTTGCATTACGAACGTGAATATGAATATGAGATTTAACTAGAGTAGGTCATTAACATGTAAACAATTAAAATATTAAATGGTTAATAAGAATTTATTGGAATAGGTAGGGGAAATAGAATAAGACAATATTGGAATAAGTAAGAGAAATAGAATAAGATATTATTGGAATAAGTAGGAGAATAATGTAGAAAACATAGAATTAATTTAGTATATAAGATCATGAATTTTGTAAATAAAATCAGAAATAATTTAGAATTCAAAAACAAGAGTTTTCTTTTATTTCTCATAAAACTTCGGCAATTGACTTTGCCATCATATAGAGCCGCCTGCTACTCTAAGGCTCTTTAATAAAATAAGAGTACTATAGGTACCAAATTAACACACACAATAACATCCTATATTACATGCCGATCCCCTTATATTACATGGCGATCCTGCCCACATACGATCCTGCCCACATACGATCCTATATTATATCCTGCCGACCGAAATTCAAAAATTAAATTATATGCGAAAATAATTGAATAGTTAATATATTATATAAAAAATTTATATCCTGATGAAGAATTAGAGGCAACCAGACAGGAGACGAAGTAGAAGTTATTGATTTGGATGATGATGAAACCCACGAAGAAAATGATTGTGAAGAGGAGGAAGAAGTTGAGGCGCAACCTAAAAAGAAACAGAAGTTGGAAAACAATATCCTTATTGCGCCTAGAATTACGAAACTATTTGTATAATGGCTCTTCGTTCAACCTATTATACAACCAATCTATGCTTAAAATTTTACTCTGTACACATTAACAGGTTTAGATTCCAATACATTTATATACGTAGACGATATAATTGTTTTTGGAAAGTATTTCAAAGATTAAAAAGCCACAATCATAAATTAAATCCAAATAAATGCAATTTATACTAATATAAATAATTATATTTATGAAGTAAAAATAAATTTATAAATATAATATAAAAAAAACTAATACTAATGCCGATGCATTCTAACGATTTGAAAGATATGATGCCAAAAAGTATAAACATAATGACTAGAAAAATGACTGAAGAATTGAAGAATGATCCTAATCAAGACAGTAATGAAACTGAGAAAGAGGAAAGAATTAAGGAAGAGAAAATTTATATGTGGAATGGTATCTCGTTTTCACAAGTGAAAGGGTACCCAAGATTAAAATTTATTGTAGATAAAATAAATAGAAGCATGCCAAGAATTGAAATTTTTGGAAATCACGTTACAGTATCTGGTAATGAAAATGCATACTTGAATTTAGGTTCAGTCTTGCAGAAGTTAACTAAGGTCTTACGGGATAACCAAATATTTACAGTATCGCTAGCGAAGGATGATATTATATTTAAATATATAAATAAAGAAAAATTAATTAAAATGTATAATAGCATGCAAAATAAAGGTAGACATAGGCAGAGACCTATAGAGATAATATTATTTAAACAACCAGAAAGAATACTGGAAAAAGATAGACAAAAGGAAATTATAAAAGAGTACCATGAAACTCCACACGGAGGACATGCAGGAGTACGTAGAACAGTCATTAGATTAAAACAAAAGTACATATGGAAAAATATGTATAAAATGATTAAAGATTATATAAGTCATTGTGAGAGTTGTAAGAAAAATAAAATAATTAAACATACCAAGGCACCATTTCAAATCACTAACACACCTACAAAACCATTTCAATTTATACAATTAGATACAGTAGGTCCATTAAGAGTATCAAACGGATATAGGTATATATTAACAGCACAATGTGAACTGACAAAATACATTGACGCATTTCCAATAGAAACTAAAGAAGCATCAGAAATAGGCAAAATATTAGTAGAAAAGTTTATATTAAAATATGGATGTTTTGATACAGTTAAGACAGACAAAGGGACTGAATTTGTAAACGAATTATTTGAAAGAATATGTACACTTATGAAGATTAATCATGTTACTTCAACAGCATACCATCATGAGACTTTAGGAAGTATTGAAAGAAATCATAGAGTTTTAAACGAATACATGCGTTCTTTCACAGAACAGTACAATTGGGATGAATGGATTCCGTATTATATGTTCGCGTATAATACAACACCACACTCATCAACAGGTTTTTCTCCATTTGAACTTGTATATGGAAGATTAGCTTCAATGCCAACCGAACCTATGTCAGAAGATAAATTTTATAATTATGAAGATTACATTACAGAACTAAGAATAAAATTAAAACATGCCCATGAAATGGCAAACAAAAAATTATTAGAGAACAAAATAAAACAGAAAAGTTTTAAAGATCAAAATACTAATGATATTCAAACTAAATTAGGAGATAAAGTATTTTTAAGAAAAGAAAACGCAAAGAAAAGCGAAAACCAATACATTGGTCCATTTGAAGTAATTAACACAAAAGATGTAAATGTAACAATTTTAAAAGATAATAAACCAATGATTGTACACAAAAATAGATTAAAATTAATTTAAGTATTTTAGTATCAAAAAAAAAAATATAAATAAAATATTGTATATTTTTTTTTTTTTTTAAACGGTGAGGGTGTAGTGCATGTAGTATAAACATGCATACACAACCAAACATATGTAAACAATAACAAAATAAATAATAAGAACCCAAATTAAATTGTAGTGCATGTAACATAAACAAACATACAAATATAAACAAAGACAAATTTTTAAAGTACAAGAGCACAGAATAAATATTTTTAGTATTATATTACAAAGTGACTTCACCGAAAATAAAAAGAACAAATATGTAATTATGCAGAGTATGCAATATCAAGTGGCTTGCGTCAACTGATGTGGGTCGCTGGGTTTGCATTACGAACGTGAATATGAATATGAGATTTAACTAGAGTAGGTCATTAACATGTAAACAATTAAAATATTAAATGGTTAATAAGAATTTATTGGAATAGGTAGGGGAAATAGAATAAGACAATATTGGAATAAGTAAGAGAAATAGAATAAGATATTATTGGAATAAGTAGGAGAATAATGTAGAAAACATAGAATTAATTTAGTATATAAGATCATGAATTTTGTAAATAAAATCAGAAATAATTTAGAATTCAAAAACAAGAGTTTTCTTTTATTTCTCATAAAACTTCGGCAATTGACTTTGCCATCATATAGAGCCGCCTGCTACTCTAAGGCTCTTTAATAAAATAAGAGTACTATAGGTACCAAATTAACACACACAATAACATCCTATATTACATGCCGATCCCCTTATATTACACTTTATTCGAGCTAGCCGCGGCGGCCACATGCCCAAAATCATATTTAAACATTAATGGCATAAAATTATCCTTCCAATAAAGCCAAATTGATGGACATTAAAACGAGTTTCTTGTGTTTTATTTCAATTCGAAGTTCTATACCTCTAAAAAAAATAATACTAATATAAGGACTAAATGAAACTTTCCGAGGTTCTTAAAATTAAAGTGGCATTAGTTTATACAAATAAAAGATTGTTAATATTGCAGGATTACAAATACCTCTCTATATTTATTCTATATTGTATAGGCTTCATGTATTACATTTTGCAATTTATCTCAAAATACTCTGTACTTTTAATTTTAATTCCTGATGCTTGAGTAAGCAGACATTTTTAATTAAAATGTTAAGGCATTAAATAGTCGTTCTTGATCGACTTTAAGTTTTTTATTTGTTTTACTATTTATTTTTTATTATTTTTTAAATCAAATTTTATATTTTCAGTCATTTTCTTTTCCTTTTCATATATTTGCTTTGATGCCATCATTCATTTAACAACTTCTCTTGAACGTTTAATATTTTTTCAATGCCTTTTTTTAATAAAAACTTTTTTCTTTTTCTTCTCCAAATTAATGGTTTGTTTTTGTAGCCATTGTTTATTACATTTATTTGTTTGTTTTTATTTGAATTAATAATTACACGGTGCTACAGTGAAAATATACTTGGAAAGTGACCTATTGTACGTTGTAGGCCTTATTGAGTAGATCATAAATCAATTTTTAAAAGTTCGGAAACACCCTCAAATTTCGGAGTTATTCCGAAAAAACTATTTTCGGGTAGGTTCGAGTACTTATGAACACGTAACTCAGTTGATTTTAATCCGATTTTAAATTTTTAAACGGTTTCAGAAAGAAGAAATATGTGCCTTTTTAAATATGTACATATTTTTGTATATATATTAATTTTTTGCAGTGTTATTTTTAATTATATCTGATTTTAATTTTATTTTTTCTAAATTTTTTAACTTTGGTGCCATTTTTTTAAATTAGATTGTTTAGAAACATACCTTTATGTATATACTTAATTAAAGCTAATTTAGTTCTGAGTTAAACAAGCTTCTAATAAATAAAATCGAGTAAAAAATAAAAAAGATATTAAGGGTTTTCGAAAGTTAAAAATTTTGCTTTTACAAGTATGTATTGATCACGATACTACATTTTCTTTATTTTTTAGTATTTTAATGATATGATTATATAAATATTTTAAAATAACAGTATTCAAATTATTCTATTTAGAAATTTTTAATATTTGATTAAAAGTGCTTGCTAGACCTCTTTCGCTTGTACATCAAATCGTCTGTTTCTTGCTTAAGTGACCAGCAGTAATTTGAAATCATTCATTGAAAGCTAAATGTGCATGCAGAAAATGAACTTTATGGCAATTCTGCATCCCATTTCTACATAAGTCTCACGAAATTCCTTTACTGCATAAATATAATTTTCACTTTTTTCATTTCCCAAAAAATTTTCACATAAACTAATAAAGCTTCTCCATGCTATTTTTTCCACACATTTAATTTCATTGCGAATTCTTCGTCAAGCATGATTTTGCGGATTTGAGGTCCAACAAAAATAAAAAAATAATACAATTATGTTGAGAAATCAATAAGGAATTGTACCTTCTTTTATTTTTGCTTCACTTATTCTTGGGAAAACTAATTTTAAGTGTAAAAGGGCATCGCTTTCCCTATCCAGACGTTTCACGAACTGCTTCATGTATCGCAATTTGAAGTATAATGGTGGCAAAATTACTTATTCATAATCATAAGACTAAAAAATGAAGAAAATGTAGTAACTTGCTCAATACATATTTGTAAAAGCAAAATTTTTAACTTTTGAAAAACCTTAATAACTTTTTTATTTTTTACTTGACTTTATTTATTGGAAGCTTGTTTAACTCAGAACTAAATTAGCTTTAATGAAATATATACATAAGCGTATGTTTCTAAACAATCTAATTTAAAAAAATGGCGCCAAAGTTAAAAAATTTAGAAAAAATAAAATTAAAATCAGATATAATTAAAAATAACACTGCAAAAAATTAATATATATACAAAAATAAGTACATATTTAAAAAGGCACATATTTCTTCTTTCTGAAACCGTTTAAAAATTTAAAATCGGATTAAAATCAACTGAGTTACGTGTTCATAAGTACTCGAACCTACCCGAAAATAGTTTTTTCGGAATAACTCCGAAATTTGAGGGTGTTTCCGAACTTTTAAAAATTGATTTATGATCCACTCAATAAGGCCTACAACGTACACTAGGTCACTTTCCAAGTATAAAAAAAGTTGCTCATTTGTAGCACCGTGTTATTAGTGTTATGTTGCACATAGCATTGCTTTTTTTATAAATTTTTATATTTTTGTTCATGTTTTCTTTTTCGTTTTCGTTTTTATTGTTAATTGTTCAATTTATTATTACAATAGTTTTCTTATTAATGATTTTGTGTTGCATTTTATAACGTAAAATTTGAAACCAAAAGTGTTGGAATAAGTTGTTCATGAAAGGCTTTGTTAGGAATAGAAGGTGACGACCATAAATAAGGTTATAAATATTGAATTAAACAAATGGCTTGAAATAAATTATATTAAATTGGTTTAATTAGTTTTTTTTTTGTATCATTCTAACTATTGTAAAATATTTTCCATTAGAAACTGGCGTTTTAAAACATTTTTTCTTCTTAGCCAATGCCTAGCTAACGCTACCACTTTTTCTTTGATATGAGAGAAAACGATTGCATGTTGAATTTCGTATTCTGTAATGCAGATTGTGTGTTGGCTTACTAAGGCCAGAGCACCGGTTCAAGTTCCGGCTCTGAGAAGTTGAAGCAAAGAGAGTAACTGATTGCCATGAAGAAGCTTCTCAAGTCTGTCGTTCGGGGTCGATATTAAACTGTAGGTCCCGGTACTCATGGATAAACCTTGACATGTCTGTCAAGTTATGTATGTATGTATGTAATGCAGATTGACTGATCTAGCGTCTTATATAATTTTTGTAAGAATTTGATTGGTTCTTGCATCATAAGGTAGGCAATTTATAGAGTAGTTTGAACAATAATTTAATTTGTTAGGAATTATCATTCTGGGTGAGTCTGAAGGCAAATGTTATCTCAAGCATTAAACACATAGACGACAGCAAGCAGCATGACAGCAAGCAGCAAATGCAGCCGACAATATTTGCTGCCATGCAGTCGGCTACTTAAATATTTTGAAGGCAGCAACAGCAAAACAATAAAAAAACAAAAAAAAAAATAATGAACATGTGTTTGTTGTTGAAATAAATATTTCAGTGATACCACTTTTAAGTGTACGAAACCGCAAAAATAAAATCGCTGGTTTAAAATGTATATATATTTTATTTTTATTTTAATTTTTTTATATTAAAAAACTATAAAACTCATTAACAAAATATACTTTCTGCTAGTTGTACACATACTCTTTAAAAAAATTAAAATTTTGTCCTAATCTCAAATTTTTTGGCTATAATTGGAAAATAATGATTTTTGCTTAGCCGTTGATTTTACAAGATGAATTCTGAAATACTGTGAATTCTGGTACGGCTGCCTATCTCCCAAATGAATCCCCTGATCAGAAAGATAATTTGGTGTATCACACATTTGCATATTTGTTACAAGGCATAACATAGTTAGTTATTCATTCAACCACTTCCTCGTATTTCCCATCATATTATCCATGTATTTTTAACAACAATGCATATTGCTCGTTGTGGAACACCAAACATAACTTTAAAATCTTAAATTTAATTAAATAAATATCGACTTGTAATGCTAAAAGTTTTTAATTGTTATTATCTTTATTAATAAATAAATTTTTTTTCATTGTAATAAAATATATTTTTTAGGTCGTTTTTATTTGAAATTTTATATTGTATTAGCATCACTAATCAGTTTTTGCTGCCTCAAAAAATAGAAATTATTCTAAGTTGGGCAGCAGCAGCAAAGGTTTTTGTCTAGGGTTTTGCTGTGCTGCCTTTAAAATAATCGTTTCCATATAAACGTGTGTATTCTAATTTTGACAACTTGCTGCCTGCTGCTTGCTGTCGTCTATGTGTTTAATGCTTCAGAATTGTTTTTTTTTATTTTTGGATGGACTTTTCTAGTTTCTTTAATAGTTACGACACGATAAACTAAACCACTAAAAAAACATCGATGGTTTTTTCAAAGCAATGCATCTCAAATTACGATCCATATTACATCGATTTTTCACAGACAACATCGATTTATCTTTGCATTGATTGTTCAAATGTCCAACGGATACAGTCCTCATATAAATTGAAAGTTCATCAGACAATATATGTATCTTCTGATTTCATACTCTTCCAAGTCGGATGTACCAGATTAAAATGGAAATGTATTTTCACTTTTATAAAATTTTTCAGAATCAGGTTCAATCGCAAATTAACATAAATTCTTTAATTTTCTATATAGCAGTACTGCAACATATTGCATCATTAACAGCCAGGCCCACGATATCGAATCGTGTAGTTTTAAGCGACAAACAGCTGATTTGCGGCACACTAATTTTTGTGTCGCCAAAAATAAATGCGATTGGTAACACACAATTTTTAACACACATATACATAAATAAACAAAATCGCTTTTTTCGTGTATATTCGCGATTATTTTTTGATATGTTGATATGGCAGCTTTGTTGTTTATTTGCATTACGTTGGTAACGTAAAGCAAAGCGAACGATAAATTGACAATTAGTGGGCCGCAGTTTAGATTCACAGTGAGTGACTGAATTTCTTTCGCTTAAGTTTTCTTTCGATATCGTGAGCCTGGCTGTAAATTTATTTTTTTTGATCGCGGGTTTTAGGTGGGTGCTATTACAACAGGAGTTACATTTTCTATCGAACCCAATTCTTTTGACATCGTTTGAAAGACCAATTTTGCACAATTTTCGCGACAACAACTTCAATAATAAAACATGATGAATAGAAAAGCTCCAAATAATATATAGATGTTGTACACTTTCCAACATAGATTTTCGATTATTTTAAATAAATTTGCAATAAATATTATAGTAAATGATTAATTCATTTGTTGCTTTGATCTCACGTTGTTGCTTATCGTTGTGGAATAAAGAATTGATAATGACATTTGACGTGGGCTATAAAGTATTTGCATTAAATTTTTAACCTCGATGCATCACATAAAGAGAATCGATGTTTTTTCGATGTTGATAAATGAAAAAACATCGAATTGCATCGATACAAATGAGTTGTCAGATCTAAATGAAATTTAACATATGCTCATACGACGAAGGCAAGTTTGTATTAGACAAAGTGTCTAAAAACTTTTAAATTTTTTATTGCTTTTGCTTCTTAGTTTCTCACAGCACCCATGTTTTGTGTTTCAACTTTTATCCATGAGTACCTGGACCTACAGTTTGATGTGGACTCTGAACGGCAGACTTGAGAAACTTGTTGATGCCAATCAGTTACTCTTAGAGCTTTATGCCAGAAAGCTGCTCAGAGGCAGTCGCCAAAAGAAATTTTTTTTTCTTATTTTCTAATGCTCAAAAAAAAAGAAGCTGTCACTGTTAGAGCAATTGCAAAGACTGCAACAAAACAATCGTCAATCGAAATGTTCAAAAGTTTTTTGTTTGACTGACTTTAACTTCCGGTTTATTCGAAAGTTAAAACAGAAGCAATAAAAAAACTGCACGGGAACAGTTACTTTAACTAAGATTGTTTA
The DNA here is from genome assembly GCA_963576795.1 of Metopia argyrocephala. NCBI lineage: Eukaryota > Metazoa > Arthropoda > Insecta > Diptera > Sarcophagidae > Metopia > Metopia argyrocephala. The sequence continues at coordinate 43,063,243 of OY756211.1, read as the reverse complement.
ATTTAGATCTATAGAAACAGAAAAAGTTGTAGTAATTGAAATACTTAAAGACTTTTGCTACTTTGATGACAAATTTTTAATCACTAGTTTTTACTGTTTATACCGCCATCACTATATCGAACTGCCCTTGTATTGTGAACATTGAAAAAAAAAAGGAAAATTCACAGTAGCACTTTTCATATCGTTTGCTTTTCATAATACCAAATGCAAATTTGTTCGATTTACTCCTGCGACTACACTCGAACGTCTAATGCAACTCATAATAAGGGCCAGAAATATTTTTTTTTTTACTATTTCTGAACTTTTTAAAAATACTCATCGTAACAAACATAGTGTTACATTCTAATTAATCAGTCTTCTGCTACTTTTTAATTAGCAGACTAAATGACCTGTCTGCTGTTGCCGTTGTTGCTTCTCTTGTATTGCTGCAACAAAAACGTTGAAAGTCTAACAAAACAACTTAAACGATTCTTAAGAACTCTTTGTAGTAGACGAACGAAAACATTCAAAGAATTGCAAATTAAAAGTGTTAAAACCATATGCAATTTAATTCTAATTAAATATTAAATTTCTATTGAAAACTAATTGTCGTCGTATTTCTTTGTTTTTTTTTACGCTCTTCTGTTTTGTTTTGTCAAACACCACCGTCCGAACGAAAGTTAGATCCAATGATCGATTAAATGCAATTGTTTGTTGCTCATTTTTGTGCAAATTTATGTCTATCGATGTGATATTCAATAAATAATAAGTCACTCACTCACTCATGAGTATTCTTAAAATAGTAATGTAATGCATGTTTTGCATTTTAAATGTAAATATTTATTTTTTTTTTGTTTTTAATTAATTTTTTGTTTTTCTAATCATTCTATTTTTTTTTTTGTTTGCTTTTCGAAGTCTTTTTAATGTGTCTGGTGGTAGTGATTTCTCTACAAGTGTGGGATGATTATTTCGTTTTTACTGCCATTGCTTTGTTTGTTTCTCTACAAGTTTTTTTTATTATTTTTTAATGCCATATTGGCTGGTAATTAGAAATACAACTGCAATAAGTATAGCAAAAAAAAAACAAATTAACAAGAAAACACTTTCAAATAAACAGTCTGACTAAAAAATAATAATAAAAAACAAATAACATGTACTCGTAAAATAATTATAAACAATAAATTCTGTCGGAAAAAAAAATAATTTTTAAGAATAGTTGTTTTATTTTAACGCAACCAGAATTGTACTAACGGAAGCAGCACTTGGAGGACAACCCCATTTGGGTGCTACGAAAACAAGCTTCTTCATTTCTTCAAAGTCATTGCTTTCTTAGCCTTCACTATCGACTTGAGCAAATAAAATTAATTACTTAATTAAGTTATTTTTTTTTAATTTTTTTTGTTTTTGTAAATTTAAAGCCACACATAACAGAACTTTTTAATAATTATTCTTAATTTTTATTCATTGTTTTATGTTTACTAAGAATATCAGTCTGTTCCACGATATCGAACGTTTTGCGTTCCAGTAACTGTTTTCAGTACGACAAGTTTAACAAATATAATTTCGAACAATAACGTAAATATTTGAGGATCATAATTTACCCATTTTAACGGTTTTTGTTTTGTTTCTCTCCGCCAGCCTAGTCAGTTGAGTCCTTGCAGTATAAGCCTCAAAATTACAATTATTTTAATGTTTTTAAATACCGCCAAATTTTAATGAATTATCGATATTCCTGAAGACGCTACATGCAGGAGTAGCGAAATATCGATAATTAAATAAAAGATTTTAATTTAAAAATATACTTTGAATTTAGTAATTCTTTACATTAGGTTTCAATAACTTTCAAGAAAAAAATACATAAAAATTAATTTTAATAAAATTTTTTATTTTTGTTTTCTTTTTATCGATTTGCTTTCTATTTATCGATTACTGTTAAGTACTGAGTGCCATCTCTGTTGTGTTTATTATTGTTTAAAAAACATGCTAAGGAGGAGATGAAGTGAAAAATCACGAATTCATGGCCCTTGTAGCACAAAATATTATAAATATAAAATCAATAAATTCTATAAATTCTTTTAAAATCTCAATTTCGCTTTCCAATTTTTCCTTAATTGTTTAACACAACAGTTGATCCAAAAAAATAATATAAGCACAAAAGTGTATAAAAAGAATTTCGCTTAATTGCAAATACGAGTATTTGGAATTTATCGGCGACAGAAAAATTTTTTCTATTTTGTGAATATGTATTTACATTTTCAAAAGTACTTTTTATTGCAACCTTGTGCATTTATTGCTTAAATTTTATATAATTTGTTTGTTAATTTTGTGTTTATCATAATCTGTATTTATCTAAGAAATATTTCATTTGTTTTACTTTTAATTTAATAATATTTTAAAAGTTCGCTTAAATGAAATAATTTTGCATTTATCCGGAGTCCGTTTAAAGTAAAATTTCCCTTAAAAGAAATACAAGTCCAGTTTTGTTACATTTTCTAATAACCGGATTCGACTGTATAGTATCCCAGGGTTCAAATGGTATAATGTGGTTGTATAATTAAATCGTTTTACAATTTTTAAACAATTATTAACACTTCAATAAACCGCACATTATTAAACATTTACTTTAAACTCGTTATGTCTCTATTATTTTGCTTGATTAAAGCCAAGTCTAAACAAAATAATTATTAAAGAAAAGGGATTATTATGACAACTTTTTAGTAATGTTTTATAATTGATGTGAAATAATACGAGTACATGCCAGTTTTTAAGAGTCAATTAAAACAATATTTTATCATTATATGATCAACCGAGTGACTGTTGTCCGTCCGTTTCTAGTAATTGGCTAAATTAATTATAAAATCTAACGAAAAAAAAATTTTTTTCGCTATTTTTTTTTCTCCCGCCATCATTAATGACTAAATTTAACAGTTTTATTTATTTGCAAGACCATAGACTAATATACGTCTTATCTCTATTATACGAGTTCTATTAAATACAGTTTATATATGTGAATGGTTTGTAAACTGAAGTGATATACAACAATACGAGCAATAATTCCATTGTGGTGTTTCTTAACCGTTTGAGTGCGGCGAAGCGCTATCGCGCTTCGCTTGTTATATGCTAAAAATGCGGAGGAGCGCGATCGCGCTTCTCTTGTCCAGCCAAGAATGCGGAGACGCGTGACCACACCGCTGTTCGTTAGTATACTTTTCGTATTAATTGAGATCAGTTGTATTTATATTTATTGCATTTATTATTAATTTCGTTTAATTGTTGTTTTTAATTATATAAAAATTAAAATAAAACACAGTGGTAAAATTTAGTAGAGCCTTGGATAATGGTACGGTAGAAAAAATGAGCCAATGTAATAAGATAGTTAGATTTCGACTTTAATTTTTTTAATTATTTTATTTAATATTTAATTACTTGTTTTATAATAATTAAAACTATTTTTATTATTTTCCAAAAAAAATAATTACGCATTTCATTCCGCACTTTTAGCATATACGTAAAAAAATTCTTCCGCACTCAAACGGTTAATAATCATGTTAATATTAAATAAAAAAAATAAAAAATTAATAAAATTAATTATTTATTAAAACACTATTTTAAAATGCAAGTTTAAATCGTTGATTTATTATGAAATAATTGTATTTAAATGACAGGCCGGATACTAAACTTTTAAGGCTGGGATTTATTAAAAATAGCTTTTAAATTAAAATGCTTAAATAAATAAATTTATTTTACGTAAAAAAGAGTTATTTTTTATCAATGTCCTCGTCAAAATGTTACTAATTCAGTGAATTTGGTGTGTAAATATAAAAGAATATTTTCTTTTTTGTCGGAGCTCTGGGCACAGGCCTTAAGTTTTCTTCTGGTTAGAAGTTCTTACTAAGAACGGTATTGATAGCAATACAGTTGGACTTAATTGACTTTTTTCTACATGTTTTGTTTGCTGGCAATAATACACCATTAAAATTATTTATTTTTTGTTTGTAATTCGCTAGTATGACTGCATTTTTAAAACTACAGTCAGTGCCAGTGTTAATTATTGTATTGACCCAAATTGGTTGCTCATAGTTTTTCATATCATTTAATGCAAGAATGTAATAAAAACAACAAAATCGAAATCATTTTAATGTTTGCAGTTTATGTGTAATTTTTCTTTTTTATTTTTTGTTATGTGCTATTAATGTGTTATAATTATTATTTGCTTATTGCTTATTTTTATTTAATTAATATTGATATTTATTTATTTTCTATATTCCTGATTCGTGAAAAAATAAAAAATAAAAAAAACAATAATAATTATAATCGCAATAATCACAATAATAATGTCATTTTAATTAATGTTTTATTAAAAATAAAAGTTCATTTTGTGAAAAAAAATTGCGAAATGTTTTTTTAAGACTCACACATATGCCGTAATGAAAATAAATTATGAATCTGTTTAAAGTTGCTTTTTTATTTGTAACATTTCATTGTAAAAAATTAAATAAATATTGTTTTATTGAGATTGTGAGTGAAACTAAATTTTTAAGAACTTTCCCTTGCCAATCTCACATATTTTAGTTTCATTAAACGATAGTCAACCGTAGTCTTGTTTTTTGGTTTTTCTTAATAGTTTACTGAATTGTTCTTACTATTCTTTGTCTGACTAAGACGGCATCAAGAACCAGCTCTGGCATCTTGAAAGAAAGAAATACGAAAAAAGCTCTGAGAGCAACTGATTACTATGAACAAGCTTCTCAAGTCTGTTGTTTGGAGTAGACTTTAAACTTTAGGACGCGGTACTCATGGATAAAAATTCACACACACAACACGAGTGTTGTGAGAAACTAGGCCGTAACCCTGACACAGGGTTGTAATGGATAAATATGTATGTATGTATTCATTAATAAACCGGTGTCTAAATACTGTCTTACATATAGTAAAAGCGAAATTTTCTTAAAATTAACATGTTTCTGAAAAGTTCTATTAACAGAACAATTAAATAAAATTAAGCTGTTATCGAAAATTCGTTTTATAAATTAAATATCACAATCATACAGCTTTCTTTTGTTGGAACTCAATATATGTCAGTCAGATAAATGGTAGCTAAATCACGCGAACGAAGGGATCAATCGTCAATAAACCGATTTCAAAATAAACTGGATTGTTATCTTGTTCGATTTTAACGTCGTTGATGCCTTTAAGTATTTAATAATGACGTTAATAGTTTGAATTCATAACAACAATTTTGTTTATTGACGATGAGACTTTTCGTAGCTGGGTCGAGAACTAGTTCAGTTCTTCTAGTGTTGTACATATTCCTTAACCAATATTAGTTCTCATATGAATGCTAGTACTGGGATCTTAAGACTATTAAAAATCATATAAATTTACCACGCTTCATTTAATTTTAATACATTTTGTTTTTTAGTTCTCGTACTAAAGAAAAATAAGAATAAAAGAAAATCAAAAGAACATTTGAAAGTTTAATTAATAAATTAAACATTTTGTGATTTGTTAAATACAATGAGTGATATTATAGAAAAAGTGGATAGCAAACATGATTAAATTATAAACTTTGGGGTCGTGGTATAGTGGTTAGAGCGCGTGCACAGAATCTCAAACGACCGAGGTTCAAATCCCAGCGAAGGAGAAAAAAAGAAATTAATTTGCGGTTATTCAAAAAATTATAATTTAAAAAATAAGACTATCTTCACGAAACCACTCTCACATTTCCAGTCTATTCCACGAAGAAACAAATGATTAGGAATATCTTTCACCTCCTGGGAAGATAACAGCTAACCTACATATAAAGATGCTCACCACTCACATTCAATGTCCAGATGAGGCAAATGCTGTTGATCATTCAAAGGTGAAGGTATAAAACTGGCATGGCAAAAACTCTGATGAACTTAATTTTTAATAGCTTTACATCCATGAAAATCACAACGGGCCGCTATGCGTGCTCAAGTGTGCCTTGTAATTACGAGGCTGCCACTTCCTCCTCCACTTCCTCCACATCCATGAAATGTAAATACATTAAATGACAGTTCGTGGAGTTGTAGCCGTCGTTTTAATTATGGGCCTGTTTGTTCTGAGACTCGTTTTTGCTTGAAGTTGCAGTCGCATTCTGTTTAATCATTAAGAATACACATGATCTAAGCTAATGAACAAACATCTATTTAGTTTTTCACAGGCCTGCTTTGGACGAATCTTAATGGCTCGCCAAACATTACTGAAGAGAAATGTCATTGACATTCTCATTTCTCAAACCATAACATATCGATAGTTCTCATGCAGCTGAAAATAAATACCCGTTATCATCTTCCATATAGAAAAAAAGCTTTCCTACTACATTTTGTTATTATTTAATAATAACATTTAAACCCTTTTTATGGGTCTTTTCTCTTTATCTATCCAATAATTGTGTTTTAAATTATCATTTTAAATAATTTAAAATTTTTTAAGTTTGAACAGGATTATAAAATTTACTTTTATTGTAACCCAAATCAAATGTAAATTTTATCACTATCGCAGTTTATAACGCATTAAATAATTTATTTGTTGAATAGGGCAACCTCTTACTAGTTCTTATTTACATTATTGAGATACTTTACTTCTAATAGTAATTTTAGAAAGTGGTTTTAAAAGATTTTACAAAAATCACATGCTTTTGCCGATATTCGTATTTTCCTTCTAATCTAAGAACAAAAATTTATAATTTAACTAGCTGACCCGACAGACTCTGTCCTGTCCAAATTAGAAAAAATGTGTGCGTTCGATTTTTAAAATGCATTAAAAAGAGGAATGGACTATTTTTAAATTAAAACTTTATTCCTCCTCTAGATCGGGTCGATATTATTTTAAAACAAATAGAATTTTCCAGAATTTTGAATTATTATTATTTTTTATTGAAACTTAAATCTGTGACAATTTTTTATTTTTGAATGCCCATAAAAGAAAAGGATACTTATTTTTGTTTAATAAATATATTTTGTGAATTTGAGGCAAATCGTACCATAAGTAAAAAAAATTGAAATATTACGACAATAGCGCCTATCGTTGTTAAACTTAAGAGAAACCTGGCTCCTGACTAAACTTATATATTGTCCAAGTTTGGTGTCAATCGGTCCAGCGGTTCTTGAGTTTTTGTAACACGTACCCGGCACAAACGTTTTTATATATTAAGATAGTAAAATACAAATATTTAAAAGAAAATATTATATTTTTAATTCCATTGCTATGCCAAAACATATTTTATTGTTATACCTTTCTTGTTATTTATTATAGAAAAATATGTAAAAAAAAAAACAAAATACACACATTTTCACTTAAGAAAAATTGCTTTTAATTTTTCAGGCATATGCATGTATGTGTGTACATATGGGTAGAGATGTACATACATTTGAGCATAAATAAGTGACACAATTTTTTGTTTTTAACTCAAATATAGCACAAAATAAAAAAATGTTTAAGAATAAAAATTGAAAAAATTAGAGCCCATTAAATAAAGATTAAAAGTGATTAAGACTACAAAGAAAATTTTAGAATTGGAATAGCGAATACAATTTTTTAAATGTTTGTCAACAATGTCAGATTTTAAAAATGAACGCCTTTCAACTTAAAAAAAAAAATACAAGCAGATTTACCAAAATTTACCGACAAAACAAAGGAAATAAAAGACATTTAAATGAATTTAAATTCAAATTTATCATCATGCCGTCATTTAGCATAATCATCAAAAGAGTAAACAAATTAAACGGTTTTCAAAAGAAATATATCTCTTTAAACGCTAAAGCGAATTGTTTAAGATTTTTTTTTTAAGTTTTTCTAAAGTCTAGTGAAAAGTACGAGTAGCTGTTATTACGTCAAACTAGAGGTATAAGAATATAATTTTTAATATACTTGTGTAATTAATTAATTAATATATATTTGTTTTAGTTCTCATTTACAGTATTTATAATTATATAAAAACGTTATATAAAAACTACAAAAACAAAATAGAAGTACAACAATGAAGTATAAATTATATAAAAGTTAAAAATTTTAAATGAAATTGTCATTGTAGAATTATGTAAAAAACTAATATCGGGTTTTTCAATAAGAGCACTACAAAAGTTTTTTTTTTTTTTTAATGAAACAAAAACGGTTTTGGATATCAATGAATTTCTTTACTCCTGTAAAAGAATGTTCGATGCCATTATGTATGAAACTCGATTTATTTTGCATGGCCACCACGGGCACGCTTGCAGAAGGTCAGACGGTAAGTTGTAATAACGAAAAGCATTTAAAGGTCACTTTATTCCTCTGTTAACGAAAGTTACTTTTAACTATCGGACACGTTATAGGCAAGTTGTAATACAGACCCTTAAATTTATAAAAAAAAAATATTTTGTATGGTTTTCCACGCAAGGGTCGGATTAGGGCCAAATTTGCTATACTTGAAGATAAAATACGTGATATAACGGGTGGACCATTTAAAAGTATATATTTAGAAATGCAATGAGACAAAACCAGTTTTAAATTTTGCCAAATTTATTTTTTTGTTGGGAATCACAATTGTACCGGTTAGAAATGAAATGTAATTTTATTTATATAGTTGATGCGGCTGGCCATTCGATCGGAGTAATTTTCGAGTGTATGGGATCGTATTTCGGCAATGTCATCAATAATGGCGGCCCTCAAATGCTCAATTGTCTTTTGTTTGTCGGAATGACACTTGTCTTTAACGGCGCTCTAGCGAAAATAGTCCAACGGTGTCAATTACTTCGGCTAACTAAAGGGCCATCAAACGTTTAACGCAATAAATCGTTTGTGGCATTAGATATGTGGCAAGTTGCATCATATTATTGAAACCAAATATCTTTCACATCAAGACCATGAAGAGCGAGCAAAATCTCCATTGACCGTAATAGTTGCGCGATTCTCATTTTCAAAGAGATATGGCGCAACGATGTTTACGCTCCAACAGTCATTCCTTATGATTGCTTTGGCTAACGTAAGACCACGTGTGGGTCTTCTGAGCCCAAAATACGCAATTTTGCTAATTACCGTACCCATAAGTTTCTAAGAACATTTCGGGTAACTTGACGAATCTTGATGCTCTAAAGTAAAAAGATAATATGTGTAGATACAATCTTTGAAGTAGTCCGGCTAAAAAAGCTTCATTGCTGAAGAGAATTTAGAAAAGTTGTTGGTCTAGCACTTCGTCATAAATGGTCAGCCGAATTTAATAAGTAGTTGCGAAAGTTAATTTTTATATGGATGAAAGTATAAATCTAGACGCAAATTACGCTGTAATGACCTGAGAATGACACCAAATGCCACTAACAGAAGCTTTTTTTTCGCCAAAACGTATATTGTAATGATGCAACCTTGTAATTCTGCCAAATCCTTGTGATGATTATAATCACCCCGTTATGCAGTATATTTTAAATATTTTTACGCGTTCTTTTTGTTATTAACAATAGATTTTTTTAAATTCCCTTCATTTCAGATATTTAACAGCCGCCAGCTATACTAGACTGGCAGTTTTGAAACCAATAAAGAAGAAAAAGGAAAACAAAATACCCACTTACCTTTCTTTAAATGTTTACCCAACAATGACGATGTCTTATCCCTATCCATTGCTATGCCCAGTATCTGGTTTTGTTTGATAGCAGGTGGTGGCGATAAAGAATCTCGGAATTTTTTGGCTACACATAAATTCAAGGGTTGATCCATTACTGGTGGTGGCAGATCCGTAGAAGGTACCACAGCAATACTATTGACCACTTGATCATCTTCACTTGTCTCACTAACTGAGGCACTGTGCAACTGAGACTGATCATATTGATTGATTTGTTGTGAGTATTGTTGTTGAAAATTGCGTAAAATACTTTTGGGCGATTTAGGGGGAGCAGGTGGTAAATTGGTGGCCGATGAATTAGATGACTCATCATGAGCATCATGGTTTAGAGCCGAATGAACTAGGTTGGGGGTAATGGTTGCTGCCACCATGTTTGTGTCACGTAAACCTAAAATATCAGCTATAGTGTGAGGTGTAGGACGATTTGGTGGACGGGCATAGACATGTGGATGCCATGTAGGTGGAGTAGCCATATTTGTACTTAACAAATGGGCTTCTGTAGAGATATTCGGTGAAAGTGATTGTCTTAATTGTGGTGTCTTAGCTAAAATGCCTACAGCTGGTGGTGGTGGTGAGGTTACATGCTTGTTGCCAATACTATTGGCATATCCATTAGTGTAATTGCTGTGCTTAATGGGAGCCTCTAAAGATTTTTGCAAAAATGTTGTTGCCGTTGGCATTAGTTGTTGATTTTCCTGAAATTTCTCTTTTACTATTTGAGGGTGTGGTAAGGGAGGACTAGGCGATGAAGTTGGCTTTCTAATATCAACATCGCAACCACCTGTTGTTGTCGTTGTTGATGCTGCTATTGTAGTTGCTAAACTAATGGCATGATTATAATTGTTATTATAGGTTTCTAACAAAGTGCTACTGTTGCTGTTGCTACTGTTGTGGTGTGTGCTGATGTTGTTATTGTTTATTGTAGAGCAATTGTTATTATTAATGTTATTGCTGTAATTATTAGTATTGTTGTTGCTGATATTATCATACATTGTGGCATGTGAAGCTACGGGTGGTATCGTTAAAGGACTTCGATACACATATGAACTTGTTGCCATTTTATGCTGTTGTTGTTGCTGTAGTTGTTGATATTCTTGCAAATTATAATGGTTTTGCTGTTGTTGTTGTTGCTGATAATAATCTTGTTGCTGTTGCTGTAGATAATGATGTGGATTATACAATTTTTGTGTAACACTTGCTGTTGTTGTTTCAAAAATTGGTACATGTGTTGCTCCACTAACCATGTCTGTAGTTGTTGCTGTTGTGTTTACTGCTGCTGCTCCTGCCAAAATGTCACATTCAATTTCTGGCATCATTTATTAAAACATATTTTGTTTTGTCCAATTTAAAGATTTTGAAAATGTTTCTCTGTCCATATGAATAAATGAACGAATATGTTCTGCAAACGGAAAAGAAAAAACAAAAAAACATTTATTCGAGTTTTGTTTGAAAATGTTAAATGTAAAGAATAAAAAAATTAAAACCCTTGGTTTTTATTAAATAATATTATGTATTATATTTATACATATACAGTCGAAACTCTCTATAACGAATTCCAAGGGACTGGATATTTACTTCGCTATAAAGAAAATTCGCTATATGGAAAAGAAAAACAATATTGTTGCTTTTAACATTTTTTATTTGTAGTAGTCAGTTATTTTGTTTGAAGTAAATGTTTCCACTTTTCTTCTTCAATGCAAAGGCAAATGGATAGCGACTGCAAGAAATCTGAGAGATGGTAATGATTCCAGTTGTCACTTGCATAGTTCGGTGGTTCCCCTACTTTTAATTTTATGGTAAATAAACGATTTAAAGCATCAGACTCTGCTTGTGCGTTGTGAAAGCAACAAAGTACACACAGAGCAACAATAACAACACCTATAACACAAAGCGACATCGATTTCTTTTTTGTGTGCATGTGTTCGGTTTTACCTAATTCGTTATATGGAGATTGAAAACGCTTTAATCTTGAAGTTACGGTCGCAAAAATACTTCGTTATAAGGAAATATTCGCTATATGAAAATTCGTTATATGGAGATTATAATACACTCAAAGTAGACTCAAAACACAGTGTTCTTATAATTGCTTGCAATAAAGAAAACTTCGTTATACAGGAGTTCGTTATAGAGAGTTTCGACTGTATTATTGGAAAAACCAAAATTTTATATGAAATATGATGCTTAAGCATGTTTTTATGGGCATTTTGTCTCTGATCAGGAGTCTCGTCAGGAGACTTTTTCCCAAAGATGGTACTAAAATTATAAACTCTTATGTTCAGTGTTGTCAGATTAGGTGATTTATCCCCAAAATTGGGATTTTTTTTCTGAAATGGGGATAAAAAAACTCTTTTGGGGATAGAGCTTTTATTGGGGATAATCGACAAGTTTTTGGTGATTTTTAAAATTTGTTTGCTTATTTAATAATATAGTATAGGGTCTTATATTCGGAACACAGGATGAAAGAATTTCAGCAGAATATAAATTTTTAGGACTTGCTTATAAATTTGTTTAAAACTCATACTTTCATATAAAATTTTTGCAACATGTGCTCTTGGTTTTAGTTTGATTTATTTTTTCATATAAATAACAACATCCCCATATCATTATGTTTCGACACTGTTTTTAATGGTTTTTATTTCGGAGAAATTCAGTATTAGAGGGTCTTTTTACAGCTAAATTACTTCTTTTAGAGATACACAAACTAATTTTAGTTTCGTCAGACCACGTTTACTTCTCCACTCATACTTTATGGTATGGGAATGTTTTTCATACATGGCACAGGACATCTATTTAGAATTGAGGTACAATAGATGTCGTATATTATACAAAAATTTCAAACGATACCATGATGTCTTATGCTGAATATGAAATGGCACAGCGATGGGTATTTCAACAAAAAATGTTTTATTAGGCCATAATGTTCGGTGAATTATTTTTTTGAAAATGCAAAATAAGTTCATTTTAACAATATTTAACTCTCTGACAACCCTGCTTGTGTTAAATGAGAATTACATATATCCCATTTAGTATATAACAAAACGAACAAAAGAATTTAAAGCAATACATTCCTGACAAGTCTCTTGATCAGAGAGAAAAACATTTCATAAATATAAAATATTGAATGACGAAAATTTTTTTTAAGAACAACCAAAATAAAAAATATTTTTCGCCTTATTGGCAAAATACATTCAATAATTTGAAATGTATGCTTTTGGGGATAAGCATGTCTCTATGGCCATTTCGTCTCCTGACGAGTCTCTTAAGCAGAGACGAAATGGCCATAGAGACATGCTTATCCCCAAAAGCATACATTTCAAATTATTGAACAACCAAAATTTTATAAATAAGTCAGACCCAAAAATCATGTCGACCGGTGTAATTACGAGTATTAATACATCATTTTTCTTTTTCAAAAAATCTTGTCTATTTAAATGCAATTAATAATTACGGTTTTAGTTGAAATGAAATATTTTCAAATAAAAGTTTTACATCTGCAGTTACACAAATGATAGTCTTGCCCTTTTATTTCAATATTATTTGCTAATTGTGTACTGTAATGACACAATTAGATTGAGGCAATAAATTAACAATTCTTCTGATGTAAGTATTGTTGTATATTATCATATTGAAATATTTTCTTCTCATAAATGTAGAAATACTTGTATACTTTCCATAAATTGTTTAACAATATGTTTGTGCTAAAAAATGTTTGTTTTTGTTTTGTTAGAAATCCTGCAGAAAATGTAATTCAATTTACAATTGTTTTGTGATAAATAACTACATTGGAATCCCATTTGTTATATGCTGAGGCTGAGGGGACAAAATGTTTAGGTAAACTCAATGTAGGTATGCATCAGAGATCAGCAATGAGTCGCTTTTTAGCGATTCATAAGCACTTATGAAATTTTAAGTATAAGTGAGTACAAGTAGTTGAAATTTAACTACTCTGACTCACTCATTCTCACACAACGTTGATTCATTAACAAAGGTTGCAATAAATATGAGTAAAATGTTGACATCAAACTCATACTCACTTGGATTCATAATTTTATAAAAATACTTATGAGACTCACACTTGATTCGAGTGACTCGAATCATATGAAAAAAAATTTACCGTTTTAGTCGATAGACGTATACAATACAAAAGGAAATTTATATGGTGTATACAAAAATGAACATGCAAATAATAAACAAAAATAAGCGAAAAAGTTTAAGTATTAAGTTAAGAAAAGTTTAGTATTAAAGACGATAAAAAGAATATATTATGATACTCACAATTATATCATAATTATTATTTATACCTTGATTATTTTTTAATTTTTTATAAATAGGTTCTAAAGAAATTCATAACAAAAAAAAATATTTTTAAATTTTTTCTAAATTTTAAATTGTAAAAACTTATAGTATACTTAACAAACTACATCTTTATAATCAATATTTTTAAAATAGATTATTGAAACGAAAATTGCCCATATTGGGCTATTGCGTTTATGTTTCCGAACTAATCGGAGACCTCCGACACTGATTTTCTTCTTAATCTCACTCTTGCAATCCAATTCTTTATAACCTGCTTATAAAAATTAAAAAAAAAATAAATAAAAATTGTTTAATTTCTTTAAAATATTTCCTATACACATAAACTTTTTCGCTTATATACATTCTTACATTTTGAATGTTTATTATTATATACACCATATCTATTTTCTTCTTATTGACGAAAAATAATAAAAAGATAATAAATTACATAGTATTTATTTAACACGATGCATAATTTAACCCAAAACTTTTTCTTTTGCAGTCGTGTGGTAAATGGTTGGTAGCTAGGAATGTGTTTATAGCATTAATTTACTCTTGTACTAACGCAGTAAGCAGAGCAAACACTCAACAGTTTGTATTCGAATCATACTTATTTTTTCTCATCTGTATGCACTGAGTTAAGGAGAGTTGAAGTCAACAACATCATACGTATTATTAAATATAAATGCGATGAGTATTTCAAACTTTTGAGAAGAGTAGAGTATCCGTTACATTAACAAGAGTATGAATGCGTATAAGTACAAGAAATTATGAATCATGATTCGAGTATACTCACTTTTTCAGTACTCGTTGCTGATCTCTGGTATGCATTCATCTTGTATAAGTAGAGTACTCGTTACCCAACAGAATTTATTCAATACTTTTAAAGTTGTATTTGTCATATTTTTAATTTTATATATGGAAAAGCTATATTTGCATTCCGTTGAAGATGACGAAAACAAAAATATATTTCATTTTAGTTATATGAACATCATAGTGAGGGCTCCATGCCGCTGTTGCGTACCCTAGAATTAATCTTATCAAATAATTTTGCAACCTGTTTTAAGTTTCTAGGAGAACACTAAAAGCATTTGATCGATATATAAATTTATATATTCATACGTAGGTATACAATGATTTTATATGTACTTAATTTACTTAAATAAAATGAAGTTTTAAAAGTGAAGTTGTATTTTTCAGCAAAATATGTTTAAATAATTGACAGTTCTGCGTAATTCTGGTAAATTGAGTTTTTTTATTTAGCAATACAGTAGTATAGGCGACCACCTCTCAGCAGTCTTCTGACAAGAGCTCTGAGAGTAACTGATTGCCATAAACATGTTTCACAAATCTGTCGTTCGGAGTCGACTTTAAACAGTAGGTCCCGCTATTCATGGATAAAAATTAACACACAAAACATGAGTGCTGCGAGAAGATAGGCCGTAACCCTGACATATTACATATGTATTTAATACAGTAGTGAACGATTTTACAATTGCCGATTAAGTTCTCAATGACCGATAAAATCTTCTAAAATCCGAAAAAATGGGAAATAGTTTTCTTGCTACATAATATTTTTAAAACTGTTTTGAGATATAAAATAACTTATTTTTTTATATTTTCAAGCAAACAAAAAGATATAAGAGGTACGCCCGTGTTACGAAAATCGTAGGTCTCTTGAATTTTGCGTTTTCGATTTAAAATTGCCAAATAGGTGTTCTTCAAAACGAAAACGCAAAAAAGTTGGCGGTTTCAAATCGCTAATGTACCATGAAGCCCATTTTCACCTAGATGGCTTTGTTAGTTGCTAAAATTGCGGTGTTCTGGACCAGAAAACCCACGTGGGATTAGCGGACAACAAATGCATCCACAATATGTCGCCGCATGGTGGATGATATTGGGCAAGAGTCATCACTGGACCATACTATTTTGAAAATGATGCTTGTCAAGCAGCAACAGCCATTGATGTTCGATACAGTTTCTGCCGAAACTGGATGCTATTGATATGGCTAATATATGGCTTTAATAAAACGGTGCCACATGCCTACAACCAATAAAACAGCTCAATTAGCACATGAGAAATTTTTTGGTTGTCTACTCTCTCGCCTCGGTTATTAATATTAAGGAGCAGATAAGATTTCTTCTCACGGGGTTATTTGAAACCAAAGGTCCATGTCAACAAGCTCACAACACAACACATGCATGTCATGAAAACTTTCGGCGAAAGGATGGGTATTTGTCGATTTACCCAATATGTTGTTCCGTATATAATCTTCGCCTAAGTTCTTTATATTCCAATGTAAAATAAAAATCTAAAGATTTTAGAACTCTTTTATATATAATTCAGAGTTTGCGTTAGTTTTGGGACAGCACTTATGTAAGTCATTATTATATTGTTAAATTAGTGTCATCACAAATCTGTTTCTAAGTTTCTAATTTCTATTTATAAAATCAAGATAAATTGTTGTAATTTGACAACCTTCAACCTTTTTCAAAAAAAAAAAAAAAAAAAAAAAAAAAAAAAAAAAAAAAAAAAAAAAAAAAAACATTTTATATAATAAAATAGAAAAATCTCATCATGTTCCGTGCTCAGAAACACACATATGTGACTAAGAATCCTTTCATTCATACTCGTGCTAAAAAAAAAAATAAACAAAAAGAAAACATTTGATACAACATACCACAATACCATGGTGACGATATATTCATTCCATAGTGGTAATAATTATGCTGGAATATAAAATTAAAGAGTAAATGAATGAATGATTCAAATCGACACTGGTATATTCATATATGTATGCTGGGAAGGAAACATCTACATACATGTACATTGTACACATATAAATACGCACATATGTATATGTAAATGACTTTATTGTTGTTAAAAACCAAACATACATATTTTTAATACAAACACTCTATTCAAAAAACTAAGTATTTACCCAGTTTACAATTGAAAGAAATAATATTATGTTGCAGAATAAATTTAATTTCAATAATTTACACTGTTTCCAGGTGAAAACAAATCTTTTTACCAGTTTTAAAAAATTATTTTTTGTAGATTCCCCACTTAACTTGTGGGCATAATTTAGTTATGCTTTTTCTTCTGAATAAGGAAAATTTATAAAACAATAGTTTTCAAAAACATTAACTGAATAAGTTTTTCGTGTCCTTTCAAATTTAATATTCACTGAACTTTATCTGGTAAATTATACAATTTTTCTGGTAGGCATTATCGAGATAATATCGTCATACGAAAAGGTTTCTGAAAGTTGTAGAAACTTGTATTGAAGTAATATGTACAATATTCAAAAGATCTCAGACTGTTTTTATTGACTCTTTATATTATTCAAATCTGTCAATATTTGACTTGTTTACTACAAATATAATGAAAATCATAAACAGAAATCGTTACTTTTAAACAGTAAATTAAGATTTTCGATGTATGTACTTCGCAAATATCAGAAACATATTCTTATTTTACTTAACCATACCCAGTAAAAATTGGTGTTACTGGTAATTTTGGTAGGACGAATTTTGCTAATGAAGGCATGATTTTTGTATCACGATTTTCCACTTGGAAGCAACTACCGCATTTCAACCTGCTTCAACAAAGCAAGTTTTAAAATTTTTTATGCGTAATATTAATTACAAGCTGCTTCTATGTAAGGGGATAAATGTAGCAGTTAATTTAGTTTCGCTTACTATATTTTTTTTGAGATCAATATTCAGGAGTGTAAACCCCTACTCATGCATGTATTGTATTGGAATTGAGTTTTTAACAGGATAAAAGGCCAGTGTTATACCTTCACCCTTGAGTGATCAACAGCACTTGCCCCATCTGTCGCTGGATGTTGACTCTGGACAGATGAGCATCTTCACTAGGTAGGTGTTGTCTTCCCAATAGATGGTGCTGTTTTCTCCTGATCATTAATTTCTATAGATGGCAGGTAGAATGTCAGGGGTGGGCTGGATGACTTTCTTGATGGGGAGAACCTATTATTTTTTTTAATTAAAATCTAGAAGAACTGCAAATTTTTATTCTTAAATTTTTCACCTTTGCTGGGGTTTGAACCTGAGCTGTTTTGAGTTTTATGCGAGCGTTCTAACCAGTATACCATGCACCCCCTCCCAATATTATTAATTATCGAAAAATCATTTCAATACGATTATTCTCGACTTATTGTCAGCAGTTAAGTTCCATTTGAGCTTACAGAAGTATGAAATAAATAAAAAAAATTGGCATCACTTCACAAACATTTTCAGTTTATTTTTATCTCATAATGATTAATTATCAAACAAAAAACAACTTTTTTTGATCTATAACTTAAAATTTCTGAGGTATTTGACAAATTTCCATAATCGAATTTTGTTTTACACGTAAATGTCTGCAAGAAAAAATTGGATGACTTTTTTTTTTTTCTTGCCCTACCGTGCACCTGTGGAAATGTTGTAAAATGTTTGTATGTATTTATTTTTACCCTGTTTTTATTCTCTACCACATAAAAGTGTTTGATGTGTGTTTTAATAGACACGTTTCACTAGCAAAAGTATTCCGAACATATTATACAGTGGAGTATAAATTTGGTTGCATATTCAACAAATACTCGTAGCATAGTTATGTGTTAAAAAAAAACAAAACAATAAATTTTTTTCGTTTTTTTTTTTCAATAAAAGTGAATTTATTAAAGCTAAATAGAAATCATATATATTTAAAATTAATTTCAAAATTTTGACAATTTAAAAAACAAAATTCGAAGTACCTACTTTTGCCTATTTGAGTTCTTCTAGCGTGGCGTCGCTAATAAAATATTAAAAAACTAAATTAATTTACTGTGGCTGAAATACCAATTCTTCGCCAATCTAACTTTGCAAAATGCCTATTTTTTAAGGGTACGTTCACATTTGTCAAATATTTTATGAAAAATTATAAACAATTCTAAACTACTTTGTTTTCGTATTCAAGATTGAGGTCGATTTTACATAGAAAAGTTCAGTTACATATTTGATAAAAAAAAAAAATAAAATTAAATATTAAATATTTTATTGTATTAATAAGTTTAGTTGACCTTATTATTGATTAATATATTAGCTTTTAATTAAGCTTTAGGTCGATTAAATAATTATTTTTTCGATATTTCGCTACTTCTCTGCGGAGCTTCTTCAATAAAAAATATTTCCTGAAGAAGCTACGTAGAGAAGTAGCGAAATATCGAAAAAATAATTATTTAATCGACCTAAAGCTTAATTAAAAGCTTATATACTATAAAATATTTTAATGAAATTTATTAAAGCAAATATGTTCCGTATTGATAGAATTTATTTTATTCTTTTTAAGAATTAACCATTAATGAACTTTCACCTTATTATGTTTTCAAACTTCATCACGGATTATTATGACATAGATTTACTTTTTATCGCCCGTAACAATTTGCTTCTGAAATCGATCGATTTCGTTCCCCTTTGGTAGTGCATCGTAAATGAAAATTCGGTTCAATAAATTTTTTGCTGTTAGTTCATGTCGCATTGAATTTTTTTGTGTATCCAGCTTTGTTCAAGTAATGTTTGGTATAGGCCTAGTAGCACCGGCGTTACTTATGTATCTGTGTTTCTCAATTCAATTTAATTTCACGGATTTTTCAGTGATTGGTCGAAAAGAACGAGGTGTATCTTTGACTTCAAAATTATTGCCAGATCGTAAACTAGCAATCCTCTTGGCTACTGTTTTTCTATTTACAGCTTCATTTCCCGACTCTTCGCAAAAACTTTCAGAAGTCTTATGAGAGAATGAATGAATATGAACTTTTTGAACTTACTATAGTATTGTCTGATTACCAGAGATATTACATTTTTAAGCCATTAAATGTTTTTTTTTTTCTATTATATGACTCTTCTTAGTTAATTTACTTATTTTTAGTTTTACTTTTTGCATAACTCTGCGTGAAATACCGAAACAATTGGTCCATACGTCCTTGTTTCAAAACTTGTGAAAACCTTAGTAATGGCCATAGTTTGTGATCGTAACCGCTAAAATATGAACATATTCTGAAACTCGTTTCACCGTTAACAAGTTCTGCAGAGTTTTTCAATACTACATCTGTGAATTAAGAACCGAATTCGGGAGAATTATTATTATAAATGGCAGTATAGGTTACATCTCAGACCTACCAATCCTAGTTCATTTTCGTATAATGGGGAATGGTTATGAATTCTTTCCCCTTTTTGAATATGAAACTTTTTGATATTTTTCCAAAACACAAACCTGAGTTCTAAGATTGCATTTGTTAAGCAAGTCATTAAATTTGTTCTTTTAATTCCTATTAATTTGCTCGACACTGTATTTTTATTCTCTCCTTTTAATTAACATTAAATAAGAGTGGGTTTTAAAGAGGATTTCAATAGAAAAATATTTATTTTTCTAGCTTTTTTATAGTGTTATTTTAAAATCTTAACACATATGCGTTTACCATGGAAAGAACTTACATTTTCTGCATAATTCGAAGCTTTTAAAAATAGACACTGAAATACTGGAGCAGTAATTAAATGGTTTGAAAATTTTAAAAACTAATAATAATTAAAAACTATAAAATGTAATGAATTCTGTATACAATTGACTTAATAAAAAAATTAAAAACAAAAATTTTAGATTCTAAAAGTCCAAAAAGAAATTTGTTTATTCTTAACTTTTTTTAAATTAACTCAGTCATTATAATCGCTTCTGCTCTGCTCTTTGACCAGCAAAGATATCCACCTAAAAACTGTGAAGGAACCAAAGAAACAATTATCATGCCCTATACCACCATACGTTTAGATGAGGCTGTGTCTCTTACATACATTTTTAAAGATTTTAGTTAAAATTGAGATTTACTATTTTAAAATATTTGAAATTCGTATAGTGTGAGTAGTGTATTCATTTCTAATTGTTATAAATCTTGTGTAAAATCTGTTCATTGATCTTTATGGAAGTTAAAGTTGTCACATCTTACTTGATATTTCTAAAATATCGCATGTATCTCGTGCGGATTTATTTTATCTCTTATTTTTATCTAGCTTTTGAACAGAGATGAGTTTAGACCTCTTCAAAAGCAGTAGTCTATTATTTACTTGTATTTGCCTATGTCTTTTCAAACGACATTCCTCATTATAGAATGATTTTTTAAAAGTTGTCGGACATACATACATACATACATAATTTGCCATTACAACCTTGTGTCAGGGTTACGGCCTAGCTTCTCGCAGCACTGATGTTGTGTGTGTTAATTTTTATCCATGAGTACTGGGACCTACAGTTAAAAGTCGACTCCGAACGACAGATTTGAGAAGCTTTTTGATGGCAAGAAGACTGCTGAGAGGTAGCCACCGAAAGAAATAATTTTTCGTATTTCTTTTTTTAAGATGTCAGAGCTGAGATATGAACCCAGCGCTTTCGTCTTAGTAATCCAACACACTAACCACTAGACCACGGCGACTATAATGTACACTGATTTTATTAAGACCTGGAATAACTATTGACCATTCAATTCAATTTTCAAATTTCTGTGCCTTCTCACTGGGACGACTTTAATTTGGATTCTTGGGTATCGTCGATTTGATGAAAATGGGAAGATGAATTGGCCAAGGAAGGTTTAGCACCGCTTATAGAGGCCAAATAAAAAATAAAAAAACAGATATTCAGCTCTTCTACAGGAAAGTAAAATCACGAGTCATGACTTGGTATTAGTCATACTAGTTTTTTGTTGTATTATGTTAGGAGGGATGTTTCTAGATTGGTATTGATCCGTGGACACTGCTGTAAAAACCTTTATCTGACAAACTGAATATGAGGGACATAAGAGCGAAGAAGTTAACTAACCTATCAACTATTCAACCAGCTCGGGACTAATTTCTAATAACACGTTGAATTTGTTATATTGATGTCTTTAATACATAACATCAGGCGAAATAAAACAGGATGTGTTTTACCCTTATATGTACATATTTAATAAACTAATAACACCTATTTAGTATCCAAGTTTATTCTACTTTATTAAAATCACTAAAAACTGCATCGTGGTCATAATAGTGATTTAGCTGCGATTATTTTAGTGCAAATGTAGAGGCGAGACGTCTGTAGTTTTATTTTCATTCTGAACTGTGCTCTACTACAATATTTTATCGAATCAAACAAGTATCTCTATCTGGTGTACGAGTATGTATAAAATCTAAGAATCAAAGATTAAAAAACAAACGGCTTTAGTTAAATATAAACAACATTTACTTTAAATAGAATTCTTGTGATCTTTTACCAGAGTCCAAATTAATCCTTAATTAGACATATTCTAACGAGTCTGAATCAACTATTAAGAACTAAAAACATAAGGAGTAATGCTTATATTCAAGAAGAACAATAGAAATTTGGAGACATTTGGAGATTGTACAATACTGCATAAGCCAGGAACAACATAAACAACGTTTAGTACGATTCAAAACGCTGCATGGAACAGTGGGAAAGCATAAAATAACAATATTATTATTAATAATTCTAAACATACGAGTATTATGTTAATTTGATCATTATTATTATTAAATCTAATTGCGCAAAAATGTCTCTTAGAAACTAACAATTATCGGCTAATCCTAAAAAAGAATTAAAATAATTCTAATTCACTACCATTCGCTTTCCACTGTTTCTCTTACGGAAGAAGAAAGCAAGAAACCAATCAGCCTGCCATTCAAAATAACCTGACTATTGCAGTCCTTAAAACGAAGTAAATATATATTTTTAAAAAATCAATACTTGTGAATGTGTAGGTAAGAGGATATGCTAGTAGTATATGTGTGTGTGTGTTAGCCTAAGTGGTTGATTTAAGTTCAAATAAAACGTGTTTAAATTTTATTTGATTTTCCTAAATGCTTTCTATTTATTTGACTGTAAATTTATAGCAGTGACCTTTGGTAAAACGATTAGGGCGAGTGTAGTGAGGATAAGGGAGTTACATGTGTATCTCTTGGGCCACTTATGACATTAAAAAATAATTGAAAAGGAAATTCTTGGACAGTTTATTCCACTTTTATTTTGTTTTTGAACTCACACTCTATTTGTAATGCTGGGCTTTACAATGATATTTTTGGATTTTAAGTAGGCAGGCTATTTAAATTGGCTTTGGTTTTGGGTTTGATGAAAACGTCAACATGTCAGGTTTTCAATTAAATTAAAATTAAGTTATTTCTTATATGTAAGTATTTGAATATTTCAATTTTTTGTTAAATAAAGTAAAAAGTTATTTCTTATCCATTTCCCCAAACGTTTACACACTTGTTTTGGTTTCTTTTTTTATTGTTAATGTTCTTCTAACCTTAAATTTGACGGCGTATATTCAAAGAATTTATTTATTTCCATTCAATACTCCGTCCCCTTTTATATATAAAAAAATTTTGAAAATGATTTTCTTTTCACTTTCCAGCCAAGTTATTGAATTCATCGCATAACATACCACATGCGACTTAATAATTTTATAATTTTGATTCACCTCATTTTGCTCCCTGATATTTATTTAATATTCTGCTTTTATTTTTAACATCTCGTATAACATACTTATGTGTGTTGTATGCAGTAGAAAGTAAAATAATAGCACCAAACGCAAATAAGTTTTTTATTTCTCTCGAATAGATTTCAAATGGAAAATTTTTTTACTATCCTGCCGTTTATAAAAGTACCCCGAGTTTAAGTATCCTCTAAAGCTGGGATGAGAAACACGCGGTACGTTAAATACCATTATTCGCTACTACGATTACTTCTTAGAAATATGCACAATATATAGAAATTTTAATCAACAAATCTCGATTACGATTCCAAATGTTTAAAGCTTAAAGATAGCGGTTTCCATGAAAATGTTTTTTTCGCCATTTGATTTGGATACAGTACCCGGAGACTTTCAAATAGACATGTTTGACATGCAGACTAATACCGATTGAAAAATGTATTTTTTTCAGTTAACATTGAAAATGTGTTTAAATATTATGAGTCCCTGAGAAATATCTGATTTTGAAAAAAAATGCAAAGCAAATAATGCCCCTGTCTGTGCGAACAATTATTTTTAATCATGGCAGCAACTTGTCTCACTAACATAAAGCGCTCATTAAAAATTGAAAAAGAAAAAAATCTATCTATCTATCTATCTTTAAATTCCGTTACAATGCACTGCATAAGTATGGGTTTACCCCTGATGTTGATCAATTTGTATCGAAAACACATTGCAAAATTTCTCATTAAAAATTTTAAAGTAAAATTTGTAAGTAATTGCGAATTTTTTTTTTAGAAAATAAAAGTAAATTTTTTCATGGAACGAAATAACTTTATTATTATTTTGAGCAATGACCTCTTGCCACCTTTCAGACAGCATCATAATTCCACGTTCATAAAACTTCTGGTTTTTATGAGAAAAAAACTGAACAAGGTACGATTTGGCATCATCATCATTATTCAAAGTTTTACCGTTCAAGGAGTTTTGCAAAGATCGAAATAAAAAGTAATCAGATGGTGCAAGGTCTGGACTATATGGTGGATTTGGCAAAACATCCCAACCAAGCTCCAATAATTTTTGCCGAGTGGCCAAAGATGTGTGTGGCCTTGCATTGTCATGATGTAATACAACACCTTTTCGATTTGCCAATTCGGGACGCTTTTCTTCAACTGCATTGCTCAATTTTGTGAGTTGTTCAATGTAGACATCTGAATTTATCGTTCGATTGGGTGGTGGTGGTTGTAAAGAACCCATTTTTCATTACAAGTTATCAATCGTTTTAAAAATGGATCGTTTTCATTACGTTTAGTTAACAAATCGCAGATGTGAATGCGTTGTGTTAAATGAGTTTCTTTCAGGTCATGAGGAATCCATACATCAAGTTTTCGTACATAGCAAATTTGCTTTACGCGATTTTCAATGCATGTATGTGATACATGAAGCTTCCTTGCAATCTCACGTGTTGTACTATGACAATCCGAATCAAATATTGCTTTGATTTGGTCGTCGTCCACTTCAACTGGACGACCGGAGCGTTTTTCATCTTTCAGTGAAAAATCACCAGAACGAAATTTGGCAAACCAATTTTCACACTGCCGTTCTTTTAAGGCTTCGTCACCATAAACAGCGCATAACTTTTTATGAGTCGAACCCAGGGCTCATGTCTTAGTAAGCCAACACATTAACCACATTAGACGCCAAACAAAAACCACGCAACCGATCAAAAATTTTTTTTTACTGATTGACAGCTGAAGTACCGACTATCAAATAACAAAATGTATTTGATATTTCAATTACTTACTTCATCTAACCTAAAAATTCAAATAATGCCATCAATGAGTAAAATCCGCATTTACTTAGTTGCTAACCCAATAACTTTTTTATCTGTCCTCTTCCTGTTTGTTTGTATTTTCCCTCTAATCTTTATTATGAATAAAGTTCTAGAAATTATTAAAAAGTGCTACAAAAAAAAAAAAAAATATTTACTGAAGAAGCTACGCAGAGAAGTAGCGAAATATCGAAAAAATAATTATTTAATCGATCTAAAGCTTAATTTAAAGCTTATATATTAAAAATTGCTACTTTACGTTCGGCCCTTCAAAACATTTCAAAACTTAAATTGGCTCTAAAGTTTTGATTTGTGGCGTTTTGTAGAAATCATGATACAATAATTGAACTTCAAAGGATTTCTTCTTTTTCTTAGTGGCCCTCTTTTGATTTTTCTTCTTACAGATCTTTTTGTCAACATGAGTTCTAATTTTTTTAATTTAAAAGAAGCAAAACATATTTTTCACCATATCAATCAATTTCAATCGTTTTTCTTTGCGCACATTTTTCACTAAAATACTACTTATTGCATTATTCCGTAATGTTGTAGTTGTTTGTGTAATCTTAAGAAAATGCCCCTTCCGGCTGTAGTAAAATAATTAAATAAATAAATAAAGATATGAAGTTATATTGACTTTTTTGTAAGATCATTACATAGGGGTTTACACCCCTACTCATGCTGTGAATTGTATTGGAATGTTTGACCATATAGTTGATAGAGTTCCATTTAAGCGCTTTATGCCAATGTTATACCTTCACTCTTGAAATGATCAACAGCAGTTGCCCCATCTGTTGATGCTAAATCTTTGTTGTGAAGTGGTAAGGATCTTTGCTAAGTGAAATGGTAGGTTTTAGTCTTTGCTTTGTTCTGTCTATTACTTTCCAGTAGGTGGCGCTTTCTTTCATTCGTTTTGTAATTCAAGGGTGGATAGGATGGAATGTCAAGGGCGGATTTCTAAAGGATGGAATTTTTAAAGTTTTCGGGGGATCGCTGTGGGTTGTGGCATAGATCTGTGACATAAAAAGACCTCAGAGGACAAACTATAAATTATATGATTTTAGTGGCCAGTTCATATCACTTCCGTACATAATATACCAATATGACATGAGCTGCGTGGTACCTAGTAAAATCACATATCTTCGTTGTCTATATTATCCAGTTGAGGTTAAAATCTGCACCAAGAAGACCATCTTCAAAGAAACCGCTCCCCGACATTCCACTATTCCACCTTAACTTATGTCAACAAGAAGCGAATGATCAGGAGAAAAGCGCCACCTATTGGGAAATAGCAGATAACAGCTAAACCTATTTAGCGAAGACACTCACCACACAATCAACATGCAACCATGAGGCAATTGCTGTGTTGATCTTGGAATTTTCTCGAAAATAAAAATTAAAGTCTTTTTCTCTGATGGTTTTATTGTGAATGAATAAGAATAAAAAATGACAAGTCAACATGTGAGTTGCGTTGTTGCATTTTTAGGACATTAATTCTAACAGTTGATCACTCAAGGGTGAAGGTATAACACTGGCCTTTGAATGATCAATTCACAGCGATTTGTCTCATTCCTAAGGCGCTTAATAGTAATATAAGAAAAAACAAAAATGTATGTTCTGTCATAAATGTACCGTCCTTTCCAAAATATTCCAATACAATGCAATGCATTTAGTAGGAGTTTACCCCTGAGTATTGGTCTCAAAATAAAAAAATAAAAATAGGAACTTTTTCGTGAAGCATTGGACGGAACTACATTTTTGATATCTTGGAAAATTTGACAATTTCATTGGCGTATGTATTGACACAGAAAGGGATCTCATAGCTAAAAATAAGCTGCAATAAAAATTAGGATTATTTTCGGACTGCTTCAAGTCCTGCTTAACTTATGTATGTTCTTAAAAATACTTATAGCATCCATTCATGGTTAGTAAATAAAACAAACTAAATAAATAATAGCCAATTGAACAGATGTACTCGTAGCTTTAACAATATGATTGCGATTAATTGAAAAATCCATTGAATGAAGTTTTTAACATGGTTGTAAAACCATTCTACACATATTACCTGCACATGTAAGAAGTGAACTAAAATCTCACACTTACTCACGTACTTTTGTTACTTCTAAGCTTAGAATTCACTATCTAAAACAAAGTCCATTTTCTTATTCATTTGTACTTTAATTCTGAATTCAGATCTCTATTACTTTTACTGATGCAGTTAATTTGAAATTTTAAGCTGATCACACAATTTTTGGTCTGTTTTGATCTTGTTTTACTTTAATCTTCATTCTTTCCTAATACATTGTAGTGTATCTATCAATGATACAATATATCAACATACAAAATCATTTAAACATTTCACTCTTTCAAATAAATCGTTAGATTAAGTCAGGTCAGTATCTAAAGAATTGTGATACGTTTTGGCTATTCGTTTTATTCTTTTTGATGTAACCTAATATTTTAAAATAAACAAACTCACTATTTTATTTTTTTGTATATGTGAATTAAAATTTTGTTAACGTTGCATTTATATTTTTTTTATTACCGAAAGCGTGTGAACAAATTTAACCAGATATTATTTTTGTATTCATATTTCTACTGACAAGCTAAATTACGTTAAGTTAGAGAAGTCTCGCAAAAACACAAAAAGCGAACTTCTCATAAGTAGTAGATAAGGAAAAGAAATCAAAAATAAAGATTCATTCATTTTTCTAATTTTGACAAGTACACTTCAGTCTTTTATTTTACAACATATTACATTGTTTTGCTCTCAACTGTAAGCAAAATACTTGTATTACATGCTCTGCTTTTGCAAGCTTTTCTGCTCTATTGCGTTTAACTGCGTCATTTAATTAGCCGAAATTAGGAAGAAATAAAAAATTTGTAATGAAATAACTTTCATGTGAAGAATTTCCAACATTCATCCACATATACACACACTTACGAGTACATTTGCTTATGACGTTAAAGTGAATAATTCTGAACTGCTAATTTCATTGTTAATAAAATATTCAGATATTTTATACAAAAAAAGCAAAAGAGATTTACCAGACTGTATATTAAATGAAAAAGGTGGTTAAATTAATGTCAATGAAGGTGGATGAATAATGGTTTGGAGATTAAATAATGTCATCAAATATTTAATAATGGCTTGATAAACAAATTAACTTCAACCCTATTAAACAAAAAAACCAAAAAAAACAAAAAAAAAAAAAACAAGAATTCATTAAGTTTAAGTTTAATATTTATTGAGCCTTTACATTAAACATGACAATTTTAAAGAGTACATGAAGAAAAAAAAAACTTAGGACTAAAATGTAATATCCTAATTAAAATAAATCTATACAGTAACTAACTTACATCACAAGAATTCATTAAAAGGTAGTTATAAATTTTTGTAATATCCTGAAATTATATTTAATTTGTCTTTATATTAAATTTAATTAGTAATAATTTATTAGTTTTACAATAAAAATTATAAAAAATTTTTAATACAATAAAGTTGAAAATAACCTTGGACGAACATATAAAGTGACGCCAAATTTGACAACCAAATTATTTTGATTTCACTTTTGTTTTGTTTTTTTCTTTGTATAAATACAAAATTTTAATGAACTTTCAAGCAATAAGGCCATCTCATATATGGCATTTTTCATAATTTTTTAATAAAACTTCTGGCGATAATATTTCTTATTATTCATGTACGAGTACATACCCACTGAAGTAGAATTCAGTTCTGTCGCTAATGTTGTTTTGTAGCAAAGAGTTGTCTTCAAAATTCAAAACGGGTTGGATGTGGGCTACACATGCATATTGGTCAACGTCTGGAACCTTGCAGGAGAATATCTTTAACATTCCTTTACCAAAATTCTTGGTGAAGACCTCCGATTAATGCCTATTTATATGGTGAGTAAGAATACTGCGCAAGGATTTCGATGATCATCAACCCATAGAGCAGGACAATAAGTGGTCCAGATTAGGAGGGCAACGGAAAATGTTCAGATGTTTATGTGTAGTATTTATTTAATTATTTTATTAAATTTTAACTGTCGCTTGTCATTTTAGCTGTGGTGACGGGTTAAGACCTCGCCCTGTAAGCGCCTTTTGAGCTGGCTGGCAGGGCCACTACAGTGCTTTTGGGTTGGTGTCATACAGCCAAGAAGTCTATGCTTAAGAGTATGCTGTGCCAATACAATCGAAACCATTATTTCTCGTTTTTGAGGAGTATAGCGGTATATCGGAAGCTGAACTCACTAGTGAAGTGAGGCTGAAGTGTTAGAACCTGCATTTTAGTCTTTTTTTTCGAAATTAATCCGAACTATTTGATATGCTTTCTTCTGAGCCATCTTACGAAGTATTTTAATTAAAGGTTAAAATGCAATCTACCTAATAGTAGACATACGAGTATAAAATACTTAAATACTTATACTTAAATACTTGAAAGGTAGAAATAGTTCAGAGTCCTTTATTCTGTATTTCTTCTAAACAAAATCGCCATCGTTAAAAATTTATAATTTGGATTTATCGTTTATGGCTACGGATACAATTTTTTACGTGTAATTCAAGAGCTGAAGATTAAAAAGCTCCATACCTATCTTCACTAAAACTTCGAATTTGATATATACTAACGCCCAACTTGTTTTAACAACACAAAATTTTATCACCTTACTTGATCCTGAACTTCTTTGTATTAGCCATTCAAGAAGTCTTAAATTTTGTTTTATTATTTAACAATATATTTTGTCTCATTATTTAACACTTTATTTTAAGGTTTTTATAAATAGTTTTAAAACTATTTTGCAATAAGTCAATTTGCTTTGACCCCTATTCTCGCAAATAAAGTTAAGATTGGATCTTCTTTGTCAACAACTTACTCGTATTGTGCATTTAAGAATTTAACATTCGTTATAATTGTAGCCGAAGTAATATTTTTGCCAAATTTACGAAAACTTCTTCATATTAAATTGGGATTTTTATAATTTCACTGACACCATGCTGAAGTTAAAATTATTTGCGTTATTTTCGAATTCTTAAACAAATTTTCCAAAACTGATTACCACACAATAAATCAAATAAAAGCTGAAGCAAAAGAACAAAAAAAGAGTAAGAACGTGAATCATTTTCTTTCAGTTTAGTTTACTGCTCTTCCTTTTTTTTTTTTGTTGGTTTTTCTGTGCCCTCAATAAACTTAAAACGGAAATTATAATTGACATGTTGTTTATTTTCCTTAAGCCTTAATGTGTCCTTTTTAATGCTTTTTATTACCCCAGTTAGTAAATAAAGGACATTGAGAGTGCATGACATTAAGGACAATAGTATTTAAACACACCAACACACACATAGTCGTTTTATTCAAACAATCAAAATCACAACTACTCTATATTAACTTTCATTCGAAAGAGAGCAGGAGAGAATTAAACAGTTAAGGCGCATAATCCTTAATAGAACATGTTGCCGCAACAATGTTGCTGGTGATGCAAATAAAAAATTCAATGAAATAATTCCATTGTATTGCAAAATTATTTTATTATCCTGATGATGTGCTGTTTAAATTTATAACAACCATACTGTCAGTCAACCAGTTCAGATGGCTTAAGAATGTATTTACGAATTCATTTTTCTTTCTGTTACAAATGTATAAATTTTATACAGCCATTCACTTCATGAAATTATTTTTACGAATTATAAGTGAATTTTGTATCTTCTCCCGTCTCTCTCTCTCTATTCTTTTTCTAACAGCAAAAAATGTGGGTAATTTTTGCCTGACATCAGCACTTTGTTTTTTCTTTCCTTCCTCTTCTTCATTTAGACATTTTTTGTGTTTTTTTTAGAAATTCTACTGCTTGTTTTGGAATATTTTGAAGGACTGCCTTGTATTGTACAGCGAAGAGTGGGTAATGGTAGATTTTTGTTCTTTTAATACTTTTATAAATTTATTTATAAATGCTTGTTAGAAATGTAAGAAGTTTACATGCAGGGGTGGGAAGTTGCGTTTTGGATGGGCAAATTATGACATTTTGTCTTTTGGCTTAGATTGTATTCTTGTATGACTGTGTTTACACAGTGAGAAAAGTGTATTGTTTATTTAAAAAACTTCTATAAATTAGTTAAAAATTGTTAATTGTTTGCAAAAGGCTTTCTTATAGAGTACTGTATTATATTGTACTGTATTACGTGTATCATTTATGTAGTTCTTAATACTTGAGCCAACTTTTTGATAATTCTTTGTTACATTCTAGACAGGCTCATTTTTCATCAATACCAAGCCAGTAAAAGAATTGAAATTTTTTTCCGCAATAATGGAATTCTTTGTTTTACTTCCTACAAGTTGTATAATTTATTTTTATTATTTAATTTTTGCTGGTTGTTCAGACGTAAATTATATATCGCCACCGTAGTTGGTACCAATAGCAGTACACAATTTCTTGCCATTGACGCTTCTTACTCTTGTCTGTGGCACTTTAGGCTTCCCATATTACGATGATTGGTACTAGTTATAATCCTAATTTTGGTCTCGAATTAAAATCGTAACAACCTTATAAAACAAATATTTGAAGACTAAATGCGTAATGCCGTTTAGTATTTTCTTTTAGAGACACCAGCAGTAAAAGATCACAGTGAATTTGAATTTTCAGAGCTTTTGCCAGAAGACTGTTACGAGATAGTCGCCGAAAGAAATATTTTTTTTTTATATTTCTTTTTTTTCAAGATGTCAGAGCTGACGTTTGAACCTTTGTTAGGTCTGGTAATATTGGGATCACATTTTTGTGAACAAATTTCGTTGATCAGCCGATATAAGATTTGCATTCACAGTTTTTAGATATTGATTTGACGTTGCCTTTTAGTATTTTTATTTACGACATTCAAAGTGATATTTCAGTTAATTTAAAAAAAAGTCATTTTTTTCAGTGTATTTTTAAAAGTCCTTCCGCTTTTATTTATTTAGTATTTCGTTTTGAATAGGAAGTACAATTTGTCATTATTTTTACGATCATATACTATTTTTTATAAGTTTATATTTTATTTTTATATAGTTTTATTGTATTTCTGTCAAAGATTTAGATTTTTTTTTAATTCTTCTACTTTTAGTCTCCACAAAATCTTTTCTCATCACGAGCTAAAGTGTGTTTTTCTATAGCAATTCCATTATATTTTTTCTTCAATTTTGTTATTTTCTAACATTTTTCTTGCATGTTTTATTATTTTTGCGTAAGTTCTTGTTATTGTTGTAGCTTTTACTGTATTCAGGCATATTTTTATGGCTTGTTTTACTTAATGTACGAGTACATATTTTATTTTATATATACAGAGGAGGAAAACGAGAATGCAATCAAAATCTTCGTCATCGTCATCATAACCATAACCATAGTCATAATCATAGACTACATTATTGACACGAAAGACAGTACTTTAAAGAAATTAAAACATTTTTTTGTTTTATGCTAAAAAATAATACATTTTTTTTACTAAGGCAGTAATTTATTTTCGAAGCTGCAAATCTATAGATGTTGCGAATGCTTACATTACAATTATCGCAGATTTAACGTATTTTTATATTCGCAATAATTATGCGAATGTTGGAGACGAGTAATTTGGGGGGGTCGTGGCATACTGGTAGAGCGCTTGCACAGAAACTCACACGACCAAGGTTCAATTCCAGCGAAGGACAAAATTATAAAAATAAATATTTGCGGTTTTCTAAAATTACAATTTAAATTAAAAATTAAATTTAAATAAAATAAGAGGTTTCCCCCCCCCCCCCCCTCCAGCAAGACCATCTACAAGATACCGCCCCCTGACATTTCTAATGTATTCCACCAGAAACCAATGATCAGGAGTACAGCGCCACCTTCTGGGAAGATAACAACTAATCTACTGAAGACGCTCACCATTCACATGTAAACATCCACTGACAGATGAGGCCATTGCTGTTTGATCATTTGAGGGTGAAGGTATAACACTGGCTCTTGAGTGGACAAATTACCAGCAACTTGTTTCATCAACAAATAAAGGCGCAAAAAATACAAAATCTATGAAAAAAAAAAAAAAAAAAAAAAACTTCTATCAACCATCTTTACATTCCAATACAATGCACACTGCATGAGTAGGGGTTTACCCCTGAGTATTGGTCTTAAAAAAAAAAAAAAAAAAAATTAATAAGATCTTTCAAGCTAGTTTAACGAATATATGTATCGTCGATGGAATTAAAGAACGCTGTAACTGCAAAAACTTAAATGTTCACCAGAGCCAAAAAACATGTATGGAAGTAGAACAAAGAAACTGGTATTTTTCATTTCGCAGTCGGCGTAAGTAAATTTATTTTCATCGTATAAATCTGGGACATGGACCAATCGACGCGTATTTTTTTTTCTTGAAAAAAAATGATGCAAAAAACGTATTTTAGATTTTTTGTCAGTTACAGCGTTCCATTGACGATATAAAATTAAAAAGGTCAAATAAAAAAATGAAAATCATAAAGGATTTGAAAATATTTTTATTTTGTCAAAAGTTGAAGTACTTACTTTAAAAAAAATATTTGCACGTAAAGTCCTTTATAAAATTGGTTTAATTTTACATTTAAAAGCAAACCGTACTGCTGAGCAGATCAAAATCAAATCAATGCTACTTTATCAAGCTCTACAATAACTTTTTTATCAATGTCTAACCGATAAATGATCTTGAACTTTTGATAAAAAACTTATTCATGAATAATAAAATCTATTAAGAAACAGGTAATCGGTTTGCAAATCATTTGATTTTGGCACATTTGTTCATTTGTTTTGGCACGGCAAAGTAAAGTGCAGGCTAAAAGCGTTAATACAATACAATTTACAAATTCTAGACGAAAAATATTGGGACTTATTAAATTACACTAAATTTGTATATATTTTTTGTTTGTTTTGCTCTTTTATAAAAACTTGATACTAAGTATACATCGAAAACATCGATGTTTTTATTCGATACATCGCAACACATCGATGTAAGTTCACGATGCATCACATCGGAAAAAATATCGTAAGCATCCGTTGTACTTATATATATGGTATGTCATATGTGTTTCATTTTCAGTTTTTACGTATATGTATAGTTCATGCTACTGCATAATTTCGTTTATGCTCGATAAATGGCGCAAATAAATAAAATAAAGTGAGAATTTCAATTTGTCGTAAGTGTTTTGCACTTTAGTCCATGAAAGGAAGTTATTTGGTTTAAATTTAAAAACTTTTGCTATTGTGTTCAAGATCTGCAAAAATCAATGACTTTACTTAGCAAAACTTGGTACCCAAGTTGTTTGTGCATGATTTAGAAACTTTCACTATTCCAATTCTCAAGATATATGGAATATCGATATTTAGTTTATATAGGAAATAGCATGCCCACTTAACCAATTCCGCCTACTGTTTGATTGAGTATTTGATTGAGTACTGGTCTGAAGTCATTAAGACCAAATTTACAAACTTCCACTGCTTATATCGTTCAGATATATAAAAGTCATTTATTTACTATAAAATACTACAAAAATTTCAGACAAATCGGTTTATTATAACCTAGTTGTCTACAGACAACAGACCACAAATAAGCACACAATGGGCTATTCTGCATTTATGGGCTGATCAGAAAATGGTCTGGATCAGGGTGCAATCAAACCAAATATACCATTGACTGTCCTCACACTTAATGCAATATGATCCGAAAACTAAAATTCTGACTCAATATGAAGCCGACTTTAGTAATAACATCCATTTTGTCTTATGTAAAATAGAATGTCATTCTTTAGTTCCAAAGAAAAACGTGTGTTTGTATATTTTTTTTAATAATTAAATTTACTTTGCACAGTTGGATAACTTCATCAGTATCGAATTGCAGCATTAGTTTCATTTGCATTCTGTAAAATTTTAACATCATCAGCATATCTTTGTACTTGAGAATGTAAATTATTGGCAATCAAATCATTTACTAAGAATGTAAACAGTATGGGGCTCAAAGCTGCCTTGGAGATGACTACCATAAAAGGCAAACTTGTTTGATAAAGAATTTCGTCTATACAATGTTTAGTTATTAGGCAAAGCATATTATATTATGAATGAATAGAATATAAATGTGGGATAATAATCGCCTTACACTGCAAAGACCCAACTGGCTAAGCTAGTGGAGAGCAGTAGCCATACCAGAAACACAGTTCAGGAGTAGTTACATACATACATACATACATAATTGGCCATTATAACCCTGTGTCAGGGTTACTGCCTAATTTCTCGCAGCACTCATGTTGTGTGTGTTAAGTGTTATCCATGAGTATCGGGACCAACAGTTTAAAGTCTACTCCGAACCAAAGATTTGCGAAGTTTTTCATGGCAATCAATTACTCCCAGAGCTTTTGCCAGAAGTCTGCTGTGAGGTAGTCGCCGAAAGAAATAATTTTTTCATATTTCTTTTTTTCAAGATGCTAGAGCTGGGATTTGAACCGGCGCTATTGTCTTAGTAAACCAACCACTAGACCACGGCGACTAAGAATTATCCCAGGGGCTGGATCAGAGAGAAGAGCAACAACATCATCTCCAATATTATTATAATCTTTTATTCCTCCCCTGTTTAAAACTTTACTGTGCGGGCTTCTTGGGGTTGGATTATTTATTAGTGAAGGCATAACAATGACCGCTGAATAATCAATCAACAACAATCGATTTCCTTGCGGTTGGAAGGAGGACTTCTGTTTTTTTCTGACTGATATCAAACATGGTATTAGTAACTGTGTATGTATTTTACGTGCGCACCGTCCGTAGACATATCACACGCCGCCCGTTGCCGAAGTTCAATGCGCCCAACCACCGTAGTAGTGATACCCCCCTTGCTGAGGGGTTTCTACCTAGCACTACCAACAACCACTACGTGTGCTCCCCTAGGGGTCGCACCCAATCATCAAGCCGGTTAACCTAACTTCCCGAATGACAAGGAGTCCCAGGTTAACCGGGGGCTCCTGATGCCCGTAGTACCAGATTAAGGCATCTCTGGTCAGTCATTGAGAACGCCAGAAATGCCCCAAGTACGCGTGGCAATTAAGGCCATGCACCACCATTACCGACATTCTCTGCCTATATCGAGCGCCAGACCACTCAGGGCTAGGTTGAACCCGATATTCCGCGGAGAAAACAGGCCACTGATGGAGACAATCACCAGCAGCCTTTTCTGTATCCCCGGGGAGATGGTATTAGTAAGTTTAAATCAGAGGTCCAAAAATTTTTCCCACCTATCTCCTGAGTGCTAGCGTCATTAAAAAAAAAAGTACAGGGTGTCCGCCGGGAAGGTATACAACTGTGTTTTGCAGCCATTTTGGTAACAATTAGTATTTACAGTTCATATTGGATAGTCGTGGAGACGTGGCTTATTTATTACGGAAAAATATTCACTAAACCAACTTGTTTTAATCGTTAAAACATTTTACCAAAATAAGTCATCGATTACTGTGACGGTGAGAAAATTACCTGAAATTTTTGGAAGAAACAACATGCCATCAAGACGGACTGTAGCTTATAGGCCCAAGCATAGACTACAACCTACTGCAAGATCAGAACATTACTGTTGTTCAAGAAAGTGTTCAAAACAATCCATCAACCTCAATTTGACGATGTGCTACGGAGCTTGGTCTTCAAAGAACAACTTTGGCCACAATTTTGCACAAAGATTTGCATTTGTTTTCATTTAAGATACAGTTGATAAAAGAACTTCTTTCAGAAGACCATTTACGCCACCGTGAGAATGCAATAAAAAATGTGCTCAAAAGGGCTCGCGTTTGTGAGGCTAACAGAGGCGGACATTTATTCCGCATATAACCCTTTCAGACCGTGATGCATCGATTGTGCGGGTGGGTTTAGGTTTCACTATTTCCCTTTATATTTGATCAACACCAAAAAGACCGACATGCATCGATTGCGCTGATTGTTCTTTATATTTGTTTCTCACTTTATTCTGCTATTTGATTTACCATTATTTAAATTATTTCGAAAATCTTGCGTCAGATTTCAGTTTTGTCGAAATGAGCGGAAGGAACAATTTGTGTTTACAACTACAAAAGTACTAATGGATAATAAATGGTGAATTGGGGCATATTTTAACTAAAAAAATTATAAATTTTAATGTTTCAAACCATTTGAAGTCATTTGATGCAATAAATATGCGTTTCAGTTAAAAAGGTTAACGAGTGCATAAATTGTGTGTGTGTCCTGAAAATCCTTGAAGGATATAAAAATGGTAAAATCTAAACATTGATTATATTTTCGTACGATATAGAGACCATATATTCCAAAAATCAGTAAAAACTTCCCATTAATTTAGTGGCAGGTCTGAAAGGGATAATTGCCGATATTAAAACATTTATCAATATAAGATCTATTCTATTTAATTTAATCAAAAATTATAAACAAACAAGGTAGTATAACTTCCTGTTGGACACTCTGTATATATATAAATACATTGTATATTGGATAGGTTAACATAAATACATTGTATGTATATTGCCACTGTGCTCTACAGTAAAACTGCTGAAGCCGTCTATACGTCAAGTCTCTTAATTTTTAGACCGCCCTCGTTTTTTTTTCATAGATATCCTTGCAATATTTGCATATGCAGTTAAATATTTGGATAGTGAAAAATTTTTTATTACAAAAAGATTTCATCCATTTCAGAACCTTTTGTTTTAGAAATAAAGCCTTAAGCAGTAGGTGGGAAGAAAGTTATTTTCAAAACTGTCGATAACAGCAGTAGCACGCGTTCATAACGACATTATTTATAATTTTTTTTTGTGATGAAACATGTTTCCAAATTGGTATGGTTGTATCATGAAAGAATAGAAAAGATGATGTAGTGGCACCGTATCGTATAAGAAGAAGGATGAGTGATGAGAAAACTAGAGGTGTTTGTTAAATGTACGTGTTTTACTCATAAATTTTATTATATAGTAGCAAATGCTTTTGTCAAGAGTAGGTGTTACTTACGAGTTTTATTTTTATTTCTTCAAACAGAAATGTAGGAATACAAGAATTGTATGTGGAGTGTAGAAAAAAGCTTAACGGCTGTTTAAGTATTCATGACAGACGACACAGTTTCTTAAGTTCCTTGTGTTTATTATTATTTATTTAAAGGAAACAAAGAAATTTCTTTTTGTTTCATTTTTAATTTAATAGGACACGTTTATTGAATCAATAAAATTAAGTTTTTTTTTTTTTTTTTTTTTTTGTAAAATAAAACTTTTGACAATCGTACAAAGTTGAAAACACTTTCAGGCACTTTACAAATAAAAATGCATTTTATATGTACGAGTATATCACACTACACTACTGGTATTAAATTTTTTTCCTTTTTTTAAGGAAACTATAACACGAATTAAATTTAAGGCCGTATTTAGTTATTAAATGTTTGCTTTTTTTTCTATAGAATTTGAAATTGGCACGAGGCCAAATGAAATGAAATCAATGCCAGTGTTAACACTCACTGTACATCTATTACTTTTGCTACGTACTCCTTTCTGTTCATTTTTCTTCTCTACTTGAATGGCTTTTAAAACTGTATCGTTTTATTTTCTTTTTTTCTTTTTTTTTTTTCTTTTTATGATAAAGAATTTGTTGCACGTTTTTGTATTTTCCAAATGATTTTGTTGCCACTGGTAGCAGCAGCACTGCTGTTAAAGAGAGTCATAGTGGCGGTTTTATTATACGAGTAATATTGCCATTTTAATTGTCTTTAAAGAATCGAGGTTTATTGTTGCTACTGCTACTTCTACTGCACATGCTGTTCCTGTCGTTAAGCAACAATGTATAGAGAAGATGGCACATTCTAACAAGAATTTAATTTGACATTTGACAAGGATCAGCATTGTATTAAATGAACCAGGTATGTACATACATACATACATACATACATACATATGTACATACATTATATCTCAATATAGATTTATTTAATAAGAAATATGAACAAGAAGTAGCAAAGGAAGTAATTTTTTTTTTATTTCTGCACAGAAGTTTTTTCACTTAATCTGAAATAACATTTTATTTTTATTTCTTTTTTTTTTTCGTATTTTTAAAGCATTACCAAATGAAAAGAGAGAAAAATAAAAAATCAATAAAATATTTTTCAATGAAATACACTTGAGATGTTTTTCTGCTGCATAAAAATGTTTAGTGTGAAATTTGAAGCTAAAGCGGTTGAATTAATGCCAAATTTTTAAATGCTTCAGTAAACTTTTGAAACCAAAAATACGAGTATGGACAGCTTATTTGTGTTGTTTTTTTATAATAAATTGATTAATTTTTTTCTTAATACTTATATAAAATGGAATGGCTTTTGCACATTTAATAATAAAAAAAGGGAGTAAAGGGAGAAGAAGTGAAAACGTTATAAATCGATTACTTTAGGTAATAACATAACCTTTGTTATCACAATTTTAAATCCTAATTTTTGTTTTAAAACTTACTTAGCTGGCCGTAACTCACTGGGAGCCCATACGAATAACGTCCCTACTCGACGACAACATGTACTTTGTCTTGCTCTCATTTACCGCCAGACCCATTTCAGCAGACTCCTCTTCAATAGCATTAATGGCTTCGGTGACATCTCGCTTGGTATGACCAATGATGTCTATGTCGTCTGCATAGGTAAGGAAATGAACACTTTTGTTAAAAATAATGCCATTACGATGCCCTCCTCACCTTTCGCAAAATAAAAGAGGTCTGAAACTTCGAACGGTATTAAATTGCTCTGAGAGGCCCTTTCCTGTAGAAGTTACTCAACGCCATTCTGCACAGATTTACAAGTTTTGCAGGAATATGGAGCTCAAACATTGTGGCATATATGCCCTATTGGGCTATCAATTTTCAGTGTTCTTCTCCAGGATTTGGCGCAGTGTGATTATCTGGTCAATGGTGAACTGCACTGATAAAGTCCACTCAGTGGGATGTCAAATGGCTTCAGCCGCTCACACAATACGCTCGTAAGAATCTTATATGCAATACGGAGAAGACTTATACCCCTTTAGTTGTTTTAAAACTACTGTCTAAAAAAATAAAAAGCCGAATTAAACATTTTTTCGGCTTCAAATTTTCTTGTGATCTATACATATTAATGACAATAATAAACTATTAAAAAAATGTTTCTTAGAAATCGTATATTAGACTTTTACTTTACATACAGTTGTGTTCAAAATAATAGGAACGCCATTCATTCAAAGCCGAAGTTTAAAATTAAGTAAAAAAAAAAAGAAAATATTAATTTCTTTTGAGATAAAATTTATCTCTTATTCAGCTTCTAATTTTTTACCAATTAATTATTTAATTAAAATTATTAAAAAAAAAAATATTTAATTAAAACAAAGTTTTCTTTCAAAATTCCCTGTTCAAAATAATAGGAGTGTTTATACGCAACCTAGTAGTATTAAAGCTAAAGTCACAAAAGTAAAATATTATTTAAAAGTAGTGTCCCCGATTTAATATTTTGTTGAATAACCTTTGTTTTTAATGACTTCAGCACATCTTCGAGGCATTGAGTCAATAAGATTCTGGTATTTCTTTAAAGGAATTTGATGCCACGTTTCGCGCACTGTGCTGCATAATTCTGCCGCTTTTGATGGCTGTTTCTCTGCAACATATTTTTTAACGTCTGCCCTCAGATGTTCTATGGGATTCAGGTCAGGAGACTGAGCAGGCCACGACATAATCTGAACTCCATTTACCCGAAACCACTCATTTGCCAATTTACTGGTATGTTTCGGGTCGTTATCTTGTTGGAATATCCATTTAAGAGGCATATTCCACTCTGCATAAGGTAGCATTACCTCTTTCAAAATTCCAACATAAACGTTTCTATCTATTATGCCTTTAATTTCGTAAATTGGACCTACTATACACTATACGAAAAGCTTTCCATATCATTACTTTTGCACCACCATGCTTAACTGTTTTTTGTGTATATTGGGCTTTATATTCTGTATTGGGCGGATGTCTAATATATTGTCTAGACCCAGTGCCACCAAATAAAACAATTTTGCTTTCGTCGGTCCAGAGTATGTTTCTCCATTTTTCTTTCGGCCAATTGATGTGTTCTTGTGCAAACTTTAAGCGTGCTACTGCCTGTTTTTTTGTCAGTAGTGGTACTTTCCGTGGACTTATTGCAAATAAATTATTTTCCATCAGGCATCTACGAATAGTAGGGCCAATTAGGGCAAGATTTAGATCCTTTTGAATTTTTTTGGAAGACGCCCAAGGATTTATTTTGCTGTATCGTACAATACGACGGTCTTCAATTGTTGATATTTTGTGTTTGCGCCCACGTGTTTGAGGCTTTTTTCATATTTTGAAGCATTTGCAATCATTTGATCGGAGCATCCTAAGGTTTCCTTAATTTCCTTATAAGTTTTGGCTTTTTTTCCAAGATTTTTAATTAGTTCTCTTTTTTCCTCAGAACA
This sequence comes from Metopia argyrocephala, assembly GCA_963576795.1. Lineage (NCBI taxonomy): Eukaryota > Metazoa > Arthropoda > Insecta > Diptera > Sarcophagidae > Metopia > Metopia argyrocephala. Next base: position 43,021,565 of record OY756211.1, on the reverse strand, counting down.
GTGCTTTCCTCTTCCCACTATTATAAAAATTTATGTGAAATATAATATAATCACTGTAAATAAGGTTTTCACACCATTTTTTGAAACTTATTTTACACTTTTTTACTTCAATTATATCTCCTTTTAGTTTTATTTTTAAAACGTCACACGCACTCCTATTATTTTGAACAACTCAAACCCATGGCAAACACAGAAATTAACGAATTTTATAATGAATATAAAAGTTATTATGAGTTTATTTTCTGTAATCGATTTCTTACATACCGTAGTAACTTCCGTTAGAATATCACTTGTTTTGCAAATTGGTACACTAACAAATTTCAACTGAAGAAATATTAGATTGGTGCACTCCTATTATTTTGAACACAGCTGTATGTACATACATGTGGGATTTGATGATGCACACGTTTGAAAATTAAACAAACACTTTTAAAATAATACACATCAATATATTTATTATTTTATTGATTACTTATTTTAATTTAATTATTATAGTAATTCATTCAGCTTGATTGCTACTTCCCAACTCTTTGTTACTAATTTCTATATACTCTGTCAAAAGTCTTTTTTATGATTCTACTCAACATCACGCCACAATGCTGTTGTTACAAATTCCTTCTATTATCCCGTTATTTGAGTGTCTTCACAAAATGTCCGGTATTGTCAATGTAGTCCGTCAGTCAGTATTAGGTAGGCACCCTACATACATACTAGGAAATTAGTTAGTCGAAGTACTGTTGGCTATTTGGCGAACTTGTTTTTGTATTTATCAGAGCCTAAAAGCTTTGGTAAATGACCCTATGTTGGGTTACAGTAGCCGAAGTCTAGTGGTTAGTGTGTTGGCTTACTCGACAAGAGCTCAATGTTCAAACCCCAGCTCTGACATCTCGAAAAAAAGAAATATAAAAGAAAAACATTTCATTCGGCGACTACCTCTTAGCAGACTTCTGACAAAAGCTCTGAGACTAACGGATTGCCATGAACAAGCTTCTCAAGTCTGTCGTTCGGAGTCGATTATAAACAGTAGGTCCCGGTATTAATGGACGACAATTGATAAACATAACGTAGGCAGTAACTCTTGGTGTTGTTTCATGGGTCAGACGACCTTCACAATAGCAGTCTATTACACCACTCAGTGGACCATTGGGGCACCCGAGTATATACATATTTGATTTTGCTAAATATTAAAATTATTAAAAACTTAATCAAAATATTTTCAATTAAAATTTTCGAATTAATATGATAAATTCAGGTGTTCTTTCGAAAACTATTACATACTTCATTGAAATCGCAAATATGTATTTTATTTGAAATTCAGTTTAATTTTTAATTGTTTTATGAGATGGCCGTGTAGAAATTCTTATTGATTATCTTGGCGAAAACTATTTTAAATTATTGCAGCGATTATGGGATGAAATCAACTAAAACTTAAGAAAAAAGAAAATGTTGTATCATAAAGACAATGTTCATTCAATGGCCAAAAAGAAATAAATTAAAGTAACGTAAGGTTTTTGATGTGGTTCGCAAAAACAGAACCAAAAAAAAAAAAATAAAACCTTGAGAAAAATAATAAAAAAGTTAACAAGTATTTAAAGTTTATCAATTTATGTAATATTCTCCTATTTATTCTATTGTTGAGCATAGATTTCTTAAAAAACAATAATTTTCTTTTTCTGTTAAAGTAAAATTAAATTCTATACATCACTAATTAATCTTTAACTTGATTTAAAATATTAATAACATTTTTATTTATTTTATTTCAGCTACTCATCGTCGTAAACTGGTAAGTTATACTCTATATTATAAATTGCATAGCCTGTTAAAAGAGTCTCAAGTATAATTAAAAAGAAAAAACAAAAATTTCAATCACGTTTAATAGTTCATTTCTTTTCATGGAATAAAAAAAAAGAAAAGTGAAAATATATTTTTCTTTCCTCTTTTTTTTTTTTTGTTTTAAATAAAATTGATATTTTATTTTCCTTTGCCTGAGAAGACAAAAGTGAAAACTAAAACTGCACTGAGTGGGTCAAAGAGTTCTCTTAAAAAAAATTTCGAATTATTTGCATAAGCAACGAAAAAGAAGCAAACAAATTGCAATTTCACTTTACTGAACTAATTTCTGTATTTAAAATAAATTTAAGGAAATGTGCTTTTTTTGTTCTTTTCTTTACTCATTTTATAAGAAGAACTTTTTTGGAAATAATTATTGTATTTACTCTTTAAATGACAATGTTATAAATTCTGTTCTACAGGGTGTAGCCAAAAGAATTGGCAAAACTTTTAAGGAAGGAAGTAAAATATAAAAATAATAAGTAGAACATAGCCAGTCTCTAATGTCACACTATCCATACTTAATTCAAATATATAAAATTAATGTGCTTATTAATATATTTTCTCTATTGGTAGTATATATGGGATATTCCAAGTTAAATCAACCAATGTGTGTAAACCACCCCCTCCGAATTTTATGATTTTTTGTAGTATATCATAGAACTAAATTAAATGCAAAGTTTGGGGGCACTGACACATCTGGATCGGTCTTGAAAATCGGAAAAGATACAAAAATGCACAAAGTTATACTTACTTAATTGTAATTTTCTTAAAAAGTATTGTAGGTATGCAGCTCGTAAAAGTCGCATTTGAAACAGTATTGAATTACCTTTGATTTAATATGCAACATGATTTATTTTTGAAAAAGTCAAAGGTCAATTTTCTTTACCTATAAGTCGGAAGCCTATATCTCCGAACGCGAGATAGAACCAAAGATAGTTTCGTTCTCTACAGTTGTGAACAATTTCAGAGTGGAGGTGTTTTTGGATCAAGAAATAAAAATCAAATCGGAAAAGAATGAGATTAAAACTATTTTGATACGGGTGGGGATTTTTCGATTTCGATTAGCTGGAAATAGTGGTTAGGTTAGGTTAGGTATATTTTGCCCATAACTTTTTTTCCGAACATACCTAACCCATATCTCCACTCCCTAGAGTGCTATTTTATATTTGGCTTAGTGTTATGATATACTTTATTCATACCAAAAATTAGCAAATTCGGAAACAGTCATTTCAACAACGGCTATTTTAAGTTGAGTTGAGGTGGTTCAACCTATATGTCTTTGCAGCCAAGTTGCGTATAGCAAATTTCGAAACTTTCACTGAAACAGTTCTCCAGTTATATGAAATTAATCAGTCAGCTTATATATAGTTTGCATGGGTTTCTCTACACCTGAAGGGTATATTTGTATTGGCTATGAAAGCGTACTCAAAATCAATTCAAGTAAAGTTTTAATGATTCCGAACAATTTTTAGTGATAATCAGCAATAATATCAATCAATTACAGTGCAGAACGGATAGAGCCAAATAGAACGTTTTGGTATACGCAAGGTATTATATTTTCGATTACTTTAAGATTACTGCATTACTACGCTGTTAGAACGCATGTATTATGGTATAAAAAAATGGTTGCTTTAATAAAGAAATACATTTCGCTTTACCAGGCCAATAAATAAATAGAATATCAAAACTGCATTAACTGTACAACGAATAACTACTCTCTTCACCATTACTTTTAGGTCTGGCTATCAGTAACTTTTTTTGGTTGTAAAATGCAAAAATATGTTTTCTTAAGAGTTACCAATACTGAGGCGTGTAAACCCTTTTTCTTTTCATTCAACTAAGGGAATGAGACAAGTTGTTGTCAATTTTGATCTTCAAAGGCCAGTGTTATACCTTCACCCTTCAATGATCAACAGCAAGTGCCCCATCTGTCGTTGGATGTTAATTATGAAGTGGTTAGCATCTTCGCTAAGTACGTAGCTGTTATCTTCACAGTAGGGGGCGCTTTTTCTCCTGATCATTCGTTTTTTATGGCATGCTAAATGAGGAATAGAGTGAAATCTCAAGAAGCGGTTTCTTGTGGATCTACTTCTTGTGACTCAAGACAAATCGTACTATAAAAATTAAATGAAGGCATTGTATAATGAAAACAATGAAACGATTTAATTTTTAGTGCCTTGTAAAGGTTTTTTCCCAAAACCAGCAGACACTTGCGGATTAAATATGCGATTTTATTCTCAGTAGCACTTCTGTCTAAATTCCACTTGTTGTTCGTTTCAAAGTTTCTTTTCCTGACTTTCTTGGTTGGGACTTTTTACCAAATAAATTTTGTACCCTATCGAAACATTGCACCCTTTGTAAAAATGTATTTCTATTTTTATAAAGCTACGGAAACATTATAAAAAAATCATTTCCTTTTAGAGATTTCTAATAGTCATGTCCTTACACAATTTATATTGTTTTACGCACACACATATACAGACTTATACATACACAAACAAAGAATAACTTTATTTTAAGAAAGAACAAATACGAAATAATGAGACAAATTGCAACAAAATTTTGTTGGGTTTGGATTTTTTTTTTTTTGTATGAAAACACAATTAAGGAAACTGAAAAAAGCACCCAACCCTTAACAATCTTCTGATATGCGAGTTTTAATGGATAAAATTCAATATTTAAACGTTTAAGCTTTTTACAGACAAAACTGATTGCAACTGTGACTTATATTTTGGGGCATTATTTTTACTTTATTAATTACTAATTTAACCCTTTATAGCCTCATTTGTTATAAACCCTAAACGTTTTCCCATATTATTTGTATGTAAAATAAATTCTGTTCAATTAAATATTTTAAAGTTGTGTGAAAAGTGAAATTAATTCTGTAATTTCATAGAAAATCTATGGGTATTTGTATCATTTTGCTGATTTAAATATTTGTTTTTATCAAAAATTTTTGTTTGAAATTTTTCCGTCACGTTGAGTTTACATTACAAGTAAATCTTTAGCATAGAGAATAGATTGTAAACGATTTAATTCCAAGACATAATTTCGCGCTAAAGATGACTGTATTTTGATTGCATTCAGAGTTGTAAAATGACTTTGTGATTTCCATTTTATTTTAATTACAGTCAAATTTAGTAATTAAAATTTTAAATTAGAGTCAAAGTCTTCGCTGCTTTTAAACTAAACTGCCGACAATAAAGGTTTTCACAGATTTAACCAAATCTGGAAATCTTTAGCGCATGATAACGATTTTATTTAACTTTCACTATAATTGTGGAAATTCCTAAACACAAAATATCGAAATTTGGAAAACATATAATTTTGAGTTTTAAAATTATTTTGAAATCAAACAATGAAATCAGGTTGGTTGAAATCATATAGATTTTAGATTTTTACAGCATTGATATATAGGCAAAAATTTATGTGCATATATATAAGTACATATGTATATACATAGGTAACAAAAATTTCGAGTTTTGTAAATTAAAAATGACATACAGTCATTAACATAAGTACGGGAACAAGCAGTACTTATTTTGTTATTTTGCCAACAATGTTTCTCCAATTTTTTTTTTTTCGTTTTAAAATCATGGACTTTAAAGGGTTAAAAGTTTAACTCATTTCTAATGTGTTTATAAAGTCATTCATTCTATATGGAGTTTAGTCATCAAACCCTTACCAATGAGTTTTATTTGTTAGGTGAAACCTTTCAGTAATCGCTTAATTTGGTTTGGCATTATTTTTATGTGTTTTTTCGTAAGAATTATGTTCGACAATTTTGGACTTTTGTATGAAAAATTTGTAAAATAAAAGTCAATTGTCCCATACTTCTCGCAATATATAGATTGCAGTTCAAAAACTGTTAATTTTTTGTTTTTATTTTTGCTTGTTTTTTGGAAGCCCAGAATGACAAAGGTTTTTTTGTTTATACTATCAATCTTTCCCACAGCAGAAAAATTCTTGGTCTGAGACACAACTACAGGGTTTAAGCATTCTAACACTTTATATATTACATATTACTATAGTTCGCCCAAAGCCAGACACAGCTATCCAAAGGATGCCTTGTGTCCTACCACAATTATGAAGCTATGAGAATTGTTTATCGGCAAATACTCAGTTAACCAACTGTCCACTAGCACTATCCGGATCAAGCGTACCCATATATAAGCGTCGAAACCCGTTCTCAAACAGTGACTTCTCCTCTATCCAAATAAATTCGAGTTCCTCACAGGAACATGTCTAATCTGTACCGGCTCCAATTTCTCCCCAGAGCCGAATAGTTCATCAGTGCCTCATCCCTCTCAAGACAGAGTCTGCATTTAGTCTCATTCAGAGACGTAATCTATTGAATTGATATCTTAAATATCTTCCACCAATACTCGTCCTTCTAAGTAATAATAAGTTTTTGATGTGGTACAGACACAGAATGACCTAACAATGTGTAATCCTAAAGCATGTGTTTAATTAATACCAGAATAGTGTTCTGGGCAAATAAAATACATTGCAGACCTAACTCTCGTCTGCAATCTCAGATTGACCTGGGATCCTTGTTGTAGATAACTCTGAAAACACTCGCTGCCCAGACGGGATTTCAATAAATATAAAGTCAGTAGTAACCTCACCGCCGGCTGACTATCAGAAAACAAAGTTATATGCTCATCCGTGGTACTCCTTCGTAGAAGTATCGTAGCGTATACTGATGCTGCTTGAATCTCAGCCTGAAAGACAGTAGGTCCGAAGACTCCTACTTCTAGAGTGTATAGATAAGAATAAGGTCCCGGGTATCAATGCAAAGCTCTCCCGATTCCTATTCTAATATCGAACATTCATTTGAAAACCAACTGCTTATGCCCCAGTTTAAGTGGGTAAGTCTCCTAGCAAAAAGTTTTTTTTTCTCCCACTAGACAAGGAGAACATATGTTATGATCGGTATAATATTCAGGGTATAGATCCAATATATCATTCTAAGACTCTAGATATCATGTCCTGCTAAAACTGCTGTTTCAGACACATTTGGCTCTTGCTGTTAATTTAATATACGCACTTAGAATTGATCGCACATATTACACCATTAATTGATTGCAAAGAAAAGAAGTGATTTTAAAAAATTAGAAAAAAAAATTATTAAAAGTCAGCAATATATTAATATTTTATGCTCAAAAGGCTTAAAAAAGACTGCAGTAGGACTTTGTTCTGTTTAACAATTTATTCCTTTACATTTGTTTTATGATTCTTTATTCGAAAGTAAACGTCTGTTTAAGACCTTAAAGCTCTTTAATATAAATTTAATTTTGAATGACTCGCATGGACAATTAAATTTTAGTTTGTCATGTTTGATGACTTACTTTAAAGCCTTTTTAAATGGCCATTGTCTGCAAATTATTTCTAATTATACTTAAAAGAAAAAATCATTAAAAAACTTAAGGATTTATTTTACAAAATTAAAATTTTTTAAATCAAATTTACATTCTTGGTTTTTTAATGGGAGTTTCTTAATTAAGAATAATTTTTTGTAATGAAATAATAAAATCGTTTTGTTTCTCTTACCATTATAATTTATTTGTTTCTTTTTGAGAGTCATTAAAAATTTTAGAATTTTCTATGATAACATGAAAGGAAACTCAAAATGTAAAAATCCTTTGAAATTAATTTATTTCATTTGTTTACCATTTAAACATTTTAAAAATTATTTTTATTTCTGTTTTATTTCTTCCTTAATTTACTTTCGCTTTGCCTTAAAAGTAAATGAAAGAGTAAAGAAATCCCTTTAAGTACTCCACCCCATTCTATCCTGGCTTTATCTCTATGTACCTGTATTTATCAAATAAAACACATTTTTACTCTTAAGATGCCCGGTTTATAATTGAGTTTTATAAGAAAAGTTTCTTTTTTTCTTTTATTCGTCTGTTTTTCTGTTTTTGCATGTCTCAGTTTGTCTTACGAGTATTGCAATGTTGAGGCAATCAGCCAGTCTGTCAATGTATTCTCCACTTCGTCCAATGAAAAAGACTACTCTTTAGAGATTTTTTTCTTTTTTTTTCGCTTAAAAGTGCAAAAATATTCTTGATGCATAGACTGTTTCAAACAAAAAAAGTGCTTAAAATTACAGGCTCAGGAGCTTTTGGCTGATATGTATGTGTGTTAGTGGTAGAGATTGGGGCTCGGGCTGTGTTATAATTTAATAGAAAGCAAAAAAGCAAAAGTATGCTTTCATTTTTAGCTTTGTTTTTACAACATATTGAAGAATTTTATAGTAAAGTATTAAGAGAAAATTTGTTTTTACCTGAAATTAGATGTTTTACAAGTATAAAAAGAGAGTAAAACAATTTTGAATTTGAATCATCTTAACGTGTGTCAACCATTTATAAATTAAATGGAAAACTTATAGATGTTTTTCTCCATTTAAACATAAAGTTGACAGTTTCATTATTTGCTTTTTACCTGCTCAAAATACCTTGAATTTCTGCATCTCTAAAATCTGAAAAAAAACGTTCAAAAGTCGTAAGAAACACTCAGGAACCATTGTAGCTCGCATTCATCTGCAGTATCAGTTACTCAGACGTCCGCCTGACTCACAAATTACGAGCATAAAATAACTCTCAAGTTAAGTGATGTGCCTGCTAGTTTGGTGTTCTGAAATTTAATTTTTAAACGTACCCCTTGAGCCTGTAAAAAGAAAAGCGGGCAGAAATCAAGCAATCTGAGTAAAGATTTGTTGTGGCTTTTGCAACAAAATATTTTTTTTGAATGATACTCGTAATTGTTCTTCAAGTCTTCATTGCTTTATCACCAATTTAAGCCCATTGTGATTTTCAAGTCAGCACTTGTGTCTGTCAAATGTCTACCTACATTTATAGAAGATTGTCCATTTATTCTCTCATTTGTAATCATTCTTGGCGACTTCTTGAAAGCGGTAGTTGAGTAACGATAACAGCTTCTATTTTATTCTGGTAGTTATGGGCTCATTTTCAGAACCATACGACAGAACTAATTGGCCGCAAACATTATAAATTTTAATATTAGAGGCCGTGTGGGGGTTTTTAAAGCGCTATTTATTCTGTAGTCTTGCTAATGCAACACATACTTTTCTTAAGCCGTGATCATTATATTGTATTTTAAGAGAATAGTTCTCTCATCAGTATTTAAGGCTTCCTAGTAACTCTTTGTTTTCGTGTTTTTGTTTACACAGAGCCCAACTTTCGAAGATTTTTATTGCAGCTGTTAGAACCACATCGTCTGTCATCTAGATCTTTAAGACTCATAATAAAAACCAAAAACCAATCACATGAAGTAACCGGAAAGCCATACATAAGAAAGTCCTGCAAAAAGCTCTCCCTAAGCCAAAATGTGCAATCCAAATAGTTTCTGCGTAAGATAACCGGTATGAGAGCGGTCCCAAAACTAACAAACTTAACGTGTAGTTGGAAAAAATTACTTCGGCGAGAAATGGCAACTTTGCATATGATATATGTATGTGTATGTTTACAGTTTAAAGGCACCTGGTTGCTTACCCTTTTTTTGTGCCGTCTCTAAAAATAGGAGATCAAAAAAGCTGTGAGTCTTTGAGTTGATTCGGAACCATGTATTACACATGTCCCCCACCTTTGATCCGAAACAAAGGAACAAACACCTACAAGGAAAGGTAATGGCATCTCCTCTTTGGAATGCGTGAGGAATAATTCTTGTTGATTATTCTTAAAAAGGAAAACAATCATTAGGGAGTACTAAGCCAACCTATTGGAGAGATTAAGTGATTAAATTGAATAAAATTGGCAAATAAAGTGTTGTTTTGTTACACACACATCCACCATAGCGATATCCAAATCAATAAAATAAAGTTCAAATTGCTGTATTACGATCTTCTTTCACCAGATTTATCCAACCCCCCATCTCCCGGTCTATTGTCTATTATCAAATAAAAGAAAAATGGATCGGTGATAAAAGAATGACTAACAATGAAGCGGCGTTTGATGGGTATTGTATGGAATTAGACAGTTCTTACTATAAACAGGGTTTCAAGGTTAAGGAATATTGCGGGAAAAATTTACCGAACTAAGTGAAGATTATACTGAGAAATAAATATTTTTAATTTGCTTAAGCATCCCTCACAAAATTAACCAGATATCTTAAGAAATTAGTTCAGATAACAGAAGAAACTTTAACCTACTATTGTTTCACCAATTTCATTCTGCCCAATGCTGTCATAGTAACTGTGTTTGATATTTTTTGCGTTCGCAAATATGTATATATTCATGGGGACTGTCAACATTTAATCCGCCAGTAAAAATTAAATCTAAACTTTTTTTTGTGTAGTCAATAAATAAAAATTCAACATGTTATATCCGAAAAATGTCGGTTTATTATTTTGCGGGTATTTTTTTATAGTTCGAGCATTTGAGTCAACTTGTTAGAGGTTCTACTGTATATTTAAATACATAATTGCAGGCTTATTCATAAAGCTCTTATTTGTGTCCTTTGCCCTTTAATGGCTTAAATAAACTATAGATAATACGATTTATTAAGCAGGGTTGAATAAGAAATAAAATGTTTAGAATGGATTAAAAGTAAAAAAAAAAAACCTAAAACAAAACAATTAGTGAAAGGAAAAAAAAACAAATAAATTGAATGAAAAACATTGTATTTAATAAAGTTTTAAGACTTTTTCTTTTTTCCAATTCATTATCTAAAATCTATTTTTTATTTGTTCTTTCCATTTTGCAAAGACTTTAAGCCGTTGAAAAGAAGAACATTAATTGCGTTTCTTTTTTATTTTTTGTCGAAAAAAAAAAAAAACAATTAACAACAAAAACCAAACGTCTGGCAATATTAAGCAATTATGTAAAACGATTGATTTCCTTTTAAATGAGAAAAAGCAAAAAAAAAATGTTTCACAATTAAATGATTTTCATTTTTATATGCCCTATTGCGTTTCCATTTTTATAAATTTAACTTCTTAGATCATCAGATAATGTTTAACAGAGAAGCGCACAATTACTCATGCCACCAATTATACTCATATTTTATTTTCTAGGGTTGTTTAAGCTCTTTCAACAAGAGAGATGGGGCGATGGGGAATGTTACATCAGTCAGTATTCTGCTTTGGCATAAAAAGGATGTGATTATTATTTTAAATAAAAATTCTGTCTATAAAAATGTCTTTCAACTGTATTTAATTATCATGAATTTTTATGTTGAAAAACGGAAATCATCTCAAAAACACTCATCATTAATGAGCATAACCAACCAAAGGCGGCTATTCATTTACACAATCTTCCAAAAGTTTACATACACTTTACAGAATTGGTTTTTTATTTTTAGTAAAATTGAACTTTTTTAATTAGTATTTATGGACTACAACAACTACTAGATGGGTTTATCGTGAGAACCTGTCATGAGACTCACAACACGTCACCCCGTTTTAAAGGGTGGTGGTCAATTTCAGTTATCGACATACACCAAATGGGTTCTAAGAGAAGATAGGCTGTAAATATGTAATGACCAGTTACATATGTATGCACTTCTACTTAATAACTCTGGTAATATTTGTTCTTTTCTAGCTTACGACGGCGTTGTCATTTGTCAACTGTTTTGTAATAAATTACAGGCCTTATTCCGATTAATTGCATCAGCCAATACTGTAGCCTGTTTGAAAGTTGACATCAAAATTGCATTCTTCTGTGTAGTGTTTAAATGAGTAAAAATTTTACACATTACATTAAATTTTTAATAATATTTATATATCATTATATCACTTCACAGCGAAAATATCCTTCAAAGTCGTAATTGATGTGATATTTTTCGGATTTCTTTGTTCAACATCCCATAAAAGGTCATTGACATTTAATCGATAGGGATGTTCAAGTTTGTTTAAAAATTTTATCGTGAATTGAAATTCTTTCCTGTCTATTATTTTTAGAAATCTAATAAATAAAAATTAAAGTACATTTTGATGTGACCACTAACCGCGGAAACAGATGGATCGATTTTAGCCGAAATTCTAGGGTACTGTAGATTTTTTATGTGAAGTTTGTGCCAAATCGGCTCATTGGTTCCGGAGATATGTCATTTAGATTTCCCTATATATTCACATACAAATTCTATATACAATTTTTCTTATTCTTGAGAGCTATTAAAGGAAAACATGGTAAAGGAAATTCATCAATCAGAAAGTAGGCGTGGTACCTCCCACGTAAGTTAAATATTAATTTCTTTATATCTTGAGAAGTTAAAGCTGAAGTTTCTGAGTTTGGTGTCATTAATTTCGTAGTCAATAAAAATCATCAGTCGAAAAATTTGTACAAATGGTAGTGGCAGGTATAGCGAAGTACGCCGGGTTTAGGCTACTATAAACTAAAATTTGCTAAACATAAGTACGTCAAACTTTGTAAGACAGTGTATTTAGTCAAACAAACACGCTTCAATTCAGTCAGAGACTCATCTAGTCAGCTATTTAAACGTTCCATTTAACCAATCATTCACACAACACAACAAATAAATGTTTGTTTATGCCTCATATTTTTTCTACTTTTTGTATTGGTTGTTGTTTTAATTTTATTTACTGACTTCGTAGTCAGTGTCATGTTTGGTTGGTGTTGTCTTTGTTGTACGTGTCACATGTAACATGTTGCATTGCATAAATATTATTAAATTTCTAGCATAATTCTTAAATATTTAAATGATAATCGTTATTTAAAAGGAACAATTCTGTTACTTCACTAAATGTCATAACGAATTATTGATTTACATAATTTTAAAATCTTGGATACTTATGTATATAAAATTAATTTCTCTTTTACTTTTTTTTATATACATATATTATATATATTCTGTAAACTGCACATTTTTTCTGTTAAACAAAAAAAAAAATCCTTTCCAACTTCCTGTGACCAAAATATGACTGCAGAACTGAAATAGAACAAATAGAACCAAATATTGTCTTCTTAATATAGAAACACACACATAGGGAACGTAAATAACAGCAAAAATTGATGTTTCTATTTCAGTATTCACACTGTGCGTAGTCACCGTGGTATAGTGGTTAATGTGTTGGCGTACTAAGATGAGAGCTCCGATTCAAGAGCCGGCTCTGACATCTTAAAGCAAAAAAATATTTAAAAAAAAAATATTTCTTTTGGCGACTACCTCTTAGCAGATTTCTGGCAAAAGCTCTAAGAGTAACTGATTGCCATGAACAAGCTTCTCAAGTCTGTCGTTCGGAGTCGAAAGTAAACTGTAGGTCCCGGAACTTGTGGATAAAAATTTACACACACAACATGAGTGCTGGCGACTACCTCTTAGCAGACTTCTGGCAAAAGCTCTAAGAGTAACTGATTGCCATGAACAAGCTTCTCAAGTCTGTCGTTCGGAGTCGAAAGTAAACTGTAGGTCCCGGAACTTGTGGATAAAAATTTACACACACAACATGAGTGCTGCGAGAATCTAGGCCGTAATACTGAAACAGGGTTGTAATGGCCAGTTATGTTGTATGTATTTACACTGTGTTTACTATAAAATTACAGTTGTGCTACTTTAGCTTCATTTTTTGCTTTAGTATTGTACTATGAGAAGCATTTCAAATGGCACAGTTCTTAGTTGGTGCGAAGTAAAATCATAGGCTTATTGGATTTCAGATAAAAGCTGCACCAGAAATTTCTATAGGCAATTCTGTGCACATGTGTAGTTTGGTTTTAGTCACTTTCATATGAAATATCAAAATGTCTTTTTAAATTTTAAACAGCCATATTTCTATTTATAGAAAGGCAATATTTGGCTGAAATATTAGAAAAATTACTAATACTCTTATATTTAAGAAATTAAGTAGGATTAAAACTTTAAACATGTCTTAAAGCTACCTCATGGCATGGCACTTTTTATATTCACAAATAATAAAAGAAGGACTGAGAAAACCTAAAATTTAGATCCTTAGAAACAAAATATTTTATCCAGGTTTTTTCTTTTCGTAAATATTTCCTTAATAAATGTTTGTTTTTGAAGGGAGAGTTTAAGTTTTCATATTGATTATATTAAAGTACAGCATATGTATTTCTTCAGTTTTGATTATATTAGACTTCTAAACTTTTTTCCAATATAATCAAAGTTGTAGAACAGTAAAGGTTGGGTCAAACCCAAAACTACCTCTTCCACCCTAGATATCATCCAGAGACCGCAACGGTTCATTCACTGAAAGTGTAGTCAAGTCCTGTGCTACATAGTTAGGCAGTAGGTTTTCCCCAGCCTACTCTTCTGCACAGCAGAACCAGCAGATGCTAGTGTTATATCTATTCTGTACAGTTGTATCATTCCATAAGTGCCCCCATAATTGTCCTCAGGTTTTTTCTATTCAATTTCGCAGAAAAGTCAAGATTTGTATCAAAAGTAGGTCTTTGCTCGATAAAAGTTTAATAAAAATCCTAAATTTTTTGTTTAAAGAACACCCTCTATGCTTTGTTGAATTTGTTATCAGAAAAAAATATATATTTCATTGCACGTTACAGCTTAAATTTTTATCTCCTGTTTTACTTTATTTTAGTTTGTGAATAATTTCCTACTTCATGACATGTCAGAATATTTTGTCTAGCATTAAAATATGAGTTTTTTTTTTATTCTTATTTCAAAATGTTATTTAGCCCTAATCTCTTTCTAAATATTATTAGTACTTCGCATTTTAGTTGTGATTCTTACAGAATAAGAAACATAAAAAATATAATAATAAAAAAAATTATTAAGCTAAACTTATTTGGTCAAATTATTATGAATACTACATGACATGATATATTAACTTTATTGCTCAATTATTTATTTGTAGCACCACCAAATCTTTTATTATAAAATAAAAATTATTCAATAGTATATCGTGATGTGTCAGTATTGGGTTTTACTACTCTCTACTCTGATGAAAGCCTTGTTTTGTTAAGAGAAGAATAAAATATTATTATTTAATGACTAATTTCTGTGCATAAATATATTTTAAAATATTTCCAACATTTCCTCTTTCCATCTATAGACTTTAATTTCATTCATTCATTCATCATTTCTTGAGTGTTATTCTTTATATGTAAGTTTTCATAATAATTATGATAATAGTTATGAATAATAATGGGTGACTTGTCAAAAACGTTAAGAATACACTGCAATAACAATGACATTTATTATGTTTATGTTATTAGTTACGTCAGTTATATGGTGTGGGTGTGTAGGTGTGCGTGCGAGCTTCTTAAATGCTGACAGTATCTCAAAATGCTTGAAATAGTCATGATCTTATCAATTCGTTGTACAATGTATGAGAATTGTATGCAAAATACTTGGAACTCTCATGCTTAAATCATGACATTAATTGGAGAATATTTGATTGTGCAGAATGTCAACAACCGTCAGGCACACTGACAATCATTCTGTTTGTTATTTCCATTTAGTTAAGGGTACACGGTAAAAAATTAAGTAAAAAAATTGAATATTTTAAAAGTAAATGATATATTTATAGCCGACTCATAGAAGGTGCTGCGTTAAATAACTGAAAAAATTGGTGTATCTTTTTTGTATTATGCTTTGAAATTTCGTTAATAGAAATAATATTACTCTTACAATCCTTTAATAGTTTAAAATATGAGTTGTTGTATTTCTATGATAGTTTGCATATTAACTTTTTCGCCAAAAATTGGGAACAACTTCTATATTATCGCATCTTCCATTTTTTTTTCAACTACCTTTTTTTAGGTTTAGTGTGTTGGCTTACTAAGAAATGAGCCCCAAGTCTGGCACCTTGAAAAAAAAAAGAAGTATGAAAAAATTATTTCTTTCGGAGACTAACTCTCAGCAGTCTTCTGGCAAATGCTCTGAGAGTAACTGATTGCCATGAACAAGCTTTTCAAATTTATAGTTCGGATACGATGTTTAACTGTAGTTCACGGTACTCTAGGAAAAAATTGACGCATATACACTGACTTTTTTCCATCTGGGCAAGGCCACCGTCAGTAACGTCACGCCCGTGTACATATTTTGGTCAATATCTTTACAAAATACAATTATTTTTCCCAATTTGAGAGCGACATATGAAAGTTCTTGCATAACTGTTGTTTCATATACAGACAATTTTGCTGTATCTCGATTTGTTGAGAAGAGTGGCATAACTCAAAAAACACATTTTTTGAGGTAATAATGCAAAAATATGAGAAGAACTGTAATTTAAAACATATCTAAAAATTATATTTTTATCCCTTTCTTTCATTGAGTAGAGACCAAAAGTGTTTTCTACTTTTCATATAAGTTTGTCTGAATTCAAATGTTTAAACGCATTTATCTCAAAATCGCTTTTTTTGAGTTATGCCACTTTTCTCGCAAATGAGCGATATATTGTTGAAACCCTTAATTGTAACTTAAGTATGCCATTTGGCCAAAGGACTGAAGAGGAGTAACTTAAGCCTAACGAAATAGCGAGAAGCCAGTTGATCTGATTAAATCACTCACAAAATTGTTAATCCTCTATTGGTCTATGAAAAAGCTAGATGATCACATTCAACAAAAGAAAAACAAAATAAAAAAAAATATCTACAACTGCTACATATAAAATTATTTGTTTGCCATAAACGAACTGCTATCTTAAAAATAAAATTTCTTCAATTATGGTTGAATGTGTTTAAAAGGGATCATTAAGTATGCTACCCATTATTTATTAAATAATTAACAAAAAGATTAATTTTAATAAAACATTTCCTTTAGCATCTTCAAACCGTTTCAAATAGTATAACAATATGAGCTGTTATTTTTAAAAGTGGTATAAGTCCGCTTTTTAAAGCAAGTAACTTAACACACACATTCAATGGACATTCCAAAACTAATTATTATAGATAATAGAACAAACCATTAGATTTCTGAAAAAATTGTTTCATTTAAAGCAATTTTTTATTGAAAAAATAAGAATGACTTAAAGTCTCAACAAAACTATTATGCTATCAGCGAATAAAACTTCGAGACTCTTAAAAAGTATCTATTTACTTGCGAAAAAACTACAATGTATTTGTATTTTTTATTTATACATATTTATCTTGATAAAGGAATTTTCATTATATTTCCATCGTCTTTTCAATATGACTAAAATTAATCTTTAAGAAACTTGGTGATTAATTTTGGTTTTTTATTGAGACCAATACGCAGGGGTAAACCCTTACTGATGGTGTACATTGTAGTGGAATTTTCTGGAAAGGATAGAATATTTTTTTTTCTTATATGTATTACTATTAGGTGCCTTAGGAATGAGACAAATTGCAGTAAATTGATCATTTAAAGGCCAGTGTTATACCTTAACTCTTGAATGATCAACGGCAATTGCGTCATCGTTGCACGTTGATTGTGTGTGGTGTGTGTTTTCGTTAAGTAAGTTTTGCTCTAATCTCTGCTACTTCCCAATAGGTGGCGATTTTATCTTGATCATTCGTTCTTTTTTATTTGTGGTTAAGGTGGAATAGAGGGAAATGTCAAGGAGCGGTTTCTTTGTAAATGGACTGGTTGGAGCGGGGGACCTCTTATTTTCTAAAATTATCATTTTGAAAGAAACGCAAATAAACGTTTTCATTTTTCACCTTTGCTGGGATTTAAACCTGGGACGTTTGAGTTTTTGTGCGAACGCTATAACAAAGCAAGTTCATTTCAGTGGAGCTTACGTTTTTACAAATAAGGACTTACATTTTTTATAATTCAATTTCTTATAATATCTTACTTTCGATAGCAGTACAAGAACTTTTAGAGCTAAAATAAACGTTTGGTCTTTCAACTATTTCTGAGCAAAAGACAAATCAAAGATGCTTTACAGCCCTAGCTTTTTCGTTATAAAATTTTTATTATCAAACCGAATGCTATTCAGGTTTTTGAATCACTTTCATCCTATGATAACCACACATATTAAATGCACATTTTTATATTAATAATAAATAACAAATCCTTAATTATCTCAGTATATGAAAAAGTCGACTTATTACACTTTAAAAAATAACAGCTCATATAACTACCAAAGTCTTTAAAACAGTTTGTATGTCAAGTATGTGCGACTGTAAAGCATTATCAACGACAAAAACGACATCATTATCGCTTTCATCGTCTTTGTCAACAACCCATATATTAAATGAATAATACCCCTTTTCGCCCCAACAAGAATAACAATTTCAGCGTAATTACAACTGACATTGTAATCGATTTTCCAGAGTTTTTATAGTTGCCACAATCATTATCTCCGTTTTTTAGTATCATTTTGTTTTCTTTTATTTTTGTGTTGCAGTTGTGGATGGGGTGTTTCAATAAAAAACAAAGAAAAAAAAAAAATCCTGCCGATTTTTGGTAGATATGAATTGCCAACTGTTGTTGCTGTTTCTGTTTTAATTGTTTCTTTTTTTTTTGTTGTATTTTTAATTCGCAATTAAGTGACTGACACAAGTCAATTTATTTTGCAATTTATCATTAATTAATACAAATGTTGTCTGAAGTTAAACGTTTAATAACAGCAGTAGAAACTGTTTTAAATCGTCTTTATACTCGTGTTGCTGGTACAAATTGTAAAGAAACGAATTAATGAATAAATAAATCGTGTTGTTGTTCTCAGTTGTATGCAAAACTAAAGAGAAAAAAATCATTTATTTTTAATTTTTATTAATTGTTCCATAATGATAATAATGTTTTCAGTTGAAATGATTGAATGTGTCAGAAAAGATTTAAATTTTTTAAATTTATTTGTATTTCAAAGAATTTGAATTAATGGAAGTGAATTGAAAATTAATTTTATTTTTTTTTTGTTCAATGAGTGCAGTGTATTTTGATAATATTGTATATGAAATCAGGTTGTGGGAGGGAGTAGGGAGTATTTACTAAGAGCATATGATTTAAATTTATTTATATCATAAGTGTAAAGAAAATGTTTCAAGAACATTGCGAGTGAAGATCAAATTTTTATACAATTTATTCTGGGATACGTTGGGCTATCACGAGTACCGTTATTAATGAGCACCTTCGCCATCTTTTATACATGACCGAGACGCTTTTAAATGAACTTTGAAATGCCAATCCCGACATTATAGTTACATATATTCCATCTTGGATTGGATAAATGCCTAGGAATACATATGTCAGTCAGAATTATTTCAGCGAACGCTTAAATGTCCAACACATCACTGCATTAGAAAACAACAGTGGGTTATTCGTGCATTAAATCGGACACTACTGATACGATTCCACTTAGAGATTGTTTCAAAGTCATTCATAATCTGCTTTTGGAAAGACTTAGCGTGGATTTAATGAACATGAATAACATATTTTGCTGGAGAAAAAAACTTCTAGAAGTAAAACAGTGTGAAGGTAGATTTTTTTTAATCTTTTCCCAAAATTTTGTTAAAGCAGAAATTTTTTTAGGTCGTGAAAGCGGAAAAAATCTTTAATTTTCTTGAATTATATATTTTGTGCATATTTATGCTTCATTCCCACAAACCTCTGCAGTGCCGAGTATTAGCACAAATTAAATAAGGAAATTAATTAAAAAGTTATATAATAATTATTGGAAATCCTTTACTAAAAAGTCGTATATAGCCTTGTTACTGCCTATTGTCTTTAAATTTTCTATGACTTTACAGATGTTTTATAGAGCGGTTGAGTAGGGCAGAAAAGGCATTGAAACCTTAATAGTGACTGTAATGAAGTTGTAAGCAGCCGATAATTCTTAGGAGTTGATCGTATAGCACAAAGCCGTTTAACAACTTTGTAACCAGGATTTTACATCAAAACGGCTCGAAATTAGTAATTTAATTTTTTGGTTTAACACTCTAACTACATACGAATAAACAACACCCACTACAAAATGTTTATTTCTTTTAATTTGTTGCTTTTAAGAACATGAAAAATAATTAGAAGTTAATTTGCAGCCATTTCAAAACGTTTACAAGCAGCATCCTTATAAATTATAAATTCAGGCGAATATGTCAACAAATCCCTGTAACTTAGAAGTATTTTGCAACAATTAGTTGTGCAGAAAAGTATGATATAATTTTTAATTGCTTAATTAAAGTGTTAATTACAATTAAGGCCTTAATTGAGCTAAACTTATACAAGATCATTTTAACGATCGAATGTTACGATACTATCGACATATTTTTTCATTGCATCGAAAACCATATTTATTGTTTTAAGATATTTCAGGCGACACCCCTATTTGAACGCTACTCATAACTGTGTATTATATCCATGATTTATTCGTAAATGTAAGTGGACAATGTTGCCATATACATTTTTATAGTATTAAGTCACAATAAGAATATCTAGTTATATGTACTATTTGCAAATCACAAACAAATTGGACAAAGTGGTAACATTTTATGTAGATTGATTCGTTATTCCAGATTTACATTTAGAAAAATTAAATAACAGACATTTTTTCAATTTTTCTGTTGGATTCAGGCTTTAAAAAATAAACCTTGTAAATCCAATTGGTTGTTCTAAATCCGCTGGAAAAATTCAAGAGATAATAGCAAAGGATTTAACAGACGAGTTGGGCTTTGATATTTCAGTTACGGTAGCAAACGACTTTAGTCTTTGGAGCGGTCATCACAGATTACTTCACAAAAATTGGAAAACAAATAGAAATGAAGAAAGCCTGTCTGACGAGCGCTATTTGTATTTACATAGACCTATAAGTCGATTTAATGAAAACCTTTTAGAAGTATGGGCTTATTATAAGCTACAATTCCTAAAATTTGTATATTTTTTGTTCGTTTTGCTATTATATAAAAACCTCTGACGATGCATCGAAAACATCGATGTATTTTATTCGTGAGCATTTCTAGTGGCAACTCTAAACAATGAATGTTTTATGGGAATTAGCAATGCAGAAAATGTAGTGCCTTTAGAAATAAAAAATAAATTAGTATTGAAAATGAATTCAAAACAGTTTTTCATAAAAATATACTCAAAACAACTCTTTTTTTAAAATTCGATATTTCGTCTAAAAACTAAAAAACATTTTATCTCAACATTTTTTCACCAAATTTATGTATAAACTCAAGTTTACATTTACAAACATAAAATACCTTTAACTGACAAATGCTAATTGTATCGGCCTAATTACGATATACATATGTATGTATGTTAACACAAAATTTAATAACTCCATTAATAGTATTACAATTTAACATATTTTTCAAAATTCACTTCTAATTTTTGTTAGCTTTAACAAAATTTTTAGTTTTTCTTTCCTGTCTATCATCAGCTTAAAACAATTATTTTTTATTTAAATTAGTGAATATAGTAATTATGTACAAGTGATAGGATTGTAAGAGCAAAAAAAAATAAAAAAAATTAAATGGTATAAAACGACCTTCTATTGTAATATTTAATAATAAAAAAAAATAATATTTTAATGAGTTTTTAAATAAACAAGTAATGAAAGTAAACTGTTATACAGTTTTCTATGAACTTTATAATTGACAAAAAAAAATATAATCGTTAGAAATCTTATGGCTCTAAACGTTTGTGTCTGTAATCGTTTATTTGTCATTTTGTCGTCTTTTGTGTCTGCAACATATTATACGAGTATCTCCCTTAAAATTAATTGGGCACAGTGGATAAAAACAAAGATTCTTGATTGTTGTCATTATTTTCAACAATATTTGCTGGTAAGGATTGAACAATTCAAAAATATTAATTTTAAATTTTAGTTTTTAAAACCGCAAGCAAACTATTCCCCAAATTTAACTTAAATTTTATTGTTTTTATAGCAAGCAAAAAAGCTATCATTTCTATATAATAATTTATACACCTAAGCTATCGAATACCAGAATCCAGTGGCTCTTAACCTTTCAATTCTCGCGGCTCACATAATAATTATCATTATAAATAATTAAAACTTACTACAAAAAAAGAGAGAAATGCACTATGTACTATTTCCTACAACTTGCCGTAAGCATTTGAACTATGAATGAACGATTTTGTGTTATAGCGTCATGACAATTATGTTTCACAAATAATAATCCTTTTTTTCACTTTTCGTAATAAGTGTACATAAATATAAGATTACCCGATATATAACGACGTATATACATAATAAAAACAAATTCGTGTAAACAGTTTCTACACGCAAAATGTAAACATAAATGCATGCATCCAAAAAAACGCCAATAAGAAAATCCATGAAGTTTTTAATACAATGTTTGATTATTTACCATACATCCTATAGAAAATTTTTCATAATTTGGCGGACCCCGGCAAGCTTCTCACGGACTTCCAGGGAACCGCGGCCCACCGGTTAAGAATCACTGCCATAATCCATCAATGTGATACGTTACGAAATTAAATTTGACAAGATCGTTATTGAACGAAATTATATAGAAATGTTTAAAATATATATGCCCCATACAGAGTGCCATAATTTATCCCTCAGTTCAATGAATAAAATAACAATAGCTTCCTGGTACAGATTTTTAAAATTTCGTTTAAAATCTTGTTGTACCACTGTGTTCAGGTTAATTATAAAGTCCCTTGTTTTCTCACTCATCCTATATCCCCATCTTTTTTCTTTACTTCTTTTTCTATTGGCTCATGAAAGACAAAAGAAAAGGATAAATAAATAAAATATAATAAAATACAATTTAATTTGTTAAATGAGAGCAACAAAAGAAATTAACGACCCAACTCTAAAGTTAAATGAAAACAGAAGCAACAATAATCAAAAAGCAAAGACAGACTTTAAGAAACCCTACAATACGAGTATTAAAGCAGTAATAAACTGACATTATTCATTTTACTGATTGAATAATTTTTATTCTACTTCATTCTTCGCTTCCCATTTGTAGTGTGTTTTATCGCAGATTGTTAAAAAGTCACAGAAAGCAACAGCAAGCAAGAACCAGTCTCCACAAAAATTTTGCGAAAAAAAAAGACAAGTACGATGAGCAATTAATTAATATCCAACAGTTATGTTCGTATTCTTAAACTACAGTTATTTCTTCTGCCGTTCCATCTTCTATGTGGTTGTTCGCGTAATGAAACCCCACCAGAGAAAATTTTCTCTTTTCTGATAAAAAAAAAATAAGAAAAATGTTAAGCCTGTAGTAGTCAGTGTTGCCGTTTTGGTTATTTTTAACCAAAATTGGTTACTTTTTTTTTCAATGTGTACATGTGGACTTTTTTCTTATTTTGGTTATTTTTTTCTCAAAGAAAAAGTATCCGTATAATCGACTAATGAAAGGAAAACTGCTTAGAAATGTAATATTCTGATTAAAAAAATGTCCACTTGCTCAAAATGTTCAAATGTGATTAAAAAACATAGTTTCTATTTAATAAGTATAGCATATTTTAAAGGAATAATAAATATAGTACATGTGCTATAGTATATGAAATAGTTGTTTATTTTCTCCAGAAGCGTCGTCATCCAAATAGTTCTTGATACGTATTTTACAATGGTTTGTTAATGTCAGACTGAAGTCCAGCACAATTCTTAAAACCATTGATACAGTTCCTTTAAAACATATTACAATACAATACGTGGTCAAGGTAGGTCAAGTGGCCAATTAATCCAAAAAACGTGATCAACCACAATTAGCACAAGGTGCCGTTTTGAACCCCAATACATATTTTAATTTAATCTGAAACATGTAGCATTATTTTTTGTTCGTAATTTTTTACACATTCTAGTAAATTAATTGGTAAATTTAAATGCGAACGTTAAACTGAAAAAAAGCAAAAAATTGTTTTACGAATGGTTTTAATATTTTTGGTTACTTTTTTTCCAATTTGGTTACTTTTTTATTAAAGCTTGGTTACAAAATGATAAAGGCTGTGGCAACACTGGTAGTAGTTGTCTGTTGTTATTTCCTGGCTCTCTTCTTTATACTCGAATATATCTATCGTATAAGTGACTGTGTTTGTAATTTAACGGTTAACAGCAGCGTTGTCAACTTTGAAATTTTAAAACGCACCAAAATGGAGAAAAAATCGCACCATTTAAAGAAAAACGCACCAAGTTTAGAATAATTTTGTATTAAAAGTATAACAATATTTTACAGTTCAAGGGTTTGAGAAAATAGAAAATAAAGTAACAAACATAAAAAACTAAACAAATTTTTGATTTGTTCCAGATAATACATTTTTTTTTAATTTCAAAATTCTATAAAAAAATGTTTTAAAAAGATCCTTAAAAATAATTCAGTATTTATTCCTTTATTAAAACATTAATGCCCGTATTCATAAAAACTATTTAAGGTTTATTGAGGACTTATTTGACAAATTTCTATGCAATACTTGTCAAATAAACCCTCAATAAACCTAAAATTGTTTTTATGAATACGGCCATAAAATTTTTTTATTTTAGTTCAATATTTTCATATTAAAAATGTTTTACAATATAATTCAGAAAATACTTATTAAAAGAATACTTAACAATTTTGAATTTTATTTAGGAAAGCAATAAATTTGGCACTAAGTGCAGATAAAATGTTTGCAGATATGTATGTATGCATGTGTCCAAGTATCAAGGTATAATTGTTTCTCTTCTTTTTTGTAAACATTTTGCATTATTCATTGAAATAGTATTGAAACGGGTGTATTTTACTGTACAAAGATTTTTTTCTTACACTAAAACAAAAGGTTGCGTTAAATTTGCTTTGGCGCCACCAAAAATTAAAAAACGCACCGAAATTTAAATAAAAGCGCACCACGCACCAGCTAAGGAATTTTTCGCACAAAAATTTTAAAAAAGCACCAAAAATGGTGCGAAACGCACCAATTTGACAACGCTGGTTAACAGACCATATTGTTTATAAATCACAGAGTGTGAGAGAGCCATGGTATTTTCTCGTTTCCCGTTTTATACGTTCACAATATATGTTTGCGTGTAAATTTGTAAATTTGTGTATGTAAACATTTTTAGTTACAAAGTATAAAGGATTAATTAAAGTAAAAAGGATGTTATAAATGATGATGTTAATGCACTCACTTAACTATTTTCTCTACTTTTCTCTTACTCCTTCCCTCACTCTCTTGCTTATCCGGTTACTTTTTATTTAATAAGTACTTTAAATCCGTTTTTTGCTCGTAAAAAAAGGAAGCAGAGAGAGAAAGAGATATAAATGCATAAAATTTGCTGTACATGTTTAGTTACATTAAATACCAACATATTTTGTTGTTCTCGTTGTCCTTGTTTTGGCTCTCTGTAGTAGTTAACCAGAGGCAAAGGCTTAAGTAGCAAAAACAAAAATTACAATGAAGATGGGGAACAAAAACGTGGTTTAATGCTGTTGTCTATTAAGTTAATGAATTTCTACACTTAAAGAAATACTTTAGTTTTAAGTTTCATAATTTAATAATATTTTACTTCACTAAATAAAGAATTTTAATAATTTTGTAATTAATACATATGTATATCTTGTACAGCAACAGCGTAACTCATTGTTATTTTATTAGACTTTATTTTAGGAATGACTTCAGCAGTCATATGCAAGTTCTTACTTAGCAACTCTGTATGCCTTTCCGAATAACAAAATTGTATGGGGAAAATCAGGGGATTTGAAGGGAAGCCAAAAAATTGGCCAGGTGTCAAGAAAATCGTATACTATTCTATTTAAAGAAACAATGAACTACAAAAATTTAAGTAAGATCCCAATAAAAAACCCACGGGATTACTCATAGACCGCAGCAGTACAGTCAAAAGAGTAAGCTCAGTAAGCACATACAGCAAGGGACACAGTACACTTTTGGGGCTACCTAAGTGCAATTTGAACGGTGTTAAGAATCATTCCTAGGAAGCTCATATGTAGCAGCAGTGGAAAGTTGTTTGATAATATCTTATGTAAATTTTTTTGGTTCATTGTTCCGTTAAATTTTAAACAGTTTGCTACCTATGGACCCAAACAGGGAAGAAAAGATAAAATGATCAACTTTTTTAAAGTTTTTTGCGATTTTGGTCTTAAAGGTGAAGTTTTTTGGATTTTTTATGTTTACAATTTTGTTTTCATGACAAGAGCTACAACTTTGCCTCAGAATGTAAATCAAAATTCCGAGCGGTTTGCAAGATATGAGCCAGAGAAAATGATCACTTCTTTGTAAAAACGACAAGGAGTCCCCAAATATTTGGGGGCCCATAAAAAAAAAACTTCATGAATTTGGGTGAAGTTGAGAGACACGAGTCTTCTTTTTTTATTCTTTCATGAGGTGTGTGTATCCGTATATGGTTATTTATTTTCGTGTTGTACTGTGGTTCAATTAATTTTCTCTAAGTGCATCTGTTCATCATTTTATTGCATTTTTATATAAAAAGTTTTATTGTAGTTGCTGTAATTTAAACACTTAAAAATGTTAATTAAAATGTATAACCCGTTATTATAACAAAAAATATATTTTTATTAAAAAAAATTATCTGGTAGAAAAAAAAAAAAAAATCAAGGCTAAAAAAATAAAAATCTTAAAAACGTAGGTAGTATATCACACTCTATAACAGCAATAACCATTATTTTTCTGCAAAATTTTAAAGTTAAAATTGTAATTGAAGAAAGAATTTAAACCATAAATGTTTTCAAGAACAATAATAATAAAGAAAAAATCTATTTAAAATTATTTACTCACAAACGTTTATATATGTATGTAGTTATGAACTTTGTAAAATAAATAACATATGTCCACCCAAAAGCACTTACAATATATAGGGTATATCGATTCTTTATTGAAATATAATTTTATGTATTTGGCAAAAAAAAAGAACCAAACTTGACTAAATGCAATGTTATATAGGTGGGTCAGAACCACCACGACTTTTCATATTGCCACCACTGTTGATGTATAAACAGCAAACCTTGTCAGTCAATAGATCAATATATCAAGAAACCGAACCAGCGCCCTCAGTGATGGAGTAAGTCTATTCAGTCAGAATATCTACATAGTCTAGGCTGTATATCCTGTGTGCCATAGGGCCTTACAGTTAGTGATCAAGTGTTTACTTTACTCCCAATTTTTACACCAGAACCTTTTGATTTTAGTGTTAAACATTACAGAGTACAACACAAAAAAAAAATAATAATAACCATATACGGACACCACCACGTCGTAAAAGACCAAAAAAATGGGCCCCCAAACATATGGGCCCTCGGTGTCATTTTTGGTAAAAAGTGATCATTTCTTAGTCTCGTACCTTGCAAACCGTTAGGAATTTTGATCTACTTTCTGAGGCAAGGTTGTAGCTCTTGTCATGAAGAACAAAAATTGTAAACATAAAAAATCTAAAAAACTTCACCTTTAAGAGCAAAATCGCAAGAAACTCTAAAAAAATAGTCCATAGGTAGCAAACCGTTCAAAATTTAAGGAAATAATGAACTATCCAAGATCTCAATAAACAACTCTCTGAAATATATGAAGTTCCTAGGAATAGTTCATAACACCGTTCAGGTAGCTCTTAGGTAGCCCCAAAAGTGTGCGTTCCTTGATGTGTGTGCTGAACTCACTGTTTTGTCTGTGCTGCTGCGGGCGGTGAGAGATCGCGTGAGTTGTTGAAAGGGTGCTTGGTGTAGTGGTTAGAGTTCTCGCACAAAAACTCAAACGGCTCAGGTTAAAATCCCAGCAAAGGTGAAAAATGAAAAAGTCAGTTTGCGGTTTTTTCAAAATTATAATTTAAAATAAAATAAAAAAAAATTCAAAATTATAATTCTAAAAAGTAACCGCTCCCTGACATTCCACTCTACTCCACCCTAACCTTTGACAACAATGATCAGTAGAAAAGCGGAATCTATTGGGAAGTAGCAGAAAACAACTAAACCTACTTAGCGAAGGCTATTGATCATTCAAGGGTGACGGTATAACACTGGCCTTTGAATGATCAATTCACAACAATTTGTCTCATTCCTAAGACGCTTAATAATATAAAAAGAAAAAAATATGTACATATCTGTGGACATTTGACAAAACGTCTTCTCTCTAAATCAACAATTTTTCAGTAGAGCAAAAAAACAGTTAAAAAGTCTAATAGAAGTTATTACTTAGAAAATTAAAGAGATTTTGAACTTGGATATTATACACAAATACTTAACGAACATTATGCGACCTTTTTTTCCCTCTAGAAGCAATAGTTTTCTTTAAAACGACAAAAAATTAATTTAAGACTCTTTGTAAAATAGATTTAAAAAAAAATAGCTTCCAGCATACAAGTCGTTTTGTCAAAATTTGTTTGATTAAATTTGAAAATTATTTTAATCGCTTAAGTCAAGACTAGTTGTTTTGTTAAAATGGAATATGAAAAAAAAAGGATGAAAGAAGTTAATCTGGAAAATATATTTCGGTTTTATTAAAAACAAATACTTCTGTTTTTCCCTACAATATGCAAATAATTAAAAAATAATAATGAAAATTCAATAAAATTTTTTATAGACATTCAATTTTTCAAATTATTCTTAATTCTCTGAAAGAAGTCGTTTTGTCAAATTGAAATTGGGGGAAAGTCTGAAAGAGGTCGATTAGTCAACTGCATATCTTGCGTTGCAAAGGTCGTAGAAATACGGGGATTAGAGCAAGAGAAGGACAAGGAAATTCTATATATACTATAAAAATCTTGGAAAATTTTCTTATTTCGAGTGAAGACGTTTTTTCAAAATTCCACAGATATATATGTGCTGTCCTTTTCACAACAATTCCAATACAATGCACAACATTAGTAGGGGTTTACCCCTGAGTATTGGTCTCAATAAAAAAAAACTACTGTCCTGCCTATATTTTGGATCTTTGATGATGTAAACATAGTCAGTCAAAGTGGATATCACAATAAAGTTTTTAACGAGCAATTTTTATTTTATCGAAATAATTTCAAGCAACAATTAATGGAACGCATTATTTTCGTCATTGGTATCAGTTTTTCTTTGTAGTGTGACCGTATCTTAAGATGTATACTCCAGTAAGGAATGTGTTGTATATTCGAATTTGATTTTTGATATTTGAACTAGACCACAGAATTTAAATAGAAATTTAAAACACGTCTATTTCCAGTTTTAAAGCTTCAAAAAATTAATATCGTTTATAAGTAATTGCATCTTAAATCTATAAATTCCTGTTTTTCTTTAATGTGATATTTTTATTTAAAATATTAAATAGTTTTATATACTCGTATGAAATATTTTAATATTTCAACACTTGAAAATATTTACAAAATACAAAAACAGAATTCATAAAAATCAATATTTCCAGTGAAATAAGAATTCATTCCCAATTTGTTTATCGTTATATCTTATCGTCCATGTTCTGTTACGTAAATGAAATTGCATCTGCTTTTGATATATCTACTCAATGACAATTTCAATTCTATACCCTACATCACCACAAGGGTATATTGTGGTTGTGTTGATATTTGTAGCATCTTAAAAACAATAATTTTAAATTGATCTCTTCTAAACTAAACCAAATACCTTTTACCTTTAAACTCAATATTAGTTTGGAAAGACTTATATCACAATTATTTTTTTGTTTTGTATGGAACAAATAATATGTGTCTCGAATTGTAGCATGACGAATAAACAAAATATATAAATAAATGCTCCATAGGTAGAAATGTAAGCAATTCTTTCATATGCTTATTCCATTTTTTTTACATTTTTAATAATCAAAAATTCAATATTTGTTAAGTGGCTGCTAGAGATGAATAATAAATGCTTTTAAATTAAATCAATTTTTTAAGATATATATGTTTTTTATTTTTTTTTTTTTAACTCAATAAAATATTTTTTTTTATTTCATATACGTAAATGCATAAATTTAGGCGTGCCTTCAACAACATGCATGCTTTAAGGCGTTTAAGAACATACAATTTAAATAAAAATATTTATAAAACATTTTTATTTATTTATTTATTTATTTATTTATTTTTATTTAATTATGTCTATGGATAATAGTTCCTTACAGACTAGAGTAAAATTTACAAACAATATTAAATAATAATGATAAATATTTAATAATAATGATTTAAATACAAAATAATTTTTCTTTTCAAGGAATCATTACTCTCAGAAAGATCAATTAAATGATAAAGATTATTAAACTTCAAACATATTTGACGAAGGGAGTCATTGTTGGCATATACAGTACGGTGATATTTTAAATATAATAAATGAAAGTTACGGGACGGTCTAATTGGAACATTAAAAATAATTTTACTTAACAAATACTCAGAACGTACTTCACCACGTATTAATCTTAATAGAAAAGATACACTTAGCATTGTTCTTCGACTTTTCAGGGTAGGCAGTTTTATAAGAGCAAGTCTGTTCTCATATGAAGGAAGAGCGAATGAGTTCCATCCTAGACCTCTCAAGCAAAATAAAAGGAAGCGTTTTTGTACAGATTCAATAAGGTTAACGTAAGTGAGGAAGTATGGATCCCATATAATAGACCCGTATTCAAGAATAGGGCGTACCAAAGAAGTGTATAGTTGTTTTGTTACGTAGGGGTCAGTAAATTCTTTTGACCAACGCTTTATAAATCCTAAAACTCCATTTGCTTTGTTCACCATCATTGAAATATGTTCACAAAACTTAAGTCTATGATCTAATAAGATCCCAAGATCATTAACGCTTAACACCTTGTCCAGGATTTTATCCTTAAAATGATATGACGTATCAAGTCTCAGTGAACGATAAAATGACATGTGTCTACATTTATTAATATTTAAATCCAATAAGTTGGCATCACACCACTGTAAAAAATTGTCAATATCTCCTTGAAGTGCTGACTGACCAGATATGCTATCAAACGAATAAAAAATCTTAACATCATCAGCATACATGAGAATATTAGAATGAATAATAGCAGATGGAAGATCGTTAATAAATAATGAGAATAAAACTGGACCAAGATGGCTCCCTTGAGGTACTCCGGAGTGAACATCAATGATTTTAGACAGAATATTTTCAAATTTCACTTGTTGAGTTCTTCCAGAAAGATAAGATTTTAGCCAACGTACAGCATTGTTGCTAAAGCCCATGGAAGATAGTTTATAGAGCAAAAGATCGTGGTTAACTTTATCAAACGCTTTACTAAAATCTGTGTAGATAACATCAGTTTGATGATTGTTGACGAAGCCTTCATTAACTTTAGTTGTTAATTCCAGGATATTAGTATAACTTGAACAAAATTTACGAAAGCCATGTTGATATGAAGTTAAGAGTGACGATATTTGATAATATAAAGAGTCAGTCACAATTTTTTCAAAGAGTTTTGGAATCGCATTTAATTTTGCTATGCCTCTGTAGTTTGAAACTTCCAGTTTACTGCCAGCTTTAAACAAAGGAATTATGTATGACTTCTTCCAATCAGATGGAAAATAACCCAAATCAATAGATTTGTTAAAAATTGCCGTTAGGGGACCACAAAGATTTTCAGAACAATGCTTAAGAATACAGGTAGGTATACCATCAGGACCAGGGGTAGGTAAACTTTTAATTGACAGTAGATTAGATAGAACAGTTTCAGAAGAGATATTCGAAAGATGTATATTTGATGATTGAGATAAAGAATACGGATAACAGGTTTGATTATTAAATGATTTTTTAGAATAAGTTGTAGCAAAAAATTCAGCAAACAAGTTGCTTATGGATATATCATCTTCAGCTCTACGAGAACCAAATATTAACACATTTAATGTTTTTTAAAATGAAATCAATGTTTTTTATACCAAAAATAGAAAAAACTAAATAGAGTTTTGAACAGGAGGATAAATAAAATTTATTTGAAAATGAAAATCTTAAATACTGTTTGTTTACTAACGTTTTTTGTTTCTAACGAGAGAAAGAAACTCATGTTTATTCATTTCCATTGAGATGGACTTACACATATTGAAGTTCATGTCAAGTTGTGTTAATTACTTAAATTAAAACTTATTTTAAAGTATGTATTTTCAATAATTCCACCACCACCATCTTAAAAAAAATTGGGGAAAATAGGTTTTATTGGCCGGAGTTATTTTTAAAAACGGAAATATAAAACTTTATATGAATGTGGGATAGTTGTTGTGCCCTACTGTACAGCAAGTGGTGTGATTTAACGGGACATTTACGAGACAATCGAACCTTATACATACTACATAGACACTTTTTGCAGCCATAAGTACATAACACATAGACATACGTTTTTATAGAAACAGAACATACACTTGTTGCATTCAACTTCAAGAAGCGAGTCAGTGGTAAATCAGCCATCGATGTAAACGGGTCAGTTGTGATCTTTAGAAGTGAGCCAACACTTGATAAAGTAAAGTAAAATTAATTAGCCGTAATTGTTACACGTATTATTTAATAAACTGTTATTTTTAACTAAAATACAAACCCGTTGTTTGGTTTACCACCACTGATGGAGGTAGCACCTGCAGACAATATCAGAGTGTGGTCTCGCGAACAGGGATGAATTTAATGCGCGCAAGACTTATTGTTTTAGCACGCATAGGCGTGGTGGTGATAATACAATCCTTCCGTCTGCGACTAAAGGTAATGTAAATATTGACAGAGGACAGAGGCTCTTGATGTTCTGGGCATGAGAATTAATTGTGTCACATATTTCAAGTATCGCTATAAATATTTAAGTGCCTCGGTTTCTTAAAACGGTTTAAGTAATACTTCACTCCATATTAACCTTCTCAATAATTCTATATACATAACTGGCCTTTTCAACCCTGTGTCAGGATTACGGCCTAGCCTCTCAATATTTACAAAACCTTTATCTGACCTAATTTGAAATGCAACTTCCATGTGTGAGTCGATGCCACAAAGTCTATTTCGGATATTTTCGACAGGGTACAGGAAAGGAGTAAGGGGCTTATCATCGAAGTCAGGGTAGAAGGTGTTCTGATGAAATAAATGACTTGATTTTGGATAGTCACATATTGTTCAGTGATTTGCACTATAGATATAATTCGTTCATTAGTCGCACCATTCGTTTATTGAACAATCTTTCTGCAAACGTTTTTCCTGTAAATTACGATATGAACAGATATAAATTAGTTGTCCACAAACACTACTCTATTTTTCCACCTCCATCTTTTAATATATTTTCCTAACGCTAGAAGCCTTACAGTTGGCTTCAATCAGGAAAAAAACTCACTGACTAGTTCAATTTAGGTAACACATCTATCTATGATTGTAACTGAACAATATTATTGTGACTCATGTGTTTATTCGATAACTTGATTTTACACGTTTTCAAGCGAATAGATTATTTAAAATTAGTTTATACTCATTAATTCATTGGCGTTTTTTCATAAGTAAAATTTAACTGATGCTAGTACATATTATGATTTCTAGTTATGCTGAATTAAGAAAGTTAAGTTCTGAAAATTGTAAATTTTTTTGAATTCCTTTTAATGTTTATTTTTTTTTACTGATTTTTTTCTAATGCCTTACTGGACATTGAAAGTTTTTCAGCTAAATTTTTTAGTAACAACAGGAAAACAAATTTCTCTGTGCGTTACTTTTTAGTTATTTTGTAAAATTATTCGTTCTCCGCATTAATTACGAGGCAATAATTTCAATACACTTGTCATAAATTAATAAATAATGTAATAAAATAATTTCGGGATATTTTTCTCCTTCTACTTGAATGCATAGCTTTATTTAATAGTTTTATGCTTTACGCGACATCGTTTAGGCTGTTCCTGATCGTTTAAATATTTTTCAAATTTGTCTTTTTCGGCGGCGTCATCTTGTTCATCTTGCAACTGTATAGTTTTCTTTCGAATATAAGCCATCTTTAACTCTAATTTTACGTTCTTCGGTTAGTAGCTCTCGGACCATCGTCTTATATATCTGCAAGTAGAATAACATTGTCATAGAGGATAATTTCTCTGCGTATCATTGAATCGGTTACTTTACAATTAGTTTTAGAAAAACCGAATACAAGATTACACCATTCGTTGTAAAGCATACTAGAAGTTTAATTTGCGGCTTGAATATTTTAAGTTAAAATATCCAAAAATCTATTTTTTTTCGGGAAACATCAATACAAACTACTATGCTACTCTTGTCATGTTCCATATTTATATTTTATCAAAGTAGATTAAATAAAATCGAAAGTAGCGAATATTGCAAACACGTACACATATACACACATACATAATTGGCCATTACAACCCAGTATCAGGGTTACGCTCCGGCTTCTCTTAGCACCCATGTTGTGTGTATTAATTTTATCCATGAGTACCGGGACCTACAGCTAAAGACAGATTTGAGAAGCTTGTTCATGGCAATCAGTTACTCCCATAGCTTTTGCCAGAAGACTGCTGAGAGGTAGTTGCCGAAAGCAATATTTTTTTCTTATTTCGAATATCGCTAATATTCTGGTTCGAAGACAACTCTGCTAAAGTAAGAAATTTAATATCTTGGTTATAATGATTTCAATTTTCGTCTTTCATTTAATTTCTTTTTGTGATCCTTTTGTATTTTGATAGGCTTTGCTACTTTCATGCCATGTTTTTAAGAGAGTTTTTTACAAATAATAAACAAGAAACCATTCATTAACAGTTCAATGCCGTTAAAGGATTTTATTCAATTTCACGTTATTAAATAATGAACTCGTTTATTTTTTAATCATAAATTTTATTCTCTTCTACAATATTTTCCTATTAAAAATGCCATTCTATGAAAAATATAAAAAAAAAATTTTAAAGAAATGAAATATTAACATGCAACAGTAAATTGTTGCAAGTATTACTTTACCTTGAAGTTTTAGTTTTTTTCATTTTTTTCTTCTTCAAACTGCATTACAATTCATTTGTAAAAAAGTTTTTTTTTTCGTTTTCTGTCTCTAAATTTACTTAGTTGTAAAATTGCATGACGAAGTCCTTAAAAAATTATTACTACCACGAGAATTTCAGCAGTAAAAAACTGCCTGTGCTTATGATTAAAAAACAAAACAAAAAAAAAATGCTTTTCTCATTTTATTGTGAGTGAATTAATTTGAACCCTTTTTTCGATTTTAAATTTGTTGGTACTCGCATTAAAATTCTGACTAAAGTTCAACAAAAACTGATTGCCATTTTGCGTGCAATTTTTTGCTTTTCTGCTTTTTATTTTTTTCTTTTTTATTCTCTTGAAGTACTTATTTTTAGTATTTTTTTGTTTTTTGTCTTTAGCAACCATTTGTTATTGGCATTTTTTATTTAATGTTAAAACGTTTTTTAAGAAGGATATAAAATTGTATTTATAAGTGGTTGCAGGTTTTTTTTGTGTCTTATTTTCATTTTCAATATTTAAAAGTCCCAAAAGAATATTTTCTGTGTGTTGTTACCCTTTGTCACAAAAAGCAGTTACTGTTTATGCATTTAAGGTTAATTGATATTTCATGTTAAAAAGAATGTCATGCAAACGTATGGGTACATACATTTATACACGTATGTATGTATAGGTGAATGGAATTTTGCTAAGAAGGATAATAAAAAATAAAGAAAATGAAAACTTGATTTGCAAATCATATCTGTTGAAGTGGGAAACTATAGGATGTGGATCTGGATGGATATATCTTTTAAGCCGATGGTTTGAGCATATAAAATATGAATATTAGGGTCTATGGAAAGTATCTTATATGCTCAAATGAACAAAAATCCCAATTGTAAATTTTGAAATAAAACAAAGAAATAAAACCAAGAAAAGAATTAGGTTTTTTAGATATACTTTTGGGATTTTATTGAATATATAATTTTAATAACTTAACTTACTGAAAAGGTAATTTGTTTAGCACGTTGCGAAAGAAAATTTTGGATAACAACGGATTGACAAAAACGGAAGCAATACGTGGCCTTTTTTTAACGCAACTTGACGATTGCATTCAGCAAATATGCATTCATTATTTAGAGTTTTGAGCTTTCATATATAATAAAATATACTTAACGAAACTTAGCAAAGCACTGGATTTTAATGTTAAATTTTGATTTGACATTAACATTGCCGCCCGCCTTGCAGGATCTGCAATTAAATTAAATACTGCAAGCACGTCAACCAGTTCTTGGCCACATATTACTTCTACAAAATTAGCAATATAATATTAAATTCATTTAAAGATTTAGATTCTAGTATTATAATTGGCATTTAATTCAAACAAGCCGTCTAATATACATATTTAATTCACTTAGATATACTACTAAACACGAGAATATAATAGAAAATATACAAATTTATGAAAATAGAAAAAATAATATATAAGTAAATAATAACTCGTACGCTTTGTAACTGCTGCGAAGAAATTTAAAATGTATTTGAAAACAAATTTTGGATAGAAAAAGGGAAATTCAAAAAACAATTGTGGCAATTATGTAGAACAAGGACCATAAATAGTCCAGCCGAAAACGGACTTAAGAGTTAATAGGCAAACGGTTTCTTCATGCAGGGTATAAGCTGTCAAATCTAGTTTGTCCACAAGTTGTTTGACAACGCGACTTACAGGTGATCCAGAGTCTAATAAACATCTTGCATAAGAAGTTTTTGATCCTATTTTCACCGTCACTGTCGGCAGCAGAACAATAGTACTTTGACGTAAAATGGACGTTAAAGATGCTTTCTTAGATGTTGATGTAGGTGATGCCGCTTTCTGCTTGCTTTCGGAAGTGGAACGCCTTTTTGAAGTTGATGCTAACTGTGGGGATGGAGATCGTGATGAGGAAGATGACGGTAAAAATGTTTTTAATAATTTCGGGTGAATATGAAGTAAGGTGTGGTGAAGCTTTTTACAATGCTTGCACCCATGTTTTGAGAAGCATGTACCATGTGAGTGGTCATGTGCAAGGCAGTTATTGCAGTATTTGTGCTTGCGTACAGCTCGAATTCTATCGGTAACATTCATATCCAGGAATTTTCGGCATCTTCGTAGGGGATGTGGACGCTTACAGATTCGGCATTTATATGATCTTGTAGATTTGGTGGAGGATTTAACTGAAGCAATTGAGTTTTTAGGCATTGTAAACTGAAAAGAAAATATATATACAAGAAGAAAAGTATTTAAGATTGTGTTGGTAATAGTATTAATTTGACGATCGGTCGTGTAATTTGTCCTTTCTGAGTAAGAAGATCTGCGACCCGAACGCGACTATCAGAACCGAGATATACCTTAACGACCCTACCTAGTCTCCAGGAATTCGGTGGGAGGTTTTCTTCTTTAATTACTACCAAGTCACCTTCTTTTATATTCTCTGTGGGACGTTGCCATTTGTTCCTCTTGACAAGCTCCTTCAAGTATTCCGTCTTCCATCTTGAACAGAAATTTTGATTAATAAGCTTTAATCGCTGCCAACGATTTATTAAAGAAATAGATGAATCGGATACTTGAGGATCAATAGGTGCTAAAATTGGAGATCCGATTAGAAAGTGCCCTGGTGTCAGTGCACTTAGATCTTCAGAATTAGTAGACATTGCTGAAATTGGCCTCGAATTTAGGCAGGATTCTATTCGTGTCAAGAGAGTTGAAAATTCCTCGAATGTATATTTGTAACATCCTGTGATTTTCCGAAAATGTAACTTAAAACTTTTTACTCCAGCCTCCCACAAGCCACCCATATGTGGGGCTCCAGCTGGAATAAAATGCCAGGATATATTTTGATGAGCATAGCTTGCCATCACGCGCTGCTGGGAGGTCAGAATAAACTCCCTCGCAAGAACTTTGGAAGCACCTACAAAGGTCGTGCCATTATCGGAGTGCAAATTAAGTGGGCATCCTCGTCTGGAAACAAAACGATGAAATGCTGCTAGAAATGACGGCGTAGATAAGTCAGAAGTGGCCTCTAAATGGATCGCTTTTGTTGAAAAACATACGAAGATGCACACATAACCTTTTGTAATTCGGCATGCTCGACCAGAATAACTTTTTATATCGAAAGGTCCAGCGAAGTCTAGACCTGTATGTGTAAATGGACGAGTAATTTCGGTTCTTTCTGGTGGAAGTGCCGCCATTAGCTGTCTCTGGCATTTTTTCTTATAAATTACACATGTTTTGCATTTGTTCAGAGTGGTTTTAATTAAATTCTTGGCTTTAGGAATCCAAAATTCCGTTCTGAGAAGTCGAAGAACTAGCTGATTTCCTCCATGAAGACTTATGTCATGGATAAATCTAGTCAACAATCTTGCATATTGGGAGCTATAAGGGAGTATAATAGGATGCCTTTCACTGTAGGAGAGTCCGATGGATAATTCTAGTCTCCCACAAGAACGTATTATTCCGTCAGGATCTAAGAATGGATTCAAATTAAGAATGACACTGGATTTGGATATCAGTTGCTTATCGTTAAGAGCCTTATACTCATTTGGATAATATGCCTTCTGACAAACGGAAATAAGTTTATAACGAACAGATTTAATTTCGGAACCAGAAAGAACAATGGAATTATTGGTAAAATGAATTTTGTGAATGGGATGTGTTCTATGGAAAAATCTATAAACGTAGGACATGACTCGAATTGCTCTTTGGAACGATGAAAATCTGTCGAGAACATCTTCATAGTCCAAAAAATAGGAAAAATGTACTTGAACTGGTTTTACTTCAATATCAGTCTCCGGAATCTTTGACAAATCATACTTAGGCCACTCTGAGGTGCTACGCTTGAGCCAGTGTGGTCCAAACCACCATAGATCATTATCGACCAGGTCTTGTGGACATCGACCTCTACTCGCCAAGTCCGCAGGATTCGTTTCAGTGTTAATATGATTCCATTGTGAATACTCGACAACCTGAGTAATTTTAGATACCCTGTTCGCAACAAATGTCAACCAGGAGCAGGGAGGCTTGGCCAACCATGAGAGTACAATAGTTGAGTCTGTCCAGCAAAATATGGAATAATTTTTGATGTCGAGCTTAGATATCATGCTATCTATCATTTCGGACAATAGAACTGCACCACAGAGCTCCAATCTTGGAATCGAAATGGTCTTTACAGGAGCTACTTTTGTTTTGGACGAAATTAAATGGGTATGTACAGAGCCACTATCTGCTATTCGAACATATAAGGCAGCTGCGTATGCTTTCTCGGAAGCGTCGCAGAATCCATGAAATTGGATTTCTGCATTAGGTGTATAATCAATCCATCGTGGAATGCG
The DNA here is from genome assembly GCA_963576795.1 of Metopia argyrocephala. Taxonomy (NCBI): domain Eukaryota; kingdom Metazoa; phylum Arthropoda; class Insecta; order Diptera; family Sarcophagidae; genus Metopia; species Metopia argyrocephala. Next base: position 42,982,668 of record OY756211.1, on the reverse strand, counting down.
AATGGTATTGATAACTGAATAATTTGATTGAAATGTTTTCCATTGAATTAAAGTGCCTGGAGAAATAACTTCATCCCAACCAGTACCATCTTTCCATATACTCTGCATTAAAATTTTAGCTTGGACAATACATGGAGCTAACCAGCCAGCAGGATCGAACAATTTTGCTATTTGTGACAATACTTCCCGTTTTGTATAGTTGGATGATACGGTAAATTTAACAGATTCGAAGTAGAATTCATCCGAACATGCATTCCATCGGATGCCTAGAGTTTTTGCTGAGCTGCTATCTTCGAATTTGAGAAAATCTTCATGGAGAAGGTGGTCCGGTGGGATGTCTTGCAGAATATCCTTTGAATTGGATGTCCACTTTCTTAACGAAAAGCCAGCCGACTGAAGCGCTTGAATTAATTGGTGTTTTGCATCTATTGCTTTCTCCTTAGTATGGGCTCCCGCCAGAACATCATCCACATACATGAAATTCCTTATAATAGTACTGGCAACTGGATAAGTGGATTCAATATCATCTGCTAATTGAAGTAAAGTTCGAATAGCTAGATATGGTGCACAGTTAACCCCAAAGGTAACAGTTTTTAATTCGTAGTCGAATATTGGAGAACTTGGATTGTCTCGAAACAGAATTCTTTGATACGGGGTGTGTTTTTGATCAACCAAAATTTGCCTATACATTTTTTGTATATCGGCATTGAACACAAATTTGAAAAATCGCCATTTTAGAATTAGAAGGGTGAGATCATTCTGAAGTGTTGGTCCTACATGCAGCAAAGAATTTAAGCTATGGCCATTGGACGATGGAGCAGAGGCATTAAAAACTACACGGACCTTGGTCGAAACACTGTCCGGCTTCAGGACAGCATGATGAGGTAAATAATATACACCCGAGTTATCTGAATGCTCCAATGAACTGACCCTTTCCATGTGACCAAGGACTTCATACTCGCGGACTACTTTATCATACTCCGATTTGAATTCTAAATTTCGGATAAGCCTAGCTTCGTTTCTGAAAAACTGCGCCATTGCACTAGACCTAGATTGACCAACATTCAGCGAATCTGGAAATTCTTCTTTGAACGGAAGCGAAACAATATATTTACCATCTGCATTTCTAGTAGTGGTGCGAACATAAATTTCCTCACAAGCTCGATCGGATTGAGATAAAAAGTTCTTCTGTGGAAGATTCTCTACCTCCCAAAAACGTGAAATTTCTTTGTCTAAAGAAATTTCACAGAAATACGAAATAATTGTAGAATTGAGGCGAGACTTACAAAAGATTGGACCAGTCAGAATCCATCCAAAAATGGTTTCCTGAGCAATAAGGGATTCACAGACGTTATGGTGTATCCCTGGACGAACGATCGAAGGAAAAATATCAGCGCCGATCAGTAAATCTATTTTCGAACTAATGTAAAATTTCGGATCGGCGAGTTGTATTGGAGGAAGGTCAGTAACAATTGAGTTTGGAATTGTCTGTGAAGGTAGGTTGTTGGTCAGGTTAGGAACCACCAGCGCTGTAACTGGAATTTCAACAGAGCTGTCAAGCTGAGTACCAAGCACAAGAGAACATTCACGCTGAACCTTTACTGAAACACTATTGTTCAAACCTGAAATTTGTGCATTGGAACGATGCGACGGTAATTTTAAAAGATTGAATAAACGCTCCGAAATAAATGTGCCCTCGGATCCTGAATCGATCAGAGCACGGGCTTGATATTTTACACCCCTATGGCAAATATCGACCATAGCAGTACCTAGTAAAACATTTCTAGAATTTGAAGCGAAACATGATTGAAGTCTATTGCAACCTGAAGTATTAGTGGACTGTAAATTATTTTCAGAATATCGCGCAAAAGATGGAGAATTTGGATTCAAAGTGGAGTTGACTTCCGGCCTCGGATGATTTGTGGTTTGATCGTTAAATTCCTTATGCAGAAGTGTATTGTGTCTTTTCTGGCATTTAAAACAGTTGTTTTTGCTAGTGCAATTTCGAACGTTGTGAGTTTTAGAAAAGCAATTTAAGCATAAGCCTTCCTTTTTCACTTCATCCAAACGCCGTTGATGATCCATTTTCAAGAATTTTGGACATTTACGAATAGCGTGATTTTCCTTAGGGCACAGTTGACAAAACGGACTGGAAACATTAACTTGAAAAGTTTTAACAGCTTTATTCAAATTAACACCAGAAGTAGAGCTAGAGTTATTCTTGGACTTTGTCTTAGCACCACTCGAATTGTTTAAACCACGAATCTCTGAAACAGACTCCAGGGTTCGGTAACGGTTGGTTAGAAAAATATCCAAATCAGACCACTTTGGAATTTCAGTCTTATCTTCCAGTTGTTGTTCCCATAGCGTCAAAGTATTCTCCTGAAGTTTGCCAGTACATATGAACACAAAAATTGGGTCCCAACTCGTTACATCAATGGAATAAAGCCGTAGTACAGAAATGCAAGAATTTATGTCCCGTTGTAACCGTTTTAAAGCATCGCTGGACTCCAGTGAAATACTTTGAAGACCAAATAAAATTTTCAATTGGCCGTTTACCAGCACGCGACGATTTTCATATCTGGAGCATAAATGTTCCCAGGCTATATTGAATCCATCATTGGTCAGAGGGCACTTTCGAACAATCTCCTTCGCTTCACCGGTTGTTTTCTTGGTCAAATAGAATAGTTTTTCGACATTACTCGCCCTAGAATTCGCAACAACGGCAGTAAAAATGTCCCGAAATGTTGGCCAAGAGGAATAATCGCCGTGGAATGGCTCTATATCAACCGGTGGGAGGTTCAGTCTATTGGTTTCAGACTGAGAAATATTTTGAATACTGAAATCCTTGCAAGAAATTGGAGAATTATCATTCTTAGTGTGCGATAGCGTCGCCTTTGCAGAATTAAGGGAACATTGAAGTGCATCAGTTATTTCGCCTAATTTGGCTAAACAAGTGCAATACGAAGTATATGTGCTTCTGTATTTCACCTTAATCGATTCTAAATCAATTGGGTCTTCTGTTTCAGCTGCTTCTTTTTCGGCCTCTATTAAGTACTCTTCGTAGGCTGCCTTAATACGTGACCAGTTTGACTTCAGCTCCGTTCGATGCACTTCAATTGCATGGATGGATGTGACAGGAAACTGATTATCATTTAGATCAGCTTCGAATTCAACGACGCTATCGGCTAAACGTATAAACTTATCTAAAGACATTTTTTCAACTCAAATGAAATTCAAAAATAACCGAAAGGAACTAGAAAAATTTACGCTACTAGTAAAACTACGAAAAAAAATTCAAGAAAAATATCCTCAAAGGGTACTTACTTACCCCCAAAGAATGTTGAAAAAAATTCGAATCCAAATATTATATAGCAAATAGTAAATATATGTATATAAATAAAGAAAGTAAGAAAAATAAAATAAATAAAGAAAAACGTATGGATATGTCAAAAAAGGAATTAATTGATTTAAATCTTCTACAACTGAAATGATCGCATTTATTTAAATACCTGCATTAGAGATCAGCTGTGATACATGAAAAAAAATATTCAGTTCAATGACCCTAAATTATAATTGCAATTAAATATACTTTCCAATAAAAGAAAAAAAAGGTTTTAGGTCCGTTCAATAATCAAATACGGCAAAATAATAAAATCCACAGGAATGAGAAATTAAAAGTGGATAAAAGAAAATTTAAATATACATATGTATGTATTCACAGAATAATTAAACACCAAATTATAAATTTATCAAATATAAAAAATATTCTGTATTATTAAACGAAATTTTATATAACTAGAATCTATGAATAGAAACTTTTCACAAGAAATATATGTATAAACTTGAATGAAAATTTAATAAATGTAAATCAACTTTATTTTCCGTTTATATTATTAAATAATTTAATGAAATTTATTATATTAAAACAAAAAATAATAAAGAAAAATATAATTTTTTATTTTCGAGAAAAAAGATGAACAGACCTATTATATTATTTAAGTCAGAAAAAAAACAAAACAAAATAATTACGGTTTCTGCGATCACTTACAATGTAATTTACATACGTACATACATTTGATAAATAGAACCCAGAGAAAATAAGCAAGAAATATATGTAGAAGAAAACAAAAACAAATGCAAGTAAATCTCTTTGGTAATGGTAATAGGTCCCAAGCATGAATAATTATAGGAATATGTATGTAAGTAATGTATGTAGGCAATTAAAAAAAATAAGAATTGAATTATAAAAAATTAAGAGATTTAATATGAACTTTAAAGAGAAAATTTTCAAATAATTTCTAAATTATTATTTATGAGTAAGATTAAAAATAGATAAATTCCAAAAAGTTTTAAGTACTCTTAATTATTAAGAGAAGGAATCTATTGAAATTTAAACCAATTTCAATATGATATTTTTCTAAAATAAAGAGAGCTGAAAAAAAATTATAATTAAACATACATATATGCATACATAAATCCTGGAAAATAAAATGCAGCACCCTTTAAAATAAATTACTGCACAGAAATATTTGGAAATAAAATTATGTTCCAAATAATTTGAAAAATTCTTGAAACTATTTTATGTTTTAAATTATATTTTTTCTTCCACGAAATAAAGGCTCTGGTAGTAAGAAATATGAAGACCTCCAGAATTCCCAAATGGATATTTTGGAAATATTTTGGAAAATTTTTCTTTTTTGTTGTATTGTATTCTTTAATTTAACTTTTATTTTTTCCTGTTGTTGTTGCACTTTTAAGTTAAATTAATGAAATTACAAAAACGTACCTTAGGTTTCTTTTCTTCTTTTTTGTGAGAAATAAATGATGATGAATAAATGATAATTACTTTCCAGCAAGGCTTGAAATCTTAAAAGGTGTACCTTCCAATCCGGATCGAATGGACCAAATGTTGAAGTGGGAAACTATAGGATGTGGATCTGGATGGATATATCCTTTAAGCCGATGGTTTGAGCATATAAAATATGAATATCAGTTTCTATGGAAAGTATTTTATATGCTCAAATGAACAAAAATCCCAATTGTAAATTTTGAAATAAAACAAAGAAATAAAACCAAGAAAAGAATTAGGTTTTTTAGATATACTTTTGGGATTTTATTGAATCTATAATTTTAATAACTTAACTTACTGAAAAGGTAATTTTGTGTAGCACGATGCGAAAGAAAATTTTGGATAACAACGGATTGACAAAAACGGAAGCAATACGTGGCCTTTTTTTAACGCAACTTGACGATTGCATTCAGCAAATATGCATTCATTATTTAGAGTTTTGAGCTTTCATATATAATAAAATATACTTAACGAAACTTAGCAAAGCACTGGATTTTAATGTTAAATTTTGATTTGACATTAACAATATCAAAAGTGTAACCATGAAAAAATGAGGAAGAAACAGATTATGTTCTTCACAATATCATATCAAATTCTATATGAAAAATTCTATGAGAAAATATTTTAGAAAATATAAAATTCCTGGATTTACATACTTATACATAATTCGCCATTACGACCCTATGTCAGGGTTACGGCCTAGCTTCTCACAGAACTCATGTTGTGTGTGTTAATCTTTATCCATGAGTACCTAGACCTACAGTTAAAAGTCGACTCCGAACGACAGATTTGTGAAGCTTTTTCATGTTTTCAATCAATTACTCACAGAGCTTTTGCCAGAAGACTGCTGAAAGGTAGCCGCCAAAAGAAATAATTTTTTCATATTTCCTTTTTTTCAATATGTCAGAGCTGAGATTTGAATCAGGTTCTATCGTCTTAGTAAGCCACTAGAGCACGGCGACTACCCTGGAATTTCTTTGGATTATTTTAGATATTTGCTGTGCTGTGTAGAATATATCAGACGAAATAAACAGTAATATTCTCTGTTTCCTGTAAAAACTAAAGTTCATCAAAAAATTATTCTATAAATTTATTAAATCGAAGAAAAATTCAATTGGTTTTCGTGCAACGAAGTCATTTCGAAAAACTGGATCGGGTAATAACAGAGTTTCTAAACCTGTCAAGTGTGCTGATTTTTTTCTTTGACACTATAAAGTTGATCCAATATTTTTTTTTTCAAACAGAAGTCAAAGTGTTTGGTTGTATAATACGGGTACTATCAAGGAGAATGCATGCTCACTCTGGTATACCACAGGGAAGCCACTTTCGCCCTCTACTATTTTCTTTATTTATCAATGACTTGCCCTAGATAATTAAACTCTCGAGGACTATCTTCAAAGAGATTTACTTTAATTCTATTATTGTGGTAAATAAACTTATAATAGAGTTCAAGTTGAATAAGTGTAAATTAATGCAATGCTCTAGGATTAGGCCAATTACCCTCAAAAATTTCCATAAAATGGTTAATGGTTCATACCTTAAAATACATGACACCTTATCCTCCTATTATGGAACTCCGATGAACAATATAAGTCCTTTTTTACCAAATACCAGTTTTATGACAAACGAAAATTCTTTTGACGTACCCCAACCAATATTTCGTTCTTTTTTTTACCAATCTCAGTTACCTTTTTTAGGGCTAATTATTCGGATGCTGAGTCATGTAGAAGAATGTGCAATGAATTAAATAAGTTATACCGACTTATTGAATTTTATTTAAGTCCTAATGCAGTGGAAAAATAAGTAATTGTCTTTCGAATTGAATTTTATAATTTGCTTAACGGTGTGGGTTTTAAAAAATATGGCAACTCTCTGCAACATTTAAAAAGTCAGACGTTTCTAAAGTATATTTTTATAACTATTTAAAAATTTTTTTTTGTTGATTTTTATTTATTAATATATTACTTTTCTTTTTTTTTTAATTAAAAATATTTTTACTGAAGTGGCCAAATATTTATTGCTTTAAAAACTTACCAACACTTGAAATAAATATCGAAACAAAATGTTATCGGCATTTTTTTTACAACACAAATAGTAAAGAATTTACTGACCTGTAAAGAAATAAAAGGAATTTGTAAAATAATTATTTGAAATATTATTTAATAAAAAGCCTAAAGGCAAAATAAATAAATAAAATAAAAAATGTTTAAATTTCTCAATTACTTAAAAACTACTAAAAAGAAGTGGTCAGGTATGTCTGTCATTTAAAGCTAAACAATTAATTTGTCACAAATTGTATTCTGGTTTATAATGTAATTTTATTTAATTGATATAAAAAATTTTTTTTTTGTAAAATGCGGGTAAAAAATCAGTGAAACACACATACGAGTAAATATTTTTTATATTGATTTTTTTTGTTTTTGATCACTTTATTTTCAAATCAATTTTGATTGATATACTGTCTGTCATTTTGCAATTATAACAGAGTCTGTTCCATATTGTTGGTTTCATATTTATAAGTTGCAAGTCTTGTTAAACCAAATGACTAATTTTTTTTCCAGCAGTATTATGTCGGCAGAGTTTTCTTTTGATTCGTTTTTTTTTTGTTTTAATTGGTGTCATTTTTATCGACGTCTATGTGTACGTTAAAGAGCAAGAGAATTTTAAAATGACAAGTACAGAATTTGTTAGACTTGATTTGGCTTTAAAAAGTTAAGTATTAATAACGCATACATATTAAACGTTTAACCATGTTTTAGACTTCATCAGGTTTTGTATGGAATGCCTAAAATAAAATATCTTTTTTTAAAACTCTATTTGTTTGAAATATGTGATACAAAAAGTTTTTAGAGTCTTTTATACCCAATTCACACATAAATCTTAATTGAGGTAATTTAAGTTTTAATTGAGTTATCAAATTAGGTGTTCACATATGTTACAATTAAAAAAACGGATAAATCTTATGGTCTAAAATAAATGTTATTAGGATTACACGAAACCTTAAATAAATTTCCCTGCTGTCAGATTGGGACTTTTTGTTACGCAATTTTGTTTAATGTATTTATTACTTGTGAACTGTTTTATATATCACTTTGAGCTTTCAACTCACTTATTATTATATTTAACCCTAGGATTGACAGCTTGGTCTGGCCAGACCAAATTTCACTTGTGTGTGCAATATCTTTCATATGTAGCAAAAAATCAAAAAAGGAGGGACGTGAATTCTATAAATGGAATGTGTTGAATCGAATGAAACTTATTTGGAATCGATCAGAGCATTTTTAAGGAGTGAAATTCAAGTTTTATGTGATGGTATATTAAATTAACCGCTTGGTCTGTCCAGACCACGAAGTATTGTTTACATGCTTTTCGTATGTCTTTTGTAAAGCAAAATCAAACGACGTGGCTAAAAATAAGCGTATCCGCTCCGTAAATATGTGTATTATGTTAAAATTTTCTGTAAGAAAATTTTTTGCTAGCAACTTGTGGTAGAGCCAAACATTCAAAAAATGTAATCCCCTTGTTCTGACCATGCGAGCTAAATAAACTTATAGTTCATTTCATTCGTGCTTTTCATTTGCAAGAATAGAAAACAAATCTGTCTGTGAATATTTGTTTTAGATCTTCAGTTATAAAAGTATTGAAAGTCAATAGCATATCAGGATTAGATATCGTTGACATGTTTTTGAATAAACCAGACAGATTCCAGCGTTTAACAACTGCTGCAAAGAAAGGAGCTGAGGATAGAAGAGGAAATAGAAACATTTTCTGAGAGCGAGACAATTGCCGGAGATTGTGCGTCTGATGAAAATTGTGAAGAATATACTGATGATGAGGACGATGAAAATGAAAAAGAAAAGGCTGAAGAAAATTCTGAACACGATGAAGGTGAGCGATACTCAAGCAATGCTGGTATTATGTGGATATCGCAACCACCGAAAACAGGCAGAAAACTCGTTCACAAAAATTTCTGTATCTATGAAAACTGGAACATTGTGATACTTTCTGCCAAATCCCGTTCAAATTTTTAGAAAAATGTTTATACCAGAAATGGTGAGAAACCATCCGCAAGGCACAAGAGGTTTATATTGCTTTGAATAAAAAGTACCCGATAAAAGAACACATAGAAAGGGAGCAAACTCACGAAAAAGAAATATATGGATTGGTTTTGTTTGCCGGAATTTTCAAAGGTGCAACACAGCCGGTGAAAGAATTGTGGGCACCATATCATCACGATGTGTATAAAGTTACAATGTCGGAAAAAAGATTCATTTTACTACTGAGTTTCATGCGTTTTGACATCGCAAACACTAGGCTAATTCGCCAAGAATTTAACAAATAAGCAGCAACAGACGATATAGATATACATATATAGATAGTTGAAAACTGTACCAATCCCAACCTCTTCTAAAAATTATCGGCCATTATGCGTTAAGTGCAATACAGCAACAAAAACAAAATGCAAAACTCGATTCAGCTGTGGTTTATGCATGTGAAAAACCAATGTGTTCGCAGCATGGTAATGAAACTAAAAACAATATTTGTGACGACTGTAATATAGAATAATATAAAAAATAATAAAATGCATAATAATAAAATCGTGTAGTTGAAAAAAATGAATAAGTATCTGTTTAATAAAAATACACTTATTTACTTTTTATTTAGCTGGGTTTTTTAGTTATTCTCATTGTGGTCTGGTCAGACCAAGAGGTTAGCTTAGTGAAAAAAAGTTACCGACAATCCTAGGGTTAAACAAAATTATATCCAATATTTCAAGTATCTGATATAAAGCTTTACCAAAAAAAAAAATTAAATATACGAATCATAGATTAGAGACAATTTACAACCTTAAGAAAAATAACTTCGCGCACAAAGAGAAACCTGTCAGTGCTTATCGATCCATTAGCTAACCTTTTCAGTGAAACTTATCGTGTTTCAAAATCTATTTATTGGCTGTCAAATAAATATTCGAACTCAAATAAAACCGAAATTCTAATCAGTTGATACTTACATTTGTATTATTGCTTATAATTTTAATTACATTTTTTGTGTGTGTTGGGGTATGAAGTAGGACCTGTGTTGAAATGGTTTACTCACCGAGCCAAAGGTTTTGAACTCATAATATAAAACGGAATGTTTTATGTTAATCGTTCAAAAGAACAAAATCCCAATCGAAATTGTTGAAAATGACAAGAGTAGAAGTATTAGGATTTTTAACTATATTTATTGTACATAAATAATCTGGGAAAATTACTTGTTTTTTGTTTGTATATTATATATTTTGTAAGCTTTTTTAGATTGAACTTTTTAATTTCAAATCTAGAAAGGAAGTGTCATTTTTAGTATAATGACGTGGTCGACATTAGGTTTAACGAAAAAATGGCTAAAACAACTTGACGAAACTCAGTTAGCTTACACTGAGACGAATATGATTAAATTGTATTTATGACATAAATGAAAATACTTTTCTTTTGGCATAAACAATGTGATAAATACTTCATTTATTTTTTACTGACAATTTTGTAGAAAATTTTGGAAGAGAAACATTGCGAGATTTTAGCGATCCGCTTGTGCTGTCGAAAATAGCGTTTGCATATTATTATTACTTGCGTTCATATCTAAATATAACGAAATGGCACCATTCTCGTTCTAAAATTCCACGGATATCACAATTTGAAGCGCCACATATACGTGTAATAATATTTACCACACATTTTCCTTATCTTTTTCCATCCGTTTACATCCATTTGTATTGCAACTGTTCTGTTCAGCGATACAACCAGTTGGTGCCACAAGAAATCCTGTCTTGGTTTACTGTGCTTTCTAAAACCGTTTGCAAAGTCTAAATATTTTTCTGTAAACTCTCAGCTGGGGCCTATTTCACTAAGCTACAAGTTTACAATTACAAGTGTTTTTGTCTATAAAATTGTAAATTATAAAAATTGTGTCTCATAAAAATACAACTACAAGTCGTTTTGTTTCATTAAACTAAATTTTCACTTGTAGAATTGTAGAAAAAAAGCTTAGGGTTGACGGAGACTCTCAAAAAAAATTTTACAAGTTACAAGTGAATGATAAATTGAATTCAAATTTGATTTTTAACTATTTTTTAATAAAAACTAGTGCAAGTAAACACAAAATCAAACAATTTTAATTTTAATTACCATTAATTTATTTATTTTGTTTGTTTTTAATTATTTTTTTTTAAATAAGTGATTATATGTAACAAAAAAGAAAAAAAAACGATATCACATTAAAAATATGTTGAAGTTGTTAAGAAAATGTCTAACCCTTTTTAAAGAAGTTTTGTTACATTTATTATTTTTAAAGACAACAATGGTACGATTTTGGCCGAAGAATATTGTGGAGCGTAATTCACTAGTTTTTAAGAAAAGGTGAAAGCTGTCGTGCAGAAGCACACATTATCGAGTTCAGTAAAAAGGTCGTTATAAAATTGCACTGAAATGTGCCTTTGCCACTACCTATTTGTGCAAGTAGATGTAATAAAATCTATAGCCAGCAGAAAGTGAAAACTGCAGTTCAAATTTATAAAAGATTTATCTTATTTGACAATTTTAATCTGTCTGTGTAGCGAGTTAGAAATTCATTGCATTATGCTGGTCAGGGTGGTCGAGCAGAAGTAAACAAAGCACCCTCCACAAAACGCCATAGAAAGCTTCGCCTGGATTTTGATGGGACGCACTTAAATTGAATTAAATTGGATTATGGAGGATTGGAAGATGGTCCTATTTTCAGACTAAACCAGAGTTAAGTTAAATTAGTTTTCCAGCAATACGCTAATTTGAAATTCACCGCCAAAATAACTCAAAAGTGGTTAAATGATAGCGAACTAAAACTAATATTGGTTACCGAAATAGCCTGACCTCAATCTGCTTGAGTCCTTCTGGGAGAGCTGAAAACGAGTGTAGTGGGAGTCCCAAAATCTGTGGTTAAAACCTGGGGAGAGAAAACTCTCACTATCTATGACAACCTAGTCAAAAGCATGCTACGAAAAATTGAAGCTGTTATAATTGTGAACGGTTGTTATATAAAATATTAATTTATGTATTTACTTTAAGAAATTTTACATGTTTAAACAAACAGAAAAAATTTACCACATGCACTTTTTTCATTTATTTGAATATAAAAAGAAAACAGTTTCCAAGATTGTTCTCCTAATGCACTCATTTAAATAAAAACACAACAACATCAAAAATAAATGCTCTACGAGCAAAATCGAATAAGTACTTAGTTTTGGAGTTGTAAGCTTTTGAGAATTGAACATTTAAATATGTTGTAAATTGTTTGAGTCTCTTTATTCACCATATGCTTAATTTATCAAAATAACTTTCCTAAAATATTTTATTTTATTTAAAAAATTTACGAAATATTATTAAAATGTGTTACATTGTGTTTTTATAGGATATTTTAGTACTTTGAGTACTAATAAATTAGAATTTTATAATTAATATCACAATATATACACAAGAACTTGTAATTGTAGAAATTGTAGTTTACAACAGAGATTGACATGAATCGCACTCAAATGGCAATTTTTTGGCTTGAATATTGAGCTAGCAAAACACACTCACTAAATGAATGCTGCTATTGCATGATTCAATTAAGTATGTCTTTTGCTACAAAATGCTTGTAGTTGCTTGCAAATTCTAAACACTCCAACCAATCACAAAAGCAATAAGTATGTTTGAGTATTTCACTGTTTAAATGTGAAACCAACTACAAGCACAAGAAAAACAATAACACGATTGTAATGAAAAATAATGCAGTTTCTCTTCTATTTTTAATAAAATATGCTACTTGTTTTTTATTTGCTTATTATTATTTATTTATTTATTTATTTATTTGCTTTGTTTTTTATTTATTAGTACTAAAACGCATGTATAAAAAGTAATAAATATTATAAACAAAACTATATTTTCTATTTCTTAAAAATGAACAATTTCTATTTCTAAAAATAAAAAATCAGGTTATGTATATTTCATTTTAAATAAAAAGATAATTAAAAATTTATTTTCTCATTTTTATTTTGAAACATTTGTTAAGAAACAAATTACTGCGGTTAAAAATTAAAAAAGTTATAAAAAAACACTGTTTCAGTCAAACGGTTTAACCTCTTATTAGTTGAGCTTTAATGAATCATTTGAGTGTTTTGTATACAAAGGAGTGTTTTGTATGTTGTTATTGCTAATAGTATCTAAAAAAAGATTAAGAATAAACAATGCATTTACAAAAGTAAACTCTACAAGCAATACAGTTGCCACTGTTGATGAATAAAAACAAAACAAAAGCAGTAATAATATGAATAGGCAGTAAAATCGAATCAACTCATGTCATTCTCTGGTTTACAAGTACAAAAAGCTACAATTGTTATGAAAATTTTAATGAAACACAATTCATCAGCACTTGTAAAAATTAGACTTGTAATTGTAACTTGTAAATTTGTAGAATTGTAGTTTAGTGAAATAGGCCCCTGATCTAAATTCAGTAATAAATTCTGTTTAGTTTTCTCAAATTTGTCCTGCAGAATAAAAGTATGTAATTTAATTTATAAAGCATATCTATTTACTTATATGCATAAAATAATATAATTTAATTAAACTTAAATTTTTTACTTTTTAAAAATACTCAACAATTTTTGCCGCTAAAATTACTTGTTTTTTCTTTATACGATAGCAAATAACGTGTCGAATGACAACACGAGAGATGTTTTTCTTGCGGTTATTCGTTATCATATGCAATAATCTCAAATTACAATAGATTTTATTCCATAATGAAAAATTTCGATACATTTTACTCGATATCGAATGCGGTGATTAGACCCCTGGACTTATTATTATAAGCTTTAGTACTTTCTAAATACTTACCCTTTTCATACCCAGATTCGGCACTTATTCATACAAAAATTAGGCTTGAAAAGTGTCTGCTACTATGTAGTAGTCAATACTTTATTGCATTTAAAAATGCATAGCCCTGTTATAAGAAAATCTGTTCTCTTATATGCAAAATCTATTATTGTTATTAATTTCTTATATTGCTTGGCAGACGAAACATCAAATTACGATGGTATTTTCATGGATAAATTTGTATACAAAAAAACATGAAAAGTTCGGGTTGACATATAATTTTCATATGGATCTGTGTGGTACTAAACTTTTGTTGCATTTGTTGTTTTTTTACTTCAAAAAAACTTGTTTCTTTACCTTTATTTTCTTGTAAGCCTTTATTTAACAAAACGATTCTCGAAACTTTTATAAATTAAAAAAATTAAGATCAGCTGTATAATCGTTTAAAATGTAAACATAAAATTGCCAATATACATATTTATAATCGCATTTTAAATGCTATTCTTTCACACAGAGCGGCATTCTCTTAAGAAGCATTTTTCTGCCATTTAAATTAAATGAGTCTTTAATGTCGTTAAATTTGATGGATGTTATTTTTATTTTAAAATCTTACGTTTTTTAAATTTGTTATTCAACATAAAGACCCGTTATCGCAAAAGAAAAAAAAAAATTCCAGTTTTTTAAGCAGTTCTTAAGACAGTGTCTTCAAAGAGTGAATTTAATTTTGAAATTGTATTTGTAAATGATAATGGTAAAAACCATTTCCCTAAAAGTAAATTTGATTTAAATATTTTCAAACTCAATGCAAACCAACTGAACAAAATATGATTTATTTAACTGAATAAGCCGATTTTAAAAATCGTGGAATACAAAAAGTTTTGATAATCAATCTTCTTTCTATATTGCATGCATACATGTATCGTCGTGCGGGAGTTTAAGTGCTTTATACGCCATTTTTTAAATCTCGAATTAATGATGCTAATTTAGGTTTTGACACCAAAATTTTTAAAATTTGCTGTCCGTTTTCGGCTATTTATCTTCGAAACTTGACGAGATATCCTAAAACGGATTACAGACTTGATAAATTTGGGGTCGAAAACCTAAAGTGGCATCATTAACTCGAGATATATAAAAAATATGAAATGGCAGATAGAGCTCTTAAACTCCCGCACGACGATATGTAATTAGCTTTCCGCAGTAGACTTGAAAAGCTTGTTTATGGCAATCACTTATCCACAGACTGCTAAGGTAGTCGCCGAAAGAAATTATTTTTCATATTTCTTTTATTTAAGATATCAGAGCTAGGGTTTGAAACCAGAGCTCTTGTCTAGTAACCCAACAAACTAACCACTAGACTACTTTCTATATTTTCCGGTGTTTTTATATTAAACAGAGTGAGACGTTATTTATATCGGTTACACACGGTTCAGTTTCTTTAATTTAAATATTCCTTCAGTCCCGCAATACTTTTATATATTTAAAAATTGGCTGTAATTTATTTTTATTCTGTTTTCTATTATCTTTTATTGCTACGTTTTCCTATTAACGTATTTGTTAGGAAAGCACATGGCCTCTCTAGGGTGCATACCGCCCACTATACTTATAGCTGCTGGAGATCATTAGGAAGGCAATAAATCTGTTAAACACACAGAGTAGACTCTTAACGACACAATAGGTTTTAAAGACAGCAGGGTTTTGCAACTATGCTCGATATAAACTGATTATTGAATATAACATATACATACATACTATATATAGTTTTAAAGACCGGAAAAACAAACGGTGCAATTAAATATAGGAAGATTTCTAACAAAGCACTTACATTTCTTTTATATTACTCCTATACAGCGATGCCAACTTTTTAAAATTTCTATTTTTAAAAGCCCACTGCGGGTTTTTTTTTAACTTAGCGCTGCAATGGCCCTCTTTTTTGAGTTTTTAGCACTTTTAGCCCCTTTTTGCGAATAATATGAATGAGAACTGCTATTTTGGTTATAGCTTTGAGAAAGCTTGTGTAGAATAGAAAATATCAGAAAAGAAATTAATTAATTGAAATTTACTAAAAGTTTAATTTATGAAATAAGAGCGAAATTACACACAAACTTTTAAATATTAGAAAGTATTCTGCATTTTTTGGAACAACTATTTTTTCCTGTAATATGGAGGATATTCTAGCTGTAATTAAGGAATTTGTAAGCGAATTTGAAAAGACATTGAGGAATTGGAAAATTGTATAACAAATTTAAGTCCAGACAAAAGAAAAACCTGAATAGAAGTGACGAATTTTGGTTCGAAGTCCATTATTTTAAAAATTCTACCAACTAGAATCTATTTCATAAACCATCAGCTTTTGCTTTAAGTCTTTTGATACTGTCTTACTCAAATGCAGAATTAGAACGCACATTCAGATTTATGAATTAAAAAAAAAAACTACGTAACAGAACGCCTTTTAATCAGAGTAGGATAATAAACAAAACGAAACGTTTAATCTCATTTTGTTTTGTTCTTTACAATGAGTAAAACAAAAACAAAACAAAAACAGTAAGAGCGATTGTCCCATTTAGTTTTGTATATTGTTTTTGTTTTGAGCACTACAAATACACTAACTCAAATGTGCGTAGGCAGAACAAAAAATTAATGAGAAGAAAAAAAAAGAAGAAGAGAAATTAAAGCAAATTTTACGAATGTAACGGAATAATAAAGCAAGCACAAGAGCGAAAAGCGAATTGTTTCGTTTGCGCTCTTTCTCATTTAGAAAGTATTTTTTTTGGTTTTGCTCATGTACAATACGATTAAAAAAAATTTGAAAAGTTTATGACTTTGTGGTAACGTTTGCGAAATGTTTTGTTTGTTAGCCCACTCTGCTTTTAATACATCGAGTAGCTTAATTCACGTTTAGAATGGGTTAGAAAGAGACAAAGTGCTGCTGTTTGAACTACGAAGTGCCAAAAAACCTCTGTTTAAATATTAATTCTAACGAAACATATAAGAAGTCACTATATTTTATTAAATCTGTTTTGAGGACTGAATAAGACGAAGACGAAAATGCAAGGTTAGGCGAAAATAACAATTACAATTGAATGTTTGCTTTTAAATATCACTTTTGTTATATAATTTATTACACTGTATTCTCATAAAATTAATTTTACCTCGAAGTTGCCGAAAGAAATAATATTTTCATATTTCTTTTTTTTTTTTCAAGATGTCTTAGTAAGTTAGAAATGGCCCCAGTAGTGCGATTCACTAACTTTTAAAACTTTCAACATGTTTTACCATTAACCACACATTTTGAGGTTTGCACTAACCACTATGTGATTCACTAACTTATTTTTAGCCACGGTAAACAGTTTTATTTTTCTCTATATTCAAATTAAAGTTACGTGGCAACTTTGTTAAATGGCATTTTAACCCATTTCCGCCCGCTGTACTATATATAGTACACAACTTAAAGTTCAAGTAAAAATTTTAAAATGCAGTTTTTTTACTCGGGAAACGCTTTTTATCAGTCAATAAGAGTACATGCAACATCCACGTAGCTGTTGTATATCAACTTATCATATCATAGTTGAAAAATATCAATTGTGGGAATCTCCATTTTGGCTAGTTATTTATTTCTTGTGAGATTGTGAATGGTTATGTAGTTTATTTTACATCAGTTAACTTTGAAGAACGTTAAATAGCAGTTAATTACTTGATAACATCACATTCTAATAAAAGCAATATAAAACAGTTTAGTTCGTATAGAATTCTTTAAGCTATAGCATATTAAGTGCTGCTGTTCTAAGCTTATTTTTGTTTGTTTTTTTCTTTTACTGTACTGTAAAAAATGTTGTTTAAATCTAGTAATATATATTGAATTTTAAAAATTGTTCTTGGTTTTCATTTGGGTGTTAATGGGTTAAAATAAGAGAAAAGAACAAAGAAGAATAGAAAAAAAAAAAAACAAATTAAAACCCATTATTTTGGAAATTTAAAAAAGTAAAACATTACAAATAATTATTATTTTATTTATTTTGATAGAATAGATAAATTATAGGCTAAATACTCAAAAGCCATTATATTTTTTTATTAAAATTATAATTTATTATTTATATAAACACTTTTCTAAAAACACATTAAACCGCACCAAAAATGTTGGCGTTAATAAACCACAATTTATTTGGTTAAATTAACAGCTGATTGAAACAGCTGTCTTTAGACGACAACAGAAATCGTTAAAGTATTAGTGAATAGCAGAATGGTTAATTTTGTGGTTAAAATTTTTAAAAGAAACAATTGTTGTTAAAAAAGCTTAGTGAATCGCACTACAGGTTTCAAACCCCAGCTCTGACAACTTGAAAAAAAACAAAATATGAAAAAATTTAATATAAAAAACGTTAAATCGAAATTTAGATCTCTTTAGCAATTTTTTAATGTTCTCTTCGCTCTTTTTAATTCTATTTGGCATTTCTGCTCCCCATATTATCCAATATTCTCAAGCGCAGTAGAAGATCAATAAGATAGTGGTATTTCAAATGATACAGTAATAATAAAAGCATCAAATTCTTTTTTGTCACAACTAAACTAAACTGAAGTAAAGTCTGATTTTTTTTTAATTCTAAACAAGTCTTTTTTTAGAGTTGTGCTAATGTTTTATTTTAAATAAACTTTTAATTTCAATAGTCTGCTACTTCTTATTTATAAAAAAAAATAATTCCTGATTTAGCTACACAAGGCATTAGCGAAATATTGAAATAAAAGGCATATAAATACATAGATTTGTACATATAAGTATATAATAGATCTCAAGCTAATCATTATGTTCAAATTTTATTTTATGCATTCTTTTAATGTGTTCATATTGAAATTTTGCGTTGTTCATTGTTCGTATTTGCAATTGGTTGTAGTTTTGAAAAGATTTACACTTTGCTTACCAGCGTTTAATATTTTTTCAAAACTCTTGGATGGCCTGCTGTAAAATTTTTCACATAAAAAATAATTTGATAATTGTAGAAAAGTGTAATTGTTATGCGTACAGTTTCAATTTTTATTAAAGAAATTAATGTTTTAAATAGCTGCCATCAAAATGCATATTTATTTTCTCAACTCGTTGTTTGTTTTCATTTTTTGTTTAAGTAATTTAAATACTCATACAGCGTTGTCAACTTTTATATTTTAAAGAGCACTAAATCTGTGAAAAAACAAACGCGTATTTTGCAAACGAAAATAAAAAGAGCACTAAAATTTTCAAAATGTAAAAAGGTAACGTCTAGATAAAACAAAAAACCAACTTGGCAGAACTATTATATGTGTCTAATTATTAGGCACTTTTTAGATTAATCGCTTATTTAAGCGGATTTAAACAGAAATTTGTATGAAATATTTATATTCGGTTCAAGAAAACACCATTTCAGTTAGAAATGTTTATTTTAATGGGGAAAAAATTGTATTATAGCAATAACATCATAAATTATGGACCTAAATATATATAAAACAACCGGACTTCAGTTGTACTGTTAGTTGCCAAATAACAACCAAAACTTCATCTTTTACTTGCAAGAAAAACTTTATATTAGACAAATAGAATAAATAAAAAATTATAAGAGATCAACGAAAAGCTTAAAATACTATTCTAATTTGACACTCTACTTGAAGTCCATCACAAAAAAAAAATTTTTTCCTTCCAAAACGTTAACTTTATGTAGCAGTTTTGAAGTTCAAGCTATTCCAATGTAATCACATTAAAAATGCATTGAAGTTTTGTATTTTAATATGAAATCGATATAATTTTAATTTTAATATTTTTAATATTTAGAGTTTCAGCTTAAAAAACTAATATGAACGTTGTATTATGAGAATCTAAAGGCACTATCCTACACCAGCCACTATCGATTCGAGATAAAATTTTGGCATCAAATTTGTTAATTTATGTCATATTGTTCTTTTTATAGTGTAACAAAACATTTTGAATAGTCATAGTGTAATCTATTGGAACCATACCTTTGTATTTGTATTTACATTTGCATAAATACTCTGTGGCTGCTTTATTTCATTGTTGGTGTCACCACAAAAAAATGCATTGAAATTTAAAATAAAAAACAATGATCATCTCAATCTCAATTACGTTTTGCGTTTAAAATTAAAAAAAAGCACTAAAACAATTTTAAAGTTGCCGACATTGGTATGAATATATAATTTTATATTTTTTTAATTTTGTATTTTTTTTTCTCAAAACATTCTTTAATGGGACCAATTAAAAAAAAAACAAATAAAAAACAATACAGATTTTTTTTCTTTTCCAACCGCAATTACTTATTAACTCGTTCTAATTAATGGCTGACTCTGACTCGTTCAAAAATAAAATAATGATTCAGTCACTTAATGGCATTTAAAAAAGCGGTTAAAGTGGTAAATTTTAAAAATAAAATAAATTTTCTTGAGATTTTTGTTTTTTTTGTTTTTATTTCTTTGTGGCGTAGAAGTTTTAAGCAAAGTTTTAATATTTAAACAGCACTGTACAGTGTTTCGCAAAAGTAGCTTAAAAGTTAATTAACAAGTGAACTTAATAAACAAAACCTTCTATAATTTTGTTGTATAACTGTAGCAGGAGTACAAAAATCATCGCTCCGGTGGAAGATGCCAATTTCGATTTGACAAAACTAATACAAAATACAAGTCAATTAATCATTTCGGCTTTTTCCGGCTTAATTTATTGGTAAATTTCCAACATCAACTGGGCATACACTACTGCTCGCCTAGGAAAGTGTGAGACAAAAGTCTTAGCGAACCTAGAACAGACGTTCTGGAGTGAATATCGCGCCAGTGGATAAAGATGTTGTGGCACAAAGTTAGTGCCACGGAAGTTATCATCAATCGGCCGTATTCCAAGAGAATTTTAAAGAAAGACTTGAATGCCGACAGCTCATTAGTCCTTAACCGACAAGTGCTAGAGCATTCAGAGCCATTCATAAAAATACTACATGCTTAACAGCTTCATTCATCTCTTTGTGGGGTTTCATGTGGTAACAAGCCTCAGGCTTTTAAAGTCTTAAGAAAATTTCATTAGAAATGCGGGAACTTATAGCCGAAAACCTTGCAATTTTGACTGAAAATACCCATAATCTGTTCTATAAGTCTGCCGTCATTGTTACTGGGAAATATAAATTTAAACGCCAAATCAAGACAAATGTCCTGGCCTGTACTCCGGAGCTCCGGTTTCAGATGTCAACTCTGGCATTTTAAAAACAAACAAAAAAAGAAAAAAAATAGGGAAAAATATTTCTTTCGTCAAAAGTTCTGAGAGATTGCATAAGCACAGTTCTCAAGTCTGTCATTCGGAGTCGATTTTAAATTGTAGGTCCTGGTACTCATGGAAAAAATTGACACACAGAATATGGGTGTTGTAAAAAAGTTAGACTAAACTCTGAAAAAGGGCTGTAAGGAAGAATACATATATCAAAAAGCTCCATCGACGTCTGATTGGGACATTAGGGTGGGTCAATTTTTTTGCCTACTAAGCGTATAGCAAAATCGTAATCTACGAGAAATTCTAAGAACTTTTCCTAAAGAAACCATGGTTCTAAAATCAAAATCGAGCTTCCGGTTTTTTTACGAGAAAATTTGGTGTTCAGGTCATCCGTAAATAATGCTATTTTTTGGAAGTATTCACTGCAATTGGTGAATAGTTGACCTGTAACGCTGGAAGAGGGCTTATTTTAAAGGAAATTATCTCAGCTTTCTATATCTGTCCTCATTTATAGAAAATTGTTAACCCAAATAATGGTTTTGGAGGTTTATGTCACAATAATAATAGTTTTAGATGTTTAACAGTTTTACTATTAATATTTTGACATAAACCTCCAAAACCATTATTTGGGTAAAAAATTTTCTATAAATGAGGACAGATATAGAAAGCTGAGATAATTTCCTTTAAAATAAGCCCTCTTCCAGCGTTACAGGTGAACTATTCACCAATTGCAATGAATACTTCCAAAAAAATGGCATTATTTTCGGATGACCTGAACTCCAAATTTTCTCGTAAAAAACCGGAAGCTCGATTTTGATTTTAGAACCATGGTTTCTTTGGGAAAAGTTCTTAGAATTTCTCGTAGATTACGACCTTGCTATACGCTTTGTCATGTTTTTCGGTCCCGAACAAATTGACCCACCCTATTGGGACATATTATCAAAGGGACTTCGAAGTCCGTGATATAGGTGTTATCCCTGAGAATAATATACCCAAAAAGAATGGCAATTAGGCAAAAATACCAATGTAGAACCCGAAACAAAGGCTCATCCGGCAGAAGTCAGAACAGTTTCTAGCATTATCACACGCCCAATAGAGGAGCTTGTTTTTTCATCTAACCAATTTTATTCATTAATTCAATTTTATCCCAAAGTAACATGTTAAGCACACACTCGTATACCGAAGGCCTATTGAGGCACCAACATCTATCAACTACAACAACATCCATCATCTAATTCGAATCAACTCACTATCATTATCATTTATATGATGTCCTTAACCCTCTACTGCAGGAACATGTTTTGTCTTCATTTAGGACAATTTAGTACATATTTAACAACAATTCAAGAATTTACTTGGTAAATAAAAAAATGGAGATATATATGGCTCTAATTACATTCACATATCTTGGAATAAGATAAAAATTATTCAGAAGTAAAACTTGTAAAACAGTTTTTTTTTTCCTTGTAACATAAGAAGACATTAACTCTTTTCAGAAGGTAAATGAACGAAAACAGCAGTCACTTTGACATTTCTGTAAATGTCTTATTGCGTCAGCCCTCACAGAGTACAGGGGAAAATTATGTCCCTTAATGTTTATACTGTTATTAAGCGCATTTTCTATTACAAGCTAGAAGTAAAACATAGCCATATATTGTTAGAATTGTCGGTGGTACAGAATTCAAGGGCTTACAACGCACATGTGAAAATAATCTTTTTATACCAATTTATTTCTTAGTTGTTTTCTCTAAAGAAACATACCCATATAAATATGTAATATATGTATATCAATTGCCCTTGAGGAATTAATTTCATATATTTACCACTGCATTGTCAAACCTAGAGAGAAGAGAAAGTAAAAAGTACCATCAAGGTCAGTTATTTTTTCAATTATGCTTTCTTGTCCCAACTTTTTCATTTCTGTTACGGTTGGCATCTTGCAGTTTATTACACGATTTAGCTTTATTGTATGTAAGGGTAATATACTCCTGTTTGAGAAGTAGATATGAAGCTTTGGGTTGTTAAACCAATTATCAAAGAATATTTTGTAGTTTTTTTCTTTGAGCATTACAGTTGCCAGTATTTGGGGAGGGGGCTTAGAGGGGCAGATGTCGGCGTTGTAAAATTTTTTTAATGCTTACAAGTCATTGTGCTACGTGGAAATTCTTTGCCAATGAATGTATTCCAAAAATATCACTATACTTATATAGTTTTTTTTTATATTTTTTTTTTATCTTGAGACCAATACTCTACCTACTAAATGCAGTGCATTGTATTGGAATTTTTGGAAAGGACAATACATTTATGACAGAACGTACATTTTTTTTTTTGTTTTTCTTATATTACTATTAAGCGCCTTAGGAATGAGACAAATTTCTGTGAATTGATTATTCAAAGGCCAGTGTTATACCTTCACCCTTGAATGATCAGCAGCAATTGCCTCATCATTGTTACTTCCCAATAGGTGGCGCTTTTCTCCTGATCATTCGTTTTTTGATGACATTGTTTAAGGTGGAATTGAGTGAAATGTCGGGGAGCGGTAAATTAACATAATGTATAAACTGATCTATATATTTCATTACGAGTTATTTTATGAGATATATTTATATCAATATGCAAAGCAAGTAAATTCGTGTGCTTGAGAATGAAGTTCATCAAACGTAGATAAAAAAAAATAAAACACTTCTGCTGATGCCTCCAATTTCTTTATAAAGTCAGGAAGGTTTGTGTCTCCTTGAAGTTGAACATTTTCTTTCGAACAAGTTCGGAAAAATAGTTTCTTCTCAAATGAGAGTTCTTGGCTTCTTTCTTCTATTTTGTATTTTTTAAAGAAGGTAATAGGCATCTGAGTCATCAACATCCGGTATACAAATGAGTTTCTGATCAGACGGTTGACTTACATATATGACCTTCGTCATTACTATCAGATACATATCGTCGATGGAATTAAAGAACTGACAAAAAAACTGACAAAACCTTAAATGTTCACCAAGCCAAAAAACCTGTATGAAAATAGAACAAAGAAACTGGTATTTTTCAAAACGCAGACGGCGTAAGTGAATTTATTTTCATCGTAGAAATATGGGACCGGGACCAATCGACGCGTATTTTTCTTCAGATAAAAATGATGCAAAAAACGTATTTTCGATTTTTTGTAAGTTACAGCGTTCTTTAATTCTTGCAACGATATTCATATTCATTTTGATCTACTCTTTAAAACTACTTTATTAACCCAATTACCTGAAAAAAAAGAAATAATTTTTTGAATTGGCCATGAGAGCAAAGAAATCTGTTTTAAATTCTTAAACAAACCAAAATTCTATACTTTAAAGTGACTTTTCTTTAATACATTGAACTTTCTAGGATGATCTTGCGTGGATTAGTTTCGTTCCAATATACTCACCGTATATTTCTATGACCCAGATGCCTTTCTAATACCTACAGCCAAACGGGGTAATCTGACGTGGTATGATGACATAAATTTAAAAATGCTAGCACTCACTAATGCTCGATACACATATTTTATATTATTTTAGCAATATAAAAGCTCTCAACTGTTACAGTTTGAAAGCCTGTATTTAAAGACCCTTTATTTCACAAAACTTTTCTGATAAATTGTTTGAAATTAATCAGTAAAATGTGAGAAAAAAAAATCAAAAGTTTCCATATCAAGTTTCGAACAAACATAAACGAATGAACATATAAGTATTATAGAAAGATAGTAGAAGAGAAACATGAGTCACAATTAATTTATTTAGTGAAAGGACATGCAAGTACAATGTATGCACTAATAATGAAAGTAAAAATAAATCCAGATATTAGAAAAAAAAACAGAATTCAAAATGCAGAACTTCTAATACGAGTATGTAACACTCTTAACTCTTGAGTAATTTCTCATATTTAATGTGCATGTTTTTCTAAATACATACTCGTAGAAGACATAAATATTTCTCGGTTTTAACAAATTGTGACTGACTGACCCCCAGTTTTTAAAAATTTTCATCGTTTGTGTCACTTCTTTGTAGTCGCAATTTATTATTTTTTATTTCATTTAATTTTGCAACATATTTGCCAAGAGAAGAAATAAAAATTTAAATTTAAATGGAACTTTAATCAACTTAGAAATTCCAAGAAATTACTTGTCATTCATTTTATTTTTTTTTTGTTTTGCACTCACAAAAAAGAAAAAAGAATAGAAACAAAATTTTCTTGGAAACTAAAGTGAGAAGACATTTATAATTTCTGCTTGTTTTTGTTTTAATTATTTTTTTGGGAAAGCGTTGTTATTTTATAAAATAAATCTAATAAACAAATTACTAGAAATTAAATACAAAAATGTATTCCGGCAATTATTTATTACTTTTAGAGAAAAGTTAACTCCTCAATAGCTTTAATTTTAATTCTTGAAGTTGAAGTTACTTATAATATAGTACGTGGTATAGTGGTTATAGAGCTCGCAATTTTAATTAAAAAAACAAGAGGTTTCCCCCCTCAAAGAAGTCCATATACAAAGAAACCGCTCTCTGACATTCAACTCTACGAGTATTCCAACTTAACCATTCAGTACAAAAAAACGAATGACCAGTAGATAAGCGCTACCTATTGGGAAGTAGTAGATAACAGTTCACCTACTTAAAGAATGCACTCACCACAATCAACATACAAGGACAGATAGATCAACTGTTTTGTTAAAAGTAACAATTTGGTTAACTATAGAGAAGTAAAAACTGACTTTAAGCATAAAAGCATAGAGTAGTAGCTAGGCCGTAACCCTACAACAGGGTTGTAATATGGAATTATGTATGTATGTATGTATGCATATTTTAAAGTTAAATAGCTGTGTACTGTTTATAAAAAAAAGTCTATCAAACCATAATAAAATAAACAAAAATTATGAAATAAATTAACCCATATTGTTTTCAATTAGTTTTGCTTATTAAAATCCACAGACGTATAGTTGCCCTTACGTACGTGCATATTTATTCACTCCAGGAAATGTTTTCCACCCTTGGCACAGGCCGCCTTCCAGTCTATTGGCTGGTTCTGTTCCCGTTCAGAACATACGTTGCAATTTTAACCATTAATGTAAAAATATAAGTTTATAATTTCGTGTTCTTTTATCCCAAATTTGTTCTTGACTTAAATCTTTAATTGTGTGATTTTTCTTTTTTTTTTGGCTTTTTCCATAAAATATTTTACAAACTTGTAATGCTTTCTTTAGATATTTTTATTATCAGCTGTTGAGAAATGCCAATTTCTAGTATTTTGTTTCATATTTTATGAAATCATATCATAATTCAACATAAAAAACATTTTCACTATAGTTGCAGAATAAAAATAAAAACATGTTTTTATTTGAAAGTTGTTATTTACATTTAAAATTTGACTATGATTACGGGCCATTAATTCCAAATAACCGCATAATCCTACGCACTAATCGTACGTCTCATAGAGCACATCGTTGTGTGCTGTTGCACAAATCTGAATGAATTTCAACGATGGCATGGGTTACGCTAATTTTCATAAATACTGTGGTTTGTGGCTTCTTTGCCACCAATTCGACAGAACATCCATTTTGATAAAAATAATTTTTTATATGTATTTTTGAATACTATGGTGATCACAAATCAGACTGAATAAATGACAACTAATTTGACAGATAAAGCTTTCATATGGCCGTTAATAACTATGAAATTAAATGTATGTTAGCTTTATCAACTCGAGACTGAGTTACATATATCAAAAATCATTTTTCTTATATTATGAAATTGTTCTAATTTCTGTAGAAAAAAATTAAAATTTGTCGGGTGCTGCTTGTATGTTTTATAAAATTGTTGGGAAAATTTCACCTGATGCTGGTCTAAACCGATGAAAAACAAAAACGCAATTTGATAGCCAAGGAAAACATCAAAGCAATACAGATAACAAAATACTCATCATTTAACTTTTTGGTAACAAACACGTGCAGATAATTGTTTGTAGTTTTTCCAGTTAAATGCGAAATGAGTTAAAAACGAAAACTAAAGTTTGAGAAATATAGAGAAAACTCTTTAGTTTTTAAAAAGAATAAATTAACAATTAGGAATGATGTTTTATATGCCTAATAATGTAGGAAAAGTATATTAAAATAACGCTTGTTAAAACAAGTTAAATCAAGATTTGATTAGAATAAAATGAAAAATAAAGTAAATCAAAAATTAAGATATCCCAGAATGGAATAAGAGTAGTTTAAGTCAAAGTTAAATTCTATTTAAGATAATAATCAAAAAAAAAATTATTAAACAACCCGAACTTAACATGTTTTCGACTCCAGCTGCGGTAGTCTCATCGGAGTTCTTTATTTTCTGTACATATTCATTACAATCATCAATTATTTAACTCACACATTTGTAGAAATCATATACTGGAATTTATATATTTGTAAAGGAATTTATATATTATATATGTAAAGGGTGATTTTTTAGCTATTATCTTTTTGGCAACACTGGTTTAAACAGCTGACGCATGTTTCGTGTTTTGTTTCACTGTCAAACATCTTCAGTTTGGTCTATAATTTAACGATGAATCTTACAAACGAACAATGCTTGCAAATTATTGAATTTTATTATCAAAATGTGTGCTCTGACCATTTTATGGTCAGTTTAATCGACCCTGAAGCGGCTTTTCGGGCTATTGAGACTAAATTTCACACCAAATTTTCATTGTTGGACATTAAACCACCAACACGCTTACGTAGAGTGCGAAATGAAGAAAATATCGCAGCTGTATCGGCAAGTGTTAATGATGACTATCAATTATCAATTCGTCGCCGTTCGCAGCAGTTGGGCCTCTGTTACTCAACGACGTGGAAATTGTTGTCGAAGGTTTGAGGTGTGAAGCCTTTCAAAATACAGCTGGTGCAAGAATTGAAGCCGAACGACCTACCGCAACATGTAACAATGGACTTATTGAGAGGCGAGTTGGCCACCTAGATCGTGCGATTTCACGTTTTAAGACTTTTTTGTAGGGCTATGTTAAAGCTCATGTCTATACAGCCAAGCCAGCTTCAATTGACGCATTAGAAGACAACACTGCAGCATTTATTCGTGAGGTACCGGCTGAAATGTTTGAAAGAATATGACAAAATTGGACTAAGCGGATGGACCATTTTAGGCGCAGTCACGGTCAACATTTGCATGAAATAATCTTCAAACATAAAATTATATGAACTGTACTATCGATTCAAATATAGATTTCATTAATTTTTCTGAATTTTATGTGTTTTTTTTTTTTGAAAAACTTTCCTGTAGCTCTTAAAAGATCACACTTTATAATACTTATATTGAGATAGTAGAAGTAAAGACAAACACAATAAATACATTCCATCATTCTCTTGTTTAATTAATTAACAAAATTACCACTCTTTTCGGATTTCCAGACAATATACCAGGAGTAAGTTAAGATTAAAGAAAATAGATACAAAACGTGTATTATTTAAAATGAATAAGGCACTTATTTAATTGTCATATTACTTAAGGTCAACGACAATTATAGAGTACACCAGAGGTGGGGAACCTGCGGCCTCGAGGCCGCATGCGGCCTCCGCGAGGTTCTTGTGCGGCCCTTTGCCCTAGTACAAAATGGTAGAGTTCAACCCTTTATTTTTGACATTGTCTACTCTAAATAAACTTTAAATAAAAGAAAATTTTAAATTTAGCAACAGTTAAAATACACAGATTTGTGCACACACACACATTTATTTTATTAAATTTGTTCAGAAATTCGGGATTCCCCTTATAAGTATGTGCAGTAGAAAAGAAATCTCTATTTACATATCTATAGTGTTTCTTATGTTTAGTTGCTTTTTTGTTTTTGTAAGTACATAACAGATTTTTTTAGATGCATAAGTATGTGAAAAAGTAAACAAAACTCGGTTTCAGATCTCCTATTTGAGTGTCACACCTTGCTTTGAGTGTCTTCAGCAAACTGTAGTTCACAGTGCGTGATTATAACAATTACACGGTTTTATTGTATTTCTAGAAAGTATACACTTTGTTAAAGATATTAAGTATTTGATATTCGTTTTTTTATCCATCATGTCAAATAGTAAGAGAAGAAAATTGGGTGATGAAAATAGAACATTTAATGTAGAATGGGAGTTAGATTTTTTCTTTACTGCTGAGAAAGATAAAATTATGTGTTTGTTGTGCAATACAGTTTTAAATACTTTAAAAAAAGCGAATGCAAATAAACACTATTTGATTCATAAAGAACATAAATATTTCGCTTTAGAAGGTGAATCACGAAAAGCTGCACTTCAAAAGTTGAAAAATGAGAAACATCATCAGCAAGTATCTTTTAGTGCTTTTGTAAACCAAAATTCCGCTGCAGTTGCTGTTACGTATAAAATAGCACATATACTTGGAAAAAGGGGCAAACCATTTAGTGACATTGAAATAATTAAAGAATGTATTGTTGAAGCAGTGAGTATGTTAGATCCAAGAAATATCGTCAAATACAAACAATTACCTCTTTCAAGAAGAACTGTAACAGATCGACAGCACGAATTAGCGCAAAATGTAACAGAGCAACTTCATACAATTATTCAAAATGAAGATGTTTATTTTTCAATTGCTTTAGATGAAAGCACTGATAAAACAGATTCGGCACAAGTTTTATATTTTATTCGTGCTATAACTAAAGATTTTCAATATTACGAAGAACTACTTGCGCTGGGTACACTAACTGGAAGAACTCGCGGAGCCGATATTTTCAAAAACTTCAAAGAAAATCAGTAATTTAGTCAGTGTCTGCACCGATGGCGCACCTTCCATGAGAGGCAAAAAAGAAGGATTCGTTGCTTTGTTAAAAAAGGAAAACTTAAACTTGAAAAAGTTGATATCATTTCACTGCATATTGCATCAGCAATATCTTTGCACAAAATCTACCATTTTGCAAGACACTCTGGATAGAACCATTGCCATTGTCAACTATATTCGCGTAAATGCAATGCGTCATCGTGAATTTCGGCAGATGCTCTCTTTAGATGAGGAAACGTATAGTGTTGCAATGTGGCAAAAGATCCAAGCGTTTAGAAAAAAATTATCATTTTTCAAAACATTGCTTTGTCGATCAGAAATATCTGCGCAACACTTCCCGGAGCTAGCTAAAATGTTAAATGAGCAGAACTTTGAAAATAAAATATTCGATGAATATGTAGGTGTCTTGGATTGTTTAATAGATGAGTATACTAATAGATTTTCTGATTTTGAGGAGCACACTCCTGCTATGAAACTGGCATTTGAACCACATTTAATAGATATATTCGAGGCTCCTGCAGAACTACAAATGGAGTTAATTGATTTAGGGGAAGATAGTAGCATCAAATCCCTTTTTAACGCTAGAAAGGATCCCATAGAAATCTGGAAAAATGCTGTTGAATATCCATGCCTTCGAGAACATGCTCGCCGTTTACTTTCCTGCTTCGGAAGTACCTACTGTTGCGAGACAACATTTTCTCTCATGTCAAAAATAAAAACAAATTTAAGAACGCAAATTACAGATGCACATTTAGAGGATCAATTAAAGCTGTGTGTTACGAAGTTTGATCCAAACATACAATTACTGTCAAACAAAAAACAAAGCCAAAAAAGTCACTAACTTAGTGAATAAAAAAATATGTTTTATTGTATTTTTTATAATACTTTTATATTATTTTATATATACCTATTTTATACTTAAAATTTTTAGTATTATATATAATTTTTTCTATAGAATGCAATAAATTGTTAAATCTATAGAAAAACTATAATAATTTCACAAAAAGTCACTTTCTTAGGTCAATCAGCTTAGGCGGCCTCTCGTATTGCTGAATAATTTAAATGTGGCCTCTAATGGTAAAAAGGTTCCCCACCTCTGGAGTACACTATTTTAACTTAGTGTACAGTGTGCTTTTGTCTCCTATTTACATGCATGCATTTTCATTTTTTCCACACAGATCTACACTTATTTACTATTTTGAACAAAGACTCAATTTCATATGTTTTTTATGTGAAGTAGTGACACGGAAAAATGTGTGAGAAAAAGAGAAAAATTTTTAATTGTTCACTATTGTGCATATTACAGTTTTTTCCATGTACCAAGCACTTCTTAGGCAATAAATTTAGTACAGTGACTGAGCTTGTATTGCACATGTTTCATAAAATTAAAAGTTTTGCTTAAAAAACTTTAAATGAAATTGAGAAGTTAAATTAACAAAACAAAGTGATTTAAATGTAAAGACTAATAATATCGTCTTCAAATAGAGAAATATAGAAAACCTACATTAAATTAAATGTTAAGATTTGTAAAATTTATATTTTTTGTCAAATAAGAAGTCAAACAGATTAAAAAAAAAACGTAAGCCTGAATAATGTGAAAGAAACGGGTTTAATAATTTAATAAATTAAGCCTACCTTAATAGTTTATTTTTAAACCCACTGTACATGTACTCGTATTGAACTCCAATTATTTGCTTTTGTCCATCCATATGCACTGTTACTGAATCCAACCACAATTTCGCATTTAAAAAATACGTGTGAATATAATCGTTTAACAGCAGTTTTTATTAATACTTTACACCACAATGACGTCCGTTTGACGTCTCAAAGTATTTAAGAAATCAATTTGTATTATTAGACGCCTGTTAAATGCAACCAAAACGGCATTCAAATGTAAAATGAAACCGCAACAGTAGCCGCCAAAATCTAAAGAAAAAAGTATTTCATTTTTTAATGCTAAAGTTACAATTTGTGTTGTTTTTGTATTTGTAATTGTTATTTATTTAAATAGTTTGACTCCGCCCATTTGTATTTTTTATCTGAAAATGTATTTTCTGTAGAATAAACAGCAACAAATTAATAACGTTCAAATACTTGAAATGCAATTGCAGACGAGCACAGAAAATATAAAAAAAAAAACGATATAAATGAATGGGATTTTTCTTTTTAGTTTTTGAGCTCCTACGAAGCAAAAGAACTGCTAAACAGTGGGGAATATTTATTTGTAACACGAAAAATTATTAACTCATACGAGAACTTTTTATATGTTAACAGGTAATAAACGATTTTTTGTTATTGACATCCTTGAATTTAAAATACGATCTAGAAAAAGTTAACATTTTCTGCGGTAGTGAAGTGGTTAGAGCGCTGGCCTATAACACCAAATCGCACAGGTTCAAACCCTAGCCAAGAAGAAAATTAAGAACAAAAATGTGCGGCTTTCGAGAAGTTCACCAAAAAGACGCTGCTCAGTGACATTCAATTTTTTCCACCTTAGGATAGGCATCAAAACGAATAATCAGGAGACCTCCATCTACTCTCAAGTAGTAGATGACAGTTACCTACTTAAGCAGAAATCCTCACCACTTCACAATACATAATCAACATCGAGGCGTCGTGTGTCCAAAGGCAGGTGAGGTAATTGCTGTTGATCATTCAAAGATGAAGGTATAACACTGGTCTTTGAATTGATCAATTGACAGCAACTTCTTTAAGTTTCATACTGTCATATTTGATGACGAAATTCATTGAGTTTGATTTAATAAAATATGAAATGTTTTCATAAAATAGTGGTTAAACTTTTTTTCAAACATTAACAAACGACACCATAAAATCAAATAAGTGAATACGTGCAGTATTCTGCAACAGTACTGCTTGTAAAAAAATTAATAAATAAAAAACGAAAATGAAAATGAAAACTTTGCTTCGAATTGCCATTACTTATACTATCGCTTCTAATATAAAAATCAGTCAAAAATATTAATAAAAACAGAAAAACAAATTCCACTCTTGTTCGACATGATTTTCAGAAACATTTTTTCTGTGTAATTTTAACTGAAAATGGAAAATATTTTACTTACACTGGACACATTAGAGTTGTAATCTATTACATTTTAAGTATTATAAAGTGCAACTGAACATATCTCAACCCACTGTTTTACACTTTCTTTTATGGCTCATTCATAGTCAAGGCGCCCTTCCCGTAATCCGCATCATTATCACTGACATTATCGTTATAATAACAAGCCAGTGTTTAACAATTCCCACACCATTTTTATTCCATTAAATTGATTTTTTTTTTCTTTTTACTATTTTGCCAACAAGAAACTACAAAACCAACTGCATGCGTTGCATGACGACCGTCTTGCCTTGCCTACCCTGTTCTTTTATGCAAATACGCGCTTATACGCTTTAGATCTAAATAATAAAAAAAAGATCTACAAATCAGCTGAAACTAGCTTTTAGCATTTTAAGATATTTTTTTTAAACATTCTCTTACTAGTTTTATTTGACTTATTTATTTATTTATTTTAGTTTTTCTTTTTGTTTTGATTTTAAAAACTAATGACGAAAAGTATGTATAACGCGACAGAAAAAAAAGTGAAATAGATAGATGAACGATTTAAAAATGTATTTGCACTTAAAATGCAATTAATCATTTATTTTATTAGAGAAGCAATGCAATATTTAAGTGGTCCTACTTCTACAACTGCTAAGTACTTACAAATTAATGTGCAGAAAAGAAATTAAAAAAAACATTGAATAGAAATAAAATTAAAATTTAATTGAAAATTCAAGTCAAATCAAGTATTGGTATCTACTCTCTTGGCTGTTGGGGTTGTTAATGTTTTTTTGTTTCCCTCCTGGTTATATTTTGTTACTTTTAATTGAAAATAATAAAAACACTTTACCAGCCTGTATTTTTAATTTCATTTTCTTGATTAAATTGGTTCAACCAACTACTTGTGACTTATTTTTTTACAGCTTTATTTAAGCCAATCAATATTTATTTTATGTATATATGGTGGCGCTAATGGACGGTACGCTTATGGGTATAATTTGACGAGGCAGAAATTTAAAAATTTTTCAGGGCCAATATTTTGAAGTGAAGATATTTATTTATTTTTTTAATATTTTATAGACAGTGCTATTAGAAGGTCATGTAACTTTTTCAAATACAGAAGTCAAAGACCTATAGTTTTAATTGATATTTTTATTTTAAATAATGAAACAGTTATTTTTAAATAGAGCTGTTCGAAACTTAATGCTTCATAAATTATAATTTATTATTGATGGTACTCCAGGATATATTTTAGTCCTGCTGAAATCACATGGCCATAGTCTTACTACTCAAAAGACGGAACTACTCTTACTAACTAGGAGGTGCATACCGACTAAGATTGACTTGCATGTCGGTGAGATCACATTGCGTACACAGAAAAAAATATCACCAAAATTCAATCAACAAAGTGGGTTGTTAATGTAAAATTTTATTTTTAATATGTGTTTTATAAATACAATCAAATATTTTTTTGATATTACAAATATTAGGATTTATTTTCAACAAATTATGCTAATTAAAATTGTTGTTATTATTTAAGCAATATTTTCAAAAACAAGAAGACTTAGTTATAAAAAAACAACAAAAACATATGAGATTTATAAGGAAGTTTAACAAAAATATTTATTGAAAGTGTTGAAATTTTTCCAACAATTGGGTTGTTAACCACAATTGTTGAAAAAAGATGGTAACGTTACATTTTTTTCTTTTTTCAAAGTAAACTTTGACAAAAAAAAATAAAATAAATTATTACGGTACCATACATTTTCTATAAAAACGATTAAATAAATTTTTTGTTGAAATCTTTTCTTTAGGTTAGTTGCGCATATTTAGTACAAAAACAACATTATAAAAATTAGGAGTGACGTGGTGTAATGGTTAGAGCGCTTGCATACAACACACAACAGCCCAGGTTCAAATCCCAGCAAAGGAGAAAATGAAGACGATTTAATTTAAAAAAAAAGATTGATAAAATAGTGCAACAAAAACATTTATTGAAAGTCTTGTAATCTTTTCAACAAATAGTTTGTTAACCACAATAATTGAAAAAACATGGTACCGTTGCATTTTTTTTTCTTTTCTTAAGGAAACCTACAATTGTCGTATTTGTATTTACAAAAACCATTGTTAGCGCAAAATTGAATAATATTTTAATTGTATATACAAAAAAATTTGTTGTATTTACAATCTAGTTTTTTCTGTGTACTCAACAATGTGTAAAAAATTTTGACATAAAGTTAGACTTGAGGATGACTTATTCTATCCAGATACTACATGTGCCAACAAAGGTAGCCAAGGTAGCAGCACAACTTAGCCGACTTATGGTAAATATAGTTGCTCAACTCACAATAAACGGAGGCTACTAATGGAAACAAGCGGAAGTATTCTTCTTTATGGATGCGAATGATGGGCGAAGTATTACGGTATAAGAAGAGAGCTAATGTTCTACTTGCACTTTAGAAATTATCGGCACTGAGGATCACGTCTGCACAACACACGGTAAACCGCAGTGTTTCCTGGTGCAATACCTGTAGATCTCATAATACAAGAGCGGATGATAATATTGTGAAAGAAACAGGACAACACCCTCCAACGCGGCGATGAGAAGCGGATAAGACTTGATACTCTGCAGGCTTAGTAAGCAAGGTGGACTGCAGAGACCAAGGACAGATGAACTGCCAGGCTCATTCCGGATCTTGTAATCAGGCATGTTAGAAAAACAGGTGAGGTCAATTACTACTTGACCGAAATGCTTTTGGATCACGGCTACTTCACGAAATACCTGCATAGAATAGGCAAATGCCGAAACCCTTATTGCTTTTACGAAGAAATCGAACAAGTGGACAATGCCGAACACATGGGCTAGGACGATCAAAGGTCGGATACGGCCGATAGGAAACCACTCTGAAGTAATGCTTTGTGCGGTTCCCGGGTAGATTACTTTCCAGTGGAAGAGGAAAGGAGGGGATTTTTTAGTCGGTATTGTTGAGTCCGACATAACACAATGGTGATGACCTTGTGTATGCGTATAGGCATTTTTCCTCCTTACCCGCCAAACAAAAAAAATTTTAGTTAGTGCTTGTATAAATTAACTTCTACCTATATTTAAACCAATTCATGGCATTCTATTCCATAGAGAAGGGACTCAAATCGAATACTGGGTTGTAACATTCCAGCAGATTTCTCTTCCGGATTCAAGATTCTGACGAAATTTTAGGTTTTTTGAAAGTTTTGCTATTTTGAGTAAGATATTGTTTTTGTTTTTTTATTTTATGACAAGAAAAAATTTTTCGATCTAATTAAGAGGCAAAAATTTGCTGAAGAGAGAAAAGCAATATTTCGAATAGTTCACAAGATATAGACTTAAGAATCAGTACATGTTTTTTGAAAATTGTACACCACCTAGTCGAAAACTTAAAAAATGAGTTAAAAAAAAACCTTAGCTAATAATTCTAAATCCAGCTAGGGGTTTTCTTCTATGTACCATCATAAGCTTTCAGATTTTGTGGGTCTTAATTATTGGCTCAAGATTTTAGTGCAGTACTGTGTATTAAACTCCTTAGGAATGAGACAAATTGATGTGAATTTATCATTCAAAGTCCAGTGTTACACCTTAACCCTTGAATGATCAACAGCAATTGCCTCATCGTTGCATGTTGATTGTGTGGTAAGTGCCTTCGTTAAGTAGGTTTAGTAGGTTTGGCTGTTATCTGCAACTTCCCAATAGGTGGGGATCTCCTTATCATTCGTTTTTTGTTGACATTGGTTAAGGTGGAATAGAGTGGAATGTCGAAAGCGGTTTCGTTGTAGATGGTCTTATTGGACGGGGGAAACTCTTATTTTTAAATTATAACTTTTTAAAAAACCGCAAACCTTTGGTGAGATTTGAACCTGGGCCGTTTGAGTTTTTGTGCAAACGCTCTAACCACTATACCAAAGGATTAATTCGTATTTTTGCTATGAATCTTAGAAATTTCCTGAATTAATTCAAATGGAAAACAATTTGGCTAAAAGAACAGTTTTTTTTTTTTAATAAAGATTATACTGAATTCTTCGCTTTTCACCATTTACTCTTCGTGTACATTCTTCAATAAAGTTGTTAAGCCATAATAAAAAATGTTGTTATTTGTTGGTTTTTTAATTGACACTGCAATTGCAATTATCACTTGAAAATATGGTTGCTAATCACAGGAAATAGAGTAAAACTAATGCAACATTTTTGTTTGACTTGTTTTCTTTATTAAAATAGCCTGAACAGGTTGGTATCATTAACATTTAATTGCAACAAAAAAAAAAGATTAAAAAAAAGAAAAAAACTCAAAGACAGAAAAAATAAATAAATTTATAATAATTTTAATGAGAACTGATACTGGTTTTATATGGCGTCAAGTGGTTATTTTTCTTTAATATTTAACTTTTTAATTAAAATAAAATTATTATGAATGTCAAATACTTTGTTGCTATTATTTTTGGCATGAAAAGGTGTATAAAAAAATAACATTAAAATTAAAGAAAGATATAAAGCGTAAAAAATTTTAAATCAAGTTCAATAAATAATAATTTTTTTATAAATTTTAAATGACCGTTGAGGCGAGTAACTGTTTTTAAGACCATAGTGCTTAATGCAATAGAATTATTATAAACAGGCCTAAGCACTGAGAGTAAAAACCTTTTCAAACTTTTTCACTCCTTCATTCATAGGGTACTGTAAGTACTTCGACCTGTAGATCTATCAACTTAACAAGGTTTCTATAGTATCTCTTCCAGTTTCGTCTCTTTGACGATCTTCAAAATGTCGGCCGATGCCAACTTACTTACATAGAATTTGGCGTTTATCGATCTTGAAAGGTAGCTAACAGTATCTAAGTTTATTTGAAAACTGCTGTCGTATATATTTGATTTGACTTCATCATATTTCGTAGTCTGATAATATGTTATACTAAAATACAATTTAGGCTTGGCAGCGAATGGGTTAATACAATTCTAGAATATAAATTAATGTTTTATTTTTATAGTTGCCTAAAACCGTCGTGCTACGCCTAAACCTTTCACTACAATTTGACCATATTTTGTGACTGATGATTTTAAGTGACTACGTAGTAATTCATGCTAAATCTAGAAACAGTAGCTGTAAACGATCTGAAGATATATACATAGAAGTAAATAGTTAGTTTATGTGGGAGGTACCACGCCCACTTATATGCCCTTTTTTCTACTAATAATTTTTATTAAATACGAAATTAATTACACCAAGTTCTGTAATTTTATCTTCAGCCCTTTAGAAAATATAAAGAAATCAATATTAAGCTAGTATCGAAGGTGCCACGCCCACCTATCCAATTCCGCGCACTTTTTGGCTGATGATTTGCCTTGGCTTGAAGTCCTTCAGATAAATTTCAGAGAATTTAGCTTTAACTGTTCTTTAGATATAAAAAAATCAGTATTTGGTTTGAATGGGTTGTGCCTAATTCCGCTCTAAAAATATAGAAAAATCAGTATTTAGTTTGTAACCTATTTTTCTTTCGGTAGTTGAATGTATCTATGTTCCAAATTTCAACAAGATCCCTTCAGTCGTTTAGGCATGATTGACAGACAAATAAAAAAAGAAACAGACTTACAAAGCGATTTATACTTATAATATATGGATTACATGGATTTCGACTATATTTTTGAACTCTTTCTCATGATATTTATTCCACAAAAAACTTGTACTCTCATAGATTAAATAAATTTCTAAAACATGTGTTTCACATCTAACGGATCTCAAAGATACAAATAATTGAATAAATAATGGGAAAAAAATTTAACCGGTTCGGATTACAGATAAACTCGTTATTTGGTTAATTCCTACCCTGCTATTATTGTCAATTTAATTAAGTTGTTGTTTTTGCAGCAGTGGTTTTCTAGCAATGGCAACAAATGAAATTGCAATAGAAAATAACAAAAACCGCTGTTAAATTCATTTAAAAAACTCACAAATAGACAATAGACTGTAACACACTATGAATTTTTATCACAAAAACAACAAAAATACCAGACACGTAATAAGTTTCTTGTATATGTTAAATCGTATTTACATATATTTTAATCTTTGGGAAATATTTACATTGTCAGCCAATAAATATTTTAAATTAAGTAATACTCGAATTATCGTTTTTCTTTAAATTTTGAATTGTTTGAATTGCAAAAAAAGAAATGTAGTTTAAAAGTAATTTTTATATTCTAAACCAGCAGTCTAGCTTGAATAGAATAGCTTAGGTTAACTAAACTTACACAAAATTCCTAATACCGTAAGATCTGAATTAACTACTTCACTACTAGAGTTAGAAACATTTCAAAATAGTTTTAGCAAATGGTACCAATGTTTATTGAACTTAAAATCAACATATTATTCTCATTATTATCAGCTTATCTGCACTATGGTTAAATATCAACTCTCATACTCGCCCACAGATACATAGATTCCGATCTTAAATAAAATTCAGCATAACGTGGACTTCTAATCGCATCAGAATTTGTTAGTGTTTCTACCCAAAGTCATAGAAGTCTCTTGCTGTTGAGTATAGAAGACTTACAGATAAGGTGGCAAATTGAACTTTTTGCATACATGGCTTTTGCCCATTGTTTAATAAGGTCAAGGATACATTTAGGCTTATTTTCAGCCATGGTAACATTGTCATTAAAGCTTAATTTTCCAGCCGGTAATATATGTACCTAAAGAAATAAATGAGTTCACTAACTTCAATCGATGACCACCGAGTGCATAATAAACACCAATAGAATTACCTCCAGAAAACTTTTTAATGTTCGGGTTTAATTAACGGGTTGTTATGGCCAGCTAAGTAAGTAAGTAAGTACAAAAACGAAATAATTCGTTAAAAAAGAAATTTTTTTTATTATTAACTCTTGTTAAATCAAATTCATGTTAAAAGAAAATTATGTGTATTGATCTTTCAAATATAAATTTAGTCTTTTATCAGTATTTTTTTCAGTTAAAAATTCTATTGGTATTAAAAAAGCACCCGTTATTTATACATTTATATTTTATTTATGCAATAATCTTCAAACATTAAATTATACGGACCGTACTATCGATTCAAATAAAGATTTCATTAATTTTTCGGAATTTTGTGTTTTTTTTTTGAAAAACTTTCCTATAGCTCTTAAATTTCACACTTTATATTTGCTTTTAATAACACACAATGCTCTCAGAAATAAAAATATTTTGGAAAAACAAAAAATTTAGTTTTAATGGAATTTTATAGTACCTTTATAAAGTAATTAATTAAATAATCGTTTTAAAACATTTTCGGAGAATTCTAAATGGGAAATATTTACTGTTATGCACTTAAGAAATATTCATAAGCCCCTTATTAGTAAATGTTACAATTTTCTTACACTTATTTAATATTTTTTCTGCGTTTAAAGAACTGATTGCATAATTATTTATAAAAAATAAAAACGAAACAATAATTAAGAAATTCAATTGCATGTTACTGAGAACAGAATTAAATATTAAAGAGAAATAAATAGATTTAAAAAACGTTATTCATTTAGTCATTTAAAGTAATTAAAAATTTATAACAATTGGTTTTAACTCTTCTGTTTGGTTTTGTAGTCATTTGGTTATAAAAAAATTAATGCCAACTGTGTAACATCAATAGCAATAAATAATTTTTTATTACAATAACGAATAACTAACGATGCATTTATCAGCAAAATTTGTTTCATTAATAAAAGAAAACTATTAAAAGTAAAATATTCCAGCAAAAAAAAAACAACTTAATGGAATCATTGATGAAATCAACCTCAATTAGTTCTATTTTCAGTGAAACATCAATAAATTTAAGTGGACGAAACACTTGAATAGTATTCGTTTTGCTATGAAAGAGGTGTTCTAAAATATTAAAGTCAGCTTTTAAAAATACTTTTTTCCTGATTTTTTCATTTCGAAATACTGAGTCGTTTTTTATTTAAAATAAAGTTGCCAATGGAATGTCGAGCTAATAAGCTCAAGGTGAGTGCTTATCATACATGGGCATACTGCATTACTTTTTTACTTCAATACGTAAACCAGTATTCAGTAAAAAGTACTGATTATTGAAAAGAAAAATCAGTATTCAGTAAATTTTACTGATTACTGAAAAAAGAAATCAGTATTCAGTAAATTTTACTGTTTACTGAAAAGAGAAATCAGTATTCAGTAAAAAGTACTGTTTACTGAAAAAAGAAATCAGTATTCAGTAAATTTTACTGATTACTGAAAAAAAATCAGTATTCAGTAAAAAGTACTGATTACTGAAAAGTAAAATCAGTATTCAGTAAAAAGTACTGATTTGTGTAAAAAAATTCAGTAAACATTAAGTGAAATCAGTATTCAGTAAAAAGTACTGATTTGTGTAAAAAAATTCAGTAAACATTAAATGACTGATGGTAGATACTGTGTGTTTTAAAAATGATACGCATTGCTACTTACATGAATAGTGGCATAACTGAAAAACTGCAAATTACAAATTTGTTGTTCTTTGTAGGACCGAAATTAAACAAAAAATTTAGTGAAACTCAGTGAATTTCGTGTCTGAATCAAAAAAATAATTTTTTCTGTGAGTAGTGATAGCGGACGATTAGATATTATACTTCTCGCTTAGTTAATAGAACTAAAAGCATAAGTTATAAAAGTTTGGCTGCAACCGAAAGCGACCGGTGCTCGTAACCCTGAAGTTATATTCGTAGTTCGTATTTAGTTGAATACAAGATATCCCGAATTTGTCTTGTATTCGTATTTGGTTGAATGTAGGATCTCCCGAATTTTTCTTACGTATTGCGTTGAGCACAAGATCTACCGAATTTGTCCTGTACTCGTATTTAGTTGA
Organism: Metopia argyrocephala; assembly: GCA_963576795.1. NCBI lineage: Eukaryota > Metazoa > Arthropoda > Insecta > Diptera > Sarcophagidae > Metopia > Metopia argyrocephala. The sequence continues at coordinate 42,940,995 of OY756211.1, read as the reverse complement.
ATACAAGATCTCTCAAATTTGTCTTATATTCATAACTTGCACTTAACCAAATAGAAGATCCCCCGAACTCATCCGGTATTCGATCTAGAGAAGTAGCGCCCTTATAGTGTAAGTATTTTAGATTAAGGAATTCTAGTTTAAGGTATTCGTTCAATAAATACTGTGCTTTTCATTTGAAACCAACAACACCTACCGTTTAATCATTTGAAAGAAAGCACATTGTAAAGATCCTGGACAGCATACCTCAGCTGGGAAAATAAATTGCATTACAACTCGTGCTTTATTGTTATTTATTTTATGAGAAAATGTGTTTTTAATTGCCGGTAGAACGCACACTAAATGACTGCTTTACATGCATATGTCTCTTTCCATACTTTTTTATATACAGTGAAAATAAAACTGGTCGAATATAATTTCGGATACCAAAAGCAAAATATCAAACAAATACGAATCCCTACCTATAGAAAATATGCGCCGAATTTTTAAAAATTCAAGTGGTGTCTAAAGTTATAGTTTTGTGCCACCTATTGAAACACACATAGTTTTCCCTTAGTTGATCCAAGAACCTCCAAATATTTTTGAATTCGTCTGATGTTGTATGATATCCAACCCAAAGAAGAGAAACATTACCACGATTTATGGCCTTGAGAAGATATGCTCTTAGTTTCGTTGAAATCGGTACAGTTTCTTTTAAGTTCGCTTTGTTGACTATATAAAAAATCGTACTTGTATGCTTCTTTAAAAATAGAGGTGATTTTTAACTTACGTATGCTGCCGCATCCCGCCTAAACGCTTCTACCGATTCTAACCTAACTTATAATGAGGGTAGGGTACTGGGATGTACATGGTTTATATTAATTTTTGTTTAAACTCCGCAAGTTGTCCTTAATTTGAGTATACTGAGAACTGTTAAAGGTGAAGCGTAATGCAAATCATTACTTAAAAATTTGGCGTAACTGGACAAGTGGGCGTAGTACTTCCCAGTCTAACTAAATTTTGAGTTTTTGATATCTTGAGTACTGGTAAAGTTCATTTCTTATATAGAAAATTTCTTATTTTATGGTTTACTAGTACAATAGATAAATAGAGAATGAACGAGTGTCAACTTCGAAGCAGTTTCCGACTTTTCTTATTTCTTAAATTTATTTGTAGCAGTTACGAACAAACTCTCATCTAGTTTTACAAGGATTCAAATACACTAATTTTTAGACAAATAATTTCCCTTTCTATTTCATCTACTTTTCCTTTATTTTTTTGTCTTGATTTTATTTATTTCGTTTTTTTTTACATATTTTCCTCTTAATGTTTTGAAAAAGTTTTTTATATAAAAGTGTTGTTTGAATAGTTGGTGATTTGTTTTGAATTGGGGTATATTTTAGATAATAATTCTGTAAATTTATTATATAATTTCATCAAGGATTTTTGTTATTTTGTATAGCATTGAATTAAATTGTAACATTTTATTATTAACCCTTTAAATGTTCAAAATTACAAAAATTGTTTCTACTCATTTATTTAAAGAATTTGAATTAAAAATGTTGGTGTTTTTATTAATTATTGTAATTAAATGGTGGATTACATAGTTTTGCTATTGCGTTTTTTTAACCGCAATAAATTTTTTATTAAAAAATTGCGATCACTAATCGGAGTCTTGAAAACTATTGCAATCATATTTATACAGCAATCAGAATGACTGCTGACACCCGGCAACTTGGGCTAAATTTAAGTTGAACTTGAACAGAACTGGAACTCAAATCTTTAAATTTTTTAAACCTTCAATTATACAATAATGCAGTGTTTAATGGGTTAACAATTATGAATTCATTTACCATTTAAATTGTTATAGAGAAAGAAATTTCATTTTAATTCAAATTCTCCTCTAAGTTTTATAATTTCTATATAATTTTCGTCTTTTTGTTTTGGTTTTACACGTTTTTTAAATACTTTTTTTTAACTTTAATTTCGTTTACAAGTATAATTACAGTTTTTTTCTAAGGCAACTGCAGTGCAATTTTTCTTCATATACGAGTGCGAAATATTATTTAGTTGATGTTTTCTTTTGTTGTTGTTACTTTTTTGTTATTATTTTTGTTGTTGTAAAATGAAAACTTTTATTTACGAACTTTTCTTTTTTTATACAATTTCATTCGTATATTTTGTTCATTATTTATGCAAAAGGTCACGTGTTGTTGCTACTACTGAAGCTGCTGCTGATTTGCATTAAAAAAAATTATTATGGAAAAAAAACATATTTTTGTTTGTTGTAATTGGAATGCATTAGCGATGAAATTAAAAGTACTCACATTTTTATAAAAAAAAACTAAAACAAACTACTGGAAAGAAAATTAAACGCGGAGTAAAGGGATTATTTGACATTTTACCTGGTAATTCAAAACTAACTTATTGCCAAAGGCAGACAGCGAATTTTTCGGTTGCAATTATTTATCAATCAGATATTCTCATCATTGGATTATTGAAAAAAAAACACATTAAACTCTCCTATACAGGGCTTTCCTATTTTTGCGACAATAACAAAATCATACCACTTGTAGTCGGGGTTATTAAAATCCAAATCTTTTGAAATCTTAAAAATTGTTCGCTTATCAGGTCTAATTTGGACTAGCCTCCATTATTCTTTACAACAAATATTGAGGCTTTAAATTCATATATTCTTCTCATATTACCGCAAACCTATATGCCATGGCGTAGGGCAAAAAATTAGTACGAAAAGAGAATTAAAAAAAATCCTAAAAAACAAAAACCACAGCTTTGGGAAAAAAACACAAAAAATATTGTATCCTTGCAAATGTATTCCAAAGAGAATCGTAGGAAAGGAAAACAAATAAAATGTGAATGGTGGCAATATGTAACAAATTTGTTTTCGTACGAACTTGTTAACCCAGTTGGCCTTGTTTTTAATGCGATGAGTGTTTCACAATAAAGAAATTCTTCACGATATTCATAATAATTATTTTAAGTATTTTAAATCATCGGCAAAAATCTTACAAGAGCAAACAAGTGAAAATTTCGATCATCTTAGATACATGCATGCATAATTGGCCATTACAACACTGTTTAAGGGTAACGACCTAGCTCCTAGCAGAAATTATGTTGTGTGTGTTAATTTTTATCCATGAGTACCGGGATCTACAGTTTAAAGTCAACTACGAACAATATGTTTGAGAAGCTTGTTCATGGCAATCAGGTACTCTCAGAGCTTTTGCCAGTAGACTACTGAGATGTAGTCGCCGAAAGAAATAATTTGTTCATATTTTTTTTTCAAGATGTCAGAGCTGAGATTTGAACCCGGCGCTATCGTCTTAGTAAGAGCCATCCCTAAATAAAAGCGGCAAGCGGAACGCTTTCCAACGCTCAGCGCTTACGCTGAACCGCCATTCCTAAATAAGAGCGGCAACGTTTAATAATAAACTTAATAATAAACTGCATTACTCTATTGGTATTTGTAACATAAACTAAATTTTATAGTGTTATTTTATTTATTTTTATTATATTTTATTTATTTATTTTATATTAATATTTATTATCTTCTATTTTGTTTATTTTTTGCCTTTACGAATAAAACATGGTTATGCAAATAACATATCTTTATACCACAACCCTGTGTTTTTCCTTATTGTTTCCATTTTAGTTGCCTTTGGGACCAACATTACTATTAAACGCTCTGTCAAAATTGGATTTTCCAATTGCAAAGCGTTGCCGCCGCGTTATTTTGGGATGCTCCATATAAATTGTATGGGCATGAGAAAATTTGACAGCTAGAAAACGCTTGCCGCTTTTATTTAGGGATGGCAGTAAGCCAACACGTAAACCACTAGACCACGGCGAAAAAAATTTGATTTTGATTTCTCTACATCAGAATTGTGTGCGAACAAAACGAATAAGAAAAAGAAAAGAGAAAAACTCAACAATGTCAAAATGAGTCACTTGCCTTTTTGCTTTCATTTGATGTAAAACACCAAATAGTTGCATAGACATACAATCACACACTATACAATAGACACGTACAAACACAGAGTTGCAATTGTTCACAAGAAAAATAGTATTTTATTTGCTATTTTTATAGAAATTCATTAAAAATTTTCAACTGGCAACGCTCAGTGACTGTTGGCTTCTGCATTATGAAATAGGCTGAAAATTTGTGTTTACGACTTTTAGAAGACAATGTCGACAATTCGGATCATTATACCCAGTGGTGGATTTACGCCTAGGCCCGTTAGGCCCTAGCTATGGGCGGCATAATTTAAAGGGCGCTGAAATTGAAAGGTACTTAAATGACTACATAAGCAATTTAAATAAACATTTATTTGGCTAATTTTCGTTTTAATCAAATGCGGAATTTTTTTTCACTGTAGATTATATGATTTAGCTTTTAACTAGTGGTATGACACATTACTACTGGAGTGGATTTGGCTCAGAACTTTGGTGTAGTTGTAGATTCGTATCATATTCATATTTAAAATATCGATTAACTTGCTATAATTCTTAAGGACTTGAAAATGTTTAAAGATTTTTGAAATTTATACCAAATACTGGATACCAACCTAAATACATTAAAATGGCTGTATTAAACACTACAGAAGGAAAGGCTGGGACATAATGAATTCCTGTGGTCAGTCAATTGAAACACATAAACTCTGAATAGATTAAGTGCCTTGAGCTGCCTACTCTCCGAATATCCTAGTTACGTCTCCAGATAAATCTATACCCTAAGCAAACTGTGTAATTTGTAATTCGCCAATAAGGCGAAAAATATTTTTTATATATAAAATTTTATACCCAAAAATCTCTCTTATACTCGACATAATATGTTAGAAGAAGATTGGTCTGGAATAATTGATGCAATAAGCATTATTATAGAAAACAAAGACGAAAAACATAAATCCACGATTCGAAGCTATTGGATTGTAACTAAAAATATAGCAACTAGAAGCAGCAATTCAGTCATTATTTGGAATGAAAATTTTAGATCGTTGTTGACATTGCACACTGATATATCATCTGTTATGCAAATTTATGATTATAAAATGAGGCTACATTCTCAACAACATTTCTTTGAATTTAAAAAAGGCCAAAGGCTATCTGTAGTTCAAGGTTATTATCAATGTGATACTAGGCGCAGAAAAGTGCAGTCAGTTCGATAACGGGTAAATGAAAGACAACAAGAAGAATTATATATATCTCATAGCTTGTAAAGTTCTCGCTTTTAGGGGAGATGTAATGTCTAGTTTTCCTATCCGAAGAAAAAACCAAATCTATTCAAAAGGTACGATTGTTTCCTTTCTAGTATGGCTGAGAAATGAGAAACCTGTTTATGTTGGGTTATCATATTCATTATTTATATGCAAAGACTCGTAAAATATTTAGGTTTTCAAAAAATTTCGGAATTCTATTTTTGTAATGCTCGACAAAAACTACCAGAATAGTAGGTATTTCTTTTGTGTTACACCGTGGTATCCCTAATGAAATATTAATGACAAGAACAGTCAAAAGTTTCTTCAAAACACTGTTAACGACAATTATGTCTATGGGGTCACTTTACAAAGTACGTATATATACAGTGATTTGGTTCTGTAGAGTGAGAGAGAAAGAGAAAGGTGAAGTGCTGTTGTTGTTTAAAAATAATTTAATTACTGGGTATGTTCCGCAAAACGTTTTCGAGCGAAATTGAATTCGAATGAACTTTCAAATTCCTATATAATTATAATATAAAAAATAAATAAATATATAAATTTATAATATAAAAAGGTTTTAATACTTTTTGTTTTTTACTCGCTTAATGACCATTAAAGTAACTTCTCTAAGTATCAATTCTATAAAATAATTTGTACATTTATGTTTTATTTGCCTTTGAAAAAACACGCGATTTCAATTTCACTCGAATTCTTTTTACAGAACTCACCTGTACATGTGTATGTATAGGTGGTACATATATATTTTTTAAATTTTTCTTGTTTTTCTTCATATAACACTTACATTCTATCTTCTTTACCTTGCTGTCTGTATTTTTTGTTTTTCTTTATTTTCTTTCCTTTCCTTTCCTTTCCTTTTTTTTTGTAATTGTTGTTTTCTTTTTTAATCCTTAATTAGTGTGTGTAACAAAGTGCAAATTAATCCACTTTTAGTTAATTAAATTGCTTATCGTGTTATTGTTGCTTTTGTTGTTTATTTATCCATTGAAAAGCACAGTGGGTGGTGGGTTTGTGTCTTATATTTTTAGGTTTTTTTTGAGAGAATTTTTATAATTTAATTGGTTTTTCATTTTTATTTTGCTTAAACAGATTTAAAAATTTTTTCACATGTAATTTTAATTATTAAAACACCATGTAATTCCTCTATTTGTATTACTTTTTTAACACACTTTTTATATATTAATTTTTTTTTCATTTATAATATGCCACTAAACAAACACTGCAATTAATTATTCGTTTTATATTTTAATTAATATTTTTAGTTATTTTTTCTTTTCTTGGCTTTAATTAAATAATTTTTAATATTTTATTTCAGTTGCATTTGCATTTTTAATACGAATTAATCTGCAAAGAAATAAAAATATGGAAAACAATGGTTCAATTGGTAAGTAAATGAAATTTAATATTAAATATAAAAATTTATGCACTCGTATAATTAAAAAAGATTAAATCAAATATTGCTTTTATAAAACATTTTTCTCAATACAAGCAAATTAAATAATTCATATACAAGTAATTACATTATAAGGGATATCCAGCAAAAAAAAAAAAAAAAAAAACATTAAAGTGATTCTGAAAAAACTCTTAATAATTACAAGAAATGGATTCAATAAATTTTAAATGCATTCCATACTTCGAATTTTATCGTCAGTACTGCTACTGCTTAAAAAGCAGAAGAAACACATGATTTGCAATGACAGGGTTGCATTACGAGAAAGAGCCAAAAATCATTTGCTAAGGTAATATCACTATCAGGCCTTACCATAGCTATCAAAGAAGTCTTGGTGAATTACGTTAAAGATGCTTAATTCTAAAACTAAAAGATTATCCTGCTAACAACAAAAAATTTATTTGTTTATTAAACTATTGTTTACCCAATTGACGTTTAAGATCGAAACAATACTCTACCTGTTTTACTCTCGTACATGAGTGCTAGTAGTCTATAGTTTTTATTATTAATTCCAGCACTTAGGGGATGGCCTCTATTAATGCACAACATTGTGCTTTTCTAGGAAGGAATGAAAGGGAGAAAGAGGGAGTAGTGCTTGTGTACATTTGATTTAAATATATTAATGTCGTAATTTGGAGGAAGAACATTCGCTGAAAGATTGTTTCATAAACGAGCGATGCGGCTAAAATATGAATCCTCTCTACAATGAAAAGTGCGGTTCACACGACAATCAACTACAAAAGCATGTGCTCTAAGATATGTATGATTACTCCGGAAAAATATGCGATTATCCGGAATCAAGTGCTTTATTTTATCAAAGCACGCCACATTGTGACGGTGCTCGAACGAATCGATGGTGTTGGATACTTTACCGTCGCTGAGAAGCACCTTTGCTTTTTCTTGCACACGGTCGAGAAGCCCCAAACTATACTTTGAAGCACCGGTTCATACATGACAGTTGTATTCCATCCTAGGTTGGATAAGGATTTTGTAAATATAGAGAAGGTCAGATGGAGTGAAGTAGTTAAAAAACCGAGGCACTTGAATGCTTCTTTCGACACTTGAAATATGTGATCATTCCAATATCCGCCCAGAATATATCCCAGAATATCTGCCTCCTCCATATTTACTTTACCCATACTCACAGTTGATAATACAATTCTAGTAGGAAATAAAAGTAAACTGAACTGCCAAAGGGTTTTAAAAAGTTAGCTCGAATTTAATGTTTATGGCCTCTTGAAGTGGGGTTATATTTTCACTATAAAAATATTTAATGGAATGTAATCAAGCGTACTTATTGTGGAATTGAATCCAATGTGGAAAAATACATATATTTTTATCCTTAACTCCAACAAATGATAGGGCGATATAGGCGTGGTTAAATATAAAAAATATAAATTTTGCATTAAAATGCGCTACATGACATTCATAGTCTTTTTCAGAAAACTTTTAAACTATCCTAGATCAACTGAATCATTTCCCATTCCCGTTGTGGCTGGCGGCGATGATCCAAAAATTGTTACGCCTCTTTAAATTTTAACTAACGATATGTTTCCTTTAATCTGTAGGAATTCTTTGTATAAGTATTAATTAATTTTTGGGGACAGGGATGGATATTTCTGCAGTAGTAACAATTAATTGACAAAAACAATCTTGCGAATATATAAAAAAAGTCAACCAGAAATGATTACAGAATCGAAATCATGACGATATTACGGTATATAAAGAGCACTAACACAAGTTCCTCGTCAGGACATTTCTTATTGCCTTCTTTGTTTTATAATTTATTATATGGGAGTTGATTTTATTCAACAATTATTTATAAGAACAAAGGGGGTGCAACATGTATTATTAACATTTACATTTAATAACTAATAATTCCCCATAATATTTTTTAAAAGTTGATAATACTTTCTATTTCGAAGACAAGTTTTAATGGAAAATATATACTGGAAAGTACTCTTTGAACTCAGGTATAATTTTCATTTTCAAACATAAAAACACCAGAATATAAGTCATCACAATAGCCAGCGAAATAGGCAGCTACTTTACCTAATAAATCGCCCTGTCGCCAAATCAATAATAAAGACGCCAAACAAGATTTAAAATCAATACATTTGATAGCCTTAATAGAGAGACAGAAAGCACTTAAAAGAACGTATTTATTATTACGAAATATCGCTCGAAAAGAAAACAAAAATACATTTAAAATTTGTGTCTTCATATAGAAAGCTTAACAGTTTATAAGAATCCACTGCTTCTTCACCAATTCTTTATAATTATTTTATATCTTGAGTTTCATTATTACCAAAATTTGCAAAAAACAAAAAATGTTTTTTTTTCTTAATTTAAAAAATTTAATTATTTTTCAATTATAAACTCATTAATTTGTTTAGTTTTTAAATCTGCTTAAACTAAAACCACTTAAAAAATAACGAAATGAAATGATTAAAAACACATTTTTTTTTTGTTCAAATATTTTGTGTATGATTTCATCTCTTTTAAATGAATTTTTTTTTTCAACATCTCAAGCAAAAGGAAATACAAAAATACGAAATCAAAAAATTAAATATAAGAAATATAAATATAGAACAACAAATTAAAAATTTAAATGTTGTTGTATATTTTTTTTCTTTCTGATTTTGTGTTAAACAATAAACAAATTAATGAAAATTTCTCACGCTTTATCGCTTTAAAAAAAGCAATTAAATATTTAAAAAGTTCATAAATGTCAGTAAATGGATTTTGCGCTGTTTTTTTCTTATTTTTCTTTCCTCTTGTTTCGCTCTTGTTTTTAACTCTTTATGCATAATTTAATTAATGGGATTTTTTAAATTAAGAAAAAACATTTTTTTTTGCACATGGACAGACTGTATAATTTTAAAGGCGAATATTTAATACAAAAAACAAAACTTTAAATACCAAAATTAAGAAAACGAACCAAAAATCCAGAGCACAGAATACAATGAAAACATGTTTACAAGCAGCCAATAGCCAGAAAAAGAGCAACAGAAATAGTCACGCAAATATTAAAAATTTATTTTAAAAAAATAATAATACACCAATACCCCGGTTTGCGTCGCTAATTGGGACTGAAAAAATGAGACGCAAACCGAAACGACGCAAACTGAAGCAGAATTTTTAATTGTTTACGTATTTGATTTTCGTTTAGTCAATACAGGTTTTAAACATTTTAGCTTTGAAAAAGGGTTTTTAAATCAATATATTTTCTTATTATTTCATGAATAACAGATTTTATTAAAATAAAAATATAACAATTTTGAAGACCACTGATATAATTTGAAACAAATAACTACGCTTAACATGTAAACAACGCACACCTGCAATTTGCTTTCTACTAAACGGGAAATCCCCTTTTTTTGCTTTAACTTTGTAAAAACATTTTCATATCAACCACGCAAATCGAAGCATTTACGACGCAACTTCGAAGCCATGCGACGCAAACTGAAACAAAAACGACGCAACATTGAAATTCCAGAAACTTAAAAAAAGACGCAACTTCGAAGCGACGCAAACTGAAGCGACGCAAATCGGGGTATTGGTGTAATACGAATAAGTAAATAAAGCCGACGGCAATTTTAATTATTTATAACAAAAACAACTACAATAATAACAAAAAAACCATAAAATAATTATAAAAAAACGATTAATAAAATTAAGTGGTGATGTGTTGATTATCACAAAGTACTCGTAGACATCAACAAGCCGTTACAGACTGCGCCATCACCAAAATTTCCTTATATTTTATGGTGATGTAGGACTATGGGAGAGTTCTTTAACTCATTTTTCACTCTTTAAGAGTGTTTTAAAACTACAATACTACTGTCAAAATAAAACAAAATTATAAATGAATTTGTGAGATTATATTTTCATCATTAATAATTTTATTTTAAACTTTTTGCACTATAATAACAGCTGGTCCCAATTTTAAAATTTTTCACTTCGCCGTTGTGTAATTTTTAAAACAATAATTTTTGTCTGTAACTTATGGCCTATTCTTGACCAAAAAAATTTTCTACTCTTTTCATTTTAATTTAAGTTTTTCCCCTTAGAATAAATAAAGTCTGTGGAGTTCAGGTCGTAGTCTATAAAAATTTACGAAAAAATTTAAGAAATTCAAATAAATGTTCAAATATAAAAAAAAATTCTTTGAAATTGGCAACGTAAGTAATATTTTACAAAACAGGTTTTCGTTTATTTTGTGAGATTTAGTTCATTTAAGTACACAAATTAATTAATTCATTCATTATTTGTAATTGCAGAAAAATCGCGAAAATAGTAATAGTAATTTTAGTACAATTCAATTGCTTACAACACTATATTTAAAATCTATGTATGTAACATGTATGTAGTTTTGTAGTTTTAAGCGCCTAAAATATGCATTGAAAAAAGACTTTTAAGCAGGGACTGAAACCGAACCCAAACCCATTTCGGTGCTTTTATAACCATGAACCCGAACCCCGTTGAACCCCAAAACTCATCCAGATTCGGGTTCATAAATTTCAAAAAATTTATTTTTGCACATAAAAATATTCTGTGTACTTAATAGTGGGCTGCGCAAGCATAGCTTAAATGTCTTACAAGCAATCATTCATTTTTATGGAATCTGGCTAAGTTTTAAATTAGAGTTGACAAAAGATTACCAAACAAAAACATTATCCAAAGAATTATATTCGAATATTATTAAAAGAGAAAACAACTTTATTAATAATCCACTTTTGATTGCAGCAGTATTTCTAGACAGCAGATTTAGATTAATGCTAAGTTCCGAAGATATATGCAATGCTAAAAAGCAAATTTTAAAAACTATAAAAATTTTCAAAAATTTACAAATGGAGAGAGTGGAAGAAAATTTCATAAGAACAGAAATTTCTAGTTCTTCAGGAGAAGATGAGGATATTCTTGAACAAGTTTTAAAGAAGAAACAAAAGTTTTCTCAAATTAATTCGTCAAATATAAATGCTACATCTTCAATTGATAGTTCAGTTAAAAATGAGATGAAAATATACGAAAATTATTTAAGGCTGACAAAAGAAAAAAATATTTTAGGATTTTGGGAGCAACATAAAATGGAAATACCATTATTATATCAGGTGGCCCAGATCATCTTCGCAGTTCCAATCAAGTAAGCGTAGAAAGGGCTTTTTCAGCTTTGAAATTTATTTTATCACCACAAAGGTCAAATTTAAAAGAAAAAAATTTAAAAAATACTTTAATTATTAAATTAAATGGAAATTTTTTGAAAAATAAATAAATGATATTGTACTTTTTTTTCAAAATTTTGAACCCGAACCTGAACCCTGGACCAAACCTGAACCCAAACTTTTTATTTTGATTAACCCGAACCTGAACCCGAACCCAATTTTTTCAGGGTTTCAGTCCCTGCTTTTAAGGCTTAAAAATATGCTCTATAAAACTCATATTACATACATATGTTGATGTAAAATTATGGATTTATTTTTTTTTTTAATTTGAAAATATGAAAAGTAACAATTAGCCACCAACCAGATAAAATAATATTTCTTTATATTTACATACATATCGCTCATTTGCGAGAAGAGAACCAACCTAAGGCCCATTATTACAACTTGCCTTTAGTTAAAGGTAGGATTTTATCAGACCGATAAATTGTTTTTGTTATTACAAATAAATTTTAACCTAACTTGACCGATAAAGTTATTGGGAATATTACCTTACCTTTAAGTTAAAGTTAAATTGTAATAACACAAAGCAATTTATCTGTCTGATAAAATCCTACCTTTATTTTATACGAGTATACGACTAATGATGGTTGTGTGTTTGTTGGTTTTGTGTGTTTTTTTTTTGTCTCTCTATTTTCATGATTTCGATTTTAATTGAGTGCATGTGTATGTATTTTTCTTTCTTTTTTTAAAACATTTAATGCCGCCGCTAATTGCAAACAAGTCAACTACTACTGTTGTGTGTTTAAATACTTTAAAGTGTTACACTCAACGAAAAGTGTTTGTTTGAAGTACGAGTATATAATTATTTTAACATTTCTAAAAAAAAAATATTTCATTAACATACATTTAATGAAAAATAGGAGCGTATGAATAATTTTTTTATAGATATACATATGTACGTAACATTAGAGTAAATCCCATGATATATAATGAATTTTATATTTAAAATATTTACAACATTTACAATCGTTCCACATGTGTCGGGATTTTCAATAAGAGCGCTACAAAAGTTTTTTTTTTAAAAGCGACAACGGTTTTGGATATCAATGAAATTCTTTATTCCTGTAAAAGTACGTTCGATGCCATTATGTATGGAACTCGATTTCTTTTGCATGGCCACCACGGGCACGCTTGCAGAAGTCCAGACGGTTTTCAAGTATAAATCGGCCGACACTGCTGCAATTTCACGTTCGATATTCGTACGAAGTTCATCAATCGTCGCTGGCTTGTTGGTATAGACCATAGACTTGACGTAGCCCCACAGGAAATAGTCTACGGGCGTCAAATCGAACGACCGAGGCGGCCAATCAACTGGACCATTTCGTGAGATAACACGTTCTCCAAACTTGGTTTCCAATATGTAAATTGATTGTGACATTCGCTGTGTGGCTTGTGGCGCCGTCCTATTGGAACCACATATCCTCCAAGTCCATATCATCCAATTGAGGCCAAAACTATTCCGTTATCATTGAACGGTAGCGATTCCCGTTCACAGTAACGTGCCGGTCTTGATCATCACGAAAGAAGTACGGAAGAAGTACAATGAACCCGCCGGTCCATAAACCGCACCAAACCGTAATTTTTTCGGGATGCAATGATGACTCATAGAGTACGTGTGGATTGCTGCCTGACCAATAACGCATATTTTGTTTATTGACGAAACCATTCAGCCAGAAATGAGCCTCATCGCTTAAGATGGTTTTTTGTTGAATATCCGATTCATTTTAAAGTTGTTGCTCAGCCCAATTCACGAACATACGACGCTTCTGGTCGTCATGCGGCTTCAATTCTTGCGTCCATTTGATCTTGTAAGGATGTAGGCTAAGATCTTTTTGAAAAATTCGCCACAACGACGTCACAAATATGCCCAACGCTTGAGAACAACGTGTGAGAGACATATTTGGGCTTTCTTCAACTGAAGCCTCATCGGCAGCAATATTCTCTACACTAGGGAAACTTCTTTGTCTTACTGGCACGGGAACATTTTATACTGTGCCTGTGGATTCAAATTTTTCCACTAGACGCCCAATTGTTGATCTGCTAAGACGATTATGACGACCATAAATTGGACGTAGCGCTCTTAACGTTGAGACCACTGACTCCGAGTTTCGGTAATAAATTTTAAGAATTTGGACTCGTTGTTGGATCGTATATCTTAGTGAAGAGAAATGTCAAAAGAGCGGCAAGAAATATGGCGTCGTTTGCTGTCACTGTCGCTCTACTTTTGTTGCGTCCCTGTTGAAAAACTCTGTATAAACAATCTTTACAAAGGATGTTTTTAAAGGTTCATAACTTTGTTTTTTGTAAAGTTTGGTATAGATAGGCTTACACCAGATCAACACTTGCAAATTTTTAAAATTGTTTATTAAAATAATGGTTTTGTTTATGAAGCATATTGTGCGCATCGTTCATTTCATGGCGTACATAATCATCCATCAGACAGCACTCTGAATTAGCCAAATTCACAAAACACTTAATCGTTTACGAATCACGCTTACTCTTTTTGATAATGTGAGTTTGTGAAATGCCAAACACTGCACACAGAAGAGGTTGTAGCCGCTGTATAGAGAAGAATTGAAAATTCTTAGCAACATGAGGTTGTGTCCTTCAATTTTAAGGAAGATTTTACTAAAGCATATTAACATAAAAGCTTTCAAGATTTAACTTGTGCAGGAGTTAAAACCAATTTACCAATTCGGCGAATGCACTGAAACACAAATTGATTTTAATTTTGTCGGTTTTTGTAGCCCATTTTTGGTTGAATAGGTACGTAAATAAGTAGAATTGTTACATTTGAATAGAGCGTAATCCGCACTATTTCTTTCACTAAAAAACACACCAAATAATAATAGGCGGACGGAGTCAATAGCCGATATGTCCTTAAAAGGGAAAACTTTGCTTATAACCACTCTCATAATGCGGTACCTGACATAAGAACATAAATGAGATTCAATACTGAAAGTACTCAAAAGTAAGCCTTTAGCAATCAAAGCTTTGCAGAATTACATTTTCCATTATTTTATGAAGTAAACGATTGCTTCAATCGAGAAATTGCCACAAAAAGTCTTAGATATTATAAACTGGTTTTCTTTTCTTTTTTCAAAACTGCCAAAGAATTTTTTGCAGTGTACAATAATAATTCTCACCATGCTAAGTATGGTTTTTACAGTTAATTGCGCTTTTTTTTATTGCCGGCTTGTTATTTTATATACACATTATACACATTTTTTGTTTTTATTTTTAAAATTTTACTGTTTTTATGTTTTGTTCTGTTTATAAAAACAAACAATTTTATTGTCGGCATCAATTCGCGCCTTTGGTTTTATGTGAAGCTCTTCTCTTGTTTTAATTTTTGTTCCATATTTTGTTGTTGTTGTTGTTATTGTTGTTGTAGTTGTCGCTTTTGCTGCTACTTGGTAGCATAATAAGTGTATCTGATAACAAACAAAAAAATAAATTATAGTGCAAAATAGAAAATATAAACAAACCATTTAATAAAATTATTCTTTCCAACACAATAAGATTGTTTTCATATCATCAAATTGCTAGTTTTTATTTATAAATATGTCTTCACAATTTGTTTAAATATTTTATTTTTAGCAGCTATAAATCTGAAAATATGAACGACGTTATTGGTTTGTATTCCAAAAGACCCAGAAGGAAATATTTTTTAATCACAATCAACATACAGACCGACAATAATTCTTGCACATTAAAAACTTATACTTAATTTAAATACTGTACAGTATAACATAATACTACATACAATGTTTTGTTTCATAGTAAAATAACAGAACGAATTAGAGTATTCAGGTATAATAATGGTTAGGGATAGTATGAACACTATATGAAGTATGACGAACACTATGGTTATTGCCGTTTAAAGCTATCGTGTGTTTTTATATTGACAAGGAACGTACAAAAAATTAAAAAAAAAAAATAAATACATATACAATTGGCAATATATGTATGTTTACAAAAACTTATACTTGTTCTATTTGAATTTTGCTTCAGTCTGGCTATGTTTTGCTCTTTTTTGTTTTGTTTGGATGCAGTTTTATTTTATTAGTATTCTATTCTTCCATTGTTTTCTAGTTTATTATTTTGTTGCCGATTGGAATTGTTTCTTTTTGAAGTATTTGTTTGAAAAAAACGAGAATACAATAGAGGAGGTATTCCGAATGATAATTGAATGCTTGCAGGTCATTCGAATTGTATTTGCGCAGTCTTTTATTTTTTATTAAAAAAATGTTTTGTATTCATTAAAGTCAGATATGGACAATTTAAAAATTATCGACATTTTGATTTTTTGAAGAAAAATGCCGCTGTACCCGCTAAATATGGACCGAATTCAACCATATTTATATATGATCTTTAGTTCACCGCCGCACTTCATTTCCAATACTTTACATTGATTTTAAACCACGGATTAATTAAAAAAAACACGAAACCAAATCATGAAATTTAGCAAAAGTTTTATTTTCTTTATAAAATGTTGGCGTTTAAAAATATTTTAACGCCTTCTTGACGTTGAGGTGCCATTTATTAAGAAGTTTAGATCACGCAATACATAAACCAGTTTTAAGTAAGATTGCAAATGTCAGGCGCGAAAAACTGTCATTTTTGACAAATTTACGCCAATTCTATAAAAGTTTGAGGTCATCGTTATCAGCAACTAGCAGCCTGACAACGATGTGATATGGCGCAAATTTTAGCAAATTACACCATCTAATAAATACTGTTGACGAAATGCAATTTTCTTGAACGGCGCAAAAACGCTATAGAAAAAACTGCGAATATTAAAAAATCGGAAAATTTTAGTTTCAAAAATGAACCGCTGTACAACTTTTTCCCAAATAGTAGTATAGGCATAACTTTTATAGTGTAAATATCTACTAAGTCTAGTGTTTTTATTTTATATTATTGAGCATCGGAAGTTTGAAACTAAAAGTAGAAAAGTGATGGAAAATGAAAAAACTCTTGTAAATTTCAAGCCTTTTTTTGAGTTTTTCGATATTTCAGTGCCCATAATTTTTAGAGATAAAGAACTGATGGTCTAAAATTTTGAATTTCTCAGTTTTCTAGTGTGGCCTACCATTCCCTTTTGACGGTTTTGGTCAATTCGAAAAACTGGAGAAATAATAAGCATCTGAACTCAGTTTCAACAAATGTTGAAAGTTATTGAAATTGCCCATATGTATTTCGGTTTATTTTCATTCGTTTTTATTGTTTAGTATTGACTCTACGAAAACGAGTATTCGTCGGAGTAGATATACACAGAGATATACAAATATTTACCTAAACTACACTTTATGCCTACCTTAACCTTTTTCGATATTCAATGGCCTAATATTGAAGAAATACAGAAAAAGCTTTTCTTTTCTAATCGCACTTTCTAAAGCCCGTATCATGGTGAAATTACTTACAAGGTGGTGGCAGGTGAATATAGTACAAAAACAACAGGGAACTTGTTTTTGTTTTTTCAGCTCTTTAATGTCAAAAGGAGGTATGGTGAATTAAAAAAGCACATGTCAGAAGTGTGTGTGTGTATTTTTAACAACGTACATGTCTCTACACCAAAACAAAAATACGAATACACTCAAAGCAAAATGTAAACAAAACATAAATATAAATAAAACTTTTGACAGGAGCGGTATGACAAAAAAAAACCCAGCTGGGTTGGCAACACCACCTTGTAAGTAATTCCACCATGATACACACTTTGATACTTATACCCTCTTGGATTATATGGATGTGAATATCAGAAAAAAGATTTTATTTTTTAAAAATTACATTATCGTGTAATTCAAAAAGTATTTATTTATTCATCAATAACTATCTTGTCTCCTTTAAAGTAATCCCCCTCAGATATTACAGCGTTTTTTCCAATCCTCGAAACATTTCTGAAACGCGCTTTGTGGTATCGCTCCTGTTTCGATTTTTCTTTTATCTCCTCAATCGTAGCAAATCGCTTTCCTTTCATCGGTGTCTTCAGCTTTGCGACGAGGAAAAATTCAGCGGGGGTCAAGTCCGGTGAATACGGTGGTGGTTGAGGCATGATAACAGTTTTGTTTTTGGCCAAAAAGTCACGCACAAGCATCGATATGTGAACTGGTACGTTATCATGGTGCAAAATCCATGAGTGGTTTCTCTACAATTCTGTGCGTTTCTGACGAATTGCTTCGCGCAAACGGCGCATAACTTCAAGGTAGTATTCCTTATTGATCGTACGATCTTGTGGCAAGAGTTCATGATGCACCACGCCATTGTAGTCAAAGAAAACAGTGCGCAAAACCTTCACAATTGACCGAATTTGACGTGCTTTTTTCGGTCTTGGCTCTTCTGGACGTTTCCATTAGGATGATTGGGCTTTGGTTTCAATGTCGTAGCCATACACCGATGATTCCTCACCAGTTATGATCTTTTTGAGGAAATCTGGATCGTCGTTGATAATGTTCAACAGCTCCTGAGCGATGTCCATGCGACGTTGTTTTTGCTCAAAATTTAGCAATCTTGGAGCAATCTTCGCTGCCGCTCGTTTCATGCTTAAAACATTAGTAAAAATTGCTTATCATGTGCCAAACGATATGCCAACATCATCAGCAACCTCTCTGATAGTGATTCGACGAGTATCCAAAATCGTTTTCTTCACTGCTTGAATGTTTACATCGGTTGTTGACGTGCTCGTGCGACCAGTACTAACATCGTCATTGACATCATCTCGGCCTTCCTTAAACCGGTTATACCACAATTGAACTTGTGTTCTGCTCATAGTAGACTCGCCAAACGCCACAGTCAACATTTAAAATGTCCTTTCGCATTTAATTTCATTTTTACACAAAACTTAATACAGTTTCTTTGATCCATATTAAAAAATCGAAGAGGAAACCAAATCACGACTAACCTTTTTATCTGGCTGTTATTACCAACATATGTATATAACAGACATAAAAATCGAACATACGTAACTCACGAAATTTGATAATAACGGTTAATTTTTGATCAGACCTCGTACACATAATTGACCCTTACAACCCTTTTTCAGAGCTTCGGCCTAGTTTTTACAGCACACATATTGCGTGCGTCAATTTTACGGTTTAACGTCGAATCCGAATGTCAAAACTTAAAAGCTTATTCCTGGCAATCATTTTCTCTAAGTGCTTTAAATAAAACTTTTCTGGTGGTATTTTATTTCCCCGTAATATATTGATAATTGTCTTGAACTCCAGATAGCCTTTGGCTTTTTTTTAAATTCAAAGAAATGTTTATTTCCCTTACACAGAAGAAATGCAGCTTAAGGCACCCTTATACGACATGTTTTTACACGTGTTTTTTAGGTTTAAAATACATAAGTTTTTCTTTGTGTATGTCAAAATTAGTCAATTTACATAAGGTTTATAATTTTTACTCACAAACATATATGTACAATTGCATATGTAAATAAATAATAAGTTTTTAGGCACACAATTTATAAAAAAAACTATTTTACACATAGTTCATTGCCGACTAGTGTTTGTACAGGCATCGAAATTTAATATCATATGTGTGCACATACGAAATTAGAGCATGCCCTAATTGAAATTTTGTCATAAGACTTTCCTTGTGTTTTTTACACAAGCAATGTTTTAGAAGTCACACACAACATGTAAATGTTTACTCATGTAAAAGTTGACAATAACAGTGTAAAAAACATGTCGTGTAAGGGTGCCTTTAATAATAAAAAATTTAACATTCCAAACAATGACTGAATATCTGTTTTTGGATGCTGTAATTTTGGCTGTAATCTAATAGCTTCAGCTTTTCTTTCTGCAATGAAGTCTAATACAGCAATTATTGCAGACCACTCTTGTTCGCAGGCATAACTTGCAAGTTAAGGGGGTAAAATTTACACATATTTGGGTGTAAAATTTACACAGAGGGAAAAAAGGCGCTCTAAAATTGTTAACCAGTGGTATTAAATTAAGAACGAATCGTGAACAATATTTCGTTAACTTTCGGTATTAAATCAATCTTAACGCGTTATTAAAATAAAAACAAACGGCACAAAATACCATAAGTTAATAAATCCATAACGATCTGTTATTATATTATTGGGAACGATTTGTTATCGATTCATGAACGATATTGTATCAAATAAAGAACAAGAAAACTGACAAAATTATCAAATCAAGAACGATGTGTTATCATAGTAAAACCATACTGGTATATAACAACCTTTTGTGTTTATTAAGTTTTTTATTAAAATTTTTTTGAAGTGTCCATCGAAAATGGACGAAAATTTTCTTTATTTAGAAATGGATGAGAGTTTTTTGGAATAAAACTTTACTGAAACGGAGGATATGAATGTTGACGACACAGATTTGAAGAGCTTTCTCCAAAAGCATTTTTGCTTTCTTTTTAAAGGTGCGAATGTTACATTTAGAAGTTTGCGGTACCTAAAAAAAGAGCATTTGAAAGAAGCAATTTCTCCACTCGGGCTTCGAGTAGAGTTTAGGGAGAAATTGCTGTTATGGAAAAAATTGATGTATTATTACATTTAATATATTTTGGGCATGTTGATGTGTTTTATTTTTTTTTAGTTGGGAATTGACGATGAGGCCAATGGCTCACTGAAAGCACCAACCAAATGGATTGCTGCACAATGTCTCCAACTTGCGCCATTAGCACGAAAAGTCAAAAAGAGGTAACGCATTTTGAATACCAATTTTTTTATTTTTAATACTAAATCTGCTGTTTGCTGTATGTGCTGTGTTATGGAGTTAATATAAAAGGTTTTAACAAACATCTTCAGTCATATGAAGTTGGTTTCCTTACTAAAAACCTATACATTAAAGAATTTATGAGTCTCCCAATGCATTTATACATAATAAATAATTCAAAATCCTATTTCCGAATGAAGTATATATAAGTTTGTTTAATAATCATCAATTTAAAACTAAGAGAATTATGTAGATACTTATGTAAAATACATATCAAATTTTATTAAACAAAGAGTATATTGTAAATATAAATTTGTTTGTGTTTAAATTGTGTTTTGGACTTAATAGGTATGTATATATGTAGATAAAATAATACCAATGGGTACCGTAATGAGAACGGTGTGTTATCAGAATGAGAACGGTCCGTTGTCAAAATAAGAACAAGTGGTAGCAACACAGAACGTTTACGGTATCGAAGTAAAAACAGTGCCTTTTTTAAATAAGAATGTTTGGTAACAAAATAAGAACGGTGTGGTAACATAAAAAGAACGGTCCGTTATCAAAATAAGAACGATTGGTAACAAAGCTGAACGATTACGGTATCAAAGTAAGAACCGTGCGTTATTAAAATAAGCAAAATTGATAACAAGAAGGAAAAAGTGTGTTATCAAAACCATAACGGGCGGTAATAAAATGATACCGAGTTGATATTGAAATATTGATAGCAACCATTAACGAAGTAAGCACAAACGGACTTAACTCAATTTCAATACCAAATAGTATCAATTTCGGTAGTTTTCTACCGCTTTTTTCCTGAGTGTATCGGCTGCGGCAAGATTTCCCAACGATGTCTATATAATGTAATAAAAAACTACAAAGTGTGCTTCGCATATAGATTTAGCTATAGAAGTAACTACTTAATTCAAAGAATAGGCAGGTCAAGACACTTAATCTGCTAATAATTTTAATCAATTGTTTGTCCTAGGATTGACCACGACAGTGATATATAACACGTGATATGTGCAAGAGGAGGTGTTGGTTCTACATTGACAGAAGAGTTGGTAGCCAATTACCATTCAGTAATAATGTGTTGTTCTACTAATTAAAAACTAATTCCATAATTGAATAACTTCATATACAATACTTTGCAGTTAAAGAAATTCCGCATTTGTTTAAAGCAAAAACTAGTCAAATAAATTTTGAATTTGAATTGTACTTGCACTCTTTTTCCTTTAAATTATGCTGCCATAGGCCAGGGCCTTACGGGACTAGTTGTAACTCCACCACTGGGAGTGTAGCTCAGTGGGAATATTTCCAATTATAAAATTCTGAAACAAGAGCTGTGCTGAGGAAAATGTCACCTTTTTACAATATATTTGATGTGACAATCCAACTCAATATGCCGATTTCGATATTTTAGCTTTAGAACGCCTAATATTCTATTTTATGAGTGTTGTTTGTTATTGCATTCAATACAGACCTCGTATAATATTGTGGCCCAACAAAGTCTTCCGGCTACAATTCCTACCGAACCTCAATATTGTTAATTATTTCGAAAATAATAAATTTTGATGAAAATCTTGCCTTTATTGGTTTAATTTTTTAACTGATAATTGTCTTTAAAAAATCTGTTTCTACACTTTTTATATTAATTTTTTAATGACTGTGAGTCTACAGTTTATAACCCATTTATAAAACAAATTAATTTATAAGAGTGTTTATTTTTAATAACCATATAGATAATTTTAATTGTTTTTAGAAAAAAAAGTGGTCGTCTAAATTAGTGTGTGAAGTGCTGGTAGCAACTGATTACAGCAAGTTTTATGATTATTTTTTTATTTTCTATTTTATTACTTTTGTGTATGTTTAATTAATTAAGTGATCGTTTCGACTACTGATTTTTAATATTTTTTTTTTCAATTTCACTGCTTCACTCTCCTCCTTCCCTTTTTCTTGCGAAGTTTAATTTATTAAATAAACATTTATTGTTTTAGTAATTAAAAAAAAGTCATATAGTTATTAATAAAATATTATAAAAATCTATCGATATATACTTTTAAAAAGTGGGTGCGTGCTTGATTTTATTACAGTATGAATTGTTTTTAATCAATAAAAATGTTTTTTATTTTATTTAATAGTTAACTGTTATAGGCATTTGTTAATCGTTTGTGCAATTTTTAACACAAAATTAAAGGGTTATTTTGACGTATACTGCCAGAGTTTATCTTATTATCGATATTTATTATTATTATTAAAATATTTACAATCTTGTATATATCCCTTATGAATATTTGCTTTCATGGCATGCTTTGCAAGTTTCGCTTTCAGTTTTAGATACCAATTTAATTGAAGGCATTGAAGTTTTTAAACTCCAAATCGTTGAAAGTCCTATAAGCTTTCTCCAATAGTTTAACTACAGTTTATGTGCCTCGTTTAAACCAGAGTGGGCAAACAAACAAAACTTTTCGCAACCGTTACCACAAAGTCATAAACTTTAAAAAAATTTTCTTATCGTATTGTACATGAGCAAAACCAAAACAAATACTTTCTAAATGAGAAAGAGCGCAAAAGAAACAATTCGCTTTTCACTCTTGTGCTTGCTTTGTTATTCCGTTAAATTCGTATAATTTGCTCTTTTTCTCTTCTTCTTTCCTTTTTCTTCTCATTAATTTTTTGTTGTACCTACGCACATTTGAGTTAGTGTATTTGTAGTGCTCAAAACAAAAACAATATACAAAGCTAAATGGGACAATCGCTCTCACTGTTTTTGTTTTGTTTTTGTTTTACTCATTGTAAAGACAGGGACTGCAAATAATAGGTTTTGCTTAAAAATTAAAATAAGAAAATCATAGTATTAAAGTCGACAGACATATATGATGTTATATACCAAATTAATCGTCTTGAAGACCTCTCACACAATCTGTGGTGATCTTGCATAAGTGATCATTAATCAGATTTTAACTGTTACTTTTTGACGGAAAAATACAAGTTTAGATGAAACCTTTGAAAAGTGAGTTTTATTTTTTCAGGCATAAAATAAAACTCTATTTAGGAGTTTTATTTTTCAGTCAGAAAATAACCGTTATTTTTCGAGTTTTATTTTTCAGTCAAAAAATAAAACTCTATTTAGGAGTTTTATTTTTTCTGTCATAAAATAAAACTCGTTTTTAATACAGATTTTATTTTTAATATAATCCCGTTGCTTGTGGTATCTTTATTTTATTGTTTTTTATAGCTAAATACCTAAAATCTCAAGTTGAACGATTTTAAGGGTGCTGTAATATTAATAAAAGGCAAATTTACACAACTACAACCGATAATGGCCGGAACTTGCTAAAAATGTTACAAATATTTGACTAGCAGGATGAAAGCGAGTTCGATGACGGCATCTAATACGACGCACACTGGTTCAAGAGCGCCATAATTCATTTTTTTCATGCCTTCTGATCTATCTGATTTTTTTACAGTTTATAATAGACGATCTAATTATCATGTACCAAAAATATTAGGCTTATATCTTTATTACTTTTTCGTTCAGAGACATTCAAAGCTAACCTAAGTGAATGCGTTTGAAATGACCGTATTATATATGCTACCTTCTATCGCTTCATGCTTTTAAAATACTCTTGTAATGACACTAAAAAGATTTTTTTTTTTCATACAATTGGACGTTATTTATGATATATTTATAAATAAAAAAAATTTTCAAATATAAAAAAAATTATTTTTTTTACTACAAAAAATTGTTCAAAAATATATATTTTCTCCAAATTCTATGGATTGCATCTTCTGAGCACCAACAAGCCTCAGCCAGGTACTTATATCAAATTAAAGCCTGAAGTCTCAGCAAATTATTTATTAAAAATTCAGCTGCCCGTTTTTGCCCTTAAGCAATTCCGGTTTAAAAAACTAAAAATAGTTAGGAAAAATTTCCGTCACAATCATGTAATTGCAGTAGACGTTTGTATTAAAATCTGTTGCATACTAATAGGATTGCACTTTTCTATAATTTTTCATAAGTTATAATAGCGATGGTATTAAAAAGTACAATCCTAAGAATATGCAACTTATTTTATTAAAACTTGTCTCCAGTTTACCCGGCCATTTTAAGAAAATTCATAAGTTTGTTTAACGATCTGTAAAAACTTGTGAATTTTTTTGGGTAAATTCAAAGAATAGGCTTTTAGGGTTCATTCGGTTTTAGTAATAAGGTGAATATAACCAGACCTATCTTTTATTTAAAAGAAAAACTGCAAATTTTGAGGCTTGGAAGGCAATTTTAATTCGGTCATATCTCCTACACTTCATACGCAATCTAAACAACTTTTTCTACGAATTATAAAGGAAGTGCTGTATTTCAATAAAAACTGCATTGAAAAGTTATCAAGTAAAATATCTGACATATACAAGCTACTGAACTGTGAAAAAATTTTCCTCAGTCTGTAGACTTTTTCTAAGACAAAATATTTCTTTTTAATCAAATAAATTATGAATTTGTCTCAGTGAAACACTCTTCTTTGCAACGGTATTATTTGATTTTGTGAAAAATTGTTTTAAAAAATCGAATTTTAGTCACAAAATACCGCCTACACAGAATGCAAGACGGTGCGATGGGCGTGGCAGATTTCAATGAAACTTCGCATGCGTCTTTTGTTTTTTCTAAGTAGTATATGTACTAAGTTTTAAGACTTTTGCTTTTATACGAAAGGTTTTATGTGAAAATATCCATTTTGATTGTATGGGCGGTGGGCGATGGGTGTGGCTGATTTTCGTGAAACTATTTTATTTTCTTAATTTAGTCAATATAATCCTCTGTGCCAACTTTCAAGTTTCTAGGTCCACAAAATATGATAGAAATGACATTTGTAATAGTTTGCAGACGATAATGCGTCAAATCAGGATTAGGTGTAAAAAAAAATTTCATAAAACTCAAAAAATAACTGTTATTTTCTGACTGAAAAATAAAACTCACAAAATAATAAAACTCTATTAGATGCTAGGTAGATGGCAATTAACTGCTACAGAATTTCAAGGGCGGCATAACCTACTTTCAATTTGGACGTTCTAGATCGCTGTTGTTCTACGATAGGAATGAACAGTCCATATTGGTGGCTGTACCTACCAAGAGCTAACTGATTGGAAATCATTCTCATCGGATGGATATTCAATACAACAATTAAAAGCGTAGTAGGGAAGAAGGAGAGATGGTTGTGAATGTATGGAAATAAAACAAAAGATGAGTTTATTAAATTGATATGCCAGTTACTTTATTCGAAAGATACGAGTAATCTTCTAGAATTATAATTTGATCAATCAATCAGTCAATCGCTTCGATCTTATCAGCGTAAACCAGCGACTTATCCCTCCAGAACATAGTCTGGCGGGGTTAAATCGCATGATCTTGGACGCCGATTAAAGTGTCCAAAACGTGAAACTATGCGGTTACAACACGTTGCCTCAGATAAATTCATTGTTGTACAAACTATGCGTCATTTTGCCGTCTTGTTCAAACCACAGATCCTGCACATCATGGTTGCTTAATTGATGAACATAGAGGTCAAGTATACTGACACTATAGCGGTCACCATTGACTGTTACGTTCTGACCAGCATCATTTTTAAAGAAGTACGAACCACTGATTCTTCAAGCCCATAAAGTACACTAAGCAGTCTTATTTTTCTGGACTTAACGATGTCTCAACATATACTTGGGAATTATCCTTACGCTAAATTAGCAGTTTTCATATTGATGTATCTATTCAAGTGAACTTTATTCGCTTATGAAAATCGTTAATGAAGGGAAAATCTGACTGAGACGGCGAAATTCAGAAGTAAAATCTCTAAAGAAACCCCCAAAACTGAAGGCAATCTAATCATACCCAAATTAAATTAGTGATTTTCAATAGTACTGGCATTTTAATTTACTCTTCTAGTAAACCGACTGTACCTTTTGATATATCATGAGTAAAGGTTGAGTTTTAAAAGCTATGATCAAGCATGTATGAAAATTACTAATTTTAATAAAAAATCCTATTTTCTCAAACATTTTGAAAAAAAAAAATCTTAATAAATTAAATTTAATTCAAAGAAAACAAACCAACTTAAGAAAACTGCAACAAACCAATGAAACTACCAAATTATTGTTTAACAACAGAAAACTACGGCGACAAAGCTGTGTACAGTGTGTTTGTTCCGTTTTCGTGAAATATTTCACCTAATTTTGGACTCTTAAAAGCAAAGCAGTTCACATGAACTTTAGCTTGCCTATGGCTCACAGTAAGGATGATTAACCAACGTGGGATATAATAAATTAAACCATTTTTTTTCTTAATAGTGTAGATGATCATTTCTATTAAATTATTATTAATATGTTTTAATAACAAACAAAAAAAAAATAACAAAAGAAAAAAAGTTATACTACTTTAAATGGCGTTTAAAGATAATTTATGTTAATCAGGCAGATTAATTCGTTAATCGTTAAATTTGAAAATTAAATAAAATTTATGCAAATTTTAGCGACATCGTTTTAAAACACAAATAAATTATTTTTTTTTATTCAATTCGCTATATTTAGATGTTTATTCTTTTTTATATTTATTTTTTAAAAACTATAATAAAAATTAAACGAAAAAAAAACATAATTTTTTTAAGGAATAATTTTTAAAATGTTAAAAGATTCAAAATTTTTTACGACTTAATAATTTTTCTTAAAATTTGTGTGTATGTGTATGTGTAAAAATAGTTTTTTACCTATAAATTTCAAGTAATTTGTAGAATTTAATACCAAATTTCACCGTCGGCTTTATCATCATCAACTCTTAATTGAGAGACTTGCGTAGTTCTTTATAAAAAATAAATAAATCGTTACATTATTGCAGAAATTATATTCAAACAACACTTGACAGGATTTTAATGAAGACTGTAGTGTTCTTAATTAGAATTTCTTCCAACAAGTCATTGAAAAATTGTGTGAGCAACTGCCCAGCAGAAAATTTTCAAGATTTGGAAGCAATAAATAAAATTGTAAGCAATAATGGAAGCATTATATTGTTTTTTATACATTACATACATACATAACTGGCCTTTACAACCCTGTGTCAGGGTTGCTTGCTTCTCGCAGCACTCATGTTGTGTGTCTAAATTTTTATCCATGAGAACCGGGACCTACAGTTTATTGTCGACTCCGAACGACAGACTTGAGAAGCTTGTTCATGGCAATTAATTACTCTCAGAGATTTTACCAGAAGACTGCTGAGAGGTAGTCGCCGAAAGAAATACTTTTTTCATATTCCTTTTTTTTTTAAGATGTCGGAGTTGGGTGTCGAACCCAGGGCTCATGTCTTAGTAAGCCAACACACTAACCACTAGACCACTTGACCGCGGCGACTACATTAAAGCATATATATATACATTAAAGCTTTCAAATATACTACAGGATAAGGTATTATTTTTGATTTTGTATAATATTTGCTTACTGGTTGCAATAAATTTGCATTTCTATTGCGTTTTAACAGCTCATTTCATATAAAAATCATGCATTATTGAAGCGCACGAGTAAGTGATTGTTTACAATTTCTCCCTGACAAAATAACTTACTGGTAAGCACTATTTTCTGCTGTTTGTATGTTCATTGAACATGAATATCATTTGGCTCACAGAAAGTATAAGTAAATGTTTACCACTCTATTGCAAAATAGGCATTTGATCACCTTTTTGCTCTTTAAACATGGTATAGTTCTTTCTTAAAAGTTGAATAGAAAATTATTACATTTTAGGAAAGAAATAATCAAAGTGGCGCATTGAAATCATTAAAAAATTCTTTAGATAAAAACAAATTTAAATCAGCAATTTTTTAAACAAAATAACACAAAAAACCTTTTCAACGATATACAGTAGAAACTCGATTCTTGAACGTTATGAAAACCGGGCTCGGTGCAAGTTTCGAGGTTGTCGCAAATACCGAGTAATAATTTCCCAAACAAAGTAAAAGGCACATACATCTGTTTAGAATCTAAGTTTAATATTTCAATTCAAAGCTCTTAATTTCAACGCATTCGTAAACAGTAGATACATAAATATTTTATGTGGAATTAAAGAAATTTAACATTTTGTTCAGTACTACACTGCTTCTTTGTCTCTGGAGCATCATAGTACCGTCTAATGAAGCATTGCTTTGCTCCGGCCATTCTAAGCAAATATTGAACGCTGATATAGTGTCCTCCGATGTAACATGCTTCGTATTGACTACCACGCCACCGGTTTCTTCAGCATCAGTACGGTCATCATCGGTACACTGCTCTTCATTTTGTGCGGTGAATGCCAAATTAGGTTCAACAATCCATTACTCAATTTCAGAATGTGATATTTGCTGCAATGGTTCTACTTCTTGAATGGAAGTTGCAATAGATTGAATATTGAATGCATCGTCAGCTAGCTGTAAGCGTAACTCTGAGAGGGGATGTCATCTTCATTATCCCAGTCGGATGATTTGTTAAACAGTTTTTAAAATGGTGATCGAAATAAAGACTCATTAAAGGCATTCCACGCATTAGCTAAAAAACATATTCCGGCTTTTAAGGAGATGTTTCGCAAAGACTCGTCTATTGTTTTTCCACGACAAACAATGTGACTTATTAGGCTTTTTTTGTAGTTCAGCTTCGTAAGCTTAGTAAAAATGTTGCAAGTATCGAATTCAAAATTTTTGGATGTCGTAAATGAAAAATATTCCTATGTTGCAAGAAACGAAGTGTGCAAGTATCAAGTTAGTGTAAGAATCGAGTTACTACTGTATATTTAACATGGGACTAAATATCTGAAATCTTTGAATTTGTGGGTAAAAATATGAATATTCAGATTTAAAAATATCATTAAAATAAATTTCGTAGTATGGATTCATCTAAACAGCTTAACTTGTTTTCTTTGTAAACGATTTAACACTGACGAAGTTTCGATGTAATTATTGCTGAAAGCAATGCAATTTCTGCAGAAAATGTAAATATTTGTAGAGTGACTAAATCCATAACCCACAACTTTCGCACTAGCTGTCCAGAACACTAACCACTCGATTACACATATTACATACACAAATGCAAAACTAAGTATTTAATCTACAATCGAACTACCATAACTCGAACTAATTAAGTTGTCAGTAGCGTTAAGATAGTAAATTACGTACAATTATCTTTCCTTACTCGAACTTTCATAAGTTGAAGTTCTCCATGACTCGAACGAAATATAGGGTGTTTTTTATTGAGGTATAGAACTTTAAGTTGGGGATATTATTTTCTTTGGGGATATGTGAAGTCGCTCGTCTACGCCAACAAACCAGAAACGTTAGGGGACTTGGAAGCCAACATTCGTGGCGTTATTGCCAACATACGGCCCCATATGCTTGAAAAAGTGGTTGAAAGTTGGACCTGTAGAATTGGCTTTATTCGAGCTAGCCGCGGCGGCCACATGCCCGAAATCATATTTAAACATTAATGGCATAAAATTATCCTTCCAATAAAGCCAAATTGATGGACATTAAGACGATTTTCTTGTGTTTTATTTAAATTCGAAGTTCTATACCTCTAAAAAAACACCTTGTACATGCATGGAATTCTACAACTCGAAGTATTTTGCTCGCTTGTTTTTTTTTTTTTTTTTTTTTTTTTTTTTTTTTTTTAACTTCATATTTTGTATTCTTTCCCCTAAATCCCTTTTAGTTAAAATTTTGTAATAGCTAATCCACTTGTTTAAAACAAGATTCGGCCGCGAGCAGCGAATGAGACAGCGAACCTCTTTATTTGTTATTTGTGTGAATATGGAATGTATTTGTCGATTGTGAGTTTCTTTTCCGGAACATAAAAATTTGAAAATTTGGCATAATGTGAAATAGGCAGTTAAAATTCATTTATTTATTATTTCTCTGTTTTGATATACAATAAATATAATATTTTTTATATAAGAATAATGCTATTTTTTAAAATTTATAGTTATTTTTAGCAGTTTCTATAATTTTTCACAAAAATTCTGATATAGGTTTTTATATACATATATTTATACATACATATGTATGTTTATACACATGAATAGATTTTTTTATTATATTTTTAATTAAGTATGTTTTAATGATTTTATTTTTAACACTTTTTTATCTTTGAATATATTTTTAACATTTTTATTTTCGCATGTTGTTCTGTATTTGTAATTTTCAAAAGCTTATTAATGTTTTGTTTTTTATTAAAATTTCATTTATTCTTATTTCGTTATTAAATTATTATTGTCATCGCTTTACAAAAATATTGGCGCATATTCAGAAACGATCACCATGTGTTAAAACCTTCAAGTACGAGAAGTTTTTAATACGAAATAAGTTAATTTAAATTTGAACTTAAAGTGGCATTTAAATACAGTTTCAGTTTCAGCCAAGCATTTAAGTTCGTATATAAATGTCATTAACGTATGGTAACACCACCAAATGTAAACAAATCGTCCATAATTTTTTCAAAAACAGCTGTGATTGGCATTAGACAAATAAAAAATAATAAATAATAATAATAAAAAAAAAAAATAATAAATAATAATAATAAAAAAAAAAAATAATAAATAATAAAAATAATATAAAATTATAACAAAACTAGTTGTGTTAACTTTTCTTTAACACAAAACAGTTCTTATTTATTAATATTTAATTAATTGAACACGCATATTAAACTTATAGAAATACTTTCAAACAATTTTTTAATTATTGGGTATTCAATTGGTTGACTTACTAAGAAAAGAGCCCCGGGTTTAAATCCCAGGTCTTACATCTTGAAAAACAGAAATATTAAAAATATATATGTATAGTATATTTTTTTTTGGCGATAAAAGCTCTGAGAGTAACTAATTACCATGAAAAAGCTTCTCAAGTCTGTCGTTCTGAATCGACTTTATACTGTAGGGGCCAGTACTCATGAATAAAAATCGACACACACAACATGAGTTCTGTGAGAAGCTAGGCCGTAACCTTGAAACAGGAACAAACCAAAAAATTACTTTTTTTAGAATTTGTATGTATTCCGTGTTTGAAGAAAAAAAATTGGTTTTTAATAGAATGGGCTTTCATTATTTGTAAAATATTATTCAATTTAAAACACGACATTGTATCGCATAAAGCTCCATTTTACTAACCCTCAGTTGTAAAAATATTATTTTTTCAGGGTTGCCAACGACTTTAAATCTTTACGCTGCTAACAATTCCGTGTAAAATATTATCTAAATTACTTTGGATTTAAAATTTTGTTTTTTTTAATATTTTTTCTTGTTTTTATTTGAAAGTGCATATAAAAGTTTTAATGTTACAATTATTTGTAATAGAAAATTTTATATTTTTTCACATACAGGCTGTTTGATTGTCTGTAAACAATTTTATTGCATTTATCGCATATGCAAGTTATTTGCTCAACAAGGCCTACAACCTACACTGGGTTGCTTTAAAAGTACATATGTTCTGTTTGTATATTGAGACAGTGTTATTTTGTTAATTTCAAACCGATAAAAGAATTCAAATAATTTATTTTATTTAAAAACGAAAAACATAGATTTACTCGTAATACCCACAACTTTTGTTTCGTTGCTATAATTTATTACTTTAAGTTTTGAAGCGTCAATTATTCCTAGAATTTGCTTATAATCAAACTAACCTTAAATTTTTGGAGTTCTTACATGAAGCCGTATAATTCTGAACACACTAAACTTTTCTCACAGTCTAATTTTTATTTTATTTATTCAAAAAATCACATTAGAATTGCACATAAAATTCTCAATTTTATTTATATTTCTACTTTTTTGTAAATATGTTTTTATTTACTGACACATTAAGTCCATTAAAGTAATCATTGTTTTATTGTGTCTTTTTTATAAAGTTTAATTCGGAACTGATTTGTTGGAAAAAAATATAATGTTTCAGTAACTAAGAACCATTTTTTACTGGACACGTACAAATATTCGTAATGGCACGGAAACGCTATTAATAAAACAAAATCAGCTGATACGTAAAGACTATGTCTGCGCAATATTTTTTTTTTTAATTATTTTGTATCCCTGTCAAAACGGGATTAGGTTTAGAAATATAATTTGAATTATTTTTGATATTTTCATATATGTACATACTATGTATGCATGTATTTATTAAATCATTAACACATTTTTTTATAATTTTTTTTTTAGAATTCTTAGAAAGCTTGGTTTTTTAATTCTTTATGGCAAATATGTTTTTTAAATTTTAATATTTTAATTTAATATTACTCGTATTAGTAGACAAAATACTATTTCTATGTTTTTACTCTCAGATATCAGATCTGTATTCTGTTAATTTGTTTATAAACATTTTATTTTTAACTTTATTTTCTTTTGCTTTTTTTTATTTTAACTGATTTCTTTTTTTCTTTTTTTAAGTTTTTTTTCTTATTACTTATGTCTAGATAATTTAATTATTTTTGTTTTTCTTTAATAATTTTTTTAATAATTTCATAATTTTTTTTATTATTTTCCTTTGCTTTAATCTTTAATAACATAATAAAATTTTTTAATTATTTTTATTGACTTCTTTTGTTGACTCTTAATTTATTAATTTTTAATTAATATTCATTTTTTTAAATTTCTTTCATGTTTTTTATGGCTTTAATTGCCGCCGGTAGTTTGACTCATCACACATATTTCGTTCCATTTTAATTTAATTTTTTGTTTGTCTCGCTTAAAACCTTTAAATATATCGTAACACTTTCATTTGAATTCACAAACACAATAACAAACACATTTATTTACGATTATTAAAAACAATATTTTCTTTTTATTCCTTTATCTTCTTATGATGCTCTTTATTAAAAAATAAACTCATGCCATTATCATTGTGCCATTATTAAAATCCACAGGCATTGTTTAAAAAAGACAGAGATGATGGTCATAATCATGTTGCATGATGCCGTTGTTGTGCTACCACAAGTCATTAAACATACACATATTCGTCAGAACAAGCAAAAAACAAACACACTAAAACAGTCATATGCGAGCAACAAAATGCACATTTTAAAAGAAATAAAAAAAAAAAAAAACAACGTGTGATAAACACAAACTTACGTTTTTTTAACTACAAAGACGACCGTAAA
Organism: Metopia argyrocephala; assembly: GCA_963576795.1. Classification (NCBI taxonomy): domain Eukaryota; kingdom Metazoa; phylum Arthropoda; class Insecta; order Diptera; family Sarcophagidae; genus Metopia; species Metopia argyrocephala. Next base: position 42,907,279 of record OY756211.1, on the reverse strand, counting down.
ACTCGCCAATTGAATTGATTATTGGCCAACGTTTTGAAAAGAATGGACGAGAAACAATTTAAGAACGAACATACGAGAACGTGTGTATCCACTTGATTGTTTATAAATGAACTGAAATGGCACGACAATCAACGAACGAACCGTTTAACTAAAACTGTGAACTCCACTTTACATTAAACAAAAATAAATAATAAGTAATAATAATAAAAAAGCCATCATTCATTTATACACACACACTAATACATACACATGCAAACACGGGGTGAGAGTTTCGTTAAACATCTCTATCACATGTATAGCAACGTTAGGATGATGATAATCATTTTGGCAATAATGTTGCTGTAAAATGTTGCCCACCAAATGTATCTGTTGTACCACAACTCTTTATTTAAACCCACGTGCTACGTACTTCTCTTTTCATAAGCAAAATGAAAAAAAAAGAAAACAACAACAAGAAAATTGTTTAATTAATTTTTATGATTTGTAAATTGCTTCTTTTGAAAACGCTTTAGTAACGATAACGAACTGCGCCATACAACTATTAAAATACGACTGATTGTGGTAATTATGTATCCAGATACAATTTGCCCAACTTAAACTCACACACACACACACTCATATATACACATACGTAGATACATACACCCAAACAAACGAATAACATCAGCAACAACTGTGTGCCAAGAACATTTTTTTCATACATACATCTCCTAAGTTGATGTTGTTGCTGTTTGATATTTTGTGTCGTCCCCCCAACAGTTACATACACCAAAATACTCGTACGTAATAGTATACATTATAGTGTACACTGGCGTTATTGTCTTGTTTGTTGTCGTCGTCTTATTCGTTTGTTATTTATTATAAATGACAAAACGTCATTATTATGATGTTTGTTAATAATTATGATAATCGTTTAAAATCGTTTTATTGTTTATTGCCATCTTTTTCGAGTACAGTGGATTATAAGCAAGCAAATGTTGTTTAAAATTTTACTTGTGCTTTATAGCCTTTTTACACTTGTTCACATTTTAGAGGAAGACGCGGAATATGGATATTAAAAATTTTGCTGTAATTGAATTAATAACTGCTCTTGAAAATCAAAAACAATTATAACTACAATGCATGCTAGAGAATGATGATGATATATCGTCCCAAGAATTAAAGAACGTTGTAACTGACAAAAAATCAAAAGTACGTTTTTTGCATCATTTTTATCAGAAAAAAAAATACGCGTCGATTGGTCCCGGTCCCAGATTTCTATGACGAAAAGAAATTTATTTAAGCCGTCTGCGATTTGAAAAATATCAGTGGCTTTGTTCTATTTTCATACAGGTTTTTTGGCTCTGGTGAATATTAAATGTTTTGTTATCTACATCCTTCTGTATTTCTTGCGACGATATGTTTTATGCCCATTATATGAATGTTTTTTTTTTTTTTTTGTTTGTATACTAATATTGTTCTCTAGTGATGACACTCAAATAATCAGAAGATATTGAAATATTGAACAAAATAAAAAAAGAACAAAAAGAAAATGTTGAACATTCAGCCCCGTATAATTCAATGAGAAAATTGATTGTCTTTCCAAATGTAAATAAATAATTAAATTGACTTGTGTCCAATCGACAAGATATATATTTAAAAAGTTTTCCATAATCTTGTTGTCAAACTATGTACAATTTTACAAAGTAGTCCTAATACACCTGATGTTAGTTTCTTCTTCAACAAAACAAAATATCATTATAAGAATCCTTGAGCTAAAACATAATTTGCATCCCTAAGTCTTCTGACTTTTTTGATTTGAAATTACAAGCACCCAAAGTCATATCTTTTCCAATGTCCCGGGTATTCGCAATTATCTTTGTTATTTTATGCCTATGAAAAGAGTGGAATTAATAGTGTTCACACTGTTGTCACAAATTAATTTCAGATTCTTTCTAAAGGTGTTTGTATTTTCTAATAAAGCAAAAAATTGATTTGTAATATCAATGAGACTTTTATTTGAGGGATATATTGTGTGGAAAAATTTCTGACTCTTATATTTACAACCCTTTTTCAGAGTTACCGCCTAGCATCCCACAGCACTCATATTGTATGCGTCAATTTTTATCTACAAGTATCGAGACCTATAGTTTAACGTTGACTCCGATCGAAAGACTTGAGAAGCTTGTCATGGCATTCAGTTACTCTTAAAGATTTCGCCAGAAGACTGCTAGGAAGTGGTCGCCAAAAGAAATATGTGGCTTAAAAAGTAGGGACTTCGTTTAGAACAAGCAAAAAAGTAAGTTCTCACTTAAAGTATGCATAGAATACTTAAAGAAAGTGGCGAGAAAAAACTCCTATGGTAATAAGTATCAGGAAGGAAAAATAAAAAATTAAGCAAAGCAAAGTAAAATAACAAAGAAAAATAAAAAAATTTAAAAGTGAAACACTTTATTTCCATATATGGTCATAAAAGCAAAAATACAAAATTTAACAAAAATTTTGACAGAAGGAAAACGGGCCGATAAAACAACTAAATGATTTATTTATCCTTTGTTGAAATGCTACTACTGCATACATCTGGAAGGGTTAATGCTTTCCCCTTAAACCATTACCTAATCCATTGAGAATTTCGGATCGTTCTACTTATTAGTGTTTCCAAACTCATCATCATAATTGCATAATGAATAATGACAAACAAACCCACTGTTTGTTTGCTTATTTTACACTACATTTTGTTTTATTTATTTTTATTTTCGTTTCTTTTTTATGTTCTTCATGCACAACAATATTTCACAGAAAAAAAGCCCTCCCCAATAGTTCATCATCATGACCCAGCAGTTGTGTTGTGCTCTACAATGTGACTTCATTATAATTGAATCCATATTTATGTTTATATGTGTGTGTGCATCTGTGCATTTGTGTATAAATAAGTTATTTATAATGCAGTTATGTAGTGTGTATTACTATTGTAGTTGTTGTATTGCGCGCGCCCCCATAAAAAAGGAACAAAAACAAAATATTGAAATGATATATTTTTTCCTTTTATTATTATAATTACAATTATAATTTATTTTAAGTTTCTTTCTCTCTCTCTCGTTCTTTCTCTGTGTCTTTCTCTTTCATACTCCAGTGTTTTTCACTTACACTTCTACTCTGGCTCTCTCGTTTTTATTATAAAACTCTCTTGTAAATTGTAATCATATTTACAAATAATTTATTTTCATTGCTGCCATACTTCTTACTTCTCAAAAGGTTCATGGCTTCATGACTATTTGACTCATCCTTAAAGTCATCTTTATATAACTACAATAACAACAATTGTATTGGCAACATTATAATCATAATGATTATTTTTATTATTATATTTCTGATTGTTATTGTAATCAATTCAGTATAGAACTCGATGTGAAAGGGCAAAACAGAAGATAACAAACGATACATTTTATTGCTTTAAAAATAAGCAAAATAACTCATTTCATGCATACGAATACATATATGTATGTATGGATGTATTTATAAGTATATACAAACAAACACTTATAATTTGACTTTCGTCTGTTGTTATTGCTTTAATTGGGGGTTATTTATGGTCCATTCATCGTAAATGTTCGTTTCGTTAGTTTATTGTGTTGGTTGGTTGGTAGTCATGTGCATCATCTATTAAAATGTAATTGAAATTTGTTTTTCGTTTTATTCTTCTTCTCTTCTGTTTCCCATTTATTGTTTTTTTTTATTGCTATTGTCTGTTGTTATTGCTGCTGTGCTTAAATGTTTCAATTATTATAATCCTTATTCTTGTTAAATGGTTTGCGTTTGTGTTTCAAAAGATATTAAAGCATTTAAAATATCATGTTGCAGCAACATGTTTAAATTTTGGAATAATAGTCTTTTTAATTTTAATAACATGTTGCTGGAAGAAAAGTAATAAATTTCAATTTGTACCCATTTGTCATACAGTTCTATTGAATTTAAATTTGGAAACAAAAATTAATTCTGTTGTGGTACAGTAGAAATTTATTCGTTTCACAATTTGATTTTTATATCTACATATGTACTATGTATTGGAAAATTTTGTAGAAATGTTCTCTATCTTGCTTGGTCGGACAGAATAAAATGAGGATTGTAGTATAATTATTACTCTACCCAATATTATGAAGAACTGTGAAAATAGCACAACTAAAAAACGCTGGCCAGATAATAAGAATTAATAAAGAAAATACTATCAAAAAAAATCCAGAAAGTTCAAAGGTGAACCTGTAAGTAAGAAACAAAAATTGGCAGGTACATACCAATGAGATACAAATTGGAGAATATTATTCAAATATCAGAAACATGGAAAAAGTTCTACAGAAAGTCAAGATTCGATACGGATTGTAGATCCAACAATGATGTGGATTGATTTGTGTTTGTATAGGTATATAAATTCTGCTCAATAATAACTTGACAATTTCAAATTTGTTTATAAAGCAATATTTGTTATCTGTTTGTACATAAAATATTAATATATCACATATGTACTTATATGGCTGAAGTGAAGTTTAGTAATACATTGTAATATGTTCGTAAATGCAACCCTACAACAATGTATTTTGTTCGTTTTTACAATGCTGTTGTAGTTAATACGTAAGAAAAAGCAGCACAATAGAGACGTAGAAAGATAAGTAAGTGGTTTTTCTTTTAATTTGAAATATATTTATCCCTTGATTATTTAGTACAATAAAAACCTATAATTAATGCAAGATTAGAAATGGAAACGGAATTTCGTTAAAAAAAAAAGAACATCCTTTGGACATATCAAAAAGACTTTGCTATAAACTATGCTCTTCTAGCGTTATTCGCTTTTTTAGGAATGATACGATGCATATAAATGTTCCTTCTAAACGGTTTCATTGTTGTAATGTATGTATTTAGTATTAACATTGTATTGATACATTTTAAATATACTATATACATATGTATTTAGGATGTCAGAAAACAAAAAGTTTTCCCTATTTTCTAAAATAATAATATATTTAGGGTCGAAGCTAGCACAAATTAAAACATGGAACAATTTTTGTGTCTTAAAAATTAAAATTGGTTGGTTTTGTTTACATACTTCTGTAACACGCTGTGTAGTGACACGTAACCACTTGGTAATTAGTGGACAACAAGTAGTATTGAAATAATTATGTACATATTTTTTTTAACAATAATATTGTTTGAAATTTAAATAATTAACGAAAATAATATCAACAATATGGAGTTCTGGTTTTCCGTTTCCTCTTTATTATGTATGCACTTTCCATACATTTGACAGATGATTATACAAAATATGTATGTTTGTATGTATGGATTTATTTTTAGTCTTCCTTTTTTTATTATATAGTATATATGTATTAGTAAAGCTTCGCTTCTTTTTTTTTAATTTTTTTTTCTAACTTTACAATTTCATTCACTTCCAACGCACAGTAATGCTTTTGCACCACTGTGTAATTAATTTAATTGTTTATTGAAAACTTTTTGATCACAACGTTTTCTTTTTCATTCATTTGCTATAAACACGTTTCTTGAATGCAGCCTTTCAAAAAACCCCTGTACTGCCTGCCATCAGTTAAGTTACTGTGTTTAGCAACATGTTGCTTAAGCTGACATCAATATACATATAAACCTTTAAATGATGTTTATATCACAGCACAATATATGTACATACATACATATAATAACAAGCTATTCTCGTCTCATAACTGAAACCCCAATTTGGTGTTGTTATATACATATGTACTATACGAAATATATGTCTTTATAAATACACAGGGTTATAGTTGTTACTTGCTGCTATTCATTGTTTTGGAAATATCCCTGCAGATAATGCGAGTACTCTATACACGCATGTAAAGAGTACTCCACAGAGGAATAGGACTAGTCCAAAACTAACCCAAATGTGTGAAAAAAACATGATCCATTTAACATTGCGATGTCCTAGGGCTGGACCATGTAACCCAATGGACTAACCCAAAAACTACCCCATGGAGCACACTAGAGGAGTAGTTTAAACATATGGATAACAGAGTTGCCATTGTAAAATATTTCATTAAAGACTTACTACGATTACTGGCAACAATGTATGCAAATATTAAACACGAACACTTGTGTTAAAGCAAAAGGCTGTTGTTTGTCAATAACATGGTCCATGTCTGCATTACATTGGACCATATTTGTAAGTAGTCCATTTCACAAAAATTGGACTATGTAACCAATTATTATTTGCAGGGATAACATTTACTCAAACTTAAACATACTCTTGTAAATACATATGTATGCTTAAGCGTACAAACATCCATACATACGTACATACAGGCTAAAAGACTTTTATCATTGTTACCATCGTAATTGTTTTCTTTTACAAGTCAGTCAAAGTATTTAAGCCAGAGAAAGAAATAAAATTAAACGAATGAATGAATGTTTCATTTGCGTTTCATTTTAAATATGTACGAACGAACATAAAATAAATGTTGCTGACTTCGTAATATTTATTTGAACGTTCATAAGTTCTATGTGGTGTGTACGTGTATGTATTACTCGTATGTAAGTTTGTTTAAGTGGTTTTAATGCGAGTATAACAATCATTTTAAACAAATTAATTTTTTTGTTTTTGCTTTTTTTTAATTTGTTTTAAAGTAAATTAAGAAAATTGTATAAAAAAAGAAAGAAATAAAATTTTTTAAATGAATGAAAGGAAACCCAACCACTTAAATGTTTTTTTTATTACTATTGTTGTTATACATTTTGGCCTCTATATGTACATTTCTCTAGAAATTTAAATATCTACTCTTGTACTCACTTACTCTTTTCCTAAGTTTTTGTTGTTTTGTATTGTAAAACTGTGTATATTTTTTTAATGTAGTTTTTATTGCTGTTTCTTGTTTTCTCTTTTATTCTGTTTTATTAAAGGAAAATGAGTTAATTTCACGCAGTGTTCTGAAAATATCATAATAAAAACAACAACAACAGCACACATCGTATGAATTTACGTAGTTTAAGTTAGTGTACGTGAGTGTGTTTATTTGTTTGTTAAGTTATTATTGCGCTGGAGGTCGTTCATTTACTTGCTTTATTGTTGGATTATTTTTCTCAATGTTCCTTCTTTTATTCAACATCTTTAAACGAGAGCTTGCTTTGGGTAGTGCATGTGCGGTTAAGTTCTTGATAATTGTTTTAAGTGAGGAGCCATGGCATGCTATGTTGGCCCTGTTGAAGGAATGTGCATTTGTTGTTTTGTTATGATTATTGTGATTTTTTTGTTTTGTTTTCGAGTTCTTGTACTCGTATATCATTACTGTTGTTGGTTTAATTTTTTTTTATTTCTTTTTTGTTTAATGACGACGCTGTTCTAATAATGAACTGCATTTGTTACTTGAATTATTGTTTTTATTTTTTCTCCCAACATTTACACTCCAAATCATTTTAAATTTGAAAGTGTTATTGATGTTGATGATGTATTTTGTTAATGATTTTGATTTATTCTGTTCCAGACGCTCTTATGTCTTGTTGTTAGATTACTACCCTATATGCAAGTCACTAAACTATAATGATATATATAAGATATGTACGTACTTTTAGAAGGAAAAATGATACAGTGGATCTGGTAAGTAGGAATATTTTATGTATTGTAACATTTAAATTTAAAAAGCTACATACATTATGTATAAGTATGTATACATATACACACTTCTGGTAATACAATTAAATCACTTATGTAACATTTTTAATTTTTGTGAAAAGATTTTTTAATTCAATTGCTTTACAGATTGCCTCAGTACACCTTTGTGGCATTGACTTAATTTAATTGCGACTAATGTTATTCCGTTCTGCTTGGATATGATACCAAAGTGTGTTTTCGCTGCTAGATGCTTTGGCTGCAACTGCTTGTTTTACGATCACCCAAAGATTTTTAATAAGGTTCAGATCTTGGCTGTCAACTGTATCATCAAACCAAGCTTTAACTACCCGAGATATATGCTTGCGATAGTTACCATGTTAAAACCTCCACGCTAGTGATAATTCGTAACCTTAATCTTTGGTCAAATTGATCTGTAGGATGTTTTAATACATTTCCCCAGTAATTATCCCATCGATTTTTTTAGTACGCCAACACCGGAAGAGGTAAAACAACACCAAACCACAAAACTGTACGTTTTTTTTTGTGTTTTTGTCAGTCAGTGTTCAGTGTATTGACAGAAAGTCTTACATAGGGTCTGCCATCGTTTCCAAAGACATCAAACTCATCACTCCACACTAGTAATTTCCAAAATGTTGCACTTTTATGGAGGTAGGTCAGTCAATCGTCTTCCTAACGTCCTTGCCGATATTTTAACAGCATGTTTCAACTCCATGCACGATATAACCTGTGCAGATTTAAGAATGGGTCAGCTTTACTCATCCTGGCCATAATTTTATCTTCAGCAATGGTCGTTTTACGTGGCTTTTTTTGTTGAAAATTATTAAAAGTTTGATATTGTTTGTAATGTTGAATTGCTTTGACAACTTTTCCTAGGGATATTGATAAATTTTTTACCACTTTAGCGAATGATTCAACATTATAGAAACAATTCCAAATTGTCTTCCTTTCAGTTAGAGTGGAGCCATTATTTTTATCCGCACCATACAAACTTCAGAAAAAACGGCAGGTAACAGTGCTAAAATATTTTACTAAAAACTTAATTATCTACAAAAACCTAAACAAAATCAAATTTTTAACTTTTATATATAAAATAGTAGCATATTAAACAAATAAGCTACTGTTATTTTTGCACTGAGAAAAATATATTGCATAAATAACGTAATTGTATGTCCACAAGTGTATACCTATGTATATATAAAAAAAGGTTTTGATTATAAATATAGACAGAAAAACCCGTAAAGCAGATTTTTATTACGAAAACAACATATTCAATTAATTTTTGTTTAAAATTCCTTTAATGAACAAAATTGTTAAAATAATAATAAAAAAAAAATGATTGAAAATTTTTTTTAAAGCTTAAAGAATTATTATTTTAGCTCAATTAGAAATTAATTAAAAATAATTTATTAATTTTTTTTATAATTCTTTTTCTTAAAGATTTTTTCTGTGTGTTTAGTAGTATACTTTATATGCCTTAAAAAAACTGTTCTTTTTAATTTAAAACAAAAAAAAAAGGAAAATTTAGTTGTTAATAAACTTTACACTTTTAGTTGGACACTAATTTAGCACATTTTTCAAATTTTGTATTTGTCACTGTTTTTGGCAACATAAAATAAAATAAAATATTAAAAAATTTTTTAGATTTTTATATAGTCCGGAGATCCGAGATCGAATCCCAGACAGTTTGTAATGATCATTTATTTATTAATTTTGTTTCGTCATAAAACTCCCTAATTACACCAAAAACCAAATTCTATTAATAAAATTGAATCCGTAAAAAAATTTTATACCAACCGAACTGAACAGAGTTCTTTGTGTTCTGTACAAATTTATGTAAATCATCAACTATTGAACTCACACTTTAATAAAAATTATATTTTGAATTTATATTTTTTTTTACATAATTTGTAATGATTTAGAATAAAACTTACTAAACACATTAATTACATTTTTCTCATATTTTGTTTTTTCCCACATTATTACCTTTTGTTTTTTTTTTTTTTTTTTTTGATAATTGCCATCAATCAGAATTACAATAGTTTTTGTTGTTCCATTTATCGCCATTAGTCTACATCGACGGCATGAACGACCATAGCCATAGTGGCATGCTTATATATATATGGCTTAAAGAACCGAGTTCGAGTCCCCTACAGGTGGTGATGATCATTTATTTATTGTATTATTTTGTTACGCAATAAAACGCCTTAATTAAATCAGAAACTGAATTCTATTAATAAATTTATATTGTTTTTTGTAATTATTCAAAACGATGAAAATTCCGTAGCTAGAGTCGAAAACATGTTCAATTCGGTTGGTGTATAGTTCCTCTCTAAATGTTATTGTCTACTTTGATTGAGAAATCCTGCCACTTATATCAAAAAATAAATTTAGGTTCTGAACTTAAAGTGCTCCTTTACATTACGTACATACATAATTGGTCATTATGTAACCTGTTTCAGTGTTACAGTCTAGCTTCTCCCAACATTCATGTTGTGTGTTTAACGTCGACTTCGAACGACAGACTTAAGAAACTTGTTCATGGCAATCAGTTACTCTCAGAGCTTTTGCCAAAAGGCTGCTAAGAGGTAGTCGCCGAAAGAAATATTTTTTCAATTTTATTTCTTGTCTAGTAAGCCAACATACTAACCACTAGACTACGGCGACTACGTGAACATTAGCATTTATTTAATTTTCTCTGCAGTGAAAATTGGATATTATTTTGGTTTAAATTAAATCAATAACATATGTATGTATGACATATTCCAAACCAAAATAAACTTTAAAACGGTTAAATATGGTGGCTAAAATTCGACAATGTGAACAAATTTTTACGGGCCTGGAATTAGTCCTATACAAATGCGCAGTATTCTTCCAAAAATGTATACTACGTACTTATGTTGCACAAAGAACATCGTCGTACCGTTTCTGACTTTTATTAATTAGGACTCAGACCCCATTTAAAGCCAATGGCTTCTCTACATGAGCTCATTAAATTACAATTTTTTTTCATATTGTTTTTTTACCATTTTAAATGAATACAAAATACTATATAGCATGCTTTCTAATGTAACTGACTAAACAAGTGTTTCTAATTAATTATTTGTGCTGTACTTACAATGACGATGATGATACTGGCAATGGTAGACAAATAAACTCAAATCTGTTATTGTGTGCTTTAAAAAAAAATAGTATTGGCCAGCATTTAAACGTTCGTTTTTAACCATTTTCAGTTTTATTGTTGCTATTAGTTAGTGGGACTATTAAGTCTTTTTTTATTTTTTTCATTATTTCTACAGTTCCCTTTAACTATTTATTTTTTTTTTTTTGCTTTGATGCAATTCTTATTTGTTGCAAACATTAAATTCAATTCTGAGCTCATTTTATTTGATTTTTTTTTTTTTTTGTTAAGTCCGTACTTTTTTAATTCTTGTTTTATTTTTTCATTTCTCCTTTTGTTCTCAAGTAATTAATTAATTAATTGTTTTAGTCGATTTTTATCTTTTTCCTTTCGTTCTGCTTTGCCTTTTAATTCCTTTTAATTGTTTGAATAGAGAGAGAGAGAGGGAGAAAAAATGGAATAGAATATTTTTTAATTACATTTAAAGTGAATGGTTTTCTTATTTTTGCAATTTTTAATTTATTGGAAATTAATTTTATTTCTAATGAATTTTTCGGAAGATATTAAAACATTTTTTTTTTTTTTTTTTTTTTTTTTTTAAGACCAATACTCAGGGGTAAACCCCTACTCATGCAGTGTGCATTGTATTGGAATGTAAAGATGGTTGATAGAAGTTTTTTTTTTTTTTTTTTTTTTTTTTTTTTTTCATAGATTTTGCATTTTTTTTTGCGCCTTTATTTGTTGATGAAACAAGTTGCTGGTAATTTGTCCACTCAAGAGCCAGTGTTATACCTTCACCCTCAAATGATCAAACAGCCTCATCTGTCGGTGGATGTTTACTTGTGAATGGTGAGCGTCTTCAGTAGATTAGCTGTTATCTTCCCAGAAGGTGGCGCTGTACTCCTGATCATTGGTTTCTGGTGGAATAGATTAGAAATGTCAGGGGCGGTTTCTTGCAGATGGTCTTGCTGGAGGGGGGGGGGGGACCTCTTATTTTATTTTAAATTTAATTTTTAATTTAAATTATAATTTTAGAAAACCGCAAATATTTATTTTTATAATTTTGTCCTTTGCTGGAATTGAACCTTGGTCGTGTGAGTTTCTGTGCAAGCGCTCTACCAGTATGCCACGACCCCCCCGTTATGAGTGTTTGACTTACGAGGGCAGTTCCAAAATTAGTCCCAACAAAGAAAACACAACAAATTTGTAAGCAATATAAACTGCTTTGATTTCTATACACTTTTCAAGCTTCGATGTTTTGTTTATAGCAGTGCTGAATGAAAGGGATTGTTGTTTCATGTGGGTATATACCTTCGCATCACACTTCGGTCATGCTTTATAGTGTCAATGCTGGCAATGAAATACTCCGTGTAAGGGACTGAAACTTTAATAAATTTAATTTTTGCGATTGCAGTAGTGAATGCCTGAACTAGTCCTTTGTCTTAAGAAAGCAAAAGCTTTATCTTTTGCCAAATGAGGCTTTTTTTCTGTACTTTCATCACTTAAACTTTGCGACTATTAATGGTTTTCCTTTTAAGAGTAATAATTAATAAAAATTATCTTACAAGCATTCCACAACTAATCGTCATAAACTTGCGTGCAAATGAACAAAAGCCGAACCCGTTTTGGGATTTATAAAATTTTTTTAATATTTCCGCCCACGATCATCCTAAATTATTTTGTAAATTTTCTTAACGGTTTCTAGCGGTGGTACCTCAGTAGGTAGATCACAATGGTATTCATTTTGTCAGCTCGTACGACCTCGTAGTCGATAAGAATGGAGCAGACTTACCTAGAGTAGAATGTAACTAGCTTTTAATATTGGTTGGAGATGTTGCAAATTAAAGTATTGACTTACACAGGGGTGAAATATTTGTTTCATGGTTCAATGTTTCTAACAAGTAAAAGTTAACTTCACTGATATCATAAAATAAAATAAATAATACATACATACAGATGTTGTGTATGTTAATTTTTTATCCATGAGTACCGGGATCTACAGTTTAAAGCCGACTCCGAACGACAGACTTGAGAAGCTCGTTCAAGGCAATCAGTTACTCTTGTCAAAAGACTGCTAAGAGGTAGTCGCCGTAGGAAATATTTTCATATTTTTTTGAAGATGTCAGAGCTGGGATTTGAACCCTTAGTAAGCTTAGTAAGCCAACATACTAAATTTTTATGTAACTAAAACAAAAATTGGACGCACAAACATTTCTATTCATGTGCTTCAATTAAAAAAATTAATTGTATTAACTAAAACATTAATTGGGAGAATTAAATGATCCCAATTATTTTTTAATTAAACTTTTTCTGCAAAATTGTTTTCTATATGGGTATTTCCTGCGTTGCGGACGCACGTTTTTATTTTTTCTATTTTAGTTTTCTTAAAAAGTTGAAATATTTTGAAGACTATGTCCATATTAAAAAATTTTGATTTTGGAAAGTACTATAATGTGCTTTTATTGAAACTTTACTTAAAATGTTGTACTGAAAATTATGACTAAAACAACAGCGCGTTACGGGCGCACAAAATTTTCCATATGTATTTGAAGTGTCCATGAAAATTTGGAAAATTTTGCGAAATTTCTTATGTGATAAATATTATTATTTTTGTTTTTTTTAAGAAGATATGTTGGGGTTTTATAAACAACTTACTTTGCATTTAAAATACTTTTACCTTTTATGCAACTTCAATCTAAATGGGCGTTGCGGATGCACATTGCGGACACACACATTTATCTATGAATAACAGTATTTGAAAACCTATTTTTTTTTATTTTTATTTGAAACTCAGTTAAGTGCGGTGTTAAGTGCGTTTCGATTTCATGGACAAGATCCGCCAAAGTTGCCTCTGTGTAGTCTAAGAGTAACCGATTGTCTGCTTGTCGCCAATGCTTCTATTTAACAGTTTCGTTCAATTTTGGTATAAAGTCTATAGGCCCCAATGCATCTTTGATGTCGTAGGTACATTTTTTGCATTCACTTTTCGTATCACAGCAAACATTTTCCAAAATAATTTAAAATTTGACGGAAAAGATTTTATTACATTTGAACAGCTATCCAGCATGTACCCGACGTTAGCGTGGTACTTACATATGCTAATATTGTGAGGCGTTTTTCTTGATGGCACGACGTGTGATGGACGATTTTCAAAGAAGACACTTTTACTTACTCGTTCCTCAGGAAATTCTTCTTTATACAGAACAAAAGCTTCTGAAACGCTTAGCAACGGCGCTTCTTACCAGCCGCTTGATCACTTACATCATCTCGACAATAGAAATTAATAATTTTTGTGCAAACTGGTTTACTAGACATTTTCTGGCATAAATATGTCTCAAAAGTTTCTTTATAATTTAAAATTTTTGAACCGGATTTTTTGGAAAACTATTTTCGGCTTTTTTTAATGCTTTCGCCAACGTTTGCTTACAATTATAAGGCTTTTGTAGGGTAGATTCTTATCCTTCAATTTTTTCGAACAAGATGTAGATTCAGTAATATGGTTTATTTCCATCTTAAATACTATAAAAAGTATAGAAAAAACTAAATTGTTTACTGAAAAAATTATCAATTATTTACTTCCTGTTGCGGACGCACAAATTTTAAAGGCTATTTGTACTTTAAAATGAGAGGTAAATTAAAAACTTTTATAGATTAAATTTTTACTCTAGGAAAGAAGTTGCGTTTCTATTGTTTTTATTTGCGCTGACATCACTAACAAATACAAATTTTGCGTTGCGGACACACGAAAAACTTTACCTACCTCTACCTCTCTGAATTTTTTTTTCACATTGAAAGCAACAACTACAACTCATTAAACATTATAAATGCAATGTTGTTAAATTTAAATTGAAATATCTGGTAAAAAAGAGAAGTCAAAGTAACTACTGAAGGCTGTGAAAAGCATTAGAAAAAAGTAACTAACTTTTTAAGCACTATAACGAGATTTGGCCTTATTTTAAATGAATGATTCTTTGTTTAGTTAAAGTTCAACAAATTGGCTATATGATTTCAAAAAAATTGGTTAAAAATATAGAAGATTTAAACAAAGAAATTTTACGTCCTTCCTCAGGAAATACCCATACGTATAGCTAGTTGTTATTAATATGTACACACATATATATGTAGACATATCGTCATGTGGGAGTTTATGTAGTCGCCGTGGTCTAGTGGTTAGTGTGTTGGCTTACTAAGACTGGTAGTAATTGATTGCCATGAAAAAGCTTCTGAAATCTGTCGTTCGTAGTCGACTTTAAACTGTAGGTCCCGGTACTCATGGATAAAAATTAACACACACAACATGGGTGCTGTGAGAAGCTAGGTCGTAACCCTGACACAGGGTTGTAATGGCCAATTATGTATGTATGTATGGGACTTTATGTGCTCTATCCGACATTTTATGTATCTCGAGTTAATTATGCCACTTTTGCTTTTTGACACCAAAATTTTTAAAATCTGCAATGCGTTTTCGGCTATTTATTTCCGAAACTGGACCAGATATCCGAAAACGGATTGCAGACTTGAAAAATTTGGGGCCGAAAACCTAAAGTGGCATCATTAACTCGAGATATATAAAAAATATGAAATGGCGGATAGAGCACATAAATTCACGCACGACGATATATTGAAGCTAAAACAATTATTGTTAGTTTTTTTCCACTAAATTTTTTGTAATTCATTGTAGAAACTTATCGTGTACTTCTTTTAAACTGCTAACGCAATCTATATATCACTCGTCTAATTTTTAGACGGCCCTCGTATTCCAAATCAATGGTTCGTGTATATGTAGTGAAAAAAAAACACTTCAACTAGCAAAGAGGTTGTAATTTTCTACTTCTGAATATTTAATTTTTAAGATTGTTTAAGACATTTTTTCTGAAGTTCTCTATTTAAAGCAATTCATCAAATTGCTTGTGCAGTAAATGATTTTAAATAGCTAATAATAGCCTACTAAAAGTTAATTTTTGTTTTGCCCAAATACATATTTACATATATACGTATACTTATATATACCCCTTAATATTAATATTTAGTCAGTCAATAACTCATGGCCAATATTTTTTTCTTTTACTAAATAAACAATTCCTGCACTTTCCTTGATTTTGAAAGTTCACCACACTTACTTTCTCTTTAACTGTTCATTCTACTTTGACAATAAAATTTTTATTTTTTTGTGCAGTTATTTTTGTATATCTTGCCACGTGTAAAATGGAACTGAATAAAAATACTGTATCTGGCAAATATACAGAGACAATCAATATCTCCATATACCAATAAAAAAAAATTGAAATAAAATTCATAAATCCCTATAATTGAGCAAAAAACACGTCAACATTACTTTGTTACCGAATAACAAAACAATAGAATAAAAAAATCCTCGAAATGGCAGACAAAGTCTATATCATAACGTTGTATTTCCCCTTTAATTTTACCGTTGTTGAGTTTTATCATGCACAGAAACTTTAACCAGAACCTTATGATGATGTTGCTGTGCTTCTACTCTTGTTTTTTCTTTTGGCAATTTGTGTATCATTTTATTATTATTTTTTTTTTCTTTGTATTAAATTGTCATTTGAACAGTCATGACGAATTTAATGAATTTATTTAAACGGAAAAATGCATTTGTATTGTATTGGCCCTAAAGCAAAGGCAACAGTTTATCTGAGAGGATTTTTTTTAAGAGTGAAAATCAATTTGATTTAATTGTTTGTCTAAAAAAAAATTTTTTTAATATGAAAATTTAAATTTTATGAAATTTATTTCTTTTGTTTTTAATTTTTTTTTTGGCAGGATCCCCTAAGTGTTAGCCTTAATAATAAAAAAAAACTGATAATTACGATTTGCAAAATCATTTTATAAAATATACTTAATATTGAAGAAATAAGGGCTTAAATTTTGCAAAGAGTCGACAGCAGTCGAAAGTAATCTAACCTAATTGCTTTATTTTATTTTTCTGATTATATGTATTTTCAAGTAATAAAGTAATCCCGATTACATTTGGTAATCAATTAGTGTTCGCGAAAAACTGAAATAAGCCGGAATTTACCTCTATTTTTGGGTAAAATTAGTCATTTGGATTAATAATAATTTTGGTTTCATATCATTACAGTACAGTAACAATAATTGTTCAAAAGAATCCTTATCAATACTCAATGGCCAGTTAGTAAGTAAAGACCCCCAATCGGCCCGATTTTTTGCTCATTGTGTTTGGAGATAGTTGCTCCAGGAAGTCATGGAATGATTTGTCTCTAACATGAAAAAGAAAAAAGTTATGCACACTTTTACATGCCAAAAGTCCTCACAGACCTCGATATACCTCCTAGGGGTTAAAAATAATAAAAACATTTTTCTTAAAACTAATTGAATACCAATAATTTGTAAATACATTTGATGGAAGTTTATATTTTTTTAATTTTTTACGGGTACAAAAGAAACAAAACTGGTAAGCAATAAAATTTAGAGAATGTCGCAAAAACCCCAGATTTGTTGTTTTGACTCTTCGACTAACAAAAAATATTCAAATTTGGAAAAAAAACCTCAAGTGTAGAAATAAAGAGACACTGTGAATTCGGAGATCCAACAGCAAACTACAAAGGACTCCAAATTTTGAAAATAGATGGTTTGGAGTCACAAGTAGAAATAAAATGTGTTCGAAGTGATACGATATGAAATGATAACAAATTTGTAACTTTTTGCGAAAACTATCCTAGAAGGATTGTAAATAATTGTGGCGCAATTTTTCCGTGTTTAATAACTACGGAGAAAATATGAGTGTATTTAGCATGCTAGAGCCGGTCAGTAGGCTCATGAAAACTTATGCTTTTGCAAGGCACACGCACACATTCAGTATAAATCTAAAGCGAAAACTTTGGATGTACACGGCTGGTACATGTCTAGAATAGACGATTGCTTCTATTTTCTGTGCTGAAAGGTGAAGAAATTTGCTTGCTGATAAGATAATTGGGTTAAATTAGGAACTATATTTTAAAGGCCCGCAGAAAACTTTTTATTTGCAAACATTAGCCTTTTGTAAAATCAATTATAATGAATAAATTCGTTATAGAGTGACCAGTTGTAAATAAAGCGCTTAGAATAATTACATTACATGATTAGTGGCGAAGGTATTATTATTATTTGTAAAACTTAAGCTCAATAGATTGTTTATAAACTAAAAATTAAAATAAAACAATATAATTCTTAAAATATTGTAAAATAACATTCTCTTCTCAACGGCAACATTTTGTGGAGATAGAAGAAGATGGTCATTTCCATTTCCATTTTCTTAATCATTACAAGAAATAAATTATTTTTAAATGAATTCTTAAATTCGATTATGATGATTTGAACCCGAGATTTTAATTAATTTTTGTTATTTACTATTTTGATGGCATTACATACTAATTTATTTTTATATGTTTTTTGAATAAATTAATAGGAAAAATTCACAGTAGGTATAAGATATGTAAAGATTTTTAACCGAACTGGTAAAATACTCGTAGTATTTAGGTTTATCATGTTTATAAACTTCTCCCCATCGAAAAATCGAGATATGACTTTAGAAGTTATGTGTTGAACTCGTACGTTCAATGGCTTGTGTTAAAAATGATGCAATTTGCAAGTTTTCTCGGATTTTAATAATGGTACGCTATTTATTGCACAAAAACGGCAAGATGGCAAGTTGAGAATTTTGTCAAAACCGCTCCAGTAGTTTTTGAGTTTATCGGTTATTTACAAAAATGTTAAAACGACTAGAACGAACGATTAGTTTCTATATTCATATATTTATGCCGATATATAAATAATTCTAGTTCTTAAAAATTTTCAACATTCAAGTCAGTAATCAACAGCGCTTGGTCACCCTAATTTAAGAAATCTTTCATCTCTATTAAATTTATTAACTCACTCCTATATATGCTTTGGTGTGTATATCATACTGTTCTATAATCACTGACTTAATAATGACAGCAACTTTTACTTAATTTTATACTCTCAGCTCCTCTACTTAGTCGTAGTTGTTTTCATTATCACAAAATAAATAAAACAAAGTTCTTTTCTGCTCTATTTACAACAACAACAAAAATATATTTCTAATTATTTACGATTTTATCATTCACTGCCACCCCTACTACACATTGAATCCCAAAAGGGTATGAAACGAGAAGGAAAATAACCAGTGTCGTCCATACAACGCGTTTAGTACTGTTAGCGTTTTGAGGTAGTCCCTATTCATATTATATATATATTATATACATATATACTATACTAATGAGCTATTTTTAATGTCTAAATAGAAAATGTACGACTAAGCCAAACCTGAGATATATGTTGCGTAAAGAAGGAATTAGAACTCTTGACATCATTGATTTTGGCAATCGCAATGTGTATGAGCGGGCTGATGCATTGTCTTGATTAAACAATACTAAGTGGGACATTTTTTAATTTAATAGCTTAAACGCTTTAGTAAGCATACCACAGGTCGTCCCTTGTTCAATACTATTTTTAGAATAATCTAACGGGGACACCCGATATCTCCACGATATCCTGTGTAAATCCCAAACTGAGAGCATCATGGTGGCTTTAAAGGAACTATAGGCCATATAGTTTTTAAAATTTTCAACTAGGCGGTGTCACGTCCATACAAAGTAAATATTTATTGGTCAGTATCTGCCAAATAGTTTAATAATCAATACAAATCATCAGTAAAAAGTAGGCAGAATTGAATGAGTGGGACAATGCAAAATAAATATAAATTTTTATATATTTTGTGAATGGTTAAAGCAAAAGTTTCTAAATTTGATTTCAATGGCTTCATAGTCAATATAAGTTATAAAACAAAAAGTTATCGGAATTAGGCATATGGGGGGAATGTATCTCTCATACACGATGTACATACATGTTGATTTTATATATCTTGAATTTTGGAAGTGGCTCTCTCCCGATACCTTTTTATAACAAAGTTTTTATAACTATAATAATAGAAATAAAAGTAGCAAAGCAAATCGGGGTTTAGTTATTTAATATAAAAATAGAAAAGAAATTTTTTTAATAAATGTAAACATTCTACGATTTTAAATTAATTTTTTTTAAGTAAGCGTTTTTCCTTTTTTCTGTGCCGTGTAAATGTTGAAAGTTGACAACGCTGTAAATAAGAGACAAATCAAATTAATGCTTTTAAACACAAGCAATTATTTTATGAGCTTGCAACATGTTGCTATAGGTCAATTGGGATAGCAACATTTGTTCATATAACTTAAATTAAATTTTCTTTACTCTCAGAGATTTTTCCATTTACTTACTGTACTCTCTCTCTCTCTCTGGCTTGTTTCCTGTATTTCTATATTTCCTCTGCCAATATGATTTTGTTTGTGTGTGTGTATAGTGTTTTCATCTCCTTTTACGAGCACATTACATTATTCTCTTAAGGTTTATTGGCATACTTCTGCTACTGTGTTTGTGGCTCTGTGTGTTGTCTGCCATAAATTTTGCAAGTGTTTTCAATTAGCGCACATTTTTTGACTTTAATATTCAATGAGTGAGCAAATGTGTGTATGTACTCGTAGTATATATTCATGTACTTATGTATGTTTGGATATGTTTAAACTAGCTGTTGTAAACATTAGTACTTACGTGTATGCATGTGTGTCAGTGTGCCCTGACTATTAAGTTTGTGTTTTAAGTATCTGTTAATAATGTTCAGGGTAATGGGTGTTCAGTTTAGCCATTTAATTTAATGGCTTAAATGTTGTGAGCTATAAAACTACAACTACTGCTATACAGACCCATTCAAATGCTTCATAAATGTATTTACGATGTAATTAATTGTTTTACAACAAAATGGTTTTTAGTTTTATTGCAGTTAATGACAAACATAAAAGAATGATAAAGTTAATCGAATTGTTTGGTTACTTGTCTAATATAGAACAGCTGGATATACGAAGTTTTAATATACTCTTAAAATACTTATTCAACTCGGGTTAAAATTTCATTACAGCTACAATAGAACCGCTTTGATAAAAACTTTATTCTGATGTTTCAGTTAAAGCTCTTTACAGTGCAGCCTATTCGCAAAAATTTATATCTTTAAAAATCGCTATGAATTTCGCGAGTATGTACTTAAAATTTATATAAAATTTCATAGATTTCAGATTTATGGTCTAGCTTCAAGCAGCACCCTGTTGTATGCGTCAGTTCTTATCCATAACAGTTTAAAGTCGACTCTAAACGACTTATGGCAATAAGTTAATCTCAGAGGTTTTACCAGATGATTTCTAAGAGGTAGTCGCCGAAAGAAGAGCTGATGTTTGAACCCCTCTCTTTACTTTAAATTATTATTATATGCTAACCCACATAAGCTACTGCTCACCATATACTGTGCTCAGGCAAGTATACATATCGCTTGCAGAATCGTATATCAAGCACGGTATAACAACTTGGGGAAGTTCTCCACATTGCAAGATACTACAGAAAACTCAAGATCAAATATTAAAGATATTAAAGAAAAATTGTAATTTACAAAATAACACACAACCTAATGATACCAATGTCTACAATGCCTTAACGCGTAGCATACCACAAACGGGAACCAGTCTTACTAACTTAAGCCAAAGAAACACTACAACTCTCAATATAGAATCCAGCAATAATGGAACAAGTTCTAACCCATCTAACAATCTTGCCAAAGAATTAAATGTCTTAAATGTGAACAGCATATACCGCATGACCTTAATAAATGATTTCTATAAGGATAATCGTTTTCTAAAAATTGTTGATCATATACACCACACAAGAAACCGTGCGCAAGGAAGATACAAGGTAGAACGGTTTCATAACGAATTTGGAAGAAGAACATTAAAAGTGACGTTGCCCATGGTCTTTAACAAGATACCAGAGCAAATAATCAATAAGAAGAAAGAATAAGAAGAAAGAAAATGCTGAAAAAATATCTCATTAATTCACAATGAATTCTAAAATATATAAATTAATATGAAATTATTATTTGAATGTTTAGATTAGGAAAAATTGCTTATTCTATTTACCTTCTATTTACATTTTGTTGCTGACAAGCCATATGGCTTAGCTGATATTTATGTAATTAGATTTCGAATATTTAATATTTAGAAAAGAATAAATAAATGAAATAAATAAATAAAAAAAAAAAAATTTCCTTCTTTAGATATAAAGTTTACCCGTCTAATGCAGTTCTAAAAGGCATATTCCTGTAAACACACCAGTAACAAAATTGACTAAATTGGACATCAAAATTATTACGATTTAAGGGCGTTTCGTTTATACATACGACATCCCATACAATAGTTACCTTCTACTAATTCGAAATTTTCCCGAGGAATCTTCCACATTCATGGTCGAGTATAAATGTCGAGACGTCCTTACAACGCTTTAAGGGTCATTACAGAATTCTACAATCTGTCGCTGATATGAGTATTGGAATTTTCAAAAATGAGAAAAAAAGTATTCATCGTTGATCTCTGTAATTAAATAATTTGTTAATACTCGTAGCTTAATGTTTTTATCTCTAAATTTAAATAAATCAAAGTTTAATATAGAACCGAAATAACAACCGAAATTTGTTTTGCTTTTAATATAAACTTTATATTATAAAGACTAGAATAAGAGATTGTAAAAGTATCATCAAAAATGTTCAACTTTCAATAACTCCGGGGCCTAATAAAAAAAGAGCCCATAAAAAAAGTCCAACCTTTTCAAATTACCTCATATCGGTGGCGAGTGTATGTCGCCTTACTTGAGATAACTTTTTATTCAAATAGCTCGTGTATAGAGTCCAACAAGAGATGTATAAGGCTTTTTTAACCACAGAAATCATCGATGTTTATTTACAAAAATCCATACTAAACAAAGAGTGATATTATCGTAGGTAGATTATGTGTATTGATATTATAATAAATTCAACAATATTACGTAATAACATCCAGAAATTAGATTCAGTTCCACCTTTTTTCATATAAAAATTTTAACATTTAACTTATTTAGGAAAGCAAACTTTATAAACGACAGCCAATTCATCAGATTCAGCTTTAATAATACTGTTTTCATGTACCAAAGTTCGATGGTTCTTTTATGACTGCTATTCATTAATGCATTCACAATTTCTTATTTTGTACTTGCCGACTATTTTTTCAATTCCCAAAAGAATAATCAAATAGGTATAGAGAGTTAAAACGATCTTCCTTATAACCTGTTAAGTACTTCCACACTCAGTGAGTAGCCTTTTTATTCAATCTATTTAAATGAATTTTATTTCTAAATATTTAGTTACACGTAAATATGTATTATTGTGAAGATTTGTGTTTTTTGATATCTACATTATGAATTTTTGAATATCAATTTTGGCACCCACTGTAAGGAAACATTACTCGTTGTCTTTTACAATTTTACAATTGTCAATGGTTTCTTTTAATTCTGATCATCAACGAAAGCAAGTCGCTTTCGAAAACCAAAACAGATTTTTTTGCCCCTATGTCGTAAACAATTAAATAAATATCAAATGCTTCCAACACGAAAAAATAATTTACACTAAATTATAATTCTAAAATATAATTGGAGTCTAAATAAAAAACATACTAACGTTTAGCATATGTTCTGACCGGTAAACCTCAGTTAAATCAAATTTTCCCGTAGAAGAAAAAGTTAAGTAAATTGGTGTCTTTTACACACGCCTATTCTTATATTTTAGTTTGTAAACAGTAATAAAATAAAAGAGATCCTAAGTTTGTACAGAAGTTACGCGGCGATAGCAAATACAAAGTTTTGTTTCGATATCAGTAGGATACATATATGCCGCAAGCAAAGATTATTTAAATAGATTTTTACCTTTTTTTATACTCTTTAGTAATGCGCAATTGTTCAGCAGAAGGAAGTTAAAATGTACCGTAGGAGCTATATGTCGAAAAATAGTACAGAACCATCAAGCTTTTTCTAAAATATCATATTAAAAATAATGTTTAAATTTTATCTATTTTAAAATTCTTAATTGTCCATTGTTTGTTTACTTTGTTTCCAAAATGTTCTTCAAAACCCTGTATAAATAGCAATTTCCGTTTAATACCCACAATTAAGATGCAATATAAAGTTATACACAGAGAAGATGGGTAAATATGCACACACACGGCATTAGATATACAAGTTATACAATCGAAAGGATAATAAAGACATACTGTACATTCCATATACAGTAACGGAAAGGAAGTTTTTGTAACAGACACAGATGTACACACACCCGTATTTATTTTCATATACTTTATCTATAATACAGACAAATAAAGTGGAATTTTATTATGTGTTTAAAGGGATTCATAACGTACATACACATACACTTAGTGTGCACTACAAATTGTAAAACCCAAACTCTTGATTGTGCTTCAAGGGCGGGTTTATTGAGGGTGAAGTAGAATATTGTTTTCCTTTCTTTTACAAATAAAATGATTATTTTTATTCGAATTTTCTTGGATGATGTATAGAGTAAAATTTTAATGGGGTTAAATTTTCGATGGGGTTTCTAGTAACTCGAAATGTTTTTAATATTAGTTTACAGCATTTATTTTTTTTTTATTTTATTATTACAGTGGCATCCAAGCGCACATATTTTATTAATAATAAACAACTTGGAAAGCTTATACAATTTTATATTGACGAATCGTTGTTTCTTCTCAAAGTAAGCAGCAAGCATTGCTATCATCGATATCTGATTGGCTATTGTGCTTTCGTTAATGGGTTTCGGCCTGCCTCAGCACTTGCTTAAACCAGTTGATGACAGGGCTACATCAAGCTTGGCCTTCTAACGTAAACAAGGTTGTCGCCTACGCCGACGTGATCTTCGCAACGAAAACTTTCCTTGCTGGAGCAGATTTTTCCATTCGAACAGTATGGTCGAGACAGAGTAGTCGTTGGATGTTAATAAGCTGAACAAGCTCACACCACCAAGAAGCTCATACAGCTCATGGTTGCTTCAAATGCGGAACTCACCGCAATGCTTTAAAGCATCGAAGATCTTGCGAAGAACTTTTCTTTCGAACACTTCCACGACCACTGCATCAGCACAAGACAGCGTACGTCCTTTCGCACCACAGAGAAATGTTACTAAACTGCCTACCGAGACCATAGTAGCACCTGTTGTCTAGTATGAATCTTCACTTGATCTTATATCGTGCTTGCTGGTAATGGCGGTACCAAGATAGA
Organism: Metopia argyrocephala; assembly: GCA_963576795.1. Classification (NCBI taxonomy): domain Eukaryota; kingdom Metazoa; phylum Arthropoda; class Insecta; order Diptera; family Sarcophagidae; genus Metopia; species Metopia argyrocephala. The sequence continues at coordinate 42,882,308 of OY756211.1, read as the reverse complement.
TGAAGGATTTCTATATCGTCTGCAAACACAAGAAGCTGCTGACTATAGCAAACTCTTAGGGCGGTCGAGTCCAATTACTTTATTCTCTCATACTTTGTCTTAGATCCAAATAATTTGCCCACTATTGTATAGGGCTTTCAAACAGTTTATTGTGAATTGTTATCTTCTTATACCTCTATTTTATTAATTAACAAACTAATTTTCCAAAATTAATTTTCAACTGTCCAATCGGTGTTGTGGCTTACACTTCAGCGCTTGCTGGACCTTAAACGAGTGTAGACCAAAATCTTTCTGAAATAATTTTTTTTTATAGTAGACAATCCAATAATCGGTAATCAGCTTAAGTCAAAACATTAAAATAATATGTAATTTTACCTACTGATAATGGACTAATGACATAATAAATATGTACTATAATATTTTATATATTATTATTACCCTGAGTTTAAAGAAACGAAAAATATGCTCAATTAATTTAGGCTTATGTCGACTTAAGCTATTTTTCCATATTGCCATATATAATTATATATAAATTGCATATAAAAGTGAATTAAAAACAAAAGTTTTGAGGTAAAATGTTTTTGCAATAAAATTAACCCCCTTAAAATTGAATACGAACACATTTGTATCCGCACCTGATGCATAGTATCTGGCAGTTGTAAACGTTTTGATAATTGAGAACAATAACATACAGCAATTGCAGTAAATAATAACTATAAATGTTAACCTTTAGAAATGAATGAAAGAAAGAAATATGGAAAAGGAATAGATTCGTAACAATAATAAAAATAAAACATTCTGAAAGGAAAAAAATGTAAGAGACGTATGAAAAGGTCTTCTTAAAGCAATTACTTAAATACATACGTGCGTGTATATGACTTGAAAATAAATTAAGAAATAAAAAGTAAAAGGGTGTAAAAAGATTAGCAAAAAATATGATTTGAAATATTTCCGTAACAAACTTATGAGAATCTGTATATTCTTTTGCTTATATAATCAATTAGTTTTATGGAAACTAGGTGACAATTATTTACAATTGTTGGTCACCTTTTGATTTATGGTGATTCTTTAAAATAAATTAATTTTTTGTGTTGAGGTTTTATGTTTAAAAAGACATTAAGCTCTGATTAGATTTTACAATTTTATCAGATTTAGTAATATATAGTATGTACCACCAATGGGCTCTCAATAAAGAATTGCCATAAAATTATACTTTAAATTCGTATATCTGAAAATAAAAAAAGAGGAGATAACCATATACGGACACCAAAAAACCAAAAAAAAAAAAAAGAAGAGCCGTGTCTCCCAGTTTTGCCCAAAGTCATGTAATTTTTTTATGGGCTCCCAAACATCTGCGGCCACGATGTCATTTTTGCAAAAAAAGGGACAATTTTCTCAGGCTCATATTTTGCAAACCGTGCGGAATTTAGATTTACTTTCTGAGGCAAAGTTGTAGCCCTTGCAAGAACAAAAATTGTGAATATATAAAATCAAAAAAACTTCACCTTTAAGACCAAAGTCGCAAAAAACTAACAATTCATAATTTGAGGAAACAATAAACTACAAAAATTTGGCTAAGATCTCTATAAATAACTCACGTTATCCAGTACCGCCCGCAGCAGCGCAGGCAAAACAGTAAGCTCAGCACACCCATCAAGGGACGCAGGGCAAAATATAAAAGCTACACGACGCTCTCATTGGGGCATTGCACAACGCGATGTCAACTAGACCTCAGCGGTGAAAGTTATAGAGAAAGTGCTACAGCATAATTCGCACACAACATTGGTAACTGACAATTTAAATATGCAGTGTGAAAAACTTGAGTTATTTTGCTACGTTTGCGGTCATCAAATCAAAATAATACAGCATTTCTTTCACCCATTCTCTTGCTTCCGGTTCCCCATCTCGATCCCTTCCCAAGACTTTGGTGCAGGTAAATCACACGCTGAAGGTAAATCTATGCAACTGAATGATTTTCATCAAGCGATGATTCAAAGTTTGTTTCGATCTAACACTATTATATTTTAAATCCAATTTTTTATATAAAAAAGTGTAGTTTTTTCACTAAAACCTAAAAACCCATATTCGGAATGTTTCGGCACCCCATATTTCATTTTTTTCACAAAATTAATGCAACTTCTTAATTGAATAATTTCAGACATTATAAAAATCGAAGAAACAACTTTTCTTTGTTCGCAAACAAAAGCATAACTGCTGCACAAATGTGTTAGACTTAAAATTGTAGAATTTTATACAGGTTTCATTGTGATGCCACCTTAACATTTGTTTAAATCCGACAACCAGATAATTTTAAAAGTCTTACTGGTATTTGTAAATAGTAGTCACACATGAAGCATTGGTGGGTGTAGCCACATTAATCAACTAACTCCGGTATTAACTGTAACATACTCACTTTATTTCATATTTACTGGCGCTACAAACTGCTACAGGCCCTGATCTCAAAAAAAAAATGTTCTTCCACATCTAACTTATTCTCGAATATATTCCAGCATATTTCGCTACTTATTTTTCTAGTGACTTATAAAATGACTTAGTGAGCGTTAATAGAGGGAGATTGATTGAGAGTCTAGCACGGTATAATACTCGTAAATAGGTATAAGAGTGATAACTAACACAGAAAACATTATTGATATTTTTTTTCAATTAACTTGTTAATTGAAAAATAAATTTCTTTTGATTAATAACTTAATTGGTTTAATTAGCTTTTTAATGCTTTATACAACTTTACTTTAAATACCATTAATTAATATTACAATCAGCTTTATTGATAGCATTAATTTGTTTACTGATGGAAAAATAAACAATTTTTTAATTGATATCACAAATTTATTAATTCAAAAATATTTTTATTTTTTACTGTGAACATTGCATAGCAATAAATGTACATATAAGTGAATTTTAAGCCCCTGTTCTTAACGCAACATTTTTATAATAATTTTTTTATGTATTATGAACTAAATGTTGTATAAAATAGTTTTTTGATAAAATTAAAAAAGGAAATACAGTATAATACTACAGTATGAGATTTTCTCTAAAGATAATGAGGATTTTCATTTCATTTTTAAACGTAAAATAACTTTAAATGTCTATCAAATAACCAGCTTAATCCCAAGGAATTATTGTATTCATGTCTCTAAAAATACAAATTTCTACTACCTGTACTCATTTACTATAAGTATTCATCATATTACATTGTAAGAAATTTACGAGTATAAAGAAGAGGAATAAGTTTTAATATTATTGTACAACTTTTAAATATTTCACCGCTTTAATGTAAGGCGTTGTGGCGGGCAATTCAGCAGTTGTCTAAGTGTAGTCGATAGGGACAACAATTAACAACTATTTATAGACACCTGCTGTTCTCTAAAAGTCTGTTTCATAGCAAGTGATATACTGTTGTCCAAGACTACTACATAAGGGCCAATTTTTTTGGCGTTATGTTGAATTGATGTCGTCAACGTCGTACATAATAGGAAGATTATATGTACTTTTAAATCAAATCTGTTTTCTGAAACAATTTTAAATTTTTATTTTCAGTGTAGCCTGTCTAATGTAAGTATTTACTTGCATGTTATGTTGTCTTTCTTTCATTTATAAAATTGTTTGTAGTGGAATGACAGAAAAATCACTTAAATTTATGAATTTCAGAGGAATGTCATATTTTGTCATGTTAATATGTAAATTGACTTAATTTTATACCACACACATCATTCACCCATACATACAAGTGTATATGTATGTAAAGAATCCATACATAGACTCACATACTATAGAGTGAGTAGTAACATGCACAGTAGAGCAACGAAATATAAAACCATCCTTAGACTGCTATTCCAGCAGTAGTGAATGCTTCAAGCTGAAGTATCTATTAATGTGTAGGTACTCGTCGTATAAGAACATGATAATACAAAATCAACGTAAATTTAAATTTAGAAATAAATAAAGGCAATAGAGAACATACATACATACATACAAGTATTCAAAAGTAAAAATACGTCAAGAATTTCATATATTTTCATAATCAAAACGAAGAAGTTTTCATAGAAGTCTTCATTTATTATGGCAAAGGTACTACTCGTGGTATCGTTATACAGTTTAAGTAGTTGCGTAAAAGGAGAGGGTGACACAGGTAAATTCATTAATAAGAAAAAGAAAAATATTAAAGAGTAGCTGTTTAAAAAGACAGCTTTTATTAAAGGCTGTCGGGTGTGATCCAAATTAAATTTAATGGGCGAGTGTAAATATCATATTTAGGTGGGTTTTCTGCACTTATCTTTTTGAAAATTTATATAAAACCAGTTTATAATTAAATATATAAATTTAGTTGGGAAAATAATTTTTGTAAACAACACTCACATCAAATATTCGGCTTAAACTATTTATGAAATAAGCATTTGAGTACACACACCGACACCGAACTATCGTCTTCAATATTGAGCTCATCAAAAATGCTTGATTTTTTTTTTTTTTAGTTTTTGGTAAGATTCTGCCTCAATGCCATAGTAGTCTGGTGGCAACTGTGAAGATGTTGTGATTTCGAGAGGTTCTGGAGGGTTTTGCTAAACAAGCAGGTCGGAGAATACGATAATGTAAATGTTCATTTGTCCATATCTTCAAACTAAGTAATTAGACTAAGAGCCTCTAAGTTTTGGCCAAGTGAACATGATACCTCCCGTACAAACTAAATATTGTTTTTTGTATATCTTGAGGATAGTCGCCGTGATCTATTAGTTAGTGTGTTGGATTAATATGACGATAGCGCCGGATTCAAATCTCAGCTCTGGCAACTGAAAAGAAAATAAATATGAACAAATTGTTTCTTTTGGCGACTACCTCTCAGCAGTCTTCTGGCAAAAGCTCTGAGAGTAATTGATTGCCTTGTAAAATCTGTGGTTCGGAGTCGGCTTTAAACTGTAGGTCCCGGTACTCATGGATAAAAACTTACACACACAACATGATCGCGGCGAAAAGCGAGGCCATAATCCAGACACAGGGTTGTAATGGCCAGTTATGAATGTATGTAAGAAATAATAATTCTTTTGTTAAACCGACATTTGTGTCCACTTACAAATAATACCACAGAGGAATTTTATAGTAATTGTTTAATTTGTGTTTTCAAACGCCCTTTGTTTTTGCAAACTTATTTTTATAGAATGATTTTATTTTATAGTTGTCGCTTGTTCGTATTCAAACTTAATACGATATAAGAGTATTTCTTCTTATTAGAGTTTTTTACTTACTTATAATTGAAAAGTCATAATCTCGAAAATCCCGGGACTAGTTACGAATTATAAATACCAAAAAATGGAGTAGATTTGCCCCAGAGCAGTGTAAATTCATTTAAAAATCCATCAATGAATGAGATCGTCCGCAATTAAAACTGCAGGCTGCTCACCAGAAAAAAAAGAGAATGTTTACCTGCAGGTAAGGATTAAAAATCAAAAAATTTCATATGGACAAAACTTTCCATATTTAAGAAAAGTGTTAATCTGGGCAAAAACCACTTTAAAATTTTTTCATAATTTTTTGTTTTGAATTTCCAGTACTGCACATGTTTTTCTTCTTATTTAACAGTTTTCATTAAAAAATCAACCGATTTTATGAATCTGTACCACCCTAATGTTACTATCTTGTCATAATTACTACTGCTTATGTTTAAGTTCTTTAGAAATTAGCTTTAAATGTGACAGAAAATGCCCTCATATATGAATGAATTCATAAAAGAGCAGTAAAATAAGAGGACAACTAATAATACAATACAATACAGGCTGTTTAAATAAAAATACTCGTACATATCAGGAAACATTAATAACTCCAACTCTTTAGATGATATTATTTATTAAAGCACAAGATTTCTTACAATATGTATGTACATTGTACATATGTATGTAGGTATGTTTTATAAATGTAATAAATAAATGGTGCATCATCATAAACGTATGTTTGTTCCCTCATACAGTACAGACACATTATATAAGTACGTGCACGAGTATGTATGTATGGACGTTTAATTCTAGCCCAAGTTTAAGTATTTATTTCATAAATGCTTGTCTCTTTTTTTTTTAATAACAGCCATACTGTCTGTCTATTTCTTTGTATGTTTACTTTATCTGCCTGTCTGTCCATTCGTTTGTCTGTATGACAACAATTCATTGAGCCAAAGTTGTTTTTTTTTTTTTGTGTAGAGAGTTATAGGCATCAGGTTTTATTTTTGTGTTTCTTTGTTTTTTTTTTTTTTTTTTTGTAAATTTTTGCTTAACAAAGTTGTCTGTTTAAGAACGTCTGCCCACCCACATTTAATTGTTGTGCTTCACTACTTCAAATACCGAATTGTTATATGTTGCACATTAACAATCGTCGTACAATAAGCTTTATTATAGTCTTCTTTCTAGTAATGCCACTAAAAATGTTCAGTTTACCTTCTTGTTATAATGGTTATTGTCTAAGAAACTCAAACTACACTTAGACAAAATTGCAACCTAATTTACTTATTTATAAATTTAATAAAACAATGTGCAGTTTTTAGATAAATAGTGGCGGGTAAATGTAACTAAATTTACACTTTTTTTCTGTTGTTTTTTTTTTTAATCAAAATATTAATTTTCACAATACGTTCCTTATTCAAGCGATTTCACAGTTTAAGGTATGAAAACCAAGTAATGTTCGACACTATATTCTGAATAATTCTAAAACTGTTAACATGGCATAAAAATGAATTAAAATTATTTAAAGGCAATTTTCTGCAGCATCTTTTTGCATTTTGCTATTCAAATCCAATAAAAAATTCTTGAGTTATAGTGCAATCGCTTTATTATAGAGTCTATTAAAAAAATTTAGACTTGATGGAAAAATAAATAAAAATGCTGTTTAGGTCAGGGCATCAAATCCTTAAGTGTTTACCAGTTTTTGTTCTTCCAACACAAAAACTCTCTATTTTGTCGACAAGTATTATTGTCCTTCCCCGTACTTTTATTCCTAAATATTAAGCTTAAAAACAATATTATCAGCTACGTTTGATGGTTTTGACATACGTATTTTCATCCAGATCCCTTGATTTATTAGAGTCAGACTTTCTCAAATTTCGCATTTGCCGCAAAAAACATAAATTAATATAAATATGCTTCAAATTAAAAAATTATGAAATCATTTCTGACTTAAGGTCTTAAAAATGAAATTTTATAATAAACCTCTTCTAAATACAGAGCATATCATTCATTTTTGACATGTTGTTATATGTTATTACCAATAATTTTATTTAGTCATTAGTTCTCAAAGGCTATGATCTTTATAATTTATTTACAAACGTCCCTTTAAACCATTAACAAATAGTTTCTTTAGAAATTCGAGTTTTAAAAAAAAATATCATATCGTGAATTTGTTATGGTTGTAAAGACCTAAATTGGACGTCCAAAGCACTTACCATTAGTCAGCTCTTCCTTCACAAGAAAATTCTTTTAACCAATAAGAGCCACTTTTTGAGATTAACGATTAAATCAACTTTAATCCTTTATTTCACTTTCTAAGTTGATATAATCTTATTCTTAATTGCTAGTTTAATCGACAGATGCTGGTAGATTAATCTTAAAGAACTGTCAACTTCCACGTGCGTAATATAAACAACTGTTGAAAATATTATTTATTCATTTGTTTAATTAAAAGAAGAAAGAAAACACAGAAATTAAAAGTTAAATAAAAATGGATTATTCAAGTGATGATGAAAATTTTACGTTTCTGATTACGAAATATATGAAAACCTTAATAAAACAAATAATAAATTTATTGCACTCTATACACTCATCCACTAACTTTAATAAGGAGTTTACTTCACTAGAAGTATGCACGTTTAACTTTAGCTTTTTATATGAAATATTTTTTATAAATTTTTTAATTTCTTATTTTGGTCAAAAACATGTGGTGCATCGTTTCATTAATAACAAAAGCAAAGTGTTGTGAAAATGTAGAGGTATGATATACATAAGTAGAATTTTGTAAAAACATATTTGGCATTTCCAAAAAGAAGATGATATTTTTCTTATTCAGTATGTTAATACAAATACTCATACTCGAAAACACAATTTATACCGGATTAAATAAATTCTTTGATTAGTTGACTAAATCCTAAACTTGAGTTTAATCTCAAACTCAAAAAGGGGTCCTAAAATTGTTAGTACAGAGAGTTTCCATAATAATAATCAAAGTAAATTTTGGATTGTTTGCTGTTTTCTATTTCTGCAAAAAAATTATGCGTTCTGTTCAAATTCCGAAGTAGTAGGCTATCAAATGGAAACTATATGACTTCGCTTGCTTATATTTCGCCAGGCGTTAACTAACAAATATCTGTTTGTAGAAAACTCAAATATTAAGGACCTCCCTAGCATACTTTGGGGCTTCTCTACCGAGTACAAGAAAGGGTCATTCGTTGGAGCATCGGCGCAGTATATCGTGCGTTTCATTGTTCTATCGGTACTACCATGGGAAATGCTCTGATGAAATAAAGGCCTTGATTCCGAATAATCACATATTCTTATGTACCTACCTTAGAGCACATTCGTTTTTTTTTTTCATTGAGACCAATCCTCAAGGTCTCCACATTCTATTGGATATTTTTTCTTATGTTATTACAATCATCGTTACATATTGATTGTGGTGAGTGCCTTCGCTAAGTAGGCTTTAGCTGTTATCTACTACTTCCCAATAGGTTGCTCTTTTTCTCCTGATTATTCACTTCTTTTTTTGTTGTCAATGGTTAAGGTGGAATAGAGTGGAATGTCAGGGAGCGGTTTCTAGTGTTTTTAAAATTATAATTTTTGAAAAAACCGCAAACTAACTTTTTAATTTTACACCTTTGCTGGGATTCGAACCTAGGACGTTTAAGTTTTTGTGCGAGCGCTCTAACCACAGTTTGCTGTTGATTGCCCAGTGAATCCCACAATGCATTATAGAGAGCATTCGTCTTTAGCCGCCAGGTTCGTTTATGGAATAGCCTTTGCCATAACTTATTTTCGTAGACCAACACAATATATTGCATAAGAAGGGGTAATCCCCTTAGTGCTGATCTCAATAAACAAACAAACAAATGGTCTTTCAAGTCTGTCGTTCGGAGTCGACTTTAAACTGTAGGTCCCGGTACTCATCAATGAAAATTAACTAAGACAACATGGGATCTATAACCCAGAAACAGGGTTGTAATAGCCAATTGGGTATGTATGTGTATGTATGGTTTCTATTATACTACTAACGTAACTTTTTTTAATTAATTGAAACATTAAATTTTTCCTTGGTATCTTTTCACTTCAATTGGACTATATATATTGGACTTTATGTAGAACTCAACTAATAAAATTTTGTTAAGATGCATTAATTTTTTTTAGTTTATTTATTATACGTATACAAATATGATGTAAAGAAAAATTTGGTACCAAAAATTCTTGATATTTCAATATTTATTAATAAGTAAAAATATTTTTATATTATTGAACAAAAACGTATATCTTGCAATTAATAAATTTTCTTACTGTGTATTTACAATCCATATAATTCTTAATAAAATGCTAAAAATTATCTTTTTCGCACAGAGTGTTTATTTCTTATTCTTTCGTTTACCATAGGAAGTCAAAACGACTTTTAGATTTTCTTTATGTATTTTTCTACTTAATTGTATGTACACTTTTTTCTATAAGTTACTTAATGTCTGTCTGTCTTTACTTCTGGGTTTTGTTTATTTTTCGTCAATGTTGTCTAAAATTAATTCTTGTCAAGTTAAGCAATTTCATTGGAATTATACGAGCGTTCTCTGTTTTATTTGATTTTTTTCCATTTTTTGCTTTTTTATTTCATTTAATTTCGTTAAATGTGTAAAAATATAAATATAAATTTGCCAATTTTTGCATGTTTTTTTCTTTTAACAATAAAGAAAAGCTTTAACCTGGCTTATTATCTAACGTCGTATGGTTTTTTAATTTTGCGGGTTTGAGGGAGTAGTGTTAGGAGACATTTTATTTAAACCTACTAATATCGTAATTGGCAGGAAAAAAATTAGCTGGAAGATTGTTCCATAACCGAGCGGTGAAATGTAATGCCTGTAATGCCTCTGTAATGCCTTGTGCGATTCACTGGGCAATCAACCACAAAAGGATGTGCTCTGAGAGAGGTACGATTATCTGGAATCAAGTCACTTATTTCGTCAGAGCACCTCCTATTATAGTACCGATATAACAATGAAACGCACGCCACATTGAGCGGATGCTCCAACGAATCGATAGAGTTGGATACCCTACCGTAGCTGATAAGCACCTTGGCCCTTTCCTGTACATGCTCAAGAAGCCCCAAAATAGACTTTGAAGCACCGGCCCATACATGAGAGTTGTATTCCATCATAGGCGGATAAAGGTTTTGTAAATAATGAGAAGGTCGGATGGAGGGAAGTATTTTTTGCTCCGTTCAAAAAAACCGAGACACTTAAATGCTTTTACGATACTCTAAATATGCATTCATTCCAACGGACATCACAATTAAGTCTCATGACCAGAATATCAAGAGCGTCCGCCTCCTCGATGTTTACATTATCCATAGTCACAAATGACTATGCTTTTATAGGTTATCATATAATCTAAATTGTTTCATGATATAATATAATCAGTTTTGTCACATATCTCGTAGAAAAAATTCACTGGGTATGTAAGTATAAGTACATACAATATATTATAAAATAATATATAATACTTCTATCTTTCTATAATTAATCCAATTAATGAGAACGAAATCAAGTTAATTTTCTTTTCGTAATAAATTAATGAGCAATAATTTGTGCGAAGTATTTTACAGAGAAATAATTATAAAATTATATAAAAAATATAATTGGGATATTCACAAAATGTGCTATTATGTCATATTGCCATAAAGTTGTAATTTTTTTATTGCTCTTATCATTAACGCTGTAATGAGTAACTTAAATACAAGCACCAACGTTATGCCAAGAACAGTAATGCCTGCTTACCTTGTTTAATAAAAGTCAGTAAATAAGCATAATAAAGAGAAATGAAATCACAAAATTGACTTGAAAGCAGCTCAAAAGTCGTTACTGTAGGATACCTTCCGTCCAAATTAAACGTAATGTAAAACAACGCTAGACTAGGCTATCTTAAAAATTGGTCTAGTATTAAATTTAATAATTAGGTTTTGTTTTTTGTAATAAGAATAAGACCAACATTTTTTTTACAAATATAAAAACAGCAGAAATGAATATACTTACAATACTTGTAAAAACAAATCAAATTCTAAGCCAGTCAGATCCTACCGTGTTTTCAAATGAAGGCATAAAATGCAGTTTTTGTTTTCCGTTTGCGTTTTGTTAGAAGTTGTGTCAGAGTTACGGCCTATCTTCTTGCAGCATTCATGTTGCATGTGCTAATTTTTATCCATGAGTACCGGAACCTACAGTTTAAAGTCGACTCCGAACGAGAGATTTGAGAAGCTTTTTCATGGCAATCAATTACTTTCATAGCTTTTGCCAGAAGACTGCTGAGAGGTAGTCGCCGAAAGAAATAATTTTTTCATATTTCTCTTTTGTAGGATGTGAGAGCTGAGATTTGAACCCGGCGCTATCGTCTTAGTAAGCCAACACATTAACGACTAGACCACAGCGACTTCACCCAGTTTTGTTTTTAAGCTCCTGTCAAAATTGGCATTATTTTCATAATTTCTTTCAGTTTTGATGTTTATCTGAGAAATAAATATTTTATTTACTTCTTACTCAGTTAATTCCTTGAGCTCATCAAATGAAAAAAAGCATCAGTACAGCATTGCACCAAACGAGAAACACAACTACATTGATTCGGATATGTTATGCACATATTTGGATACTTAGCGCTGCGCACAATTTGGGGAATCCTCGTTTTAAAATAAATGAGCGCTAAACCGAAACAGTGTTAGGAGAAGGTCTTATTGTACTTAACAAAATGAAAAAATTTTCAAACATAAAAGCTAACATCAGTTGTTTTGTAACTAATTTGTCTTCTTTATGCGCTGTCAAGATTAGGTTTTCCAATGACAAAGCAATAATACCGAGCTATTTGGGTTGGTCTCATACATTTTTGTATGGTAATGAGAATTTTTGATAGATAGATTGCGCTTTAAGCTCTAATTTAGGTTGGTCAGTAAGAAAAAATTTTTATTAATAATAAAAGGGAAAATTTTAAAACAATAGAACACAATAGCACACTTTGTGAATATCCCAAATATTTATAATTTCAAATATACACAGAAAGTTTTTTATTTTTTATTAACATTTAGCGCAACGACAGTATACATATGTATATATAAATAATGTTTCAAGATTTTTGATAGGTTATATACAGACTATTTATGTACATATGTATGCATTTATGTATAGATATGTAAATATATAGGGTAATTAAATATGTACAATCCCATTGATAGGCAAACGTCTGCCAGGTTTTGATTGTTTAATATATATGCATATTCATACCTATGAATGTATGCACCTGTATATACATCCATAGAAATGTGTATATACGATTGTCTAATATTCTTAAGAGTAATATATTCACACCAACAATTCTTAGTAATTTGTTATTGGTGTATTAACTTTTATAAATTTATGTAAGAATCCGGAAATAACCAAATGTCTGTAAAGTATTTATCAATTTAAAGTATCATTATTAGTAACAGTAGCATTAGGAATGAATGAAATATGTAGCAAACCGAAAAATAAACTCATATTCATACATACATATATAGATATAGACACAAATTGTTGCAAGTATACAATTTCAAATAGAATTGTCAATTAATAGTCGGACTATGCTATTCTAAGCATAAATACAATATAACTATATGTACATATAGTACATGCTTCTAAAGGAATTAACACATTTAAATAGACATCCAGAACATCAGAGATGGCAATGTATAAAAACTTAATAACAATTTTAATTAGATATTTTATTCAATTCAAATATGTATCCTTAAATTGACTAATACTATGTTTCTACTGCTGTTGATCATTCAAGGCCTTGAAGTGATCAAACTGAGAGCAACTTGTCTCATTCGTAAGGCGCTTAGTACAATAATTCGAATTTCTATCCAAATTCCAATACAATACAACACAGCATGAGTAGTATTGGTCTCAGTAAAAAAAGAATTCTAAAATCGAGGTAATTTTAAATGCCCTTTTCTTTGCACATGAAAATCACAATCAACGGCAGGGATAATGATAATTCTTTAAGTATTTTCTGTGGGCTGTTATAACGTTTTTTTAACTTTTTGCTACGTACATACACACATATATAACTGGCCTTTACAACCCTGTGTCAGGATTACGGCTTAATTTCTCGCAGCACTCATATTGTGTGTGTAAATTTTTATCCATGAGTACCGGAGGAGCTGGGTGTCGAACCCAGGGCACATGTCTTAGTAAGCCAACACACTAACCACTAGACCACGGCGGCTACAACGAGTATTCAAATTTTTATTTCATGAAAAATAAAGCATCATATTTGTGGATTTGTAATCAAAAATGGAATTTTTTAGATTTTGAAGCACTGGATGCACGCTTTTCAAATTGGTTCGTATAGTTTTTTTTTCTCCTATTCAATATCTACAACTTTGCTTCAGACTCAAAAGAGATATTTGTACGGTATACCGATATGTAACCGTGTTAAAATATAGAAAATGTGATTAAAATCCATTTTGAACAAAAAAAAAAACATCGTATGGCATTTAAATTATTAATGCAGCTTTTTGTGGATACTTTCACGTGCAATCCTCTGAATAAAGTCCCAAATCAATGATCAGTAAAATGTTGTACTGCTTTATATGCAAATGTAAAAAAATACAAAATTGTTATGTTGTGACTGTCCATCTCTGTATTACATTTTTGAATATTGCTGAGCACACAAATACCTACAATAATGGAAAAGGATGAGAGAGAAAAAGCGAATTCAGTTCTATAGGATTTTTAATAAAAAAAGCAATATGTTACTTTTTTGTAATACAACTACAACTACAATAACCCATAAACATAAAACAAAAAAATATTGTAACTCCATAGAATGACAATAAATCACAAAATTGAAATGAACACAAGAGTAACAATTGATTCAATAGACAAATAAACTTTCATTCACCCAAAACAACATTAAATTGAAAACTGTAACAACAGTTTTAAAGTGCATATACAGTAGATTTTAATACCGTAGTCTACATTGATAAGTAATCGAATTTTAAACGAAGCGATTAAAAATAGTTTTTGAAAAAATATTGTTTAAGTGAACCACGGGACGACTGTTGATATTTAAGTATCTTTTTCTGATGTTAAAATTAAAATCGGTCAATCGGTTTGTCTAACTTAAGAATTTGGACGAGTTTTGCTAAATTCAGAATAAGTAGATTCTTTGTATACTCGAAACCATGAAATTTAGTTAAAATGATTTTTGCCTTCCCGTAAAAACACTTTGCCAAACTTTTAAAAAAGCAGCAATAATTCCTCCGGCAGTATGGTGGATTAAGCCATATTGCAGACAATTTTAAACTTTAGTAAATTTCTTATAATCTGTTATTAGTGATCAAAATTTGGATATGTTTGAGCCTTATATGCTCTTACTTTAAAATCAAAAAAGTCTTTTCATTTTTAAAGGGTTTTTCAACAGGGACGCTACAAAAGTAGAGCGACAGGGACAGCAAACTACGCCATATTTCTTGTCGCTCTTTTGACATTTCTCTTCAGTAAGGTTTGCCATTTCATGATGGAAAGATAAACGAGCCAACAACTAGTCGGAATTATTAAAATTTACTACCGAAATTCGGAGTCAGTGGCCTCAACGTTAAGAGCGCTACGTCCAATTTATGGACGTAACAATCGTCCTAGCAGATCAACAATTGAGCGTCTAGTGGAAAAATTTGGATCCACAGGCACAGTACAAAATGTTCCAGTGCAAGTGAGACGTAGTGTAGAGAATATTGCTGCCGCTGAGGCTTCAGTTGAAGAAAGCCCAAATGTGTCTCTCACACGTCGTTCTCAAGTGTTGGGCATCTCTGTGACGTCGTTGTGACGAATTTTGGGAAAAAATCTTGGTCTACATCCTTACAAGATCAAATTAACGCAAGAACTAAAGCCGCTTGACCACCAGAAGCATAGTATGTTCGTGCATTGGTCTGAGCAACAACTTGAAAATGATTCGGATTTTCAACGAAAAATCATCTTCAGCGATGATGCTCATTTCTGGCTGAATGGCTTCGTCAATAAACAAAATATGCGTTATTGGTCAGGCAGCAATCCACACGTGTTCTATGAGTCATCATTGCATCCCGAAAAAAATACGGTTTGGTGCGGTTTATGGACCGGCGGGTTCATTGGGCCGTACTTCTTCCGTGATGATCAAGACCAGCAGGTTACTGTGAATGGAAATCGCTACCGTTCAATGATAACCGAATATTTTTAGCCCCAATTGGATGACATGTGGTTCGAACAGGATGGCGCCACAAGCCACACGACGACTGTCACAATCTGTTTAGTGGAAACGAAGTTTTGAGAACGTGTTATCTCACGAAATGGTCCAGTCGAATGGCCGCCTCGGTCGTGTGATTTAACGCCGTTAGACTATTTGCTGTGGGGCTACGTCAAGTCTATGGTCTATGCCATAGGTGGGAACCTGCGGCCTCGAGGCCGCATGCGGCCTCCGCGAGGTTCTAGTGCGGCCTTTTGCTATCTAAAAAATAGTAGAGTTCGTTTCAAACAACTATTGTACATTAACGCCATGACAGTTGCGCGAAAAAATTATTTAGAAGGAATATTGGGAACTACAAAATTGTAAAATGTTTAGGTAAGTGAAAAATTATTTATTCGGAGATTTCAGAATTCCAGAAATCAATTATGATTTTTTCAGAGTATTGCCGAAATGTTGGTTCTATATCCAAATAAACAATTTTTCACTTTACTGTAAATTCCACAAAGTTTATGTAATTTACATATCTAAAAAAACGAATAGTGTTCTATGTACTATTTATTTCAAAATAAATTAAAATTATAAAACACTATTTACAAAATTTGAAAATATTCAGCTGATTGTGTTTGCAAAAAAAATTTAAATTAGCGCCAACTACCTTGTCTAAGAACTCAGTTTCAAATCTCTTATTTGAGTGTCACACCTTGCTTTAGCTTCTCTGACTCGCATCTCTCAACGCTTCCCTGTTGAGTCATTTATCATTTTTCAAAACGTTGCTTGTGAAAATAAAATAATCGATGAATATGTAGGTGTCTTGGATTGTTTAATAGAAGGGTATACTAATATATAGATTTTCTGATTTTGATGAGCACACTCCTGCTGTGAAACTGGCATTTGAACCATATTTAATAGATAGATCCGAGGCTCCTTCAGAACCACAAATGGAGTTAATTTATTTAGGGGAAGATAGTATCATCAAATCCCTTTTTAACGCTAAAAAGGATTCCATATAAATCCGGAAAAATGCTGTTGAATATCCATGTCTTCAAGAACATGCTCGCCGTTTACTTTCCTGCTTCGGAGTAGGTACTACTGTTGTGAGACAATCAGGGCAATTCCTATTCTCGCTTTCACCTCAAATACCCTCATAGAGTTTATTTTTTAATTCTATAATACATTAGGGATGAACAACTTGAAAACATAGGTTTTTTTCAATTTCTATATATTCTAAAAAACGTTTTCACCATCACAACCAGTCGTTTTTCTTCGTCAAAAATTTGGCTGCGTTTTATATAAACAATCGGACAAAATATATCATGAATAATTAAAGAGAAGGCTTTTTTTACCGAATTTTGCTAGAAGTAAATCTATTAAGAACAAAGCATCAAAAATTAATATATAAAAATTTGTTTTCTAAAAAACAGTATTTGGTTAACTTATTGGAAAATTGTTTTTGCAATATTTAGGGCTAAAAGACAAACAACGTCAGGCCAATTTAAATTTATGGTTGATTTTATGATGGAACATAAGAGCATTGGAAGATTAGTCAGCACATTACGACCAGAAGATCAAAATGCTTTACGGAAAGAAATTACACAAAATGTTAACATAAATGTCGCTTCTGCTAGAGATTTAGCAGGATGGAGAAAGGTAAGTGGATCTAATCAAAGGCTCAAATTTGAATTCTACTTCTGATTATCGACTACATGTGCATATGAATTGTGAAATTTCTGTAAAATCCCATTTGGAAAGGACTTTTCATATCTCCAAACTGGGTAATAGCAATATCCGCACACATCCTAAATTTAAAATATTTAATTCCTAAGGTCTGGCGAGACCAATACAAAAAGCAAACTGGTAATAAATAAACAGCAAATGGAGGCCACAGGTGAAGTTCTAACAAAACCATTGCGTTAAATGATTTGGAAGAGGCAGTTTTACTATTAAATTATAAAACATCCGTTAAAGGTGTTTCAAATGTAAATTCACTTGGAGTATTTGAAAAACCGGAAGCATTAGAAGAAGAAGTTAGTATAAATATCAATAACAGTCCTGCTAAAGAGCCAGTACCTAAAAAGAAAAGAAAAAATTTTAACAACCGAATCTTTTGCAGCAGCAATGAGAAAAGTTTTATGAAAATTACCAGCCTGTTTTTAGAACACGAATGGTTTTTGACATTCGTCTTTTTATATGAAAAACACTAACAAATTTGAAAGTCAAAAACCTTTCGTGTTCTAAAAACAAGCTATACGTTACTTTAAAGAAGAATTGGGATATCTTAAAAAAATAACTGAATGGGAAGTATTCTTTGAATTATTTCTTATTTTTGTATTTTCTAGTAAAAATTACTTCTTACTATTGTAGTTATAGGACTTCATCATCTAATGAAATTTGAAGAAGCCATTCGGGAATATTTTGAGGGTAGTACGAAGATTTTCTAAATATTTTTGTATTAGATTTTATGCTTTTTACATGTATTTTTATTTAATCAAATAATAAAAATAAAATTTTAAGCAGTGGTGACAAAAATATGACAGTTGTTATCGATAATTCATCACACGTATTTAAGAATGTATAGAATTTTAGTTGTCGAAAGTGAATGGTCCCATTCGACATTATAAAGAAAGTATTGCCGAATTGCCCTGAATATTTTTTCTCATGTCAAAAATAAAAACAAATTAAAGCTGTGTGTTACGAAGCTTGATCCAAATATACAATTACTGTCAAACAAAATCAAAGCCAAATAAGTCACGAACTTAGTAAATAACGAAATATTTTTTATTGTATTTTTTTATAATATTCTTATATTATTCTAAATATATATTCTATTTAAAATTTTGTAGTATTATTATTTATTATTTCTAAATAAATTGTTAAATCTATAGAAAAACTATAATAATTTCACAAAAAGTCACTTTCTTAGGTCAATCAGCTTATGCGGATTCTCGTATTGCTGACTAATTTAAATGTGGCCTCTAATGGTAAAAAGGTTCCCCATCTATGCCAACAAGCCAGCGACGATTGATGAATTTCGTATCGGCCGATTTATGCTTGAAAACACTCCAAAATTGGGTTCAGCGTCTGGACTTCTGCAAGCGTGCCCATGGTGGCCATGCAAAATAACTCGAGTCCCATACATAATGACATTTTACAGGAATAAAGAAGAAAGCGCTCATATTACAAAGCCTTTTACAACTAAAAATTACAACAGAATTAAAAATTATAGTTAAATTAAAAGAACAAAATTCTATGACAAGAAATTTAAATATAGTTTTCAACAAACTTCTCAATTCAATCTATTCCCATTTAAACTGTCGCAATTTTTCAAATAAAAACTGCATTCAATATTGAAATTTATACAATAATTGCTACAAAAAGCCACAATTACAATACATGTAGAAATTGATTGAGTTACCAGCTAAATGTATTGATTTCAAACGATTTTATAATAAATAAATAGAAGATATGAAGTTTTCATGATTTTATAAATGTACTCATCTGGTCACATTGTTCAACAGTAGCTATTATGTTTAACAACAATGAGTGAAGTACAGGTATCCCTCGTATAAAGCGGTTGTTGTGTTCCACTAATATTTCGCGTTATGTGATTCGCGTGCGTTATAGAGAACTTAGCGTTTTGTATATGTATATCCTCACATATCGTCGATGGAATTAAAGAACGCTGTAACTGACAAAACCTTAAATGTTCACCAGAGTCCAAAAACTTTCATAAAAGTAGAGCAAATACACCGGTATTTTTCATTTCACAGACGGCGTAATTGAATTTATTTTCATCTTAGAACTCTGAGACTTGGACCAATCGACGCATATTTTTTTTCTGAGAAAAATGATTAACGTTAATTCCATTGACGATATTTACTAAAAACTTTTCATTTAAATCGCGTTATACGAAGGATACGTGTATAAATTGATAGATAAAAAAAAGCAAAAATATATGTGAAAACAAAATAGAATTGTTTTGTTAATTACTTAAGTTGAACATTTTAACAATTCCATTAGCAAATAGATCTTTTGGCAAAACAATTGGAAAAAAGAGAAATTAAACAATTCGTCTGCTACATAGGATTGTGGTAAATGGATTATATATTTTTTGAAAAACAACTACAAATCATATAAAAATTTTTTATAATATTTTTATTTAATTATTCCTTTTTTAATTGTGTTCGTACTCAATAATTTAAGCTGAGTATGAATTTTTAGTATGTGGCTGTACTTCTCCTAATGACAAGTAAGTAATATTTAATGCATTTAAAAATGTAACGTTTATTCATATGTTAAGTTTGTATCACAAGCAACAATTTGAAAGGGTCTTCAACGCCGCAATATATACCAAAGTTCCTAAAGTGTTTAATGTCTTTGTTTTTGCAAACACCACCACACTTTTCCTGTTCATTTTTAAATGAAACTTTTCAAACACATACTCTTATTTAAAGTCATTTGAGTGCTAGTAGTCTGTCTGTCAATCACTGATTTAAGTTAACAAACATTGAATGTTTTAACTCATATGCCTATTGTGTCTTTATGACCAAGTACATGATAGACTTTATACAGAAGTCAAACAAATCACAATTTATCCTCAATTATATTTGATGGAATACGATTTTCACTCTGTTGCTTTTAACACTAGAAATACCATAAATTACAACACCGCCCCACCTTTAATCATTCCCATGACAAGAATATAATATTTGAACATAAAAACTTATGAGTGCAACATAACTAGAACGTTGTTGCTTTTGGTGTTAATATCTCTTTGAAATATTACCCCTTTCAGAACTTTAATAGTCTGTTTGAAACATCCCAAAATGTTGTCTTCATATACATACAATTTGTCTGGTGTTGTTTGTTACATACTATAATTGTAACGTTGTTGTTATTATTGCAGTATAAAAGCCGTAGAAACGTGATGATTAT
The DNA here is from genome assembly GCA_963576795.1 of Metopia argyrocephala. NCBI lineage: Eukaryota > Metazoa > Arthropoda > Insecta > Diptera > Sarcophagidae > Metopia > Metopia argyrocephala. The sequence continues at coordinate 42,861,888 of OY756211.1, read as the reverse complement.
TGCTTTTGTAAATCGCAAAAACCAGAATAGAATGGGTTGCTATCGCATGCTTAAATGTTACAATTTTATTCCATTGTTGAGGGTGTGATAATAAAAATGAAACAGAGACGTTGTCGACGTTGCACAAATAGATTCTTATACAATTAAAAAGCCCCACAGCTTAATTCATAATATATTCCAGTCTCTATGCTTGTAAATTGATTTGTACACCCTGTGCAACATCACAGTTAATGAGAATATTAATTTATAGACTCAGCTTTAGTTTTGCCAATGGAATATACGCTGAAATTATCCCATGTTTTCTATTTTTAGGTAACATTTTTACTGACTTATTTTTCTCCATTTACATACTTATTATTAAAAACAAACAAAAGATTTAACAGTTTAATTACTTATTTTCTGGGAATTAATTTATCCTTGAAATATTTACAATTGACTAATAGAATCTTATTTAGCATTACCTTGCAACAGAGTAGAAATACTATTTTGACTCTTTCAAGAATAAAAGAATTTTTAACAATTTTCTTTTTTAATTTTAATAATGAATTTCAACTTAAATCTAAAACTATTTAAGTCATTCAAATATTTAACTGATTGCGTACCAACACACAAATCTTCACATTGATTAAAAAATTTTATATCAATTAACTTTTTAATAATATCAATTAAAATATTTAATTGAAAAGAAAATCAGAAATCAATTAGAAATGTTATATGAATAAATCGAGAAGTTTAACTGTAAACGAAAGCAAAAAGAAAAAAAATTTAAAATTTTTTTTTAACCAAATGAAAAAGTATTAAATTAAAAAACATCAGAACTCACTTTTATGGCTTGAACACATTATTTTGAATTCGGTATGTTACGTGGTGCTAGTCTGTTGAAACAATATAATGGTTACATTACTATCATACAATTTAGGCAAAAAGAACTATGTTATCATTTCTAGCAGCTGCCCGGCGGCGGGTTTGGAAGCGATAATATTGCTCTTTCTCTCATAAGTTTTTGTCAAGCAGTGTGCGAATACACTGATGATGATATGGGCTATAATAGGGCACAAAAGTTTGTTTTTGAGGTGTTTGACCACCTATGAGTAATAACAACATGTGAAGAAAAAGGGTTAATTGTCAAACGAAATATTAAACAGCGTTCATTTCCTGTCATTTATCAAATGCTAAACCAATATGAATAGTTTCAAAGCCATGACTTTTATTGTAGAAATAATAAAATAAAAACCGTCCGTTGATCTGTGAATACCGCAGACCTTATCAATACGTTATAGGAACATGCGTACTAAGGATTATATCGCAGCAGTCAATGGAGGGGAATGCGCCGGTCGCAGAAATTGTGTATCTATCTTATTACAACGTAGAAAGTTTTGGATTTACCTCGTGTATGTAAAACTTAATGCCTCGAAACCATAATATGCAGAGTTGGTTTTTAAACAAAATCATTTATCATGGTTTTTTTTTAATGTACATTTCTGTTAGTACAAAACCGTCGACAGTGGAGTCTTTTGAGAGTTTTTTTAACTTTTTTTTTGTTGAAAAATAACTTTTACTGCTGACCTTTTTGTAAAAACTCTTAAAATAACCATAAGTTTCTATCAAAGTCTTAAGGGCAATGTGAAAAAAAATTATGGAAACAATTGTTTACATGTGATTTTGCATCTTACTTTAAATTGTGAATGCTCGTCTATCGAACATATATTCGTGCTGCTCACTCTACTGATGTTTAATAATCACTGATGATATAAATGTTAGTCATAGATGTCCAGTTATTCATAATGACTATATCGGTCATATTAGACTAACCATTTTTAATGAATATAAACATAAATCGTATTTATTTGTTAATAAAACACCGTCTATTATTTTTACGAGTAGTATATATTTTTTTTATCAAATATGCATGCATATATACATATTGCTTTAACCAGTGAAAACCCCAAGGCATCGTGAATCGAAAGTTTGGGTTTTGATGCAATCATTTTACCCTCACCACGCATAAATACTGTAACATTATTACATTCTTCAATGGCCTGAATCTTACCCTTAAAAACACCAAAGGTTTAAACAAAAGCAAAAGTAAAAATTTGTTATTTCACGAAGGAACACTCTTAAAATGCCATTTTACTTAAAAAATTTTGCAAAAAGTAGCTAAAGTAGCTCCCGCTTACTTTGCTTCAATAACCAATCGATTTCACAATAACCACAGGGTATAACGATAGCACTTATTATTTTTTCAATATTTTGCTAGTAGCATTCTTTCTGCATAACATTTCATACCCATATAAATTATTATGTATGTGTATTTTTTGTTCATATAAACGGATGAGAAATTTATTAATCGACTCACCAGTTTGGTGTCCAGAAACGTATTAAAGGTATTGAAGAGCTATTATGCTATGCTTGACTGCATTTTCATTACTAGTAAGATAAGACAAAATGTACTATTATTTACTGAGTATAAATAAAAAAAGTATCCTTTCTATATAAACTCACTTGATACCTTCCAAACCGATTTTATGTTGTTTAATTTTCAAATAAATTTCATAAGCTTCCAAATTCTCTTTATTTTTTTGTAAATACAAAAATTTTGTTGTCAAAATATAAAACTCGCAATTTCTTTAGCTGTTACACTCTTTCTTATGTGTTTCCTGGAGTAATAGTGTAAATGTGTTAGTAAAAAACATTCATACATAAGTTAGTGTCAGTCATCTATTTCTTGTAGGGTTATCACTTGAAAAAAAATATAAACAGCTGTTTATAAGTGGATACTACAAAAATGTTTCACATAGTGTAAAAACAAATGTAAATGAACAGATTTTCTATTTAAATGTTTGACAGACGACTACCATTAGATTTTAAGACTCGAAAAATAGTGAAAAATTCTCTTTTTCCTCAACCCTCAGTTGTCAAAGTCATTTTATTTAATTAAGGATTGTCAGCACAAAATTTCTGTATAAAAAGCAAATTGAATCCTTCCGATAATTTTAGAACAACAACAAATATTAAATTTCATAAACCTTAGCCACTGTAAACGTTTATTTAAGGACGCCGTGAAACTTGACCCTACTAAATATTCTACAGAATATAAAAATAAGAGAAGAATAATTAGAGATTATAGATTGCTATAAATATTAACTAGAACAATAAATAAATAATTAAACATTATGCTGAATAACACAAAAAACATTTTTGAAAGAAATGACTTTTACTTATGTGCCCATTTAAATAACGCCTCTGTATTATTTTTATTCTCTTCTGCCATAATTTATCTATTTGACCTTTACAGTCTGAGTCCCCAATTATATTTGTAACAAAATTTTTCCATAAAAAGTATCATGAAGAATGCGTTTGCCACGTCTATTACCGCTTGCTATACTGTTGCACATAGCAGCAGTAGTAGCAGCATGTGCTTGCGGGCAATTAACTTCCACGTTGTTCGAATATATTATACTTTTCTGTTTGTATTGCGCGTACAGTTGCAATCTTATGCACTTTTTTTTCATACATTTTCCAACTGTAAATTGTTATAAATTGAAACTTTTAAGCAACAACTAGTCGGCACAAACAATTAACGTTACAGAAAATAAAAAAAAATAAATACATGATAGAGATATCAAAAGTTTTCAAAAAGGAATGGTGCATGAAAGCATAAAATTCACATTGAAATCCCACAAATGTTGAACCTGTGCTCTCCACATGACCAACCAATTAATTAAGGTTTCACTGTATTTCAATAAAACTTTGTTTTATTTTTTTTTTTTTTCTTTTGCTTGTTTTTTGTTTAATGTGAATAAAATCGATTCCATTCATTTGGCATTGTTTACCACAAGTGATTAATAGGAAAATGCGTTTATATCTCTCTTTTATAGTCTGTGCTATCGATAAAGTACAATATAAACGTTAATTTGATTGTTTGTTGCATGTCTGCACATACATGCATATAGACATGTACATACACATGCATATGTGTTGTGTTGCATGCCTCAAAACGTGCGTCTATCTATCTACAAACATTGTTGTCTGCCATAGTGTTTGTGTAGGAGTGGAATCGATTTAAATTCAATGAAATTAAATTGAATTGCCTGTTGGTTGGTTGGTTCGATGGCTGACTATTTGGCTGGATAGCAGACTGATTCATTTATTGTAGTTGTTTTTGTTCTATGGCATATGTCAAAAAATTGTATATTCTCGTATGATTGTATATATATTGTTTCATTTGTTAATACACACATACTCACGTAAATATAAGTATTCCAATCCCAATGGCATTCACCAAATGATTTGTCACTTTTTCTTTTAATTATGGAGACTCAGTTTTAAAAATCATATAAATGAATGAAAAAAAAAGTTACATATTTAAAAACATTTTCAATCTAAAATGAATTGAATAAAGTGTTCATTACCAATAATATTTATACATTTAGTTTTACTCATATTTATACAATATTCTCAGGTTTTAATAATTTTTTCTTTTTTGATTTTTTGAATTTTTCGGATTAAAAAAGAACACAATTTAGTAAACCAACACACTAACCACTAAACTACGGCGACTAGTTATATATGATCAGTATAACTAATCAATAATATACATATAATGATCATTAATGACAATTACAGCCAGGCCCACGATATCGAATCGTGTAGTTTTAAGCGACAAACAGCTGACTTGCGGCACACTAATTTCTGTGTCGCCAAAAATAAATGCGATTGGTAACACAAAATTTTTTTACACACATATACATAATTAAACAAAATCGGAAGAAGTTTGTTTACTACATTTCTGTCAAGTTAAACTAGCACACGGTTGCATTTTTTACTGTACAATTTAAGCATTTCAGCGCTTTTTTCGTGTATATTCGCGACTATTTTTTGATATGTTGATATGGCAGCTTTGTTGTTTATTTGCATTACGTTGGTAACGCGAACGATAAAGTGACAATTAGTGGGCCGCAGTTTAGATTCACAGTGAGTGACTGATTTTCTTTCGCTTAAGTTTTCTTTCGATATCGTGGGCCTGGCTGTTAAAAACTTTTTACATTACAAGCCGGTTTTGATTTAATTAAATTGAATATTTTGGTTTACATATACCTCCTTAAGCCCTTCAACTAAAGGCATAGAAATTATTGTAAAGAATTTGGTTTCCGTGATTTATGTAGGCCTATTTTTTTATTGAGAACAATACTCAGGGGAGTAAACCCCTACTCATGGTGTGCATTTTTGAAAATGATAAGATAGAGCTCTTTTTTTATTAAACGCTTTACGAATCAGACAAGTTTCTGTCAATTTGATGATCACACAAAGCAATTGCCCTATCTGTCGTGGTATGTTGATTGTGGTGAGTATCTTCGCTAAGTAGGTATCTGATCATTCTTTATTTTATGTCAATGCCAAATTTGGTAGTAGAGTGGAATGTCAGGGAGCGGTTTTTTTCTGGATGGACTTTTTAGAGAGGGGACCTCTTTTTTTTTTAATTAAAACGTCGAAAAAACGCACAATTTTATTCTTCATTTTTATCTTCTGCTGGGATTTGAACCTGAGCTGTTTAGATCGTTTTGAGCACTCTAACCACCTAAAATGCGTTTTATAACGTCTAACTATTTGCCTGCCTATATTTCGGAAGATTTAATAGTAAAATAGTCAATAAGGTCAGAATAAAGGTCTTAAAGAGACCTCTCAATTGATGTAAATATGTTTGGATAGAGTGGCCTAAATGACTTAATAACGTATAATTGTTCTGAGATTTAAAGTTGCATTTTAAACAAACGATTATATTGTTTTGTTTTCTATTTTGCCGCTGCTGCCTTTAAATTATTTATGTAGCCGACAGCATGGCAGTAAAAATTGTCGGCGGCATTTGATGCTTACTGTCGTCTTTGTGTTTAATGCTGACTTTAATTTGAATGACAATTAAAACATCTTCACAATTTTCGTTTCATTACTTTCATATTTTTATGTTTTAAAAGATAAGCCCACATTTTATAATTTAAGGTACAAAATGGTAAAGCATCAATTAATGACTTTTAATTATTATTATAAAAAAAAAATAAACGAAAATACAAGATTTGTAACTCTTATTAACAATGTGTTAAGCACGCACACGTCTCTACTTAAATAACAAATATCGTTTCATACAAAGATTTCGAGTATTTTTTAAACAATTAACACAATTATCGGATTCACAATGTTTTTTATTTTTTTATATACAACAAAAAAAAATCACAAAATTGTTCCCATCTGTGAAAAAATAATAGAGCAATACAACATTAAAAGCGTTTTGTCTCTTTATTGGTCTGGTATACGAGTAATAAAAGCCATAATCAAGCAATTTGCAGTTCATAATATGATTGTAAAATGTTCTGCAAAACAAATATTGTTACGATTATAGAGAAACTGGTAAACATACAGCCAGACAGACATTAAGTCACGCAAATAATGTTTGCTATATGGGGAAAAAGCAGTTTTGTGAATAATGACTTATCTCACGTTTTTTGTTCTCTAATAGGCATACCTGAAAAAGAAAAGTTGCAAGGATTGTGTCTTAGACCACAAATTCCATACTTAAATACAGGCATTGCATCCTTCGTAGAATACGTCTGAACATATGGATTTTTGGTGGATAAAGTGAATTTTTCAATGTTGTCTTGTTAACCTTAATATGTTCAAATTATGAATTTTTTTTACCAGAAATCAATTATCAATAAAATCATGTTATATGCTATATATGTATCTCATCAACATCTGCCGGTTTTGGAGAGATGAATAATTAGACTTTCCAAATATTTATTTTCATACTTTTATACTTCCAGCAAAGCCATTTGAACATATTATCCAAAATATTTCCGATTTTATTTTTTTTTTTATTTCGAATTTTTTTTCATTTTCCTGCATATTATTTCAGAGCATGATTTTTTTTTATTTTTATTTAAAATTACTTTTAATAGTGCTTAAAATCGGTTAAAACCTGTTAAGAGCCTATGAAAAAATTTCTGAGAATTGAAAAATTTAATTCAAAACATATTAACTAAAGTATGTTCGCCTTTGGCAGCAAGTCTTGCATTGCTAAGGCGAGTATATTCGTCCTATCTTAAATGGGTTATAACATTTTTCCATTATCTGTTGAGACACTGTCATCGACAATAGTGAAAATCCTGCTTTTATCGATTTACAGAAAGTTGTGTCTCGTTTTATTGCCTTTTCTTTATTTTATATATCTGCTTAATTTCTAATTTACTTTTCTACTGAAAGGTAAACAAATACGAAATACGACTATACTCGACTTTGGTTTTATGCTTGTAAATGATTATGTATGATACCGAGAAACAACAGAGCTTTGGTAAACAATAACACTCCAAACATAAAGGGATTTGGCAATGAGTTCATAAAATTTAGGCTTGGCAGTGAATGGCTGGCGACTATGATATCGTTCAATTGCTTGGTCAATATTAAATTGGTTTCAACAAATTAAAACTCATTTTATTTAAAAAAATTTTAACTTTAAAACCATTATTGTTTCATAAGGAGATAAAATATAAAATATCCTAGAAATTTAATTTTATATGAAGACGTTTTAGGGCCATTATGTATTACAAGTTACCGATACTATTGAAAAAAATGATATTTTATCGGGCAGATAAACTGCTTTTAGATATTATTAAAGTAAACTGTAACATAAGCGTTAAATTTAAAGCTATGGAGAAAAAAACCTTTCCTTTAATAAGAATTAAACAAAAGATAACTTATACTGTCGTATAAGTACCTTATTGGATAGTTGTACAGTATTCCCCGGATAACTGCCCCACGCTTAATTGCCTTTCACGCTTATTTACCTCAATTTCTAAATCCCCATATTTTTTCTTACCATTTTCTAATAAAATTTCACGGTTAATTAACTTACGCTTAACTGCGTTATTCGCTTAATTACCTCAAATATATTTTCCCCAAAGAGAAATTTGACTTAAAATTCCCCGCTTAATTACCCAACATAATTGTTTTCTAAAAAGTGCAGCTTAACTCAATTATATTTATATATGGCATAAATTGTCCATTGAATTTACTTTCAAACTACTTTTTTGATACAACCTTCCAATTAAAGTCTACCAAATTTATGTATATGTATAATTATAAAATTAAGTACTTGCTTTTTATGTGTATTGATGGCAGTGTATATAGACAATTAAGCATATTCGTTTAACTGCCTCAAAGAAGCACTTAACCGTATTCGTTTAAATGCTTTACACGCATAATTGCCCAAAAATGTTTACATTTTTGTCGAGGCAATTATCCGGGGAATACTGTAGTAATGGCCCTTAATGAAAAGTATATATCTTTGGATGAGAGGAACAAATGTTTGAATGCGGAACTTAAAAAAATATTTCTGTCCCATATCTCTGAAATTTGGAGGTATGATGAAGCTTTTAAAACCATTATATAAAACAATGGTTGTTTGAGCATTATTAAATCCTAATGTAATTTATCTATTGTTGTTTCTTATTTTATTTTTTATTAACAATGAATTATTGTACATTACACTATATTTGATTATATTAAGATATATTGAATTTCGAAACATTCAATTATAAATTAATATGACTAGCATAATTATTTGAACTCAAATTTTGAATTACTTATTGGAAAATATTTTTATCTCTCAGTGCATTCTGTTAGTTTGCTATAATCATTAATGTAAAGTTACAGAATTTATTGTGAGAGTACTGAGCGCAACCTATTTTTGTTCAACGAATGTAATATTTTATACTTTTTTGTAATAAAACAACCACCAACCTGTGCACACGCATCGGTTTATCTAGCGCGTGAAATTAACTTTGTTTCTTTTTAAACTTGTTTTTTTTTTGCAACTTGACTAAAAAATATTAGTCAACAATGGTCTAGGAGATCAATCATGCCTTACAAAAAAAGCTTTCCAAATTGCAGTTTAGCTTCTCTCTTTTACATAATTGCTCAAAAAAGCTCAAATTTCTGCTGAGAATTTAAAACAAAATAAATAAAGTTAAGTCGTTATTCAAAAAGACATACAAAAGTGATTTGTATATCAACAGCATAATAATGTGAAATCAGTGTTTGGACGTGAACAATTTTAGACACAGTGTGCAGTGCATAAATTCTATTTCCAATAAACTTTTGAAAATACATTTTTAAATATTACATTAGACATGTAATTTTAGTTCCATTAAACCAAAGGCTTTAAATTAAACCGCATGTATCAAAGAATGGATTACGTCGTTTATACGAGTAATTCTCTCGCTAATTTAAGCAATTTAAAATTTTAAAGTTCATAACATTGTTTTTTCATCTCTGTGTACTTATCCTTAAAAAGTTAATGCTCTTAAATAGTAAAATCCCTAAATTTGTTTGCTTCCTTTGAGAATATTTTGTTTTTGGAATATATTCATCATATTTACAACATCATTATCACTACCAACAATTTCATTACCATTAACATTAACAACAAAATCATTATTGTTGGCAACATTGCTATGCCTATCTCATCACAGCATTTTGTTCTACAAGTATCTCAGTCTATATAATACGAGTATTACTATCATGATTTGATAGAATTTGGGGAACAGAGAAATTATTTATACGTCACGCAACAAAGTTCAATTGCTTATAATGCTGATGTTTGTTCGAAAAAAAAAACTTTTTTTTTTCTTAGAAAAAAGAAAAGAAAAGAAAAGAAAAAAGAAATTCGGTGGCGTTTAACTAACAATTAAATGAAAAAAACAAACAATTTAACAAAGAAAGAAGAAACTTTTTAAATAAAATTTTTCTAATTGTTGAAGCGTAAAGTAATTATTATAATTATTATACGAGTATACGTTGAACAATTAAAAGTAAATGTTAAAAATGCTAAAAGAAGTACTTGAAGAAGGAAGAACTTTTGTAGGTGATTAGGTTAAGAGCAGTGTGACAAATTTTATTTCAAATTGCAAATTCTAAAGACTTATCAGACTTGAAAAAAAATTACGAGTAATTTGTTTAATTGAATGTATGCAAGATAACAAAGAATACACTTGAGAAAAGCAATTACTGAATTGCTAAAAACAAAATTAAAAATAATTATTAGAAAAGTCAAATAATTGCGAAGCAAAAAAAGGAAAACACGTTGTTACAAGATAAGACAAGACTACATTGTATAGAATAGTTTAGTAAACGTCAATTTAAATAAATAATTGCTTAATTTAAGCCTCTAATCAATAAGTTCATGTTAACGATTTTATGAAGAAAATATGTTTAAAATAAACGGAAACTAAAAATAAAAATAAAAGAAAATGTTGTAAATTTTCCTTTTTTTGCCATTATTAATTTAATTTAAATAATTATGCAAGCTCGAGGCTAATATGACGGTATTCAGAGCTAAAACTTTATCGGCTTTGCATACATTCTCGTGTAATAGTATACAGACAAATGGAAAATCAAATTTTTCTAATTTTAAACAAAATTTTAGTTAAAATCCTGTAAGTTTTAATATAATCATGTAAGTAAGTTTATATAAGAATTATACCAGTAAATTATATAGTACCTAAGGTGCATACATAGTGGTCACCATAGTCGAGTATATAGTTTGTTGGATTACTAGACGAGATCTCTGAGTTGAAATCCCAGCTCTGTTATTTTAGATAAATAAATATGCGAAAATATTTCTTTCGGCGACTAGCTCTTAGCAGTTTTCTGGCAAACACTCTGAGAGTAACTGATTGCCATGAACAAGCTTCTAAAGTCTGTCGTGCAGAGTCGGCGTTAAACTGTAGGTCCCGGTAAAAATTGGATATAATTTGGATAAAAATTGGCGCACACAATACGGGTACTGTGGGAAGCTAAGCCGTAGCTTAAAAAAGGGTTATAATGCCAATTACATAATATATATTGTATATGTAAAGGGCACACATACTGTGCCAATTTTATTGATGAGCTAAAAATGTTGTTCTTAAAGAAAAATATACAACAAAATTAAATGTTTTTTTATACAAAATTACAAATATCTAAAATCATTTGTTTTGCATCAAGAAACCATTATGTGCAATGCTTCTTATACATATTTATAGAAAAATTAAATTAAAAATTTTCAACATAAGAAATTTACTTAAAGCATTAACTTGTCCAATTCCAATCAGTTTCACTTTCTGACTGATGGTTTACCTTGAATAAGAAGTCACTCAGACTAAACCTTTGTCTTTTATTATTCTACAAACACACAAAATTGTATAGATATTTGGTTTGTATGAGTAGTACCACGCCCACTTTTGTAATGAAAATCTGCATTGGCTCTAAAGTCATTTAGACTAAATTCAAAACTTTTAAACGTTCTTAAGATATACAGAAATCAATACATAGCTTATGTGTAGGGCACCACCAACTCTTTGCCCTTCTCAAGGTATTTTTTTTTTTTATTGAGTCCAGCACTCAGAAGATGCTCACTCATGCAGTGAGCAGCGGCCTTTTGATTTAAACTCTAGCTAATATTGTACCTGATATCAGTCGGAAAAAACAAAGGTCCTATTTTAAAAATGCGGACTGCAAGGAAATCGGTTGCCGTTGGTTGATTATTCAATGACCAGTGTTATACCTTCATCACTAAATAATCCAACCGCAGTCATTCCCAAAAAGCTCACAGAGTAAAATATATTGGCATAATAAAATTAAGTACAGTCAGTCCTCGATTATTCGTAATGGTCGGGACCATTACATTACATATAATCGATTTTCACGGTTTGATTATAGATTTTTTTTTTAATATTTTTATTATTTAGCTAGTGAACATTGATGTACATACATACATGTATTTACTTAAAAAAATTAATACAAGACAGCAATGTCATAAATGGTCTGTATCCCAACTTTGTATTTTTCAGCTAGCATTTTAACACTCACGTTATTATTATTTTGTGAATGCTCGTAATTTATTTTAACTTTATCTTAAATATTTAAAAGGTTTCTCTGTCCTTTTACCACTGGTAACGATACCATACTAAATATTCTTAGATCTATCCACCCACACTTCTGAAATTTCAAAATTAAACTAATCACCTGTAAATGCTTCTGACTCATCATATGCAAACAAAAGAATTTCTCCTTTTCATCACGGATAATAGAGGCAATCACTGTTAATCGAAGAAAATCATTTTGTAAACATTGCAAACAAAAAACAATAGACTGATCTTTGGCCATCACGGTTAATCGGAGTTACCGGTTAAACGGATCACCGATAATCGAGGCCAGGGGCCCTATTCTGTAATTCTCTTAAGCTAAAATGCTAAAATTTTGGCTTTTTGAAACAGGCTGGGCGTTAGAATATATGAAATTCAAATATTTAGAGGTAATAGGCATGAAGCTTTTAAATTACAATATGAGTTCAAGAATTGTATTCGTAGCCAAAAAGTCCTAAATCGAGTTTATAAATTTTTAGCAATAGAGTTTTAGCTTAGGAGAGTTACAGAATAAGGCCTCAGACTGTATAAAGTACTGAAACTAATTAAGTTTTATTTATTTTTTTATTAAAATTTCTTTAATTTTATTTTGAATATTATACCGTTTTTTAATGTACAGATTAGAAGACAAATAAAATGAAAATGAAGAATAATTCGTAGTTACTGCTCCTCAACTGCCTTTCTGGCGTAAGAGACCCTACCAGAGAGCTATTTCTCTTCGCCGGTTTAGCTAGTTGGGTTCTTGAAGTATAAGCCAAGCTGATTATAATATGTATGCTAAAATCATGGACAACTTAGAAGCCAATAGTAGTTTACTTATCGCACCAGGGACTGTAACGGTTATAAGTTAAGTATATCGAAAAACTTATTTTTTTATGGTTATTTTGAGAGTTTTTCCATAAAAGGTCAGCAGAAAAAGTTATCTTTCAACGGAAAAATAAAAGTTAGAAAAAAACTCTCAAAAATAGAGTTTTATTTTTTCGGAAAAAAAAACTCTCTTTTTAAAGGTTTTATCTAAACTTTTATTTTTCCGTCAAAAAGTAACAGTTAAAATCTGATTAATGATCACTTATGCGAGATCACCGCAGATTCTGTGAGAGCTCTCCAAGACGATTAATTTGGTATATAACATCATATATGTCTGTCGACTCTAATACGATGATTTTTTTAGTTTAATTTTTAAGCAATAACTGTTATTTGCGGTCCCTGTATCGCACACATGCGATTTCGGTTTTTAACCGAACATTAATATAAACTATATATGTAGGTCCCTATACCTACCCTCTTCATAAGATCGGTTGAAATCGGTCCATGCGTTTAAGCGTAATGCGGTGATATACGTAAGCAAACAATTGCCTCAAATTTTTATATATGAGTATATCGATAATCTACTTAAACACAAAATTAGCAATTAAAGGACTTGAGGAAATGTATTCGTGATTAAATTGATGCTATTTGATGTTTGTGTGTATAAAGTAAATACATTTATGCTCATAAGTAATTATAGTTTTGAAAGGCCTATTATGCATTCAGATATAAATTTCAGTTATATTCCCCCCCTCAACAACGAACAATATTTAATATAATTTAACACAGTATATGTATGTCTGTATGTACTTTGTTACAACGTCACAAGTAATACATAATTTAATGATAATTTTACTCTGTGATAAATGTATACGAACACATTTACTATTTATGCGTATATCTGTGATTTATTTATAATTAAGAATAATATGATTCATTTATTGTATATACATTGTCCATTAATAAATGAATTTATTGACATTTGTCTTAATTTTTTTTTCTTTTCTTGATAAACAATTAGATTAATTGCGTTTATTAATAGACACATTTCGAATTTTAAATTTAATGTCTTTAGGAATAGAGAAAATTTGCCATATGTATTTAAGTAAAATACTGGCATAATTAAATTAAGTTCAAAGTATTGAAACTAATTAAGTTTGAGTTTCTTTTCAAATTTCTTTAATTTTATTTTGAATATTAAAAAATTTTTTTAATGTACAGATTTTTGTGATTTTATATTTTCTGACGATACTGCACAAAGTATTAACGAAATATTCAAAATAAAATTAAAAAGTATATGTACACATGCATATACATACATATAGAAGTACATATATGTATTTAATTAAGGCTAAAATTAAATTAAAAAATATTTATAGAAAATTAAGAAGGTCAAAAGCATTGAACTTTTATATATATTTATATTTATTCTTTACTTAATACAAATACATACATACATACATATATAAATGTATTTGTAAATATATTTTAAAATTATTGGCTTGAAGTTCTTCAGAAGATTAAACAAAAATTAAAAATCATAAAAAATACAATAAAACTTTTTTTTGTTTCCAAGTTTGAAATATTTAAAGCTATTAAACTTGAGTTTATTAAAAGTTGTTCTTTGGAATTGTACTCTTTCAAAATTTCTTAATAATATTTTAATTTGAATTTAATACTTTAATGATTTATAATCATATAAAAATCACATACACATTTGCTTAAATATACAGAAATAAAAAAACGTTCCCATAAATACAAAATGTCACAACTGACACCTATTGATAATGAGAAAATTAACAAGAAATACAAAATAACATACTTTATAAACATTATGACGGCACAGTGGTACAGAAAAAGTTAAATTGTAGTTTAAAAATTTCTACTAAATTTGTATATTGCTTAGAATTTGTTTTATTTTGTATACCTACTTTTTGTTTTAACAATATATTTACTCTCTACGACGTTTTATACTAGTGCTGGCAAAGTATTGAGTAATGCGTACCGAGTATCGAGTATTTGTACTAATTTTTGGGTACTCAATACTTAAAAGTAACTACTCAATACTTTAAGAGTTGTATTTTTTCTTCGAATTTGTATGGAAAATTTAAATTTTAACGCCCAAACAAATTTCTGTCTAAGGCGCTTAATAATAATATAATAATTAATAATAATATATGTACTGTCCTTTCCAAAATTCCAACACTATGCACAGCATTTAGTAGGGGCCTACCCCTGTGTATTGGTCTCAAAAATAAGAAAAAATAAAAATACTTTATGAAATTGTTTTCTCTTAAAAATAAAATCCGTTAAAAGTATTGAGTAGTATTGGGTACCCAAATGAAAGTACTCAATACTATAGAGTAATGAAAAGTAGCAGAATTTGACAGCACTATTCTATACACAACTGACTCAAAACAGTAATGTGAAGCTCTATTTATAGTACCAACAGTTTCTCTATTAATTCCTATTGTTTCCATGTACTAGTTTTTACATTATTCTACAACAACAATTAATCTTATATAATTTTAAACATATTCGATTCTTCTACGTGTACTTGGTTATTGTAATATTTTTTTTTTGTATATAATATACTTAAATGCTGGAAATAGTAACAAGAACTAATTTAGATTAAAGTAATGATAATTTTGTTTTATAAAATTATTTCTTCGTAATAATATGTTTCATTAAAACATGGAAAATTGTATTCAATATGTTTTTCTTCATTTTGTGAAAACATTTAAGAACTGTTATCTACAAGAGAAAAAATTAGAGCTTATGAAAGCAATTATAATACTTTTAACGGGAAAGAAAAGTAATTTCGCTTAGCTTCTACATTCTAAGTATACAATATTCTTGATTTGCGGATTTAGAAATTTTTTAACATTTACAATTGCTACCATTTCTTTGAAGACAATCTCTACAGAACTCAGTAAAAAACATTGTGCTAGTCCTGAAAAATATGAGGGATGGTGGAACGAGTGTGTGGAACTTGGATTTAAACTTACTAATTTCGTGTCTGCTATCTGTTACAAAAAAGCAAAGGTTGCTGTTGATTGATTATTTAATGGCGTATGTAATACCTGTACCGATAAATAATCCAAAAAATAAAACAGAAATCAACCCCAAGAACCCCGCTCAGGAAAGTTTAAATTAGGGAAGGAATAAAAGATTGTTGAAGTTGAAGTTTTTTTTTAGACCAATACTCAGGGGTAAACCCCTCCTCATGCTGTGCATTGTATTGGAATTTGAAGATAGAGAGATTTTATTTTTTCATATGATCAACAACAATGATCAACAGCAATTACTTCATCTGTGGGTGGATGTTGAATATGAGTGGTTAGCGTCTTCAGTCGGTCAGCTGTTATCTTCCCAGAAGGTGGCGCTGTACTCCTGATCATTCGTTTCTAGTGGAATAGGTTGGAAATGTCAGAAAGCGGTTAATTGAAGTTGGTCTTCTTTGAGAGAGGGCGGGGACCTCTAATTTTTAAAATTACAATTTAGAAAAACCGCAAATTTAATTTTATAATTTTTGTCCTTCGCTGGTATTGAACGTTGGTCGTTTGAATTTCTGTGCGAGCGCTCTAACAACTATGCCACGACCCCTGTGTTGCTGTTGCCCTCGATCCAGATCCTGGGAAAATTTTTAGTTACTGCTCCTCAACTGCCTTTCTGGCAGAATCTCTCCTATTAGAGCTATTGCTTTAAGCCAACTTAGCAAGCTGATTAAAAATGATTAAAAATTAAAAATGTACTCTTCCATTGCGTTTTAAATAAAAAACAACCAATAATTTTATAATTTTTTAAATCAATGGTAGTAATTGTGTAATTTCGGGACATGATAAACAAATATAACACTCACATTCACTATATTGATAGAAAGTAGTTCACCAATTTATTCTGATAATATAATAATCCAAGGATTTATTTTATTAAAAGCAGATTTTTGTAACGTAGTTACCGGGTAAGAATGCCTTTTCTAATTCAATTTACCTTAATATTTTTATTAATTTCTCTTAAAAGAATTTGATTTTGTATTTGCATATACATATTTATACATATTTATAAAAATATTTTTACTTTCATCTTCAACCCCACTGTGCTACATCATCGTTTTTATAAACTATTGTTCTAGTAATGAAATTAAAAGCAACACATTAAATAAAAACAAAAACAAAAATCCCAAATAAAGAAAAAAAAAGAAAAACAAAAACTGCTTAAATCGTTAATAGAACGATGACATTGAGTAATTCCAACCAAATTGCCATTTGAATCAATTTCTCAGATTATAATGTTATCAAATGCCATCATACAGCACACTGCCGTACACACGAATATCCACAATTACTCACTGGTGTACTGACAAACATACACACGTACACAAATTAAAACAAACAGTCATCATTTATCTAGGAAAACTTTTAAAAGGGGGATTTTCAATAAATGTTTTTAATACGCATGTCTCAGCTGTACGACGAGTATATTCGTAAATATAATTTTACCATTAACAATGTTACGAACAACATCATAAATTGCTACAGCTATTAAATGGTTACAATTGTAGCAGAATACTTTGTACCCCACCACCCACCCTCACCAATAACCTTCTCTGCTGTTCACTCATATTCTACTGTTTGTTGTAAAGTCATAAAACCTCATCATGATAATTGAAAAAGATTAAATAACTGCTACTCACACAGAAAACACTTTCACAAATACACATTTAAATGCTTAAATGCATACAGACATACAGATTAAGCTTATGAGAAATAAAAATCCAACAAGTTTTATTACCGTTTTATAGCTTTAGCAACATTTATTTTACACTGATAAATAGATACATGTAGCTAAACAATGTTTCATAAAAATTCTTAAATTCAATTGTTTTTTGTTTTTTTTTTTTTCAAATAAATAATTTTTTTTCTGGCACTCTCTCTTTATCTTTCATTCTCTCTGGCTGTCTTTTATTTTCGTTGTTTGCATGAATATTTTCTTAAAGTTATTTTTAATGCCAATTTTTGTTTTTGCATTTTCAATGGAATGTTTCGTATTTACAATTTTTAAATATAGAAAATGGTAGTACGAGTACTTACGTTTCCTGTTTGTATAATAGTCATTTCCGTTTTATGTTTTATTACATTCTTTTACCTGTTTGAAACAGTGGGTTTAAACGAATTTTTATTGTAAGCAAAACGAGAAAATAATTAATTTTAAAAACTTGTAATTCAGTTTTCAGTGGATTTGTCGTTTATACAACAAATTAATTAATTTTAATGTGCTTTTAAATAAAGGAAAATATTAATTGGTTGCTACGTACAATATTACGCGTATCTATCACTGTTCTAGGTGACACACTAAAAATAAAAATTTTATCACTTTAATTTGGCACCAACGCAACACGTATTAACATAATATGCAGACCAAATATAACGCTGAAGTGAAGAAGTGCTATAGAATAGTAATTCGGTATAAACACAAGAATAGGATATACATACATACCTCTTATGAAAAACACATGGTTCGTTTATTCTATTTATATTCGCTTCTTGAAATATTTTATTTAATCTTTACTTCACTTTTGTTTTTATTTATTTGTTTTTAATTCTTCCATTTTGTAATCGATTAAAATATTTTCTTATTGAAATGCTTCTTCTGACAACCAAGAGAACATTATTTTAATAGGAAAATGATTTTTTGAAACGGTTTATTGGTTAGTTTAGTTTTCTTTTCGAAAACTATGTTGGTTTGTTAAATTATGACTTAAGAATTTCTTTTTTCAAAATCATGAGAATAGAATTTAGTTTACCATTAACTAAATATAATTATCAGAGATGTGCTTGTAAGTTTATTGTAGAAAGAACAATTCTGGCTAGAGACTCAAAGGGTTGTGAAAACTACTTAAGTAGCTGTAGTAATTATAGATGTGCCCTCGGTACACCTATTTAAGGTAAGCATATGCGACGTGACGATTTAGTGCACTGCTCAAGTATTGTTGTTCTATCATCTTTGCAGTTTTAGAAGTTAATGACCTCTATCTTTCAATTTCAAGACATTGGCAGTATTGTTTTCACGACTCAGCAGCTTTAGTAGTTGATGACCGCGATCTTTTTCTTTCTAGGCGATGACTGTATCGTTTCAACTTAGAAGTTGATGCTCTACTCCATTCAGTTCTCAAGCAAACTTTACGTTGCTCCGAAGTTTTATTTGCTCGTTGAGATCGCAAAATCGAAACGTATTTTGTCTTTATAAAAAGGAACGATTTTTTGGAGTATTTTAATAGCAAATATTTTACTCAAAGAAAAGTACGTGGAACATGCTCAATATATATCAAAAATCAACATTTACTTTATATAGGAGGTACCACGCCCACTTATCTAATTCCATCCACTTTACGCCTGATGATTTTCATTCAGTGAAAATCTATTTGTGCCAAATGTAGAGAATCTTGCTATTATCATCTTGAATATTTAAGACAATTATATATACACTTTGTATAAGATACGTAAATATATTACAGATGGCGTTAAATAATTAAATTTAAAAATAAGTTTACAAAAATTTTTTTATATAATTTCATTATCAATTTTAAGCATAAGCAGAAATAGTAAAGAGATAAATGATTGAATTCAATAGAAATTTATGTAACTGTAAGACTGAACCGACTTTAAGACTGATATCTCATAATATAAAAGAAATACAATTTCTGTTCTAATTTATACTCATTTGTCCCACTATTAAAGATTTTCGGTATGAAACTCACTCAGCAACTTTAAAACCCGTTTTTTAAAACGCTTTCAAATATTAAATTGAAACAAACAAGAAATCTATTTTCGTTTAATTTTAATGGCCAGCTTTTCGATTAAGTTGCATATTTAGTTTTCTATCTTATAAAAGCACTTATTAAAGACAGTATTTAAAAAAAATTAAAAAAAAAATTATTAATCAGAAAGAAAACAAAATTGCATTCATAGTTTTGCATGAATATCTCATGACTTTAAAATTCCGTGCAACATAATTTTTTAATTTTTCTCTTCTTTTTGATTTTTTTTAATATCAATTTAATGATAATAATTAAGTTAAAATATCACTTGACTTTATTACAACTGACAGTGAGTGGTTTTCGTTTATTATTATTTTTTCCTCCATACATTTTTTACAACCGGTAGCGACGACAGAATCTCATAAAGTTGTTGGCTATGCCGTTAAAATGAAAAGCGAATTTGCAACATGCAATATCTGGAAGAGACATTAAAACGGTATAAAATTCTGTTAAATGGGTGAAAAATGCATATGCAGACACGTAGAGAAACAGTAGCATATGCAATATTAAACAAATATTGAAAAGTTAGTCGATCCAAATTGCCTAAATGACATCCTACATGGATGGCAATAGTTTTTATTAAATGAAAATAATGTTCTTAATATTTAAAAGTCAAGAAGTGATTGTTTAAATTTAAATATTGTATGTAAGATAAGAGTAGACTATGAGTTAAATTGGGGGAAGTCGTAAAGGCGACAGACACTCCATTTTTCGTAGATTTATGGTAAATAAATGACATTTCAATTAAGTAACCTTAGGTGTTTGCTTTATGAAGTTAATCGGTTCAATCATTAAATCGTTAATGTTTTGTGGTGCCTTCTCGATCCATAAAATGTTAAAAAATATCGGACTATACATTTATTGGTTGCACACCGGTATTTTGCCAAGACTATTGAATATTTGCAATCTGAAGTGTTATTTAAATTGTAAAAGTTTTGCCATTTAGGAATATGGATCATTTAAAACTCAAAGAAGGCGTAAAAATAATTAAAATTTGTTACAAAAGTGTTAATTCAACCGCGGACATTTTTAGAGCATTTCAGGGCAACATACATACATACATAACTGGCCATTTCATGAACACGAAAAAAATAACCATGTACCAGTACGTGATAAAAGACCAAAAAAAAAGAAGACCCGCGTTTCCTAGTTTTGCCCAAAGACATTGGGGTCTCTGTGTCATTTTTTCCAAAAGGTGCTATTTTTGAATTTCATTTTTGTCTTCTTCTTGTTATTATGATTATGTAGTTTTGTGGACTCATCATAACCTGTCAGCACCGTGTACCAAAAATTGTATTTGGGCACGAACTTGCATGGAAGTTTAAATGGGAAAGTGTTTCTCAAGGTATGTATTATTAGCGCATATTTATATCTCACCCGAATTTTTTAGCAAACTCCCACAATTATCATTTTATTTTAACACAATTTTTGATTAACCGCACCGAAATGGGTTTGGTTTGGAAAACACACGGACATAAGATGATGTGCAAATAGTTTGGGTTCGTCAAAAAATCAAAAAAAAAAATCGAAATATTGATAAAAAAAATCAAATGACAAAGGTTGATCGTATTGTATTTTCTGTATCACTTTAGTATATTTCGAAGAAATCATTAATTTCAATTTGGATAACTTCCCTTTTAGTGGGCGTAGGGTAGGGCGTGAACAATTGGACTATTTCTTTTAAATAATAAAAATGTAAAGCTCTGACATGATAATTTTTATTTATGCCAAAAAAGATCGATTTGAAACAATAGTGGATTCTTTGTTTCGTATTGTTTTTTCCTATTCAATATGTACAACTTTGCTTCAGACACAAAAGATATATTCCATACGGTATACCGAGATATAACCGTTTTAAAATATAGAAAATGTAGTAAAAATCCACCTTTAGCAAAAAAATTGGTACGACCATTATATTATTCATTCAGCCAGCCAACTTTACAAAACGAATGATTTAGAAGTTTTTACTTTTGAAGCAACTGTTACTTTAAATTCTCAGAATTGAGTCTGAAATGAATGAGCTGAAAGGCCTCGTTACTCAACGTAAACGTAAACGTTGCGGAACAGCTGTTCAGTTTTGCTTATCAGGCCTATGTGTAAATGATTACTCATACGTAAACGTAACGTTGCGTTGCGAGCGAATCCAATAAATTTAAAATTTTTCTTCGTTTTTACGTATCAGCTCTTTAAAAATTGTAAACCAATTCTAAACCATTCGCTGAACTCGGCCGCAACGTTTACGTATCCGCAACGTTTACGTTTGAGTAACGAGGCCTGAAGACTGTTTTACTGTGTAAAGCCTGGTACTGAGTTTAATTTTGTGAAAAAAGTTTAGCTACATTAATTTTTCCATTCGAAAAATTTGACATGCCACATATATCCCTAAAAGCATGCATCACTTTTATACGCAACAAATAGCACAGTTCAACAAAATAATTCTTTTTGTTGCTTTTGACAAGAACTAATTAAACTTTGTTTGAGGCTCAGAATCTACATGTATTTTAGTTTTTCAGTTTTTCTTTTTAAGACCTGCATTTTTTATGCAATCTTTAACAGTCCAACTGCGGTGCAGTGAGTTGAAATTATAATGATATATCATGCATTTTATATACAGAAATTGCAAAAGACCACCTATAATAATTCGAATATCCAATATAACTCTAAATAACCCAACACCAAAGCTATGTCAACAGTAAACACTCTATTATAAATTCCTGCTCATTATAATAAAAAAAAATTATTGTAGGCTGGTGTAAATTTATTTTATTTCGTTCGAAAGAAATGTTGACTAAGTTGTTCCGTACATGAATTAAAATGTTGACAGAAACTTGTTGCAGTTAGAAAAAATGTTGATATGTAGATTTCACATGTTTTTCGCAGCAAAAACAGAGTACTACTTTTGAAACATTTTTTCACAAACATTTCGTACGAAACATTTTTATATGCAATTTGACAGCTTTTCGTACGAAATGTTGAACTCAATACCAGGCTTAATGAAATAAAAGCTACATTAATATCCATACATACATACATAATTGGCAATTACAACCCTGTGTCAGGGTTACGGCCTGGCTTCTAGCAGCACCTATGTTGTGTGTCTTAATTTTTATCTCTGAGTATCGGGACCTACAGTTTATCGATATCTCTGTATTTTAGAATTTGGTTTGCGAATATTTTCACTACAATCTTTCCTTGATCTTATCAACTCAAATATGAAATATAAAGTATCATCGTATTTTTTAAAGTATTTCCAAAACCAGCTTGAGCATAATATACCCACCTTTAGAAAGTGTGCGGTACAAGAAAGCGAAAATATAACGAGGAAATATGGCAAACAAGAGGGAAAATCACAGATTTACAAACAATTTTTTATTAAGACCATTATTAAGGGGTTCATTGTATTGTATTCATGCAATTCATTGCATTGGAATTTGAATATGGATAGATTTTTTTCGCCTTTTACTATTAAAGGTTTATGTTATTGTGAAGAATTAAGACCAATAGAAGCTTTCAAAGCAAGTGTGAATATCCCTAATGAAGTGTTTGCAAGTTAAATGACTTTATTTGAAATTAAAATAAAAAAGAAAAGACAAGTAGGACAATTTACAGATCATTGCGATAGACATCATTATGTTACGCCAATAATTTTTAATTATATGTGATATCATAAGACTTTGATCTTCTAACTAAACGGCTAATAGGCTTTAAATTAAAAAAAAAAAAAAAAGAAACTGAAGGTAACTGTGGTGCTACTTGACGAAGAAAATTTCTGTGAAAAATAAAAAAAAAAAAAAAATAAAAATTGAAATTGAAATTTGTTTGAAATTTATAAATTAAAAAAACGATCTTTTCAACTTCAATAAAACGGAGGGATATGTGAGATTTTAATTGTTTTATGCCATTATAAATGAATTGTAAAATCGTAGTGTCTATCTTAAGTAAATCCTACACATATGTTATTACTATATTGCTCTCCTGTTGGAGATCTACTGAATTTTATTCGAAGAGCGTAGAAGATTTTATACCGGCAACGCTTATGATGATTATACGGTTTATTATTAACGACTATAATAGTATAAAAAACAGCTTTTATAGTGAATATTGTGTATCAGCGAAAAGTGGACTATGGGTTAAATTGGGTAGAATGGTAAAGGAGTATTAAATTATAAACTGAAATGTCCTAAATCCAGTCCAATTGGCATTGCACATATTGTAGGGTTATGGTTAATAAATGACATTTTAATACTCTACAATGGGCAAACTACTGCTTGAAAATACTCGTAATTTGTAAAAACTTTTCGAAATATTTAATTATTTCTTGATATACAAATCAAATATCTTAAAATCCATACTTGCAATATTCAGTGACTGTGACTTCAGTTGGCGTACGTATGTTTCTCCCTACTGACGACTTTATTAAAAACACTATGTTGCGCCATATCAAAAATATAATAATGTTGTAATAATCGTAATTCTTTAAATTATAATAATAATACTAATTATTACTAACTTAATAATCATACCAATCATAATAATAATCTTAACAATAATATTAAACTAATAATGATCATAATAATATAAAATATATATATACATATATTGATAACTGTTATGCTGAAAAGAAATATGCATACAAGCAGCATAATTACTGTGCATGCATAAATAATAAAATTACTTGAAAAGTGTATCTTAAAGTAAACGGTGTTTTTTATTTCGCAAAAACTTAATTTTCCCAGTGCCCAATTTTTTTGTATTTTTAAATTATAAATTATTTAGTTTAAAGTTTCCTAAAAACCATTAGGAAAAAACATTTTGGCGCCCGAGCAGGGACTTGGAAATTAAGTTGAAACCGGAGTGCGCAAGCTTTATAAATTAATTAAAGTTATTTTGTGAATTGCTCGTGAACTTTATAAATTGATTAAAGTTTTAACAAATCGGAGTGAAAGTGTTTGTAATTTTTTAAATTATTAAAAATTCAAATACAAAACAAATAAGCACAAAAACAAAGTTACATTATAAAAAACAAATATAAATACATATATACACAAACAAACATATAAAAACAAATATTGAACAAAGTGCAGTGCTCATAAATAAAGCAGTGACACCAACAACAACAACAAACAAAATCATCAGACCCAGAATCAGTGACTGTTCCAGGATTCCTACACAGATGCCCCGTTGCCGTTGTATCCTGTGCAGAGCTGAGCATAATTTGGGAAGTAGTTCCGAATCAGAACAAGAGGTAACAGTGTAAAATAATTCTTGTGTTTTATAGCCTTAATTTTGTAAAATATTCAAAATTAAGAGATTTTGTAAATTAATCAAAATTGAATTCGCTTTTCAAGTCGAACACAAGAATATTTTACACTTTGTAATTTGTGAAACAATATATTCAATTATTTTATATGAAAAAATAAAAACCACCCTTAAAGTGAAACGATCGCGAGTGTAAAATTCAATACAAAACATATATACATACACGCGTACACATATAATTTGTTCTCTTCGTTATACATAGAGGCAATAAAAATATTCTTATTTACCGTCGGCATTATTTTGCAAATAATATACATACATATTAGTTATTTGCACTTTAAATATACGAAATTATTCGCGAGTGTTAACTATTATTATATTTTATCATTAAAATTAATAATAGTATCATTTACATAGTTATTTATTTCTTTTATTTTCATTTGTGCATTATTTGTTTCATTCCGATCGTTCATATACCATTTACATTAAAACAGCTGCTAACAGTGTAAAGCGTTTACACTAGCATCGAAAAGATAAATTCATAGTAATTCGGTGAATAAATTGTTTTGTGCGTTCACACTAGCTTCGAATAATTTACTTTCATATAATAAAAGAATATTTATTAATTAGTGTGCTCGCACTTACGAATAGTGAATTTGTCCTTATAAAATCGATTTTCTTGGTGAAATATAATTTGATTATTTTAACCAAAGGCTGGTTTTTATTGATTGAAAGTGGTATTCGGAATTGATCATTGATAAAAGAAAATTTATTTCGTTGAATATTCGCTAGCTGACGAGAGAATTTAATAGAAATTAATTTTGATAAATTGATTCAAAGTTAATTTGAGTATTTTGGAAATTCAATTTATATTTCTAAATTTTAGTTTATTAATCTCTGAAATTAATAACAATGACTGGTAAAAAACGCCAAGATACTAATTCCGATCCGGAATTGAGTAAATTACTTTTAACTAAGGCGAAAGTAGTACAAAATATAACGCGAATTCGTCAGTCCATTACTGAAAGAACGATTTCTTTTAATCCAATTGAATTGGAATGTAGATTGGATATTTTAAAAAATTATATCGAGCAAGCAATGACGCTTCAGTCAGAGGTGGATAATTTAGATCCCGATAATAATGATAGAGCTGAGCTTGAAGATATTTGTGTGACCACTAAATCAATGTTTTTAAGTCTTCTGGCCAAGAATAGGGAACCACATGTTCCTGAAACTTCATTCTTTTCACAATCTCACCAGTCAAGATTACCAAATATGAAGCTCCCCAAATTTAGCGGAAAATACTCCGATTATAAGAACTTTATGAGCTTATTTGAGAACTTGGTCCACAACGATCCGACGTTGACAGATATTGAAAAATTTAATCATTTAATATCGTGCTTATCTGATGAAGCTTTAGGTACAGTCAAAGCTTTTCAGATTTCAGAGGAAAATTATCCCAAAGCATTGGCTAGCTTAAAAAAGGTTTATGACAATGAGTGTCTGATATTTTTCGATAACATATCGAAACTTTTTGATCTACCAGAGATCACAAAACCCTCGGCCACTGCTTTGCGAAGCATGATCGATACTGTGTCCGCAATATATGATTCACTATTATCAATTGGTGATGATAAGAAAATAACAAATGCGATTTTAATACATTTAGTGATGTCAAAAGTAGACCCAGTGACTAGATCAAAATGGGAAGAGCAACAAGATTTCGAAAAGTTGCCACTATGGTCAGACTGCGAAACCGCCTTGAATAAACGATATCAGCATATTGCTGCTGATGAATCTTCAAGTTCAAGACCGAGGTTTAATGGAAATAAGACTGAAAATCCTACTAGAAGATTCAATAGAGTATCACTAAATTGTACAAAATCAAAGAAATCTACTGACAAATGTTTGTTTTGTAAATCGAACCAACATGCCATAACAAATTGCCCTTCTTTCACTGCTGAATCTGTTAATCAAAGATTTGATTTTATAAAATCCGTACCAGCGTGTATTAATTGTCTGAAAAAGGGACATACAGTTGCAAGATGCACAGCATCTAAATGTAGAATTTGTAATGGTTCTCATAACTCGCTACTGCATAAATACAATACTAGTGCAAATTCTAATAATAGTTCTTCAAATAATAATTTTGAACGACCATCAACTTCTCATGCTTCCGTAAATTATTCCTCTTCAGATGAAAGGATTATTTTGGCTACTGCTGAAGTAAAAGTTAGAAATAGTTCTGGTGATTTCATTCTAGCCAGAGCTCTTTTAGATTCCGGTTCTCAACCAAATTTGATAACCGAGGAGTTAGCACAGTTGCTACGAATAAAGAGAGAAGGAGGTAGATTGAACTTAAATAGCATTGGTGAAACAAATTCACTTTCCAAATCGTGCGTAAATTTAACTGTCACGTCGAGGGTTAATTCTACCCAATTCACTTCGAAGTTTTGGGTATTAAAGTCAATAACGAATTTACAACCTGATTATAAATTAAATACGACAAGCTTAAACATTCCTAAAAATATCGAATTAGCTGATCCTTGTTTTTACGAACCGCGAAGAATTGATCTTTTAATCGGTGCTGAAATATTTTTTGATTTAATTTGTGTTGGACAAATTAAGTCTGGCCCTAGCCTTCCGATTCTTCAAAAAACTTCTCTTGGTTGGATTGTTACTGGCAAGTACAATCAACCAAAGGGATCTAGCGGTAATGGCAATGTTTTTCATTTAAATACTTGTATAGAAAACGAGAGCGATATAGATTCAATCGTCAGAAAGTTCTGGGAATTGGAGGACCTTCCGATTGAATCTACAAAATTATATTCTGATGAGCAACAAAAATGTGAGGAAAGTTTTAAAAATTCAGTGCGACGTTTACCGTCAGGACGATTTGAAGTCTCTTTGCCTTTCAAATCTGATACTAAAGCGCTTGGTTTATCTTTTGAAACCGCTAAACGACGATTTCTTTCGTTGGAGCGTAAAATTTCAAAGGATTCTATTATGAGAACAATGTATCACGATTTTATGAAAGAGTATTATAATTTGGGCCATATGTCAATTGTTGACAGAATGCCTGATCTTCCTCACTATTTCATACCACATCAATGTGTGTTGCGACCTCAGAGTACAACTACCAAATTAAGGGTAGTTTTTGATGCTTCTTGTAGAACTTCTTCACTGGTTTCACTTAATGATTTGTTAATGGTTGGCCCGACAGTTCAGGAAGAATTGTATTCTACATTAATCCGTTTTCGATTTCATAAGTACGCAATCACTGCAGATATTGAGAAAATGTATCGCCAAGTATTGGTTGGCGAAAATGATAGAAATTTTCAATTAATCCTTTGGAGGCAAAACCCATCTGATGTTTTAGAAGTGTTTCGGTTGAATACCGTTACTTATGGCACAGCTTCTGCACCATTTTTGGCAATCAGATGTTTGATACATTTAAGCGACCTTTACAAAGAGACTTTGCCTATTGGTTCAAAAGTTGTTCGCAGTGATTTTTATGTTGATGATCTGCTCACTGGAGCTGAAAGTTTTCACGATCTTGAAATAATTCGTGATCAAACTTCTGAAATTTTGAATTCAGGTGGTTTTAAACTTGCTAAATGGGTTTCAAATCATCCAGAATTTATGAACTCATTGCAGAAAGAGAAACTTTTGCATGGTGACGCTGAATCTGCTAGAGCTTTGGGCATACATTGGGTACTGAACAATGATTCATTTAAGTTTCATTTGGAAAATAATTTTACTAATTTGAAGGCAACGAAAAGAAACATTTTATCTGTTTCTTCACGACTTTTCGATCCTCTCGGACTCTTATGCCCTATCGTCACAAAATCCAAAATGTTATTACAAGAACTTTGGATACAAAAACTTGACTGGGATGAATCAATTCCTATGAACTTAAATACTTCATGGGAAAATTTCAAAGCTAATTTACTGAAAATTAATTCAATAGCAATCCCAAGATTCGTTTTCACGACATCTACAGCGAAGATTCAAATCCATGGATTCGCTGATGCGTCTATGAGAGCTTATGGGTGTTGTATATATATTAGAAGTTCTGACTCAGGTAAAATTATGTCAAGGCTACTTACAGCTAAATCTAAAGTAGCACCACTCAAGACTAAATCTCTTCCAAGGCTTGAGTTATGCGCAGCACACCTATTAGCTAAATTGTGGAATCGAATTAAGTTGATGATAACATTCAATATTGAAAGTGTATATTTCTGGACAGATTCAGAAATCACTTTATATTGGATAAAAACTCATCCATCCTCTCTTGCGACATTCGTTTCAAATCGAGTCTCTGAGATTCAGGAGTGGTCGCATCAGGCTTTCTGGCGCCATGTACCAACAAAGCAGAATCCAGCTGACATTGTCTCAAGAGGAAGTGATGTCGACGAATTAAAAAATTCAATTTGGTTTGAAGGACCATCGTTTTTAATAAACGATAGTTTGGAATGGCCTGTTAACGGACATTTTGAGTTAACAGAGAACCAAAAATTATTGGAAATGAGAAAAGCAAATGTATTGCTTGCAGTAGAGGATCCGCAAAATTGTTTGTTTGATCTAATTGAAAAATATTCATCATATGAAAAGCTATTACGAGTAGCCTCGTTTATATTCAGGTTCGTTGATATTTTAATGAAACGAAAGGTGGATAAAACTATTACACCTACTGCACAAGAATTAAAGTGGTCATTTTATCGACTTGTAGAGACAATCCAGAAATAAAATTTTTCTGAGGAAATTGCAAAAATGCAAAATTCTGAAGTCTTACCGTCGAATATTCAAAGATTAACACCATTCATCCATAAATTTAATGATGAAGGGAGACATTTTTCACTTATAAGGGTAGGTGGGAGGCTGCTGAATGCAGATTTGGACTATAATGCCAAATTCCCACTTTTGTTACCAAAAAGAAATAGCTTTGTCACACTATATTTGCGAAATCTCCATATTCAGAATTGTCATGCTGGCACAAAAGCTCTAATCGCCCTTTCAAGGGAAAATATCTGGCTCATAAATGCCAAGGAGGAATGCGGCAGAATAGTTCGCAAGTGTGTACATTGCTTCCGCTATAAACCAAAACTTATGTCTCAAATAATGGGAAACTTGCCCACCAATAGAGTGAGAGCTACTCGACCATTTTTAATAGTCGGAGTAGACTTCTGTGGTCCTATAAATGTTTCATTGAGAATTCGTGGTAGGCCACCATTGAAAATGTATATAGCGGTTTTTGTGTGTTTCACTTCAAGGGCGGTACATTTAGAATTAGTTTCAGATCTATCTACTGATTCTTTTCTTCTTTGTTTTAAAAGGTTTGCTGCCAGGAGAGGTCGTCCACAAATGGTATATTGCGACAACGCAACCAATTTTGTCGGAGCCAGCCGAGTGATGAAGGAGGCTCAAGAAGAGCATTGCAGGAGACGACAGGACGTCGAATTATACGCAGCGTCGTCCGGGGTGAAGTTCAACTTCATACCACCCCGGGCACCTCACTTCGGAGGACTGTGGGAAGCCGCCGTGAAGCAAGCGAAGTTCCTACTTCTGCGAGCCGTGGGCAACGCATCGCTAACCCAGGAAGAGATGTCAACAATGCTTGCAGAAGTAGAGGCGGTGCTCAACAGTCGCCCTATCGCACCGCTGTCTCCAGACCCCAACGACGGAGAAGCGCTAACTCCAGCGCACCTGCTAATAGGGGAGGGTCTGCGTTCGCTGCCGCCAGAATCCGTAGGCGAAGGGAGAGACAGAGAGGCGAGCTTATGCAGGCGATGGCGTCTGCTTTGCGGTCTCAAGCAGACATTCTGGCGCACTTGGTCTCGAGATTACATCCTGGGGTTGCAAGGCAAAGCGAAGTGGTGCAAAGAAACACCCAACCTCAGGATCGGTCAAGTGGTAATCATTCACGAAGACAATTGCCCGCCCCAACAATGGCTGACCGGGAGAGTCGTGGACGTGGTCGCAGGCGAAGACGGCAAGGTCAGGGTGGCGGAGGTCCAAACTAGAAAAGGCACATATAGACGTCCAGTACACAAATTGGCTCCACTGCCAGATGATTGAAGACTTTTGGTCCTTCAATGGGGCCGGAATGTTGCGCCATATCAAAAATATAATAATGTTGTAATAATCGTAATTCTTTAAATTATAATAATAATACTAATTATTACTAACTTAATAATCATACCAATCATAATAATAATCTTAACAATAATATTAAACTAATAATGATCATAATAATATAAAATATATATATACATATATTGATAACTGTTATGCTGAAAAGAAATATGCATACAAGCAGCATAATTACTGTGCATGCATAAATAATAAAATTACTTGAAAAGTGTATCTTAAAGTAAACGGTGTTTTTTATTTCGCAAAAACTTAATTTTCCCAGTGCCCAATTTTTTTGTATTTTTAAATTATAAATTATTTAGTTTAAAGTTTCCTAAAAACCATTAGGAAAAAACACACTATAAATCTGTCAATACACATTATTTCCATATAAACTCAGTCTTTTTTTTAGATGCCTTTAAATTATTTTTATATGTCTTTCCATACCATAAATCCCAACGCATTGCTAAACCACTTTTCTTTCATATTCACACATTTCTAAAACTTGTTTTATTTTAATATTTCATTTCTCAAAAATGTCTGCTTATAAATCTGTCAATGTGTTCATTCGATGCTTGAATTGAATGTCAGTTGGAAGGAAATTGTTTTTTTTTTTGTAATTTCTCTTTAATAACTATATAATAACTCTAAAAGGAACTTGTTTTCATTCCACACAAATAAATCTCAAACATGTTTATCAGATTTAAAACTTTTTTGTTCCTGTTGTTGTTTTATTTTGTTTTAATCAACATATTAAGAAGAAGCAAAATTACTGAACAGCTTAATTTTTAAAGGTACTCGTATTCATATTTATTGTTTATATTGATCTATTAGTTCGTTTATAGAGTGTGACTATTTTTAAGTTCCAATGATTGGTTGACATTTCCATTGCATTTCGATATTTTTTGCATTTAAAACGAAATAAAGAATTTGATAGAAATTCCCCGCCTGTTATAAGACGAGCTAAATAGTTGCCTGCATATCACTGTGTTGTTTCTTAACGTTACAATTCTGGATGCAATTAATTTATATTTTTTATTCACTTTATTGCTTTAAATATTTCATTTGTTGTTGTATTTCGTAATTATTTGAAAATGACATTCGTTGCGCTTTATTTAAATGCATTAAGCAGTGTCGTAACACATCATCATCATCTTTATTTTCATCGTAGTCGTTGTCATCTTCGTCTTGTTTTCATCAGCATCAGAATATCAACATTAGCAATTTAACATGCAACATGGGAGCAGCAGCAGTATCTTAATATGCACTTAAAAAATTAACTGTAATTTAAAGGAGTGCATAGATAACAGATAAATCATTTCACTATGCAAAATAGAAAAAAATGTATTTACTTTCAAAACGATTTTCAGATATTTTATACGCGCTCAAAATCTAAAGTTGTCACAAAAAAATAGTTTTTCAGAACTTCACGGACAAAAATATTTTTATCTTAATTAGTTCTGAACCGATTTTTAAATTTTAAACGATGAATAGTTGAACTTACCGAATACATATGAAAATATTATCCAAAGTCTTCGGATATTATTTCTTTCGGTGACTACCTCTCAGCAATCTTCTGGCAAAAGCTCTGAGAGTAACTGATTGCCATGAAAAAGCTTCTCAAGTCTGTCTTTTGGAGTCGACTTTAAACTGTAGGTCCCAGTATTCATAGATAAAAAATATTTAACACACACTGAGAGGTAGTCGCCGAAAGAAATAATTTTTTCATATTTCTTTTTCTCAAGATGTCAGAGTTGAGATTTAAGCCTAGTGCTATTCTTAGTAATCTAACACACTAACCACTAGACCACGGCGACCATATGTAATGTGTGTATGTATACTTAAGATATACATATATCGGTAAAAAAATTGTAGCACACGCTTTTGCAAGGCTTAAAAACGTAGCAAACCATGTCAAATAACCACAAAATATAGGCATATTCATACATATACTATATGATACTGCAGTTGCTACTTCTGCAAGATTTGCAAGAGCATTTGCAATGAAGAGTGATTTTTTTTTCTTCATAATCTGTGAGACTCTCATTCTTTTTGTTTGAGAAAACTGAAAAACTAATTGATGTTCACAAACCTTAAAGAATCACGGCTGCACTTGAGTAAGTTTGTATTTGTAAAGTGCGAATTGACTGCGGCGGCAATTTTAACTTTGAAAAGCAGGAACAAAGAATTGTCTGGTAGAAAAGATACTTTTTGCGTCTTCTTAAAATCAAGATTGCTTTTGGCAATATAGGCTTTAACTCCTTTTCTAGATTGTTGGAACGGAAAAGGGTAGAGAAGCGAATTATATCTTGGATTATTACAGGACTCTCAGCCTGATGGCATCAAGCATTGAATAATGATGGCATTGAATTGGTGTTAACAGGGTGGAAAACTATTTCCATTGTTACGGACGTTAGTAGATTAGGGTTGAACACAGGTTTTAAAATAAATATCTATATGCATACTTCACATGATTGTATCTTTTTTCTATCAACTCTTCTAAAGAAGCCAAATATCTGCAGTGATACTATATTCTTATTTTATTACTATTGATTATTTAGTTTAACGTGCAAATAAGTTTAATCCAGTCTAAAGAGACAAGGGAATTTGGCGCAAGTGGTCTGCCTATACATGGCGTCTTTCGGCGAAAACGACTCTATGGAAATAAGTATGTATATTGCTGTTGTCATTCAGCCCAGTATTAGTTTTGTGGTAATATCTTGGTGAGGAAAGCATTACTATAAGGAAATTGGGCACGGTATAGAGACTTGCCAGCCAGGGTGGTTGAAAACAAAGTTTTGGTAGTGGATCTATTGTAATTATCTTAGGACCAGTCTCTAATATAAGGTTTGTAATGTTGGTCTATTGTGGCTTAATAACATAACTACTACTTACATGCTTCCAGTTGTTTTCCGTATCTAGACACTGCGAAATAAGGGATAACGAAGCTGCGGTTGCATTGTCCAGGAAAGGATTTGTAACATAATATTTTGGTCCAGTGCCCTTCATTGCAGATTCTATTACTATCACTCTCAATCTAATTAAGCTTTTAGAAATTGTCCAATGCTTGAAATGCTAAGTGCACAAGTTACTTACAGCTCTGATGCTCCCAAGAATATCAGGACATAAAAAATTTCACCGAACTTCACGGCTGTGAATGTTTCTAGAATATTCTTACAGACACCACAGATAGACGGATTTAAATAGAGAAGTGTAAGTGGTTAAGGAAACTGCACACCCTCTGGATCGTGCAATTGTGTCTAAACTAATAATAATCATATTCCACTTTCTGTTGTTCTCGGTTAAGAAATTTGAATAAACTTTTCTGTAAAATATGGAACTAAGTGCTTTTAAGCGCTTGAAAGATGGCACTAGCTAATACACTATGTGTCACGTATTTAAAGTGGTCACCTACTACAATAGTCTATATCAGTACTGATCGAAGAGTGAACGAAAAAGATTGTTTTTCATTCGGCTGTATATTTTTCTATCCTACGTTAAAAAGACTTTGGCGCTTGAGCGCAGAATTAACTGTGAAAAGAAATTACCCAGGATTAGAAACTCTACTTTTACTGAATACCAGAGTAGGAAAATAAACAAAACTGAACGCTTGATCTCATTTTGTTTTGTTTTTTACAATGAGTAAAACAAAAATAAAACAGGAACAGTGAGAACGATTGCCCCATTTAATTTTGTATGTTGAATGAGAAGAAAAAGGAAAGAAGAGGAGAAAAAGAAAAGAAGAAGAGAAAAAGA
Organism: Metopia argyrocephala; assembly: GCA_963576795.1. Lineage (NCBI taxonomy): Eukaryota > Metazoa > Arthropoda > Insecta > Diptera > Sarcophagidae > Metopia > Metopia argyrocephala. Next base: position 42,827,160 of record OY756211.1, on the reverse strand, counting down.
GCAAACTATACGAATGTAACGGAATAACAAAGCAAGCACAAGAGCGAAAAGCTAATTGTTTCATTTGCGCTCTTTCTCATTTAGAAAGTATTTGTTTTGGTTTTGCTCATGTACAATACCATTAAATAAATTTTGAAAAGTGTATGACTTTGTTGTAACTTTTGCGAAATGTTTTGTTTGTTTGCCCACTCTGCTAAATACCAAAAGGTATAAAATAAAAGTCGTTGAATGAGAGTATAAATGAGAATATAAAAAGTTAAATACATACATTAAGAACTCTGCACTAACAACCTCTTAAGAACATAAAAACCACTTGATGAGTCTAAAAGTAAAAAGAAATGAAGACAAAAATTAAAATGATAACGTTTTAAGAACAAATCTTAAAAGTTCTAAAAATGCAATTAAATCGACATGTTCGAACGGTCGTCAACATTTCTCATCACCTTTCTCTCTCATTTCGGCCATTACACATCCAATACAATACAATTACACATTCATACTCGTAACATGTAATTTGAAAAAAAGGGGACTTAGCCCGTTTATATTTCTTAACATACAATTTGGTTCCCCCATATTTAACACCATCCGCTACTACTTCTACTTATCTATTGACTCACTCTCGCATGCTGTTTTAAATCATATTTTTGTTTCAGTAAAAAGTTTATTTTTCCTTTACAAATGTGTCTGACTGTCACCACTTAACGTTTAATGCCGCCTGTAAAAAAAGGAAAGAAATCATTTACATATTGCCTCTTTAATGTGGCATGAATAAAGGAACGTCTAGATGAATTTTATTTTATATGCGAGTACAGGTTTCCTATTTATTGGCTCTGATGTTGTAATTCGTTATTCTTTCTATTAAATTGTTTTAATTTTAATCTTTTCGGTCATAAAATTCTGTTAAATAGATCATAAAATTAAGTTTCGATATTAGAAACTCATACAAATTGTCGTCGTAAATTATTTTTGTGTCGCAGTTTTGTTTATGTTTTTCCTTTAAATAGTTTTCATTTTCAATTTTGTTTCTTATTTTTTGCTGTTCTCTGACATTTGCGCAATAACGGGAGTAACAGAAATTTTTAAATTTCAGTCTCGGTTTTCGTTGCAACTGCATGATTATTCATATTTCCATTTAAGTAGTTTTGTGGCATTCTTATAACTTTATTACGTTCATAAAATTTCAAAAATATCAATCCCTTAGGGTAAATCAATAGTCTTGTCATTTGTAGTATGATGGAAGATACGTATGCAATAAAATTTCAACTTTGAGTTTCTCAGACGGCTGCTTGAAACTCTTTCCCTTCAAAAGAAAAAAATATATAAATAAAAATTAGGAAAATATTCCTTCAAATTTACAGAGGAATTTCATATATTTATTATTATATTTATACGTATATGATCTTCAATATTTCAATATTAAGTTTTGGATTTTTTTTTTAATTTTTTTGTTATTTTTGGGAGTGAAAGATCAAGTGGATTTCAAAAAAGCCTCATCAAGGGGGAAAAATTATGCAGGCGAGCTCAACTGCAATACCCAGCTCTCACAATTGTCCCGAACGAGAGTTTCGTTAATGAAGTATTTTAAAATTAATTAAATTTGTTAGTAACATTTTTGTGGATTACAATTTCCTTGAACTACAATACAATTTATGCCAACGAGCTGCTAACTTTATGTCATGCATAAGGCTGTATATTTTATTCTCAATATAAGTATTCCTGATCCCTTTGTAATACTGCTCTAATTGGTTCAAAAATCATCTGTAATAGTTCATTAGAATGAACAGAAACTATTATTACAAGAATTCAAATCTACCTAAGCAGTTGTACGAGTATGACCTCAAAGTTTTCAACTAAGTACTTTAACAGAATTCTAGTGTACTTCTTATTGATTATTAATGAAGAGAAAACTGTGTTTTCTATACACTTTTGCCCTGCATACATTTATCAATTAGACAGACATACATTTAATATTTTTTTTTTTTTTTGCAATCAACATTTAGTTTTCAAAATTTTTGAGCGTTTACATAAAATAACAGATAATTTGTTCGTACATTTAGCAGAAATTTTTTAAAATAATTACAACGCTTTGTGTGTTTTAAATAAAAAAATCTATAACAAATTTTATTACAAATTAAAATTAGAAAGAAATATTCACTTCCATTATTCTAAATGTCTGTTCAATAAAACTTACATTAATCCTCTAATCGTTACATTTTGCAATATTAGAAAATGTTCAACGTTAACATGTATAGCAATTTATTAAAACTATTAATTCTTATGAATTATTGACAATTTAAGAAAGAAATAAATTTCATTGTAGAATTTCCCATTAATTCACAAAAATTAAAACGAATAATATTTTCTAAATATTGTTGAACAACACATGAAAACATGTGCAAAATTCATTTAATTATTATTTTCATTTTTTACTTTTTGCTTCTTGTAAAAACTGAAACAGCAGAAAAAATATATATTTTTCGTTTTAATTGTTTTGTAATGGTTAATGAATGGGTAAAAACAAATATTTTTTGATTACCCTACAGACAGTCTTTACGTTCAGTTATTAAATATGAGTAATCAGTTTTTTGTTTTCTTCCGTTTTTTAAGCAATAAAGCAAGCAGAAAAGAATCAAGCAGTGTTGCCAGAAAATGATAAGAGGAGAATGCCAAGCCCTTAAAAAAAGTTCTGCTAAAATGTTGTACAGAAGAAAAGTAAAATGATAGATTAAGATTTAAAGAAATTTTTTTCAAATATTTACAAATATTTGTAACTCTTAAAAAGAATAATTTGAAATGAAAATTGAAAAGTACTACGCAAAAATTAAGACCGGCCAGAGTACCAAGTCGTTCACTCACTTTTCACTTATGAGTGGACTTGTGCATTCAGTTTTTATTTTTTTCTCCTCACACAGAAAAAAAAGTGTTGTTATGGCAAATACTTTTTGCAGTTGAGGAAATTGTATTTGTCCCAAATAAAAAGTATTTGATTTAAATGATATTTTATTTGCCACAAAGAATTTCGGCGAATACACTGTATTTGTCGCAACTACAAAATTGCAGTTGACATAAATCAAGAGCAAAATTATTTGATCCAAATTGAATTTTCTTTAAGTTAAATGTAATTGTATTTAAAAATGCATGTCAACAGCAATTTATTAAAACCAAATGTTTTCTTATTTGAAATTACATGAGAAAATTGTTTACGCCAAATACGGATTGCTGTTGTGGTAACAGTAGTCTTGTATTTTCAAATGCAGTCCGCAGTTAGTTTTGTTTTATTGATATAGAAAAAACATATGTCTGTTTTGCAAATCGGTAGAAAAAAATTCATTTATTATTAATTGTTACTTATTATATTATCTTCAATACTAAGGTTCGATTAATTTAATAGCTCATAATAAATATTGTAGATAATGCACTAAATGAGCGCTTCACAGAAACCCGAGTGGCTAGAACGTCTTAAACTATCTCTACCAATTCTGACATATCATTCAAATATGACTCTTCGTCATATACATACAGTTTGTAAAAAAATGTTTTCAATTAAAATTTTTTTTAATGTGCTGGAGGCCCGAAGTTCGAGCCCCAGGAAAGGTCTGATCAATTTTTTGTATAATTTAATTTTTTGTTTCGTCAGAAACGCTTTAATTAGATCAAAGTTATCTGCAATGAATATTTTTGGTAATTAAAGAAGAAATGATGTCCGTGAAGGAATAGTACACTAGCCAAACTGAACAATTGTTTTCCAGCTACGGTAGCCTCATCAGAGTTCTTTGTGTCCTGTGTATATTCGAGACCAAACATCAACTATAGAACTCATACTTTTCAAGAAAACACATGAGTTTTCTTGTATGAGTTAGTCGAAGTAAAGTCACACAGCAGTCTCTATCATATTTTCCTTTTCTCACCATCATTGCTGTTCTTGTAATTGTCAACAACAATATTCTTCTATTTGGGATTTTTTTATGTAACTGTTGTATTGTGTGTTGGCGATAGGTAGGCGTCAAAAATTCAAAAAAATTATGAATACATAACAAAAACAACATCTTGAAACAATTTTTCCAACCATAATAACAGTATATATATTTTTCTCCTTTAAATTTTTACTTATGTATGCTTAGAAGAATATGAATGCTGATTTAGAGTGGTAGGAGCAAATTTTATATAAATATGTAACTTTGTATTGGAGCCCCCTCAAGGAGTGGAGATAGGGGTTAGGTATGTTCGGAAACAAAGTTGGGGGTAAAGTATTAGTGAAAATCGGTCTTACACTTTACCCCACTAGGGGCTACTTCAGGGCAGTCGTGGATATTTTTGTGGATTTTTATTCTCTCAACCCAACCTTTGACCCCGATGAAGAGCCATTTGCCCCCATCCCACATCCCTTCTGTTTGACTCATGCATTTTTTTGTTGAAACTCACAAAATAAGCGGTTCTTGCTAATCGAAATCGCAAAATCGTATACTATCTCACCCCATAGCTAGGGAATTTCGATGAGAATTAGAAATCATTACGATTAGAAAAATAAAATAATCTAATCATTAGAATTGAATTTTGATAAAAATTTCAGATTACTAATTGATTAGATTAGAAATAATCAAAAATCTAATCACAATTAGTGACGATTAGCATTTCTAATCAAATCTAATCAAAACTAATCTAAAAAATAATTGATTAGATTTCTTGATTATTTTTGATTAGATTAGATTAGAAATGCTAATCAGCACTAATTGTGATCACATACATCCTCGTCTGCGGAGAAGTCTTGGTCTTCAAAAACAATTGGATTCTTTAAGATAACTTGTATTTCCACAAAAAAAACGTTGATAATTAATTTAATAATAACACAACAAGGTGAACCAGCTGTGTCAAGTGTTTAGTTTAAGAACAGGTTGCATCGTATGAAATTTTATGCAATATTCAAAAACTGTTACATTATGTAAATATAGCAACAAATGTGATAAATAAATATTTTTTTTTCACAAAAATAGTTAAAAATAGTTGATCTAATCAAATCTAATCAAAAATAATCAAGAAATCTAATCAATTATTTTTTCGATTAGTTTCGATTAGATTTGATTAGAAATGCTAATCGTCACTAATTGTGATTAGATTTTTGATTATTTCTAATCTGATCAATTAGTAATCGTCTAAAAAGGCTAACTAATCATAATTAATCAATTTTCCAGCACATTTAAAATTTATAATCCAATTGCTAATCATTAGGATTTCTAATCATTATTCCCAAGGTATGATCTCACCCCTATCAGAATAGTTTTAATCTCATTCTTTTCTGATTTGATTTTTATTTCTTGATCCAAAAAGACCTCCACTCTGAAATTTTCCACAACTGTAGAGAAGGAAACTATACAATTATGTTTTAATTAAAGAAAACTTTTGTCGCTCCAATATTTTAAGCATTGCCCGCTAATCACTTGTGAAATTACTTAAATGTATGCAGATTGTTCAAGCGTGTTTGTAAACAAGAGAAACTACAAAGTTTATAGAAGAGTTTTGTGCCTTGAACAAGAAAGAAAAATATGCTTTGCGAATGCATTTATAATTTCTAATATACAGGCATGTTCTGAAAATCACGTGATTTCAAATCACATGTAAGTTTAAAATCACACAAGAAATTCTTAGGTGTTCTGAAAATCACGAGCTTTTTTGTTTTTAGAAGTGTTTTTCATTGTTCTAAACCACAAACTTTAAGCTCTTTTGTGTCGTTTATAGAGCTGCCAGATTCATTGCTGGCATTTGCATTAAAATCGCACATTTATATTTCAAAAATTAACCAATCTATGTAAACTATTTTACATTATATTAATTTTTATGCACAAATTTTATAAATTTTAGTTTTTAATAATTAATTTAATTGACAAATTTGGTCAAATTATACATAAAATAAAATAACATGTTGTAAATCTGGCAACTCCAAAAATCGTTTTGAAAAATAAAAGCAAATTGTGAAAAATGTAAACAAATCAAAAAATTTTATGAAAATTGTAATGTGTTTTAAAATTTGCAAATTTTAGAATTTTTCTGTATGAAATTATAATTTTTTTTGTAAAAATAAATAAAGAACAAATGATGTTATATGTTTGTTTTACTTTTTTCGCCCAATTGTAAGTAAAATAGTGTTTAAAAAGGCAAGTGATTTAATATCGACAAGAATTTACCTGGCGATTTCAAATCACAAAATTTCAAAAAATTTTGTGCTCAGAACACCTTTCTCGTGATTTGAAATCACTCCTACAAAAAGTGATTTTCAGAACATACCTGATAAACTGTTTTCAATTTTTTTTTTAGTATTTTAAGCCCAATTAAGTATAATTAAAATTCGTCGGAAATTTATCCCCTTTGTATTAACAATTGAACTGATATGGGTAAAATGGCAGAAGTGAATCAAAACTTTGTGAAAATAGCGGGCGTCAGTCGACATGCTAGAGGTGGACAATTGTCAGACGTCATATTCCATTATTAATTGCCATTTTTCTACTTTAACTTGATATCAATAAAAGTGTATTTATATGTTTTTAAGTGATTTTCCTCCTAACCTCAAATTTACCCACTATAAAAAATATTTTTGAAAAAATTATCTACAAGGGTTTCCAGATAAAAAAAAAAAGTTTGTTTTTGCCAATAGTATTTTACGAGACTTCTTCTTCTTCTTCTTTTTGTTTTTTTAAGACCAATACTCAGGGATAAACCCCTACTCATGCAGTGCATTGTATTAATATTTGAAGATGGATAGATAGAATTATAATTTTTTTTGTATTATGCGCCTGTTTGTTAATGAGTCAAGTTGCTGCCCTTCAATGATCAACAGCAATTGCCCCATCTATATTTGGATATTAAATATGAGTGGCGAGCGTCTTCAGTAGGTAAGCAGTTATCTTTGCAGAAGGTGACGTTGTACTCCTGATCATTCGTTTTTTGATGGAATAGACTGGAAATGTTAGGGAGCTGTTTATAGGAGATGGACCTCTTTAAATGGGGAGGGAACCTCTTATTTTTTAAATTATAATTTAGAAAAACCGCAAATTTTATTTTATAATTTTTGTCCTTCGCTGGGATTGAACCTTGGTCATATGAGTTTCTATGCAAGCGCTCTAACCAGTATATCACCAGTATATCTGTGCAAAAACAATTTCTGTTATTTTGTCTTCGAAGCCTGCAGTTCAATTCTTTTCACTTGCCTCCATATAGAAGTAGACTCGCCTTATAAGACTGCCAACACTTAAAAGCCGTAGAACAATGTCAAATGTTACATTTGTTTTAAACTTAGTAAAATGAAATCTATGTTCTGTTTTTGTAATTAATAATGTGTCTTTTAATGCTCCGTGCCGATTTAGACGTCATTTTTGTCCTCATTTCGTTAATGTACTATAAAGGACAAATTATGCCAATTCTGATCCGCTAGTGAGAATTTGAATTTATTCTTTTATTGATTTTTCTTACTTTTCTTACTATAAAATGTAATTTAATTTTCTTTTTAAATAATAATTATTAATACTTGTCTGTAATGATATTATATTTATAGACTTAATTAAATAAATAAATAACATAAATAACAGATGTGTACATCTGCAATGGCCATAGGGTATATTTTATAATCATTATTGACCAACTATAGTCTCATATCTGTTTTGATAGTTTTCATTTAAATTTTATTGAATTCTTTTTCTGTCTTTTTCATTTCGTTAATGTTGGTGTCTGTGTCAGTTTGTGAAAAAGTGTCATATTTTCATATTCCATGGTCGCAGTCGTCATATTAAAATGTGTTTCAAATTATTGAAGGGTTTATAATTACACGAAAAGACACTCATTCATATGCATACATGTGGTCCCTGCAAAAAACTTGTGACATTTAAAACTAATGAAATTTCTGGTGAAAAAAAAAACAAAAAAACAGTATTTAAACAATTAATAAATGAAAAATAAAAATAATGAACATGTAATGAACACTCGTTTAAAAAAACAAACAAAAAATGCTGCTCTAAACAATTCGTTTTCCGTTGTGCAAAAAAAAAAACCGAAAAAGGTATTTAACTTATAATTAAAAAGAAAATGAAAAAAATTAAGAAATTCAAACAATATTTAAAGGCTGCTTGAATAAAAAGAAACAGAAACAAAAAATTTAGCGTTAATTTAATTAAAAAATATGTATGTATGTATGTACCCGTAATTGAATTTTATAATTAAATCAACATTGTAATACCAATGCTGTTGCTGTATTGCAATTGCAATTTCTGTTTTATTTTTTTTTTTTTTGTCTACTTTTTGGTTTATATTTTCTCTATGCTGTTAACAACAATATGCAACTTTTATTTTTCTTTAATTTTTTATTTTAACCCTAACCGTACTGATAACATTTTTATACCTAGAGTATTGACAAGAGTACCTGGGTACCCTTAACACTTAGTTTATCATTTATTTAAATTATTAAAATATTTAAATTTGCGCTATTGTAGATATTATGTTTTAATATTGGAATTATTATTTAAATATAAATTTCGAATTTATTGTATGTTTTCCGTTTTGAAATTTCCTTTCTATAGTCCGATCTGGTTTGGCTTACGACAAAATATATACGTATTTAATTACAAGACTGAAAATTTCCCCCAAAAGATTGCAAACATCAAAACTGGAACAAGTTAATAAAAGATATACAAACAAAGTATCGTACAGACGAAAGTATGACAGCGGTCTAGTAACTTTATCCATTTGAGAGTCCAAACCGATATACCAATACTCAATATATTCCTTCAAATCATGTGTCTATTGCCATATTAGTTTAAGATCAAATATTGTTTAAGCTATGGTTAATGTTTAAAAGCAATCTGGAATAAATTTGATAACATATACGCCTCCTATCGTGTTTGTCCTAGATTAAAGAAATCAATGCACTGCACAAGTAGAGGTTTACCCCTGAATATTGGTCTTAAAAAACAATAATAATACGCCAAACACGAGAAGTCTTGTAGTTACCTTTCAATATGTATACCAAAAGAACTACGACCAAAGCGTATAGTTAATATACTCGTAAGTACGCCCTGCTATGGTTTCAACCACAGCGACTCTTATACTCGTGAATAGAGAACTTTTAGAGTGGGTTTTTGAACCAAATGCAACTCTGAAAGCAGCAATAAAATGGCTTATTATCATCTACTACTTTAGCCACAATCTTAGCGCCAAAAAAATGTTACCTGACGTGGAGGATTACTTGCCGTAGAGAAAGCAAAAAGAGATACCGATTTAGAGCTTATACAATACAAAGCCTAGCCTAAGTCTAATTTAAAATGTAGGAAGTCTTATTGCAGTCGCCGTAGTCTAGTGGTTAGTGTGTTGGCTGACTAAGAAGATAGCTCCGGGTTCAAATCTTAGCTCTGACATCTTGAAGAAAAGAAATATGAAAAAATTATTTCTTTCGGCGACTACCTCTCAGCAGTCTTCAGGGACTAATTGATTGCCATGAAAAAGCTTCTCAAATCTATCTTTCGGAGTCGACTTTAAACTGCAGGACCCGGTACTCATGGATAAACATTAACACAGACAACATAAGAGCTGCGAGAAGCTAGGCCGTAAACCTGACACAGGTTTGTAATGGCCAATTATGTATGTATGTATGAGTCTTATTTTTAAGAATGCTCGTTTATAGGCGAAATAGGCGATGGGTAAACAAACGCGTTTATTCATAAACGACTTATAATAAATGCTAATCCGAAAGAACTTGACTAACCTCATATTTGTATTCTGCTTTGCTCAAGAAATATTTAGCTTTAAAGAACGCTCTCGTACCCTGGTTCCCGTGTCAGGAGGGTTAGGGTTAAATAGAATTTGCATTAACAATGAAAACACAGCAGCATCATTTTACAAAACCAGACAATTAAAACAACAGATATAACAACAACAATAGCAGCAGCAGCAGCATTATCACCGAGGATAGAAAGAGATTCATTGCATATAATTTGTCAAATCGCCAAATACCAAACTTAAGAATGTCAACCTAAAATATACTTTTAAAATTCCTTTAAAAACAAAAAAAAAATCATTTTATTACACTAAACAATTACTACGGGAATAAATACATGTGTGTGTGTGTGTGTTTATAAACACAGGAAACGAGTATTACTCGTATATTGTATTACGAAAAAATAAACTGGCAAGTCCCATACTCATGGGCTAAAGAGAAAGGAGATGTATGTATATGGGGGGTGTGTGTTGAATATAATAATTTTGAAAAAACAATTTACCCATTAGCAATAAAGCATGATGCCGCAACTAATTAAAAGTGATTTCGTTAAATAGTTTATATTGTTTCTTTACAATATTCGCCAATGGATGAATTCTGGTAAAAGCATTTTAATAGACTTAAAATTGTAGATTTTGTTTTGCATACGCTACACAAAGTTATATGATCATGATTTTTTTTAAACCATTATTAACATCGGTGTACTTTTGGCCGCTCTTTCTACCGACGCAACGTTTATAAAACGAGATTATACAACGAATCGGTTAATTCTAAACAATTAATAAATTTATAAAAGAAAATATTAAAATCAATTAACATACATATATGCGTACATAATTGGTCATTACAACTCTGTTTAAGGGTTACGGCCTAGTTTCTCTTAGCACCCATAAAAATATCTCCAAAATATGATTTTTAGTTCTTCGAGAATAATTTTTTTTTTCAGGTGTGTAACTAAAAAAGTGCTTATTTTCTTTAAATTTCTGAATAAATTCAAACACTTATAAAATATATAAAAAGCTAAAGTAAATTAACTACTTTAGCTTTTCATAATTTTAAGATCCACCACAAAAGCACAATTTTTTTAGATTTTTAATACTTTTCCAAAAGCTGTTCTTTGTTATTAATAAAAAAAAAATAAGAAAACTAAGTTTCGTTGAAATCGAGAACGTGATTTTTATTTTGATTTTTGTCTATGGGACAAAGCATTGTGCGACGAGGGCCAGAACATTATCATCAATTATTACACAAATTACAATTTCTGTTGGACTCAAATGGATGATATTGGTTATCACTCACATGTGGTTTAAATAAAATTACACAACTGATTCGGCTTTTGAAACTGACTTCTAATGTAAATTTAAATTACTTTTCCTGTTGTTGTTACAGAGAACAAGCGATCAATCACAGCAGCCCTAAAAACCTGATCTAATTAAGGCGTTTAAACGCGAAACAAAATTACTAAAAAATGGATCACCACAACCTGTCTGGGATTAGTTTATAATTATAAGGTGCAGGGTTTAAGTTTTATTTCTAGAACCGTTTAATAGACCCTAAAAGGCTTTAGGCCCATTATTACAACTTGCAGTAGTTAAAGGTAGGATTTTATCAGACGGATAAATTGGTTTTTGTTATTACAAGTTAAATTTAACCTAAAAGTAAGTAAATTTAACCACTAGACCACGGCGACTACTTTTTTACTTTATAGTTGTCAATATTAACACCTTTTTTGTGTGTGTTACATATTTGATTCTATTCAAACTTACCGACTGTAGTTTCTTGTATTCATGTTTTCATTTAATTACTATTTGTCTTTTATGCATAAAGCCTATGTTTTTCCATTAATTTTCTACAGAATTTGTTTCTCTTCTTATTTATTTTAGTTTGTTGGAAAAAAAATACTATTTTAATTTAATTACAGTGTCTGTCATCGAAATCCTCTTTAATGCATTAAGATTTATACAGAACTAATTATATGGTTACAAGTAGATGCGTTAAAGAGCGAGGAGAATAATCCTTCGAATTCTTTTTGTGGAAAGGTAAGATAGAGAAAATTTTAAATTATTTCTTTTTTTAATTAAAATTCACATTAACTTAATTTGAACTTTAAAATTAGTTAATCACGATTAGAGTTCAGCTATTAATTAGGTAATGCAATCAATATCAATTGTTTTTTCGAAAGTTCATATTTATAATTATTAAAATAAGATTTTTTTTTAAATTTTACTCTTATATTTTTATATTCATAATCTGCAAACCTGAGTGCCGCATAATCTTAGCAGCTCATTAACTCAAAATTCCAAAATTTTTCGAAGTCACATAATATTTTTAAAAAATACAGTCATGTTTTTCCAAATCGTTCCTGATTGCTATTTTAAAATTTTTACTTAAAAAAATTTAAAAGTTTGGGAACAGACGACCTTCTGAATATATTGCAAATGGATATCTGCATTACTCAGCAAATTTTGTAGTTTAACAACGAGTTCTTAAGTGTTGTATCTTTTTCAAACTGTTAAGTTTGTTTTTTTGTTTACGTTTTGACACTTAACAGCTGATTTTACTAGAATTATAGAATAATAATCGCCATAATCAACCTACTGTGTAAGAAATTTTCAAAATTATAACGAAATTTAGAGATACTAGAAGCGTTAAATATATGGTCAGACGTGTGCATAATCGTTATGTAGGCATTGTCAGAAATTTCGCTTCTTTCGGTGAAAGTGTTCTTAACTGCTCATGAATAAAATGAAGCGCACGCAACAAATATCGGTTGAACATTACCTATTCTCAGAACCATCGAAATGATAATTTAGGGCTATACCAATAAGTTTTTAATGATGATTTCTCAAACAAAATTTTCTTCAGTGATAAAAATCCCCTGTACGGACTTGAGTTAAGTTATTGTGAAAAATTACTCTAAAACTATTTTGCGTGGAAATGTATCTGCATAAGTTTATTCATTATAATTTAGCTTGTAGAGCATAAAACACATTTGCATAGAAAAGTTTTATTTAATTGATTTGGAATTGTGGGTAAAGTCATAAGACTCGGAATGTATTTACTCAGTCTGCACAAGGTTCAGCTAACCATAAGTTAATTATTATAAGAGTTAAGCTTAGTAAAGAAGTGAAAGCACATACATATGTATATAGTCATGCGGGAGTTTAAGTGCTCTATCCGCCATATTATACATCTCCAGTTAATGACACCACTTTAAATTTTCGACCCTACATTTTTCAATTCTGTAATCCGTTTTCGGCTATATATCGTCTAGTTTCTGAGATAAATAATATATGTTTTGTTCTATATTTTTTACACCAGAATTGTTTGTGTTATTTTTGATCGATTTTCTCAAAATGCATTTTTGGCACATAGAGCACTTAAACTACCGCACGATGATATGGAATTCACCACTATGCTTTGTTCTTCATGTGTTTCTTTTCGTTTATGATTTTCGACTTTTTTCAATAATAACATATATATTTGCATCAGTTTCTTGTTAGTTTTAATCCAGTTATTAATGAACTAATTTATAAAAATCAGACAGGATCATTTCTTACTCAGAAGCTACATCAACAAGCAAAAATCTATAGGTAATTGTGTAAACGCTATTACTATTTGCCAAACAACACGACCGATTTTGGTTTTATTTCCCGAACGCGTATTTTCTCGCTTTGGCTACGTCAATTGGGCATCGAGATCATACTATTTAAAGCCGATTTAACTTTGAGAAGCGTATTTACGCGGATAATCTACTAACGTTGCTGAATTGGAAAGTTAACATTCATGAAGTTATTGCCAAAATACCTCCATGTAGGTGCGAATCCAGAGGCGACCATTTATTTTCCATTGTATTTAATGGCAAAGTCTAAGCATTATAAAGAATTGAAATATTAATTTAACTCACAGTTTAATGTGTGCTTTCCATGATTTTATTTTTAAATTGAAAAATGGCTAATCCTGTAAGATAATTAATGAATAAATTCTATATAATTATAACTGCAAATTATGCTTTTTAAAAGTCGACTTTAATTATTAATAAATTACTTAATAATTATTAAATTATAGCATTAAGATATTTAAAGAAATTAATAAAAAATAGCAAATTTTAAATTCTATTATCTGCCACTGCATAGTTTCGTTCCTCTGTCAAAAATTGTAAATTTAAAAGCAGAATAAAAGACTTAAATACTGACAACATGCATTTGTTGCTTCTTAAAATAATGCACATTGCGCTTGCAACAACAACAACACATTCGCTGCATATTAATGCATCGTTTAATATTTTCTCTCACTCTCCTACAATGTGATTCTATTTTTTGTCTATTATTGTCTCGTCTTGTGTGCTGTTGTCACTTAGGAGGGGTCCTTTGATATTATTTTAAATAGCAAAACATGCAATTTAATGCATGTGTTCCTTATAGTGAGTGCAGTTGTTGTTGTGGTTGCTATTATTCTAAAGCATTTATTGTTATTGTAGGTTGATGTCATGCTCTCGTGTCTAACACAACAAATCGTTTACATTCCTTAAGAAAATTTTTTTAAAAATTGATGAGATGAACCACCGCTTATGCTGTCTTTTTTCTCTTCTTTTACTTAAAATTTTACACATTTTTTATTTTAAAGAAAAGTGCAACATATTTTTGGTGCGTTTTGAAAAAAAAAATGTATTTCTTTTGATAATATGTATTTAAAAATAGTCTACCAGATAAAATCGTTTTTATGAACTCACTATAAACCTGCATAAAATCAATTTTAATTAAGTGAACTCATATGTATTTATGAAAGTGGTAAGCGAGTATTGTTATGTAGGCTGTCAAAACAATAACCCCCTACTCTATCACTTTTTTCAAAATTTTTCTATATCAGTTTATATACTTTTCTTAAATACATACTTTGTACTTTATAGAATTGTGTGTTCGAATCATTTCTTTTATTTTAAAGTGTCTTTTGCTTTAAAGCAAAACATGAGCAAATATGACATTTTGTTTTTCCTGAAAACATTTTAAAGATTTTAATCTTAATAAGAGTATTTATTTAATTTTTAATTTTCTCAAATGAAATGAGGGAGAAAAACACATATTTATTTACAAGTGATTCGTTTTCTTTGAAATCTATGGCGCCCATCTACACCTGATTTCTAATATTATTTTTCCTGAATGCTCCCAGTGCGTGGGTATTTTCGACATATAGAACTTACATCCATATAAGTATAACATAATATAGCAAGGCAAACATTTTTATAAAAATTTTTTTATTACAAATTTTTAAAGAAAGAACCAAGCCAATTTTCTTAGCGGACGAATAGTAGTTTTATGGAATCATTGAAAATATTTTGTTAAAGCAGAGAAACATGTACCCCAACAAAGACATTTAATGGCATTTCTGACACAAATTAATATATTTTTTATTTAATTTTTTTTTTCTTTAAGAATAACTGAAGAGGGATGATAAATACATACACATACATTTATATAATTTAATACATATATTTAATGCTTTATATTCTATTAAGTAGTTCTTATTTTATTTAAAGAAATATAATCCAAGATATCAATACAGAGCACATCAACATACAAACAAAAATTTAAAAAACGTGTTTTTAATAAATTAATGGCATCGTTTTTTATAAATTAAATTTCTTATCTCGCGTAATCACAGTTGCACTTTCTAAGCAAAAAAATAAATTAAAAAGATAACTTTTTTGTTGAACTTTTTTCTAAGTATATTGATTTAACTGGCTGGATTACTTATCTAATAAATTTAAACATCTGTATGGGGGGAATTTAAATCTTAAAACATTACAAACTTACTTACTAACTTAGCTGGCCATAACAACCCGTTAACGGGTTTTGGCCTGCGTCAGCATTAGTCTCCAGGCGCTTCTGCTTAGCGCACGCCTTCTCCACATGGTCACACCAATCGATGACAGGGCTTCATCCGCTGGATGTTAATACGCTGAACAACGCCTACATCGCCGAGGAGCTCATACAGCTCATGGTTAGTTCTAATACGAAACTCATCGCCATGCCTTAGAGGACCAAAGATCTTACGAAGAACTTTTCTCTCGAACACTCCCAAGACCGCTGCATCGGCACAAGACAGCGTCCATGCTTCCGCACCATAGAGAAGTATCGGGAGAATAAGCGACTCTCTCGTCACACGAGAGAGGTCTCTATTACTCAACTGCCTACCGAGACCGTAGTAGCACCTGTTGGCCAGTGTGATTCTTCGCCTGATCTCTAGACTGACATCATTCTTGCTGGTAATGGCTGTGCCAAGATAAATGAACTCCTTGACTACATCGAATGTATAGTTGCCGGCTGTAACCTGGGAGCCGAAAAATAAAAACAAACATATTACATTATTTCAAAGTAGCATGACACCGGCGTGTTTCGCTAGACCTACCACTACCAATTGTCCACATTTTATGACTGATGATTTTTAATAACAACGAAATCAATTATACTAAATTGAGAAACTTCAGCTTTAACACTTCTCAAGATATAAAGAAATAAATATTTAGCTTGTATAGGAGATACCACGCCCTCTTGTCTAATTACGCCCACTTTATGACTAATGATTTTCCTTGGCCATGAAGTCGTTCAGACCAAGTTTTGAAAGTTTAGCTTTAACCGTTCTCAAGATATATAAAAATCAGTACTTAGTTTGAATGGGAGGTACTACGCCTAGACCAAATTTTGAGTAGTTGCTGATTGGCCGACAAACAAACAGATAAACAGACAAACAGACTTACAAAGAAATTTATAATACAATACTTTGTATATGTATATGGGTATATGAGTTTGCTGGTTTTGTCTGTGCAATCAGTTAAAGTCAAAGAGTTTGTCAACCTATAAGTTAATAAACAGAAAAAAATTTAATTCTTCTTTAGAACTTTGAAAGAACCTTTCCATTAAAACAAAACTTTTCAACTATTGGCCAGAAGTTACGAAATTCGACCTTCAAAAAAAATTTAAAGCTTTAATTCTCAGAACTAAATTTGAATACTGAAAATTTAAAAGAATTTAAAATTTTATTAAGAATGCAAAAAACAAGATATTGAATATGAATTAAGACAATAAAACTAAAACAAATTTTTCATAAGAATAATTAAATAAACTTCTAGATTTTTGGAACAATATATCGGAGACTAAAATGACAGCTTTCGGGCTTCAATTTCAACCCTTGGTTAAATGTATTAAACGAAATATAAATGTAATCTTATTCTCCAGTAAATGTAAAAAAATTTACTTCATTAAACTACGTAGAATCTCTTTAACTATCACACATATTTAGTCTAGCGATATTTCAAAGGTTGTGTGTTTACAAAAATTATATGTATGACAGATTTTTTGGGAAGTGTGTCCGATTTGATAACTTTTTTTCAAAAATTTTCAAAAAATTTTAATTTCTATGCCATCAGAAATATTCTTTATTCTAAAAAAAATATACATTATCATATCAATTTTTTATGAAAGACTAGAACTGAAACAAAAATTTGGTGCGATTTATTTTTCTATTAGACATATATAATTAAACAATCATACGACTTTGCGAATTTAACTTAAAGGCTCAAACATAAATGTGTGAACTATTTTAAGCCAACTTACGCAACACAAAGAAAACCTATGTGACAAACTATAATGTATTTAAAAAAGCAATGTTTTTGTCAAGTTTCGTCAAATGTCATTTGCTTAAGCAAAGTGTCCCACTGAAAGCACATTCCGTATGGAATCAGCAGTTATTAAATAAAAATAAATTAAAGTACAAGAATGAAAATAAAAAATCTTAAAATGAATGAGGAATTAACTTTTATTTTTGATTTAATTGAAAATTTGGAAAAACACAAGTGGTTCTATGACAAGAGAAGCCCATTTTATTTCAACAGAAATTTTAAGAAAAGCTTTAGAGCACATAGCAGAAATCTGTTGCAAAAGTGTACATATGGAATTTTTATATCAAATACCTTTTATTATATAAAATACTCTCGCTAAACATAATCCTTAGAGAGTAGACTTTATTAGTTTTAGGCATTCTAATTTTCTTACTATGTTTTATTACAACAATAGCCAATTTTTGACTTTTTATATGCAAATTTTGGCTGTTATTTATGGTACTTTTAATTGGAAGTACATACATACATACATACATAACTGGCCTTTACAACCCTGTGTCAGGATTACGGCCTAGCTTCTCGCAGCACTCATGTTGTGTGAGTCAATTTTTATCCATGAGTACCGGGACATACAGTTTAATATCGACTCCGAACGACAAACTTGAGAAGCTTGTTCATGGCAATTAGTTACTCTCAGAGCTTTTGCCAGAAGACTGCTGAGAGGTAGTCGCCGAAAGAAATATATATTTTTTTTTTTGAAGATGTCAGAGCCTGGAGTCGAACCCAGGGCCCATGTCTTAGTAAGCCAACACACTAACCACTAGACCACGGCGACTACATTTAATTGGAAGTATCCTCAAAAAAACAAAATATTGTACAAATGTGCAACCATGGTTACGTGTATCTTAAGTTGACGTAAGTACATTATGGACATTCTTTAATTTACTTATGCCTCTGACAGACTTTTCATTCTCTTTTAACAGTTGCTTAAGCTATGTCATGCATATTATGGTTGGGCCTCAACTTTCCACTCATCGCCTTTAGATGCAATTTGTAAAAGCCAAAATTTCGAATAATATTTTTAAATTGTGATTTTATATTTAAATAATATTCAAAATAACTTCTATACCTAAATAAAAACGCAGACGTTCTCTAGGTGTGAAAATTTCTCATGACCATACAATTTGTATGGGCCGCCGAAATAATGCGGCGGCAACGCGACGGCAAAGCTTTACAATTGAAAAATCCAAATCAAATTTTCATTTAGAGATGGTGGTTCAGCGTAAAAGCTTAGGTTAAGAAAATGTATCGCTTACCGCTTTTATTTATGGATGTCAGTGAAATTTAAATATATTATTTTATTTAAATGTATTGACGGCTGCCCCCCGGGGGTACAGTAAATGGCTTTTGGTGATACGTCATACTAGGGGCCTGTAATCACTGGGGAATATGGAGTTCACCTAGCTCTGGGTAGCCTTGCACTCGCTACAGGCGTTGGTAATATATTACTGGCGCTCTCAGGGACTGACCAGAGATACCTATCTAATCTGGTACAACGTTCAACAGGAGCCCCGGTTTGCCTGTGCTCCCCTGTCATTCGGGAAGTAATTCGTCGTAATGGTTTGGGTGCGGCCCGTCGGGTAGTACACGTAGTGGTTATGGTAGTGCTAGATAGACCTCCTCAACAAGGGGAGTACTACTACCCAGGCAGTGGTATGCCGAATTGCTAATTCAATGTACATATAGCTTTCTATTGAGCGGCGTGTCTTTGGCATGACCGAAATTAAAAAGCACCGGCTTTGGATGGCGCTATTCCGACGACATGTATTTGACCACCACCCATGCAACTGGGTGACGTGTGGTGTGTCTTATGACGGGTACGCACAATAAACTTAGTCTAGTTGTATTGACGGCAGAAGTAATGAAATTTAAAAATATACATATTTGGAAATCACAAAATAAAATAAAAAACTACTAACATTAAATAAAAACAAGTGTTAATAATACAAACAAGTCGTACGGAAAATCAAAGAGAAAATCATATGCAATTATTTCCGTATTTTAAAAATTAAAGTAAAAATCTTACGACAGATTTTTTATGTTTACACCATTGGGTACAAGACCAATATAAAGTAAAACATAAAAATTACATACACGTGTACAACAAATTTACGTACTTTCAGAATGCATTTAAAGTAAATAAAAAATAACATAAAAATACATCCCTGATCTAATAATGTGTGATGCAATTTGAAAAATTTGCATCCGTATTTGATTTCTATGTCAATAAACGATACCATCCGTGTTCTTCTACACAAAAATTTGACTAATCGTACGACTTGTGTCACCGTCTAAATCGCCTTTAGCAATTCGTCTACGTTTGGCAAAAACGATATTAATAGTCAATCCTCCAGTTTGTGAAAAAGGTATTAAATAATATCCTTCTCGACAAAAGAGTGGTAAAAATTGGTATATAAATAAAAGTCCTTTACTATACTTAGAGTCCAAAAAAGATGGCAATGACAACTGATTTTATGATGAATTGTATAGCGCTGTAGCTCTGTATATAAGTTAATACCAAATTTTCTAAATATTAGTGATAAATATTTCTCTTATTGCTTCAAGGGATTACTTTAATTATTTAATATTAACAATATGTCCCTATTCCATATATACATAAATAACTTTAGATTTCCTTTTTAAAAAAATACTAAAGAATCTAACGATTTTTTGTTTCTAATTTGTGGCGAATTTTAGCGTTTAGAAATAAGGTTGCTCGGTTTGGAGACCCGAGTTCGAATCCCTGACAAGTTGTGGTGATCCATTTTTGCATTAATTTTCTTTCGTCTTTACAGGGTGTGATAATTTGCATGATTTGTGTATAGGAAGAACACAAAGAGTCCTGATAAGATAAGTTCGAATAGCTTATAATTCTTGCACAGATGTCATTGCAAAAAGCAATCTAAATTATTAAAGAATTTAGTTTCTGATTTAATTGAAGCGTTTTAAAGACGAAACTAAAGTTTCGAAATAAGTTCACACTTTGTAATGTTTAAAAAATATTTTTAATAATTTCAAAATTTTACTTTTCTTTAACAGCACTTTTTAGTTCCTTTTTTTTTTTTTTTTTTTGTTTTTTTAATTTTTTAGGTATACTGCTTTCTACTTTCATATGTGCATATATGTATTTTTTTTGTTAAAGGCCAGCTTCGGTTTTGGTTATATACCACGAGCTTGGCGGGAGGTTGCGGTTATATTTATACCGAAGGCAGGTAGGCCTAGTGATCTTCCAAGGTCGTATAGACCCATAAGTCTCTCATCCTTTCTTCTGAAGACAATGGAGAGGCTGGTGGATGTTTATATAAGGGAGACGTGTCTTGTGGAACGTCCCCTGCACCCGAGTCAATTCGCGTATGTGAAGGGCGGATCGACTGAGGGTGCAATTTTGTCTCTCCTTGGGAGTATTGAGAAAGCATTTTCTGACAAGGAAGTTGCTCTTTGTTCTTTCTTGGATATATATAGAAGGTGCTTTTGACAACACAGGCTTTGACTCCATTACTGGTTCTTTGGAACGGAAAGGGGTGGAAAGGCCAATTATAGCTTGGATCGGCTCCATGCTTAGAGGCAGGATTATCAGCTCGTCCCTTGATGGAGAGGAATTGACCGTGATGGCGTCGAAGGGATGCCCTCAGGGTGGAGTCCTATCCCCATTGTTGTGGACGCTTGTAATTGATGACTTGCTTACCATGTTGGCTCAAAAAGGAATCAGCGTAATTAGTTATGCTGATGACCTTGTTATAACGGCCCGTGGGAAATTTGAGCGTACATTGTGTGACCTTATGGCTGATGCTCTGAGGGATGTGTCGAATTGGTGCTCTCAAGAAGGACTCTCAGTGAATTCTTCAAAGACGGTTGTTGTACCTTTTACGAAGAGATATAAGCTGACGTGCGACTGTATTTCTTTTATGGGTACCACTATTATGTTTTCTAAGGAGGTTAAGTATCTAGGTGTCATTCTGGATAGAAGACTTACCTGGAACTCGCACATTTCTGCTGTCCAGGCTAAGGCGACAAGGGCACTTTGGGCATGTCGCTCTTCTTTCGGTAAGACTTGGGGTCTATCGCCAAGAATGACACTGTGGATTTATACCGCCATTGTTCGGCCCATAATCACTTATGCGGCAATAGTTTGGTGGAGAAAGACTGAGGAGTCTACCACCATAAGAAAATTGGGCAAGATACAACGGCTTGCCTGCCTTGGTGTAACCGGGGCAATGAGAACATGTCCAACAGTGGCTTTAGAGGCCCTGATTGGATTAACACCACTTCATATTTATGTGATGGGGGTGGCCGCGTGTTCGGCGGCAAAAGTGTTCGTAAGAACACCTCGAAATGAGTCAAGGAACCTGGCCATTCTTCACAAGGTGGTCAGGAATCCAATTTCGGTCTTGGATAACATGCCTTTGGAACTTTGCTTTGGCAGGAGATTTAAGGTGGAGGTACCGGACCGGGAATGTTGGTCTACTGGGTGTTTGGCTCGGAGTGAGTCTGATCTAAACTGGTATACTGATGGTTCCAAAATGGACAGTGAAGTAGGGGCTGGCGTCTATGGACCCAATCGAAACCTGTCAATTCCACTAGGGAATTCATTGAGTGTTTTTCAGGCTGAAATCCTGGCCATAACCGCATGTGCTGAGATTAACCTGGATATCGGACTCAAGGGCAAGACAATTAATATATTTTCAGATAGTCAGGCTGCCTTAAAGGCGCTTGACTCTCATCGTATGACATCTAGACTTGTCAAACATTGCTACGACACGTTGCAAAAATTATCACTTAGAAACAGGGTGCAGCTGTTCTGGGTACCTGGACACTGTGGTATAAGCGGGAACGAGGAAGTGGATGCATTAGCTAGGAGGGGATCTGCGACGCCTTATATTGGTCCGGAGCCCTGCTGTGCAGCACCGCTTTCTACTATTCTCAGTCAAATTAGTGAATGGGAAACTGGCAAATGTTTGGAACATTGGAATGCCCAGGCGGGTCTTAGGCACGCCATGGCTGTGATTCGTCCGCGATTTGGGGGTGGGTCTGATGTTCTAAAGTATAGAAGGCCAGACCTGAAAATCCTAACGGATTTTCTTACGGGTCACTGTAGTGTGAGAGCGCATTTGATGAGAATGGCGATCACAAATGTAGATGTTTGTAGACTATGCTCACAAGCATCAGAGACAGCAGAGCACATATTGTGTGAATGTGTGGCTCTTGATAGATTTAGATGTATGTATTTAGGGAGACATATGGTCTCACTGACGGATATATCCACCACTAAAATTTCGGACCTGCTGGTGTTCGTAAGGAAGGCAATTGGTCTGTTAAACAAACAGTAGACTCAAAGGGACACAATAGATCTTATAGGTCGCAGTGTCTTGCATTTGTGCTCGGTCTAAACCAGATAATAATAATAATAATATGTATTTTTTTTTTGTTCTAAAAATACAAAATAACCCTCGTCTTTTAATAATAAACTAATTTATCTTACATAACGTTTTCGTTAAACTCCTGCATATTGACCATAAATGGTCCTAAAATAAAGACTCTTAATATTAAGGAAAGGCTACAATGTAAAGAATAAAAGGATGAAGAAGAATCGATATTGAGAAACATTTGTGATCATGTTTTATTACAATATTTGTATAACTTAAATGTTTGACCCTTTTCATGTACCATTGAGTCCTAATGAACGGGCAAATGAACAAGCGATGACCAAAAATGCAACAGAACAACGAAAATCCATTATGAATTGTGTTAAAATTCTTTTTGTTTTTGTACAAACTTTCCAGCTTCCAGTATTAACTTAAATGCAACAACAATGACAATAACTTTTGCAGACAAGGAAACTATGCAAATACACATAAAACAAAAACAAAAAAAAAACAAATTTAACAGCTGCAACCGAAAATATTGAAAATCATATAATAAACGAAAAATCAATTTATACGTGAAATAATCGCCACTTTTTTTTTTTTTTTGTCAATTTAAAAAAAAAAATTCTACACAAATTGATAATACAATTAATGCATTCCCTTTAAAAGTTTAAAATGTTTTCTTTTTTGCAAATCTAAATTTAATTGCCTCATTATAGGCATTTAAAATTTAGACGCAACACATAATTGCCACATACAATAAATTACTCTGTTATGAACTTTAAATTAATTTATTATTATTTAAATAGAAACTAATAAATAAATATTTATGAATAAAGAAAATAATTATTCGTTCCATTTTAGTTATAAGTACTCGTATGTACATGAGAGAGTATCATCCTCAAAATGAATTGAAATGATTATACGAGACTTGAACGTTTAAAGTTTAAACACATATGTTTGATTGCATTTAAACTGAAAACTAATTTATTAAATGCTTATGTACTTCTACAATAATCTCATATACATACGTATACATTCATATACATACAGTGTACGTATGTATAGTACACATAAATGTAATTTTAGACAACATTAACGTTCAAAATGCAAAATGTCATATGAATTGATTGCATTAATTAATAAATTAATTTGAAACCTCATTTGGTAGCAACTGCAGCACTAAATGAAAATGAATGATGTTTGTGTTTATGATACATTTATTATTTTTGTTATTGTTGTTGTTATTAAGAGCCATTTTATATCAGTTCTTTAAATCTATAAATTCATAAAAATATAAAACTATTTGTTAAGAAAAAAAAATCCAAAAATTAAAAAAATTAAAAAAAAGAAAAGAAAAACTTGAAGAGAAAAATTAAAACTTTTATATTTTATTTAATTTACAAAATAGTTTTTTAAATGATTTAACTTTTTCGGAAACATTTAATTTTTACATTTAATTTCGAGTACAGATATCTCTCGTATGTAAAATGCGGTGATTACGTTGCGTTAAATTTCACCATTATGACATTCACGATAATTTCTTAGGTTTACATACATTGTATGTATTTGGAGGATATATTCAAACAAATTGTTTCCAAAATAAAATGGAAGTTGGTACAACTTACTATTCGAGTACTAATTTTATCACTGTGAAATCAGTTTGAAACCTTTGTGTGCTTTACTTTTAATTTCATTTTTTATTTTATAAAGACTTCTGCATTTTTTCCATTGACAGATTATTTTCTCAAGAGAAGTTATAATTCCTAATTGTTAGTTGTAGATGGATTCATACAAACCGAGCAAACAATGTAAAAATGTAGGCATGTATGCTACATTGGCTTGTTTACAAGGCTTGCAAGGTCGTTTGCAACGAAGAGTGATTATCGCTATTGTTTTGAATTATAAATAGCTATAACGAATTGCTAACTATGTATGATTTTATAAACAATTAGCGTCGTTAAGCCTTTTATGATACATAATACTGAAACATTAAAAATTGTTAATGCTGATATCTTCAACCTTTTTGTTTGCAGGAGAAAGAATCATCATGCATATAGATAAACATATGCCAACGTATTTCGAAACAAAAAACCGACAAATCGCAGTTTACATTAAATATTTCTAATTTTCAGTTATACTACAAGTCGAAATTTTGAGCTGATGAGATATTTATTTTTATTTTTTTATTGCGTTGTATAAAAACCATGTTGTAGAAGTACCATGTTGCATGCAATACAACAATTTTTACAACATTGACTTTTGGGGGGTCGTGGCATAGTGGTTGAGCGCATGCACAGAAACTCAAAGGACCGAGGTTCAAATCCGAAGGAGAAAAATAAAAAAAATTAATTTGCGTTATTTTCAAAATTATAATTTGGAAAAAAAATTAGAGATCAACTAAAAATAATTACACCAATACCCCGGTTTGCGTCGCTAATTGGGACTGAAAAAATGAGACGCAAACCGAAACGACCCAAACTGAAGCAGAATTTTCAATTGTTTACGTATTTGATTTTCGTTTAGTCAATACAGGCTTTAAACATTTTAGCTTAGAAAAAGGGTTTTTAAATCAATATATTTTCTTATTATTTTTTGAATAACAGATTTTATTAAAATAAAAATATAACAATTGTGAAGACCACTGACATAATTCAAAACTAATAACTACGCTTTACATGTAAACAACGCACACCTGCAAATTTGCTTTCTACTAAACGGAAATCCCCTTTTTTTGCTTTAACTTTGTAAAAACATTTTCATATCAACCACGCAAATCGAAGCATTTACGACGCAACTTCGAATCCATGCGACGCAAACTGAAACAAAAACGACGCAACATTGAAATTCCAGAAACATAAAAAAAGACGCAACTTCGAAGCGACGCAAACTGAAGCGACGCAAATCGGGGTATTGGTGTATTAAATAATAAAGAAATATTGGTGAGTTTACACAGCATTAAAATTATCCCCTTTTTTACTTCCTCCAATTGAACAAGAAATTAAAATTTTAAGAACAAATATTTTGCAAACAGTTTCATTCATTAAAAACAAAAAACTAGTATTGAAAATATTTTACTTATTTAAAAAGAAAAGAAAAAATAAAGAAATAATGATTTAATATTTTTAAATTACTGCATAAAAGGGAATATGTATGCAGTGCAATAATAATATTTAACACCATCTGAAAATAACAACAACGACATTAAGAGCAATACTCAACTGACTGTCTGACTTTCTGTATCGTCATCATCATCATCATCAACAACATTTATAGCATCACCATAATTATGAACATCAACAGCATCATATGAAAATGTTAATTGAATTTTAATGGTTGCAACTTGCAACTCTTTATGTAAAAATTTAAGCATGTAATTCATATGACATATAAATGCATATGCTCAAATACCATATACATATATATAAGTATATACATATATTTATATAATTTTTTAATTAAATACTTGCTTATGTAAGTATGTATTAAATAGCATTTCCGTTTAAATCTTCTTTCTGATCTCAGACATTATTATTGTTTATGCTCATAACTAATAATATAGTAGAATGTAAGTATTTAACATTAAAATATAATTTTAACCTGAGTATTGTTGTAACTCATTATTTTCTGATGATATTTATTAGATTTGGTCATAAAAGGATGTCAGATTTAGAAAATATTTTTTTTTATATTTTTCAATAACATATAATATATTTTAAGATTCAAACAGAAATTTACAGCATTACTTGACTTGTATTACAAACACCAGACTTACAAACCTGAATTTTTGGTTTGCTTGAAAAGAAAGAAGCAAATAACTAAAAACTTACAACAATACAGCAAATCTGTGCCCTTTGAAGAACACTTCTTAAAGAGTTTTTTTCTATGAATTTTAAAAGACAATAAAACTTGCATATACGAGTATTATAGATACATACATAATTGGCCATTACCACCCTGTTTCAGAGTTACGGCCTAGCTTCTTCCAGCACCCACGTTGAATGTGTCAATTTTTATCCATGATTACAGGGACCTACAGTTTAAAGTCGACTCCGAACGACAAACTTGAGAAGCTTTTTCATGGCAATCAATTACTCTTAGAGCTTTTTCCAGAAGACTGCTAAGAGGTAGTCGCCGAAAGAAATATTTTTTTCATCCTTCTTTTTTTTTCAAGATGTCAGACCTGAGGTTTAAACCCGGAGCTATTGTCTTAGTAGGCCAACAAATTAACCGATAGACCACGGCGACCATTACGAGTATTATATGTATGTATTTATTTATTATAGAAAAATTAACTAAGTAGATCTAGCTTAAGTTACAAGGGCATATTTAATTATCTTTTAAGGACTCATGACATGTAAATCAAAATATCAATAAATAACACCAAATCTACTCTTAGATCCAAATTATTTATTATCTGGCTAAAATTGTTGCCTTAAAAGAATTTCTTCAAATTTGTTTTTATAGATTTAACAAACACATTGAAAAGTATTTACTCTTTAGCAATTAATTGATTTTGATTGATTGAAGTGATTTTTTTCCAAATATGTATGTATTTCCATCATAATTTTATCTCTAAAGATAGGTACTATATATGTATGTGTGTGTGTACATATACATACATATACATATTTAAAATCTATAAATTATTTATAGACTATTAATTTTCTCCCCAAAACCATCATTAAGGCATTAATAAATAATTTATAATGATTAAAACAAAAGTATAAAAAAATAATGTTTATTATGTTAAAACGCTTTCATACATACATAATATGTATTTATTTATATAATATGTACATACAGATGTGTGTGTGTGTGTATGTATGTATGTACATATATTATGTATTTAATTGCATATTTAATTGTTTTATGGCAATTTGTGGTATTTTCAAATTAATTAAATTTAATTTATTTTCATATTTAATTAAATTAAAAACAAAAATGAAAAATAATTATTAATCATAACAAACAGTCCGCAACCGGCAGCAAGAGCAACATAAATTGAAATATATACAGTGCACGCGCGCTAATATGAACTAATTAAAACTGGCGTTGTTCACTTTTGCGAATTGTTCATATTTCCGAATACTGAAAATTTTAAAACAGAATTATGCTATCTTTTAAACAAAAATCTTTATTTATGATTTTTTTTTTTTTAGAATTACACCATATTACATAATAATTTTCTGGGGGCAAATTACGGCATTCGATATCGAAAGAAATTTCTTTGTAAAATGTTTTAAAATTTTACGAAATTTCACTCGATATGGAATGCCGTAATTTGCCTCCTGTTATTTTTTCTGTTGCTTTCATTTTTCCAAAATTTGCAACAGAACACATACATACATACCTAAAGCGGGGATTTCCTCAACTAGTAAACGCGGAATTTTAACGTTTCAAATTAAAAAAAAAATGTGTTCAAATTATAGGGCTTTTTACATTTGCTCATCTTTTAGAGTAGTCAATGCAGGAAAAAAATGTTCACATTAAGCGGTGTTCACATAATGCGGAGTTCACACTAGCGCGTGTGACTGTATATATAATACGAGTAATCAACATAAAACGTAAATAATATGTAAGTACCATGTACATATCGTCGCAAGAATTAAATAACGATGTAACTGAATAAACATTTACTGTTCACCAGAGCCAAAAAACCTGTATGAAAGTAGAAAGAAGACACTGGTATTTTTCAAAAAGCAGACGGCATAAGTGAATTTCTTTTTATCATAGAAATCTGGGGCCGGGACAAATAAACGCTTATTTTTTTTATAAAAACGATGCAAAAAAACCTATTTTAGATTTTTTGTCAGTTACAGCGTTCTTTAACAGAGTTGGGTTTATTGCATTAGATTTCATTTTCAACTAAATTTAGTGGTAGTGGTAAAAATAGTGCATTATCGCCTATTATATTTAGTGGTAGTGGAAATTAAGTGCCTTAAATAAAACGATTTTAGTGGTAGTTGAAATTTATTGCATTATATATAAAAATTTTAGTGGCAATGGAAATTTAATGCATTAAATATATCAATTTTAGTGGTAGTGGCTGTAACCTGGGAGCCGATACGTTCGATGTCCCTACTCGTCGACAACATGTACTTCGTCTTGCTCTCTTTTACCGCCAGACCCATTTTAGCGGACTCTCGTTCAATAGCATTAAAGGCTGCGGTGACATCTCGCTTGGTATGCCCAATGATGTCTATGTCGTCAGCATACGCAAGGAGCTGGACACTTTTATTAAAAATAGTGCCATTACGATGTACACCCGTCTTTCGCAAAACACTCTCCATGACGAAGTTGAAGAGGTCGCAGGATAAGGGATCGCCTTGTCTGAAACCTCGCACGGTATTAAAAGGGTCGGAGAGGTCCCTTCCTACCTTGACGGAGCTGCAGGAGTTGCTCAGCGTCATTCTGCATAGCCTTATCAGCTTAGCAGGAATACCGAGCTCAGACATTGCGGCATAAACGCGATCCCTTATTGGGCTATCGAACGCTGCCTTATAGTCGACAAAAAGATGGTGTGTGTCGACTTGACTTTCATGGGTCTTCTCCAGGATTTGGCGCAGTGTGAATATCTGGTCAATGGTGGACTTACCAGGTCTGAAGCCGCACTGATAAGGTCCAATCAGTCAGATGGCAAATGGCTTCAGTCGTTCACACAATACGCTCGTAAAAACCTTATATTTGATAGGAAGGAGGCTTATACCCCTGTAGTTGGTGCATATCGTGGGGTTTCTCTTTTTCAGGATGGGACAGAGGGCACTAAGATTGCATTCGTTGGGCATACTTTCGTCCAGCCATACTCTGCAAATGAGCTGGTGCAACTCATCGCCTCCATAATTGAAGAGTTCAACTGGCAAACCATCAGGTCCAGCTGCTTTGTTGTTCTTCAGTTGTCATATGGCAACTTTGACTTCTTCATGGCTGGGGGACGGGATCTCTACGTCGTCGTTAATGATTGGGTCCGGTACAGTATCTATAGAGGCGGAATTTGTGTCGCCATCGCCCTGCAGTAGATTAGAGAAGTGCTGTCTCCATAATCTTAGTGTTCCTTGTGCATCTGTAACCAGGTTACCATGTTCGTCTCTGCAGGAGGTTGCTCCGGGCTTAAAACCAGTAGTAAGACGCCTTGTCTTTTTATAAAAATTTCGAGCATCATTTCTACTAGTGCACATCTCGATTTCCTCACGATCACGCCTTTCTTGCTCTCTTTTCTTCTTTCTAAATAGGCGTCTCTCTTCCCTCCTCTTCTCTCTGTACATCACCACCGTTGCTCTTGTAGTGGTGGACTGCAATGTTCGTCTGTAGGCAGCGTTCTTTGCTGCAGTGGCCTCACGGCACTCTTCATCGTACCATTTGTTTCTGCGGGGAGGACGCTCAAAACCAAGAACTGTTTCGGCAGCGCTGCGCAGAGAGTGAGCGATGTGAGACCACTGTCCACCAATACTTTCGAGAGAGGATGGGATGCAGTTGAGCTTGTTAGAAAGACGATCGGAAAACGACCTGGCTGTCTCTTGTGATCGGAGCTTTTTGATGTCCAGCTTCCCTTGAACACTAGAACGTGTCGTTTTCGACGCGCATATACGTAGTCGCATCTTGGCTGCGACAAGATAATAGTCGGAGTCGACATTTGGACCTCTAAATGTGCGCACGTCTAGTATACTGGATACATGCCTTCCATCAATCACAATGTGATCGATCTGGTTGTTGGTAGATCAATCGCGCCGCGGCGAAATCGATCAGTCTCACGCTGTTCGGCAAAGTGGAATAATGGAGAGTGAATTGTCCGACGGTGGGGCCAAAGATACCTTCACGTCCAACTTTCGCATTGAAATCGCCGAGGACAATTTTGGCGTCATGTGCCGGACACCTATCGTATACATCCTCGAGCTTTGCGTAGAAAGCATCTTTGACCGCATCATCCTTCTCTTCCGTCGGGGCGTGCACGCAAATAAGGCAGATATTATAAAACTTTGCCTTCATTCGGATTGTAGCAATTCTTTCGTTCACGGGGGTGAACTCCGAGACAAGATGGCTAAGTCTCTTACTTACTACGAATCCGCAGCCAAATTCGCGTCTCTTGTCATGGCAGCTGTAGTAGATGTCACATGTTGCTTGCCTCGCACAACCTCGTCCTATCCATCGCATTTCCTGGATGGCGGTGATGTCAGCCCTACATTTCGTGAGAACATCCGCCAATTGAATAGAGGCACCCTCCCTATAAAAGGTTCTCACATTCCAGGTGCATATCCTTACATCATAGTCCTTAAAACGTTTGCCAAGTTCGTCAACATAAAAGGGGGTCCGTTTAGAGGCTTTGGTTTTAGCTTTCATTGAAGAATGTTTTCACGTGGTTTCAAGCCCTACGCACAACCCAAATTTAAAGTCCAGGGGATTGGACAATCGCCGCATACATTAGTTAACAAGCTAGCAGGTGCTAGAATGTTTTCCAGGAGGGCCACGAGGAGGCTGGATGTCGACTTTAATACAACATTGTTTTTTTTAATGCAATAAATTTCCACTACCACTAAAATGGTTTTATTTAGTGGTTAATTATTTCCATCTACATTTAGTGGTGGCTGGAATATTGCTGCATTTTTTTTTTGTTTTTTTTTTTGTTTTGTTTTGCTAAGGAGGGGTAAATGTACCTAGCCGCACCATAGAGGAGGTCGTCACCATCCCCCGTGTGTGGGGCCCGCACCCACTAAATCCCCCCCTTATCAACTCTGGACTCAGTGTGCCCACTCCGGAACTACGGTGGTATTACTTCGGAGTGGAAGTCCCTTTAGCTCTCTGGCCCCTCTCGATTAATCCGCGTCCGGATTGCGCAAACTAATTTCATAGGGTCCCTTTAGACATTTCGTCTTGTTCTCCGGTCCAAGTCTACTTTCTTAGACTTCAGAACGCATTCTGTGTATCGAGCAATCCTATTCCAGTTTTGCTCGTTGCCCAGAATTTTCTCACAGAAATTTTCGACTGTAAACAACCCAATCTCAGCCTCAAGCGTCGCCCTTTCTCTGGCCCACCTCACGCAGTGGAAAAAGGTGTGTTCTGCATCGTCAATAGCATCATCCTCGTACATGCAGTTTGGCTCTGCTATCTTGTTCATTTTACACAGATATTTACAAAAATACCCGTGTCCAGATAACAGCTGCGTTAAATAATAATTAACATCACCAAATTTCCTCTCCACCCTTTTGGTGATATTTGGTAGGAGTTTTGCCGTCCATCTCCCATTGGATTCTTCGTTCCATCTTTGCTGCCACAATTGGAGAGTATGTCTTCTATGGTCATCTGCAGTTATTCTTCCGCCGTCAACATTCCTTTCTTTCCACATTCTTCTGCGCTCGTTTGCCTGTAAGTCGATGGGTATCACACCACTGATCACCATCACTGCTGCTTTAGTCTAGTCTCGTAGTCTCCATCATAAGTCTGCGTCTACTCTGTACAGGTCCTCCAACATTTGCCATAAGTTTACTAAGTAAACCTGTGACTTTAGCGGCTTTCGCTGCTGCATATTGTATTTGCGCCCAAAATGTCAGCCTGGGGTCTAATCTAATACCAAGATAATTGACCACTTTCTTCGTCGTTAAGGTTGTGTCGACTATTTGCATGTCAATCTCTAACGGTATATGCTTCCTCGTTAGAAGGATCAGCTCCGTTTTCTCAGTGGCGAGTTGTAGTCCTTTTCTCTCTAGCCACAATTTAGTTCTAATAATCACTTGGTTGAGCTTTCTCCTAGCGTCCTCGTCATTTCGAGCTTCAATTACTGCTGCCACATCATCGGCATATCCTACCAGATATGTATCATCTGGCATCTCTATCCTAAAGATATCGTCGTAGGCTATGTTCCAGAGGTCAGAACCGAGGATTGAACCTTGGGCCGCACCTGAGGTGATTTTCTTCCTTCTTTGGCCTTCGCTTGTATTATAAAAAAGCTCCCGATCGCTCAGGTAGCTTTCAAACATCTTGAACAAATAACTAGGAACAGCAAACCTAGTCTTAACTGCTTCAAGTACATCGACCTATCGGAGAGTGTTGAAAGCATTTCGGACATCCAAAGTCGCTAGCAAAACTATCCGCCTCGAAAAATGGTTTCCGCGTTGTGTGGCATTTACGCTAGCTACCACTTCGTTAATGGCTCCAATGGTTGATCTGCCCGCTCTAAAACCATACTGTCTTTCCGAGAGGCCTCTAGCTTCTTCAACTGCCTTGCTCAGACGAAACTTCAGGAGCCTCTCCAACAATTTGCCAGCGCTGTCCAGCATACACAGTGGTCGGTATGCTGATGCTTGAGAGGGATCACCTTTCCCTTTGCTTATCAACATTAGCTGTTGCTTTTTCCATCTGGTTGGGAAGATGCCTTGATGTAGGCAAGTGTTGTACATATCCAAGAGCACCTTCGGACGTTCTTTTGCTATAATCTTGAGCACTTCAGTAGGTACTCCATCGGGACCTGGAGCCTTATTGTTTTGCAAACATTGTGCAGCGACTTGAAGCTCCTCCGTTGTAAATAGAGGTAGTGGTTCCTCGAATGATTGTACCGCCTCATCACTCGTTCGCAGCTCGTGCGTTGGAAAGAGGGTGTTCACAATATTCGTCATAGTCTCGCTATCCAGTTCAGGTAGAGGAGCCCTCGCTCCTAATTTTTTTATTAGGATTTTGTATCCTAGACCCCATGGGTTGTTATTCAGGTCATTACGTAGCTCTTCCCATTTCGCCTTCTTGCTGCGATTTATGGCAGCCTTTAGCTCTTTCTTTGCATTCTTGAAATGTTCCGCTTCTTCCAGGGCAGCACCATTTCGTCTAGCGCGAGTGAGCTTTCTCCTTTTGCAAAGACATTTGCGCCGTAGCTCAGCGATTTCATCTGTCCACCAATACATAGATGTTCTCTTTATCCTTGTGGAAAGTTTTGGCATTGACGTATTGCAGCTTTGTGTTATACATTTCATAGTGGAGTTCACCAGCCCCAAACTGGTCTCATTTAAGCGAAGTCGACTGGTATTTTCGTCCAATGTGCTTATCAGCATCTCTGGGTTAAGCTTTGCCACATTCCATTTTCGGGTTCCCACGCGTTTTGCACTGTGGTTTAAACGGTCATCCATTTCCATGCGAAACATTATATATTGATGGTCGCTTCCAGTGTAATCTTCGAGTAGTTTCCAATCTTTTAGGGTGCCAATAAGACTTTCCGATATTAATGTGATATCCGGAGTAGTACTGACACACCCTGGCCTCCGGAAAGTGGTGCTGCATTAATACTAAGTCGTTTAGTGGTACTGGAAGCGATAATGCATTATAAATTCAATGCAATAAACCCAACTCTGTTCTTTAATTCTTGCGACGATATGTATGTACATACTTATATACATATGTATAGTTATTACTCTACACGGAATGTTTATAGTAAAATAGAGGTAGACAAAGTCACTTTTTATGTTAAATGGGGCGCAGCAAGCGATTAACTGAAGAAGAAAAAGATAAAATTAAAGCATTCAATGAAACTGGCTTAAGCCGTAGGAATATCGACAAAAACAATTGGTCGCAACCCAAATGTTGTAAGTAATTTTTTAAGATATCTGTCCGTTTACGGAAAAAACATGAAAGGTCGGATAAAAAAAGCCACAACAGACGCGGGCAGAAGAGCTATTATAAGAGCTACCTCAAATTCGAGCGATTAATAGCCTTTAGAAACAGTTCGCTTGCCTCTTTTATGAGATTTTGTTTTCAACATTCTCAACATCCTCTATAAAAATATCAACTTCTCCAGCCAGTTACTGATTGGTCTATATCTTTATCCGAGAAAATTAATTTTCATCGCATGCTCACAAATACTTATTTTGTCTAGCAGTAAAATAATAAAAAATGTTTACTCAGAAGAAAGAATACTTGTCCGCATAGCTGCCAGATTTGACGATTTATCGTCATTTTGACGATTTTACGACACAAAAATAGCACTTTGACGATTTGACGATTTTTGCCCTTAATTTGACGATTTTTATTTATTTTGACGATTTTTGGAAATCCAAAATTTTCAACGTTTATTTCTTTGAATTCTTTAACATTGTCATAATTATTATCACACTATTTGTAACTATTGCTTTTGGAAATTCAAATGTAGAATATTACCCTATTTCTGAAATGATTTTTATGTATTTTTTACACAAAAAATCAAAAATTGGCTTTTGGAAATTCAAATTAATAAATTTAAATATAGAATATTATTATATTTCTGAAAGGAATTTTATGTTGTTTTTAGACAGTAAAACCCCAAATTGGCAACTATTGCATCCACCAATTTAATGCATTTAATTTTGAAAGATATTATTATTAGAAATAAAGCTAAGATCAAACATTTTGATATGGTAGATTATAAAGATATACAAATTTTTAAATTTCGAAGAAAAGATATTATTTGCTTCATACATTTTTTAGAACAGTGTGGCCAAATAAGATTTGATTTTAAAAACGAATATTGAGCTTTAAGAATTTAATATATATTAAACAAAGAAAATCGTTGTGTTATGAATGAATTTAAATAAAAATAATAAAATCTGAATTAAGACAGTTAAAGTTATTCAATTTAAAAAACAATTTCGCCCAAGAAAACCTTAAACTGTTAGATTTGAAAAAAAATATAAGAAATGAAAATGAGAAACTCTACTCTTTTTTCCTAACTTTATTTGAAAAATTTATTTGAAAAAAAATAGATTTATAACAATATTTAGACAAATAAATTTTAAAAAATAAAAGTCGTCTTTGGCGGGCATTACGTTTACAAAAAACCATTCTAATATAAGGAATTGAAAATAATTAAATAATATTAATAATATACATAATATATGAAATGCATTGCTTTGGGGATAAGCATGTCTCTATGGCCATTTCGTCTCTGCTTAAGAGAATATAAGTATTTGTATTTTTGCTTACCACCTTTAGGAAAAAGTCTCCAGACGAGTCTCTTAAGCAGAGACGAAATGGCCATAGAGACATGCTTATCCCCAAAGCAATACATTTCATATATTATGCATATTAAATGTATTTGCCTATATGGTGAAAAATATTTTTTGTTTTTAAATAATAATATTAAAATTTAATAATATTAATAATTAATGTAATAGTAATGCATGTGTATAATAAATATAATATATTTTTGATGTTTTTTTTTATTTAGGTTTAGAAATTTTATATACATTTGTACTGTCAATTCTATTTTTCAGTTTTACTCAAATAAAAACAAAAGTTTTTTTAAGAAGATGATATTTACTTGCTTATATTTTGTTGACGATTTTTTGACGATTTTAATGAATCAATTTGACGATTTTGACGATTTTTTTGTCGATGTTTGACGATTTCATGGTCAATTTATCTGGCAGCTATGCTTGTCCAAACTATAGGGGAAATATCTCAAAACTGTACGAATTACTGGGTAGTCGGAATTAGGTATGTTGATATTACTAATTATTGTGATTGGTTTTGACAATGAAATTAAAAAGTTTAATGTGTTGTGTAAAATTTCGAATATTGTATCTGAGTACAGAAAGGTTAAGAACCACTGCACTATAGTGCCAATGGATTTCTCTCCCACTACCACTAATCAATCAGAATTAGTGCACTAAATTTCCACTACCACCTAATTTTTGTAAAATCGAATAATTCTGATTACAGTGCACGCGCGCTAATGTGAACTAATTAAAACTGGCGTTGTTCACTTTAGCGAATTGTTCACATTTCCGAATACTGATAATTTTAAAACAGAATTATACCATCTTTTAAACAAAAATCATTATTTATGAATTTCTTTATTGTAATTTTACACCGAATGATAGCTTAATTGATTTATGTATATTTATATACATAAATATATTCATAATTACACACATACAACATATGCTCATACAATACATGCACATGTTAAATAACAATTTTAGCAAAAACTATTTCAGCATCTAATAAACACAGAATTTAACGTTTTAAATTAAAAAAAAAATCTGATCAAATTATAGGGCTTTCTACATTTTTTCATCTTTTAGAGTAGTCAATGAAGCAAAAAAGATGTTCACATTAAGCGGTGTTCATATAATGCGGTGTTCACATTAGCGCGCGTGCACTGTATGTTTCAATTATTTATATTCGTAATCAATTTGTAATCATTTGAAACTGATAATAATCATAATTGAACGATTAGCTTTTCTTTCCTAGACAAAATAACTTATATTCTACTGATTGTAATTATTAAAGCTATATTAACCTAAGTTTCTCATCTGATTTTAACAGATTATAACAATTACAACTCAGACGGCAATAATATTGAAAGTAGAAAATGTTCTATTTTTACCTGAGCTCAGGCAAAAACAATAAAATTTAAATTAGATTTGCAATTAAACTATCTGAGTCTCTCTGAGAGCGCTTTTAATATAAAACTCAGATGAGAACTTAGGTGGTGTAAATATAGCTTAAAAACTTCTTAAAAGGTCTGTTTTTAAACAGCACAATAAGTGTTGTGCAGTGTTGTCCCAAAATGTGAATGTTTTTCTATAATGGGGCCATAAATTAACATTTCGGGATGAGGATTTATTTGGGGATAATTGAAATATTATTGTAGGTGCTTGCATCTTTTCATTTTACATATATTTGCAAAATAAAATGCTGAAATGTTTTTTAGGACAATTATGTTGAAACACCATGTACTGAAATCGTAGAAAAACGAAACCTTATTTCGTAGAAACACAATATTTATTTATTTTCATATATAAAAATGAAATATTCCTACAAAATTAAAGAAGTGAGAATTTTCGGCGAAGAACTGAATAAGGTTTTGGGGATGGGTATTTTTAGTTGAGCCATAAAAATTCTAAATATCTGGCAGCCCCGTTTGCAATAGTAAAAGAGCTTTTATTAGAGCTTTTTTTTTAAATTTTAGTACCGCAGTATTTGATTTTTTTATACCACATTATTACAGTTCGCAATTCGAACTAAATAAAAAGCTTCAAATTATTGTGATGAATTTACCATTATATTATAATTTAGCATCCTAAAAGTATGTCACAATAAAACTTACTGTTATTTTAAATATCAAATCACCGTTTACAGTTAAACGAATTACATATTGAAAGACTGTGGCCCAGTTATTCTTATTGAAATAGCATTTGCTTTTGAAATTAAATTTATATTTTTTGTTAAAAGAAGTAACATATTGTTTAAGAAGTAATATAAAAAGACACATAAGACAAAAACAAGTTTATATTACAGAGTAAATACTAATCAATAACAATGACAGTAATACAATCAATAAAATTAAATTAAAAATAGAATACATATAAAAATATCCATCCCCCTTTGCAACAACAGATACATTCCTTCTTTCATATGAAATACTGTTAACGTTTCTTCCGTGTTTGCTTTGCTACTTATAAAAGGAATATTGTTTTCTCTTAAGCTAAAATATATAGGTAGAATAATTTCTCCACAGTAAAAATTTATGTACGTATGAACTTATTTTTATATAACATTAGTAAAAGTAAAATGCGTTAACGTCGATTATACGGAAAAGAAAATTTGTAATTTTAATTTTTTCATTCATTTATTTTTTATATTTTACATCGATTAACCGTGATTACCTTCCCAGCAGAAATTAGTGGTTACCAATAAGCTATTTTGTAAGGGAGAAATTGTGAACTATCACTTACTCGTGCGCATCAATAATGCATGATTTTAATATTAAATGAGCCGCTAAAATGCAATACAAATGCAAATTTATTGCAACCAGTAAGCATATAGTATAAAAAATCAAAAGCAATACCTTATCCTACAGCATTTTTGGAAGCTTTAAGGTATGAATAAACAATATAATGCTTCCATTATTGCTTACAATTTTATTTATTGCTTCCAAATTTGAAAAAATTTCTGCTGGGTTTATTAAACGGGATTCAAACCCAAATTTTTGTCAGTTGCTTCAGAACAATTAACAATGTGAAAACAAAAAGGAAAAAGGGCAATTCTCTCGTTTGAATAAGATGATTAATAGATGAGCTTAGTTTCATATAGGCATTTGATAAGTTCTCCATTTGTCGTTTTATCCGATGAATAAATTATCCGCATGACAAATGCCGCAGATGAACCTGGGCGTGAAAATGGATCAGACGAGTCTGATAAGGATGATTTAAATGTTCCTAAAATAATTTTAAAAGGAGCAATACATGCATACAGTACATTGGGAGATTTCCTGATATTATAGAGCTAGAAAAAATTAAAATCTTCTGCATTCATAAATAGTTAAAAAAATATGAAATAAAAAAAGAGAAAACAAACTACATTACAACATGATACGTAAAATGAAATCCTTTTTTATTCTTTACTGTTTTTTTTTCCTAAAATTGTTATTTTTTGCTTATATACTTGAATATTTTTATTAAATCCTTGAATAATTTAATTATTTAAATATATATAACATTTTTAAAAACACTACCCAAAATTGATACTCAATTAACTCGAACATTACACATAATCGAGGTCTTTTAGGGAAGAATTTTAATAAACTTTTGCGGAATTTTGAGGATAAGAATTTCCAAACAGTGGAAAAAGAATCGAAACTATCTGATAGCTCAGCCTACAAATATGCTTTAAAACTAGAAATATTGCAAACATTAAAAAATTTTACTAATACCAACCCTGTTTTAATACATGTAAATGGAGAAAAAAATTGGCTGAATTGTTCTGTTTGTGTAACGCCGTTTGAAGTGCAAGCACGCCAAATTCCTTGTAATTGTGAATGGCTGTTGGTGGAAAAACAAATTATAGCTTTATTCAATTTTAAACAAATAAAGAGAAATAATTACATAGTTTAATTAAAACAAATACTTTCATCAAATATGTATGAAATATATAAATATTAAATATAATAGTTCGTCGCAACTTGTTAAAATTTTATAAAGTATGTGCTCTGAAAAGAAATACTGAAAAAGTTACATAATGGCTTGTTTAACGGTACTTTGTTGTATATGGGTGTGAATGGATATCAATTTGTGGAACTACTACCATTGGTAAGTTACTAAGTTTTGTAGTAAAATATAGGAAACAATTTTATTTTAAAATTTTTGTTACTGCCAATTCTTTTTTTCTTTTCCTTTGCACACACAACGTGTTTTTTTTTTTTAAACGTCTTAAATAAGGCAATTTTCCAAATTATTCTTCTCAACCAGTTACTCTGCAAGTATACACCGTAATTGACTTAAAATTGTTGTTCGCTTCATATCCAATGCTTTCTTTTTATCATTTTATTGTAAATTTCTCATTGTCAAGCTTTTCTGTCTAAGTAGTTCAACTAATGTTCTATCGAATTAAAACCGCTAATTGGATGGGAATCATTTTGTTTAAATTGTTATTATTATGCTGCTTAAAATGGCCATTTAGAAATTGTAATTTACTCAGGCCTTTCACTATCACATAATCACGTACCATAATCTAACATTACCGTGTTTTCAAAAAGTTTGTTGTAATTACAGGTATCCCTTGTATAACGCGATAGTTACGTTCCAGGGAAATTCCGCGTTATGTGTTTTCGCGGTATATAAGACTTAGGTTTCATATAAATTTGGGGGTTATGTTCCAATAAGTTTTTTTTACAAAATAAATTACACATTTAATAAGACATAATATATATTCTCAACTCAAAACTAAAATTCAGATTTTGTTATAAAATTAAAACCATAAAAACAAAATTAATAACAATTCAAAATTCAAAAAACAAAATAAAACAAATTATGTACATACATTCATATTATAAAATTTAAAAACAAACTGAAAAAAACTAAAAGTTTATTAACAGACTTCATTACAATTAGTCTGTTTCAAAAGTTCACTTTGTACTAAGATTCAGTATGTATGTATACTCACACGTCTTAAAAGCAGAAATGGGAAATTCCCGGTTTACATTCAAAACAAATATGAATTCATATTCAAATATGAATATACGTTATAAAAGTCCAAATTTCGCGTTTTACTGAAACCGATTATTTTTTCAAATCGCGTTGTATTGAAACCGCGTTTTACAAGTACCGCGTTATGCAAGGGATACCTGTATTTAAGATCATGAAATCGAAAACATGTTCAATTCGTTTATTGTACATTTGCTTCAGTGATGTCATTTCCTTCTTTAATTTTGAAATCATTACAAAAATAATTTAAATTTATTTTCAACCATATGAATTAGGCGAGCTGCTCACCAGTGATTTTGTTTAGCAGTTCGTTAGCACTGAGTTTGTGCAGAACAATTTTTCTTACTTATCACCTAAATTGAAATCAACTTTAACACAGCAACCCTGATTTAAAATTTTCTCTTAAAATAAATTTTTTTTAATTGTTTGTAAAATATAAAAAACGAATAAATAATTATTGAAATTAAAAAAAAAAAAGCTTCGCCACTGGCTAGCAGGTCAGTTCACATGTTCTTTGATAAACTGTAACATATTTTTTAAGTCTTTCCTTTTTAGATAATAAAACTTTTCTTGCGTTTTTTGACTTCAAATTATTTTTTATTAATAGTTTCCGTATTGCTGAAGTTGTTACGTCTAGTTTGTACACCTTTTTTAAGGCGGTAAATGTCAATAACGAATCCTTTGTTACTTGGTGTGAAATTTGTCTCCTTACGGTTTCTGCGATTTTTTGCTTTTCTTCTCTTTTTTCTTCTTTATGCTTAAATTTTATTCCAATTTCGATAATTTTCTTATCTGCAAGTTTTCTTTGGCTTTTACTTTTTTTAATTTCACTACAGTCTTGAGTATAATGCTTAGAACTATTCATTCTGGATTTTTATTAGAACAAATTATCGGAATCACCTTTTAATTGTGATTACAAGCACATAAACTTACGCTTGTATGGTCAGAATTTGTAATCCAATAAAATTGTAAACTTTTACAAAATATGTATGTACCGGACATTAAAGAAGGACAAAATATTGAAAATATTAATTTATAAGTTGTAATAAAAATTAAGGTTTTATAAAGGAAAAAAAGATCAACAACAAGTCTGCAGTTACTTTTTTGCATTGTAGAGTTTACATACATACATAATTGACTACTATAACCCTGTTTCAGGATTACGGCCTAGCTTCTCGCAGCACTCATGTTGTGTGTGTTAATTTCTATCCATGAGTACCGGGACCTACAGTTTAAAGTCGACTCCGAACGACAGACTTGATAAGCTTGTTCATGGCAATCAGTTACTCTCGAAGCTCTTGTCAGAAGATTGCTAGTTGCCGAATGAAATACTTTTTCATATTTCTTTTTTCAAGATGTCAGAGTTGGGACTTGAACCATTAGCTTTTGTCAGAGTTTAATCAAGCAAAATAACTACAGTAAAATACAAAATAAAATCTGGTTATATGGGCAATTTCAAAAATTGTCGACATTTTAATATTTTTTTTTTCGAAATTTTTTTTTTGGATGACACGAATGACGCTTTGGTCACGTGAAGGGTGATATTTTAGCATACCAAAACAGTTCGCGTTAATCATTTCTGGCAAACGGCGCGAAAGTTATGGAGGTTTTAAGTTAAAATCTCTTTAAAAAAAATTTAAAGTTAAATTTATTGGTTTATTTTAATAAATGTTGTATGGATGCATGAAACTCATTCCAAATTCATCAGTGCAGTCAAAATTCATCAATGCACTGATAAAATACACAAAAAAATATCACATATAATTAAATTTCCTTAACATTAAAAAACGCGAATTTTTGCAAAAATGTGAATGTTTCACCGATTGTTATAATATGTGTTTATATAACGCATAACTAATTTACAGAAAAACAATGTTTTGACTTGCAAATTTACAAAATAAAAAAATTTATATAAGAATTATTTTTGAGGTTAGGATTTCGTTTTTGATCTGTAAAATTTAAAATCATGAAAATTTTTTAATGCCTATTCGGTTTTATTATCAAGCTTAAAAAACCCTTTCATTTGGTGTCAATCGCAGCGGAATCTATACATAACTCCAGATGTCACAAAGCAAAATGTGTTTGAAGAAAAATGCCACTGTACCCTCTAAATATGGACCGAATTCAACCGTATTTATATATGATCTTTAGTTTACCGCCGCACTTCATTTCCAATACTATACATTGATTTTAAATTACTGATTAACTAAAAAAACGCGAAACAAAATCATGAAATTTCGCAAAAGTTTTATTTTCTTTATAAATTTTTTGCGTTTCAAAATATTTTAACGCCTTCTTGACGTTGAGGTGCCATTTATTAAGAAGTTTAGATCACGCAATACATAAACCAGTTTTAAAAAAGATTGCAAATGTCAGACGCGAAAAACTGTCATTTTTGACAAATTTACGCCAATTCTATAAAAGTTTGAGGTCATCGTTCCCAGCAACTAGCATCCTGACATCGACGTGATATGGCGCAAATTTTAGCAAATTACACCATCTATTAAACACTGTTGACGAAATGCAATTTTCTTGAACGGCGCAAAAACGCTATAGAAAAAACTGCGAAAATTAAAAAATTGGAAAATTTTGGTTTCAAAAATGAACCGCTGTACAACTTTTTCCAAAATAGTAGTATGGGCATAACTTTTATAGTGTAAATATCTACAAAGTCTAGTGACTTTATTTTATATCAGTGAGCATTGGAAGTTTGAAACTAAAAGTAGAAAACTGATGAAATATGAAAAAACTCTTGTAAATTTCAAGCCTTTTTTTGAGTTTTTCGATATTTGAGTGCCCATAACTTTTAAAAATAAAGAAATGATGGTCTGAAATTTTGAATTTCCCAGTTTTCTAGTGTGGCCTACCATTCCCTTTTGA
Source organism: Metopia argyrocephala (assembly GCA_963576795.1). Classification (NCBI taxonomy): domain Eukaryota; kingdom Metazoa; phylum Arthropoda; class Insecta; order Diptera; family Sarcophagidae; genus Metopia; species Metopia argyrocephala. The sequence goes on along the minus strand of OY756211.1, from coordinate 42,783,546 downwards.
CCGTTTTGGTCAATTCGAAAAACTGGAGAAATAATAAGCATCTGAACTCAGTTTCAACAAATGTTGAAAATTTTTGAAATTGCCCATATACATATAAGAAAATAATAAGATGTATCATAGAAACCAATGCCAAGATAGAACATAATTTGGTAGGTACCATACAATTTAATATAATCGGTTTTATGTTAAAAATAAAACTAAATAAAAAGAAACGATTATGTATGTGTGTGAAGATAAATTCGAATTTAACTAGTCGAGACACATACCAAGTAATTTATCTCAGCCGTATTTTACGCTAACAGAGCTCTGTTAACACGTTAACAGTGGTTATATGCCAAAAGGGTATAATGACCGAGCCGATTTAAGAGAAACAGGATTTGGTACACATATGTGACTATATAAGAATGGTAGTCCAGGCAGTCCTCTACTGAGTTCCATAAGTAGAATAACTAATGGTACTTTGTGATTTTGTAAATTTGCATTCAAAAAAACCACTTTATGAGAAATATCAGAATTCTGTAGAGGATCAGTGGCCATTTCTGGGAAAATACGACTTGGTACACATATGTGACTATATACAAATGGTAGCCCAGGGAGTCCTCTATTGAGTTCTATGATCAGTATAACCAGCGGTACTTTGGGATTTCGTAAATTTGGATTTGAAAAAAACTCAAATTTATGAAAATTCTCTAGAGGATCAGTGGCCATTTCTGGGAAAATACGACTTGGTACACATATGTGACTATATATAAATGGTAGCCCAGGGAGTCCTCTATTGAGTTCCATGATCAGTATAACCAGCGGTACTTTGGGATTTTGTAAATTTGGATCGTTGTGAAAAATATGAAAATTTTTATGCGCATAGTTCTCGTATATGTACCTGTTAACGTAATCTTATTTCTGTTATGTGAATCATACACATACATAGTATGTTAATATGTTTAAGCTATAAAACGGAAAGAAAACCAATTGCCACTGTTAAAATTTTTAACGGAAAAAGCAGTTATAGATGCAGTGGTGTCAACGTTTTGTAACCAGAACGCGCTGGTCTCCTTCCCAAAACGCGCCAAATAACAGTGTTGATAAATATTTATAAGCAAAACGCGCCGATTTCCAACGCGCTAAATTAAATTTTAATAAAAGTCGACCCATATATTAGAACAAATACGGTATTTATTCCAGCAAAATAAGTAAAATCGATATACATATACAAACTAACAAACAACAAAAACTTTAAATATGGTATATCAATTAAAATTCAAATGTTTTATACCGGTACTTTACCTAAAATTTTACTAGGTTACTTTAAATAATCACTCAAGTATTGAAATAGGGACTCAGTATTTTTTTATTTAATATTAAACTTTTAATATTTCACTAACTAAAATCATTAATAAGGAACTTTTTGATATTATAAAATTAAGATAGGAAAGTAACGTTAAAATTGATCAACGCCAATTTCATTCAAACCGTCTAACTCATCTTCTGACCATAAAACCAGAAAAATTTGATGGGTGTCATACTTCGAATTATTATAATTGTTATTTGAATCAATTTTCGCATATTGTACATCTAATGGAATATCATAATTTGTACAACAAGAATTTTAATCTTAGGCCATATTTAATGTGTATTAAAGTATAGACTGTGTTAAGATAAATTTTGTTTCTGATTTTTAATTTAAAATAATTCATTACACTAAAAGCTCTTTCTGGATTTGAAAAAAATTATATAAAAAAGAATTATAATAAATTTACAACAAATGAAGACAACTTGGTAAAAAGATTGACATTAAGAGAATTCTTAAAATTGTGGATCTCAATCCAAAATGATAATTAACATTGTTGTTTACCATTATACAAACTATACATATACATATGTATATGTACTTATGTAGTCATAAATAGTTTCTTTAAAGTATTTTTAAAAACACAAAAAAATTTCCAGCGAAACTATACTTGCGTTTTGATATGTTGATATTTAAATAAATTATACAAAATTGTTTTTATAGAAAATGTTGGATTGAAGTGATTTATTAAGTCAATTAAAAAAGCGCCAATTTAGCGCGTTTTTTATTAAATGCGCTAAGACGAAAAAAAACGCGTTTTGTATAGTTAAATCGCGCTAAATTGGCACCGCTGTATAGAAGTCTACTCTCTTAAAATTTAGTAAAAGAAAATGTTTAGAATCATTTGTTTACAAGAGTTTTTTTTTTAATAGCCTAATACAATTAGGAGTTAAGGAAGAGTATGTATCAGGGATGCCAGGTACATTTTTATAAATATCTCTAAATCAAAGAAATTACCCCCTAAATTTGCACTACACCAAAATATAAATTCCCTAAAAAATTTTTTTATATCTTTAATATATAATAAATTCATACCATATAAACATTTACACATATAGACGTATGCCCGTATTCATAAAAATTATTTTGGGTTTATTGAAGGTTTATTTGACATATTTCTATGCAATGCTTGTCAAATAACCCCTCAATAAACCTATAATAATTTTTATGAATACGGGCAGTATTTTATAGTAAAAAAAAACTAGAAAAGAAATAGTTATTAGGCAGTATTAAAAATATCGAATGCATCTTCATCCCTTTCGTCCGCCGCATACATATTTTCATTATTAAATAATTCTATCATTTCTGAGGATGGTGTAAAGTTTTGGCACCCATTATTTAAAGAATATCTAACTCTCATAATAGATTCAACAGTTGAAGTAGCCATTGGATTTCGTATTTTATGTTTTACAATACCAAACATTGATAACCCATTCATTTTTTTATTTTTGATTATTTTTTCTTTTGACATTTTTGCTAGCTTTACATTAAAAATAATTTTCATCTCTTACTTAGAAATTTGAATTAAAGTGAAAAATATATGAACACACTTGCAATTTGTTGGCTATAAGAAATAATAATCACTGAAATACCCTAAAAAGACTCCAAATATAATTTTTTGCACCGTTAATTTTACCCTAAGGACTTTTTACACCCTAAATTTCCCCCTAAACGCAAAAAAAAACCCCAAATCTAGGGTGAAAAACCCTAACCTGGCATCCCTGGTATGTATACAAATATGTTGCACAACAATTTCCTTTTTTTCAAGAACAGACTACCTCTCTTTCGAGATTTGCTTTTAACAGAAGAAATGCAACTATATCGTCAGCTGAATGCATACTCACGTAATAAATGTTTTTATTGTTTTGCAGTAAAACGAACTGAATATATAACAAAACTTGCAGATTAGTTTATTAGATTTTGGCATGAGTAATGACTCAATTTTTTTGTTTTAACACGATCCCCTGACATTCATTATAATCAATAAAACAAAAATAGTATTGCATTAATTGGTAGTTACACTGTTATGCATTTCAGCTAACTATATTTAATGAGCCAAAATTTCGCATGAAACGAGTAATAGCCTTGAGGAACAAACATTTTTGATGTAGGAGATAAATTAAGGAAATCATTCTTGTTTTGAATTTGCATTAAGTTGGGTGTAAAAGTTTATTGCTGCAGTAAAATGAAAAAAATTGATTTCAATATAAAAGTGTTTCAAAAAGCTTTCATTGAGCTATACTTTTTAAATATGACACTAAAAAATGGAATAGCATCGGCAAACTTCAAAAATGGTGGGGACACGTTAAATTATGAAGTGCACGTTAAATTATGAAGTACTGTACTTATAAAAAGGCCAATAATAGAACACAGCGCCTGCGTGTTTACTCAATTATAAAAAAGCAGTAAGTAAAATGTATTGAAAATTATTGAATTTTCTATTTTACTGATTTGCGGTAGTTTTTCGGCATTGGATAAGGAATTTTTTTTTTTAGAGCCAATAGCAATATATGTAATCTGTGTTTATTCATTGATATGTAACCAATTTGTAATACATATGTATGTACATATCGTTGATGGAATTAAAGAACGTTGTAACTGATAAAACCTTAAATGTTCACCAGAGCCAAAAAACCTGTATGAAAGTAGAAAAAAGACACTGGTATTTTTCAAAACGCAGACGGCGTAAGTGAATTTCTTTTTTCTTTTCATCATAGAAATCTGAGACCGGGACCAATCGAAGCGTATTTTTTTTCTGATAAAAGTGATGCAAGAAACGTATTTTCGATTTTTTGTCAGTTACAGCGTTCTTTAATTCCATCGACGATATGTAGATATGTATATAATTACTGTATTTATAAAAACAGATACATGTTTGTTAATGAATTATTTGATAATTATTGCATAGAAATTTGTCAAAAAAGGTCTTAATAAGATCGTAATATTTTTGTTAATGAAAAAAAAAAAAACATTCTAAAATTTTTCATAATTATATATATGTATGTATGTATTACGGCATTCGATATCAAACGAAATTTCTATGTAAATTGTTTAAAAATTGTATGAAATTTCATTCGATATCGAATGCCGTAATTTTCCCCTGATAAATTCGATATTGTTTTAATAATTAAACATTTTGATACTCAAGGAAGTAGTAAGTAAAAAAAATTAATTCAAATCTTTTCAGATTTAAAAGCTATATAACAACTTGAAATTTTAGTCAATTTCTATTTATTAAAAAATTTTAATTTTTTCTTTTACGGAGTAGATATTTATGTATAATTTTAACAAATCCAAATGGGATTAATCACTCTGTGGTACAATAAAAATATTTTTCAGACGACCTAGTTTAGGTTGTATGTCTTATTCAATGAATAATTTTTCAATTCTCAAAATATAAACTTAAAACAAAAAAAAAAGTTTTGAAGAACATTATAGAAAAAAAATATTTTTAACATACAGCACGAGGTTAATTTTCGCAACTCGAAAAAATCTGGCCGTTTGCAATCACCGAAAAGTTGAACTTTTATTTCTTATCTGAATTTCGAGAATTTTCATCATTTACTTGTCATTTAATAAACTAGTGATGGTAATTCTCGACTATGTTCAAATCAAATTTTTTTAACCGTCAAACCTGAAGCTTTTTTACCATTGTACAGTTGCTATAAAGCTAAAATACTACTAATAACAAACAGAATCGTAGTCAATAAATTTGATTTAGGGGAATTCCCATTTAAAGACTACGTATGTACATTTATTTATTTTGTGTTTAAACCTAATTAATAAAACTGATTGTGTGAATCCCTGCGTTATGCGTATTTTTATACAAAAGAAAATATTGTAAACGAATTAAACAAAAGTAATGTTGCAGTTATTGAGACTCGTTTTTGAAAATAGTTGCACTTATGTATGTATGTATAAAAACTGTAATGTAAGAGATTTGGCTGTTGCGCTAATCGGGGTGTTGCGTTATTCGGGGGTTGCGAAAATTAAGCTCGCACCGTAATTAGTTTTGACAATTTAAATGTTAAACGGTTTTGAAATAAATATGTATGTATGTAAATAAGTAGAACCATATAATAAATTCATGTGAAAATATCTAACAGATTTAGGCCCATTATGTTATTATTGGATGTTATCGGACAGATAAATTGCTTTTAGTTATTACAACTAAACTTTAACTTAAAAGTAACCGATAAAGTTTTTGGGAAGATTGCCTTACCTTTAACTTTTGAGCTTACCATATTGTATTGAGTTTGTCATATTGTTTTTTTTTGTTCGTTGAATTATTACTAAAAATATATTTTTTTATTTTGTCAACAAAGAAATAAATTCAATAAAAATGGAAAGGAAAACAAATTTCTTTGTTGTTAAGTTGTTTTAGTGCACTATTTATAAAATTTTTTTTTTCATTTATTTTGTAAACATTCGTGTTATTGCTGAATTATTGTTAAACAAATTTAATGGCAAAAGTATTCGATTTTTGTTCGGACATTGCCGTATTTTAAAAAATATAGCTTTTATTTTAAAGGTAAGTTGTAATAACGAAAAGTATTTAAAGGTCACTTTATTCCTCCCGGTCACGAAAATTACATTTTGTTTTATTTTTGTCTCCATATTCTTTCTTATTTTTATTAAAAAATATATTTAGCACTGAGTTAATTGGTATTGAGGAATAAAGAGAATGAAAACATACTTATGTATGTGTGTAACAAAATTAAAATCGATTCAAAATTAATTATGTCAATTTTTTTAAATATATGTAGGTACATACATACATATATTTTTTTGTGCTCGTAAGTATTTATGTACATATGTTTTTCTATAAAAAAATAAAACACATTTATTAAGAGCTAATTAAAAAATTTCTATGCAAAACTTAGCAAATAAAACTTTATTAACCCAATTATAATTTTTTTGAAAACAGCAGTTTGTCTTAAGATTTTTATTGAAAAAATTCAGATTTTTATAACAAAAACAAAATGTAACAAAAAGTTATGGCTTAAATATAATGTAATAAAAAAGGAGTTATTGAGCGACAAAGTTGGCTTTCGATTCTAGACCAGTGGTCTTCACAAAGAGAGTCAATGGTCGCAATTGGTTTGATGACTAGGTATAATGATATAGCTTACAGCAATTAATATATTATTAATTTTAAGTGATATCGCTTAATAACTTAAAAGTAGCAAGTTTAGTCTTCAAAATATACAGTGGTGGCCATATAATTAGAAACTTAGACTTAGCAACATTAACTTTTCTTAATTTACTTTTTTAGATTGTGAAAACTTTTGTGCAATAGCCAACATCGACAGCTTTTCTACTGGATACGCCTTGTATCTACATGTATTAAACTTATATAAATATTGGTTTTTAAAGTACATGAAATTTATGGCTTATAATAGGAAAAGTTCATAAATTAAAGAAACAATTGAACGTTTGCACAAATCAACAAACTAAAACATAGAGGTCGGAACCAAGCTTTGCAATTCAATAATTTCTAATAGCATTCATTACTTTTAGAACAATCGGGTTATTTATGGGCCACTAAATGAACACATTTGCTTTATTAAACTTGTTTCCAATTCTTTACCGATTATAAAATATAATATGAAAACTAACTCACTATTAATTGTGCTCTTAGATTAAAATAAGCAAAAAATAAATTACCAAATAATGTATAAAAAAAAAAAAAAAAAAAAAAAAAAAAAAACCTAGCCAGGTTTGAAATTTATAAAAGGAAAAATTTTAAATCCGAAATGTTTTGAATAATATTTTTACATGGGTATGTTGAAAATGTAAAAATATGTAAATATTGTTACGTTTTTACCTTTTAAAAACGTTTTATTTCTATAAACCTTTTCTATAGAAATAATTTATTATGTGGATTCTTAATTACAAATAATAAGCACTTGATTTGATTGTGTATTTACTAATTTACTTTATTGACACTTAATACACTTTACAAGAAATACACTGTTAAACAATACCACACGTAGGGATTCACTGTTGATCTTTACCAAAGAATATAAATCATATAGAATGTGCATCACGTACAAGTAAAATTTCTTATGGCGGGTCGTAATGTTGGAACCCGCAAAAAGAATTGTTACTCTCTTACTTAGCAAAGAGAATTCGTTTATTCTCTTACTTTGCACACACAACATCACAGTGTATAAGACGATAGCCACAACAAAATTTTTACTTCGTGTCTTTTTTTTTTTGCTTAAGTACAGAAACGGTTTCATGCTAACAACAATATTCACATACAATACAATTTATGTGTGTGTGTGTCTTATTCATTGTGAGCTGTTTTCGTTTTTTAAATTTTAAAACTTAGAGAATAATGTTGTTGGTTCAAATATTTTTGTGTATTAAAGAATACAGTGCTCCGATGCGACTATGTAAGCTAGTGTAGGGCAAAGCATATTTAATTTGTAGTTGCGCGACGGAAAATACATTAATCTACATCGAATATATAGCGCCCTATTTAATATCGTTATAAAAGTGTAGTTAAGAATATGTTTTATTATTATTATTATTTATTTAAGATCAACAAGTATTCTTATGTTTATTTGAAATAAAAGGTTAACTAAACCAAAAAATGTAATTCCAAAAATATTAAAAAAAAACAAATATATATTCATTAATGACAAATTTTCGAATGATAAATTGATGATTTTTCAATTATAAGAAAATTGAAAAAATTTTATTTTTAATTTATGTATGTTTAAAATATATAACTGTATGTATATATTCATTTTTAGAAGAAAAGATACTTCAATTTTTTATGTTAAGAATAAATAATAAATAAATAATAATCAAAATTAAAATTATTTCTTAGTTTTTACTTTGAAGCATCAAAAAGTATATTTTGAGGATTTTCATCTCCATAAAAAGGCTAATAAGGTTACTTTTTTAAAAATTATTTATTGGATAGAATATCTATTTTTGGAACTTCCTTTTTCTGTAGTCCAAGAGCAATGCTTTCGAAGGAGCAGCAAATCCAATACCTCTATTCTGTGTTGAGAACAAGTGTTGGCAAACCACTCTGGGGTGATTCGTTTACATGACTCAATAATAAAAGATTTTATACCAATTTTTTGAGGTTCAGATTTAAAGACATTATGAAATATTAAAATATGTTTTTTGCTTGCATCCATTTAGCTATCATTCTAAATTATTTTACTTCCCAAAATGGTTTATCTTCAGATTCTTTAAGTGAAATTGTTAAAGTAAATGTAAATATTTTAAAAAGCATTGGTATTAATGTTTATGCCCTTATATGTGATGAAGGCTCGACTAACCAAAAATGATTTTCCAATCTTAAAGTATCTGCTAAAAAACCGTTTTTTGAATTAAGCGATCAAAATGTTTTTTGCCTTTATGATTTCCCACACTCAATTAAATCTTTGCGGAATGGGTGGCTGAAATGTGACATAAAAACCCCGGATGGGACGGCAAGCTTTCAGGTAATTAGGGAATTGTAAGAAATGGATAATGATAATACTAATATAAATTCTATTTACATTTAATTATTTCTTCTTTTTTCATATTAAAATTACTGACTTCAAAGGTATTTTACACCACAGTAAATGAGCAATGCGCATTTGCGCACTCTTTTGGCTCTTTTGCGCATTGCGCAAACAAAAAGAGTGGAGCAAGAAAGCTCAAAATTCAAATGCGCCTTCTATGCGCAGCGCTTGTAATGCGCAGAGCAAAAAAAAATGGCGCAGAGCAAGAGCAACAAAAAGTTTGCTCTGCTCTTTGCGTAAAGAGCAAAAAAGAGCCAAAAGAGCGGCGCTGCGCTGCGTTTTTACTTACTCTGCTAACAAGTGCGCTTAAAAATATTAAATTGTGGATTGAAAAATTTAAGTTTAGAAAAAAAAAATTATTAAAGAATCGAAAAATAAGCAATCTTTAATTTCATTAAAAAAATTTCATTGTGTACATTCCAATGAAAGTTCAAACGAAATTAAACTAAAATTTCAATGAAATTATTTCAACGTGTAAATCCAGACTAAGCAAAAAAAACACACAAAGTAAGAGAGTAAACGAATTCTCTTTGCTGAGTAAGAGAGCAACAATTCTTTTTGTATGTGAATATTGTTGTTAGCATGATACCGTTTCTATACTTAAGCAAAAAAAAAAAAAATACGAAGTAAAAATTTTGTTGTGGCTATCGTCTTATACACTGTGATGTTGATGTTAAATCTGAACCTCAAAAAATTGGTACAAAATCTTTTATTATTGAGTCATGTAAACGAATCACCCCAGAGTGGTTTGCCAACACTTTTTCTCAACACAGAATAGAGGTATTGGATTTGCTGCTCCTTCGAAAGCATTGCTCTTGGACTACAGAAAAAGGAAGTTCCAAAAATAGATATTCTATCCAATAAATAATTTTTAAAAAAGTAACCTTATTAGCCTTTTTATGGAGATGAAAATCCTCAAAATATACTTTTTGATGCTTCAAAGTAAAAACTAAGAAATAATTTTAATTTTGATTATTATTTATTTATTATTTATTCTTAACATAAAAAATTGAAGTATCTTTTCTTCTAAAAATGAATATATACATACAGTTATATATTTTAAACATACATAAATTAAAAATAAAATTTTTTCAATTTTCTTATAATTGAAAAATCATCAATTTATCATTCGAAAATTTGTCATTAATGAATATATATTTGTTTTTTTAATATTTTTGGAATTACATTTTTTGGTTTAGTTAACCTTTTATTTCAAATAAACATAAGAATACTTGTTGATCTTAAATAAATAATAATAATAATAAAACATATTCTTAACTACACTTTTATAACGATATTAAATAGGGCGCTATACATTCGATGTAGATTAATGTATTTTCCGTCGCGCAACTACAAGTTAAATATGCTTTGCCCTACACTAGCTTACATAGTCGCATCGGAGCACTGTATTCTTTAATACACAAAAATATTTGAACCAACAACATTATTCTCTAAGTTTTAAAATTTAAAAAACGAAAACAGCTCACAATGAATAAGACACACACACACATAAATTGTATTGTATGTGAATATTGTTGTTAGCATGAAACCGTTTCTGTACTTAAGCAAAAAAAAAAAACACGAAGTAAAAAATTTGTTGTGGCGATCGTCTTATGCACTGTGATGTTGTGTGTGCAAAAATTTTGTTGTGGCTATCTTGCTGTGTGATGTTCTTGTTATAGTTGTTGGAATTTCGTCACTGTATGTACTGTGGCTGAACGAAAAAACCTAAACAACAATGCAAAAGAAATAAAACACACATTAGCACAGTGCATACACTGTGACCAGTGTTGCTGTTTTGGTTATTTTTAACCAAAATTGGTTACTTTTTTCTTCAATGTGTACATGTGGACTTTTTTTTCATTTTGGTTACTTTTTGTCTCAAGGAAATTAATAAAATATTTCGAGAAATAATATTAATAAATAGAAGTACTATTCAACAAAAATATTTATTTCTTTTATTTTATTATTATTAGGATTTATGGTTATGTAAAATTAGAAACAAATATAAAAGTAGAAAATTAAGCAGATGTAAAACTGTGATTAAAGATACAATATACATACATACATATGTATGTATAGTTTTGACTAGAGTTGTATCTGTATAATCGAGTAATGAATGGAAAACTGCTTAGAAATGTAATACCATTTCAATGTATTGGACACTTTAAAATTAGAACTACAGATTTTGATTTCTGGATTTCTCGCTCATTAAAGAAAAATATAAAACGGGGAATCACGAAGTTATTTGTGGTGTGTACAAGTCGGTAAAATTTAATATCTAATGTACAAATTTGGGCCCGGTGATAACTGAAGTTCAAAAGGAAATATTTATACTTGATACATACAGATTTTATGTTAAAAACCAATTGTCTATTAAATTATTATGTTTAATTAATTAAATAAATAAATATTGTTTTGTGTTCAAGAAAAGCTCACAAAACTATTTTTTATTTAACATTTTCTTAAAAAAAATGTCCAGAAATACGAATTGCCCGCTGCACAAAGTGGTTATATCTTGTGAAATTCTACTGTATTCTGATAAAAATGGCCACTTGCTAAAATGTTCAAATGTGATTAAAAACAAAATGTTTTCAAGTTTATAAGTGCTTATATAGCACATTTGACAGGATTCATATATACTACATACAATATGAAATGGTTGTCACCATAACATTTATCAACATTTCTCAATCAGCATATTTTGTCGAGAAGCGTTGTCAGCCATAAGTAGTCCTTGATACATATTTTGGAATGGCTTTTTAATGATAAACTGAACTTCAGCCTAATTCTTAAAAACATTGAAACAGTCGTTACAAAAAGTATTCCTCTACGATAAATATTTTTATTTAAACTCAAAAATGTATAACGTGTAGTCTTATTTGTTTAAGTAATTTTTTACAAATTCTAGCAAAACTATGTGATTTTGGTAAATTTTAATGCAGAAGTTTAACTGAAAATAAGCAAGAAATTTGGATACGAATGATTTTAATATTTTTGGTTACTTTTTGGTCAATTTGGTTACTTTTTTGTTGAAATTTGGTTATAAAATATTGAAGGCTGTGGCAACACTGACTGTGACATTAGTTTCTCTTTGGTTTCTCTTGTTTTGTTACGCTCTTTTCTTTTGTTTTGCCTTTTGCCCTTCCTTCCCGCGTCTGAAAAAATGTTGACAAAATATTTGGATAAGTGTTGAGATGCGCATTCTATATGATTTATATTCTTTGTCTTTACTCTGTCGTAGCAAAGAATATAAATCATATAGAATGTGCATCACGTACAAGTGAAATTTCTTATGGCGGGTCGTAATGTTGGAACCCGCAAAAAGAATTGTTGCTCTCTTACTCAGCAAAGAGAATTCGTTTACTCTCTTACTTTGTGTGTTTTTTTTGCTTAGTCTGGATTTACACGTTGAAATAATTTCATTGAAATTTTAGTTTAATTTCGTTTGAACTTTCATTGGAATGTACACAATGAAATTTTTTTAATGAAATTAAAGATTGCTTATTTTTCGATTCTTTAATAATTTTTTTTTTCTAAACTTAAATTTTTCAATCCACAATTTAATATTTTTAAGCGCACTTGTTAGCAGAGTAAGTAAAAACGCAGCGCAGCGCCGCTCTTTTGGCTCTTTTTTGCTCTTTACGCAAAGAGCAGAGCAAACTTTTTGTTGCTCTTGCTCTGCGCCATTTTTTTTTGCTCTGCGCATTACAAGCGCTGCGCATAGAAGGCGCATTTGAATTTTGAGCTTTCTTGCTCCACTCTTTTTGTTTGCGCAATGCGCAAAAGAGCCAAAAGAGTGCGCAAATGCGCATTGCTCATTTACTGTGGTGTAAAATACCTTTGAAGTCAGTAATTTTAATATGAAAAAAGAAGAAATAATTAAATGTAAATAGAATTTATATTAGTATTATCATATACTTTAGAGTAAAATAATAAAACAATTTTTTCTTTCTTATATTAAACTGGGGCCTTGTCCTGTAATTCTCTTAAGATAAATGGTTAAATTTTAGGTTTTTGAAACAGGCTGGGCATTAGAATATATAAAATTAAAAAGTGTAGAGGTAATAGGCATGAAGTTTTTAAATTAAGTACAATAAGCCTTCAAGAATTCTATTCGTAGCCAAAAAGTCCTAAATCACGCACATAAATTAGTACAACAAAATTTTTTTTGAAAATTACACGCGAATATATGCATTCAAATTTTTTCTTAGTATACATACAGTCAAGAATGAGTGAAAAAAATTTTATTTTCTTCATGCAAATAAACGAGTATCATAAATCTGTTTTTTTTTTTTTAAAAACATACGCGAATGTCCCCATTCATCTTTTTTTAAGTATATTTATGATGAAAATTTCCATCAGTAATACTGTATAGTCATTTTCTGTAACGCAATGATTGGCTGCACATAAAAATTTTTTCGAATGCAAATTACAAAAATTTGTTGCTGACATGACACTGTAGATATAAAAAGCGCATGCGCAATGCGCTACTCATTTTGCTCAATGTGCAGAGCAAAGCGCCAAATAAAAAATTTAAATGCGCATAGCGCAAAGAGCAGCGCTTACAAAAAAAGAGCAAGAGCCAAAAGAGCCAACAACTGCTCTTTTTTATTGGCTCCGCTCTTTGCGCATGCGCAATTTTTCGAGGCGCAAGAAAAGAGTGCGCAATGCCCAATGAGCAAAAGAGTGAGCAAATTCTTACTCTGCTTGTTAGCCATTTAAAATAATATAAAAATAAAAGAAAATGTGAAAAAAACTGCAGTTGACTATTACGAATTATAGTACAAAAGAGAATTTCAGAGTACATGAAAGCTCGTACCACTTACTATTCCTGTCTCTTTCTCTCACCCACAAAATGAAAATTTCAATGAAATTATTTCAACGTGTAAATCCAGACTTAAGTACAGAAACGGTTTCATGCATGGTGGAATTACTTACAAGGTGGTGTTACCAACCCAGCTAGTTTTTTTTTTTGTCATACCGCTCCTGTCAAAAGTTTTGTTTATATTTATGTTTTGTGTACATTTTGCTTTGTGTGTATTCGTGTTTTTGTTTTGGTGTAGAGACATGTATGTTGTTAAAAATACACACACACACTTCTGACATGTGCTGTTTTAATTCACCATACCTGCTTTTGACATAAAAGAGCTGAAAAAACAAAAACAAATTCCCCGTTGTTTTTGTACTATATTCACCTGCCACCACCTTGTAAGTAATTTCACCATGGTTTCATGCTAACAACAATATTCACATACAATACAATTTGTTTGCGTTTCTGTTCATGTGTTTGTGTTTCTTATTCATTGTGAGCTGTTTTCGTTTTTTAGATTTTAAAACTTAGAGAATAATGTTGTTGGTTCAAATATTTTTGTGTAATAAAGAATACGGTGCTCCGATACGACTATATAAGCTAGTGTAGGGCAAAGCATATTTAATTTGTAGTTGCGCGAAGGAAAATGCATTAATCTGCATCGAATATATAGCGCCCTATTTAATATCGTAATAAAAGTGTAGTTAGTAATATATTTTTTTATTATTATTTATTTAAGCTCAACAATTAATTTTATATTTATTTGAAATAAAAGGTTAACTAAACCAAAAAATGTAATTCCAAAAATATAAAAAAACAAGTATAGGTATGTATATTCATTAATGGAAAATTTTCGAATGATAAATTGATGATTTTTCAATTATAAGAAAATTCAATTTTTATTTTTAATTTATATACATACATATGTATGTATGAATTATATATATGCATGTACGTATACCTATATACATTTTTAAAAGAAGACACTTCAATTTTTTTTATGTTAAAAATAAATAATAAATAAATAATAATCAAGATTAAAATTGTCTCTTATTTTATACTTCAAAGTATCAAAAAGTATGTATATTTTGAGGATTTTCATCTCCATAAAAAGGCTAATAAAGCTACTCTTTTTAAAGATTATTTATTGGATAAAATATCTAAATATCTATATTCAATTGTTTTCGAAGGAGTACCAATAATAGAAAAGATTTAATTGAGGTGTTGGAAATCATAAAGGCAAAAAACTTTTTGATCGCTTAATTCAAAAAACGGTTTTTTTTAGCAGATACTTAGAATGATAGCAAAATGGATGCAAGCGAAAAACACATTTTAATGTTTCATAATGTCTTTAAATCTGAACCGCAAAAAATTGGTATAAAATATTTTATTATTTAGTCATGTAAATGTAAACAAAACATAAATACAAACAAAACTTTTGACAGGAGCGGTATGACCAAAAAAAAAAACCCAGCTGGGTTGGCAACACCACCTTGTAAGTAATTCCACCATGCAGCAATGCAAAAGAAAGAAATCACACATTAGTGTCTCTTTGGTTTCTCTTGTTTTATTACGCTCTTTTCTTTTGTTTTGCCTTTTGCCCTTCCTTCCCGCGTCAAAAAATTTTGACAAAATATTTGGATAAGTGTTGAGATGTGCATTCTATATGATTTATATTCTTTGGTCGTAGCTAAGAGCCATCCCTAAATAAAAGCGGCAAGCGGGACGTTTTAAAACGCTCAGCGCTTGCTCTGAACCGCCATCCCGAAATAAGAGCGGCAACGTTTTGTCAAAACATTAAAAACAGGGTAATACAACAACATATGCTTACATAACAATTCTGACTATTTTAATAATAAACTGCATTACTCTATTGGTATTTGTAACATAAAGTAAATTTTATAGTACTATTTTATTTATTCTTATTATATTTTATTTTTTTATTTAATATTAATATTTATTATCTTATATTTTGTTTATTTTTTGCCTTTGCGAATAAAACATGGTTATGCAAATAACATATCTTTATATCACAACCCTGTTTTTTTACTATTTGTTTACATTTCAGTTGCCTTTTGCAACCAACTTTACTATTAAACGCTCTGTCAAAATTGGATTTTCCAATTGCAAAGCGTTGCCGCCGCGTTATTTTAGGATGCTCCATACAAATTGTAAGGGCATGAGAAATTTTGACAGCTAGAAAACGCTTGCCGCTTTTATTTAGGGATGGCAGTTAATCACAACTAACTTGATTCCCAATCTCTGCTCTGCCTTTTATTTAAATTTCAATGTGTCTAGATTTTTCTTTCAGTTTCGAGATCACTGCATATTGCAAAATATTTGTGTGTCAACATGTTAATTTACTTTTGCATGTATATGTGTGTGTATATCTCCAGCACATGTAGAAGTTTGTAGACAGAACATTTCTTATATTGTTGTTGTTGAAATGATTTCGTAGTTATTTTTGCAGCACTAATATACATATATATGTGCGTGTGTGTGTTTTTGTTTTTACTGGTAACAGCACAAGACAAAATTACGTGGTTGTTGTTATTACTTTTTTTTATTCTAGAGTGTTACCATTTTAGCTGTAATCTTTGGCGCCTTTTTACTTAATTTATTTTTTTCGTAACAATATATCGTCGATGGAACTAAAGAACGCTGTAACTGACAAAACCTTAAATGTTAACCAGAGCCAAAAAACCTGTATGAAAGTAGAACAAAGACACTGGTATTTTTCAAAATGCAGACGGCGGAAGTGAATTTATTTAAATCGTAGAAATCTGGGACCGATATCAATCGAAGCGTATTTTTTTCTGATAAAAGTGATGTAAGAAACGTATTTTCGATTTTTTGTCAGTTACAGCGTTCTTGAATTCCATCGATGATATAATTAATTTTTAAAAAGCTTAACCAGCTATCTCTGCAAAATTTAAAAATTAATTAAAAAAAAAATTAATTATAAAACAACGAGAAACTACCAATTTAAAAAATAAAAAAAAAAAAAATTTAAATTTGTTTCACATTAAAGTTTTTGTATTACCTAATCATTTCAAAAATTTTTTTATGTTAGGAACTCAAAGGACTGCAATTGAACAATTAAAATTAATTTAAATTAATTAATAATATACATATGTCCTATAAACTACACAAGTTTTAGATGGAATGCCGCTTTTAATAAGCTTCAACTATATGCCAGATGCATATATTCTAATAAGGGCTGTGGTAGATACCGAATAACCATGGTGTTAAAAAACGAAATAATCAAAAGCACACTACATGCTACAAAGTCCGCACCTTCTCACAATTCGTTGTCCAAAAATGTTTAACTGAGATCTGTCCGAAGAAAAATGCTAAAACAGGAAATCCGGCATCAAACTGGCGCAACAGAAAACTCTTGATGCAAAAGAAGAAATTGAGAATGGTTGGAAACCTTCAGGAAGTTCCATCCTTGTGCGCAGCACGAAAAATTAAATCTGAGCAGCTAAGAAGCTTAGATAGGGATAATGATCCCTTTATTGACTTATATAAAATGAGGAGAGAAAAGTCGTGGGAAGAGTACATACAAAAAATTTCAGTTCCACTGGAAACGTACTTGTTTTTAAAAAAATCTCTTCATCTTTTGCAAATGAAAAGAAACACCATTCTAAAATTCAGTAGAAATACTCTGTTTTTTTGACGATACTGGTAGCATTGTGAAAAAACTTGAAGACCAGTCAAAAAGGGTTTTTCTCTATTCGCTAATTGCTCATGTTCAAAAGGAAACCGAAAAAAGAAGCGTTGCTTAGTTCGCGTTGCTTAGTTCGCATTATTCAGAAGATGTTGAATGATTTTTAATATATTTATGTACATATTATATTAAAAACAATATACCATGGCCGATATGTAAGACGGTGTGTGTCGATTGGAGTTTGGCTTCAATTAATTCTTTGAACAGAGTGTTTAATAGACACAATAAGATTAGTAATATTGAACAATATATATCTGCATGCTGTAAACTTTTAAAATCCAAAATTAAAGTTTGCAGATATGTAGTTATCCATATATGTTGCGTGCATTTCATTCGAATAGCATTTAAAGATATTGTGACTACATTTACAAATAATTCTGCAGAGCAATTTTTCAAATCACAGATCCTATATGCTATCAGCATTTCTGAAATATCCGAATTTTTCATTTGGCTAAATCGCATGCTTACCATTGTTGGAAGCAAATATTTCACCCAAGATGTAAGCAACGCTTTAAAATATGCAATTAAAATAGAATGTGAAGAGGATTGGAATTGTTCCAATAACACAAACGGAAATACTAATTTTAATGCCCAATATAAGAAAAGTCCACTCTATCTTAGAGCAATGCGAATGTATTTGAACATTTTAAAAACAGTTCCGACTACTGAACAAAAAAATTTGTATTATAATGAAAAATATTGCTAACTCTTATTAAACAAATATGCCGCATTTGCCCCTTTATGGACGAATTTAATGGGGAAATATGTTGAAACAAAAGACAGAAAACGGATTTCAAACAGCCCGGTTGAAAGCTATTTTAACATAGTTAAAACTATTACGGTGGTGGGTAAAAGATTTATTCATCCTACAGAATATATACGTGAATCGTACATCTATCTTTAAGCCAAAATAAATGAAATTTAAGGGAAGTATTTGGAGAGCGGCTATATATGTAGCTCACATCCAAAAAAATAAAATTGTTCTTCAAGAAGACATCTGGAGAAGAACTCCCTTAATAGAAAAACAAAAGATCAAAAATTCAATTTATTACCAGAAAATACTTTCTTTATTTTCACAAATGCCACGCAACTTTAAAGAGAAGAGGAATATATTACTTACTTTTCATAATATTATAAACAAGTTAAATTTTAATTCCTTTATGTGGACTGAAATTGATGTTGGAGAATTTTCAGGTTTAAATCCCAAAAAACAAATTTTTAACCATATGGTTGAAATATATATATATATGTATCTTAACCTTTAACTACGGAGGTGAAATATTTTTTCATAGTTATTGACATGGGGTAAATTTTACCACCTTTTGTTTTACCAAAAAAATTAGTAAAAAAAAAATTTTTTTTAATAATTTATTTTTAAAAGAAGAAGAAAATACATTTTTATATAAATATGATTATAAAAATAAAACATCAAAGGTTTAGTATAACAAAACAGGGACTCAAAAGCGCCCAACCGAAGAAAATAAATTAAAAAATCTAAGGAGGGGGTAAAATTTACCACCACCTCAGTAGTTAAAGGTTAATAACAATAACAAAAGCTAATGCCATACACAACAACAACATCCGAAGGGGAACATTTCTTCACGGAAAGTTTTAACATATCATTGCCACTAAATCAATATATACAAGTTTTTATACCAATTATCCATCGTCAACACTTTACATTAGTATACTTAAACACACATAAAAAACAATTTACATACATATTTGAATCCAACGGGAGAAGAAAAAACTAACTGTTTTAATATATTTTGCGCAAAAACAAAAAGTCTAAATTTTAAACCCTGCGAAATTGAACACGATATGCAGACTGATTCATATAATTGTGGGACTTTCATATGCTTGTTTGTGAAGGCAATTCTAGAGGGGAAAAGCCTAGTTGGCTTAGAAAATCCCGACCATTATCGGAATAAAATAAAGGAAATTTTCTTAGAACATGTGTTACGCGCCGGCTGAATACATAAACAAAATTGAAATTGCAATAAGAAATGCACAATATACAAACCAATACAAATACTAGGTTAAGTGGCATGGCGTGTTGTGTTGCCCGCTAGCTCCATAATGAGCGAAATGTGGTTCTCAACCCGGTAATTCAGCGCGTGAACACATAACACTCTCCACATGCCACAAGAGAGTGTGAAAGAAGGAAATATCCAAAATATTAAAAAAAAATTGTAAAACACATGTACAGGAATACTCAAAACATTTTTACAGCGTTAGTAAATTTGGGCGACAAGATGTTGTGTCCACCCCTGGGTATACTTAGCCCTCCCCTAAGCCATCGACAGATTGGATACCCGTAATTTACACTGTCCCTAATGTAAGACCACGTGCCTCATTGACCTGCTGTGCTCTTCCAGCACTCTCCTCCTCCCATCAATTTAGTCTACAGACTCATTTTCGTTTATTTAACATTAGCAAAATTTTATTGAAAAGGGAAAACAAGGTAACAATAGATTTTATATATATATCAAGAACCCACAGGTCATTAACTTTTGTTAAGTGTTAAATAATAAATTTAAATGAGCTTATGTGAAAGTGGATGTACAAAAAAGGTAATTTACGAAGCTATTGTTAATTATGTATTGAAACAAGGTAAGTAAATGATAATAATAAAATAAATACAAGAGACATACTTTGTTGCAGGAGCTCAGCTGATGATGATGTAGCCGCTGGTGGTATTGGTGCTGATGACGATGTTCAGGGATGATGCAGTTGATGATGATTCTGGTGATACCACGGCTGATGACTATGTTGGCCTTTTGTAGCAACTGATGATATTATGTTGGCCTTTTTGTGGTACCTGATGAATATGTTGGTCTTTCTGTGGTACCTGATGTATATGGAGCTGCTGTTGTTGTAGGTCTTTCTGTGGTACCTGATGATTATGGAGCTGCTGTTGTTGTAGGTCTTTCTGTGGTGCATCTGTTGTTCGAGTGGTTTCTGTAGCTGCTGATGGTGATGCAACTTAAGCTCAATTTGTTTTTCTATTTTATTTTGATGTTGCAGGTGGTGGTGCAATTGAAGCTGATGATGGTGCTGTTGCAGGGGTTAATTTCGGTGTTGCCGTTGTTGCTGCTGATGGAGGTGCAACCGGTGATTAAGCGTTTTGTTGTTGCAGGTGGTGGTGCAACCCATGGCAGTTCTGGTGTTGTTGCAGGTGCTGATGATGGTGATGCAGGAAATGGTGCCGTGATTATAGTGATACGGCCAGCAAATATCGTTATGGCGGTTGCGTTTTCTTTTAATATTTTACACAAGTTTAACTTTAATAATACTTGCCTCAATTTGTCAAACTGTACTTATAGGTGTGTAAAAAAAAAATTGCCGAAGTCTGTTATACTTTAATATATGACTTTATTTTTTTTTTATAAAAGGATGTTAACTTATTTGTGTGTGTGTATGTAGAATACATATACTTTTTTTATTACTATAATACCAGTTCTTACTGTATGTATAACGCAGTCTTATATAATTTTGTGTACATTATTAACTTTGGATTACATTTCTCTTATAAATTTACATTCCTTTGAGATTAGTTTTTTTGGCTTTAATCTTGAAGTTTTTTTTTTTTTTTAATATTCGTGTATTAAATGTAAATTATTAACAAATATACACGATTTGTTTGTTTTTTTTTTCGCCTTTCACTGTTTTTATATTTTTTTTTTTTTGCATCCATTTGGCAATTTGTTCTTTTTATATATTTAATTAAAAAAAAAATATATGACTAAGATTATATGAGTTTAGCCATATACATACATGTTTAACTCTTAACCACACTTTTCTTTTCACACCACATTTTATTAACTTTTCAAACAACCGCTTGCACAACTAACCCGAACTACTGCCAAACACTTAATGAATGACTACTTACATTCATGACAGCCTCTGTTCTCATATGAAAAAAAATTCGCAAAAAGAAGCGCCATAGTTTCCTTCTTTTCTTCCACACGGGCCAGATGGGTGACAGCCATATTTATTTATGGCGCCTGGGCGCGTGCCGGACTGTCATTGGTCAATTTTGCCAGCGCCAAAAATAGAAAACGCCATGACAAAAGGGATCGCAACAATAACCATAGTTGCATTTGACAGGAATGACAGAGCTGCAAAAATAAAGGACAGTTGCCAACCCTATGACAAAAAAAAATTGCCAAAATTCTCACTACCCTGTGCAATTAAAATTTCCCGTGTGAACAATGAAAAATAAATGGGAGAAATAACAATCCGTAACACACGCAGATTAAATTCTGGAGCATTGTGGCCATCAACTAAATAACCCCACATACAGTGTTGGACAATACATATTGGACTACATTCATACATATAATCAATCAACGAAAACTATAAAATTATTTATTATATGTACCAGGAATTGCGTTAAAATTGTAAGAAAATTGCTAAGGTTAAACAAAAGAACAAGATTGGATAATTTATTTATTCAAAACTAAAAATTTATTAAGCAAAAAATCAAACAGTCAAAAATTCATATGACAAAACATATAGGGCTAAATAATAATTCTAATATTTTGTAGAGAATCCTTTATTTTCAAGCGCGGCTTTGCATCTTTTTGGCATAGAAGAAATGAGATTATCTTGTATCTTTGGGTCTATGCTTCTCCAAGCTTCTGCTATGGCCTCGAATGGCTGATTTTTATTTCCATCCACTTGCTCGCGATTTATTCTCTTGTTAACTATTTCCCAAAGATTTTCAATCGGGTTAAGATCTGGAGATTGTGCCGGCTACTCAATAACGCTGATTTTTTTAGATTTAAACCACTTCGCTGTGTGCTTCGGATCTTTATTCTATTGGAATTGCCATAATAGAGGCATATTCCACTCAGCGTAGGGCAACATAAAATTTTTTAAAATGTCCTTGTATATAAATCTGTCCATGATCACATTTATATTATAGAGTGGCCCGACACCTCTGCCAGAAAAACATTCCCAGACCATTACACATCCGCCTCCGTGCTTAACAGTTCCTTTACAATACAAAGAATCTAATCTTTTATTAACTGGTCTACTTATTCTAATATTTCCATCTGATTGCCTCAAATTAAATTTCGACTTGTCCGAAAATAAAAATGTTTTCCATTTACTTACGGGTCAGTTAATATGCTCTTTAGCAAATTTTATGCGAGCTGCTCGATTTTTTTTGGAAATGAATGGCTTCTTTGTAGCACGACACTTTTTATGCCCAGTACTACAAGCTCTTCTCTAAACTGTTCTGCTACTTATTTTAAGATTAAGTACGTTTACAAAATAAACAGCCGATTTTTGTGGATGTTTCTGAATTTCTCTGACAATTCTAGAGTCTTCTTTGGCTATTGTACACCTTGGCCGGCCACCATTGTGTATAGTTTCAACTCTGTCTAAGCTTTTAAAGTTTTTATGATGAAGCTGACGGTTTATTTGGGTAATGAAAACTTTTCACAAATTTCTTTTTGGGTTAAACCATCATAAAAATTTTTAATAACTAACTTTTTAAACTCCGCGTTGTACTTTGTTCGAGCCATTTTGAAAATAAAGTTAAAAATAGAAAATTTTCACTACTTTGTATTCCCATCGTTAGTAAATTACTGGACAAGTGTTAACTTCATGGTTTTATAAAAAAAATCCTCCTTGGAATTATAATGGAACATTTAAAACGACATCCTTAAATTGGAATATCAACGGAACATTTACAATTCGATTTTGAAAATTTTTATAATGAGTCCAATATGTTTTGTCAAATGAATTTTTATAACATTACATGTTTGACCTTAATAACTGGAAAATAAAACAACAACAAAAGGCCAAAGCTATATTTTTTGTTTCCTTTATTCCCGATGTTTAATATTTATTATTGGAAAATATGATTACTGAGTTTATATTAATAATCTAAATGAATGTCTGAAAAATTTGGTTATATTTGTTCAGTCCAATATGTATTGTTCAACACTGTATATTTGCAGCAACTGCAACAGAGCGCCGTGTGATAACTGCTTAAATTACAATTATAAAGATTTTAACAAAGACCAATTTCTTTGCATTTTTTGCAATATTAAAAATTAGATATTTCGATATTAGGTACTTAATTTGTTTACATTGTATATGTGCTTAAAAAGGTATATAATAATAATTTTAATTTCAGAAAACCCGTAAAACTAACTAAAAGAAGATTTTAGATATTATGAAAATTTATACCACTACAGCAAAAAAAAAAAAAAAAAAAAAACAAAATACTACACATGGGGGATTTTGAATAAAACGACTTTTAGCTCAATGTTCTATTTCAAAGGTTTTTTCTAAACTTATTTTTTATTATTATGAAAATTTATAAAATTATTTTGAAGGAAAAACAAAATGATATAATGATTAAAATATTTGTTAACACTTTTTGTAAAGTGTTTGACCGACAAAGTGTTTCTTGTTCTCTATGCTTAAAAATTCTTCCCCACATCTCGGCCATCCTGCGAGTCGTCTAGTAAGGAATTTTCATAACCTTCATCAGGCCAAGGCTTCATATATTCGGCACAGGTGGTAGTGCGCCTTCAGAGTCTGTGTATTTCATTACTTCGTAAGTGTCATTTAGTTTTACTTTGACAACTCTATAGGGGCCTAAATATTTAGGTCGCAACTTCAGACCTCCTCCAAGTTGAGTTCGCTTAATTGCCACAAGATCGTTGACTTTGTACTTCAGAGCAGGTTTCCTTTTTCTATTAAAACTTTTACGATTCTTGGATTGAATTTCTAAGTCGTTGCGTTGGTCACCGAAATTGGCTATAACACACGTGATGCAATTGGCAATATGTTTCTTGATTTTCTCATCCAACATTCGTGTAAAGTATTCTTTAGAAATTAGTTCCTTCGTTTTCTTTGTAGCAAAATTACCTTTTTCGTATACGTTGCAAACTATTTCATGCTGCATTCCCTTAGGTACAATTGGACTGCCGAATTCAGATTCAGATGGTTCAATTATTCCTTCATTTAACCATTATTCGATTTGGTTATCAACAATTTATTTTTCTTTTACGCGTAAACGTCGGGAATTACTGTGTATTGGAGTTTCATCTTTAAGTACAATACGCGTTTCAATATTCGTTGTTTTAGTCTTCGCCGGTTTATAATTATTTACTAGTTCAGGAACTATTTTCTTCGCATTCTCACTAGCCGTTTTCATTAATCAGGTCTATTGCCATCATCATATGCACGTCATCTGCTTTGCTGAATTTTGAAATGTTTACACCCTCAGGCGTAATTCGTACGTCAGATTGTAGACAAAGAGGTTTACCTAGAACTATATTGACTTCCATACAATCATCTGGTACAATATGGAACATTAATTCAAAATTATCATCATCAATGGATACTACAAGGTTTATGTTACCAATAGGTCTAATCATATTGTTACCTCTATTTCGACTGAAGCCTCTTAAGTAAAAATTGGATTCTTTCAAGACATAATCAGGTAAAGATTTAGTTAATATATTGAAAGTGGATTTCTTCATTATATTAAATTTACTTCCAGTGTCAAATAAAGCATTTGTTTTCATTTCGCCGATTTGAACTTGTTTCATCATTATATCATCATGACTGTCTAATAAACGGACATTAGACCCGTATTTCTTTTGAGGGCAATCTTTTGAAATGTGTCCAAATTGTTCACAATTGAAACATTTGGTGCCTTTGGACTTATTTTTACATTCTGTTGACTTATGGCCCTTTTTACCGCAATTAAAGCATATAAGTTCGACACTTTTACCTTGATAACAATCTTTCTCAATTTTCTTGGAATTAACTTGTCTCTTGTTACACGACTTCATCATGGCTTCGTTACATCTTAATTTATCTTTGAATTCTTTTGGGTTGTTAGCGCCATACAAAATCATTTTATTTACATCACTGTCACTAATGCCATCGATAACATATTGCATTAACGAACCGTAGTCTACGTTGCCTCTCGCCGCCAATTCTTTCATTATAAGATAATACTGATGGACACTTTCTTCTTTTTTCATTTTGCGTTCGCCTAGCATTCTATGAAGCTGGATGCCGCTTGTTCGGGTTTCGAATTCCCCAAGAAGTCTATCTTTAAGTTGGTGGTATGTTGTTATACCTCTTTCGCTTGAAATAAAAAGTTATGCAACACCCTTTAATGATTTCTTTGCGAACACAAATTTTTGAAACTCATTCCATCCCATTACAGCTGCTGTTTCTTCAAATTCTTCCAGCCAAACATTGATTGGAAAGCTGTTAGTTCCGTCGAAGCTACGTATGTCTCTAAAGCTCATGGAGAATTTTGTTGCACTAGTATCAAAATCACATCGTGGAGTTTCCTGCCTACGGCCGCTGCAAACATTCATATTATTATTTAAAAATATAGATTGTTGTCTATATTCGTCGTTGTGTTGCTCATTATTATTATTGCGTCGTAAAGTTTGATACTGTTCACCACCTTCGTTGTGTTTTTGCATATTCAAATTTAAATTGGAATTGCTTGTGACTTCACATATCTTAACTACGTTACCTGCTACCATCGTTTTTTTGTGCTCATATTGCACAATTGTATTGTCTGCATCATAAACGTCGTCGTATTGATCATCGTCGTCGTTATAATCGTCGTCGTCGTCGTCGTTTGCATCATCTGCACTCTTTGAACACAACAGATGATTTTTACACAAATTTGTATAGATGTGTTCAAATAAATTTTCTCCGTTGTGGTTCAGATTGAGCATGTTGCACACACTTACCAAATCCGCCATACTCAAATTCTCCTCCACATACTGCCTCTTATTGTTCTTCAAATTTTCGTCATCTTCAGAAAAACCTTCAAAAATTCTCAGTCGTTGCCTGTTCCCACGGTCGCCAACACTTTCATATACAAATTTATGCAATGCCAAAACCGCTGCACGACCGCTTGTTGCCAGTTTACTACGCACGGTTTCAAAATCTCCCAAACGCTTCATTTTGTATGTTTTCGTATGAATTTACTTCTTTAGCTTTTTCTTCGTTTTTTGCGTCTTTTAATTTATTTTGGTTGAGCCTCCAATTTTGTGAGATTTTGAATAAAACGACTTTTAGCTTAATGTTCTATTTCAAAGGTTTTTTCTAAACTTATTTTTTATTATTATGAAAATTTATAAAATTATTTTGAAGGAAAAACAAAATGTTATAATGATTAAAATATTTAAAAAACAAAAAATAAATTTCGCCTTATTGGCAAAATACATTCTACATAACATTTAACAAAAGTATTTATAGTTTTGAATAACACCTTTGGGAAAAAGTCTCCTGACGAGTCTCTTAAGCAGAGACGAAATGGCCATAGAGACATGCTTATCCCCAAAAGCATACATTTCAAATTATATTGATTAAAATATTTGTTAACACTTTTTGTAAAGTGTTTGACCGACAAAGTGTTTCTTGTACTCTATGCTTAAAAATTCTTCCCCACACACATATGTATCTGAACTATCATGTTATAAAAACGGCTTTCACCTTTCATACTTTGAATAACTATGAATTAAAAAAACTGTGATATATGCATATGTACCTCTATATTTACCTTTTATAATTTTTATTATTATAAATATTATTCATATTATTATTATGACTTTTTTAGTTTTTACGGATACTTCACTGACTTTTGCATAGTTTAAACACGGTGTTCAAACTTGTAACAGGTTTACCGCATAATTTGATGACTTGTTACTTTGAACACCATTTTTTGTAAATTTTTTGTTTAAACTTTAAATTGATTCCGCTATTTATATACTGTATTATTTTTACATTATAATTTATAATTATAATTTATATACACGCTTCAAATATTAAAATTATTCATTTCTAAAGTAAAAAATTTATTTTAGTATTGCCATATATTCGGAGAAAAATTCCGTTTTTAACGCCGTTAATAAAAATGCTACTATTGGCGTTGAAGTCTTTAGCTGTCAAAATTGGACGATATAGTAAAGATTTTCATGTGTCGTGTAGGACTTAAACAAATTATTTAAAATTTTATTTAATTGTATGTAAGCAAATGATTTAAGATATAAAAAATTTTAGTGTCAGTATTTGCAATGGAAATTTCCATACAAACTAAATATGTAGAGATGTTTGTGTATCTTCAGAATGGTGTTAGTATAAGCTTCTGAATTTGGTGCATCAAATAGCTTCATTATCAATACAAATCATCAGGAAATTTATTAGAATTGGATATACTATACCCACTACCTCTGATGCAAATAAGTATAGATTTTTGAGTATCCTGAGAATGAAAAAAAAACGATAGTATCTAAAAATTTTCAGTAAAGTTCAGCATGTCATTTCAACTGTGTACAAAACTTGTTTAAGCCCGTATGACACCTACTTATTTTTGTATTGAATTGTTATAGAATTGATAGAAAGAAACAGCCAAGGCTAGAAAGAGTGGAATATAAAAAATGTAAACAAAATATTTATATTTGTGTTTATATTTATTTCAATGTTGATACCTTTTATTTTGTACAAAAAACGCTACCTTGAAGGCAAAAATATCGTAAAATCGCTTAATTGTAGAATTACACTATAAAGTTAGGCTGACTTCCAAAATGTTAATTGCTTTGTATTCGAACAAAGTATACTGTTTCATAAAGTCGCTGTACAAAATATTTACAATATATACTATTTCAAAATGTCGCCAATAAGTATTTTTAACGCAGTAAAAAAGCAATCAAGCATCGGTTTTATAACTGATGCTTTGTTTGCTATTGGTTTGTTTACAAACATTAAAACGTTTGTGTTATAAAAAATATATATATAAAAACAAAAATTACAAATAATGACTGAATTACAAGAGTAAATTAATTTGTTTTTAATAAAAAATATATTAAAAAAACAGCAAATGATTATTTTTTTAACATAATTCAGCGAAAAGAACCCGACTTTTGTGCAAACGCAGGAAGCGCACCATTTTGTAGGAAAAGGTCTTGAGAGAAATTAAGGAGGTGGATAACACCTTTCCTTTCTCTCGGGATGATATCATGAGAATCATATCTGATAATTTAAAAAAATTATCAAATAAAAGATTTACTACCGCCGGTTCCATTTTCTTGTTTGTCAGTAATAAAAATGGTGCATTGCAATATTTCTGTTTCATAATGAAAATGTAAACAAATCACATAGTTGCATTGTTTCGGAACTTTGCATATGTAAAAAGTTTAAATACCGCAGTAGAACTGTATACAAACTTTGTATTCATACATTTTGGAAGTCAGCCTTAAGGTGCTTTTACACTATTCTACAAGTCTTAAGACTTTCATTGGATTTTGTCGAAAGAAAATCTAATGGTTTTAAGTCTGACTGTCAAAAAATCAAACATAAAATGTTTTTATTACATTTTGCTTTTACACTATCACATTTAAAATAAAATGAAAACAACAGCTGTTTGTGCTTTTTTCTTTCTCCAAGGATGGACATGTTGATACGGCAATATACATATGTTTTATTAATATTTCATAATAAAAGCCATATTTAATTATTTTTTACAACAAATGTTTGTAATTTATTTTATGTTAAAAGAGAAAGAACTTCAAATATTAACTATATTTTGTATTTTTGTAGTTATTTAATAAAAAAAGGAATAAGCAAAATTATGGCTAAAAATTTTCAGTTTTCCAACCCTGATTTTTTCTTATATTTGCGTAAAAACGCAACTCTGATAAAATGAAAAGTCTAATGATTTAGAAAAATTTCTAAACATGATGAGAGCCATACGACTGTCAAATTTCTATCCGTATTTTTTGACAATTAATTACAAATTGTATTCACACTATTATACTTTTTCATTTTATTTGAGTTTTTGACGTGTCGTTATACTCAGTGGGATAGTGTAAAACCACCTTTAAGGTGCTTTCACACTATTCTACAAGTCTTAAGACTTTCATTGGATTTTGTAGAAAGAAAATCTAATGGTTTTTGGTCTGACTGTCAAAAAATCAAACGTAAAATGTTTTTATTACATTTTGCTTTTACACTATCACATTTAAAAAAAAATGGAAACAACAGCTGTTTGTGTTTTTTTCTTTCTCCAAGGTTGGACATGTTGATACGACAATATATGTTTTATTAATATTTCATAATATAAGCCATATTTAGTTATATTTTACAACAAATATTTGTAATTTATTTTATGTTAAAGAGAAAGAACTTCAAATGTTAACTATATTTTGTATTTTTGTAGTTATTTAATAAAAAAAGGAATAAGAAAAATTATGGCTAAAAATTTTCAGGTTTCCAACCCTGATTTTTTCTTATATTTGCGTAAAAAAGCAACTCTGATAAAATGAAAAGTCTAATGGTTTAAAAAAATTTCTAAAAATGATGAGAGCCATGGTGGAATTACTTACAAGGTGGTGTTACCAACCCAGCTGGGTTTTTTTTTGGTCATACCGCTCCTGTCAAAAGTTTTGTTTATATTTATGTTTTGTTTACATTTTGCTTTGTGTGTATTCGTGTTTTTGTTTTGGTGTAGAGACATGTATGTTGTTAAAAATACACACACACACTTCTGACATGTGCTTTTTTAATTCACCATACCTGCTTTTGACATTAAAGAGCTGAAAAACAAAAACAAATTCCCTGTTGTTTTTGTACTATATTCACCTGCCACCACCTTGTAAATAGTTTCACCATGATGAGAGCCATACGACTGTCAAATTTCTATCCGTATTTTTTGACAATTCATTACAAATAGTATTCACACTATTATACTTTTTCATTTTATTTGAGTTTTTGACGTGTCGTTATACTCAGTGGGATAGTGTAAAACCACCTTTAGCAACACTAAGGTATTTTAAATTCTAAATGTCAATTTCAATGTAAAATATTTCAACTTGTTTTTGACAAACTCCACTTTTTTATCGATAACAGTTGTAAATATTTTGGCAATTCTGTATTGATGTGAATGTAGTTGAACTCTTTACACCCTTTATACTTTCTTATTATATTATATTTGCACTGTTCTCCAAATCAATATTAATACAAAAAAAAGTAGGTATCAT
The DNA here is from genome assembly GCA_963576795.1 of Metopia argyrocephala. Classification (NCBI taxonomy): domain Eukaryota; kingdom Metazoa; phylum Arthropoda; class Insecta; order Diptera; family Sarcophagidae; genus Metopia; species Metopia argyrocephala. Next base: position 42,753,083 of record OY756211.1, on the reverse strand, counting down.
ACGGGCTTTAAGATTAGTTTTAAAAAGATTATTGATTTATATGTTTACACATATGTATGTAAAAAATAAATATTTATAAACAAAACAACTTTGGTCTTTTCTTTATACAATCAGAATGTAGAATTATATATTGACTATCGAACTAGCAGAAATATAATCCAATAAATATGCAATAAATATAATATCTAGCCAAGATTACTTCATAAAAAAATTCTTATTTATTTCAGAATTTTTATTTAAGAATTTGGTTTGTACGACAAACATTGTATTTACACTGATGGCGTAGAAAAATAAAAACAGCAGTTGTTAAAAGAAATACAGTTTTACAAAAAATTTTGTTTTATTGTTTTTTAATTAAATAAAAAATAAATAAAATTAGAAATACAATTTTAAAACAAATAATTAATTTTTCGTAACAGGTTTTTATAATAGGTTTTATTTTCAGGTATGCAGGAAAAGGAGTAAGTATATTTGGTATTTCGATCTTATATTTTTATGGTAATAGCAAAGAATATAAATCATATAGAATGTGCATCACGTACAAGTAAAATTTCTTATGGCGGGTCGTAATGTTAGAACCCGCAAAAAGAATTGTTACTCTCTTACTTAGCAAAGAGAATTCGTTTACTCTCTTACTTTGCACACACAACATCACAGTGTATAAGACGATAGCCACAACAAAATTTTTACTTCGTGTCTTTTTTTTCGCTTAAGTACAGAAACGGTTTCATGCTAACAACAATATTCACATACAATACAATTTATGTGTTTGTGTGTCTTATTCATTGTGAGCTGTTTTCGTTTTTAAATTTTAAAACTTAGAGAATAATGTTGTTGGTTCAAATATTTTTGTGTAATAAAGAATACAGTGCTCCGATACGACTATATATGCTAGTGTAGGGCAAAGCATATTTAATTTGTAGTTGCGCGAAGGAAAATACATTAATCTACATCGAATATATGGCGCCCTATTTAATATCGTAATAAGAGTGTAGTTAGAAATATATTTTTTTATTATTATTTATTTAAAAGCTCAACAGTTAATTTTATATTTACTTGAAATAAAAGGTTAACTAGACCAAAGAATATAATTCCAAAAATATTAAAAAAACACAAGTATATATTCATTAATGAAACATTTTTGAATGATAAATTGATGATTTTTCAATTATATGAAAATTCTATTTTTATTTTTAATTTATGTATGTATGTATGAATTATATAAATGTACGTATATATAAATTTTTTAAAGAAAAGACACTTTAATTTTTTTTATGTTAAAAATAAATAATAAATAAATAATAATCAAGATTAAAATTATTTCTTATTTTATACTTCAAAGCATCAAAAAGTATATATATTTTGAGGATTTTCATCTCCATAAAAAGGCTAATAAAGCTACTCTTTTTAAAGATTATTTATTGAATAAAATATCTAAATTCAATGTTTTCGAAGGAGTACCTATAATAGAAAATCCAAAACCTCTATTCTGTGTTGAGAACAAGTGTCGGCAAACCACTCTGGGGTCATTCGTTTACATGACTCAATAATAAAAGATTTTGTACCAATTTTTTGCATTCAGATTTAAAGACATTATGAAACATTAAAATGTGTTTTTCGCTTGCATCCATTAGTTTATCTGATGGGGCAGCTAAATTTCCAAAATCTGTTAGCGATTGATAATTTTTATAATATATGAAAAGCTCGCTTGGGGCTGTTAGAAAAAAAAATAATCTGCATATACATATATTACTGTCGAAATCAACGTCATCAATTTTATTGTAACTTGGTTCTTTATGTTCATTATATAAATCTGCTTCAAAGTTGGCATCAACTTGCGTTATCTCGTCTTGTAAATGCAGACAATTGCTGGACGAACTTGACTGAATTATTTAAGTTACCATTAATTTTGCCAAAATGTTATTCAATTCGGCTACGGAAGGGTTGTTATTGTTGCCACCTTTTTGCCGTAATACAGAAAAAGTGTTTTCTAAATTGTCTTGATTGAGGGACTTTGTCATTAAGAAATATAAATCACCACCTTCCCTTAAAATTTCATTTGTTAACATAAGAATTGAATTTAGGGTGAGTTTCATTTTGTTTGAAAAGAAAATACGCTTGTTTTGATCTACAAACTCCACCTTTTTTAAATATTCTAAAAAGAACTGAATATATTAATATACTTCATTGTTAATCTGAATTGCAGATCTGTAGCAATTACCTCGATAAAGGGAGCCACTATTAAGACAATCAAAAATTTAGCCATTTTTTCCATAAACTGAGCTGTTGATAAAGCCAATTCTGCGGAACATGTCTTAAATTTTGTGGTTTCAGACGTTGTTTTATTAGCAGCAGAAACAGGCCTGCTGAAAATTTGTGTGGCAAATATTACACGCATTTTTCAAAAGTGTTAGGAAAAATATGTTGCCGTGTTAGTTTTGTGCACATTTTTGTTTTTGCATTTGCTTCCATTTCTTACAATTCCCTAATTACCTGAAAGCTTGCCGTCCCATCCGGGGTTTTTATGTCACATTTTAGCCACCCCTTCCGCAAAGGTTTAATTGAGTGTGGAAAATTATAAAGTCAAAAAACTTTTTGATCGCTTAATTCAAAAAACGGTTTTTTAGCAGATACTTTAAGATTGGAAAAGCATTTTCGGTTAGTCGAGCACATATAAGGGCACAAATATTAATACCAATGCTTTTTAAAATATTAATATTTTCTTTAACAATTTTACTTAAAGAATCTGCAGATAAATCATTTTGGGAAGTAAAATAATTTAGAATGATAGCAAAATGAATGGAAGCAAAAAACACATTTCAATATTTCATAATGTCTTTAATTCGGAATCTAAAAAATTGGTATAAAATCTTTTATTACTGAGTCATTTAACCACTGATCCCAGAGTGGTTTGCCGACACTTGTTCTTAACACAGAATAGAGGTATTGGATTTTCTATTATAGGTACTCCTTCAAAAACATTGATCTTGAAGTACAGAAAAAGGAAGTTCCAAAAAAAGAAAATTAGATATTTTATCCAATAAATAATCTTTAAAAAAAGTACCTTTATTAGCCTTTTTATAAAGAAGTAAGAAATAATTTTAATCTTGATTATTATTTATTAATATTTATTTTTAACATACAAAAATTGAAGTGTCTTTTCTTTTAAAAATGTATATATATATATATATATATATATATATATATATATATATATATGTACATATATATAATACATACATACATATATAAATTAAAAATAAAAATTGAATTTTCTTATAATTGAAAGATCATCAATTTATCATTCGAAAATTTGTCATTAATGAATATATATTTGTTTTTTTTTAATATTTTTGGAATTACATTTTTTGGTTTAGTTAACCTTTTATTTCAAATAAACATAAGAATACTTGTTGATCTTAAATAAATAATAATAATAATAAAATATATTTCTAACTACACTTTTATTACGATATTAAATAGGGCGGTATATATTCGATGTAGATTAATGTATTTTCCTTCGCGCAACTACAAATTAAATATGCTTTGCCCTACACTAGCTTACATAGTCGTATCGGAGCACTGTATTCTTTAATACACAAAAATATTTGAACCAACAATATTCTCTAAGTTTTAAAATTTAAAAAACGAAAACAGCTCACAATGAATAAGACACACAAACACATAAATTGTATTGTATGTGAATATTGTTGTTAACATGAAACCGTTTCTGTACTTAAGCAAAAAAAAAAAGACACGAAGTAAAAATTTTGTTGTGGCTATCGTCTTATACACTGTGATGTTGTGTGTGCAAAAATTTTGTTGTGGCTATCTTGCTGTGTGATGTTCTTGTTATAGTTGTTGGAGTTTAAAACACACATTAGCACAGTGCATACACTGTGACATTAGTTTCTCTTATTTTGTTACGCTCTTTTCTTTTGTTTTGCCTTTTGCCCTTCCTTCCCGCGTCAGAAAAAATTTTGACAAAATATTTGGATAAGTGTTGAGATGCGCATTCTATATGATTTATATTCTTTGGTAATAGCCTTTGATTTTATTTGGTTTGGTTAGAGTACAATTCAACTGCCATAAACTTTGTGGAAATTTGTGGAAACTTTCACTTTTATAATTGCATAAGACCAAATTAAAAATACAATTTATTTCCATGAATATATAATTCTTATATATTCTTTATTATATCTTAAGATTCTTATGAAATGTATAAATAAAGCAATTATTAACATTTGTCTTGCTTTATCAATTAAAAAATATTGATTCATTTCTTAAAAGTAGAGCTTTCATTATTTTAAAATTGTAACATTACTAGTAAAGAAAATGAATATATTATAAATGACTGTTACATCATTAGATTACAAGTTAAACAACTTATTCATCATCGGTAAGCTCCATGAATTGAGTACAAACATCACGGCTACATTCATCCTTACTATTGAAAAGGAATTTGTAATAATACCCATCAGCACATATTACTATAAATAACATAAATTAAATAATTGCTTTTTTTTAGAAATTTAATATACAAACCTGAACTGAATTAGGATCTAAACCAGAGAATTTTACGAAACTCCACTGACTGGAGAAATATTTGGGTACTATTGACAATGACGATTCTTTAGATTTGTTGCCATCCAAATTGAGTACATGTATACTACCATAATCTGATGACACAACTAACATGGTAGATGTATGATTAAAGAGATTTGAAGGAAACAAGATCTTTAGTCATTGCCATTATATACATATTTTCTATTTACTTTTGCTAGGTTGGCAAAATCTATAAACATAAAGATATCATTAATTTTATGACCAACAAATAGCGCCAACATCGACGAACACCGTGAGACATATTTCAATTTTTCTAAATAAAAACAAGTGAAAATAATTTAATTAAATCTTTAAAATATTTTTTGTTTTTTTAATTTGCCATATAGGCCAATACAGTTATTTTCGCTTAATTGAGTCTCTAAAAATGCACGATTTTTGGTGCAATTAAACGGGAAACTCAAGCGATACTCGGTTAATTGATACGCTGACGCAATTAAAACAAAAATCACTTAATTAAGCCAGACGAGCAATAAAGCGAAACATCCACGTGTATAGAGAAAAAGAAATTCATTTTTTTTATTTATTAAGTTAAAAAATAGTGTTAGTTTATTAAAACAAAACAAAAATCAAGTACGTTCATCGTACAATATTTGAAAAGCAACAAAAATTACAAAATTCTATATAAAAAGAGATCAAAATTTAAAATAATTACATTACATATGTGCATGCGAGTGTATATTAAATGTTATAAAAAAAACATTATACATACATACTTAAGTAAAACTATGATTAAAATAATCAGTCATCAACATTTGAATTTTAGATTTGTTGAGGCTTTCGATGATTCGTTTTTCTATATCGTTCCATTTACATGGTGAACAGAAACATGACAAAAATTTTTCTGGTGCAACATAAATGGTTTTAAGTTTGTGGAGAAAAAGAAGCAATTAAGCAGACGAAATCAATTAACTGAAACATTTGTTTGTGTTTTTCGCAATGCGGTCTCATTTTATGAATCAATTAAACGGGAGGCACAATTAAGCGGAACTTAATTAAACGGGTACTTTTGCATAGGAGGTTATACGGAATGATTTCGTTTCATGATTTTTAGTACAATTAAGCGGGAAACTCAATAAAGCGGGGCTCAATTAACCGAAAACAACTGTAATTATGTTTTCAATTGTCAAATTCTATTTCCAACACTAGGTGTGTTTTTTTACTTTTTGGGTAAAGTTCGGTAAATAGAGAGTAAGCAATAATTTCTCTCAATAAGAGACAAATTTACCCAAAAGTACGGGAACGCAAAAAACCAAATATTTTACCCATTCGCATAAAAATATAAAAAAACACAACTTTATGTCACACACACACATATATTGAACATGTACTTTTGCAAAAATAAACGACAATAATTCGACTTATACATGTTAACTAAGGCAAAAATAAACTTTTTTATATAAATATTGAATTAAATTATACTATAAGCCTTTCACTGCAGGTTTATAAATATTTTTTAATTCAACTTTTGAAATTTTTTTAGTTTTCTGAACTTTTCATTTTTCTATTATTTTTTTAAACAGCTGATTATTTGTTTACTTGCACAAACTAGCCCGAAGAAAAAGTACGGGCTATTTCGGGCATGAAGAAGAAGAATGTTACTCTCTCAAATTTTCTCTCATTTACCCAAATTTTGTGTACGGGAACGCTTTTTGGTAAAATTGGGATCCCGCGGGCGCCCAATGTAGAGTAAAGAAACAGACTTACTATGTGTTCAAGTCTAGACCGCAAAAACATGTATTTGCACATGTATGTATGTTAACAAAGTTGTTCCCACATTTTGCAAAGAAATAATGTTAAACATTAGCTGTCAAATTAGACCTTTAAACTCGATTTTTGCTTGAAAAAAGAATTTTTCTCGTTTGTAATTACGCAAAATAAATTAAAAACAGTTTCAAAAGTTCTATGAAAAAAATTAAAAATAGTGTGTTTTTTACATTATATTTATATATTTTTATTACAATACGTGTTCTCCACCTAAAAACATAAACTTGAACATGAACAATATTTTACTGTTACACTGCCGACGCTGGTTATGTTTGGATATAATTGTTGTACGTGTAGACGGGGGGTAGCGATGCGCGCTGAAAAGGATAGCTTTGCGAATGGTCTACAACCACGGTGACCAACTCTACAGTTTAAGAAGTGGCTACATTTAAAATAATTATTGGATAGATGTTTAAAAATATTGAAACTTTCCTTTTTACTCCAAAAACTGTTTTTTTTACTTTTATGTCAAATTAAAATTAGTAAAACTATTAAATCTTGTTTGGTATTTATTTACATATTTTAAAGATAATTTGCTGAGATACACTTTAAACAAACATACATAGTATATGTACTACCGTATTTATAAAAAATTAAATTGGTTTATAAAGTGCTTATTTGTTATAAGTATTTCTATAATTGTCAAATAAGCACGAAATAAAACTACTTAATTTTTTATGAATACGACAAATAATTTTTAATGTAAAAAATAGGGTAAAATTGTTTATGAAAATGTTTTATTGAAAAGATATGTATGTCATCCAACTGTCTCCATCCGATTCAAACAGTAATGCTATAAACACAACAAAGGCTATCGAACACACGACTACAAAAATCGCTAGCTGCGAAAGTAGCCAAGTAGCCAGCTACTTAATTATAATAACGACTACAGCTACAAAATAAACATCTGTTTTGACACGTTGAACATAACCTAAACAAAATATATTTTTTTGTAAGTGAAATTGTGAGGAAATAAAAAACAACAAATGTATAAAGAAAACATAAAAATTTAAGAAACTAAAAGGGCAATTAAATAATAAATTAAAAATGAAATAAAAACTGATGTATATAAATGAAATAATTAAATGAAAACTAAACAAAAAATGTAAAGAAATGATTATATATGTTCAGTGGTGCAACTTAAATTTTTTTCGCATTTTTAATGCATATATATCATATATTGCGTTTTTAAACACCTTTTTCATGCATTTTATTGTATTGGAGCACTAAACTGTTTATTGTCGCCAAGAAAAATAGAAATTAGCCTAAGTTGGCTACGGGCTACAAAAGTAGTCGTGTGTTCGGTAGTCGTGTTGCCGCTAAAATAATTATTCTCATATGCACACATGTATTCTATTTTTGACAGCTTGTAGTCGACGGTCGGTAGCCTTGGTTGTGTTTATAGCATAAGCAGTATTTTTTTTATTAATTTTCAGTAAATTGTATGGTAACACAAAAAAATTATAACATTGTTTACAAAAAAGTGTGAAGTGAAAATTATCTCCTTTATTTGTTGTATTTTTTTTGCAAGTATACCACAAATATTTAATTTGAAAATTATTTTATTTTAAATATTTAAACTTTTTTTTTACAGAATACAATTTTTTTTAATTGTTGCTTTAAGTTCAATATTTTATTTTTTTATGTTTTTTTCTGCCATATTTATATAAGCCTTCCAGATTTTTGAAAACAATAAAAACATTTAAAATGTAAACAGGTGGCAACATTTTACACGTTTATTTGCAAATAGTGTCGTTATTCACGACTTGTTATCGTGAGTTAACGGGGGTTTAGACGGTAATAGAAGTCGTACGACATGTCAAATTTTTGTGTAGAAGAGAATGAATAGTATCGTGTAAACTTGATATGTAATGAGAGCTTATGACATTGAGAGAAAATACGATGAAAATTTGACAGTCGTACGGCTCTCTTTGTTTTTTGAAATTTTTCAAAAAACCATCACATTTCATTAGATCTTACTTACTTACTTAGCTGGCCATAACAACCCGTTAACGGGTTTCGGCCTGCTTCAGCACTAGTCTCCAGGCGCTTCTGCTTAGCGCGCGCCTTCTCCAGTTGGTCACACCAATCGATGACAGGGCTTCATCAACCTGGTCCTTCCAACGTAAACAGGGTCGTCCTCTACGCCGACGTCCAGTGACCTTTGCATCGAAAACTTTCTTCGCTGGAGCAGATTCTTCCATCCGAACAATGTAGCCGAGCCAGCGTAGCCGCAATCAAACAAAAAACTTGCGAACTTGTCTGCATTTGAAGTTTTTCATTGTTTATTAATATTCGTTTTTAACTTCTGCTTTAACTGCGACTGTTTAATTTTTTAAAAGTCAAAGTCGAAGCAGCAGTCAAAACAATGGTAAGTTTTTGAAGTTTTTAAACGCTGTTATAAATGAATTTGCAAATGCAATGCCTTATTTATCATAGAACACTTAAAAATATAGTTTAAAAGTTTTTCAGCGACATTTTCATTATTTTTAATAAATTTAATGAAAAAAAACAAAACTTAAAAATTTTTTTTTGTTAAAAAATTAAAAGTACTTTTTATTTCTTTATAGCAGATTAGTATTTATAAATTGTTCTTAAAGTAATTAAATTTTTAGATGAAATTTTATATATAAATCTTAAAAAAAATTCATACAACTGCAGATACTGCTACTTACACGTACAGCAGTGTAATTATCATTTTCTCACCAACACAACAACATTTTTACTTTTGAACAGGCCTGGTTCATGGTGGAATTACTTACAAGGTGGTGTTGCCAACCCAGCTGGGTTTTTTTTTTTTGGTCATACCGGTCCTGTCAAAAGTTTTGTTTATATTTATGTTTTGTTTACATTTTGCTTTGTGTGTATTCGTGTTTTTTGTTTTGGTGTAGAGACATATATGTTGTTAACAATACACACACACACTTGTGACATGTGCTTTTTTAATTCACCATACCTGCTTTTGACATTAAAGAGCTGAAAAAACAAATTCCCCGTTGTTTTTGTACTATATTCACCTGCCACCACCTTGTAAGTAATTTCACCATGGCCTGGTTTATAACAAGATAGCCACACAAAATTATTAGCGTACACACAACCTCACATTGTATAACAAGATACCCTGTAGGAAGTCAAACACATTATTAAGTAATTTTAAATTGGTTTCAAAATAAGCATATCTAGTTGATTTATTGACTATTTTCCTTGTCGCAAACTCACTATTTTAACATGGGCATGTCATAGGCGGTAGTCAATTGTCCACCTTTGCATGACTTTTAAATTGGCTACTAACTACTTATTTTTCAACCAATTTGTAGTTAATTAAAAAATTTGCTATTAATAACCAGTTTATAATAAATTATTTACAATCCACTTTGGAATTTCTTTTTTATTTGCATTAAATTTAAATTACAGTTTAATTTAAATTTAAATTTTGTACAGTTCATAGAAAATTAAGAATTCGAATTATTTTTTGCTTTACTAACAGAAATGTTATGAAAATGACGTTTTTTAATTACAGCTAAGGCGTTGCGTAATTCTTTGTGTGGGTCATTACAGATTGGCCGAACCGCTTTCATTAACGCTTCAAAAAATTTTTCATAATCCTTCAAGCGTTTTTTTCCATGAGTACCATCAATATTTATTGCGAGAATCAATTCCGAAGATATAATTGTCGTTAATGTTTTGGGCAATTTCCCTTTCAAAGATAATTTCATAGCATTGGTCTGCAAAAAAAAGGTAGTAAGAGTTTAAAAAAAGTGATAAAAATAGAGAAAGATAAGAACTTACATAAATTTGTAGATTTTCATCACTTATTTTGTCATTGAGTGTTTTCAACTCCTCCACAGTGGTTATTGGAAAAACATTCCTAATTGCCACATTGTTTTTTTCCTGGCGAACAAGACTTTCGGTAACAACTCTTTGGACAGACAATGCTGCCATTATAGTCTCATTCTGAGCTTGAATTATATCTTTGATCTCCTTAATTTGGGCTATAAAAGTTTATATGAAAAACATGATATTTTTTAAATAAAAAATATTTTAATCTTACATGTTATTTCTGCAAATTTCGTATCAAATTGTTTCAAAACTTCAAGCGAACATTGGCAACACGCCTTATCGTCATTTTCTTTTTCATTATCTGTTAAATGACAATATAAGTAATTAGGCACACTTTTATAATATCACAAGATACTTACTAATAGTGCTCACATAGATGCGCTTCATAATTGCTAGATTTATTTTGCTTTTTTAATTTTTGATATTTTAACTAAAAAAATATATATATTAATTATTTAATTTCTTTTACATTAAAAAAAATTAAATTAAGTATTGTTAACATACACATAGATTTTATTTCTTCAAATTTTAATAGCACCCGTGCAATAATGGAAGCAAAATTTTTTTGTCCCCTTTAGGTAAACCAATGAGCTTGCATTCAATTTTAGTTTTTTCAAATATTTCTTCATCACCTAGACAGTTCGCATCAACAACACACGTTCCCAAAATTGAAAGAGAATCAAATGGCTCACTGAAATAGTTTTCGATTGCTTTAAATTTTTTTCCTATAATAAATCCTCCCCCTGTCTCAATAAAACCCGTTATTAAAATAGGAATGAACGGATGAATGGCACACAAATTATTAGGAACCTTTTTGGAAAAGAAGTATTGTTTCATTGTGAGACTTACTATTTCATCATGTTTTCGATTGAACATTTCTTCCTTTTGTGTAATAATCATATTTTCAAATTTCAAATTGTTGGATATTTGTTGCAAAACTTTTGATGGTTTTTTAACATATCTTTTTAAAGTTTGAAGATAATTTTCAAACGGATATGCTGAGAAGTTTGTAAGTGGGCCATATTTGTTAACACATTCACTCAGATGCAGCAGACTATGTATATTGTAAGTCACGCTGTTCTGCCCGAAAATAATAGGAAAATTTTCAACAAAAATTTCAAGAATAATTTGGGCGTTCTGTATATTTTTTTGGTATGTTCTTGGGCATGATAGAAATCTGCAAGCACAATGCAGTAATAAAAATTCGTAGAACACATCTTCATGTATTCGATCTTTAAGAACAATAATTCCCGTATACAGTAAGAACTGCCTGAACTCAGATGCCTTCCAATAAAATATTTCATCTAAACCTCTGGGAGTGCGAGAAAATTCTTTTGGAATATTTGTTTTGAGTTCACTCAAATGATCAGAAATATCACTTCTAGTGCCTTCGGTCGTATTAAAAATACATTTATTTGTAATAATCCGAATAAGAAATTTTCTTATCACTCCCAGGTCAACGAGATGCATCGGATCGAGTGGCACCTGACTTACCATTCCTATATTAAGTTTCTCAAATGGACTTTTTTCTTTATAAAATTTTTTTGTGTGGTGTTCTGGATATTTTCTGCATGCAAAATCGCTGTCAGAAATAAGCACCCCTGATTTCGTAGAATAAGTTAAAACGCCGTCAACTTTTTTTGCAATTTGATTGCATTTTGTGTATCCATAGCGGGAGGTGTGACTTAGGACGCCACACGCGAAAGCTCTTGCCGGCGTATCCCAAATTATTGCCCTGATTTTTAGTGCAGTGGTTTTTTCCTCAAATGTTAGTCCATCTCGCATTAAAATGTCCAGTTCCTGAATGAACTCATGAAGGAATTCTTTAATATTGTTAGGCTTGCTTCGGCCTAAAAAAACTCCTACCGGAAAAACAGAAAAGTTTGTAATATTGACGACCTTTATCAAAATTGGCCACAATTGGGCTTTTGAACTTTTAAACAATGGAAGGCCATCAATATTAATATCGACCAATATTTCGTCACAGTCTTTAAATAAATGCGAAACTCTTTTTAATTGTTTAAAAATTCCAAAATGGGTATATAACCCAGAAGAAATTTGTGAGACAATTAAACAATCACTTTTCTTGAAAAATGCATTAGCACTTAATGGCACATCTAAGCCTTCTTCTTTTAAAATTGCTAAGAGTTCATCAAAACTTTTACGTGATGGCTTATTTTTATACCATTCCTGTAATTTTTCACGCAAGGATTGCTGTTTTACATTACAATTAAAATAATTTATTTGCACATCATCGACACAAAAATTGTTTGCACTTGCAACTTCTACCACTTCCATTATTGCAGGAGCACTTTCTTCACAATTTTGTTTTCTTAATTTCTGTACATATTTTTCTTCTTCTGCTTTTATTTTTCGCATTAAATGCCTTTTACTGTACATTTTAAAAAAATTAATAACTATTTTATAATATAACAATACCACTTCTAATCTCTCAATATATTTACTTGGTTTTATCACGTTTGGTAATTTTATTAAAACAAACAAGAACGTATATTTAAGGCACCCTTACACGACATGTTTTTTAAGTTTAAAATACATACGTTTTTTTTGTGTTTGTCAAAATTAGTCAATTTACATAAGGTTTATAATTTTTACTCACAAACGTATATGTACAATTACATATGTAAATAAATACTGTTGTCTACAACAGCTGATGTGCTTAAAAATTTTTAAATTAAAAATTTGGTCTTGTGAAACTGATCGCTCGTTAAATTTATAAAAATTGTGTTTGTTTTGGATAAAAGTGTTTGGTCGTAAAATGGATGCAAAAAATAAAAAAATTGCTTTGTGTAGTGTTATTTCAATTATAGCTGTAATGAAACTTAAGCGAAAAAAAGAAAAGAAGATTCGAATTGGTCGCTCTGTTTGGAGTCAAAAATGGTTGCTACACAGGGATTCTGGACTTGGTTTTACCTCAATGCTTATGAATGAGCTTCGCTTAGAAGATCCAAAAGCTTTCCAGAACTTTACAAGAATGTCATATACGACCTTTTGTGAGTTGGTGGAAAAAGTGTCTCCCTATATTTCAAGACAGGACACAGAAATGCGTGAAGCAATTTCACCTAGTGCAAGGCAATATAATTTCTAGTGAGTGTTTGGTCTTGGAAAATTTTTATCGTTCCTTTATTTTAGATTACTTTTAACTCTAAGATTTCTGGCCACTGGAGAAAAATTTCAACAGTTGTCATATGATTTTCGGATATCTGCATCCACCATCGGGATAATAATTCCAGAAACAATCAAAGGCATTTACTCCTCTTTAAAAGACGATTTTTTTAAAGTAAGTACAATATGCGATGTACTGAAACTATGTTGATATAATACATATGTCAATTATTCACAAACGTGTGTTATTAGGTTCCTGAAAATAAAAACAAATGGAAAAGGATTGCTGACGAATTCGAAAGAAAATGGAATTTCCCTTATTGCTTAGGAGCCATAGGTAAGGCTTACATAACATTTAAATGAAAAATTATAAACTAAAACCCATTTTGTTTATCCAGATGGTAAACATATAGCTATCCGGAGCAGAAAAGAATATGGTTCATTTTACTACAATTATAAAGGATTTAACAGCTTGATTCTGTTAGCTGTAGTAGATGCAAATTACAAATTCTTGTACGTTAATGTTGGGTCAAATGGGAGAGCAAATGATGCAGCTGTTTTCAACGAGTCATCACTATGTGAAGGCATTCAAAAGAATATTTTTGATTTCCCTCAGGATGTTGAACTACCTGGTATGAATAAGACGGTACCATTTGTGTTTGTTGCCGATGACGCGTTTCGCTTAACATCACGAATTTTAAAGCCGTATGGTGAAAGGTCAATAAACAATAACAAAATTTTCAACTATAGATTGAGCAGATCTCGTCGAGTTGTTGAAAATGCTTTCGGAATTCTAGCCAATAAATTTCAATTGTTTCAAAAAGAAATCGATTTGTCTGTTAAAAAAGTGGAAAATATAACATTGGCTGCGTGTGCTCTACACAATTTTATTCGAACACGAGATGGTTTCGACGATAAGTGTTTAGATTCCGAAAACACTACATCTATTAATATAGAAAATGGATCTTGGCGAAAAGAAGTCTGAAAAGTTAGACACGCTTACTCAGAATATTTTAATGGAAAAGGATGCGGTCAAAAAATTCAATTTTTAAATGCAAAAGCTTGATGTATATACATATATAAAAGATAAGAATACATATGTACATATAATTTACATTTTATTTCATTTAATAAATTTCAAATCATTAATTACAAAAATAATATATATAATATTTTAATTAAAATTAAATAAATATTGTAATAATATGTAAAAGGCAAGTATATAATTGAAATTTTAAAAATAATTTAGTCTAATGATTATTAATAATTTATTTATATTCAACCTCTTGACCAGAATTAATATATTTTAAATGAATTTAAAATGATTTTTATTTTAAAGGAGAATCAACATCCGTGATGGATTCTCCTTTAATTTAAAGTTCATTTTAAAACTGTCTAAATTCATTTAATATAATTTTATTCTGACCAAGAGGCTAAATATAATAAAATTATTGGAAATTAAAAAAATTCTCTTTTGAATTTGCCATTCTTTGTTTTTTTTTTGCTTTATATATTATACTTGTAATATTTTCTTTTAACTCGTCTTTGATGTCAGGGTCTTTGATTTCTGACAGTTCTGTTTTAATGTATGTAGTGTGAAAACGATTCGTCTTGCTCATCAGGCAGCGATGTTTTCTCTGAGGCAAGTTTCTGTAACACAGATGTTGCGGCCGAAAGAATGTCGTTTTCAGTGTTGGCACTGTTGGGCTGTAGCGTGCTTTTCGTAGAACATTTCTTCGTTTGAGGTTCTTTGCACTCAAACGGCTGTGATGAATCTAAAGATGAGTCAAGAGATAGTTGGGTCTGCTAAAAGGAAGCAAAAAAAACTAAATAATGGATTAATACATGGTATTAATTTTTTATACGTTTAGATTACAGCCTCCTTTTCTTATTCTAATAAAATCATCTAAAAAGCTTAGCTCTTGAAACCAATATGCCGACGGCACATAATTCTCTTCCACACCAGAGCCACTTTTTTTTCTTTAACTTTTGCCACTTCTCTCGTGTACTGCCCACGCAAATACACCATCTTACTCTGCAAGAATATTAACAGAAATTTAATAAAACTATTTAATATCATATAAACTTACCTTTATATCTGTGACTCCGACATCAAACTTCAAAGATTTCAGCTTTTCCGCTATTTCAGCAAAAGCACTGTAGCGTGCATGCTTGTTGTGGTAAAATTTATCCTTCGGATTATATAGGCATTCATATTGCTGCCACAATCGCACCATCTCCAGCACAGATTCTTTTGGCCAATCGTACTAAAACCGCCACAGAAGAAATGGATAGTTCGAACAAACATTTAAATTTACAATAACAAACTTACCTTTATACAAACGTTTTCCATATTTTCATAAACAAATTAAATTTATACTGCATTTACACCAAACTCAAATCAACTAATTATCAGATTTCAATTGAAATCTAGTCGTTTTTTACTTGATTTCCCATATAAAACAAAATCTACTTCGTTACTTGATTTCGACAAAATCTAGTTAAAATCTAGTGTACTTTCCGATGCAACTCTGTGTTTTTTCTAAGTTGTACTAAAAAATACAAAACTATAGTAAGTCGGGATTTACAATGTGGAAATTGAAGGGCAGAAATTTTTCAATTCTCTTTTGCTCTTGCCTAAAACTTTTACCATATAGAACTTAGAAGACAAACAGAAGAAGCAAAAACTACAAAAGTGGAAAAACAAAAGGCAAAATATCCTGTACAAACATTTGTGTACTACATTCTTCACATTTTCGTCACTATTTCTACAAATTTCTGTCTGTCGTTCAATTTCTACATTGTAAATCCCGACTAAGAAATTGACAATTGAAAAGAGCCCCATAAAACGAAAACAAAAATAAATTCAAGATTTTTGCATTATTTTTTATTGAATGTAGAATAATCAAAAGAAAAATTGTTTTATTTATTTATTCTTCTATTGAATATAAAATAATAAGAAAAAACATTGTTTTATTTATTAATTTTTTTATTTGCTTTTATTTTTATGAAAATGAAATCCTGCTAGTTGTCAAAAAATGTCGGTGTAAACACTATAGATTTTCAAAGTGATTTCAAATTAAATTAACTTGATTTGAGTTTGGTGTAAATGCACTATTAGAAAATTTTCAAATAAAAATCAAATTAAAATTGTAGGCACAAAATTTATAAACAATAAAATATTTTATACATAGACATTTAATAGCATATGTGTGTACATACGAAATTAGAGCATGCTCTAATTGAAATTTTGTCATAAGACTTTCTTTGTGTTTTTTACACAAGTAATGTTTTAGAAGTCACACACGACATGTAACTGTTTACTCATGTAAAAGTTGACAGTAACAGTGTAAAATACATGTCGTGTAAGGGTACCTTTACAGAACAATGTATTTTACAGTTGAAGTCTTTTTTATTTTATTATTTCTTTAATTTTTTTAGTTTTTTCTTTTATTGAATACTGACGTATAATTCTATGCAACCTGTTTGGTTACCACAACAAAATTGCACACACAACAATACAGCTGATTTTAAACTTTTTGAACTGTCATTTACTTCATCACTGTGCCGTCTAACACGGCAAGGATAAAAGGTGAAATTTTCCTAAAGTAATTGTTACCAGCTGAATCTTTATATTCCAAAACTTGTTTCAAGTATTTATGCCGTCTATTAAATTTATAGAATACTGCCAAATTTTTAAAGATACAAACAGCTCGTTTTTTGCACAAATTCTTTGTTCTACATAAAACGTACGTATTTGTTTTAATATTTTCAGATAATATATCGAAAGAAATGCATTAAGAAATAAGTTGAAGACTTAGGCATTTGTAAAGAAAAGTAAATTCCGCTAATCGCCCATGTGCTATAAATCGTAATTCGCCTAATACTGGCATCTCGCTTTGAAATCACAAGCTTTTCGTTTTGTGAATTGTAAGTGATTTTGTATATTTTCATAAAAATAAATTTTTAGTTAGTCGGGATTTACAGTGTAGAAGTTGCAAGGCAGAAATTTTTGAAATTTCTTTTGCTCTTGCCTAAAACTTTTATAATGTAGTACTTAGAATTAGAAGAACGTTTCCTAGCATAATTTCTTACGTTGAGCTCAATATGTTTTTGAAAATAAATATTTTCTTTGCTGACACTGGCTTTACAAAACAGAATTCATATTCCTATTATTAAAATCTCGGTATTCACTAATATATTATTTAGTCTGTTTGACACAGATTGTTTGATTTTCTGCATATTCTTACGAAAATTTTATTAATTTGAAATTCAGCTTGTAATTTAATTTTTTATATCATGCAATTATTGCAATTTTTCCCCGATAGGTACAATTTTGAAAAATACTTAAGTAACTCTTAATTTAGAATTCATTATTAAGCAATTTTTTTAAACTCTAATTCCCCTAAATGTAAAATTTGTATGCTTTGTCTTTTAATTTGTTTTTTGCTTTGACGTTTCTATCAAATTGACAATAACTATTGTACAATAGTTCAAGAAGGAGCTTCATGAACCATTCTCGGGAATTTCCCCAATTTCACAACATTTACTTTTAAGCGTTTTCAAGAGTACCCTTATTATTCAATAGATTATACATTAGCCATTATTTTGATAAAAACAAATTTGGTTATACAAGTAAATTCTTCTAACATATGTAAAAATTTGTAAAATATGCCATACAATCTGAAAAAACTTGAAAAATGTAAAAGTATGTATTTATGACGAAGTATGCAAAAATATGCCGTAACAAATAGGGGTTAAACGTCGTAGTTTATTATAAAATAAATTAATATTTTGCTTATTTTGTCAGAAACAAATATAAAAATCATAATTGCAATTTAACCGGTATGGCTAAAAATTAATTATAAATTATTCAGATATGTTCTGAAAAACGAATAAGAGCGAAAATAGAAATCTAATATTTTAAAATGTGGGAATCTTTTAAAACTTTTTTTTAAATCATGCGCTTAATTAATGTAGCATCATTCTTTATCAAAACTATAGAATAATTTGCGCAATTCAGTTTTATTTGTCTTTGACTCGATTTTAATTTCACTCGAATTAGTTTTTCAGAACCCGATTGATATTTTTTAAAATAAAAATTCCATTATATTATAAATTAAGTTTTACATTTATTTTGAAAACAAAAAATTCACAAAATGTAAGAAAATTGCAGCTAATTAACCCATGCAAATTCAAATATGGTGTTTTTTGTCAGACATAAAAAACAAATTCATTTGAAATTTTTATTAACTTTGGTTTTATTTCAGGCACATACATACATATACAGTGACTCTCAAAACTCTTGGTACCCACCATATCAAAATAGCTTTTGCTTGAATTTCTTCATCAGGTAGGCGTTATTGTGAAAAACAAATTTTTGTAGTATTCTTTTATATATCCTTTATTAGATCGTATGACCAAAAGAAATTATATTTTTCAAATATTTAAGACATAAGCTAAAAAGACAGAGTAGACTCTAATAAAGAGCCACAAAAGTCTTGGTACCTTTTACAAATATGTACAATCCTGCAAAAATACTACCCTGGTTCATATGGGAATTAACCTTTATTAGACGCTTTCATTGCTTTGCATTAAAAAAAGTGTGTTATTGAGTTTTAAAGCAAATCAAAAAGTTCTTGTAGGTAAAATCGGTGGAATATTTTATCACTAATATGTCTAGAAAAGAATTGACAATAGAACAACGAGAAATAATAATTAATTGCCATCAGCAGGGTAAATCCTATACTGATATTGCAAAAATAATTGGAAAATCAAAATCAACCGTACAGAAAGTGATTAATCGCTTTAAAAACGAAAAAAAGAATTGAAAATAAGCCCAGAAGTGGACGACCTGCAAAGCTTACTACTTATAAGGGAAAAAAGAGTAGTAATATCTATGGTAAAGAAAAACCCATTTGAAAGGGCAACAAAAATATCGTCAGATCTATAAAGGTTTTTAATAAAAATATTTCAGCCGAAACAGTTGGCAGGGTCATTAAAAGTGCAGGATTTCAATCACGAGTAGTTCGCAAAAAGCCGTTTGTAAGTGAACTAAATAGAAAAAACACCTAGAATTTGCACAAAATTTTAATAATAATTTTTAAATAAAGAATTTGATTTCTCGGACGAGTCAAAATACAATATATTTAGCTCTGATGGAAAGCAACGCGTATGGCGGAAAACAGGAGAAGATTTGAATCTGTGAAACATGGAGGTGGAAGCGTGATGGTATGGGGGTGCCGCAGGTGTTGGCAATTTCATCAATTATGACTAAAGAGGTTTATTTAAATATTCTTTAAAACAATTTACATCAAAGTGCTCAAAAAATAGGGCTTTTAGACCGATTTTACTTTCAACAGGACAACGATCCTAAACACACTGCGGGTATTGTTAAAATGTGGATCATTTACAACACTCCTCATATCCTTCAAACTCCTCCCCAAAGTCCTGATCATAATCCCATTGAACATTAGGATTATTTGGAAAAACAGATCAAAAAACATCAAATAAAGAACAAATCTGATCTTAAGGCAGCTCTTCTCCAAGAACGGGAAAAAATTTCACCGGAGCTGACCGAAAAACTTGACCATTCTATGCAAGACCGCTTAAAATCAACTATTCAACTGAAAGGATACCCAACGAAATACTAACTATGCGAAACCTTTAAAATTTAACAAATAACTTTTTCGTTTTCTTGAATTTTTGCAATACTACCTTAATTTTTGAGACTGAATTTTATTGTGTTATTTTATGTTTTATATGTTTTTTTTACTAATTTTAGTTAATAATGTAAATATTTTTGGACTGCTTATTTTTTATAACTGCAGAATGAATAAAAATTTTTAGTTATTTTTTAATATAACCCAAAAATTTTTTGTTTTATGACTTATATTAGCAATTCTAAGGGGGTACCAAGAGTTTTGAGACTCACTGTATATAATTTTTATTTTAGTTTAATATAAGTATACATATATATTATGTAATACAGTAGAATCTCATAAATTCGAATCTTCACAAATTCAAACCATCCAGAAATTAGAACCTGGATTGGATATCTAAAATTAGAACTACAGGTTCTAATTTTTTAATGTTTTGTATTTTATTTTTGTGATTTCACTACAAATTATTTTTCTGTCATTAAAATTAAAAAAAAAAGGAAAACACCGTGGTGTGTACAAACTGGTCATAAGGGTGTGAAATTTCATTTGTTTGTACAAATTTGGGTCCGTTGATAGCTCAAGTACAAGGTGATGTGTTATTTGATACATACTGATTTTATGTTAAAAACCAATTCAGTACAAAATATGTATGTAAATAAAAAACTGTTTGAAAGTTTTTCTATAAATTTAATATGTTGAATTAATAAAATCTTAATAAATAAAAATTGTTTTGTCTTAACCCTTAAAAACCCATGGATGCGGATTTTGTTTAAAAAATATATGATATGTAATATTATAATTAAAACATTACTGTGTACTTAAATTTTAGAAGAAAAATTTTTTAAAAAGGTATTTTGAAAAAAAGTGGTTGTATCTTATAAGATACACTAGGCACTCCCCCTATTATAAATTTCAAAGGAAAGTACATATTAAAAACATACATAAATGAAACAAATTTTAGTTTTTATATTATTTTTATTCAGTAAAAGTGAAAGAAAACAATTTAACATTTTAATAATTCATACATACATTAAGAAAAAATAAAAATAATAAATAATCATACAATTCAGTACATAAAAAAATAAAATAATACATAAAATTATTTAGTAGTGATGGTAACGATAAAAACAATTTTTTTCTGAAGTTAAACATAAATTTACCTTACATTTAGTGCAGAACATTCTTGTTTGTCCTGTGCAATTTGGTAGTTTGCATCTCCCTTTTTTGTCCATCGTAGTCCAGTGGTCCACCATATCTAGTCTGGTGTCCTTGGGAGGTCCTTTTTGAGAATTTGGTTTTCGACCACGCTGGAAAGAAGCTCTTGTGTTGCAAGAAAACAAAGCGTCAGCTACTTCCAATTTAAAATCAATTAGTCGCATTTCCTGTACTTTGTTCTCTTTATTTATTCGCCTGTGTAGTATCCAAGCATTTACACAAGTCATATCAAGGAGATGATAAAATAGTCGATTGGTCCACTTTCTGCTTTTCATCAAGATTTTGTGGCGGCTCATTGAGCTGTCCATTAAATCAACTCCTCCCATATGACAATTATACTCCTTTATAATTTGAGGACACGGAATATTTTTTATTGTTTTTTCTTTTTTGTCAAATCTTTTTATTGTTACAGGTTCCTCCTCTACATTTTTACTATCCAATATAGGTTTAACCCCAACGTAAGTCGAAACCAGGTTAACAATTTTGTTGTCTTTCCATGACAATGATGTTAGGTCCATACCATAAATATTGCAAATAAATTCCTGACTCGTTCCTCGTTCATATTTCATTATGACTTTCTCATCAGGAAGCTTACAATTTTTGATTCGGTTTCGCCGAATGGTACCTACTGAAAGTATACCCTGTGAACGCAAATATACCAACAACGGTATTGTATAAAAATTGTCAAAGAAAACTATATAGTTTTTAAATCTGGGAACTTCGCGAAGTAGCCGCACAACTATGTTTGCAGAAGGTTGAAGGTCCGGTTCTCCATCAGCACAAATTTCAGTTGATCCACTATATATTTCAAATTTATACGCGTATCCCATTGTATCACACATTACATAAAATTTAAATCCCCACTTTTTTGGTTTATTAGGCATATATTGCTTCATATAACAACCAATTTTCGAAGAGCACATTTGCTCGTCCACACACAGCCTGCTCAATTTTGGAACGGAGGCAAAACTTTTATTGAGAGATTCCACAATTGGTCGGATCAAATAAAGTCTATCACGATTAGGATCATCTTGAGAGGGTTTTTTATCTTTATCATTGAAATGTATATTTTCTCGAATTTTTTCGAAGCGTGTCCTGTTCATTTGATTTTTTATAACATTAATGCAACGGTCCTCTTTTTCAGACCAATAATCTCGAGAATTTGGATGCTTATAGTAAGACATATAAAAGAGAATTCCGATAAATTTACGTAGTTCAGATATGTTAAAATTGATGTTATCTATTCCCGAATATTTTACAGACTCGTTAACTATATGTTCCTCCAAAGATTTTGGAAACAAATGACACCAAACTTGGTATGGGGTTTCCAATAATTTAATATTTTCTGGAAGACTTATATCTCCCCCAAATTTAACTTGCTCCTCTTTAAATTGGAGGTTGCCTTTTTTCCACAAAACTCTTTCAAATTCTGAAGATTTGGAATTTATATTTACACCACTGAATTGAGAGGAAAATGAAGACCAAACATTTGTAGGACAAGACGAAAAGGTAGAAGGCGTTGAATTGAGCTCCTCTGATTGTTCATAATTTGCATCTATGTCATTGTCATCATTTATCATTTTGACAAAAGAGTCATGTATGGATCCTTCAAGATCAATTTCTTCCTCAGTTTCAGAGTCGAGACTTTTTTCCTCAATTAGTTGCATTTTAGCTGTTCCCTGTATTTCCTTGCTCTCCTTTTCATCATTTTCTAAGGGTTCGAGTAAATCATCAGTGTCAGTATCACTTTCGTCTGTGCTATTGTAAAAAAAATCTTCGCTATTGCATAACAATTCGCACACTTCTTCATCCGTCAACTTTGCTCTTTTGCTAGATCTTCTAAACCCTGACATACTTATAAAAATATTCTTCCCAAAATCAATCAAAATAAATAAAAAATCAAATATCGATTACACAATACACAATATATGCTTAAAAACAGTCAACCTGTTTCTTCAAAGCACAAACTATGAATGAGAATTAGCAATGAATCAGTAGAAAATTAAAATAGAAACGAATTTCAAGTTTAGAGGAGAGTGCTCAGTGTATCTTAGAAGATACAACCATTAAATGAACATTTGTGGCAAGGAATCGAAATATATTTTTTTCTAATTAATTCATATCGGTTATAGACATATTTTGAAACAACCTCATATTTTTTTTGTATTTCAATTAGTAATCTGGTTCGATTTTTTAATATTTCAAAGCACCAAACTTATCGAATTTTGAAAAAATAAATTTTTCAATGTTGATATTTAATAAAATATAGAATTCAATAATTTTTAATCAGAAATATTTTTTAAATAAAAGGTTGGTATTTTCTAAATGAGTTCTGATTTACTTTATTTTATTTACTTCTAAAATAGATCCCTGGGAATTTTTTCTTTGGTTGTATCTTTAAAGATACTGTGGGCATTTAAGGGTTAAAGAAAAAAAATTTTTTTTTCAGAAATTCGAACTGCCCGATGCACCAATTGGTTCGTTCTAATTTGTGAGATTCTACTGTACATATGTATATATTTAATTAATACTTTGTACTACATGTTAGAAATTTTTTATATCACATTTTGTGAACCATATCTATGGCATTTTGACAAAACAATTTAAAAAGTTGAAAAAAAATGTTGTTAATGATACAAAAATGCCACAGATATAATCTTATGATTATAAAAAAAATATCTTTATCTTATAAAATAGAAATATTAAAAATCAGTCAAAATTTTTATAGTAACATAGTAACTTTTCATGAAGGAAATTGATTTGTTTTTAATGTTCATAAAGTTTTTGTTCTGAGTGTGTTTATAAACAAAGAATTATATACATATATAATACTGATTAATTGAGGTATGTCAGGATCGCCACACCATTTTTTATAAAATACTCTTTGTGACATGGAGGAAAAGTAACCTTGATTGGCCATGAATGTGTTAAAAGTAAAATTGCTGGAGAAAAAATTTGAAAATCCTTATTAATATCCTTATATGTACATATAGAGTTTGAATTTCAAAATCGAAGTAGGCAGACGTATTTCACTTAAAAATATAAAAAAAAATCTAAAGAAAAAATAAAAAATTGTTTTTCTCTATAAATTAAAAAAAAAAAATTTCATTACTTTTGAAATTTGAATATTATAAAGAATTTTTTGTTTAAAATTCTTCATTGAAAATGAAGAAAAAGGATATTCCACCTAACCAAAAATTGAAAAAGCCCCCGGATATTTTTTGGGACTATTCTACACCGGTTACAAATTCATCACAATCAACTGTTTGTCATGGAACATCCTTGTCTGGTACTTTTAACAAAAACGAATCTTGTTCATCATTGTGCGTGGAAGATGACATTACTGATATACTTCCAAGTATGGATGCTTCGCTTTCGAACAACAATAATCAAAAAGTTTTGGCAAATAAGCGTTCAGGTTATTTATCTGAAGATGAAATTTCAGATATAGCAAGAATCTCAGGTGATGATATTGATTTTGATGAAGTTAAAAATAAAAAATTTAAAAGGAACTCCAAAGGAGATTTGAAAATAGACTTATCTAATTTACGACAAGCAAATTCTGATCAGAGATCTAGTTGCAGTCAAAATAGATTTGCACTTTTAGATAATTTAAATGTAGAACCAAACACAATTACTAATAATGTAAAAAAAATCCGGTAACGTTAAAGGAAAAGGGCGTAAAACATTTTTGTCCACCTATATTTTTGTACCGTGTTAATATTAAAAGCTTGGTTGATCAACTTAAGACAAAAGGTCTTGATTTTAAAATTATTAATAAGAGTAATCTAAAAAGCAAATTGTACTTGAAAGATGTATCGGCACATACGGAAATGATGAAGCTGCTTAGAGAAAAAAATATTGAGTCTTATTCTTTCACTCCTTCTGAGTTGAAACGTCATTCGTTGGTTTTAAGAGGGCTTTACTTTGATTCTGATATTAAAGAGATTCAGGCTGATTTAGATAAATTAGCTCCCGATACGGTCTACTCCGTTTCAAAATTTAAAACATCTTTTTCAAAGAAAAATAATTTAGAAACTGGCCTTTCTTTAGTTACACTTATGGAGGGAAAACGATTCAATGATTTAATTAATATTCGGTGTATTCTAAATCAGGTTGTTTCATGGGAAAGGCCTAAACAAAATCAACGAATAATACAATGCTATCATTGCCAAAATTGGGGACACATGTCTAAGAACTGTAATCGTTCTTACGTATGTGTAAAATGTTCTTTAGATCACGATCCTGGAAAGTGTTCGTTTGTTTCAGACATTAATAATAAGCCATTTTGTTTAACTGAAAAAGTAACGGTCATCCTGCTAACTGGCGTGGTTGTCCTGCTTTTAAAAAATATTTGGAACTAAAGAAAAAACTCATAGAAAAGTCTAGAGAAAAGAAAAATCAGGCTTCATTTGCTATTAATGCTAATTCTGTGCAGCCGAACCGTTCTTTTGCAAGAAATTTTTATACTGAACCTAGTTCAAATAAACCTAGTATTGTAAATGATTTCCTAAAATTAGCCAGAGTGTTGTGTGAACCAGATTCATTGGAGGTAAGAATAATGAATTTTATGAATAATTTCAAATCATTGCCCAAATCAGAGGCAATTGCACAATGTAAGAATTTGTTCCATGAAGTGTTGTCTACTTATGGTCCATAATATGATTTCTTTTAATGTTAGATCCCTTGTTGAAATTAGTAGGAGAATTGATTTGTCACGGCTGCTGAATAAAAATAAAATTGATTTTGCTTTTATTCAGGAAACACACTTGAGATCAAACCATAGAGTAATTTTAGATAATTACTCCTTCATCTCGGATTTTTCTTTACAAGGGGTTGGCATTGCGATTGTTTAAATATGCATAATTAACACCATTAGAAATTAATTTGCAAATTTAAATAAATTTAGATTTATTACCAGATAATAACAGAATAACTTGAGGGTTGTGTATTATTACAATTTATTTTACAAAATTTAAGAATATTATAATAGTTAATAATAACTTTTGATTTCAAAAAGAAAAAGGATTGAGAAAATATTGTGCACTGGGTTGTTTTCCCTTTCAAGGTTCGATTAATAATAATAATTATAAAATATATATCAAAAACAGTTTACAACAATCTATTCTTTCTTTTCTATTGGAAGCAAATTACAAATTTTATTTTATCCATTAATTCACAATGATATTTTACAGTCAAATGACAAAATTTAGCACAATTTAAATACAATTCAAATATTTAATTCAAAAAAAAGGAAATATTAATAATACAAATTTAATTCATACGTCATATTTCATTATACATTTTATACATGTTTAAAAATGAATTTAAACAGCGATTAAGAACATTTATAAGTTTTCAAAGCTAATGATTTCTGGAGTATCTTTTCCAAATACTTTTATCGAAATTCACTTTTCTGTAAATAATTTAATTAAAAAATTTTTAGTTGGTTCTGTTTATATTCCTTGCAATTATAACTCCATCCAATTTGAAAATGGTTTATCAATTATTGCAGATTTTTTTCGAAATTTCGAAGGTTTAATTATTGGAGGTGATTTTAATTCAAAAAATATTTTATGGGGGGATATCTTAAACAACTCAAATGGTGTTAATTTTTCGAATTGGCTAAATTCTCATTCTTTTGTAAGACTTTGTAACAATATTCCGTCCTACCCCAATGGGGCTTCGTTTTTAGATCATTGGACAAATACATCATATTTGTCTTCATTTGGTTTTCAAAACGAAAATATTGTTTTTGATTTTTCCGTTTCGTTGCCGAATTTTTTTAAAAGAACTTACCCTGGCTCTCACAGGGGTTAACTATTCATTATTATTATTTTTTTTTTATTATTATTCTGATTTTGTTTTTAATTTCTTAGGTTAAGTTTATTTAGTGTAAGAGGCTTACTCTCAGGCTATGGTTAGCTCCGGGAGCAAGGGCGCCTTCTTTTTAATGTTTTTATAACTTTCTATATCTTTCTAATCTATAGCTAAGTTTGGTACTGTTAATTCAACACACATGTTTTTAAGACAATACATTAAAATCTTAAATGTTCTCTATTTAAATAATTTTGTAAAGTATCTTTTATTGTTTTAAAAAAAGGCTCAATAAATTAAATTGAAATTATGTACATACATATATTGTGAATTTTAAAACATACATACATTTATTGTATCGTTTTTAGTTGTCTTCAAGAAATTACCTTTGTTGAATTTTGCCGATGAGAGACGTTATGAAATTTTTGTGGTCTTTTGACTTCACATAATATTTTCAATCTGGCTAAAAAGGGACGCTTCATACATTGTTGTTGAAATGATTTCGTAGTTATTTTTGCAGCACTACCCTGCAGGCAATTCAGTTAACTTTCAATTAATTTATAACTAACTATTTCTCAAGTAGTGGTGGTTGACACTTGGATTACTTTTATATGAAAACAACTAACTATTTTAACATTGCGATGTCCTAGGAAGTAGTAAATTGTCCGACTCTGCATTACTTTCAATTAGCTTTAAAGTTAGTTACCAAGCCGTTAACTTAAAGTTAACTTTTTGTAGCTAGCTATAAACTAACTACTTTTAGTTAGCTTTAAGTTGGGTTTTTTTAATTAACTAGAAGTTAGTTAAATTTTAGTCAACGAAAAGTTAGTTGTTTACACGTTGGTTCGAAATAAAATAGTTTTTAATAATTCGTATTTTAATAAAAAACTAAAATTTATTCAAAAATTTAATAATGCACTGTTACATAAATATTCAATTTACATAAATATATTGAATATACATAAGTATGTGGAAGGAACTTTTTTTTCAAAATAGTTTACATACAATGTTGAAAGAAAAAATAAGAAAGCAAAATAAAAAGTTCTTTGTACATAAATTATCTAAATTTTATTTCGTTTATGTAAGTCATAAATCGACAAAAACGATGTCATTTTGCAAACTCTGTCTGAACGCGAAAGTGTTAACGGAAAGAAATTCTACCAAGAGGTAACACAAAATTATTTGGCCTCAACATTCCCTTTAGATACAATAAATGGTTTGATTGAAGTAAATAGTATATATTACAAGAAATAAAATTTAGATAAATTAAAATAATATAAATAAATTAAAAAAATTCACTTTAACTTCAACGTATCACAAACAATTTACATGAGTATTTTGTACTTTTGTTGACTTAAAAAACAAAAAGATTAAAAAAAAAATTTTTTTCCTAAATACAAAAAACAACAGTTTCAAATATTTGCTGTTTAAATTAATTTTTAGATTTTATGCTTTTGTTTTTAATGCGTTACGCAATTCAGCTTCAACATCCTGAGCGCCAAGTGACCGACAGGCATCTGTTTAAAAGAGAAGTACATATGTAAATTTGTATATGTTTTAGAATTCGTTAGATACATATATTTTCAAATTAGGACTTACCTGTTAAGGCGTCATAAAAAGCAGCAAAGTCTTTTAATCTCTTTTTGCCATGTACTCCTTCCAAATTTATATTCATGCACAAATTTGGTGATATTATAAGCCAGGTTTTTCAAAATGACACCGTTTTGGTTTCCAATAATTTCTGTAAATAAATAATTATAGGCATACAAAATGTCATAAGGAATGAAAAGAAATGATTGAAATAAATATTTATTCGTTTTAAGGGCAATACATTTTCAAAAAGGCTGTTTGTTACTACTTCTAGTTGAAAATTCAGCATTACGAGTACAATTAACTTCATATCATAAAACAAAATATTAAAAATCTTTTAAAAAGTAAAAAAACCGTAGTTAGTCTTCTTCGTAAAAAAATTGTAATGTTTCTGTACAGGTAGAAAAACAGCTTTTTTAAAAATGCATTTAAATGGTTTTAAAAAGCAACTACCTTGAAGATTTTGTATTGTACCTGAAACAGAATATACATATGTACATATGTAAATTGGACATTGAAAATTATTTTTTATTTATTTGGTCTTACAATTTATTTGCTTAAAATTCTCCTTAAAATATTTGGCACAATGTTGGCATGGCTCTGTGTTTTTCTGATCTGTAATATAATTTATCAATACAAGTTATTAACAAAAAGATTTTTGCGTAATTTTTACTTACATGTAGCTACGGGTTTTAAACCAAGAGTCCGGAGATTAAATTGTGGTAGAGACATCTAGATACATACATACATACAAGTGTTAGTGTTAATTAATATTTAACCCTTATCGGACGCGACTTTTCACACGTTTGATTCTCACCAGGTTGTAGTTATTTTTAACAAATATGAAAAAAAAACAATACAGTTGTTTTCGGTTAATTGAGCCCCGCTTTATTGAGTTTCCCGCTTAATTGTACTAAAAATCATGAAACGAAATCACTCCGTATAACCTCCTATGCAAAAGTACCCGTTTAATTGAGTTCCGCTTAATTGTGCTTCCCGTTTAATTGATTTATAAAATGAGACCGCATTGCGAAAAACACAAAGAAATATTTCAGTTAATTGATTTCGTCTGCTTAATTTTTTTCTCCACAAACTTAAAACCATTTATGTTGCACCAAAAAAATTTTTGTCATGTTTCTGTTCACCATGTAAAAGGAACCATATAGAAAAACGAATCATCGAAAGCCTCAACAAATCTAAAATTCAAATGTTGATGACTGATTTTTTTAATCATAGTTTTACTTATGTATGTATGTATAATGTTTTTTATAACATTAATGTACACTCGCATGCACATACATACATATGTAATGTAATTATTTTAAATTTTGATCTCTTTTTACATAGAATTTTGTAATTTT
The DNA here is from genome assembly GCA_963576795.1 of Metopia argyrocephala. Lineage (NCBI taxonomy): Eukaryota > Metazoa > Arthropoda > Insecta > Diptera > Sarcophagidae > Metopia > Metopia argyrocephala. The sequence continues at coordinate 42,723,082 of OY756211.1, read as the reverse complement.
TGTTGCTTTTCAAATATTGTACGATGAACGTACCTGATTTTTGTTTTGTTTTGTTTTAATAAACTAACACTATTTTTTAACTTAATAAATAAAAAAATGAATTTCATTTTCTCTATACACGTGGATGTTTCGCTTTATTGCTTGTCTGGCTTAATTAAGTGATTTTCGTTTTAATTGCGTCGGCGAATCAATTAACCGAGTATCGCTTAATTGAGTTTCCCGTTTAATTGCACCAAAAATCGTGCATTTTTAGAGACTCAATTAAGCGGAAATAACTGTAGTATGTTATTATACATTTATATTCATTTCTTTTCTGTTTTATTACAAATTATTTATTTTTTGTACAACTACTACATGTCTGAGTTTCTGATAATTATGTATATACTTGTAAGGTATGGTATTTTTTGAAGCAATCTCCAACATGAAGAAATGGTTTTCTCTGGCATGTTTCGCAAAAGTATACTGTTGTTTTCCTATTTATATATATATATATATATTTATATATATATATAAATATATATATATATATTTATATATATATATATTTATTTATAATATTTTTTTTATTCATTTTATGGGCAAAAAATAAATTCAGACATTAAAAAAAAGAATTGAAAGTTTATTGCACAAGTTAAATGCTCTGCTGATAACGACAAACTGAAAAGATTCTTATGCTCAAACGGTAACGGTAAATTGAAAGTAACAGTAAATACGTATTTTCAAATGGTAACGGTAAATTGAAGAAATGAATGCATTTTAAAAACAAATCTCATCAATAGACTGTATGTTTCGACATAATTCGCCTTGTCACTTCACACGTGCCATACGACCGTTGCAGAAAAGTACTGTTGTCACGTCAGAGGTGACTTACGACCGATAAGGGTTAAAATTAATTTTGTGAAGAATGGCATGCGCAATGAAGTAAAATAAATTCATAATAAAAGTCCTCATTAAGTCTGTCTTTTAAAACTAGTATACCCGTGTAAAACAAGATTTGATGAAACTCGGTTGCTTTCCAGTTACACAATTTATTTAATTCTCTAGGATAGCGAGAGAATTCCTTTGGAATGTACTGTTTTAAGGACATTAGGTGTTGAGAAATGTTTTCTTTTATTTCTTTACTAATTCTGAAGTTAGTTTTGTCTGCGTTGATTCGAACCAATATTTTAATGCCAAGTTTCTCACATGGTGTATGCTTGCAGCGGATTTCCTTCTGGTGGTGATGCGGATATTTTCTTGCTATAAAATCGGTATCAGAAATTGGTTCGCCTGATATTTCGGAGTATGTTAGTGCGTTGCCTATTTTTCTGCCTATTTGAGTGCATTTGGTGCATCCATGAGAGGAAGTATGCCCTACTATGCCACAAACAAAAGCTTTTGCAGGAGCATCACAAATGAGTGCCCTAACTTCGAACGATTTCAGATTGTTGCCGATTAGTATTCCATTTTCAATTAGTTCCTTAAGTTCTGCCACCGAATCAGAAAGAAAGTTAGATATGTTGTGTGGCTTACTTTTTCCAACATATACCCCCATGGGTAAAATCGAAATATTCGGAAAATTAACAACTTTCATTAAAATAGGCCATAACTGGGTACGAGAGCTATTATATAATGGCAACCCGTCCACATTAATGTCTATCACTATTTTGTCACAGTCATGTAGGATGCTACTTGGGATTCGCGATAATTGTTTTTTTATGCCAAAATGGCTATACAGTCCCGGAGAAACGTTCTTTAAACTCAATTTATCGCGCTTATTTATAAATGTATTTGAACTCAAAGGCACATCTAAGTTTTCTTCAGATAATATACGTAGCAACTCTTCAAAACATTCCCGGGATGGCTTATGTTTAAAGTACCAATCCCCAATTTTCTGTTTAAAAGTCTTTTTACGCACAAAATTTACTTCGGAAGAGATGCTAATGTTCATATGGTTTTCATTTTGGTGCAGATCATTGTCAAAAGAATAGATTGGTGCTGCTTCATTTGCATTATTCACTAATAATTTGTTACACAGCACTTCCCTTTCTTTTTTTAATAGTCTCCTCCAGTGCCTTTTACTGCAATTTCTCATTTTATTTAAAGCAATCACTGTATTTACATATGTATGTACAAAAATATTTTTCAATTTATAAACAAATTATTGTAAATTTATACTTATTTTTATTAAAATATTTACACTTACACTTTTAAATAAAATTTACAAAAATTCGCTTTAATTTTACGATCGCGTTTGTTTATCAATCAGAACTTCAATTAAGCCGATAGAAAAACGTTGACGACGGTAAAAAACTGAATTTTAAATTTAACGCCGTCACTATCTGCCCAAAATATGAGCACTTTAATTTTGATAAGTTCTGGATTACAATGTAGTTAGCTTATAGTCAGCCCATAAATGTGAACTATAAGTTAGTTTTTATTGTAGTCGATTACTAATTCGCTGGCAGGGTAATATCAGGATATATGTGTGCGTGTGTGTTTTTGTTATTACTGGTAACAGCACAAGAAAAAATTACATGTTTGTTGTTGTTACTTTTTTTTACTCTAAAATGTTACCATAACACGCGTTTTTCTTTTATTTTAGCTGTAATATTTGACGCTTTTTTACTTCATTTATTTTTCGTAACAATATTTTTAAACTTAATTTTTTAGCAAATAGCTTTCTACCAATTGTTGAGACCGATGATGAGTGAAGTATTTGAAGTAATTTGAAGAGAAAGTTCGTTATCCATTTAACACATTTTCGAATTTGGTTCTGCAGCAAATAATTTTGAATCAATTGTTCAGGCCGAGAATTAGGAGTTGAATTCATTTGAAGTTATTTAACAGATAAGTTTTTTGATTTTGAAGCAAATAGCTTTTGAGGAATTATTGAGGGCAAGGATGAGAAGTTGAATTTATTTAAGATTAGGTGCGTTTTACTTAAAACACAATTGGGAATTTGATGGGTGAAGAGTTGAATTTATTTGAAGTAATTTGAAGAGGGAGTTCGTTTTCCATTTAAGACTTAAAAAAAAAATATAAATATATTTATATGTACTGTAAATTCTAAATTGTAAGTTCAATGATTTACCGTTTTATTTGTTAAATTATTTTATTTATTATTTTAGATGTGGATGAGACCGAATGGCTGCCGCACATTCTTGAAGGGATGGCAGTTTTTTTCAACTGCTTAATGCTGCCAAAGGCAGAAGTAATGGCATTCCTTTCATCTTCTGACCACTTGATTCTTTTGGTTTTACCGAAAGGTGAAGTTTTTAAAGGAAAGGAAATAAATGCTATTGAGTAATACACATATAGTATGTAAGTATAAAATTCTGTTAATTCCCGTATTTGCTAGTTATACGACACACGACCCACCCTTAAGTTATGTGTTCGTGTTATTTAACTGGATTGTATTTTCTTATTATACGAAAGACGAGAATATTCAAAAGCTAAACCCATGAGTTAAAAAAAATTTATACTCACTGCTTCTTTTTTTTTTTCTTGGACGATGCAGCTTTTTCGTTGATATTTGATTGGGTATTCAATGGTGCGGTGCTTTCATTGATTATTGATTCAGTCTGGAGTGATGCTGTGCTTTCATTAATTATTGATAGAGTCTGGGGTGATGCAACGCTTTCGTTGATAATAGATTGATTCCTGGATGTTGTAACGCTTTCGTTGTTGCATTGGATTTGAAATTCTTCAGGTTCTTCATCATCTTCATCTACATCATCATTCTCACCAATTGTCGACATCAGTAATGTAGATACATTTGTTATTTCTGCAACTGGAACAGATATTCTATAAACACTTTTATGAATATCTTTGTGATGTCCCATAAAGTTGGACAATTGGTCTACTGTTGCCTCTTCTATGTTCAACAGTGAAGTGTAAGTCGCGATATGCTTTGTTAAGTTTGTTCCTCTAAGGCTTCCTGGATTTTTGGCGCCACATTCCTCAGAATATTGCTTCAGTAGTGGACAAACTCTATAGTACGGTTTAGCGAATTTGGATAATATAACTTTGGCAAAAATGTACTCGTTTGTTTCTGGTATTCCTGCATCAACTCTGTGCTTGAGGATTACATCAATCGCTTTTTGGCAAATCGGCCAAAGAAGTACACTAACAGTGCGTCCAAGTTTTCCACGTAATGTTAATCGCACAAATTGTTTCGCAAATAATACAGATTGTGAAGACATTTCTTTTAGGATTTCTGCATCAACACTTTCAGTAATTTCCTCTTTATTTAAGTAACTGTTAATGGTCAGGCGTTCAATTTCTCCTGCCCGCCGTCTATTAAATATCTGAATAAATATTAGGGTAGATTTAACTAATTCGTTCCAGTAAACTGTATCAAACTGCCTTTCTAAAGCGGAAATAGTATCAAATATTTTACTTTTCAAAAAGGTGTAAAGTTAGTTTATATCAGTTCTAACCGGTAAAGCTTTTTTCTTCTCTTTTGATTACATTGATCTTCGTGGGCTTTTTTGTTGACTTCTTGAATGTCATGTTCCCAAACGTATAAGAAGTCTTCAAGAAGGGACTTTTGTTTGCACGATTGAGTTTTTATGAGTTCAGTTTTCAGCTTTGCACCACATTTCTTTATTAAAGATACTAAATGCTGCTCATTGGAAGGAGTTTTGTATCAGCCTTGTTCTTTGTCCCATTTGGCAATTTTGTTCAAAGCTTTTACGCAAGTGTCAAATAATTCTGGTTTAAAAATATCTTTAAGTTCTTTTATGGTGCCATCTAATTCTTTTACTCTATTTAAAAAACGACCTAAAAGTCTCAACTGTGATCTGATCATGTCATGCTGATGGGTTAGTGTATATTTGTTCGATAATTTATTTGCATATTTAATTATAAGCTCTTCATATCGAATACCTCTTGTAATTTCATTGCTCTAAGTGTATAATTTGCTTCCTCATGAATATATTGAGTTAGTCTTCTACTACAAATAAGATTATCTTTTCGATTCTTCATTTGTGTTCCATATTTTCTTTAATGAATACGCAAAGTTTTTTTTTGAAAAAAATGCTTTGCAATTTTTGCAGCAAACATATTCATCAACTTTGTTATTTCGATTAGCTTGCTGTTGTCTGCTAACTATAAGGATCCCAGTGTTATGTTCATTGGATGTATTATGAAGGAAATCATCTTTCTTTCTCAGATCTCCTATTATGTTTTTTTTTTTTTTTTATAATGTTTATTTATTTAATTTATTACATATAGAATTCGAACTTAAAATAAACAAAAGTAGTAAATAACAAAATCAAAAATGCGCTCTCAAGCATATATAATATTTAAAGATTTCAATACAATATTATAAGGTTTGTTTTAAAGTCTATTAAGTATAGATCAGTATAAGTATTTTTGTAATGAAAAAATGAATGCAAAAAAAAAAACATTACCTATTGATAGAAAGGATAAAAACACAATGTCAAGGAGTAAAAGAGTGCAAAAAGCTTAGCTTATCTTACAAGCAAGCAATATTATTCCAACCAATATTATTCTCAGTGCATCCTATGGTTGTTGAAATATGGTTCCTGATTAAATGAATAATAAAATTATCTATCCTGCACACCTTTGCCTTATTGTATAATTTTCTATTAGAAATATATTTTCTATATTCACTATCCTGTGACCTGAACATCGAAGTACAAACCCTTAGACATTTTCTTTCAAATAACCTCATTTTCTCCATATACGAGGGTGAAATATTATACCAAATTTGGCAGCCATATGTTAGAATCTCCTATTATGTGTAATCTCTCATTTGATTTTGGAGGTAATTTAACCGCATTCTGAATTTCTTTCTTCAAAATATGTTTTGTAAAAAATAATTATTGTAAACATTTTAATAATGAACTATAAAGTAATTTTAATACAAACAAGTATAACAATTTGAATTTATTTACATAAGAATTTCTCTTGAATATATTAGAAAACAAATAAAAGCTGTTGATTTTTTTTCTATTTTAAAATGGTTTGTGCTTTGGATGTTTAAATAAAACCTAGGTATAAAGAAGTTTAAATTTGTTTAGGGTGATACAAGAAAGAAAAAAATTATATGGCTAACACAGTGAGTTATGTCAGAGTATACTAATAAATACTCGCATAACTTTGGGGAGAGGAAACGGCTATTAGTTTGTCAACACATAAACTTACTACTTCTGCGCTTTATATTACTCGATAAAGTTGAACTACACGATTTTTCTAAAACACTGCCATTGCATCTTAAATTTTCTTGTATATCGACATCCAAATCTTCATCTGTTAGACAACCGTCATCCTTTTCATCGTTCTCATCCTTCCCCTCATATCCTACAGCGGCTAACAGAAGTTTTGAAACACATGTGATTTCCGCAACAGGAACTGGTACTCTTTAAATGTTCTTATGAATGTCTTTATGGTGTCCCATGAAATTTGCCAACCTATCTACGGAAGCCTCTTCAACATTTAAAAGAGACGTGTGTGGCCAAGTGCTTTCTTAAATTTGTACCTCTAAGGCTTTCCGGAATTTCTGCACCACACTCTTCTGAAAACATTTTTAAAAGGGGACATGCGCGAAAATAGAATTTATTTAATTTTGATTCAGTCGGCCTTCCGAAGATATATTTATTCTCATCAGCTATTCCTGCATCTTTTCTAAATTGCATAATCACTTCGATGGCTTTTATGCACAAGGGACAAAGCAATATACTTACCGTCCTACCAAGCTTACCACGCAGCGAAATTCTTACGTATTGTTTTGCAAATTTAACAGAATCTTCTGAAAACTTTTGCATAAAATCTTTGTCGATATTGTCAGTAATTATTTGTTTATTTTCAAAATTTTCGACTGTCTTTCGATTTCGCCAGCTCTTCTGCGATTAAATATTTGTATGAAGACAAGGGTTGCTTGTACTAATTCCGTCCAAACAGATGAACAGAATGACAGCAAAAGTTTTTCAGTAGAGCTAATAATTTTTTCTTTTAGATATACATATGTATAATTTTCTTATACCTTCCTTTGATAGCAAATGTTCTTTTTTAACTCTCCTTTGATTTGTGAGGTCCCCAATTGCCTTTTTGTTTATTAGGCTCGGAATTTCTTCCTCCCACAAAAGCAGAAAATTGTCTAAGTCTTTTTTTAAATCTTCACGTTCTTCTTTAATTAGTTCCGCTCGTTGCTTCTTGCCGCATTTTTTTATTAGAGAGGTAAGAGTTGTTGCTACCGCCGGTGTTTTAAATCACATTTTAGTTTTATTCCAACTAGCAACGTTTCGTAGAGCCATTACACATTTATCAAACAAACATTGCTTAAAAATTTCTTTAAATTCTTTTATACTTGGTTAAATTTTTTTAATTTCTAAAATAAATCGACCAAGTAGTCTTAAATTAGCTCTTACCATCGTATCGTATTGCTTTTGTTACGACATCATTACTCAAAATAGGAAAAATTTTAGTTTTTAAAACGCAGCTAGCTGCAGAGTGTTTGTACTGCGTTAGTCTACGGCCTTCTATTAAATTACATTTCCTTTTTTTGGATGAATTACAATTTGAAGCGTGAATACTTATATTTTTTTTAGAAAAGAAACCCTTGCATTTTTTGCAGCATACATAATCATCGACACTATTATTACATTTACTTTGTTGCCGTCGACTAACAATTAATATTCCACTATTTAAATGTTCAGAAGTATTATGCTCAAAATCTCCTTTCTTTCTTATTTCATCCATTACTTTTAAACGCTCTTTGCTTCCCTTAGGAAAAGAGCTTACAATATGTGCAGAAATGCTTTTTTGATTTGGTTGTGCATTTAGGAACAATAACTTTCTTAATATTTAAAGGGTGAGTTAATTCATTTACACTTGCATTTTGATAATCTGTGCTTTTTAAGTCATCGTTTATTTTACTAGCACTTTAACAAATAACAAATTTATTTTAAAAAATTTTATTATTTTAACTAATAATAATTCCTGAAGACGCTACACGAAGGGGCAGCGAAATATTGAAAACAAATAAATATTTAATATTAATATAAAAAGACCTTAAGCTCGGAAAAAGTTTACTTTAAGTTTATTTAAGTTTATATTTATATTTAAGTTTATAATACTCGTACATTACATACATGTATGTATGTATATATTGTACATACACATTAATATCGTCGATGGAAATAAAGAACGGTGTAACTGACAAAACCGTAAATGTTCACCAGAGCCAAAAAACCTTTATGAATGTAGAACAAAGACACTGGTATTTTTCAAAAGGCAAAGGGCGTAAGTGATTTTATTTTCATCGTAGAAGTCTGGGACCAGGACCAATCGACGCGTATTTTTTCCTGATAAAAATGATGCAAAAAACGTATTTTCGATTTTTTGTCAGTTACAGCGTTCTTTAATTCCATCGACGGTATGTTCATATATATAAAAATAAAAGAATTTTTATTTAATATATCTTATGCTTCAAATATTATTAAAATTTAAATAAAAAGTTGAAACAATTACCATTTAAATAATTACTTTTTTCGCGTAATGTGCACATATTTCCGTACTTTTTCAAACAATCAAAAAAAAGTAACAAACTGAATTGCCATCTCAATGTTTATGTATGACCAAAACAGCTGACACGTTTTTACGTTTGGATAAGTGCAACTACATTTACGTTTACGCTACATTTACATTTACGCAACATTTACGAATTCTACGTTTGGCTAAATAGGCCTTAATTCTTGCGTCGATATGTAGATGCATACTTGGTGTCCTAATAAAATAAGAACTTAACCAGACCTACAGTACAAAAATTTAGTAAAAGAGTTTTTCTTGCGCTTAAATTCACTTACGTTGTTCAAGTCAGGTTATACAGAATATATAAAAATACATACAATATCAAACGGACTTCTCCGCTATTCTCCATCCAAATTTGAAGCAATATTTCCTAGAAAATAATTTTGACGCCACTCTGAAAACCAAAACTGAGACACCATCGGAATAACAATTTTTTGTTTATATGCATATATAACTTACCTTTAAATAAATAGCTTTACATAAAATAAATTATATTATATACGCACAACTATTATTAAATTTTTAAAAACATAAAATTTTTTTTTGCAATTATAAATTGTATTTAAAAAATTTAAAAACACCAACAATCTTGTTCTGCCGCGTTTTACTTTCATACACTAAATGCGCATGTAGAATATAATTTTTAAAGGCATGACACTTAAGACAAAAACAGCTGATTTTAAGCTTAAAAACCATGGTGGAATTACTTACAAGGTGGTGTTGCCAACCCAGCTGAGTTTTTTTTTTGGTCATACCGGTCCTGTCAAAAGTTTTGTTTGTATTTATGTTTTGTTTACATTTTGCTTTGTGTGTATTCGTGTTTTTGTTTTGGTGTAGAGACATGTATGTTGTTAACAATACACACACACACTTCTCACATGTGCTTTTTTAATTCACCATACCTGCTTTTGACATTAAAGAGCTGAAAAAACAAAAACAAATTCCCTGTTGTTTTTGTACTATATTCACCTGCCACCACCTTGTAAGTAATTTTACCATGTTAAAAACATTCGCTTGTATCTCACTTCTATGCACTGTCTTATAAAACGTTTAAGTTATTTGTATTGTTTTCAGAAAATGAATACCGTTACATTGGGTGTGGTAAAAATTGAGCTACCATAGTTGTTTTTTTACTTATGATAAGGCAACACAAAATCGCTTCTTTAGTAAGTGACATCAACTTGTTTATTTTTTTTAATAAATTTGAAATTAAAGTCCTGAGTAATAAAACTTTTGTTTCTCGAATTAATTAACAAAAACCAAAAAATAAACATATTACCAAGCCACATATGAAAATTAATCTAATTGTAAATATGTATGTGGATTATAAGAAATTGAAATATAAAAAAAAAAAAAAAAACTTTTTTTTTATTGAAACAAAAAATCAAATTAAAAAATTTAATTGAATTAAATAAAAAATATCGAAAGATTTAAAAAAAAAACAATAAATACCTTATATATAAAATATATAATTTAAATAATAGTTCGATAGAAGAGATATCGGCAAATCTTAACAATATATAATTTAACCTATTTTTTCATATTAATATAAAGTTATACAATTTATAATTTCCGCAATTTAGTACAAGAAATTAGGCTACACAAACACTTCTTATAAAATCGTTCTTGTGTATATAAGTATGTATGTGTATTCAAAGCTTTGCTTACTGTATTGGCATAGTTTCGAAGTTTTTTACCAAACTATTTGTTAACACAACTCTTCATATAAAAAAATTTACTTTATTTTGTCCAAATGTTATTTTTATATATGTATGTACATAAACAAATATTATATTAAATTTTTTTGAACCATTTTTAAAAAAGTTACAGGCAAAGTTATGTCAAAATTTGATAGGTCGATTCGAAGCTTTCTTTACAATTTCCAAAGCAGGATATATTTACAATTCACTAATAAAATTCTTACAGCAAGCCACTTTATAAAATTTAACGAGAATGAGACGCCAAGTATTGATTGTCGACCACAACTTATTTGACTATTAAGAAGGAAATCGTTGGAGTGCTAAAACCCAAGATTTTGATTTCGATACATTAATAACGAAGAAAAATAAAATCGAGCTAAGCAAAATTCAAACAAAGTGGTTGAAAAGACTTATTGAACATAAATCCTCTCACACAAAGCTTCAAAGTTTGTTTGAATTAGGGATAGTTGTACAAAAAGGGAATTTGCGTTGTATTCATTTTTCAATATAAAACATATAATTATAAAATTGAATGGCCTTAATAAACGTCTTCTTTATTAATTAAACCAAATTGTTTCTTTTAATTATTATTTATTTACCTCAATACTTAGTAGAATTACCCTTATTTTTAATAAGGTCCAAGCAACGTTTTGGAATTGAGTCCATAAGTCGTTAAAACGTTTTAATTGGAATGTTCTTCCAGGAATCTTTAAAAAATTCCAACAACTGTTCTTTATTGGAAGGATTTCATCCTCGAAGGGCCGCTTTAAAAATGTTCCAGAAAATTTCAATAGGATTTAAGTCTAAGTCTAGGATTTAAGAATAGCTTAAAACCTTGCCGCCATTATCTTAAAACCAATCTTAGCTCATTTTGATGTGTGTTTCGAGTCGTTATCTTGTTGAAACACCAATCAAAGTGCCATTTCATATTCAGCATAAGACATAATGATGTTTAAATATTTATGTAGCAATTGTTAATAATAGAGGTCCTATAGAATAGTATGAAAAACATCTCCATACCATTGTCTCCGCCACCGTTTTTTAATGGTTTTTATTGTATATGGCGGAATGAATTCTGGTTTACAGTTAAATTACTTTTTTATGAAATTAAACAAATTAATTTTAGTTTCTTAGTCTGGATTTACACGTTGAAATAATTTCATTGAAATTTTAGTTTAATTTCGTTTGAACTTTCATTGGAATGTACACAATGAAATTTTTTTAATGAAATTAAAGATTGCTTATTTTTCGATTCTTTAATAATTTTTTTTTTCTAAACTTAAATTTTTCAATCCACAATTTAATATTTTTAAGCGCACTTGTTAGCCATTTAAAAGAATATAAAAATACAAGAAAATGTGAAAAAAACTGCAGTTGACTATTACGAATTATAGTACAAAAGAGAATTTCAGAGTACATGAAAGCTCGTACCACTTACTATTCCTGTCTCTTTCTCTCACCCACAAAATGAAAATTTCAATGAAATTATTTCAACGTGTAAATCCAGACTTCCGACCACAAAATAAGATTTAAAAATCTTTATGTTGGGAAGTTTTGTATTTTTATATTATTTACTTTATAATTGAACCAAAATTTAAACAATCAAGAATATTAATCCCATTTTTCAAATGTTTTTTGCCCTCAAAGATGTTATATCAGGGTGAACCTATTTTGTTGAACACCACTTTATGTCCCATTTGGCTTTTTCGCCAATAAAATTCCATTTTCTAAGGAATTGTAATGTATAATCAAAATTTTTGACTTCAATTGGCATCATATTATAAAGATTTACGCCCATATGCTGGAAATCGCAAATCGCATGAAATAGGCGAACTCGATATGAAATCGCAAACGAGGTGTGCTAGAGTTCACAATCGCCAGAAATTAGGCGTTTTCAAATCACAAACTTTTACGCATGTGATCTATAAGTGAAATTGCATATTTTCTTAAAAATTTGCATATAATTTAACATAAAAGCATACATGAATAAAATCGAATATGTTTTTTATAAATACAAAGTAAAAAAAGTAATATTTTACAATTAATTTTAATAGAAAATGTAAAATAAAAAGTATGTTCCTTTTCATTGCTCATCTCTTAGAAAACGCTTTCTAATACGTTGTTTTCTTTCATATTGTGTTTTTTTTTTTAATTAAACTTAACAATGACGCAGCTGGCATTTTTATTAAATTTATTTAATAACTTGTTTATACATATTATGTTTGTTTTTATTACTTTTGACACTTAAAACATGTTTTCATTTTTCGAACATAAATTTGAAAAATAAATGAAACGCACGATTTCCAACACATGAAAAACTAAAATTGGCGATTTTGAAATCACAAGTGATTTGAAATCGCACGTTTTACAGCACATGGGCGTTACCCTTTATAAAATAGCGATTTTTGCTTTGTACAGGGTGGCCCAAAAAAAGACCGAAGGATTAAAAATAGTTATATCTTTTTTGTGTTTAATAAATTTTTTTTTGTCTTTTGCAGGTTATTTACTGGTTTTTGGAGATAAATCATGGGGCTACATATGATGTGCAGAAACGCGTCAAAATCATTGAATTTGTTTATTGTTCTGGAAGGTCAATTATTACAACTCAACGAAATCATCGTCGTCCGAACAGGACCCAGTGACAACATTATTAGGAACTTAGTCTCCCGTTTTGAGGAACATGGAAGAGTGTCAGATCTTCCAGGAAGAGGTCGATCTGTGCGCAATGAAGCAGTTGTGGAGGCTGTACGGCAGAGTGTAAACGATCCAGCTGTCTCTACCTGCAAAGAATTTTGAAGCGGGATCTTAAAATGTTTCCGTATAAAATTCAAATGGTACAGGAACTGCTTCCCCAAGATCATCAGGCACGCCTGCAATATGCTATTCGTTTTAGTCAAGTAGCCAGAGAAAATGATAACTTTTTAAACAATCTTATAATGAGCGATGAAGCTCATTTCCACTTAAATGGCTATGTTAACAAACAAAATTGTAGATTTTGGGGCACTCACAATCCTAGGGCATTACATCAGCGCGAATTACACCCCGCCAGATTTACTGTTTGGTGCGGTGTTATGGCTGATAAAATTATCGGTCCATATTTTTTCGAAGATGTGGATGGTCAACCAGAAACGGTTAACGGGGCTCTGTATAGGACTATGATAGAAAATTTTTTGCGTCCACATGTTGAGAATAATCAAAACATATGGTTCCAGCAAGATGGAGCAACTGCGCATACAGTAAGAGCGACAATGGAACTTCTTCATAATATTTTTGGTGAACGAATAATTTCCAGAAATTGTGATTTTGCTTGGCCTCCACGTTCACCAGATTTGACTGCTCCAGATTTTTTTTTGTGGGGCTATTTGAAAGGAGTTGTGTATATCAATAAACCCCAAACAATTCAAGAGCTTAAGCAGAACATTCAAGCAGAAATAAGGAACTTGGAACCAGAAACTCTACGGGCAGTAATGGAAAATGCGGTTAAAAGAGCCAATTTTTGTTTGCAAGAAAATGGACACCCTTTGAGAGATGTTATATTTCACACTTAGATGTAAAAAATTTCCATGAATTAAATATTTAAAAACATAAAAAAAAATTAATAAAAAATAAAAACAAAAAAAAAATACAGTTATTTTTAATCCTTCAGTCTTTTTTGGCCCACCCTGTACTTCTGTTAATTTGTTGAATCCGGAGGTCCATTGCGTTTCTCAAATTATGATCTCAATCGTAGTTGTTCTATCAGATAGTCTGGTGCATCCCCTTTCTTCATATTTTTTGTAAAGTGTATGGTGTTCGCTTGTAATCTCACAACCATTTTTTAGTCCATAATATCATCGCCCTCCCACTCATGTATTACACTGTTAAATCATTATGAACATGTCACGGAAATTTTATTTACAGATTCAGCCTGGCGTCATTTGAAATTTACAGTTTCGATTGGATTTATGGAATTTGACTCCTTTTGAACCGCACGGGTTATCTATCCATTTTACATATGAAATTCCATTTCACATAAAGCTCTGGATGTCTACTTTTAAACGTTTTGTTGACATTAAATTTTGTTTACTGCTACACAAATGAAATTCTATTCCATTGAACTTAATAACTTTTAAGTTTTTAATTATATTACCAATTTCCCATTTTATTACTTCTGCGTAGTTAAAAAACATAAATTAGATAAAAAAATGTCTGTGTTGGTAGAATTTCCTGGTAAAATCTACGATATAAAATCTTCTAGAAATGTACGTCGGCAAAAAGAAAATGGCACTTGTTTAGTAAAGTACCAAGGCATGTGGAGAAAAGGGAAAATAATATTAGAAAGTGGTATGTAGAAAGACTTTAATTGAGAATGTTTTCAAATTATAAATATATTGTGAAACATTCAACTTTCCAGATGATAAATTGTATTTATTAGAATATAAATGCAAATACAAGTATATTCATTTGCTCACGAAAATATCTTCAGAATTGCTACGATTGGAACTTGTACCATTATTAACACTAAAGAAATTGATAAATATTTACACAAAGTCGTTTTTACCTCCGACAATATACCTCAAAATTCTCCGTTTTAGAAATTTTCCAAGAAAACACTCCTAAGTAATACAATAGCCTTTTCAGTAGTTGACAATACCATTTCTGAATATTCGCCACAAACGACAACTGGCATAACGAATCAAAGTTTTTCCTCAACTCAAGAAAATACTTCAAATAACTTCACCTTTACAATAGTCGACGACAATATCATTTCTGAATATTTGCCAGAAACAACAACTGGCACAACGAATCAAAGTCTATCCTTAATTCAAGAAAATACTGCGAATAACATAACCTTTTCTGTAGTCGACAAAATCCTTTCTGAATATTTGACCGAAACAACAACTGGCATAACTGATCAAAGTTTATCCTCAACTCAAAAAAATACATCGAATAACTTATCCTTTTCAATAGTCGACGCTAATATCATTTCTGAATATTTGTCAGAAACAACAACTGGCACAACAGATCATAGTTTAACTGAGGAAAATTCTTTAGTTAAAAATAGAAGTGTGGCTGAAGTGGAACATCCAGTGCAAGTTTCAAATATGAAAGTGCCGCACAGAAGCGGCTTATCAAAAAAAAAAACACTTTTGTGTGTTTTGCAAAACTTTGCAGACTAAATTTGCCAGGCATCTCTTTTTAAAACATAAAACAGAGCCGCAAGTCGAAGAAGCTTTAAACTTTCCACTAAAATCTATAGGTAGATTAAAAATCATTGAAGACTTAAGAAAACAAGGAGACTTCCTACATAATACCTCTAGTGAACACAATACTGGTGTTCTTATAGTTACCAGGCGACAACAATCTAATCGCCAGAATGGAGTAGATGATTATGTTTGTTGCAAAAATTGTAAAGGTTTCTTTTCCAAAAATACGTTGCGAATTCATTTGAGAAATTGCGGTAAACCAGAAAAGTATTCAAGACATAATCTGGCAAATGGAAGAAAATTAACACAGTACATACACCAATCTGCAAATTATAAAATGAAGACTGCCATTTTCCCTGTTTTTCAAAATGATGAAGTAGCTAAGAATATAAGATAAGATGAATTGATTATAAAATATGGAAACAAGTTGACTGAAAAGTACACATTATCTCATCAGCACGACATGATTAGACAGTATCTAAGATTATTAGGACGATTTTTAATTGAAGCTAAAAAACTTGATAAAACTATTAATGCATTAAAGAATATATTTAGACCTCGTTGTTTTAATACTTGTATAAAAACATTGCGAATTGTTTCTCAGTGGAATGAAGATCTGATGTGGTTTAAACATCCAGGTCCTGCGCAGACATTAACAACATTAATAAAAAAATGTGGGTATAAGCAAAGATCAGAGTACATTAAAGATGAAGTAGATGATTCGATTATAAAAGATTTGGAAAATTTTTTACTCTTATGGGAAGAAGAAGTACCAGTTTTAATCTCTAATAAAGCTCTGGATGATCAATGTAATAAAAAGCGGGATAAACAAGTTAAATTGCCAACCAAGAATGACATTAAAAAGTCATATTTGCATTTAAAAAATAAAATGCTGCATTCAATAAACGTTTTAGAGAACGAGTTCAACTTATATTTTTGGGAGGAGTTGGTAAAGTCAACATTAATATTAATTCAAATATTTAACAGAAGAAGAGCAGGTGAAATCGAGCGCTTAACTATAACCAATTACCGTAATAAAGAGGTTATAACAGATAATGTTGGAGAGGATATTATAAAAACAATGTCGAAGGAGTCTCTAAATTATGCAAAACAATATTGCCGTTTGAGTATGCGTGGAAAGCTTGGAAGAACCGTAAGCGTTCTTTTGTGTCCTTTGTGCACAAAAGCAGTTGATTTAATACTACAGCACAGGTCTTCGGCCGGAATACCAGAAAAAAATGAGTATATTTTTTCTAAAATGACTGATTCATCCTTAGCTAAACCGTACTACAGAGCTTGTATTTTACTGAAGCAATTTTCAACCGAATGTAGAGCTAAAATGCCTGAGAGTTTGAGAGTGGCCCATTTAAGAAAACATATTGCAACATACACGTCTTTGCTTAATATTGAAGACTCCACAATTTATCAGTTGGCAAATTTCATGGGGAATAACAAAGATATACACAAAAATATCTACAGAGTATCCGTACCAGTAGCAGAAATAACTCGTGTGTCCGCTCTTTTAGAAGCAGCAATTGGTGATCATCAAAACGATGGATGTGATGAGAACGAAGAACTGAATGACGATCACTCAGAGCCAACAACAACCACAGACACATCATCAAAAACAAACGAATGTCGTAAGTAAAACGCTGGTAAAGCAAGATTATTTCGATTGCGATTTTAAATTAAAACAATATACTCGTTTATAGTTCCTTTCTGCGACAAAGCAAAACTTACTAAAAGCTCTCAAGAACCGGAAACTGATGATACAATAATAACGTCTGATAAAAAAACAGCAATAAAAAAAAAGAGAAGCAGAATGTATCTTAATAAAACTAAGAAATATTTATCTTGTAAAATTAGATCTAAAGTTTTATTTATATTTTCTTTAATAATATTTATTTTTGGTCTTTTTGCTTTAAAAAGTATAAATAGAATATTTATTGAATGAGAAGTTGTTTCATTAAATTCAATAAGAATTGTAATAACTTTTTTATTTGATTGAATAAGTTTAATTTTTATAAGATTTGTTTTAATAATTTCTTCTTTAGTTGTTTTTTATAGTTTTGAGTATATATCAGGTGACTGAAAAATTGATCGATTTATTATATTAGTATTAATATTTGTTGCTTCTATAATATTATTAATTATTAGACCAAATTTAATTAGAATTTTATTTATATATATATATAGACATGAAAACCTGAAATTATGAATACCATTATTTGGGTAAACAATTTTCTATAAATGAGGACAGATATAGAAAGCTGAGAAAATATCCTTTAAAATAAGCCCTCTTTCAGCGTTGCAGGTCACCTATTCACCAATTGCAATGAGTACTTCCAAAAAAATAGCATTATTTTCGGATGACCTGAGCACCAAATTTTCTCTTAAAAAACTGGAAGCTCGATTTTGATTTTAGAACCATGGTTTCTTTGGAAAAAGTTCTTAGAATTTCTCGTAGATTACGACCTTGCTATACGCTTTGTCATGTTTTTCGGTCTCGAACAAATTGACCCACCCTAATATATATATTCCGGCATTATCCGCAATTAAAATTATTGTTTTATTTATTTTTTTTTTCTTTTGTTTTCTATTAAATTCTATAACTGGTTTAATTTAATTTGAAAAATGTTTAAATGAATTTGAATAAAGTTTCATTTATATTGAAAAGAGTTTCGTTTAATTTGAAAAAGGTTGCGTTCATTTTGAAAAAGGTTTAATTTAAACGGTAAATGCTATACAAACAAGAAAATATTGCTTTAAAAAAATATTTTTTTTTTTGAGTAAAACTGAAAAATAGAATTCACAGTATAAATCTACATATGTATATGTAAATCAGAGTTGTAAACGAATCATTCATTTTTGAATTAATTCTTTTCTCCAAAAAACGAATTGAATTAAATTTGAATCAATTCATTTGAATTAAGCGAACATGAATTGCAATTCATTTTCAATTCAAATGAATTGGTAAAAAGAATTGCAATTCATTTCCAATTCATTTGAATTGAATTGATTTTGAATTAATATAAATGAATTAGAAAAAATGAATTGCAATTCATTCCCAATTCATTTGAATTAATTCAAATGAGTTAAAATATGAATTGCAATTCATTTTACCAATTCATTTGAATTAACTCGAAAAATGAATTTGTTATACATTTCCAATTGCAATAATGCAAAAGCATCACCCTTTTTCCAAGCACTTCTATTCTATTTATAATAATTCTCTTTGTTACATTTATTTCATAAGTATTTAGTACTTGAAGAACCAAACTCCAAACACCAAGTTTACTTCAATTGAATGCAATTCATTTTTGATTTGATAAATTTGAATTACAAGTTACTTTTCTAATTCATTTGAATTAATTCCAAATCATTACAATTCAAATGAATTAGAAATGAATTGCGATTCTTTTTACCAATTCTTTTGAATTAAAAAATGAATTGCAATTCATTTTGCCTAATTCAAATGAATTGCAACTCATTTTGCCCAATTCATTTGAATTGGAAATGAATTGCAATTCATGTTCGTTAAATTCAAATGAATTGATTCAAACTTAATTCAATTCTTTTTTTGTTGAATAGAATTAATTCAAAATTTAGCTAATTCATAATGAATTGAAATCAAAAAAGAATGATTTATTTACAACTCTGATGTAAATGAATATAAAATTTTTAAACCTAAATAAAAAACATCAACAAAAGCTATTTTATATTATATTCATTATATATGGGCAATTTCAAAAATTTTCGACATTTTGATATTTTTTTTTTTTGGATGACACGAATGACGCTTTGGTCACGTGAAGGGTGATATTTTAGCATACCAAAACAGTTCGCGTTAATCGTTTATTGCAAACGGCGCGAAAGTTATGGAGGTTTTAAGTTAAAATCTCTTAAAAAAAAATTTAAAGTTAAATTTTTTGGTTTATTTTAATAAATGTTCTATGGATGCATGAAACTCATTTCAAATTCATCAGTGCAGTCCAAATTCATCAATGCACTGATAAAATACATAACAAAATATCAATTATAATTAAAATTCCTTAACATTAAAAAACGCTAATTTTTGCAAAAAATATGAATGTTTCACCGATTGTTATAATATGTGATTATATAACGCATAACTAATTTACAGAAAAACAATGTTTTGACTTGCAAATTAACAAAATAAAAAAATTTATATAAGAATTATTTTTGAGGTTAGGATTTTTTTTTTGATCTGTAAAATTTAAAATCATGAAAATTTTTTAATGCCTATTCGGTTTTATTATCAAGCTTAAAAAAACCTTTCATTTGGTGTCAATCGCGGCGGAATCTATACATAACTGCAGATGTCACAAAGCAAAATGTGTTTGAAGAAAAATGCCGCTATACCCGCTAAATATGGACCGAATTCAACCCTATTTATATATGATCTTTAGTTCACCGCCGCACTTCATTTCCAATACTTTACATTGATTTTAAACCACTGATTAACTAAAAAAAACGCGAAACAAAATCATGAAATTTCGCAAAATTTTTATTTTCTTTATAAAATTTTTGCGTTTCAAAATATTTTAACGCCTTCTTGACGTTGAGGTGCCATTTACTAAGAAGTTTAGATCACGCAATACATAAACCAGTTTTAAATAAGATTGCAAATGTCAGGCGCGAAAAACTGTCATTTTTGAAAAATTTACGCCAATTCTATAAAAGTTTGAGGTCATCGTTCTCAGCAACTAGCAGCCTGACATCGACGTGATATGGCGGAAGTTTTAG
This sequence comes from Metopia argyrocephala, assembly GCA_963576795.1. Classification (NCBI taxonomy): domain Eukaryota; kingdom Metazoa; phylum Arthropoda; class Insecta; order Diptera; family Sarcophagidae; genus Metopia; species Metopia argyrocephala. The sequence goes on along the minus strand of OY756211.1, from coordinate 42,702,891 downwards.
CAAATTATACCATCTTTTAAATACTGTTGACGAAATGCAATTTTCTTGAACGGCGCAAAAACGCTATAGAAAAAACTGCGAAAATTGAAAAATCGGAAAATTTTGGTTTCAAAAATGAACCGCTGTACAACTTTTTCCCAAATAGTAGTATGGGCATAACTTTTATAGTGTAAATATGTACAAAGTCTAGTGACTTTATTTTATATCAGTGGGCATCGGAAGTTTAAAACTAAAAGTAGAAAAGTGATGAAATATGAAAAAACTCTAGTAAATTTCAAGCCTGTTTTTGAGTTTTTCAATATTTGAGTGCCCATAACTTTTAGAGATAAAGAACTGATGGTCTGAAATTTTGGATTTCCCAGTTTTCTAGTGTGGCCTACCATTCCCTTTTGACCGTTTTGGTCAATTCGAAAAACTGGAGAAATAATAAGCATCTGAACTCAGTTTCAACAAATGTTGAAAATTTTTGAAATTGCCCATATACATTACCATTACACATATTAGTTTGTTTAGATACAATTTTAAAGTCAAAGCATTTTCAATTGCTTACAAAACATAATAGCCCCCAAAAACGAATTTTGTAAGTAGTTTCTAAGATTTGTTTTGTTTAGATTTAATTGACTAAATATTCGTTTCCTGTTTGCAAAATATGTAATGTAGTAAAACTAATTTTTGTCCGAATAAATTTAGAGGACTAGAGTTTCTCATTTCCATTCCTGATATTATTTTTAATCTAATAGTTTAAAGATATTTTGAAACAATTTGATTTTGTTTTAATTCAGATCATAACTCTTGCTTTTCTTCAATAAAATGATTAAATTTTTTTATAATTTTTTTTTTTACTATACATTAAGGCCTAAAAGCTTTATATTCGTTTTCGAAATCACATCTTATTAATATTCGGTTACACAGCTCACAAATAAATTATTAAAACAAGTAATAATAGTTTTTCCATTCTAGTTAAGTTTTTCTATTAGCAAAAATATCTTTGATTTATCTTTACAATCTAATCTGCCAAATAAAAATATTCGATCTATAGCACATTGATTTTGAAGCAATTACTGATTAACGATTTAAGTAAGTTTTTAATTTCACTATATACTAATTGTATTTCTGTTGTTTCATTTTGTAATATATGAAAATACATTGCTAGTCGTTAAAAAAATTCTAGGATACTGTCTACAACTAATTCTACCGACAACCAGTGTGTTTGAATTAGAATTAAAATTTTTCTTGGTTTTATTTCTAATAATAATACTTTTTAAAATTTGGTGTACTAAATTGGTAAAAAACCCATAAAAATCCTTCCAGAAATAAAATAATAATCATTTGAATTAATTATTTTGACTTTCCAAAGCCAATTTTGTATTTTTCTGTGTGAAAAATTCATAAAATCATATCAGAATTGGAATTTTCAAAAAAAAACTGGTTGGAAATAGTATTGTAATAATCGTAATAATGTTCAAGAATTCAAACAAGTAGCAGTTGCAGATTTTGAATTTCCAAAAATTGTCAAAATAATGAAAAATCGTCAAAATGGCGATAAATCGTCAAATCTGGCAGCTATGTGTGAAATCTATATTTCGACATTTTTTCTAATTGCAACAGGGCCCAAATCGCGGCACTCGTTATCGAATGAACGTTCGTATCGAGTAAAATTTCGTCACGAATCGAATAACCAAATTATGGCACTCGATACCTATCGAATCGAAATTTACAAGAAAAATGTAAAAGATTTTTTGTTTTGTAAAAGAATCAAATAACTTTAAAATAAAAAGAAAGTAAGTAAAATTAGAGCAAAATAATTTTATAGTTTAATTTTAACTTAATTAAAATTATTTAGATAATGGATCCATCATTTTTATGATGGACATGATGTTATAAGATTCCCGTCGGTTAGTATACATACATACATCTTTTAATTATTTGGAATTGAAATTGTGTAACGCTTTATATATCACCTTAGTCATTGGTTGCATGGATGGTACGCATACCGGACTACAAAGACCATCGTCCAATAAACACATGTTCTTTCATAGAAAGGGCTTTCACAGCCTCAACTCAATGGTGGTAAGGGTGACTTTAGTTTTATGCAAATGCTACTTACATTTCTGTCGATTTTATTAAAAATAATTAATTTTTTATCTTGTTATATTTCCAAATAAACAACGCGTATATAATTTCGATTGCTCTTTTAGTATCGAATGACATTTCGAGAGATGGCATTCGATCGAGTACTCGTTATCGAAATTTAAATTAAATTTAATTAAAGGCACCCTTACACGATATGTTTTTTACACGTGTTTCTTTGGTTTAAAATACATAAGTTTTTCTTTATGTATGTCAAAATTAGTCAATTTACATAAGGTTTGTAATTTTTACTCACAAACGTATATGTACAATTGCATATGTAAATAAATAATAAAATTTTAGACAGACAATTTATAAAAAAAAAAACTATTTTACATATAATTCATCGCCGACTAATGTTTGTGCAGGCATAGAAATTTAATATCATATGTGTGCACATACGAAATTAGAGCATGCCCTAATTGAAATTTTGTCATAAGACCTTCCTTGTGTTTTTTACACAAGCAATGTTTTAGAAGTCACACACGACATGTAACTGTTTACTCATGTAAAAGTTGACATTAACAGTGTAAAAAACATGTCGTGTAAGGGTGCCTTTAGAACCGTAATATTCAATAAAACTTTTATCTACTTCTATTAAATTTTTTTTGATTCCTTTTTGTGACTCCAATAAAAATGTTTATTGAATATTGCAACATTTTTATTGAAAATATCGCAATTTTTTTTTTCAAACAAAAAATTACAAATTTGTTGTTCGAATTCACAAATTTCTTTGTAGGACCGAAATTAAACAAAAAAGTTATTAACTCAGTGAATTTCGTGTCTGAATCAAAAAAATAATTTTTTCTGTGTATGTGTATAAAAGATATATAATTATTTAATACATAAAACGTTAAGACTATATATATGTATGTATGTATATATACTATAATAAAATATATCCTTTGTCTTGTTTATCTTTATATATATTTGAAAATGACTGAATCTTCTCAATAGCTGCTTCAAAATTTACTCTCAATTCTTTAACATCTGCAAAGAAAATTCAAATCAAAGTTTTATTAAATAAATTAAAACACAAACACAAAAAATTAAATTGCGTACCTATATTATAACCACAAATTTTAATGGATTTTAAGCGTTTGGGAAAGTTTCGTTGATTTGTTATATACTTTAGAAATAAATGGTCGTGATGAACAAATCTGTTATAACGTATCATTATATTTAGTTTTAAATTATTTCGTAATAAATTAAACCAAAAATATTGTTCAATTTTAAAATAACTGTTTAATGATATATTTAGAAATGTTATACTTATTTTTGTATCCTCAAATTCCATTAATTCTTGCTCATAAATATCATAATCGATTAAATAATCATTACATTCATCATAGCCATCGGGGCCTCTCAGTTTTGTGAGACTAAAATGTTGCAACCGTGGATGCTTTAATATTATCAATATTTTGGAGAATTTTATTTTTCTATCTACTCGGAATGTTAGTTTTTCCAAACATTTAAGACTGTACAAATTATTAATCAACAATGTTGAGGGTTCAGTGATGAGTGTTTTTAACTGCGTACAATTTGTGCCCACATAAATAGGCATCTGGGCAAAATTGTCATGCCATATTAATGCTGATAGGTTTTTCAAATTGACGCCATCATTAATTTCAAATAGTCTCTTTAAATGATATCGTTGACAATTTATAGCTACTAAACTGTCTAGTGTTGCAGAAACATTGAAGTACTCAAACATTCCTATATATTCTGTGTCTATTATAGAAAATGACTTTAGTTTCATATCACTCAACATTATTTTTATATCACGCCATATTAAACCCGTACAACTTTCCAATTGCAACTCGTTAAGTGACGAAATTGCTGTGAAACCATTTATTTCAAAGTATTGTAGTTTCAAAAACTCTAGTTGAGTGCAGATTTTGGTTAGTTTTTTGAAAAAATCTTCATTGATTGAGATCAGTGACCAGGATTCCAAACTTAACTGCTTTAGATTTTTAAAATTATTCAGAATTGAGTTATTGAATTTTCTAAAAATGCGCTGAGATCGAAAATATCCCATTGTTAAATCTTCACAAGCATATGCTGATGTTCCTAAAGCTTTATATTCCATATCAAATTCGTCTTCATCAATTAAAGTAAAGTTTCGTACTCTTAAAACTAATTTTTTTACGTTTAACGTCTTTAATATTTTATTCATATCATATGACAGGTCTTTATCCATAGCATCAAAATTAAAAATTTCAAAACATTTTAAAGATGCCATATTTTTTATTGTACTTATTTTAAGATCATCTCCTACAACAAGAGTCTTCTCATTGATGTTGAAACAATTTTCAAAACATAATTTCTCCAATTTATGGCAATTGTTATTAAGAAATCTTAAATCTTTTTCCGTTACAATAATATGTTGAAAAATTATTGTGGTCAGATTTATAAATCTATGACGGCTATCCAAGGGTACACCAAATTCTGTAGAATTAAAAACCAGCGGTGATGAATTACTCACTGCATTTTCAGCATGATTATATTTTAAATATACATTTGGCGAGTACAACACTAAAACTTTTAAATTATTAACTATTAATTGTAGAAAATTGTCAATATCTCTTTTATTTAATACCGTTTTGTCTTCTCTTACACATTCATATCCAATTTCTACGCTTTCCCTATTATTGCTATTATTAATGGTTCTATTATTCGTAAGTAGCATTCCAAAATGTTGTGATGTTTTGCATACTTCTAGATTTTTGTATTTATTTTTCCAAATAAAATCGACTATAACTGTACGAAATTGTTTGCAGACTTTTGTCAATTTTATATGCTCCTCCAAATTTAAATATTGAAATATTTCGTATAAAACGTCGACATTGAAATAAACTTTTTCCATTTTTTAATTAATAAAACAACTCGTTAATTACACAATAAAAAAATCTATTTGTTGGTTTTTTTTATTAACCAAAATCAGCTGTAGAGAGTAAAATATTACAATATGCCATTGTTGTGGGATGCCACTGATCATTTTAGCTGCCCGGCCAGTAACATCAGTTTGTAGGTATGGTAATATAAATATAATATAAAAGCACGGGTAGCGAAAACAACAAAAATAAAGTTATTATGGATTATTTGAATTTTATTTACAACCGCCTTGACTACAAATCACAGTAGACATCTAAGTCAATACAATTTTATGCCATCGGTCAACATGATTTATTCGTCGTAGCCATTGAAAGTTACATGATCACATGTTTGAGTGTCGAAAGAAGCATTCAAGTGCCTGCCTGTTTTTTAAAACGGTGAAAGAAATACTTCACCCCATCTGACCTCAAAAATTACCAGACCTTTATCCGACCTAAGAATACAATACAACTTTCATGTACTATGGGCTGGTGCTTCAAAGTCTATTTACAAGTAATTTAATTAATTACTAGAGCGTTTGATGACATAGTCTTAATTGCGTATGTATTTTTACAAGAATTGGTCTAATAAAGGGCCTATTTGAAATGCATTACTCCACGGCATCACGACGGCAAACTTATGCAACAGAAAAAAAAAAAACACTGCACAACTTATATATACAATTTTACGGTAAGAGTATCAAACATTTGCATACAAAAATTCTAAAATTAGAATTCAAATTAGCTCGATTTCAATAGCTAAATGTCGTTGTTGTAAAATCTCTGCTGTTGTTGGAAGTTACTCTCTGAGGGAAAAACTTCGGTATGCACAGCTTTCGCGAAGTTGACCATGCTTGGCCGAATTGTTACAGAGCGTAGATTCAATTGCCGGAACGCACAGTGCTTAGGCTTCATACATTTTTGTGCAAAAAATATAAGGACTGGACCTAGAATATTGATATTTTGCACGGAGTTTTATACTGATTAATTTAAGAAAATAGAAGAGTTTCACAAAAGTCAGCCACGCCCATCGCCCATACCATTAAAATCGATATTTTCGCATTAAACGTTTCCTATAACAGCAAAACAAAAACTGCAAGTTTTGAACTTAAGAAGGCAAGTTTATTTCGCTCATATCTACTACACTACATATGCAATCTAAGTAACTTTTTCTTCGAATTATAAAGAAAGTGCTGTATTTCAATAAACAGGGTATTAAAAAGTTATCAAAATTGAATCTGACATATGCAAGCTACTAAATTGTGTGAAAATTTTCGTCAGTTTTCGTTTTACAATATTTAAGTGACTTTAATAGACTTTTTCTAAGAAAAAATATTTCCTTTTCATCAAATGAATTATGCATTTCTTTTAGTGAAACACTTCAATAGTCAAAAATGTATTTTATGGTGCGTTGATGCATTTAAATATAATTTAGCTTTAATTACTATTTTCAGCTGAGTTATAAGTGCTCTATTTGCGGATAAAAAAATAGCACAAAAAATAAAATACACCTGTTTCAATTTCATTTCAATCAACAGTGTAATATTTTTCAATGATAGTACTGATTTATTACTTACTTACTTACTTGGTTAATATCGTTTTACAATATTGTATATAGAATTTATGAAATGAAAAAAATTTGTTTAGTTTTTTATATTTGTATTATTTTCTAAAACCAAATTTTTATATTTGTTATTCAAAATTAATTTAATAAACATTCGAAATGAAAAATATTTATTGCGCGACTTTTTCTTCATTTTGGAACGTTTTGAAATTTCGCTGAATACCAATAATTATAAAAAAAAACAACAGACGGCATTACTCAAGCAGCACGTCTTTATTTTATTCAAAATATGTGGAAACAGGATTGTTATAAAACACACATGCTTTTACCGTTCAAAACAATTTCATTTTTGAAAGTGTACTTTTAGGCCGTATAAATTTAAAGTTTAAATAAAATTATTTTTTTATATTTTTTTTAATTATATATTTCTTTTATTTAAGGGCTTTTTTTATATATTTAACACTGAACGTGATGTTAATAATATTATTATTAGTTTGTTATAATTAAAATTAATATGAAACCAATACAAGCTCATTTCTTTTTGATTACCATGTATGTGTTTTTTGTGTGTTTTGAATATAATATGTTAAATTTAACAATAATGGTTAGTAATATTTTACATATTTCATTATTAGATCAATTTTTCATTATACATAAATGTACTCATTTATAGACATTTTTGTTTTCTTTTCTTACGCTTATTAACAAAAAATTTGACTAGTATTTAATTCCTTTTTTAAATTATTATTTATTTATTTAAATTTCTTTGCTTTTCAATTTCAATATATTCAAATTGCTTTTAGATAACTGGCTTTAATAATGTATTACACTTAAAAAAAAACATACGTACATATTTCTCTGTATGTATGTGTGGATTTATGTTTTTGTTTCTGATAAAAAAGAATAAAAAGTCATTAATTTTAAAATAATTTTTGTTGTTTGTTGTTACAAAAAGTAACAAAATAGCATTTTATAATAATAAATGTAGTTTTTAAGATTGATAAGTTAAATAAAAATTTCTTGTTTGTGATATTTTAGTTACTGAGTATTTTTTTTTCTAAGGTGTTATAATATTTTGTTTAACTATATTACACAAAGTATTAAATAAAATTATTTAAATAATATAATAATACAAATATTTATACAAAAAAATTATAAAAAAGAGTGAAAAACTAAATATACATATTTACACAATAAAATTCATTTTGTTTTGATTGGTTGGTTGGTTTTGGTTGTCTTATAAATACATATAAGTTTATATATATACAAACATACATAATTAATATAAATTTAAATTCCTGGTCCATTCATTTATCATAGGTATGCTGTAGTTATTGTATAACATTTAAGGGTACTTATTTTATATATTTCTTAAACACATTTGGGGGTTTCTTTTTTAACATTTAACTTTTTGGATAAAACTTTTTATTAAATAAAAAATTTTTATTTTTGTTTGTTTTTGTATTTCTTTTGAGACTGTTTAAAAATTATTCTTATTTTTGTAAAATCCAAAATATATCTAAAAAAATTACAAAAAATCAGTACTTTTGGTTTACATTGTTGGTTAATTAAGTACATTGAAGTTACATGTACTTGTTTGAGGGTTTTTGTGATGTTTTCTTTAAAATATTTTTTTTATATTTTGTTATTATTAAGGATATTCATACAGTTTATGAATATTTCTCTAAGAATAGTTTTTGAATTTCTACTTTATATTTAGACTTTACTTTCGGGTCCATCCGCAACATTTTTAAAAGCCAATCGTATTCTGCTTAAGAAATGTGATGATATATGACCATAACTTTTGTTATACCATTCTGGAGTTTTACCCCTTGAAAACATACAAAAAGAAAAGAAAATGATAATTATATTTTTGAAACTTAAAATAAAAAAGATAACAATTTAGACTCACTTGACATCAACTCGTGCTAAATGCATTACCCTTGATCTACCACTACCACAGGGTTCAATGAGATAACGTGAGGCCAATACCACACCCCGTACAGCATTAAACATTGGCTTTGCCTTGGCATGATCGATAGAGGTTTCCACAATAACACAAGCACCTCTTGGTAAATCAGTACGCCAGGATCTATAATTTACAACACACAAAAGTATTTTATATTTTTATTATTTTACATTTTTCCTACATACGCAAGTATTTTAATTTAACATCTTTTAAAAATTACCTTAAAACACAAAAATCAGTACACTGTTGGCCATCTATGGCATATTGGAAAATTTCCGTACACTCATCGATTTTCTTAATAGTTTGACTTTGTAATAGATAAGGATCCCAGGAGGCACGCTGACGTATAATATAGTCTAAAACATCTTTGGGTGGACCTTCGATTTCGGTAATACAGCGCCACAAACGTAGAGGATGGCCATCACCTACTTTTTTATAGGCTATTTCAACATTTGAATCAGTCAAAGAGTTGATAGTAATCCAACCACGGGATCTTAAAGTCCAGAAACACAATTTTATAAAAATATGCAAGTCAATCAATATTTTAATACTTACTTCTCTCGACCCTCTTTTATAGTAGCACTGGTACTCTCATAGAGATATCCCCGCCAGTTATGAAATTGCATACCTTCTCCTAGGGCCTCTAGAGGTAACGGTTTTGATTCTTCCATATAACCAAATTTGCATTTACTAAGTTTCTCTTTGGGTGCCGTATATATTTGTTTATAATGGTCTATCATAAATGCTAAACATTCGTGTGATGCTTTGGCCTCAAACAGTTCCTTGGCATCAGGAACTCCGGAGCCTTTGCCTTTGCGTCGTGGTGAAGCTGTCACGGAATTGCTACCTGTTGATATACTGCTGTGAAAAAGAGAGGGTGCTAAACACACTGCCAAATTGTTGGCAGTCATTTGGTTGTATTGCGAATTGGCAGCGACTAAGGTTAAAAATTCTAATAAGGCATATAGAATTTCACGATTCTCATCGGGCAATAACAGGACGGCAGACTGAACGGCATCTAAACGTACCTCTTGTGGCAAGTCTAAAATAAGTGCAGACATAATTTATAAACCATTTACAATTCGTAATAAAAAATATCTGTTTCGGTAATGGAAGAACAACTGAACAACTACTACTCTGGTTTCTATGAAGGTCCTAGAATAGTTCGACTTAAGCTATTCTTCCATATTATCACAGATACATATATACATATTGCTTACGTTGGAAAATAGCAGCAAATGTTTCAGACATTTTAGTGGTCAATAGAGATTCGGGTAAATCTCTAAAATACTGTTTTAACATATCGGCTACATCGTAAGCCTGTTGAGTATCAAATACATCCATGCATTCAGCCGTAGATTCTGAGTATTCAATAAGCTCTTTTAGTTTTAATATTCTCGATTTTACACCGCTTTTTCGAAATAGACCGATCTGATCCAAAGCGTTTAACTGTAACCAACGGAAAGCCGCTCTTACGGCTGTGGGTAATGCTTGACCAGAACGCTGTAGTATTAAGAGGAGAGGTACACCGAAAACCTTCTTATCCTTATAGTCGGGCATTTTGATTTTTTTGATAAATTTCGGTAATTCCCAATTCCAGCCAGAACGATGTGTGGGGCAATAACGTTCCATATAACCCGTTAAAGTTACAAGCGCCAGTCTACGTATCATTTGTAGTTGACCGGCTGACATGGCTGCAAACAAAATACCATGCTCATTGGAATGTGGATCATTTTTCTGTGAAAAACATTTACGGAATATCATGTGAGGTCGTTCCTCCAATTGAAAACTGTGCCATCTAACAACGGGTGTTCTAGAAATCGTAGATAAAGGACAAACGAAAAACATTCATATTAATAAAATGATAAGGTTTTGGAATACTAACTTATTTACCTTTTAACTTTTTCGATAGGTTCATCTGCTTTCGGTTCCTTTCTTGTAGTCGATCGTGATCTAAAACTGGCCGAACGAAAACCATCACGTTTCTTACCATCTCTTCCCAAGTTCAAAGAACCTCCACGAGATAATTTCTTTATTTTAACTTCGGTAGTGTTTGAATTCGCATCTTTGATCAGTAATTTTCTACCCTGATGACATTCTGAATCTGAATGTGCCCCAATATCATCTACTTTTCCTGTACGTTGCAAAAATCTACGTGTTTTTGAGGGTGTTTTACGCAAAGCCAACTTATTGGTCGCTGTAGATGATTCCTGACTATCACTGTAATACGAAGAAGAATCATCGGATTTACCCTCCTTCAAATAGGGCATAGTATTGGTAAAGAAATGCAGAGGACTTGCTCTCATAGATCTAGGTGTTGTAGGAGTCCGTTTGGGACTGCTACGATTTGGACTTAAGAAATTATCACTTTGACAGGGCACCTTTAGTTCATTGCCAAAGAGTGGACCCTTATTAAAAGTATGCATCGGACTTACTGCCGACGGTGAAGGTGGGGTAGAATAGACAGCTTCTGGCTTGCGCATGCTATTTCTTTGGCCCAGCTGAGACAAATCTAAGGCTTGACCGCTTAAAACTAAACCCTGTCTTTTTCGCCTTCTCGATTTTATCGATTCGACTCTACGTAAAATTGCTTTTGCACCATCTTTTAATCTCTCACTACCTGTTCTGCGTAAGGGGCTTGCATTTAAATCTGCACTATCGTTTAAGGCAGCATCTGCAGAATCATCAGTGTAAGCTCCGGGTATAGCCAAAGTTAGCGCAGCACCTGATACATCATAAGAATCATCTTCGAAACGATCGGGACTGGATTCTTTGGAAGATGATTCGGTTTTTTCGGCAGCTGTTAATTTAGCGGCGGGCGGTATTTCAAGACCCATTTCTCCAATACGCGACCAGCGTCGTATATGTGGTTGGAATGTCCAGTTTTCGCTTAAAGCAACATTTTCATCATCTGAATCCTCTTTCTGGTATTCCAAAAAAAAAAAAAAACATTGAATAATTATTAAAAAGGTATTTTTTGTTGGTGTTCTATTACTCGTATCTTACCTGGGGCGTTTGAGTTTTATGAGATTGATCAACGCGCATATTGGCACAACGATTCAATATACACAAACGTCTGTACAGGGACTGTAACTGATCATTTTCCAAATTGGTATGATCTTTGGCAACATTTGTTAGATCAATGGGGAATTGATGATCTGAAATAAATGAAATAATAAATAATCAATTAATTTAAAAATATGCATACATTTGGATGTACTGGGTAAATTCTGCAAAATGAAATCGAGTAAAATTGTAAAAAATTAAAAAAAGAGAAAAATAACAACATTTCATTAAACGCATCATACAATTATAAGGTGGTACAAACTTTCTGTGTGTGACTGGGTTTTTTTTTTATTTAAATTTGTGTTGCGATATCAAATATATCAAATATTTTATTTATTTTTAATTTTATATTAGTAAACGTGAAAACATTCATTTTTAATGAAAAAATGCTTCAAAAATTTATTTTATAAATTATTATATAATATTTTTTCTCTCTACATATGTTATAAGATTTCTTTCATCTTTGTTGTTTATTTTTTGAGATTGCTATATGTACATATCGCACACTAAATCATAAAGAGTCACAACTCAAAATTTTTCAAAATCGCGTTTTTTTCAAAAATCAGTTTGCAGATGCCACCTTTACCGACCACGAAAATATGGTGGGCAACATTGTCTTCCTTATCCGGAAAACTACAGTTATGTCTATTTTGATATAACTCGTTTTGTTTATTTTTATCAACTAAAACCATAACTGGCCTTTACAACCCTGAGTCAGGATTACGGCCTAGCTTCTCGCAGCATTTGTGTTTAAATTTTTATCCATGAGTACCGGGACCTACAGTTTAATGTCGACTCCGAACGACAGACTTGAGAAGCTTGTTCATGGCAATTAATTACTCTCAGAGCTTTTGCCAGAAGACTGCTGAGAGGTAGTCGCCGAAAGAAATAATTTTTTCATATTTCTTTTTTTTAAGATGTCGGAGCTGGGTGTCGAACCCAGGGCTCATGTCTTAGTAAGCCAACACACTAACAACTAGACCACGGCTACTACTATTTCTTATATTTCGTTATTCATTAACTTTTATTTACGATACCAATACTATAAGTAAGTAGTAGTCGTTATCTAACGACAAAAATTATAATTTAGACATAAAGAAAAATAAGATGTACATTTTTTGTTAATATAAAATTTGCCAGAGTTGGGTTTCTATTCTAGTCCATTACCACTATTCATACAGAATTAGTGCAGTAAATTTCCGCTACCACTAAAATCATTTTATTTAGTGGTTAATGTATTAAAAATTCAATTCAATTAAACCAACTTTGAAATTTGTATGCATACACCACCTAATACTCTTTTAACACGAATTATTTTATTTTAATACAATATTTCAGAAATTTTATAGACAAATTTTTTGGTAACGTATCTTTTGCGTAAAAAGAGAATTACATATATTAACAGATAGTCTTAAATATAAATGTTTTTAATCAATGAAAATATTTTTTTTCTATATTATCACTTAAATACTTAAAAGTTTTGTTTTGTATTTAAAAACTTTCTTCTTAATTTTAGGCGAGTGACTCTATTACAAAAGTATTCAGCAAAATATTTGACGCCTACTGTATCCTTTTTCCTACTTCAATCTGTGTTGGTATGTGATAACAGCTTAAGTCAAAGAATGACATATTAATAGATTCCCAATTTTGTGTAAATTTTACTATAATTATTCCTTACAAAATATTATTTGTAATTTAATATATTGATAATAGCCATATTACACAACAAATGTACACTACAATACTTTACATTACATAGTTCTACCCTCACTTCTATAAAACTCCGACAATAGTAAATTAATTTCGCCTTAAGCTATTCTTGCATATTACCACAGAAATTAAACAAAAAAAAAATTTAAAATGTCTAAAAAAATAGTTGTTTAACACTTTTATTAAAGAGTATCTTTTATATTAATGTCACTCTTTCCATTCTGTATGCATTTTGATTCGTGCCCAATTTGTTTGAAATTTAACAACTCAAGTTAAAGGATATTGTTCGCACCTTTTGTTTTTAACATCACCACAACGACATCATAATAAAACTTTTTCTTTATAAAACACAATTTTTTTAATATTTTTCTTAAATATTTTATGATTAATATTAGCCGGGTTTTGAAATTATATTTTAAACGGATTTGCTGCCAAGTAAGCGTATTAAATAAATAATGGACGACAATATGAAAATGGCCGAAGAAGCGATTTGATGCCATGAGAAATTCATACTGAATGAAAAATTTGTATTTTGGAAAAATTTCTACCAAAAGAACCAGATGCAACCAACCACGCAGTAACTGCAGCTAAAAAAAACTTATTATACTCTTACATTTAAATACATATACATATACTCGACGTTTTAAAAGAAAAATAAAATTAATTGAAAACCAAAGAAAAAAAGCAAAAAATATCTTAAGGAAAGATACTATAGAAGTAATAATTGTAATAACATAAGTAAGTAAAATGCTATACGAATATAAATTATTGGCAAAAAGAAAAAAAAAATATATCACTGAACGCAAACACGAGACTTTTGGGAAAGAATATGTGGATGTTTCATTTTTTTTTATTTCTTTTGCCTTTTTTAAGACAATTTTTTTAATGTAGGAAATCAAGTTCTTTAAACATAGTAGAGTACAAACATACATGTATTTACCAATAAATAAATTAAATTACAAGACAAATATTTCTTTTTTTTGGAATTACTAATCTATAGGAAATATTGGCTAAATTCATAAAAAAAAAAACACTCGATATGTACTTGTACAAGAAGCAGAAAATAGAATGAATTTATTGTTGACGGAAAAATATAGAATAAAAGAATCATATGAACTGGGGTCTAAACGTCGCTTTCGATATCGAATTAATTTCATCGAGTTTTTTTTAGTTTGGTATCGCGGCATTCGTTATCGAACAACTCACACGAGTTATTGAGATGATATCATACGATAACGTGTAATCGATCGAGCATTTTTATTCGATACATATGGGGCTATCGTAAACATATGTACGAGTAACAAATTGTTTATTCTAAAGAAAAAAAGGGTTTATTGATTTTATTGTTTATTCTAAAGCAAAAAGATTTTATGTAAACGTCTTAAATACATACATTTTTTATATTTTCCTGGCAGTGCTTTGACACATGCCAACTAAATAAAACTACCTTTAGCCAAAAGGGAGAGAGTAGCTGTAGTTGTGGTGGTACTGCTGTTGACATGTCTCAAGTAAATTGTAACTCCTTAAGTAGACAGTTATATGCAACTTTTGTCACTCTACAACTTAACTTAAAACTGCAGAAGTATATAAATATGTCCATATTAATAAAGTGGGATTGGTACTCCGTTTAGTTTCTTACGATTTATCTGTTAAGGATAGTGCGTTAGTCTTAATTCCATCTTCTGAGTCCGACGATAACGTTAATTCTATAAATAATAATTCTTCAGCTATTTTTTGCCTTTTAACAATTTTTTTTTTTTTATTTAATTTCTTTTTTTTCCATTTAATTTCTTGTTAATGTTTGATTCTCTTCCAAAGAAGAAAAAATCTAGTACCATTTTATAATATATTATCCGATAGCAATCGAATGCCACGATTAGGTCATTCGTACGGTATCGAAATTTTATTCGATACGTTCACTAGTTCGATCACGTAAGTGACGTTTAGACTCCAGTTTAGTCAGCTGTTAAGATTTTGTTGTGAACAAAAAATTATTAAAAAAAATTAATCTAATTGTTTTTCAATAAAATATATTTGTTTAGCGTGATTTATTTTATTTCCAATTGTTCACAAATACTTTTACTTTTTGGTAAAGCAGCCTTTTATTTTTTAGGTAATGCCAAGTTGACATTTGCAACGTAAAAGTCTATTTTCTGTAGATTTTCTACGTGACATTGTGTCTAGTTTATGTTACAGATTTTTACAGCTGATACCGACGTATACGAATGAAATTACATTTGTAATAATTGTTATAAAACAAAGGAAGTCAATAATAATTTTGCATTTTTTGTGGTTTGTTTTTGTCTTCAACTTATTGTGTATGATTTTTAAGACTAACACTTTAGACTATAGTATATAATGGTAAAAAAAAATAAAAAAGGAAAAAAGCATTTAAAGTTCTGAATAAGATATTAACAAACAGGATGGCTATAACGCCTTTATATGTTTTTAATCTCCTTTAAAAAATACTTTAGTTTTTTTTCTTTTTTACATATAACCCTGAGACACTCAACAGTAACTGTACAGCAACAAATAAATAATCACTTGACAAATAGGAGTAAGACAAAATAACATTCAATAAAAATAGACAACAAAGTGTATAGATGTCCGATACACTTTGGTTACACTTCAATGCACTTTAAAGGGTATTTAATTCTAAGGAAATTTTTCCAAAAGCAAAGACTATTGTTATAGGCTAGAGTAGTGCTATTTCCATTGACATATTTTTTTTCGATAAATAAAGCTATTTACTAAATTTAAAATTAAAATGTACTAAATAACGGTATTTTCTTTTACATTTTTTATAATATGCATAGTACTTTCTTATAAGATAATTAATTAATTAGAGGTACATATTAGTATAAAAATATTTTATACCTTTGCTCAGCTGCTTCTATAGGGAGGCAAGTGCCAGATGGAGAACAATTGACATCTGTGAGATGTGGAGGCTGATTTGGCCTGCTTTTAACATTAGATGTACTAGATCACAATGTTTATCTTAACAGAATAGACATGTTCAGATGGGTGGCTGTACTTACTTGAAACCATGCTCGATGTTTGGGTATACCATACAATAATCACTGTTTACTAGACGGTGCTTTATTAATTCGTTTTACACAAGAAGTATGTAAGGAGTGAAAAAAAAGAGAATAATGTGACAGTTCGATACACGGGTATGTACTCGTTTTTCTATTAAAAAAACTTTTGCTAACAAGAATTTGTAAGATAAATGAAGAACAGCTGATTGAGAAACATACATAAGTATGTGTAAAAAACAAAACATTTATGGGAACATATCTTCATATTAAATGCAAACGGACTGTAGAGAACACATAACGTAGCACATAACAGCGGATTTATAACAGCCAAATATGAATTATAATCAATTAAAATAAATAAATTTGCATATCGTCATATTAAATGCAAAGGGACGTAACTACACTTTTGGTTTTTTACAGGAGAAGAAAAAAACGTTAAAATCAAACTTTTCGTAAATCCCGAAAATCATATAATTTTCAGGATTGAGATATAAGGATTGGCATCCCTATATACTACAACAAATGAGTTTGAATGTAAGGTTTTCATATAAATATGTATGCAGTTATATCTTCTTAGGAATACACGCACTTGTAGTTACGTCCGTTTGAATTTTATTAATAAAATCCCCATTTTTGATCGTAGGAATTTAAAATTTTGCACGAACATACATTTTGATAAAACGAACCATAATAAATAAAAAACTCAATTTCGAAATTTTGTGTAGTTACGTTTGCATTTAATATGACGATATAAAGTAAAGCATCTTCTAATTTTTCATTTTATATCTGGTACAATTTTTGTTTTAGCTTTGCTGCATTTTTCTTATGATTATTCTATGTGTAATGAGATTAATGAACTTTTAATAAGAATAGGCTTTAGTCCATATAGTCCATATTCGTTATTGCTGTAGGCATTTAGCCTATTATTTGTTTATAGAGAAACTGTAAGTATTTGTTTTTAAATTTTTTTCTTTTAAATATACAATTATTAACAAAATGTTAACACTATTTTTTTTAATTTTTTTTTTCGTTTATTTTGATTTGCCTTGGCATGATCCCAGCAATGTATTGATAAAAAAAAGTGGGAAAAGAAAAATAATACCAAATATAATATAAGATTAATACTCATATAGTACAAACGAGTGTGTGATTAAGTACTTGAGTTCCTTTAAAGTGGAACATTTCTTACTGTGACGTACATTGTTTTTGTTTTTTGTGTGTTGTTGTTGCTCTTATTAAAGGCAATGAACTTGATAAACAAAATACAACATTTTCTTTTAATGCACATATTAACGTTTAATTGAAATAAGTTTTTAATGGAGCGAAAAACATTAATGCCAACAGTTATGCTCTCAGTACCATTTCACAAAGAACCAAAGAATTAAAGTCTATAATGGAATAAATTTATTAACAGATCTTATTAACAGCCATTTCAAATGAAAAATATAAACAATTCATATGTAATTGCTGCACTGAGAGACATATGGTTTAATGAATGCATATTTCGAATTTTTTTTCTTACTTGTAGCAGCAAATTTTACTTGCATTTTTAATTTAAAAAAAATAATTTTTTTTATAAGATTTTGAACATTTGTTTTCTAAGTGTGAAATGTTATTGTGATAAGTTTTCAAGGAGTATGTAAAAGTTATAGAGGTGAACGAACAAGTGTCATTGAATAAGTTTTCATAATAATTGTGCAATACAATTAAATAATTACTTACTCTACCAATCCTTAGTTGGTTTGTGGAACCAAAAAGCAAGCAAGCAAGCAAGAACTGTTAGCACCGAAAGTATATAACTGATATTGTTTGTACTTGACTGATGCCATTTAATAGCACATAAATCATGACATTCACAGTTATAAATGTACAGTGTATTCGCGATAATGTGAACTAATTAAGAATGATGTGTTCGTGTTTGTAAAATCTTCATCTTTTTGATATTTTAAATGAAATCACAAAATTTAAACAAATTTTTGACAAAATTTCTTGGTGAATAAGGTCGTTGCTAATTTTCGATCTTAGCACTCTTTGATGTTTGAATTTCTATTTGTTTTGTAATGTTTTAAAATGTGTCAATAAATAGGCATTATTTCAGTTGGCGATGTTGTCTAACGACATTTTTGTTAGATTAAAGGCTATTTCTTCAATTTTCACTACAGCATCTCTTCTGAGAGGAAAACCATAACTATTTCTTTTCTGATTGTCTAGGTCAGGCCCTCGAACGATTAATATTATTTAGAGTATCTTTCTGCAATGGCTTAGAGAAAAACGTGGGCCTAAACCTTCTCGATCTTTTCTATTTTATAGATTATGTAGCATGATTATAATATATTTTATGTTCTTTTTTTTGAGTTATATGCTAGTTGTAATTAATTAAGCCTGTAATTACTCGTAAATAGGTAACAAATGTAATTAAGGTAAAGTACCGCATACACGTAAACGTGACAATTGTGATGTTCCTCTATTCTATTTTAATTAGTTAAAGGTTTTCAGTGAGCTTTATATCGCGTAATTCTCACTTTTATTTTTCCAGCTATATGATTATTTTTTAGCTCCTTTACTAGTGTCGACTACTTTGCGGGTTGGTTGTCAATACTGTCTTAGAAATGGTGTTTGTCGGCCTTTAACTGTGTATTTTTTCAACTATATTTTCCTCTTTTATTCTATCTTTATGAGCTGGTATTTGATGTTTTATGTGATTGAGATTTATGTCAGAAACATGACACGTTTTGTCTTAGGCAACTGATTTTGATGCTTCCCATTTCGTAAATCAGTATTGGTATTAAACATTCTGGTCTTCTTGATGAAAAATTATAAATTATGATTTGGTAGACCATACGTTGTCACCACATACACAAATTAGAACAAAATTTTTACATTTACGCTGTCGACGTTTTGTTCATGATATACCAAATCTATGGTTCGTATAAACGGGGTGTAAGGGGTTACATGATCTCCATATTTCTCTCAAGATGTACATTGCATTTCCGACTTTATTAATATTGAAGCCAATTGAGTGAATAAAAGCCGTATTGATTCCAACAAAATTACCATTTTTACATTATTTACCATTACTTAAAAACATTATTTTTAATTATTTTTATTTTTTATATTACAGGGTTTTCTAACCTTCAAATTGGTCTACGATATCGTGCGTTTACTGTACTTTAAAGATAAGACAGGTATGTACTTGTAAAAAATGAATAATTCAATATTAAGGAAACAGTTAAGAAATGTTAACAAAAAGTAAACATGTTCTTGGTGTTCTTTTTTTTCTGCAAAAGTTCCATAATATTTATTTTATTTTATTTTATTTTTCCTTCAATCAATTTATTGGCAATCAGACCACCTCGATGTACAACTTTCTTATCGTGCACATTTAAAGACATTTTAAAGTTGATTTTATTCTGTAAACCCTTATCTTCTTATTGGTATAAAATACCAAATTAAATAAATTTTATGTATGTAATTTATCTTTTCAATAATATTCGTACATACTCCCAAAATTTCAAAAAAATGTTAAACTTCTTTAATATGCCAAAAAAGAAAAAAGGAAATAAAAAACCGCAAAAGAAGAAAAAAAGTTAAACTTTGATCGTAGCGCTAAATTTTAAATCTTGAAATGAAAAATTAATTGTAATTAGAGAAGAAAAAGTAGAAGTTTTTAAGGTTATGCTTGTGCACACGTAAATGCATACGACTAAATGCTAAAAATGACACTCGTTAATATATTTTTTTTCCTTATCGAGAAACATTTCAATTTAATTGAATGCAATTATTACACGGGTATGTTAAGTTAAACGTTCTGTTGAATTATATATGTTAATGACTTTAAGGGACTGATGTAATGAAATGATTTTATAAACGGTTTTACAACCTTTATAGATACGTATTCACATATTTACAGTAGAATATCGATAAATTTAACTTAAACGCTCGGAGAAGCTAAACAAATTACAGTATCAACGTAGTGCCCTAAAAAGTTAACCATTCAGTTAACAGAGCATATGATTTTGTTAATAACAATTTTTCTGGTCACAAATATGTAAAATATTTATTCTTTGCTTAAAATATGTTGCAAAGCAGAAAAAATCATTGCTGATAGCTTTGCAGTAGAAAGTGGAGATTTTAAAATACATTGATCAAGATATTCAAGGTAACCGGATTGCGTTAAATTATGGTGTATCTGAAGAAGCTATCTCAAGAAGAAAAAAACGTATCAAACGCATAAAAAAAAGAAAATCACAAAAAACACTTCACATATACGATATCCGATCTTTGAATTGAGTGAAGCGAATGGTGCGTACAACGATACACTTCGAGAAATTCAATTGTTGATATTAAAGGTTCGTGATATTCTTGACATCAGCATTTATGATCAATAATCAAATTTTAGAAGATAAAGATTATTTCGAAATGTTCAATACTGATAACAACGGGCCGATTATCGAACAAGATTTTGAACAATCTATTGTAAGCTACTCGAGAGCAGTTGAATTAAATGGTTTGAAGATTATAATGATGCATTACAAGTAGCAAATCTTATCACTGTGAGCACGAAAATGATGAAGATCTATTACACAAAAGAAAAAAAAAAAAAAAAACAGGTCTCAGCCGTCAGTACAAATATAATCTAAGTTTCTCTGAAAACTAACTCAATAAATGAAAATTTTACATATTTTATGAATAAAATTTAAGTTTATTATTGTTTTTTCTTTCTTTATTCACTTTTTTAAAAGCTTAGATAAGTTAATAGTTCGAAAAAGTTTATTGCCTTTTCGATTAACATTCTAGCGAGATTCTACTGTACATGTACATATATATAAATTTGTATTTACATATGCACACATGTATGCATATGCTTGTACATACATATATTTTGTGGGTGTTTTTCTTTAAATATTTTTTTATATCGTCCGCCTGTTATCATCTCTTACATGTCAGTGATATTTCTCAAATTAGCAGATGATTATTTTCCGTAGCTCCTATTTTCAGCATTAATACTCTCAGCCATAATGATGTATGGCCAGAAATACTCCTACGGCCTTGTTTCCTTAAAGTTACTTTGAAAACAAACAAACAAACAAAAAAAGGAAACTTTAAGGGTAATACCTTTTCAAGCATAAGAGAAAAAAATTCATACCAGAAAACTGCCTGAATATTACAAGAATCTCATTAAAAAGGGCATTAATCATTTGAAAGTTATTTTAAAATTCAGCATAAAAAAATAAAGGCACGTTTGGCATAAAGGAAACAAAAAAAAAAAAAAAAAAAAATCAACAAAAAGGATCATGCAATTTAAAATAAAAATTATATTTTTTTGCTTTAAGAATGTAATGGAAAAATTTAACAATAAAAGAAAAAAAGAAAAAAAAAAAAAGAATGGATTATGTAAAAACACCCTTTTTTTAAGGTTTGGCATTCAAATGCACTTTTGGTACAAATGAAATCAGCTTTACATTTGAATAATTTGTTTTTTCTACCTTTTTAGGCCTTAAAGTACTATAAATGCAAGCAGAAAATTTATGGTTTCAATACCATTATATTTCAAGGTCAGCCGGGAGAGGTAGAAATAAAGAAAAACAAGAGAGCCAGAATTGTTTTTAAGTATTAAATTGTAACAGTCGAATACAAAGCAGACTTTAAAATGCCTTGAAGTAAAGACTTAAAAAAAAGAAAAATTATTTCATACAAAATACAAAAAAATCAAATGATATACAGTGTAAGAAATTCATGCTGCAAGAAATAACAAAAAAAAAAAAAACAAAAAATGGAAAATAAAAAATTTTTTTAGGTAAAATTAAAATACTTTAAAAACAATTTACATTTAAAATTACGTTTTATCTGTCAATATACTGTATCTGTCAATATACTGTAACCAGAATTAAGAAGCTCATTTTCAGTTCGTACCAAGTCCAGGCATAGAAAATTTTTTGTATATTAGAAGAGCAGAGAAGTTTTGGATTTCAGGTGCAATTTTTGGTTCACTCCTTTTTATAGGGAACGCAAATGTAAAGAAGGACCTTTTGTGGACGCCGCACATTGGGGATTTTGAGGAAAAAAGTCAAATTTTCAACATACTCTTCACGCAAGATGCAGCGATATTTTCACATTTTAGACTAAATGGTACAATCAAATCAAAAAGAATTACTCCGATCTGACTGCAAATTTTTTTTATAGCCATCTTAAACTCAGTACTTGTATGTTTTACCGAACCAACTTAATTTAAACCTAAGAATTTCAAAGCGAATATTCTTTTATTATGTGAGCTAACGTTTTTCTTTTTATTTTTTATTTAAAGTAGGATATTTCAGTATACCAAAATTGGGAAAATAAATAAATTATAAAAAAAGTAGTAAACAAAAGATTATTTGATTTTTATGATTACAGTAGCAAAGTAATAAGCGTTAATAAATTTCACATGGGGTTTTACGCCCGAAGTTTCTGGAGTTTGACAAAGACAGAACAAAATTAAAACAGTTTTTGCAACAATCGCACATTGGCTTAAACGAAACTAAAGCATGTGAAATTGTGGATACAATATATAAAGGCTTTTATTCTAACTTCAAACAAAGATGGCAGGATTCTAATCGTGCGAAGTTGCGATTTGAAAAAAACAAAAAAATGCAAATTGGCTTAAACGCACATTTACAATAAAGTTTACTTAGAATGAATGTCCTACCAGTTCTGCACTTGGTCGGCCAGGTAAATTGTTTGAGGAGTGTACCTCTACAATATCTGTTGGATCATACTGCTAAAAGAGTCCTAGAGACCAAGTCAGTAAAGGCTCAAGAAAGTCGTAACAAAAATATGGCCTTAGACACTCCAGAAAATGCATTTAGCCAGAAAAGGCATACTGTTATAAGCTCTTTTAGAATAATAATTTAAAAATAGATTTAAAATAAATAATAAATTCAAAATTAAAAAAATCATTTAAATTGTTTTGTTAGTTATGGCTTTTTACATTGTAGGTAACGATATACATTTCTCTGACTTTCTTTATTTTGATTACTTTTGTGTATTACTATACAAATAAAACTAAATTTGTGATAAAATCAGTACATTTTTTGACAAATATATTTTTTTCCTCACCTTCATACAAAAATCCCCAGTGTGCGCCGTAGTAATTGCGCAATGACAAACACAAAGATCATCATTCAACAACATAGTTGACTGATTGGTAGGTTAGAGTGGTGATCTAAAAAATTCCGACTATATTCAGCGCGTGGGATTCCTTGAATTGATTTGGAGGCTTACACTGCAAGGACTCAACTGGCTAAGATGGCGGAGAGCAATAGCTCTCTGGCGGAGTCTCCCATGTTAGAAAGGCAGTTGAGGAGCAGATACTAAGAATTATATCAGGGGCTGGATCAGGAAGAACAACGACAACATCATCAAGATAATGACCCGAAACACACATCAAAGCGAATAAAAGGTTGTTTGGAAAACAATGGCGGGAAGGTTTTAAGCTGGGCTACACAATTTTTAGACTTAAATCATATTGCAATTTTATGGCAAATTGTCAAAGCGGCCCTTCAAGGATGAAATCCTTCCAATAAAGAACAGCTGTGGGAATTTATAAAGATTCCTGAAAGAACATTCCAACCGAACGGTTTTAAAGACTTATGGACTTAATAACAAAATGCTGTTTGGACCTTATAAAACAAAAGGGTAATTCCACTAAGTAAACAACAATTAAAAAGAATAATTTAGTTTAATTAATAAATAAGACCATAAAATTTGGCGAATCTATTTTTTTGAACAGCAAAATTAGTTGATTTAGCAATATTTATGACTGTATGGTTTTTTAATTTTTATGTTTGGAAGTTCTGTATTTTTTATTATATTATATTATTTTTTCTTTATAATTGAACCAAAATGAAACTAGAATTAATCACGTTTTTCTAGTGTTTTTTCGGTCTCAAAGATGTTAGACCAAGGTGAAAATATTTTATTGAACACCACTGTACATATGTATAATGAATCCATCTTGAATATAGCATATATAGCAGAGTAGGAAAATAAACAAAACTGAACGTTTGATCTCATTTTGTTGTATTCTTTACAATAAGTAAAACAAAAATAAAACAGAAACAGTGAGAAAGATTGTCCCATTTAATTTTGTATATTCTTTTTGTTTTGAGTACTACAAATACACTAACTCAAATGTGCGTAGGTACTACAAAAAATGAATGAGAAGAAAAAGGATAGAAGAGTAAAAGAGAAGAAGAAGAGAAAAAAAACAACAAAAAACAAAGCAAGCACAAGAGCGAAAAGCTAATTGTTTCATTTGCGCTCTTTCTCATTTAGAAAGTATTTGTGTTTGTTTTGCTCATGTACAATACTATTAAAAAAATTTTGAAAAGTGTATGACTTTGTTGAAACTTTTGCGAAATGTTTTGTTTGTTTGCCCACTCTGATATATAGTTTTTATGGACGGCTAAGAATCTTACTTTGGACTGTTGTACGCCTTTTATTGGCAAAAATATTTAGAAAATCATTGTGAAATCAATACAAAAAAATTTCTAATTCATTTTAATACAATTTAGTTTTTTATATACTTAGTTAAGCCGTTTTATTTCAAACAAAACAAAATTAGTAAAAAAATAATCAAGAATCTGTCATGTATTCGAACTCGGACCTCTAAATCTAAGGAATTTTTTTATTGTTCTTATATGATATAGCAGTACAAATTCGTGTCCCAGTGAAAGTGATCATTAACCATCATTTTTATTGTTCTCACGTAAAATCTATTCATGTAGTTTTGCCTTCGTAACTCCGTACTCGAATTTGTAAAACTATTTTAAATACATCGTAAATTATTGCATCGCTACCAATATTATAAATTTGTTTCGGTATGTTTTCGTTATCTTGACGCCATCGTTTTAATGTATTTTAAGAATACCAATTTATAAATGAAACAACGATAAATACAACAACGATATAAAAACGACAACGCCAAATGGAATAAACAATAGAATGTTTTTGTTTGCTTTTTATCGATTTTTGATATCTAAAAACGCTGCAGACAGCTATTTTGACAGCGATTTTTCTAATGTTCTCAGTTTGGGACATAAATTCTCTCAACAATAATACTACACAGAAGAAAAGAAAATCAAAAGAACATTTAAAAGTTTAAATAAATAATTAATTTTGAGATTTGTTGAGTAAAATGACTGATTTCATAGAAAAAGTAATTGAAAAAGTGGGTGAACATGATAAAATTATAAAATATGAATTTAATTCTTAGCAAAAGCTCTTAAAAACTTCATTTTTAATAACTTTGCATACAAGAAATGTGAAAACATAAAATGGCAGTTCGTGAAGCCGCAGCCGTCGTTTTAGTTATGGACCTGTTTTCTCTAAAGGCGGATTCACCCATGAGTTTCTTGGTTCGGACCAAATTTTTTTTATATGTAGTTTGACGTTTCTCTCAGAGAGCGAGAGAAATGATTTTGTGCGAAGTGCTCTCAGCTTGATTTAAATTAATTTTAAATTTGGTCCGAACCACACTGAAAAAGGTGGCCATATCATACAAAATTTATACAAGAGTCATGCCATATTGCTTGGCATTCGTATTAAAAAAAGAGTATGGTACAGTGAATAATGTAAAGAAAAGCAAACAAAAAAAGGCCAATAAGAAAAAAAAACATATTAGAAAGAAAATATTCGCGCCAAAAATAAAAAAGTTAAAATTTAAAAATATTATATAAGGTAAGTTGTAATATTGAAGAAATTTACTGTATAATTCCTACATTTTCTTTGCCCTTTCTGAATAAATTTAAGATGGAGTTGTCAGAGGCTATTGCACTAAAATTAATTAGCGAAATAAAAAAGCCGGGGAGGGAATGCTTTTATGATTTAAGCAACAGCTCTT
Source organism: Metopia argyrocephala (assembly GCA_963576795.1). Taxonomy (NCBI): domain Eukaryota; kingdom Metazoa; phylum Arthropoda; class Insecta; order Diptera; family Sarcophagidae; genus Metopia; species Metopia argyrocephala. The sequence goes on along the minus strand of OY756211.1, from coordinate 42,676,661 downwards.
ATAAAAACAATCATGTAAAACAAATTGTTTGGGCAGAAGTAGCAGAAGCAGTTGGAATTGGCAGTAAGTGCATTTATTTTTATAACTTATAGAATTCAAGAAACAAATTTACATCCTTGGGTGATGCGATATTTTTTAAATTTTTTAAATAATCCGGTATGTGATGAAAAAAGATCGAAATTTTAAAACATATATGTAAATATATATGTTTTAATTATTTTAAAATTTCGATAATCACGGATGTAGTGGCAATAGTCCGTCAGTAAAGTAATGAACAAAAAAGGAATCCCGAATATGAAAAGATTTGGAAGTTAAACCAACTTGAAATTTCATTCCATTTCAATTTTGATCGAAATCGTTTTTTATCACATACCGGAATATCTTTTTAATAATATAAATAGTATTAACGTGCACTCTATTGCTTGCCTTCCATTGATATATATTTGAGACGAATTCAATAAAATATTTTATTGCTTTTTTGGTAATTAATAAGACGAACAAAAAATTAATTTAATTAAAAAAGGAAATGAATGTCAAACACACTGGAAAAGCTTGCGAAGACGCCATAAAACAGCAATAAATAAATATAATAATATAATATATAAATATAATAATATAAAATAAAAATTCACCACAAATACTATTAATTGTTTATTTACTTTTGTAATAAATATTATTAATTCTTTATTTGCTTAATTGGACACATATTAATTTTCTTTTTCGTTATGCACATATGTATTTATGTAATTTTCAATTGAATATGGCAACACTGATTTTACGAACAAAATTTCTGAAATGGGTGAATCGTGGTGCAGAAAACTCTCAGTAAACAAAAAATTCGTTTGCACAGAAAATGTTTCAGAAACTTATGGGTGAATCCGCCTTAAGAGTCGTTTTTGCTTGAAGTTGCAGTCGTATTCTGTTTCATCATTAAGTAGGAGAACGCTGTAAATTTGTTAAAATTTTTTAAGAGTGTACTTCTTTGTAATTTCATATGGTTATTATTATTTAGGAAATATTATTTATGATGTTTAAGGCTTTATTATTAAAAATAACAAAAAAGTAAAAAAAAGAAAACGAAAAAATACTTTTAATTTCTTTAAAAAGCTTAAAACTGCACACAAAAATATGAAATTAAGAGGAAGAACTGATTTGAATTATGAGAGTTAAGCAACCTTTTTTTAAATTTCAAAATACAGATTCACTTTTAACATTGTATTCAAAAACATAATTCATGTTGTTGATCCCTTTTTTATTTTGAGATCACAAATGCCTCTGAAAAGTCAAAGAACTTTTACACAAAAAGAATAAAATGTTCTGTTGCACGCATTGAATTTTGTTGTTAATAAATAAAAACATTTCATGGCATTTAAAACTGGCTTTAAAGCTTTAACATACTCGTATACAACAGAATACAAAATATAAAAAAAAAACAAAATTAAAAAGAAATCATTTCAATTTATGTGTTTAAGTGTGTGTTTTTTTTTCTCATTTCGATATCTAATGCTTATGCAGAGAGTGTGTATTGTGTGATATTTTTGCCGCATTTAATCAATCTATAAATTCGTGAAGCATGAAATCTTTCTAGACACAGACGGTTATATAAGAAGTAAAATTTTTGGCAGAGTATCGATGACCAATTTTCTGTTGTTCTTTTTTGTGTGCTTTTTTGGTTTTTTTTCTCTTTTGTTTGGGGTTAAAATGGTGATCACAAATGACACTCCCTACATGAAATGAAAATAATCTTTATTTTCAATAAAAAAAAACAATTTTTTGTCCTTTTTTTAAACAACAATTAAGGTTCTTTACATAATCGTCCTTTAAACCCTTTTTTTTATACGCTAATACACATCTGCATGGTTTGCGTTTTTAAGAGGTCTTTAAACTCTTTTCTTTTGTGTGTGATTAAATAAAAATTAAACACGCTTTTGCGCACATGCCATAAAACTCTTCCATACAGTTTTATTTCTTCATGTGGTGGGCTTTAAAATTCTTCTTAGAAATTTGAGAAGTTCGTTGTTAAGATTTCTTTCAATTTTTTTTCCAGGATTTTTAATCTTTTTTTGGTTGGTACTGTGTGCATGTTTTTTTGCAAGAAAAAAAAGGGTTAGACAGCAAGATCTTTATTTATTTGCATTTTAAAATTGTTTGTTGGATTTTTTCATGTTTTGAAGAGGTGACGATATTGACAATACTGATCATATAAGTAGATATCAATTTCATTGAGACAAAATAAAAGTAATTTTATTTTAAAAATATGCTTTGGTGGTATGTACTGTTTAAATTTTAAATATACGATGCGATATAGAGGTCTGTTTGAAGTACACCAAATTTAAAATTACAAACAAACAAACAAAAAAAAATTGTAAATACTGTGAGTGTCAAATGAGAATGCACACCTTATGTTTCATGAAAAAATATTGAATATACTTAATTATAATATAATATATTGTAATAACTTGTTAATTAAAGTAAAATTAATTTATTTAAGAAATGATAAATTAAAACCAATCCACTTAGAAATTAATACACTTTTTTGTACAGATATTTCACTTTTTACGCGTTAAACCCAAATAAACAGTTGGCATTACTTTTAAGATTATTATGCTAACATTGTTGAAGAGATGGCATCTCTATATTGTTTTGATAGTGTAAAAGTAATAAAAGGGGGAAGTATAGTGCCATATCGCAGCAGAAAATTTTCCAAATTTGGAAGCAATAAATAAAACCGTAAGCATTAATGGAAGCATTATATTGTTTATGCATACCATAAAGCTTCCAAAGATGCTATAAGATAAGGTATTATTTTTGGTTTTTTGTATTATTTGCTTACTGGTTGCAATAAATTTGCGTTTCTATTGCATTTTAGCAGCTCATTTCATATAAAAATCATGCATTATTGATGCTCACGAGTAAGTGATTGTTTATAATTTCTTCCTTACAAAATAGCTTATTGGTAAGCACTAATTTTTGCTGGGATAATGATCGCTCGCAATATTTTTTGTAAAAAAGGGATCAATTATTACACGAGACACCGAAATAATAAAAATAAAAAGCAAACTTCAGTAGAGGCTTGCGAAATCATTATAGATTTGTAGAAACGAAAATCTTTGCGGGAAATAAGTAAAATTGTGGACAGAAGCTTTTGCACATAAAAACTTTTTGGAAAATATTCCAAGCAGAAAACAACCAAGATGTCTTAGAGACACGGAGATAAAATTTATAGTGAGGGGTGTAAAAGTTAATCCGTCACTCAATCCAGTCAAAATAGCTGAGAATACCTCTCGTAAATTGGGTAAGTTCATAAGTGCCAGCACCGTATTAATATTTCCACGTTAACACGAATAACATGTTAAACTATCCTGTAAAAAACTTTGTTTCAAAAGCAAATCAAACGTATTAAACTTGTAAAAAAATGTACAAAATAGGCTCTCCTTTTAGAGAAATGTTAAGTATAGAGACAAATAAAAATCGAGGTATTTTGTGCCAAACCAGCGCAAAAGATATGGCGAAATAAGAACGAAGACTTTAACGATAGATCGTTCTAAGCCATTTTGAATTGTCATTTAAATGAAAAAAAGGGCAAACGAAATGATAGGTAACATACTACAACTACTATATGAATCGACAATGTTCCGTTAAACAGAAGAAAATTTGCAACCACTAACATAAATTTGGTAAAACAAGTCAAGCAATTTACAAACAATCTTGTTCTGCATTGTTGCGAGGATTCATAACAATCCCTGACATTAAATAAACTTTCATTAATACAAAAACCTGAAATACGAAAGACTAAATAATTTTGCTAGTACAAAAAAAAAGCAGCTGTTGCAAAATCAAAAAATCAATATTTCAATCTTTTCTTATTGATTAGCCATTCCCTAACAATAAAATAAAAGTTTTCTATATATTGGACACTAGTTTTTCTCAAAATTTTATATATTATTTTATTTTTTACTAGCCTGGACACGGCATGCTACGCTACACTATTACCACCATTTGTCCACATTTTTCGACTGATGATCTTGAGTGACTACGAAATAATTCAGACTAAATCTAGACACATTAGCTGTAGACGATCTCAAGATATGTATATAGAAGTTATATATATAGTTATTTTATGGAGAAGGTTCCACGCCCACTTGTCCGCCATTTTTTCCACAGCTAACTTTAATAACTTTAGCTTCGACACTTCAAGAAATAAAGACATCAATATTTTAATTGTATGGGAAGTACCACGCCCACTTGTCCAATTCCTCACACATGCTGACAGAAGATTATCCTTTACCATGACGACATTCAGACCAAATTCAGAAACTTGATCTTTAATCGTTTTCAATATATAAAAAATCAGTATTTAGTTTGTGTGGGAAGTGCCACGTCCACTTTCTGGCAAATGTAATTTCTTGGCCGTGATGTCATTCAGACTCAATGCCGAAGCTTTAGTTTTAACCGTTCTCAAGATATAAAAAAATTAGTATTCAGTTTGCATGGAAGGTGCCACGCCCACCTGCCCAATTTCGCACATTTTCTGGCTGAGGATTTTTCTTGACCGCGATGTCATTCAGACTCAATGCTGAAGCTTCAGCTTCAACCGTTCTCCAGATATACAAAAATTAGTATTCAGTTTGTATGAGAGGTACCACGACCAGGTCCAATTTTTAAAGAATATGTAATAAAATGAAGAAGCACTAATGGTAACTTAAGCCATTATTACTTATTGTCACAGATATACATATATGTATATATATAAATTAATAAATTTACAATGACCAAACCTTCAAGTTCTTTTTTACTTTATGTTAGGTGACCTCTTTGTTTCAGGAAACGTAACTGTTATGACTTTTATCGAAAAAGTCAAGAAAAAAAAGTTACTTTTTAACTTTAATTTTTTAAGGCAGAGATAAAAGTTATTTATTAACTGTTATGTTTTAAGGCAAAAATTAAAAGTTACTTTTGACTTTTATTATTTTACTCAAAAAATAAAAGTAATTTTTTAACTTTTAATACTTTAAGGCAAAAATAAAAGTCTTGAATTAAGTATTGCATAGTAATACGGTAGTTTTATTGCCTCCAGTAAAAATAATTTAATATATGACTTTTATTTTTGCCTTAAAATATAAAAAAATAAAAGTTAAAAAATTACTTTTATTTTTTGAGTAAAATAATAAAAGTCAAAAATAACTTTTAATTTTGCCTTAACCTCTTAAGACCTGGGGAACACATATGTGTACCTTAAGTTTAATGCAGGTATAGAACATGTTGCAACCTTTTGGTAATTTTTTCCATTTTTATTGCAATTTATAAAACATTTAAATTTATAATGAGTCAAGAGATGGCACTGTTTTCAAATTTCTAATGTTATATTTGCATTTGAATCTAGCGCTAATATTTAATCTAGTAGAGTATGACTGAAAAAGTTTTTTTTTGTTCTTTTCCAATTTACATTATTACTTGGGTTAAACTCTTTTGTAGTTTTGGGAAGCGTACTAGTAGTTAAAACGTTTGAGAAGGTGAGTTTTTATTTTATTTTATATTTGGACGCAGAAAATCTTCGATATATTGTTGGTACACATATGTGTACCTCAGGATTTAAAACATGTTTTCAAAAAAGTTAGCTTGAGAATGGATGACCAACAAATTGCTGATTTTTTAAAAGAAAGTGACAGAGATTTCCTTGGAAATGATGACGATGGAGACTACTTGCCTGCAGAAGTGCTTAGAGCTGTTCAAATGCCTGAAGAAAGGATTGTTGAATGAAAAGCTATACAAGATAACGTTGATACCAATGAGGGAGGCAGGAACCCATTCCGTCTATCTTGGCGCAGTACAGAAATGCCAAACTGTGGTCCAGACATTAGTGATGATTTGTTTATTTTGCAAGAAAGTTCGACAATAAATATATTATACTCTTTTATTGAATACTTAGACCCTAAAATTTTGGAGCTGGTTGCAGAACACAGCAATATATATTCAGCGTAAAAGTGTTATTTGGAATCTATAAAGACAAACACTGTTGCAATGAACCCTTAAATACTCTCAAACAAACCTTTATTGGAATAAAGAACTTTACGTACAGGTTATAAGAGAAACAATAATCCGCAGTAGGTTTTTTCAAATCAAGAATTATTTGCATTTCAAAGATATCAATCAACCAAACGTTAGTGATAATTTTTTGAAAATAAGACCAGTACTGGGCCCTATTTTAAAGAAGTATCACAATTTACCACCTTTAAAACATATGTCTATTGGGGACCAAATTATACCATTTTCGGGACGTTGTGAATATTGACAATACGTACCGGCCAAACCAAACCTATTAAGTAGGCAGTAGTCCTGCAGATATCTGAAATTGTTAGTGTTAAAAAGAAAATAAAAAATTGAAATGCCTCTGCTACATTCATTCCTAATTCTGAAAGCAATACAAATCAGTGCACATATGAGCAATTTGTAAAGAAATACTGTGCTGTGATACCACATCCCCTACCAAAAATAAGACTTGACAATGTAGGCAACCTTCCACTATTTGTAGATAGCAAGTCGGCGTCTAAATGTTGCTATCCAAATTTCTTCTCACGCTGTAGTACAATATGTTCCAAATACAACATCTAATTATGTATTTTGAAAAATAACTGCCTTGAAAATTACCAAAGTGTTAAGAGTTTTTCTTCCAATTTATAAGTCGTTAAGACCTCAGGTACACATATGTGCACCCTCTATTCCTATTAGTTAAAACAAAAAAAATAGACAAATAAAAAAACGGGTGTTTAATTTGTTGTCCATTATGTGGAAAAATCATATAAAAAATAAAGAATAAAAAATGATTCCTGGTCAGGTCTTAAGAGGTTAAAAAATAAAAGTCAAAATTAAAAGTTATTTCTCGACTTTTATCAAAAAAGGCACAAATTTAAAAGTCATACAAAAATTTGCATGTGCATCACCTATGCATCATAATGATAACAACCAAAATTTTCTACGATAATTTTTTAAGTGTGCTTTTTTGATGTAAAATTTTAAAAATAACTGTTATTTTCTGTCCCTGCTTTTTGTAAATGCCCTTTATAGGGACACTTTTTTAAAATATGTTTCTTTTTGTTGCTCTTTATGAAATTATTCAACATTAACCCTGTCTAAGATTCTGAAATTTGAAATTTATTCATGCAATTGAGAAAATTTGTCAACTGATTTTTTTTTAATATTTAGTTCATTAGAAAGAATATCAGCAATATATAAGTACATATACTCGTACAGTCACTTGCGTTTAATTCGATTTGGAGTTCGGTATCAAATTTCCAATTTAAAGCATAATAAATGTCTAATTACCAGGCAGTATTTTATTAAGGGAAATTATGTACGAAAAATTTATTTATACGAGTACAAAGAAGAAGAAAATAAGAAAGAAAAAAACTAACTTTTGTTTATAAGAAAAATTGACAATCACATATAATCTTTTACAGCTTCAAGAATTTGTAATTTTTGCCGGAGATTTCACTATAGATGTTGATGTAATGCCATAAAAATAAAAAATACCACAAAAATGTACGACATCAACAACAATTTTATAATTGATGGCCAACATAACAATAAAAAAAAAAAAACAAAATGTCTAAATGACAGAGTGACGTTTGTTAGCCGTTGTTTATAAACTTGTCTTTGACTTACAAATGCTTCCAAAATTTAATTCAGTTGTATTTTTATATTTCTTTTTTGTTTTTTGTTTTTTGTTTTGTTGTTTTCTTGTTAAACATATTGTCATAAAAGGAACTTTATGATTCGTTTTGGGCAGTTTAAGTTGAAGTTGTTTTTATTGTTGACTGTTGTTAATGTTGTTTGATACCTGGACTTTCACTTTCATTCGTCAAAATCATTTGTCGCAATTCTTCAAGATATACTCGCATATACAATACATAAATATTTTTTTTCTTACCAAGAAAACATTATTTAAAATTCATATTAAATGGAACTCATCAAAATTATTAAAAAAAATGAAATAAAAAAAAAAAGACTAAAAGTCATATCAAGACGGAATATTTTACTGTTGTCTTATATGATTGCTTTGTTTTTTTTTCCTTCTTTTTCAATAAAAACAACTAAAAACTTGAAAGACAATATGTACATCATATGGCTAGAGTAGGTGTTAACGTAATTTATATTTCTTGTAATTTTTTTGTTTTTTTTTTGTCTTTATTTTTGATTCCTTCTGCGGCAGTGTTTTTTTAATGTTTTATGATTTTTAAAAATCCTTTATTTACTTATAATTAATAATTACTTTCATTTCCTGTAAACGATTTGAAATTCTAGTTTGTGCACCAGCCACTTACGGACATATTTTTAAATGTTGTTTTTATTGGAAAAATAAGTGCACTTTTAACATTAACCCACTTTTTAGTATTTTCCATTGGCCAACAAAAGTCAAACTACGTCATTTCGCTTTTGTTTTCTTTAAATGTTTTTTATTTTTAGCCATAAGAAGAAAATGAAAATTTTAAAAAAACTCACGCTCTAGTTTACGTATAGCCAGAGTAAAGGCACCACTCACTTATTTTGTTGTAAAATATATATAAATATATAAAAATTTACTTAAATTTTAAACTTAAAATAATGGAAATAAACAATATCTAAAGTAGCCCTCACATTAGACAAATATATATTTGATAACCAAAAAGTAATAACCCCTCTATTATTTATGACCGTATTCAGAAAAAATATTGTAGATTTATTAAAGGATTATTTGGCAAATTTCTATGTGTTACTTGTCAAATAAACCCTTAATAAACATATTATAATATTTTTTATGAATACGGGCATAAATAAATTGTGCAGACAAGAGATAAAGGATTTTAACTGTCAAATTGGACTCATTAATGAATTTATTTAAATATCAATTGAACTTGTAATTTTCTTTAAAAGGTTAACTTATTTCCGATTTATAATTTACTGTCAATATTTTTTATTTTTATGTGCAAAAATTTCATTTAAGTTGGTAAAAAATATACAACTTACCTTCATACATTTGTGCATATTGTGGAAAGCCTGCAGCTCTAAGCCATTTACACGCTTCAACGGCTTCAATTTCTGTAACAAAAACAAAAAAAGAAAATAGATATTAAAAAAATATAAAGATATATCGTTAAACAATTGTCTGTTCATAAATAATATTTCTTTTTTTTTCTATTTTATTGTTATGAACTTAATATTAATAAATTAAATTTATAAAAAAGAAAAACAAACCAAGTAAAATTGAAATGCATTGGCATTTGAATCACTGAATGAATTGTATGAAATCATAAACGAATTAAATTTTATTGATATTGATATTGACAAAGGCCAACAAAATATTGTTAGTACTGTTGTTGGCTTGTTGTTTGTTTCATACATAATGACTGTATGACTTACAATAGGCTAAGGAATCATTGAATGACCGTCTATGATTAGATGCAAGAAGACGGACATCCATATACATTACAAGTTCAATAACATCTTTAATATCTACTCTTATTTCTTTATAAATTTATATTTTGTTTAATAAAAATAAAATTAAATTGCAAATATGTAAGGCTCTAAACACATAGACGCCGGCAGGCTACAGACTGTATACAATCTGTCAAAAATAAAATAAACACGTTACGCTACACACCTACACGACCACTACTGTCGTTGTAGCCTACTTTAGAATATGTTCTATTTTTGTTGACGACAAAATATAATTAGTGCTACTAATGTTTAAGAAATATGTACATATAAAATAAATTAAAAACAATTTAAATTATAAAAAAATCTCAACAAAGCACTGACAGTTTGAAAATCAAAAAAATTAATAAATGTTGTCTCTTAAAAAAAAGGCGGGGATTTTTGTGTGTTGGTGAAGGAGTTATGTTGTTTTGTTTTTCTTACTTCTCTATTCCTCTTTGCATTTCTATCTCTCTTGCACTTGCTTTAAATGAAAAATACAAGTAATAAGATTGAGAAAGTTATAAAGAAGAGGTAAAAAAGCACGATTTGAGACTCATATTGTGAATGCTACAAGATTTTGAAAATTTTCTTTTAAAGAAAAACACAGGGTGCTTTGAGTTATCGTCTAAATCCACGTAAAGAAACTTTTGAGTTGGATAATTTTTTTATATAAATTTATAATAATATAATAAATTTTACAGATTTAAAATCTGGATATAACCACCCATTTCTTTTGGTAATAAAATATTTGAAAGTGGCACCACTAAATTAAATTTGTATGTTTACTCGTAAAAAGAAGATATTTCAACTGAAGTTTTAAATGTGGTTGTCGTTTTCAAAATAATTAAGTAGCTGCCTACACAGCAGCAAATCGTCGTTGTAGCCTGCTGTCTCTTATGTGTTTACAGCATAAGAAAACTTTTTTAAGAAAACGTTTTTAGAAAAATTTCAATGAAATAAATAAATAAATATTTCATATAAACTTTTTAAAAGATTAAATAAATACTGGTGGTGATAAAAATTTGGTTACATTTTAATTAACTGAAATAAAGACATCAAAATTTCCATTGTTAATCCTATTAGCACTGTACCATTTTGTTTTAATTTTAATACTTTTATGCTTAAACGAAATTGTTTGAATACCAAACACATTCCTGTCCACAGAAGGCAAACAAAAATTTAAATAATTTGCATATATGTAAATCTATGAGAAAATAACTGTTCACAATTTAAGACATCAGAATATTTGGAGTAATACGACATTTTTAATGTTATTTTTAAATTTAATAAACTGTTTGGAAAAGAAAGAAAGAAAGAAAGAAAGAAAAACAGAAAAATTTGAATCTATTGCCTGGTAACAAAATCAACATGAATAAAATATACGTTATTGGCATTTAATTTCCCTTACTTTCAATAAATTTATTCAAGGGCATGATTTGTTATATGGCTGGCTGATTGGCGGCGACACATGTACAAGGATCTCTTCGTAGATAAAGATTTACACACGCATTTATGTACATATATGAACATCTATATACATCTACGCATACAACATTAACTCAATATACCTATACTTAATACAAGTAAATACATACATTCTACAGCTTTAAATACCTCGAAAATGTTCAATAACAAACAATTTTATCTTTGAAATTTTTTTAAAATTTAAATTTTTCCTCAAAAACACACTTAAGCTCTCTAATAATGCTTTTCGACAAGTAAATAAAATTGTCTTTAACAGACAATTTTCCCTCTTCTTTTCTTTTGTTTGATATGAACCTTCTTTAGTATCGTTTTTAAATCAATGAATGAATTAATTTGCTGTAGTTTAAAAATATATTTTTATTTTCATATTGTATGAAGATGCCCTTTTAAAATAATGTTGAAAATATGATTTTTTTTTTCTTTTTTTTTCATAGAAAAAGATAAAAGTTTCTATTTTTGTAAAAAAAAAATTTTTTCTCAATTGATTAATTTCTATGTATAAAATGTTTATAGCATTCTGGCATGTGCATATACTGGCATAACAAAGTATATTTTATACAATAATTTAACCCACTTTTAAAGCTTTTCAGAAACTGTGCCATTATCTGCGTATTAAAAGGATATTCTTATAAATTGATTATGTTTTACACTTGACGCCTTAAAATTGAAATTTAATTATAAAGATAAAAATATAAAAAATTTTTCAATGTGTTTTCATTCAATTTATATGCAATTAAATTTGTAGCAACTTTTTTTTGCTTTCTGCAGCTCCTGTCATTATCCTGCAGTTTTCAAACTAAGCCTTTCAATATGGTTATTAAAAAGTTAAATTACTTGTAGTGGAAGAAAATGGGTTAAACCAATCAAAACCAACAAGTTGTTTGTTTTTAATATAAACATTTCATCTTTCCCATTCTCTCTGTGTGTGATTTTAAGAGAATGTAAAAATGTTTTTTATAGAGACTATTAAATGTGTTGCTGGTGCGGTCCAATTTTTCTTTTGAAAGATGTAATTTTGAAAAAAAAATCATAAAATATATAATATATCGATGGATTTGTAGTGTAACTTTCTTTTTTTAGATTTTAAGTTTTTTTCAAAAAAAAAAAATATATATATATATATAAAATAATTAGTAATTACTGGCTCACAATTTTCTATTATTCCACTTCATATCAGATTAAATGCAAGAAAAGGTAGGTATATTGCACCTCTGATGTACTAAATATCAGTCGCTCATTTCTAATGTTTTTGTTTATTATCTTTTTATGTCAAGATCAAGTACATAATTTGATATATAAAGTGGCTTGCAAAGTAAAAGCGGTTGCCTTATACAACAATCAATATACATACATACATACATACATATATACTATATTTGCGGAATATGTTCTAATCACTTATTTGAATGGTGGATCAGTTCATATAACATCCATGGTTAGTTCTTCACAAAACGAATCCTGGATGTTCAACGTAGGCAAAAATAAGATATAATGATGCAACCGGCACATAAACTGCATTAAACATACTTGTTGTGAATTGTTTCTGCTTCATATGAAGAAATATTTTTTATTAAACAATCCTTTAAACCAGAAATAGTTGGACAATTATATCCGCTATAAAATTTTTGAAGACATTTATAAGGTGCGCGAATTGATGACTAAAGTTCAAAGTATATAAAGATTGGTAGTGCTTTGTCAACGGTAATTCATTCTACGGGTTGGATATTAAAACTTTCTACTTATGTATGTTTTCTGATTAAAAAACTTATATGGCTTATGTTTTCTGTTTTCCAGAAATCAATATTTTAAGAATAAATATCTAAGAAAAAGCAAAAGTTTTACTGCCGTATTTAAAAAAAAATATATTGAAGGTTTATTAAAGGTTTGTTTAACAAATTTCTATGTGATTCTTGTCAACTAAACCCTTAATAAATTGTAGATATTTTTTACGAATACATCAGTTAATTGGTAAATTCTACGTGTTACAGCATTATAGTGTTTAGTGTGGTAGATAGCAAGTGCGTGGTTTGTGAGTTCGATGCCCACCCACCACACAGGTCTGATACACTATACCCTAAGGATATAGTCTAAGGCACTCTGCTCGTAGTAATTAAAATATAATTTTATTGAGATTTAAATAAATAAAATACAAAAACACAATTCAAACTTCAAAACAAGAAACAAATTTCAAGAACGAAATAATTTTTATTTTCATAAACGGAACTAAGATTTTGTGTGTCTTAAGGTGCAAATAGCAATTCAAAACTATCTTGTTTTTACTTATTTTATATTTAAATCTATTTAAAATAAAATATTTGCAAGAAAAGTTCAAGCTTCTTAGTTTAGCAAAGCAACGCTTGAAGTTCTAATTTAAGTTTTTCGGTATGCCAACAATTTCTCTTAAAAGTAGAATTTACAGAGATATTTAGGTTTCGTTACAACTCATGAAAAAATAAAGCATACATTTCAATAGTTTTGTAAGAAAGAGAAACTAAGTTCTCTGTTCTAAGCTTATAATATCTATATATATGGCGAGTGTTCCCTCTTGGAAGCAGCCCCTGCATTACAAACTGCTTCTAAGTATGTAAGGGATGACTCTAATCAGTTAATTTAGTTTCACTTTCAATAATTAGAAAATCATTTCAATGGTATCAAATCTGTGACCTTTTCACAAAACATCTAAAGTCAAATTTAAAAAGTTGAAAAAAAATGTTGTTAATGATACGAATTTTTTTCAAAAAACAAATTTGTGTACGTTTTTAAAATTTTGTATTATAGAAGAAATTCTTTTTTAGTTTATTTTTTTTTTTCTTTTTTTTAAAAAAAATATTTTTTCCCAGAGTTTTTTTTTAACTTTTTTGCTATCTTATCTCGACTTAAGGTGATTTGTCAAAATGCCACAGAAACACATCAGCAGTAAAGTTCCTTTTTGGTCTTTTAAAAGTATGAAATATTTTTTAACGAAAATATACTACATGGGTATACAAAGGCTTAATTAAAAAGTGTTTCTAGTCCCGAAAGGTTCTATTTTCTCACTTTGTTTATTTTTAATAAACTGGAGTTATGAAAGTATATATTTTTTTTAAATACATCCACAAGCTATTACAAATATTTTTTAATGTATCTTTTGGTCTACATTTTAGTGTACACATATGTATACTTAAATATAATCTTATATACCTATTTCAATAAAAGAAATATAAAATTTTACCCCCCTTTAAAAACTTTTACTTTTCCATAAGCGTTGGTTCTAGTGTTCTTTTATAGCCACATTCATAGGTCCATCACCTTCTTTACAAGATCAAGTATTTTTAAAGTGTGTTTGTATTATATTTCCTCTTAGTTGTTCTGACACTTAGTTATCACAAATATTTAAATATAAGACAAAACAATCTCAAAGAATATTTTGCTTTAGAATTAATATATGGAACTGTGAATCTGTATAAAATATTAATTTATTCTTCTTATACTCGTATTATTATGTTTCTCTAAAACGTAAAAAATTATTAATCGATAAAATGTATATTTCTTGTGGGACAGGAGAAAATTTTAAACTGTGGCCCAAATAAGTATGTATAATATTTTTTCTATCTTTGTATAAAGGGAACACATAGTTATATTTGCATTGTTTTTATTATTTTATGAATAATTGAAAAAAGAAAACTAAATAAAAAAATTAATTTTAATTGCATTCTCTAGAATTTAATAAAGCTTTTATTAAAAAAATTCTACTTTTTTACAACGGTTAGTAATACTTAATTCTGGTAAAAGCTGTCACTTTATTATTTTAGTGAATTTGTTATACGTACATACATACATAGTACCTACATATATGCATGTAATTTCTGTACATACAATACAATACTAACATAGCCATTGAAGCCTAAAATTCTCTAGGGATTTGAATGACCATTAGCGTATACGAGCAATATTAACTCGAGAATTAATAGAAAAATAAAAAACTTTATAAAAATAATAGTAATTATTTAGTTTTAAATTGTTATACAACTTACGTATTAGGGCGGGTAGATTTAAAAATCGCCCAAGTGACAAGGAAAATCGTAATCTAGGGATCAAAATAAGAATCTTTGAGCGAGAGGTCATTGTCAAATCTGATGTTCCTTTTTTTGACGCAAAGGTCAAATTTAGAAAAATGCCATTTTGATCCATTTAAAGTGCCCCAATCGATTCTATATGTTTGAACGACTCCCACTAATCTTGAAATATACAACATCTCATGCGAAAAAACAGTGCTATCAAATTAAATGTTTTGACGTTATAAAAAAATATGAAGGCGTATACCTTATATTTATTTTATAACAAAACAAATAAAGCTCATACGCATAGAGTGGCAACAGGTAAAAGAGATACTCATATTTTATTTTTATTATTTTCGCAAAAGTATATCATTTACAGAAAAACTTTAAACAATAAATTAATTTGCTAATATATAAAAACTAAGAGATTGTATCTCGGTTTGTTCACATTTAATACAAATATAATAAGAGTGTAACAATGGTGGTTATCATTCATTATATCCATGAGTTTAAAATAAAATAAAAAGGGGGAAAAAAACTTAATGACAAACTAAGTGAATGAATGGAAAACTGAAAGAACATTTTAATATAGATTCTGTTTCATTATGGTTTATGGTTTTTTTTCTTACAGTTTTATATGTTTAACTGGCCTGATTTAGTTTATTTATAAAAAAATATATATATTGTTAAGACAGCCGAGATGTATGCGATACAAAATTATACACATAACATAAGCTAACTACACATACATACATATGTATGTACATAGATATATAGTATACTAGCTGAACCCGGTGTGCTTCGCTACCCCCTCGTTATATACATATTACAAAAAAAGTATTTTGTATAGCAAAAATTATTAGTGGTGTAAGTAAGTATCTGAATTAAAAGAGAAGGAGGCGGTGAAGTGGGCGTGGTTCATAGTTATATGACGACGTTAACAGTATTAAGAGCAATATATTACCAAATAAAAAAAAATACAAATTTCTACATAGAACAAAAAGTTTGAAACTTTCAAACAAAATTTGGCGTGAAAAGGGGCGTGAAAGAGGGCGTGGAGTCATAAATTATTATTTATACTTCGCCTGGAGTATAATGTGAATTTGAAGTAAATCTTTTAAAAACTATATGGGGGCAATTACATAATTTAAAAAAGTGGGCGTAAAAGTAGGCGTGGTCGAAAAAAAAGTACCCTATTAATCATGTCAGAGTCCCAGTTAAATGCTGTGAAAATTTCAGGAAGATCGGTCCAGAGGTTTGGTCTCCTATAAGGTACAAACAAACAAACAAACAAACAAACAAATAAACAAACACACATTCAATTTTATATATTTAGAAGATTATTCAATTAAAATATATGTAAGTATTATAAATATTTTCATATTTAATACTACTCTTGTATAATATTTTTACTCTGTGTCCTATCATATACATTTAAAGTGATTGTGTATATTGTGTGTAGCATACATACGTACAAAAAACATAATCAAAATATCCTTGAATGTATTTTGAAAAGCATATGAACATAACTTTCCAAAAGTATTTTTAAACAGATACTTTTCATTATTTGACGTCATCGAAATATTTGAACACATTTTTATAACGTCATAACAAAACTTGTATCATTATAATATTAAAACATAATACGTTCTGTGATGGCGTCATTTCAGCTAACAGACATCGAATAGTTTAACGAAAAGCGGAATGATAGAAAGTGTGAGAGAAAGGACCACAGACAATTTAATAATAAAGAATTGTATATCATTTTTAATTAATATGTTTAAACTAGTAAACATTTTATCTGTTCAGAGAATAAGCTGTGATTTTGAAAAACAAAAATGGTGGAAAAATAATTTTAGTTCTTTAAAAGAAGTTTTTTTTTATATCACACAAGAAGTGTACCGGTTGTGTTCTACTTATTCATAACATCTGAACAACGTACTCCAGTATATTTATAGATTATATTATACCGCAAAGAAACAATTGAATGGCTTAGAATATAATTTTAATTTGAAAAGTACTTAAGTATCTGAAGAAATAATACATCTGCATAAGGGACCGACCATGCTGATGTAATGGACAAATTTTGTTGTGAGTTTGAAATAGAAATGACAATACTGACTCAGCAATTACAATAAAATATATAGAATATAATGCTGTAGCTTAAGTAGTTTTCTAGTTGTGAATATCTCTTAAAGTGAGTATGTGGAAATCTACCCTATCTATCTTTCAAAAGATAAACATAACCCAGCTTATTTTCATATATTGAAATACATACAGAGAAAATTGATTCTAATTGACAAATTTGTTTTACGCTTGTACATACTAAGAAGTAACTTGTGTACTGCTCTTGCCCTTAAAAACAGTATTAATAATTATTAATATAATTAACAACTTAGTAATTTCGAGTTAAAAAAAATCAACTCAAATTTTAATTGTATTGAGCAAAACAAGAAAATATACCAATTCATGTTCTTATTTATATATTTTTATTAAAAAGAAAAAATAATGTTACCAAGTTTAACTTTGTAATTCAAATTTTTATGGCAAACATTGAAAAAAAAAACAGGCTTTTGTTTGGATAAGCCTTAAAACTCATCAACAGGACGTAAAAAATGTGTGTTTTTGACGGCTTTTACTGTATAAGTTTGAAAACAATTATTAAATTATTAATTCCATTACATAGATATTTTTTATGGCTTTAAAAAGAACATTGGATTTTATTATATTATTACAAAATAAATAAAAATATTCTACTTTAGTTCCCTAAAGCAAGGACTGTGTAAAATAAAGAACAAAGAAAAATAGAACTTTTAAAAATTGTTTACTTTTTTTTTATTAAATTATTTAAAAATATTTAAACCTGCCAATAATTTTTAATCACTACAAAGTAATTCAGACCAAATTCGTAAACTTTAGCTGTAAACGATCTTCAGATATACGAAAGTCAATATTTAGTTTATGTTGAAGGTACTACGCCTACTTGTCCGCCCTTTCTCCTACAATATTTATGATTTTTATTGACTACGAAATCAATCACACCAAATTTAGAAAGTTTAGCGTCAACACTTCTCAAGATATAAAAAATTCAATATTTAATTTCTATGGGAGCTACCATAGAGCAACTTGACCGTAAAGTCATACGTACATACTTACATACATAACTGGCCTTTACAACCCTGTGCCAGAATTACGGCCTAGCTTCTCGCATTACTCATGTTGTGTGTCTCAGTTTTTATCCATGAGTACCGGGAGCTACAATATAATGTCGACTCCGAACGATAGACTTGAGAAGCTTGTTTATGGCAAAAAGTTACTCTTAGAGCTTTTGTCAGAATTCTACTAAGAGGTAGACGCCGAAAGAAAAAAAATTTTTAAATATTTCTTGAACACACTAACCACTGGACCACGGTGACTACTGACCGTAAAGTCATTGAGACAAATTTAGAAACGTTAGCTCTAACTGTTATCAAAGTATAAGAAAATTACTATTTAGTTTGTATGTCTGGCAGATGATTTTCGTTGACCATGAAGTCATTCAGACCGAGGTCAGAAACTTTAGCTATTATCGTTCTCAAGATATACAAAAATCAGTATTTAGTTTGTGTGGGGGGTACAACGCCCACCTGTCCAATTGCACACACTTTCTGGCTAATGATTTCCCTTGACCATGAAGGCATTCCGACTAAGTTTAGAATCTTTAGCTTTAACCATTCTCAAGATATACAAATATTACTATTTAGTTTGGTGGGAGATACCTCGTTCAGGTTCAATTAAGAAAAAAGAAAGAAAACATACCCTATTGCATACATACATATATTCTAATCGGTTCCATCATTTAGGCGTGATTCACCAACAAACAAATAGACAGACTTACAAAAAGATTTATTTATATATATGGATTTGAAATTTCTTACATTACGAATACCTCAAACCCACTGTATTTCCTCTTACTTAGTAGAATTTATTACTGTATAAATTTATGAGAAAAAAAAAATCTCTCTACTTCATAATACTATATATGTATAGTGCTAAAGGCATTAAAGCGTTTTAATAACATTCAGACACACAGGCTCTTTCGGTTCATTCGTTTGTTTGTAAGCGTCAGTGTGGTCAGTTAACGCCTTATTAATGTTTTGAAGGTCCTTTTCAGTTGTTTAGTGTATGCAAATGTCGTTGGTTCTATGTCAGTATGATTGTCACAGTTTATGGCAGTTAAGATATTGTTGTAAATGTTGATAACAATGTTGTTGCCTGTGATGATGTGATACAATTAATTTTGTTGGATTTTTTTGTTTTTTGTTTTTCGTTTTATTGAATAAACCTTTTGAACACACTGTCGTACCTTTGTACAAACAAACTCTTGTTTAAATTAATAGAATTGTTAAATGTACAAGAGTATACAATTATAAATATGTACATTCGCAAAATATACACAATATATATAAAAAAAAAATAAAAACGAAAGAACTAATATTTTTCTATATGCCTCATTGAATTTAACTGAATAAATCAATTTTTTTTCTCTTTTACATTTCCTTAATATGTATGTTCTTTTCAAGCTGTTAAAATGTAAACGCCTTAATAGCGTTTGTTAGAATGTAGAATATTAAATAAAAGGTCATTTAAGAAGAAGAACAAACAAATTTTTCTCCGGTGGTTGATTATCTTACAAGCTAACAACGGAAATATAACATTCTTTTTATCATCAAAGAAAAAAGTTTTATACTTTAAGGTATTTAAGGCTACTTAGAATATAATTACATACGTACATACAAAAATATTGTAAATATTTCATTTAAACCGCATACTTCCTTAGGTTTTTTTTTAATTAAATTTCTGGTAAATAGGTTTTTTTTTGGCAGAGTATTTTAGATATTCTGGCATGTAATGGAAAACGATTTCGATCGAAATTACTATCGACTCAAAGTTCAAGTTACTATAACTATTTTGAATTCCTTTTTTACTCATCACCTCAATAACTTCTGCCACCACTATTTCCGTGATTATTAAAATTTTAAATAATTAAAGCAGAGAAGTTTTATATTACTTTGAAAATACAAATGATTTTAATTTCGAACAAAATCGTTTTTCACCACATACTGGAATGGGAATCCTTCTTCACCTGAAGGTTATGATGTTAAAAGGCTTAATTTAATTTCAAATTTA
This sequence comes from Metopia argyrocephala, assembly GCA_963576795.1. Taxonomy (NCBI): domain Eukaryota; kingdom Metazoa; phylum Arthropoda; class Insecta; order Diptera; family Sarcophagidae; genus Metopia; species Metopia argyrocephala. Next base: position 42,656,517 of record OY756211.1, on the reverse strand, counting down.
ATTGCTAATTTTTATTTGTAATCTGATACGAAGTTATTTCATAAAATGTATACAATATGTGTGTAAATAAAAACTTGTTATTGAGAAAAAAAAAATTTAAAAGAAAATAATTTTAATTCTGGTTTTTCGACCTTTATTATTTAATGTAAAGAATTACTCAAGCTTAAGGTCTTTTTTTAAATAAAATTGTTTATTTATTTATCGATATTTCGCTACTCCTGCGTGTAGTGTCTTCAGGAAATATTTATTTTTAAATTATTTTCAAATATAGAAAATACATATGTACATATTTAAAGAAAAGAAAATTTATAATAAAAATTTGTATAAAAAAAAACAAAAGCGATAAAATACAGACGAAATCATATAAACTAAAAGGCGTTTTACACATTTGTAAGTCAAAGTTATCATACAAATTATTCTTAAAATTAGAAAATCAAATATCCTAAATAATTTTTATTACGCCGTGGCCTAGTGGTTAGTGTCCTGGCTTACCAAGACAAGTGCTCCGGGTTCAAACCCCAGCCCTGATATCTTGAAAGAATTAATATAAAAAAATATTTCTTTTACCGACTACCTCTTAGTAGTCTTCTGACAAAAGCTCTGAGAGTAACTGATTGCCATGAACAAGCCTCTCAAGCCTGTCGTTCTGAGTCGACTTTAAACTGTAGGTCCCGGTCGGTACTCATAAATAAAAATTAACACACACAACATGGGTGCTGAGAGAAGGGTTGTAATGGCCAATTATACATGTATGTATGTATGGATAGGTATGTTACGAAAATTATTTTTATTTTAAACATTCGAAGTTTTGAACAATGCTTTTTATGCGTTCACATTTGTGAGAATGTACAGATTTCAAAGTTTTTTACATAGAGAATAAAAATCAATACCCTTTACCCCCGGCTATAGTTGCAAATGTCGTTGGTGTTAACTAACGGGTATAAATGTAATTCTGATTCATCACCAAATAAGATAGCAATTACAAACATATAATGATGGAGAGTATGTTGTGACAAAGCAAAAATGTGTTGTGACAAGACTGTGACTAACTCAATACAAAGTGCATAAAAAAATATTATTCCATTATACGATTTCTATAGGAAAAGTGTGAGTTGAAGAGTTAATGATTGTCATGAATATGTAAAGAATTCTGAAGAGATTACCGTTTCTGGACTTCGGCTGTTGTATAATTACTTCACGGATATTGTTGCCTAACAGTATTATAATTCTACTATTGTTATCGACACTGTCTTATCACTGTTACTTGTTTTACTATTTTCGATAACTTTTATCCTAAATATTTATCTATTTACTATCGCTTTGCTGTCAAAACAAATATACTTTATTATACCACATGGTGAAATTTATTTTCTACTACGTAATTGGCGTAAAAGTCACCTTTTACCTCAAAAGTATTTTAGCTTAAAATAAATTAGAAAAACAAATATTTGCTAAAATTAACTTCATATTTATTAAAGAACTCTATTATTTCAAATAATTAATCTATTAATTTCAAATAAATTAAATCATTTATGGTTGGCAACATGTCTACAAATAGGCAATAAACAAGGGATGGCCCATAGACTATTACAAAATATTTTAATTACTTTTATTTATTAAATCAGTTGTTTTACTTATTAAACACAATCTCTGTTGGCCTTATAAGATGGCTATAAAATAAATAATTGTGTTAAATTAACCCATAAGAAAATGTAAATTTCAACGCGTTTTTTCTCTAATATTTGTAAAGGTAAGAAATATGAAGAAATTAAGAAAATGAATTTCAAAAAAAAGTTTTTTTTTTTTTATTTTCGTTATGCAATTTTAATTTCAGTTTCTTCTATGATTTCAATATGATAGTACTGTTCCTTTGAAAGTTTATTTTAATCTTATACAAATTAAATCGAACATTTTTAAATTTAATATAACAAAGCTAACAAATGTGGTCCTTAATGGTTTAGATAACTAACCGTTATAACAAATAATTGTTATACAGCAACTATAATTATAAAGCTAGAAATGATGATGACGATGACGATATTGTGGTTAATCTTAATGTAATTAAATTATAAATGAAATATATGTATGTATGATAACGGTTGCGTCACTATGCTACACAACACAAGTGGCAAATAGATACATATTCGTACGTATGCACGTTTATTAAATTAAATAAAATTTTACACACTTCTGTCATTTGTATTTCTTTAATGTGACATTTGAAGTGCAATTGTATTTTATTCTCTGTTAAATAAATATATCAAAAACCACCATAAAAATAATTTAAATCGCATAAAAATAATAGTCTGCGCGACAGAATTGTATATATAAATACAGTGAAAAGTAGAAAGTATAACGCAGTAGTTTTTAGGATATAAAAAAGAGAAACAAAAAAATATTAACCGATTAGCATTAAATTGTATAAACAAGTGTTCCTAAACTGTAACCCAAATAATTAGTGTTTTAATCAAAATATGAACTTAAACTTATAAAAAAATTTAGAGGTTTCTTAAGACATTTTATATTAGAAAAACTTGTAAATTTTTAAAGAGTCAATATTTTGGCAAAGTAACAGAGAATAACATACAAATGTCAAAAGGTTTTTTGTACAAGATTAAAAAAAATTATAAACAGTTTGACATGCTGAGCGTACTTATATCTGTTAAAGAAACTTTTTTAAGCGTATTATAAAGCAAATTTCTGAAAGCTGGTCACTGTGGACTCCTTTTGTAAGTTGTGTAATTTTTTCACATAGAAAGAAGGGTGCCTACAAAGATTCTATAAATTGAGAAATAAAACTTTGACACAATTTTTATTTCATATAAGTTGTGCATTAAAATTTTAATTTTTAAAAATGTCAGAATTAAATATTTATTGCTTAAAAGCAAATATAAAATTAAATATAAACTTTTTAATCCAAATAATATGACTCTAAATTATTTTGAGCGGGTGATGTTCTATAGTTTTTAAAATGGCATACAAAGATCCAACTTCAAATACGTCAGAGAATAGAAACATTTTATTTTAGTTGTCAATGTTTATAAATTAAAGGGCTTAAAATTCTAAAAACCTAGTTCTTCCTTTAGCCACTTACAGAAAAGGCAATATCAACAATATAGGATGATAGATCACCATGTACTAATGTAGCTACTACGGCACAGAGAATGTTGTTTCTATGACAGATGACAAAACCACATGCCTTATCATCTGTTTATTTAAAAAAAAACAAGGTTACATAAACGCAAATAGTAGCACATGCTACCAATTAGCGTAATTGGCTGATTGTGTAAATGAAAGTTCGTACATTTTTTGACATTTCTATTATAAGGACTAAAAAAAAACACAAATTTGTAGAATTTGAAACATTTTAATGAGGATCTTGACTTATTAAAATATCTGAGATGCCATTGAAATATCAAAATGCTGTAAAAAGAAAACAAAGAAGCAGACAAGAAAATTTCAGGCAAACGCCCAAAGAAAAGGCAGTTCTAAGACAGTTTAATAAATATGTAATTTAATGGACAATAAGATCATTTTATAACTAAACTTGGACAAACACCAAAAATCTATGAAATGAGAGGGATTTATAGCGCTTAAAAAATATAAAAAAAGTTCAAGGCTAAAAAAATTTCTTTAAGGAAAGTAAAAGCAAACATTAAAGGCGTTTTCTCTTCTATCAGAAATGCTAAATTATCCGTCATAATATTAGTTAAAATAACATATCAGAATTAAACGAAATCAAAAAACAATATATAACACACTTAATTTACATAATACACCAATTAAATGCTACAAATTTTTGCAAAAAAAAAAAAAAAAAAAATGCTATAAGAGATAGGCTACCATTGTATGTATACAGAATATAACAATAATTATGGTACACTAAACAAGACATATGTATATACATATGTATGATTAATAACGATGACAGGTATATTGAAGTCAAGTAAAATAATAACAGTTTAAAAAAGCTTTGCTTTTTGAAATTTTCCTTGTCTCTTTAAGGCTTATTAAAGGCTATAGTATGTAAGTTCAGCTCCCCTCATTAGAGCCAGTGGTGGAAATTGAATCCAGAATATTGAAGGATAACATTTAATATGGAATAAATTTTCACAATTAAAAAATATATATAGTTTTTCAAAGTAGGTATTTCATTGCTATTATTTTGTTTGTAATTGTGTGAATAAATACTGACCCCTACGTAACAAAACAACTATACACTTCTTTGGTACGCCCTATTCTTGAATACGGGTCTATTATATGGGATCCATACTTCCTCACTTACGTTAACCTTATTGAATCTGTACAAAAACGCTTTCTTTTATTTTGCTTGAGAGGTCTAGGATGGAACTCATTCGCTCTTCCTTCATATGAGAACAGACTCGCTCTTATAAAACTGCCTACCCTGAAAAGTCGAAGAACAATGCTAAGTGTATCTTTTCTATTAAGATTAATACGTGGTGAAGTCCGTTCTGAGTATTTTTTAAGTAAAATTATTTTTAATGTTCCAATTAGACCGTCCCGTAACTTTCATTTATTATATTTAAAATATCACCGTACTGTATATGCCAACAATGACCCCCTTCGTCAAATATGTTTGAAGTTTAATAATCTTTATCATTTAATTGTTCTTTCTGAGAGTAATGATTCCTTGAAGAGAAAAACTATTTTGTATTTAAATCATTATTATTAAACATTTACTTATATATTGTTTGTAAATTTTACTCTAGTCTGTAAGAAACTGTTATCCATAGACATAATTAAATAAATAAATAAATAAATAAATAAAAAAATGTTGTCAAAAGCAGACTGACAGACTCCTACATCATAAGGAAGTATTTAGTTTAAAATACATACATTTCTTGTTTGTTATTCCAAATAGAATTGAAACTATTTTTGTCATTTAAACAAATATAACAAAAATGAGATTAACAACTGCAAAAAATGGCAACAACAATGAAAACGATGTATGACATAAAAAAATATGTTGTAACCATTTTTAAAAACTAAAAAACTAAAAATAATGCGATTAATATAGAATTTTATTTAATTCATCTAGATTAAATAAAAACATTGTTTTAGAAAATTAAAAAAAAAAAAAAAATACAACGAAAAAATTATAAGGAATTAAAAATTAGCAACAGCGATGTTTTGACATTAATTAATTATTAAGCATTTTCATGGCTATTTCGTTGCCATTATGATTATTAAAAACAGTTTAAATTTTATAAATCATTTTAATTTGATTTGCGGTAATTTTTTATAATTTAATATTTTTTTTTCTGTTTTTTTTTTTTTTTTTGCAATGAAATTATTGAAAAATATCTGTGAGATTTTGAAATATTAAGCCGGAAGAAAATTATGGTGAAGCAGGTATTTAGGGGGGGGGGTAAATTTTCTTTCTCTTGCATTGAAATATATTCACAATGTCAAAAGAACAACAAAAGACATATTTGTCTTCAACGCATTGCTGACAGTTTATATTCATTTTTTAAATGTTTTCAACTTGAGTTAATTTTATATATTTATGCGAGTATCTGTTTCTACGAAAGATGACATAATTTTTTTCTGCGTAAGCAATAATTTAAATTTCATTTAAGAAAAAAAAAAAAAACAACAAAAATAGAAAAAATTATAAGCATTATATGGTTTATAAGGTTTATTTGAAATTCCATGTTTTAGAATGTTACATTTAAAAACAATCTAAATCTCAGAAATTTTCTAAGAATTCTATAATTACTGTGAAAAGAATCTAGCTAAAAAATTTAATTGTTTAGTATTTTTTTCTAATTTAATTTAAAAAATACTACATTTATGACAATGTTTTTAAAATTTAATTGCTAAAGTTCAATGCACAAAATTCATAAAAATAAAATCAATAAAAGTATACGTAAATAATTTATATTTTTATACTTATATATGATTTATTATTTAGAAATTCTAGAACCGTTTGTATTGAACTGAAAATGTCAAAGAGAAACTATACACTTGTGACACGTGATCAAACAATGTTTTGAATTACAAAATTTGACACTTAGAAAGTAGATATTTTTAAATCTACAATATATGTTTATTGTCTTAAAGTACTTACTTATTTGAGGCAAATATTTGACGAAATATTTTACGTGCAATATTTTTGTTTGTTTAATAAATAAATAATAAATAATATGCAGAATTTACAACAGATTTTGTGTGTTGTACACATTGTTTATGTCTTTAATAATTTCAAAAGTATTTTGGAGGTAAACATCTGCCAGTTATTCTCAATTAATCTCAATTGCATGGAACAGTGTTAATAATAACACTTTCTTTTTTCAATAAAAATGTCGATCATTTTTGTGCCAGCGATTTAATATTCGACTTAAATTTTGCTTTACTTACTCAATTAAAGACGAAGATGCTGGTGGGGCACATTGATAGCCAATATACATATTTATATCAATATGCAAGAGATGAAAAACAAAGACTGGCCAAATTAGCAAAGGAAAGATTGTTCTCAAACTTAAAAATATACTTGTCAAGCCACTTAAGCAGAAATATAAGAATGTTTGGAAGCAGCAGAATTCACACCCACGTAACTGAATATCTTTGGCGTTATATGGTGAGACCTGATGAATATCAGTGTATTACAATATACTGAAGTCGGGCTAAACGATCATACTGCATTGCTAATTTGGAGCGTTTTACCTGCATATGTACATACTTATATCCAACTCCTTTTTATCACTTTATCACATTTTTTGATTAAAAGCAAGAATTTTGCATTGAGATTTTAGAAATTCTTCTACTGAAAATCATTTAATTAAACAGTCTTCAAGTGTTATAAACTTTTATAGCTTTTCGTTTTTAAATATAGAAGTAAAGAGTCTTCTGTCTTTCAATATTGTGTGTTATTTCAATACAAAAATAAGAAATAAAATGTCAATACGCTATTATTGTTAAAAGTTTGATATGAGTACGAAAATAAATCCAAATGACATCTACAAAAATTATAAGTTTTACATACAATCGGTTTTATAGTCAAAAGACGAGCCTTTGTTTTCACTGACGGCGACCAGTTCATACTCTGCCTTTCTAATTTATTTTGATAATTAAAAACAGTTCTTTATTAAACTTTTTGAGCAGTCAAAATATTTTTTTTTTGTTATCGCTTTAAGATTCTCACATTTTGCTGCTTTTTTGTTAGTTTAACTAAACGAAATTTAAAATTAAATCTTTATTTTGCTTTAATACAAGTATCGATTTTAATTCAAATTTAATTCAGTGGTTATAAATATTTGTTAAAGCTGTGCTTTATCATTTTTAAGAAAAATAATGGCTCGCGATTTTATTATAAAAAATTGACAACGATGCTAAAAACAACTGACTCGTTTCAAGCAACCTTAACCTTAAAAAAATACACAATTTTTCGGAATATATGATAATATATGAATACTAGTAAAAACTATTTAAAAAGTATTGGTTGTAAAGTAAAGTTGTCTCGTTCCAAACGAGTACCATTTGTTTGACACACAAAGCTGTACTGCAATAAGCTTAACTTTGCTCAAAAAAAAAAAAAAAAAAGGAAAAGCATTTAGATGCTGCCAAATAGATAGGAAAAGTTCAGAGGTAACAATAACCTCTATTTTTAATTAGTATTCCAACACTATTTCACAAACAATTTAGAAACTTTACAAAAAAAAAAAATTCTACAATCAGCTCTTAGGAAAAGTTACCTTAGTGATAATCAGATATCAGCTGGTGGATTGCCAAAGTTGTGTGTTTCGTCAAAGCGACGAAACTGGGGTAGAAACTACAGAAACGCTAGTTGAGTACAATAGATCTACAGGTCGATGTACTTTAGTACTTCGTTTATGAATGAAGGAATGAATGAATAGTTCCCTCTTGAGAAAACAAAACTAGTCCCAACCCCTGAGTGAGCCAATTCGCTGCGTATACAAGGCCAATGAATTTTTCACGTTTGGTGTCTGCTATTTCTTCTAATGTATGAAAATACTTTGATCTCAGACAGTTTAGCTCCCTCTTAGCAGGTGCTTATCACTCTCATACGATTCCTCAAAATAATCCTCTCCATAGCACAATAAGAATATTTTTTCTATACAAGTTTCAGATTCTATGCTATATTACTACATACATACATATGTATATCGCTTGTTTACTTCCATAGCGTCATTTTCACCAGAATTACTTTTTCAAGATTTGGTTACAACGCGGTTTGTAACTTTATACAAAATGTATGAGTTTTGAACATCTTCTTCTTAATTTTCTACAATCAATATGAATCAACTCTTCAAACAATGATGATAATTTAAGTTCTGTCGCATTTTTATTCTCTTTTTCATGGCTATTGTATATCTGTATGTATATGGAAAGGTTGCATACCACGCTTTAAACTGGCGTTTGTACAATATTTACTGAATGTAACACTTAAGTCTCAAATATGAGCATTTTTCGACTCACTACATGCTTCACTGCACACAGTTCGCTTATTTGAACTCAAAATGAAAATTAGTGGTAATTTTGTTGACCTTTAAATAAAACAGTTTAATAAGTTCTTTGCTGGCGTATTATTTTAAGAGTTTTCAAATCCCTTTTTCCATTTACCTTTCCGGTTACGATGTTTCTTCAACTTTCGTACAAACATTGTTCTGTAAATTCTTTTTACCATTTATTTGATTTTTTGTATAAATAAATTCGAACTTTACAGTTTTATGTTAAAAAAAAGAGCACCCTTTTCAAGTAAATAAGTTACTAAAAACTAATTAATAATTAATTTTATTAAAACCATTCACTACAGTAATAAATGAAATACTAATAGAACAGAATATGGAATCATATATTAAATAAAAAATAGAAAACCTTATAAATGAACATTAATCTTCTCTATCTGGAGACTAAAAATAATACAAATGAACATGAATGATTAATTAATGACAATAAAAAAGATATATCTATATATAAATTTTGTATATTAAGATAAAGAAATATATGTATATATATATTTAAATATATTTCATTATGAATGCAAATACGACAATAAAAAATAATCTTTTTATACCGAATAAATTTGTTAAAAAAAAGTATCCTTTACATGTAAAAGTAAATAAAAAGTAATGAAATAAAAGGACTTGTAAGGCATTTATATGAGGGATTAAAATTATAAAAATAAATTTACTTTAGAAAATCATTTTCTTTATTTTATGAGTTTTAAAGAAGGCGTACGAAAAGAAATTATAATGAAAGCAAACAATTAAAAAAATTTGACAAATAATCACATTAAAGAAAGCCCAATGAAAATGGATAATAAAGACTTTTAATTGAAACTTTTATAAGAGTATTAAAAAGGATCGAAAGAAAACAGAAAAGAAAAATTTAAGACAATTATTGGAAAGAAAGCTGTGGAAGAGAAGCATTACGATTTCTTTGTATGAAAATGGATCATCTACTACATTGCTAGTAACCGAGTAAAAAAAAAATATTGTTTTTTAAAAAACCAAGATTTGTCAGTACATTGTACGCCTTAAAAAATTACACAAAAACATATGCTGGAATTTGTAAAGTGTAGTTTTTGGAATTTTTGTTTTAGATGTAAAAAAGCTTTGAAATTTTATTAATGAAGTAGTCTGTTTTGTCAAGCAAAATAAAGTAAAAAATTTTCTTCCAAAGGAATAAACTTTAGCTGTTTTTCAGATGAACAAAAATTAATATTTAGTTTGTATGGAAATAACCACACCCACTTGCTTAACTTGGCCGAATATTTGAGCGGTAATCTGATTTGGCCATAGAGTTATTTGGATACAGAAACATGACCTTCAACCAGATAGCTTGTAGTACCTATCCTCTTCCACGCGTTCAACTGTAATGCGGCGACATACGTAAGCCAAAGATTGTCTTCATTTTAATATATACATACGTATATAGATTTTATTATATTAATAAGTAGTTAATACTGCGATATGTCCTTTATTGATTTTAGAAATTGTAAAAAATATAAAAGTATGATGAACTCTTTAATAAAAAAATGAATCAAAGTTTCATCCGCATTGTAAGGATCTTTCACTTAACAAGAAAGATTTAATATTTTTGTTCTCCGAGTAAAAATAACTTCATTTTTCACTTTTTAAATGACAAAAGCTTTCGTAAGAAAACTGTGAAAAAGAAATTCATTAAAATACAATAACTCCATATATAAAATGACTAATCATCGATTTCTTGCTTTACTGATCTCTGCAATAGATTTTACTTATATGTATACACACAAAAGTAAAATGTAAATTATTAATTGTTCGATAAAACAATTCCCTTGAATTTGCAAATAGATCTGCCTGAACGGAATTTGACTGTATTGTATTTTAAACCTGCAGGTTTATAGACATTTTAAACCACAAAACTTGTTACTGTTAATTCTGTTTATCTTACACAAATCACTACTTTAAATGAAAAAAAAAAAAAATTCCAAATAGTAGTCTCCTATTCATTACTTGAATGATTATAAAACTAGGGTTTTAACCGAACTTGAAACCGCGATTTTTAGGCAAAATATTCGAAACCGACGAAAAAAGGTCGATTTTCTGTTTTTAATATTTTGTTACTTAAACATTTTTTTATTTTTTTATTTTATTTTATCAAGGCATAAGTATTAATATTAAATTCTAGACTGAAACTGCGATCCTTCATATTATCGGTTTTTAGCAAACTCTATAAGTATAAAACAGTACTCATTGTCATTACATGTTGTATTTATTAAACATTACACACTTTGTTTATTATGTAATTCAGAAGAAAGAAATCTTCTGTACCCACACATACTTACGTATTAATTTTTAAATTAAATTATTTATTGCCTTATAATAAATCTTTTACTTATATAAGATTATCTGTATATGTATCCGCTTCTTTTATGGAAGAATTTAAATGATATGATTTATCCATTGTTTAAATCATACATATATTTGATTTTTGTTTAAATTAAACGATTTTATAATTCTTTGTTGGGAATATAATTCTTTAATTTATTACTAAGATTTCTAAGAAATTCTATAAAAGTGAAATAATTAAAAGTGAGAAAATAATTTATTTGATAAAGTAAAATGTATAAAGAAGGTTATGGGGGATTATAATATTAACAACTTTTCGTGACATAGAAATTTCTAGTCCTGATCTTCTACGGATATATTTTTTTTTTCAAACTTACAGCCTGTCCTACGATGTCTAAAGTTTTCATTTGTTCGAATTCTTAATGAAAGATGTTTTCCGTCCCGGTGTCTCTTTTCATTTAGGGTCATAGTTTATTCCCCCAAGTTTTATTTTATTTTTTTTTGTTAGTTTGTTAAACTGTTGATTCACCAACATTAAAATTTGAACATTTTTTAGTATCGTACTTTTCAAAAGATACTTAGAAATGTAGTGGGACTCATTTTCGATTAAAAATGAGTGACTTGTTTTCGTTTGCACAAACGACATCATGAAATAGGCTGTTATTCTATTTCTATTTTTGTTTCTTTTTTATTTAATTTCAGTTTTATATCTTTAAAGTTGTTTAAACAATTAAAACTCTGATGAATGCTGACTTTTTTACTTTATTTTTATATATTTTTCACCGAAACGTAGCTACTGTGCAAAAGCAGGAATGCTTAGAAAATATTTTAAACACACAACATCTATTCATATACAAACAGCTTTAGGTTTAACCTGTACGAAAGCGCCTTCACTCACATATATGTATTTAAGCAAGTTTAAGCGTTTTTTGTAGGTTTTTTTTGAGTTTAACTTTCCCACGTCATAGATATGACTTGCAGCGCATATTTCCACTTTAAAGTAAATCATTAATTGCTAATATGAACTAAATTTCCAAGACCAAAATTGGCAGTGTAAAACCTTAAGCATTTTAATGAAATTTTTAATAAATTTTAGCTTGTAAAATAATAAATTTCTAAAGAAAAAAATTAATTAGAAAATATTACGAGCTTTAGATACGCTTGTGCTTTTAAGACATCTGCCGTTAAAAAGTCAATGGCATATAATTCGTGTGTGCTATGAAAGCATGATCGTGGAATATATATAGGACTTTACGATAAGGCAATGATCTCTAGAAAATTAAAGTGTATTATATATCATTTTACAAACCACTGATTTAAATCCTACCCAACACGTTTGTAAAGTCAAGTTACAAAATATTACTTTTTGTAAAATCGAAAACACACTTACTTGTGCTTTTTATGGAAAAATACAAGTCTAATTAATATTTTACTAACAAAGATATCATGCAATCTTGCTGCAACTAATTAGAAAACAATTTGCAAACTAAGATTATACGTAGATGTATATTGGTAGATACAAGAATATGTTTCAAGTGAATTGACGAGTAGTTTAGAATTTATGCATAAATCTAATATTACTTCCGTAAATACAAGTTGACATAAAACATAACATAAATATGGCACATCTAAATACCATTAAAAGTATGCACAATGGGTTTTTTCAATGTTTGAAACCAAACATCTCCGAAAGGAGATTACCGATTCTTGTAAAATTTTGTGTTCATTTTCAATATGTGTAAGAGTAGGATGTAAACTATTTTTCATATTTCTAAATAATAAGCGCGGTGTCACTTCCATACAAAATATGTATTCATCCTTATTCTATAAGGCGTTGCTAATATGAGTACAACACAGCATGATAAACGACAATAAATTTCGATACCTACAGAACAGTGGTCAATTGTCGATATCATCTACACAATTTTGTCGTGGTGCTCTGACTTCAAGATGTCAAGGAAAGGAAATATGAAAAATTATTTCCTGATGGCAACTGATTGCCCTATAAACAAGCTTCCTCGAAGTCAACTTTAAACTGTAGATCCCGATACTCATAAATAAAAATTCATGTTAATAATCGACACGCACAACATGGGTGCTGCCAGAAGCTAGGCCGTAACCCTGAATCAGGATTTTAATGGTCAATTAAGTATGTATGTATGTATGTATGTGTTGAATTGACGTAGACAACATTTTACAGAATAGGGGGCTATTTACTTTTGTATACGATCGTTAATAGCATAAATTTTACAAGTCGCCAGTTAAAAGTGGGCAGAATTGAACAAATGGGCTTAGTACCTCCTGAAAAAGTGTATGTTGCCTTTTCTATACAAACAGAACGGTCATTATGAAAGTTTTCAAATTTAGTACAAACAACTTCGTAGACCATATGCCCTTTCAATTAAAAACTGAAGTCGCCTTCTTCTTACTTGTGTATATTAAACATTTTATTTAATTTAAATAGGGCAAGCGAAGTTCTCCGAGGTTTAGCTAATACTAAAATAATAAAATTTTTTCTCTAAAAAACCAAAAGGCAGTAGACAAAGTAAATTATTGAGCTCCGAAAGCGCTTGACCTAAATAAACAATTACTTTTTTGGCAAAAATTAAAAAAGGAACAAATGCTTTTTAGTCTCGTACGTTTTAAATTTATTACTAATTTTTATGTACATACAATAAAAGAAAACACAAAAACAAGCTTAACTTAAAACGGATTTTAAGGTGCCATTGTGAATTATTATTATTGAAAAAAAAAAGTAGAATAAGAAGAAAAAACTTGGCAACACTTTTCCAATTATGTTTTATTTTGTAAACTTTTCTTTAAGTGTAAACATTAAATGCTACAAATGGTTTGAATCTTTCGCTAACACCTTAATAAAATCAATTTAATAATTAGAGATATTTTCAAAAAAAAAAAAAAAATGTGAAAAAACTGAACAACTACAAAATAGAAGAGCAATCAATTAAAAATTACCAACCCGAATATATTTAAAAATGATTTTTGCCCTCTAACTTTGAATATTAAAAAAAAAAAGAAATATAATAATCAAACAAACAAATATTTAAAGTAAACAAAATATCAAATATTCGTATATAAAAATAGCAGCATTAATTGTATTTATAAATGTTGATAAAGTAAACAAATAATTGTTTAATAAAGAAATTTTTTATTAAAAAAAAAAAAATGAAAGAAAATTATTTGTTACGATTAATGATAAAACAAAATAATTTTCAATATTAATCTTTAGATAAAAGCAAAATATGAGATAGAAAATTAAAAAAGAAATGGCTATTCACCTGCAATTTTTCTTTCACGCATTTTACGCCATAATGCCTCCGCCTTACGTTTTGGCCAGTTTTCAAATTTTTGTGAAAAACTACGAAAAAATTTATACTCCCGTATGGTTATTGACATGCGACGCTGCATTCTGACAGATATTTTTCTTTTTAAATGGAAGATGTTGACATATAATGACAGAGTTGAATGATTGTTGTGATATTGTATTCACTTTTTATTCGAAATTTTTTTGACAGGTCCTAGATTTTTTGCTTTTAGGGCAAAAAGATAAATGGTTTTTCAATTAATTCTCTTTTTCATGCACTCTTTTTAACACTTTTTGTTCTATTTAATGTTAAAATACATCTTTAAACAGCCAATAATTCTATTTCTTGGTCATGATTTAAAAATATTATTTTATTTTTTTTTTTACTTGAGCATTTATTTTAAATGTTTAAATTAAGAAATTGTTGCATTATCAAAAAAAATGCGCCACAGGTTAATTTTTGTTTTTTTTTTTTTATTTATTTACTCATCGTTGAATTATTGTTTTGCTCGTATTTTTCTTAACTTTTGTTTTCATCTCCGTTCCATTTTCTTTAATATGAATGATAAGTAATTTAAACAAATTAAAATGTGTTTGTTGTGCACTTGTTGTTGTTACATCTCTTCTATTTTTTTTTTAATAATAAATTTATTTAGAACATTACGTTACCGCATTTTAATGTTAAAAAAAAGCATTAATAACGTCTGTTATGAACGGAGCCTGTAACACAACTAATGAATTTTTCATATCGATACGACAAAAAATGCCGTGCAAATATGCTTTTCAAATAGAACACCGACACACACACATACACATACACATATTTGTTTTTACTAACACACACTAACAGAATGTTTATAACAATAACGGTATGAAAAGAAACAAAAAAAAAAAAACAAAAAATTAAACGATACTTCTTGTCTAGTAATAAACTAATATCAGTTGATGTAAAGGATAAAACAATGTTTTTAATATTTCTCTCTCATATACATAAATATGTAGCAGTAAATTAAAATAAAATAAAAAAGTGTCTGTAGTAACGAGTGGTTTTAGTCTCTATAACAGAATAGCAGTACTATTTGTCTGTGTAGTGCTGTAATAGGTTTTTCCTAAACAAATAAGATGTTTATTTAAACAAATACTTATACATGCAAAACATTATATAAAAGAAATAAAAAATAAAAAAGAGGAATTGTTGCTCTAGGATTGATTGAGAGTTAATCTTGTGCGTGTAATGCAAATGTAGCATTTATTTTTAAAGGATTATTGTAAACATTTTAGATTTGAATTTGTAAATTTTTACATAAAATGAGTATCTTTTCATATAACCAATTGATGATTAATGCCTAAAACTCAAATACACATACGGGTGCGTAATAAGAATCAAAGTGAAAATTAAAATATGTTTTACATGGAACCAACTTTTAGGGATTTCCACTTCAAATTAAATTATATTCCACATATTCTACAATAAAATTATAGCCATCGGCGTCACTGAACAGCTGATTCTAAAAAATAACAAGAAGAAAATAGTCTAACAACACATCAAAACATCACGATTTTATGCTAATGGATAAAATAGCATCCATGTGGGAAGCAGCCTGTAAGACGGATAAGAAACAAATTGGTAGAAAAGCATATATGTACATCTGCACATATATGCACGTGAAAACCATGAAACTATTTCCCGCGTACAGACAGGCTGTGGTACGGGTAGTAGAATCGGATATGACAACCCCTTATTTGGTGAAGTAGCACAGAAGCAGCCTTCACCTTTAAGAATTGAAGCATTATATTACTTTAATATGAGTGCCGAGGTATAGAAATATAGAGGGTTATGAAATGGCAGATGAGCTAGTAAAGGACTAGACCACGACGACGACCACGATAACAGCTTACGGTATTTATAAGTAGTTTTGTAAAATTCTATCTATTATGTAGGTTACATTAAAGCCGTAAACAATGTAAGTTAATAATATTTTTTTTATAAAAATTAAAATTATATTTTGTTTGAAATTAATAACAAATTTTAAGACTTTTGTTAATAAACCCAAAACAACGCATAGTTTTTTTATTTATGTATTTAAATTTAAACAAATTTAAAATAAGCGTTTTTTTTCATAAAGTTGTTAACACTCTTTGCTTTAAGCAGGAATCACCTCATGCACCTATTGTTTTATTAATTTTTCTCTCACTTTTTCTCTTTTTTTTGTAATTTCTTTTACAATAATGATTATGTTTAAAACAATGATGACGATGATAATCATAATGAAGATGAGCAACAGTTTGTTTTGTTATCGTGCTCGTGTGTGCTCGTTCGTATTACTAAAAATTGTTATTTTTTTTAATTTTTATTTTGACACGCAAAAAAACAACAAGTATACTTTCACACACAATATATAGTCTTTGTTTTTTTTATTGTTATTTCTTCTTCTTTTTCTTTCTTATTACTTTCGTTTTTGTTTTTCTTTAAATATAAACAAAAAAAGAAAAAGTATATACAAACGGCGCGCGCCACAATTCATTGATTCTATATATGGTTTTAAAATAAACAAAAAAATAAAAAATAAGTACTTTGATAGTTATGTATGCCATAATAAATCTATACCAATATACATAAACAACATTCATGTTGTTGTTATTGTCGTGTGCCGGTTTTTTTTTCTATTACTCTCCAATAGAGTGTATAAAATATCATTCACATGAGAGAATGTATAAACAATTTGAATATTCGTGTTAAATAACTTTTGTAGTAAATATCTCATCCAGTATAAGCACAAGCCAATATAAATATGTATGCCAGTTTGCATGTATGTATGTACATAGAGTATGTATGTACGCTTTAAATAACCCAATATAAACACAAAATACCAACTCTACGTATACTTTATAATTATTAATAGATGGCTTAATAAAACCCACATGTTGTTTGAAATAACAGTTAATATTGAGTATACGTAAGGGTGTCCACAAGAGTTAAAGAGAAAATGAGAAGAACGGAAAAAACAAAAGAGGAGAACAACGAATGTGTTAAACATAAGAGCTACAGCAGTATAAAAAAAATTTAAAGTGATAAGTTGGCTTTGTTTTAAGGTGAGCATGTAGTGAGAGTGTGTTATTTCCCAGTAAACACTAAACATTTATTTCATATAGAGAAGACTGTAGAAAAGTCATATTCAACAAATACAGAAATATGTATATATTTAATAAAAAAAGGAACTTTAATGCAAGCAATTGCTTATAAATAATTTAAAAACAAATACTCCTAATAATAGGTGAATACCTCTATTAAGAGTCATTATTACAAGTTACCGATAGAAAAAAGTCTGATCTTTTCAGCCACATAAATTGTTTTTTAATATTATAAGTAAACTTTAACACAAAAGTTACCGTTAAATTTATTGGGAAGATAAAAAGATTTTATGCTGGCCCTTAAACTCGTAAAAATTTAATAAAGTTTCAGATTTTATATACTTATAGATAAATAATATCGTCGCAAGAATTAAAGAAAGCTGTAACTAACAACACATTTAATGTTCACCAGAGTCAAAAAACCTGTATGAAAGTAGAAAGAAGACACTGGTATTTTTCAAAACCCAGACGGCATAAGTGAATATGTATCTCTTCATCATAGAAATCTGGGACCGTGACCAATCGACGTGTATTTCTTTTTTCTGATAAAAATTATGCAAAAAACCTATTTTCGATTTTTTGGTAGTTACAGCGTTCTTTAATTCTTGCGCCGATATTTAAATTTAAATTCTAATATACGAGCATTTAACTACAACCTTGAGTTTTTCAGCACAAATTTTAAATGGAATTTAAATGGCCAACCACGTTTATTTAAAGTCTTAAGTTTAAGGGCATATTCTATAATATAAAGAAAATATCGACAATGCAAAAACTCTGTATAAGGCTTCAAATTTGTAGCAATAAAAATAAAAAAGCAAAGCAAAAAAAATTTTTTTGAGATTTTTTGTCATATGTTTGTCTAATGTTACTGTACATTTAGTAAATTAAAATACAATATTAAGTTATTATGTAATTAATTATCACTAGCGGAGTAACTAAGACCACAAGTTCGGTATTGTGGCCCTAACCCCCAACCTTCACATTAGCAATCTAGCATACTACTAATGGGTCACCCTATACATATTTAAAAAATTGTATTTTATTAATATACATCCATTAGTAAAAGCATATTATTATTGTTGTATTACTTCCATACTTATATATAAAAATAATTATTTTTCACAGTAATAGGAAACTTTAAGTGTTGAGTATGAAATTGTAAACAAATAAAACAACATAATGGTGTTTCTTTTAACTAAAATGTTTATTGAGTTTTTGTTTTAATTCGACTCTTACTTACGATATTCAATAAATATTATGTATTGATTTATTTATTCGTTACACATACAGTAATATAAAGCCAACTTTGGCCAATTAATAATATTACAGAGCCAAATTAATTCTGATTACGTAAGTGTACTGCACAGTATATTATATTATTTATTATATTAAGTAATAATCAAATAATTAAAAAATAATTTAATTATTCTTGATTACAAAATCCAAGGAAGATCAATAATTAACAAAACATTATTCCTTATATGTGGAAGAGATTACATTTTTTATGTAATGTTTTGCTGTGTAGCTTATTCTTAACCCATATCGTCCCGCTGTTCGAATTTTCGAACAGTAAATTTCAAGCGTTTTTGAAAAAATTTTTCTCTTCTCAGGGAAGACTACGAACTTATTTCTTTTAACAATTATACATATATTGTGATAGGTTAGCTAAAAATATAAAAATAAAAAGACCCACCTACTACACTCCTCTTTTTTATTACAAGGAGAAAGAAAAAACACCATTTTAAAATTATGCATAAAATATATATATATAAAATATATATAATATATAAATAACACTTTTCTTGCATTTTGATTTAAATTAATTAATTTTTGGTTAGTTTTTGATTTAAATAATTTTAAATGAATTAGTTTGAGTTTAAAAATAATTGTTTTTTTATTATTTACAATTTTTAGGAACAATAAAACTAATATGCTAAATAGTGCCCAGTGTTCGATTAATTGAAAAACAAAAAATTTTAAAAAAATTTTGACTTCAGATTTGTGTTTTCTGGTCGCAATTACCTTCTCAAAACCAAGTTTTAAAAGTCAATTCGAAAAAAAAATTCTCTGGGACGATATGGGTTAAGTTGGCATTAACTTGAATTAATTTATAAAACTCAATTCTAAATTTGGCTGAAAAAAGCTTTAAAAATTTAAGTATATTAAGCTTAATTTTTGTGTTTGCTGGGTGTTTTCTTTTTATAACCAACTATTGTTAAAGTAGTGGTTATGTCTGTCTGTCGATTGGAATTTTTTTTTAAATTGTTTTACAACGAATATGGTAGTGCAGGTGTAAAGCTGTTGGTTAATAAAATCAAGATATAACAGTGTGCACTGTGAATGTGTTTGTCCAGTAGTGTTACGAGTACAATTAAACCAAAATTGATTTACTACTGGAGGGATTCCTTTTTTTAATAGATCCAATAGATAGATATCATAGAGAATAGGTTATAAAGAATAAAACGATGATTTTGATGACACAACTACAATGCCTGAAAAGGGTAGGTTTTTTTCCTGTCCAAATATTTTTTTTTCTCAAGTTTGATATACAGTAGGACAACCATTTTTGTTTTTACACTACTACTACTATCGTCTAACCTAAACGCTTTGCATACTACTAATAAGTATATGCAGTTGGTATAATACAAATGAATAATTTAATATCGACTTGTACAAAACTTGATATAGAACTTAAAGTGCAAAAGTTAACTCAACTTTTATAAGTCGTTAAGTGTTTTTAGTCGCCGTGGTCTAGAGGTTAGTGTGTTGGCTTACTAGGACAAGACGTTCAAATTCAAAGCCCAGCTCTGACATCTTGAAAAAAAAAATATTTCTTTCTGCGACTACAGAGTTGAAATGGCCAATTTTGTATGTATGTATGTACCTAGCAGAAAATTTTTCAAATTTGAAAGCAATAAATAAAATTGTAAGCAATAATGGAAGCATTATATTGTTTTTTATACATTAAATATGCTACAGGATAAGATATTATTTTTGATTTTGTATAATATTTGCTTACTGGTTGCAATAAATTAAAATTTTTATTGCATTTTAGCGGCTCATTTCATATACAAATCATTACTGCTCCCGAGTAAGAGATTGTTTACAATTTCTCCCTTACAAAATAGCTTATTGGTGAGCACCAATTTGCCGGGCAAAGTGTTTTATTTTTCCAATTTTTTAACGAAAATGAGTGACATTGATGGATCGCATAAAACCAGAAAACCTGTAAAAATATTTAATTTCCTATACGTCATAGAGTAAACTACATATTCGATCTTTACATATAGAAAAAGTCTAATGGATTTTAAATTTGGTATTACCCTGGTGCATAATTTTTTTAAACAGAATTTAGCTGTTGTTATTGTTTATTTTGTTTATAAGCACCGTAGTGGTTTGTGACTAATTCACATATTTGTGACTTAAGAGAATTCCCTACGGGGTAAACTACCGCAATCTCTATAACCAATTCACATGACACCTCTAGTTAGACGACCAAGGCCTCAAATTGCTTGCACAGAATGCTAGCAGTAGAATAAAATTGTGTCCCACCTAGTGCCAGTCAAATTATTACCTACTCATATTTAACATATTTTAAAAGGATTAGTTTAAAGAATTCTGGGTGTTTAGAGGATATTTTCTAATGATCACAAACATTGGCTTTTTTTAATTGTGAAAGAAATATTTCATTTTAAAAATATATTTTTACATTTTTTTATTTTTTATTTGACGTCATTGCTTATTGGTAAAGTAATCGTAACTAAAGAAAAGCCTATCTTAGCAAACTGCGTTAGCATTTTATAAATAGATTTGGTTTGAGTTAAAATATAGTTGCAACAAATTTCGAGTCGTCACCGCCAGTCTCAACAACTCGAATGAAAAATTAAAGTAGACCATTAAGTGAAAAAACTGCCATAGGGGCTAGGTTGAAATAAATTTTTATGGCCCCTTGAAATTGAGCATTCGAATAGTGAAATATATCACACTGTTTTATCCTTTTCGAACTGTAGGAAAATTCCAATTCATACTTTTAATAGAGAATTGTTTATCACTGTTTAGTTAAATATTTCAGCATTTCATTGGTAGCATGGACTTTCTGATCTGGCGTGCCATTAAACCAAAGTTCATTAAAGAAAGACCATTCAGGACCATTTTTTTACTCTCAGTAAAAATTAAAATATTTTAAAGTTACTGAAGAATAAATTGTTGTTTTCAAAGTCACCAAACAAAAAACATACGAAAAAAACAAACCATAAGTTAAATTTTTTGCTCTACATGTTTAACTATTAATTGAGTTTAAGAATAGGGGTTTTTTTTCTTCAATAATAAAACTTTTATCCTAATAAGTAAATTTTTAATCTATAGGACAGCTGAAAACTTTTTATTGTATTGTTTTATTTGAAAATTATTATTTTTTTATTCTTTTGACAAAAAATATGTCTAAAAATAATTTTACCTCGCATTTAATATTGATAAATTTATTACGTCTCCTTTTAATATTTTTTGTAAGTCTTTCTTGCCCTCTCTTTCTTTTTCTATACTAAAGATTGTAAAAGTTTTTGAAGTAAGATAATCTGACACAATGTACAGATTTTTCTTTGTCGAAGAATAAAGGTTGATGAAATATATTTTTAGGTTACATTTAAAAAGTTTAAAAAAGCAGCAGTTGCAAGGAATAACGTTTTCTAATTTTCTAATTAGTGAATAAACGGTTGTAATCGTGGTGGTGTAGTGGCTGTAGTGTTGGCTTACTAAGCGGATAGCTCCGGGTTCAAACACAGCTCTGACATCATGAAAAATAAAAAAAAATATATAAAAAAAAATATTTCTTTCGGCGACTACCTCTTAACAGACTTCTGGCAAAAGCTCTGGGAGTAATTGATTGCCATAAAAAGCTACTCAAGTCTGTCGTTCGTAGTCGACTTTAAACTGTAGGTCTCGGTACTAATAGATAAAAATTGACACACACAACATGGGTTCTGCGAGAAGCTAGGCTGTAACCCTAAAACAGGTTTTTAATGTCCGATTATGCATGTATCGGTATGCATGAACAAACAGTGTAGTAAAAACAAACAAAAAATGTACTTATATACGCATATCTGTATGTGCATCGGGTTATCCGTTTATAGGTTTCAAAAGAGCCAGTCTACCAATGCTGTCAGCTATAAAATATCTGTCGCCTGAACTGCCATTTATTTAGTGAAATGTTTGTCATATATGGATATGGATTACATATCAACTTACCAATGCTTAAAAATAGTTAAAATTTCCAATTAAATTCAGAAGTGGCTATTTTCGAGCAATACCGTGTGATTACCTATGATTACGTTCGTGAATGCCTGGTCATTTTTTATTAGAGTTGGAATCGAACGTAAGACCAAAAGCTCTTAATTCCCCTAGGAAAAGAAAGAGCTTTAGGGCGAAGACGTTGCTCGTGTAAAGCTTTTTCACGTCCTAGTACTGCGGCAGACGAAGATCTCGCCTGTTTGCTTAGAGAATCAGTATGTGCACACTTATTATGGCGCCAATTCCTGAATGCTTCCTTTCTGGATCTGACTGCCAATCTGCACGACTGGTTAAACCAGGATTTGTCTCCTGGTTTAATTAAAATATTTTTAGATGTAACATAGATGTCCATCTCCAATTTTATTATATTCACAACCATTTCTGCTATGGCATTAACATTTGAATCAGCTCCTTGCTTCTCTTAGTAAAAGGGTATCGAATAATTCTGAGTTCGCAGTAACTGGCGTTCATTATGGCGTATTTTGCAGTTGTATTTAAACTTCCAACTTATGCAGCAATTAAAGCAGTTAGGTAGTTCAGTACACCGTAGATATGCTGCTTGGGTGTTAGATCAACAGGATAGCCTTTAATGTTCACATTTCGAACAAAATTTTTTGCAGAAATGGTTATGCAAACAAGCAGAACTATTACATAAACAGGTCGCAGAAATCAGAAATGAATGTTGAAAAGCCATTGCCCTCGAAAAAATGTATCTTTGGTAAAAATTATTGTCTGAAGATGTCATTAAGCGGAATTTTTTTTACAAATGACACTGCCAGAACAGTTGCTGTCAATTGAGGGTGTTATGACGATATAATAACCTACTGGTTTTGATCTAAAATTGTTGATTACCAACTGGACGATATGTGGTATCAACAAGATGGTAAAACATATCGCATAAGGCGATTGATTTTGGCTTAAATGCAAGCGAATTCACCGATCGCGTAATTTGTTGTTAGGCGACATTAATTGGCCACCAAGATTATACGATATGAAGTCGTGAAACTTTTGCATGTGGCTAAGTCAAAGACTCAGACAATCCTCTAATGTTGAAGCATTTTTGTCATTTTTGGAATGCAAAATTTGTCCGGTTATAGCTGAGATACAACGGATACAACGAATAATACACATATGATTGTATTTCATACATAATGGCAGGATCCAAGCATTATAATGGTATAAAAGTTTCATTGATATCATTTCCAAATATCGTCTGAGACTATAAACTGGACACCCCTACACTATATAATCCTGTTTCTTTGGTAGATATTTGCTGTCTGGTGGGAACATTTTAAACATCCTGATTTGCAGCTAAAAAACTGTTCAATCTGTGGTTTTCTTACTGAAATCGTAATTATCAGACAAATATTACAGACAACGCACATACAACCTTGTGTGTGTTTTATTAACAAATATATTTTTGTGTATTTTTTTTTTTTTTTGCCATTCCTGCATTTTAGATTTTATACCTTTTAAGGTCTGTTAGTTTGAACATTTACATTTCACTTGTTATTAAAAACCGAAAGTAAAATAATACAAATGGCATTTAACTAGATCTTCATCATCAACATTTAATGAACACTCTTTTTTCCATTGCTCTTTCTTTTGTTTATTGTTGCAGTTTATGTTGAATACTCTGCTCTGAGGAATTTGAATCTATGGACAACAGCAACAAGGCAAATCTATCCATTTTGCTCAGATGACCCAACAAAGATAAAATAACGGAGAGCAAATAAAAAAGTAAAATATAAAGGAGCAGACATTGTGGAATTAACAAAAACATAGAACCTAATGGGGGCGTATTAAAAATACGTCATCATCACCATAAATTGACAAGATTGACAGCAATTTTTGGTTTTTATTTATTGTCTTATTGTGGCTGTTACTTGTGTTTCACTGGAATTAAATTCAAGTGTTTTATAATTGATGGATGTGTTTGAATACACCACAGACTTATTTATTTACTCTGTTATTTACTGAATTTCTATACCCTACACTCATAAAAGGTAATCTCTTAATAATTATGAATCATTAAACAGTTTAAAATTATTTAATATAAAAATTAATAAATTGAAAATTTAAATATTTGTAGTTGGAATGCATCAAAAATTATTATTTATTATAATAAATTGTATTTGATTCCAAAAATATGTATAAATTTGAAATAGACTGTCTATGGGGAGTAAGCTTGGCATATAGGATGAAGGAAAAAAAATTATTTCTTGTACATACTCGTACATACATAGCACGCTTATTGGGTACTTAAATTTTTATGCGTGTGTACAGGGACCCACAGTTTAACCTCAAATCTGAACGATTGACTTGATAAGATTGTGCATGAGAGTAAATTGTTTTTTTAATTGAGACCAATACTCAGGGGTAAACCCCTACTCATGCAGTGCATTGTATTGGAATTTGAAGGTAGGTGATTTTATTAGGCGCCTTTTTGCTGATGGGACAAGTTGCTGTCAATTTGACCACTCAAGGGCCAGTATTACACCTTCACCCTTGAATGGTTAACAGCAATTGCCCCATATGTCGGTGGATGTTGAATATGAATGGTAAGCGTCCCCACTAAGTAGGCTAGCTGTTATTTTCCCAAAAGGTGGCGCCTTACTCCTGATCATTTGTTCTGTTGGAGGAATAGACTGGAATATCAGAGAGCGATTTGAACCTCGGTCGTTTGAGTTTATTTAAGAGCGCTCTAACCACTATAACACGAATATAAATTGATCACTTTTCCTGGGGCTCGAACTTCGGGCCTCCAGCACATAAAACATTTTTTCATATTTTTGTCTTTAAAGATGTCAGAGCTGGCGATTCCCCACCGGGGATACAGTAAAGGTTTCTGGTGAGTACTTAAACCAGGGGCCTGGCTCTCGTTATAGGCAGAGAACGGTTGGTAATGTGTGGCGCATGGCCTTTATGCCACGTGTGCAGGCATTTCTGGCGTTCTCAAGGACTGACAAGAGATGCCTTAATCTAGTACTACGGGCATCAGGAGGCCCCCGGTTTGCTCCCTGTCATGCAGGGAATGAGGCAAATCGGCTTGATGGTTTGGGTGCGGCCCCTCGGGGAGTGTACGTAGTGGCATTGGTATATGCTGGGTAGTAGTTTAACCTCCTCAATAAGGGGGGTTGCTGCTATTCAGGAAATGGTGGTGACGAAATTGTTAACCCAATGTCCATGGGCTCTCCTCTGACCGGTGTGTCTTGGACATATTCGAAATTGGAGGGTACCGGCTTTGGGTGGCGTTGGTTGGACGTTTAAATTCAACCACCGCTCCGGCAACCGGGCGGCGTGTGGTAAAGTCTCAGGACAGCTACGAACGATAAACCCATACAGTTGTCTGAGCTGGCGTTTGAACTCCGTTTGTTTTTAAAATATCATTCCGACTTGTCCTGCTCATGATTTTTATTGACTACGAAATGCATCACAGCAAATTTAGAATCTATAGCTTCAATACCTCTCAAGATATGCAGAAACATGTATGGAACGTACCAAGCCCACTTGTGAAATACCATCCAGTTTTTGACTGATGATTTTCATTGACCGTGAAGTCATTCAGACCAAATATAGAAACTTTAGCTTTAACCATTCTCAAGATATAAAAAAATTAGTATTTAGTTTGTATGGGAAGTACCATGGTCAGGTCCAATTTTGAAAAAAAAAACATACCCTATTGCACTTTCAGTGGCTGAATACTTAAACATTAAATAAATAAATAAAATTAAAAAGAAAATAAATACATTTTATATTTAATATTTTAATAATTTAATGAGGAAAATAAGAAAACATTTTTCAAAACTTACTAAAGCAATGCTTTAATTTGATTTAAGCCCTTTTCGGTTTCAGAAAATACTAAAGGCCTCGACATTTTTTTCAAATACTAATTCTTTAATAAAAAAAATTAGCTTGTTTTTTTTTTAATTTTAGAAAGTTGTTTGCTTCACTTATACATATTTTTCAATTTGACTTAGGAATTTTTGTATTTCATACAACGATATGTATGCATATGTATATTAATTGTATAATTTCCGATTTCTTTTGTAACCAAACCTTTGACAAATTAGTTTAAATTTATCAGTTGGAATAAGAATTGATTTAAAAACACAAGCGACTGGTAATTTTTTGACTTTTTTTTGAGTCTTGTTAGCAAAGCAAACTTAAAACAAATGGAAATCAAATTTCAAGAGTAAAGAGTTGAATATTCGGACTAAACAGGTTAAAAATTGCGAAATTTTTATTTTTGTTTTTTCTATCATATGCACACATATGTACATACATATGTATGTTTACATATGCATACATACGAGTAATATATATGCATAAGTATGTATTTAAACGAGAATGATCAAAAACAAAATGTTAAATAAGAAAAAACTCAAACATTACAGCAGCTACACACACAATCAACCTTTTTTAATCAATTGTTTATAGACAGTTTTCGCCTTCTGAATGTCACTTGTCAATTGTGATGGTAACAAAAGTGAAATGATGAAAGTAATCAACAATTTAATGTTGTTGCTCATTTTTCTTTTGAATTCTCTGATTTTTTTTTTAATATTAAATGGACTGGTTTTTATGATTCTTTAAAAAATTCAAAAAATTTTTGATATATTTTATTGAATGCTAAAATTGAATATTAATTGCGGCAAATTTTTAAAATGTCAACAAAGCAATAAGTCATTTTTGGTTCTGTTTTTGTTAAAAACAAATTAAAAATGCAAAAATAAAGACCATTGGTACAAAGAACCAGGAAATCAAAGGCTAAGACAAACAAAATATTGGAAAAGTTCAATTCAGGGGTCTTTGAACTTGACCATCATCCTCATTACAAATGTTATTGTCACTACGAAAATCTAAATGATAAATCTTAACAACTTGTGAGAATTAAAACCGATACAGCAGACATACATACATACATACATACATATGCATATAATCCTAGTCTAGTCTACAGTTTCTGCGTAGACACCCAATATCTCTTTACTAAAGAAGAGTTCTTACATTGTAGCTTCACATTAGAAACTTGATTTCAAGATACATAAATTAGCATTTGCATAATATAATTGAATATTTTCTATTTTCTTTCTTTCTTTTTTTTTGGTTTTTATTTTTCAATTAAAAGGCGTAAATCTATTAATCTTCACAGTAAGAGAGAAATCTTTTCAGTATATTAACAAGATAAAGAAACCGAAACCATAAATTGAAAATGAGCAAAACAAGCAGAATGACGAAAAAGAAAAACAAAATCGCAGATAAAAAATCAAGCAACTTATCAAGAATACTTTGCAGCGAAAAAAAAAAAAAACTATTAAATAAATTGGCAATAACTTGATGTCAAAGTCTATTAAAATCCTTAAGATCTACATTTAAGAAAATAAGAAAATCAAAGTAAACACTCTCTATTACTTACTGCACACATTGCGTTTTATTTAAATTAAGAAAATTAAGATGATGAGGAAGAAGAAGAAAAAACATTTAAGATTACCTACATCAGCGAAAACGATGAATATGTTTATAAGAGAAGTAGAAAGAGGATCACTTGACAGTTAATAAAAGAGTAGAAATAAAATCTTTGAAAAGCAGAACTAAAACGACACACAGAGTAACAGTCTTTGCTAACAAACGACCATTGAAAAATGATTAAATAATTAATCACTCATTCTCAACGTGGCCGTACGAATTAACTAAAAAAATTATATGTAAAAACAAAAAAAATTGCAAAGACCTATTTAAAATGGGTAAAAGAAGCGAAAAAAGTAAAGACCTCCATAGAAGATCTCATTTAAAATGAATAAGTTGGTGGCTTATAAGCTAGAGACAGTAATTTAAAATAATAAAAACTATATTGGTAATTAAAAACAAACAACAATAAAAAAAATCCTTTCAAAATCAGAACAAAATGTCTATGGAAGAGGTTTGTTTTTAATTTAAAATAAAGAGATTTAAGATTTTTTAGCCAGATATTTGTAATAAATAATCTTCGAGGGTTGCCTTTTATGTTTAAAGATTTAGCAACCCTAGTGTTGCAACTGACTGCTCTATCGTAGAGTTGGTCATTTTTGAGGTTATACGCACTCAGATCGTTTTAACATACAAGAGGTTTTTGCGTTGTTTACAGTAACTTAAAGGATTCATCTCGGCACAAAAATTGAGGTAAATCGGGAACATTTTCGTGTTCGCGTTGGATTCCACACAATTTGTCAATCGCTCAAAAAAAGCCTCGTGTCAATTGGTCGAAAGAAATACACAAAATATATGATCTCAGTGCTTCGAAACACGTCTATGATGAATCGTGGATTTACGCATATGAGCCGAAAGAAAACAGCAGTCAACTGTTTGGGTGTTTCACTATGAGCAAAATCCAACAAAAGTTGTTCTTGTACGAAGCTCTTCCAAGCAAATTGTTGCCTGTTTTTTCGGAAAAAGTTTACATATCGCAACCGTACCACTAGAACAGTCAATTCTGAGTGATACACAACCATTTGTTTGTTAGTTGTCTTCCAAGAAATCAGGAAAACCAACCGCCGAAGACGGATCACTCGTTACCACTACAATACGAGCTCTCATACATCAGGTTAAACAACTGATTGGGCACCAAATGACTTCCTTTTATTCCCGCATCTAAAAATCACAGTCAGAAGTCAACGTTTTTCAACACCTGAAGAAGCAGTTGCTGCATTCAGAATACATGTTTTGAAGATTACTCAATCAGAGTGGCAAAAATGTTTCTACTTGAAGTGAACATATGGGTTAAACTACCTCAACTCAACTTAAAATGTGCTGTTTTTGAAATGACTGTTTCCGAATTGGCTGACTTTTGGTACGAATAAAGTATATCATAACACATACCCCCTATCTCCACTCCACTTTGTGCATTTTTGTACTGTTTTCCGATTTTCAAGACCTCATATTTCCGGATCCAGATGTGTCAGTGCTCCCAAACTTTGTACTTAATTTACAAACAAACTTTGTACTTAAATTCGGAGGGGGTGGGTTGCACCCATTGGTTGATTTGACTTGGAATATTCCATATGTAGTTTAAAAAATTAATAACAACTTTTTATTTGTTACACAATAAAAATTTATAATAATACGTCTCGATTGCATTATTTTCAAAAATCACATCAGTTTTGCAAAATTTTACTGAGTACCCCCTACTGGAGTATACAATTTTACTCGTTGTGAAAACTTCTCGTTAGCGAATCGTAAATGTTTTCTACAAAAGCAAATATGTATTATAAATATAATAAAATATTATACTCTTCTTTATATTTCGGAATGAGTAATTGTAATCTTCGAATCATTGACATTTTTTCAACATACAGAGATAGTTGGAATATTAAATTCAGAACTTAAAATACATACATACTTGGTGTGATGATGATTTTTTAATAAGATATACTGCCATATATTTTTCCTCTGGAGAAAATTTAGTTTAATGTAATAATGTTGAGAGTCTTATGTTTATTTCGCGGCAAAGTTTCTAACACTCAAGTATATTAAAGACTAAATTGAGCCAGCTTACTGATAAATTTACAAACTTTCTAACACAAACTAAAAATGTGTCGATTGTTGAAGTTCTGCAGTTTTTTTATTGATGCAGTTTGTACTGTAAAAGCTCTAAAACAGTGATATCCAAACTCTTTTCCTATAACGCGTGGTAGGAAAATAAATTCTGCTTATGTCGAAGTCAAACACGTACAGAAACAGAAAGTAATTCGAATATTCCCATTTCTGGTAGAAGTAATCAGAGTCTTTTCTCTGCTTCATACACAAGCGCAAGTGTGTTTATGTAGTAGTGGACGATATGTTTTTTATTAAAATTTTTGACATTCATAAACGTCAACAATTTGTTAAACGTCAACACCCACGGTTCCAATTAGTTGACGTTTTCCCGAGTGCACTGCATTATGAAAAATTTTTGTAATATTCTTCATTGACAAAAACAGCTTCAGCAAGTTCTTATTAAAAAACATTTTAAAATAAAAACAATTCTTAAGCATCGATAGAAAATTTAAAATTAAAAATGTTGTACCGCTTCTTATTGTGGCAGCAGACCTAAATTTATGGAATTTTGGATAAACAAAAGCATTAGAAATAGTACCAAAAGCGCTTGCCTGAGCATTACTGGTTGTTGCTGTTTGTTTCATGTGTGAGTAAAAAGCTTAAGTCTTCATGTACAAAATTGACTGAAGGCAAGATATGGTTCTATTTGTTCTGTTTAAAATATGCTGCAATCCTGTTATGTTTCTCTTTATTTTTTTTTTCTACGCTAGTGTTTCGTCTAGCATGGTTATATAGTTTTTTATTTGGTTTTTAAATCTATTTAGAATATTTGTTTTGCTTGTAGCCGAAATACATAATTGAAAGGAAAGATAATCGAAGTTTAATTTCGATATTCATAAAGAAATATCATTTTAAGTTTTGCATACATAACATACATACATAACTGGCCTTTACAACCCTGTGGCAGGATTACGGCCTAGCTTCTCGCAGCACTCATGTTGTGTGTGTCAATTTTTATTCATGAGTACCGGGACCTACAGTTTAATGTCGACTCCGAACGACAGACTTGAGAAGCTTGTTCATGGCAATTAGTTACTCTCAGAGCTTTTGTCAGAAGACTGCTGAGAGGTAGTCGCCGAAAGAAATATTTTTTAAATATTTCTTTTTTTTGAACATGTCAGAGCCTGGAGTCGAACCCAGGTCCCATGTCTTAGTAAGCCAACACACTAACCACTAGACCACGGCGACTACAATTTAAGTTAAGTTTTAGTTTTATTTAATAAGTGTCGAAAAGCTTTTTATTTTTTTGTTTATATATCTCTGAGAGAAATTTTAGGACAAATAATCTAAATGTATGTATTTGTCCTAAGACTTGTGAAAACATAAGTAGTGCCTACTGAAAAGTGAACTTAACTGATTTGAAGGAACGAAAACAATAAATAGTTAATCATTTTTAAACATATACAGAGATAATTTTCATCTTTTTAAAGTAGAATTTATGTATTTTAACGTTAGCAAATTCTAGGGAGGTTTCATAATTAGTTCTGTGATATATTTTTTATAAACCCTTAATAGGACAATTATAATTGTAAATGACAGTGAACTAGTCAGTTTAGGTTTGACCTAAAACCTAGCAATAGGCTCCAAATGGTGTCAATTGGACAATTCCTATGAACTCTCCATGTAAAAGTGACAAGTCCCTTTCATTTAAAGTGTTAGACCTCGAGTCAGTCTCTATCACTTAAGAACCAGTCATGTGACTATTTTAGTGTCAGGTAGTTTCCTTATAGGGTTATGCAGAGAAGTATATAAAACTTCTTCATAATAAGAACTGACTTTAAGCTTAATTGTTCTTTTTTTAATAATTTTTTCTAAATAATAAACATCATGCACATCAATTGAATATAAAATTTGTTAACTGGCTTTGTCTAAGAATTAACAAAACATTATGTTTTAGTTCCTTTAAATCCCTGGTAACATAATATGTAAATAGATGCATTACAATAATAAAATTAAATTACAAAAAAAAGGAAAAACCTAAAATTTAGACGCCACTGTGGCACAAAAAAATATAAAATAAAACAGAATTAACCTTAAAAAAAAACAAACCTGACAAGATGAAGGGCATTCAAAAGGAATAAAATCACAAAAACATACAAAAAATAAAAGAACGATGAAAATTTTTTTACTCACCTGCTAAATAGCGATCACTTTGAGAACGTGAATAGCGAAGGGTCTGTAATAAAAATAAATAAAACACATGTTAAATACAAAATGATACAACGTTCATAAAGAACAGCAAAAAAGCTTAATTGACATCAAGGGAACTCCTCAGACTAGTAAACTGGCTACACTTAATCAACATTTAATTAATCTTTTTTATACGTTTTTTTCTTTCTTTTTTTCCGTTTTTGAAGACAAAACCAAGACAAAAGCTTATAGCGTCAAAAGGAGTCAACCGATAATGCAAATCTGCTTTTAAACAAACACTCACCACATTTTGGTTGGCAAAGTCATCGCGTCTTTTCTCCTGTTTAAGTAACAAAGGCGCCGAATTTGATTTCGTAGAGAGCTCTTGAGTATCTAAAATTTCATGACCACTATGCAATGAAGCACTACTAGGAGATGGTAATTCATGGAAATGTGTAGGCGCCAACAGTGACTGAAAAGGTTCTTGACGCAAGGCCAAAGATAGTTGGTTGCGATCTTTGTTGCGATCTCTTAAGTGTTGCAATTTACGGGCCAATTGGTTATAATGCATACTATGCTGTTGTTGCTGCTGCTGTTGCTGCTGTTGATTATGATAAAGATGATGAGCATGAAATTGGCCTTGTTGGCCATTATGATGATACGAGTTGGGCAATGATGATGTATCTAGTGAATGACTACGACATTTTTGTGATCTGTGGCCATTCGTTGTGGGAACCATAATGGGTGAAGCAGAATATTTACGCCGTAAAACTACACCACTGGTATCACTTTGAGAGCCATTGTTAAGAGAACTGTTGGTGCGGGTACTGGTACTGCCAACACTAGCACTACTATTTTCGCCATCTTCATTACATTCACAATCACAATAAGTAACCACCTCAAAATCATCATGATCCTCACCTTCCTCATCAACCAGATCATAGTCATCCATGTCTTCTTCATTTTCTGGCTTTAATGACTTTTTATCCTCTTCTTCCTCTTCCACTTCATCGTCATCATTATCATCATGAGTTTCATCACACAAACTTAAAACTTCCAAAAGATCAGGATCATCTGAGGATGTAACTGAACTACCCTTTTGGAATTTCATTTTTCTAAGCACCTCCAAACTGCTTATTGATTCATTATCCGGTTGATTGCGATGATTCTCATGATGATGGTGATGATGATGATGACGATGTGGTATACCTCTCCAATAGGACATATCCTTTGGTGGTGTAGCTGTGCCAATACCACTTTCATTATTCTCATTTTCCATACCAGAGCTATCCAATGATATACCGGATTTACCAGAACTTAAAACACCAGATGCTTCTTCACAAGCCGAGGATGAAGTGGAGCTGAAAGTATGTATAAAAAAAGAAAATAAAAGTAAGAATAATAACAACAACAAAAAAAGTGAAAAATATGCTTTAAAATGCTCGTAATATCTTTACAATTATGTGTCACTATTAGCCAGAGATTAAGTGTTAATGATTGGCTACATGAACGGTTTGGCTTGGCTTGATTTGGTTGGGTTACTATACCAGTTTCACTCATAATTTTTTTTTTATTACGTTTTCTACGCTTCTTCCAATCTTTAATCAAGTGTCAACATGTCAGCAGATTTCATAATTCCTATCTGTAAAACACTTGACATTTCAAGGAGTTTTAAATGAATAAACTATTTAATTTATTTTTCAGTTCTTTTATTTTCTTTGAAATCAAATAAAGAACATGAGAGAGAAAAGAAACAACAAATATTTATAAAAATTAATAAATATGAGAACGAAAATTAATCACAATGTCATTAATAATGTTGTTATTTGTCAACACGCAACAGTTTTTCAATAGCAGTCTGTCGGTCGGGTCGGTCTTTGCTTTGAAAGCTAAAAAGTTGTACAGCTGCTGTTGCCGATACCTCTTGATGTGGCAGATTTGTTGTTGGATTTTTGTTTTTATTTACCAGCAAACCGGCTTACTACTTATAAAATGGAATAGAGTTTTAATCTTCTAAAAGGATTATCAAACATTTTACATTTTGTTCTTGATTGCTAGTCTTTTGAGAAAAACAAAAATACTAATTATGAACTAGAAAACATAAAGAGGTAGAAGTTTTGTACTGCAAGTAAAGCTGCAATCAAACTTCTTCAACTAACATGACACAGATGTAGATATAAAATACAAGCAGAGATATACTTATACATATACAGCGTGAATTTTCAGAATTGAAAATTTCGTTGTGTTCTTTCCTTTTTGGTACAGGTATTAAGAAATAAGAACTTTTTATTAGATTTGAATGAATAGTTGTCGTAAAAATATTAAAATTTTGTCTACGATTTGAATAGCTTAAAAACAAGTCTGTAACAACAAGTAGATGAGTTTGGCTTAAAAAATTAATTCAATTTGATAATTTCGCAGAATAACTAAATTTGACTTTCCTATGCCCACAGTTTAAACTCGTTTTCTTACATGCATACAGGGCAGAAGTAAATTAAAGGCATTGGTATAAAATAAAATAAAATAAAAAAATAGTATTTAAAAGTTAAAGATATATAAAAAACGGTGCAAAAAAGTAGTAGTAGTAGCCGTCGTAGTCTAGTGGTTAGTGTGTTGTCTTCTTAAGGCAAGATCTCCGGGTTCAAACCCCAGCTCTGATATCTTAAAAAACAAAAAAAGCTCTGAGAGCAGCTGATTGCCATAAACAAGCTTCTTAAGTCTGTCGTTCGTAGTCGACTTTAGGCTGTAACTCTGATACAGTATGTATGTAAAAATGAAGTTAAAACCAACTTTTCTCACAGCTAAACAAAAATGTGAACAAATTATAAAATATGATGAATATGAAAAGTTTTACAAAAATAATTTGAATTACTCAATGCAGTGCAATTTTGTTAAGATTTAAACATAACATGTTGAGTTTTTTTTTTTTCCAAATTTTAAAACTTATAAACGAATATGGATTTTTAAATGCTCCAAGGTTAAAGGATTGGTTATCTGCGCAGATAAAAACAAGATGACTAGTGGCATAAAATCGCATAATTTTGTTGGTCAATTGACGTTGCCAATTCGAGAAAAAAAAATCGGTTACTATACAAACATGTCTTTCTGAATTGACTGTAACGCTACTTCCAGCGTTGTTTGTGAAAAAATATGGCCCAATAAGACTTCCAAGCCATAATGAGCACTCTTTTACGATGTATGTAGTAACTTTTCTACAAACTATACTGTGTTTACTGAGCCCTATGTGTGTCAATTTTGTTAATTGACGAAATATTGTCGCTGAAGAAAATTTGGCTTCAAAGGCAGTTGCTCATGGCAGGCAGTTGAGTTGTGTCACTTTTGAACAAGGTGTGCGATATGGTGATTGGGTACATAAGCAACTGGGTGTGCGATATGTACGTCATTGCGAAGAGTTATAGGTTGTAATTTATATAGAAGGAGGTGGAAATACAAATGCAAATTAAGTCATAGGACAGATCCGCTTGCAAAGAACACAATTGAGTCGACAAATACGAATTAACTGCCACACATTTACGATCAGGCGTGTTATTTTTATTAGTGCGCACATACGATGATTTACAGTAAGCAGAATATAACGGCAATAACAACTTGGTAGTTCTCGAAAAGGGGTCATGCTTGAATTACCACTTTTGTGGTCAGTTTTATTTACTTTTACGCTCTCTTCGGCTAATGAAAGATCAGAACTCGTAACTGGTTGATCCTTCACTAAATGCATAACATACATACATACATAACTGGCCTTTACAACCCTGTGTCAGGATTACGGCCTAGCTTCTCGCAGCACTCATGTTGTGTCTGTAAATTTCTATCCATGAGTACCGGGACCTACAGTTTAATGTCGATTCCGAACGACAGACTTGAGAAGCTTGTTCATGGCAATTAGTTACTCTCAGAGCTTTTGCCAGAAGACTGCTGAGAGGTAGTCGCCGAAAGAAATATTTTTTTCATATTTCTTTTTTCAAGATGTCGGTGCTGAGATTTGAACCCGGCACTATCGTCTTAGTAAGCCAACACACTAACCACTAGACCACGGCGACTACGCATAATGCATAACACTTCAGATAAAATCACTTTTGATATCACCAAATGAATAATCCAATTAATAAGGTTATTTTCTTAAGCAATGACGTAAAAGCCCGATACCCAACAAAAACTTTGCCTACTACGTTAGGTTTTAAATAATCAAAAAAAAAAAGCCTGTTGAAGCATTTTCATTTTAAACAAATTACAGTGAAATGTGATGTATTACCGAATGAGTGCCCATTATTTCCTTACTGACTTTTTAGCTATTTTGTTATTATTTAACTACTTTTTGCAATATTTGGACACCCATTAGGTAATGACTTCAATACATTTTGCAAACTGTAAAGTATACAATTGGGAAACATCAACAGAAAAAAGATGTAATTCATTCAAGTTGTAAGAAATGTAGAGATTTTCTGATTACTGCAGAGTATTGCCCGAAAACTAAAAATAAGTGTTTTTTTTTTTTTTTGCTGGGATGCTCAACGTTATTCGTTGAGGTTAAATTGCATCAAACAAAAGTAAATAAATATTTGTTTTCCTGCTTCCCCTTTATAAAGTTTGTAGCATTTTGCTAAATACATATTCGAGATATTTGGTTTTTAGAAGCCTACATTTTAAATTTTACATTTAAAATTTTTGCTTAATCTAGACTCTAATAAAAGTCAAAGCCATTGCAATTCAAATCTAAACCCTCTGTGGAGTTTATTAGCCAAACAAAAGTGTAAAAGAATCGAATGCAAGTTACACATTTAATAAAAGAATAATGCCTTTTAAATAAATTCCAGACAACTCCCCAAAGAGGCCACACATAAACTGCCAATGTGCCAGTCTACCATTCAGCTAGACAGTCAACTAGTCTTCTAGCACTTTTAGTCTATTTTGATTTGATGGCTTAAAGGCAAGCAGGTTGGCTGGTTGGCAGGCAGCCAAGGAGGCAGCGTTTCAGGCAGATTTTATTTTAGTGAGCCAGGCAATCGCATTAGTTATAAGCACACTTCTTTGCCAAAGTTTTAAGAATTTCTGTGGGTAATTATGTCTCAGTGGATTAGAAATACATAAAGAATGAACAAAACAATAAAATGAAATAAAGATGAAAGCTAAGCAATAACAACATTGCAAATACTCACTTATTGTCTTCATCGACGGCGCCAACACTCCTTAATATCGATTCCTCAGATGTCCAGATTGTAGAGGTTGAACCTTTTTTGGTAGCATCACTGCCATGTAATAGATGATAACTTGTTGCAGAAGCAGATGCTGCACTTTGTTGTAATGGGCTAGAGATAGTTGTTGTTGTTGTTGCTGTTGTTGTGGTTGATGTTTGCTTACCACTAGCCACACAGGTCACATTAGATGCGTTAGAGGGTAGAGAGGAATATGCTGTTACAGAAACTTTTTTAGGTATTGTCGCCGCCATTACAGGAGATGATGATGTTGACAATGATTGTGTTGTCATAAGATTTTTATTTTTATTATAATTTATGCTATTGTTTCCAATGCAATAGTGATTTTGTTGCATTAAGACAGACAATTGTTGGCTTTGATCTATCGATGTATTGCGTATGTTATCCATTTCAATATTCAACTGACGTAAACGTTTTTGCTGTAAAGTTTCCAATTCTGTTGGTGCTCCTGATAATGTCTCCTCAATTTTCAGTATGGTTGTTGGAGCTGGTTTCTTTGTTGACATCGTTGTTGTTGACTTGGTGTCATTAGTCGGTTTTAAACAGCAGGCAGCAGTTAAAGCATTTAAAGCGGCTTCATTGCTTTGTTGCTGTGGTTGTTGGTGTTGTTGGAAATTTGTCAGATTCAGATTTAGTTGAGTTTGTGGAGGCTGATCAAATGTAGCATTAAATAGGCTGCCGCCTGCTAAACTATTACGTTGTGGTTTTATAGCCGCTGTACAAGTGCCTGCACTTGTGCTGCTGCTACCACTGCCACATGTTGCCTTATTGGCATAATAATGATTATGATGTAGATGTTGGTAAATATTATGCGAAGGCGATGGTGTCGGTGCCGATAATGTTCTCAGGTAGGCAACATTCGTTTTAGTCACATTGCCACCTGAACTTGTTGCCGTTCCACCACCACCAGCACCACCATTACCAACATTACTTGTATTATCTAAACGTCCGCAATCAAGGTTAAATGATTGTAATGGTATAGTTGCCTAGAAATCACAAAAAAAATAAAATACGATTTTTTGTTAATGTTTAAAAATAAGCACAATCATACATAAAAAAGAAAAGAAAAAAACATGATTATAATGATAATCATGCAAAAAAAAAGTAAAAAAAAAAAAATAAATTTAAAAGATGCCTTTGAAACTAAATGAATAGTGCATATATTTGCTGGCTTCTTATTTGCAGCCTTAGACTTCTTCTGGCCAAAAATGAACCCCATGCTGTCTTATCAGTGTCTCTTCTATAAGAAACACCGCCATATGGCATATGGAACCCTGGTTTGTTTTACTATGTTGCCGGTATAGTTGTCTAGTTTAAGCCGCAGTTGCTGGTTAAAAATGGTTGATTCGTTTTGTAACTACTTAGTATATTTCATATTATATTGTTGCTGTTTGTGTTTCTGTTGTTTTTTTTAATAAACTCGGTAGGTTAACTATTTATGAAAGCGACATATTCCAAAATGTCATGAATCGTAAATGCGCGTGATTGAACAACAATACCTGAACGCAAGTTTATAAAAAAAAAACACTTAAAGAAAAAGTCCTTTAGTAAGTATAAAAATATGAGCAATTTTAAACAATTTTATAAATTAACTTCATAGTATTTAAATAACTATGCAAGAAAAGGAATTCATAAAAATTAGAAGAATAAAATATCTCCATACTTTCTTCAAAGTCGAAGTTTTTCATCCGAACGACCATTATTGCAGAAAAACATTTCTACATTGTTTACAATACTTGAATAAGAATTTAACAACATATTGAGGAAGTATTTTAATTATTTGTGTAGATTGCGCGCTTTTTATTTTTTTATCGATTTTTTTTTTTCAAATATTTTGGAAATTAAACGACTAAACCGTATGTGTAAGTCTGCCATCCAAAGATTGTGGATTTGGTTTATACCAGAGCGTTAATAACCGTTGATCTTGTAATTTGTCTCCAAAAAATAATACAATTCAAGAAAGTAATATGGCTAAAAACTTAAGGATTTGTGATTTGTCATATTGACAGTAATAATAATATACAGTTGCCTGGTGTAGAGGTGGTTTTAGAGCTGACCATAAATTTTTGAACTAGAGCGGGGGTCGTGATATGGTGGTTAGGGCGCTCGCACAGAAACTCAAACGACCGAGGTTCAATCCCAGCAAAGGACAAAAATTATAAAACAAAGATTTGCGGTTTTTCTAAATTGTAATTGAAAAAACCTTCTGGGAAGATAATAGCTGACCGACTGAAGACGCTCACCACTCACATTGAACATCCCCGGACATATGAGGTAATAGCTGTTGATCATTCAAGGATGAAGCTATAACACTGGCCCTTAAGTGATCAAATTGACAGAAACTTGTCTCATCAACAAAAAAAAAGGCGCATAATATCGTCGCAAAAATTTAAGAACGCTGTAACTGACAAAAAAATCGAAAATACCTTTTTTGCATCATTTTTATCAGAAAAAAAAAAATACGCGCCGATTGGTTCCGGTCGCAGATTTTTACGATTTCTACGCCGTCTAATTCGGCATCTACACATATCCCTTTGTATAGATTACTAGCTGAACCCGGCGTGCTTCGCTACCCCCTCGTTATGTAATAAAATTAAAAGTATTTATATATTTTGCAGACAGTTGTGGGAGAAAGAGGGTGAGGCTACCCCACTATTTTATTTTTTTTATTTTATCTGAATTAAACAAAAGGGGGCGGTAAAGTGGGCGTGGTTCATAGTTATATGGCGACGTTAAAAGTATTAAGAGCAAAATACTACAATATAAGAAAAAATTCGTTGGAAGGAACAAATTTGTAGATAGAACAAAAAGTTTAAAACTTTCAAATAAAATTTGGCGTAAAAGGGGCGTGAAAGGGGGCGTGGCGTAATAAACTTTATTTCTACCTCGCCTGGAGTATAACGTGTATACAATTTGAAGTAAATCTGGTAAAAACTATATGGAAGCAATTACATAATTTTAAAAAAGTGGGCGTAAAAGTGGGC
The DNA here is from genome assembly GCA_963576795.1 of Metopia argyrocephala. Taxonomy (NCBI): domain Eukaryota; kingdom Metazoa; phylum Arthropoda; class Insecta; order Diptera; family Sarcophagidae; genus Metopia; species Metopia argyrocephala. The sequence continues at coordinate 42,616,040 of OY756211.1, read as the reverse complement.
GTGGTCGAAAACAAAGTACCCTATTAATCATGCCAGAGTTCCAGTTAAATTCTGTGAAAATTTCAGGAAGATCGGTCCAGAGGTTTGGTCTCCTATAAGGTACAAACAAACAAACAAACAAACAAACAAACAAATAAACAAACACACATTCAATTTTATATATTTAGATGTATGTATGTATGTATATTAACCGCCGGGAATCTTATAACATCATGTCCATCATAAAACTGATGGATCCATTATCTAAATAATTTTAATTAAGTTAAAATTAAACTATATAATTATTTTGCTCTAATTTTACTTACTTTCTTTTTATTTTAAAGTTTTTTGATTCTTTTACTAAACAAAAAATCTTCTAAATTTTTCTTGTAAATTTCGATTCGATAGCTATCGAGTGCCATAATTTGGTTATTCGATACGTGACGAAATTTTACTCGATACGTACGTTCATTCGATAATGAGTGCCGCGATTTGGGCCCTGGTTCTTTAATCGCACCACCGTAACCGCTTACCTTTATGGTGAAAATATCAAGCGAATGCAGCTCCTTTTGTCACAATTTAGTGCAGTGGATCGCAATCATTGTTAGTTTTATCGGGATAGAGCAAATGAACACATAGCTGGGGCAATCATAAAGATTCCTAGGTCAATATTTACGGATTTTAACTAACCGTTGTTTAAGCCCTCAGATCTAACAGCGTCAGACTATGTCATTTGATTATTATTGTTATTCTTTATTTACTCAATAGACTTAGAAATCTAATCTGAACATTTGTGAAAACACTATTATGACTTTTACGTTTATTTTACAACTTAATTTCTCTTAGTGTGTGGCCAACTTCATTGTTAATATACATATACTTACACAGTATTATTAAGAAAGCAACAGCATCTTATCATATTGTATTCGTATTGAGAAATATTGCTTAAAGAAGCAAAGATTTCCGTTTCGATTTAAACAGTCCTTTTAAGGACCTTGAATGCGTAATGAGTTTTGCTTCAACGCTGATCTTATTCATGATCATCATGGCCGTCGACAACATTGTCATCATCATCTGAATTTTATACAAAAACAAGAAAAAAAAAAATGAAATCTCAACTATTTTTGCTTTACAGTATTTTATCATTCTCATCATTGTATTTGCCACTCACCACCACTATACCCCATTGTATTTTTATGTAAATTTTTCATACAATCTTTTTTAAAGAAAAATCAATGACATTTTTTTTTTTTTTTTGATTTTACTTTTTTTTATTCATACGTACGAGTATAAATAAACTATCGTCTTTGACTATAAGCGTCAAAGCATATCATTTATGTTTAGAACAGAGGACATTTGACATTTTTTTTGTCTTGTTTGTTATTCGCTGTTTTAGACGGGAAGCCTGTCTTTATTGTTTGTATGTTGAAAATAAAAAGAGTAACTTTTTATTTTGATTCTGGCATAAGAACATAATAATGATGACGACTTTGTCGTCATTGCTAATATCATTTGATTTGGTCTATTGTGATGGGTTTCATATAAGCGGCTCTTAGAAGCAGGCAGTATTGTAAGTCTCATCAAGGTTGTATTCAAATTTAAAAGACATTTAAAAGAGACGATATTGTTTTTGTCTGCGCGCGGTTGTGTGTTTGTGTTTTTGTTCTGACCTGTATTTGTTGCTAAACATACTTACTTGAAATTACAAGTATAGTCTGGCATACAAAAATTGTTTTAAGACGCATAAAGGGAAGTTATTTTGCCATCATATTTTTAGATTTAAGATTATGTTTTTATATTCGTCTTTTATTTAAGTTTCATGGTCAAAGCTTCTGGTATGAAAATATTTTATGAAAAACACAAGTTTACAGTCAAAAACATTAATAAGCTTAAAATGTGGCAAACCAAGTTCTTATTTTTTAGTTCATCATTTTTTACCAAAAAAAAAAAAAAAAAAATTACAACATAGACTTAAGGTCTACAAATATCCTAAAACGTATGTCTATACAGTATATAGAAATGCCAATAATTGTAAAAGCTTTAATGTTCGAAGAACCATAAATTGAATATATTAAATACAAATATACATGTACAAAAATATATTTAAACATTAGCGGTTTGTTGGCATTCATTCACTCATGAGGCATGTTGGCATTTATTCACTTCGACCTGTAGATCTATTGTACAGTTCTCAACTTAACTAGAGTTTTTATAGTATCTCCCCCAGTTTCGTTTCTTTGACGAACTTTTTGGCGTACAAACTAGTATTGAAACAATTGCCAAAATTGTGACAATGAGGTTCTAAAATGTGATTTATGATATTTGTTCTGTTTTTATTTTAAAACAAATTTATTGTATGGAAAAATATTAAAACCGGGGCTGCTTCTACAAGTACACAACTTGGTATCATTGTTTTCAGAGTTGATTTCTATTAAAATAGCAGACCGTATAGGAAATATTATACATAAATTCTATGGTAAAGAATTGCTAAGCAGTATTGGTATTCTATTTCGTTGTTTATAAATTTGTCGAAAAACTTCAACTACGTTATTATCGATTAAGTAAAGGCGAACGATAAAACGATTTCTTACCCCTAACTTACAAAGTTCTTACGTGTTTGGCACAATAGGAATACATGCTCTTGTTATACACCGTAATATGTATCTACCACAAAAATGTACACAGAGAAATATATTGCTAAAATACTTCCAAATAAAAGTCTTGTTTGAAGTTTTTTTTTTCAATGTTTATAAATATTTTTTTCTATTTTATTAATATAAATGGCTGATTTTTATTTTAGCAACGATAATAATGAATATCCTGAATATGAAATGTTACTTTGATTGATGTTTCAACAAAATAACGAAGCGAAACACACATCAAAAGGAGCAAAGGGTTATCTGGAAAATAATGACGGCAAGGTTTTAAGCTGACTTACACAGGTATATTTAAATCCCTTCGAAGATGAAGTCTTTCCAACAGGAAACAAATTTTTGGAAACTATAGATGGAATTATGGACTCAATTCCAAAACGCTGCTTGGACCTTATTCAAAATAAGTATAATTCCACTAAGTACAGAGGTAAATAGAAGGCTATTGTTAGCAATAATTTGGTTTAATTTTAAATTTAATTAATTTAATTTTGTTAAACCATTAAATTTGATAAATCTATTTTATTGAACAGGCATAATTTTTTATTTTAACAATATTTATATATGGTTTTTGAAATTTTTATCTTGGGAAGTTTTTTATCCGGTATATTATTTACTTTATATTTGAACCAAAATAGAAACAAACAAAAGTATTATTCAGGGTTTTCTAATATTTTTTCGGCCTTAAGGCCCTGATACACTATCCATCAACTAGTACGATTTGTCAAAAAAAAAAAAAAAAAAATTCGTTTGTGGTAAAAAAGTATAACAGTGTGGCATAAAAATGCATCTGTATGACAGATTTTTTGACAAGTCTGTCCGACTTCATAATCTTTTGAAAAAATGTTTAAAGACTTTTATATCCATGCGATCAAGGTTGCATTTTATAAACTTTTAGCACTGCCACTTCCACTTTTAAAAGCGTGACATACATCGATAAGAGTTTCTTGTGAAGGAATCGTACGACTGTGTATGATAGTGTATTATGGCCTTTAGAGATATTAGAACAGGTTGAGTCTATTTAATTGCACAGCACTGTATATATATTTAGCTAATTCTTTATAAGACTTTGCTTTTCTTTAATTTTATTGCTCCTTAATTGAAGAAAAAACATCAAGTACTAGAAAGAGCCATATATAGAAATTTAAAATAAAGTTGGTAAATACTTTTGCCATTTTTCAGTGCTCCCTACTTTTATTTTGTGAAAATCCGATACGTTGATAAATATTTTCAATAGGGTGATATTAAACGTAATACAGTTGAACTCCTTCAGAAAATTGTTTTACTTGTGATCAAATACATTTTTGAATTGACTTACAATTCCATCACATGTGACAATTTGGATTCTAAAATATTTTTCTACTACCTATTTGCACTGTTCTGGAAAATGAAAAAATATGCACAAAAGTAAAAAGTCAATTCCTTACAGCCTGTTTATAAAAGATCTGTCACTGTCCGTAAGTCTTTATGTTATTAAAGGTAATTTTTTACGAATAAGATCATTTAAGCAATATATTCAGTTTCAAAACTAATATTAAACTTTTATAGAACTCTTGCCAAAGTGTTTGGAGGTATGTTAGATTTTAGTAAAAATACATAAATACATAGTTTTGCCCTTCACACTTTGGTAAAGATACACTAAACCTGAGTAGTCAGTGAAAGAAAATTAAATAATACAACTGTTAAGACATGTAGATTTAATATCAGGAGTACTGATTGACAAATTTTAGTTTTTAGTTTTGCGATAAATAAATATAGCTTCAAATAAATATAGTCCTTCGGGCGCAATGTAATGGATTTAATGTTGTTTACTTTAAAGACTGGAAGAGGCTGCCAGAGTATGAAATGCAGACTAATTGTAATTTAAGTAACTCGTTAAGCAGTAGAGACGTTAACACATATGTTTACTGTCATCTCGATTATTGGCATTTTTGTGCAGTAAAAAATGTGGGTTTTTTTTTTTAACAAGAATTAGTAAAATAATTTTTGATTTAAAATAATTTGTTGTCTCTCTCTGTCACTCTCTCTTATTAATAAATATTAATTATTCATAACCTTAACTCTTTTCCTATATACTCGTAAAACAAAATGTACATGACATTCATATTACAGCAAAAAAAAAAAACAAAAAAAGAGGTTGTAAATTTTTTATCTTTTTAATTAATACAACATCAATGGCAAAATGTCTTTGGAGGACTTACATAAAATCAGTATTTGCAAAAATTGAACATCACTAGATTGGCACACTGCAACAATCGTCTGGAGTAAATGTAATTAAATTCGAGAGAAAAAAGAAATGTAAATGAAAAACCAACCAACCAACCAACTGGCGACATAAACCATATTTGGTAAAAAAGTAAAAGAGACAGACACATGTTACAGCGACATTTAATGAAATTAAAAACAAAAAAACAAGAGTTGCAACAATTGCTGTAATTGTCAGTAGGCCTACAACAAAGACAAATCTGCTACGAACTATAAAACATCAGGCAAATAACAATAAAACGAATGTTACACAATGTTGCCACTGCAAACAGTGAACATGATAAAAATCAAAAGTATTTCTTCTTTCTCAAAACCAAACTATACAGCAGTGAAGTTTTTCTTCACTATTCAGGCAGGTTTAAAATGTTTTTAAAAAGAATATAATAAAGTGTACACAACAAGGATAAGTTATTTGAACAAAAAAATATAAAATAATTGTCATTGTCAGCAACAATTTTATTGTTTAACGGATGCCTTAAAAACACATTCAATTCTTAACTAATGTTCAGTTAATATTTTAAAATGATCTCTGCCCGTAATTAGATAAGAACTAGACAACAGTATTCATTTATTATTAAAATTTTTATTATTTACTAGTATTTACAACAATTACAATTCATATACTTAAAAAAATGCAAGTCTTTTCTTGTCAATTTTACTTCCCATTTTATAAAAAATTTAAAGTACACATGGAATACTGTTGGATTTTATACCCATAGGAATTGTATAATATGGCCAAAAACTAAATTTTAAACGATCAATTACAAAAAAATGTTGCATGAGAGTAATAATGCTTAAAAAATAAAGAAATTTTTTCCAATAAAAACAGCCTGTGGTGCTACGCAAAATGTTCAATAAATCATTGAAATCAATTTCCGTTTGTTATATTGTTTCTCTCCAACACTGCGTGAATTACAAATTTTTTCTTTTCTTTGTTAGTATTTCGACCATATCTGGCTACGATGACAGTGTGTTGCAACAATTTAAACTGCCACAGAAAAAAAAAATCGTGTACTTATTTTTTGTTGTTTGTCAGCTCACGTATTTTAACTGTCAATTTCATCAATGAATAAACCAAGGAAGAGAGAGAGAGAGAGAGAGATTATAAAATTGTGAAAATAAAAAAAATATACGAGTACTCGGGCAATGCAATTGTCATTTTAATGAACTTTGCACCAGCAGTAACATTAATATAGGATGTTTTCTTAAGCGCAATAGAATTTACGAAAAGGAGGTTAACTATGAAACGATTAGTATAGCCTGGCAAGTCAATATATATTTACTTTTAAAATTAGTCATCAATTTACGCAACTTATACACGACTTTGTGGTTTTAATGGCCTAAAAAATGGTCCATTTGTCGGGATTTGTTTGTAATAAAAAAATTGCCGCACATTAAGTCAAATCATTATACAATAGAGCCTACAGATTCAATTCCGTTATTTTTTTTTTTTTTATTAAGGCCAGCGCTCAGGGGGCGGCCCCTACTCATGCAGTACATTGTGCTGGTCTAGAAAAATATGTTATGGGGTGGGGGAAAGAGAGAGTAGTGCTTGCGGACATTTGATTTAAACTTACCGATATCGTAATTGGCAGCAAAAACATTCGCTGGAAGCCCATTCCATAAACGAGCGGTACGACCAAAGAACAAATTCTCTCTATAATGCATTGTGCGATTCACTGGACAATCAACTACAAAAGGCTGTGCTCTGAGAGAGGTACGATTAGTCCGCAAAAATATGCGATTATGTGGAATTAAGTTCCTTATTCCATCAGAGCACCTCCCATTATAGTACCGAGAGAATAAAGAAACGCACGCCACATTGCGCCGATGCTCCAACGTATTGATAGAGTTGGATACCCTACCGTCGCTGATAAGCACCTTCGTCCTTTCCTGTACGCGGTCGAGTAGCCCCCAAATAGACTTTGAGGCACTGGCCCATACATGAGAGTTGTATTCCAACCTAGGTCGGATGAAGGTTTGCGCGAGCCCACTCGGAGATTATCTGTAGGTCATTTGTGAGTGTGTCATTCATATTCTGCCTTTTCACCCCAATAACCAAAAGGCTCGGTCTACGGTCAAATGAATATAAATGACAAAAATAACAGGTGGCATTATTGTTCAACACATTTCGGTTTAACGGCTTCGGTTTCATCTTGCCATATATTCAAGAAACCTACTCCACAACAGATACTGTACACTCCACTACATTAAATAAAATGTAATATTTGGAGAAAATTTACACGTGGTTGTATGTGCTTTGTCAAAAACAGTAAAGGATTGCCATATACCCGAAATCATTTTTAAATGTTAATGGCCATGCTTTGATTTGTTTTTCAAAAAAAAAAAAAAATAATATTTAGTTAAACAAGCATTTGGTTGTATCGGTCTTAAGAATCACCCTATATATAAAAATAACCATGTATATATCGTCCACGCAATTTTGTTACCATGATTACATTAAAAAATTTAGCATTTCTGTTATTTTTTTATTTACAACATATGTATGCTGCTACAAGTATCGTTGTGTCTTTAAACAAAGGCGACGTTTTGTAAAACATGCCTTTAACATCCATCATCATGTGGGGTAAAAATCTATTTAATGTGCAGTAGTTCAGCTCATCCAATCAACAAACAACTTTTACTGGCTGCAATTTCAGTGATGAAATCACTGATCCTAAATGCAAAGGCATTCTAGATACCTTATTTTGAGGTATAAAAAGTATGCCATATTAGTAGTAAACTAAGAAACTGTAAGAGGGTCAAAATCATTTTGTTGATTTTGTCAGTTTTTTTTTTTTGAATACAAACAAATTAATTAAAAACAACAAAAGAAAAATTTTATTTTATTTATGTACTCTCTTGAACGATTAAGCAATCACTCTAACGGGTTTGCAATTAGCTTGCTAGATAAGGTCTATGAATGAAATCCATAGATTGAAGATGTTTTTTACCTAACTTATCGAAAATAGCCTTATAAATACGTACAATTAAATACATATATAACATAAATAATTATAATGTAAAGCATTATAATTAAAAAAATTTAGAATGTGTCTAGGCATACAAAATAGCTAACAAAGGCCAATTTCTACCCTACAAATGTAATTTTTCACAATTTTTTTTAATAATTTTTAAAAAAATTTTTTTTTAATAATTCAAAAATTGTGAAAAATAACATTTTTAGGGTAGAAATTGTTCTTTGCTAGCAATTTTGTATGTCTAGACACATTCAGATAGTATTGATATATTCACGAAAGTTGTTCAGATTTACAATGGCTACAATATTGACATATATTTTTAGTGAAAAATTAGTTCAAGAAAAAATAATTTTTTGCACAAACAATATTTTCAAGTTTGTTCAGTAGAGTCTTCACTACATTATTGCCAAGCATAGTTTATCAGTAGATTTAAGTTTGAGTTAGCTGTTAGCCAAAAACTGAGGACACCTTTTTTTGAGTGATGCAGTGATTTTCAAAATTTTTTAATGTCCATAAAAAGATTTGTAGTCAATCTGACCAAACCGAGTACAGGGTTTTACTAAGTTTTGGCAGTACAATCGAACCTGTGGAGTTCGTGCATTTTTCCAAAAGTTTTCTTTTGTCGCATAGAGTAATCTACAGCAAGTTTTTAGAATAATATATCATTATTTTTTCTTCTTTTATACTGATATATTAAAAATTGTTGGGTCATAGAAAAGCATATTAAAGAAGTTACGCTTACAGCACACAAATAAATTGAAAAAATATTTTCAAAATGAAATTTATCTGTGGGAACAGCAGTATATTCTAAACATTCAGTCACTTTGTTGTCTAAGAAACATTATTAGAACGAATGGAGACTGTGGAGAGGACATTAGGAACTGCATTAATAGATTCCATTAAGTACAAAGTATTGAACTTTCGATAGTCAATCACTTCAATTTTGCCCACAATCCACTTTTAAAACCGCACAAACCAGGGGTTCTGGCAAAACCTTAAATGTTCACCAGAGCCAAAAAACTTTCATAAAAGTAGAACAAATACACTGGTATTTTTAATTTCGCAGACGGCGTAAGTGAATTTATTTTAATCGTAGAAATCTGGGACCTGGACCAATCGACGAGTATTTTTTTTCTGATAAAAATGATGCAAAAAACGTATTTTCGATTTTTTGTCAGTTCCAGCGTTCTTTAATTCCATTGACGATATGCTCCCTATTTACGCTCTTAGAACTTAGAATTAAAAAGAAATTGGGAAGATGAAAAGCAATTAGGGGATGCAAGCATATGTGCAACATTTTGTTGAAAACAAAAAATTTTAAAATAATATATATTTTTAAGGTTTTTTTTTAGTGCAATCATAATTTAAAAAAATTAACATTTTAAAGTTTGTAGGTATATGTGCCAGCTAAGTGAAGCAAAAGTGATTTAAGCGGAATGTTATTTTCAAGACTTCTAAATCGTTACATTGTGTTCTTATCCAGCAATAGCAAAATGCAAAAAAATATTGGTGTAGTTTTAGCATTTCTATTGCCATGTGGTGTAATCGCTCTAGTCTAGTGGTTAATGTGTTGGCTTACTAGAGAGGAGCTACGGGTTCAAACCCCAGCTCTGACACCTTGAAAAAAGAAAGGAAAATAATATTTCTTTCGGCGACTACCTCTTAGCAAAAACCTGAGAGTAACTGACAACCATGAACAAACTTCTCAAGTCTGTCGTTCAAAGCCGACTTTTAACTGTAGGTGGATAAACATTGACACATACAACATGGGAGCTAGTACGTAACCCTGAAACAGGGTTGCAAGGGCCAATTGGTGATTATTGACATTTTAAATAAACCAAAAGTTGCTGCATTGCGCCAATTATAACTTTAAAATGAAATAAAGCTACTAAAGAATAACCAACTTATTCAAAAGATATCTTATCGTTCATAAAAATATTACTGGTAATGTTTCATTTGACTTTATTCTATGATTGCATGCATTGCAATAAAATTTTGTTTTCTTCGTTAAAATGGATTTTTCTCTTAAACTTTAAAGAAGGTGTTAAAACGGCAGACCGTTTGTTCAATATCACTCGAAAAAATTATTTGTGTTTTATTTTATTATTTCTTTATGAGCCATTTATAAACTTTCTCAGGAATTGTTTACAGTAACCGCACAATATTGAAATTTGAATGATAATTCAATAAAAGTTATAAAAAATCAATATTAATATTTGCTTTTTTATTTTATAAAAAATGCCGCTACTCCTAATAAATATAAATTATAAAGACAACAGATAAAATGAAAATAAATAAAAGGAAAGATATACAATATTAAGCAGATTCATTCATTAAATATTTTAGCGAAATGAAAATAAAAAAATGTTTAAAAATATAACCCCATTCTCACATTATTTGCCCCCCATATCTTAAAATGACATCTAAACGACTTTATAAAATTATAGAGAAAATCTATAAAAATCAAAAAGAATGCAATCATAAACTATTCGAACATATAAAATGTTTTCTGGTTGTAAATGGTTACATAAAAAGAAAAAGGGGTGAACTCTCTTACGCTTTATTTAAGAGTTCTTTGGAAGTTATATAAACATTTTAGCGTGCATATCATATATATTAAATTTCAATAAAATTTAAAAGAAATAAAAACTAAAACACAAATAATATTGAATAACAAACAAATAATGTTACTATTTAATGTTCTCTAACAAAATTTTATGACATTTTTACACCAATTGGCCTCAATTTGGAGTATATAGTTAGAATATATATGAAATATAAAACTTGCCTTTTCTAGCTTTTATTTATTATAAAACAAATTCAAAGTTGATATTTACGACCACTTTTATGAAGCTTAACAAATTCAGCAAAATAAAGAGTAATTTTCTTGATTGGTCGGTCTGTTGGTCAAATGTGAATTAAAACAATGAAAATTGTACTCTTCTTTTATCTCTGACACTATTGGATTTCATTAGTTATATTTATATTAAAGGAAAAAGTTCACTTTAAACAGCCGAAAATTAAAAGTTCGACACTCAACATACTTGCTCTACAACAAGTTTTATTTTCAGTATGAATGTCATTACGACGATGGCTACCATAATAAAATGACTTGAACCAGTCAGTTTAAACCCAACAAATGCAAAGGGAGATAGTATATTTCTTTTTTAAACATAAATAGATCTTGAAGTAAATTTATATTTAAAACTAATTACAGTCGAATTCTGTTATAAGAAAATGTAAAGAACAGCATTTGTTTTTCCAATAAACGGAATTTTCCTTTAAAGGACTTCGGATAAATGCAAAATTATTTCTTTTACACGAACTCTTAAAATATTACTGAAATAAAATAAATCCTTGTGTTTAAGGAAAATTCAAATTCTGGTAAAGTTAACAGACAAATTATAAACAATTTCGGCAATAAATTAACATTCTTGCCATTAAAAGTACTTTTGAAAATGTGCGTGGTATAGTGGTTAGAACGCTCACACAAAAACTCAAACGGTCCAGGTTCAAATCCCAGCGAAGGTAAAGATTGAAAAATTTAATTTGCGGTTTTTCAAAATTGTAATTTAAAAAATAAGAGGTTTTTCTTATTGTTTTTTTTTTGTGTCTCATATTAAATTAGTTGTAATTAATCCATTTTTTATTAAGCCGATATTAACAAGAGATATTATTATTTATTAAAAAGTCTTCAAGCTAATTCTTACATAGACTTCGTTAAAAACACAGTAGCTCATTTTTTAACTTTAAAATCTTGAACCAAATAAAACCCCCAAAATCCGAAAGCTTATGATGGTAGAAGAAAAACCCTAGTTGGGTTTTGAATAATTAGCTAAAGTTTTTTTTAAATTCATTTTTGAAGTTTTCGATTGGGAATAGATTTTCGTACAATTTTCAAAAGACATGTACGACTCTTAAGTCTATATCTTGTGAATTATTCGAAATATTGCTCTGCACTGTATTAGGAGTGTAGTTGTACCGATAGAAACATACAAATTTGTATTTTTAAGAGTTCAGTTCCATTAAATTAACGCCTGTAACATGTATACTAGAACCAGCATAATGCACTGCCTTAGTTGACATTAAGGCATCAATTGCTGGCCACGTAAAAAGTAACCGTTTAAATGCTAACATTGAATTCTACTTCTTTAACACAAATTTGAGAGTTTAAAAGAAGGAATATTTAATTAAACGGAACGCAATGTCCAAGTCCTAAATAAGTCTGACAAAATTGTCACTTAAGCACCTTTTTCCATTTGGGAAATTAATTTTTTCCATCAAAATAATTATTTTTGGTGTTCTTTGCTTTGTTTTATTGCATTTTATTTTAATTTCATAAAATGTGTTAAATATGCAGTTTTGTTTTTTAGTGATTCTTTATGGCTATTTAGTTACCAAAAGAAACCTAAAAAGTTGGTTTTTTTTCTTTAAACCTGATTATCGAACATTCTTTAGACACATGCACTGAGTTTAAAGGAAAAGTATACAAAAATACTTACAACAGAGAGTGAGTGTGGTCACGCATGCGTCCGTCACTGATAATAATTATCAAATCAAAACACTTAAACTGTCGGTAAACCCACCGTTTAACTATACATATATACTCGTACGAGTAGACCGGCCAGGCAGTAACCATATGCATTGCAATCCTGTGCTTATTAACAAGACCCTTTAAGCAAGTTTTGGAACAAAAAAGGAACAAAAAAACTCAAAGAACTTTTATTTTTTTAGTAGTGAAGGTTTTTTGATTTTTTTTTTGTTTTTTATTTTATTTTTATGTCATAAATATAGGTTAGTACATACATGCTTTTTTATTTATTTATTTATTTTTTGTTTTCTTGATTTCATTTAAGGAAAAGCAAAAAGGAGTTAAAAAAAACTGTTTGTAAATATTCTTTTAAATCATGCCTTTTTTTATATGAAACATGTTTTGGTCTGGTTTTTGTAAAATACCTTTGAGATTGAGTCTGTTTGTATATATAGAACTTTGTAAACATATGAACCGAACCACTTTTTTTATGGTACGAGTACAAGCGTGTAAATGTTCTTTGTAAAAAAAGAATATATTTTTTTCCTTTTCAGAAAACATAATTTTTTGTTTAAAATCAATTCCCTTGGGTTATGATATGGATTTAAACATTAAAAAAACAGTTGGAGATTTTTACGAACGATAACTTCAACAATATTTTGGTAAATGTTTTAAGCGTTATAGAAAATTTATGTTTAAAAGCTTTCGAATTGTTGTTTCTTTTGTAGTAAGTACTTTTGAAATATGATTTATAGATATTTTCTAAACAATTCAAAAGGATAATAGAGGCCATGAAGGTTTTGATTCTTAAACCACCTTAAATCAGTGGACATTTAATATTTTTAATTGAAATATTTTATTAATAAAATAATTAGACAGTGCTACACTAAAAATTTGCATGGGTTCTAATATAGCAATTCTGCTTTGTAGACGTCCATAGAGTACTGAAATGGTTTTATTTTTTTTTTGATCACTTCGATAAGTGCCTCCTTTAATAGTAAATATAGTGAAACACCCATATTCACGAAATTACAACTTCAAAAAATCGTAAGTTTTTTGTTTTTAAAAATTTTCAAAATTTTTCAAAAATTTTTTTTTTTAATTCGAAGATATTAGTTTTACCTTTCAAACAAAATAATGTTTTCGAAAATCGGTTAGAAAATGACTGAATTACGGACATTTAACTTTTAAACAAAACACACTTTTTCAAAAAAATTTTCATTTTATTCACGCTGACTTAGGGCCGTGAAGTGAAAATTTTTGTTTTATTATATTTGCAAAAAAGCTCAAAAAAAGTACAATAGCTTTTGAAAACACGTAAATATATTAAAATCTAATTAAAAATTAATGAGATATACTAAGTTTTGGGGTAACATGTATTTCGTGTTTTTTTTGTTTGTTTTTTTCTTAGGAATGCCTCCGTGTCCGTTTTCTTTTATATAAATCGCTGCTATTACCTCGCCTTTAAGACCAGCAGTAGTTTGAGAGCATACTGGTTTTAGTTTTTCGAACATATCGCTGTTCAATCCTTAAAATTTTCTGGGGAATTCGTTCACCTTGTTCATCACTCATTTGATGTAAATTTGAAGGAAATATATTCAAACCAGCATGCAGATGGTGCAATTTTATGGACATTTTGCAACCCATTGCATGGTAGGATTTCACGTACTATCCCCTCATAACATATCATCGTGCGGGAGTTTATGTGCTCTATACGCCATTTAATATATCTCGAGTTGATGATGCCACTTTAGGTTTTTTACACCAAAATTTTTAAAATCTGCAATCCGTTTGTGGCTATTTATCTTCCAAACTGGACGAGAAATCCGAAAAAAATTGCAAACTTGAAAAATTTGGGGTCGAAAACCTAAAGTGGAATCATTAAGTCGAGATATATAAAAAATATAAAATGGTGTATAGAGCACTTAAACTCCCGCATGACGAAATGATTATTTTTTTTTTCAGTGGTGCAACTTAAATTTTTTATTTTTATTTTTAATGTGTATATTTCATGTATTGCGTTTTTAAACACCTTTTTCATGCATCTTATTGTATTGGGAGCACTAAACTGTTTAATGTCGCCAAGAAAAATAGAAATTAGCCTAAGTTGGCTACGTGCTACAAAAGTAGTCGTGTAGTTGTGTTTTCACTAAAATAATTATTCTCATATGCACACATGTTTTCTATTTTTGACAACTTGTAGTCGACGGTCGGTAGCCTTTAATGTGTTTATACTATAAACACATTAAAGGCTAAACTTTATAGCATAAAGGGAATTCTTGTTTTTCCGAATTTCGAAAATTTTCGCACTTCAAAAGAAAAGCGTGTAAAAACAATATTAGGTGAACAAGACAAATAAAATAAAATTTTTCTTTTCTGCTTTAGTTATCAAATGACTTAAGAAAATTTGATTTTAAATAATTCTTCAGTATGAAAAACACGTCTGTTTTGTAATTTATAGTTTGTACACTCAGTGACTTCTGTGTTAACATTAAACCGAATATTTTCCCTTTTTAAATAAGTCATTACTAACCAAATTACAGCCGATAAAAGTAAAACAAAATAAAATTACCTCCGGTATGATGACTATAAAAATTATTGAGGCATAAACATAAGAGTATGTATGTATGTCTACAAGCATGTAAGTGCATATTTAAAGCGTTGCTTAATATACCATCAGTTTTATTAATCCAATTTATGAGTAAACTAAAGCAGGCCAAGCCCAACAAACCAAATAAGACAAAAGAATTCCCAAAAATTAAAGACAATTTTGTTGAAGAAAGCGAAATATAATAAAGATTGCTTTCAGCAACAGTACCACTGAACATTTCTGTACATTCAATAATCAGTTCACTTTTAATAAAAACAAAATAAAAAACACGCAATTCTCCCTGTCATTTCTTCTCCCCCTCTCCAATAAATTCAATTTAACTGCAGTTGGTTGACAACATTCTTTAGGGCATTTAAAAACAAGGCAAAAAAAAAAAAAAAAAGAATACAAAAAATCATTCTGTTCTGGATTCATTCTTTTGTTTTTGTTTACATTTTACGCAGTCGATAGTTTGTCAAGTACGCAAGTACATCCACGCATAAGAATAAGAAGAGGAACACCATGCTTAACATCAACTTATTAAAGGCTTGTAAAAAAAATTTGACCATCATTTGTACGACAATTTCTTTTCAATATTGTTTTTCTGGGAAGAATCCAGAGACAGAAAAGAAGGTTAGTAGTTTGTACACTTTTTGTGCCAAATTTTTTTTACGTTTTGGTTGTTTGCTTGTATTACTTGCATGCACGCTTTATGCATCATAATTATGACCCAAATATTGAATCAATTTTACTTCATTCATTTCATTCTGAGTACTTTTTTTTATTGGCTAAACAGCTGTTTTCTTTTTTTTTTCTTTAAAAGCGTACGTGGGTCCAGTTAAAGTCACATTTTTATCGGCCAATAGAATTAAATTAAACAGATTTAGGGCAGAGCAGTATAGCAAAATGATAAAATTAATTGTCACATGAAATTTTTATTTAATTTTCTTTTTAAGGATTGGAAGTATTTCAGCGAATTTCAAAGATGATGCCAGAAAGCAGTAACAGACTGTAAAATTTAAAAAACGTTAACAAGTATTACTTTAAAATAATCGTTTATTAAAAAGTAAGAAAATTACGAGTGATAGGGCTTAACCATTTAAAAACGAAACATAATTTTTGATTGAATAGGATCTGTTTTGAAAAATAGTTTTTTTCTTTTTGTCAAACTTTTTGTTTGTTTTGTTGTTCAAAAAATTTGTTCAAATTATAATCAAATGTACTCTAAGGTTAACAATTGATTTAACGAAATCGACAAAAAGTATTTTAATTTCTATTTTGTATTAATAAGTAAATTTAAAATGTGAAAAAATATGAAATATATGAATACGAAAAAAGATTCCTCGCAAAATAAGTAAAAAAAAAATGAACTATGACGGAAAATATTCGAAATTTTAGAAAAAGATTAACGATTTTGTAGTCGCCATAGTCTAGTGGTTAATATGTTGGCTTACTAGGCAAGAGCTCCGGGTTCAAACCCCAGCTCTGATTCTTTCAAAGACTAACTGCTAGCAGTCTTCTGGCAAAAGCTTTGATTCTAACTGACTGCAATGTATAAGCTTCTCAAGTCGATATTAAATTGTAGGCCCCGGTACTCATGCATAAAAATTGGCACACACAACATGAGTTCTGTAAGAAGCTAGGCCGTAACTCACAAACAAGGTTTCAATGGCCAATTATGTATGTATGTATAACGATTTTGGAACAAGGATTGTATGTAGGAGCAAGGGAAAGAATTATTTCTATTGCATTTGAAATGTTGTGCAACAAAATTGTTTGTAGATCTAGACAAACGAAACATTGCAAGTTTTTAGACAAATTAAAAGATTTGTATGACTCGATATTTGTGTTAGAGATTTTATTTAAAAGCTCTGTATTCTACATGGATAGTATCCGCCATCCACAAATTTGGTCACTCGAATAATTAAATCACCAGAAAACAAAATTCCGTGTAAAATTTTAATAGAAAGAAACTACAGGTGCGTACTAATATGCTGCAGGGAGTGCTTCATGCGAAATTATTTATCAGAAGAGCAGTTCAATTATGTTTACGTTTAAAATGCGTTCCTATTATGAGTGTTTTTAATATTTTACTTTCTTGTTTTGTACTATTTCAGCAAACGAAAGTAATTTAAGAGGATAGATTTTTAATTCTAAGATATTAAATACCCGAAAAATAAGATATACATTTCCTCCAAAGTAAGATTTTTAAAGGGCCGTTGTTAAATGTCAACCACACCTAAACGCCAAGTTTTTTTTTCTGAATTTCATTTGAAATTTCTCAATTTCAGACTAACTTAATTTGAACCATGGAAAAATACACAATCGAGCAACGCATTAAAGTTATTCAAGCTTATTATGAAAATGAGCGTTCGTACAGTTCGTACTGCAGAAAATATTGCAGTTGTTCGCGGTAGTGTGGCTCAAGAGCCGTCCACATCAACTCGTCGCCATGCCCAACAATTACGAACATTGGATGGAGGTGTGCGTCGAGGTCGCGGTGTTCCATACCTAATTGAATCGTACCAAATTATCAAAATAAAAAAAAATGACAATAATTTTCTAAATAAATTATGTTTTATTCCAAATCCACATCGACACCTAAAATTTAAACACTCTTTATAGCTAAAAGAGATTTCCGGCTAGCGTAATTGCCAATATAGGAGGCGTTTACTTTATCAAATACCTCAAATCTTATCAGAAGCTACACATACAAGTATAGTTAATTATAGATTTTATAATTTGTTTTCCTATATTAAGAATATTAAGTAGATATTTATGTACTTTTGTATACGAAGATAACATTTTATTATCTTAAAAACATACATACATTCGTACGTAAACATTTTAATGTTTAATTAATGTTTATTTTGTTTAAGATTACAAACTAAATGCAAACATTACCTTTATTCAACATGCGGCTGCTGCACTGCAATGCCACCAACCAAATACATTCCTTTGCCATATGCAAAATGAAATGGAAAGACTTCGGTACTAAGAAGTCACCAGTTATTACTGGCGACAAAGTATTATTAAATTTAATTAAACAATTGAAAAGAGACACAAAGCAAGCATACATTACAGGTCAAAAGTTTAATATCTTAAACGTAAAATAAATAAATATTCGATTAAATGTAAAACAAAAAACGAACACTAATAAAAACCGAAACAGAGGAGGTTGTTGCATTAAAAAACAAAAATTTAAAAAAAAGTGTAACACAGTTAAACAAGCATTTAGTGTAGAGATAAAACCTAACTAAGAAACCCACAATGTAAAATTGTTAAATTTATTTAACTGCTTATTGTTTTAAATAAACATTTTATCTGTAAAATGGTAAATAAAAAAAAATATTTTATAATTTTTAGTTCGAAAACAAAACCACACATACTCGTACATGTTGTCAACACATCATTTAAATGCTGAATGAAAATGCAGACTCTAAAAACCCAGACAGACAACAGATAGACTGAAAAATACAAACCAACAAATAACCATTAACAGTAGTTGGTTATGGTGCTTTTATTTCAATTTTCCTCATTTATTAGATATGCTACTCCAAAAAACAAAAAAACAAACAAAAATGGGTCAACAATTGTTTTTCTTTGAAGGGGAATTAATTATTGTAAAATAATATCAAATAAACAGAGCACTGACTGCAACACCCCACAAATGAAAAGTGTATTTAACACCGAAACTAAAAACTAAAACCAAAAAACTTATATTTTCCTTTTCATCTTGATAACACAAAGTGGGTCTTTTATTCAACAACTGCATTTTGAAAGGGTGGATTTATAAAATAAACAAAATTATTTAATAAATTATCTCAAGTGGTTTTCATTTGTAATTACAATATATTCGATACACTGTGAAAAATTAAAAGGTGACAAATGAATACAACCTACATACGAGTATTATAGGGTGCAGTTAAACTTTGAACTTAAAATCAAAAATAGTTTCTTATGAATTTAACATAAATTTATAAGTAGAATTTGCCTTCAAATCATTGCAAATCTCAAGAAAAATTTAGAGCTCCAAATCAAGTTAATTTGGAAGATACAGACTGACAGTATATTCTTGTTTGTGGAAAATATTAATCTAAAAAAAAAAAAAAAAAATAAAGTCATTCGTTTCTTTTTCTTAAGCTAGGGTCATATTAAACCATAGACTCTCAATAAATGAAATGCGCCTGTAGCACAATTGTGTACAGAAAGTGACGATTTGGATTACATTGCATTAGACAAGGCAACAGGAGAAAAATACGTCAGTATTTCATTTTCTCTGCGGATGGCCTGCTCTATTGAGAGACAGAGAGAGAGACTTTAGGTAAATATAATGATACCAGTATTAGGGAGCTGACTGATATGAGCTTGACCTGTTTAGCTTTTGAACCGCACGGACTGCACTAGTTATGTGGTGGATGGACGTTTTTGTTAACAAATTGATAGCGAGAGTTATTTGTTTTGAATCACTACGCAAACTAATAACAAAAACTTTAATTGCAAGGGACAGGTTTAGATTTATAGTTTCTCAACAGACTTGAATACTTTCAAACCAATTTTTGTAAATATGAAAGCATTTTTTTAAAATATAATGACATCCGGAAAATTTCGTTGTGAAAGGAGTTACTTAGTTTGAAGTGCCGAGGCATTTAAAATATGATTCGGTTTCTGGAAAGAACTTGGGCCTTTATATATATTTGTTGTTGTTGATGTTATTGTTGTTGTTAGAGTGGAACTAAAATGTAATACTGTCAGTATTTTTAAATATTTTAAAAATGCTTTTTTTGTCATATAAATAGCAATTCCTTTATTCACGCTCATAGTCTAAATTAACTAGTGATATTAAAATTTAAAACGCGCATAATTTTTAAGCGGCTCTTTCAAAATAATCATACTTCGCCTACTGTTTGACATTTATGATCAGTACACTCTAGCAAATCATCATGCATAGATGAAAACTTGTTACTTTGAAACTCAGTAATAATTCGTGCAATTTTGAGTTCGTAAAACTATGTTGGCTTACTGGGTTTACTAGTAAAAAAATATGCCACAAAATTGAAACGAATCCACAACATAGTGGTATCACAACGGGACCAAGTGTGCTTTGCCTAGAGGCAGCTGTCGGTTTAAACCAAATTGAATCTAACCTTCTTTCTTTATAGTCGCAATAGTCTAGTGGTTAGTGTGTTATTTTATTTGACAAGAACTCTGGGTTCGAACTCCAGGTCTAACATTGTAAACAAACAAAAAAAAAAAAAATATGAAAATATATGTACTTTTTTTGGCGACTACCGCTTAGCAGTCTTTTGGCAAACGCTTAAGAGTAACTGATTGCCAAGAACGAGTTTCTCAAGTCGGTCGTTCGGAGTCGACTTTAAACTGACACACACAACATGGATGCGGCGAGAAGCTAGGCCGTAACCGTGAAATGTAATGGCCATATATGTATGTAACCTTCTTCCTATATTTTGCTAATAATATTCCACAGAAAGGTTTTTTATTTATTTTTAAATTAGTATTAAAAATGCCAGCATTACTTATAACAAAAAATTAGCAGATCATTGTACCTATACATAGTGGGTATATTCGTCACTCCTATACGTAGGCATTTTTACGCAAACTTGCAAGGTATTTAATTTTTTGGATTCTCTGACTAGTTCTAATAATATCAGCCTATAGTGGATGATAAACTTGCCAGTTTTGTATCCCATATGCCGTGCATCTTTCATTTTATTTTCACAAATATAAATAAAATGAAAATATTTTTTTTTTAATAACAGGGGGATTAGAGTTCTAGACCTCAGCACTATATATTGAATTTTTTGCATTGTTTCATATACTTTCATACTTTCAAATATAAAAAACAATTTAAATTTGCCTGAAGAAAGCTGGAAAGATTTATAGAAGATTTAAAGAAATATTCTAATAAAATCAATTAATTTTTATATCTTTTAAAAATCTTTCACGTTATTTTTTTAACTCCCATTTCCTTAAATAAAAAAAAATAAAAACATTAAAATCTGCATATAGAAGAAAATTGGAAATACTTTCTATATATTAATCAAGATTAAGAACAACATATTAAGTACGATATTCGACTAAAAGGAAGTAATTTGTATCATTCATTGAAAATGAATTCAGATGGAACATAAACAAAATGGAAATACAAAACTTATTGCATCAAAATATCATGATAACTGTTGCGATAATTCTGTTTTTATTTCTTCAACGATAAATACATATGTCGTCATAGCGTTCCCCTATATGTTTGTTTTTTTAAGAATTAAAATTATTTTCCAAATTATAGCGATATCTTCACACAACGCTTAATCAAGGCCTACAAAATGTATATTCCCAGCAAAATTAATCTGCATCTTGTCGGTTACTGGTGTGTGTTCTATACTAGTATGTTGACAATAAAATTGGATTTAATTTACATACAAGTATGTATAGGTTTGCATACATATGTATAAGTATGTATCTATATAATAAATATAATTTAAAATTTAAATATACATTCGTATGTGTACATACATATATACATATGTATATATTTTAGTAACAACAAGTTGATCTAATCTTAAAAATAATTTAATGCTGAGCAACATGTGTAGACAATATGGTATTACCACCATGAAACCGTCTGTGCGCGTTCAGCGTATTCGTTTTTTTTTTCTTTACCAGAAATTATAAGCCAGTCAGTGTCTGTATACATGGACAGACAGTGCGAACAGATACGACATTTTAAAAGATAGAGCGACCAATATGCCTTTTGCTTTAGCAAAAGATATGATAAAAGCAAATATTTTTCTTTTTGTTTTTGTATATTTTGGTATTAAATACCGAATTTGCCAATGCCTGCCACACTTATTAACATTTCTTGGCATTAATGGTGCTGCAACGAAAATTAAAAATATAAAACAGACCCATAAATGTCTTTGCTTTTAAGTTTAAGTACGAGTATGAGCCACAGTTCTGACTTTTGGCATCCAAGTGTCCCAATCCAAGACTTATAAAATAAATATGCCGACACCAATAAAACAGGTACATACTTATAAGTGACACATTGCACATGGTGGTGGTAGTAGTTTGGGGCAGGTAAATTATATTTTTCTGGTGCCTTGAAACACATTACGTGTGTGTGGATCTGTAAATATTTGAAAAGAATTTCACATACCAAGTCTAGCCATGTTAGGCTAACGAACGAACATATTGATTCGTGATCTGGTTAAAAATGTTAATTTTTTTATGTGTAAAAATGTGCTGAGAGATAATCTCTTATTGTTTCTACAACGAATTAAAATCAATAAAGCTTTATACATATGATTGCAATCAAATTTTGCATGATTGCTATTGATTTAAAAATTATTTTCTATAAAAATAAATGATGGGAGTTAAAAAAAAGCAATCACTTATTGATTGCAACATTTTTCGTGCAATTACAACATTGCATTGCATTGCAACAAAATACAATGAAAACAATGTATTATTTTTAAGTTTTTATTTAAAAAAGTAAAATATAATGTTAATGATTTATGAAAATAATCAAAAATATGTAACTGAAGACAAACTAGACAGAGAACAAATGGAAAGAGTTCAATATTTTATAAACTTTATAATATAAAGTAGAATATAAAAAAAATTTTGTAAAATATTACATTTTTATTAGAATATGGAGGAATGGAAACAAGATGTTGCGAAATTGTTTTTTTATATGAAATTGACACCAGAAATGTGGCTATGCCTGCCACACTACTTAGTAGGGACATAAATATTTTTACTACCTTGAACAAACCCATTAGAATAGTAAAATTGAACATACCCTTTTATTATCATATGTTTTTTGAAAGGTAAATTCTATAGCCTTAATCAGTTACGAGAATTTGAAATTGTGTTAACTTTAACCATGCAGTGGTCAGATATCGCAGTTATAGCACTTTTTAAGTGTGGAAAGAAAAAAATGGTATTTTTAAAACGCTCCGCCCGATCGGCATTAGTCGTATGTTCGTCTTCAGGTGTATACAATAGTTAGGGAAGACCGCAGATAAAAAAGACCGTATACAGCAAGCAGTCAAAGCCGTCAAAGCAAGAATTCAACGAAATCCTCTCCGGAAGCAGAAAATAATGGTCCGTGAGATGAAAACCATGAGTCGTATTATTAAAAAATACTTGGGTCTTGGAGCTTTCAAACGGCGTACAGGAAATTTGTTGATTTCAACATTAAAAAAATAGGATATAAAAATCCAAACGTCTTTTGGTGAAGTACGCTGATAACTTATATAAAAAAATCTAGTTTACGGATGTAAACATTTTAGCCGTACATGAAAAATTTAACAAACAAAATGTTAGGATTTATGCATCAGAACTTATTCCACGTGTCGAAAAGTGTCATCATCCAGCTGCAGACATAGTTTGGACTGCGAAGCCGCTTAATAATTCCCTATTTCAAATCCAGCCTTGGACTTGCCAACAAGGTTCTGCACTAGCCTATAAGGCTAAAACGATATAGACCTGGCTTCGATACAATTTGCCAGCTCTTATATGCTCTGAAGATTGACCATCTGGCAGCTCTGATTTAAATCCGTTGGATTACAAATTGTGAACAGTTTTAGAGGATATGTCTCCCACAAGAGATACAATTATATTGATTTCCTTAAGACAGCTTTGGTTCGTGCTGTAGCCAATTGCCATATGGATAAGGTACGTGCAGTTATTAATGACTGGCCAATGCGACTTAGGGCGTGTGGTGAAGGCCAAGGGGGACATTTTCAATAAAACTAAAATTTTTGTATACAATACATATCAGTAAATACAAAAAAAATTATGTGTTTCAAACCATTCATTAGTTTTTGTTTTATATCCCAAAGTATTAGTAACAGTATTTATGTCCCTACTAAATAGTATTTATTTTCAATTTCAATTTTATAATAAAAATGACGTGTTTGTTGCCTGGAGAATAGGGCGAGTCGATTTGTAGAGACGCAAAAAAATTGTCCAAGTGACAAGGAAAAACGTATTATAGGGATAAAAATAAGAAATTTTTTTCAAGTAATCATATCTCTTTATAGCTCAGAAGTATTAATGCTGACAAATTTAATTTCTTCGCAATCCATTGCTATGATCACAAGATTTAAAAAAGGAAACCTTCTCTTTGTAAAATTTGGGTTTTTTTCGGTTACGTCTTTTTTGGCGGTTATATGTACATATCGTCATATTAAATGCAAACGGACGTAACTACACAAAATTTCGAAATTGATTTTTTTATTAATTATGGTTCATTTTATCAAAATACATGTTCAAGGAAAATTTTACATTTCTAAGATCAAAAATGGCTATTTTATTAACGAAATTTAAACGGATGTAACTATAAGTGAGTGTATATCTAAATGCAAGGAGACATAATAACATACATACATATTTATATGAAAACCTACATACAAACTCATTTGTTTTATATAGGTATGCTAACCCTTATATCTCGATTATGAAATTTATGATTTTCAGGATTTAGAAAATATTTGATTTTAAGGTTTTTTGCTTCTCCTGTAAAAAACAAAAAGTGTAGTTACGTCCGTTTGCATTTAATATGACGATATGTATGTATATGCATTATTCTTTATATAATTATTGATTTATTATGTCAACTCATATTTATTCATTTATTTGGGACATTTGGTGACACAACTATTTCCAACTTTATTGCATAAACACCCCTTTTAACCACAAATACAAAAAATGTGTCCAAATTAATGGGACTCGTATTGCAGAGCCAAAAAAAAAAACTTCTGACAATCAAATTGTAATATTTAAAAAATTTTAATATATGTATGTATGTATGTATGTATGTATGTATTATTTGTATTTTTTTTCTATAGTAAGACAAATGTAGCCAAAGAAAAGCAGGAAAACTTGATATCATACATACGTACTCGTATATGTAAGTACATGTGGCATATATTGCAAAATACTGATCTCCATTATTTTTATTTTTTTTGTTATATATATATGTACGTACCTACATATACTTATACATACATCAGAGTTGTAAATGAATCATTCATTTTTGATTTCAATTCATTTGAATTAGCTAAATTTTGAATTAATTCTTTTTAACAAAAAAAAGAATTGAATTAAATTTGAATCAATTCATTTGAATTTAGAGAACATGAATTGCAATTCATTTCCAATTCAAATGAATTGGGCAAAATGAGTTGCAATTCATTTGAATTAGGCAAAATGAATTGCAATTCATTTTTTAATTCAAAATAATTGGTAAAAAGAATCGCAATTCATTTCTAATTCATTTGAATTAAAATGATTTGGAATTAATTCAAATGAATTAGAAAAGTAACTTGTAATTCAAATTTATCAAATCAAAAATGAATTGCATTCAATTGAAGTAAACTTGGTGTTTGGAGTTTGGTCCTTCAAGTACTACTTATGTCGATTTTGATATACGCTGAATAACAAGACATTCAGTATTTAAAACCTATTAATAATTTATGAAATTTTGTGACGCACGAATATTAAAGGACAAACACTTTAGTAATACTTATGTATGTAATATTTGTTTAACAATATGTAATATTTTACAAATAAAGATGAAATTAGGAAGAGTTATTGGCATCAACTAATTTTTCTATTATTTTAATTATAAAATAAATGCTAATTAGATTAAATCAAAATGCATCGTTCACTTTCATATGGATATATTTTTATTATAAAGTACAGAATAGAAGTACTTGGAAAAAGGGTGATGCTTTTGTATTACAGTCT
Source organism: Metopia argyrocephala (assembly GCA_963576795.1). Taxonomy (NCBI): domain Eukaryota; kingdom Metazoa; phylum Arthropoda; class Insecta; order Diptera; family Sarcophagidae; genus Metopia; species Metopia argyrocephala. The sequence continues at coordinate 42,590,267 of OY756211.1, read as the reverse complement.
TTTTTTCAGAATCAATTCAAGTTAATTGGAAATGTATAACAAAATCATTTTTCGAGTTAATTCAAATGAATTGGTAAAATGAATTGCAATTCATATTTTAACTCATTTGAATTAATTCAAAATCAATTCAAATGAATTGGGAATGAATTGCAATTCATTTTTTCTAACTCATTTATATTAATTCAAAATCAATTCAATTCAAATGAATTGGAAATGAATTGCAATTCTTTTTACCAATTCATTTGAATTGAAAATGAATTGCAATTCATGTTCGCTTAATTCAAATGAATTGATTCAAATTTAATTCAATTCGTTTTTTGGAGAAAAGAATTAATTCAAAATTTTTCCAATTCATTGCATGAATGATTCACGAATTAATTCAAAAATGAATGATTCGTTTACAACTCTGACATACATATGTACATATTCGTATATATTTTATTTATATTTTTATTATTGGTTTTGTTGTCGATTTTTATTTGCATATCAGTTTATGAAATTGCTCATGAAATAACCATAAATTCTAAATTCAGTGTATTATACTCGTACTCAAGCTAGGAGTTGGCTTATATCGGTATGTACCTTATAACTCTAAACTAAATTAAAAAAAAAAAAATTTTTTTTGCTTACAATCTTTAAGCTTTAGCTAAACTGTATGCTTTTGAGCTGCTATATGTTTGTCTTTCTATGTTTATTAGCCTTTATGTTTATTGTTCATAAGCATGTTTCTCTCTTTTTTTTTATCATGAGGTCGCTTGAAAGGTTACCTGTATTGCCTGCCATTCATGTTGCAGTTTGATCGCTTTAGCGTTAAATTTTTCTCTATCATACTTGTCGTTCGTTTTGCTCTTTGCATTTGCTGCTGTTGTCAGTATTGTAGTCGTCCTTTAAGCTAAACGTGAGATCAAACATATGTTAACACATGTGTTATGCTCACCCATTCTAAATATATTGAAAAATAATCTTAAAAGTTGTCGCATTGCATAAACGGCAACAAGTTTTTTTCAATATATTTCTTTTTTTTCTCTTATTTGCTTTTTTATTTGTGTGTTTTCTGTTTTTTGTTTTTTCTACATTAAATTTATAAATTTCTTGAGTGGTAGCTTTTCCAATACCATTGAATTTTTTGGTTAGACGTGAGTTAAAAAGTTAAAATATTCAGGATTATTACGAAATTATTTTATCTTTTATACAAAATAATGATTTTTGTTATTCGTTTTTAAGGGCAATGCACAATGATTTAATAAAAACAAAAATTTATGGTGATTTATTTTCCACAAGTAAAATATGTAGAAAATACCACCCTGTTAAATGGTGCATGAATAAAATCTGTGACCAACTTTGTGCTGCTATTTTTAATTTGACACAAATAAAGGGAAATGCACTGCTAATATATTATAAATATAAATTCATTATAAGTATGAGTATCTCTTTTATGAATGAGATGAGGATGAATCTGATAACAGTGGTCTAAAAATTTTGAAAAAAAAATTAACTACATAAACGAAGCATGTTTTTCAAATAATCTGAATTCGAAACTACATAAACGAAGCATGTTTTTCAAATAATCTGAATTCGAAACTGGCATAACTGATACTATAATTTCATAATTGTTAATTTGAATTAATTTTAAATCTTAACAGCAATAGCATACTATTTTTGCTTTGTGTTTGAAAAAAGGATATGATATGATAAAAGGATATCATTTAAAAAATATCCGTAATTGCATTATTTTGGTTTTGGTGTCAGACACTTGGACAAACCGTAATCACCGATAATGTTTTGCAAAAGTTGCATAATTTTTGTATGTAAGTGGTCAAATACGAAAAGATCTATTTGGATTTTTTTCTCAATTCCAGTACTTTGGATAGAGTCAAGTAACCATTAAACCGATAGTTATTCTGTTTTACAAAAGTTGTTGGATTCAATATGAAAAATCGAAAAACGATTACTTATGAGAATGTCCCATCCATTTCCAAATCAGTTCAACGTCCACTCAATGATCCTTTACCACTCATTCTAAGTGCTAATAGCAATAAGACCGAAACTTTTTTCATCTGCAGCGGTAGTTTTTTTGAGGGTGATGATGAAATTTAGTGACTTAAATTGATCTGAACGACCTAATTTGAAATTTACATTTAACGACGCAAGTGGAAACATCTTGCAGTTGGGACAAAAGTAACAATCTATGGAGATAGAAGTGATTACTCTATACTGTACTGATGTGGATGGTTTGTTTCAAACAATGAACTAGCCCTATATTATAATTGATTTGTTGCAATTTAAGCACATACAATAGATGAGCCAATATCCATATTTTTATTTTTATTTGAAAATTTCTTTTTACCTTCCGTCGAAGAACATATTAAAATAGAGAAGACACTGAAATTTACAAAATAAAATTGGTTTATAGAGTGCTTATTTGACATATTTCTATGGAGTAATTGTCAAATAAGCAATTAATAAAACTGTTTAGTTTTTATGAATCCCGTATTCATAAATTATAAAACTTTCTTTGAAAAAATAGTTAAAAAATCAATAATTATATGGTATCTTTGTTTTGTTTTGTTTTAATATAACATATGTACGTTCTACAAACTCGCAATGCTAGCAATACTCGTATTTTAAAAACGTAACTTTTTACTTAGAAGAAGTGCCATTTAAGTGCATATTCAGAAGTTAAAATACACACACAATCTCAATACGAGAATCATATACAGTAGCTCACAGCTTATTTCGTGCAGCTTCAAACCACAACTTTCAACGCCTACAGTAAAAAAACTGTATACGATATCAAAAAAATTTAAACGCACATATAAAAACATTCCTTTATTAAAACAAAAAGCTTATATTCATATTTATAACTATATGCAAAAGTAATTTAAAAAAAACTTAAAATATATGTTAAACATAGGTCACAGCTTATTTCGTGCACTGCCAGCAGCCTTAGAAAAAACTTGCATGGACTATGCTTAGTATTTGGTATGGCCTCCCTTCTCTTTAATAACACCCTTAAGGCGGCTTTCCATCGAAGCAACAAGTTTTTGAGTAGTTTCGCGCGGAATCTTTTGCCACTCGTCAACCAGTGCAGTTTTTAGTTCATGTAGATTCCTAATCTGCCTTTTTCGTATAGCCGAGTCCAAAATTGCCAACAAATTTTCGATAACGTTTAAGGTGATTGTGGAGGTGAATTCATGAGGTGTGGGCAGTTCCATATCAGCCATGATTGCACAATACCCGATTTATGTTTCGGGTCATTGTCTTGGTAATACCGAAATCGATCGCGTATACCCAAAGCAGCGGCACTTTGACACAAATTTTCTTTCAATATATTTAAATACATATTTTTGTCCATTGTGCCTTCAATAAAAACGATGTTGCCCAGCCATGCAAGCCCAAACCATCACACCTCCTCCGCCGTGTTTAAAAGTTGGCTTTAAGTGTTTATTCTGGAGCCCTGTATTGGCTTGACGCCACACGTAATTTATGCCATCCGAGCCAAAAATATTGAATTTTGACTCATCAGCAAATATTACGTCTTCCCAGAATGAAATTGGCTTTGTCACGTGCTCCTGGGCAAATTGAAGTCGAAGTTGCATATTTTTTAGATATAAACGACTTTTTGCGAGCTACTCGGCCATTGAAATCATGTTCGCGCAGCACACGGAGCACTGTTTCGGTGGAGCATACCTTACCCATTTCATTTTCAATTTCCACGACCAATTTTGGAGCCGATATTTTTGGGTTTTCCTTAATTTTTCGGACAATTTTTCTCTTATCAGCATCTGTAAAAATTTTATTTGGAGCATTTCTGCCCTTGTCCGCCACTCGATTCTCGCGCTCATACCTTTGAATAATATATTGGACTGTACTAGCACTCAGTCCTACTATCTCAGCTATTTTTCGCTGACTTTTACCCTTTTTAAAATGCGTTAAAACCAATACTCGCTTTTCTAAGCTAGTTTTTCGATGCAGTTGAAATTAAATTATACGCATATCAGTAGCAAAAGAAAACACCAAATAAAATAAAAAGTAACTGTAATCTAAACAGAACCTACATATGAATACAAAAACTCCAGTTAAAGATAGTGCACGAAATAAGCTGTGAGCTTTTTTTTTCTAAGAAATAAACTTTTTTGATCATTACTAAAGAAAGACAAAATTTTCAGATTTTCTAAGTTATGCATTTTATTTTAGATATAAACAGCTAAAATTGGAAAACAAAATTTTTTTGGTATTATAAATAATTTTAATACTATAATGCTAAAAAGTTTTATTTTGCGCCTGCACGAAATAAGCTGTGAGCTACTGTATATTATTTCTAAAGCACTTTTTTTTTGTCGGTTGCAAATATCTCCCATACCACAGCATCAAATTTAATGAATAATATCTCATTTTAAAGCCTATTTCTAACACTAATGACGAAAAATAATTAGAAATTGAAAAATTAATATATTTATTGATAAAAATTATATTTTATATAGAACTGCATGGTAATACTGTTGTCATTATGATTATATGTTTTTGTTCAAGTGTGGTAATACAGGGTCGCTTAATAGTAATGCAGTTCTACATAATATGTGTTTCTTTACTTTTTGGGTAAAGTTCGGTAAATAGAGAGTAAACAATAATTTCTCTCAATAAGAGACAAATTTACCGAAAAATACGGGAACGCAAAAAAGCAAATATTTTACTCATTCACATAAAAATATGGGCCCCGATTATCGTTCACAACACCTAAATGTTGTGTTGTATTGGCTACAACATATAACAATAAATGTTGTAAACGATAGTCATCGTATATGGTACAACACATAGCTGTTGTAAATCATAATCGCAATTTTAGAAATACAACATCAAATTTACAACTGTTGTGAACCATAATCGGGGCCATGAAAAACACAACTTTATGTCACACACCCACATAGTATATTGAACATGTACTTTCCCAAAAAATAAACGACAATAATTCGAACTATACATGTTAACTAAGACAAAAAAAAAACTGTTTTATATAAATATTGAATTAAATTATACTATAATGCCCGTATTCATAAAACTGTTTTAGGTTTATTGAGGGTTTATTTGACAAGTATTGCATAGAAATTTGTCAAATGAGTCCTCAATAAACCCCAAAAAAAAAAATAGTTTTTATGAATACGGGCATAAGTCTTTCACTGCAGGTATATAAATATTTTTTAATTCAACTTTTGAAATTTTTTTTAGTTTTCTGTACTTTTCATTTTTCTATTATTTTTTAAACAGCTGATTATTTGTTTACTTGCACAAACTAGCCCGAAGAAAAAGTACGGGCTATTTCGTGAATGAAGAAGAAGAATGTTACTCTCTCAAAATTCTATCATTTACCCCAATTTTGTGTACGGAAATGCTTTTTGGTAAAATTGGGATCCCGCGGGCGCCCAATGTAGAGTAAAGAAACAGACTTAGTATGTATATATTAAAATCCATTTTGGCAATACCGCTATTTACTATATATAAAAAGCTGTTTTGGCAATACTTTGCAGTAGTTGTTAGATCAAGTGCGATAAACAGGGTCGCTTAATTGCGGAGATCAACATTGAATCGCTTTGTAGCAATTCATAAGCACTTATAAAATTTTAACCTTTAACTACTGAGGTGGTGGTAAATTTTACCCCCTCCTTAGATTTTTTAATTTATTTTCTTCGGTTGAGCGCTGTTGAGTCCCTGTTTTGTTATACTAAATCTTTGATTTTTTTATTTTTATAATCATATTTATATAAAAATATATTTTCTTGTTCTTTTAAAAATAAATTATTAAAAAAAATTTTTTTTTTGACTAATTTTTTTGGTAAAACAAAAGGTGGTAAAATTTACCCCACGTCAATAACTATGAAAAAATATTTCACCTCCGTAGTTAAAGGTTAAATATAAGTGCGTACACTTAGTTAAAGTTCAACTACTCTGACTCACTCTTACTCACACAACGTTGATTCATTAATAAAGGTTGCAATAAATATGAGTCCAATGTTGACATCAAACTCATACTCACTTGGATTCATAATTTTATAAAAATACTTATGATACTCACAATTGATTCGAGTGACTCGAATCATACGGAGAAACTTTACCGTTTTAGTCGATAGACGTATACAATAAAAAAGAAAATTTATATGTACCGAATTCACAAAGTTTTGTATCGTTGTTTCATGTATTGCATACAATGTTGGCTTGTGAACATCTATTGTATGTATATGAATGTAGTTTGTGTATTAAACGTCAAAAACCAAATGAGAAAAAGAAAAACTGCATTAAAAAGTTGATTTTTACAAGCAAAATACATTTTTCTTCCATTTTTATATTTATTAATTTTATTTTATTTAATTTGCTGTTGACAATAAAAAGAATTTTTTGTGTTTATATTTTTGTCAATATTTTTCATTCACAATAACACAGAAAAACCAATACAACTTTTTTAAAACATATGAAAAAAAAGTGTATGAGTTGTATCGAATGTTTATATACAAAATACCAACAACAAGCGCACAACTATTGTAGTGCCATACAATCTAACAACGAATAAAATGAATACAAGGGTTTTGTGAATTCGACAATGGTGTATACAAAAATGAACATGCAAATAATAAATAAAAATAAGCGAAAAAGTTTAAGTTTATAAGAAATGTTTTAAAGAAGATAAAATAATTCGTAATTATATTTTAATTTTGTATAGACAGGTCCTAAAGAAATTCATTACAAAAAAAAAATATTTTTAAATTTTTTCTACATTTTACATTGTAAAAACTTATAGTATACTTAAACTACATCTTTATAATCAATATTTTTAAAATAGATTGTTGGAACGCAAATTGCCCATATTGGGTTTCGACACTGATTTTCTGTTTAAATCTCACTCTTGCAATCCATTTCTTTATAACCTGCTTATAAAAATTAAAAAAATAATGAAAAATTGTTTTAATTTCTTTAAAATATGCATTTCCTAAAAATATAAACTTTTTCGCTTATGTAAATCCTACATTTTGAATGTTTTTGATGTTACAAAAATGACAACTAACTGTGCGAAATATTCGCACGGGTCATCTAGTATTTAAAAATGTCGTAGAGTTCATTTATAAAAACCTCAAATTCAAATACAAAAGAAGAAAAACCCATTATGACTTTGTTGATCATTTCTACAGAAAAGCAAAAAACAAAAGAAAAAAGAAAATTAAATATACGCCCAACCAAACCGACCTTAGATTTCAGTAAGAATATGATAAAAAAAGACAAATAAATAAATAAAGAGGTAATATGTATTTACTTACATGTTTCTCTGGTCGCAAAACTATACCATTTGTGGATGATGTTTGCGTTGTTACTGTTGTATTATTGTGATCATAGTTGTTGTTGTTGCTGTTGAAAGTACTTCCACAACAACGTTCATGCAATACTGATGCTGCTGCTGCAGAGCCCTTACCATAACGACTTTGGATAACAGCTGAGGCAGCAGCGGACAATAACATAGGTGATGTTGTTGCAGTACTGGATGAAGAGCAATCGATATGTGAGACTGATGAAGATGTTGTTGCATTTTTATCAGATGCTATTAAGTTGTCCAAATCTCGCAAGAATTTGTTTGCCCACATATTTACATCATCGGTGGCAGCTTCTGCAGCTGATTTTATTTGCAATTGTTTACGAAGGCGCTTAAGTGTTGACGATGATGGTGATGAGTCAGACGACGACATGGTGGTGCCAGTTGATGTGTCTACAATCTTTTCTTGTTCTTCTGTTACATTAGCCGAAACTGTTGAGAATGGTAATGACGATGACGTTGAAGATGACGTTGTCATTGTTACCGATGTTGCTGTTATTGTTGTTGTTGGTGTTGTTAAGGCATCATCTGGCTGTTGTTTGTTTTCTGTCTGTAGCTGCTGTTGTTGGTGTTGTTGCAAATAGATCAAAGTATTTGTCGGCTGCTTTTGATTATTTCTACTCGTATTTGCTGTTTCTGCCGTCTGTTGTTTATTATTATTATTGCCATTTTCATTTTCTATGGTTGTCATTTTAGCTCTAGAGCATAATTTGTTGCTGTCACTACTGTTTGTGGTTGTTGTTGCATTAGTACTGTATACAATACCACCACTACAACTGGCACTGTCAAAGCCACTATCTGATTCTGTGGACCGAGATAATTCATCATTCGAGACAGCTGCTTTTATTGTGTCTACATTTTGATTATCCAAAGAGTTTCTAACACCATTGATAGAATGGCTAGCTACTGCCTGCTCCTGCTGTTGTTCATACTCTGACTGTGGCAAGTTGTGTTGTAGCTTTTGTCGTGCCTTATGTAACTCAAAAACTTCATTGATTTCATGCTAAAAATGCCAGAGAAAAAACAAATGTGTACAAAGATTAATATGGTTGTTGGTTATTAAAGCATGGTTTTCAAAGTTCTTAATCATATTTTAATGAAAGCTTAGTTAATAAATATATTTATAGTTGGTCAAGCTCGATTATTCTGTGTACTATCCTAACAGAAGTCAAATATATAAATCAGCTTTGGGCAGTTTACATATATGTATACAAATTCACTGTATTTGTTCACTTTCTTTGAGCGGTTCTGTATTATAAGCAACTGCCAGTTTCCCAATCTATGATTAGATTAAAAGTAAGAAGCGTTGAATAGAAGGATTGAAAACAAATATAGGCTGACTTCATAAATGCAGTTTGCAATGTAACCTGGCAATGCATGATGTTCATAAAAGCAGTAAAATTAATTTTGGCAATACCTAATGTTCATAATTGCATGACAACACTTTTCAATGCGCATTGTTTGACAATTTCTTGCATGGTTTTTATTTGTGATTCTTTGTAAACATTTAAGTACATTCTTTAATGGCGGCAAAACAGCTTTGTGATAAATAATTAAATTTTGTGGTAGAAATGGCTGGTTTGTGGTAATTAAAATCTAATTTAATATTAATATGTGATTTTGTCAATTTATGCGTTGATAAATGTACTAAAATGTCACCGCATTATTTTACAAAACAGTGTTGCCATACAATAATACTTTGCCTTGTAAACGTTTTTCTTTGCAATGTTACAATGCAATCTGCATTTATGAAGTCAGCCATAAGTTTTTACAGATAATTTTCTAACTAATGTATCCACAGTGTTGTTTCCCTTATACTCCTACCATATTATTCACGTACTCTTTTTCTAAAAGTTAGTCTTCTTTATGGTTCATAGCACTATTTTACAAGTTCTCTTAAGGTAGCTTGGCGCTTTGTAAAGATGTTAATGGCTTTACTTTTGAGCTCAATATTTCGGTTGATCTCAGTTCTAATTGTTGCAGGCTTTCAGTCCTATTACAAATATTGCCAAAAATCTTTTTCCATCCAAAGAGTAAAGACCGTAGGAAAAAATCGAGACCAGATTTTAATAAGAAGGAGAAAGTCACAATCTCTTTTCATGGTTTTAACAAATTTTCTATATAAAAGAAAAGAAAAAAGGCAAACAAATTCAGTCATCATTAAAATTTAATTTTCTTATTGATTTTTTCAGGCATTTTTAAAATTTAGTATATCTATGGGACATACATATGCAAATCTTCTCGTGGTAGGAACACACTGCAGACTTCAAGGAATATATACATAAATACATACATATGTACATAGTTGGCCATGTCAATTTTTATCCACGAGTACCGCGACATACACTTTCAAGTCGACTCCGAACGACAGATTTGAAAAGCCTGTTAATGGTAATCAATTACTCTCAGAGCTTTTGCCAGACAACTGCTAAGAGGCAGTCGCCTAAGGAAATATTTTTTTCATATTTCTTTCTTTCAAGTTGTCACAGCTGGGGTTTGAACCCAAGGAATATTAAGAGAAAATAAGTACCATATTGCCCGATTTTAAGTCAATTTTGTAAGTTGTTTAGATAAAATTACACCTCATTTTATAAATATCCGTCAAATAAAACTATTAAAAAAAAAATAAAAATACTTAAAAAAATTTTTCCGAAATGTGCGTAAATTTGTGCTTCTTTCTAATAAAAGTCTTAAAGTTTTAAGAATTCTTTATGTCTCATTTACGTAGAATTTATTTTTTTTTAAGAACTCAGTATTTCAAAATTCGCATCGCAAAAAAATCGTCCGAAAGCAGGCAGCTAATCGAACTTTATCTCTAATTTTTTGCACGACTTTAGCAAAAACAGCGACATGAAACATAATAAATTAGCTCACACATGACATGAGACAAATGATTTTTCTTTTATCAGCGACCAAAACCCCGAATCAAAACAAAAAGGAAAAAAAAAGACGTTTATGTGATTTACTTATAATGAAAAAAAAAGTGTTTTTTTCTTAAAATTACAATAAGAAATAACTCCATTAAAGTGAAGTTTTTTAACGCAATGCTTGACTTTTTAGTTCAGATCCTGTAACATCCATCAAAAGATAAAGCCGCTTAAAGTTGCACGATCTTTACGTTTCATTTCATTTCTTCTGTGTTATTTTATGCTTCTTTTTTATTTTATATTGCTGCTGCTATAGAGTATCTTCTTGTTTTGCTTTCTTTTTCTTCTGTGCCATCTAATAGAGTGAAGCAGTTTATTGAAAAAACTTACGTCCATTACTTCCTTTAAAAAAGGCCAAATATAAGCATTTAAAGAGCGTATTAAAAGAGTTTTCATTGTGTGGGAGGAAACGTTAAGGTTTTCTTTTAAAGCTACTGATTGCATAATTACTATAGACAGAGATAAATATGAATGTAAAATGTGGAAAAATACTTATTATCTATTAAAAAAATTAGAAAATAAAAATGTATTTGTTTGCTTTGGTATTTTTGTTTTGTTTTAATTTCCAAAGGAGTTAAAAACAACTCAAGGATTTAATTTTTTTTATAATGTTTGTCATAACAAAAAGTAAAAGAAATTGTTTTATTTGAATGCTGGCTTGAAGGACAAATCTCTCTCTCTCTCTCTCTCATCTCTTATATTTAAATTTTAATTTCAAAAAAACCGCAAACTAACTTTTTCATTTTTCACCTTTAAACCTGGGCCGTTAGAGTTCTTGTGCGAGCGCTCTACCCAATATGTTTCGATTTAATTTATTTTCCTTCGTCGATAATCAGACATACAATATTTTATTCCACATATGCATTTACTCTCCTTAAGAGGAATGAGAGACCCTCAACCAAGAAACAGATTAAGTGATTCTATTTTCAAAAAGTTAGTTCTACATAAATCCCCCAGCAAATCCACTTTCGATTTACTACATTCAATTAATAATATTGTGCAAGTTAATTGAGCTAGTCGCCGTAGTCTAATGGTTAGTGAGTTGGCTTACTAGACAAGAGTTCCGGATTCCAACCCCAGCATTTGGCATTTTAAAAATAAAGAAATATGAAAAAATATTTCTTTTAGCGACTACCTTTTAGCAGTCTTCTGGCAAAGGCTCTGAGAGTAACTGAACGCCATGAACAAGCTTCTCAAGTCAACAACATGAGTGCTGCGAGAAACTAGGCTGTAACCCTGACACAGGATTGTAATGGCCAATTATGTATGTATGTATTTATAAAATTTAAATTTATTTAAATTTTAATTTAATTTTATTATTTTATTTAAAATAAAGTTTTCAGTTTTTTTTTCTTAACAAAATTCCACCTTAGAATTCGCATTTATTTATAAAACGAAAATATAAAATTTATTATATGATTGATATCGTTATACCAAATTTTATAAACATCCTACCATTAAACGCACTGTAAATGTGGCACAAATAATATCAATAATTCTGACCTGCAACAGAAACAAAAGAAATACAGTAGAATCTCGAAAAAGTTAACAGATTCATTCCAAGGGTAATTAACTTTACAAAGTTTTTTTTTTTTTCAAAATTGAATAATAAATCTAATCTTTCTTTAAATGTTTTATCATGGCAAATTTTTATTTATTGACCACGTTCGCATTTGCCAAAAATGTTGACTTTAGTAAACGTACTCTAAAGGAGTGTATAAAATAATAAGAAGTCGTAATTAATTAAATTTGTAGTTGAAACAAGAAATAATAAATAAAGTAAATGTTTCAATATAATAGTGTTTACGTTTGTGAACGCCTGCATTGCTGTATAAAAAAGATAATCAGAGTTGATTTGTGCTGGCTGGTTAAAAGTTTACAACAACTCTGGAATATATATTTTCGTATATATTTCAAAACTTGTAAGCTATTTTATAAATTTAAAATGTTTTTAATTGTTGTATTTTTTCGAAGCAAATATAAGTACATACATACATACATTACAACCCTGGTTTTTGATTACGGCCTAGCTTCTCACAGCTATTAGATAGTTTAGATAGTTTTGTTTAATACTTGATCCTTCATTATGACCATCGGACACTTTCAAATGATTGTTTTCCTTTAAAATTTAGTCATAAATATTTTATCATTTAAAAAATGATAACTCTGCCTTTCATTATTTACTATTAACTTCTTTGAGTGTTGAATACTTATGAGAGTTAACTTTTTCGACGTTCTACTGTATTAACATTTGTTGGCTTCATTTGGACGAGTGGAGTGCATAACGCAATTTTTTAATTTCACGCACCGGCAAACAAACCAAACATATGGGCCAGCTAAGAAAATATCACTAAAGAAAATATTATAACAATAGCAATAGATGTCTTAAGAGTTGACCACTGAACTAGAGTGATCCCCAAAGGAATATTTTGTTTTGCAATATGTATAGAAGAAATACAGGCTTTAAGTCAATATTTGTAGGTGGTCATATCATATGTGTAGTAGAGAAATGAAGTTGCAGAGTAAAAAATGTAAAATTGCTATAAAAGCGGCATAAGTTTCACAAACAACTTTCAGTTTCTAAAGAAAATTCTAAAACGATAGAGAACTTTAAACGCGTTTCAAAAACTGGTGTTCGTAAAATAAAAACAAAAAGGGATTTTAGTAATCCTTATTTAAAAAAAAATTAAAAAATAAAATTAAAACAATATAAGAATATCTTTTGTTTGCTGTTGCCTGAGTAGGACCTAAAACAACATCATCATTTTCAACTTCAACGTTAGCAGAGCTGAGAACATAGCAAGGCCAGCATGAAGATCACGCTTGCCGTGTTATTTTTCTCTGGACTAACAATTTATTGTAAATGTGTGGCGGTATTATCTTTACCACCATCAAATATCGTTCATGGTGCGGCATCTTTGGACGACATACAAGACAAGCAAAAACCGACTGTCTTGAAAAACAATGAGATTTCGAAAGAACTACGCAAACAATTACAGCAACTTGGCAACTACAGACGGCAGGCAAATGAGGAGAGTTCACAAGAGGCTACAACAGATTTTCACAGAAATTTTAAGAATTTGTGGCCAAACAATCTAAGTTTGCTTGGACAAAAACGTGAGCGTAATACCTTTGATGATGATATCAACAATGTTGATGATGTTGCCATTAAAACCCAACAAAAACAACAACGACCACAGTCTATTGAGGCAATTAAGCAGAACACCAACAATATAAAACAACAAAATGACCTGAGGCTGTACGATGACGACAATAATAAATATAAAGGCAACAATAATAACAATAAAAATAATAAAAATGAAAATATGCTTTTAAAAGCAAGCGCCGCCTTTTTAAACAAAAACAACAACAATAACAAAGCTGGTCTTACCGAACTCTATGATAAAACTGACTTAACAAATGATTATCTGGGATCAACTTCCAATGCTGAAAAGTTTTTTAAAAAACGTGAAATTCTATTACAGCCACCACCTTCATCAGAATCCCAAATTTTGAATAATTATTTAAAGCCTTTACGATATTGGGCTGAACGTTGTTCTTTAGAAAATGAAGGCAATTGCTTACAGGAATATTATGGTGATCTTACACCTGACAGGTGAGTTTTTTTTCTTTTTTTGTCAGAAAGAAAAGAAAAGTGTAACAATGAAAGAAAAATAAAATTTGGTTAATTGGTCATATAAGTTACAGGAATTTATAAAACAAAATAAAATAAAATTGTATTACGAAAACCAGATAATTAAAGCAATTAATTCTTAAAGCCGGAAAAAAATATTACAAAATTGGAATTTTTTTTTCTTATAATTCTTCAACGTAAAGCCAGTAATAAAATATTCGGGAAATAGAAAATTCCAATTTTATCTTTTAACTTAAAAATAATCTTCAATGCATTACTTTATAACTCCTCTTGGTAACATGCTTTTACACAAAATACCATAAGACAACCGTAGGCTTAAAGGGATTTAAGATAAGAGCACGTATGTACGAGTATGTTCTGTATCTTCTCATTGATAAGCAACATATCAAATTTGGCACACATGGTGCACAGTTTTACTTTTTGTTTTCGTTGTCTCTTAAACCCCTTTCTTTTGAAGCTTTCATCGTCAAGGTTGCAGTGAAAGCGTTTAATGCTTAAAGTGGCCACATTATAAAATATTACACCGGTAGGTTGGTTGCTGGTTTTATTGCTACTTTTTTCTGTTTCTGTTTTTTTCTTTTGTTTTTTATCTGTTGCTTGTCGACAATTTTGTTTATTAAGCTTTATTGCTAATCTTCTTTTATTTTTTCCCCGATTTCATTCCTTGAAAAGAGTTTTGTTTAAACTTTTAAATTTGTTGTTTTTAACTGCCTGAATATCAAGTGTGAGACTTCTTCTGTCATTAAAATTTGGTTTTTGTTTCCTTCTGCATATTTTTATTTTTAGTCTCAAAGAGTTAATGACACTATTTAGTTGTGGCTGTTGCAATAGCTTATGTGTGTGAAGAATTTTTAAATGTCATATACGATGCATATAAACTTTGAAACATGTTGTTCAAAAGAAAGTGAAATTTTTATAAATTTTTTGCTTAAGGTGGTTTGGTTGCCTGAAATTTCTTAATGAAGATAAAACAAAAAAAAACAAAGATTTATGAAAGGGATTCTCAAGGTCTTTTAATGGAATTTGGGTTATTTTACACTAAAAGATCAGCAATGTTGTTTGTCCAAAAGACAAAGTTAATTGCAATATTAAACAAAATAATAACAACCAATAGATAGCAAGTAAATAGTTTGAAGAAAATTTGTAATTTATTAAAAATTAATATCTACACTGTGTTTTCTTTAAATGTAATATATGTTGCAGACTACTTTGACTACTTTTAAATGAAATTAAACCAAAGCCATGTTACTCTTTTCATTTAAAAATAATTCAGTTATTTAGTTTTACAACTCAATTAATTTTTTTAATTATATTGGAAATTAAGAAATTTTGGTTATAACCTTAAAATTGGACTGCAGTTGATTCAATTTATTAATAAAAATTCATATACGACCTTAACCCAAATATTCTTAGCGCCCCAAATAAGCTGCAGTGGCTTTTAAGTAGAGCATGTTTTAATTTTTATCGGTAATTCGTTCCATTTACCGCTAATTTAAAACTATTTCGTTTTATTACTACATGAGATTATGGATTTCTGCCAAGAGGTGAAAATCATTGCAATTTGGATTAAAAAAAAGGATGCGTGAAATCAGATAATCTTATTGGCTATCAATAAACTAATGTATTTTTATAGTGCAATAAGTCAGTTCAAAATGTGCACATTCGAAAAAATTTTTTTCGTGATTTTTATATGTATAAGCCAAGCTTTAGTATAATGCCCCATATAAGGTGCGTTGGAAATGCCAGACACCGTAAAGGTTGTTTTAAATATCACGCTAAAAGTTCCCACATTTAAGCTGAAAATGCATTCTTAGCCTACAGTGCTTTTTTAAAAAGCATTGAAACTATGACCATTGAATAAAAAAATCTTGTTTGTATTTTACAATATTTTCTTTGGGATAGAGGTATCGACACTTATCACTCAGGCATAGCATCATTATTGGTCTGTAATCGATTCGAAGAGTTTATTCCGTATTTTTAAGGCTTGTGATAATATCCATTTTTCGCTTGATAAGAAGTTTGTTAGAATCGGAATCCACTGTGACAAGATGAATGAAAGGTGGTTAACATACTTTCCTTTGGATAATTGGATAAGTACCTACCCATAGATGAGTCTACGGTACCATTTTTTTTAAATATGGTGGTAAACAGCATATTCACAGAAAAACAATCTGTTTTGGTTACAAGATCAGGTCAATGTGTACGCGTTTGCGTTATCTTTGTTACGGAAATATAAACCCAACTTTAGGCGTAGTAACTAATTTAATTTCCTACCTACATAATGGAGAAAAATATAGTTTTTTTTTTGAGAAATTTTTCACTTCCCTACGTTTACTTGAATGAAGTTATAAAAATGGGCCTTGATGACACTAGAATAATTCTCGCTAACAGACTTAAAGAAGCACCACTAAAAGATATCAACGATATTAAAACAGCTGTTAGAGGTTCTTATCATCAAGTTACAGATGTGAACCCCCAGATAAGGTTAGTGCGTTACAATTATAAAATTACCGCTGAAATTGAAAAGGTATAATAATTTTTTGGGTAAAGTAAACAGACTTGGTGAAAATGTTGGAAAATACTAAATTGCTATTAAACTAAACATAATGAATTGACAAGTGATGATGTTTCCTATAAATATATCTGTCAAAAATGCGTTTCAACTGTCCGTCTTTCATCAAAATGACAGGCAAAAGATGCTCTTGATTTTTTATCTTTTATACAATGCATAGTTCAGACTGTGTAAGCCGGTTGAAAATGGAAAGAAGCTAAACCGCCAATGACTCTCAAGGAAGAAATAGCTGATACAATAAAACTAGACAAAAAAGAGCACTTTGTTATAAGACATAAAACTCAAATAAGATGTCGTCAAAGCCATAAAAGTATCAAGCAAGTGTGAAGTAGGATTGCATTAAATTGTTCGCAAAGTTTTCGTAAAAGGATTATTTAAAGGATAGCATTTAAAACAAAATAAAATGTTGCCAAAATTCCTTTTTTTGTAAAGTACGATTGTTAATACGTCTGCCGCGTCTGGCTTAGATCGGAAAATTTTCTAAAAATATTTGATTCTAAATTTCTAAAAATATTTAATTCTTGAGAGAAATATTCAACGATGACGAGTTGATGTTGGTGGTTTCTCACGCACATAGCTCTCAGACATAGCTGCGGTATTTTTGGATGTAAGCACAGTACGAGCATCCTCGCGTCTTGGCGCATCACCAATAAAATCAGTTTCAAGAACTTCAGCAATAAACTTGCGTATACCCGCCACTGTTGATCCTTCTCTGGGACCATTTTGTACGACATTTTCGAACAGCTGTCTTTGTTTTGCTTAGCATAAGTCGATTCATATCGTTCAGTGCAGATAAATACTTAATTTTGTGACAGAATAGATGGTTCAAATTTAAACCGATAGATAATCCACCCGACATAAGACTATGCGTGTGTTTTAAGCGAAAAATATTTATTTTTCATGCTAATCAAAAGGTAAATTACAGAGACACCAAGCAGCTATAAATTTTACGTTCAGTTTGAAATACTTTTTTTTTTTCATTAATGTATACATACATACATACATATGTATACGTAGATGTATATGTTTATTATTTTTTTTTTCTTTGTTGCCAAAAAAAATTTATAATTGAAATATTAAACCACAATATCATAATTTAAAACATGACGATATAAAACAATTGATTGAACGAACACCCAGCCACACCGTAAAAAAAATGAAATAAATCATATATTTTGCAAAAAAAAAAAACAAAAACTAAAATAACAATTTCCTCAACATGGCTTTAAAAAAATATTTAAAAAAAACTTTATACGCCTTAATTTTTCAAAAACAAAACTTCGCTACAAAAAAAGTAACCAAAATTATTGATAATAAATAATAATAAAACTGATTAATAAAAAAAAGAAAAAAATAAAACCGACGTAGCCTCCTTTATAGTAATACCTGGTGGCATTTCCTTATTTTTCTTTAGCTACTCTAGCAGCGTCACTGTTTCGGTTGATGGCCTTAGTAATACCCCCTGTTTATTTACATTTTTGCACAAACATGCCATATCTGAACTACTGCCTTGATTACAGTGAACGATAATGTGCCAATTGTTGTTCATCATATGCAAACAAATGTAATAAAATTCAGTGTTACAAACAAACAACTCCAAAAAAAAACAAAGTGAAATTTTTTTTATCTGAATTTGTTTTCAAATCATATCAGTGGTTTTTAAGGAAATACTCGTTAAGCACTACAGATTATTCATTCAGTTGTCCAGCTTTGAATTCGTTTTATCAATTATTTATGTATTATATTATTATTTGTTACACTTTATAAACAAAATTTCTTTCTTTTTTTTTTTGTGTGTGCCTTTTTCTGTGATTCTTTGGCTTATTTCTTTATGTTTTTCTGTGGTACTCCTTTTTAGTCATTAATGGGATTTACTTGTCGTATTAATGAATTGAATTTCTTTCTCTGCTGGCACTTCTTTTCAATGCAATTTATTTTCTTTAGTTTCAAATCTCATGCTTGTTGCCTGTCTATCCGACTTCTGGCTTTCTTTGCAGAAGAAAGTGATTAATGCGTTATTAACTTATAAATTGGACATTTTCAGTTTCTGTTGTACTTTTTTCGTTCATTTTTTACCAAAAAAAAAAACATTTTTTTTATTTGTCGGTTTTTATCTTTACAGTAGTATTTCTTTATTGTTTATTATTATTAACGATAAATAGTATGCAAACTATGGGTGGTAGAAAATGTCAAATTGTAAAAAGAGATTACAGTGAAAAAAAGTCTGTTTAGCAAAAAAATTAAAAATAAAAAAGGGTAGAAAAAATATATATCCATAGAATCAGAAACTCATCTACTAACCAAAAGGTGAAGGATCATCACGAACATACATAATTTGCATTACAAACGAGCTTCAGAGTTACGGCTTAGCTTCTCACAGATCCATGTTGTGTGTGTCAATTTTTATATATGAGTACCGGGACCTACAATTTAAAGTCGACTATGAACGACAGATTTGAGAAGCTTGCTCATTGCAATCAGTTACACTTAGAGCTTATGCCCGAAGACTGCTAAGAAGTAGTCCCCGAAAGAAATATTGTTTCATATTTCTTTTTTTTTAAGATGTCGGAGCTGGAGTTTGAACCCAGAGCTCTTGTCTCTTAAGCCATTACTTTAACACATTAACCACTTACTACATGGATTAGAACAGAAGAGTCTAAGAAATATAATAAAAACTGTTAAAAAAAACCTTCACTCTTCACTCCAAATTGGTTTGTTCTTTTTCAAAATTGTCATATTAAGTAATAAATATTAACAATTTAAAATAACAAAGGTAGTATACAAGTTAATTTTAATGTAATAATTTGCGTTAAGGAATCAGCATATTCATTCTGTTGCCTTGACAGCTTAGTTTTGAGCAGCTAAAGGGTTTGTGCTTACCTAGATCTGAGTGGTCTGTTAACCGATATATAAAGAAAAGGATATTCCAAACCTAAACTTATAATTATACATATATGTTTATGAGTACCGACAGCTTTGGTTTCTGCCCGCCGCTTGAGCATCGGGAAGTAAAATTTTCAGCTAAATCGTTACCATTGTAACTAAGAAGTAAAGGCTGGGGCAGTTTTAAATCGTTAAAGAAAGAGTACGTTTTACACCCTTACATTGTAGCTCTTACTTGTTATGAGAACTTGTAAGTTTTGTATTGTATTCATTGCTCGATGTGAAAAACTCTGAGCATCCTGACTTGGTCATACTGGTTTAGTACCTGACACAAAATGTTGGTAACCTTTAACCTTTCTCTGTAATCACCCATTTCAACAAAGTAAGCCGTAAAACTGACACATAGTCTTTCAATCATCAACTATATTTAAACGAATTCCATTTTGTATGAATTAAACAAATTTGTTGTTTTTTATTTATTTTCTAAAGGTCCTAAACTTTTATTTATTTATAAAGTCTTATGCCCGTATTCATAAAAAATAAAACACTTTTATTAATGCCTTATTTGACAATTACTCCATAGAAATAACTCAAATAAGCACTCTATAAACCAATTTTATTTTTTATGAATATGAGCATTACTCTTCGATAGGTTTTTACTTCTTTAAAAATATATTTTTACTATGAATTGCATGTATAAGTAACCACAGATAAAAAAATATATACTTTTTTCTATACAATTAAACTTTAACAACGAAAATTATTAATACCATTAATTTGAATTTTTATACCTTTAGTTTTTGGCACACGTAATTTGATTACATTGGGAATCTTTTAAAACAAACCAAAAGTCTTAAGACTATTCTCTCAGGCTAAAAAAGACGAACGAACAAATCGACACAGAACAACAAATCTTAAAAAGATTTAAAAACTATTTTAAACATGTGCTGTGGCATATGAGTGTTAAAGAAAAGACAACATGTGAATAGAAATACAACTAGTTTTTTTAATTTTTATTTCGAATGCATGTAAAGTCATATATAAAGGTGTCAATACAAGACACAAATTTAATTCTTAAAACATACGCACCCATATATCAAGCACAGAGTAATTGGAAACCCTTTCAAGAAAAAAAAAGAACTTAAACACAAGACATAAACATAAAAATTAACTAACAACCCACGCACATTGACACAGAGACATAAAAAAGCACGACAATCCTTAAATTAAAACTACAAGTGTTGTAATACGAAACCTTTAATAACTTTTTACATGAAACTCAAACGAATGCACAACGAAAATTTATTTATTTATTTTACTCTTTTTTTTCTATTTCAATATAATTGCAGGAATGATGCCTTAAAAAAGCAATTGCAGTACAAGCAAAACATTGAAACGTCACAGGATATTAACCATTTAAATCATGATGATATTGTTCTTCTTTTGACGGCCGAAGAGAATTTAAAAAAATTCTTAAGTTGGGCTTTATCAGAACTTTATCCATTTGGTAAGTTAACAAATGCTAAGAATGGTGATGACGCCGATTTTTATCATCCGGGTATGTATATGTGGAAGAAATTAAATCTATCTGGACGAGTAGAACCACCGCTTTTAGTCGAAGAACCCCATTATGTGATAGTAAGAAGAGAATTATTAAACGCTGAAGACGATGATAATGAATATAAAAGAGGTAATTTATTTATATATATGTATATATATACATATGTATGTATGTATGCATGTATGTATGTAGACACATATATGTATGTACTTTATTTGCCATTCATATAGTACAGTGCATAGAATTAAATACTGATAATATGACAAAAGTTTAAATAGAATATAGGGCGATTACAATTTTCTTCATCTCCTATTCCACGTCATCGAAAGAATGATTTTGTTGGCCATAAACTATTATTTTCTTTTTCTCTTTTCGTCTTCTCGTTTATGAGCTCTATGAGATTTTCCATTGTCTTTGTGGATTTTATTGTAATTGAATGGATTCGATCCATTCCAATTCTTCTTTATTGGCCTTTGATTTGCTAAAGCTAAAAAGTTTTCGTCGATATGGTGTTGGCCCTATCGATTTACAGTATTCGATCTTTCTTGTGTAAGCAGTTTATAGTCGTGTTCTATATTGTGGATCCATACAGCAACACTGATTTTATGATGCAGTTTAACCAATGCTCTTTAATAGCCATACTTTAAGGAGAGCCTAAAAGGCAACCCTGGCTTTATTTTTTCAGGGATCTTTGTCAATTAATACTCAGGTTTGTATGTTGATTTTGAGGCCAATGTTTGCATTGCATGTGATTGGAAGCCGAATTTAGAACTATTGTATTACTAATGCAATCGCAGTACCGATCCATTAGACAAATGTTATCTTATAGTCTTAAGATTTTCAGATCGCAAACACTCGATTCCTAAAAAAGTTTTTTAAATCTCTTTGCATCTAACAAAAATAGCAACAGACTTAGGGAGAGTACACTCACTCATCTTTCCTTAATAGTATTAGAACTGTAAATATGCTTGTAAGGTTTTGATAACAGATGGCGCTACTAGTTTATTATTCCATTATTCCATCTAGCAACATCTTCATTTTGAAGTGTCATCATTAGCCTTTCTTTTTCATTATCTGTACTTTTGCTGAAGTGTAAAAAACATAGTTTACATAGTATGCTCCAAAAATGTAAACTTTTGTACCGAATAATGTGTTTTTGCGCGGAGTTTCACTTCATTACTACAATATGAAGAAAAAGGCTGCCGTAACTTAGAAACGCACAAATAATAAGTTCTGTTCTACCCGCCGTATAGCCCAGACATTGCTCCTTAACTTGTCTTCCGAACGATGCAACATGCTCTGGCTGACCAGCACTTTTCCAATTATGACGAAGTCAAAAATGGATAGATTCATGGATAGCGATGGGATTCGTCTTTTGCCAAAAAGATGGGAAAAAGTAGTGGTTAGCGACGGACAATACTTTCAGTATTGAAGTTTTTTTACTATAAAGCTTCAAATTTCGGAAAAAAACCGTACGAACTTATGTACTCGTATGTACAGTTCTAATAAGTTTAAACATTAAGCTCTTCATTAGAAGGTTTATTATAAGCAAGCATTTATAAAAAATTTAATAGTTAGTTTGTTGGTCAATAAAAAAATTATTAACTGCAATACTGCAGGTGCCACGAGTATGCTTAATATAGTTTAAGAAGCCCTTCAAAAATATCTTTGATTTAAAAAGTTTTAGTTTCCGAATTCTTTTATACAAATTTGGATATCAAAAAATATTCAAACAAAATACTTGACATGTTTACTTTTTGTAATAAACTCATGTCAACTTCTTTTTTCTTTTTTGCTGTAGTTAAAAATTTCTTTCAATATTTCTCTTACTAATTCCAAAATGCATATAAAAAAAGATTTAATATCTAAACTACTAAAATTCCAATAACTTTAATCGTTAATGTCAGTGTACATTTTAAAGTTATTTACAATATAATTGAACTACTTTAGCTTATTTTTTAATAATATTTTTCTTTATTTTTGGTTTTTTATTTTTTTTACTTCTTCGGTTTGTTCGAAACTGCCACTTAACAATTCAATTTTATTGTACACTTTGATGTTAACATTCAAACATTTGATGACAGGTTTAAGTTATGGCCGTGATCCATTTATACCGCCTAGAGGACGTAAACATAATTTGCCCGATCTCGATTCATTGCTGCATCGTTATGAGACATTTGTGCCGAATCGTGGTAGACGTGATAAAATCAAAGATATTTTCAAATATGATGATCTCTTCTATCCAAATCGTGGCAAAAGACAAATAATTGTGACTCCAACAGCAACACAATCAGTAATTGACAGCAACAATGGCGACATAGATGAAAGTCAAGTTAACAACAACAATAATATAAAAAACTTTAATGAAGAAAATTCCGATAAACAACAACAACAATTGTCAGATCCTTTACTATCATCAAATGAACTGATTGAATATATCGAAAATTTAATGGCAAAAATAAAGAGAAAAATACAGCAAAAAAATCAAAAACAAAATAATGAAAAAATTGCAAATAGTTTTGATGAAATGCTGTCCAATAGAAAAGAGCCGACAAAAATGTCAACCAATTTACAACAGTCTTCAATATCATGGCCAATGCCAGTTTTATTGTTGAATAAACGATTGAAATCATCGTTCAATATTTTACACAATCGACAACAGCAGCATAGACAGCATCAATTGCAACAACATTTACCCAAACTCTATAGAAACAGACATCAGTGGTGGAAACGATATGCAACATCAGCAAAAGCAGAAGCAGCATCAGCAATACCAACATATAACAGTGATAGACTATTGTCAGAGATACGATCGCCTACAATGGCAACAAATAGATTACAGTCTTTAAGATCAATGTCATCACAACAAAAACAACAACAACAGCAGCAGCAATATTTAACACAATATTACGAAAAACAACAACAACGAGCAGTAGACCTTTCACCACCTCATACAAAATTTATGTGGCATGAACAACAACCAAAATCATTAGCTCAACAATTTGATCCCTTGTCTTGGCATAAATTACAAATGTTACAACAACAGCCATTACTGACAATGCGACATCCACGTTTGACAGCATTGCAACACTTACCACTCATACAACAACAAAAGCAACATATGAATCTACAACCACAAGGAGAACATGTGGCAACGCCTCAAGAGACACAATTAACATATGCATCCGATCAGTATGACAATAGTATAACTAATGATTTTGATTACAATGATAATAATATGGACTTGAATTGAATTTGAAAATTTGAAGCTGCTGCTGCTGAACCTATAATCTTAATAAATCTAGAGATAAAATTGTTTTTATTTGGTATGGCAAATGGCACTCATTTAACGAACTACTTAATTTAATTGCAAATGAAATACATAAAAGAATATTATATACATATGTACTATATAATATACAAGTATAAATCCATATATTAATTTTTTGAAAGACACTGTTGCTGGAAAGGCATGTTACTTTACTACTTAATAAAGCAAACAAGTGGATGTTTTTGTGTAAATATATTGTTACTTTAATTTTAATAATAAAGTTTTTGCAAATTGATTTAAAAAAATCAAAAAAATAATGAATATGTTTTAATTATTTCATTAAACTATATATTTAGAGATTTTGTTTAGAAATATTTGAGTATAAGAAGTTGAAGTTACGTTTTCTTCAAACTATAAAAATTCTGAATATTTTGGTTATTCACTTCAATGGCATCACAAGGCAAAACAAATTTTTACTGATTAAATAATAAATAAAATATTAAATAAATTAGGTTGCCAGATGTGTTCTACATGTGTTTCTCAATTAAGTCCGATACTCTGTTATAATTTTTTAATAAAGTTTGGCTACATTAAACAGCGTATGTATTATATTTCTATATAATTACTCGTATATACCAGAAACATTTCTACAATATATACACACATAAGTACATTGAACTAGCGATAACCTGAACTAAATTTTACAAAGCCAGCTCATATATCCAAGATTGTTCACGATTTCTAATGTCGAATTTTGGACATTCTATTTACCATCAGAAGTAATGTTAAAGTAAAAAAATTTTAAATAGTTTATTAAGCAAATAGTTTATTGATAAAAGAAAAAAAAAAATTGAAAATTTCCCAATTAAAAGTCAGTGAAGTTTAAAAAAGTTACGGAAAAAAATGTTCACGTTTTAGAGTTCTCACATTTATTTACGTTTTATATGAGGGTTGCGGAATTAGAAAACAAAAACAAATATTAATCATCGAAAATAACTTTATTTTTTTTTTCAAAATATTCCCCATGAAGATCTATACACTTTTACATGCATTTGTACCAATTGTAGAAGCACATTTGCCACATTAACGCTTCTTCAGGTGCCGAAAAACATTGACCTCTCAGTTTGTTTTTTATGTACGGGAACAAAAAGTATTCATTCGGTGCCAAATTAGGTCTATACGGCGGATGACTCTTCAAATCTATGTTTTGGGTGCTCATAAATGCAGTTGTTTGAGCGGATGTGTGAGAGCTCGCATTGTCGTGGTGAAGAGTGATCCGTTTTCGGTGGATGATTTTCCTGATTTATTGAAAGAGAGCTGGCCAAACAAATAGTTGTGTACTACTCAGAATTTACTGTTTTGCGTTGTTCTAGTGGTACGATTGCGACATGTCCAGTTTTTCCGAAAAAACATGCGACAATTTGCATGGAACTGCTTTATGTGCCAGCAATTTTTGTTAGATTTTGCTCATCTTGAAACATACATACAGTCGACTGCAGTTTACTTTCGGGCTCATACGCGTAAATCCACGATTCATCACGATATCATAGACGTCTTTTGGAGCAACGTGATCAAATTTTTCAGCATGGTTTTATTGGTTCTAGGAGCAGCAACTGATTTTGAAGGACCTCTACGAAATTTGTCTTGAACTGAGCTACGACCACGATTTAATTCACCATTCTATCCATAAATACTGGTTCTTGATAGAGCTTCATCTCCAAAAATTGAATTAGGCTCATCCATGCACTGTTGCTGAGCTAATCCTTGTTGAAAGGTGTTAAAATAATCGCACGAAAATGTGCACGATTTATTTCCATTTTTGGGCCGAGATGAATCTTTTAAGATACTGTAAACAATACAAATAGCGCTCGTATGTCAAAACATTCTGAGTACGTATAACCTCAAAAATGTCCAACTTTAGGACAGAGCTGTCAATTGCTAGATTACAACACTAGGGTTGCCAAATTCGGAAACATAAAATGCAACCCTCATAGTAGTCTGTATAAAAAAATTGACTGTATATAACAAATACTTAATATTCTTAATAGAGATCATATTTAGTTCTCTGCCTATAGTCTTGTTTTCAAATAATTTTGAATATCAAAATATTATGATATATTTTTCAAATTTTTCTTATTCTCATTTACCTTTACGAACATTCATTTTTGATTGCTGTTAAACTTTTTTTAATCAAATTTTAAATTGAAAATAAAGTGTAAAGTGTAGTTCTGATAGTGAGAAAGTTGATGACTTCATTCACACCAGAGCGTCTGGTATCTTTTACTACAGCAATCATATACCCAGCAAATAATTTTTCAAATTTGGAAGCAATAAATAAATTTGTAGGCAATAATGGAAGCATTATATTGTTTTTTGTACATTAAAGTTTCCAAATATGCTACAAAATAAGGTATTATTTTTGATTTTATGTACTATTTGCTTACTGGTTGCAATAAATTTGCATTTCTATTGCATTTTAGCGGCTCATTTCATATAAAAATCATGCATTAATGATGCGCATGTGTAAGTGATTGTTCATAATTTCTTCCTTACAAAATAGTAAGCACTAATTTCTGCTGGGTAGTGTCACTGGTAATTATAACATAATTTATAATTGTATTGTAATAGGAAAATAAATAGAGTAAATTCTCCGCTAAATTCTGCATCCAATTTTCCCGTTCCCCTTTGTGTAGCTTTTCTTGACAAAGAAAAAGTTATACAAACATCAAATTTTTTTTTAAATCAATATCTACTTCGGACATTTTCTGCTGTTTTAACACGGTTTTTCTTGCAAGATTTTGAATTAACACGGTTGATAAAACGAAACTTGTCTTAACACTTCTGTTCCTCTTTTACGGATGCACATGAAGTAGTTTCCGAAATTAGTCCAAATTAAGGTAAACTTGCCAAGTATGTATATGTTAAAATTTAATTCATGTTTCTGTACTTCACCGAATGCCAATTTTTTTGCCATTAAAATTGGTTTAATAATGGTAATGGATTTTTTAACACGGTTTTTTTTTAAAGAAAAATATTGCACAAAAAAGCATATTGTTAGGCATTCTAAATCAAAATATTTTTAAATGGCTATTAGGGCGTAATTAATGGATTAATATTATTAAAACCCGTTTAAATTAATTAAAATATTTTACACTTATTTTGTTGGATTAATGGCACGGATGTTGTTGCTGACTAAAAATTTGAACAATATGTCTATAGAGTTTTTGAATTAATAGTAAAAATTAATAAAAAAAATTTGAAATAAATCAATTGCTCTTTCTCCCAAAACTTTTTTTATACAAAGTTATTTTACGTAGCCGCATAGATACATATGCAATCCTTTTTCAATGTCAGCTCTTCATTTTTTAAATACAAAATTTTTTGTGTACAATATTTTGATTTTTCTTAAAGTCCACTCAGATATAATTTTTTTGTTGTATTTTTTACAAAAAGCAAAAATTCAAGTAAAATATGTCCGTAAAACCATAAATTTTTGCTTTTAACTACAAAAATTATTTTCATTCAGATTAAAGATTGCGCAAAAGATTTCTTTTAATAAAACACATGCATATTAAACTTTGCGTGCCAATAGACTTTATTCTATAGCGAAATCAAAATACATTCAAATGAAAAAGGAGAAAATATCAACAAGCAAAATATGAATTATCTGACATTGACATTGACCAGAAATAATAAAAACAAATCAATATTTCATAAAAATTAAAAAGAAAAAATTCAAGGGAGGGTGAATACTCGTAAAGCAAGATTAACTGCTATAGCGTGAGTTGAATTTTTTAAGTGTTAAAATGGTTTAAAATCACAACATGAAGCAACAAAAAGATTAAAAATCAAAATATTATGAAAACCTGACAATGCAATTGGTAACACAGATTGAAGGTCATTTTAAAAGATGTGGCATTTAACTCTTAAAGAGCATATGGATGTGTATGTCTGTTCATCTGCCATTAAGAGTGGAAACTCAGTGAACAACTTAACAAATTGGTCTGTAGCATACCATCTTAAAGTTGACGAGAATTGAATTGTTCAATTTAACGTTAACGATAATGAGTTTTAATATGAAATGGTACTTGAAACTGTTAAACAATTTATTTTAAATATTTTGAGCCGCATATTAACAATATGGAACTTATGTGATGGTGGTTTGTTTTTAGAACTCAATAACATGCATTTTTAGATGGCAAACCTACTAATGTTGAAACCAAATGCTTAAAATCTGAAAAGTATTAGCAGTGGTTATTATAATTTTCCTTAGATTTATGAACAAAAATGTTTGTCTTCAATTGATTAAAATTTCCAAAGAAACTTAATCGATTACAACATTTAGCCTTGATATGCAACACGTAATGCCATTTAATTATTGGAAAGTATTGGAACGTAAATATCTTGTGTTTTACTTTTGTTTTTATTAAAATATTTGTTACAGACAAAAATAGTACTCGTAGTTTGATATCCTTTCGTTGTAGTGTACACTAAAAGTTTAATATATATGTACATATGTTTGTATGTACATATATAAAAAACAAATAAGAGTATTACTTGTATCCCAGGTAACATTTGAGAGAGTGATTGACGAGCGTGATTATTTTGCTTACGATTTTTGGAGTAAAATCATGTTTTATAATTGCTACTCTAGATATATTTTTTATATAAATACACTGCCGATCACTTGAATAGGTTTAATAATTTTTGCTCTTATATTTTAATTTTTCTTCATAAAAACTTTAGGAGAATAATTTTTTTTCACTTAAATTAAGAGATATTATGAATAATCATATTTTAGGAAGAAAAGAATAACGGTACAATACATAAAGATTTGTTATTTTTTGATTTTACTTCAAAATGCTGCGAAAACAGGTGTAGATTTTGGGTCACTTGAATAGGTTCAATAGGAATAAAATTAGTCTGCTTTTGACCATCGATAGTATAATTAAAATTTTAAATATTTGTGAGTTACTGCAATAATATTTTATATATTTTACGTAAAATGGGGCGCAGCAAGGTATTAACTGAAGAAGGAAGAGGTAAAATTAAAGCATTCAATGAAACTGGCTAAAGCCATAGGAATATCGACAAAAAAATGATCGCAGCCAGAATGTTGTAAGTAATTTTTTAAGAAATCTGTCCGATTAGTATAAAAACATGAAAGGGCTGACGAAAAAAGCCACAATAGAAGCGGACAGAAGAGTTATTGTAAGAGCTGCCTAAAATTCGAGCGATTTTGCTGCAAAAATTAGACAAAAATTGGGTATCACAGCTATCATAGGCACTGTAAGATGTGTTATTCGACGTTCTAAACATTTAAGGAGATTAAAAATTAAAAAAAAACATCTTTTATTGCTGCTCGTAAAGAGACACGGTCTTATTTTTCACGAGAACACATGAACGATAAAAATGAGTGGTATCGTGTTGCCTTCTCAGACGAAAAAAATTTTTAACTTGGAAGGTCCGGATGGATACAACTACTATTTCCACGACCAACATAAGGAGGAACGCTACCTTAGTCGTCTCGTCTCTGTGAGGGAAGTGTAATGGTGTGGGGGGCGATTTCATATTATGGTACATTTGTGCTTCAATTCCTCACATCAAAAATGAACGCGAATAATTACAAAACAGTACTTGAAAAGGTGTTTACATATTTTTCTACTATTTTTAGACCAATTCTTTGGATATTTAAACAAAATAATGCCCCGATACCCAATGCCAGGTTTGTAAAAGTGTGGATTTAAAGCCAAAATGTCGATATGTTGATGGGGCCACTATATTCCCCTGTCTTAAATATTATAGAAAATGTATGGGGCTTGCTTTCTCGCAAAGTCTACGAGTCCGGCAGACAATACGAAACCAAATAGGCTTTCATTGGAGGAATTAAAAAAGCTTGGTCCAAAAATTTTATTATCATTAATTGAAAACCTTTATAGCTCCCTCCCAAATGGTATTCTTGAAGTTATATCGAATAAAGGAGGATATACTCCTTAATAAATCATCAAGCATTGTAAGAAATCTTAAAAAATTAAAAAAGGTTTACAAAAAAATCATTTTTTTCTTTAATTTTTTAAATTAATGATAGTAAACCTATTCAAATGACCCAAAAAATTGTGCTGAAAATCATATTCGTTTTGGGAAAAAAATTACTAAAATTCAGTTATTAATTATTGAAACAATTTTTTTTGTTGTAAACACACATAATCGAATATTTTACCATTTTAGAAAATAATATAACTAAAAACTTAATTACTTTTAGGAAAAAATTAATTTGAATGTAATGAAAATAGTAAACCTATTCAAGTGAGCGGCAGTGTATATGTATAAACATATCGTCACATTAAATGCGTTAAGAAAATCGGCTCTACAACCCTGTTTTAAGTTTACTGCCTAGCTTCTTGCAGCAACCATGTTATGTGTGTCAATTTTTATCCATGAGTACCCGGACGTAATCTGAATCGACAGACTTGAGAAGCTTGTCCATTGCAATCATTTACTCTCACAGCTTTTGCCAGAAGACTGCTAAAAGGAAGTCGCTGAAAGAAATATTTTTTCATATGTCTTTCTTTCAAGACCTCAGAGCTGGTGTTTTAACCTGAAGCACTTGTCTAGTAAGCCAACACACTAACCACAAGACTACGGCGACTACTAAAAATATCCGCTCTATTGCTTCGATTGCGCTTGTATGCGACAACAATTTAAACAGGGTTCTCAACTATATTAATCCATTAATTACACTGCAACAACTTTTTACAAATATTTTTAGAGATGCCTAAATATTTGTTAGTTTTATAGGAGAAGTTTTTATATAGGAGATACGTAAATAAATTCAAATTATTGGGCATATGATCCCTCTATCCTGTAAGGCGTTGGGATCGTCAATTCTGTACGACACTAAAAAAACTGATCCTTGTGTAGCCGTTTTAGAGAATGGCTGATTACTGAGAAGGGCTACTAATGATTTTTTAGCAAATAATTGTCCATATCGACTACAAAAGGGAAAATTTTTTAATGTCGTGTTGAAATTACTTTGACAAATATTACTTAAGAACTTATGAATGCTCAGTATATCATGAAAATTCTGTGATTTTTTTTTACTGAGAAATGAAGATACAAA
Organism: Metopia argyrocephala; assembly: GCA_963576795.1. NCBI lineage: Eukaryota > Metazoa > Arthropoda > Insecta > Diptera > Sarcophagidae > Metopia > Metopia argyrocephala. Next base: position 42,558,924 of record OY756211.1, on the reverse strand, counting down.
AATCCTTTTTATGTTGTAAAATTATTTTAAACATTTTAAGATCAATTATTTAAGGATGTATTCATGATTGTTATTTGAACACTACTTCAGCATTCGTTGTACGATTCGTGAAAGAGTTTTTAAGGCTTGTATTAAAACTAAGCCAGCCTTATGTGGATCTTTTCTGGCCGTTGTAGACAATTTATATCCAATAAAGGTTGTTAAGATAGAGTTTTTTCTTCCATTGTATTGAATATGAGCGAACGGAATGCAACACCGCAAATTATTAAATGTCCTAATTGTGGAAAAGTATTTTACGATTAAAAATGCTAGCTGGGAAGGCAAATATACATATTTATGCAGCAGAAGGTATTTTTGTGAGTATATAGTACTTTTATGCATAGATTTGGGTTTGTCGAATAAAAAAAAAACAAAACTTGAAAATTGTTGTCACTTTCATTGACCAAAACATAAAACTGTCAAACGAAAGTACAAGTGCTACTTCAGAGAGCACATGACATGCATGAAAGGCAGAAAAAAATATAACTTAAAATGTAGAAATAATAATTTAAAAAAGAAATATGTAGTAACGGCAGCATATAAGGTAAAAAATCAGCAGTCGCAATAACAACATGTTGCTTAACATTTCTTTTCATTACATTACGATGTTGTCTAAGTTAGGCAAACAAGTCAGGCGATCGGTTTTTGCATGTGTGTAAAAGTCAATTTTAGTTGAATGACCAATTTTTAAATATTTTTTTGTTATTTTTTGTTTTTTTTTTTGTTTTTTGTTTTTTTCTCTGAGTTTAGCTTTAAAGACATGTCGAGAAAATCAACGCAATGTCAACAAAATTTCATTTTCTGCCATGATTGTCTTTGGAATTTCGTTTTTAAATGAATATTTATTTCTTTTTTTTGTTTTTTTAAATTTCAAAATCCTGGTATTCACTTGCAATTTAGTGGTCATTGAAAATTTTATATATTTTTTTGTCTACTCTTGCAAATTTTCCTCTTATGGCTATATTTTTCGTTGTTTGGAATTTTTGTCTGAATTGTCAAGACTAATTGCCTTGAGTATTGTCATGTGCATTGTAAAAAGTAGAAAAAAATATTTCCTAGAAAAGTTCATTTTCTATTTCTTATACATAAATATTGTACGAGTATGTACTTTCATGTGACAACATTTTAAGATACCCATAGTAATGTTTTTCATGAAAGTATTAAATTAAATGTCAAAATTTTTCTAAAAAATGTAACAAAAAATTAAAATAAATAAATAAAATCTGTTTCACTTCTAATTTGAATGACTGACGACTGTCTCAGTTAATTAAGAAAATATTTGTTGAAAATGACCTGGTATGCTTAAACAAGATTTTCTAAAAAATTATAATTTGTTTGAGGTTTAGATTTCTACATTTAAAAAACTTAAAAAGTAAACATTTTTAAATTGCTATTAAAATTAGAGAAAAATTATAAAAAATTTTTATATTTTAAAAAAATGTTAACTGCTCATGGCCAAAGAAATAAGGCAGTTACAAAAGTTTCTTTTTTTTAATTACTTTTCAATGTGTACCAACAAACTTTGTTCTCAATTTGGTTATTATTTTTTGTGAAACATCTACGATTTTCAAATAATATTGCAAAAATCTTACCATATTCTCATTTGCCCTAATGTCGTCATAGCTCAAAAATTGTGATTTTTCAGGATACACATTTTTGGTTAGAAAAAGGTATTCCCATTTTTATTTATATTTTCAAATAACAAACATTTTCCAGAGATCTTAACGATGTTACCACACAAATGCTGTCCCAAAACTGCGATAGTACGTTGTGACAAGTAGCAGATAAACACACATGTTGATTCTCATCAAAGTTAAATTTTTTTCACAAGCGGCGAATATACAACATCATGGTGAAATTATAGAAGGTGGTGGCAGGAGAATATAAGTAATACAAAAACAAGAAGGAATTTGTTTTTTCTGCTCTTAAATGCCAAAAGCAGGTATGGTGAATAAACACATGTCAGAAGTATGTGTGTGTGTGTGTGTACTTTTAACAGCAAATATTTCTTATTTGACAGGAGCGGTACAACAAAAAAAAAAAAACTAAACAGCTGTTATATTTTTAAAATTTTTTTAAAGTGTTAAAAATAAAACCGTTAAAAGTATCGAGTAGTATTGAGTATGTATTTTGACTATAAAGTGGCGAACATTTTCGGTAGGTAGCTGTTTTCTTCCCAGTAGGTGGCGCGCTTTTACTCCTGATCATTCGTGTTTAGATGGCATGCCAAAGCAATGCCAGGGATCGGTTGATTATGGATGGACTTCTTGGAGGGAGGTCAACCTCTTGTTTTCCTTATTTAACATTTAGAAAAACCGCATTTTTTTTTTGTTATTAATAATGTTTTAACTTTTTTGGGGTTTGAACCTGGGATGTTTTAAGTTGTATGCGAGCGCTCTAACCAGTATGCCAACCACCCCCCGAGTAAGACTGTTAGGTACGAATTCAACTAAGATAACGTAATTCTATCAAAGAAATTACTTTTATATGTATTATTGTTTATTATTATTGCGCTTTAATTCCAAATACGATTTGATTCTTGGGAAGTTTTTTGCTCGAAATGATGTCCTAAATTAAGCAAAACAAATTTGGACAAAATAAAAGAATTAATTGTGTAACTGAGTGTTGAGAGTAATATATTGAAAAGGTATATATTATTTTGTATTGTTGTATGTCTAAATAGTTACTTTTAATAAAAGTTGTTTAACAAATAATACGTTGCTTAATAAATTTTAAATCTTAAAAATATATTACAGCAGCTTTTTTTCTTAAGTAATCGTTATTGCAAATCTGCAATAAAGAATTTCATTTTACATCTCCTAAAAAATTAGTTTTGCAACTAGCAAGGCTTCAAAAAGAAAATAGATTTTTCAAATAAATTTTCTGTAAACATCTTTATTATATCGCTAATAATTTTAAGTTTCTAAACAAGTTTCGTAATATCATTTTATTTTTTTTTATTTTCTTAATGGGTGTATATACACACCATGTGCCTTTGTGCGTCGAGACAAACCAATAATAATACCTGATAAAACAAATTTAGAAATTCTTAATTAGATTTTGCTTTTACTAACAGACAGGCAACATTGTTGTGCAAATTTCTTGTATAAAAAAAATCATTTATAATCCAATATTTTATTACGAGTATAGTGTTCAGTTAAACATTTTCCTTTTAAAGTTGTATCAAAGATTTGGCTTAATTGGGATCTTCACAGCTTATATACTACATATGTATAGTGAAGAAAACCTTTCGAAAGACATGTTTTTTTTCTAGAGTTGAAGATGCAATTGTTACCATAAAAAATAACAGTAAGCAGAGGCTTTAATTTAAAAGTCTCAAGTGTTTTATGATCTCTTACATGAAGATGTAATGAAATAGCGTTAATAAAGCAATGACTTGGAAAAATATTTGATTTTTCGTACTTAATAAAGAAAAATATGATGAAAAAAACATTGAAATGAAAAACGAAAGTTTATCAACAAATCATTGACAAAAGACTTGTACGAGCGTATATGCGCACACTTTGGTACTTCATTTTTTTTTTTTTTGTAATATATGAATGCGTTCGGCCTGGCGCTGTTGCTATTGCTGATGCTGATGCTGATGCACTTACTGTTGCATTAACAGCAACGTCATTCAGCCATCATTTTTATTACATTATTAACAACTTAATGTGAAAATAACTATAAAAACAAAAAGTTCATTTACCGCTGCCAATGTTAAGCAAGATTGCTGCTGATGCTGATGTTGGTTTTGCTTTTTTCTTTTAATTTTCTTTTTGTCTGTTTTTATTTGCAACAATTATTGCTACTGCAAACGCTACTTTTGCTATTACGAGTACTGTCAGTGATTGTATTGCTAATGCCATGCGAGTTGGTGTTTATAAAGCTTAAGCGGTTTTAATCATTTTTATATTTTTTCATAATTGTAAATTCATAAATTAATGAGTGACGGACAATCTGTGGTGGCTGATGTTTAATGACTTACACAAAATTAAAAGGCGGACGGACGGACGGACAGTGAGGCAAGAGCAGACATTGAAATTAAATGCTAAATTTAAGGAAATTAAAATAGCATTTAGAGCCTCTGGATCTGTTTAAATATGAAAAAGACATTAAGTAGCTGATTTTTATTGTTTCTCTAAGTGATGAAACAATCTGTTTTCTTACGAAAAAGTTGAAAATCAGCACTTGAACTCAAACTGAACAATTTTTACTCTCTATTAAAATAATAAAAAACAAAAATTGTCAAAAAGTTGCATAATATTTTAAATACTACATGCAGACATAGATTACAGCAGATTACCGATTGCAATACGTCAAAATTAAAAACACAGGTTCATACCAAGACGAATATATTGATGACATCACAGTTACGAAGCGACATAAGCACTTCTTGTGCACACACACTTTTTTTCATGGGTATAAGTAAACTGATATAGTGCTTGCTGTCAATTCGCTATATTTTATTCAACAGCAATACACGGTGCATATTATTACAATGAAATTAAGTAGTTTTGGCTCCTCCATGAGTGTTATTCATAATATACATTTTTTTGCCTTACTTATAACTTTTAATTAACATTTATGTGGTGTTATGTCGCCTACGAAGAATTATTCTCAAAAAAGGGTTTTTTACCACCTTTCTGGAATATTCATAGTATGAATTAACATTGTATTTCATATTCACCGTTGCAAAATGAATAGATTGCAGATTTTTTGTTTCAATGTTGAAGAAAAATTAGAAAATTTTATTAGAAGACGATAGCAATATATAGCGATAGTTATAGTTATATATAGCTGAAATAGGTAGCTTTAAACCTCTGAGGCTGAGGCTGAGGCTGAGCCTAGACTAACCTGTTTTGTTGCAATAGTGGTAAGATTGATCCTTAATTTGAGTGAAATTGTCAAGACACTGTCCGCTGCATTTGTTTCTGTTGGAACAACCAACACTTTTTCCTTCTTCTCAAAATATATTTTTCAAGACTAGTACATCCCTCGAATACTCTTCTCGTATAAAAAGAAAAATGGGTCCTGGAATACTGCAAAATTAAACTAACAGCTGAGTACATAGGGCTTTCGAGTACATAATTACATTTCTAAACACTATTACGAGATGGAAATTGTGCAGCATATTTAATGAAGAGCTGAACAGGTCATGAAAAAGAATTATTCTAAACATATGAATATTTGCTTTACATACCGGAGAGGTTTCCTTGACTAGTTTATCCAATAATAAATGATACATCAATATACGTTGCATTGGCACCGATAAAATATCTCTTAATTGTAATTTACCCACATTATATTCACTTTTACAGCTTTGCGGTTTTTGTTTACTGATAAAAGCAGCAAGTTGATGAAAGATGCGCTTACCAAAACATTGTAAAACTTAATTTATTAATTAATTAAATTATTTAATTTCACCAAACTTTTTGTTCTATTTTTTTACGACCTTAATTGTAAAATACAATGTACAATGTGAAATACATACATTTGTCCTAATAAAATGAAAGTAAAGTGACAAAAAGAAAAATTTCCTAAGTCAAGAGCGACTTGCCCTCACAATTCTTTAAATGAAGTTGGGACTCGTACCACACTTATATTTAATTTAATTTAATTTTAATTTAATTTTTCCTTATCAGAACCTTAAGAATATTATTCTTTTATAGCTCAAAAAGATAAAATCTATAAATTATTTAATATATATGTATGTATGACAAATGGTAATATAAATTAATTAAAAATAATATGAATATAATGTGTACATAATATCAATAATTCTTACTAAGTAAACATATAACATTATATAACAGTCAAATATTTTATTGATGATTAAATATTACGGCATAGATCTTTATAAGAAAATGTAAATCAATAAGACAATAGTTCTAAGACATATAGTCAAAAATAGCTTTCCTAAAACTGTTTTTCCTCGATAAAAGTTTTATGTAAATTGGTAAAGAATTCCACAGATTAATAGCATTGACGAAAAACAATCTACTGGTATTTAGGCAGGCATGCCTGGGCACAATCAATGTGATGCACCTAGTTGATCTTCCAAAAACTAGTTTTTCATAAAGATAGAAGGGTTTCCTCCGATAGAGCAAGTTATGCAGAAACATAATATTCCGTATTCGAAGGTAATCAACCAAATCACATCTCAGAATCTTTCTTCGCCATAATGATGTACTACTGAGCCGACTTAAATTGTACACATACCTAGTGGCATTGTTAAAAGCCACCTGTAATTTATGCATTGAATGCGAGTCCAGCTTGCTATACACCTCAGCTGAGTAGTTAATTAAAGGAAGAATCAATTGAATAACTAGCTTTCTTTTGACTTCAACTGGTGTAAAATTGGATGATATTCGCAAATTCCGAAGAACTAGATATATATTACGTACTACAATGTTAATATGGTCCGAACATCCCAGAGTCGAATTGATATAAAAACCCAGGTATTTAACTTTACCAACATACACTAAAGGCATATTGTCCAGGTATATCGTTGGAAAGTGGTTTGGATCATGTTTTATCCTGCTAACTGGTAAGACATAAGATTTCCTGGGATTAAGTGTTAAGTTATTGCCATTTGCCCATTTGACAATAGCAGCTAAATCCTCATTAAGTCTGTAGCATGTATCTTCTATCAAACCAATACGATTTGATATGTAGAGCTGAATATCATCAGCATATGCATGCATCTGCGTATATTTGCATACAGAAAATACATCATTGACAAACATACTAAAGAGCAGAGGACCTAAGACCGATCCCTGCGGAACACCAGAGGTAATATTTTTAAGGTTCGATTGCCTATTTCCCACAATTACCCTTTGAGCCCGCCCAAATAAATAATTTCTCATCAGAGTCACAGCTGTGCCCGAAAATCCAAAAAACTGTTCCAGTTTTCGACACATAATTGAGTGGTCGACCTTATCAAAGGCTTTAGAGAAGTCTAGTAGGCACATAAGTGATAGATTTCCAGCATCATATTCAGGTCTTATATCATCAATTACTTTCAGTGCTGCCGTAGTACAACTATGAGCAATACGAAATCCAGATTGAAGTGGTGACAGAAAGTTATTTGGGTCAAATAAGATGTGATCTGCTCAGCCATAAGTGATTCAAAAACTTTTGAAAGAGCCGGCAAAATACTTATTGGTCTGTAATCTTCCGGATTATTTGCAGTCGGTAGTTTCGCTACTGGTATAATCCTTGCAACTTTCCAGGATGTAGGAAACACGGATGTCGTAAAACAATGGTTAAATATATGAGTCAGTGGCCCAATAATATAAGGCAATATAAGCTTCACAAATTTAATGGCCACACCATCTTCACCTACTGCATTAGAACGAATTTTCCGGATATGTTTGATTACATCATCCTGGGACACAATAGAAAAAGAGAATCTACTACTGCAGTAAGTTTCACACTGTAGGTTACGATTATTGTGGTTTGGATGATTAACACAAAAACTATCATTAAGCTCATCTGGATCTAGTCCACAATCATTCGAGCCACGGGAGTACACACCCAAGGACTTTATGTTCTTCCACAACTGGCCTGTAGGAAGGTTAATATCAAGCTTTCGAGAATAGTATGATTTTTTTGCCTGTCGTACTGCAAGATTTGATCTATTTCTAAGTCTGTTATAGATAGCCCTGTTTGCCGATGTAGGATTTCTCTTCCAAGCATTATATGCCAAGTTGCGATTACGAATAGAATGTTTTACAACTGATGTATACCAAGGGCATGAGCAATTTTTAACATGAAAACTACGTTCAGGAACATGCCGATCATAGGCAGCCTGTAAGGTAGTAATAAAAACGCTCAGTTTTTCATCCACAGTTGAGTGATACCAACATTCATTCCAATTCAGAGCAGAAACGTCGGCAAATAACATTGAAAAATTTAACGAGCCATAATCTCTATATGTGATCAGCCGAAGATTATCATCTCTGTTGAGTCTAATATTGCATGTACAAAATTGTAAATCATGATCAGACACAAATGATATCTGATCATAGAGAAGCAATAAATGAGGATGTGAGAGCATAAGTAAGTCGAGTAGACTTGGTCTTGAATTAGAACAGAAACGTGTTGGAGTTTTATTCACAACAGTCATGCCCACAGAATTTATATGATCAAGGAGGTTACTACTTATGTCATCTTCTATCATTAAGTTTACATTAAAATCGCCGCACGTGATAAAAAAATCATACTCTATGGCGTGATCACTAAAGTCAGTAAAAAAAGGCTCTAGTGTATATGTCCTCATAGGATTATATACGCATGATACTAAGACTTTCACCATGTTATCATAGATGGCTACATTTATAAACTCTATCTCTGAGCCACATGATATGCTAACAAGTGTGGCATTAAGGTTCGTCTTGGAGTATATAGCAACACCTCCACCTCTTCTCTGTTTTCTATCATTTCTAAATAATTTGTAGCCCTTTATTCTATAATGTTCATCAGATACATCATGATAAAACCACGTTTCCGTCACACAAATAATATCGACCCCGGAGTTCTCAAATACAGATCGAACGTCATCCAATTTAATACCATTTAGACTCCTCGCATTAAAATGTACAATATTTAGCCCAGATCGCTGCTTGCATAAAGCATTCAATAGAGCAGAATGATTTCCGCCAATTCTACTACTATAATTTATCTGACTCATAATTATTCTGAGAAAAAACAGTTTTTTTGTCCACTATATTAAAAATATTAAAAGTAAAGAAAAATACAGAAAGATTTACAATATTCTTAGATGTCATAAAATTGCTAAATATTATAAAATTAGTGTTTAAAAATATATAAAAATATGCCATATTAAAACAGTAAACATTGGAAGTATTAAAAAAGTTATTAAAATTAAGATTATTAAAGTTAAGATTATTAAAATTAAAATTACTTAAGTTAAAAATACTATACATGTAATACACGTAATAGAGAAGATATTTAAGAGGAAAAGTTACTGGGCGATGCGCCATCATCATTGCGAAAAAAACTGTTAAGTTCATCAATATCTTTTATGCATATCGGAATGTCAGTGCTTAGTCGCTTAACATATACAGTACCTTTAAATGAATAAGCAGATTTCAATATTTTCCTCTTTTTCAAGCTATTAGCTTCACGGAGAATTTTATAGTTTTCATTCGTCAAATTTTCATTTATGAAAAAATTAGATTGGCGTATATTATCTGATTCAAACCCAATCAGATCTAGAGTCAGATTTTTATGTATTTTTTTATACGCTTTCACAGCTTTTAGAATGGTAGCCTTATCATTTGTAGACATTAATCGTATGATAATAGCTCCATCAAAAGAGTAGTGGTTTTTGTTTTTATTTTTATGGTCTATATTTTTATGGTCTGTAAAGCGACGAATAAAACGAACTCTCGGGGCAGGAATTTTAAGATGACTGCAAATATTGCTGAAAAGTGTGAGCAAATCCTCATTTGATCTGTAAGGAATTCCATTTATTCGTACGTCGCACGCAACAACCGAGTTAGCATGTTTTGATGATTGCATTTTCAATTTTTTTATTTCATCTTTTACATTTGACAGTCCATCGGCTACTGCCTCCAATTTTACTACCTTTTCCGTAAGGCTATTCAACTCCACCCTCATCTTATTACGCATACCTTCAATTTCTTTTAAAAGTCTATCCTCAGCTTCTTTAACAGTTGCCTTAATGTCTTCGGCTAATTTGTTTTCACCCTTTTTTAACAGAAGACCAAATTCTTGAAATTGTTGGTTTATACTTTTGTTTAACTTAGAGATTTTTAGGTCCATTGCTTGCCAAATCTGTGATATTGATTCATTAGAGAATGTTAAGGTAGCTTCCGAACAACTTAACTCCTCATCAAACATATTTCTTTTTGTATTTTTACGAGTATTCATCAGCTTCTCCGGAGGTGCTCTAGCGGATGAATAATATTTGAACATAGGGCATTCAAACAATTGTTTGAGTGACTGTATATGTTTAAGATATGGGCTAATTTTATATGAAATTTGTAAGTGATAACAATAGTAAGTTTTTTTAAGTGATCAACAAATGCAAAACGAAAATATATTACAAATATCAGCTGTTTATCATGCAATGTTTATTTGCAATGCAAAACGACACGTACAAATTGGGCGGAATTGGACAAGTGAGTGTGATACTTCCAACTAAATATTAAAATTTGAGTATCTGGAGAATGGTTAAAGGTAAAGATTCAGAATTTGGTGTGGATAACTTCAGAATTAATAAAAATCTTCACTTAGAAAGGGAACGAAGTAGACAAGTGGGCGTGATACCTCCCATACAAACTAAATATTTATAGTATTAGTGTATGTTGAGCACGGTTAAAGTTTATTAGAATCATCTTTCTGGCTAACTTTACAAAACTGATCAATTTTTCATTCATTACCATTTTAGTCGAAAAGGAAACCTACAAATATTGGCATATTAGGAAAATGGTAACATTTTTTTTACCCCACTGTGTAATTGTTTTTAGAAACGAAAAAAAAAAGAAAATGATGACGAAACATGAGTTTTATATTTTGACAGCATTTTGTATAAAATTTTAAACAGTGTAAAACGCTTTGTACAATTCTTAAGACACTGTATCTAAGACTACAATCATATTAGACAAGTATTTGAGAAAAATGCGTAACAATTATTCTTTTTATAAGACATATTTCATACAAAGTGCTTCCTATGAATTGATTTAAAACTAAATAATTATAAGAAATAAATACATATGTATTTGGATGTATAATCAGGACAATTACAGCAAATAATGGTCAAATAATTGTATAATATCTTGTTTAGAAGTTGTATGAAAATCTAAACGACATTCGTGTGACAAAAATTTGCAAAAAGAAAAAAAAAATTAAATAAAAATGTATAAAAAAATCGCACGAGTGCGAGAGAATACCCCTAGTAATGTATAACGTTTACTCTGGATTTTCTCTTTTTTCCCAGAATTTATCCAAAGAAATTGTTCGTCATTTGCTGCTTTGCTTTCCTTTGCAACTATTGTAGTTGCTGTTGGCAGTTACAGCAGCAATTGTTGTTTATTTATTACGAGTGGCGTTATCAGATTTTAAATACTTTCATTACTTAATGTGTTATACAGTTACTTAAAATTGCTCAATTGTACTAATGAAGCTTTAAAAAATAATAAACATGAAAGAAAATTGTTCATTCAACTGCCCTTATCAGAAAACTACAATCAGGAAAAGACATACAAAATGTTATTTTCATTATGTGGATGTATGTACGAGTATATTTTGAGAGGATTTCAAGCATTAATTGTATTTTTCCTTTAACTTCAATATATAAACAGATAGACAAAAAGACAAAATAACATGCAGATAGACAGCCTATTTACACTTTAAAATAACATCAGTAACAAAAAGAGTGATATATGTATGTATGTATGTATGTATGTATGTATGTATGTATGTATGTATGTATGTATGTATGTATGTATGTATGTATGTATGTATGTATGTATGTATGTATGTATGTACGAGTTAATACAAAAACATAAAAAAGTGTTTTCGTATCATCACATATGACTTTTTTCTTATTCTGTTGAAATCTTTTTGCATAAAAAGGAAAAAAATATATATATTTTTGTCATTGTCATGTCTTTTTTTAATAACATTTTGTTTTGTTGCTTGTACTTGTATCTTATTTTAAAGCACATTCTGTTTACACGTTACTTTTATGGTATTTTAAATGCCGCCATAACTGTTGCATATCACTGCAATTTCTTTAGCATTTTCTACCATTTTTTCTTTAATAATCTTTACATGCAATTCACATGTAGGTTTTCATATACGATTTTATAGTTTACACTTCAATGTTTCTGAGATTTTTTGAAGTAAAAAGCGTTGCAATTGTTGCTGTTGTTTTGTTACTTAAATTAAATACGCCTACAATTCTATTTATTTGCCATAAATAGTGGCATTTGCATGAATATTTTATTAAATTGCATTCAGTGTGTGAGTGTGTGTTTAAGTTTTTTTTTAAGGTGCAGCAGCAATTTTACGTAGAAAATTAAGAAAAGTTGTTTAGGTTTGTTACCGTCATCTCCGAATTGTGCCACCAGTACAAATTGTTGTAAAAGAAAATTATGTATAATTGTATGCCACAATATTGCCAGCAATATAAAAAAAAATTATGTAAAGTTGTTCAGTTTTGTAACTGTAGCACGTTGCTTTAATTTTTAAAAAAATTTATATATTATAGTGCACATACATATGTATGTTCAGACATATGTATGCATGTTTGTATGTTTTCAAACAAAAATCAACAAAATTGAAGTGAAATCAAACGTTTAACCTATTTTATTGATAAGACATGTACGAGTATACATAATAAAAGTATTTTATAAGAGAATAGAAAAAATATAGCAAATCAAATATGCTAACATTGAAATCAATAATTTTAATAAAAATAGTTTTATTTAAAAAAGTGTAACGTAGTTTGTAAACATTTTAGAAAATAATTAAAAAGAAATAAAAAAATAATTTACTTATATGTTCTTTAAAAAACCTTTGGCATGTTACCATCATGTTGCAATTAAGAGATACTCTTTAAGCAGATACCACAAGTTTTAAGCAGTAATATGTAACGCGTAGTGGCCGTGGTCTAGTGGTTAGTATGTTGGCTTACTAAGACAAGAACTCCGGGTTCATACCCCGGCTCTGACATCTTGAAAAAAAATGAAATATTTCTTCCGGCGACTACCTCTCAGCAGTCTTCTGGCAAAAGTTCTGACAGTAACTGACTGCCATTAACAAGCTTTTTAAGTCTGTCGTTCGGAGTCGACTTTAAACTGTCCCTACGGGAAATTCTGAAGCAATTAGTCTAAACGTACTTGTCCCAAGACTTGTGAAAATATAACTAGTACCAAAACTTAATGATTATGACCGGTGAAAAGTGAATATGTCTTTAACTGGTTTCAGAGGTTTAGAAACAACCAATTTATCATAGCATTTTTAGTCCTATGATATGTCGTAAAGAACCACCATTAGGACAAGTATCATTGTAAATGATCTAGTTAGTTTAGGTTAGTTCTGAGTCCTATCGAAAAGTTCCAAATGGTGCCAATTGGACCCTTCCTATGACATCGACGTGTAAAAGTGACAGGTCCCCTTCATATAAAGTGTTAGAACTCGAACCGGTCTCTGTCACTTAGGAATCGGTTATGTGACTAGTTTGGTGTTAGTTCCTTTCCCTATAGGGGTAGGTCCCCGCGCTGAGAGAAGCTAGGCTATAACCCCCTAACAGGGTTGTGAACGCCAATTATGTTTGTATGTATGCATTTAATGGTTGTAGGGTTAAACTCTAGGATTAATACCATTCTTCAAATGAATTTACTTGAATAATTTATAAATTAATTTTTAATTCCTTTGGCACCATCTTACAATAATTTTCTTTTATATCTTGTTAAAAGACTTTTTTATTTTAAATTATGTTTTTATACTATTTGTCAACTAATCTCTACAATAATATTTATTAATAATTTATGTAAGCTTTTAACGCAATTTTGTTCAAATTTATCACCCACTATAATACTAAACGTACATACATCGCGAATTAAAGTGGACACTTGGGCAACATGGGCCAAATAAAGCATTAAACAAAACCACAACAACAGCACAATTTAAAGATACACGCACATTGCCGTTATTGTGATTGCAAAGATTTCGGACAAAAAGAGGAAAATCGGCTTAAACAGGGTATTACGAGTGCATAAATATGACACCAAATGACAAAACTACTATAATAACAACGTTTTCATATTTTATTTCTACTTATTTTTTTCCTTTTTTCAACTGAGACACAACAGGAGTATGTATATGCATGCCGGGAGAGAAGTAAAAGAAAAAACACACCACACATGTTATTGGCAGTTTTCAGTGAAAAAACAGAAAAATCAAATCAAAACTACGAGTATATTGGAAAAAGTATGAAATTATTTAACAGAAATGAAAAATATAGAAAAAATTAAACGAAAAAATATTATTACAAGTTGAAATTTTATGAGCGCATTACCCTCATATGCGTAAGAGTTTTATAGCAATCCTACACTCAAAAAATAAATACAAAAACAGTAATAATTTTAGTTTGCGTTTCGTCTAATGCAGTATGTACAATGGAATTTACTAATATACCAATTTAAAAATTTTTATATCCGATGAACTACAATATGACGGTGATGTGAATTCTGAGACATGGCGCATTAACAATTTTTAGGCGTTTAAAAAGGGGACAAGTTGTTAATATGCTTACTATTGAATCTGTTTTTAAATAAAAATAAGAAAAAAAATAAGTTCTCAAATAAAGTGTAAGGAAAAAGACGGTAATTAGGAAAAATTTAAAAAAGAAAAATTATTATTTTTACATGGGTTTGTCGAAAGAAACATATAATCGGAAACAGAATCGAAATCATTTGTTTGTAGTAAGTAAACAAATTATTCGAAATGAAATAATTTTTAATATTATAATTCACAGTTGCGCTGGTCTTATACATATTCCTTAACTGGTGTTAATTCACATAATACCAGTATTAGAATCTTAAGGCAATTAAAATTATACAAAAAATATAATACAGATCCAATATATATTGGAATTTAAAATTCGAAAAATGTATAATAAATAAAAAAGCATTTAAAATTTGTATGCGAATATTTGTTGTAACCGAAAATATATAATGCCAATGAAACTTTCGTAATATACTCGTATGTTGTAGCCGCCGAAGTCTAGTGATTAGTGTGTTGCCTTACTAAGACAAGAGCTCCGGCTCCGAAACCCTGCTCTGGCATCATAAACAAGAAATATGAAATAATATTTCTTTCAGTGACTACCTCTTAGCAGTCTCCTGGCAAAAGCTTTAAGAGTAACTGATTGCCATCAACAAGCTCTCGTTCGGAGTAGAATGTACACTGCACATAGGTCTCAGTGCTCATATATAAAAATTGACAGCCACAACAAGGGGCTGTAAGAAGCTAGGCCGTAACCCTATCATAGTTCGATATATGAAAAAAGAACAGAAAGGCAACCAATCTGAAGTAAAAAGCAACTACTATACTTCCAATTATATACTAGTTATTTTGTCTACAGAGAAAGTAAAGATTTTACAGTAATACTGCAATTTTTAGAATAATTCTGAATCTCTAATTTGTTCTGACTAAGTTGTTTTAAACTTGTTTTGTTTATACTTAATTTAACTAACACTTAATTTCTGAGTGTTTTTAAGCTGTAAACTGCTAACTGTGAACACAAAAAAAAAAACATTATTATAAAACTTTTAATACGATCATGTTTATATTTTTATAAATAACTTACAAAAAAAAAAGGTGAAATACCAACAGAAAAATAATGGGTGTCATCACCTTTTTCTATAAATATCGGTAAGCTTTAATTGCATTTTAGTGTTTAAGAGAAAGAAAACGTGAAAAATGGCTAAACTATTGGGTCAAAAAATAAAAATCATATTGAATTGATTTTAAAATTTTCTGTTTGAAATAAAACAAAAAATGTTTTTACTTTCCAGGAAAAATTTTACAAACATCTCTTTGTATTTTTAGCATAATTTTGAAGTTAAACTGAATATTAAAAAAAATGGAAAAACTTTTCTGCCTTTATTAGTAGCTCTTCTTTTGCCAATTTTTAAAAGGAAAATTAAAACCGGCCCACATTAAAAACTTTAAAAAACTATTAATGTATAGTATATGTATAGTATATGTATATTAAAATTAAATGTTTTTATTATAACAAATTGAATGTTATACGCTTTCTGTTTAATTTATTTATATATACGAGTATATATGTATGGTATATTCCTTTTATTTCCAATTACCACATGTGAAATTTAAAAAAAATTACTATTATTTTTGAATATGCCTTTTTATTTTTCTATAAAATCATTAATTTTTATTTAGTCAGACGTGACCATATTAAAACAAAAGTTTAACTTTTAATTTGAAAAAAATTTAAACCCATTCATTAAATGATTAAATCCAGTTGAAATAAACAATCTCACATCATGTTTGTTTTATTATTTTATGGATAATTCATAAATTTTTATTAAAGGAAATTTTTCAATTATATTTAACTTTTTATCCAAAAGTCACTGGCCTCTGAAATATTTCAAATTTGCAGCAGATACTTTGCAAAAGACAATTCTTATAACCTGCTAAGAGACATTTGGTTATTTAAATGAAATTTTCACAGAGACATTGTTTTGTTATTAATGGAAGCACTAAAACAAAAATTCAAATTCTCAAGAAAATTGAACACATGTTTTGTTTTAGCACAATTACAATACATGTAAAAGTTTATGTCATTGAAAATATCTGTGATATCGTATGTTGGCAGGCGGTAGCAGAGACATGTATAATATCTTTGAAAGACACATATGGTACACAGAAATAAAATTCTAAACAATTTTTATTAGCGTTTGAAAAACGAAAATGCATTATAAAACAAGTGCAAGAAACTTATTTTTCTCATCACTGTCCGCCCATATGTGTACAGTTTTAGAAAATATAAAATAAAGAGTTTCACAAAACAGTTTGCAGTGCCATTAAAAAGGCGCCAATATTTAAACAATCAAATAGTTTCCATTAAATAGAGACTAAACACTTTAAAGAAAAAAAATTTGTAATAGAATTTATGTGTAGCAAATGACAACAGTAATTAAATTACATAGCAATTCAAGATAGATAGAATAAATAAGCAAGCATACAGTGTGACACAAAAAACTTACTACCGAAAGAAAGCTTTATATCATACGAGTATTTCTGTGCAAACAATAAATTTGATTAGTTTTTTTCTTAGTTATTAACGAATATTCAATTAAGAGCAGACGTGCAATAGTTACAATGGAACAAAAACTTACATTCACAGTTTAGTTTCGTAATACTATGTGCTAATTAACAACTCAGCTTACGACAATGACGAAACGGACTTATAAATGATTTTTCTTACACTGCATTCAAAAACTATTGCAATTATCGCTGTCGACATCGAAGTTAATTCAACATGAGATAACTCTTAAATGTTTTTCATTAACGGAGACGTGGGTAGGGTATTCAAATCCATTGGTGGATTGTGGCATTAGTTTCGGTATTCTACCGGCACTACGAAAGGAGGTGCTTTTATGAAATTAAAATTGATTATTATAAACTGGCATTCTTACGTAATGCCAGCACACCTTTTTGCAGTGGATTGTCTAACGAATTGCAAAATACATCACATAGAAAACTCACTTTTTAGCTGCATAGTTCTGTGAGTTTAGAATTACAATTGAGCAGCGTCAAATCCACTGTCCACAAACACTACACGTTTTTGCCTTCCTCTGATAACCTGTTTAACTACCCCTAGCACAATGCACCGTATATGTAAGGATCATTCGTAATATGTAAAATTCATCTGGATCAGTACGATGCCACAACAGCGTAACTTAGTAGTGTGTTACAGGAGTACAGTCATCTCCGTGTAAAGTTGATGATATCAGTCTTGGCCATAATCAATAATATTAAAAACGTATTAGCTAGAGCTGGCAAACAATCGATAGTACTATCGATAGTTCTATTTTTGTTAGACTATCGAAGTTATTTTTTTGATAGCGGTACTATCGTTAAATAATGCAGACTTATGGATATTTCTCTAGCTAAAAAACCATCAACGCTTCAACAATTGCAACAGGCCAGATTTTTTCAAGTTGCAATAACTTAACTCGCACTGTACATATTTTTAATTGCATCTCCTTATAGAAACAAGCAAGAAAAATCGTGATAAAGAAAGCAAAAATACTGAGGTTGATACTGAAGCTATACAGTTGACAAAAATCGCAGAGGTAATTCGGAAGTTTGGAAATTTTTTCTAAAAGCAAAAGATAAAGAAAATGCACACTGTCGGCTGTGTTCGAAAATTTACAATACTGGAGGCAACAGATCGAACCTATTTGACAAACTAAAACGTGCTCATCCATCTCATAACCAACTGTCGAAACAATCAAACACAATCCAATATTTTGCCAAAGAGTCTAAAACATATAAAAGGGATTCCGAATGGAAAAAACTACTACATACTGGTTTAACGATTTTGGTAGACAATGATTTACAGCCATTCAGTATAGAAAAGGATACATGTTTCTGAGATTTTATTAAATGCTTAAATCCCCGCTACATGTTCAAGAAACACTCTGAAAAATGTTATGATGGTAAATTTGTTCAATACAACCAATAAAAAGAAGTGCAAATCTAAGCTATTACAACAGGCTTGTGGACTTCAAGCGAAAAGGATGGCTAACTTACCGTAACGTGTCACTTTATATGAAACAAGTTTTGTCTATGTGCTAAGAAGAACGTGAAATTTAATTAAAATTTCTAAAAGAATTCGATACTATCGATAATATCGATAGTTTTTGAACCAACTATCGAAAACATCGAACGGCGCGACTATCGATAGTTTGCCAGCTCTAGCATTAGCTAAGACAAAACAGAAGTTAAAAATATACTTGAAAAATACGTTATTGGTCTTGTATTACATAATGGTGTAGGATATGACAACTTAATTTCTTAAATTCCTGCAGTACGCTCAGCATTTTGAATTATTCTAAAAAATCGTATTTCCATAGCGTATTCACGAGAGCCTATTTATATTTAACTTTTGGATATTTATGCCGTTTATTTATGTGGTTTTGGTAGAAACTAAAATAGTGGATTTTAAGAGCGTCTATACAAGTATTATGTCAATTATTCCAATCTATCTTCTATATAAATAAAAATCGATATTGTTGTTGGTCATCGCATCAGTTAAGAACGGCTGGACCGATTTTGATGATTTTTTTCTTTCTAATTATCGACGAGATCCAACTAAGGTTTTTACGGAAAGAAAGTTTTGCTTCGCCCGATTTTTCGCCCACTTTTTTTGATATACCTAAAATCAGAAAACGGTTCCATCGATTTCACTAATTTTTCTTTCAAATGCTTGTATAAATCCATTTTAAGTTTTCGTTGAGAGAAACATTTGCCACGCCCACTTTTTTCTATTTATCTCTAAATACTGTTGTTTGTACATCTTCAGAACGGTTAATGCTAAAGTTTCGGAATTGGGTCAGAAAGTGGGTGAAATTGGACAAGTGGGGGTGACACCTCTCATACAAGTTAAAAATTGATTTCTTTATACATATGTACGCATCTTTAGAAGTGTTGAAGCTAAACTTTCTGAATTTGGTGTGATCGATTTCGTAGCCATTGAAAATTATCAGTAGAAAAAAGGGTGAACAAGTAGACGTAGTATCTTCCAGACAAACTAACTATTCAGTTCAGTATATCTTGAAATCAGTAACAGTTTTTGAATTTGGTCTGAACTACTCCGTAGTCACTTAAAACCATCAGTCGAAAAATATGGACAAATGATAGTTGTAGATGTAGCGAAAGCACGCCGGGTTTAAGCTAGTAGATGTGTTTCAAGAACATTAAAACAATTGGCAATTGTTTTTTTTTTTTCTAATATAACATGAAATTTAAAAAACTATTACATTCCATTTCATAAATCATAAATATGAGAGGTTTTATATTTTTATGTACTTAAGGTTTTTTATAAATTGCTGATTGGCATAATAATCATAAAATATTTCGACCTGAAGTTCATAAATTGTTTAAAAAACGTATAAATTGTATTTCAAAAGCACTTTAAAATATTAATTACTATGTATGTAGGTATATGCGTCATAGTTAAATGACTGACAAGTGCGCTTACCTTAACACGTTCAAGATATTCCTGCAACTTAAAATATGGATCATCATCTTCATCGCCAACGTCCAGTGGTAAATTAGACAAATTGAGCGCCAAGTCCAAATTATCCAAAGCAGACAATTCGCTGCGACTGCTATCATGAGCAAGTTTTGTTGGTGTTGTTGGTAATGTTGAGACGTTGCTTTTGTTGCTATTGCTGCTTTTATCAAATGATGTGTCATTTGAGTGTTTAGAAGTAGACGTCATCGTTGCAGACGATGATTTTGATGGTGATGATGGTTGTTTTGCAGCTGTTTTAGACAAGATGACATTACTTAAGATATTTTGAGTTTTATCAAGTGTCATGGTATTTGTTGTTGTTGCCCCTAATGCAGCCACTTCAGATGTTGTTGTCTCTGTGGTGCTTCCGTATTTATCATTGGCAGCAGCATTATGATTTGTTTGACTTTGACTACAACGTGGTATCGTTGCCGCAGAACCGGGTTTTGAGGATTTTAGCGATGACAACGATGGCGATGAGGATGTTGTTGTTGTTGTCGTTGTTATGGTTGACGATGCTGGTGTGGCTGTTAATAGTGATTTGTGGTTTAAATTGCTATTTGCGTCAGTTTTTAATACAGCTGAGGTTTGACTGCCATCAATTTCATCGCTTATTAATGAAGATTTTCCATTTGCAGCATCAGCTAATTTTTGACACATGTTGCTAGAATTGTTGATAATTATGTGATGTTTTTGTTGTTGTTGTTGTTGCTCTTCTTCTCCTTCTTGCTGCTGTAGCTGTGACTCTGACTGAGTTTGTTGACATGTCATGTTTTGTGTTATTAATTTCATAGGTTTATTGCACTGGTTTTTGTGTTTAATAAAATTGTCATGTTGTTTTTGTATTTGTTCTGCAAAAAATAGAAATAATAAGTGGAAAAATAAAATCAATTTTTTTTTAACTTGAAGTGGTTTTTCTTATTTTCTTTAATGCCATTTTATTTATCTAATAAACATGTCAGTTAATAATTTAAGTTTTTTTTTTTTCTTTTAAGTTTAGTTTTTGTGTGAATGTGTTTTTTTTTTACTTCAAATATAATATTTTATAATCACGTTTTTGCGCTTTTCATTTACAATTGTCGCAATTACTAAACTATTGTTGGAGCAATAATCTGTATGTTCAAAAATATACTTATTCTTAACCCCTTGGTGACTTGAATAAAAATATTATATGTAAAATATAATATTCGCAATGTTAGTGCGAATCAAATACCGCTCATATAAGTTAGCAATTGAAAATATCAATGGGTGCATACGTTTTTTCACAATTAGAACAATAATTATTTAAAATTTTAACAATCAAATATGTTTTTATGTGCTTCTATACTTATTTATGTATGTTTGTATTATTTATCCTCTACTTTGGATAATCACCTTCTCCGTAAGGATTCCACTCAGCTAGCGGAGAGCAATAGCTCTCTGGCAGAGTCCAAAGAAATGGATCAAGGAGAACATCTAATTTAGTTATTTAGTGGTGAATCTATAACACTGGCCATTGAATTATCAATCAAGAGCAACCGATTTTCTTGCGGTTCGCATTTCAAAGTATTATGTTTAAATCAAAGGTCCATACCCTCTTTCCCCATTCCCCCCATATTTTCCAAGACCAGCACAATGAACTGCATTAGTAGGGGTCATCCCCTGAGTACTGGCCTTAATAATAAAAAAAAAATACTTTAACAAAACACTTTGCTATCATTTAAAGGTTTAATACTTAGCTCGTTATGTGTCTAATTTTTTATTTTCAATAATACTGTCATACACTGCGTGACTCTAATATTTTTCTTTTTGTTGGCTTTGTAATTTCTATCTAACCATGACTTGGCTCTGGTTTTTCTTTCTTCTTCGCTCCTTTTATTAAATACACCAATCTATTTCTTTCTCTTTCTTTCTCTAATGCACTGGTATTATATTTCTGAACTGTCGCAGTTAGTGTTGCTCCATGTTTTAAACGGTGTTACATTTGCATTTAAATATGTTCATGAATGTCTTGAAAATTATTGTTTATTCGCCTGTATTTCATGCAACAGTTGTTTAAGCTTTTGTTGTTTGCTGTTGTTGTTAAATAGGTGTTTTTTTTTTTTTTTTTGTTTTTGCATTGTTTGAAATACTATAGACATTTTAATAATTTTTCTACGAGAAAAGCAAAAATATTATTTTAATAATAATTTAGATTCATTAGTAACACTTTGTGACAATCAGTTTGTAGCCGTTTAAAATTGTTATAACAAAAAGCTTTAGTAAACACACACATGCATATACATATGTATATGGGAATTAATATTGCTGCCAACCTAATAGTGTAATATTTTATTTTATTCAAATGCTTTCGCTATGAAATTTGTAGAAAAAATTTAATGTTGATGTAAAAACGTCGTAATATGAAGTCAATGTTAGTGTTAATTATTACTTCATTTAAAATACTTCATTGCAATGAAAAGTGTATTAAATTTCAAATAAGAGTTTATTTAGACATACTTAAGTGCGTTAACACTTTCTTCATCATGAGCATGCATCATGTTGCTAATGATTATAAGCATGCGTTTATGAAGGTTAAAATAGAAATAAATTATACCAAAATATTATTCATTTTCTTACTAAAAATCATTCTTAATGAAGTATGCATATGGGTTTTAAGAAATAGAGACGTGAAGTAGAGACGTGACAAATTTATTATGGAAAAAATTAGGTAATCGTTAAAAAATTTTATCAAAATCAATCATCGATTACTACAATGAAAAAGTTACGTGAAATTTTTGGGAAAAACAACTTGCCAACAAAACGCACTATTTATCGTCTAGTGAATGATTTCTATGAAAGAATGACTGTAGCTGGTAGGCCCAGGCTTGGGCAATTTGGGCTGAAAATGAAACTGCTGTTCAAGAAAGTGTTCAAAACAATCCATCAACCTCAATTCGACGCCGTGCTTAAGAGCTTGGTCTTCAAAGAACAACTATGGGCACAATTTGCAGTTTTGTAGAAAGAAGAAGCCATAAATTGTATCCCAAAAAACGCTTAGTTATCTTTAAAATAATGAAGTAAAGTCAAATGTAAATTTTAGTACAAAATATTGAAAATTGTTTACGCACTTCTATAGTGTTTGTCCGTAAGATAATTTTTTTTGATCTGATTTAAATAGTGACTTTTTTTAAATATAGACTTTTCTGCGTATTTAAAAAAAATTATAAAGTTGGCTCATATGGTTTCAAAGATATGATAGAATGAAATTTGTTCTATAATGTTCCGTGATTGTAAACTTCCTTGGAAGAAAAAAAAGGTTGCTTGGTCGTGCTAGGTTCTCCCGCTATAATAAAATAAATTTTGGGTTCTATGGGCGATTTTATGAAAAAATCATAAGGAGTGACCAGGCACATTTTCATTTGAAAGGACATATGAATAAACGGAATAGTCGGTTCTAAGTAATAGAAAACACTCAACTTATTCAACAGTCACCTTTGCATCCATTAAAAGTGACAGTCTGGTGTGCAATTTTGTCAAGAACAATCACTGGACCTTACCTCTTTTCTACTGACAACGGGGTAACGGTAACTCTCAATGGTGGGGGGATATCGTGATATGATTGAAAACTTTTTAACCTCACAACTGCATGCTTTGGGCTTGACTGACATGATGTTGACTCAACTCAAACAAAATATTTCTGATGAAATTAATGAAATACAGCGTAAAACGTGTGAGAATGTTATGAAAAATGTGCTCAAAAGAGCTCGTATTTGTGAGGCTAACAAAGGCAGACATTTATCTGATATTGTATTTCATACATAATTGCTGACATTAAATAAAACATTTATCAATATCACATCCATTCCCTTTCATTTAATAAAAAAATTATAAACGAACAAAATAGTAAATCTTCCCGGCGAACACCCTTTATAAAAATTAGTTAAAATACAATTAGAAATATTATTTTCCAACGCAAAACGTTGATGGTATAATTTTGATTCACACCTAGACTACATGAGTAGGATTTTTTTCGCACGGAATTCTAGTAAAATTGTTACAATATTACTTATAAAATATATTCGAAAATATTTTGAAAATAATTTAGAAATATACGTTTCTTACAAGAAATGTTTATAAAAAAAAAAATAAAAAAAAAAATGTTGATATAACTTAATAAATTCATTGAACTAAAGAAAACAACTCTGAAATAATTTGCTAAACTTTAATAACTCTAATTCTAATATCTGAGAATTTTTTTTAACTAAAAGAGTAGAATAAAACTAATAAAATAATAATTTTTATAAAATTTACGATTTTCACAGGCTACGTTATACAGAAACAGTCATAAATCTTAAAAAAAAAATAAATATTTTCGTAAAAAAAGTAAAATTTCGACCGCAGTTATTTTAAATTCATTCGAATTAAAAAAAAATAAAAACATTTAGCAGATTTTTTGGTCGTTTGTGTGCTTTTATTTTATTTTTTCTGGAATAAAAATCAAAGTGATTTATTACATACATAACTGATGTGAAAATAAAAAAGAGCCCCAGTAAAAGGTCACACTGACCCATAATCGGCAATAAAAACTAAAAAATGAGGGAAATAAATAAAGAAGAAGAAAAAAAAAGGAAAAAAAATTCTATAATGGTTTGTGAGTTGAGAAATCCATTTCGTTTTATTCTTATATGTTTTTACAATTAACATACAAAGCTTTTTTTAGTTCAGTTTTAAAAAAAATTAAAAAAAAAATTTAGTTTCATGAATGAAATTTCGCTTTAACTGGCAACTTAATTCAAGCTTTTAATATACCCAGTTGGCTATATCTTATAGATAGACAATACAGTGTCCTGCACAACGCCTACACGAGAGCCAGAATAATTCGTCAACGATATTTTCAAACAAAGACCGCAAAAATCGTGGACAACTGGATGAGCGATAATGTCACTGAGGTTGTGTCTACCGCACGTTATATGAGCTATGCAATCGTGTTATCAATGTTCTGTTTATCATTTATCAAAAACCTCCGCGTTAATTTCTTGCAGTAATCCTTGACGACAATGTCATGCACGACAATTGTGCCAACTGGGCATATGTATGTATGTAATATGTGTAGTTACTAAAAACTGTATATGCACACAATAGCGGTAATCACTATTCGTTGCAAACGCACTTGCAAGCCTTGCAGAAAAAACAATCAGAACATACAATATGACTATATTTTGTTATTGTTTTACATGGTTTGGTACGTTTGTAGCACTTGCAAGGGTGTTTGCAACGAAGAGTGATTACCGCTAATATTATTATTTACAAAAATTTATATACATAGTAGTGTAAACAATCATATGAAGTTTATAAAAAATTTTATTGTTCATGCGTGCGACCGATGAGGATCAAATGATAAAATAATGGAGACAGACAAACAGACAGACAAAACAAGATTGCACACACAATTTAGCTTAAAATACAACGAGTTCATATTGTATTCAATGAATTTTTTTATTTTAATTTTAACTTTTTCTTAAATTTATTTTATTTGGATTTGTATTTTACGGTTGCTCGTTACACAATTTCAATGTTGAGATCGTAAATCACGCGACCTAAACAAGTCGCTCACAGCGTTTGTTCTTTTTTTTTTTTTTGGTATAGAATATTTAATCAAGCATATTTTTTTAACGCAAGCATAAGAAGAAAAATAATCTAAAATTCACAAAAAAGAAAGAAAAAAAAAAAAAAAATGAAATTTGAGGCCAACTGAACAATGTAATCAGTTAGCATCAAGAGTGTTTGGACACTATTGCAACAGTTACAAGCGTTGCCACACTAGAAATATAACTTTTACCTAAAATGTTAAAAAAAATCTACCTAAAGCGTTCAAAGGCTACCAAAAATCAATAAATATACGAGTATATATAAAAATGAACTTTTCAGTGCTTAAATTTCTTTTCATAATAAAACATATACGAGTATAAGAAAGTATGTACAGTACAACTTCGACAATCCGGACATGCGCTAGTTCGGACACTCCAATAATTCGGACGCTTCTACATTTCGGACAAGTTAAAATTTTTACCTCTACAATCCGGACAAATTTTTTTTATGCAAGAACAAAAATTAAATCCCGAGGTTTCCCGTGTTTAACTCTCATGTTTTGTTATTCATACTTCGATTTACATTTTGCACTATCATTACTTCAGTTTCGGTTCATTCTTTCGCAAGCGTGTTTGTCTAATTTCATACCAAGGGCCATGTCTTTAAATAATAAACGCAAACATAAAACACTAACTTTAAAGGAAAAGTGTGATATTTTACAAAGTCTTGATGAGGAAAAAACTATTAGGCAGGTTGCCGAAAAATTCCATGTTCCTAAATCAACGATTTGCGACATTAAAAAAAATAAGGAGAAGATAAAACAATTTATTTCGAATATCTATAATGGCCCCGGTAACATTTTAACCACAATCATGTAAGAAACCATTTTCATTATGTAAGAAACCATTTTTTTTTTTAGGAAATCGAAAAGTTATGAAAAAGGCAGAAATTCCAGAGTTAGAGGAAGCGCTTTACACATGGTTTTTGCAGCAAACAAACAATCATATCCCGGTTTCATCAGAAATTGTAAAAGCAAAGGCCAAATTCTTTTATGAAAAGATGACGGGGAAGGACGATTTTTCAGCGAGCTCAGGCTGGTTAGATAAATTTAAGTTACGGCATGGTATTCGTTATCTAAAAATTTGTGGTGAAAAAGTTTCCAGCGATGAAAGCGCCGTAGAGCCTTTTAAAAAAAATTTGCCGACATTGTTGCTGAGATGGATTTCAGTGAAGAGCAAGTTTATAATGCAGACGAATCTGCTGCTTTCTGGAGAGTGTTGCCTGGTAAAACATGGGTACATACAAAGGAAAAATCAGCCCCAGGGAGAAAAATTTCCAAAGATCGTGTGACATTTATGCCATGCTCAAATGCTGCAGGAACACATAAACTGCCTCTTTTGGTCATTTGCAAATCTGCTAATCCAAGAGCCTTTAAAGGCTATAAGATTCCAGTGGTATATAAAGGAACTAATAAAGGATGGATGTCAACGTCCCTTTTCTTCGACTGGTTCAAAAACCATTTTATTCCAGAAGTAAAAGGGTTTCTAACACAGGTTAACAGACCACTCAAAGCATTATTGATACTAGATAATGCTCCATCACATCCTAAAACGGATGAAATTAATTTTGACCCAAATTTCAAAGTTCTTTTTTTACCACCAAATTGTACGGCAATATTACAGCCTATGGATCAAAATCTAATACAAAATATAAAGGTTACTTACAGAAAACAATTACTGCGCCATATTTGATCAGAAAATGATGATGATGGTGTCGACGTTGTTAAAGTTTTAAAAATGTTTAACCTTAAAGATGCTGTTTATTTTTTGGACTTAGCATGGCAAAGCATTAGTAAAAAAAATATTCAGAAAAGCTGGTCTGGATTGTGGCCAAGAACCGCTTCAGGTTCTGCGTCATGAACTGCAGTCTGATAGCATGTATGATGACATAAAATCCATCCAAAATATGATTGGAGCTATGAATTTCTGTAGTAATGATATAGTAACTGAAGAAGATATCAATGATTGGGCAACTGGTGCAAATGAATTTTCATTGGATTTTTCCGATGAAGAAATAATACAACACTCTAAACAAAATGAATCGTCAGTGCTGCTTACGGAAGCTGAAGACGACTTTGTAAACATGGATGCAAAAACAAAGATCTCTAGTGCAGATGCAAAGAAATCATTTTCAGTTTGCATTCAGTGGGCTGAGGAGAATAATTTGGATATGCAAGATATTCTATTGTTGAAGAGGCTAGAGCAAAAAGCACAAATCAACCACCTCAACAAAGTTAGTCAACACAAAATAACTTCGTTTTTTAATAAATAATAATATGTATGTATTTAATTCACTTAGATTATTTTAATAAATTTCACTACTATAGTCCGGACAACTCGATAATCCGACCGAGCCTAAAACTATATGTGTCCGGACTGTCGAAGTTGTACTGTATGTATGTTTATCCGATTTTATGACAGAAAAAATTGTTGTTACCTCTAGATTGTGTCTTTTATATTCACAGTTAATATTGGATTTTTTATGATTATTCTGGGTTTTGGATAAATTCTTTGCGAATATACTCGTAACTATCCTCAGATATATAGTTTTTTTTCACCTTGTTTGCGTTTGGATGGGTAATGACGCGATATACATATATACATACGTACATATACATGATAAAAAATATACACATAGACATGATATAGATTTCAAAGAAAGATAGTTAGTAAAAAAAAAATTTATTTTATCTCTGAAAGTATTTCTTTTTTACTTGAATATATATAAATATATATACAGTTTCTAATTTCTGGACGGTTTGAATTTGTGAGGATTCGAATTTGTGAGATTCTACTGTAATACTTAAATTCAATTTTAGTTGCCTGAAACAAAATCAGCATATCTGAAAACATGCACCGGTTGCACTCGTATTCAATGTTGGAACGCAATTTATTGAGATCTCACTTTATCACTAAGAGTGGAAGCAATAATATCACTATAAATTTGTTAAAATTTACTCAAACAAATGTGATTACGAAAGCACTGGTAAGATTAATAAGAATTAAAATTAATGTTAAATTTAATAATTCAATAAATTTACCGAAAATGTAAGAAAATTGCAACTAACCAATCAAACTACCAAATTGTTGTTCAACAACGTAAACCAAAAATTTGGTGCGATCGGATAAAAACGGCAACACCGACAGTTACATGAAATCGTGTTTGCAAGAAATATGCGTAAAATTTCATTACAGCAGTGCATATATAAGTGCTGTCATGAAGGCTGTAATAATAACAGCAGGAATTTTAACCCTTTTTGGGATGGAGAAAACAATGAGATTTTAAGTAAAGCGCACTATTTTAGGATGAAAGAAAAAACTGTTCAATACACAGAAAAAATTATTTTTTTGATTCAGACACGAAATTCACTGAGTTAATAAATTTTTTGTTTAATTTCGGTCGTACAAAGAAATTTGTGAATTCGAACAACAAATTTGTAATTTTTTGTTTGAAAAAAAATTGCGATATTTTCAATAAAAATGTTGCGATATTCAATAAACATTTTTATTGGAGTCACAAAAAAGAATCAAACAAAAAATTTAATAGAAGTAGATAAAAGTTTTATTGAATATTACGGTTCTAAGCAAACAAAAATTTTGTCAAACCAATTAATATATTTTTTGAAAAAAAAAAAAATTGTTTTTAGAAAAAAAAGTTGCCAATTAAAAAAATAAAATGAATGCAAAATTGAACAAATAATTATTCGAGACAACAAAATAATGTTCAGAACTTTGACAGAAAATTCAAATAATTTCAAATTAAAATGTTTTGTGGTAAATTATTTTTATATTTTATTATTATTAATAGTATAATTAATATTATTATTATATTATTTATTTTAATGTAATATGAAATGTATGCTTTTGGGGATAAGCATGTCTCTATGGCCATTTCGTCTCTAATTAAGAGACTCGTCAGGAGACTTTTTCCCAAAGGTGTTATTCAAAACTATAAATACTTATGTTAAAATAGTTATAGACTAAATGCGAATCATATCCTTTTTAATATTTTTTGTATATATCCCATATCCCATTAAATATTTTGTACATAAAGAAAGCAGAATAATGTTAAATTAAAAGCCGCGTTTTTATTATATCATGTTTTATCAACATTGATACTTTTAAAATACATTCAAACAAAATTTTATTTGAAAACGTAATAAAAATTGAACAAGCGTTTGTTTGAAAATATTCCTGCAATAATATTTTCTGTGTAGTGAACTGTGTATATGGAAAAATTGTAACAAATTTGCAATGATCATAAAAAAAAATAAATAAATTATTAAAAGTCAAAAACTATAAAATCGATTTCAAATCCCAAACTTCTACTGCCTTTGTTTGATAGCAATTTGTCCCATTGACATAAGGCGCTTAACATCTGAGTATTGGTCTCAAATAAATAAATAAAAAAAAAAAACAAGTAAACGTAATGAATGTGTTAAAAAAAAATTAATTGTGGTAACGTAAAAATCATACTAATTAACTTTTTGATTGAAATTTTTACGCAAACAATTTTTTCGGTGTACATATCGGGTGGTGAACCACACCTAACCGTCAAGTTTTTTTCTGCATTTGACATTTCTCAATTTCAGACCAACTCAGTTTGAACCGTGGAAAGATAAACAATCGAGCAACACGTTAAAGTTGTTCAGGTTTA
Organism: Metopia argyrocephala; assembly: GCA_963576795.1. NCBI lineage: Eukaryota > Metazoa > Arthropoda > Insecta > Diptera > Sarcophagidae > Metopia > Metopia argyrocephala. Next base: position 42,528,788 of record OY756211.1, on the reverse strand, counting down.
TTATGAAAGTTGGCTTTCAAATCAAAATTCATATCATGCACTTCGTGATTTTTTCGGACAATTTATTTGTTCAAATGTGTGTACAATCGGAAAATTCGTGCAAAAATTTGAGTAAATCGGGTCTGTAGGAAATGTAAAAAAACCCGAGTGCATGATCGCGATAATGTGGCTGAAGAGCAGTAAGGCAGTTACTGTGAATGGTGTTCACTATCGTGAGATGATAACGAATTTTTATGGCCCAAATTGGAAGATATGGATGTGGACGATATGTGGTTTCAACAGGACGATGCCACTTGCCACACAGCTAACGAAACAATGGCTCTTTTGAGCGACAAATTCAATAGCCATGTTATCCCATCTAGTGGCGATCTCAATTGGGCGCCAATATCATGTGATTTAACAACGTTGGACTTCTTTCTTTGGAGTTATTTGAAAGAAAAGGTGTACGTCGATAAGACAGTAACAATTCAAGGGGTAAAGGATGAGATAATTCGGCTTAGAACCTTAATTATGTCTCAGAGTCATCGAAAATTTGGACCATTAGATGGAGGTGTTCGCCGAGGTAGCGGCGGCCATTTGGCCGATATTTTGTTCCATACATAATTGAATTATACCACATTATCATGATAAAAGGAAATGACAACAAATTCCTAAATAATTTGTGTTTTGTTCAAAATGAATATCGGCTCTTAAAATTTAACAACCCTTACATGTAATATCAAAATGATAGAGTCGCACGACACACTGTGCACACTACTATTAATTCATTCAATGAAACTGATGAAAAAATTATGTATGGAATGGTTTTATTACTTGACCATCTGGATCATGTGAGTTAATTCTAATCGATTGTTTTCTTTGTTGTAAATATATAAAGTCAGTAAAACCTAAAAAGTAATATCATTACTACCGTTTAAAAACAATGAAATTTACTCGAATTGCTCGATAGTTAATGTATAACAATGTTTTAGTAATAACAAATTATATCGTAGGAACTTTTTTAGAGTCTAACTTTTCCTCCTTATATATTTTTTGATCTTGAAAGGGTTAAATTTTGTGCTTCTTGTACAAGTCGCACATAAAAAATGGTTTTTGCAAAGGTTTGGGAGGTCTTTTATTCAGGTTTTTTTATATGAAATAAAATAAAAAAAGATAATCAAAATGATTAACAATATGATATATGGTTACTGAAACTAAATAAAATACAAATTGAAGTTTTACGAATTTAGTAAATTGAATGTAGATTTATGAAGTTACCATTTACAATACTTTTGCATTCATTTTCACAAAACAATTGTTGTTGAAAATACAACAAAGTTGCAAAAATAAATCACAAATGTAAAAAGAAAAAAAAAAAACATTTTTGAATTCAAATAGACTACAAATAAAACTGGAAGTAAAATTTATTTTATATAGGTATATATAAACGTTAATTTTTAAATTTATTATACAATACAACTAGCTTTATCTAACTGGCGTTGCCTGGGATTCTATACATGACTGTCGAATAAACAGTGGCAATGATATGTATCTGTAGCGCGATTTTGTAACTTTTAACAATACGATATTAGCAAAAGAAATCGACAACTTTTGTTGTTTGCATTAACGATTATGTGATTCACAAAATGCATTTTAGCGATTGTCGTCAGCTCCAGTTTTCTTTATGTTTAAATTAAATAATACGGCATATGTTTACTCTTGGGAATTAAAATGACTAGAAAGTAAGCAAAGTAAGGAACCTTTTCTTTCTTTCGCTACAAAGCAAACAAAAATAGTTCTCAAACACATTAGACACTTTAAGAATGTCATCTGTGTACAACATTTTAAACTAAAAAATTTACGATTTTCGAATTAAAAAGAATACAAAAATTTTTGTCGTTAGTTTACCTACTATCGTAAAAATATGTTGCTGAATCGAGCTACTGTTTTCTTATAATAATTTTAATTTAGTATAATATATGAAATGCATCGCTTTGGGGATAAGAATGTCACTACGGCCATTTCGTCACTGCTTAAGAGACTCGTCAGAAGACTTTTTGGGAAAAAGACATGCTTATCCCCAAAGCGATACATTTCATATATAGTATTATATTGAATGTATTTGCCTATATGGCGAAATATATTTTTCGTTTTTTTAATTTTAATTTAATTTATTGAATACCATATTCCAAAAATTTTGCTTCGGCCTTCTCAAGATGTACAAAAGTTCTTATACATTTTGTGTGTATCCATCTGCTGTATGATTTCCCTTGATCATGAAGTCATTTAAACCAACTTCATAAACTTTAGCTTTAACCATTCTCTAGATATACAAGAATCAGTATTTAGTTTCTATGGCGGCTACTTCGCCCAGTTAAAATTTTGGGAAAAAAATACCCTATTGTACTACCATTAACTAATCTATCTGTTCTAATCTAAAATTTTAACAAACACAGTTAAGTTGTTAAGGCGTGATTGACCGACAAACAAACAGACATACAAAGAGATTTAGTACCAAAAAATTAAGATCTTCATTTTTTTAAATTATTTTCTACTTCCCACCCTGCAGTCAACACCCTTCAGTTATACGTCGTTGTTTAAATTTAACAAATTTTATTATTAATATTTTTAAAATATAAAATTTAAAACAGTTTTTTTAAACATAATTTTTAATAATACTTTTCCCATGCAACAGACTTCATGCTGTTTGTTATACTCGTACTAGGACAAGTATAATGCCATTTGAGAACTGTAACCAATTTAATTGAGCAATAATATACAAAACCAAAAAATCATAATTTGTGGTCTTTAGTTGTCTTAACTGCTTAAGATGTAAAATGCTTGTACCTTCTTTTTGCACTACGGGGCCGTTTTAATAACCCACAATTTTCTTATAAACAAATTAAAACTGCTAATAAGGTCTGCCGAACGGTGTTCACGTGTTTGAATTTGATTGATATTTATAGCTAAGCTTGTTGTTCAGTTGGTATAAGATAAAGTATACCTAAGAATCTATGGACGGCCTTATAGTGATTTTATTAATAAAATGGTTACTATAGATTTTTTAATAATTTAAATATTACTTAATATAAAGTCTAATTATTTTTTATTGAAAACACTTTGTTATTATTATTATTATAAAACTAATATTATTTTTTTGTAGTCGCCGTAGAATACTGGTTAATGTATCGTCTTAGTAGACAAACTCCAGCTCTGACATTTTGAGAGTAACAAATATTAAAAATTAATTCTTTCGTCAAATACCTCTTAGCAGTCTTTTGGCAAAAGATCTGAGAGTAGCTGATTGCTTTGAATAGGTTTCTCAAGTTTATCTCAAAACAAGGTTGTTATGTATTACTTTTTTTTTTGTCGTGGTGTCAAAGTGGAACTAAATGCTAATTGAACTTTATAGACATGCAGAATACACAATGGAGCTGTTCAAAAACAACTGAACTAAGAATCAAGTACTCAAATATAACCAAAAATTAGTTCTAAAGTTCTATGTTAAAGAAAAATAAAAAAAAAAAATACTTGTCCACCTGGGGAATTTTATTACATTAAGTATAAAGTAAGTATAGCCTATAATAATACGTCGTTAAAAAAAACGAATGCAAGAATTTGGCGCACTACCTGGCACACATTACATATTATTTCAAAATAAGAAGAGAAAACAGCCTATGTAGCATTACAACTTTGTTAAGAGTATGACTTTCCACCAAAAGTAATCATTATTTTGTACTATTTTTTATCATCGCAATAATTATATATATGATACAAAATCATTCTTTGCAACATATTTATATGACTTTCTCAAAAAATTTAAAAAGTTTGTATACAGGCGTACAAATAGGCCACAGTGTACTAATAAAATCCAAAATATTGTTGTTTAAAAATTAATGATTAATTGTTTCTTGATTTGTGAGTTTAAATCATGTCTTAAACTTGACTGCCTTTTTAAGGCAATACATGCTGGTTATTCAATAAAGTTGTCAATGAGCACTGTGCACACAATAAAAGCGATAGGCGAAAAATTTTTACTAACGAAACAAAATTGCAGAAAATTAAAAAAAATCGGTTTTTTGTGATTTGAAAATCATTTTTATCGCCTGCCTTTGCTATCTACGTATGTAAGTTGTACAAAAAATTGTTTTTGAAACGTTTATAAATAGAACTATTGTTGTTACTTTATAAGCATTATTTATTATTTTTTTCCAAGATACCTAAGAGGCAAGGGGGAGTGTTTTAAAACAAAAGTCAACTTAAACATTGTAATAGATTCGACTGCACTTGGAATGTTGCCAGTTTTGAGTTTATTTGCTTGTGCATATTTTTGTATTTATTTATTAACACTTTACTGTGACACAAAAATTGGCAAACAAATTTATTTACGAGTATAATGAATAAAAATTTACAAAAGCTTGTTAAATAAATAAATAAATAGAGAGAAAATGAAACAATAATAAAATACAATATACAACGACATTAATTAAGTGGATAAACATGTCTTAGATGACATCAATATAATAATTTTTTAACAACTTATAAGCTAATAAATCAAATATTTACGAGTACCACTATAAATATTAGAATATTACAAAAGAAAACAAATATAAATTTTATAATATTTCTTAATTTAGTAAATTTTTAAAATTCTATTTAAATGATTTTATAAAAAAGCCTAAAAGAAGGCTGTAAACTTAAACTTTGAAACGTCCTTAAGATAGGCTACAAATAATATATAAATTGTTTGCTATAAATAATTGTAAATACAATTCACTGTTCAGATTTACTACAAAATAAAAACCTTATACTTTTTCCTTGACTCAGAGATTTTATATCAAAACTAAAAAATAGTTAGGGGTATATGATATCCAATAACTACTTTAATAACTCGTTCTATAAAATTATTATATTTTTATACTTTTTATTTACAATCTATTCACTTAAGGGTAATCAGCAAAATTGGTATGCCCTTATAATATAGCTAATCGACTCGACGAAAGTTTTGTCTAGGAAATACTTTTTTCAGTTGAAATATATTTGATAAACTTCATCTTGACGATTATCAACGTCAATGTCTACGTTGTTGATAGTTCTAATGAATGATTGTCCGCCATTTTCGGTTCTTCAGTTTGATAGTTTATGAAATCGAGAAATAGCAACTATACAGCCCCCTCTGAGTTGGTTGGTTGGTTTTTGTGGTGATCCGTTATAAAATTAGCACTTTATAGCCGTTTTGATGACACATCCACGCTACCAACTTGTTATGATAAACGTTTTATGCACCATGTAACTATATCCAGTCTGTGCGGTTCAGGATCTCTAGAAATCGATGAATGTCCACAGCAGCCAGTTCCTTAATATTCTCAAAGAGTGGTTTGCCCAAAGCAGATACACTCTGAGTACTTCTAAAAAAACCCTAAACTATTTGTGTTCTGTGATATGCAGATCTATCTAGTTTTAAATTTCTTCGAAGTCGGTACGTTATTTATAAAAAATTATCCGTTGAGGCATCCTTAACATAAAGGGTATGAAAAGTAAATCTTGACCGATTCTCAGACCTACCCAATATACATACAACATTTCATAAAAATCAGTCGAGACATTTCGAGGAGTTCGCCACCAACACACACCGCGACACCAGACTTTTTATGTTAAATAAAAACAGATAAAATTAAATTCGAATATTTATTGGATCTATATTATACTTATTGTATGATTTTGAATAATTTTAAGATCGTAATACTGGTATACATATAATCCAGCACTAAAAAAAATTCATATGTTATCTGCATGTCTTGCTTGATTTACCAATAAAAAAGAAAAAAATTGCGTCGAAACCAAATGTTGCGGGTACGCATATGTTAAATTTACTACGACAATTCACAACAAAAATTGAGTACCGCAATTATACTTAACTAAAATTTTCTGAGTACATGAAATATTCCAAATTAAGTAGGCTTTCCTAATTGAGTCCATAGTTATACCCTTAAAATGTATAAATTTTTTTCAACTGTGTTCATATCTTACACTAAATGTCCAGCAAATAAAAGTTTTATTTCGAAGACATAACAACCGACAAAAGTACTCTATTAAATGTCACTCTTACAATAGATTCACATTTGAAAAAAGGCATGTGTTCTACATCATGTTGCACAAAGAAAAAATGCCAACATACATACAAACATGACACGGGCGTGGCGGCAAAATAAAGGCTGTTGTTGAAGTTTGCACATGCAAAAGTAATGACAGTTTGTAAGAAGTAGATCGACTAGAAGAATAAAAGACAACATGCAAAATAATCAGAAGTAATGCCGCAATAAAGGTAACATAATAATACGATATCAGTCAGCATAATGAAACACTTTTTTTTTGCATTTTTAAATTGTGGCACTTCTTTTCAGCTAGAGGGCATCATTAAAAGGCATCAATGCTAATGATGATGATGATGACCACTAGGAGTGTGATGAGGATGATGTGCTTTAATAGAGAACAAAAAAAAAAGTTGCATATTTATAAAAATGTAGTTCATTAATATCATAGGGATCATGGCACAATAGTTTGACTAACTATTCTTGAAGAAATATGAAAAAAGAAAATATAAATAAAAAATGTAAGTCTACTCTCAACCCATAGTGTCTGTTTGAAAGCACAAGGAGTTTCTATGTAAATCTGTTTTAACTGCTTCATATGGGCTCATTAATGTGATTATTATTGGCATTAAATAGAATTTCTTTGTGGACTACAGATGATTTGCAGCATAGAATGTCCAAGCTATTGATGTGTTAAAAAAGAAAAAGAATTTAATGGAGCGAGATTTAAACCAGACCCCGTTTAACCCCAGGATATTATTCTGGTCTTTGTATATAATTTTTGTTCTTAAATTTAATCGTTAAATAATGAGAATAGTTGTTTTTTTAATACTTCATTGTTGCAAATGTACTGTTTGGTATGTTGCAACTCGGTTTTCAATGTTCTTGAATGCGTGTTTTGCTTGCTGCTTCTGTTGATGTTGTTCTTTTTGTACAAGTCAGGATTTTGTATTGTTCTGCTCTGAAAGCTGCTGCATGCCACAACCGTAAACAAGTAAACAAAAAGAAGGTGCGTTTTATGTTGTGTTGTATTGTGTAATGTTGCATGGTGTTGTTGTGGTTAAAAAAATGTTTGTCTCAGACATTACGTCGCGTCATGATCATTATGTTAAATTTTTTAATCGTTTGTATTTTAAATTGTTTTTTTATTTTATATGTTTTGTTTCTGTTTCTGTTGTGGTTTTTGTTTTTGTTTTTAGTTTTTTTTTTACTTTTGTTGTGTTGTAGTTCTAAACTTGATGTTTTTCTTTCTCTTTTATTTATAACATTCTTTTGGCCATTTTCTTGTTTTGTAAATGTCTGGTCAAGTTAGAAGTGATTAAATAAGTGAAAAAATATTCGAAAGTCTGAAGTCATTATAAAACTTAAAGTTACAGACAAATAAAGCAATTTCAAAATAAATTTGGTTTTGCATGAACGGAAATATGATGATTACCAAGGTTTACAGCACTGTTGCCATGGCAACGTACGAAAATTAAGATCGTTTGGTACAACAAATAGATTGTACAAATCTTGTTGCAATATGAAGCGATGAGAGGACTTCTTTAAATCCCATAGAATGCTAATCAGATTTCTGTTTTATTCTGCTGTTGTCTACAGTTACATGCATCAGTTTTCTTCTAAGCTTGTTTGTTCTCATCATTTTGTAATAAAAACTAAGAGCGAAAGGTTCGAGTAAACTGATACAAAAATTAATAAAGGGTAACACGTTCAAAATTTGGATTTGATAGTATTGCAAAGAACAAACCAGACAACATGGTTTGTTGTTATTTCTTTATCCAATAACGGCTCCTGATATCTGAACAAGGTTAAAAATGACTGCAAATTACATTTTTTTTTATCAAATAAAGAAAAAAATTATAGATTTTCGCATTATGACCTGGATCTTTTATAACTCCTGGTACTGATTTCAATTTTTTTTTATTTTTTTCAGGTCTAAACTTGTAAATACGAAATTTAAGACAATAACCAGTAAACTCTGAAAAAGTCTTCTATAGCATTTGGATCCCAGGACTAATACATATATAAACTAATAAATTATAAAATGCCCTATAATTTTGTCATACTTATTTATAATAAGTTATTTTGAAAAAATTGTAAAGTATGCAACGGAAATAAAACGAATAGTAAGATATTTACAATCGTAAATGGTTTGCAGCAAGAGACTGTTAACTCTCTCATTCTATTTAATTTGTTTATTTCCGATATTTTGTATAAGAAAGACAACATTGTAGCTTTCGCTGATGATATCATTTTATTTCATTCTGATGATAAAATTCAGAAGACTAATGAGAAATTGCAGTTATTTCGATATTGGCAATAAATATAAGTAAAAGGAAACAATTCTGTTTCGTACCCCCGGTTAACAAGTGCAATTCCAACATTAAAAATAAGTGGAAAAAATTTGGTATTAAATCTTGTAGTAATTTTTATATCTCAAACAAACTGACTGTAAAATACTTAGGCTTATACCTTGATAAATTTTTATACTTCAATGATCATATTAACTTACAAATAATTAAGGCAAGAAATGCATTTTTCATGCAGAAAAGACTATTTTATTTCAAGGGCAATTCTAGCATATGGCTGCCAAATTTGGTATAATATTTCACCCTCGTATATGGAGAAAATGAGAGTATTTGAAAGAAAATGTTTAAGAGCCAGCACATCGATTCAGGTCACAGGATAGTGCATTTATAAAATATATTTCTAATAGAAAATTATACACTAGGGAAAAGGTGTGCAGGATAGATAATTTTATTATTAATTTAATTAGGAACCAATTCCTGACAATCATGGGATGCACTGTGAATAATCTAATTATGGCCCCATACTATGTAGATGAAGAATACGTTCACAAAACTCTTCAGACTGGATATATTCCTCCAGAGGCCTTTATTTATTGAGATAAATATGGATTCATCCAGAATGAAAGGGGCATCCCGGTGTTCTATCATATACTCGTACATCGCAGTTCTACTAATAAGATCTAGCAATCGCATAAAGACCATCTTTTCTCGAATGCTTGTCATAATACCAATTGAAAATTTACATACACATATAAGTAGCCATTGCAACCATGTTTCAGGATTACGGCTGGCTTTTCGTAGCACCCATGTGGTGTATGTCAATTTTTATCCATGAATACCGGAACCTACAGTTTATAGAAGACTTTAGAAGATTGTTCATAGCAATCAGTTACTCTCAAAGCGTTTGCCAAAAGAGTGCTAAGAGGTAGTCGCTGAAAGAAATGTTTTTTATATTTCTTTTCTTAAGATGTCACAGCTGGGTTTTGAAACCGCAGCTCGTGTCTAGTCAGCGAACACAAGACCCCCTAAAATACGGCGACTACGAAATTTTTTAAATTTGTCTTAGCTAATTCGACCATTTTTAGTGTAGGGTTAGTCGGAAGTCGAAAGTTTTGATTAACAACAACCCTCTTTAAGGCGTTTATTGAGTTTATAGTTTTCGATGCTGATTTCATCTCGTTTGGACTTAAATTTTTGAAAAATGTACAAAAACCCACAACCGTCATTGCATGAAATAATATCATAACAGGCCATTATTGGTTTCTGCGAAGTAGGAATCAACAAAAAGTTGCATATTTTGTTGTTCGTTTCTAAGTGTCGAATGTTGCTATCAACCGAAGAGGCAACTTTAGTTACATATTTCTATAGAACATTGTCAAAATGTCGGGGGTAAGGCTGGCTTTTAAGTTTAGTCTTTTTAATCAATACAATATATTGCGTTCGGATCTGAACTTTTTAATTATGAACCTTCTTTTATTAACAAATATTGAAAATTCATAAATTCTGATTTTAAGAAACTTCAAAAATATATTTTTTTTAGCAGCAAAACATAAAGTTTCAGCACAATCTTAGGTCTGCTGTTCTATTTAACAACCTCCTGAATTAACGATTTTGAAATTAAGATTGGGGATTGAAACCGAACTTAAATAATAAAAAAGGATAAGATTTCCAAAAAAAGTTAAATGATGTTTTAGTTTCTTATCTACTATATAAATATGTACAAATTAGAGATTATTATATATAAAATCCCAATAAAGACCGAAGAAGAATTTCACCAAAGTTACTGATTTTAAAACCACAATGCTTTAAACAGTTATGATTTAAAAAACCGTATGCGTACTAGTCGTTAATTTTTGTAAATATTTGAATTTTTCTACATTATGGTTGTTTGCATTCTCGTATAGATTGTTATAGACCTATGTTAACCTTAAGAGGCGTTTAAAAATTAATCTTAATCTTTTCTAAATTACTTTACAATGTTTTCTACTTTTTTTGTTTCAAAAAAATTTACTTCATTTTTGTTTTTAGTTATTGTGTGTTGACTTGACTAAAAATGCTGTTGTCGTTTTTTATAATTATTTTTTGTTTTTTTTTTTTTTTTTTTTTTTTTTTGTTTAAATGCATTGTTTCTTTTGACCATGTTTTAGTTTTTTTTATTCCATTATGTTTTTTTTCCTTCTCCTTTTTGGTGGCTTTTGGCTTTTTTAATTTCTTTTTTGTATTACAAAAGTCACTGCAAACCATGTTGTGGTAGTCCTCAATTAGCAAAGATTTTTTTGTTTTTTGTTTTTTTGGGCTTAAGATGAATCTTTTTGCTTACTTGATATGATGTTGAAGATAGTGCCAAAGATGTTGTTGTTTTGCTAACAAAACAACACAAATTTTGTTAGTTTACGATAACAACCATTAACTGAAATCTTTGATTTTATGTTTTTTTTTTGTGTTTTAATTTTCTGTTAGCAAAAATGTGCGATGGCGGGAGAAAATTAGTAAAAATGTTCAAAATCTATGATCAACTATTAGCTAGAATAAAAATAATATTGGGATTAATGTATGTCTGTATGTACAAGTCGAACATACTCTTATATAACAGATTATAAAAAGCTTTTACAAATTTGAAATTTTAGAAATTTTTGGTATGTTGCGCTTTTTAAACCAAAAGTAACTAAGAATTCAGCTAAGAAAACATCAGCTTTTTGGCCACCTAAGAATACCAGGAATTAAGTTTGTAGGTAATCTAAAACACATTTTTATATAGATTGCCAATACGAAATAATAAAATTTGTTTGACCAGAAGTATGCTGTAAAAACCGCCTTAATAAATCCGAAGTGTATGCAACAAAATTTTAAGAAAAAACATTTAAAAATAGCACTAACAGTTATCATTACTATATATTGTATATAGAAATAAGAGACATGAATGAAACACTAGACTCCAGAGCAAGGGTGCCCAAGCCCTATACTCTTGGTGCTCATTTGTTTTTGTAAATGCTCTTAGCTATAGGCTGTGTATTTTAAGACACACATACAGCACTCAGCATTAGCAATACGAAAAACACAAACAACTTTGTATACTCTTCTTTGACCAGGGTGGCTCAGTTTAAATAAAAATCTTACCAAACTGTTTTTTAAAATGTACCAAAACTACCTGTATCGTTAAATTTTATTATATCATTTAATTTAAATATACTGTACTGTATTTACTGACATTGTTTTTAGAAATCCTGAAAAGCTGTTTTTATTTTATTTTTCTATCAAAAACATAAGTAATTGTAATAAATTGACAAGGCTACAAAATCTTTCACAAAGAAAAATACATACGTTTTGTTTTCATCTTGGCACACGGCAACCACAATTACAACAAAAACCACATCCATGAGACAAAAATTTCATTCAATGCAACAACACTTTCGTATGCTTTGCTGATTTTATTATTTGTTTTTGTTTGACGTATGATTTCGTTTAAAAATATGTGTTTTAAAATGCACTTGGAAAAAATTGGTGTTAGTTTCAAGTTTCAAACTTTAGGTATTATTCACAAAAAAATTATTGTATGATCACTCACAGTCTACTCTCACATAATTGAAAAGGTTTTTGTGGTTTTTTGTATTCCTTACAAAATGGATTTGCAAAATAAATGGAAAAATTATTTTTTTTTAATTTATAATTTTAAGGCTGAAGCACAATTTTTAATATGCTTTCAAAAGAATAATTAGTTACGGACCTTAAAAAGCCTTTTTTGGTTCATGATGCGCTCCGAATCTTGGAGTACATTGAAAGTTATGGTGACGAAATAAACATGCAATGTCTTAATTTTCAGTCAAATGATTCTTATACTGCACCTCTAAAAGCATCCTATGTTGCAAGCTTCTAATTTAAGTGGCATTAATTTTTGGAAATCTGTACAACCAAAAAATACCCTTTACTTTACAAGGAAATTTTATGTTTGTATTCCAAGTTTGGAGCATTTTAAAATTTAATATTAATAAAAAACAAGCTTAGAAGTAGAATGAGCAACGAAAATTTTGAGGCCTTATTAAAATTATCTACAAATGATATTGACATAAATTTGGATAATTTATTGGAAGGATCATGGAAACGAATTTTTTTGCCGTGTACATATATGAAAAAAAAATATGAAATATTTGTTTTCTTTTTTCTTTGTATGTATTAGTTTTTACAACAAAAAATATTAAATAAAAATTAGTTTTTCTTTAAATGTATTGGTGTTTACTCTTCCATAAGAAACTTTTGGGCACCCCTGCTCCAGAGTATATTCGAGAATTGGCAGAATTGACAGAAGGCAATGAAATGAATCCATAGCTGGAAAAGACGCAGTAGTTTACGTAGTAGTAGTAGTTTTAGCGTTCTTGATTAAAGATGGGGAAAAATATTAAAATTTAAACGCTTTAAAGTACAATAATATTAATAAATTAAATTCTTATTTAGGGTGTTTCTTTGGAGGAATGCTTGTTGTAAAAGAAGGAAGTAAGGTTATTGAGTTCGATAATCACACAGAAACTAAGGGCTTATGACCTGTAATAAGACTCACCAAAATATGTGTTCTAATCAAAAGCCTGAAGATCTTAATACTTAGTGATATTATTATTTGATAATTGTTATTACTTTAATAGGTTTCAAACAAAGAATTTGATTCATCTAATAAATAAGCAAAAACTTGCTTACAATATGACTAAAGACAATAAGACATATCCAATATCTTTAGAAGTTTAAAATTGTCTATCTTCCATCCAACTTTTAAAAACTCTTACTTTTAATGTTAATTCTTTTTTATAGGTCTCACTACCATAGAATGTTTTGTTTTTTTTTTTTTTTTGCTTACCCATTATCAGATCTCATTTAAAAGCAATTGTCCACATCCCATAAATTCTAATCAGTTTTAATGACATGTAATTTGTACATGTGTTGTGATTAAGAAAAGACAAAAAATATCCTACAATCGCCTCTTTCAACCTTAATTTAAATAAGTTAACGCAAAAAAAGTATTGCTTTTCACTGATTACTTCATGCAGACGACAGACAAAAGCAGTTACTACAATCAACATTATAGGGAAGAAGAAAAGGAAAGCAGTCCAATGTTCCTTCTTAACAGCAACCTTACAATAAAAGCATGCATACATGATGATCAAGAAGATGGAACATTCATTTAAATCTGCATAGAATAATTGGAATCACAAAAAAAAAAATAAAAAATTAAAATGATGGCTAGCAATAGCAGCTTAACAATGTTATTATGTTGTTGCTGAATGGGAGTGCTTTAGAGTTTTTGTGTTTAAAGCCGCCACACTTGCACTTCTTTTCAATTATTGTCTCAAGCAGACTGCTGTTTAGAAAATTGTAAACGGTCTTCTATTTCTCTAGGGTCTACGATGGTATTTAAAGTTGTACTTGTAGTCTTTGGTTAAATGCGTAGAATAGGGAAAGATCACAATAGTCGCAATAACATGATAAACATAATGAAGATTCATATGAAAATCAATTGAAATGCGTATCATTTAGTTAGACAGGCTGCATTTGCATATAAAAATGCGATAAAAGACGGGCACTTTGTAAACACAAAAAAAGGAAAATAATTTCGCAAGTGTTGCCAACTTATTCAAGTTTAAAATTCGATTTTAAAACTTTATAATATTTTATAGTTTTAGAATAATCGGAATGTTTATAGATCAGAAAATATACGCATTTGCAAATTTTTAAATAAAAATTGTAAACGAATTTTTGTGTGCTCTTAAACAAAACGGAATAAAAACTGTGTTTAGACGGTAACACAAGTCGTACGTAAAATCAAAGAGAAAATATTATGAAATTCCATCCGTATTTTAAAAATGAGAGTAAAAATCTTACGACAGATATTTTTTGCTTTTACACGGTTGGTAAAATACCAAAACAAACTAAAATGAAAACATAAAATGCACATACACATGCACACAAAATTTACATGTATTGTGAACACATTTAACTTAAACAAACAAAAACATAAAAATGCATCCCTGATCTAATGAAATGTGATGGTTTTTTAAAAAATTTCAAAAAACAAAGAGAGCCGTACGACTGTCAAATTTTCATTCGTATTTTCTCTCAATGTCGTACGCTCTCATTACATATCAAGTTTACACGATACTATTCATTCTCTTCTACACAAAAATTTGACATGTCGTACGACTTATATTATCGTCTAAACCCCCCTTTATTATTATTCAATTTAGGCTGAGCACAATTCCAAGGCTGTCTGTCTTATAGAACATTTTGTGTGCCTTTGAGTCTAGAACCTAAACCTACAAAAGACCTCACATTCTTAAAATACATATTAGGCTGTATTATAGCTGTTGTTTTTTGTTGTAAATATTTATTTACTGTAGTCGCCGTGGTCTAGTGGTTAGTGTATTGGCTTACTAAGACATGAGCCCTGGGTTCGACACCCAGCTCCGACATCTTAAAAAAAGAAATATGAAAAAAATATTTCTTTCGTCGACTACCTCTCAGCAGTCTTCTGGCAAAAGCTCTGAGAGTAATTGATTGCCCTGAAAAAGCTACTCAAATCTGTCGTTCGGAGTCGATATTAAACTGTGGGTCCCGGTACTCATGGATTAAAATTAACACACACAACATGAGTGCTGCGAGAAGCTAGGCCGTAATCCTGACTCAGGGTTGTAAAGGCCAGTTATGTATGTATGTAAATATTTATTTATAAGAAGATGTGCGTTAAACTTTTATGTATATGTAGCGGCAATACTGACAAAATTTGTTATTTTAATGGTGATCGAAATATTGTAATGTATCCGTGAATTAAACCACTATTTCGAAGTCAAAATTGCAATGACAGTGACTACACACTTACATAATTGGCCATTACAACCCTGTGGGGTTACGGCCTAGCTTTTCGTAGTACCCATCTTGTGTGTGTTAAATTTTATCAATGAGTACAGCGACCTACAGTTTAAAGTCGACTCTAAACGACAGACATAAGAAGCTTGTTAATAGAAATCAGTTTTTCTCAGAGTTTTTGGCAGAAATATAAATTTTTTGCATGTATTGTATAACAATTAAATTCTTGCGTAAACATAACTTGAGTTACTTACTTACATGCAATCATCTATCGATCTGTTCAAATAATGTTTCTCTTTTTTTGTTGCATTTGAAAGCAAATACTTTATTGTAAAATATTCAAATAAAAACGCAGAAATATAATGGAGGATCAGTAATTAAATAAATATATAAAAATTTAGTATAGTGTGCCATTAAAAATATGGTTTTTTCTTTATTGCTAAAAGGTTCTTGTTATAAAAACAAACGAGATCGTTTTAAACGAACCACAGCAATAGTTCGTCTTAGTTCTCAAACTGTGCCCTCTACAATTGACCTTTGTTCCCTAAAACAAATTTTGGAGGACAAAATCTATATTAAGTTTACTTTTAGAAATTTTCAAGCAAACTCTTAAGGCTACCCGACGAGTGTTCTTTCAAGTGTGTATTGTTACCTCACGACTGTTCGTACTTTATAAACTGTCGGTGTATTCTTAAAGTAGTGTCATGCACATAGTGATGTTAAGTTCTGACAAATGCAAGCACATGAGATTTTATAAGAATATCTACCATCCTAGTACGTTTCTATTAAATGAACATAATAAGTATAGTCATAATAAGCAGTCTAGAGCAAGGTTCACTCCGTATACCCCGAGCGCATAAGCTCTTGGCGGGAAGAGTGTTCAAAAGCCAAGGCAAGACATTCTTTTTTCAGTTTATGCATTTGTAAATGTTAAAAAATTAAAAAAAAACTGTGTTAAAAACGCCCTGAGGCACTCTCCTCCTTTTTGCACCTGGATCCTAAACTTAGTTTGCAAATTACTTTCTGATGGCTTTTTTAATTTTATTGGGTCATAATTACCCCGAAAAAAATTATTCAAAAACTTTTTTTTAGCTTTTAGAAGTTTACAGGTTAGAGGGTTAAGATTGTTTAACGGAAAGTTTTTTCTTCACCAATTTTACCTCATTTCAAGAAAATTTATCTTTTATTTTAATTTACTTAATTAAAAGACAATTTCTGTAGAGAAAAACAAGTGTTCATTATAAAATATCATCACAATATCAACTTGCGGACAAAAAAATAATACAAAAACTAAAAGTATGGCTAAAACTCGTACCAAAAAAGGTAGAGAAAAATCAACCAAAGAAAAGTAGTTACTTTTGATAATTTAGTTTGTCTTGCACAAATATTTCTTTTATAAATAAATTGTTTTCTTATTTTTTTTCAACTGATGCAAAGAATTTTGAGTTACTCGCCTAAAAGTCTCATAAAAAGAAAATCATAAGTGTTAAAGCAAATTTATTTATAAATTTATCTTTTCTAATTTTTTTTATATTGTTTTTATTTCAAAAAGGCATAAAGTTAAATTACATTATAAGAACTTGGTATCTGGGTTCTTTCTACAACGCTTTACCGGAGAGTCCGTCCCGTCCGTCTGGCTGTCTATGTTAAACTCACAAAACTCAAACATGAAATATAAACTAATAACCCAAAGAATATGTACTCGTATATATATTTTTCTTTTAAATTAAGCATAAGTTTCCGTATGCAAAAATAGAAAAAAAAAATTAAGCATTTAATATTCTTGTATGTCGCCGTACGTGTTTAAGAAGTAAAGGTATCTCATAATACGTATAGGAGAGACTACAACGATTATTGCGTCTGCGTGCAGTGGCTGCACCCAAAAAACCAACACCTCTTTTCATATTTATTGTTGTTCTTGATAAAATTCTAATAACAATATACACAATTGGGAAATATTATGTACACAGGTATGTACTCGTGTATGGTTATTAAAAAAACGTGTTTTTTTTTGCTTTCACAGCAGGAGGTCGGTTTATCGCAAGAGTTTTTCATTTTTTAACACCACAGAGTTTTTTATTTTTTTTTTTTTGAAATCTTAGAAAAAAAGGAATTCTCAATTTTAAAGAAGTCCTTTTCCGCACATCACACTATTGTAGACAATCTATACAAAGACAAGAAAAAAATTTGTGATCAGATAACAAACCACTTTCTAACATTTCAATCAATTTTACAAAAAAAAAAATAAATAAATAAATAAAGAAACCAAAATCTGCATACATAGATTTCCATATTTTATTTTTCGATGGGTTTGTAGAAATAACGCTTTAGTAATTGAAGTGTTTTTTGTCGATAATACATATGCACGTAAATGGATTGGTAAGCTTTAAACGTGTTATGCTTTAAGACGCAATAATTTGTAACAATAACTTAGAATTTAGATTTTAAAAAAGATTTAAAAAATAAATGTTGATGAAATTTTTTTAGCAATAATTACTTTACGAACTACTTATAACTAAATTTGGTGATAAAAACATACATTATATATTTAAAGCACGTAAAATTTTTCCAATTTTATTTTTGGCTTTTATCTTTAACTTTTTTTCATCAACTTCAATTAATTGGAAAAACGAAGCTGTCTTAGTCAGCATAGAACAAGATGGGATGTCAATGGAGACAATTAGCAGGAGCTGATAAGGCCACCAATTAAGTACCATACAAGTCAAAGCCACCAAAAGGTGGCAAGATGAAATTTGGCATCTGATTATTAGTGTAGACCGCATAAATCATTATACAAAATCGCTATAGAATAGGACCGGCAGAAAAGTTAAGGACAGTATCCACTAACGTACACCAGTAGCATGATTTAGTAACTTGTTTTATTAATAGCTTTCACATTAGCGTCAATCATTTTTCGTAGCAAACGTTTCTGCTAGTCTATCAAAACTAGCTTATCTGCCTACATTTTGTTATATGACATGGTTTGCTACTTCAACGGTGCTTGCTATGAACAGTGATTACCCCTACTGTTACAATTCTCATCTATGTATTTTTCGAGAGTAAAAATTTAAAGCAACACCCATAATTTATTTCGATTGTGCACAATGTGGATAATTCTGCGGCCTCAAATTAACTCGAGCGGATAATTTGTCAAAAAGCTCAGAACGTAATCATAAATATTCAATAAAAAAATTCTATAAAAGACTTTGTTGACCTGTGAACACTTTTTAGATTTCATTGGTTTACATTCCCTAAAGAAAACTTTATGACTATTATATATTTTTTCGAATTTAGTTCGAATATTTATTGGATCTATACTATACTTATTGTATGATCTTTAATAGTCTTAAGATCCTAATACTGGTACATATTCCTAAAATGCATATAAACTATTTCTAACAGATTGTGCTTTAAATAGTAATATAAAAATATGAATATGTATAACACAAAGAACTCTGATGAGACCTTTCGTAGCTGGGTCGAAAACTAGTTCAGTTCTACTGGTGTTGTACATATTCCTTTACGGATGTTAGTTCTCATAAGAATACCAGTATTAGGATCTTAAGACTATTAAAAATCATACGAAAAATTTTATGTTTCAATTACATATTTGTGGGTCTGAAGCTGTTGTCTTAAGTTATAAAACGGCTAGAAGTAGGTATTTCGATCAGTGAAATACTGGTATTTCTGTTTCAGTCACTATAACACCTTTTTCTTAAAAAAGATATTTTCAATATTCAATTCAACATTGCTGAATGCCTAACGCATTTTTATTAATTTTAAAGATACTTTTTTAGGGTGAACTTTACGTGTAGAATTGAAAATTTTTCTTGTCATATTTTTTAACTTTCTGATCTAAATGATTACAAAATTTTTAAAATATGTTATTTCTCTCTCTATCGAATACAATCTTTATAGGTTTATTAATGAATTTATTGCCTTTAATTTTCGTTGTTGTTTTGTTTTATTTTCATTTCTATAACAATTTGTTTTGACATTTAATTGATGTATGCATGACTGCAACAATATGGTTGCATATAGACAACACATTCATTTAAAAATACGTTTTTTTTTTGTTTTATTTAGAGCCGTAGATATTTGTAAGATATCCATCCATAAAATGAGGGTATCCATCTACATAATGTATATCCATATGTGTATGTATGTGCAACGGAAATGATTGCCTTACATTAATTCAAAATGAATTATTTATAATATAAACAAATAAATAAAACTAAGAAAAAAAATATACATATACATACATATGTATATGCAAGTATGTGTGTACAGAGGTATGTCTGTAAAAATAAGAGACGCATGTGCTGTACCTCAATAGACACATGGTAACAATATGAGTTTTATTCTTTTTTTGTTAAAGTTTTGACTTTTGATGAAAATGCGGAAGACACACAACATCAATAAAAAAGTATTGAAATGTGAACTATAAAAATAAAAAGAAACAAAAAATAATATTTTCTTTTAAAGCAAAAAAGTTTACACACCCACATATGACAATAATTGAAGGAAATTATAAATTAATAGTAGCTGAAAAAAATGAAAGTATAAATTTATAACTAAAGTTCCTTTACTTAAGAGATTTTCACAACGACGTAAACTCGCCAACCTTTCAGGAATTTAGCGCAGAATAATAAATAATTATTTTCTTCTTCTTTCTGCTTCGAAATGGCCATAGGGACATGCTTATCCCCATAGCAATACATATCTTATCGTCGCAAGAATTAAAGAACGCTGTAACTGACAAAATATTTAATGTTCACCAGAGCCAAAAAACCTGCATGAAAGTAAAACAAAGACACTGGTATTTTTCAAAACGTAGACGGCGTAGGTGAATTTCTTTTCATCATAGAACTCTGGGACCGGGACCAATCGACGCGTTTTTTTTTCTAATATATATTGGGGTGGCAACTAAGTAATTGCTGATTTTTTTTAGAAAATAAAAGTCAATTTATTCATGAAACGAAATAACTTTATTATGTAATGTATTGCCCATTTTGAGCAATGACCTCTTGCCCTCTTTCAGGCAGCATCTTAATTCCACGTTCATAAAACTTCTGGTTTTTATGAGAAAAAAACTGAACAAGGTACGATTTGAATGTATTTGATATTTCAATTACGTCATCTAACCTAAAAATTCAACTAATGCCATCAATGAGTAAAATCCGCATTTACTTAGTTGCCAACCGAATATGATGCAAAACACGTATTTTCGATTTTTTGTCAGTTACAGAGTTCCTTAAGTCTTGCAACAATATACATACAAATACTTATTTGTATTAAATGTGTTTGCCTATATGGCGACAAATATTTTTTGCTTTTTAAAAATTTAAAAATTAATTTAAAATTTTTTATATTAAACATTTATTTTTATTTAAAAAAAGAGTTATCAAGTATCAACAAAGTTTGTTCGCTTAATTGTAATGTGCTTACTAAACATACTTACAGTGTCTCAAAGTAATAATGGGACACACGCTTACGTCGACAGTTCTTGTAATAATTTAGTCAATATAACAACTCCAGGAAAAAATTGTATATGGAATTGAAAAGCATATATGGTACTTTATTTAAAACGGAAACTTTGAATTCAATTAATGCTGGCAAAACAAAATAATGCAAAATAGACTTCATAATACGTTAATTAGACCTCAAAGTAATAATGGGACAAATTAAAAGAACAATTCATAAGGTATTAAATCTAATATTACGGATAAAGATTAATATTTTGTTGGCAGCCCTTTTTGTCGTATTACTGACTTCAATCGATTTGGCATCGATCCAACAAGTTTACGGCAGAATTTAGGTGATATCCTTTCCCATTCCTCCTTTAGAGCAATTATTAAGTCGTTTTTGGAATTTATATGACGAACTTTTAATTTTTCCTCCAAATGGCTCCACACGTGCTCTATTGGATTAATATCCGGCGATTGTGGTGGTTTTTCAAGCACATGCGGGCAGTTATAGAGCAGCCAGCTTCTGACATTGTATGCCTTGTGCTTTGGGTCATTGTCTTGGTAAAAGTAATAATCATTTGTAAGAAACAATTTCTCCGCTGATTCTGCAAGATTTGCACGTAAAATATATAAATAGTATTTGTGGTCCATAATTCCTTCAACAATGTGGAGATTACCCGGTCCAGCTGCTGATATTGCGCCCCATACCATGACAGATCCCATACCGTGTTTTACCGATGGTCTTAAATTTTCTTTGGCGAGATCTGTATTCGGTTTTCTCCACACGTAAGAACGTCCATCCGACCGGAAAACATTAAATTTACTTTCGTCGGTAAAGATCACTTTATTCCAGAATGAGGAGTCCTTATTTTTATGTTCTTCAGCAAAGCTAACACGTTTACGTCTGTTTACATCATTTATATAGGGCTTTTTTCTAGCTACCCGGGCATTATAACCATGCTTTCTCAAAATATTTCTTACAGTTTCAGGGTTAGCTTTCTTTTTTAGATATTTTTCTGCTTCAGCAGTTAATTTAGGGGCGCTTATATGAGGTTTTTTCTTAACTTCTCTTAATAACCACCGTTCATCTGCATCGGAAAATATATTTCTTTTGCTTGGCTTTGAAGCATTTTCGAAACTTTTTGCATCCGAATAACGTTTCATAATATTAAACACTGTAGATTTCGGTTTATTGACTATTTCTGCAATATTTCGAACAGATTTTCCGGATTTTGAGTGTTCAATTATTAATTTTCTAATTTCAGGCGTTGTTTGTAAACCCCGATTCGCCATAATGAATAATGTATTTAAAATGGTTAAAAAACACTTGTAAAAGAACTCTTAGACCATGTAAATAAAAAATATTTACAAATTGTTCCGTTATAAAGCGCATTCAAAACGAAGTTGCCAGCTGTCCCAGTATTAATTTGTGATCTAAAAATGTGTTATTGTGAATTATCGCTTGTAACTTTTTTTGTTCAAAACAAAAAGCGATAAAATTATGTCATAGCAAAATCAAGAACAAAAGTAACATAAAAACATAAAAAACATAAACATTGACGTAACTGTGAGAAAAAAATATGTTAAATAAAAAGTACTTTGGTTGTGTCCCATTATTACTTTGAGCCACTGTATGTATGACAGTGTTGCATTTTAAGTTTTACTCAATTCTTATAATAATTTCGTACTTACTGAACAATAATTATAATTTTGTTTGGAATATTGAGCCGTTTATGATGCCTTTTATTGCGATTTACCCAATAAATTGCATTCCTCAACAAAAAATTATTTTCTGCCTATGAGTTAAGTATTAATATGACAAAAATTATTAAATGTTATGGAAATAATTGCATATCTTAACACGCATGCGTATGCATGTACATACGTACATAGTATGTATACAAAAACATAATCATATTCATATGGGTGCATTATTTTCAACACATAATTATTTCTATTACACCATCCTCCTACAAAACATTCCACAAACTATCAAAAGCATTAATGAGTTCCACCAATTAATATTATTTTTACATAAAAAATCACTAAAAGCCATATACATACATGCATATTACATATGTACATACGTGATACTAATTCTCTTACACAAGTGTATAAACAACGAAAACATTTACAAAAATAAAATGAAACGAAATCTAAGAACATGTATATTCCTGTTCTTTTACCTTTTAAAAATTTCCGATAAATGTGATGACATCATACTGTTTTACTTATTTGTAAAAAAAATACATATATAAAAACACTTTTCTTTTAAAACACTTTCACACTATTAAACTTATTACTCATTTAAAAAACATACAAAATTTAATTACAGACTTTTAATTAATTTATTATGCATTTATTTTTATTAATTATATTTTTATTATTTAATAATTATGATAGAAAAAAAAAAAACACAATACACAGAAACTTTACTTTTGTGACTCAATTATCCAAATAAAATAACTGTTTAGTTTTATTATAACTGGAGAGTAAGAAAATTATTGTGAGCAATGTGGTAAAGAGAAGGTGTTGATTTTGTTTTAATATGATTAAATGTGGTGAACAAGTAACTTAAATATGATACTGTTAAACTGAGGTTGTAACATTAGATATACATACATAGGTATGTATATTGAAGACAAAAGCGTAACCCAAGACTTATTCACACAGGTTATTGCATCTCTCTGAATATGCCAACCTTCGTTTACACTTTTATCCTTATTTGTTTTTATTTTTATGTTCATGCTTACAATTAGTGTTGCCTTTTTAGCTATTTCTAACTAAAGTACTTAGACTACTTTTTTTCAACGCGTCGACGTATACTTATTTTTTTTTATATTGTTTTAGAGAAGAGAATGGAATTTTTGTTTCAGATGAATAATATTAAAAACAATTTTGGATATTATCGTTAATAGCATCGAAATACACAATTTTAACAAATTTCTAAAAAAAAGTAGCTCCGATCGTATTTCAAATACACCTTATAATCGTCACGTTCATTACTCTATTGGTGTTTGTGTTTAAACAGTGTTATCCAAACAACATATCGCACCCTAAATACAAAAGGAGCACAACTGAAAATACTTAAATTTACAGGACAGACATAAAACTGTAAAAAGGATTGTAATATTTAAAGAAAATATTGCTCCATTATGAAAAAATTCAATATTAACCTTCATCTGCTCTTTGCGTCGAAAACGACGCATACCCAATACAATTTTTGAATTTTTATTAATATGGTTAGCTAAAAGTTCGTAAAATTTCCTGACTTTGTAGAACACATAAATGTGCACATTTAGACTTATTTTCGTATTATAAATTTTATTTTTTTGTATTGTATCTAAAAAGTTACGTTGCCTACTTCATGCGTCGTTTTCGACTCATATGAGAAAGCGTATGTTTTTTGGCGGGCAACTTTGTTTTTTTACCAGTCATTGTGCTTTTTATAGCTGATAAATTCATTTTTGTAAACAAAATATATCAAATAATTAAAAAAAAAGTAAATAAAATATTTTTCAAGTGAAGAAATAGAAGCTCTTCTAAATGAAAGTGAAGCTGAAGATAACTACAGTTTTTCTGATGTCAGAAATCCTGTAGTTAGTAGTAGTGTAGTCAGCCGCAAGGTGGTATGTTTAGAACTGAAAATTTTATCAATATTCAGCCCGCCGTCACACGAATTGCATCTTGAAAGCATATTTCTAAGGTATACAAATGCATTTGCCAAAGCTAAGTATGGCGACGATTTCTTGCAAATTGATTCCCGTTTGTTGCCAGCTTCTATGGGTGTTTTGATATAACTACTCGTTATACATGAATGTTGTATATTTTTTAGATCAAAAAATCAATCAAGTGTTGATTTATTCGATTCAGAGTATAGTCGTATTATATTAAGGGCAATTTGAAGATGTCAATGAAGTTATTCATTTGGATGATAATATAAACTTTTACCTTTGCACAAATCAACATTTGCATTCACAAGCAATACATAACTTGTTTGATATATTGGTAGAAAAAACGAGTGTACAATTTTACAAAATATATTGCATAACTCTAAAAAAATTGAACCCGGGGATTAAAAGGTTGCCCACAATTATGAGTTATTATAACAAAACCACAATTTGAAATAGTTTTGTTACTTCAATATAGACTATATCAATAGGGTCGATAAGATGCTTTCTTGCTACAGTTGCAAGAGGCCGATGGCTGTATTGGCGAATATATTCGACATGGCTGCATGCATTATATTCGACATGTTAAGTGCATTGAAAATAAACCACTCTAATATATAATAAAAGTATAAGCAAAGTTTTAGTATTAAGCGAATATAAATACTACCAGTTTTGTATTTTCTTATCATGGGTTTTTCTCGTTTTTCTACTAAAACCTACAAGAAATATACTATGCGTCGAAAACGACGCAAAGGTAGACAATGTAATTTATTTTTAGGAGCAGATGAAGGTTAAAATTTTTTCGATTTCCATTTTTTTTTCTTTAAATATTACAATCATTTTTACATACACAGTTTTATGTATGTAAAGTTCACGTGTCGCGGTGTTTGTTAGCAAACTCCTCCGAAATGGCTCAACCGATTTTCATATTTTTCATATCCCTAAATGTTAAGGTGACCCGCCTCAAGGGGAAATTATTCCCCACCTAAATACCTTGCCGACGTCGATAAAATTTTAAACTAGATATTTATATCTGCGTACCGTAAAACACATATGGTGTACGTTTCTTTTTTTAAGAAGCACTCAGAGGGGGCGATACAGGGGCTATTTATTCCTATCCCCAACTATCAAACTGAAGTACTGAAAATGGCGGGTAATCACTTATTAAAATTATTAGTAATGCAGACATTGATTGCTCACAGGAATGTTGTCTTTGCAGTTCGGTGAAGAGTATCAAATATTTGAACTAAAAATAGGTTTCCTAGAGCAAATTTATATGGAAACACAACGTTTTCTGGGTTAACTAGTTTGTTTATATATTTTTGCCTTTTGCAACTAATTTTACTATTAAACGCTCTGCCAAATTTTAATTTTCCAATTCTGAAGCGCTGTCCTTACCTTATTTCGGCATTGTATTATCGTAGTATAAGCGTGAGAAATTTTAACAGCTGGAAAACGTTTGACGCTTTTATTTAGGGAAAGCAGTAACAGGCAGAACAGTAAAAGATGGAAAAATTTTAAATAAACTTTAACTCTCACAACTTTTTCAATTTTGTTATGAATATTGTTTATCCGAATTGTTCTCAAAAAGTTTTAAGCAATTTATAAAAATAAGAATAAAAACGAGCAATAGCTCTTAACAATTCTCATCTTTTTTCACATGAAACTATGTATATATAGCTACCACGCAAAAGGTTAAAGGTTCTTCTATTTCTTAGGAATACATTTTATAAAAAAAAAAAATAAAAATTTTACACACATTGTGTCCCTCATAATTTCTTAACACAGTTTTTCCCCTAATAGATGTTGCCTGATAACGCAAACGGTGATACTACATGTAGCGACTATTTAAAACCACATTTATCATTTGATGTCAAAAAATACAGAAAAAGAAAAAATTAAAGGGAAATGTCTTGCAAAACTTACCATTTCCAGCTACTAAAGCAGCTATACGTTCTCTAACACTTAAAGGAGCGGACAATATTGTTGTTGGTGCAGCAGTAGTAGATATTGCTGCACTAGTTGCATCTGTCAAATTCATGTTGTTTGCAGGTTTATTTTCCTTTTCTTTAGCATACACATCTTGAATATTTTTTGTTGTTGACAATGAGGATGCTGCTAAAGATTTTTCAAAACTTAATGAGGCGGATGTTGGTGTCGTTAAAGCTGGTGATGTGGTTGATGATGTGGCAGCTATTGTCGTTGTTGTTGACTCATTAGCAGGACTACGTTTTACCATTGTAGTTTTAATCACAGTTGTTGTTAATGGTGATAGAGGAATGTTAGAACGTGCATTGGGTGATGATGGTAATGTTGTTGGCATTGTAGTTGTTGCATTGGGTACTGTTGGGTTCAGTATTAAGCAAGGCAATGTTGGTTTTGTTACAGCAGATGTCACCAACTGTGTTGCTGTCGGTGCTGCTGTTGTCGCCGTTGTTTTATCACATTCAGTTTTATTGACCAATCTAGCTTTGCCATCATCTGTTGCTGTTGGTATTGTCATTTTATTGCTATAATTTTCTTGGTCTTGTAGGCTCTTGTGTAATTGGGAAAAGTTGCGACAATTTTGATTGAAACAAAATTGACAATTTTGATGACAATTTTGCTGTTGTTGTTGTTGTGTTTGTGGTTTATAAATAAAATTCGTTTCACTTAAATTACTTTTAGAATCACTTATATCACTAAGTCTTTGGATCAATGGTGAAGTGTTTGTTGTAGTTGTTGTTGTGGTTGTTATTGTGTTAATTGTATTTGCTGCATTCGGTTCTAAGTTCGTTTTTGTCTTCTTAAACTTTTTACACTCTTTCTTATATTCAATATTTGCTTTTGTTGTATGTTGTTGATGTTTATTATTTGCAAATGTTGTTGCCGCTTCATTACTACTGCAACTACTACAACTGTCATCATTGCCACAAATTTTCTTGAATGGCTTTTTGACAGTCGTTTTATTTTTTTGTGGAGGCAATTGCTGTTTCACAAGGCAAACATTGCCTCTATTGCTGTTAAAATTTCTTTCGTGTTCATTTGTTAAACAATTGTTTCGATTATTATGACAGCTTTTGTTTTGCCGCCATTCTCTTCCTTTTTCTTCTTCAGCTACTTCTCTACCTCTGCATCTAACTTCGACTTCGATTGCACCTTTTTCATCGTTTTTCGATTTATCTTCTAAACGGTTCAGCTGTTCTTTCTTTACAACTTGGCTACTGTTGCAATTGTTAAATGTTTCCTCAGCTAAATCATCATAATCATTGCCTGCTAGAGTAGCATTTGCAACATTATTTTGATGCTGATGCTGATGCTGATGTTGCTGTTGATTTTCTTTTTGAGCATCAACTTTTGTGTTGCCTGTTGGATTGTATTTGTGTGACCGTTTAGCACTGGGCCAACTTTCAGCCCTTTTATAATTTTTTGAATATTCAACAGTTAATTGCGAACTATTGTCACCGTTACGGTCGTGGTCGTCGTTTTCGTAAAGTGTAGGATCATCGATAAAATTAAAGTCGTTGTCGACGAATATATTGCGAACGTGCAGTGTGGTTGTTAATTTGGGCTGTTTAATATTGTAGCGTCGTCGATTAGGACAACAGCAGAATTTTGTTGCTTTGGGAGAGGTGGGAGATGAAACAGGCGGTATAATTGTAGCACCATCAGACGACCATTTCTCTAACAATGCCAGTTCGCGAGCATTGGACATTGTTGTATAGCCATGGAGAGGTGTTCTGGAAATGAAAAGACAAAACAAAGAAAGGATAATCAAAGATTTGACAGATATTGTTTCCATTCTATAGTTAGATGGATAATAACTCAAGGGATTCGCAAGGAAATATTTTATAAAATAACAAAATTGCTTGAGATTATTCGTTGTCCGTTTAAGTTGCTTAAAAAGTTATATGAGCGAATTTGTTTAACTTCGCTACAAAGATCTCATCAGGATCTTTCGTGTTGTAGAAATTCTTTATTGTCTCTACTTTATGGAATAAATTCTCACCAGTTTTTTTACATTGAGTTACTTTTATTTACAACTATTATTACAAAATTGGTACTACTGACGTACTACTCTGAGATTTTGGGACAACTTTATGACGAAGTAGGAATGTTTCCGCAGGAGACTTAATGGTACGTCGGTAATCTACCGTCAACACGTTAGCAAAGTTTAACACCATGAAATTGGGATGGGTTCCGGCAGAATAAATTTCTAGTGAGAACTCCATGATCTCTTTAATTTTATTCCGAAGACAAAGCCTATATATTTAAATGCAAATGACATTCTACACTTCCTATATCAGTTCATATATCATTCGGAAAATGTAATAAAAATCTGATACCTCCTCCTACAAGTTAAATTTCAATCGTTTGTACTGTAAACAAAACAAGACTCATAAGTTTATTAAGAATTATTAAATCAATAAATCAATGCAATGCAGTCAAATAGAGAATTTTTAAAGGTGTTTTAGTCTAACTAACATCTTTTTTTTTTGTCTAAAGGCCTTTTTAACAATTTATTACTCTCACTGGATGTAGAAAACTAGTCTTTTAGTCTTTTAAGCCTCTGCAATAAGCCTCCGTAAAATTAATGAAAAGACAAAAAAATAATGCATAAATTAAATTTCTTTTTCCACACTGGCATTAATATATTGTCACCTTCTAATAATGCCAAATAAACAATTTAATAAAGTCTTAAAGAAATTGTGAAAAAAATTGCAACATTTTTTTTTATTCTCTTTTGGTAGCCATGTCGTTGTCTTTTTAAAACATCGTAATACCCCTTGTAATACCATAAAACATTAAATGATTGTAATTTCTAACCTTAACACATTCGGTCGGTAATAAATTTACCACCAGCAGGACAGAAAACTAGCGAAACAGAAACAAAATGGTTAAAATTTGGAAAATGGAAATTAAATTGTATTTACATGGATAATAAAATAAGGAAAAACACAATATAATAAAGAGTTGTGAAAGAAAAAAAAAAAAAAAAAAAAAAGAAACAACAAATTTGAAAAGCGTTAAAATTTTTCAATAAGGTGGAACCACTTTGTGAACAGATCAACTCATTTTATAGAAAAAAACAATAAAGCAATAAACAATTGATATATATTGAATACCCTGCACTACAAATTAAATTTCTTCTTTCTTATAGAGCAAAGCGAGACATAATTTCAATTACTTATACGTATAAGACATTAACGAGAGAGAAACCTTTAAGTTATAACCAAAACAATGCTAAGAATTATCTGAATTTGGATTGCATTGTACATAATTGGCCATTAAAACACTGTTTCAGAGTTACGACCTAGCTTCTCGCAGCATCCATGTTGTGCGCGTCAAGTTTCATTTATGAGTATCGGGAGCTACCGTTTAACGATGACTCCGAGAGGGTAGTTCACGACTATCAGTTATTCTCAGAGCTTTTGCCAGAAGACTGCATAAAGGTAGTCGCCGGAGAAAATATTTTTTTTTTTCAAATTTTTTTTTGGTTCCAACGAGACGGTGCCACATGCCACACAGCACGCGTTACAATGGACTTATTGAGAGGCGAGCTCGGTGAAAATTTTGTTTCATGTTTGGGACCGGTCAATTGGCCGCTTAGATCATGTGACTTAACGCCTTTAGAATATTTTTTGTGGGGCTATGTTAAAGCTCACGTCTATACAGCCAAGCCCGCTTCAATTGACGCATTGGAAGACAACAAATTACAAAATACAAATATGGACCGTACTATTAATAACTTTTCTATAGCTCTTAAAAAATCACACATATAAGAGGTTTCCATCTCAACGAAGACCATTCATAAGAATCCACTCCCTGACATGTTACTTTATTCCACCTGTCATCCAAAATGCATAATCAGGACAAAAAGCTCCACCTACTGGGAAGTAGTAGATAACACCAAACCTCGATAGCGAAGCCTCATACCACAGACAATCAACATCCAACGATAGATGGGGCAATTTCTGTTGATCATTCAAGGGTGAGGGTATGAATACTGCTCTTTGATTGACCAAATCAATTGACAGCAATTTGTCTCAATCGTAAGGCGTTAGCAATGAAGAAAATAAAAACTGTTTCTCGAATATTGAATAAGAAAATTGAATTTTATCTACAATTCTGAACACACCTAATAATAACCGTTAGTGTAAAGTATTTAGAAATAATTTTTTTGTCGATTTATTTCGTTTAAAATAAAAACTCTATGGAAACTATGTTGTCAATACGAGTACTCATAGAAGTAAAAGTGTGTTGATAAACTTCTTTAGTTTGTTAAATTAATTTTCCTGTTGGCTAAAAAAGTATTAATCACTCATAAGTATGTATGTGTATATGTTGTTTTAAAAACTATATTGTCTATGTATGTTGTACATTTAGATAAAAGGAAACGTTTATAGAAAATCTATAAAATAAAAAGAAAAAAAAATATCGACACATAAACCGTGTTAAACGTAAACACCAGCATCAGCACGTTTAGGCGGTATTTACAACGTTGGCAATTTACTTTGTTGCTGTTATTTTTCTGGTAGTTCCTAAACCAAATTGCCTTAACGACGGCAACGCAATAGTTAAAGTCTACAAGAAAAAAAAAAATTTGCGGGGAAAATAAGAAAAGTAAACGGCTGCCGCTTATTTTCATTTTCAGTTTAGCTGTTGTTGTCTACAAAAGCTACCTGTTGCCAAATGCCCTCAAGACATTAAATCGTTAATATTGCATTTATTTTCTTTCTATGTTTTTAAGCTTTTGTTTTTAGTCTAAATGTGTTTGTCTGGCTATGTTTGTAGAGTAAATACGACTCAAAACATTTCTCCCCTCAACTCATTACTATCAACACAATACTAAATAGTGTTTGGCAACTGTTGCAATAACAGCAGCTATAGCAGTAGTAGTAGTAGCTGTTGTTGTTGTTGTATAACAGCAGCGGTAACAGCAGCTTTTCTTTCAGCCAAGGTAACACAACAAGGCTAGAAATTTAGTTTTTCTTGTTTTCTGTCAATTTCATTACCTCCGCTCTTTACTGAGTAAAATTTTGCTGCCAATATAGGCAGTTTTTAAATGTTGCAGCCTGCATGTATTGTAGATTGTGTTATTCATACTCGTAATGCAATACATTGCAATTAAATGAATCAGACCACATGCTGTTGCTGTGCACACTTAATCATTCATCGACATAATATTTTTCCAATCCACTTTTTTCATATAAAAAAAATCTATATTAAACCGAGATTTTTGTGTGCCTTTTTGAAGCCTAAAGATCTTTTATTCATCCATAAATATGAATATGTAACACTCACTAAAGCCATTGCCAAAGTAAAATACTTTAAAGCAGATATATTGTATAAAGAATATTAAATTGTGAAAAAAATATATTTTTTTTAACAAAAATTCTTCCCAACTACTTTTTTTAAACACATATTTTGGTGATTGAAGAATAAAAAAACGTGCTTAATTAGCAAAAGGAAGAAAAAAAATCATAACTCCCCTTTTGTAAACACTTTTTAAATGTTTTATTATTTTTGACTATTTTGACAACCAGATGGCGTTCTGGTAAAATTACAGCTACAAACATGCGCAGTGTCTAAAGAGTTCCACAGTTATGTGTGTCCAAGTGTGTAGATGGTTGTTTATAGCAAAAACTTAAAAAGCTTTAAAAGCATTTAAGAAATGCCAGTTAAAAACCAGCCACAATTAAAAGTTTTAAACATTTTTATGAAATTTCTTTTCAATTAATTATTTTCATTTAAGTTTCAATGCTGCATTCGGGGTGGCTTTGTTTGTAATAAAGGTCTGCATGAATGTTTTGCTTTTCTGCCAGTTTAGAATGATTCGAGAAGTGTACTCTAATTGAGAGTTAATTCAAGCATCGAAACAAATATTCATTCTATTCGTTTTGCAGCCAACGAAACGAAACGAAACGAACAGCCTCAATAAACGAATAGAGTAGAATAGAATAAATCTAAATTTACTCTCATAATTCTAAATTATTATGAAGACATTCGAATGTCTTGAATTTCCTTTGTATTGAAGTAAATGCGATAGTTTGTAGTACAAACAAGCGAATGAAAACAAACAAATTGAAATCTAGCAAGAAGAATAGTGTGTGTATATTAAAGCATTAAAAGGCAAAAAAAAAACAATTACTTTTTGAATATGTAGTTTATTTATAATTTTTTTTTTAAGTTTTTGTAAATAAGTATGTATGTATTTTTAGAAATTAAGCCAAAAATAAAAAAAAATAAAGAAAAATAACATAAAAAATTATTCAGTTCATTACTTTTATTATTCAGTTCTTTAGTACTTATAATACCAGTACATATTGCAAACAAGACATTCTATTCACTCTATTCATTCCATTCTAACTCTTATGTTTCATGTCTCTCATGTCTCCATACTCTCTTGTCTCTATTCTCTCATTATTTACATTCTAACGACAACAACCACTTTTTATGTTTGTTTCATTCGTTTCGCTTTTACGAATTAGAGTTGGAAGTGTGTTTGAAATTTTTAGAATGTCTTGAAGATCGTTTCAAACATACCCGTGCAGACCTTTAGTTTGTAACTTATCAACCTTTGGCTTGAGAAGTAAAATTTTAAATTTCTTAATGGATTTCAAAGATAGTAATGGATGTCAGATTTAAAATTATGTTTTTTTTTTGTTTTTATTTTTTAT
The DNA here is from genome assembly GCA_963576795.1 of Metopia argyrocephala. Classification (NCBI taxonomy): domain Eukaryota; kingdom Metazoa; phylum Arthropoda; class Insecta; order Diptera; family Sarcophagidae; genus Metopia; species Metopia argyrocephala. The sequence goes on along the minus strand of OY756211.1, from coordinate 42,495,763 downwards.
TTTTTTATCAAATTATAAAAAGTAAAGTGATAAGATTGAAACGAAAGTCTAAATGTTTTGTGGGAAACTAATTTTTCTGTTTTTGCAAAACCGAATAAGACCACCGAGCACGACTCGAAATCGAAAATCAAATTATAAACGATTCAATTCTTACGTAAGCATGGACATATATGTATATTACTTAGTTTGTTTCTTCCTTTTTTCTCCTCTCCTCTCTTTATTAATATATGTAGATATTTCTTTTCATATATTGGTCATGTCCTCTGTGTTAAAGATGTTTTGAACCTTTTCGGGCCTTTGAGTAGAGAATTCATATTATTATTATTATTATTGGTTCATCCAAAACCTATTTCCCATTTTATAAATTGTTCTGTTATGGAAAACCTCTCAATTTCTAGAGAATTTTAAATGACTAACATATGATTATATAATCTTTTCAAAAGACATGATAATAACGATGTTATTTAAAATAAAAAGGAAAATAGAACTTTGCTTTAAATACTGTATTTCCTAAAAAGTATAGAAATGAATATAAAAGTGAATATAAATATGTGGTATCCCGGGATCTCGGAATTAAAAACTTGGGAAGGCGAAAAATTTCAACAACTTCAACCCTAGAAACAAGGCTTTTTTTATATATTGAAATAAGAAAATATGTTATGAGAAGGGGAACGAAGAGAGTTGTGTTTCTGAACATTTGACTTAAAGTCATTGACATGGTAATTGAAAGGAAAAACGTTCACGGGAAGATTGTTGAACAAACGAATAGTGCGGGTAAAGAACGAATTCTACCTATAATGAACTGTTCGATTCACCTGTACATCAATTGCAGTGCTTCAGTAGATTATGTATTCAGTTTTTTTTAATGAATCTAATCTGTAGTCCGTTTTCTCAGCAGTAGCTTGTCGATTATTGAAGCTAAACAAAGGCTATTGCCGAAATTACATACGAAATGCAATTTCTAATACGTTTGGTACGAAATATTAACCCTTTAATAGAAAAACTTTAGTATGTTGACAAACTTAGAATTTTTATAATTACATTTTGTAACAAAAATAAATACCTGCGTGATAAGTAATTCAGTTTTAAGTGTTTTATAGAAAAATGTTTGTTGTTATTATTTATTGCTTCAAATTTATTTAACCTCATACCATTGTGTATATTCATGTCAGCATTATATTTAAGTACACAGTTTTTGCTATTTTTGTTACGCAAGCCATGAATTTTAATCTGGTATGATATCTATATTCTTATATGTAAACAGGATTGAATATACATACATATATTGAATATAAATGGGATTGTAATGGCCAATCATGTATGTATGTAATTATACTGCTTATTTTGATCCCTTACGTGGAAGCAGGTTGTATAGCAGGATTGCTTTCAAATGGTAACATACTTTATAAATTCATGTCTTCTAAAAAAAGTTTAGTTAATGAGGAATGTAGCCTTTCTACTTCTTCATCATCATGCAACTGATGATGCTACATAAAGAAATGACGAAATATGTATCACAAAATTAATACACGAAGTATATATTTAAAAGCAGCATGAAGCTCAAATAATTCAATACCTATATAATGAAAGAAAACGAAATTTTATTAATGTATTACATCTGTTAATAGTGGTTACCATTTTTTAAAATATTTGTCTAAGGTAAACCTTTAGAAAAATTTTTAACGATTTTTAATTTCAAAACATAGTCAGAAATTGAAAACTAACATAATTTCTTTAAGTATTGTATGTTAGTATACTATTTAAATAACTTTTTTACTACAAACTGAAATTTTGTAAATTATTTGCGGACTTTTTGTACTTATAAATTCTGCGATTGTCATATTTTTTTCTAGCACACCTATACATTATTAATAACCTATAAAGCTTCTAAATGGCATTTTAGTAGACCGATTTCAATGATACTTTGCACAACAAATATTTAAGATTAATGTTTATGGTTTAACTAAAACTGAGCGTAATCAATAAGAGAATTCGGTTCAGATTTAATAACGCGTTTCTTCACGTAAAAGGTAAGCAATTGAACTCTGAATAGAACACATATGAACAGACCATTTATTAGTTTTAACTTTTTTAAGAATCTCTAAATTTTATGCTTAAAAATTAACAAACTTTCATTGAATGAAATTGATGTCTTCAATTTATAAATCCTAACAATGCTTCTATTAAGAAATAAATATTGTTTCAAGTGATCAAGCTTTATGTTTTATTTTTGTGTGTTCATTTTTCTTAAACAAAAAGGTTAACAAAAGTATTTATCTATTGTTTTATAATACATACTCGTAATATAGAATTATTTGTTTAAAGTTAAAATTAAACAATTGAAGCCATTTTTGCGGTTGCAATTATTTGCTGTTTTTTGTTGTCTACACACTTTTGTTATTACCACATGATTGATTCATTAAATTAAGTGTGCAAAATAAGACAAAAAAGCCAACCATAAAATATTTTTCTTTTGTTAAATATTATGGCCGGATATCCTTTAGGCAAGTAAAGTACGACTTATAAGCATATTCATACACATATACTCGTATGAGCATTTAAAGTAATAAATGTGTAATCACTGAGAAGTAGTAAACATTATGCACAATAAAACTGTTTAAAAAATTGTTGCCTTTTTAAATGCAACTAATTGAGTTGAGTTACAGTGATGAATATTAAATAAATAAATTCATAAAGTAGTTAAAGTCAGTGAGACAATAGTCTTGTTTCTGTGCCGTTGAACACAAATTGAATAATTCACATTAAAGAAGTTAAAATTAAAAAATAAATATATAGAAAATATAAGAAAAACTGTTATAGTTTTTTAGATCATATTTAAGTTGTTATAAATAGAAGGATAATATTGAAAAATTCAAAATTCGCTACAAACAACTTTGTTGCCAATATATGCATTTTACCAATTCAAGTATGGGCGATGCTGGGTTCTTGAACGTGGCTTTCTCCGTATAATTTTTTAATTAAATTTTTTTAAAAAATTTGTATACCTACAATATTGAGATTCTTAAAAATGATAAATTAATATATTTTCTTAAATGGTCTGTTAAAACTTCTAAAGTTTAACATGCGTCTCATCCGTAGTCATACCACACGCGTAAGTATGGTGAGATACTACGCGTCAGACCAGCGCCACCCAATTCCGGTACCCCTAGCCACTGGACATAGCATGCTACGCCGCTCACATCAAGAGCCCTATGAAAAATGATTAGCAATTTTGGTACTACCATTACATAAAAAGTAGCACCCCTCCGTGCTTAGGAGATGCATACTATCGAGCAGTACCACAACCACCACTACCCGGAACGGCTGCACCAAAGTATCAGGCAAGATTCCCGCACACCCCGAATGACAGGGGCATACAGGCAATCTTGGGGCTCCTGAGAGCGCCAGTAAGTTGTCACTATCAACAACTCTCTTCCTATATGGAGTGCCAGGTCAACCAGAGCTAGGTGAACTGCATATACCCCGAGAGCACAGGCCTCTCGCGGGAAGAATCGCCAGGAGCCATTAAGTGCCTCCGAGGGGGAAATGGTCTGTTAATATAATTTCTAATCCGAGTTAAAGTGCTTTCTTTTTTACTTAAAGTTTAGTATACTTGTTAATATTTAACTTTTTAATCACCCTCAAGAGGAGCAGCGCAATATGCCCGGGTTTATCTAGTTAAACTGTAAATTCTTTATGATTTCAAGCAAGTTATCTTCTAAAGACAGCACAACTAATAATCTGTGCCGAATTTGAATGGCAATTACTTTAATACTGGTGCGAGGCCTTCAATAAGATAATTATGATTTTAATTTTATTTTTTGTAACATTACAAGTGCAAAGTTTTATTGATTTAAAAATTATAATAAAAAATGTAGTCGCCGTGGTCTAGTGGTTAGTGTGTTGGCTTACTAAGACATGGGTCCTGGGTTCGATTCCAGGCTCTGACATCTTCAAAAAAAAAAAAAAAAAAAAAAAAAAAAAAAAGAAATATGATAAAAATATTTCTTTCGGCGACTACCTCTCAGCAGTCTTCTGGCAAAAGCTCTGAGAGTAACTAATTGCCATGAACAAGCTTCTCAAGTCTGTCGTTCGGAGTCGACAATAAACTGTAGGTCCCGGTACTCATGGATAAAAATTCACACACACAACATGAGTGCTGCGAGAAGCTAGGCCGTAATCCTGACACAGGGTTGTAAAGGCCAGTTATGTATGTATGTATGTATGTAATAAAAAATACAGCTGCAGAAAAAGAGTGTGCCGGAAACGTGCGCAAATCGGCATTAATGTTTGTTTGTGCCTACTGCCACAGGTGTAATTTTTTTTTAACAAAATGTAAATAAAACAACAAAAACAAGTAGCCTTAACTATTTACAGCAACTAACTGTTAATTATTAAGTTCAACAATTAAAAGATAATAAAATAAGCAAAAAATAACAAAAACCACGATTACATACAGTGGAGAACAAATATTCAGTGACATTTCCATTTGTATTTTTTCTTTATTTCTCAGGCTTAAATTTTTTAATATTAATTATGCGAGTGAATATGAATAAACTCGTACACACATCTATACGGTTTACTTATAATTGCGTTTTTTTTAATTGGCAAAGATATGTTTCTTGAAACTCCAGTTAATACAATTTAATTTTATTGGTTAAATGAAAAAAAAAAAAAAATGAGAAACAATAGCAAATAAAAGAAATATATATTTTTATGATAAAATATTCATTAGTTGTTACGTTCCAACATAAAGCAACAACCTAACTGGAGACAGAATTATTAACTGTTTTAGGTGTTGGACTGGCACACTATACTCTCTAACTCTAAATGGTTTTTAATCAAAAAAGAAGACACAAAATTTATTTTGTACTCTAGTCTAGACCTCATAAATTACATGAAAACTTAACATTATTTTAATACGTGCCTAGAAATTTAAAATTAAAGGAATTTCATTTTTACCTCTCAGGCAAAAGCTAAATATTTTGTTTTCAACATTTAATAAAAAAAACATATTTTTAGCTGTTTTTTGTTTCATTTATTTATTTATTATTGAAAATCTGTGTTTTCTTTTTTCGTTTTTAATCGTAGTTGTCAATCTTGTGAAAACATGATTTTTAGTTGTGTTTTCACCCAATTTGGCCAACATTAAAAAATATTTGAAAAAAAAAATTAAAAACAGACACACACACACAAAAACGAAAAATTAGTGTTCCAATAATGTATGCATATGTTGTACAAATGCGCATAAATTAAAAAAAAAAACACAATTTTGAAGCCTTTTATAGAGTAAAATTGGCGCCTCTTTTACTACAATACATATGGTTTAAGTGACAAATCGAGTGAAACTTGCAATAAAACATATATACATTAAAAGTCCTGTTATGATAACAAAAAACTATTTGTAAAAAAAAAATAAATTCTTAATAAAGATTGCCTGGTACAATTATAAATTTTCAATTATAAACTATTTGTTAAACAAGTATTGGAATCTAGTCATTTGTTAAATAAGATTTTTTTTTCTTCTTAAATAAGTGGGCACAATATTTTCAGGGTTTAAATGTAAAATTTGTATTCAAAAAACCAATCAAGTAACCAAATAAGTTTTACAATAAACATGTTTCTAAGGAGAGAGGATAATAAAGGGCGTTTTTTTTATAGATATACACAACTTTAAGTTGGCAACACTGCTGTATTTGACAGGTGCTTTAACAGCTAATAGTTGCATTTTGTTTTATATGTTTTGACACTTCCTTATGAATCACACTGTAAACAGACGTCCGCCAAGATAGCAATGAAAAAATAGCAACGAAAACAAAAAACATTTTTTTCTAAAAAAATTAATAAATTTGTTTAAACAGATAATAACACAAAATTTTGGAATTATCCACCAACTTCTATTCATGGATTAATTAAGAACATAGTGTAGGTCCTAAATTATGCTTCAGTCATAAAATTTTAAAAATTGTTTTCAAAAAAATTTTGGGTAAAATAATAAATTTTTTAGAGAAAAAGTCGATTATGTTGGGGCTCATTGACATCTTTTGGAGGAGCTTTCTAAGCAAGTGACATATATGAATAGAAACTGGAATGTGTACAGATTCCAAAGCCATTAAAGCGAATAAAATCGTTCGTACTATTTTCCAGAAAATTTGGGTAAAAAAAAAACATTTTTTAGAAAAAGGTTGAAAATGACGAAAGTTTAAGGGTCAATTGAAATTTTTTAGAGGAGCTTTCTAGCAAGTGTCATATACGGATACAAACTGGAGAGTGTCCGAATTCCAAAACATATTCAGTAAAAAACTTAAAAACAAAGTATTAATTTTTGGAAAAAAGTGTTTTATTTTGTTTTCGTGTTTTTGTTGTTATCTTAGCGGACGTTGTAAACAGTGATGAAACAAAGAAAAGCCTCAAAATTAAGAATCAGCTGCTTTGAATTTTAAGATCACTTAAACAAATATATTTTTAATATTACAACTAATATTTTAATATCGCAACAGATATTTAGAATGAATAAGTCACAGTTTGGTGCGGTTTATGGGCCTGTGGCATCATTGGACCGTACTTTTTACGTAAGATGATATCCAAGTTTTTTTTTGCCCAAAATGCAAGAGCTTGACTTGCATGACATGTGGTTCCAACAAGATAATGCCACATGCCACACAGCACGCGTAACAATGGACTTTTTGAGAGGCGAGTTCGTTGAACATTTTAAGACAACATTGAAGCATTTATTAGTGAGATCCCGGAAAAAGTATGATAAAACTGGACTAAGCGGATGGACCATTTGAGGCGCAGTCACGGTCAACATTTGCATGAAATAATCTTCAAACATTAAATTATATGGGCCGTACTATCGATTCAAATAAAGATTTCATTAATTTTTCTGAATTTTATGAAAAACTTTCCTATAGCTTTTAAAAAATCACACTTTAGTTATAACAGTACAGAGCGACTTTCTACACACAGTGCGTGTTACAACTATTACAATAAAATTGCAAGCAATAATGGAAGCATTATATTGTTTATTCATACCTTAAAGCTTCCAAAGATGCTATAGGATAAGGTATTATTTTTGATTTTTTATACTTTTTGCTTACTGGTTACAATAAATTTGCATTTCTAGAGCACTTTAGCGGTTCATTTCATTAAAAATCATGCATTATTGAAGCGCATGAGTAAGTGATAGTTCAAAATTTCTCCCTTACAAAATAGCTTATTAGTAAGCACTAATTTCTGCTGGGTATTGATATTAATAATTCCTATGCAGCTAAAAAAAACCACCCGTTACTTAAACCTTTCGTAAGCATAAAATTTTTAGTAATTCCTTAGAAATTGAATTAAATTAAAGGAATTTTAATCTTTTTGTCAAATATTTGATTGATTCATACGTTCGAAGTAAAAATTAAAATCAATTGAATTGAAAATCTCAAATTATGTATCCACTTATGGTTCATTCAAGAGATTGATGGCTGTCAAATAAAAACTACTGGCAGTTAAAAGTCGTGCGTTTTTGCTTCGTTTTGAGTTTGGCTCTCTTCAAAACTGCCGATATTTAAATGGTGAAATCAAAAAGGCCTTTAAAAGTTAAAATATAAACAGATTTTTTAAAGAGTGTTATTTTTTTCTATTTTGAGATTACTAAAAACAAAAAGAGTAAAATATCTTAACAAAAAAAAAAAAAAAAAAAAAAAGAAAAAATTAAATAGATAAAATTGAAATTCATTGACAGCTCTAAGAGGTACAGTTGACAGTTAAACGCACTTACTGCAGCTGAAAATAGTGTTTAGCCAGAAGCAGCAGTGGCAGCAGTAAAATGCCATTGTTTAAACGGCAGCAAAGTTGAAGTTATAAGTACTTTTAAAGCCATATTATAAATGAAAAATGTAATTGGCCACTAAAGCAAAAAAAAAAAAAAAGTACAAACACGAAAAAAAGGCAGTTATTAGTGATAAGTGAACAACCAACAATTTGTTAATGCAGCCAAACAATTGAACAAAAACTCAGTTTTAACAAATTGTTGAAAAAATTATATTTCTTTTAGTAGGAAATAAAAAAAAACATATTTTTTATTTTATAATAATACTCGTAATCAGGAAAAAATATTAACCTTTACAACAAGACAACAACAAAAAACAAAAAAAGTCGTGAATAAAAGTACAAAAAAAAAAAAAAACTTTGCTGGCCAAAACGACACGCAAAAGCTGAGTATTAATGACTTGATTAAAGACTTCCCGTGAAGGCAAACAAACAGTAGTAAAAGAGCTTTTTTTTCTCTTAAATAATAATAATAAAAATAATAAAAAAAAAGAAAATAATAAAAATAAAATAAATTGTATAATTTTGTTAATAAGGAAATTAGCAATGATTTGTAAAGATTAAAATTGTACAAAATTTATCATTTTGGTGAAACTTTAATATAAAAAATGACCAAAGTTGGCGGTATTTAAACGATGTTATTAACTGATAAAGTGAAATACGTTTTTCTTTTAGCAAATTATGTATCAAGAGAAAAGCAGAGTTGCTTTATAAAGCATGTTTTTTATACGAAAAAATTTAAAGTAGACTTAACTAACTGTCTAAAGACATTTATAGTCAGTATAGTTATACTGGCAAATCATCCCGATGAAACTATACTGGCAATTAATCATTATATCGTCGCAAGAATAAAAGAACGAAAATACGTTTTTTCATCATTTTTATCAGAAAAAAAAATACTCGTCGATTGGTCCCGGTCCCAGATTTCTACGATGAAAATAAATTCACTTACGCCGTCTGATCTTTGAAAAATACCAGTGTCTTTGTTCTATTTTCATACAGGTTTTTTGGCTGTAAGATTTTGTCAGTTACAGGGTTCTTTAAATCCATCAACGATATACCAAATATTCTCTAAATTTATTTTAAAATTCATGGAATTTTAATTTCTACCAAAAAATATTTCTGTAATTTTGTTCTCTACTTTATAGTATTCCATTGCATAAAGTGAGATAAAGAAAACATATACAAAACATTTTATAATTATAAAATACTCGTACTACACTTTTCATAAGTTTTTCATTTCATTTTTTGCATGATAATTGCAAAGTTGGATTCATCAGTGAGGCTCATTCTTGATCTTACCAGGTTTGTTAATAAATATCCTTTGCAATATCTATAGATTCCAAGGCAAAAATCACCCATTTCTTTAAAAATAAAACAAAATTTAGTGCTACGGTCACTATAGATCGTTATCTCACTATGATTTATGAAATTTTTTGTGTAAAAATATAAATGACAATGACCTGGACGAGATGTGGTTTAAACATGATGGTTTTAAGTGCAATACGATGATTACAACCATCAACTTATGGCAATAAAAATTTTACGATAAGTTGATTTTGAAATTTACTAATTAATTTCTGTGAGGCTAACTACGTGAAGTTACTGGTTTGTGTTGATGAGCTGATAACAATATAGCCAGTAATGCCCGAAGAACTTCTAGAATACTCCCTTTGGTTTGTTATATTTTTACATTTTAAAAATATTTTAATTAAAACACTTTCATGAAAAATTGGTTCAATGACTATCCCGATTGATAAAACAAACATTTTGATTCGCTTAAGAGTAAGAAATTTACATTTGCCGCAAATTAATCTGCCGAATTCGAAAAAAGTAATGGTACCCATGCTTTGAATACACGTATGAACCAAGATAATTAAAATAGTGCCTTTGAAGTTTGATGCTCAATAGCACCAGTCATTACAGGAGCTGTAATAGATGCCTCAATTCAGGGACACCATAAACCTTTTTGTTGTCTCCTTTTTTCACATATTTTGTGTTAAACTTCTTCTGCATCAATAACAGTAGATGACGACAATCTATGAGTACAGTCGTGACAATGGCATTAATTTCAAAGAGTTTCATGCTGGCTTTCTACTGTGAAGTCAGTAACTATACTACTAATATAAAAATATTGAGGAATAGGCTACTGTTAATGAGTTGTAGAATATTTACATGCGCATGTAGAATATTTATTGGTGTGTATTAGTATCCAACTTTATTGGATCATAACAGTGTGGAGTCTATTTTATTGCTCTGTCAATAAAGCAAACTGAACTGTGTTAAAATAGAGGGAAATCAAGACAACGATTTACAAAAACAGTTCACTTTGTAACCCTTTACCGACAATTTAACATACATAATTTGGCCTGTGTCAGGATTACGGCCTAGCTTCTCGTAGCACTCATGTTGTGTGTCTCAATTTTTTTCCATAAGTTCCGGAACCTACTATCTTTCGAAAGCTTGTTCATGGAAATCAATTACTCTCAGAGCTTTTGCCAGAAGTCTGCTAAGAGGTAGTCGCCGAAAGAAATCTTTTTCATATTTCTTTGTTTCAAGATGGCAGAGCCGGGGTTGTACCGGATCTGTCGATTTAGTAAGCCAACACACTAACCACTAGACCATGGCGGCTACAACGACAAAGTAAGTAGATACAAGTACACATTCAGTTGGTAATTAAAACATATATTCATCGGCGTAGTCTAGTTTGAAGGGTGTTGGCTTACTTTCAATGGCTTACTTTCAATAGAGTGAAAGTGTTTTTAAAATTGAATTTTGCTCATCACAAGCAAGATAAACAATTACTTGAACATTTGTGTAGATTTTAATCATTTAATTCTTAATTATTTCTAAAAAAAAACAAAATCATTAGTGTTACGTTTTGAAGTAAACTGTGTTTTAGAATTTAAAATAAAACTTTTTTCGCCTAAAATCAATTGGATGCTAATATATCTTCTCAGTTTTGTTCTGAGTGTGAATGGGTTCAACACAACAGTATTTCTTTACGGATATAAATAAATTCTTTGCATTCTATTTTTCTAGTATCTTACAGCCTCTGTGCCAGAACCGTGATTTTGCAGAATAATGAATAATACCATGAGTACTAGTAACGTGGTAAACAATTTAATGAGGTCAATGCACAGCTAGATAGGAGTAATGAGTTTAAATTGTTCTCTTTGTTTTTAGTGTTACGTTTTTCTTAATTTGAAAGTTTTATAATTTTAACAGTTTTTTTTTTTTTCTTTTAATTTTATTTATCTTTTCTTAATTACCTTTGTTTTGCTTACAGTATTAGAAATTTGATGTTGTTTATGGCTTAAATGACTTTGAGTATTTACGCTTGGCAGACTATCCCGTAAAGTAATACACATTTATTGTTTCCTTTTCACTAATTTACTTATAATTTATCATGTTTTCAAAGCAAAATGCTTTCAAGCAGAGTATATTGTTTTGTTATTTCCATTTCTATTATTGTTTCTAAAATTTATAGTTTTTATTCATTTTTATTTTTTTGCAAAATATGTTTTTTTTTTTTTGTAACGTTCCCATAATGATGTAGTCAACGTCCTTGCCCTTGAAAAATGCTTTTTTATTAATTTTTTTGTAGTGTGTTTTTCGTATAAATACAGAGCAATTACAGATAAGCATATCTGGATATTTGCTTTATTTGTTCAAATTGCATTTTTATTTATTAAAAAAAGAAAAAAAAGAAAAAATATAGGTGTGGTAGAGCTTTGATTTGGTCTGGTATTAAGTATATGACTTTTTATTTTTGTTTGTGATTTTTTTTATTTGTACGCGTTTTTATTATATCTGAATGTCATTAATTATCAATTAAGCTAAAAAAATATATGAATTTTTCTACACAGTTATAGTAACAGCGTTATGTCAAAAGCTTTTACAATGAGCGAACTTATCATAGTTTTGTAACTTTTTATTGCCTTAAAGGGCTATTGCATATTTCAATTAGCGAAATAGTACATTTTATTTTGTCAATTGTGGACTTATGTTTTACAACAAGTGCTACTACTGAGAGTATTAATAAGTGTGGTTATCGAAACTTCGATTGCGAAATTAAAAACTTATCGCCATGACATGTATTAGTCTCCTGGGTACGTATATAAAGATCTGTTTCATACACAGGTTTTAGTTTAACCTAAAACTAAAACACTTTAACATATTAATACTCGTACTAGTATATCGTGTTCCTTTTTAAAATAAAATATTGATTGCAAAATGGTAAGAAGAAAAGGTGAATTACAAAATTAAATATTTAAAATTGCGTATGACTTCTGTAAAAATTATGCGTTTACTGCCTAAATTTCATTGCAACCGTTTTAATAATTAAATTATTTCTCTATTGTTTAAAAAGTATTTGAAGTATTAGGAAAATGTAATTTTTTATACATTTAGGAAAAACTATAGTCATTTATAATAGGCTTTATTACTGACTGGTCACGGCGGCTTTTCTTGATTGATTGTCTTTGAAGACTGTAATGGAATTTTTTTCGTTCTCTGCCGGTTATGTAGATGAGGATTTAGGATGATTGAATGGTTTGATGTCTTTAACAATATATCTCGCCACCATAGCTGCCATAAAACATCCTCAAAGTGCTAAATATCGATGGTAAAAAAAAAATCAGAAGAAGCAAAATATTTGCGGTAATCGCTCTTCGTTGCAAACGCTCTCGTAAAGGTGAAGGTCACCATACCATGCGTTCATGCTTAGATGCGCATGATTCTTTTTATGCATTCTAGGTGTTTCTAAATTCACCTAGACATTAGACATGAGTCTTATGCGCCATATTATTTTATGGATTAACACAACAGGTGTTAATGGAAAGTGAAATTGAGATTTTAAAAGAATTTATAGAATTTATTGATTATATATTTATAATATTTTATGCTACAAGACCCACGAAATTGTGATTTTTCACTTCATCTCCTCCATAGCATTTGCTTTTTAAATAATAATAAACACACCAGAGATGGCACTCAGTACTTAAAAGTAATCGATAAATAGAATACAAATCGATAAAAAGAAAACAATATATAAAAATTGTATTTATAATTAATTTTTATGTATTTTTTTCTTGAAAGATATTGCAACCTTTTTAATGAAAGCTTTTGCAAAGCGACGAAACTGGAAAATATACTATGGCAAACCCAGTTAAGTTGAGGGCTGTACAATAGATCTACAGGTCGAAGTACTTTACTTGCAACGATTTAGTTTGTGAATTAATCATAAGTATTCAATATAATAAATAAATAAAACAATCTAAAAGAGTTATTAAAAAGCTGCTATTGGAATAATTTGAGTGTCCATCCTTAACAGATTTCATTTACGAAAAATCTATCTACAGAGCCAAGAAATTTTTTATTTCTTGCGAATGTATGACAAGGTAAAAAACATTTATATACTTAAAATTAGGTTAGTTTGAAATAAAAAAATATTAATAACATTTAGTATTCGGATTGATTTGCATAGCGGAAATGAGTCTTAAACTATGTTCACAGCTCGTTCTGCAATATGTTGCTGCGCTGCTGTCTATTAATTACAGACGGTTCTTGCACCCAGTGCAGCAAAAAACATTCTTCATTTTTCAATGAACAGGAGTTACTTGTACGAAAACAATGATCCGAAACCTGTACATCATACCATGGAAAACATATAAACTTAAAGAAGAATAAATGCCAAGATGCCAAATATTGCCATTTTTTTACATTTTTACATTGATTTACTCATTGGTGGCAATGATTTCAAGTTAATGAATTGAAGACGTTCTAATTCCAAACTTTAACGCATTTGGTGCGGAACCTTCTTTCACGAGTGCGAAAAACTAAAAACGCAATTATTCATAGCTTTTCATGGACTATTTAGCTTTGCCTGTTAAATTTTGATAATTGACAAAAATACCAAATATGCCTACTCAACATTATTAAACAAAGAAATCAGAGACTTTTTAAAGTTACTTCATAGATTAAAAGGTGAATTCAACAGACCATACTTACATTTCTGCGCAGCAGGCTTCTTATCAAAATTTTTTGTTTCTTTCAAAATTTGCATGAAAAACGAGTTTCTTTTTACTAAAAATAAACTTTTAATTGATACTTTAATGAGTTTTTAAGTGGCTTATCAATAAATCATTGTTGACGCACTATTTTTTTTTTCTCTCTTAATATGTTTTACAATAAAACGCAAACACGAAATCGTGAATAATTAAGAAGAGATTTGTTTTTTGGGCAATTGATATTCATATTTTTCAAAATTTAAATCAAAATGTATATTTCTCGTGCGTTACAAAAGTAACCAAAAACTCTTGAGGATATGAAGAGAAAAAAAAAATTATTTCAAATGTAACTCGTAATATCTCAGAAAATAAAATTCAATACGTCTAATTTATATTCGCTAGTTTGTTTTTTTTTTTGTTTTGTTTTTTGGATTTCTTAAAAAAAGTGCTTTTTAGGCTGTCAAATGTTACTGGAGGTGATTAAAGCCTCGCTTTTATGCAAATATATGCCAATATATGACTGTGTGTAGTTTTATTTTGAATTTTATTTATTATTTTTGTTAAGCCTAAAATATGTGATATTTATGCCTGTATTTAGTTTTTATTTACTCCATTCATTTTATTTATATATATCAACCATTGCAAGTGAAACCAAAACGCAAAAAAATTAAAAAAAAAACAGAAAAAAAAAATTTCATAAAATTGTGGGCAAGTTGAAAAAGGTGCGTGCGTGTTACTTGACAAAACTTCAAATGTTCATACAAAATGTCAAGATAAGCGAAATTATGTGCCAGGCATTAATCGTAAATTTGTATGAAATGAAAGACGAAAATCAAAAAGAAAAAAACAAAATCCGAATTTTTATTTTAGCGTAGAATTGCCAATGAAGAACACGTTTTATAGTCTTAAGTTATTGACAAATTGATCAATGATTTCTTACTTTGTTTTTTATAATTTTGGTGTGATTATTTCAGCCATAAATAAAGCGCATGTCTTTACTAATTTGGTATAACACAACCAACCTTTTACACTTTATTACCTTTTTTTATTTTTTAACAAAATTTCACTCAGTTTTCTGTATTTTTTTCTTTTTAATTTGTTTTCTTTTTAGCGAAGACAAAACTACTCTTAACATGCGTTCTTTAAAGTTTCTTAAAATCAACTAAACCTTTGTAACGAAATTGTTGCAGTATTAGTTTGAAGAGAATTTGTTTATATCAGTAAATGGATAAAAAAAAAATAAATATTTTAATTTTAAATTTCCATATTAAAACAAACGCACAGTTTTCCGTAATTTGTTTATCGTTATGTGCCACACGGATGTTTATATTAAACAATCAAAACTAAGAAGGCAAAGTGCTAAAACAACTACAATAACATAAGGCAAGAGAAATTAAATAAAAAATATGACAAAAATTCTAAAAGTTGTTTAGATTTATTCGGTTTCCATTGTAATTAAATTGGGCTGCAACACAATGCAACCACACTATTGATGCGGGAATATAAAAAAATAGCAGAAGGGATACATATGTACCAGTAGTTTGAAAACTTTATTTTGGTAACACAGAAAAAACTAGATTGTAAATACAACAAATTTTTTTGTATATACAATGAAAATATTAAATAAATTTTGCGCTAACAACGGTTTTTGTAAATACAAATACGACAATTGTAGGTTTCCTTAAGAAAAGAAAAAAATGTAACGGTACCATGTTTTTTCAATTATTGTGGTTAACAAACTATTTGTTGAAAAGATTACAAGACTTTCAGTAAATGTTTTTGTTGCGCTATTTTATCAATCTTTCTTTTTAAATTAAATTGTCTTCATTTTCTCCTTTGCTGGGATCTGAACCTGGGCTGTTGTGTCTTGTATGCAAGCGCTCTAACCATTACACCACGTCACTCCTAATTTTTATAATGTTGTTTTTGCACTAAATATGCGCAACTAATCTAAAGCAAAGAATTCAACAAAAAATTTATTTAATCGTTTTTATTGAAAATGTATGGTACCGTAATAATTTATTTTATTTTTTTGTCAAAGTTTACTTTGAGAAAAAGAAAAAAAAAAATGTAACGGTACCATATTTTTTCAACAATTGTGGTTAACAAACCAATTGTTGGAAAAATTTCAACTCTTTCAATAAATATTTTTGTTAAACTTCTTTATAAATCTCATATGTTTTTGTTGTTTTTTTATAACAAAGTCTTCTTGTTTTTGAAAATATTGCCTAAATAATAACAACAATTTTAATTAGCATAATTTGTTGAAAATAAATCCTAATATTTGTAATATCAAAAAAATATTTGATTGCATTTATAAAACACATATTAAAAATAAAATTTCACATTAACAACTCACTTTGTTGATTGAATTTTGGTGATATTTTTTTCTATGTAAATAGTGGCAACTTTATAAAACATATGTTTTAAGTTTCACGGCGAAATTTTGTTTAAAATTTTTTTAAAAACGTCAAAAGCAAGCTATCACAGAGAATTTGTTAACAATGGACAACTTTGGTCATTGATTCAGTGGTTTCATTTGAAAAGCGTTGGTATAAACAATATTCAAACCGAGCTAGACTTTACTGTGGGCTACTGCACTTCTTCATTCACGACTATAGAATATTGAGCCCTACGTGCTGTAAAGGCGAACAGAGTCAATTGAACAGAAACACTATCAAATTTCAATGAAGTATTTGGCGATATGTTATTGCAAAAGAAAGCCAAGCCTTTGCATCGGTTCAAAACCATGAGTTTTGATTCTGCCACTTCAAAAGAGAGACAAACGTATAATATTGCTAATTTTTGCTGTCTGTAAAAAGGTTTTCATCGGCATATGATATATTGAGTGAGATGAAGTCGCCTTAAGACAAATTAAGCGATGTTCTATTTACTAGTGATTAAATATTTTTTATTTTATTAATTTTTCTAATACGAATATTGGATCAAAAAAAGAGTATGACTTTTCAATTTTAACTCTTCTGGTTTATCGATACGGATAAATGATCTACTTTGAAGCTGACAGCACAGTGATTGAAGTCTGTATAAAAATAAAGATTTACAGTTACGTTTGTGTTGGCAAATAAAATGGCTGAAATTGTTCAGCCTTAAATTTTGTGCGGAAAATGAAATATCGGCCGCCAAATCGTTCAGACTCTTGCAGTAAGCCTTTGGTATGAATACTAATGTCAAGAGCAAGTGCTTTTAATTGGTACGAATTATATTTATAAAGAAGGTCGAGAACGCGTTAAAGAGGTACCGCATCAAAAGCTAACAGGAACATACAAATGTATATCTAATGATGAGCTACATACAAACATATATAATTGGACATTACAACCCTGTGTCAGGGTTACGGCCTAGCTTTTCGCAACACCCATGTTATGTGTGTTAATTTTTATCCATGAGTACCATGAGTTGAGAAGCTTGATACTCTTAGAGCTTTTACGAGAAGACTGCTGAAAAGTAGTTGCCGAAAAAATAATATTTTCTTATTTCTTTTTTTCCTTCAAGATGTCAGAGCTGGGATTTAAACCCGAGACTCATGTCTTAGTAAGCCAACGCACTGATAAGCTACAACTTCACAAAATCAAAGAATTGGTGCTGTACAAACGTCAAGCTGTTGCTAGAGAACATGCCGATATTGCTGAAATTTCAAATGGATCAGCCAATACCATTCTGAAAAACATTTTGTGCCGAAGAAAGTCAAATCTCGATTGATGCAAAAACAATCAATTTGTTTGAGAATAAAGGTCGCATTGAGGTTTGTAAAATGATGCTCCCTGACTATGAGGACAAGAGGAAATGTATAGTATTTGAAGACGAGACTTGGGTGTACGTTTACGATCTAGAACCAACCGATCAATCGAGCGAATATCATGCCAAAAAAAACCGAGACAGAAAAAATAATGCCCACGTTGTTTAAAAATTAAACTCATGTTGACAGTTTTCTACAACCTCAATGAAGTTGTCCGTCCGAAAATTTAATAAATTATATTATTTGAGTCTTATGAATCATCTGCTTGAAGCTATTCGTGTGAAAATGCCAGAATTGTGGTGGAAGAACTCTTGGTGTTTCCACCACGGTAATCCTCCATCTCAGAGTGCATTGATTTTTTGAGATCTCATTAGACCTTTATTTTTTAAGAAAATACTTATACTTGTGAAATTTGTGTTAATTATGCAAAATACTTACCAAAATCTCCTTGGGTATAAGAAATTGTAAATAAACTGAAAGGAAACAAAAAAATTTTGAAATTAGAACACTTAGAAAACGCCAAAATTATAAAAAAATAGAAAAACACACAACTTTTACTTTTTCTTATAGAATTACGAAAAAAACAAAAAAAAAAAAATAATAATATCTGTGCACACCATGTATAGCACTCGTCCTCGCCACAAATCCTCTTACATACTTTATTTCTTTCTTTTTTTTTGTTGCAATATATCCATTGTCTATATTATTATTATTATTTTAATTTATGATGAACGTAATTGTTTGGCATTCACAAACGTATATTAAAAAAAAAACAAAAATTCCTTGAAACAACCACTCAAATTACATGCAACCAACCAACCACCAACAATAATAGCTGGCTGCGGAAGAAGATGTATAAGGCCCTTATCAAAATACTTTGCTTGACAGAAAATAGCTTAATTAAGACTAAACTAACGAAACAGAAAATAACAAAAGGAAATCTAAAGTAACACTACACCCAGGTAACATGCGAAACAGAAAAGAATTATAATGCGAGTAAAGTAAAAAAAGAACGCCTACGCATGCGCACAAGTGGTTTTAGTTTCATAATTACACAATTTGACTGCATCATAAATAAAACATTATAAGTATAGTCGAACCGACTAAATAATACTCTTTAAAATGGTATAAACACAATAAAGTTACAAATGTATGTACAAAATTTCAATGTCTAAACGATTACAAAGGAATGAGAAAGAAAACGCATTAAGTCAAAGTGAAAATGTTCTACTCTAACTAAGATTAAACAAATCTTTATTTACGCTCCACAAATTACCAATACAAAATACGAAATTGGTTGTAAGGAATAATTATTTTTAATGTGGTCTTCACTCAGTGTATGGAGCCTACTCATACAGTACATTGTGTTGGTATGGAAAAATATGAGGGGAATGGGAAAAAAGTGTGTGGACCTTTAATTTAAACTTACTAATAACGTATCTGATAGCAGTCTGAAAAAACAAAGGTCCTACTTTAAAAATGTGAACCGCAAGAAAATCGGTTGCTGTTATTTGATTATCTAATGACAAGTGGTATACCTTCACCCCTAAATAATACAACAGCAATCAAGCAAAAGAAACTCGTAAAGTTTAAATTTAAAAGAAATAAAAATTGGCAATGATATTGATGATGATGTTGATGTTTTCTCATTGATTCAGCCCCTGCGATGTAAAGTAACATTAAAACTAATTTTTAAATAGATTATATATAGCAGCGGTTTATATTGTAATTTGTTAAAATTTTTTTTCTTTCATAGACACAGATAAAGTAAAATTAAATTTTAATTAATGAGTTTGAGCCACGTTCGTACTACTAATTAAATTGTGTTGCCCATATAAAGGGCGTTAAAAATTTCGATTTATAATCAGCATAATAGTGATATAAAAAATTGTATATACACTTTAACACTGTAGAAAAAAAAGGTGACAAAGTGACTGCTTTAAATATTTATCATTAATGAGTCAATCTTGTTATTTAAACACCAAAATTAACCCCATAAATACAGGAAAAAAGCAAACTCAAGAAGTTAAAATTTATTTTTCTAGTTTTAATAATTGATTTTTGTTACAAATTTATGAAAAACAATTTTTCAATTATTTATTTCATTAAGTACATGTCATTCGCTTCCGAATGGGTTAATTAATCATATTTATTTATATTTTCTTTTGCATCTCATTATACATGACTCATCGTCATTAATAGGCGTGTTTAGCTGAGGTTTTTTTCTCCAACAAGAATTTGTTTCTTACCACATCATAATATTTTCCTCAGAATTTATTTATTTATTTTTTTTTTTCAGTATAAAATCTTTTATTGCAGTTGAACAAAAAAATGAAAATTATATTATTAAATAAAAAAACCACAATATCATAACTTAAGCTTTGTAACCATATCCCCAAAACTTATAAGAACGTGTGGGTTTCAACTGTAAAACAAATCTAAACAAGAGAACGTTTAAACCAAATGATTGTTAGCATGCGTTTTTAAGTCAAGCAACTTAATATTCTTTTTTAAAGTTTAAAATTCTTCGCGTATAAATTGTCAGTCATATTTAAAAAAAAAACTCAAAAGTGGTTATGATATCGGAAAGTTAAAAAAAAAATTAAAATATTTAAAAACTTATGCCAGTATTCATAAAAAGTTTAACAGGTTTATGAAGGGCTTATTTGACAAATTTCTATGGAATACTTGTCAAATAAACCTTCAATAAACTTATGATATGTTTTATGAATACAGGCGTTCGGTTGTAAAATCATAATCGTTTTGAAATTATTTGACCCTAATTCGAGCCCGCAAGTAACAAATTATTTGCCAAGCGCTTAAGGCCAACATTACCGGCGCTTTTGGCGTAGCAATTGAACAAAAACAACGATATCAAGATGGGCCATTAAAATACCTCATAATCTTAAGCAGTTAGCTTTTATATCATACTAGCCTAAATCCGGCGTGCTGCACTACTTCTACCATTACCATTTTTCACACTTTCCGGCTGATGATTTTTAGTGACTACGAAGTAATTCAGACCAAATTCAGTAACTTCTGCTTTAGTTTGTGATGGAGGTACATCTCCTACTTGTCCGTCCTTTTTATTACTGATGATTTTTATTGAATATGAAATTATCACTGCAATTTAAACTTTAGCTTCAATACTTCTCAAGATATAAAGAAATAAATAAATTAATTGTATGAGAGGTGTCACGCCCACTTTTTCACTTCCGCCCACTTTCTGGTTGATGATTTGCCTTAGCTATGAACGGACAATTTAACCAATAATAAAATTAATAAAAAGGTCAAGGAAATCAGTACAAATATATGCTTAAAAAAATTATTTTAATTTTATTTTTCACGTGCAATTCCGAAAAATTATGAAGGGGGAGTTGCAAATTTAATTTTAATTTTTTTTATATTTTTCATTTCTATCAATAAAGTTATGTGTCAAACAGTCATTGACTAAGCTAGGTACGACAGATGGTTATTCAACCAACAACGTGATCAACTATAAATAGCTCAAGGTGCCTTTTTGACAATATTATAGGGCCAACCTGAACTGATGTCTATAGAGTGGATTAACACGAGATCCAGGCTCGATCACTGCGCCAATGAATCCAAAGACCTGGGAATCAAAAAGAAAATTACCTATTGTCTCCCTCTGAAGTATTGCAGGCAATTTATTGATTAACTAAATTTATACGCCAACAAAAAATAAATAGTAAATTAATACATAATTTAGACTTTTATGTGTTTTTTATGATTCTCATTTAGTTGATAAAATACAGAATGTAGGTGTTCTGAAATTTATTTGAAAATTGTAGAAAAAACTTTTCCATGAAAAACAATCACTTTCGTTAATAAACTTTTGTTTATAGGCTCGATTTTATTAAAAATTACAAAAACATTATAAACGAAAAATTATAAAAAGTTAGATTAATTGGTTAGATTAATTGCTCATATTATAAACTAAATATGGTTTTGAGGTCAAATGTATAAATTGCGTAAAATATACGAGTACATATAACCTGTTGTATATCATTTCTGAAAGAATTTTTTTTAATTAATTCTGAATATGCAAAATTTAAAACTAAAAATGTTTTAAGTACCACAAGTCGATAGTTATTTCGAATTTTTATAGCGAATTAAATTACAACTTTGTGTTGATTACTACATGCCAGTGTTGCCACAACTTTTTATGTTTTAGAAATAATTTTTAATAAAAAAGTAATGCTTCGCTTACGGAAGACATGAATTTTATAATGGCGAGTTGCCATATTAAAACAAAAGTGGCGTCGAAGAGACCCGTGCCAGTTAACTTTGCATATTAAATTTTTTGTTGCTGCACTGGTTCTTTCATATTTCTACTAACCTCGCTCTTAATTTGGAAGAAGATTTTAAATTTTATTCAGTAATTTGTTAGAAATTTGTTTCTCTACCTGATAGCTTGTACGTAGGACGAATGCGCTTAGGTTATATATTGTACCATTAGCAGCGCTTCACAAAATATAAAAAACATATTTGTGGGGTATCGTTTAAGTAATTTTACCTTCTTTTTCAAAACAAAAGAACAAAAAAGACGACTTCTTGATTTCCAGAAATTTTTATTTTAACAAATTGTTTGACGTCGAAACTTTTCGTTTGTCTTTTAATATATTAGATACCATAATACGGAATAATTCAATAATAATGTGATAAAGTTATTAAGGGTACTCACGAAGAGCATTGCAAACTGTGCAAACGATGAAAAGTGTGTAAAAAGACATCATATTTTTTTAATGCAAGAACAACATATACATTCGTCATGTGCATCAATTGCACTGAAAAAAACGAAAGTAAATTGTCTGTGTATTTTTGCTTGAAAACTTTTGACAGTTCTACAGCCATATATTTACGCATGTCAAGATAACAGCCAAAAAGCGCAATATATTTATTATTTTTTAATGTGAAAAATTATTTATGCTCAAGGTCTATTTTCAAATAAAAATCTTTTATTTATTTATCGATATTTCGCTACTCCTGCTTGTAGCGTCTTCAGGAATTATTTATTGATTATTTTTTTTAATACGCAGTGTTTTTGACATTTTAGGGAAGAGATGGTATATTTTTGCTGAATCGGTGAGTTCGGCAGTACCAAGTAAAATAAATACTTAAAAAAGTACAATTAATTATAAGAGCACGCTCAGGATCTATAGCCATTTGCACAACAAATTTGCTTTATTTTAGTTTGCACAGATTCAATCAGAAGTACCCTTATTATTTTGACTACCCTTATTATATTATTTAATTTAATAATTATTATCAACAAAAACAAAATAAAAGTCTACACTACTGAAAAAAAAACAATAAAAAATTTTAGTAAAAATAATCCAATACGGCAACACCGTTGATTATTGAAAACAAATCACACTTTAAAAAAGAAAGTCCGATTTGCATTATTGTCCCGATAAAATAATTTCTTTTTTTTTTAATTTTGTAAAATTTTTTAATTTAATATTTATAAAATTCCTCTGTGTCATTACAATGACTTTTAAAAATTGCCAGTGTGGTGTGTCTTTAAAATATTTCTCGCTTAAGAAAAAAAAATAAAATTTATTAACTAAACAATTAATAGCCGCTACAAGTATTACAATCAAGTTAAAGAACCCCATTAATCTTTGAATTACAACAAAAAAAAAAAAATATTAAAATAAAATAAAATGAATAAATAAAGTGTTTAAAAAGAAGTTCTTTTCTTTATTTTCTTTATATTCAAATGAGAAATTTGAAAAATATGCAAATTGACTTGAAACTTTTTTTACAAACATACTCGTACTTTATTATTAACAGACTTTTCAACCCTAATGAACTTCTAAATATTTGTTTCTTTTCTTTTCCTTTTTTAATTTGTGTTTAATATCCTGTTAACAATAAATTTTATGTCTTAAGGTGAGTGTATAACAACAATGCCATAAATTGACACTAATTGAGTCATTATCTTAAAAGATATTGCCAACAATAAAGGCTCTTAAAAGCAATAGCTGCGGGAGCGGCAGCAAAATAAATAATTTCTGAGAAGATATTCTTTTATAAAGAAGTTCTGCGAAAACTATTTAAGTTGTAACAAATATTTATGGTTTAAAAGTGTCTGTAAATAATTTAAAGAAACAAAGTAAGTCATACCTGAACAGTAGTTTCAAACAAAAGAGTTGTGCAGTTCTTGTACGAATAGCACCTCTAAGTTTTTTATTTTACTTTTTTATAGCTTTATTGTATGAATTCTTTATATTTTGAATTGCCTTTTTCAGAAGAAGCATGTTACACTGATAGAAACAAATTCATAACGTGGATATATTTTGTCATCAGTACTGTGACAAGGCTCTTCCTTACATAGCTTGGCCATATTGCCAATAGAATCAAAAAATGAATGACACATGGTCATTATTATCTTATTTTTCTTTTCCGCCAATGATATTATAATAAGATTGATGTTCTCCTCATCTTATTCTTTGTGATTTTAACATCTAAGGAGGGGATTGAAACTTCGTAATTATTGGGTGCAGATTGAGTATGCACAATTGCAAGCACTGTGACCTATTATTTCGTGTAGGGACCGATGCCATTTTAGCATTTTCTTTTTATGTTCATAAGGTTTGGAATGTGTGCTGTGCCATACTGCATGCCTGTTGTCTACCCACAAAAAGTAAAAGTAACGCCCAAATTGCATTATCGAGTAGATGTCATTGTAATTTCAATTGATGCCACTTTTTGCTCTGGTGATGACATTGATGTCACAATGCATTAACATGATGATGCATATTTCTTTCAGTGTACGAGTAGTAAATATTATATAAAATTACACCAGTAGTTTAGTAACCTACAATTTGAAAATAATTTTTCTGGTTTAGATAGAGAAAATCAAAATAATTTTACAATATTATGTTCAACTAAAAATTGCTTTAAACAATACGTGATATTTTTCTAATACAACGCAGCAAAGTAACAGAGTAAACTCTTCATGTGCATCATCATCATCGTATTTACAGCAAACTGTACGTGTTGATTATGAAATGAAACAGTGATTTGGCCATGATTGATTTTCTCTTTGGCGCAAAATGAAGAAGATGGGGCCAACACTGATGTACATCTATGATATAGACGGTTATGTATGCTGCTGAGGATTACAGACAGTGTATGCCAGCAAAACGTAATATGTTCTACATGACAAAAGAAATTATGATCAAGTCACTGTGTCATTAGGTTGAGAGATACGAATATAAAGAGAACAACAAAAATATGCTAAAAAAAATGCATGAATTAAGAAAAACAATTTTACTGTTGACTAAGAAGTTTTCTTGGCAGATTTTCTTATTGAAGAAAAAAATAAAAAAAAAAACAATTTATTTCTTGATTTTTAAAATTTCACATTATTTTAAAGAATGTTTATGTTTTTTTTTCCTTTTTTGATAAATTGTTTTAAATTGTGAAAAACCAAGATTAATTTCCATTTGAAATTTGAAACGTTTTTCTTCTTCATCTGCTTATAAGCTTTGAAGTAAAAAATATATTTTTCCCTTTGTGAAAAAAAAAACAATAATTTTGTTTGTCTTCAGTTTACCAAAATGTTAAATGTAACAGATTTACAAAAATGTTGTGGGTGTTTACTGTTCAGGGAACTACACAGCATTAGTTTTTTTCTCTCTCTGCTTAACAATAATTTAACTTGATATTTAAAGATGTTACTTGTAATCATTTCAGTTTTTGTTGGTTTTAAAAGGTTGACCAACTGTTTTAAAATAGTTTTGAAAGTATGCAAAACTAATCATATGAATAGCTTTCTTTCAGAATTCGAATGTTTGCTTTAAATTTCCGAGAAACTCGTTATCTTTTAATCCTTTGAATACGAGTCAAGTTCACAAAAATAAAAAAATAAAAATATTTTAAACCTGACAGAAAACATTGAAAATGGTTTTTATTCAAGTGCTTTTAAACTCTCTACTCTTTCTTTTCTTAAAGATTCGAATTTTTAAATTTTTTTGCAGACTAGTGTTATTTGGATTTTGATTTTTCAGTTAAAAACAATCGGCCGTTATTATATTTTCGATAAATACAATTTCTGTACTTCTCAATTAAACCAAGATTTCTTAGGCATTCAGAAATAGTTGCATATACTGCACGTAATTCCTGTATTTGACAAAGTTTTTAAGTTTTAATCTTAAGAATGACTTTAGGAGGCACAGAAGATTTTATAATTAAAACCAGACAGAACAAATTGTCCGACAAAAATTACAACAGTTTTTAATTTTTTTTTTTGATTGAATACAGCACTCAGGGGATGACCCCTACTAATGCAGTACATTGTGCTGGTTTAGGAAAATATGAGGGGAAGAGAAAAGAAGGCTGTGGACCTTTTATTTAAACTTACTAATATCATATCTGATATCAGTCAGGAAAAACAAAGGTTCTACTTTAAAAGTTCGTAATTGCCCTTCTGTCATGAGAGACCCGACAGAGCACTATTGGTATCCGCCACCTTAGACAGTTGAGTCTGTGCAGTATTAAAGAAGCTAAATCGTTTTTACAATGATTGTGTTTTCGATACTTTTATCAAAACTCTTCATAAAATACATACCAGATTTTTTTATAAGGGACCTGCACTTAGGGGATGATCCGGTACTGGTGTTATGGGAAGGAGAACAAAATTTGATAATGAATCCATATAACATATACAACAGTACTCGTAACCATGATCTGAATGTCACTCAAATCCCGTTCGTCAGAATGTAGTTTTTGAGTTTTTTGCGAGAGCGATCGCTGTATGCAACACTCATCTGGTGCGCATGGTTTCCCATCAGTTATCAAAATTTTCACCGACAAAAAAAGATCTAAAATTTTAAACAGACCTTTAATCAAGTTTGGTTTGAAACAAGAAGTATGAAGAAGGACTTCTGTAAAGTAGGATTCGAATAGATAAACAGTTCTTATTACAAATAAACGCAGTTTAAAATACATATTGACTAAATCTACACTCATGGTTTATTTGTTTTAAGTTTAGTTATTACACTTGTGTAGTGTGTTGGCTTTCTAGACGAGATATCCGAGTTCAAACCCCTGCTCTGACATCTTTAAAGAAAGAAATTTAAGAAAAAATTTCCTTCGGTGACTATCTCTTAGCAGTCTTCTGGCAAAAGCTCTTAAAGTAACTGATTGCCATGAAGAAGCTTCTCAACTCTGTCGTTCGAATGCGATATTAAACTGTAGGTCCTGATACTCACGGATAA
This sequence comes from Metopia argyrocephala, assembly GCA_963576795.1. Taxonomy (NCBI): domain Eukaryota; kingdom Metazoa; phylum Arthropoda; class Insecta; order Diptera; family Sarcophagidae; genus Metopia; species Metopia argyrocephala. Next base: position 42,468,929 of record OY756211.1, on the reverse strand, counting down.
AAATTGACACACACAATATGGGTTCTGTAAGAAACTAGGTCGTAACTCCAAAAAAAAGTTTGTGACGTCCAATTATGTATGTATGTATTACACTTTAGAGATGCTGTTTCTTAAATTTAAAATTTCATTTAAAGAAACTTGAATTTTTGTTTTGGTATGACTTTTGAGAAAAAAAAATCACATTAAAATAAAAGGTACACTGTATTTAACCCATTAACGCTCAAATGAAAACCAAGAATAATTTTTAAAATTCAATATTTATTACTAGATTTAAACAACATTTTTTACAGTACAGTAAAAGATAAAAACCAAAAAAAAATATTCTGAGTTGTGTTTTTTCAGGTGTACTAAGCTTAGTACAGCAGCATAGCTCGAAAAATTCTATACAAACTAAAGTGTTTTATATTGCTTTTATTAGAATGTGATGTTATCAAGTAAATAAACTGCTATTTAACGTTCTTCAAAGTTAACTGATGTAAAATAAACTACATAACCATTCACAATCTCACAAGAAATAAATCACTAGCCAAAATGGAGATTCCCATAATTGATATTTTTCAACTATGATATGATAAGTTGATGTACAACAGCTACGTGGATGTTGCATGTACTCTTATTGACTAAAAAGTAAATAAAAAGCGATTTCCGAGTAAAAAAACTGCATTTTATAATTTTTACTTGAACTTTACGTTGTGTACTATATATAGTACAGCGGGCGGAAATAGGTTAATATGTATTATAAAAATTACACTGTGCTACCCAAAAGGCAAAGCTGAAAGTATAGCTAAAAAATTTCAGTTCTAACAATGAGTTCTCTTGAGGCAGTTGTTCAAGTGATCTTATGTATTAAGTAGGGTAGTAGTAATTCAAATTCTTTGTTGAACGGTATGTTTTTTTGTTGTTATACTTCCAACAACCTACTGTAACTTTAGATCTTTTAAAATTTCTTTTTATAGTATTTCAAAGCATTATGTGTAATAGGGAAGCTAATAAACCACAAATATGACCGATTAATATAATAAAAAAAAAATTCAATACTTTAAGGCGATTATGTTGGTCACATTATGAAGGAGTATTCGAGGTATAATTTGTGGATTTTCCTTTTCTTCTTTATTTTTTTTTTTTTTCAAAGGTAAACCTATTATTTAAAAAGCAACATAAAAAACCTTTAAGAAAACGAGTTAGAAAAATTACAACAAACCAGCAGTTAGATGATACAGTCAAATTTTTTTTCTTTGATTTTCTTTTTTCTAGTAAAAGAGACAAACGTTGTGTTGAGAAAATAAAGACAGTGAATAATGAATCGTCTAGTCTTAGAGAGATTTTTCAAATGAACTACAGTTTTTGCATATACATAAGTATTAAAAATGCAACAACTACAACAATAACAAAACTATTAAAACAAATATGACAAAAAAAAATACTTAAAAATAATAGCAAAAATACAGCCTTAGATATTAAAAAAAAAATAAGAAACATTTTTTTTTTGTTAATTTTTGAATTGCAAGTAAGCGAAAGTAAGTAACTTAGATATTCAGTGAAGCATTAAGAATAAATAGATTTTTATATGGCTTCCAGACAAAATAATAGATTACCACCATCACCACCACTACAAGTACTATCACTGCCACCAACACTAAAACAAAGCAAAAAAAAAAAAAAAAATTAGAGATTGACTTTTAGCCAATCAGCCAGTTTAACTAACTGGTTGCTTGGTTTAGGTAAACTGTCAGACATCAGGCTCGATTGGCACGCAGGCATTGGACAACATCAGGGAGTCAAGATTTTATGGTGGCAAAAATGATGATGGCAAAAGCTAATGGTGGTGTTGGTGATGATCATGAAAATGATTGCGAAAAGTACCAACAACAGCAGCATTATCACACAAAACACATTTATTTATATTATATTAGCGTTTACAAAAAGAATGAATGATACATTAGCAGTTTCATGCAATAACATTTGTTAGATGTTGTTGCCACATAATGCTTTTACAAGATGTTCAAGAGGCATCATCAAGTGTAGCACACAGCCCCACTCACATGCAAAACATTAGCCATAATTGTTAAATTCCCTTTAAATGTTCAAATACCAAAATGATAAACTATGGCTAATGGTAACCAGGTAAAGCTTTTAGGAAACCACCGATAATTTTTTAAAACTACTCGAAAAAATATGTGAACAATGTGTCTGAAAAGCTTTTAAAATGATTAGAGAAGATATGAAACAATTTAAAGTAATAGACAAAGTTTTCGAAAACTCTTTTGAATAAAATGCTTATGAAAAAAAGGGACATTCTTTTAAGTTCGACTTTTTGCAATAATTGATTAAAATAACTTAAAGAAGTAACTGCAATCAACTTAAAGCGGAATTATGCAAGAATGTTTAGTAATTTTTTTATAAAACAGAAATCCTAAAAATTTAATTTTCAGCTGAGAAACTTGAAAACTACCAAAGAGACTATTGCATATTCAAATAACGACAAAAGTACGATGAATTTATTTGACATTTTGTGTATAAACATTTAACATTTTTGGAATTATTTTATAGTGACAAAAATGGCTACAGTAAATTTAAAAATATAACAATTTTCAAGCTATCAGATCTGACAACATTATCAGTAAAATTTCCCTCAAATATCTTAAAACCGTGTGAACTTACAAATTTTGCCAGACAAGGTTGCCAGAAAAATCATCGTCAGACAACCATCTAACAATATATTGCCTGACATCTGAGAATCGTGAAGACAGTCTTCAAAACCGTTTTCAGACATGGTCAGACGTATGAAACGTATGTATATGACAATTAAACGACTCTCAGATATATCATATGGCATGTCATTTTTGAAATTTAAAAATGGTATTTAACAAAATTAAATTTAAAAAACAAAAAAAAAGTAAATAAAAAAATACAAAGAAGTATTAAACTTATAAAAAATAAAGGTTTCGCTTCGGCACGTGAACATTTTCTAGGAACCACAAAAAGTGAACCTTATGAGGAGACAGTACATGAAATGTTGTGTACCTACCAAGCAATGGTTGCAAAATGTCCATAAAATTGCACCATCTGCATTGCTCATTTGGATATTTTCCCTTGAAATTTAGGCCAGATGAGTCATAAACAAGGTGAACGATTTCATCAGGAAATTTTAAGGGTTGAACAACGATATATTGGAAAAACTAAAATCAGTATGTTCTCAAACTACTGCTGGTCTTCAAGTCGAAAGTATTGTCAACAATTTATATGAAGGAAAGAGGACACGGAGGCATTTCTAGGAAAAAAATCAAGACATGTTTCCACAAAACTTAGCACATCAAATGAATTTTGAAGTCGATTTTAATATATTTACGTGTTTTGAAAAGCAACTTTAGCAACTTTATTTATAAAAAAATAAAAATATTCTACTTCACGGCCAACTCAGAGCGTGAATAAAATGAAAATTTATTGGAAAAGTGTGTTTTGTTTAAGGTTAAAAGTCCGTAAATAAGTCATTATCCAACTGATTTTTGAAAATATTATTTGGTTTAAAAGGTAAAACTAATATCTTAGTATTAAAAAAAAATTTTTTTGAAAATCGGTTTCAAAACAAACACTTACGATTTTTTGAAGTTCTATTTTCTACTATATTTTCTATTAACGAAGTGATCTATGAGCTTCCACAAAGCAGACATTCTATTTCAGAGCCCCTTCATATTTTTGGTGTAGCACAGTGTTATTATTAATTAATAAGAAAAAAAACATACACAAAATTACTTTCTATAATTTTTTAATGCAACAATTGCTCTGACAATTTTTGCTTTATGACAATTCTAACAACTGTGTGAACTGCCATATTTTTGTCTGACAACATTGACCGTATAGCCGCTTCAGTAGGTAGATTAAACTGACCATAAAATGGAAGAGGCACGCGATGAACTTTGTTAACAGAGCACGCATTTTGATAATAAAATTTAATATTTTGCAAGCGTTGTTCGCTTGTAAGACGATTCATGGTTAAATTATAGACCAAACTGAAGATGTTTGACAGTGAAACAAAACACGAAACGTGCGTCAGCTGTTTAAACCAGTGTTGCCAAAAAGATAATAGCTAAAAATTCACCCTTTAATATTCATTTGAAAACTTTAGTTTTTAAGAAATTTATTAAAAAACTTTGCACCTATATAATATAATGAATATGTATTTATTTTTATAAAAAAAGAATCAGAAGAATATTGCAGAATAAAAAGAAATTCGATTTATTTTTTGTTAAGCAATAATTTTTTGTAAAGAGTTGGATAATTTTTAAAGAGACGAATCTTAATATGACACAAATAAGATCTAGATAAGTATGTAAGTATGTATTTACGAGTATACTTACTACATATACACTGTCGGGCAAAATAAATGCGGTTAATAAATCGTTCAGTTTTTTTTTTTCTTTTTTTATGAAAAACAAAACTTATACTCCTTGATATCCAAAAATATACTCATTTTATTTATATTATTTATAAAACTATTTATTTATGTCAAAAATTCGAACAACAAAACCCAAATATTGAAAGAAAAGCTAAAAAAAATAAACTCGCTAATAATTCTGTGCGTCAAAATGAAGTAACACTTCAGAAGTACTTATGTAGTTAAATTTATATAAAAAAAAAAACATAGAAACTTAATATCCTTTTTTCTTTTTTGATAAGACCAATACTCAGGGGAATACATCCCTACTCATACTATGCATTGATTGAGTCTCTTCGGCATACTTGTTGCCATATTTGAAGAAATCGCTTTCCATTCTATTTGCATTTTTTCCATAATGTTTGAATATTTGTTCTCGAAACCATTGGAACTATATCTCCATCAAAGTTGTTCTATGGGGTTTAAGTCAGGGCTTTGAGCGGGCCAGTCTAATTTTTCAATGTTATTCTGCTCAAAATATCTTTTGGCCACCTTGCGGGTATGTTTGGGATTATTGTCCTGTTGAAAACAAAAATCTCTCAATCCCATTTTCTCAGCACTATTGTAAATATTTGGTCTCAAAATGTTTCTGTGTGTGCTCACAATTCACTTTTTTTATCAATTATTTAAAGATTTCCTACACCCTCGACTTAAGCTTTTGCAATGCCACACACCAAACTCTTTTACGATTTTTAATATTTTTATAAATCATAGGTCACAGAATTACAAGTGAATTAAAAAAAAAAAAAAAACGGATTTTTGAAGATATAGTTTTTATTAAAATAATTTTAAAAAGGAAGCAAAACAAATGTTTCAAAATTCCACTTAATAAATACAACTTCATCGCAGTATATTCTAAACAAATGTAATTATTTTGATTAATTTCATGAAAGTTATATGAAAACTAGACTTTTTGGCGTCATTCTATAGAATTTTTCTTTTATTATTTTGGAAAGATACTTGAAAGGAAGCATTTACTTTTCATCATAATTTTGCCACTCGCAGTTTCTGGTAATAAACGTGTTAACATTTTTATGTTTTTTTTTTTTACTTTTTTAGTTAAACTTTTGGTTGGTACGACGAGTATATGGAATGTGTTTTTTTATTTTAATTTTTTTTGTTGCACATATTTACTGTCTTTAAATTCCATTCTACTTGCAACCATGTACGAGTATGTATTTTAAACCATATGTTGCTGTTACTGTTGCTGACGCTACAAAAGACGTGTGTGTACATATTCTTGTAATTTTTTATTTTTTTTTGGTTTGTTGGTAGTCAACTGCAGCTGTTACTGTTGCTGTTGCATCTTTATGTACATATTACATCATTTGGTATGTGCGCATAACGAAGTTAAAGCGTTTTTTTTTGTCTGTTTATGAGTAATTTTTGGTGTGGTTACCAAAGAAATTACATGTGCAACAACAAAAAAGTCTTTTTTATTTAGTAAAAATAAACAGCAGAATATTGTTTGTTACATGATATTTACCAACACAAAGAAGTTGCCTTGTTTTTTGTGTTTCATTTAAGCAGGTGCCACTGTATTACTGCTTTTAGTTAAGGAAACAAGAAAGAAAAACTTTGTGTTGCGTTCCAACCAACCATTTCCAACTTCTAAAAGCTGTTTTTTTAGTTTTCGGCTTGTCCATATTTAAACATTTACATGGTACGCATTTATGTAAAAAAAAAATAATACTCAAGACAAGAGACAACCACAAAGAAAACCAAGAATGTGGGGATGGACAATATGATTTGTTGACAATACCAAATACGCAAAATTTGCAAACCCAACAATGTAGTTGAACAACATGCTTTTGGATAAAAAATAAAAGAAAAAAAAAACATTTTTATTGTCTAGAATTATGCAGGTAGTTTTGCAAAACAAAATTATTCTTGGTCTTTTGTTTTTTATTTTTTTCTGCCGAATTAAAGCACGAATTCTAGGAAAGAGATCGATAGAATTTCTTCTAAACATTTTTCTGATTAAAAATGGTAGAAAAAAATTTTGATTTTTTTTTTCAGAAATTAATTTCTGCTAACAATAACAAATTTTACTTGTTTTTATTTGTATCTTAAAAGAAATTACCAAAATAAACTCTAACCTTTAAATATTAATCATAAAAAATAAAACAACAAGAAAATAGTCCACTGTGCGTGCTGCAGCCAAGTGTTGGAAGACATGCTTTCAATCGATACTGTCACATCTATTAATTATACGAGACATACATATACAGCACATGCTCGTACATCTTAAATAAACAATTTTAAGAGTTTTCTTCTCTTCCCCCAGAAAACTTTTTTAAATAAATTTTCATTTCAAGCGACAACCAAAAAAAAGAAGGGGAAAAGCCATGAAACAAAACAAACGGGTATTTAGAAAATGATTTATTTGAGCTCTAAAAGCTGTAAATCATATTAACGAAATAAATTTAAAATCAGAAAGATATTCTTTTTTTTTCAGAATAACATTTTTGTTTTATTTTTTTTTAAGAATAACTTGTAAATTGCTGGGTTTTTTATTCATTTACTACTCGCCTACATTGAAATGACAAACAAAAATGATAAATAATTGAGGAAGACGATCTTAAATTTCATTTGTAACTAATAAATATAAGAAGATAACAATTAAATCAAGTTTAGTGCTCTGAAAAGACAATGACCTTTCTCAACATTTGTTATTGGTTTCAGATAGATGCACTAACTTATGGCCAAATTTTTCCTCTTAACGGTCAAATTGTAAATTACCTTTTTCATCGCCGTATGAATGCCTACAATAAATTACGGTATGAGCTTTCTTCTTAATTACGGCTCTCTGTTTAATGGTGTCGTAGAGTATTTGTATTCTCGCCATTCTGTACAAGAATAGGCAGCATCTGGACTCTTACCATGAATCTAATATAACTGACCTGTACGGGATTAGGAAGCAGATTATAATTACACAGCAGATACCACTACTGTATATGTATCTTGTGAGGGAAAAAGATTTATTTCTAATTTTATCTTCCAACGTTGTCAGACAAAATAATTGTTATATCACACGATTATAACAATTGCTATGAAGCAAAAATTATTTGTCAGGGGACACACGATGAAAGTCTTCTTTCTGCAATATTCTCTCTTGAAATTTCTTTTATGGCTACACTTTGAAATCATTTTTAGAGAAATTGAGCAAACTTTATTTCGAAAATTAGGAATGAAGGAACAAAAGAGAATGTCAGAGTAGATGAACACTTGTACTCAAGTAAATTCTCTTTTCCCCTCCTTGAATGTGAATCCCCTTTATATGTTTTTAAACCAATCTTACTACATGAAAAAAGTATCTGACATTGATTATATTGTTAGATCCATAAATTTCGTACATATGACAATAAAGAAGAAGAGCTAACAATTTTGGCAACCATGTGCTAATGGCAGTGAAGGATCATGGCGACACACAATGAAAAACATATTTTGACAGTTTCAACTAGCAAAGACTAGACAGCTGGTTGAATAACCGCACCTTATAACTAATTCGTCTTGCGAACGATGCTTATACGATGTGACAATATTGTCAAAAGCTGGTTGTGCGACAATAGTTTTTCTGGCAACATTTTCGATAATTTAAACACATTTTTCTGACTGAGTTGTTAGATCTGGCAACCGACTGAACAAAGCTTAAGTTTGTTATCTAACACATGCGTTTGTATTTTGATTAAGTAAAAATTTTCTTAAAATACACTTCATGTTAACTTTATTTCTTTATAAATGCTGGTCACAATTTTGAACTTATTTGTGAGTTTAGTTTAATTTGTTCTGAAGTTGTCTAAGATCTAAAATACGATTTTGAATATATCTGAATTTATAAAGTCTGTTACCAAATAACTAGGAACAGTTAAATATACAATACTTACTTATAAGTGATAATTTTAGCTATAATTTGCCACTAATGAACGAAATGAGTTTTAAAAGTACTTCTTTGTAAGTTCTCCTAATGTATTACTACTTAGCTGGTTTGTATTCAGTAATGAAGTGCAGCTCCGTCTTAAGCGTTAAAATTTCATTTCATCCAAACAATCTATTCTGTTTAGGATATTTGTTAAAGATTTTCTAATGCTGACGTCAAAAATTAAGTTAAAGTTTAAAAATCTTCAAATATTTTCTTGTAAACAGCAATAACCCTGTAACCAAGTTAATAAAAATATTTGGGGGATTCACAAGACCCTTATATCGTTGCTCCGTTGTTTGAGACTACAACAGTGTATGCTTGTTGTTGGTAATTTCCATGAAAAAATTCTAAAAAGTTGTATTGGTTTCTATGCTATTAATGGAAAGTGAATGCCTATTATTCAAAAGAAGAATACAAATACAAAAAAATTTACTCATTGTCAGCAGAAAATTTATTTAAAAGAAAGAGATAGCGAAGTACTTATATAAAAATAGAAATTAAATTAATGTTAATAAAGTGATAAAAATATATGTTAAAGATACATTTATTCATTTGTAAATAGTGCTTTTCTTCTTCTTATGTGATTTTAGGTGTTCACAAGCAAGTAAACAAAAACTGTTTTCAATAATGCATACAACGATACAGAAGCTTGTGAATTCGGCAACTATATTTTAGGTGCAGCTACCCTAATGCTTAAAAAAAAATGTCAACAGTGCTACTTTTTTAATATAAATTCCGAGTCTGTGTGAAAAAGAGCCCCTTAAATTACAAATGAATTCACCACAGCAAAAAAACAAAAAAATCCAAAGACCATTCTTAGTTCTATTAAAATTTTGCGATGACAAAAAAAAAAAACAATTGAATTTCATGTAGCTTTTTAGCGTCTGTTAAATTAGCTTTATTATTACGAGTACAAGTCTCAGATTGTAGTTTCAACCTCTTCTTATAATTTAAACAAATTCAATAAATAAATTCAACACGACACCAGATATTTTTTCTTTATTTTTCTTCAAAAAAAAAAAATCGTTATCATTCTAAAACAAATATGAAATTAATTTTATGTTAAAATTCTTTCATGATTATTTTCTATTCTGGCACTTATTACTCGTATCTTCATATTTCTGTATGCGTTACAAGCGTGTTGAAAATTTCAAATTACCCACACAATTTTTCAATTTGTAATGGCGACTGTTTGTATTTTGTACTCAATCGATAAGCTGTCATTGAATTTTTGATTTCATAGCAGCTTTAAGAGGCTTTTCTTCTAATTTTAAATTAAAAACTACAAAAAAAAAAATAATTTTTTCATAATACCGATGATACACTCTTGAGCACTAATGTGATGAGGAGTGAAGTTCAACAATTTGTTATATGAGGCGGTTTTATTTAAAAGCGGTATGCCTTTAAAATATTTTTTTTTCTATAATAATAAAAACAAAAAATTAAAGCCATACACAGAAATATTTCAAAATTTCAAACACGCACCTCTTTGACCAGATCCCATAGGTTTAAATTAAAAAAAAAAAAAAAACAAAAAACAGATGAAACGTAAAAAAACTGAAAGAATACAAAAGAGTTAAAAAAAATCCAATTGGTATGAAATGAAATGAAAACAATACGTTCTTTAGATTAGAACTCCATATATTTATTAATAAAGCTAATCGTTCAGTGAACTTAAACGCGATCAATCAATCGAACTCTCCCTTTATAACCAACCTATAGACTTCAGTGTTAAATTTAAAAAAAGAAAGACAAACAAAAAATTGTCATTGGGGCGACATTATTTAGAATATTTGTTAAGACGGTCTAATAATGTGTTTTTTGTTTACTTCTAAAGCTTTGACAATTTACGGTCTGGCATTTTCTAACTTCTTTTTTGTTAAGAATAAGAAATCTATTGTAATAATTTGTTTGTACGAGTAATCATTTAGTTGATCAATTTCTTTGATAAATTGTACCACACAACTGAAAATATTTACTATTCTATGACTTAATCAATTAATCTTTTCAGTTTTTTTATTAATTATATTTTATTCTGTTGGAATCAAATGGTTTTGGTTTCTATTCTACCATTTATAATATTTTGTTAGATTACGCCTACGCAAGATTCTAATAAAACCAGAAAACAAGAAAAATTTATCAACAAACCCCATTAATCTTCAATGCCAAATATGCAACAGGTTTGTCGTTCAAAAAGCAACCTAAATACTTAAATTATGAGATTTTTATTATTATTTTTTTTATTTGTTTAATAAAACAAGTGGTAAAATGTTGATTAAAACGTGCAAAACAATGCCATATTACATAAAATATTTACATTAAAAACCTTAACCATGATATATTAAAACGAAATATTTTAAGATAAATATATCGAGCGGTCCAGACGTCTAGTGGGAATGTGCCAGTGCGAGGATTGTCGGTTCAATTCGCACCAAAGATTCTGTTCAGCGACACTACACCGAACTTTTATCTTTGACTTAATTATAATATAATTTAACATTATATATAGAGAAGCTCACGAAAAAAATACATCGATGTTTTTGCATCGTGAACTTACAGCGATGTTTTGCGGTGTATAGAATAAAAACATCGATGTTTTTGATGCATCGCATACAATTTTTATATAATTGCGAAAGAAAAAAAAAATATATATCAATATCTATATATATCTATATCAATAAAAATAAACATTTTGTTTTATCAAAATTTAGTATAATTTAATTTTCCAATACTTTTTGTCTAGAGTTTTTAAAAATAACATTTTATTAACGCTTTTAACATGCACTCTACTTCTTTGCTGTGCCAAAACTGATGAAGCTTCTGAAAAAAGCAATGGAATGGCACTGGCAACCATTGTTAAGTGTTTGTACGCTACATTGTACCATTTAATCAGCCCATACTTTTAAAGGGTTTTCATTAAATCGTAAATACACAGAGAAATCGTAAGACAGGCATCCTTTATTTCTATTTGTTTTCCAATTTTTTTTTTTGAACTAATTTGCGATGATCGCTCTAAAGACTTAATTCGTCTGTCAATAAGCAGTTTTTTAAACCCATTTAAAAAATTCAACAACGAATTTTTATCAAACTTTGAACTTTATGAATCTTAAGACTCAACTCAACATGTTATCTTCGTCAAATATTTGTCAAATAAGAATGTAGCTTTAGAGTTAAAATTTAACTGTTCATAGTCTGTAATTCCCACCATATTCACTGGTGATATACCTTCAGTTCGTACTTTTAATTTGTAAAAAAAGAAAAAAAGAACAATAATATTAAGTTTAATATATGCCACAAAGCATACATTAGCAGTGTTATTAAACTTAAATGGCGGAAATGAGTTTATATTATTTTAAATTATTCAAAGAATTTCTTTACAACCATTAGAAGCAACAACACGTAAGTGTTCAGGTTAAAACAAATAACACAGCAGGAATACGAGTATTAGAGAACATTTCTTTAAAACAGAAAATCTTAAGAAAAACAAAATAAAACAATTTTTCTTTTTATGAACTTTAGCTTGACAAGTACGAGCAATAAGACTTGATGATTAGTTTGTTTAAATAAATGCACAAGTGAACTTTAGAATAAATACCCAGACTTACAGTTATTGAAATATACGAGAACGCATTTAGACTCACGCACATAAGGGAATATTTGTTTCTTCTGGGGAAACTTAAAACACGTACATCAGATGTTGATCACACTTTAAACAAAATGCGTGATATGCAATTGCAATTACGATATGTTGTACGACCAAGGGAAAGAGGGTTTGATGAAATGCATAAAACAATTTCATTCTTAAGAAACGTACAAAACGTGAGACAATACTTTTGTTACTTTTTTTTATTTTTCCTTAAAACTACAGTGCATTTAAAGGGTCTATAAAATTTTACACGTATAATAAATTTTAAAATTGTTAACTGTTAAATCCATAAAATTTTAAATGATAATATTTAATAATGTTTTTAAAACTGAATTATAATTTTTGAACACGTTCGTTTTAAAAATTCAACACAAAAGAAACATTTATTGGCATATTTGCAAAAGTAATAAAAATTGTTAAAAGGAATAATAATAACGTAAATACTTCTTTTTAGGGCCTTATTCATAAAAAATATTTTAAAATTAATACCAAATCGATGCATCGAATATTTACACAAAATTTGTTTAAACAAATTTCTATAAATCAAAAGTATTTATACGAATATTGTTATTTCGTAATGAATTATTATAAAATTGATCACAAATTTATTATCATTTAAGGCCTGACAAGCCGAATGCTGTCTTAGCCGTAATGTGACGAAACATAAAACCCATGATGGGACTATAAAATGTACAATTAGTAAACGTGCATATATTTATATAAGAATTAGTACCCAAAAGAGGTTTCAAAACCCTATTTCGGGTATTTAAAAGCCCATACTTTAATATTTGATATACAACTTGATAACATAAAATGCATAAGTGTTTTAAAAATATATATCATTCACCCATGTACTCTTGTCTCCGGTTTCTCCCGCCCAGTATAGAACAATGTGAAAAACTTTGAAAATTGGAAAAAATGTAAAAAAATCGTATTTTAAGTCGCCTAATGAAGACTTCTGTAAGTTTATTTAGTTGTTAGGAGTAAATTCATATGAAACCAAACAAATTTAATCCGCCAAAAGTAATGAAGTACTTTTCTCTTCCGTTTTAATATATACAAAATTATATATTAATTTTTATTAAGTTTCATATGTTTTAACAGTAGTAGGGTTGATAATAGTGCTCTCTCATATATCTTTTTCTTTTATTAACCTGGTCAGCACTCAGAGGACGACCCCTACTCATGCAATACATTGTGTTGGTCAAGCAAAATATGTTATTGAAAGGGGAAAGAGGGAATAGTGCTTGTGGACATTTAATTTAAATTTACTGATATTGTAATTGGCAGGAAAAACATGCGCTGAAAATTTGTTGCATAAAGAAGCGGTGCAGCTAAAGTACTAATTCTCTCTATAATGGATTGTGTGATTCACAATCAACAAAAAAAGGATGTGCCTTCAAAAAGCTACGTGTAGTCCTCAAGAATATGCGATAAATCAGAATCAAGTCCTTTATTTCCCACGGTTGTACCGATAAAACAATGAAATGCATGTTATTTTGCGCCGAGTTGAATACCCTACCGTCGCTGATAAGTACCTTAGCCTATTCCTGTACACGGCCGAGAAACCATTAAATAGACTAAAGAAACGGCCCATACATGACAGTTGTATTCAATTCTAGGCCGAATAGAAGTCTTGTAAATATTGAAAAGGTCAGATGGAGTGAAATATTTCTTGGGTTTTAAAAAACCGAGGTATTTGAATACTTATTTCAACACTCGACACTCATTTCAACGGACATCACAATTAATTCTCATGTCCAGAATATCAAGAGCGTCCGCCGCCGTGACATTTACATTACCCATAATCTATTATTTACCAAAAATTAGTTTTGTTTTCTTTATTTTTAAAAATGCTGGGGGCAAATTTCGGCATTCGATATCGAACAAAATTTATATAAAAACTGTTTATAACTTGTATGAAATTTCGCTCGATATCGAATGCCGTAATTTGCCCCCTGAATTTTTAGTTTTACAGAGCTTTGTTACTTTGTAATTTAGCTCTGTTAGCTAAGCTAAGGGTTTATATCTAGAGTTATAAATTTTAAAATTTATTTTCACAAATTTTTGAAATTTTATAAATCGTAAAGGAAAAAGGGCATATCAAGCGTTGATTCGTGAACAACTATCGTGCGTTAAAAAATTTTGACGCTTGAAGGATTGCAAGTTACACAACACGCGTTAAAAACGCGCTTACCGTCAACAATTTTTTTATATATGTTTTCTTATTTGTGTATTGAAATAATTTAGCCGATTATTTCATCCTCCATTTATTTTAAAAATAAGAATAATTTTCTGCTTTTTTTCCCCTTTTAAAATATTAATAAATTGTTAATTTTTTTTTACCACAGCTATGCAAGTCACAATGGTCAACTGTCAACTCAACTAAAAGTTAAAAGTTGTCCAACTTTGTTACGTTAGATGCGTTGCCAATTTTGCTTGTATAAGGTAACTTATTTAACCTTTCTTTTTTTGACAGATGTGTGAAACGTACAACGGGCGTAACGCATGTTATGTACTTCTTCTACCTTAAGTATATTCTACCATAATACCTGTAATGAAGGGCACCCCATGAAATTAATTTAAAATGCTTACCTGTAAAGAAACAAAAAAAAAAAGAGAATTAATTTCACATAATTAAACAATTATTAATTATTTTAAAAAATAATAATATATTTAGTTAGCTTTAAAATTCATATAATTTTTCTATTAAAATTCGTCTAATATTGTCCACAATACCCGCCAAGTTTTCATGTAACACTATTGGAAGTGATTTTATTAATTATGGGCGAATTTAAATTAAATTTTTCAAAATCAGGACTGTAATAGCAGGCTTGCTAACGAATTATGCTATTTTAGGCAAATTCTACAGAGGACTGTGTCATACTCGTTCAAATATTAAGTGCTAAAGTTTTTTTTTCAAATAGCTTCTGACAACGTTTATTTTTTAATCACAAAACAGAAACTTTATTTAAAATTGTTAATGGCCAATAAATTTTAAGATAAAATTACATATTTTGTAATATTTTTTTTTCTTTTTTTTTTTCTTTTTTTGTTTAAGTATGGTTTCTGTTTTTCCACCTTTCAAGTTCAAGTTTAACACAATAAATCAACAAAACAAAGAAAAAAAAAATCATCAATCACGCGTTAAGCCCTTAAAACAAAGAAAAAAAAAATTAAATTTAAAAATTATACAAATGTTTTCAAAACCACCAAAATCCAAATATTTCGAAATTTTTAATGTTTAAACAGATATCATTTATAAGAAATCAAAGAAAATATATTGTATCTATACATATACGTGTATATATGTATGTATGTGTGTGTATATTTTTGACTGTTTTAAATTATGCCATGTTTTTCTTGTTGTTGATTTTTTTTTTAATAATCGTTACAAATACAATGTCAATGGTGATGTTACAATGTTGTTGTTTCTATTATTGTTAATTTTGTTATTTTTTTGTTTATGGTTTGAGGGTACTCCTCTGCTATATACAGTGTCGGTCAAAACTTCCAAACATAAGTTGGGCATGCGAGTTTTTAAATTTTGCCTTAAATTTCTGTCGAATAAAACAAAAACAATTTAATACGAAATTTAAAGCATAAATGATGACTTTAGCATCTACAATAGAATTAATTATATTTTGTTTATATTGTATTGTTTTGTCAATAACAAAATATCATAAATTTAAATCTAAAAAACTTTGATTAGGTTTTGGTATTCTCAGTCAAAATGAAAGTATATTTTAAGTTGAGCTGGCTCTTGGCAGAAACCTACATTCACTCTAAATCTTCAAAAGAGTAACTTTTAAGCATGTCGGGGATATTTTGTGTTACTGATTGGAAAAAAAAGAATATGGAATATAAGAACCTTTAAAAAATGCATATTTACTTTTTTTTTCTTTCGCTGTTAGACACTTTGGCAAACCGATGACACCTACTATGTTTTGCAATCGTGTTTTATACAAGTGGTCAAATGGCAAGAACATCTATTTCGATTTTTTAATTCTAGTACTTTGGTGAGAGTCAAGTAACCATCAAACCGATTGTTATTTCTGTTTGACAGAAGTTGCTAGATTCAATATAAACAAATCGAAAAAATATTACTTACGCGAGTCTGTGAGTCCGAAACATGATGATGGCTGATCATGAACGCCATTTAGTGACTCAAGCTGAGCTGAATGATTTAATTTGGGATTAACATTAAACAAAGCAAAACGCAGAATTACTAGCTTTGCATGCAGTGGAAATATCTTGCAGTTAGGACAAAAGTAACAATCCACAGAAACAAAAGTGCCTGTGCTGATGTTGACGGTTTATTTAAAAAAATTAAGCAGCCAAATGATAAAACTAAATCGAGGTTATTCATTCATGGCTCCAATTACAGTTTAAAGGATAATTTAATTTTAATTATTTGTTGACCTCTATTTCTCACACATTATTTTTTTCGATAAGGGTCTAGTGATTCGCGTTATCCGAATAACAGAAAATTCGTGTTGTGCCAACCAACTTTTTATCTGTGTTTGTAGTCATTATCGTATTGATTTACTCAGTCTGAACACTTTATTTCTGTAGTTAAGCTACCATTTACCATATTTTTTTATAGTGTCTTTAATTCGGTATAAACATACAAAGAGTTACAGGTCACTCAGCAACAAAACACCATCACTTTACCTCTTCGTGCTTAAGAGTATCTAAACAGTAGCGAAAATGTATGTGACGTAGAGTAGAGGATATAAAACTAAATTAAGACACATCTGTGGTTATAACTGTTCTACTGAATTTGAATCCAGTTAGAGTCTTTTTGTGCCAATTTAGGTACAGTTTTTATATTTGTTTTGCACAAGTATAAAAATCGGCTCTCTGAACTCTACAGGATATAATGTGTGGTTTTGCTGCTCTACTCTGAACGATTACATATACAATTGAAGTAGATTTATAAATATACATACGAGTGCTGGAGGACCGAAGATCGATCTCCAGAAAGTGTGATCATGTTTTTAAAAAAATTTTTGTCTCGACAGAAAAGCTTTAATTAGATCAAGTTTAAATTCTATAAAGAATTTTATATTTTTTACAATGAATATTTTGATGATCAAAGGAGAAAATGATGTCCGTGAAGGAATAGTACACTAGCCAAACTGAACATATGCTTTCGACTCCAGTTACGGTAGTCTCATGAGAGTTCTTTGAGTCCTGTGCACATTCAACAACCAAACATCAAAGTATTTTTTAAACTATATAACTATTAAAAAATCCTCTTTTGTACTTTCAAAAAACTCGGGAATTAACGGATCATAGAATTTCTGACGATTTTAAGTTTTTCAACATATGAATCATTTAATTTTGCCAATGTATACTTTATACGAATGTCTTTATGAGCTATAATCTTCTTTAAATAAATAATGAAGCTGTTTTAAACTTCAATACTAGGTTTTATCTTAATGATGTTAGTGATCACTTCCTTCCACTAATTTATAGCAGTAATTAATTCACATTTTTTGTACCAAAAATTGTTTTCTTAAGTTAGCACTGTCACCTGATCTTGGAGTCCTCTACTGGTTTTAAGGTATCCATCTACATGGGAATTGGAATTTTAGTCAATGCAGAGAATGGATTTCTTTCCAAGAAGATATATATTTTCTATTGTATTGAATGCCTAAACAATTTTGATTGATTCCTTTTGCTCTAAAATCAATGTCTATAAAAGGCACTATTTGTGCAATTAGTTTTGTCCGGCACTGTATATTTGTACGTACATGGCTGCCAATAGAGTAGTAATAGTTTTGTTACTCCTCTTTGGTAGCCACAAGCTGTGAAGGCATATTAACATAAATTGCTTATTTTACATGCTGGCAGCAGCATTAGCAGCATCAAAAAGTTGGGTTAGAGGAGCGCACGCTCAAATGCTGATACCGACAATCATGTTTTTCGCCAGAGTATTTGTTCTGCTTTATAAACACCATTCAAGCCTATGACAAGAGTTTACAAGAAAACCACACTACAAATCAATGCTTTTAAATATTTTTTGTTTTATTTTTTTGCTGATGATTTCAAGTGTGATCTTTAAACGCTTCAAAATTTTGTTTGTTTCTTGCACGATTTTACAAAAGGAAAAAATTAAAATATTTTTGTTGATTTTTTCTAAATTTATTTATAAAATTCCAAAACGTAAACTGAGGTTTTCTAAAACAAACTATTTTTGATAAACTTTGTCTTTGTTGCTAATTTGTATACAAACAAACAAATATTTATTGTTAAATATGCTTTTTGTTTTAAACTCACTCTACTGGTCGGTCACTTATTTAATCGATTCTTTTTTAAATGTATTACTAATGAATAAAACAAATAATAAAAACAAAACAAAATTATTTTGAATTGAAGAATTTTTATTGTTACTTTTAGAGAAAAGAATTGTTTAAAATTATTTGGTGAAATAAAAAAAAAACCTATAAAAATCATCGATTCAAATATAAAGATGATCTCAGTTATTGATTATTTGAGAGAATCCCAAAAGTTGACCAATCAAATTCTTAGTTTTACGTTTTAAGGCGCAACAAGTTTTTAAAAAACTTTGCAAATACGAGCAGAAGAGTTTTAGAAATTTTAAACAAAAATAAATTAAAAAACCAAAAAAAAAAAAATTCTTCTATTATTTAATATGATACTTTCTACTGATTGAATTGAGAAACGAAATTAGTTCTATGTCTGACCTATATATAAAAATATAGAAAACAGAAAGAGTTTAAAGTGATAAATTCACATCCAAATTCACTTTTTTGCTTTCGTACTCAATTTCTTCTTAAAGGCATAATATTTCGCACGAAATAAGATAGACGGTAATGCCTATAATACACGTATACACTTCATAATAATTTAAAAACACCAACAAATCTTATACATAAAAATACGTGTGTGAGTTTGTTTGAATGAGTTTTTTTTTGCGATATCTCTCAGTACGTTTATAACTTTAACGGTTGTCAAGATACACAGAAATCAATAAGTAATCTGTATGGCAGATACCACGCCTACTTTTCCGTCCATTTTTGATCTGATGATTTTAATAGCCTACGCAATCATTTTCACCTACATAGTTCAGTAAATTTAGCTTCACCAGTTCTTGATATTTTCATTGTAAGAAAGATCTTACGTCCATTAGTCTTTGAAGCCATTCAGATCAAAAATACAAAAATCAATATTTAGTTGGTATGGGAACTACCACGCCCGCTTTACGAACTCCACCCACGTTCATATTGATAAATTGCCTTGACGATAAAGTCATTCAGATCAAATTCGTAACATTTGGCTTAAGCTGTTGTTAAGTTATATAAAAATTAGTATTTAGTTTGTATGCGAGATACCGTATCAATTACTTTAGGAGCTTTTGCCACAAGCATATATGTATCTTTCTTTCTGGGGTTTGAACCTAGAACTCTCGTCTAATAAACCCTACTTTACATACTATACCACGGCTACCTTTAAGAGAATAAAATATTTTACATACGAACCGAGTAATTGACTGTGATCACGATTCGAACTGAGCTTGAGATAAAACTCCTTTAAAGTATTCAAATAAGACTTTTAAGAATTAGAAAACTTAATACAAAGCCTTTGTGTACGAGTATTATAACGTAAAAGTTCTCAAGTTTGTTACAAAAGGTGATATCTAATAGCATTTATAATATATAGAACCAATATTATAACCTTTTCTAAACTTTAATTGGATCAACTGGTTCGTTTTTTTTTCTTCTAACTTAACAATCAACAGTTGTCTTGCGATTTAAATAAATTAAAACCCCAGGGGTGTTATAAATATTTTATAGATTTTTTTTACTTTCTATGCAATATCATATGTCAATAACTTCTATAAAAAATAATATTTGAAATATAAACCATAAAATTAATTATAAATCTCTAAAACCGAAAAAAAATTATGTTCTCCCGTCACGAAAACAATAAACTGTATGTATTACTTAAGCTATAAAGCCCCCACAAAATATCATTATTGTCATAATCATTATTATCACATAACCCCGGTAATCTGCATAACTTAAAGAAATTTTCAGTGGCCACAATATATACTGTTCTTCCCTACTTGGCATGGCGTCTGTGTCACACTACTAAGCAATGACTGTGTGATCAATGCGTCAACTCTATTAAATTCCTGCTGCGTTTTTAATGAATAGAGTAGAATAGGGTAAGAAATACAACAAAAACAACTTGCATGTTTAGTAAGAATAAAGAAGAACTTATTTTTTTCCTTTTCTCTCTGTTTGTCTGTGAGTTGTTGCAGATTTGGTAAATGATTTTTATTGTACTAAAAACACATTCATTTCTACCGAAAGACAATGAATATTTAGATCGTAGAAGAAAAAAAAAATGAAAAAAAAAACAAAAATAAAAACAATCAAGTGCAACCCAATACAATGAAAATGAGGATGACGACGACTGTTGTAATAAAAATAAATTTTACAATGGGGAAACAGCGTGGAAGAAGAAATAAAAGAGAGAATATATTACAAAACTAAAAAAAAAAAAAAATATCTGCAAAAAAAAAAAACACAACAAACACAACAAACAAACAACCACAAGAACAGGATGTAAACAAATATGAGACACTTTCCAGAAACTGTGTGTTTTATTAGTGTGAATAGTTTATTACATGGCTAGAGAACAGTTGAGGAGAAAAAAACAAAGATGAACAATGAAATACATATTGTATTATTTTGCAAAAACAAAAACATACGAGTACACAAATATTGTACTCTAAAGGAATTTGAATGGGCGTCTGAATGCATTCAATTTTTTGAATTAAGAAAATTTGTAGCCTTGAGTATTTTCTAATGAAGTAACACCTTTTAGCTAGCAAAACGTTTTTTTCTTATGATAAGAATAATAGCGAATATAATGGTGGTCTATATCATTCTACTCTTTTTCTACTTGGCAATTTTGATCGTAAGGGATGTGAGTCTTGCATTAGATTCTCTACCGGCAATCTAAAGGAAGTTTGTCAAAGCGACGAAACTATGCGAAATGCTATAGAAGCCCTAGTTAAGTTAATACCATGTTCACACGAATAGCAAATATCGAGGTTCGCTCGTTCGCGGTTCGCGGCTGAATCTAGTTACGTAAATATATAACATAAAAAACAGAAAAGCAATATACAAAATCATACAAAACCGAAATACCGTCTTAAATATGTAAGTATGTATGTGGTATGTAGATTATACATTGTGATATACATACATAAAACAGAAATGCCAAAATGAAACACTAAACTGTCGTCTGAACAGTGAGTTTCGCGATCGTGGTTCAGAGAGCGAACCAAGTGGTTCATATTGTCGTGTGAACATAGCGTAAGGGCTGTACAATAGATCTACAGGTCGAAGTATTTTCAGTACTTACTCATGCCTGAATGAATGGTTCTATTTCAATAATTTAAAAAAAGGAACTATGATATTTCATGTATAGTGATTAGGGCAACCAAAAATATGCTCTATAAAATTAGTTTTAAGCGCCTAAACTATGCATTGAAAAAACACTTTTAAGCGTTAAAAATATGCTTCATAAAATTAATTTTACACACATTGGTTGATGTTAAATTAAGTATATTTTTTTTGTCAAAAATTTGAAAGCATGAAAAGTAACAATTAGCCAGCAACCAGATTATGCCACTCTTCTCGCAAATGAGCGATACATTTATTTTAATTCCAATATTAACAAAAAAATGCAAAAAAATTCATTCTGACATGAGCACAAAGTAAAAGAGTAAAAAATTAATTTAAATTATTGTTGCAATAAACAACAATCATATCGCTCAAATTTTAAAACATGAAGCTTTGTCGTAAAACGCTCTTTTACATTGAGAAACTTCTTTCGACATCAACGGAAGCAATTGGTGCAAATTTGAAAGCAAACGATTCCCAGCATAATATGTGCTGAGGACTCGCATAATTTCTTGCGTTGAGCTCAATATGTTTTTGACTTCCGAGGTGTTGTGTTATGGTAAATATTTTATTTGCTGATACTGACAAAACAGAATATTCCTATTAGTTTTAAAATCTCGGTGTTCACTAATATATTATTTAGTCTGTTTGACACAGATTGCTTAATTTTCTGCATATTCTTACGGAAATTTAGTTAATTTAAAAATCAACTTTTAATTTAATTTTTTATATTATATAGGTACAACGCTGAAAAATACGTAACTTTTAATTTATAATTCATTATTAAGCAATTTTATTAAACGCTAATTCCCCTAAATGTAAAATTTGTATGCTTTGTGTTTGAAGTGTCGTTTTCTTTTACGTTTCTATCAAATTGACATTAACTATTACACAATAGGTTAAGTATTATGAATTTCTACAATTTCAAAATATGTTTAATTTTAAGCGTTTTCAAGAGTACCCTTATTATTTAAGAGATTATTCATAAGTTGTGTAGTTACGTAGTCTAAATTTTGAAAAAATAAAATTTGGTTATGTACGTAAATTCTTCTAACATATGTAAAAAGTGAAAAATGCAAAAGTATGCATTTATGACGAAATATACAAAAATATGCCGTAAAAAATAGGGGTTAAACGTCGTAGTTTTTCCTAAAATTAATTATTATTTTGCTTGTTTTGTCACTAACTTTCGGAAAACAAAAATGCTAATGCATAAACATTTTTCTCTACTATTGTTTTAAGTTTTTTATACAATAGGTAACGTCTTGCCAAATTTTCCAACTTTATCAAGTTAAAAAGATAAAATATTAACAAAAAAAAAAAAAAAAAACACAAGCTGTAGCAAATTTAAATAAAGTAAAAATTGTTCACTATAAAACAACCTTGTTGAATTAAACAATCACGAACCCACCTATTTTGTTGTCCTCCGCTGTTTGCAATAGGTTTTTTTTATAGCACTTTGTTTCTTTAAATGACTATAATATTCTTTTAATATTTATGATTATATTTTGGTATTTCTTTACTTTTATTTAATTTTAATATTTGCGACTTTTGCTGGCGACAAAGTCTGTCTGCTGGTTAAGCGTGACTCATTTAGAGGTTTTTAAAAGGCCCACCACATTTAAGTGTTTTCATTAGGCCACTTATAAATTCAAACTTCAATTAACAATAATATTTATGTATCCAGGCATGTTTATTCTTGGCTTTTTTTTTTTTCTTTTTCCAGTTAAATGGCAATCTTTCTGTAAAAATAATATTTAAATTCAGAGAATTATTGGAAGAGGGTTTTATAAAAAGCCTGTAATAATGGAGGCATAATGAGTTTTACAATAAAAAATGTAATTTTTGATGCAGTGAAGTTTGCATTTAAATGATGAAAAAGAAAAAAAATCATAATTCGAGAAGAATTTCTAAGAAAGTTTTAAGAGCTACATTGTAAATTAAGGCAATAGTTTTGAATGCAATACTAATCTCAGGGAATACAAATTGTTTTTAAGTCTACACTACTAAAAGACAAATATGCATGCTATACGTAGTGACTTTTTTAAAGACAAATTTGGTGGCTGAAGAACTTAGAGTAGGGGTCATCGCCTGAGCGCTGGTGTCCTAAGAAAAATTAAACAGGCTATCGAAGCACTTGAATATTGGCAGAAAGGAGCTAAAAGAAGATTTTAATGGGGGAACAAAAAGAAAATTTTTTTCCAAACTACATGTAATTACGGATTGTCAAAAGCTTTGTTTTACAGCTGAGACTAACTGAACCGCTGAAGCTGAGTTTTTTTCTATTACACTGTCTGTAATTTATTTAATATATAGTCAAGGAAATATAACCATAACGGACAGTACTACGTGATAAAAGACAAAAAAAGAAAAAAAAGAATACCCATATCTCCCAGTTTTTTTGCCCCCAAGCATTTGGAGCCTCGGTGTAATTTTTGCAAAAAAGTGATAAGTTTCTCAGGCATATCTCTTGCAAACCATTCGGAATTTTAATTTACTTTTTGAGGCAAAGTTGTGAAGATATAAAATAAGAAAAAACTTCATCTTCAATACCAAAGTCAAAAAAAAAAACTTTAAAAAAATCGGTCTTTTTACCTTTTTTCCCCTGAATAGGTCCATAGGTTGCAAACCGTTCAAAATTTAAGGAAACAATGAACCACAAAAATTTACCTAAGATCTTAATTAATAACTTTCTAATACATATGAACTTCCGAGGAATGCTTCTTAACACCGTTCAGATAGCGCTTTTGTAAATTTCGGAAAATATTTACTTTTGCAGCTGGGATAGTGTCAAAGCAAAATGTAATAGAAACATACATGTGTTTCGACAAAATCTACTGAAAATCTCCAGACTTGTAGAATAGTGTTAAAATACTTTTATCAAATATTGTTTTTAAGTCAAAAAAAAAAAAAAAATAAACTTTCAAAATATGAAAGACCTATTTAGAGAGCTCTTGCTGTTACATTAAGCATGTACAGTTTTAAATGTCAGTTTGAACTGTTTGGTTCAGTTAACCGTGAACTGAGATGTACACACTCGCGCAGTTAAATACTGCAGCTCCAGACTTTTTTCATGCCTCAAGTTTCTTTATTTCTTTGCGAAAAGCGGATCTTAAGCTGTTTATTTTTGACAAAACAGATTTTTTTACCGCGTCAGGTTCTAATTTTTGTAACTTCTTCGCCAGCTTATTGTAGGCAGCATCTATTGTATTTTGGCGCGATCAGATTTATATATATATTGCAATAAAATCAACTATGACTTGGTTCTGTTTATGAGACATGATACGCACTCTCGCTCGATATACATTGAGCTGATACCCACACGCGTTCACTTCAGTTGAAATTGTCAATTAAAAATATAAAAATTTTAAATTTCTCAGATAAACTGAACAGTTGAGTTGAACTGACAGTTTTAATTGTACGTGAGTGGCCGGCCTTAGTCCTTTAAGTTAAAACTAAAGAAACATTTAAAAAGTCTGACTGTAATTGTTTACAAAGTTTAAATTAAAATTTTGGCGACTTGCTGAGTTTCCATTTGGTAACACTTGTCCACACAACACTGGCCCAATACAGCAATACTATGGCCTTAAATTATTGATCTTTATCAGTGCAAACATGAAATACTTTTTGCTTATATTAAACCATACGAGTATGTGTAAAACTATGAAAATTATGGCCAGAATATCTGGTCAAGACATAATGCACTTTGTAACCAAACCGACAAGTTATTTACAGATAACAAAAGTAACAACAACAACAACAAAGAAACAAGTGTTAAATCATTAGCACAACAATATAAATTTCATAAAAAAATAAAACACGACACAAACATATACTCGTGCTATACCACATACTCGTACAGATATGGAAGAGACTTAAAAAACTGACTATTTTTAGGTGCATGAAAATATGTTTCAACCTTTTATAATTACAATAAAACCACACGCAAAACTCTGTTTCCTTTTTTTTCTTTTTAAGTTTTTAATAATATTTTAAAGTAAAAACGCAATACAATTTAATAGATATAAAAATAAATTATGTTGTAGAGAAAATTCTCGTATAAAACAGAAAAAACCCCATTTTATAATTTTCATAAATTACTTTATTATTATGGCCGAAAAGAAACCACAATAAATAAATTAAAAGAAAAAAAAAAAAACTATTAACGATAAAGAGAGGAAAAGGATGCCTGCCTAGAAATACGAATGCAATTCTATTTTAAACGCATTGCACTTCAGAACCAAACAGTGTAAAGGTGTCATAAAAATCAATGATATTATAGACAGATTATGAAATACCACAACACACATAAAACCTCTTTGGTATTGCTGCTGCTGCTGCTGCTGCTGCTGCTGCTGTTGTTGTTGATACGCTTTTAAAAACATGCCGTAGTGCTGGTTAAAAAAAATAACCTTTAAGGACTAGAGCAGAGACAGGTTGTATCATTTTTTCTCCTATTTATTTGGTTTGAATATACTTGTATCGGATAATGCAACAAACAATGATATTTTAGACCATAAAACTTAAGTTGTATCTCTAATAAAATCTACATGGTTTTGTGCTTTAACAAGCGTTTTTCTTGTCTCTACTCATGTCTTTTGAATTAAGAAGATGAGAGGACAACAACAATAAATACAAAATTAAAAACAAAAAAAGAAAAACACAAAAAACAAATCGTATAGTTTTGTTTCCTTTAGTTATATAGCTTACAGATAGTTGTATTCTAGGTCCAATTCAATGAGTGACTAAAACTAAACAAATTCTTGGCATATAGCTTTTCTGCAGGATTTTTGTTTTCATTTCTTTCATTGATTTTGATCTGTTGCAACAGGAAAAGCAATAACGACAGCAACAGCAACAGTAACAGCAATAGCAATAATAACATGATAAAGTTGAAAATGTGTTGTTGATTTTAAATGTTAATGTTTGCTTACAAAAAAGAAAAAACCAAAAAAAAACACCAACAAAACCACAATAGCGGCAGCAAAAATAAAAGCTTTGGCCATATTCTGAAAAACAACAAACAACCCCAAAGAACAGTTAATTAAAGGAATGCAGTATTTTCTTTTAAAGAGCAATCAGTGCATTACATTACAATACTTTGAAAAGTTCGGTCTTAAGGCTTATCCCTATGTCTTTGAACATAACAGGAAGCATATTTTCTTTTATACAGGATAGAGAGACTATCCTATCTTGATTTTATTACTCTAGTGTATTTAAAGCAGTGATGTCCAAAAATCTCTTTCCCTATAACGCGTGATAGGAAAACAAATTCTGCTTACGTCGAAATCAAACACGTACATAATAAAAAGAAATATTGTTACTTTTGATCTTTTTAGATTTTAACTTCTCTTCAACATAGTGCAAGGATGGATAGTGCATATTTTTTGTATCATTTTTATTTAACTGAAATAATTATTCATTATTTCCTCCAAATCTGTGACCTCCTTTATTCTTAATAGATCGGTCACATGTCTATCGGACTTTACTCAGAATTATGAAGAAATAATTATGAAGTTATAAACAGAGTAGAGTATTTTTTCTGCTTCATACACAAGCGCAAGTGTAGTTTATGTAGTAGTGGACATCACTGGTTTCAAGACAGTGGTAAGCATTCAACGTTGACTCAAACGAACAATTAATGTCAGGATTTTTGTAAACTTCATACCACCTGTAGAACTTGGATAGGTATGAAAACGGAAATTGTTGTTAGACATGACGCTATCTGGATCTTTATAGATGGTTGGGAAACAAAAAGCGCAAACGCGCATGTTTTCAATTTAATAATCTGACGGACTGTAGACTCTTGACCTGGTTCAAGTTGCTCAGGTTGACTGAAGAAGTTTTCAGGTAGGCATATGAGTCATCAGAAATTTAAAATAATATTTCTTTCGGCAACTACCTCGTAGAAGTCTTCTGGCAAAAGCTCTCACAGTTACTTGAGAGTTGCGAGAAGCTAGGCTGTAACCCTGGAACAGAGTTGTAATGGCCAATTATGTATGTATGTATGCGTATGCTCTATCGGCAGGGCCGGGAGGTATATTTTAGACTTAAATCTCTAAATTTCGATTATTATATTCAAGTGTTTTCTTAGGTGAATTGTGGACTTCATAAATATGCCGCTGAAAATGTTAGCTAAACTTGTCTCACAATAGCAATGAAAATATCAAATTTCGGCATTATTTGACTGTTAGAGGTCTGATTCAAGCATTTTATGAGATCAACTTAATCTTTTGTGTTGCACGTTCCAGTATGTGTTTAATACATAAATGCATAAATAATTCATGCTCTACTGTAGGTAAGGTACTTATTTACTAACCTGAAAGGTTCGAATTATTTCCTGATCAGACCGTTAACACTTTTTAGCAGAGTCATCTCTTTACAGTATAAGCTAGAAATTGATTATAAGTATTACGCTATGAAAAAAACGTTTCTAGGTCGGCGTTAAGCTATGGGTTCTTCTAAATGAGTTTAAAGGTAGAGGCAGGGTGTCAGTTGGGATTTTGTAGAAACTAAGTAAGTAAACCACGTTCACATTAGGCAAACAATTGATAAAAACAAGCATAGCCACTACTTTATGGAAACTTTTTATGTAAAAAATACCTATAACAAGGGGACTAATCTGCCGTTCATTTACGAGAGAATTCTTATTCGAGAGTACGAGAAGTTTACGTGTGAGTTTCTCTTACTCATTATCGAATAGAATGTATAGAGATGTTAGTTGATAGCTAGTGAATGACTTGCTAGTTTTTACTAGAAAGCAAATACTCAATAGAAATTTTATTTTTCTGTTTAAAAAGAACATATAGTATAAAAATATTTTAACGTTTTTTTCATACAAAAATGTGTATTTTTAGTTAAATATATTATAATTTTATTAAAATGCAATTCTACCTTTTTGTGTTAAAATTTAAAAAAATAACATTTTATAAATAATATTCTTAACATTTGTATCACAATTACCCTTAAAATTAAAATACAAAATTTTTTTAATTTTAAATTACAGCTTCCAAAACATGTTTCATGCTTCAATAATTTACATATTTCTTCTTTTTATTAATAATTTACTTTACTGACACATGAAAAAATTACAGTTTTGTTTAAACATACATATGTTTTTTGTTTATCATTTGTTCCATATTTTCACAGTGTTGAAAAAATTTAATATTTTTTGTTTATTATTGCTGTAACTAAGGCATTATATCCATTCGTTTCGTATCAAGTAACACAATTAGTAAAATCGTTTCGAAAAAATCACGGCAGCCAGATTTAGTCCCCATGTAATATTATTGGTAAAAAAAATTTTTTATAATTACTAATTAAAAATAATCGAAGAGAGAATATCGGATGAACTTTGAAATCGCACAAAATCGCTAAACCGGTTTACGATTTTTGAATAGCAAACAAATTTTGGTCTACCAAAATTAACTAGAAAGCTCTTATTTTATTGTTGAGCAAAAGAGTGCTGAATGTGATCTTTTAAAAATACAGTATTCTCCAGATAATTGCCCCAAGCTTACTTGCCTTTCACGCTTATTTACCTCAATTTTTAAATCTCCATATTTTTCTTACCATTTTCTAATAAAACTCCACGGTTAATTAACTTAACTTGCATAATTGCGTCATTCGCTTATTTACCTCAAATATATTTTCCCCAAAGAGAAATTTTCCTTAAAATTCCCTCGTTTAATTACCCAAAATAATTATTTTATAAAAACTGCAACTTAACTCAACTATGTTTATATAGACATACAATGTCCGTTAAATTTGCTTTCAAACTACATTTTTGATACAACCTTACAATTAAAGTCTACCAGTATGTATAAGTATAAACTTATTTGCTTTTTACATGTATTGACGGCAGTGTATATAGTCAATTAAGCGTATTCGTTTAATTGCCTCAAAGGGGGCTATTAACCATATTCGTTTAAATACCTTCCATGCATAATTGCCCAAAAATTTTGACATATTTGTCGAGGCAATTATCCGTGGAATACTGTGCTTCTATTTTGTGCAGGAAATGTAGAATGACAACCACGTTCGATATCAAATGAAATTCTATATAATAAAAGCCAAACCGCAGAAAGTTTTTTGGGAACAATTGCAGTTTTCAAAATCTGCAAAATCAATCGGCCTTATCACGGTTGGCGTTTTTTAGTCGTATTTCGTAATTTTTCTAAAAGATTAAAGATAGATTTTATTAATATTCTTTGATCTTGTACAAAAATGTCGAAATACGATAACGACTACGCCAACCACAATAAGGCCGAATATCTACTAAGTGTGAAGAGCCACATCCAAGACTACAAAGTCGTTTATATATTGATGGATGGTGTATACTGGTGACACAGTCGTTTGTACTAACATACATACTCGTATGCCAACATATTACGCACACTTTTTGACTGCGGATTTTTATTCGCAATGAAGCTATTTGGATTAAATTTTGAAATTCTTCTTGAAGATATAAACAGATAAATATTTACTTTGCATTAAATAAATAAAATAATAAGAAAATAATTTCATATTCGGGTATGCTCTAAGAAACGAATTCGTGTAAAATTGAAATAGAAAGAAATTTCTATTTACTATAACTGTAAATTGTGAATATCTCTTACATAATATTTCATTATCGCAACTATAGAATAATTTGCGTAATAAAATTTTATTTGCCTTTGAAAAAAGGCTGGATTTTAATTTCACTCGAATTCGTTTTTCAGAACATACCCGATTGTATTGCAATTTAGTCAATACATACATAAATAATTTTTATATATACAATATAAATTTAAGGGTTTGCCCTATTTATGAGCAGAATTTTGTGAAATTCTTCCTTAGCAATCTTCAAATTAATCGGCTTGCTATACACGCGTACAAATATATGAAAGTATATAGAGTAAAAAAATTTTCCTTTCATGTCGAGGACCGTAAATTACCCCATGCTTTATTTATCTGATATAACAAATAAAATCACCATGTCGTCAAACTGATCAGGTGCGAAGTATACCTACAAAGACCTAAATTTTGCGACCCCTTTCAAATATGTTATAAACGCTTGCAACTATCATTGGATTCAATAGCCAGGGATCAATCTATTACAACAAAAAATTCTAAACTCACAAGAGTTGCAATATGTTGAACATTTTAAAAATCCAAAGATATTGGAAGAAATTTTACATTTAAATAAATGCATTCCTTTTGACTTACAAAGACTCGGAGTTTACTATGAAGTTGCTACTTGAAAACTGTTGTTGATATTGTTTGGTAAGTCCATAAAATTTTGTTTTTACTTTTGCTTACAATATGTACAAGCTGCCTTTGCAACAACAACAACAAAAAAGAGAGAAAGAAAGAATTTTTTTTTAGATGATCAAAAACATTTTTATTTAAAATCGTTTTCTGTTTTTTCTATTCTTTTTTGTTTGTCATTGAATTTTAAGCAATTTTCTATTAAAATTACTACTAAAGCTAGAAATATGCAAAACAAAAACAACAACTACTGCAACAATACCTTGTTAGCACAAATATTAACTTGTAAATATGATGCCTTTAGAAATTTAAGAATTGTTAACGCGCTAGACTTATGCAAAAAGAAAAAAAAATGTTTTTTTTTGCGTTACAGCTTTACTACAGACTGTGAAACTCGTATACATGGGACTTGTGCTGGTTGTGTTGTCTTTAATTCTAGTGATGTTGCATTTGTAATATTGTCGTCGTATGCATTGCATTTATTTATCAGTTGCTATTATTGTTGTTGTTACTGAATGATGTCGTTCATCTGGTTAATTCATAAGTTTTATATCTCTTGATTGTAAAGATGTTTTCTCAAGTATTTATTGTTTTTTTTTTCTTATAATCATACTCGTACTCGTTTTTGGAATGGGCTGGTATGGAACTGAGTGTAATAAAAGATGGGCTTAAGTTTAATAATATCAGCTGCTTATTGCTGTTGTTGTTTGTCAATGATAGTCATGATCAGCTGCATTGTAATGATGTCAATAATGATCATTATATACTTATTTACGTAGGTATACATACTTACATATGTACATATATACATATAATTAAATCCTCATAGTATGCTGATGATGCTTTTTTGAATAGTAAAGTATTGATGTTGTTGCTGTTATGGTTACTTAAGCATCACTGCAATTCTATTAAAATCTTAACTTAGAGTGTAGAGATGTATTTTGTTAAGTACTTAAGATGCCTATTTACGTAGATGTTGAGGGAGTTTAACTGGTTTTGAGGTTTTTAGCGAGAAGAGATGGCGGTAAAAAATCATTATTTTTTTCTAAATTGGAACAATTTTTTTTTCTTTTTTTTTTAATTAAACATATGTCTGTGCGTTGATAAAAATCAAAACAATTATTTTTCTGCTTTTTTTTATAAGAAAAAGAAAACCAAAACCTCATTTAATAGGAATTTCATTACTGGCAATACAACAGCGCAAAATACGAGAGATTTTTATCTATGGCATCTAAATAAACTTCATTGTTCTCAGTAAATATGTATTTTCTTTTATTCAAAAAGAAAACAAAAATTTAATTACAGCAGACAAAAAATAAAAAGGAATTTTTAAAACGAAATAAAGAAAAAAGTTTAAGGCCTATAGTTTGAATGAGCAGCGGATAGAAACTTCTAAATAATTGGTTAAATAGTGAAACAAATGATAACAGTTCATTTGCAGTCCTTAAGTTCGAAATAACGACCAAAACTTATAAATTACAATATGGCATAAATATTGGTTTGGCAATATAGAGATAAACGAAGTAGATAGCAAATAGACTTTTTACAGTATTTATTAATTTTAATACTAAAATGGTCCTTCAGCTATTTAAAATACTATTACCTGACCTTATTTATACAAATTTAATAGCCTTACATTTTCTTTAATTATTTCGTAAAATAAAAAAAAAATATTGTTTCGTCATTGCCACCACCTAATGGCCTTTTTCCTTTACGATCTTCAATCTTAATTCAATCTCATAATTTTCACAATTTTATAAAGAAAGAAAATATCGTATTAAGCAACTAAACATTATGTTTTTCTATTATAACTTTTTAAACATTAACATGTTTGTTCATGCACAGTGGTAATGGTCTATTGGCGGTGGTCTATGGTTAAGTTATTACATTTCTCTAATACTTAGTTTTAACTAAATGTGAACTAAATATGCATGCACACACATGCATACATGCATCCATGGCTAGTGAGATACCTTTAAAATATTTTCATGTTTAAGTGTTTCATTAAATTTTATTAATCACGTTTTGACCCATCTTATAGGAGATTACATGAAGTCAAAACAGTCAAAATAATACAAAAGAAAAAAAAAATCACAACTTTTTTGAAAACATTGTCAAACTTTAGCAGAATTGTACTCAAATGAAGAAAATATTTTCATTTTAAGAGTTCGAAATACAAAATTAAATCATTTTAAAAAGGCCATGATACATAAAACAACATAAAAACTTATCTTTTTATTTCATTTTTAGTAACCAAAAAACTACTCTCATTTTTATTACACTTTAAATGTATCAATCAACATTTGATTTGAGGTCATTTGCTATAAAAATTTTTTATTTCTTTACTAATTATTGATCTTAATTTGTACGCTGATGAAAAATATTTTATGACGTTTGAATTTGTATTTATCGTAATACCCTTTTGTCGTAAAAAAACAATATTCTTTTTCTGTTTCTTGTTTCTTAATATGCCACACAGTTTTCCATCACATACTAATGATGCTTAATAATGCTTAAATGACGATAATTAATGAAAAATGTTACACCATAAAAATAAACGCATGCGGTACGTTAAAAGCAACACTCTTTCCAATAAAAATACTTTATAAAATATGTTTTGTTTAATTTATTTACAAATTAAAATGGTACTCTGAATTGAAAATGGTCCTTCGCATCATGTAAAACCAGAAATTGTTATCTAAACGAAATAAACGAAAGTTAAAAAAACATTTTCTTTTAGATTAAAAAAATTATGTTTTATATATGAAGTATAGTGAACAGCACATGTTATTTTTTATGTAAAAAAATAAATAAATAAATCAAAACACGTAAATTATAAAATTATTTGCTTTTAAAAATTAATAAAATGAGATTATTTTTTTTAATAAGATTATAGGCATACTTAGGAATTTATTGATGCGTCCCATAGTCGCTTCAATATGGCAACTTTATAAATAAACGGGCCTTTAAAAACTACAAGTTTGATGATTTTCAAATATGGCTTTTTAGAACCCAACGTAAACGTAATGAAGGAAACAGTGTTACTTAAACAATTGCAAAATGCCTGCATTTAAAAGAATGACAAGCAATTGTTAAAATGTGTAAATTTTCGAAGAGGGAAAGAATAAAAATTAAAATTGGCGGCAAACTGTTTCAAGTACACCAATACCCCGGTTTGCGTCGCTAATTGGGACTGAAAAAATAAGACGCAAACCGAAACGACGCAAACTGAAGCAGAACTTTCAATTGTTTACGTATTTGATTTTCGTTTAGTCAATACAGGTTTTAAGCATTTTAGCTTAGAAAAAGGGTTTTTAAATCAATATATTTTCTTATTATTTTTTGAATAACAGATTTTATTAAAATAAAAATATAACAATTGTGAAGACCACTGATATAATTCGAAACTAATAACTACGCTTAACATGTAAACAACGCACACCTGCAAATTTGCTTTCTACTAAACGGGAAATCCCTTTTTTTTGCTTTAACTTTGTAAAAACATTTTCATATCAACCACGCAAATCGAAGCTTTACGACGCAACTTCGAAGCCATACGATGCAAACTGAAGCAAAAACGACGCAACATTGAAATTCCAGAAGCTTAAAAAAAGACGCAACTTCGAAGCGACGCAAACTGAAGCGACGCAAATCGGGGTATTGGTGTATTGTAATATTACAAAAAAAAAAAAATAATAAAATATACCAAATAATTATTTAAGAAGAGCAAAAAGCAAAGACATACATATATAATAGTTACTTTGTTATAATTAAACTAAAACTATAAATTGTAAAAAATAAAAGCATTACTTGTTAGTCTTTCTTTACACCACCGAGTTCCAAAGTCTATACTCGCATTAGAATTGGTGCTTTTAAGTATAAAATTTATAAGGGTAATAAAAATGTGTTTTTTTATTTGGTTTTATTTTTATTATAAAACAATTATCTTCATGTATTTGTTTGTTTGCCTGCTTGTATACCAAATTGTTATAAACAATTACATGCTGGTTGTTTTATTTCAATTTTTTTTACAGCTATTTTTATAGGCGTAATTAAAAGTTACAGTTTTTTGAGAGTTGCAGTAGAGGTTTTTTACGAGTATTTTATAACAGTTTGCCAGAAACTCCCCTCTACTGCACAGTCATACTGTTAACCACTTTTTAACATTTTTTTGTGAATCATTGAAGAAACAAAAAAAAAACAGACAAACCCAAATATCGATGACAGCTATAAATTAAATTCAATTGATGTTGAAAGTTTTGTACTTAAATTCTGTTGTCCCACCATTGTTAAGTTGGAGTTTTTTTTTTCTCTTTCCAGATTTTATTAATCCTCACTTGAAAAAAGTGAAAATAAAAGCAATGAGAGTCAAGAGGCAATAATGGAGGAACACAAACAAAAAAGCCTCCGTTATAAAAAATAAGAATTAAATTGAAATTTAAGATGAAATTGAAATTAATTTCTGGACTATAAGAGTAGCAGTAATAAGAAGAGAGATAGAGAGAGAGAGAGTAAAAAAACAGAATTTTATAGTTTCAAGTGGCATCAGTTAAAAGCCTGACAAATTGTTAATCCCTACTTGAATATAAGTTGGCTGGAAATTAAGAAACAAAAAAATAAAAATAAAAAAATCATTAAAACAATTACAGATAAAAAACTGTCTACTGTAATTAAGAAAAAGTGTAAAAAAAGGTAAAAATTTTACGCTTCAAACGCCAAAGTTTACTTTCTCTTAAAGCATTAACAATTTTTAAAGTTCAATGAGCTTTAGAGATGTAATTTTTTTTTTTTTTGTTTGTTAAAATCCTAAATGTAACCTTTTTTCTCCTTTCAAAAACTCGCACAAAATGTTAATTAAAAAGTTAAATTATGAAGAGATTTCTTTTGTTGCTTCTTAAAAACAATCGTATTGTCATGTCATGAATGTGCTCGAGTACGCCAAAAACGGAAAATCGGTCGAACAATCTTCTAAAGCTCAGTGCTGCCGAACTAATTGCAGAGGCTTTAATGTACTAAATGTCCTACCATACCTGTAGCGCGATTCGGTAATATTTAACAATATGACATTTGCAACAGAAGTCAACAATCTCAGTTGTTTGCAGTAAAGATTACGTAATTCAAAAATTGCACACTAGCGATAGTCGACAACCTTAGTTTTAAATTACAATAATATGGCAACACCGTATAAAATCAGTCAGTTTTTGGCTAATCGTTTAGTATTGGTTTTTAAAATGGATAGAAGGTAACTTCCCAGCGGGAAAAGAATGATTACCTTATTTTATAATCAATTAAATAATATATTACTTTAGAAT
Source organism: Metopia argyrocephala (assembly GCA_963576795.1). NCBI lineage: Eukaryota > Metazoa > Arthropoda > Insecta > Diptera > Sarcophagidae > Metopia > Metopia argyrocephala. Next base: position 42,432,919 of record OY756211.1, on the reverse strand, counting down.
TTATTACGTTTGGAATCGAGAAGGTGAATTCATGTGGCACACACAAGTAAATATTGATTACCATGTGCATTCCCACATCTTCAGAAGAAGCAAGTTATTGTTTGTGCGTATATTTTTTGTGGATTTTTTTGTTATTATTTTATTCAAAGTTAAAAAATCCGTTACTTTTTACGCAAGAAAAAAATTTATTTTATTAAAAAATTCAGTTTATGTTTAAATGCGCAGAAGTGCAGAAGCAAAATTAATGTTGAAAAATAATTAATATGTATATTAGCAGCTATTTGGGAATACTTGTTTGACCGTTCACCATTTTTGTCGCCTATAGCTTTTCGTATCTTTTTTTATTTATTTTAAAATTTAAATGTTTGCAAAATGTTTTTAATATGAACACGATAGAATTAGTAGTTTATTAATAAGAGCGCAATTGCAGGTGCTTTAAAATGGTAAATAGTGAAACATATATTCCCGAATAGCTTCTATTATTTTATTTTATTTTATTTTATTTTATTTTATTTTATTTTATTTTATTTTATTTTATTTTATTTTATTTTATTTTATTTTATTTTATTTTATTTTATTTTATTTTATTTTATTTTATTTTATTTTATTTTATTTTATTTTATTTTATTTTATTTTATTTTATTTTATTTTATTTTATTTTATTTTATTTTATTTTATTTTATTTTATTTTATTTTATTTTATTTTATTTTATTTTATTTTATTTTATTTTATTTTATTTTATTTTATTTTATTTTATTTTATTTTATTTTATTTTATTTTATTTTATTTTATTTTATTTTATTTTATTTTATTTTATTTTATTTTATTTTATTTTATTTTATTTTATTTTATTTTATTTTATTTTATTTTATTTTATTTTATTTTATTTTATTTTATTTTATTTTATTTTATTTTATTTTATTTTATTTTATTTTATTTTATTTTATTTTATTTTATTTTATTTTATTTTATTTTATTTTATTTTATTTTATTTTATTTTATTTTATTTTATTTTATTTTATTTTATTTTATTTTATTTTATTTTATTTTATTTTATTTTATTTTATTTTATTTTATTTTATTTTATTTTATTTTATTTTATTTTATTTTATTTTATTTTATTTTATTTTATTTTATTTTATTTTATTTTATTTTATTTTATTTTATTTTATTTTATTTTATTTTATTTTATTTTATTTTATTTTATTTTATTTTATTTTATTTTATTTTATTTTATTTTATTTTATTTTATTTTATTTTATTTTATTTTATTTTATTTTATTTTATTTTATTTTATTTTATTTTATTTTATTTTATTTTATTTTATTTTATTTTTAATGAGGGAAATTAATTTATTATTAATAATATAATGCATTAAAAATAATGCATCGAAGAGTTTATTCTTTCAAATAAGTATAATTCATTAAAGGGCAAAACGTACTCTATCAGTTGCGATTTCATACTTTTAAGTTATAAAACTAATAATAGACTAAAACACAGCTTTATCAACTCAGTTATTCCTTGCTGTACCACAAAGCTTTTATTGAACTTTCTATGTATTGCTTATGAGGATAGTCCCAAACTCAGATGATCTAATAAAGAAAACAACAACAAAAAGAAATTATTTATTTCTGTACTAAAGCTCCCTTAAGATCTATACAGAATATTCGGCGTGAATGTTTTTTCTCCTTGAAGATAATTAACAACAAACACACGCCCCATTACCTTGCTACCAGCAAATGGAACTATTTTCGCCCTCTTTGGGTATGATTGTCCTGTTCCAGTTCACTACTTTGATTGTTCCTTTGTGTTGGGTGAGAAGTAGCGTAGTACACTATATTGAGGCATCTTTATTTCGCTGTTTGTTTGTTTTTTTTTATTAAGACCAATACCAATAGGAGTAAACCCGTACTGATACTGTGCATTGTATTGGAATTTATGGAAAGGACAGTAAATATTATTTCTTATATTGTATTATTATTAAGCGCCTTAGGAATGAAACAAATTGCTCTGAATTGATCATTCAAAGGCCAGTGTTACACCTTCACCTTTGAATGATAACAGCAATTGTCTCATCGTGGTGGTGAGTGCCTTCGCTATTGTGTTCTATTGTGAGCTAATACGGTTTCCATCTCAAGCAATGTTTTAAAATTTTTCGAAAAAATTAACTAATTTTTTTTATTTAATAAAACTTGTTTTTTTAATTTTCCAACTGATCGTTTATTTTCAAACAAAACTGCCCCCAAAGCGTTTGTGGTTTTATTTAAAATTATAATTTAGGTCAAATCATATTTAAGCAAATTATTGACAATTCCAAATAACAAATTTTCTCAAAATTGCTGTAATACTTTTCTTCCATGACTATAATTTTATTGAGAAAAAATATGAAATTTTATAGAGAAAAAAAAAGAAGTAATACTCGTACAAGTATGTAATACACAAATTAACATTCACGTATCAAATGCTACAATAGACGTCTACTGGTACACAGGTGCCTTAAGTTGTGTTTAATTTTTTTTTTTTTTGTTTTCTTTTATGTTTTCTCACTGCAGCATTACTGTGTTGCAAGAATAAAACCAACTGCAAATGAATTGACTGGATATCTAGCAAGCGATTGCCTTGGTAAGCAGGCGGATTAGTAATATGATGAAAAATTTTCAAATAAAAAACAATTTTTTCTATTATTTTATGGTTTATTGGCAGGAATATAAATGCAAAAAAAAAAAAACGCACACAATTGTTTATTGAAATGTTTGATTTTTTGACTTCTTTAACTTGTTTTGTGTTGCCAATTGTTGCAGGAAAGAAACTTAAAAAAGCATTCCCCAATAAAATTATAAAGGATGGTTTGATTGTTGGACAGACAGTTAAGTAGAAATAATGGATAGATGGGTAGAAAAAAAATATAATTTTTATTTTTTTCTTAATTTGAATGAGTCTATAAAAATGAATTGGTTTGTTTGAAGTTTTGACTTGTAAGAGACTGCTGTAGTGGTTATTTGCGGGCTGCCTTTTGTTGCATGGGTGAAGCAAATTTTGGTAAAAGGTGTGTCAGTAGTTAATGCAACTGACTTTCAAAGTAAACAAACAATACAGCAATACTGACTTACAGTTACCAGCTAAACTAAATGTATAGCTGGTGGCAATAATGTTGTTGCATTTGTGTTGTTTTTTTTCTTTCATTTGTTGTTTTCTAATATTAACTGTGTAAATATTGTATTGTTTGTTGCTGCTGTTACTGCTGCAGCTAATGTTTCATGAGAGTGTTGCCAATGAGTATCTTTTAGTTTTGTCATTGTTTTGCATGCGTTCACCTTTTCAACAGTAAAACTTTTTTCAGATTGTTGCCACAATATTGAAAAATTTGAAAAAATATTTTATACATTTGCTTTGAATTTTTTACAGTGGCGGCATCACGTGGCGCGATCAATAATCCATAAGCACGCAAACACTTTACTCGAAAAGAAAGAAAAAAAAAAAAGAAAAAGAAAAAAATCTTTGACAAATCAAAAAAGTGGGAAGTGGGTTAATGCAAGTAATTGCTGCCTTGCCATGCCATACCATTCGATTCCATGCCAAGCAACCAAATACAGAAAAAAAAGTGATTGTTGCATGGCATTGCTGTCTGCATTTCTTTACTTATTTCGTCTTTTTGTCGGTTATAAAATTTTATATTAATTTTTATTATTTTTGTCTTCTTTTCTGTAATTTTAACTAACGGCTCCCTCATTTTTGGAGCCATTTCTTTGTAAAGCCTTTTTTTGGTCTTTATTTTTAATTTTTTTTTCTCTACAACTTTGTGGTGTGAATTGTAAAAATAATAATAAATAATATGGCATGAGAAGCAAAAAAACGAATCAAAAAGAAATGTAATTATTTGTTTTCAAATTCAATTTCACACCCAATTTGTTTATTTGTTTGACTTTCGAGTTAAGCCCCATTTATTTAAAGAAGTCAGTAGTGAAAAATTTACACGAAAGATAGAAAACACACTCAACAATCGGCTTAAAAATCATCAGTATAAAAACAATGTTCAAATGCATAATTAATAATAATTTTAATTAAAATTCAAAATTACATACACGGTTCTAATATTTGAAAATAATTACCGCCAACTGAGCAACGCGAATGGTTTAAACAAAACGCCTTATAAACGTCAAATATAGGAAAATATTTTTGAGTATTGAGTATTGTGGTGGCATGTCTTACAAGGCAAGAATTTGTACGGTTTGTCAACAAAAACCAGTGACTTCATGTGACTTTACAGCAAATAATTGAAAAATAACAATTCGATATAGTCGCCGTAGTCCAATATGTAGAATGTTGGCTGACTGAGACGAGAGTTCCGGGATCAAACCCCGCTCTGACATCTTGAAAGAAAGAAATATGACAACAGCATTCTTTCGGTGACCGCCTCTTAGCACCCTTGTAGCAAAAGATCTTAAATCAACTGATTGCCAACAAGCAATCGGTAACAAGCCTGTAGTTCAGAGTCGATGTTAAGCTGCAAGTCTGTGTTTTTCTGTCTGCCTTGAGACAGGAGCAGATATCAATAGGTTTTGTACTGATATCAAAGTATCAAAATAACATGGCTGCATTGGCATGAGAACAAATTGGTGGCTTCGATCTTAACCGTACTGACTCACAGTGGTGTCGTGTTTCTAAGTAATGCTTACAAGCCCTTCAAATTTTCTACTGAAACTTCAGCTTAAAATAAAAGAAAATACTCACGTTCTATAAATGCGTAAATGTTTAAAAATTCAAATAAAAAATTAATGAACTTTTAAAAGCTTCATTAAAAAAACTAATTTCTATTGCAAGATGAATATTAATATTGTTTTTAAAGTACAAATAAATAAATAAAAGACAATAAATTATTAAAATATGAATAAAATTTATTACTAAAAAGAAATGAAAAAAGTGTATTTGGGTTAAATCATAATGATCGATTGAATGCTATAAGTGTTTAAGACTTCAATACATAATTAGAAAACATTAAACAATTTTTAAATAAAATAATACGCAAGTGACGTGAAAATAATTTCAAAAATTTTTAAAAGATAAGAAAGACAGTTTTCAATATGAAAATATTATTCCATTAACATATAATTAAAACACTGTTAAAATACTATAGAGAAACTCGTATAATAGAAAGAGTCATAAACTATTGTAATAACGGGTTCAAAGCTATAAAATTGATTTTAATTGAATATTTAAAGTCATCAATATTTCTTTGTTACATTACTTGCATGTAATTACTTCTAACCAACTTGATAAAGACGTGTTTTTGGTTTTAAAATATTTTTTTTTTTAAGAATTTAATTTTAATAATAAATTCGTACTTGTAGGCCCTACAGAAAATAAATTTTAATTATCATTATTTTTAGACAGTTTATAATTACGATTAGAAAAAGTCAAAACATAATCTTTATTACTTGAGATTACAAAAAATAATAATAGAACTAGCATTACATACATACATATTTGGCCTTTACAACCCTGTGTCAGGATTATGGCCTAACTTCTAGCAGCACTCATGTTATGTGTGTTAATTTTTATTCACGAATACCGGGACCTACAGAGAAGCTTGTTCATGACAATCAGTTATTCTCAGAGCTTTTGCCAGAAGTCTGCTAAGAGGTTGTCTCTGAAAGAAATACAAAGAAATATTTCTTTGCTTCAAGCAGGGGCTTGAACCGGAGCTCTTGTCTTAGTAAGCCAAAATACTAACTATATATTTTAAAAATTTTAGCCTTGATTCCTTTAACATCGTCTTTCCACAAATGACTTGAGGAATTACGATTACGGGGATATTTTAATTTATGTTATGAACTCACAAATACAATTCTGTTAAACGGAAGTTATTGCAAAAGATTTAAAATATGTTTTCATACCATCTATGCACTCCAATCATATCTGTGAACCTAAATAATGAAACAGAATATGACCGCAACTTAAAGAAAAAACTACTCTCAGAGAAAACAGGCCCATAATTAAAACAACGGCTGCAGCTTCAAGAACTGTCATTTGATGTTTTTACATTTCTTGTATGTAAAGCTATTAAAAAATTTAGTTTATGAGAGTTTTTTCTAAGAATTGAATTTATATTTTATACTTTAATCAAAAAATATTGATTTATTTAAACTGTCAAATGTTCTTTTCATTCTCTTTGTACCAGAACTAAAAAGTAAATGGGTTTGTTTACAAAATGTATGAAATTTATTAAAAGTGTGGTAACATTGTTGAGAGAATTTGTGTCTCAAAATGAGAGCGTAAGAAAAATTGCTGTCAAAATAAAATGGATTCTATTTCACGATTGCATTCTGCAGCGTTTTATGTGTCAATTCATTTGGAAAAAAAATCGTCAAGCTCCAGTTCTGTTTCATTATTAAGTCTCACATACTAAAAAACATTTTGGAAACTATTACTACGTTTATACGTCCGACTTATTTGCAAATAAGAGTAAAAAATGTTGCCATATAATTGTTTTATTGCAACTTACTAACTCACGATAACAAGTCGTGAATAATGACACTATTTGCAAATAAAGGTGTAAAATCTTGCCACTTTTTTACATTTTAATTGTTTTTATTATTTTCAATCTGGTAGGCTTATATAAATATGGCGGAAGAAACATAAAATGTTGAACTTAAAGCAACAATTAAAAAAAATTATTCTGTAAAAAAAGTTTAAATATTAAAATAAAAAAATTTTCATATTGAATATTTTTTTCACACATTATTGTAAACAATGTTATAATTTTTTGGTGTTACCATTCAATTTACTGACAGCGAATTTGTTTCCAAGTACTTTTACATATAAACAGTGAGTTAAACATATTGCAAATAATTTTATTTGCAAATAGGACGTGCGTATAAACGTAGTATATAAAAAAAAAATTTCGTATATAGTAATATTAAAAATTCTATATTATATTTAATAAAACATAAGACAATGGGATCAGTTTTTAATTGAATCGTGGTGTAAGGTATGATATAACCTGTTTATAACGATTATAATTTTCTTTCCTATTGCAAATGGGAGTATCTCTTCAAAACATTTTTTTGCGATTTTTCAAAATTATAGATTTTTAAAATCAAATTAAAAATTTCAATTTTAATTTTAGTGTTAAACGATTTGAAATTATAGTCTAGCAAGATAGAAAAAAAAATTATAGGTTTACTAGTAAATTATATGGCTAAAGGTAGTAAAAGAACAGAAGTAAAGTTAAAACAAGAAGGAAAATAAACTTACCAAATAACACGTTTATTAGGAAATGGCGGTGTTAATATTGAAACCAACTGAAAAGAACAAAAAGAAACATAAAATTGTATATAAAATTTCTTCCATAAGAATTGCAAAATTCATAGAAATTAAATAGATTTAAAATAGGTTTCAAATCTAATTTTTCATAAAAATTTTTTCTTAAAGACACTAGTAATGCTTCAACTAAGAAATCTACTTATGCTTCTTTAAAAGCCTTTGGTAATGATAAATCAGACAAGCTACTGTCAGTTGATTTCTAATTTTTAATTATGGTTTTTCGACCTTTATTATTTAATGTGAAGAAATTCTCAAGCTCAAGATTTATTTTCAAATAAAAATCTTTTATTTAATTATCGATATTTTGCTACTCCTGCGTGTAGCGTCTTCAGGAATTATTTATTTGTAAATTATTTTCAAATTTCAAATACAGAAAATGTGTATATGGGCAATTTCAAAAATTTTCGACATTTTGATATTTTTTTTTTCGAAATTTTTTTTTTGGATGACACGAATGATGCTTTGGTCACGTGAAGGGTGATATTTTAGCATACCAAAACAGTTCGCGTTAATCATTTATTGCAAACGGCGCGAAACTTATGGAGGTTTTAAGTTAAAATCTCTTTAAAAAAAATTTAAAGTTAAATTTATTGGTTTATTTTAATAAATGTTGTATGGATGCATGAAACTCATTTCAAATTCATCAGTGCAGTCCAAATTCATCAATGCACTGATAAAATACATAAAAAATATCAATTATAATTAAAATTCCTCAACATTAAAAAACGCGAATTTTTGCAAAAATATGAATGTTTCACCGATTGTTATAATATGTTTTTATATAACGCATAACTAATTTACAGAAAAACAATGTTTTAACTTGCAAATTTAAAAAATAAAAAAAAATATATAAGAATTATTTTTGAGGTTAGGATTTTTTTTTTGATCTGTAAAATTTAAAATCATGAAAATTTTTTAATGCCTATTCGGTTTTATTATCAAGCTTAAAAAAACCTTTCATTTGCTGTTAATCGCGGCGGAATCTATACATAACTGCAGATGTCACAAAGCAAAATGTGTTTGAAGAAAAATGCCACTGTACCCTCGAAATATGGACCGAATTCAACCGTATTTATATATGATCTTTAGTTCACCGCCGCACTTCATTTCCAATACTTTACATTGATTTTAAACCACTGATTAACTAAAAAAAACGCGAAACAAAATCATGAAATTTCGCAAAAGTTTTATTTTCTTTATAAAATTTTTGCGTTTTAAAATATTTTAACGCCTTCTTGACGTTGAGGTGCCATTTACTAAGAAGTTTAGATCACGCAATACATAAACCAGTTTTAAATAAGATTGCAGATGTCAGACGCGAAAAACTGTCATTTTTGACAAATTTACGCCAATTCTATAAAAGTTTGAGGTCATCGTTCTCAGCAACTAGCAGCCTGACATCGACGTGATATGGCGCAAATTTTAGCAAATTATACCATCTTTTAAATACTGTTGACAAAATGCAATTTTCTTGAACGGCGCAAAAACGCTATAGAAAAAACTGCTAAAATTGAAAAATTGGAAAATTTTGGTTTCAAAAATGAACCGCTGTACAACTTTTTCCCAAATAGTAGTATTGGCATAACGTTTATAGTGTAAATATCTACTAAGTCTAGTGACTTTATTTTATATCAGTGGGCATCGGAAGTTTAAAACTAAAAGTAGAAAAGTGATGAAATATGAAAAACCTCTTGTAAATTTCAAGTCTGTTTTTGAGTTTTTCATTATTTGAGTGCCCATAACTTTTAGAAATAAAGAACTGATGGTCTGAAATTTTGAATTTCCCAGTTTTCTAGTGTGGCCTACCATTCCCTTTTGACCGTTTTGGTCAATTCGGAAAACTGGAGAAATAATAAGCATCTGAACTGAGTTTCAACAAATGTTGAAAATTTTTGAAATTGCCCATATATAAATTCAAAAAATTTTTTTATCAAATGAAAAAATTTTAAAAAATCCAAAAATATTCTACTCAACAAACAATAATAAAATCAATAACACTGGTTTACAGCCAAAAAATACCAAGAACGCCACATGCCTAGATAAGTTAATTGGGACCTCCTAAGCACGAAAAACGCTGTTATTATTTTTTTCTAAGTACAGTTTTTTAGATAACGGTACGGTACCCATCAGATATACCAGCTTCAATTTTTCTCGCTGTGGCTCTCAGAAATTTTTGTTTAAGGTAATTCATGGCAAGATTGTATTTTGGAAACTTTTTCATAATATTTGTAAATAACCCAAGCTTAATATGTAATGGAGGAAGTATTATCTTCTCCTGAGGAATGAGTGAATCATTTTTGATATTGTACTCTCCGTGCGTACGTCCATTTCGCCCGTGCCACTGGCTGTCCCATAGAAATAGAAAACATAGAAACTTCGTGTTACCCTCTTGAACTTCTTATTCAGTCATTTGGAAGTTTTAACCACGAACTTGTGCTCCGAAAGAGATGAACAAGGTGAAAGATTTTACCAGGAAGAAGAAATCGAGAGACGTTACAAAGGCTGGTGGGATGAACAAATGATGGCGGACTATTGTTGGTTCCTCATTCGCGAAGATACATCCGAAAAAAACGTAAAAGTTCAAGTCGCTCGTCATTTTAATTAAAATTTTTTGAATTTACTCTGAATATACGGTGTGAGCAATGAAAATGAAAATATTGTCGTTCCACAAAATTCTTAATAAAAAAATAAACTATTTGGTAAAAAAATAAAACATTACAGATCTTCAATATAACGTAGAAAAATATTTAAATGAAAATGAAAAAATTTGAAAAAAAACGTAAAAAATAGGCTAATTTTGAACTTGGAGCTGCCATAGCTCAGCGATTTTTTTATCAGATAGAATTTTCCAGCATATCAACGGAGAAGGCACTCAATTACCTTTCCCGCGATATGCAACTTATCTCGATCGAACTTTTCCGTTGGATACCACAAGGGTTTGAGTGGGGCCATACACCGAAAAACACAAAAGTACCGTTATCTAAAAAACTGTACTTAGAAAAAAATAATAACAGCGTTTTTCGTGCTTAGGAGGTCCCAATTAACTAATCTAGGCATGTGGCGTTCTTGGTATTTTTCCAAATTAATAATTTGTAAACCTGTGTAATATAAAAATGTTTATAAAATCATGAAATAAAATAATATAAGTGTAAATATGTAACAAATTAATTAAAAATATTAAATAAAATATCAAATATTAAATCAAATTAATAAAAAACCAGTATTACACATTCACGCTGGAAATCATAAACAGCAATTGCCCCATCTGTATGGACTTCTAAGAGGTGGAAAAAGAACCTCCTATAGTTTGTTTTTTTTTTTTTTAATAAACCTTTGTTATTTTCTCCAGTGCTGGGGCTCTCTAAACACTACACTACGCCAGCCCCAAATGATAGATGTCAACTATGAATATGTGACAAGAACAGTGCTTAGAATGCCGCGACAATACAATACATAGTACAACACATTGCAGAATTGTGATAAAAATATTCACCAGCTGCTTAACTAGCCATATCCGACAGGTCCAAGGCCTTTAGTTTTCAAGTTAAAGTTTTATATTTCCCATATTTTACTACTTGAGTGGGGGCCATCCCCAGACTAGGGGCAAAATCAGTGAGCCTAAAATTTATAGTCTGAGCAGCTGCGATGGCCATATCGTCGGTTGACAGGTAAAACTCACTAAGTGCAGGTTTAAGCCACTACACGTAGTGAGTATTACTTGTCAACCGACAATATGCTCGAACTCATAAATTTTTCATTTTAATTAATTTTGTATTTTTAAATATGACTTTAATCACTTTTCGACGCAAACTCTGTTGTTAGTTGGACAAACATAGCAAACCATGTGAAACAATAACGTTTGCAACAAAGAGATTTTTTTTCGTTTTTTAAATTTGAAGTTTTATATGCTTTTAAAAACAATTAAGGTTTGAAACCTTATAGGTATTTGGGAAATCCTAAAAGAGATTTGGGTTGTCCTTGAAAACAATAAATAGAAAAGATATTATTTTTTAGATATTTATTCATGTATTTGGTCTCTGAGTCCAATCAGATAAAACGATGCTTGACAGTGAATTTCAGTGGATTGGATGATATGTTTATAGCACTATTCCCTCTATTAGTAGAATGCAAGTGCCAGTAAATATGTAATTCTGTTTATTCCTCCGCAAATTTGCAGCGCAGGTCTAAAGTAAAAGTGTATCAATTTTTGGAAATTTAAAATATTACAGAAATTTTAAAAAGCGGAAATAAAAGCTTTACAATTGAGTTATTTTGTTTCTTTGTCATTTTGAAATTTATACAATAATTCAATTCCAATAATCGTAAGGTAAACGCATATTGAATCCTTAAACCAATAACCAGAAAAACAATTGATAAACTCTTAGCTTTTCAAAAAAAATTGTGCCCCTTTTATAAAATATATACATACTCGTACAAAGGAAAATATATTTTCAGCAAAAACAATAAACGTATAAGTATTTTAAAAATTGTATTTAAAAGTTTGGTGGCATTTTGTTATTGAAAGACAAAAAACAAACAAAAAATAGTTTAAAGCGATACACACTGCAAAAATATTAACAAAAGAAATAATTTGTTGAAAAGAAAAATCGCTTTAAAAACAAATAATTTAATTTCCTTAACAAATAAACTTATAAATGTATTTCCGTAAGCACCAGTAACCGAACATCTACATACCAATAGATGACAGTAACAAAAATTGTTAAAATTGCCAATTACTTCCTATTAATTTTTTTTTTGAGTTTCTGAACTATTTTAAAGGAAATAACTTTTAAAACAATTTGTATTGCGAGAAGGATTTCGTTTCGTAAATTAACCCATTGCGAAGACTAAAATGTTTAAATTCTATTTATGCCATTGACTAATATATGATATTATAGCTTCCAAAAAATATTAATTGATGCTTTACAACTTTGGCGTTTAAAAAATTTTTATTATAAATTTAGCTAATGAGTAAAAGACCTTTGCCTTACATTTGAAATATGATTGATTGGACTCAGAACACTTTTTCGAGTATATGGGTCATATCTAGGCAATGGCATCATGGATGTTGGTGTTAATTGATCAATTGCCTCTGGTTTGTTGGCATAAGACGTGTCCTTAACGGCGCCCCACAGAAAACGGTCCAATGGTGCTAAATCGCAGCTTGTTGGCGGCCAATTGACTTCACAATTTCGGCTAATTAAAAGGACATGAAACATTAAAAGCAATAAGTCAATTATGACATGAGATATGTGGCAAGTTGCACCACTCTGTTGAAACCAAACATCGTTCACATCGATTTTATAAAGGGCGGATAAAAAAAAATAATTATAATGGTGCGATAGATGTCTTATCAAAAAAATATAGGCCAATGATACGTCACTTCCACAGTCACTCATAATGGGTGCATTGGCTTTTGTGAGACCACGTGTGGGTTTTCTTAGCCCAAAATACGGCAGTTTTGCTTATTAACATACCCACCGAAAAAATAGGCTTCATCAGAAAATATGTTTTTTTTTTTTATTAATTTTTGTACAAAGTTCGGATTCAAATTAAATTTTAAATAAGGCCCAATGCTCTCATGCGTAAATGGTTTTATTTTGTCTAGTAGAACTGAATTTTGTTACAGAATAGACTGATATAAGTATTGCCAGATTCGAAATAACCGGTGGTTAAAATGTAAACCGATAGATGGCACGCCCGAGAGTTTATTCTGCTATAAATGTTTAATAACTATTTGGTTATAGAGCGTAGGTCACTAACAATGTCCACTCTGCTTATGCACTAGTCTTTCTTAACTTTATTTATGCTTTTATCAACTATTTTAGTCATTCGTCGACCAGTATGAGGTATATCTTTAACATTAACATTGTCAGATCGAAAACTAGCTAAAGATTTTACTGCTTCTTTACTACGGAGGAATAAAAGATCATAATGATATTGAAGATGACATTTTTGTTGTTCTCCTTGATTCAGCCCATAAGATAATTTTTAATAACTGCTCCTCAACGGTGACTCTACCAGAGAGTTATTGCTCTCCGATAGTTTTTCCAGTTAAGTCCTTACAGTTTAAGTCTTTACCACAAAACAAGGTGATTATAAGCATACTTCTATTTGCTGCGTAGACTTTGGCAGTTAGGCCATCTTAAGAGCTCTAGTCTTAACGTTGCGATGAGATACAGACAGTCAAACAGCTCAGTTGTCTTAGGCTGTCATCATATGTCTTGATTCTTACATCGATGCAGGTGATACTATTTGATAGGTACAGTTACAAGTGAGGTGATATTTCTTAAACAGATAAAACGCTACCTAATACTCGTTAATAAGCCACCAGGTTGGCTAAAGAGTTAAACCATTTCTAGTATTTTATTCTTAAGTACATATATACTTTCGTGTTTCAGGACCTTAAAATTCATTCGACCCAAAACAGGTTAAATTATTATTTTTTAAAAGACATATAATATGCCATTAGGCATTGAACATGCGTCTATTTGTCGCATTGTCATGCGTCTATTTGTATTTTAAAAACAAAAGCTAAACAATAGCGACAATAATGACTAAACAAGGGTTATAAAACAAACAAAAAAAATAAAAGAAAATTCCTTTTATTTTTCAACAAAAAATATCGATTAGGAAGGAATGTTATGCCTACTTAAAAACAAAAACAAAAGCAAAAGCAAGAAAAAATTATTTCAATACTATTGACCAACAACAATATGTAAATGGCAATTTTTTTAAATCCTTATTGCACAATTTTATTGTAGTTTTCATTGTTGCTGCTGCTGTTATTGTTTTACTACGAAAAAAACCACATACCTCTACTAGAGATAAAACACAAATTTCAGTTTACAGTTGACACTACAGTTTTTCTCAATATGGATTTAAATTTTATTTCTTTTTTTTACATTTTCTTGCTTCTTAGCCACCAACAAACAAACTTGGTTTAATTGAAAGACAAAAAGATAAAAAGAGTGTTTGCATTGTTTGTTTTCTTGCGAAAACACACAATTTTTGCGAAACAGCGAAAGTGTTGGCGCACATTAAAAAACATTCAGACTAAAAGACCAACGCATTGTTTTGTGGCATGTCTAACGGTGTATATATGTACACCATATTAAGGCTGTATTGTAGTGCTGTAGATAGTGCTGGTTGTTGGTTTGCTTGTTAAACGCTTTAATTGTTTAACCATAATCGTTTGTTTTTCGCCAATAAAAATCAATAAAAATAAAACAGTTTCTTTCAAATTGTTAAACAATTTGTGTTTTCATTTGTTTTCTAGTGTTAATAGCGTAAATTGTTAAACGATTGGACGAATCGAAATCAATAGAAATTAAATTAATTAACTAATTGAAATAGTTATTGTTAAATAAATACTATTTTAAAAGAAATTAACAAATATATTGTACGTACTTAACATGTATGGTAGGTAGTGTTTTAGATACATATTACAACTATATCAGACAAAATGAAGAAACAGCTTAAGTCGCCTTAAGCGAAATACTTATGTACGTATGTGAAGAAAGTAACAACAAACATTTTTAATAAATACCACGTAGTTTTAGGAGGCAAATTCTAACTTTCAATACCAGCTGAAATTCCACACCATGTAAAACCATTTACATTAACAATTTTCCCAATATCATATGCCAAGATTAGCCTCCTGGCTAATTTGATTTCATAGCTCAGAATGTCAAAGTGTGTTGACATTTTCTTTTATTCAGTCACCTTTAGCAATTAATCATGAATCAATGTTTCCAAATAAGAAATTTGTAAGCAAGCAAAATTTAATTTTAAAAAATCTTGAAATCCAAAAAGTCGTTTTGTCTTCGTTCTCTTTTATTCTTCGATTAAATAGACAATTTTGCCAAACAATCATAACTCCTATATAATTTACGTCTTTAATAAGCAAAATTCTCACATATGGACCAAAGACAGTAAATATTAAAAGATTCCCGGCATTATTGGTCCTTATTTATTTCGAAATCTGTAAGAAGCTGATCTATTTGATGCAATTCCTTTCCGAAAATAGTATTGCTCATTCGGACTCTCGTTCGTGCTCTTTAACGCCGCTGACAACATATGCCGCTTGCAGTATTGGACGCCTATAAGGCTTAATTGACTTAATTGCGCCAATAATATATAATATTTATATTGATAGTCATTTCAAAATTGTTCACGTTTTAAAATTAAAACAATTTGCAAATTTGATTTCGATTTGAATTTGAACACGTTTTCGGTTTACAGAGCATTATAATACTTTTGTTTTACATCTTTTAGGTTTGACATACGCATATACATATGTGTTGGGAGTGATAATGCTCTACTGAGACTGTGATTGTATTTGAATTTTTGGTTTATATTTGTTTTTCTTGTACTATTATTATTAAGTGCCTTAGAAATGAGACAAATTGCTGTGAATTGATCTTTCAAGAGCCAGTGTTATACCTTCAACCTTGAAGGATCAATGATGCCTGATCATTGCATGTTGATTGTGTTATGATTGCCTTCGCTAACTAATTAGGTTCAGCTGGTATTTGCTAATTCCTGCTGAAGTAGTGCTCATATTCAATCAAATGTTCACAAACACTATTTATACTCCATAACGTAATTTACTCACAGTAGTACAACGCAGTGAATGAATAAAGTTGAGGTCATTCCCTGACATCGAGTCTCTTGAGAGAATAAAAGCTCCGGGTGCGAACCCCAGCTCTGACATTTTGAAAAAAAAAAATTTGAAAAATATTTCTTTCAGCAAAAGCTCTGTGAGTAACTGAACAAGCTTTTCAAATCTGTCGTTCGGAGTCGACTTTAAACTGTAGGTCCCAGTACTCTTGGATAAAAATTAACACACACAGCATAGGTGCTGCGAGAAGCTAGGCCGTAACCCTGAAATAGGATTGTAATTACCAGTTATGTATGCATGTAATACGAATACATATGTTTGAGCCAAAATATTTTATTGCAATTTTTTTCTATTTTAGTTTTCCTTAAAATATTTTATTTCAAATTTTTAAATGTGGGCTTTTTATTTTTTGTGTGTTCTAGAACAATACCATGAAACAAATTTTAAAAGCAATATACGAGCGTGTGTTACCAAGCTTTTTCGACATAATCAAGTTATCATAGTAGTTGCCACAAGTTGAATACCATTTTATTTTACTATTTTATTAAAGTTATTGCTTTTTAATGTAATTTTTTTTTTTTTTTTGGTTTGTCTATATCAATGCAAATTGAAAAGTGTAAAATTTTTTTAGGCGGACAAGTTGTACAAGTACTGAAAAACTGTTTATTTTTTTATTGCAACAGTTTATTTCTTGCCACAAGAATGATTATGTAGGCTAAAACAATTTCTATAAAATGAATTAAAAAAAAATGTTAAAGGAATTAATTCTAAACAACATTTTTAAGAAATATATATAAAACAGAAATATTATTTGGAGAAAGGAAACAAAGTGGTATTTGCAAAAAAAATAAATTTACATCAATAAAACATGTTTAATTAAAACGGTAATCACTCTGCGTTGCAAATGCCTTTGTAAATCTTGAAAAATTATTTTTTTTTTCGTCAGAAACTCTTTAATTAAATCAAGGTTAAGTTCTATAAAGAATTCAGATTTTTTTTTGCAATGATTTTTTTGAGAATCAAAGGAGAAAATGATGCCAGTGAAGGAATAGTACACTAGCCAAACTGAACATGTTTTCAGAGTTCTTTGTGTTTTGTGCATATTCAAGACCAAACATTAACTATTTATTTCACACTTTTCAAGAGATCACATAATCACACAATCTCAACTACCGATATGGTATGACAATAGGGTATTTCTTTTTCCAAAATTAGGCCTCCCATACAAAGTAAATACTAATTTGTTTATACCTTGAGAAATGTTAAAGCTGAATTTTGTAAACTGGGTGTGAACGACCTCACGGTGGAATAAGACATGTGGGCGTGGTACCTCCAATACAAGTTTCATATACATCTCTTTATACATATCTTAAGAAGTGTTGAAGGTGAAGTTTCTATATTTGGTATAATTGATTTCGTAGACATTAATAATCATCAGTCGAAATATATGGACAAATAGGTTTGGGCTAGTAAGGATGATATTTTAAGCACCCGCTGCAATGAATTTCGAGTCTGAACTATACTCTTATTAATTTTAAATCTCTGTGGCGAATTTAATGAGACAACTGCGTTATTTTATTTTTTTTAATGCAAACGCTGTAAATATTTTTAAATTTTATTAATTAAAAAAAAATTAATTTTTCTTACGAATTACTCAACCTTCTTTCTTCTATTAGTGTGAAGTAACCTATCATAAATGTTGAACAATTTTTTTGTCATTTCAGTGCAACAAATATTTATAGTGACAACAATAAAAAACGTATGAGAAGGCCAACAGTCTAAGTTTTGAAATGGTGCCTAAAATTTAAAAAAATTGCAAAACCTTTGTAAAGTTAAATAAATACAGGCTGCCAAAGTAAAAATATATCAAAAATGCTAATAAGAAGTGTTAAAGTGATTGACATTTTTAAACTTCAAAGTTAAAATATTAATTAAATTTTATTTTAAGAATGTGAAAAATACAAAAGACGCCTGTGTCATTAAAACACACACTTATAATCCTTAATGAAAATCTTGGCAAAATATCAGAAAAAACCTTAAATGATTAAATTAACGCTCCTGTAATCATCACAACTTAACTGAAATAAGTTGTCAACTATTCAAAATTACTCACAATACAGCTCATTTCTTTTTTTTTATTTGTATTATGATTCACAACTTATTTTAAGCGTCTTCGTTAAATTATCGACAACCGGTTGCGACACTGTCTTTGACTTTTGAGTTGTTTTCAAAGTGTGTTTAGAAAAATTAAATATTAATGCCCGTATTCATAAAAACTATTTTAGGTTTATTGAGGGTTTATTTGACAAGTATTGCATAGAAATTTGTCAAATAAGTCCTCAATAAACCTAAAATAGTTTTTATGAATACGGGCATAAAAATTTAAATTTTTTATATTTTTTAACAAGTAAATAAAGAAAAATAATTTTAAAAAGTGAATATATTAATTCAAACATATTTTTCTTAGGAATCAAAAGAGAAATAAGTGAAAAATGTATGTCTGCATCGACGACGTGGCATAAAAGGTCAGACAAATCGAATTTTTCTACTAAACTAGAAAAGAAATAAGTGAACCTTATGCGTATTCGACGTAGCATAAGAAGTCGAATTTACATATATAATTGGCCATTACAACCCTGTTTAAAGGTTACGACCCAGCTTCTCGCAACACCCATGTTATGTGTGCCAATTTTTATCAGTTAAACGCCTACTTCGAACGACAGACTTGAGAAGCTTACTCATAGCAATCACTTAATCTCAGAGCTTGTGCTAGAAGACTTCTAAAAGGTAGTCGCCGAAAAAAATATTATTTCATATTTTTTTTTCTTGTAAAACAGGTTCTCTGTAAAACCTGACAAATTAACCGTTAATAAACCTGTAATATTTCTTATAAATACAGTAATACAGTAATTTTATATAGTAATGCCCGTATTCATAAAAACTATTTTAGGTTTATTGAGGACTTATTTGACAAATTTCTATGCAATACTTGTCAAATAAACCCTCAATAAACCTAAAATAGTTTTTATGAATACAAGCATAAGTATATAAACCAAAATTTAAATATTCTTTAGAGTTCTTTTATTTTTTATTATTTTTTTTTTTTAGTAAATTTGTTGTAACATTTTCATATCATGAGCTAATTAGTTGCCATTACTATTTCCGTTCTTTGATGATTTTGTAGGAAATATTGGTTTTATATTTATAGTTTTAGTTTTAAATAATATTTATTTAGATGGTTCTTATTTCTTGTATGCTTTGTTTATTTTATTCACCAATTATCTTTTATATTCAAAAGTTTTATAGCATTTCTAAAATATTTGGTATAGCTAGATAGAACTGATGTGTAACCCACTACCATATGTTAAATCCAATTAGAATTGATGAATGTTTGATGGAGTATGACGACTTGAAGTTGAATACAAACAAAGAGTGACGAAGAGATATAATCACTTAACCCAGTAAACAATTTTGTATGATTATTTGTTTGTTCCAATTTGAAGCACTTCTTAGGATATTTTAAAGGATAGTTTCTAAACCAAAATATTGGTTGATAGTTTTTTTGTTTGTAAACTACTAAATATGGAGATAAATGTATATATGGAATCTCAATACTGCTATAATTTTGTAAAATCCTAATGGTTTGTTCTTATTCTGCCATCACTATTTGTTCAATTTTAAACGATATATAATAATAAATTACAATAATGTTGTGAATAATTACTTATTCAAAGCTTTATGGTGACGAAGAGTGTTATCGTCTTGGTTATTATATGGCAAGAAGTTAAACTGTGGAACAGTTCGAACATGATTATTTCTAAATTACTAGAATATTACTTTTAAGATTTTGTATTTTATTCAAAATGTGGTACAAATTTGCTGATTCGGCCGTATGTTTTTAATTTACTTAAGCAATATATAACAAAATTGAGTACTAAACACGATAAAGCTTAATGTTAATATGCATGACCTCCTCCTCAGCAGAAAATTTTTAAAATTTGGAAGCAATTAATAAAATTTTAAGCAATAAGGGAAGCATCATATTGTTTTTTATACATTAAAGCTTCCAAATATGCTACAGGATAAGGTATTATTTTTTATTTTTTATACTATTCGCTTACTGGTTGCAATAAATTTGCATTTCTATTGCATTTTAGCGACTCATTTCATATAAAAATCATGCATTATTATACGCACGAGTAAGTGATTGTTTACAATTTCTCCCTTACAAAATCACTTACTGGTAAGCAGTATTTTCTGCTGGGTCTTTACTACCAATTTCTTAAAAATTGAATGATTCATTTCATGACAAGCATTATAAGCAAACTGTTGTCTCTTATACTCATATAATAAGTTTAACCTACAAACGGCAACTATTTTTGTCTATTGGGTTTCTTAATGCATTCATTATGTAATCAATGATTGGAATATCTGTGGGACTTAAAGAGTTTTTTTTTTTTTTCAATTGTTTAGTTACGTATGTAGTGTTTTTATACGTTTTGTTTGCCACAGTCATATCTGATTTGATATTAAAACAAACTAAACAGTTTGCTATAGATCGTCTTTTTATCTCAGGAATACGGGCATATATCTGAAAACAACAGTATAAACTCTAGCATTTAAAGATATAGAAATGGTTATAAAAAAATTTTTTTTCCATTATATCTGCCTATCGATATGTGTATTGTTCATAAATAAAAATTAAATAAAAAATAGACAAAAAAAATAAATAAATTACAAAAACTACCGTTTGATCGATTGATTTCATTAAAAATGCATCAGTTGCATATACAGTACATATACACGACACAAGTAATAATAAAAAACCAACAGCAACAATATACCTACTCGTACCATCAAATAAAAACTATTTGTGTTTAGATGTCTATGGTATCTTCTATTTGATCTGTCGTAGTCATTTTTTTAACATTCATCATCAAACAATCTAGAAAAACAAAAAACAAAAAAATTAAATAAAAATGTTGCATGTTTGCAGTGGCAGACATTCTACACACATTCTGTTTAGAATTACATTTTTCGTTGTGTATGACTGAGTGTAATAGAAGGAGCAGCAGTTACATTAACGTCTGAAATAATAATTTGGAAGAACATACATATTGTATATACATATGTATGTATGTATATACATATGTATGTATGTATATACATATACAACATACATATGTATGTACGTATTTACTTTTTTAATAATTTTCAATAAAATTCTATTTAATGATGTATTAGACACACATACATATGTATGTACACGTAAAGAAATTATTTAACTAAAATTTATAAAAAAAAAATTTCTAAAATCTGTGGTAAACCCATAGAAATCTAAACCATCCTTTTCTTTTTATATATTAACTGGATTTCATGGCAGTTTTTGGAATTTAAACATCACAGTATAGTTTAAGCAAATAATTTACAAATAAATAATTCATATTTGCACTCAGTACTAGTGTTTAATGTGCTAATTTTCTGATTTGTGGTTTTATTCCCACCATTTGCTCTGGACTGAAGGCGTTTGGATTCTGACCATCTTTCATATAAACAAATATATCTGTGTACAGCTTATTGTGCATCATGAGCTGTGATGATTATTCTAAGTATTACTGCCTTTAAATTCAATGAAAAACAGAATAAGATGGAACAGTGCAGAGTACTAAATAGAAGTAAGTAGTAATATGAAAAGAAAAACAGAAATAAATGCTTGTATTTTTAAATTTCGATTATTTTGTTTGAATTTTAAAAATAAGATGATTCTCATTTAGTACAGAAAGTTTTTAATATTTTCCATAACAGAAGCATCCATGCCAATGATGGGGCCAGAACTGTTTTGAGGAATGGGAAAGGAGGTTTAGAAGGCCATACTGCATTCCATATTGCATTCTTTAGGGGCAACCTGAGGATTTAACGAGACTTTCGACCGGACATTTAATTGAAATTTCAATAAAATAGGAGTAGTACTTTGTGCAGATTCTATTATGAGGCATTCGAGTCATCAGAGCATATACTGGGCACTTGTACAGCATCGATGCAAAATAAAAAGAGGTATCTTCAAGATTATCAAATATCTGAAAGGAAACTGTCAAGGATGGCACCGACCGACAGTTTAAGATTCGTCAGAGCGATGAAACTGGGAGATATACTATAGAAACCCTTAGTTTATTTGATGGCCGTAAAATAGATCTACAGTTCGAAGTTTTTGGCATAAAAAACTGTAGTTTGATTACTAATTTGAGTAAAGTCCCCTGTTGAAATATCTGAAGCAGCCGTGGTCTAGTGGTTAGTGTGTTGGCTTGCTCAATACTCAATCTCAGCTCTGACATCTTGAAAACAGAAATATGAAAATATTATTTCTTTCAGCGACTACCTCTCAGCAGTCTTCTGGCAAAAGCTCTGGAAGTAATTGATTGCCATGAAAAAGCTTCTCAAATCAGTCGTACGTAGTTGACTTTAATCTGTTGGTCTCGGTATTCATGGATAAAAATTAACACACAAAACATGAGTGCTGCGAGAAGCTAGGCCGTAACCCTGACACAGGGTTGTAATGGCCAATTATGTATGTATGTATGTACTCGTATGTAGTAATGAAAGAGCCAAAGACACAAGCTTATTTCCATAAACACATCATTTTGTTTTTAAAATACGAGTAAGTTTGAATTAAGCACGAAAAATGTAAAAGACATTTTTAATAGGTACATAAATTCTGAATAAATATTTTAGGGAACAAAATAATATATTTTTCGATGTCCCGGCAATGTTATAAGACGTTGTAGAGAAATATCATTAATTAATATACATACATACATAATTGGCCATTACAACCCTGTGTCAGTGAAAATTGTTTTATATGACAAATTTTCTTGATAGAATACTTTTTCATATGACACAATTTTTTGTATGTACATATGTATTTTTTTAAAAAATTTTTTTATATAATAAATATTTCCTGAAGACGCTACGCAGAGAAGTAGCGAAATATCGAAATAATAATTTATAATCGACCTAAAGCTTAATTGAAAGTTTATATATTAATCAATAATAAGGTCAACTAAACTTATTGATAAAATATCATTAAACAATTATTTTTATAAAAATCTTAAACAATTTTCTTTCCCACCGTAAATGTTGGCTTTTTCATTTTTTCTCTCTTATTCTATCAAAATAGTGCCTCTTTTTAATACACGTATGTATTATCTCTTATAGTGTCCTTTAAAATAAAATATTATAATACCCACACATTTATAATAATGAAAAGTTAAGCTTTGGAAGAAAAGAAAACGCCATTAAGTTTAATGAATTTGCGATAATTATTATAAAACAAAATTTTCAAATAGATTTATTTAATGTTTCTATATAAAAACTTTTTAATAAAAACATTTATTGATTTGTATTCTGTAATGGCATTCGTACTTACACACATCGGTTTGAATATTAAATATTATTGGGACCAACACTTACCCTGCAAATAAGAAAAATAAAAAAAAAAATACATTATCAGTTTATTAACAATTAAAAGTTGAAATTAAAAATAAAAAATATATTCGCATACATACATATGCATACCTATATACGGAGATATAAATATTTTTATTTTATTTAATATTTAGACCGTTCTATTATTATGGTTCAACATACGAGTATTTTGTTAATCGGGGTTTTATTCTTAATTTTTAAAAATTTACACAAACAGATTGTTTTTTTTTCGATATTTGTATAAGAGTTCTTGAGCTTATTATTAATTAAGTATATAAGTATTATTATTATTAAGTATTTCGAATTTTAAGTCAATTATTCAACCTTCAGCATGGTTGTAGTTTTTTAATAAATTTTTGCAGTTTTCTCTCTCTATCTGATAAACCTTAAAATGCATCGTTGAGAATTCTCTATCAGATATTTGATTATCAAAAAGGTGTATCTTCCGGCTATGTATCAATGCTGAACTAGTACTCAGTAACAGAATTTTAACAATCTACTCCAAACGATTATTAGTCTATTCGGGTGTTAAATACTGGATTAGGAATCTAGCTAGAACTTCTAGGTTGTCCCTAGACAATCTAATTATGACAAATATCTCCCACGTCATAGTATGTCCTTATCTTGGTATGCCCTTTCTAATTCTTCTTCCATTCCTCATCATTAGCCTAGAGGCTCTCTTTCTGACAAGTTCATCAGCCGTTTGAATTCCTTGAATTTATATGAGTTTTTATATGCGCAATCTGTAGGAAAATCTTGAACTTTCTTTTCCTTTTTCCTAAACATTAGTGTATCTGTTACGAAAAAACTCTAAAGAAATATTACAATCGTTTTAAAGTTTTAAGCATGAGACTACATAAGTACATACATACATACATACATAACTGGCCATTACGATCCCTTATCAGGATTACAGATTAGCTTTTTGCAGAACACACGTTGTGTGTTAATTTTTATCCATGAGTACCGGAAGCTACAGTTTAAAGTCGACTCCGAACATCAGATTTTTAATGGCAATCAGTTACTCCCAGAGATTTTACCAGAAGACTGCAGCTAACATATAAACCACGGCGACTACTAGGCATGAGACTAATATTTATTTATGTATATATAAAACATATATATATATATTTTTTTGCACCCTTTACCAAACAAGAAACGGATATTTTTTGTTTAATTTTCGCACCACAACACATACAATACAATTTTAAGCGCCACCTATTTTATTGAACCTTGATTTATTCACCACTTACAACAGCACATTTTTGTTTAAATTTTAATTAAATTCTTAACAATTGATTTTCAATCACATAATCATTCTAATCACATAATCTAAATAATTTGTGAAATAAATTTTGTCCATTAGAAGAGAAAAAAAAAAAATCATAGAATTGAAATAAATTTAATTAAATTGTCTGTTAAATGTCAATCAGATCGTCTCCAGCTGTGTTTTTCGTTTAGAATTTTAATCGCATAAAAAATGTTTAATCCCACAATAACAAATTTGTATAATGACACGATCAGTTTTATTTTTTTTTTCTAATTCTTTAAATCAAACAAATAGACAGACAGACACATGGAGAATAGATTTAGCAATTTGCGATGAGATCATTTACAAGTTGAATAAAAATTAAAAATCGCACATAATGAGATAATTCATGCAAAAAAATAATTTTTTTTTTTGTTTTTTATTTTTCGATCAATAATTATTTTTAGTTGAAATTTATTTTAAAATGTTAAAAAAAATCCCAGTTATTACCCATAGATTCTGACTAACGGATATGACAAAACAACACTTAAAAAAAACGCAACGTTTAAAATAATAAATAAGTACTGTGACTGACAGTATTTAGTCAAGCCAAGAAACGCCAACAGAAATTTTTTTTTTTAATTTTTCTTTACAAATTTGGTTTTTCTTTTCTTGGTTATGCTGGCAATTGTAATTTGCATATGGCGTGTTAGAAATATATTAAAATTAAACAAAATTAAGAATTACAACAAAATTTAAACAAATAAATACTTTTATTAGAAAAAAAAGCAGTAATATTTGTTGCTAGAGCTATACAATTCAGCTTTAAATCTCAGCTAAAGTATAAATTAAACATTTGCCTCAAGAATTCTTGAGTACAATTTTAAAACAGAGAGACAAGATAATTATTGATAAATTGTTAATGGTACCGTATTTGTTCTTTTTTTTTTTTTGTTTTTTGTTTTTTTGTTAATAAAAATCGTTTCCATAAACAGTAAAAATATTCCATAAGAAATGGTCCTTCGAACTATAAATGTCTAAATCTCAATTACGTACATGGAAATGATACGTATCGCCCAATTTAGGTAAATCCTGTTACAAAAATCAAATTTCTGAGAAGACTACAGTTTCTATAGTAATTTCCTGTGATTGGTAAAATTAATAACAAGTTTATTTATAATACAATACCTGCTTTAGTAGTTGGCGGATATTACTAAGACTGTTTTTTTTTTTTTATTAGTAAGCCCAGAACTTAGGGGACGAATGCCACTCATGTAGCAAATTGTGCTTGTTTAGGAAAGAGGGAGTAGTGCCTATGGGTATTTGACTTAAACTTCACAATATCGTTATTGACAGGAAAAAGTTCTGCAGGAACATTCTTCTTCAACTACTAAAGGAGCACCGATAGAAGATACAATGAAACGCACGCCAATTGCGCCGATGCTTCAAAGAATCCATAATAATAACGAAACAATTCCGTATACAACGAAAAAGATAAATCCAAAATCTATCTTATCTAGTTTGATAAATTTTTGTTCACATTTTTATGAATAAAGATAAAATATAATTTGGTTTTTATAGAAAAGATGTCGCAAAAATTTAAAGAAAGGAGCTAAGATACTATTTACGCATAGAAACATATTTATGTACTGCCAACTAGTAGTAGATGGTGTTAAAACTTAAAGATTTGAATTCGCTTCTATTAAAACAAGTAGAAAATTACCATAATTTTTATAAATAAAATCTTTTTCTTTTTTTGCATCTGTTTAAATGGTATAGGAAAAAAATAATTTTGCGAATATGGGACGACACCAATCGACTTGAAATTCGAAGGCATCCAATGATTTTTGATATTTTAACATGATTAAAAACTCACCATTTCGGATTGACGAAGACAACACTTCATATATGTACTTTAAGAACAATGTTGGCTAATACTCAAGATCGATAGATGGTAATATACAGGGAAACCAGAAATATGCAATAAAATGTTTTTTCTCGTGTGACCTATGCAGTAGGTGTTAGGTATTTAACCGTTTCAGGACTCTTTATTAAATTTGACATCGATTTGTTAGAGCATATTTGTGCATATTTTGCTCTTTATAGCATTTTTTGTATATTTCAACGTTAATAGCATATGCTTGGCATATGTTTCCCTTTAAAGAGAATTTTATACCTTTTCGACGCATATTGAAAAGTTTTCATAAAAAAGTTTTGTTTTAAATTTACTAACTGCAATTGAAATTTGTTGCACAGAAGCTTTTATTTCGCTGTATTAACTTTATATAGCAGCACATTTAGAAGCAATAAAATCAAATCATTAAGGCAAAGCAATAAAGGTGTTTTACCCTAAAGTAACACATGTAATACGCGCAGCTGATGGACTGCATCGCTTATGCCAACGTATTAGATATCAATATAATAAGGTAAACCGTATGTTTGGACGTGTAAAATGAAGTGTTTTTAAAAGCACCACGTGGAGTTGATATTTTGAAAGATATGCATCCGGTCCTACCACTGCCATACGAGTCAGTTATATCTCGTTGGGGAACCTGGCCTGTGATAGTTAATTACTACGTCAACAATTATAAAAAAATTCTAGCAGTACAAATAGTACAGTAAATAGTACAGAGTTTTAGCATATTAAAATGGTAATTGAAATATTAAAAACTGTAAACACAAAAGGGGAATTGATAACACTTTGCTACAAAAGTAAAAAAAAAAAAATATGCAGGTGTTCTAAAATAGCAATTCTGTTTTGGTGAAGTCCATAGAGTACTAAAATAGTTTTAGTTTTTGTCAATCACTTCGCTAAGTGTCTTTTTTTAATAGCAAATATAGTGAAATTCCCATATTCACGAAATTACAACTTCAAAAAATCGTAAGTTTCTTTGTTTTGAAACCGATTTGAAAACAAAGATCAAAAATACAGAAAACTAATACAATACGTCTCTGTTAAATAGAAGACATAACCATCTCTGGCATGGTTTATC
This sequence comes from Metopia argyrocephala, assembly GCA_963576795.1. Taxonomy (NCBI): domain Eukaryota; kingdom Metazoa; phylum Arthropoda; class Insecta; order Diptera; family Sarcophagidae; genus Metopia; species Metopia argyrocephala. Next base: position 42,405,248 of record OY756211.1, on the reverse strand, counting down.
AACATTATTGAAGATGGTTAAATAATAACAACCGTTAAGGTCAAGGACTGTTGCGGTTAATAAATATTAAGCCACACGTTTGACGATGAATAGACGTCAAAAAATAAAAAAAAAAAAAAATAAATGATAAAAGAAATAGAAAGAAAAAGTAACAGAACCACTATTTACCACAAACATTTTTTATTTGAAGTTGTTTCTTTGTTGGGAGTCTTATAAAAAAAAATAAAATACTTTTATAAAAGAAAAAAAAAACATAGAAACAGAAATTTACTGCAAAGGTGATTTCAATCCACAGAAAAGTTAACAGTTGTTGTCTTGTTGCAACATATTTGAACATAAAGTTGGCGGGTTTCTATTTAAAGGTATTAACCAAAATGGTGTTACCACTTTAAAATGTTTGGTGACTGCTTCAAGTTTGCTTTGATTTTTATTTTTTCTTTTGCTGTTTCACATGTGGAAACAAGTTTCTATTTGACAAGTATTTTGCTGATATTTTGCCCTGCCTGTATGTTCGTTCAAAGTCATCATCATCATTTTTATTTTTTTGTATTCATTTTTTTGTTTGTTTTATATTATTATTATTAAAAAAAAATAATTTTGACAGTTTTGTGCAAAAAGTAAAGACAAACAAAAAACCACCTGAAACTATAAAGATAAATGAGTTTTTGATTAGTTTTATACTATAAAAGAAACACTTTAGCCAAGAGTTGAAATTTATTTCTTTTATTTACAAAAATAATGAAATAAATTAAGAAAAAAAACTCTCTTTTTAAAAATACGGAATATGTTAAAAAAAATAAGGTGATTATTTTGTTTGTTTGTTTGTTTTTTTTTTAAGTTTATCGTTTTAATTACAGCACTGTTGGTTGATTAAGTATTAAATTAAAGAGTTTGTAATTGGGCATAATTAAATTACTATTTGCGAAAATATTGTGCAGAAATATTTTTTTTATAAAACGAACACCGTACCTCAAAACAAAAAATGGTAAGCTTATTGTTGTTGTTATTTTTAAACTTACAATGGGCGCATTAACGGCAATTTTGCGTTTATGAAGACAACTTTAAAATTTGTTATTAACAAAAGGTTAATAAATACATAAGTTTTTACAAAGGCAGCTGATAATATCTTGTCTTTATTGTTAAATTCATTTTAATTTTGAAAGAATGTATATGAATGTTCGTAGTCGCCGTGGTCTAGTGGTTAGTGTGTTGGCTTACTAAGACGGGGTTCAACCCCGGCTCTGACATCTTGAGAAAAGGAATATGTAAAAAAAATATTTCTTTCGGCGACTACCTCTTAGCAGACTTCTGGCAAAAGCTCTGAGTGTAACTGATTGCCATGATTCCTATACTCATGGAAAAAAATTAACACCCACAACATAAGTCCTGCGAGAAGACAGACTGTAAGCAAAAATTTTAAATTTTTAGTAAAAACCACAATAGGAGGTAAAATTTGGGCCTCCTTATGCTACGCCGCTTACCTAACCTATGGCTAAAAACGTAATTCACTTAGTGAAGTTAGAAATAGTCTTTTGTCCCAAATAGTATCAATAGCAGCAGAAGACATTGTCTTCTTTTAACTTTCTTTTATTCATTAAATTATTTTTGGTGAAATTTTACCATAAATGATTGGAATAGAGAAGACAGGATAACACGTATGAATATGAGATCGAAGAGAACAAAGAAAATTATGAACCTGCAGAATTTATGGTTAATATTCAAGCAAATATGAGACACATTGATGCAATGAAAAGTTTAGATAGAAACCTGTATTAAATGGTGCCAGGAAAATAATATTGATTTTTCAAAATCAGTTGTATTGAGAGAAGTGGAGGAACAAGAAGTCCAAATAGGTCTACAAATTAGTCAAAAACAATCTTAAATTAAACATTTTTTTCAATTGCGGTAGTTTTTTATATCGTTTTATTTGTATTATTTATGTCTTTCGAAATTCTCATGTGAAAACTAAAAATATTATTTTTCAGTATTAATTTAGTAAAAAAAAAACTTCACGATATAGCGAATTTTTCAGTATAACGAATGATCTTGACATTTTATCATTCGTTATAATGAGGATTTGCCTGTTTTATATTTATTTCTTAAGAATCGGAATTAAAAGATTCCTTTTTTTCTTTTTGTTCGTTTTCTCGCGTTAGTCGTTATCGACAATATATACAACCATAGCCGAGGTGGTTAAAGAGTATCGCCAAGTTCTTGTAAAAAACAGAGTTTTATTCCGTTTGTTTATTCGTTTGATTTAATACAACTGTTAATATTTTTTCAATATAGCTCAATAATCAATTAAAAATTTAATTGAACTAATTGAAACAACTAACTGACTTTAATAGCCTTATTCTGTAAAAAAAGCCCTTCAGAACGTTGGAAAGGTTTTATTTAAAAGAAAACCACATAATTTAAAACATTTTTAATTTTGGTATTTAAATGCCAAATTTAGGACTTATTAATTTATTTTCACATTAATATAATTTTTTTTTACTTTATTATTATTTTATTTTAATATTTTCAACATTAATTCCGGACAAAGGTCAATACAAAGCAATAAAAGTGAATAAAATTCTAATTTTTTTATAGAAAATTTTAAACCTGTTAAACATACATACTTATGTACGTATAATGTATGTATGTATGTGAGTCAATTGCAAAAGCTAAACAATTTTAATGTTCTTTTTTTTCTAAGATATTTGAATATAAAAACGATAAGCACAGATAATATTTTATAAACGACAATTTTATTTTGTATGTACGAGCATATGACATATGAATTTTTTCTAAGTTACAAGGTCGCCAGCATTTCAAATATTAAAGCTCAGAAAAACAAACTATTAACAATTTATGCATTAGAGACAAATAAAGCGAGTTTCAAAAAATAAAATTTATTTAAAAGAGATATAAAATAAAAGAGCAAAAATGCAGCCTAATATCTTTAAAAAACAATTTTTCTTAAATAAATTGTCACCCAATTTGTAAAAAAAAAGGTTAAATAATATTCAAGTTACATAATAACAAGACAATATTACGTTTCACTCTTCTGAAATATTGGCATACACATACACATATTTGACACTTAAATTGTGGCAAACTAATATTTGACATAAAAAAAATAGATCAATTTTGATCTCTTACGACCGTAGAGAGATTATAAAATTGTAAGAAAATAATACAATTTTTTTTAAATGTCATTGATATTTAATAAATATGAAATTTAATTCAATTATGGAAATAAAAAAAAATATATAAATATACTGTCTTAGAAAAAAGCAGATAAATTCCTATAAAATCAAACAAATAAAGCCGAACCAGTTTGGGCTTTAAATTTGTTTGGTGTAGTAGTTTTGTTGTTGTAAGCTTTTAACTTGACAGCCAGTATGGCAACAACATCCACTTGTTGCATGTTGGCAGTATTTTTTATTATTTTTTTTTTTTTTTTGTAATAATTTCAACTTAAAATTGGTTACTCACCGGTATGTAAGTTGCAAGTATATTCTAACTAAGATAATAGGAAGGCGGGGAAAAAAGTAAACATTTTTATAAATTATTAACTACTTTTAGCCAGAATTCATTGATGGGATTTTGCTTTCACGTTGGAATACACCATTGTGACATTGCCTTATTGAGTGAAGTTGAAACATATTATTTGTTATTCCTCGTATTTCTAAAATTTAAAATTTTTCCAATTAACCATAAAGAGCTTTATTTTTAGCTTCGATGTTTTTAGGCCCACCAATTAAAAATTTTCAGCAACGTTTTTTGAATATTTTGACAATCAAATGTCCTTTTTAAAAGGAGTTTTCTTAGTTCTATCGGAAAAAGGACAAATTAGCCAAGAAAGTATCTCTCTCTCTCTTGGGTTACAACATTTTTTTTATGTAATATAAAAAATTAGGCCCACTTTAAAAAAAAGTCAGACCAGCAGGACTATAACTTTATTTTACAAAAATGGTGTACTCAACATGCCTTCTAAAAATTATAATTCAGCTATTCTATGCCAAAAATGCTTTTGGAAGTATTCATCGATATTTCTCTACTCGTTTGTGTAGTTATCTGAGTAAACTACAGGTCATTTTAGAAAATGACCTTGATTTTAAGTGATTATATGAAATTAATTAAAAAAGGTCAAAAATCCAGATTTATATTAAAAATAGGGATGAAACGATACAGATAAATAGAAAAACATACTCGAAACATTTTAATCGAATACCAGATAGGTATCGAACAAATTTGTCAATATCGAAAAAAAATACTCACTTCATATAACTATTGCTTGCAATCTTGTTGCAACTATTCTAAGATCCCAATATCGGCGCAGTTTTCCGATTATGTCAGGCCGACTAACAAACATAAAAATGGTCGCAAATTAAGTTTTTTGTTGCTTCGATATGGGGTTTCTTGCTTTACACTTCTTATACAATTCTATTAAGAATTTTTTATTATTTTTCAATGTAACGAGTAGCTAGTAGCAGGGTTGTGAACTCGTCAAAAAGTTGTTTCGAATCCGACTCTGACTTCAACTCCGACTTCAATGCTAAATGCCCTTATAAAAACAATAAAAATTATTCTGTGGGTAATTTATTTTTATTAATCCTTTTAATAATAAATAAAATATATCACTAGAATAATAGTCTCAATCAAATGAGTATTCAATAATGTTCTCAAATCGGATCCGATAATTCTAAGCGCTGAAATTAATCGTTCAATCGGGTCGTGTATCGGTGGCAATGTCATAGTGATCAGAGCAGTATTTCAGGGAGCATTGCAATCGCATCTTTAATTTCTAAATTTCAAATTTCTCTACGTGATTTAATGTCTTGTAAAAGTCTATTTTAAAATTTAGTTAAGACTGTTCGAGTTTCTTAGCCTATGCCACTTTCTACTAAATTTAAGCGACAACGCTTGAATTGCTTCTGGTCGTCTAAATGTTCAATAATGGCCTCAGGTATTATATTTGAGCAAGAGTTATCACTCCTTTGTTTATCTTTCAATTGTATGTACGAATAGCTAATTTATATAAGGCATCTCTAATTTTACGTTCCTGGGTTAGTAACACTCGGACCATGGATTCAACGTATATACCCGAAAGTAGAATAATATTGTCGAACAGGGTAATTTCTCCTCATATCATTTAATCTTTAATTGAAGAAGTCATTTTACCAAAAATTTTTAAAAAACGTTGTAAAACATACTAGAAATTAAATCTGAGGTTTAAAGAATTTTAGTTGCGGTTTAAGGGTGACGAAGAAGATTTTCAAGTTTTACTACCACTTCTTAAACATATTGTTGGTACGTCTGTGGCAGTTAAAGATTACTTTAAAAAGGTAACGCCACAGATATCACTTGTCTTATTAACACCCTGAAAACTCATTATTTCTCGGAACTTCTTAGCAAAGATAATTTTTTATTATTGTTTAAATCGTCTTTAAAAAATGCCCATTAAGATAACATTATTCGTAGTTTTTATCCGGTATAAATGTTTTACAGAACATCGTGTAAACATCGTGCAAAATAGACAGCACTTTGAAATCCTATATCTCATTACACCACTTTCAAAAGACGAAAAAGAGATTATAACTGTATATTATACATACATATACATAAATGCATGCCATATATTATCCTTAGTGGTACGAGTAATCCATATTCTTTCTACAAACTTATGAAAATGTTAAGAATACGAATACTTACCTATCAACCCTCCTTGAAATATATTTAGTTTTGACCATAAATATATAAGACGGTATAGATTTCATTTAGTAATCGGGTTATGGGATACTTACTAGCAGTAGTGGTAGTAGTAGTAGTTGTAGTAAAAGAAATACTTAAAGTTTTGGTAGTTAGTCGACGTAGTATTAGAAGTAGAAGTTGAAGAAAACAAATTTTCAAGTAGTTTAACAGACATTTCATTGCCTCTTGCATCGCTTAGCATAGCACAGTCAGATTTGATAATTGCATGAACGACAATTTTACAAAAAAAAAAAAAAAGAAAGAAAATAAAAACAAAAAATCTATAATAAAATAAAACGTAATTGCTACACAAAAAATTTGTTAAAAATGGAGAAAAAAAAGAAGAACTCAGAAAACTCAATGTAAACGATAACTGCTGTTTTAACTGAAAATTTATTGCTTCTTTGCACTGATGGCAATTGAAAATGTTTAACAAGTAATGCTTTTCTTTTTCGCCTCTTTTTCTTCCTTCTAGTAGACTTTGGCCAAAAAGAACATGCTTAGTGAAGTGAATAAAAAGAAATAGTTTGCACAGTATAAAGAGAATCATGTTAAATGTAAGAAAACAAATTTGATACAGTTAAGATAACCTAATGAAAAACCGATTTTCTTTTTTTTTACTTAACATTTAAATGAAAGCAAATTGTTAATGGTTGAGTTGTTTGTGCAATTTTAAATGTTGACAATACATGATAGATTTGGTGCAAAAATTAACATTTTACTTCTGTTGTTTTCATTGAGTGCCATTATAAGCATTACAGCTGTTGTAAAAATAAGGTAATTCTTGGCATACTAGAATTATAATACTTCTATAACTTATTTTCGTCAGTTTACGCATAGAAGAAAAGATATATTATTTGAAGCTCGTTTTGAAAATGGCTATTGGTATTGAAAAATACTGCAATTATAGGACACACGGGGCGGGCTTTTAACTACAAACCAACAATGAATTTTGTGCGATAAAAGTAAATTTTTGACCAATTCTTGTTTTTAAACCGGTTATAAGATGGCATACAAATACCTATTTTGATAACTTTGACAAATCTTTATCTAAATCTGTCCAAGCTAGTTGGACAAAAACCTTTTACTAAAAAATTATAGATGTATTATTCTTGTAATTAAAAATTGAATTTGAAATTAATTGAAAGTATTTAATATCGCGATATCATGTAACAATTTTTCATAGTTGACTTCATTGTAATTTCCATAACTTCCACAATTTAGTACTTTTTCCAATGAACCGAGGGTTCCTTTTTGGTTTGTCAGTCTTTTTTATATTATTACTGTTCAACCATCGTGAGAAGAAGTTACAAATGACAAAGAAGACATCTTAATATTTTGAACATTTATTATATTTATCGCCCTTTTGAATCTATACATGTATTGCCTATTATTGGTTACTCATTACCACTTTGGATTGGAAGTTTTAATGATAAGTATCAACAATAATGTATGTATATATATTATAAAATTTTAATAAATAAAAACCCACATTTACATTGTATTTATGGAATGAAAATCTTAAATTTATCTTGTATTTATCCCATAATACCACAATTGAATTTTACCCACTAGCTGACAATTCTCCTCCATTATATTTAAAATTGAATATATACTTATTTCATTTGTTGCATATAATCTAATTATTTACATTAAATTGATGTCTAATGCACACAATCAATACAAAATCTTTAGGAAGGAATAAACAAATAGGAGAAACGTATAGAATTCATCAAGGTAGGCCGTAAGAGTTAATTTATTTATTTATTTAATTTAAATAATTTAAAAAGAGTTTTTTATTCAAAAAAAAAAGACAAAATTATGTTTCAGACAAAATATTATGGATCTATAGAATCACCTTCACACATCTTAACACATTATGTAAAATACGCCTACTGACGTCCACTGCGTATGTTTACTTCCAGATGACGGTTATATACATAAAACGGGTATTTTCATTTTTCTTACGTTCTGATCCCTGATCATCTTTAAACACTCCTTTAAAACATGTTCACGACCCACCCATTTTGCCCAGAGCTTTCTCATCAGACCTTCAGTCGAAGATCATCATCCAGTACGGATTTGAGAATAATTTTAAGTGTTTCTGAAATAATGATTGTTCTTTCAGCTGCTTGAATTCTTCTACTCAATAATATTAAACGAAGAAACCGTTTTTATATTGGTGGGATTGAAATCTTTGAAATCAATCATAGCTTTGACGTTTATTTTTCACGTCTTTGAAAAATATTTAACAATGTCTTGCCTTTTTGAATTTTTTTTTTATTTTTGAATTACGACTTAATTGCTTTCCAGTAGCCATACGTTAATTTTTCTTTTATCAGCCAATTGTTTATTTTATAAAACAGAAAAAACTTTTTTTTTTCTAACCAAAAAGTGTTGTAAACAAGATGAAGAAAACAAAAATTGAATGAAACTAAACAAAGTCAGTCTAAAATTAATGTTCGATTATCATGCAAACGTTACATTACCATCAAGTCTATTTGTAATTTTCGATGCATTTTATAAATGCAGTTGGATTTCTTAATACTACAAAGGAGAGAACGAAACAAAAAAAATAAATTGTGTTATTAGTGAATTAAAGAAAACCAAAAACAAAAGAAAAATATTATATTAACAGGTGATTCTGAAAAACTAAAATGTTATCCCATAAATTCCTTTAAAATTGATGTGTTGGAGGTGTAGTTCATTAGAAATTTTCAGTCTATTTACTGTATAATTTAAAACAAATGTATGTTTATATAGGCATCAAATGTCCGTTAAATTTACTTCCAAACTATTGTTTTTATACAACCTTACAATTAAAATCTCCCAAGTTTATGTATAAGTATAAGTATAAAGTTACTTGATTCGTTTAAATGACTTCCACGCATAATTATCCAAAAATGTTGAAATATTTGTCGATGCAATTATTCATGGAATACTTTAGTTAATTTTCAGGAAATTTTTACTTTTGCAGCTACCTAAGCACCACCTGAACAGAGTTAAGAATCATTACAAGGAAGGGTCATAGGTAAATTTTTGTATTTCATTGCTTCCTTAAACTTTGAACGGTTTGCTACCTATGGACCTAAACAGGGAAAAAGAGCGAAATTTTTTAAGTTTTTATCGATTTTGGTATTATAGGTGAAATTTTTTTTGATTTTATATGTTCACAACTGTTGTTCTTCATGACAAGAGCTACAACTTTGCCTTAGAAAGTAAGTAAAAATTCCGAACGGTTTGCAAGATATGAGCGTGAGAAAATGATCACTTTTTTGCAAATATGACACCGAAGACCCAAATGTTTGGGTTCCCATAAAAAAAACTTCATGACTTTGGGCAAAACTGGAATACACGGGTCTTATTTTTTGATCTTTTATCAAGTAGTGGTCACTGTATATGGCTTTTTTTGTGTTGCACTGTGTTATTATTACTTTGTAAGATGCCTATTATGTTTAAGACTTTTAAAAATGATTCAAGAAATACTTTCATCTTTACATAGCGAAAGAAAACCTGTTAATGAAATTACACGGAAGCTAAATTGTAATCAAATAGAAAACACTTAAACAAAAATCTTAAGGAAAATATTAAAAAACAATAAAATTTTATAAAAAAGAAGAGAAGAGAATAAAGAAAATACTCGTAAAAGTTATCGTAATACTTGTATGACTAATTTCTGGTACTTCAAACGTAGTATTACTTTCTTAATATGAGAATGCATTCAAAGATAAGATAAAAAATTATTATTATTGGATGAACTGAATAAATACTCCTTATTATTTTATTGAATAATACTGTTGAATAAAAAACAAATACATTTGTTTTTATAAAATTTACGGCCTTTAAATAATTAAAACTCTCCCTCTCTCTCTCTCTCTCTTTATAACTCCTTAAAATTGAAACTTATTTGGGGGATTCAAATGGTCGTTTTAAAGTCATATACCAAAAAAGAATAACGTGAAAAAATATTATTGCTCTGAACCACCCTTCATAGTTTAGTATGTTATTTTTCATTTTAGTCAGCTGATATAAAAAAGTAATTCTTATTTCAAACGGCGGCGATTGGACAAGCTTTCAGTGGCTGCCAGTCAAATGAATTATAAAAACAAAATATCCTCACTGGCATGTTAATATATATCAGTCCAATTCTAAATGAATATTCTCCGGGAGTTATTTTCTCTTTCCTATCTTTACAATTGATTTTATATAGGAAACATGAGAGAGGGAGTGCTGCGAGATGATAGGTCGTAACTCTGAAGCAAGGTTGCAATGGCCAATTATGTATGTATGTATGTATGTATAATGACAATGTAATTCAATGTCAGGAAGAAGAGTGTGAAAATTATTTCAACACCTTTCTACGCTTCGTATATTTGACGGCGGCTTGTAGACATTATCGCCGGCTATCTAAATAGCTTTATTCATCCAGTTTTGCATTTTACTGCCAATTTATGGCGAAATGATAAATATAGCTTGCAAAGTCATGCTTTTGAATGACTGTTTTATTCATAGCTCAAAAACGAATTCTTTAAAATATTTTAAAATTTTCATGATAATATGACAATATGATTTGACATTCCAGTCTATTCTACCAAGAAAGGAATGATCAGGAGTACACCGCCACCGCTTGAAAGATAACAGCTAACCTACATAAAACATGCTCACCACCCATATTCAACATCCAGATGGGGCAATTGGTGTTGATCATGCAAAGGTGAAGGTATAACACTGGCCTTTGAGCGAACAAATTGAGAGCAATTTGTCCCATTGACATTAGGCGCTTAACGTCTATCTATCTATACTTATATATATTCAACATTCCAATACAATGCTCTGCATTTGGTAGGGGTTTTACCCCTGAGTTTGGTCTTAAGTAAAAAAAAATTATGGTTTGATAGGACACTGTCTGAATCCGCCAATTATGTTTCATTATTAAACGAATAATACGTATTGCATTGATTTGTATAACTTATTATGTATTCATATAGTTAAATATACGTATGCAATTCAATTTTATTTATAAAAGAATTTACAATTATAAAAAAAAAATGTTATCAAAAGTTTCTGTATTTTATAGTAAAAAAAAAACAAAAAAAAACAAAAAAAGCTTAAAAGTCAGTCATACAGAGATAATAAATTCCTTGTTATTTATATTATGGCGCATATTTTATACACAATTTTTTTTTTTGTGTTCTAAACTACACCGTAAATAAATAATAATTCTGTTCAATTACAAATAAATAAATAAATAATTAAATGATTTATGGCACAAGGTTGTATTATTATGCATATAGTAGAATACTTGTAATTCGAATTATTACTGTAAACATATTGTATTCTATAGGTAAATGCAAAAATTCAAATTTAATTAATTAAGATGTATATTTGCATATATATAACTTTATATGTACATATAAAAAAACTCAAAACGCACACTCATGGCTTTTTAACGACATCTTGATTTACTAAAATAGCAAAAGCTAAGAAAAGCCTACATTATACATATTTATTTTTTTTTTAAATTTTGAAGAACTCTTTCGGTTTGCTAATAAACAACAGTTAGAGATAAGGTTAAGGCTAGGATTGTCTCTATATGCATATATGTATGTAGGTATTTCTCAGGATTAGTGTACATATTTTGAAGAGCTATGGTCCTTACTGATATCATTGGAAAACAAGAAGTGACTTTTTTTTAAGTGAACTATGCAATCTATTTTCTTTACCAGGTTCATCAAAGTCCAAATCATAGAAGAGACAAGCCCTGAGGTGTCTTATTCCAAGCAGTCTAAGAGCGGGACAGACGACGATTCTTCCTCTTTGTCGTCCTGAAATCTTCTACAATTTCAGTGATCAGAAATTTATCTTGAAGAGAGTCTTAGTCGTTTTCACTGAGAAAATAGGACAAAGCATAACTAAAAGTAATAATATTAGTACATCTGCTTTCTATTCTCTCCATCATGCATCAATCATATTGCTATTAAAGATGTATGGATTTCCTCTAGAGTAAGGGCCACAGTCAGTGCGCTCCCATTTGGAAATATCATATCTTCGAATGCATCATAAGTTGATGACATGATATGATCTAAGGCAATGTAATCCAAATCCTAATTTTCTATTCACAATTGGGCTACAGACGCATTTTATTTATTGAGAGTTTTGGTTAACTATGATCTAAGGCCAGTCTTTGAGCGAATACACCTCGCTGTATTTGCGATGACATAAACCTCCATCTGAGAAGTAGTACTGTTATCAGTTTCTGTATGCGAGGTTTCTTTTTTTTTACTTAAAATAAACTAGTTATTCTAATTTTTTTGTTTGAGGCCAGTACTCAGGAGACGACCTCTAATTATGCAGTACATGGTGCTGGCCTAGGAAAATATGTTGTGGAAAGGGGAAAGAGTGGACATTTGATTTAAATTTCATAATATGGTAATTGAGAGGAAAAACTTCTGCAGGAAGATTGTTTCACAAACGAACGATGCGGATAAAGAACGATGATGTTACTTAAAGGGTTATTGTAATTAACAATATGGGTGTTCGAAAGATTTTTCTTGAAAAGTGTTGGTAGATGGCTCTCATGTGTAATGAGTACAGTATTCACTGCACTAGATAACACTAAAGCTTTTTTAAAGACGCTACCTTAAGCTTCACTTTTTTCGAAAATATTTTTAAATTGCCATTATGCTGTGGAAAGTTAACTACATTTTAAAATGAGTGGAAATTTGGAACATTACCGTCATGTTATAGGAATAAGAAACATAAGCAATTGGAGAACTAAGCATTTGAAGAAAGCAGGAAACACAATAAGGGTCAATGTTTAGCAACCAGATGAATCAACAATGAAAACTTTAATGAACCGCAACTCACTGCTAAAGCGTAAGAATATTCAAACTTTTTCGGAATCGATTGACTATGGGCTGGGAAAAAGATCACGAACAAAGAAAGTTATCTATAGCAAAGGAATGGAAATGCTCTGCTACTGGTGGGTTTGGAGGAGAATTATTAATAATAAGCTTCTATAACTTGGTCCATCGACTGAAACTGGCAGAATTTAGTTGAGAAATTTAAATACATCGGCCATATAGACGAGACAGTGTATTTTCAGATTATCGTTAGTTTCGATCGATCAAGATATTACTAAATCATTATCAATCTACCGAAGGCACTGAAAAACTGTGTTTTTAACGGTAGTTCGTGATTTTGGAAGTGCTTCGCAAATTTCAAAATGAGATTCTTGTCTTGTTTGGTACATCAAGTTTATAATTTTTTGTAACCCAGTGTACTTTTTAATTAAAAATTGAGAACATTCGATCTAAAATTAACAAAAATGTTTTGCATAATTTTATCATTTAGAAATTTTAGTTTAAAACGATTATAATCAAAAGTTCAAATGCTTTTTTATCTTTCGCGTATTAAACGAGTTTTTTTTTATTTATTAAAGAGATGCCAGATCTCAATTGCAACTGAAAAAGATTGATATCCAAAAAATAACTGATTGTACATTTTTATATTACAGCGTTAGGATAATTATTTTCATGTTTAGTTCCAGTTACCACTCGGATTACCAAAGATATTTCAAAATTCTGCTAAATTAAGTTATTAAGTAAGCCATTTAGATATTTCAAATATGTTTTCTTCCTTTAAGTGTTTTTCTATAATTTAGAAATTATAAAAAGTTTGATTTATATATCGCAAACGTATTTTTTATTTGTTTTAATTTTACATGTAAAGGTGCCGTCGCGTTTATTCGGAAGGTTCCACCCCAAATGTTTGGGCATGAGAAATTTTGACAGCCAAAAAACGCTTGCCGCTTCTGTTTAGGGATGTCAGTAATGGCAATATATTTGACGCGAAAACCTAACCGATATTTATGGGAAATTCTACACAAATTTTGTTTTGAATCAGTGTTTTCAGATTAGGGGATTTATCCCTAAAATGGGGAGTTTTTTTCTGAAATGGGGATCAAAAATTCATTTGGGGACGGAGATTTTATTGAGGATAATAGATAATAGTTTTTTTTTTAATAAGGATCAGTTGTGGGGATTTGTTAAAGATGTGTGTAAGAACATTCCAATCGATATGTTTTAAAGACTTGTGGACAATATGCCAAAACGCTGCCTTGACCTTATTAAAATTAAGGGTAATTCCACAAAGCACAAAGGTAAATAAACAAAAAATGTTCCGTTGAGGCCATTAAATTTGATATAAAATAGAAACAGACAAAAATATTAATCACGTTTTTCTAATGTTTTTCGGTCACAAAGATGCTAGATCATGGTGAATCCACTTTATTGAGCACAACTGTAAACATACTTACATATCAAATAAAATATATATATACATATCAAGTAAAACATATGTACATACATGCAAAATTATTGATTCAGGTTCAGGTTTTTGGGAATATGAACTTTGAAATTGGGGATTGACAACCCTGACAACCCTGTATTGAAGCAAAAATTAAAACAAAATTAAAAGGTAAATGAAGGGGTAAATATACTAATTAAAGTAACCATTGTTAACACATTTAACAATCATTTAAGCAAAATAACAAAAAAGAAAAGGTTGAAACAATAAGAATAATGTCAGGGTTTATTTTAATTAATTTACTTGTTAAATCGTATTTTTATTTTGCCCTAATTGTTACATAATTGCATTCATTTTATTGTTGCATTTTTACAAAGTTTTGTTTTCTGTTATAAAAATAAATACCAGTACCTCATGTTACAATACATAGTTTCAAGTTACAAAAGAAACACTTTTGGGTTTTTTTTTTTGTTTTTGCAATGAATATGAAACGATTTTGTAATTGTATTACTTTTTAATGTATTACATAAAAGTGTACTTTTTGTCACACGAGCCAACAGCTACCCAGACAGTCAAAAAGTTAACAATGGTACCAAACTGTTTTGTCAATAATTTAGTAGGTGTTAGAATAAATAGAAATAGGCGCAAACATACAACATTTTTATGAATTTTGATTTTAATTACAAAATTTTGATTTTATTAGGATGCTGTACTTACTTCGGTCAGCTTAATAAGTGCCAAGTACGTTATAAAACTAATAACAATGAAGAGCAGAACTTACCCTGAAAAAGAAAGAAAAATAAAAACAAATATAAGTAAAATATGTATTTTGCAGTTGCGGTTTAAAAAAATCGAAAATAAGAAATTATTAAAACATGACTTACAAAAGAGAATGTGTGTTTATGGTAGTTGAGATTATTTACAGATTGTATAGTAATTTGCATTAATTTTTGTCATATTCAATTTAGATCATATTATTAAATCTAAAAGTATTCGCCACGTGTCAGCACGTTAGCGTGTCATACGAAGATCAACTGTCACACAAGCCATATGTTAAAAAGGTGAAAGTAAAACTACATTTTCTACGAGTTAAAACGTTAATCGCTTTTTTTCAGGTAGCTTTTGTGACATGCACGGAATACGTATTGTGGACTCTCAGCTTAAAAAAAATGTATTTTAAATTATTTAAAACAGTGTTAGATTTTTGCATAAGATTAGCTTTATTCTGTAGTAATTAGGTATTGACCGAAACAAAAACACAGCCTAACAAGCATTTTTCATAGCCTGTAACTGAGTGTTTTTGTTTTCCTCGTTAAAAAATTTTGCAATTTATGACCAAATATGTAAAGGCTTGTTATAATTTATCTTATATTTATACACCTAAACTAACAGATTTTTTCGATTTTTTATTTCGGCGACACACCCCAATTAAGGTGGTTTTTGCCAAAAACTTTTGGTGTTGTATAGCTATGGATATACTCGTACCCATTAATACACAGAAAAAAAAAATTCATAAAATACATGAATATTTTATGAATATTTGCCCATGTACGATTTTCATGGTATTTATGAACAAATTCATATATTTGTAGCAAAAATACTGGGAAAATTAGTTCTGCAGTCATTATGATCAAATGCATAATATTTATGAAAAAATCCTAACATTTTATGAAAATTTTCATAAAAAATTTTCCAATGTACGAATTCCTAGAATTTATGAACTTTGTTCATAAAAAAAAATACCGGGATTTTTTTATGAATATGTTCATAAATTTCAAAATGCGTTCATAATATAAATGAAAATGCAAACTATTTTTATGAAAGGGTTCATAGCTTTTATGAATTGCTTTTATTTATTACATAAATTATGTGTTTATATGCATAAATTTTTATGAATACATTAGTAAATCTAAGTATTTTATTCTCAGATATTATGCAACTTTTCATAAAATTTGAATCTTGTGAAAAGTTTCATAATGTCTGAGAATTAGATACTTAGTTTTATGAAATTCTATGACTAAATTAATAATAATTATGAATGTCTTAATAATTTTTGTGAAAGACTCACACCTTATATTAAAAATTCAGTACTTAGTTCTACAAAGTTCTTTATTTAGGTTCTTCATGAAACTATGTAAATGCCTCGTCAAAATGCTTACGATTTCGTAAACTTACACAGTATACGCAATATACGAGGCATTTATCTGGTTACATGAAGACACTATTTAATTCATAATTATTATGAAATCTTTGACAGTTTTATAAAAAATAAAATATAAAAAACCAAAAAAATATGTGTAATTCATATTGTATAAATAATTAAAGAATTTTTGAATATTATGTACAGTTAAAGTTTTATGAATCTAGTTCATTGCAGAGTGTAGAAATTTTAGTGTTAGCTTTGGAATTTTTCAATGTGTAGAAAGAGTGTTCAATAAATATCCAGAAAAATTAAGCTTCTTCTGGGTATTTCAAATGGAATACAAAAAATATTTTAAAGCACATACATATATACATAGTTTTAAAGCGAACACCATCAACATATACTTAAATATCTTTAATCATTTGTATATCCCCGATTACCAAAATTCGCGGCTGTAAGAAGTCCTTTGTCGCACTCAAATGGCGCAGCTTGTCTTCTACTTTCTCGTTCGTTTTTCCGAAAATTGCCAAAGCTCCTACAGAATCTTCAATATTCAATTTTCTTTAATGTTTTCCACCACATTTATTCGGAGATAAAAGAAACTGGTGAAGATTCCTCAGTAGTATAATGTCTCGAGTATCTAAATAGTAAAATTATACCAACAAAAAAAAATTAATTTTAGCATATTGTAAATTTTTGATGTACTTACTTTCTCTTGTCTCTTCGTCTATATAATTCAAATTAAACCCATTAGAAGATTTTCCACATATTTTCGTTTTCAGCAAATTCTCAATTTTATCGGACTTCAATGCCCAATTTTCATGAATATTCTCGCTGTTTGGAAATTTAATGGAGTAGTCAACATCAAACTAAAATTTAGGATAAAAAATATATTATTGAAACCACTAATTAAAAATTTTTTTTTACCATACGAATGGCATTAGAGTGTGTGTATTCTGGCCATATTTTGAAAATATCTGCAGCAGATTTACAGTTTTCTATTTCACTTCTCTAATGATAAGATTGGTGCTCCGAATAAATATTTGAAATCGTAATGTTATCAACTAATCCAAGACTTGAAAGTTTCTTTACAATTTTTTGTTCACTATCTATTTCGTCAAACAGTGTGCAAACGTCTTCCAATGTGGAGTAAAGGGAGTCCCTGGATAAGTTTGAATCATCCACAACATGTTTTACAATGTTTACAATTGGTAAAACAACAAACTCTTTTATAATTCTTTGAATTTCTAGATCATCTTTTCGGAAAATATCATTTTTATTATGTAAATGCAAATATTGAGCTCTTTAAGTCATTAAAAATGTCGCTTCTCCGATCAGGAACCACATTTTCACATTCTGGTTCATCTATGAAACAATTTTCCAAATCCTGGGACTCCTTCTGTTGCTCAGATTTTTTTAATTTGGGTTTTCTTGTAAAATGTCTCTTAAATCTATAAATATTATCAAATAATTGATAACAATTTCCATAGGTACATTCAAATTTATCATTCACTTCACAAAAATGTTCTCTTCTTAAATGGTTTATATATTGATTTACACTTAAATAAATTTTATTACATTTAAAACACGGAATCATTTTTTAAACACTTTTTATTACCATTTATTCAATTAATAAATTGCGCTTATTCTATCCACCTCTTTTTATTTAATTTTTTTATTTAATGTTCTCACAACGCACGCCACGATTTGATACCGTTAGTTTTTGTTAAATTTAAAACTTATAAAAATATTTCTTATAAATAATATTCTTTATTATGTAAATGACATTTTACAAAAGCTTATGTGATTTAAAATCATAAAGTATAATTTAACAATATTCCTAATTTAAAAGATAATGTTCATAAAATTTAAAACATTTTTCATAATTGCATACTCTTTACACCCACCCTCAAAACCGGTTTTGAAATAATATGAACAAAAATCATATTTTGAATTAAAGGTTTATAAGAATTTATGAAATATTTTATAAAATATTCTTGCCATCATATTGTCTTAAAACTTGATTATTTTTTAGGAAAAAATTCAGAGAATTAAAAAACCTGTACATAAAAAATACACAAAAAATTCATAAATTGAATGAAATTTTTTATAAAAATCAAAAACTTTGTGATATTTTTAAAAATTTATTATTTATGAACCCATTCATAAAATATATGATCAATTTCATTCTATATATGTACCAAATTGTAAAAAAAATAGGGAAATGATAGTCAAAAATGCTAAATATGTAAGAAGTCATAATATTTATGAATTTTTACATTCCACTTATGAAAATTTTTTATATGAACGAAATTCATAATATTTATGAACAAATTTATAAACAAATACCGGGAACTCAAAAAAAGTTCATAAATATTATGAAGTGGTACATATACATTATGATCAATTCATATATATTATGAACCCCAAAAAATATGAACAGAATTCATAAATTTTATGAATACTATTTTTTTGTGTGTATGTAACTTTTAGACAAATTTTAAAAGTTTTGTTTTTTTCTCCCGCTATTTTTAATGTTTAAATGCGTGTCTAGTTAACATTTGTTTCATAGTGTTTCGAAATATTTTAAAAGCAAAAAAAAAAAAAAAATATCAAAAACATTTTATAAATTTTCTATTCAGATTGATTTGAAAACAAATTTTGAAACAAATAAAAGAGAAAAAAAACAATTAACGATGTGTAAACAAATGCGGTTATTTTTCTAATTCCCCTGCTGTTTTTATTATTCTCTAATGGTTCTATAAAATTAAATTGATTTTGGTGCGATTGTTTATAAAAAAAATGAATAAATAAATTTCAAAGGGATATTAAATTAAATTTATACGTTTAAGCGCAAATATTGCCTTTATAATACAAATTTATAAAATTTTTACCATAAATGGTTGAATAAAAAAATGTTAAGGTCCCACAGGGAAAATTTATTAAACTGAAAAATTGCATGAAATTTAAAAATAAATTTTGTTGTTAAACTTTTATTTATTAATAGATATTTTTTGTGTTTTTTTCTTTACAAATTGTTTGCAAATATTGCATTGAAATCTAATACGTATTTTTATATTTATTTAAAATTAAAAAATACACGCTTAAATGCATACAATTTTATATTACAAAAATAAATATTTTCTGAAATTAAATTTTCAAATAAAAAACAACAATTTGTAAACGTCAACACGATGTCAATTGCTTACAACAACTGCAGCTTGACAAATAAAATATTACATTTTTTAATTATTTTTTTACCTCAACAAATCTTTTCGTTAATAAAAATGGCTACTAATGTTTGCTTGTTTTCTCGTACTAAAAAAAAAAACATCTTTTAATAGTAGTGTAGTAAAATCATTTAAATGTACCCTACAAAACACCAAGTGAAGTGACAAGTTCAGAAAAAGAGCGGTTATCATAACTTAAGCGCACTAAATTGGCCATATTGGTTTTCAGTATTTTTGAGTTTGAATTTTTTAAATAAACTGATATGTTTTCCTTTTCAAAGTAAATAGAATTTTTTTGGCAATAAAAATAAAATGAAAAATTTAGTGAAAAAAAATGTTAGTTTTGACTTAGAATTGCACATCTAAACACAAAAGCAATGCATTGTTCCATACATAATTTCCAATATGTTTGAAAAAAGAGCTGATTACACAGTGCAACAGTGAAAAATATGCAAGGCTTCGACAGTATAGGTTCTATCGTACTACCAAAGGTTAGTAAAACCCTGTACTCGGTTTGGCCATATTGACTACCAAATATCAAAAGATTTTGAAAATCAATACACCACTCAAAAAAAGGTGCAAATTTTAGCCAACAGCTAACTCAAACTTAAAAATATTGCTTAACTATGTTTGGCAATCATGTAGTATGCAGTCTATTGAAAAAATTTCAAAAACATATTATGTGCAAAGGAAACAATGAAGCTCGACAATTTACCTAAGATCTCAATAGACAACTTTATAAAACATATGAACTTATTAAGAATGATTCTTAACTCCGTTCAGGTAGCGCTTATATTGTGTGCTGCGTCCCTTGATGTATGTTCTGAGCTTACTGTGTTGACAGTGTTGCTGCGGTCGGTGCCTCAGAAAGTAAATCAAAATTCAGAACGGTTTGCAGGATATGAACCTGAGAACATGATCACTTTTTTGCACAAATGACACCGAGGCCTGAAATGTTTGAGAGCCCATAAAAAAAACTTTATGACATTGGGCAAAGCTAGGACACACTGGTCTTTTATTTTTATTTTTGGTCTTTTATCACGTAGTGGAATCCTAATATGGTTATATTTCCATGACTTTAAAAGTTACACACAGTGTAATGGTAGTTCACCATAGTCTTCAGCTTCCTGTTCTTTGTCTACTACTTCCATCTTCCATATACCTATATTCTTGGAATTCGGGGTCTTCAAATATAATTTTTGTGCGCTATCAAATTTCATCCTTTACAGCATCCTAAAACTCCTTTCCTCTAATTAAAAAAAAAATTATAGAAATTGTAAAAAATATACTACTTATACATATATTCGTAAAACTTGTTTGCTGTAGTGACCACACAAGGGCGTAGTCTATAGGTAATAAATAAGGGTTCACATCACCAACTATAAGCACAGGGCAAAGAAAATTCTGTTATAAAAACATACTACTTCTGCTTTTTATTTTTTTCTTCTTTTAAATAAGGCTAGCACTCAGGTGATGACTCCTACTCTGAAGTAAGTATATTGTGCTGGTCGAGGAAAATAGGCGGAGAAGGGGGAAAACGGGATGTGTACCGCAGGGAAATCGGTTGCTGTTGATTGATTATTCAATGGAAAGTGTTATAAGTAACTTCACCACTGAATAATCCAAAGGCAATCAACCCCAAGAAGCTTGCACAATAAAGTTTAAATTAGAGGAAGAATAAAATATTATAATTATATTGGAGGCGATGTTGTTGTTATTCTCCCTCTTCCATAGTTATATTGATGGATGATATGGCAGTAAGAGAGTTATCATAAAATATATATTTGATGTTATAGCGCTATAACTGTACTCATATTTATGTTTCAGCACAATAAGATTTGATAAGATAATAAGATTAAATGCTCATTCTATTTATTCTGCCATAAATGTCATATACAAATCTAAGCGAATTTTTGGGAAATTTCGGCAGTACTGCCATAAAGTCTGTAAAATCTTTAAGTATTGAAATTTGGTAGCACCTGTCTTGCCAGAACAGCGTTTTGCCTTTCTCGGATGAAATAAGATGCTCTTTGTGCTTCGTTGCTCACAAACTGAAAAAGGATTGAAGCAATATTTATCCCTTAACGAATTAAAATTGTTGTTAATTAAATTACCACTTTAGTGGTATTCTATACATTTTGATATTTTAGCTGCTGCTTTTTGCATAATATTGGCTGTAAATTTTTTTTTTGGTTTCTGTAATGATTCAATAAAATTCGGAGTAGCAGCGTAAAAGATTCAAGGCTTTTAAAGTCAGATGCATTCATTAAAATTCGATAGTAATCAGCTATTGCATTGAAAGTGCATTGGAATTTACACATCCGTATCTTTTTCTTATTCTGCTTCTTTAGATATAATACGAGTGGACTGAAAATGCAAAAAAGTAATATCAGGATAATACAATTTTTTATTTAAGACCAATACTCAGAAGTAAACCTCTACTCATGCAGTGCATTGTATTGAAGATAGACATAGATAGATTTTTTTTTTTGATTTTATTAAACGCCATATGTCAATAAGACAAGTTGCTATCAGTTGATCACTCAAAGGCCTGTGTTATACCTTCACCCTTGAATGATCAACAGAAATTGCCCCATTTATGGTAGATGTTGATAGTGAGTGGTGACCGTCTTCACTAATTAGGGTAGCTGTTATCTTCCCAGAAGGTGGCGCTGTACTCCTGATCATTCGTTTCTGGTGGAATAGACTGGATATATCAGGGAGATGTTTTTCTTGCCCAAGGACATCTTGGAGGGGGAGGACCTCTTCTTTTTTTTTTAATTATAATTTAGAAAAAACCGCAAATTTTATTTTATAATTTTTGTCCTTCGCTGGGATTGAACCTCGGTCGTTTGAGTTTTTGTGCGAAAGCTCTAACCACTATGCCACGACCACCCTAAGTCAGACTGTCATGACTCTGACTTTAATTTAACAATTTAAATTAACAATTTTAATTTCTGTATAAACTCCATATTGTTTGGCGGAAAAACTTTAAAAAAGCTTTAATTAAGCAAAATAAATTTTAAAGTGTTAATATATTAACAATTTAATTTTAATCGTTTGTAGGCTAGTGTGATACACAATTTAGATTTCGGAAATATTTGCCTTTCAAAGTGTTACATATTCAGTAATCTATTTAAATTTTTTATTATTACCATTATGTAACAGTAAATCTACATCCATTAAAAAAAATAAGAAACAAAAAACAAATAAAATTCTCTATTACAAAACCAACAACACCAACAATAACCAAAAACCATTTAACAACTTTACAACAAGCGTTTTTGAAACAACAAGTAAATTACACTTGTGTCTCTTGTTAAAATAAAAAAAATTTGCAATAATTTATGCAAGACTTTAAAACAGTGGATCTTACTGGAGTTTAAGTAATTCAAGTGAAATATAAAAACGGGATAAAAATTTAAAGTCAATTGTATGTATTCGATTAAAAAATTCTGTTACGACGTTACTAGACCTTTGATGACTAAAGAAACTCTCTTTAAAAAACAGTGGAATGTGTTGTGGGCCTACTCTGTTTCACCACAAAGATCTTTGTTTAGTTTGTTCCGTGTCTCGTGGTACGTTATTTGCATGTTTTTGGCCACCACGGTGAGAGTAGTATGTCTTTGGTGAAAGTGTCACTGGGGACTATCTGTGCAGCAGTATTTATCTCTATGAAAGTAATGGAGAGAGACCCAATAGTGTCAAAAGTTCAAGTTCAATGTCAAAATAACTGCAAACTCCATTTAAAAAGGACAAGTCAATTTTAAATTTATGGCTTCGAATTAGAGCTCATATCACAACAACTACAACATATAGCGTAGCAACGTCGGTTAATGCATTATATCCACTTATACTTTAAAGCAACATGAGATATGTCAACGAAAGTTATGTAAAACCCTGAAATATTAAATTCAGTAAAACAGTAAACCCTCGTCTCTTTGAACTGATATTCTCGTGTCCGGTGATAAACTGACGTATGGCTACAACATCAAACTTAGAACCGCCTGCTAATGCACTGTAGCCCCTCAGCAGTAATATTAGATAGGCTCCAACAACTAACCAAGCATAACGGGCTTTAAATTGTTACTCCGATACAGTGTTGCAATCATATCCAAATTGTCGTACCGCTGGATTCCGGGTTTTGATTTTCTTCTCTATATTTGAACTAATTTTTTTAAAGGATATTTTATATTTTGATCTGTTAATTTGGGATAAAGTCCACGTATAATTTTAGATGAGGAAAGATATTGATGCATTCACAACTTAAAATTTAAAATTTAAATTATTTAAAAATACTTCTCATACCTTCTCTATAGCCCACTGTATTGTATATAAAAAAATCATTCACTGAAAACTCTTTTAAGATAATTTTTTTGTGTGTGTTTGTTTTTATTTTTTCCCTCATGTAAAAAACTTTGTAATTCTCTAACAAATGACTTTGTATTGGCAATGAGGTTAGCAGCTCAATTTAGTTGTTGAAATTATACAAATACAACGAATTGCAAATTGTAGATACAACTTAAAATCACTAATACTGTGTTGTACTAATAGTAATGCCAACTTTAGATATTAGACGCTGGGCTTACTGGCTGGCTGGCTTACTGGCTGTATTGATGGTGTAGTAAGTTTGTTAAGTTTTTTTTATCTAAAACATTAACAGCTGGTCAATAAATTCACGTTTTTAAGTTTTAAAACGACATTTAGAACATGAAGACTAAATCTGTTTCTTTTTTAAGTTTTCCCATTTTCAAACGTACGAATGTTTGATATAAATTTTAAGGACTTTTTGCCAGAGGTTTAATATTAATACTCTTGTCTGTAAAAGGGGACAACTTACATACTCTTAAATATTTGTTGTGCTGTTAAATTGTCGTCAATTTAGTAGCGATAATTTAAGAAATAGAAAAAAAACAACTCTATACAAATAATGTTTTAAAGCATTTACGAAAGAGAAGCCATTCATTGAAAAATACAATAAAAAATTTCTTTAAGTGTATTATGGACTTTATTAAGTTTATTTTAAGCATATTTTTAATTGCTTTGTTTCTTTTTTGCTGTGAACGCGGGGTTAAAATCAATTAATAAATGTTGTTAAATAATAATAATAAAAAAAAAACTACAACCCGTATCAAATGCCAATTAAAACCAACAATAATAATAATAAAAATAAAATATAATTAAAAATAGAAAAAATTCTTGATCATAAATAGAAAAATTTTCTACATTTTAAATTCGATGTTCAACAGACTGCTGGTTGAGTGTAATTATTATCCTTCTCTTTCACTCGAAGCAGTTTTTCTATTTAAAAAGCTTATAATTCTTAAAATAAATATGGTTTTTCAGCAAATTACAATTTTTGTTTTTAGTTGAAATGAATTTTTTTAAATTGGAACTTTTTATGATAAAAAAAACAACCAACACGTTTACAAAAAGCTGTGGAATGTGTTTAATAACTCCCTATTGCCTAACGAATTTAATAATACCTTGTCTTCAAGCCATTTTTTATCTTCTCATTTCTCCTATTTTGAATTGAAGTTCTCACTGTCTATATCAAATCTCTTCTCTTTTGCCTATATCAAATCTATCAAAATCATGAATATTTCCTCCTTTCTTTTTTTTAAATAATATTTCAACGGCCGTAAAATTACTTAACTCAGTTGCCACAAACTGAAACTTTTAAAGGGTATTCCAAATCACAGTATTATTTGTATTGTTCTCGTAACTGACAATGGACGAATAGGGTTTATAAGAATTATTTTTAAGCATAGCGAATACAGTAACGATACTACAAAAAATAATAGCAAGAACAATACAATTTTTTTTTATTTGAGATCAATATTCAGGGGTTAACCCCTACTAAATGCAGTGCATTGTATTGGAATTTTTTTTGGAAAGGATAGTACATTTATGACAGAATATACATTTTGTTTTTCTTATATAACTATTAAGCGCCTTAGAAATGAGACAAATTGCTGTGAATTGATCATTTAAAGGCTAGTTCTATACCTTCACCCTTGAATGATCAACAGCAATTGCCTCATCATCGTTGCATGTTGATTGTGTGGTGAGTGTCTTCGCTAAGTAGGTTTAGCTGTTATCTGCCCCTTCCCAATAGGTGGCGCTCTTCCCCTGATCATTCGTCTTTTGTTGACATTGATTAAGGTGTAATAGATTGGAATGTCGGGGAGCGGTTTCTTTGTAGATAGTCATCTTGGAGGTGGGGGAGAAGGGGGACCTCTTATTTTTAAATTATAATTTTGAAAAAACCGCCAACTAGCTTTTTTAATTTTTCATCTTTTATGGGATTTGAACCTGGGCCGTTTTACTACCATTTAAATTGAAAGAGATAGCAACAATTAGCAATACTATAATTGTTGCTTTTAAGTGGTAGTAAAATTAATAACAGCTGATGTTTACTTTCGGAGCTGTCATTTGCTTCATCACTGTATACACTGTGCTTTTAAGTATAAAATTTCTGCTGGTGACATTACCACTCAGTTTGAGTACGATAATGGCGAGGCTGTTATGGCCTCGGTTAAAATAAGAAATTAGAGTAAATTGGATTCTCAGGGGTTGTTTACTTAACCCTTTTATATGTCCACTAATATTTCTCAAAATCTAATGACAAAATAGATTTTTTGTTGGTAAGTTGGTACATAACGCTGTCACACATACACAATTATGTCAATATGGCCCCTTATGATGCAATAATGATTCATTCCTTATAATCCTTAAGCCACTTAGAGCACAAAATAGATCTGCTGAGTTTCTCTTTGTATGCCATGGTAAATTTCTTCAATATCCTAAATCATAATGTTGGCGATATTTGGCAAGTAAGGAAAGAATTGTGTTCTACTCCACCTGAAATTCTGCTAAAATCTTTACTTATTTGACGTTGTTCTTAAGGTGTAGGATGAGTAATAAGTATACAATGTCTAGTAATGACTTGTACAAAAATATTAAGCATGCCTCTTTGAAGGTTGATTGTCTTATCGTGTGGCCATGAATTATCTTTAGCCAGATTTGCTATCTTTTTTTGCCCGCCTTCGAAGCTTTCCATTGCATATCATTGAGTTTACAATTCGTTATCAGTCCTGAATTTGCAGGCTTTTAATAGGATTCCCAATGCAAAAACTATACCGTAAGTTTAATAGTTATGCTCTACCTGGCTAGTTTATCTGTCTTGAAGCTTTCCAAAGTATTGCTGTAACCTGTTACTCACCTGAATATTTTGTACTACAAAGGCAGCTTATTAAGCGATTACCGGAATTTTATAACTGTTATCGAGGTTTTTTTAGTCACCCAAATATTCGAAAATATGCTAATATTACTCTCGGAGAAGCTGTCTTTGTCAATAATTATCAGAGGTCTATATAGAAAACAGTTCTGTCTAAAGGTCACAATAAGTTGTAATAAAAAAGGAAGTGATTTTTTTTACGCTGTAGGTGAATATTATGCAGTGGAAGCATAATATTATAGACAAAAAATAAATGATGTTTCCTTTCTCCTTTATATTGCAGGAAAAATTGAAAAAGAAAATTTGACAATCAATCAAAATACATGGTTGTGGAAAAATATACATACTTTAAATAAGAACATTCTTTTTTATATTTTGTTTTGGAAAAATATCGTCGTGCGGGATATGTGCTCTATCCGCCATTTCATATTTCTCGAGTTAATGATGCCACTTTAGGTTTTTGACACCAAAATTTTTAAAATCTGCAATCAGTTACGGCTATTTATCTCCGAAACTGGAAGAGATATCAGAAAACGGATTGCATACTTGAAAAATTTGTGATCGAAAACCTAGTGGCATCATTAACTCGAGATATATAAATAATATGAAATGGCGATATGTGCTAAAGACAAAAATTTAGCATATTTTTTAAAAAGCTAAATGCTTTCCAATAAAATAAACTGCTAAATCTAGCACTCAAAATGCTAAAAAGTCACTGACAAAAAGTATTGGCAGCACGATTATATTCAGTACTTACAAACGTCAGACCCGATTGGAGAGCGTCTATGAAAAACGTTAGTGGTTGAAGTCAAAGTCGGAGTTAGAACTATTGTTTAAACAATGCCACAGCATTGATACGCCCTATTTGTCAGCCCATTTTGATAAACAGTATGTTTCATACACATTCTTTTCGTTTAAATTCTTTAGGATTTAGTGATTTTTTAAGATTTATTTCAAATATATTTGCATATGAGCATATATGATCAACAACTTTTGCTTTTCTTGTGTGATTGTTTTCTATCATTAACAAGTTTTTTACTTAAAATTTATCAAAATTTGTATATTTGAAACCATAATATCAGTTGTGTCTCATAAAAAAATTTCCATTATTTTTTTCTGTTTGAAAACCAAAAAGCGATGAGAAACAAAATTGATTACAATATTGAAATGCTCAATGGAGTATTTAATTCCCATAAATAATTGAAATTGTAATAAAAAAAGAAAATAAAATCAAAAATTCAAAAAGCATAAAACCATTAATGGCAACAACAGCAACAGTAAATAGGTTTTATGGGATTACAGTAACAACAACAACAACAATAGCAACAACTACTACTACAGAAGAAAACAAATATTGTTGTCACATAAAATTGCTGAGTTTATGAGACAAATTTAACGATTCAAATATGCATTAATACGATTATTGTTTTTATTATTGTTGTAAAGTAAATATATGAGATTTTTGTTGTTATTATAATCAATATTGGCTAAATTTGTGAGTGTGTTTTGTATTGAGTTTTATTTTAAAACACCTAGAAATTCAGACGTTCAACGGACTGTGATGCCAATCTACTTTGTAGTGTGTGTTGACAAATATTTTTTTTTTGTTAAATTCATATCTTTTTTAATATTTAATAATTTTTTTTTTTATTATTTATGTATAAATTAATAGACTTGAATCGTTTTCTTTTGTCGCTACGTAATCATATTGTCTCTATATTTTATAGAAATTAAAAAATCTTATAATTTATTTAAATCTGTTCGAGACGACGTATGCTGCATGCAATGAAATAAAAATTAAAAGCTTTTCATTAACCGTTTAACTAACCAACCACCCCTTCAACAAACAAGAGCTGAGAAAACAAATTTTCAAATAGCATAAATTAATTTTATTATTTAAATAAATATTAAATGCTTCTGCTTTAAATGCTTGACTGCTTTGTCGAAAGTTTTGTGCAATATTAAAAAAAAAAAACGAAAAAATTATTTTTTTTTAACCAGTGAAAGTGTTTGGTGGGTTCATTTACTTGGTTCCGAATTTATTTATACTTCAGCTCTAGTGCATCATAATTGTGTGTTCGTTCAATTATACATATATGCAGTTGGTCATATAAATTAATTTTGAATTGGTGTTGTGATTTACAATTGACATAAATTGTTATTAAAACCATAATTTTACTTCAGAAATATGTATTTAAATAAATATTTATAAAAAAAAAACCAAAGTGAAACGAAAGGGCCGTAGTTGACCAATATATAAACGTATAATCAGTGGAATTGAGTTTTGAAAACAGGTGTTAATTAAAACAAAAATTTATATAAAACGAAAAAAAAGGTTTTTTTTTTCTTTGTTAAAAGGCAAATAATCCATTAATTAGATTAATCGATGAAATAACTTTTCACTTTTAACAACTCTAGGGTAGTGATTTACCACGTAAGAAATTTGTATTTATCCTATTCTTACTCTTAATTTTAACTTTTTCAGAGTTACAGCCCAGCTTCTTACGGTGTGTGCGTCAATTTTTATCCCGGTCGATCCACAGTTTAGAGTCGACTCCGAATGACAGACTTGAGAAGCTTGTTCATGGCAATTAGTTACATACTCACTGAGCTTTTGCCAGAAGACTGCTAAAAGGTGGTGGTCAATGAAAGAAATATTTTTTTTTTATTTCTTTCTTTTAAAATGTCAGATCTGGGGTTTGAACCCGGAGCTCTCGCCTACTAAGCCAACACACTACATTACGGCGGCCATTAACTATCCCTTTAGAAATCGTATTAACATAAACTTCTAACGCTCATATATACAAGAAGACGAAAATAAAACTGGCCCAAAAACAAAAGAATTTTCACATAAAAAAGTTTATTGCAGAGATTTTTGTTACATTTTTGACAGAATTGCTTTTAAAATATATTTTTCAATATGACATGAAATGTATTGCATTTGGGGAAAAAACACATCTCTATGACCATTTCGTCTCTGCTTAAGAGACTCGTCGGGAGACTTTTTTTCCAACGACGGTAATCAAAGCTATAAACTGTTATGTTCAAAGAGTTTTAAACTAAATGGGAACCACATCCCATATATACAAACAAAAGAATTTACAAAGCAATACATTTCTGTTTCTCAAAAATTCAAATTTTTTATTGAGGATATGCACATTTCCCGACCTATAGCACAACCAGTCAGTTCTCCACACTTACAGTGATAAAAAAAAATGTTGGCTTAGAGACAGTACATATATCCAGTCAGACCCGATCCAAATCTATACCCCATTCTACAGGTATATTCGTACAAACATAGCTCTGCAGTTGACGCATGACGTTCCTGAGATCAGAAAACAATAAATTTTCTACCAAAGTAGGTTCTCAATGTGCTTAGTCTAAGGCATTGAGATTTCAATTTATAGTCACAAAAATTGCAGCCTGAACATTTAATATTTAATTTTTTTTTTTCTTTTTATTTATTTATAAGTCTACAAATAAAATTTTTACACAGACTTCTTTAAGAATATTAATTAATTAAATATAAAAACAAGTAAATATTTCATAATAAGACATTACAAAAAGTAATAGCTATTCAGAAAAACTATAATATTTCTTTTAATTAAATTTTTGGATAAGGAAAAGTCGATAAAATTGTAAATTTCATTAAAATTTAAGCAAATTTTTCTAAGTGGATCAGTGTTAAGCTACGTACAGACGATTGTCAGATCTAACAATATTGGCAGTAAAATTTGCTAAAAATATCTAACAACCGTCTAAACTTACAATTTTTGTCTTACAACGTTTTAAGAAAAAGCATTGTCAGTACATTGTAAGACAATAGTATTGCCACATCCCAGACAATAGTGTGAACACTCAACGATTTTGTTGTATGATGATTGGTAGTCATTGTAAGCACATTTTTTATTGGCAGATGTATTAAAATTAATGCATCTGACAATGGCATCATTGTCAGAGAAATATTATTATTGGCAACTCTGGTTTTAAAACAAAAAAAGATATAGAAAGTAAAAAAAGTGCTAAACAAATTAATGCCAATAATTATAATTAATTGAAAAAGAATCTAAAAATAAATAAAAAAGGAAATGAATAGTGAAGGAAATTTAAATTATAGTTTTGAAATAAATGAGCTTTCATTTATACCAGCACAGTCGCCAACAGACTCTGAAGGAGGAAAAAAATCAAGGGCAAAACAAAAGTCCTATAGGAAGAAGGTGGAATCTGTTTGGTCACACGAAGACATTGTAAAATTAATCGAGGAAGTCGAAGTAAGGCGAAGTTTATGGGATGCTGGTTGCGCTGAATATAAACTTCCCAAAGATAATTTATGGCAAGAGGTCGCAGAATTATTAAAGGTAAGCGTAAACGATTGCAAAGCAAAATGGGCAAATCTCCGCACCTCCTTTAATTGCAATATGGAGAAATATCGAAAGAAAAGGTCGGGCCAAGGTACTGAAGAAAACTTTCAAATTGTTTGGAAGTACTTCAAGCCAATGCTGTTTTTGGAGACAACAAAAGTTAGGCAAACGATGCAGTCGATTTCTTCTTTGCAATTGGTAAGTATTAAATGCATTTGAAAATAAAATACACATACTTATGTATATATTAATATCGTTTAATATTTTTCTATTCGTACAGGAATCGGCTACAACAGATGAGTCCATAATGTGCGACATTGAATTTGACGACGGATTACAATGCAAAAACGCTACAAAAAAACTAAGCTCTGCACGAAAAACAGACTTAAAGGAGATGGCTGTAGAGGCACTGCAGTCATTGCAATGCAGCAACTCTGTTCCTAAAGACGCATCCACCGTACTTGGAGAGTACATTGCCGCTGAGCTTAAAACCTTGTCGCCAGAAATAGCTGCAATCGCTAGAGCGAAATTAAGGCGTGCATTTAATGATATATTGGATGAAATGGCTTTGACGGTAAGTGTGTTATAATTTTTCTTCTAATGCAATATTTTTAATTACTTTATTATCCAATTCAGGTATCACAGCAACAACAGTAACAACGGAGATTTGCCCATTTTCCTTTGCGATGACAACTGCCACATCTTGCCATAAAACATCTTTGGGAAGTTTATACTCAGCGCAACCAGCATCCCATAAACTTCGCCTTACTTCGACTTTCTCGATTAATTTTACAATGTCTTCGTGTGACCAAACAGATTCCACCTTCTTCCTATAGGACTTTTGTTTTGCCCTTGATTTTTTTCCTCTTTCAGAGGATTGATTATATATTGGATTATATTGAGTTTTTATTTTAAATGTTAATATTGGCTTCTTTTTGTTATTTTATTTCGTTTTTATATGTATTTATGTGTATTTTGAAATACTTTTATTTTGTTATTTTTATGTTATAACTTGTATGTACATAAAACTTTGAATTTTAAGTTTGTTTTTTTTGTTTTTGCTTTTTTTATATATGTATAAAATGGTTTTGATTTAGTTTTTTATAAAAGTAGCTTTAAAAATAAATTTAAGCATAGATCTCAATCTAAAATGTGCCTTTAATTAATATGTACATATAAAACAAATTTCATTAAATAATTAATAATAATAATTAATAATAAATAATTTACCGTGATATTTTTAATTGTTTTAATTAAGAAAAAATAGGCATAGGGGACATAATTAATTTTAAACAGTTTTTTTTATTTCTGAAAGCAAAATAATAGTTATGTACATTCATATAGTCATATAAAATCAAGAGAGCCCTAAGTTAAATGAAGAAATTTTACGGAAAAAGAAAAGAACTTTATAAAATAGTATTAATTGGTCAAATATTTCTTGGCATAAATACATTCATATATTTTCAGCGAATTGGGAGCACTGACGCAATGAGTTCTTTTCACAGTATTTAATTTTATTAAAGTATATGCTCATTGTCGTCTTATTTGTGTGTACTGGAAGTCACATTCACCTTCTTCGACAAAATAATCTTTAAATTCTTTTCTAATGTTTTCCGCATCGAAAGCATCATTGCGTGGACTTTTCAATGGGTACATTGAATTGCCCGCCGCCTCCTCGCTACGCCAATCACCAGGAATAAGTAAGCCGTTAATATCATAATGATCAAATGTATTGGCCGGTGCATACTGTTTCTTGTTCGTTGTTAATAAAAAGTTGTGGAGCACACAACACGCAAGTGTCACCTTTTTTGTTTTTTCCGGATTTAGGTATATAGGTTTGCGCAGTACCCGGAAACGAGAACACATGATGCCAAATACATTTTCAATTACACGGCGTGCGCGACTTAGCCGATAATTAAAGACACGCTGTACCATAGTGAGACCTCGTTGGCTATATGGCTTTAGAAGATTATGTCGCATAGCGAATGCATCGTCAGCAACCAGTACGTACGGAACAGGTTGCTGTCGACCGGGTAGTGCCTTACTGGGTGGCAAACATAGTTTGTTAGTATCCAGCGCTTGTCCAAATGTGCAACGGTTAAATACACCACCATCAGAAAATCGGCCATTACGACCTACGTCAACATATATTAATTTGTATTCGGCATCAGCTATTCCCATTAATATTATGCTATGCGTACCCTTGTAATTGTAATAAATGCTACCGGAATTAGCTGGTGCATTTATTACAACATGTTTTCCATCCACTGCTCCAATGCAGTTAGGAAATTGCCACAATTCATTATATCTGCCGGCAATAGCTTCCCAAGCATCCACATTTGTTGGAGCCTAGAAATAGTTTTAATTAAAAGCCGTTTTATGTTAAAATAAATGAAGGAAATAAACTTACCTTGAGATAGGTATACACTAGTACTTTATAAATTGCATCTAAAACATCGGGAATAATGGACGATATAGTTGATGCCGGAATACGAAAAAGGTATTGAAGTGACCGAAAGTTCTCGCCAGTAGCAAGGTATCGTAGCGTTACCACGAGTCGTTCACCTGCTGAAATGCTCTTGCGCATATTAGTATCTTCTTTTTGAATATGTGGTGTCACTAAATTTAGAAGATAATCAAATTGTTTGGAATCCATCCGCAAAAAATTCCGATACAACTCCGGCTCGTTAGCTCTTAGTTGGACGAGCAGTTTAGAGCAAAATCCCTCCTGGTGGCGTTGAAGTCGAAGTAAGGCGAAGTTTATGGGATGCTGGTTGCGCTGAATATAAACTTCCCAAAGATAATTTATGGCAAGAGGTCGCAGAATTATTAAAGGTAAGCGTAAACGATTGCAAAGCAAAATGGGCAAATCTCCGCACCTCCTTTAATTGCAATATGGAGAAATATCGAAAGAAAAGGTCGGGCCAAGGTACTGAAGAAAACTTTCAAATTGTTTGGAAGTACTTCAAGCCAATGCTGTTTTTGGAGACAACAAAAGTTAGGCAAACGATGCAGTCGATTTCTTCTTTGCAATTGGTAAGTATTAAATGCATTTGAAAATAAAATACACATACTTATGTATATATTAATATCGTTTAATATTTTTCTATTCGTACAGGAATCGGCTACAACAGATGAGTCCATAATGTGCGACATTGAATTTGACGACGGATTACAATGCAAAAACGCTACAAAAAAACTAAGCTCTGCACGAAAAACAGACTTAAAGGAGATGGCTGTAGAGGCACTGCAGTCATTGCAATGCAGCAACTCTGTTCCTAAAGACGCATCCACCGTACTTGGAGAGTACATTGCCGCTGAGCTTAAAACCTTGTCGCCAGAAATAGCTGCAATCGCTAGAGCGAAATTAAGGCGTGCATTTAATGATATATTGGATGAAATGGCTTTGACGGTAAGTGTGTTATAATTTTTCTTCTAATGCAATATTTTTAATTACTTTATTATCCAATTCAGGTATCACAGCAACAACAGTAACAACGGAGATTTGCCCATTTTCCTTTGCGATGACAACTGCCACATCTTGCCATAAAACATCTTTGGGAAGTTTATACTCAGCGCAACCAGCATCCCATAAACTTCGCCTTACTTCGACTTTCTCGATTAATTTTACAATGTCTTCGTGTGACCAAACAGATTCCACCTTCTTCCTATAGGACTTTTGTTTTGCCCTTGATTTTTTTCCTCTTTCAGAGGATTGATTATATATTGGATTATATTGAGTTTTTATTTTAAATGTTAATATTGGCTTCTTTTTGTTATTTTATTTCGTTTTTATATGTATTTATGTGTATTTTGAAATACTTTTATTTTGTTATTTTTATGTTATAACTTGTATGTACATAAAACTTTGAATTTTAAGTTTGTTTTTTTTGTTTTTGCTTTTTTTATATATGTATAAAATGGTTTTGATTTAGTTTTTTATAAAAGTAGCTTTAAAAATAAATTTAAGCATAGATCTCAATCTAAAATGTGCCTTTAATTAATATGTACATATAAAACAAATTTCATTAAATAATTAATAATAATAATTAATAATAAATAATTTACCGTGATATTTTTAATTGTTTTAATTAAGAAAAAATAGGCATAGGGGACATAATTAATTTTAAACAGTTTTTTTTATTTCTGAAAGCAAAATAATAGTTATGTACATTCATATAGTCATATAAAATCAAGAGAGCCCTAAGTTAAATGAAGAAATTTTACGGAAAAAGAAAAGAACTTTATAAAATAGTATTAATTGGTCAAATATTTCTTGGCATAAATACATTCATATATTTTCAGCGAATTGGGAGCACTGACGCAATGAGTTCTTTTCACAGTATTTAATTTTATTAAAGTATATGCTCATTGTCGTCTTATTTGTGTGTACTGGAAGTCACATTCACCTTCTTCGACAAAATAATCTTTAAATTCTTTTCTAATGTTTTCCGCATCGAAAGCATCATTGCGTGGACTTTTCAATGGGTACATTGAATTGCCCGCCGCCTCCTCGCTACGCCAATCACCAGGAATAAGTAAGCCGTTAATATCATAATGATCAAATGTATTGGCCGGTGCATACTGTTTCTTGTTCGTTGTTAATAAAAAGTTGTGGAGCACACAACACGCAAGTGTCACCTTTTTTGTTTTTTCCGGATTTAGGTATATAGGTTTGCGCAGTACCCGGAAACGAGAACACATGATGCCAAATACATTTTCAATTACACGGCGTGCGCGACTTAGCCGATAATTAAAGACACGCTGTACCATAGTGAGACCTCGTTGGCTATATGGCTTTAGAAGATTATGTCGCATAGCGAATGCATCGTCAGCAACCAGTACGTACGGAACAGGTTGCTGTCGACCGGGTAGTGCCTTACTGGGTGGCAAACATAGTTTGTTAGTATCCAGCGCTTGTCCAAATGTGCAACGGTTAAATACACCACCATCAGAAAATCGGCCATTACGACCTACGTCAACATATATTAATTTGTATTCGGCATCAGCTATTCCCATTAATATTATGCTATGCGTACCCTTGTAATTGTAATAAATGCTACCGGAATTAGCTGGTGCATTTATTACAACATGTTTTCCATCCACTGCTCCAATGCAGTTAGGAAATTGCCACAATTCATTATATCTGCCGGCAATAGCTTCCCAAGCATCCACATTTGTTGGAGCCTAGAAATAGTTTTAATTAAAAGCCGTTTTATGTTAAAATAAATGAAGGAAATAAACTTACCTTGAGATAGGTATACACTAGTACTTTATAAATTGCATCTAAAACATCGGGAATAATGGACGATATAGTTGATGCCGGAATACGAAAAAGGTATTGAAGTGACCGAAAGTTCTCGCCAGTAGCAAGGTATCGTAGCGTTACCACGAGTCGTTCACCTGCTGAAATGCTCTTGCGCATATTAGTATCTTCTTTTTGAATATGTGGTGTCACTAAATTTAGAAGATAATCAAATTGTTTGGAATCCATCCGCAAAAAATTCCGATACAACTCCGGCTCGTTAGCTCTTAGTTGGACGAGCAGTTTAGAGCAAAATCCCTCCTGGTGGCGTTGAAGCACCCAATCTTTCACCCAAACTTTGCGGCGTTTTTTTGCTTTTTTATCTTCTTCCTCACTGCTTTCTAATACATATGCAGCTAAAATCGCTGCAATTGCTTTTTTCTGCTCCATGAAGATATATTTTTTTTAATTTATTATAAATAAAACAAATATTGGATGCACTATAATTCACAAACAAAGCAAAATTACTAATTTTATTCAATTGCTTTTTCAGTTTGGCAATGATCTGGCAATTTTTTATATACAGCAATCTGACAACCGTGTGAACTGACAATTTTTATTGGTAGATAAATTTATTGTATGACAATTGACAGACAATGAAATTATTAGCTTTTCTGACAATCGTGTAAACTGACAATCATCTGAGTGTTGACAATTTTACATTGGCAGTATATTGCCAGACCTGACAATATTGTTAGAACTGACAATCGTCTGTACGTAGCTTTAGAATAGCTAGTTCGGTAATAATTAATTACAAAGAGATAGAAATAGCGTGTTGGGCTATGATGATATTTGGTGATATTTTCCAAGAGAAACTCAGAGCAAACTTCACCATTAATATCATTCATCAAAAGGGGTGATGTCCAGCATTGCTCTTCTACTCTTCAGCGTAGGAAGCTTAATAATTGCTAGCCTTTAATGATACGGCGGGAAATTTGCTGTTAGATTCTTTGCAAGCAGAATAAAAGAAATTGTTTTTAAATTGATTCAATATGATCCATCTGAACATTATAAATAGAACTCCTATCACAGAACCATATTCAAGGATTCGTCTTACAAGTGAGGGGTACAATATCTTCGAAATATATCGATAAGTGAATTCCTTACTCCACCTCCTAATGAAGGCAAGAACTCCTGTTGCTTTGTTAACAATTAAATTTATATGGGGGATAAAATAACGATGGGCGTCAAGCAAAATGCCCAGATCAAGAATGGAGCTTACAAAATTAAGTGATTGACCTTCATCAGGTAGTTACCAGCGATGATACTGCTTCGATGGAAGCTCATACGTTTACATTTATTAGCGTTTAGATCTATTAAATTAACACCACACCATGTATAAAAGTTATTTATGTCCTCCTGTAAATACAGTTGATGAGAGGTGTTATTATAAGTATAAAAAATGTTTACGTCGACCGCTAACCTTAATTTAATTGCTGCAGTAACTGAATTTGACAAATTTCAATATCATGCACTATAATGTCATATTATGGCTTATCTTACCAAGTTCTATTGCCTATAAATTCCACTGTAAACGTAAATGTCTGAACACTAAATTTATTAAAGAAAAGTATATAAATTCTTCTAGAATATAAATTATTATTAAATTTAAATACAAGCAAGTCAGTTTTTAATTTATGAGACCCTATATCATCATTATTATACACATCAAAACTAAAGATTTATATCCTTTTCCATAATTTATAATTCTCTTTTCCAAATGGCAGATAATAATTTGTTAGTCTTTATGTCATGAAAATTATAAGTCTTTTGATTTCTTTACTGTCTACTTCATAATTTTATTCACAAGCTCGTAACACTTCTTGGGAATATTCCTTTATTGATTGAAATTAATCGTTAGGGCTCGTTATCTTTTGACAAAGAAAAAAAAAGTAACAAATATGTACATCCGTTCTATTGTAATTTTTTTATTTTTTTTTTTGAAATTCCTAAAAACACAAAATTCGTATTTGAATTTTTTAATAAGAAAAATCTGTTTTTTTTTCTCTTTTTATTGTAAAACTTACATGAGAATTTCAGAAAACAAAATCGTTAAGAAATCGTTAAGTTACATCAGATTTTATTTTGCCGATAATAAGAAAAATATTTAAAGTCATGGCGTTAAAAAAAAGAAAAATTAAATTTTTATGCAAACCTTGTCTAGGTGTTGTTTTGTTCTTCTTCTTCTTCTTTTCTCACTTCAGAATTTCTTGTATTCCATTGTTTAATTTTAAAGAGAGACTTTTTTTCAATTTTTTTTTACCAGTAAGTTTTCCAACGTAAATATCTATCTGTCTTGTAATTCTTACAAGAGATACACCCGCGTCAAATTATTATCGTATCAAACAATTGGTTGGGGTATAAATGTGAATACGACGGAATTGGTATAAAAAAAATAATAATAAAAATGAAAACTGAAAACGTGTTAACTATTGTAGTGTTGGCTTAAAAAAAGAATTTCTATTTTGTTTATGTTCCTTTTCTAGTTAAAAGGAAAACAATTGTTTGTGAGTTTCTTTCTTACATTTTTTATTTTTCTTTTTTATTTAAATTCTATTGTTTGAATTATATCCTATCGTCTCGGAGTTAAAACTTGCTTGTCTTTAATGTTTTCACTTCGATTTCATAGAATTTTATATAAAAAAGGAAATATTTCAATGTCTCCTCTTTGGTTAAGGGAAAGGCAAGAAGAAAAAAAAAAATAAATAAAAATAATCTTAAGCGTGACTTTAGAAAGACACAAAGTATTTTGAATACAAAAAAAATGTTTTATTTTTTCCTTTTTTAACTCCCAACAATAACTTTACTACTCTATTCTACACTTTTTCGTATATAAAAGAAATATATAATTTCAATGATTTAAAATAATTTTCTTAAAAGGTTTTATCAAAAGGACAATAAATGGAGAAACACTGTTTCCTAATGGCAGTTAAATTGTCAAATTTAATAATGAGCAATTATATAAGAAAAGCTAGGCCGCAATCCGGAACAGGACTTTAATGGCCAATTATGTATGTATGTACGTATGCAGTTAAACAAATAAGACTTTCGGCTGCTTTTGACTTAATGGTCTCTTTGTAACTCTATGATTCGCTATCGGCGTAAGGTGGCGTGCGTTTTATTGTTATACTGGTACTACCATGGGCAGTACACACATATAAACATAATCGGCTATTGCAACCCTGCTTTAGACTTACGTCTTAGCTTCTCGCAGAACTCATGTTGTGTGTGTTAACTTTTATCCATAAGTACCCGGACCTCCAGTTTAAAATCGACTCCAAACGACATACTTGAGGAACTTTTTCATGGCAATCAGTTACTCTCAAAGCTTTCGCCATGAGCGGTGCTCTGATGACATAAAAAACTTGATTCCGGACTACTCGTACCTCACTCAGAGCACATCTTTTTGTAGTTGATTGTCCAGTTAATTGCACAATGCTTTATGAAGATAATTCCTTCTTAAGCCGCATCGCTTATTTATTGAACAATCTTCCAATGAACATTTTCCCTTTCAAGTACGATGTCGATAAGTTTTTATTAAATGTCCACAAGCACTACTCACTCTTTTCCACTTTCCATAACATATTTTCTTAGACCAGCACAATATACTGCATGGGAAGGGAGGGGTTGTCCCCCGAGTGCTGGTCTTAATAATAAAAAAAAACGGTCTTTGTATTACTTCCGCCCTATGACAATTACATGTTAAATTCATTGTTGATTCCCCAAAAGTAGTACTACTTGAAATTGAATGCTTT
Organism: Metopia argyrocephala; assembly: GCA_963576795.1. NCBI lineage: Eukaryota > Metazoa > Arthropoda > Insecta > Diptera > Sarcophagidae > Metopia > Metopia argyrocephala. Next base: position 42,365,168 of record OY756211.1, on the reverse strand, counting down.
TTTGTTGAGTTATTCAATTAGATTTTTTCATTATTGCTTTGTAATATTATGTTCCATCAGCTAAAACAATTAAAACTACATATAGAATGACTCATATATTATGTACGAGTATGTGTTTTGTAAGTTTGTGTATCAAAAAAATATTTTGTAATACAGCATTGCTAGTGTTGATGATGACTTTAGAATGGCATAAAATAAGTCTAAAAAGTCGTTAACCTTATTTTGTTTTTGTTTTTGTTTTCTTTTTTTCTTATTTCTCAACTTTTTCAATTTATTTATTATTGTAACCAATACATCATCAGCCTAATAACAACAATAACAGAATATACTATTTATTAAAGCGACAAAATATATGACAATCTTACATGTATCAACGTACTCGTACAACGATCTGTTGTGAGTGGAAATTATTTTGAATTATTCGTCGTCTGTCTATCTATTTGTGATTATGAATACAATGATTATCAAAAAAAAAACAAAAACAAAAAACTTTTTTAATGCACATCATAATGCAACGTCATTACATTTGAAACTCATTCAGTAGAATTCTAAATTGTTAAAAAGAAAACATGAAACAAAAACATTCATGGCATACAATTTTATATTTAAAAAGAACATAAATACATACATACATACTTTCATATGTATGTACGTGCTATAACTGTGTATATTTTGAATGTAATTTAGGGGCCTTAAGAATATACAATTGAAACGAGATACTTAAAGAGTTTTCGAGCATTTGAAAAATTATTTTTAATAGAATCGAAGGCACAAAAAGTAATTTTTCGTGTTTAAAACAAAGATCTTTGACAATTTAATATATGGTCATTTAAATGTAAACAGACGCAACTACACAAAATTTCGAAATTGAGTTTTTTATTGATTATGGTTCGTTTTATTAAAATACATGTTCGTACAAAATTTTAGATTCCTACGATCAAAAATGGCGATTTTATCAACGATTAATAAAATGAAGAATAACTAGGAAAAGAGTGCAATACATTGTGATCGAATTTTTTTATGGTCAGATTCGTTATCGAAAAATTTCAGTCGAAATTTAAGAATATTGCTTTCGATGATGAATAGTCGATCAATAATTTACTGGAAAAAATTTTGAACGAGCACTATAGACTATCCTTCTCGATAATTTATATTCAATATCAATAATCTATTTTAAAAAAATCGATAACGATAAAATTAAATTTATTATCGTTATCGATATTTTGTTTTAAATGAATTAATTAAACTAATTTCGACCGCACGCTATCGAATGACACAAACTGGTTACCGTTATGGCAGGAAAACTTTTTTAGATCACCAATGCGATGATTTGGCCCCAGCTTTTGAAATAAAAAATTTTAAAATACAATTATAAAGGCTGAGAGCCGGTTCCAATTAATTCTTTTAAAACTATAATTTATTAAACAATTTTGTATAACTGTTAGTTTTATATTAAAAAAAAGCATGAGATCATTCTCTATTAAAAAAATAAATGTTTAATGTGACTGGATTGTGAACGATTGCCACCAACGCATCTTCTATAACAAAATTAAAAAAAAACATTTTTTTTATTATTCTTATTATTATAAATAATTAAACAGATACTGTGTCAGTAAACAATTGATGAATGGGCCTTTGTAGGTGTAACTACTTGTATTTAAAAGAAATTTTTTTAATTATAGCAGGTATTTTGAAACCAGTTACAATTTTCTAAGAATTAATGGAAAAATTTAGAACAAAATAAAGCATTGCAACTTAGTTTTGAAAGAATCTCGCAGTGTCTTTCCAACGTCTTTTTTTAATTTTAATTTTCGTTTTCAATAATTCACGATCTTTAGAGGCTGTCGTATTTTTAATTATTTCTGATGTAATTTTTAGTTATTAAAGAACAGAAAAATACACCTAACTATATGATTTATTTGGAAACTGGTATGAAACCGTTATATTTGAAAACTTTAAAATTATATTTTAATTATATTAATAAAGTATTATACATGCCAAACAGCAGATTACCGCGTCAAGTGGCTGAAAAAATTATTTCCAGAAACACATATTGGGCAGAAGAATGGTCAAATTTATGTGATACAATTCATCTACATCCGGGTAATGACAATCCAATATGTATACATTGGAAAGAAATATTATCCCGTTTAGAAGTTACAGAGAGAAATTATCTGATATCGGAAGCTAAATATTCTCAATTTCATGATCTGTATTCAGAGTTAGACTATTGCATGGAACACCTTGCTACATCAAAACTCAATGCGCGCTCTATAAGCATACTGATCAAAGCACGAGGTGGCTTATTGAACTTAAATTCTAGAGCCTTTAGAACTTCAACATTTGGTTTATGCACTATTTGTAATATGGATGAAACCGAGAATGTCTTTCATTTTATTGGAGTATGTCCTATATACAATGAATTTAGAATAAAATATTTTGAGAAGCCTCAGTTGTGCCTGAATGAAGTTATAAATGTATTAAATGGTCGTGAATGTAACTACTTCAAATTAATTAAATTTCTAGAAATCGCTATGAAATATAGAACATTAATAAATAATGAATTTAATTAGGAGAAAAAAGAAAAGGAATAAAATTAGATATATAAGTATACATAGATGTAATTAGCTTAATAATGCCAATCTAGCTCACAACAACTTTTGTTATGCTAATTATAGATAAATATGTTAATACTCTCTTTTGGATTGTAAAACATTTACTCAAAGTTTGTTAATTTGTTTGCTTTTAAATATTTATCTCTTAAATAAATAAAATAAATAAAAAATAAAAAATTAAAGAACAGAAATATGTAAAGAAAACTTTCAAGGAAAACATTTTTCTCAAAACAACTGGAAACTTTTTTAAAGGCTAAAATTTGTAGTAAAACTGGTTTCTATGAATTAATATTTGTAAATGCAGAAATTGATTTGGACATCGCATTTCTGAAAAGTTCAACATTGCAAAAGTCAACATTTATATTGTAAGAGATACCACGCTGACTTTTCTGATTTCGCTTACTTTTTGACCACAAAATCATTCCAACCGTATGACAAAATATCTGTTCCATTTTCTGTTTTATCAGCATTGGTTTTACTCTCCTTACGTTATTGACTCGGTAATTTATTTGATGAAATGGTAAAAAAAATACTTATGGATCGATAATGAAAGGCAACTGAACTTTGGTTCAGTTATTTGTTGCCAATCAATGTATTACAGACAAGAGGAAGCAACCAGTGTTTAAAAATGTTATATGTAAACTTTTGTTTCGTCAGAACCTTCCCGGGGCTCGAACCTAGAGCCTCAAACACATTAAGTTATATGTAAACGATTTTTTTTTTTTTTTTTGATAGCTATAAATTTTTAGTTACCAGGTGGCAAGGAAACTGAAGTTCGGTTCTCATCCATAATTGATGGACTAACTTCCCGCAGCATCCATCCATGTTGTGTAAGTCAAGTTTTATCTATGAACACCAGGACATACGGTTTAACATCGACTTCGACTGATAGACTTGAGAAGTTTGTTCATGGCAATTAGTCGCTCTCAGGGGTTTTGCCTGAAGTCTGCTAAGAGGTAGTCGCCTATAGAAATATTTTTAAATTTGTCTTTCTTTTTCAAGATATTAAAGCAGGGTTTGGATGCCGGAGCTCTTGTCTAGTAAGCCATTAAAACTCACACAGCTTTGCTGTTAAATTGTTTTTATATGAAAAGTTTATATATATTACCGGCATTTGTCCACCACATTATTTACCACAGTGTATACAGTGATGAAACAAATGAAAGCTCCTAAAGAGCAAATCAGTTGTTATTATTTTGACTACAATTTAAAAATAACAAATGTTTGTATTTTTCTAATATTTGCTCTCTTTTTTTCTATAAGACCAATACTCAGGTCTTATTAAGCGCCTCATATAAGACAAGTTGCTGTCAGTTGATCTCTTGATTACCCTTGAAAATGGGCAACAGCAAGATCTTGGCTAAGTTGTTGTTGAAAGATTTTGAATCTTGCTTTCCAGTTTTAACTTTTTAGTCATTTCTCCTGATCTTTCATTTGATAGCTCAAAGATGGTTAGAACAGAATTTCAGGGGGTGGCTTTCTTTGGGATGCACTTCTCGAAGGTGGGGGTGGAACCTCTTATATATTTTTATTTAATTTTAAAACTTGCAAATACCGCCCAGAATATTTGTTTTTTATATTCTTCAGTACTAGGGCTCGTACCTTGGCTGCTTGAAGTTGTAAGCTAGTGCTCTAACCACTACACTACGCCACTTTCCTCTTCTTTTATTTTAAATGTAAGTAAAACGGTTGTGTTGTTTTTGTTAGAATTTCGTCACTCTATACACTGCTGTTCAAAATCTATAATATAGCGATGACACTATTTAGCTTTCGAAATTTATTATACTTATAAAGTATTTATCGAAGCGAAGCCTTTTGTCAGCATACGAGAGTCAATATATTGTATTTTAATTTTTTGTGTTTTTGTTCCATGTACAATAAATAAAAGCTCAGTAAGCGAAATAACTCTCCAAAATGGTTATTTTTTCCACCTGAACATGTTTTAAAAACATTAGTGGAAAATTCCAGTAACAGTAGCAAACATTAATGCCTGACACATATGGAGAATTCACAAGGAACATACGATATAAAAATAAGTTTTATGTTATAAATGTTTAGAAAAAAATTGTTTTGATTCTCATTATATTTGTGCAGGATTGAATAGAACAAACGGAAACCAAACCTTCGGCATTTTAAAAATTAATAATTTAATTAAATCAATGCACACTCAACAAAAAACAACTCACCAAACAAAATCAGGGTGTTACCCTTTTTGAAACCCATAAAATTGATTTTTATTTACGATCGTATAACACCGTTTTATTGTTGATTTTATTCAAATTAATTTCACATACCCTTGAAAATATTGCGATAAATGATAAAGAGAAAATATTTTTCGATAAATCCCAAATAAATAAATAAAAACATAAAAAAGGAAATCAAAAAAGTATGTTATATTTCTTCCCAAGACACTCCCTACAGCTTTAGGAATTCTTCAGCCATTTGCATTTAGAACTTTACCTACATCAACGTTTTTTTCTCAGTAGTTTTTCTTTAATGCCCAATCGAATTGACAGGGCTTCCCATTGTGTACAGACAGCAGCAATATGATTATTTGACATTTTGTAGGTTTCCAATTTCAATATGATTTCATAACATTTTGTCTGTTTCCCCTAATGAATTTTCAAATTTCAATTTTGTTGTGTTCTATTCGAAATTCACAAAAAAAAACAACAACAATTCTTATATCTGTTGAAAAAGAAAGACCATTTGTGTTGTTTTTGATGATTTCAGAAAAAAAAAAAAAAAATAAAAAAACAAAATCCAGGCAATTAACAGCATGAGATTCTATCAAGTTTTTAATTCACTTTTTTTCTAAACCGCTGTTTCTTAGCAAACAAACCATATTTATTGCTTTTATTTTTTGATTTACTTTTAGGTCGCTCGTTTAAAATGGATCGTTCGTTTATTTGGCATTTGAAGCACATGCCAAAATAAACTATTTGCTTCATCAGCCATCCATCCCATACATCTATCCACTCGATGCTTATATGCATCTCTGTTTTTTAATTTTTTATTTTATATTCTAAGGCTTTTAAAAACACCAACAACTATTTAAAAGTGATCATTTATTTAGCCTTCATACTAACGGCTCCACATTTCATTAGCTAAGCAGTCAAAGTGCTGGTTGGTTGGTTGGTCTCTTAAGTAGTTGAAAAGTAATTTTTTTTTAAACATCATGTTTTATATTGCCAAGACATTTGTTAAATGCATTCCATTACAGATGAAATTAGAAAAAAAGTTAAAGAAAAATATATAAATTTTGTTGTTTTGTTTTAAACCAGGAAGCAGATGTTGTTTTAATATAAAACGCGTTTATCATACAGATGGTTAAAAGGCTAGAATAGACTAAACATATGCTGAGGTTTACATTACATTCCTTCTTTTTACACGTCTTTTACTCCCTTACTTAGGTAACGGTCTATGTATGATGAACTGCCATAAAGGCAGACTGATTGACTTATGATTTTACAAAAAAAGAAGAAAACAACTTCTATTATAGTGGCAATATCTACAACACTGTAGACAGTCTAAAAAAGATAATTGACAACATTTTAGGAATTAAATCGCGACTTTGAAAACATTACAGACATTAAATATATGAAATCTAAGGTTTACATTTTTTTTAAAGAGAAGGACAGAGGCTGAAAGTAATTAAAGCTTTTAAATGACAAAAATTGTTTATCGTCAGTATAAGTTTTAAAGAATTACAAAGATCTCATATTCAAAAGGACAGAGTCCATTACAAATCTTGCAAAGCAGCTCTTACGTAACGCTTCCTGTCATTAAATTTTAAATAAAACAAACCGTGTGCGTCACACACATCACAGAGTGTGAGCTATCAAGACAATGTGCATTAAGTTGAACATCATACACGGCAGGGCGGCTTCTCTGGCTAATGTGCCTTTAATAAGTAAAACTAGATTTGACAAAAGCCATATGTTGCTTGATAATGTGGCCCGGTATGGCGCGTGCTTTACTCACATTGACCTATCAGTTAAGGAAATTTTATAAAACTCAAATCGCACCATCCCGTTGGCGTTCTAGTATATAATGTATTCAATATCTTTGGGAAACAGTGTAGTTTTTGCATTTTAATTTACTTTAATGTACATGTTCAGCAGAATTTTAAGTTTTTTTCTTAATGTGAATAAATGATTGCAAAAGACGTAAAAGAAACTACATTCACAAAAAGAAAATTATTTCATGTAATACTCATTTAATTTATAAGAGATCTTTTATACTTTTAATCAAGATTAGCAAATCATGTAATAAAAAGGAGTAGAAACTAAACTGGTAGAACTGGCCGGAATTTTAAAACATGTGCCATAGTTTTTCATAATATTCGTTTTATTTATATAAAAGAAAAAAATACGTAAAATCATGGAAATGTATTTAGCGGCTTTAAACAAATTCAACAGTAAAGGGAAATTTTAATTAAATTAAAAAAAAGCTTTAATTTACAATTTAAATTCTTTAAATGAAAACACTTTTTTAGTTTTGAAGAATGTTTTTAAAGATTAAACATATTTTTATACATTTGTACATACATATGTATGTATATACAATATACAAAATGGAAGCTATTTTTTGCTTACGTTGAAGCATAACGCTTAAACCTGTGGGACGATTACAACCAAACTAATGAAGAGGGTTGGTACTGGGATCATATAACGTACGATAAATATGGCCGAAATTGCCTCGATATTGTCTTTCAGTTTTGTATATCTTGAGAACGGTTAAACCGCTAAAGTTTCTGTTTTTAGTCTGAATGAATTCATGGGCAAAGTAAATCATCAGTCAAAAAGTGAGCGAAATTGGACAGGTGGGCGTGATTGATACCTCATTCCTTATGCAGAAAATGTAATATTTTATTTTGCCTGGCAAAGCACAGGGTCCACTAGTTATACATAAAGTCACTTAAACAATTGACCAAATCTTTGAATGTTCCTTGTTCAAATGCTTCCAATGCGGAAACTACTTACACGATCTTGCTCATGGAGCACTTGTTTTTTTTTTTCTGGCCAGCAATGGAAAATTTTATTTTTGCTACTTTTAATTATTGTTAACAAAAATTGTAATGATACAAAATTAGCATACTTTAGGGCAGTTTTATTTGTATGTATTTGCTCTTTCTATTAAAACTATAAATAATTACGCGTAGTTAAGTTCAAGGAACTAATTAACACTGTTAGCATTGGCTCAATTAGCTTGCTTTGAACTTAAAGGATCAAATTTAACTCTTTTTTAACTCTTATTCCCTCATATTTGTTTATCATTAAAAATTGTCTTGCTGGAAGAAATGGAAATTATCTTGCAATTATGTTTCACCTTTCAACTAAAAACTGGACAAAGAACTTCGTATGGTAACTGAGTAAAAGATGTTTTGGTTATAAAATTCGATTTCGTTATTCATTAAAGATGTTAAATCAAACAATTTTTCCATATCACTTTGATAGTTAGATTAATTAGTCCCAATTTCGTCGTAAATACTTTCTATCCAGCAATCTTTGGAAAAACAAAACATTGAACAATGAAAAGAGAGAGGTAGTAATTCGTTGCCTAATGTTTGTAACTTTGCAAGCGTTTTCTTTGATCGAATGGAAACTACAATAAATGAAAATCTTATGAGTTTCTCTGTCATCGAAATTCTGTCACCCCTGATATTCATGTATCATAATTTTTCGTTCTTCTTTATGAAAAATAATTTTAATGCCAAATGAAAATTTTAAATTATGTCTTTAAGAATGTAGAAGAAACTACTATTTTTCTTATAAACATATGCAAATCTGTTTAATAGTTTTAAGTTGGACACACACCGCAAACACAATCATTCATATAACTTGCTTAGGATTTTAAGATATTTTAATCGATCTTCCAACTAGAGCTCACAATGCGCTCTTGGTTAAATTTTTAATTATTGCTCAACACAATTGAGAAGATTAAATCAAAATAAGTGTTTGCAATTATGATTAGTAGAAAGCAAAGTCGTTTTTGTTTTCTCGACGCAAGCGAATGAAGGCATTTTTTCGCCATCATAAATCAGGCTCCGCTGCTAAAGCATTATAGTACTAATGCCATGACATTGCTAACCAAATGATGCGTCTGAGCGCGGTTTGTATTCGTATAAGAGCAGTAGGTGCATTCAGTAGATTGTCAATTAGACTCCATTTAATTGTAGGAGCATATGTAAACGAAACAAATTTTTACAATCGTCGTGTGTAAAGTAAGAATGTATTCGATAAAGGAGAAAGAATTTAGTATACTGACACTGCACAGTAGCGCGCTACTCTTATTAAATATTCTACAAACATGTTGCTACAACTGCGTGTTCTATGTTTTTTCTATTTCTAAATATATTTTTTTTTTGTTCTTTTGTTTTACTTAAAAAATAAAATAATTTTTTTTTAAACAAAATTAATGGACCTGCGCAATCTCTTTATTAATTTCATGTTGGTAGTGTATGGTTCGATGAATTTCTTTACATTTTAGGAGTGTTTTTGTAACTGCAATTTTCCAATGCCTACAATTTTTTTTTTAAAGTGTCACACAATATAGGATGGTCAAATTCATTATTAAAATAAAAAAGAAAAACAAAAACTCACTGGCAGCAGTCGTCGGCGGCGTCGTTTACAACTGTTATTGTAAACAATAATACTGTCAATGCTATCGTCAACGTCATATTTCTGTTTTTCTTACAGTAATATTGTATAGAATTTTTTTTTTTCTTTTTTGTATTTTCTGTCAAAGACGTTCTTGTTGTGACTTGTGTTGAAGTGTTAATACTGCTGCAATTTTAATTATTTTTATGAGCTACACAGCCTTGGGTTAATATTTAAAATGCATAAATAAATTATCTCGTATAGCTCAGACACAAAAATTTCTAAATTAAATAAATCTGAATATGTATGTGATTTGGTAATCAAAGATGTCAGGTATGAAGAAATAACTTTTCTGTATTGGCGACGAGGCCTATTACATACAAATTGATTTAATGTTTGCTGTTCACATCCAATATTAGTAAAATACTCGTATGAAACAATTTGTGCTAATTAGTTAATTAAATCTGTCTATACAAATGGATGTTTGTTTGTCAATTTGAAGTTGACACGTATGTGGGTTTTTCCATGGAAAACGTTTATAGGTTTATTAAAATAGGGCGTGATAGAGAGGGATGTAGAAAATTATTAAAAACCAAATACTTCAATAAATAATAATTCTAACTTGGAAAGGCTTTCGATGATTAAAGTTTAAAAAAAAATCATTCTATTCTTAAGAATAGAATGTTTAATACGTGCTAGACAACTATATGGAGCAGTTTAGACTATATTTGGATGCCACTAAAGATTTCGAAGGAAAAAAGAAAAAAAGAAACTGTTGCGAAAAAAATGTTCTAATAAAAGTTTTGTTGTAATTAAATTAAAATTGTCACCAAGTAAGTATTTATTTATGTCTTATCTTATTTATGTCTTATCTTATCTTATCTTAACGTTTTATGTAACCAATTACTAAAATTGTATCAAAATAAGAGGGGATGGCACAGTGTAATCGTTAGAGTGCTAGCTTACAATACTAAGCAGCGGAGGTTCCTGGGGCTAGAACCTCTGGAGAATAAGAAAAACAAAAATGTCCATCCAAAAATAAGCCGCCTCCTGACATTCCACTCTAACCGTCTTTGAGCCATCAAATGAATGATCAGGAGAAAACGTCACTTACTGGGCAAACATCAAGGACTAAAACCTATGAACAAGATTCTTATCACTTCACTAGCCAAGATCCTTATCACTTCACAACAAACAAACAAATTATTGTCAACAGATGAGGCAATTGCTTTTGATCATTATCAAGGGTGAAGGTATTAACACTGGCCTTTGAGTGATCAACTGACAGCAACCTGTCTCATATAAGGCACTTAAGGCACCAAGGCTGTGTAGCTCATAAAAATAATTAAAATTGCAGCAGTATTAACACTTCAACACAAGTCACAACAAGAACGTCTTTGACAGAAAATACAAAAAAGAAAAAAAAAAATTCTATACAATATTACTGTAAGAAAAACAGAAATATGACGTTGACTATAGCATTGACAGTATTATTGTATATTTCCAAAAATATATGGCCAAACTTATAGCCCCCTAAGTATTGATCGTATCTAAAAAAAATATATATAAACGAATGTATACACTTTATGAGGTCTAGAATGAGTGGAAATTCGTTCTAGCTGGAGTGTAATTTTTCGAATAAAATTATTTTATTTTGTATAAAAAAATAGTTAATTTTTTTACTTTTGGCCCATACGATCAATAGATAAAATTTATTTATTTATTTCCATTATAATGTCAAGGTAGCGTATAAATTAGTCGTATTTACTAAACCATTGCATTCTTGCTTATATTATAATAGTTGTTATTCTTGTTCTGTTTCGACTTGTTTTTTTTTATATCAAGTGGATGAAAGTACGGTATGGTTGACTGACTACAAACGAAATGTCTGCATAATTTGTGTAGTACTAAAACAAATACAAATGCAACAACCATAGTAAAAAACATTTAAAATAAATAAAATTGGAGAAAACAACAAATGTATAGAAAGGAAGTAAAAACAAAATAATATTCTTACACTTTAGCAACTAACTAGTCCCACTGTGTTTATTTTAAAGTTTACCAACAAAAAGCGAATTGGAAAATACAGACAAAAAACAATATTTAAAACATATGGTATTAAACCAACAATACGAGCAGCATGTAAAAAGAAATTAATTTGAATTTAAAATAAAAGGGAATAAAATATAAATAATCAACTCATATTATAAAAAATAAATGCATTGTGTGCACATACGTATGGTAAATATGTAAATATATGTATAGGGAGCGTTAAGTTCAGGGTTGGAAAATAATTTTAAAAAAATTTAAAACGCACAAAAATTTATAAGGGTATTGGTTGTCAAACATGGTGAAAATCGAAGTTTCAATTCTCATCACATGAGTCAAATGAATAAAAAATTAATTCAAAAAGAACAAGCTAACGGTGTTTTCTTTTCTACTAAAAAAATGTTGCCCTTTTAATTTTTTATCTCTCTCATCTCAAAAAATATTGACTTGAATTTTAAAATTATTCTTTATAGTATTTTTCAAAAGAAAAGATTGAAATGAAACGAAATTAAAAAAAACGTTTATAATATATTATATTATATTTATATAAAAGTATAACAAAATGTTACACTTTTTGTAGAACAGAATACGCCATAAGTAAATGTTTATAATGCCTACAAATTTAGGGAGACGCACTGAGATCGAAGATTGGGCGCAAGATGATGTAAGCGTTGCAGCCAACGGCGGCGTTAGGAGTTACTTCAGCCTACAGCACAGTCTCAGGTGAGACAATCTTCGTAATTAGCGGCGAGATACCTCTTCACTTTTTGGCAAGTGAGCGAAGGAGAGCTTGGGATGCGAAGATAGGAAACTTCAATATTAATACGGACCAACTGCGACTTCAGATACTACAACGATGGCAAGAGAGATGGAGTACATAGACAACTGAAAAATGGAGAGCGAGACTTATCCCATACTAGTGAGTTCAATTAGAAGAGCCTTTGTGGAGGTCAACTATTTTTAACCCAGTTTCTTTCTAACCATGGATATTTTAGAAAGTATCTATACCGTATGGGAAAGATTAGTGAATCGGGTTGCATTTACTGCAACGATGCTTAACACACTCTTTTCGCGTGCATCAGATGGCAAACCGAGGACTGTTGGAGAAAATTGAGCATTTCAGTTCAGAAAATATAGTAGGGAAAATGCTTAAACGTGCGGACATCTGGAATTTTGAAAAATTACGTCTAGCGCATATTACGCCGAAAGAAGAAAGATTCGATGCCCTGCAGCAAAATGAGACATAAGAGGATGAGCCAATAGCTAAATTATGGTGTTCTCCGTCATGGAAGAGTATAAGCGGTCCTTTTCAGGACAACGCTCTTGCCTAAGGTATTCTCACCAGAGGAGGAGGAGGGAATGTTTTAGTGGATTGCAATTAGTGATAAATTAGTTTTTTTTTTTTAATTTGCCAAAGACTAGCAAAGCCTTAAATTAGAGTTAAAAAACTGATTATTAGTTTTTTTTATCCAATAAGTAACATTTTAGTCACATTTTTCAGGATGAGCTGCTCATTTAAAAAAAAAAAACAAAAGGTTGTTCTTGTGTAATTAAAAAAACTTAGACAACAATATCGAAATGGTAATCAAGCAAAAACCAAAGATATAAAGCCTGAATGCACTAGACGATATGAAAAATTAGTTTTTTTCTTTTTTAATATGAATGTCAGAGTTAATAAATTTATTGCTATTTTTTGCCAAAATATTTAAAAGTGAAAATAAAAAAAAATCTAAAAAAAGTAAACATTTTAATTAAAAATAACCATGACTACCGTTTTTCTGTTAAACAGTGTAAATTGTTAATGATCATAAATTTATTGCTTCATTAAAATGTAAATTTTAATGGCTTTTTAAAATACTCCTTTAAAATTATCTGCTTTGAACTGCAAAAACATAAATGAAATACGACGAGTAAAATGTTAAAGAAACAGAAATGATTGATTCATAAGCAAATATTTATTATTCATGTCAAAGTGGACTCAAAATTACTCGTATTCTTATCAAAAATACACAATTTTTTTCCTTTTTTTTTTCTTTATATGCCTTTAAATGTCAGAAGGAGAAACAAAAACATGCCTGTAACAACGAATACAATAATTTTTAACATTTAATCGTAAATTGAATATATAAGTATGACTAAACATTTTTGTTTATTGTTTCTTTAAGTTTTTTTTTTGTGTCTTGAAATGATAAGAAAATTGGTAACAAATGATACTCGTACAACAACCATCACCCTCAACAAAATAACGCAACATTTTTACAGTGATTTACTATTTGTCATTTATAATAAAAATTAACAAAGCAGTTAAAAAACAAAAAGAAGAAAAAAAAAAATAAAAATAAAAGGGAAGAATAAACTTACTTTGTCAAGATATTTGAATATTATTTTCAAATATTTTATTTTTTTTTTGTAATATTTTTAAGGTGAGGTAACAAAATACAAGGCCTATAATAAACGTCAAAAGGCATGCATATGACGCATTTCTTTTTAAAAAACTTTCAAAGAAAAAAAAAACACATTTGTTTATGCAAAGTTTAAAGCGCAACAAAAAAAAAACCCCAACACTAAAAACTGAAAACTGTAAAAAAACGCTTTTTGTTTTCATTATTTTTTAATGTGTTCTCATATTATTTTTTTGTTTTTTTTTTTCGTTTTTGCAACTTTAGCTTGACAAAACACAACAAAAGGTTCATCAAAGTTCATTTCGTTTTAAAATGCATTTTTTCTCCCTTTATTTCCTGAGTCCCTTCCTCTTTAACATTTTTTAAGCGTAAATAATGAGCACGTGTGTTAAAACATGTGCAAGTCTTTATGTATGTAAGTAGCTTTCTGTTTATACGAGGATGGTTCAAGAATGTGTTGTTTCTTTGTATTTCTTTCTATTCACAGAAACCGTAATAAATCCTGAAAATTATTTATTGACTTGATATCTTATTGACAGATTTGAACACTTCTGTAAAGGCTTATTTCGTACTAGTGCTTGGTCTGTTTAATAACTTTGGACAAAACATATGTGCAAAAACCTTTCAGAACATTTTAGAAAGGAAATTAAAAACAAAAATAAGTAGTCTATTTTGGTTAAACGAGTGTCTAGGATAAGGGATGATTCCGAAAAACCACAGGTACATCATAATGGCATAACATTCACGGAATTTGCCCAAAGACTACATTGCTAAAAGAGCTTTTGGCTTTATAAATAGTCGAGAAATAAATCACTAGTAATAGGAAATTTCTTCAGGGAGCAAAGATTATTACATAAGTACATAGCTATATAACTGGCCATTACAATCCTCTTTCAGGGTTACGCCCTAGCTTCTCTCCGCACCTATGTTGTGCGCGTAAGTTTTTATTCATGGAAATCAGTTACCTTCAGAGCCAGAAAGCTGCTAAGAGGTAGACGGTATAAGAAATATTTTTTTTAAGACGTCAGAGCCGCTGTTTGATCTAGAAGCACTTGTCTAATAAGACATCACACTAGACAACCACTAGACTACGGCGACTCCAAAGGTAATTGCTTTGATAAAATAACAAAATTAACAACCGTATGGATACTGAGAGAGAGATCAATGCTTAGGGGAGAGTGTTTCATTTTCCTATTAAACATCTTACGAATGAAATAAGTTTTATACCCTCACCCTTTAATGATCAACAGCAATTGTCCCATCTCTGGTTGGGTGGTTGTTGATGGTGAAGTGGTGAGGATTTTAGCAGGCAGCTGTTATCTACTACTTCCCAGTAGGTGATGTTCTCCTGTAATGTAATTAATTAAAAACGTTGGTTCTAATTCTCGAAGGATACGAATTGCAGTGTGTTCTAATTTATGAGCGTCTGGTTAATAAATTTTTATGATCTTTTATTTAATATACGAGAAGTCAACCCTTAAGACTGTGATATCAAATTGTTCATTTGCAATAGCACCCCTGACTTTGACATTTTTTACTTCAAATATTTTCTTCCATAAAACTAATTCATAAAATTTTGTTTAATAAAATTAAAAAAGGAAAACAATAATTGTAAAAAACTAAAAAAAAAAATTAGAGAAAAACAAATCAAAATGATACGAGTATATCGTTGAGAGCTCGGTGATAGGAATTAGTTATATATTTTGTGATTAAAATCTATGTCAACCTGTTTCTAATTTGGTAGATGATGATTGCCCTGCTAGAGTTAACATCTACGGCTGACAACTAAAACAGACTCCGGGTAGAAACAGTAGGACTCTACTATTAGTGGTGGTGGTCTCTTGAGGATAGGTTCCATTCCATCTAATAGAATGAGTATTCAAGAGATAGGACAATTACAATTTTACTAGGCGAATGTCAGCGAAATGTAAGTCCGTAAACTTTCTGCTCAATCCTAGGGTTGACGATTGCCTAAACTGACGATTTTTATATAGGAATTCTGGGATTCTAATAACATACCATAGAAGAGGAATTGTATTTTTAGTTGTTTATTTTTCTGTTTTTTTTTTTTAATTAAATTTATATAAACACTGCAAACCTGCTTAGAGCGGAATTCGTGTCATTTCAGTATATTGAGGAAACAAAAACTTAAGTCAATTACTGTTCTAAAGCTGCGAACACATTAGGATAACATTTGACCAAAATATTTCTTTCGGCGACTACATCTTAGCAGCTTTCTGGCAAAAGCTCTGAGTTGACGTTAAATTGTAGGCCTCGGTACCTATGGATAAAATTTGACGCACATAACATGGGTACTGCGAGAAGCTAGGCCGTAACCCTGAAACATGTATGTTTAATTTAAAAATATGACAGGCTTTGAATATAAAATCTTTGATTCGCTTAATTTATTTTTTTAATTAATTAATTTGTATGAGTCTTTGGAAAAAAAAAGTTTCATTTCAAATTCGCTAATTTAAAAAACAAAAAAATAATACACTTAATTTATAAGAATTTAAGGTTTAAATTAGTTTACATGAAAAGGTCAACACAATATATTTTTTTTTTTTCATATTTCAAAAGTGCATTTAATGCACTCTGTTTAAAATATAAAATTTTGTTTTATTGATTATTTGCACCTTATACAAGTTCGTATTGTTTTACAGCTTTTGTACTATAAATGATGACTAATTGCGCACTTTTTCAGTATTTATAATGCTGAGCACAAATCGTTAGTTTACATTTAAAAAATAGGAAAGAGAAATCGTATTTGCAAATTGATAGTAAAGTTTTTGTATTCTATTAAGACAAACATTTATTCAGATTGAAAAAAATGTATGCAAATTATTTTACACTGTGTTGCAATACTCGTAAATGTGGAATGAAATTGTTTTCAAATATGGTCAGATTTATTAGAAATTATAATGAAAATAAATTTTGAATAAATTATTTCATTATTCTCTCACATAAGAATGCATGTACATACATTTATACATACGTGTAATATTAACTAGAGGAAACAAATAGTTTTTCCAAATACATCTATCCCTCGATTTGTAACATGTTCATTCAACAAATTTTTTTTTCTTCGCATAAATTGAGATATAAATACATATGTATGTACACTACAGAGTAGAGCTGCAAAACAATCGATAGTACTATCGATAGTATCGATAGATTCATTTTTGGCCGACTATCGATGGTTTCACTATCGGTAGCGATACTATCGGAAAATTTTAAATGTAAACTTTTTCAACGCAGGTTTTTTGCCGCCGGTAAATTTTTGTATGTATGTTCTAATTTGTCAATAAAAATAATATATTTGCATTTATTTAATGTAAAATAAAATAGAGTCAATATTTCAAAAAAGTGTTATCCTATTAAGCTCCTTAGGGTAATTAATTTTATTTAAACTTAGTTATTTTTATTCAGCGGCAACGTCTACCTTAATATAACGATAACGGCGAATTATTGACGGGACAAAAATAATACAAAGAAGATTTAAAGTAAAAGTTTCTGGTATTATAAATAGTATTTCTGAAAGAATAAAGAATATTTAAATAAAAAAAAGAGTTTTAAAAAATGAGGATATTCAAAAAAAGATACGTAGGACGTATTTAGATGTTTAGACTTATTTTGAAATAACCAAAGATAAAAATTGTGCTAAATGCCGTTTATGTGGCAAATATTATAAAACTAGCGGCAATACTACATATTTATTAGATCACCTAAAACGTTTGCACCCTAGTTTCAGAGAAGCGGAAAAGCCAATTACGACCATAGACCAAAAACGGTCGATAAACTCCTGTTCATTAATAATAATTATTGGGTAAACCTGGTATAACATATAAATACCTAAATTTAACGCTTCTGTATCTAATTTTATTTATGAATTGTTTTTTATAATCCCTTTTAATTAGAATTTTGGTATTTACATATGTAGAATGTATGTTTTACTTTTTAAACGTTAAAGCCTTTTACGATGACCGTTAATTTAAAAAACATTATTAATTTTTTTTTGTTTGGCAAATAATTTACGTTTTTTTTGTTATTTTGTAATAAAATTGAAATTGATGTTACAATAGTATACATATGTATGTCTTTTATTTAAATTAATACATTTATTATGAAAGACAGTTGAAAGCGAATAATAACCCATATACATACATGGTACTTGCTATATTTTAATAGAGTTTTACTTACTGGACTTTCGATACAAATTGAATTCTACTCATCCACTAGATTTTTGAAGAAACTAGTAAAAATATATCCAAAAAATCGTATTGCCATTATAATTTTCTCAGAAAAATAGAAATCCGATAGTATCGATAGTATCGATTGTTTTTTTTAAACTATCGAAACTATCGATGGGGCCGACTATCGATAGTTTTGCAGCTCTACTACAGAGTGATGTAAATAATAGAATTGGAGCTTGACGAATAAATGATTAAACAGAACTGGGGCATGACGTTTTTCTCTATACAAATTGACAGATAAAAACGCTGGAGAATGCAGTCGTGAAATAGAATCCATTTTATTTTGACAGCGATTTTTCTTATGCTCTCATTTTTAGAAACAAATTCTCTCATCAATGTTACCACACTTTTATTAAATTTCATACTTTTTGTAAACAAGCCCATATGTTTTTTAGTTTTGGTGCAAAGAACAATAAGAACAAAAAAAAGTTAAAATAACATTTGAAAGTTTAAATAAATTAATATTATTGTGATTTGTTAAATAAAATGTAATAATTGAAGAAGTGCGTAAACAAGATTAAATTATAAAATATAAATTATATTCTTTGCAAAAACTCGCTTAGAGTAATTCTTTTAATTATGGGCCTGTTTTCTCTAACAGCCGTTTTTGGTTGAAGTTGCGGTCGAATTCTATTTCATTATTTAGTTATTAAATAAAAGATCTTCTGCGAGATAGAGCTTTTGTCGCAAAAAAACTACATTAAGATTAAAATAACAGATCTTTTCTGTTCTAGTTTTTCTGGAGATTACAGTAATCATCATTATACATATATATTATTTCTAAAGCACTTTCTTTTGTCGGTTGCAAATATCTCCGATACCACCGCATCTAATTTAATGAATGATATCTCATTTTAAAGCTTATTTCTAACATTAATGACGAAAAATAATTAGAAATTGAAAAATTATAATTTTCATTGATAAAAATTATATTTTATATAGAACTGTTGTCTGTTGTCATTATGATTATATGTTTTTGTTCAAGTGTGGTAATACAGGGTCTCTTAATAGTAATGCAGTTCTACATACTATAGTATGTATATATTAAAATTCATTCTGGCAATACCGCTATAAAATGCTGTTTTGGCAATACTTTCCAGTAGTTGTACGTTTAAAGATATTTGTGTTTGTATTAAGGATTCGTACGGGCAAAAAGTTAACGATGATCATGTCATTACCTCTAACATTGTACTCAAAGAAGTATTATAAAAGCATTTAAACATATGCACGTATGTATGTATGTAAATATGTATGATATATTATGATTTCTAATATATTTATACTTTTATTAAAATGTATTAAAGTTACTAAAATTTCTATTAATTATTTTAATTTTATGTTACAAAAATGACAACTAACGGTGCGAAATATTCGCACGGGTCATCTAGTTACTTTTATAACTGCAACAGAAACGCCGATCGCATTTAAGAACTAAAGCTAGAAGTATATACTTCCCTTTCACAGCCCTTAGATCAGAGCATAATTCTAATTCTTCAACATTAATATCCTATCCTTAAATAAAATTGATAGCAGTGTTCTTCTATAAGTCATACAACCATCGAAAAATATTTCCATATTGTTTGTTTATACTGACGCTGAAACTAGACTTTCAGTGATGTCGAAAACAAGTATAGCCTGAATATCGGAATATAATTGCATTTGTCCACAAACACTAGAGTAAGAACATTGTAATATAATTAGACGAGTTACAACAAATAGGAGAAAAAAGATTTGATGATTTTTTAGATGCCGAAATTGTTCAAATTTTTGGAGATGAAGAACTAAATGTCAATGTAAAATGATATGGTAGACGAAAGTGATTAAATTCAAGAAACTAAAAGTGATTACATTCTACAATTTGTTGAATGTTTTCTGAAGCACATACATAAATATGACATGCTAGGTATAGCATATCAAGGCGCAAAATCTTTCCAAGAATAGTCACTATTTGCCAAAAATCATGTTTTGGTATACACTTTTTAGTCTTCTTTTTTATTCTTTTTGAGTAATTTATTAATTTATTACGAAAATTATTCAAAATAAGACAAATATTGTTTAAGCGATCCTGAAATTAAAACCTATACTTTAAATCAGAGTTGGGTTTATTGCATTAGATTTAATTTTCCACTAAATTTAGTGGTAGTGGAAAAAATAGTGCATTATCGCCTATAATATTTAATGGTAGTGGAAATTTAGTGCATTAAATAAAACCATTTTAGTGGTAGTGGAAATTTAATGCATTAAAAAAAACAAATTTAGTGGTAGTGGAAATTTATTGCATTAAATAAAAATAATTTAGTGGTAGTGGAAATTTATTGCATTAAATAAAAAAAATTAGTGGTAGTGGAAATTTATTGCATTAAAAAAAACAAATTTAGTGGTAGTGGAAATTTATTGCATTAAATAAAAAAAATTTAGTGGTAGTGGAAATTTAATGCATTAAAAAAAACAAATTTAGTGGTAGTGGAAATTTATTCCATTAAATAAAAAAAATTTTGTGGTAGTGGAAATTTATTGCATTAAAAAAAACAAATTTAGTGGTAGTGGAAATTTATTGCATTAAAAAAAACAAATTTAGTGGTAGTGGAAATTTATTGCATTAAATAAAAAAAATTTAGTGGTAGTGGAAATTTATTGCATTAAAAAAAACAAATTTAGTGGTAGTGGAAATTTATTGCATTAAAAAAAAACAAATTTAGTGGTAATGGAAATTTAGTGCATTAAATAAAATAAATTTAGTGGTAGTGGAAATTTAGTGCATTAAATAAAATAAATTTAGTGGTAGTGGAAATTTAGTGCATTGAATAAAACAAATTTAGTGGTAGTGCAAATTTAGTGCACTAAATGAATCGATTTTAGTGGTAATGGAAATTTAGTGCACTACTTCTGAATGATTAGCGGCTGGCAATATTAGCAGTCCGCGCCATTAAAATCTTACCTATGGTGAACTGAATAATATATTACATTTGAAAGTACTAAAATTCTTATTAAAACAATATCAACAATTATTTACTTTATACAGGCGGACTCAGTAAATTAAGAAAATAACATTCACAACAATTTATTTTGACATTGACTTAAGCTATATATGCATATAATAATATTATATCCATATATGAAGGTATATTAAAACGATAGTGGAACTGAGGTAGTGGAACTAAATTTCCATTCCACTATAGTGCCAATGGAGTTATATTCCATTACCACTAATTATTCAAAATTAGTGCACTAAATTTCCACTACCACTAAAATCGATATATTTAATGCAATAAATTTCCATTGCCACTAAAATTTTTATATTTAATGCAATAAATTTCCACTACCACTAATTTTTTTTTATTTAATGCAATAAATTTCCACTACCACTAAATTTTTTTTATTTAATGCAATAAATTTCCACTACCACTAAATTTGTTTTTTTTAATGCATTAAATTTCCACTACCACTAAATTTTTTTTATTTAATGCAATAAATTTCCACTACCACTAAATTTTTTTTATTTAATGCAATAAATTTCCACTACCACTAAATTTGTTTTTTTTAATGCATTAAATTTCCACTACCACTAAATTTTTTTTATTTAATGCAATAAATTTCCACTACCACTAAATTTGTTTTTTTTAATGCATTAAATTTCCACTACCACTAAATTTTTTTTATTTAATGCAATAAATTTCCACTACCACTAAATTTATTTTATTTAATGCACTAAATTTCCACTACCACTAAATTTGTTTTTTTTAATGCAATAAATTTCCACTACCACTAAAATGGTTTTATTTAGTGGTTAACTATTTCTATCTGCATTTAGTGGTGGCTGCAATATTGCTGCATTAATACTAAGTGGTTTAGTGGTAGTGGAAACGATAATGCATTATAAATTCAATGCAATAAACCCAACTCTGCTTTAAATGCAAAAGTTCGAATTAACACAGTCATGTAGGTATGAAAAAATTGCCATTTAATGTTTTTAATTTTATTTCTCGTATTATTTATTGGAAATCATAAATATTACGCTTTTGAAGTTTTAAATAAAAATTCAAAACCCAATAAAAAATTACTTAAAGGCGTGATTTTTAGCAAACAGAAACTAAAGCTGGAAACCCAACCCATTTTAAATAAACAAAATTTTGTTTAATTAATATTTTTTGCTAATTTTTTATTAATATTTCTGACAGAAAACACCTTTATTAACCCTTGCAGTGTTCGCATAGAAATTTTTTAAATTGTATGTATCTTCCTAATTACGAATTTTCATATTCTCTCGGAGAATATGAACAACGGAATAGAGAAAATCAAAAACTTTTCAAAGATTTTCTATGAAAGATAGAAGAAAAGTGAACAAATTCGATTAAAATATCAATTAGAAACACAGGAGACGGGAAATTGTTTTTCATTATTGGCTTGAAGATACTCGTGCAAAATACAACATACACTTCTGCGTTGGTATGGAAGAACAGCTTAAGTCTAAACATGAAATTTTGAAATGTCCCCAAATTTATTTAAATATTACTACAATTAGTTATTGTTAGACTTATGATGTAGCAAATATGCAGTATAATATTTTGCATATTATTACTACCCTGAGTTCTAGGAAGCGACTATAATATTATATTAATTTAAGCTTATGTCGACTTAAGCTTATCTTCCATATTGCCACAGATTGTATATGAATATTATACTCGCATGTAATTTTGCAATTTTATCACTAATTTAAAAAAAATGCGAATCATATGTCATGCATAGACAGAATATGAATTGTACACTTACGAATGACCTACTGACAGTCTCTGAGTGGAGTCATGCGAACACCGTCGAATTTAGTGCTCATAACCTTCTCTTGCGCATAGGCGTGCTGTTGATATAGGACATATTGCCATCTGTGACTATGGGTAATAAGGATCTGAATTATTTTATTGACGTTTGTTGGAATAGTAAATGTTTCGAGTGTCCAAAGAGGCATTTAAGAACCATGGTTATTTGAAACGATTCAAGAATTACTCCCTTTTATAGTTCATTGTCTAGAGAACGTACAATGTATTGCAAAGAAGAGTTTTTCAGTCGTACTTTTCATTTGTACAATATAAGTAATCCTAATGTAACAGGTTTTCCAAACACTTACGATATTTATAAGTTTAAAGTAAATGTTCACAATACTCTAACCCAGCATCATAAACGGCTGGCTTCATTGGATATAAATGCAGCAAAATCTATACTTGAGATATAATATATTCATCGATAAGATGACGAGAAAAGTAATAGTAAAAATGAATTGATAATTTTTTTTATTCAAAATGCATCGTCTGTGTGTTTTCCTGCATTTGCTTACAAAAATTGAAAATAATTTTCACTCCCCAAAAAAAAGAAAGAAGTATATCTCTTATAAATGACATGTTATGTATAAATTAGAATTCCTGTGTATCATACTTGGTACACCGGTCAAGAAAAGGCTTAAATTATTTAAGCAAAACTATGAGCTTAATAAAAAAGATTTTAAATAAAAATATAGAAAAAGAATTACGACCAAAATAAAATGGTTCTAAAAAATCTAATAATATAAGCCATTAAAGCTTTATGTGTAAATACAAATCAAAAAAACATACGCCTTTACAACAACCCATAAAACCCATATGAAATAGTAAACATTTATTTGAAATCCTAATAATTGCAATTTTGAAAGGCCTCATCGTTGAATTTTTTTTTTTTAATAATCATTTACAATAAAAACTATTAGAAAAAAACATAACGATTATCATCTACTTGGCTTAAGTCTTGAACTCTGTTGTTCAAGTCAATTAACACATGAATTTATTTACGAGCATTACAGTTCATCATTCAAAAAAAAGTTTTTTTTAATTAAATTTTCAAATAAAAACAAATTGTTTTTGAAAACAAAAAATGCGTACTTTAATTCACAAATCAAATTTTTAATTCTAATTAAGTAGAGAAATATTTTTTTTTATAAAAAAATAGATAAGCATGTACGTGGTAAGTGATAGTAGGGATATTCATTTGAACTGCTAATTTTTTTTTTTCAATCTTTAACTTACAAAAGAGTAAGCAAGTTTAAGAATTAAACGAATATCCCTACTATACTTCTGATACTGGTACTGTCGAATAAAACAAAAATCTGTTGCTAAAAATTTAACAAAAACATTCAAAAATTTAAACAACTTTTAAAGCTGGGTGATCGCGGATATTACATCAACGAAAATCTCCCTTGAAGCACACTTAGTGTGAATATTTTTTTTCTGTGTTTGTATGTTGTTTGTTTTAATTGTATTGTATCCTGTGGGCTGTTATGTCGGGATGGAATCCTGCCGAGATGTGCCACTGAGCTGGCTGGTGATTCCATTACGGTGCCGTTTTGAGGCACACGTTTTCAACTAAAATACACCTAGATCTTTAATTTACTTTTGCAGGGTTTGAGTCTTTTATTCCTAAATCTTTTTTTTTTTTTGGTAATCGATTGATAATGGTGTAACTTTTCACTTATTCAGGGCGGAAAGAGTTTCTTGTTATATTCAACTATACTCGACTTATCTGTTAAAATCCAACTTACCGAAAAACCAAAACTTAAATGTTTTTAAATTTTCTGACGACTCACCTAAAAAAAAGAAAAAAGAAAAGAGAACAAAAATTAAAATGTTTTAAAGGCATTATTATAAATATATAGTAATGTCACAGAACACAACTCCGATCGGAAGTTGCTTTAATTCCGAACATTTAGTTTTTTGAAAATGGCGAATTATTGGGAATGATACCACTCAAAACTTCACACCGTCATATTAATAAGAGTATCAAATATATGCATATATAAATATCAGTTTAATTAGTGAAAGGATTAGAGACTCTTGTATAGGGATAGCATGTCTTTGCTGTGTGTGTGGTCTTCTCGATATCTTGTTAGAAATTTGTTTGCCCCATACAGCAGTTAACACAACAGGCATTGGATCATAGTTTTTACAATTTGGTACGACGAGTAATTACAATTTTAAACGAGTAGCGATATTTTTCTTTCTTTTATCTATTTATATATGTATTTCTCTATTTATTTACACAGCTTCTACAGGAAATACCGAATTAAAAGTATATAACATGTATCAAGCTTGAGATAAAATATGAAAACACTGCCCAAAATATTCGATTAGTTTTTTTTTTTTTGTTTCATTTATCTTTACAAGAAAATGCTGAATTTTTATTCTGATATATATGTTTGTACATATTGTATATATAAAGACATTTGATTCTATACATTCGTACATACATAATTATGCTTTGTATGTATAATATACATACAAAACGTCCAAATTTTATTTTTATTACAAATTTAATAACAAAAAATATTTGAGGTGGCTGTCAGTTGCTGTTTTAAGTAACTCTCTTAAAACTATTAACAAAAAGAAAAAACAAAACAAGTGTTTGTCTATCTATAGACCACAAATATGCGGTATATTTTGTACAAGATAATGACATGTCGGTATTTAAGTGCTGTTTTTTATTTCTATTTATTTGTATTTTTGCGCTCGAAAAAAAAAAGAAACAACTCAACATTATTCATGTTCTTTACCGCACTTTCATAACAAATAAACAGGCGGCGTTGGAGAGTAGAAAAACGTAAAATGCCG
Source organism: Metopia argyrocephala (assembly GCA_963576795.1). NCBI lineage: Eukaryota > Metazoa > Arthropoda > Insecta > Diptera > Sarcophagidae > Metopia > Metopia argyrocephala. The sequence goes on along the minus strand of OY756211.1, from coordinate 42,339,619 downwards.
AAAAAAGTAACCACTTGATCTGAAAAAAACCCCAAAAAAGAAACATAAAAAATATTATACAACTTGTAGAACAAGTTTATTTAGATTTTTTTTCTTTATTCGGTTACTAATGAATTCATTTAAAACAACTCAGATATTTATTGCACAACCATTAGATCAGCCAGACTCATACAACGATTATACGTACCGGTAACCACCAAAGCAACAAAAATAAAAAAAAATCTTAAAAAAAATATGTTCAACCATTACTAAAGAAAAAGTAAAAAAAAAAATTTAAAACAAATCTTAATTACCTTGTTTTTTTACGACTTTACATTCTTAGACTGCTTTTAATTTTATTTTAATTTTTTGTTTTTTCTTTTTTTAATTCTTTTCTTAATTTTATATTATTTTTTTTTTTCATTTTCGTTCATTATTAATTAACATGACGCATATTGCTGGTTGGTTTGTAAAAACATTCAACACATTCAAATGAAAGCATGTCTGAAAAAGCCGATAATGGCAATAGAAAGAAACTGGCAAAAATATATTAAATTTTAAATCAACAGCAAAAAAAAAAATATATAGAAAACAATTATAAAATAAATTTTTTTTTTTTTTGTCTTGATGATAATAATTTGATATTTTTGCGATGATTTGAATTGACTAGCAGCGAAAGGGAAAATAGAGGTAACAACTTCTTCTTTTGTAAATCGCTACACAGTGCACACTGCAAATTACGGAATAAATAATTAGGCTAGGGAATAACTCTGGGTCTGTACAGTCAATTACAATCAAAAGAAAATTAAAGCATATATGTAATGTCTTCCTATTTAAATAAACTAACTTAGGTTGGCTATTACCGAACATGGTTTTTGCTCATAAACTTTATGTCATCAAACTTTAATCTTTATAATACAATTTCTCTTAAGTCTCAAAGACTCAAAGACTGCCTCTTTACCACTGCTAAATTTATTTCCTTTGAGCTTCACTTTACAATCATTCAACTTACAAATTTCTCGTAATTGTTAATAATAGAGTGAACTTGCATAATATAATGACACATGTTCTTAAAATAAACAATCCAGTTTTTACGATAAGCTATTGTTAAATTAATTTTGTTTCGTCAAAAAAGTTTTCAAAGTTAAATTCTATAAAGGATTTAAATTTTTTTGCAATGAATTTTTTTGGTAATCACAGGAGAAAATGATGTCCGTGAACGAATAGTACACAAGACAAACTGAACATGTTTTCGACTCCACGTACAGTAGTCTCATCAGAGTTCTTTGTACATATTCAAGACCAAACATCAACTACTTAACTCACACTTTTCAAAAAATCACGTACTGAAATTACTTTTTCTTTTCCGTATGAGTATGAGTTAGTCGAAGTAAAAACAAACAACAGTTTCTATCATATTCTCTTTTTCTCACCATCCTTGCAGTTTTTGTAATTGTCATCTTATTTGGATGAGACTAAATTACAACTTAATTTTGTTTTTACCCTCTTATTCAATTTTATCCACATAAGTCGACATTGACGACATGTGCGAGTGTAGCAGTGGTGGTTAGAGGGCATCACCAGGAAATGGAAGAAATCGAGAGATGTTACAAAGGCTGGTGCGATGAATAAATGATGGCGGACTATTGGTGGTTCCTCATTCGCGAAGATCCATCCGAAAAACAACGCAAAAGTTCAAGTCGCTCCTCATTTTAATTTACATTTTTTGAATTTACCCCGAATATACTGTGTTAGCAATGAAAATTAAAATATTGTCGTTCCACAAAATTCTTAATAAAAAATTTATTTTTCATCCGATTTTTTTCAAAATACGCTTAAAATATTAGTAATTAAATAAACTATTTAGTAAAAACATAAAACATTCCAGATCTTGAATTTAACGTAGGAAAAAATTTAAATGAAAATGAAAAATTTTGAAAAAAAAACATAAAAAATAGGCAAACTTTAAATTTTGAATTACCATATCTCAGCGATTTTTTATCAGATAGAATGTTCCAGCATATCGACGGAAAAGACTTTTAATTACCTTTCCATCAATATGTTACTTATCTCGATCGGACTTTTAGGTTGGACTCCACAAGGGTTTGAGTGGGGCCATACACCGAAAAACACAAAAGTACCGTTATCTAAAAAACGGTACTTAGGAAAAAATCATAACAGCGTTTTTCGTGCTCAGGAGGACCCAATTAACTTATCTAGGCATGTGGCGTTCTTGGTATTTTTCCAAATTAATAATTTGTAAACCTGTGTAATCATTCAAATAGTCTGAGGCAAGTGTTTATTTAACAGGAATTGTCCATAAATATCAAAATACATCATGTTATCATATTATAAAAAATACAGTAAAACCCCGGTTAAATTCCAAAAAAAAAACAATCTAAAGTGAAATCTAAGTGGAATAAAAAAGTTATGCATTCTTTAGTAAAAACATATTCATTCTGCCACAGTGAGGTCTAGTTCCAAGATTTTAATAGCGATTGTCTCGCATAACAAATATCAAAATAGTTAATAGATTGACAGAAGTTCCCTTATCCCATGTTCCAAAAATTTTGTAAATAGAAACACCTGACACATGTTACTATTTTTTTCGAATGCTGTCAACACCACTTAAACCACAAGTTTTTTTTTTTTTCTTTTAATAATATAATTGACTGTTAACCGACGTAGTCACCGTAGTCTTGTAGTTCGTGTGTTAGGTTCCTTGTCAAGAGCTCAGGATTCAAATCTCAGCTCTGACATTAAAACAAAAATCTGAAAAAAATTTTTTTTAGGCGACTACCTCTTAGCAATCTTCTGGCAAAAGCTATTGAGTAACTGAATGTCATGAACAAGCTTCTCTAGTCTGTCGTTCGGTGCCGATATTAAATTGTAGGTCCTGTTATTAATGAATCAAAATTGACACACATAAAATGGGTGCTGCGAGAAGCTAGGCCGTAACCCTGAAACAGTAATGTTATGGCCAATTATGTATATATGTATGTATGTCTAATGCATTAAAGCAGATGAATGACTTGTTGTCAATTATCAAGCAGTCTTTATATAATTGTGGCTTCAAGTTATAATATTTTTAAATTGTATTCCAAAATGCCTCAGACAGTTTGCGAAATTTAGCTTAGTTATTGCATTAAATATTAATTAGTGAAAATAAATTACTCAAACCGATCTTGTAGTTATTCGAAAAAAAAACATGTTTTTAACTCCAATATTTAGTTGAACTAAGCAACTTAAAATCTGTTGATATTTACCTGAGTTAATAGTACAAAAACTCGAAAAACCATATGTTTTTACTCATAACGTAAAAAATATTGGGTGCTTTGACTACTTTAGGTGAGAGGTAGTTTCAATTTTCATCGTAGACTCTGATCCTTTGGATTTCTATGGACATATAGTCTTCCTTACTCTTGTTGCCATTAATACCACCTCCCAAAAAATAGTATTATATAATAAGAACATATGCTTCTAAGGTGGCTCCACTGTATTTACAGCTGCATATCAACGCTAGTTTTTAAGTATGTAGTTGAATTGGTAATGGTTGAGCTGGTAAAAAAAATGTTGTAGGGGTTTACGTTTTTGTTGTTGTGTTTTTTATTTAAGCTTAAAGACAACTGTGAACATGTGCTGTTTGAGTAAATATTATAGAAAAAAAAACTACTTGTCAATTAAAACAAATAAGCCAAACAATTTGTTTTTTTCTATAATATTTTTGTACTATTTTCGCCCGTGATATAATTAAAATGGAATGAAATGTATTTACACTCGTAATTTCATTTTTTTCTTTTGCAAAATTACTGCTAAATATCTTATAGTTTTTTAATTCAGTTTAATTTTACTTCAGTTTTAAAAAAAGAATTTTAGATTTTATTCACTTTCTAAACAAATTCTGATGTTTAGATTTTTTAAATTTTCTTTTGCGGCTTAAAAAAATGCTTTTCCTTATCTTTAAAAATATTTTCTTAATAGAAGCTATAATAATGTTAACGTGGTTTAAACCACATGGTATATACGTACTGGCTGGCTTTATACGATACGAGTATAAGTATAACCCTGGTTTAGCAAATAGTTTGACTTTCCAAGTGAAAGATTTAAAAGCACAACTAAAAAGCAGAACTTTTTATTTCTACTCGTAAGAAACTTCTGGCTTCAGTTTCTTTAATGAAATTTATAAATTTTCTATTATTTCCTCTCCCTAAACCAATATTTACCACTTTAGAGTGTTTTACAAAAAGCAGCTGCCTTTTTTATTTATTAAAAACAAAGCTAATTTAGCAAACAATGTACTAGTGTGAATGTGCGTGTGTGTATGTGTGTGTGTGTATATGGGGAGGAAAGAATATTACCAGACAAATTAAAGTATTTGATCGTAAATAACTAAAACATTCACTCTCCTATTTAATACTGACTACAATGACTATGACTCGGTTGCCGTCTTATAATGACGATGATGAACACCACGGACGAATACAATGTCTCCTATGAGGATGTGGACTACGACAAAGACGATGATGACGACGTCTGAATGACTATCAGTAGCCATTAGCAAGTTTTGTAAAAATAATCAACAGCGACACCATAACACTACTTATTTTCTTTTATAGCTTTAAACTAAATCGAAGAAGCCGACAAATAATGCCTTCAAAGAAAACAATTTAGTGAATCCAGAGTGGTAGTAATAGATGGGGTAGGGCACATGATAATTATATACGTAGTAGCATAGTAATAAAAACCAATATTATATTTCTATTAGGATCGTAAAAATAACATAAACCGTAACTAATGTAATAATAATACCAGCACAACTGTTTTAAACAACATTTCAATACGATTTTAAGTTCGAATTCATTTAATCACTTTTTATTTTGGATTCCACAAAAACATTTTGGTACTAATTATCGTCCATTTTTATTTAAAGAACAGAATTAAGTAATAAATTTTACGCCAGAGAAAAGCAAAGAAACATTTTTTTTATTACTGCAGACTAAAAATTACCGAAATAAGAAGACAATGCAAATGGAGGCACATTAATGTCGCCAAGTTTGTAAAGCATTTGTCTACAAAATAGAGGGGAGTCTTAGCGTTACTTTTATAGAATCGCTAAACATTGATCTAATACAGATGGAGTTTGTTCAAATTTTACCTCAGTTTGCAATTGCCAATAAAATACGAAAACGGTCTAAAAACTAACCGTCCCGACGTATAGACAGAGGTAGTAGTTTCCAAAATATTACTTTGGCATCTTTTGTCAGACTGACCTTAGACATTTTGCTCAGCAACTATAAAAAAAGAGAAGATTTTAGTCGTCCATTGGGTTCTCTAGGAATAATCTGAAAATACTAGCCGACCGCCTGACCCGGCACTGCAGACTCAATGGACACTTTAATAAGATAGGAATCGCTTCGAGCGATATGTGCAGATTCTATGAAGGGGCGATCGAGTCATCAGATCAAATACTGGACAATTGTGCAACATCGATGCATAATAGAAAGAGGTACCTTGATGACTATCAGGTATCAGATAGGGAATTCTCCGGGTTGGCACCGGCCGACATTTTAAAGTTCGTCAAAGCGACGAGACCGAGGGAGATATTGTAAGAATCCCGGTCAAGTAGAGGGTTGTACAATATATCTACAGGTCGAAGTACTCGAGTACCTCAAACATGAATGAATGAGTGAAACATATTTTATTAAGTATTTTAAATGGAAATCTCAAAACTGAACGATTACAATGAATTTGTTAATTTGAAAATAACTGTAATTGAATGCCTTCATTTGAAACGTTTAAGACCTACCAGTATTAAAACTGGCTCTCGAAAAGTCTTGGCTCTCGAAAAGTCTGCTCCGTTTTTGAAATATAAGGCTGCAAAATTTAAATGAGGTCACAGTGCTGCAAGGTCAAAAAACAGTTGAAAAAATATACAATTCGGATGATCGTCGGCTGAATGTATGTGAGTCAAATAAAATGACAAGCTGTTCAAAAACTGCTATAAAGTAAAGTGCCGAAGATTGAAGCCTTCTTTGCTAGCAATAGAGTAAAAACCACATCGTGAAGATGTTTTAATTGAGTATTTGGAGATGTTCGCTACAATATGTCCACTTCTTCACATCTAAAACATAAGAAAGATGAAAGCAGAGCTCTGGAATGGAAAGAACATTACAAAAAAGGCGGAGACAATTTCGACATCATAGCGTCTAGAATAGGAGTGGCGTAATTTTTATTGATTATCTTCGGCGACTATATTTTTTCCTCTCTTAAACACGTTGCGTGGTACAAAAGAATTTAAAAAAATTAAGACGTAGAGACCGCAGATTGTATCGTGCTAAAAGAAGGTAATGTTAAGATATAATTTTGGAGCAACTTTCGTAATTACACAAAATGACAATCTCAAACTGCTTACAAACTTAATATAAAAGTAAGAATCAAGTTTTATTGCTAACTAAAAATTAAAGAGAAAGATAAACTATGGCGGCAAAAATTTAGAACTTGAACACTATTTGCCGAGTCCGTAATCTGCATGTAATCTTTATTAATAAAAAAACATTCTGCTTTCTTCTAATCTGTGTATTGAACTATAGTTTAAGAATCAGGACCCTCCTTAACGTGCCACTCCGTCCAATTTTTTTTATGCGGAAAGCTTTTAAAGAATATCAAACATTTTTATACAGTGTTTTGTTTTTTGTCTCCATTATTTACTATAAAATATCTACGTATATATAGAGTAAGAGTTAGTTGCCACAATATGTGGCATATTACAACAAAATAAAGAAATCTATAGAAAATAGAAGAAAAGTGATGTTTTGTGCACTTTTTTACTATCAATTGGTCCACCCGGCTAATGTGTGTTGTAATTGCTATCACCAGCATATATTTATTTACACTCGTATATACATAAAAACATATAAGAGATCAAATCGTTTTGTTTGTTTAATGCAAGCAAAACCAATAAAAAGAAAAGAACATTAACCATCAATAACAAAAAAACTAAAAAAAAAAAAAATTATAAAAATTTATAGAAAAAATTCCGTCAACTTTAAAACTATAAAAAAACACACTCACACACACACACATAACTTGCAACTGCAACGGGCAACAACATTTGCTTTCATTGTTCATTACAAACAGAGCGTAACCGCTGGAAAAAAACAAACGAACAAAAAATCCATTTCAAATTGCAATGCTGAAAATAGAAACTGAAATTAAAATTGTTTTTTACAAATGAACTTATATTGCCCACATAGAAAACAATAAAAACGAAAATTATAATTATTTATTAAAAAAAAAAGAAAAAAAATAGAAAAAAATAACAACAAATATAGTTGATCTGTAATAAACAACTTGAGTTCTTTATTCACTTTTTAATTTTTTATTTGTTTCTTAGTTGCACGTACATATTGTGCATATCACTTTAAAATGCAACACTTCTCGAATTTGAAAATGCAACAAACACACACACACACACATACACACTGTGTAATACACTGTAAAATAAATAACATGGCTCTACTAATTTCTTAACAGATATTATTTTACGTATAATTAGCATTAAATAGTTTTTGTTGTAATTTAAACAACAATATGATGTCTACCACCATCAACAACAGCAGCCAGTCAGTCAGTCAGTTAGTCAGTCAAAAAATTCCGACTTTATCACTAATTGTTTTCACTATCGTACTGAGTAGTTACGTTTTAAGCGTGCATGCTGGTAAAGGTGAACAAAAAACGTTTTATTGTTATTGTTTCACATAAATAATGCTCAAATTAAGAAATTTTACCAATTGAAAGTGAAATTTTTGTGGGATCTGTTAATAAGTAGGTGTTTATTAATTTTTTAAAAATTAGTTCATTATGAAAAGAAAATCAAGGTCATTTATTAATCATTTTTTTTCCTCTCTTTCTTACAGTTTGTAACGGTAGGCCTTACGTACATACGTAAAAGGTTAAAAACAACTTATTGATCTCTAAGCGAGAATTTCTTGGTTTTTTTGATTGTTAATCCGTATTTTTACGAGCGAATGTTTTTGAAGATAAACATCTGGAATTCTCTTTTTGTTATATGGTCTGGAGACCCGAGATCGAACCCCAGGAATAGTGGTCAATTTTTTAAATTAATTTTGTTTCGTTAAATTCAATTAAGAATTTAGAATTTTTTGCAATAAATTTTTTTGATAATCAAAGGAGAAATTAATGTCCGTGAAGAGATAGTACACTAACCAAACTGAACATGCTTTCGACGCCAGCTATGGTAGTCTCATCAGAGTTTTTCGTGTTCTATACTCATTCATGATCAAACATTAACTAATTAATTCACACTTTTTATAGAAATCGTATATTGAATCTAAAATTCTTTCGCGTTCTTACAGACGATCATTCCATAATTAATGCTTTTATTTAACGTTTGGCTTATGTCGAAGCGTATCGCCGAGTACCGAACACAAAAACGATTCGGTCTTCCCAACCTTACTCTTTAGCATGTTTTCTTTCCAAATGTTTCCTCGTCTAAATACTGACTTATTTTTCGAAATGGAAACCACGACCCTACGTTCGGCAAAAAATATATTTTCCAAACCTTCTTGTAAAACACTTTATATTACAGGGGTTACGGGGAAAATTTTTTCCCTTGTAAGGTGGTATGCTCTAATGCATACTCTTGGAATTATTTTTTCCAAAACAGAATTTATGGGATTATTTTTTTTAAACGAACAGTCACTGCCTCACTTCAGATCGAGAGGGATTCATCGAAATTGCGTAGAGACAGGTACACGCAATAGTCCATACTACTGCGGCTTAGTATGCGTAACTACACAGGTAATAAATAAACTACATACTCAGTTTGTTCATTTATACAAACCTCCATGTCGTATAATCAGTAAAGATTAAAGCGAAATATAAATATGGAACAGTTCAGATACAAAATTATACACGATCTGACCGACGTATATGCATTAAAGATATCAATGACATTATACAGTGAGTTAAAATTAGCTCATAATCTTCTAATAGGATCAGATCACTAGTAAAATTAGAACGAGCAAATGCAACATGCAAAAAATTTTAAAACTTGTAAACCTAGAACGGAATACAATATTGTAATTTACCAATCAAGAACTCTGATCTGACATCGCTCTCACCATTTAAAATGTTCATCAGAAACACAGCACTCAGCATAGCACATCTACTTTTCAATAATGGCTACCTAATTAAAGTCATTCTACTTGCATAAGACCGCAAATCTAAGTAAGAACTCCAACGTAAACCACAAAGACAAAATAAAAGAAATTGTTTCTACACTAACTCAATCATATTAACTATTATACTGCGAATCGAAGAATTCAGAACTATATTCCAGAATGGGTCTTGCCAATGAGCAAAATAAATGGTTATATGGAAGGGAAAATGCCCTTAACCAAGATTAAATAATAGCAGAAATTTTGTTCACCATATTCACTGTGACAATAATGTTAGAGTTAGAATTTATTTTTTTCTTCAATAGAATGCCAAAATCAATAAGTGAATCTACATATATTCAGCAAAAGTGAATCGCTTAAGACAATTTATATGTAGAATTATTCACTGTCGACTGGGAAAACTTCATAAGCTGCACTTACCAATATTGAAATCCATCTAGTTTACCTGAAATCAAAAACAAAATCGATCCGAATCCTTCTGAAGTGAAAAGTGCCCAGTCATATCACAATAAGTCATATACATATATACTAAGTAGCTTCATATCATCATCAGCCTACATTAAGATATTTAAGACATCAATACTTGAGGGAAGATTTGTCACAAATAATAACGAAAACATTGGATCAAGATGACTACCCTGAGGGACACTAGAGCTGGTACAAACTACGCTAGAGTACGATATCGTAAACGTAATGCGCTGAGTACTAAAAAATTCTGTCATCAAAACCTAATGAGGTAAACTTCAATAACAGAAGCCTTACAAAAGTCAGTATAAATTACATCAGTTGATTGACCAGTATATTTATAATAGTAGAAGAAAACCGAAACATATTTGACATAGAGAAATAGCACTTATGAAAACCCGTATACTGGAAATAACGTAATATTTATGAATATGCCAACAGTTTTCTAGAGCCTGAATAGCCCTCAATATTTGAATCTTGATTTTCCAAATTACATACATTATTGGCCATTACAACCCTGTGTAAGGGTTACGGACTAACTTCTAGCAGCACTCACGTTGTGTGTGTTAATTTGTTTTATCAATGAGTACCAGGACCTAAAGTCGACTCCGAACGACAGATTTGAGAAAATCTTTCATGGAAATCAATTACTCCCAGAGCTTTTGCTGACAAGATATAGTCGTCGAAAGAAGACTCCAGGTTATTTTTAGGGACTATTAATACTTTAAGAGGCACCTGAATATCTTCCACTTCCACTAAATTTCAAATCTAAAGATTACTCACTATCTCTAAACCGTGAACCTTCCGATGGTTTCTAGCTGGTCAGCCGAACTGTGCAACACTGGATGTATAGCACGGCGGGTATAAACAGTTTTCTGCAAATAAATATAGTGACATTTCCAGTCTATTCCACCAGAAAAACGAATGATCAGGAGTATAGCGCCAGCTTCAGGGAATATAACAGCTTGCCTACTGAAAGACACTCACCCCTCACGTTCAACATCCACCGAGATGAGGCAATTGCTGTTGATCATTCAAGGATGAAGGTAAAAATTGAAAACAACTTGTCTCATCAACAAAATCTATCTATCTATCAGATTCCAATATAATTCACTGTATGAGTAGGGGTTTCCCCCTGAGTATTGGTCTAAAAAAATGTGGGTAATGAAAAAAATTTGTCAATTTTTCTCAGTGTAAAGATTTTGTATTTCTTCCATATGATACTTTGGTCTGAAGTTTAAAGTTCTAAATTTAAAAACATGAAGAAATATTTTATTATTTTTCTATTTAAATACGGGCGTCAATGCTTTTGCTTCTCATTTTTAACTCTTTTTGTTTTTTTTCTTTCTTCTTTCTTTCCAACAATATGTCTACGCTTCTATGATTTTGTGGCAAAAATAGAATAAAAGAAAAGAAAATTTTGCATTGATTACCATATTTCAAGAAAGAACAAAAGGTCTTATCTTTAATTTGAAAAAACAAAAAAAATAAGTTTATTATAGTCGTCGTACCCATACATATATTTGCAAAGTTTAAAACGATAGAGAAGCCATTTATAAATAAATTTTAAATGTTTAAATAATAATAAAATGGAAAATTTTCCTATAATTTATGGGTATGAAAAATAAAATACAACATATGTACATACACATGTACTAACATATGTAATCGCTGTTTTGCTAAAATACTGCATAATTGGATACAAATTAGAAAATTAAAACGGAAATGATTGTTTTGAAAAATACAAAATACAAAAAAAAAAAACAAGTAATCATAGAATTCAAATAGACGATAAATAATTTAAACAAAGAAACAATTGAAATTCTTTACAATTGTTTACTTTAATTTATTTACAGCATGTAAACGAATGCTATTTAAGATATTCCATTTACATGACACAATTTATGTTTTACGATATCTGATCATAAGTTTTTATATATTTTTTTTTATTTATTTTATGGGAAAGAAGAAAAAATATATATTCTTTACACGTAATAAATGAATCTGATTTATATCTTTATTACCACATCTTAATAAGAAAAATTTATTAGAAGAGCAAAAACTATTTCATCACAAAAGCTAAGTACAACAGAGAAAGGGGACGGAAAAAGAAAAGGAATTCAAGTCATTAAATGTAGTGGTTGTTGTGAGACACGAAATCAGTTCAGTTTCAAATATGTATCTCTTCTATAGTTTCAAAGATTTTTCTTATTCTGTTATAAAATAATCAAAGTGATTAAAATTTTTTTTTTTTTTTTTTCTGATTTAAATTAATACATATTTTCGGTTACATGCGATCATTTATTTTTTTCTTTTTGATAACAAATCTGGTTTTTTTGGAAGTTGTTTACAGTAATGATTTTCTGGTTATTTGTTTTTATTTTTTTAGTGGTGACCTTTTTCGTACTCCAAACACCAATTCTTATAAAAAATGTTCAAATAAACGCTATAAATACAAGCAATTCGACTGCCGGAATATAGAAATTCCTTTCAAACATGACTTAATTAGCATGGCCGTTAAAAGACCAGATCAGGCCAGTCTGTATAAAATAATAATTTTTTTCTTTTTCTATTTTTTTTTTATCAAATCAAATCAAATGTTAAACTGTAGGCGAACTTGTTGATACAAATAAAACTTAATAATTATATTTAAATAAATAAAAAAACTACACCATACACAAACTTCAACTTGTAGTTTTTGTATAAAAAATATATTTACTATATATGTATGTATTTCTTTTAATATTAATTTTTTTTTTTTTTTTTTGATTTTATAAAAAAAATAAAAATTATTGTTCATTTCTCAAAAACACACGTTATTTTACAAAATAAATATAAATAAAAAACTTATTTAATTAATAGTATTGTTTACTAATAATTAATAGAATTTTAAATGTATTTATTAATAAACATAGAAACTATACAGGAATTAAATACACTTAATCCCGTTTTTTACACACTAAATAAGTTCTAGGCATTAATGTGTTCAAATTGCAAAATACATACAACCTCTAATAGATTATTAATTAATATTAATATTAATTCAGTTAAAGCCTTACAAAGCCTAGAATATGTATGATTTCTGTGGTAAACATTTAATTTTTATCCCACACAAATGCAGGTATTCTAAAATTTAAAGTACAACTTAAGTTCAGTGTAAATACAGAACAAACTTATTTTTTTTTCTCAATCTTGTTATTATAAAAATGTGGTAAAAATCACGGGTAAAAATAGGATTAGGTGTATAAGATATGTTATTTGTCTGCTAACAATAAAATTCTTTCTAGTCTTTTCATTACATTAGAACTAATAATACTAACGTACACAAAAATAAGTTTTAAAAACTCGGTTTCTTTGTCTCTCGAGAATGGTGGATTGGCATCACATAAAAAATATCAAAAATGCTCAGGCTTTCAATGTATATGGAGACTAACTAAATAGATAGGATTTCTTCTGGGTAAAAGTATGTACTTGGCATAGTATGATTGCTGACACGATAAAGAATATAGACTAATCTAACCATAGCTATATCAGAATCTTTCAAGACTGATTATACCGCTTTATAGAAGCTGATGTTTAGGAAATTTAATTCACGTCTCTTCCGTAGTCTGGATATTTTTAGTGATGCATGAGTTTTGAAATATGTTGAATTCACAGGGATACCGGTTGATTTAAGAGAAGACACCACAGGTTATACATTCCAGTTTTGGGAAAAACTTTCGTGAAGCTCTCTATTGACTGCCCTTTAATTTGAACTATTTCTCTTGCGGAAAAAGGAACTGAGTCTGAACTCGCGACAGCCTATTACTAATCAATTTTTTTTAATGATCTGAAAATCATTTTTCGACTCATATATATGCATTGCTTATAGCTTTTTTTATACTAAATTTGTTGCGTAATAAAACTCAATTAGATCACATCTAAATTCTATTCAATAGATTTAGATTTTTTATCTAAAGATTAAAAAAAAAAGTTCTAAGACGCGAGTTCCGGTTTCAATCTCTAGATCTCACTTATTGAAAGAAATACATACATAAATACATAATTGGCCATTACAACCCTGTGTCAGGCCTAGACAGAAATAAAAAAAATATTTCTTGCGGCATCCATCCTTCTGGGAAAAGCTCTGACAGTAGCTGATTGCCATTAACAGGGGGGTTACTTTGTATTTCGATTCGAATCGAAAATCTTACGAACTCGAAAAAATTTCCGAATTTTTTCGAAAAAATTTTATATTCAATTACTATCGATTTATCGAATAGGAAATTTCTTTCGAAAGCATTATCGATTCGAATCAAAATTCAAAACCCCCAGGTTTGTCTTTCGGATTCGTCGTTAAACTGTGTCATGGATGAAAAGTGACGCATACAATAGGGGTGCTTTCAGAAGATAGGCATTAAATCTGAAAAATGGTTGCAATGTCCAACAATGTATTTGCCTTCACTAATAGGTGGAACAAATCTTCAAATCACTGTCTTGGATCAATGATCTTTAACATTTATGAAAGAAATTCACAGTCCATTTTCATAAAATTCCGTATATTTTATGCTTCTGATGATCCGAAGACCACAAACTAACCGTTTTTGTTAATTCGTGTCATATTATTGCAATTAACTGAATCCCAACATATGCATTTTTCATTTTAAGTAAACAAACCATTCTTGTCTATTACAAATAGTTTACAATTTTTTCTGTGAGCATGTATTGAAGTAGAGGAATTTACATTTACTGTTGACATTAATATAGTGACTAGTTAGGCTTGATTTATTTTAAATTTTTTTAAAGAGTGAACGCTTTATGGCTTTTAAATTTTATTTCAACGGTTTCAATTATTTCATTTTCATATCGAGAAAAGACAAAATAAATAGCGAAATGTTTACAGAGTTTAGGGTGAACATAAAACTAAGCAAAAAGTTCAAATAAAAATTCTACAATTGCAAACTTTTTATTCGCCGTCTCTATGAAAATACTTTTGAGATCATTATGAGGATTTTTTTTTTGTTGTTGTTGTGGGTCTAGACGAGAGAGCGTATTTTATTTATACTGCATAGAAATCTATTAATAAAAAGTGAACAAAATATTGTGCACGTGACCAGTGCTTAACAAAACAGACTTCCTTCCCTTTTTGTCTTACAATTTTGAAATAAATATTGCCAATAAGCATTTGATATTTTCAAAAATTTGAAAAGTGTCAGTTATACGAGTACATACATATGTTTTTCAAACACAAAATTTAGAAGAAAAAGTGTCAAAAAATTTGAAAAGCAAGCAAACAAAACTATCTGAGATGATGAATGGTCAGGTAGCAGAATATTTTCAAAATATACAAAACCATAAATTAAACATACATGTGTATGTACAGATAGATGACTGTATGTATATAATATGATTATTTGAAATAAATTATAGATTATAGTTAAATGGTTTTTATTTCGAAATAAAAAAAAAATCACGAAAAATTATAAATAAATTTATTTGTGACTTATTCAAATTCAAGGTCAGACAGAGTATTTAAAAACATTTATTTCTACGTATTTTGTTTTCAAATTAATAAATTAGCAATGGCGTATTAAAAAAACATTTTAGATTTTTTTTCATGAAATTTAGAAAAATTATTAATTATTAAATTTTTTTCTTTTTTTTTTTGTCATCTAATAAAGATTAATTAAATTAAAATTGATTTAATGATAAAAATTATTTATAAATATATGCAATACTTTTGCCATTTAACTTTAAATATTTCGTTTTTATTATTATTATTATTATTTTAACAACTAACTTGTACGAGTAGATTTAATGTGTAAAAAAAATAAATAAATAAATAAAAATAAACAAAATTCAATACGAGTAGGAAAAGAAATGGGTACAAATTGAAACATTATTTGAAAATCAATATAAAAAAATCAAGACAAAAAACTTTTAAAACCAAACCTAAACCACAGAAGTGCATTAAACTCATTTCACCTTTTTCTTAATATTTCTTTTTTTATTATTTTCTTTTTGCTTTCCTCAACGTCTTTCTGCGATATACTCGTACGCCGTTGAAATTAAACAAATCAATGAAGAAATAATATTATTGTAAATATATATTTATTGAATACAGCAGTGTGCATAAGTAGCAAATATGTATGTTTGTACGAGTATGTAAACAATGTAAATATTTAGTAACCTGTACAGAGATGCAGAAATAGGGGCCTATGTAAAAATGGGGCCTTAACTAATGTGCAGTGATCTTTATTTAATCTACTCACTAAGAAAAACTTAAGGTATGGCGAAAAATACCCGGAAAATTATATTTTTTTGTGGTAAATATTATCGAGTATAATAATTAATAATCAGTATTAAAGATTTACAAGAAATTTTTAAATGAAATTACCCATACGCGTTACAATTCCAACTCAAAACTGACCCAATCATACATACATACATAATTGGCCATTACAACCCTGTGCCAGGGTTACGGCCTAGCTTCACGCAGCACTCATGTTGTGTGTGTTAATTTATATCTATGAGTACCGGGACCTACAGTTTAAAGTCGACTACGAACGACAGATTTGAGAAGCTTTTTCATGGCAATTAATTACTCCCAGAGATTTTGCCAGAAGACTGCTGAGAGGTAGTCGCTAAAAGAAATAATTTTTTCATATTTTTTTTTTTTCAAGATGTCAGAGCTGAGATTTGAAGCCAGCGCTATTGTCGTAGTAAGCCAACACACTAACCACGGCGACTACTACTGACCCTATCACAATGCGTTTTTAAACATTGGATAAAAGCTATACGACTGTTAGTAACGGATATGTACAAGTATGCACAGTTATTTATTAATTCTTTCTATTTTTAAATAAATACACTAAAAATTTTCACCTGATATTACTTTATTGTCATGACACGTAAAAAAGCAAAATGATGACACATAAGAACGGCCAAATGACACAAAGAAATCCAAAATATTATTCTTTCGTCTGCCTTTCTTTCACCTAGCGACTCTTTCTTGCGACATTGTGTAATGCATACATGCATAACTGGCCATTACCACCCTGTTTCACAGCTACGGCCTAGCTTCTCGCAGCTTTTAATTTTTAATTTTAATTTTTATCCAAGAGTACCGGGACCTATAGTTTAAAGACGACTCCAAGCGACAGACTTAAGAAGCTTGTTTATGGCAATCAATTACTCCCAGAGCTTTTGCCAGAAGACTGCTGAGAGGTAACTTGTATAAGTCGTGTTTTTTCATAAGCAGTATCGTTTTTTTATTTTTTTTTTTTTTATTTTTACAATAAATGGAGTGAATTTTAAAAATGGAACTCTACTGCATGGATTATCTTTTTAAAAGGCCTTTAATTAAAGTAAATCAATTCCTTAGTATGCCTTTCATTTGACTGTACATATGTAGGTATATACATACGTGCATACATATATGCATATAAATATTTAGGGCCTGGCCTAGCTGTTGTCAGACGTGCATACAAATGTACTTTTGCTGTTTTGTTATTGTTGCTATTATTATGTTGTTGTACTCGATTTATTCATGCACATATTGCCATGGTCTAAGATTATGGCTATTAAAATATATATAATAACGTTGTTGTTGTTGTTTCTTTTTTTTCAGATTTTTTTCTATTTAATAGTGTCTATTTTAAAGAAAAAAATTAAAGAAAAAACCAAAAAAAAAAACAAATGAAACAAAAATACCATATTTGAAGACCTTGTACGTGAGCTGCCTACACATATGGTAATATTTTTTAATATAAAATTTTATGTTACGAGTATATTGTTTTGTTTCTTACTGGTTTCTAAAACACAATTTGAATTTTAAAATAAAATTATTAACCCAAAGCATTAAAATATAAAATAAAAAATAAATAAAAAGAAAGAAATAAATAATTATTCACTTTTTAACAAATTGTTAGAAAAAGACCAAAAACTTGTAATTTTTACGCCGCCAAAAGTTGTTATAAAAACAAAAGAAATAAAATAAAAATAAAAAAAAAAACAATTAGTAAACGGAAGTGGTAGAGCAACAAAAATGGTATTTAATTTGTTAATAACACATATTACAAGAAACATACCTACATACTCGTATATACTTAAAACATATAACGGAAAACAGTGTCAACCGATTAAATGAATCAAAAACAGACGGTTTTTGTTGAAATAGGTCAATAAAATATACTTCCAGAAGTTTTAAATTACCGATAGAGAGAAATTTTATGGTCGCAAAAAGAAAAAAGGAATCAATTATAGAGATCTCATTGTAATAACCAACATAACGTAGCAATTGATGAGCCACTAAATGTCCCGAATACTGGTATAGCGGAGAGAAAAAACTGCTACTGTATTTCAGCTATAACTTATCACCTTTATTAGTACCATTTTCTGATTATTTACTTATTGAGAAACTCGCTCTGATAGAGCTGGCAAACTATCGATAGTCGCGCCATTCGATGTTTCGATTCAAAAACTATCGATATTATCGATAGTATCGAATTATTTTAGAAATGTTAATACGAAGAACAAAGTTGTTTCATATAAAGTGACACGCTACGGTAAGATAGCCATCCTTTTCACTTGAAGTCGATAAGTCTGTTGTAATAGCTCAGATTTGCACTTCATTAAGCATAGTTTGCAATTTACTCTTGGTTGTACTGAAAAAATTTACCATCATCACATTTTTCAGAGTGTTTCTTGAACGAAACATGTAGCGGGGATTTAAGCATTTAATAAAATATCGGAAACATGTATCCTGTAATCATTGTATGTAAATCATTGGCGACCAAAGTATGTACTTAGTAGTTTTTTCTATTCGGAATCCCTTTTATAGGTTTTAGACACTTTGACAAAATATTGAAATGTGTTTGATTGTTTCGGTAGTTGGTTATGAGATGGATGGGAACGTTTTAGGTTGTCAAATAAGTTTGATGTGTGGCCTCTAGTATTGTAAATTTTCGAACACAGCCGACGTTGTGCATTTTCCTTATCTTTTGCTTTTATACAAAATCTCCAAACTTCCGATTATTTTTGCTTATTTCTATAAGAAAATGCAATTAAAAATATGTACAATGTGAGTTAAGTTATTGCAACTTAAAGAAATCTGGCCTGTTGGAATTATTGAAGCGATGATGGTTTTATGCTAGAGAAATCTGCATAAGGCAAATAAATGCAACATTTAACGATAGTATCGCTATCGAAAAAATAACATCGATATTCTAATAAAAATAGAACTATCGATACTATCGATAGTACTATCGATTGTTTGCCAGCTCTACGCTCTGAGAACACAAATTTTTTTTTGAGAAAAAATACCCAATAAGCGGCTTAATGGATGTTTTCATATTTAAGTAGTTGACAAGATTTTATGACTGAATAGACTTAACCTACATTATGATCTTATTGTCAAATATATATAAAATATGTATCTGTAAAATCCTGAAGATATTAATCATAGTTCTTATTTAGATGAGGAAACATTTTGAAGGTAAACTTCTGAATTCTCTTTTGTTATATCTTTAGCATACACATAGACGAATATTTAGTCTTCAACTTTCCATTATTTATGTTGTTAAATAACTTTTGCCTTATGTATACGTTGTGTTAAAACATAGAGAAGAATGTGAGCTAAGCATATTGCCGAGTACAGAACACAAAAACCGTTCTCTCCTCCCCACGGTAGCCTTTGCTTTAAAATTAAAAGTTTTCCTTCCAAATGTTTCTTCATCATAATGCTGACATACTCGTATTTAATTACAAAATTAATTAATTATAATTCTACTTGAGTTTTAATTCTTGCAATTTTTTTCATTTTCTGTTCGATTATAATATCTCTTTGGTGGAATATTTGTTTTATAGAGCAAGAGAGCTAGAAAGGAAGTATTTGAAATTGAATTTGATTTCTTGTAAGCTATTCAAGATACTGTTTTGCAGCTCTTTAGTTTAAATTTTACCCTCAATTTGCATTAGTAGTTTAAGGTCAACTGCTCACACATTTATTTTGTACAGATTACATGCACGTGGTTTACTGTTATAACGCAGAGTAGTGTATATGTAAGTATGCATACTTTATTCATTATTAATGTTTTCAATATAAAATTAAATAAACTCTTTTATTTATTAGTTTGACATTTCCAGTCAATTCCACCAAAATATAAAAATAATTATCAGGAATGCAGCGCCATCTTCTCGGAAGATAACAGCTGATTTACTGAAGACGCATGGCATTCACATTCAACATCCACCGGTAGATGGGGAAATTGCAATTGCAGAAAAAAATAAATAAAATAAATCTATCTATGTATCTTCAAATTCCAATACAATGCACTGCATGAGTTGGGGTTTACCCCTAAGTATTGGTCCTAAAAAAAAATTTTAGTCTACAGTATTGTAATACTGTAAACTCTGCATTTTCTGTGAAAACAGAAGAAAACAACGCGAATAGAAATTTATATTCGACCACTAAAGTTAAATAAAATAGTATAAGAATTATTTCTGCCATTCACACTGATATAACGATACCACCGATACACATATTTTTGTGCCTTTTAATGCTTTTAACATAAAAATATTTACCAACTCTGAAAAATATAATTTTCTGTTTTTGGTTTTTTGTTTGTTTATAATTAGGAGCTGTTTTTCTTTTTGCCGCCATATTATGATACCCATGGTATAATCATCATAAGGTAGTCCCGCTTTACCAAAACAGTCACAGCTGCTTACTTGGGATTGTCAAAATCTTATTCTTCTTCTTTCTTGTTTATTTTGACGTTAAGCAAATTTGAAATTAAAATTTTTTCTTTGACAACAATATAAATTATTTTTTTTTAATACAAGTTTCATATTTAATAAAATATAAATTTTTACAATAAAACTTATCCTTTCATTTAGATCTTCTGTTGATGCAAAAATCCAATGAGCCATGAGGTAGACTCTGGATAATTATATTTTACAACGGGCGAATGTATTATATTGTTTATAAACTAATTTTTTACAGAACAAAAGTAAAATTTTCAACTTTTAAAAAATACATACTCGTAGTAACGAATAAAGTATTCACTTTATAAAGCTTTCAAATTTTGTTCACGTTTTTAAGTGGTTCACCCTTTAGCGTGTTCATGTTTACGCGCGTTGACTGTATACTTATATATTGTTTTCATCTAATGCAGTAGTAGAGTACATAAGTACTTAAAGCTTCAATAATACTTTTCTTGCTTAAATTATATTAATAATGACTGTTTTTCATTGCAGTAATTTGTCAGTATTTGATAGACAAGCTGGCAACTAAAAATACCACAAAATTGTGCAACAAAGTTGTTTTGTAGTTTCAAAAATATAATTATTTCTTTACCCAGTTTAAGTTTCATTAATTAACGTTCTATTAATAGTTTAAATAATAAAAATAATTATTAAAAAATTTTTAATTGCTTTTAAGTTTTAATGACTTATTTTTCAGCTGTCATTTAGTCTGTGGTAAAATACGATTCAGTTGTAGCAGATGTTTTTTTAGTTATTCAGTTATTACTCAAATATGTAGGTATTTATTTTAATATATATTTTGGAATATAATACAATTTTGCTGGCATATACCAGTACAAACTAACCTCCATATGTACAAATGTATAATTGTTTGTATATTTTTTTTATTGAATATGTAATCAAATACAATAAATGAAAAAATTGAAAACAAAAAGCAACACTGAGTGTAACCACAATAATTTTTCATTTCCTGTAACTCATTTAATTGCATTTAATTATATGGTGGAAAAAAAATGTTTGTGTGAAAATAAAAATAATAAATATTTAAAAAAGAAATATTTTTTAAACTAAGTATTTTGCAATATCTAAACGCACAAAACAATATATATATGTATATGGAATGAAAAGTAATACATAGTTTTGGATTTTTAAGACAACTGTCTCTTAATTGTTTTCGCTACGAGGGCAGTTGAATAAAATTGTATATTTTTTCACAAATTTCTTTAAATAAGATTTTTAAACGATATCGAACCACACATCTATTTTTCTTTCCTTTGCAACTACACATCCCTGAACCATTTTGAGAAAATATCATTAGTTTTGAGCTCGCTTTAGATTAAAATTTAATGAATCTTCCAAGATATAAGAACTGAAGGCGGCCATTTTTATATACCTCTGCTGAACATGTTGTTTCATAACATGTCCAAATTATATAAAAACTTAATCTAGTTTTCTTAAAGAAATTATTTTCAACACTGAATTCCATTTCTGTTGTTTCTGGATAGAAACATGTGACAATAAACAAAATTGGGAAATTTTAAATGATGTCAATCAACATTCACATGTCATCCATCCATGGTTTTAGGTGTTTTAGAAAGAGAGGCATAGAATAAAATTAAGCCTTCACTTAGAGACTAATTGGTCTATTGGTATATCTTCACATGAGATAAATGACAAGGATTTCTAAGTAGTAGAATGAACAAGGATTAAAGGGGAAGCATCACATTCAACTGCGCTTAAGCCTTGAACTATAACAGTGTAATTTATTCACATTTTTGTAAAAATGCAGTTGGCCATATCTTAGCAACTTATTTTGCCTTAAATTAGATGATATTGATACGAATGTTATGTACTCGTAGGATCAGCAACAAGACATTATGTGCAACATAGCTCATGTCTCTTTGGCGTGCATAATTTAACCCTGCATTACTAACCTTAAATCATCTCGCATGGTTACTAACCATGGGTCTTATCGAACCTCAATTGTATTATCCATTGAAATCGTCTCAACTTATAAATTGATAAAACGTGTACTTCTTTTGGTAGATTTTAGTCTTTTATTGTTTAATTTTAGTATACAATGGTGTAAATTAAAAAAAATATTTAAATTCAAATTAAGTATGAATTCATTACAGCATAGCTAAAAAAAAAGTGAAAAAAAAAGTTATGCAGCCGAATTGCGCATAAAATTATGAGTTTTTAAGATATTGACGTCAAATAAAGTGCATTTGAAACCTGAAATATAATAGTAAAACGTTAGAAAGAAAAATTGGTATGGCTAAAGCAAACATTTTTTAGTTATGTACTGTAAATGTTACCTTTTATTCGGAATTTTCATCATCGAACATATCGTCATAAATGGATTTCTTTTGTGCAGAAGCAGTGCAGTTTGAGCACAATACACAACAGTGCTTCTGGCAAATATATTTTCCACATTTAGAGCACGTGGTTTTGGTTTTGTGTTTTAATTTATTACAATACGAATAAATGAACATATATTTTTTGTATAACGGTATAACTAACCTGGGTCTAATCACCCATAATCTTTGTTACATTATTGCTAACTATGGGTCTAGTCGACCAAGGCTGTTTTTTTAAATAATTTTATATGCATAATATCATAAATTTTCCTTAAGTTTATTGTTTACAAACGTTTAAATATAAACGAATTTAGATTACACATATACCTTGAGTTAAAATATCGTCAGGTTTTTTGTTTTTTTTTTAATTTAAAAAGTTTGCGTGTCTGGGTCGATTCGACCCAGAGGTTAGTAAGAAAATTACCATATTATATGAAGGTGAAGTGTAATGGCTACTAAAATTGAGTAATTTGAAACCGTTCCACATATTCGCATGCTGTATTTCTAAATTACACGTCTAGTAGAATAAGTTTCACATCTCAGAGGCTTGATTTTTGTGTTGCAGTTAAAAAAAAATCATTTTTAAAGTGCATCAGCTAGCAAATTGCATAAAATATTCAACTAATTCTCAATCAGACACACCCACTCTTTATTTTTCTCAAATTTAGAAATAAAAAGCATTTATTTATTATATATATTATTTATCTATTTTTTATCTCTTATATATGTATGTATGTATATACCGAGATAGAACAATTATTATCTGCATTCAGAATCATCAGACCCTATTTGAAAGATCAAAGAAGCCAGATTTGATTGAGTCTATGTTGTTACTAAAAACAAATGCAGAGTAATTTCATACTTTCGATTTACCATTTAAAGTCTTACTGTTCTAAATATCCGGTATTATAGTATTTCGAAAATATATAATAAATATATAACGAAGAGATCCTGACTAGGTTCAATTACTCCACATACTCGACATAATAACATAATATTAGTTAGTGATTGATTAGGAATATGCCGCTACAAAAGACTTGTTTTAATACTTCATCTACCATTTATTGATAGCCGACATTACGCTGTAGATCTCTTTCAATGAGTCCAAAAATACAATCGAATTTATGTAATTGAGTGATAAAAATCCATCTTGTTTCTCTTAGGATGTTTCGGAGATTAAGTAAGTGCCTGTTTGTATAACTTCAATTGTAAAAATTACCTGTTTTTGCTGATTTTGCTTCCTATAATTTAGAAATATAATTGTTGTATTTCTCTTGGTTTTACTTTGATGGCAATTCTTAACTGTACACATAGTGGTGCTGATACAAATATACATACAGACTTACATACATACATACAATATTGGCCATTACAACCCTGTTTCAGGAATACTGCCTAGCTTCTCTCAATTCATATCCATGAGCAAGGGCAACTCCGAACGACAGTCTTGAAAAGCTTGATCATCATCTCAGAGCTTTTGCCCAAAGACCATATAACGGAACATAAACAATCACCAAAACCTTTTTGTGTAAAAAAGTTTGATTATATTTAATAATAATTGCATTTTTGTCAATTTTTTTAATATTAGCGGATTGTATGTTTTCTAAAATAATTCAAATAACAAAAAACTAATAGAAACAGTTTATTCAAAACCGGTAGTGGTTTACATTCACCTTTCGCAGTGTTGCATTAAATGTTGTTTGTGCAGACAAAACAACATGCCACAGAATTATTAAACTGACCTCGTAATTTTATACTTTTAAATATTTTTGGCATATACATACTAGATATTTTTAATTTTTTTCTAAAGAAACAAATAAATAACCGTCGATTACTATTAGCTCAGCTTAGCTTTGCATTTAGTTGTTCAATAATATTTCAACAAATGTAATGGCGGTTACAATTACTTTCGAAACGTTTCAATTTTCACACTGCCATAGATGATTACATGAAATCATACGTTATTGTCAAAAATCATAGACTTTATAGTGGAATGACATAATTTGAGGCAACTGCTGTAATGATAGCAATTATTTATAGTGAATCGAAGTAAACGAAAATTCATATAATTGAAGAAAAAAAAAGTTGTAATAATAAAAAAAAACAGAAAAAAACTTGTTTATAACCAACTAAAAAGTAAACAAATTTGAATAAAAATAAATTTTTAAAATTACCTCAATAATGGCCGGGTATTATTAAAAATCTTTCACTTTTTATTGAAATTTTATTCACATAATCAAGTCATAATGGTTTTTAATTTTTTTGTTTTTTTATTAACAAAAATTCATTAAAAGTCTTAATAAACACCTCATTTTAATTTAAAAAAAAAAAAACAGACAAACAAAATTACTATTTAGAAATAAAATTTTACGCAGGCCAGTGGGGTATTCAGATTTTAATTACACAATATTTTTATTAATGAATTTATGTTTAAAGAGAATAAAAAGCATTTAAAAATATATATTATTTTTTATACATTTAATGCGTTAAATTTATGCCCATCATGCTGGTATGGTACTGTAAAGGTCTTGGTTTGGTTAACACGAATTTGATAACGTTTTCTGTTTACGAGTTCTTAATTAATTCCTTAGTTTCATCATCATATTTCAATTCCGCAATAGAACATTTAATCGTAATAGTCGTTTATAAATAAATGGTATAATATTCTCATTACTGTTGAAAATAAAATAAATTTCTTTGGTAATAGCAACGTAATCGCCGTGGTCTAGTGGTTATTGTTTTGGCTTACTAAGACATGAGTCCAGGGTTCAACCCCCACCTCTGATATCATGAAAAAAAGAAATATTAATAAAATATTTTGGTAAAAGCTCTCAGAATAACTGGTTGCTATGAATAAGTTTCTCAAATTTGTGGCTCGGAGTCAACTTTAAACTGTAGATCCCGGTACTTATGGCTAAGAATTAACACACATAACATGGGTGGTGCGAGAAGCTAGGCTGTAACCCTGAAACAGGTTTTAAAGCTAATTATGTATGTATGTGGGATGGATGGGATACTTCGGACAAGGCAAAGTCTCTGATTGGGGTCAACCTGGCGGCCTCCAGAACGATCCTTGTTCCCGTTGTATTCAAGTCGACATACAGCCTCCACGTGGCCCTCCTGGATAACATTCTAGCACCCGCTAGCTTGTGAACTAATGTATGCGGCGACTGTCCAATCCCCTGGACTTTAAATTTGGGTTGTGCGTAGGGCTTGAAACCCACCACGTAAAAATGTTATTCAATGAAAACCAGTACAATAGCCTCTAAACGGACCCCCTTTTATGTTGACGAACTTGGCAAACGTTTTAAGGACTATGATTTAAGGATATGCACCTGGAACGTGAGAACCCTTTATAGGGAAGGTGCCTCTATCCAGTTGGCGGATGCTCTCACGAAATGTAGGGCTGACATCACCGCCATCCAGGAAATGCGATGGATAGGGCAAGGTTGTACAAGGTAAGCAACATGTGACATCTACTACAGCTGCCATGAGAAGAAACACGAATTTGGTTGCGGATTCGTAGTTAGCAAGAGACTTCGCCGTCACGTTTCGGGGTTCACCCCTGTGAACGAAAGAATTGCTACGATCCGCATACAGGCGAAATTTTATGACATCAGCCTTATTTGTGTTCACGCCCCGACGGAAGAGAAGGATGATGTGGCCAAAGATGCTTTCTACGCAAAGCTCGAGGAAGTGTACGATGGGTGTCCGGCACATGACGCCAAAATTGTCCTCGGCGATTTCAATGCGAAAGTCGGACGTGAGGATATCTTTGGCCCCACTGTCGGACAGTTCAGTCTCCATAATTCCACCTCGCCGAACGGATTGAGACTGATCGATTTCGCCGCGGCGCGAAACATGGTAGTTTGTAGCACCAGGTTCCAGCATCTCGATGTCCATAAGGCCACCTGGCTCTCTCCTGATCGATCTACCAACAACCAGATCGATCACATTGTGATTGATGGAAGGCATGTATCCAGCATACTAGACGTGCGCACATTTAGAGGTCCAAATGTCGACTCGGACCATTATCTTGTCGCAGCCAAGATGCGACTGCGCATATGCGCAGTGAATATGGCACGTTCTAGTGTTCGGGGGAAGCTGAACATCAAAAAGCTGCGATCACAAGAGACAGCCAGGTCATTTTCCGATCGTCTTTCTAATGAGCTCCATTGCACCCGATCCTCTCTCGAAAGTATTGGTGGACAGTGGTCTCACATTGCTCACTCTCTGCGCAACGCTGCCGGAACAGTCCTTGGTTTTGGGCGTCCTCCCCGCAGAAACCAATGGTACGATGAGGAGTGTCGTGAGGCCACTGCGGCAAAGAATGCCGCCTACAGAAGAACGTTGCAGTCCACCACTACAGGGGCGGCTGTGGAGGTGTACAGAGAGAAGAGGAGGGAAGAGAGACGCCTATTTGGAAGGGGGAAAAGGGAGCAAGAAAGGCGTGATCGTGAGGAAATCGAGATGTGCAGGAGTAGACATGATGCTCGAAATTTTTATAGGAAGATAAGGCGTCTTACTACTGGTTTTGAACCCGGAGCAACCTCCTGCAGAGACGAAAATGGTAATCTGGTTACAGATGCACAAGGGACACTGAGATTATGGAGACAGCATTTTTCTAATCTATTGCAAGGCGATGACGACACAAATTCCGCCTCTAGAGATGCTGTGCCGCTCCCAATCAATGATGACGACGTTGAGATCCTGTCGCCCAGCTATGAAGAGATCAAAATTGCCATACAGCGACTAAGGGGCAACAAAGCGGCCGGACCGAATGGTCTGCCCGCTGAGCTTTTCAAGTATGGAGGCGATGAGCTGGTTGGGTGCATGCACCAACTCATTTGCAGAATATGGCTGGAGGAAAGTATGCCCAATGATTGGAATCTCAGTGCCCTCTGTCCCATCCTGAAAAAGGGAGACCCCACGATATGCACCGACTACGGGGGTATAAGCCTTCTCCCTATCGCATATAAGGTTCTTACGAGCGTATTGTGTGAACGACTGAAGCCATTCGCAATCTCACTGATTGGACCTTATCAGTGCGGCTTCAGACCTGGTAAGTCCACCATTGACCAGATATTCACACTGCGCCAAATCCTGGAGAAGACCCATGAAAGTCAAGTCGACACACACCATCTTTTTGTCGACTATAGGGCAGCGTTCGATAGCCCGATAAGAGATCGCGTATATGCCGCAATGTCTGAGCTCGGTATTCCTGCAGGGCTGATAGGACTGTGCAGAATGACGTTGAGCAACTCCTGCAGCTCCGTCGAGGTGGGAAAAGACCTCTCCGAACCTTTTAATACCGTGCGAGGTTTCAGACAGGGCGATCCCTTATCCTGCGATCTCTTCAATTTCGTCATGGAGAGTGTTTTGCGAGGGGCGGGTGTTCATCGAAGTGGCACTGTATTTGACAAAAGTGTCCAGCTCCTTGTAGTCGCCGTGGTCTAGTGGTTAGTGTGTTGGCTTACTAAGACAAGGGTCCTGGGTTCGACTCCAGGCTCTGACATCTTCAAAAAAAGATATATGAAAAAAATATTTCTTTCGGCGACTACCTCTCAGCAGTCTTCTGGCAAAAGCTCTGAGAGTAACTAATTGCCATGAAAAAGCTTCTCAAATCTGTCGTTCGGAGTCGACATTAAACTGTAGGTCCCGGTACTCATGGATAAAAATTGAAACACACAACATGAGTGCTGCGAGAAGCTAGGCCGTAATCCTGACACAGGGTTGTAAAGGCCAGTTATGTATGTATGTATGTCCAGCTCCTTGCGTATGCGGACGGCATGGACATCATTGGGCATACCAAGCGAGATGTCACCGCAGCCTTTAATGCTATTGAACGGGAGTCTGCAAAAATGGGTCTGGCGGTAAATGAGAGCAAGACGAAGTACATGTTGTCGGCGAGTAGGGATGTTGAACGTATCGGCTCCCAGGTTACAGCCGGCAACTATACATTCGATGTTGTTAAGGAGTTTATCTACCTTGGCACCGCCATTACCAGCAAGAATGATGTCAGTCTGGAGATCAAACGAAGAATCACACTGGCCGACGGGTGCTACTACGGTCTCAGTAGGCAGTTTAGTAATAGAGACCTCTCTCGTGCGACGAAATTAACACTCTACAAGTCGCTTATTCTTCCGGTGCTTCTCTATGGTGCGGAAGCATGGACGCTGTCTTGTGCCGATGCAGCGGTCTTGGGAGTATTTGAGAGAAAAGTTCTTCGTGGGATCTTTGGTCCTCGAAGGCATGGCGATGAGTTTCGCATTGGAACCAACCATGAGCTGTATGAGCTCCTCGGCGATGTGGGCGTTGTTCAGCGCATTAACATCCAGCGGCTACGCTGGCTCGGCCATATTGTTCGGATGGATGAATCCGCTCCAGCGAGAAAAGTTTTCGATGCGAAGGTCACTGGACGTCGGCGTAGAGGACGACCGTGTTTACGTTGGAAGGACCAAGTTGATGAAGCCCTGTCGTCAATTGGTGTGACCAACTGGAGAAGGCGCGCGCTTAGCAGAGACGCCTGAAGACTAGTGTTAAGGCAGGCCGAAACCCGTTAACGGGTTGTTATGGCCATCTAAGTAAGTAAGTAAGATGTATGTATGTATGTATGTAATAGCATCGACCAAAACGTGGATCAAAGCTGGGTTAACGTATTTAATGTACGATTGACGAGAAAGACGATTACGGTCTGGGGTTATCTTTAGTGTTATACTTTGGGTCAACTTTATGTAGTACCGATACTACACAATTTGAGTATAAAACTTGTAACTAAAATTAGTGTTTTAGCGGCATATATGAAACATAAGTCTTAAGCTAGTCATCGTTTTTAAAACTAATTGCAAACATTTGGAAACATGTGAAAAGTAAATAGCGAATTACACCCTTCATAGTACATCTGTGGAGCTGATAGTAGTTGTTGTAGGCTTTTACTTCTATTTTAAGTGTGGAAATCTAGCAAAAGAAAAGAAAGAATTGAATACGTATTACGAGTATTCTGACCATAAATATGTGTATGCGTAGATTTGTTAAAAAAAATATGTTTTTTTTAGAACTAAGCACAGATTAAAAATATTAATAAATATTAAATAAAAATTTTAAAGTCTAATGTGCATAAATTTAAAAGAGGACTTGAAAAATTTATTTAGGCCATTGAAAATAAAAACCTGTCAGCATTAAAAGTTTTTATTTATCGCTTTTTATAATTCATTTTGATAGGTTGTATTATATTTCTTAATAAATATTTTGTTTATGAAATTTTAATTAATTTTTCATTGGAATTTTATCAATATATTGATTTATTGCAACTTCGTTTCATTTCAATTCAATATTAATTTCATACGATACTGATCAGTTTACAAATTTTTGCAACGAAATAAATATAAAAATAAATTGTTTGTGCGATGGAAGAAAGAAATCAAGTACAATAAGAAAAAAAAAATAAAGAAAGAAGAAAAATTAAAAAAAAAAAAAATTCAAAACAACAAAAAATTTTTTATAAAGAAATATTTCTAAGTTTTTGTGTAATAATTATTTGGAATTTTAAAAAGATTTAGAAAAACTTTTTAGAAGTTTTTGGTTTTGAAAATATTTTTTAATATTATTTTATAAACAGTTTTCTTTTCTTCTAAAAGGGCTAAAAACTCTTGTGCTTTTATATTTGCTTAGCCTATAAACCAAGTTCTTAAGATTTTCTAGTTTTTTTTTCTTATTTCGTATAAATAAACAAAAAAATTTAAGAAAGAAAAATAAAAGAAAGATTCTAAACAAAGAAAACTTTTAATTTTCATTTGAATATTACAAAGAGGGCATCATAAATACGTTTGTTTTTACAACAAGACACACAACGAAGAGTTAAAATTTCTTTTACAAACAATTACGAAAAGGCAACAAGAACAGCAACAGCAACAGCACACATACAAAACTTTCCATTTCATAATACTTTAATAGACCAAAAAGAAAAAAAAACATGAAAAGTATTTATACCCTACAGCTGGTAAAAAATTTATATAGAAAACCGGTTATTGTTCAAGTAATTTCATTGTCGTTTTTAAAATTTTGAATTGCTTTTTACTCCAACTGTTATCGGCTTTAGATCACAATTGTAGGCCAGACGAATAGCATATCGTGCAATACTGCCTAAATTATGTTGCTAATATTCGACCTATACTAATCGCTATTAACCGTAATATTCTGGCCATCATCTTTCTCAGAGAAAAAGGTACCAATAACACTGTCAACTGTCAGCCTTAAATTTCATATTTAGCAGTCCGGACGAATTAGAAACTGTAGAATCTAATATGAATCGACGTTATCTCAAATTTTCCAACTTTATTTGTTGGTGACAGTAGTTCGAAAAGCAACTTCTTAAGAAGCTTTAAAATATATATTGGACAGGTGGTTGTTTAGTATGATTTATGCAAGTCATTAAAAACAAACGACAAAAAATAGGTCACTGTTATGCAATCCAGCAGATAGATAGATTTTACTGTGGGGAATATGCTCTTCATCTGCAAATACAAAATATTGATTTGATTACTAGAGTGTAGACGAAGTCGTAAGAACTGGTAAGGTGTCCGTAGTTGTCGAAAAACTAATACATTGTAGTCTGCAATGATTATAAAAAATAAAAAAAGGCTTTTGGAAACTCATCGGCTAAAAATGTGTATGCGATCTGAAGTAATACACATTAAAAAAAGTACCATAGATCGCATATTGCCGAATAATTTTAATGTGAGACAGCTATGCGTGAAATAGAACAATAGCAGCGTCGTGAAAATGTGTCAATGGAATGTTTTATTACTTTTTACCACAATAAATCCGAGTTCTGGCATCGACTCGTATGCGTAAATCACATATGAGTCCACAGCTTCAAAGGAACACTCAAAACTGGAGTGGAGTGTTGTTTAGAGAGGGCGAAAGCAGATCCATGCGCAGGCCGTATAATTTTTACTGAAATTAAAGTTAAAAGCGGCACTTAGGGAAACAGAATGTTTTGTTTAATGAACAGATTTACGCATTCACTATTGTGGTGACCAAAGTAAATAAACTAAATTTCGAATTGCTTCAATATGACATTTTTTTGAATACTTTTTCACTAATATTTTTAAAGATTTAAGGAACTGAATTTTGCAGTTGATGGCAACTTTATGGACCCAGAATATTCTTTCTATTATACAGGGTATCGAAGATATCGAACATCACAAAATAATACTTTTTTTTTAATTTCTTATGGAATCGGCTACTCCTACTGTAACTTTATTTTGTCATTTTCGTACCGATTAAATGGAGATTAACAATTTTATTTATAAGTTTCGAGCTGATATAATAATGTACTGTAAGTTATGCGGGTATTTAGAGATACGAGTATAAAAGGATTAGGAAGAGCTCGTCTAAAGTGTCGACAAGGTTCTTGGATCTTTAGTGGCATTATGGAAATTTATAAAGCAATAACAGTAAATATTGGCTGCTATAAAACACGAGTACAAAAATTTTACTACTTAAAATGAAAAAGTCTAAAACTCTCTTGACCTTTAGAAAAGATAATCGAGTAAGCTTTTTATACTGTAATGTATGTTGGAATGTGGGGATTATATAGCAGCCAGCTTAGCAGCTACCATTATGTGGATTTGTTACTGACAAATCTATTAGACTTATTCAGGAGGAGTTCTTGTTTCTCACAAAGTCCCTTTGTATTTCATATTCAAACTTAGGTAAGAAGTTTAAATTGAATTGTTAATCCTCAGCTATCAGTAATACTAACTCAACCATAAGAGAAACTTTAGAGAAGAAATATTTTTAAGTGTCCAGTAGACTCTAGGATGTCATTGCGAGGGTTAAGTGTTCTATTGATTGGTCTGTTACACTACACCGAGCATATGGCCTTTGTTATTCCGCTTACATTTAGAATATTACATTGTAATGTAATAGACAAATAAACAAATAAGAACTTAACTTAGATTTCATGTGTGTTGTAGGGTCAAACGAAATTCAAATTATAAACAAATACTCGTGTAAGAGAAATTTTAGAAACGATTTCTATTCTTTCTTCTATTTTTTGAAATCTAAACATTCTTTTCTTTTTTTCTACATATTTTATGTATATTCTATGCATTCTTTTCTTCGTTAAACATTATTTGTACTGCCTTCAGTATTTATTCTCGATTTAAGTAGAAAATTATTTTCTTTTTGAAGGTCTTAACAATGTTGTCGGTGTTCTGTAGTGAAACAACTGAGCGATCTTTTACAAGCGATAGAATTTCATTTCATTGTTTTAAGTAATTTTTTCTTTTCTTTTTTTTTCAAATTAATTTATTTATTTAGTACGTTGGTACATATTTATTTAGAAAAGTGTTAAAATACAAAATCTTGAAATTTTTTCAATATCCCGCTCTCTGCTAACGCTTATGGGAAATATAGTTTTTTTAAAGTAATTTCAGTTCTTTTTCTCTATATGTAGATTTAAAAAAATAAATAAGATAAAAAAAAATATTCTTTTTATTTGTACATTTATGTAAATTTGACATACAAACTAATTATAAACGAATTAAAAAACAATTTTTCCTTAAATGAATAGAAAAAACCGCATTATTTCTTTACTATTGTCAAATAAATAAAATCAATGATCACAGTGGTAAATAAATTTAACAAAAATACAGAATGAAAAAGTGAAAAGTTTGAATGGATTTCTTTATTTGTATGATTTATAGAATAATTTGAATATAAAAAAGAATATAAAAAAAATTATAATACAAAAAATGAAAGTGATTTTTATACAATAAAAATATATTTTAGAAATTTCTTAATAAATGCTTATATGCCTGTCATACTTTCCTCTAATCTTTTTTTTTTTTTTATTTATAAAGAATAACAAAAAAAAAAAAAATGAAAACTTTTATTTTTCATTCATTGATAAAAAAAACATGCCTATGTGTACGGTAAATATGTATATGTATATACAGTTGAGTCTCGATTATACGTACAGACATCCTCTTTGCCTTTCTCTATGTATATTCTCTATTAATCGTGCGTTTACCTCCATAATCCGGGCCCTATTTTTAATTCTATTATTCTTTTAACAAACATATATGGGTTTTTTCCCTTATATACTACAAAATTCTAATTTATTGAATTAAATTTTTTGTTTTGTATTTTCATATTGCATTTAATGTTGTAACTCCAGGTTATTCTGATGAAGCGTTCAGATAATACGTAATCACAAAGAGTAAGAAAGTTCTTCATAATAAAGATAAAACTTCTTTAATATAGGACTATCGTAAAAAAATACAGAATTTAATTTCAAAATTTACAATTTTTTATGTTTTTAAATGATTTTTAATAATATATGCTAAGCCCGACCCCGTACGACTCGAATAATCGAGGTTCAACTATATGTCTATACCTTGTAAGCATTGTCTTTTCAAAAATCAACTTACTAAGTTTCTTTCGAGTAGTTTTGGTGATCTAAAA
This sequence comes from Metopia argyrocephala, assembly GCA_963576795.1. Taxonomy (NCBI): domain Eukaryota; kingdom Metazoa; phylum Arthropoda; class Insecta; order Diptera; family Sarcophagidae; genus Metopia; species Metopia argyrocephala. The sequence continues at coordinate 42,305,397 of OY756211.1, read as the reverse complement.
GTATGATATATCAATGATTTTGTCTCGAGAAGGCCAATGTTTTGCCCTTAGCAGTTATTGACCTCAAGTATATCGTTGTAGTATTTATCCATCAGATCTCTGTTAGTACCACCCTAATATCAGAAAATTATAATTCGCAAGAAACTATTAAACTTTTGCTAAGGAAGTATTTCGATAATTTCTAATAATAATTCTTCTCGAGACAAAAACACTGATATATAATAATAAGGACTGTAAATGCCTAAGGTATAAAGAAGGCAACACCTACGTTCGGCAAAAGAAAAATTACGAAACCTACATGCAAAAATATTTTTTTTTTCTCATAAGGTAAGTATTATGCTCTAAGGCAGTAGTTCTTGACTTTTCTGTACTCGCGGCCCACCAAATATTTAATAATTTGTTTGAGACCCATTTATAATGATTATCAATATAAATAATTAAAGCTTACCACACAAAAAAGAGAAATGCACTATGTACTATTTCCTACAACTTGTCGTAAGCTTTTGTACTATGAAACTATTTTGTGTTATAGCGTCAAGACAATTATGTTGTACAAATAATAAACCTTATTTTATCACTTTTCGAAATAAGTGTAAACAAATATAAGATTATCCGAACGTCATAAACACACAATATATACAAATTCTTGTAAACAGTTTATACACGCAAAATGTAAACATAAATGCATGCATCCAAGCAAACTTTAATAAGAAAATCGATGCAGTTTTTAATACAATGTTTGATTATTTACTACACATCCTATAGAAAATTTTGCATAATTTGGCGGACCCCCGGCAAGCTTTTCACGGACCCCCAGGAGGCCACATCCTACCAGTTAAGAATCACTACTCTAAGGTACAGTCTTATTATAATAAAAAGTTAACAGCTTGTTTTATGCAGTGTCTAAGTTTGTCATTCCTATACGTGGAAATTCTTACCCAAACGTACGAGTTCTATAATTCTTTGGATACTCTGACCAGATATCAAATAGACGGTATGGAAAGTTTTAATAATATCAGTCTACAGCGGGTGATTAACTTGACAGTTTTTTTGTCCTATATCCTATATTCCTCACCCTACCTTTAGCTCAGTCTTAAACCCCATAGAATATTAGTGGGGTATAAAACAAGTAAAGAAAAAAATATTTAAATATATGTAGGTATAAAAATACATATATAATTAGACATGACAACCCTGTTTTAGGGTTACGGTCTAGTTTGTCGCAGCACCCGTGTTGTGTGGGTCAGTCTTTATCAATAAATATGGCGACCTACAGTTTAACCTCGAATCCGACTGACAGAGTTGAGAAGCTTGTTCTTGACAATCAAATTCTGTCATAGCTTTTGCCAGAAAACTGCTAAGAGGTAGTCGCCGATAGTGTCAAGTGTCAAGTCTGCCAGCTGAATGATCGAGGGTTGGAGTCCCACAAACACCATAAATGTAGGAAAAGTATTTATACATTCATTCTGGCTAAAGAAATCAAATTGTCAATCGCTTTTTAGAAAGCCTATGGAAAAAGTATCCTATGCGATGAATAACTTACTTCAGAAAGGAAAAAAATCGAAGAAAAGAATCAGATATGGCTCCTCAAGAAATGGTATCCTCTTTTATTATCAGAAAGAGAACGGATCTTCTGCCATTTAAGTCTCACAGAAGACCCAAAACAGTCCCGAATTTCATTAAAAATTTAAAAAAAAAAAATTGCCAGCTGGATATAAGGTAAATACCTAAAATAAAATATTTTTTGCTTTTTCAAGAATTTCATAAAAAATTACGTTATTCTTGGTAAATATTTACTGGTCATAAATAAAGGTTAAATATTTGTCAATAATGAACCGCAATTTATCTAATCTTTTATAATGAAAAAATAAAATAAAAAAATAAAGAAGAAATCGAAATATTTTAACTTTTATCAAAACTTGGGAAAAAAAAATTGCCAAAAACAAATTAAACAAAGAATATGAATATTGTATAGAATTATAAAATTATCAGAAATCAAATAACAAATGTTTCCATTATATGTAGTTTCTACACATTATCGCACTTCAAATACTTAATATAAAAATGTGTGTAGTATATAAACATTGGATTACAATAATCTAATTAATTAAGTAAGTAATATAATGAGTAATTAAACAATTTATGTTATCAGATGCATGGTATGAGGGTTTGATTTTGGGACTGACACTATAAAATGACTGAAACTGGATAATAAGTAGTATAAGAAGTTGACTATAGTCTTAAAATTATTGCTCAATATTAATTAAAACCAAAAATGTATAAATGTACTCGAAATAGGTATTTACTAATCTACAGATCTATACAAAGAACCAGTATTTAAATTATTTCAATTTAATAAAATCTATTTCGAAATTAAATAAAATACTAAAAATATATATTTTTAAACTCACCTTTTAGTTTAAGTTTAACGACAAACTTGCCAGATTTTTCTCTTTTGAAAAATGCAAACAAAGCGTAGTGTTGTATCTAGAAAGATAGATGGAATGTAAGAGACTTCTCTATTGCACAACACAAATTTCTTTTTTATCTTGAAAAGAATTTTATCTTTATTTTCTTTTTTAGAACCAAAATGATTTCTAAGCAGGTTAAAGTTTTACATAAAATTTCTTTAAATGAAATAAATAAATTCCAAACACTATCACAATAACTGGGGAAAAAATCTGAAAAAAAAGAAAATGGAAAAATGTAAATTTTGATTTGATGGGAAAAAATTTAAATAAAAGATTAGAAAAGAAAATATTACAAAAAAAAATGTCATTTATCGTGTGTTATTAATACGAGTTATTTAATAAATTAATGAATTCTATAAAACAGTAAAATAAATTAATTAGTGGTTTGCGGTTAGATTTGGAACATTTTAGAGCGTTTTTTTTTATCAAAATGACTTACGATTAACAAGATTACTAGACATTGTCATTCTTAAAATGGAAATAAATAAATTTTTATGTAATGATAGGAAACTAATAAATTTGTACAAATAAAAAGAGAGTTCAACAGAAGTTTTTGATAATCGTATAAAGCTTTAAACTTAATGCCCCTATTAAAATTCTCAACTAGACTTAAAGATGTGTTGTAGTTGTTAAATATTATGGCTCACAACTTAACTCAACTGTTATTTTTTTTTTTTTTGTCTTCTTTCAGTTTTAACTCCTATTGTGATTCACAATTCTTGTTTGGATGTAGTGTGTGAACTATAAAAGTTAAACAACTTGACAGTTGTACAGGATGTCCGCCGGGAAGGTTTACTACTGTGTTTTGGAAAAATTTGACAGTTCATACATATTTTGCAGTCGGGAAGTAGAGACGTGGCAAATTTATTATAGAGCAATATTCCGAAAACCAATATGTTTTAATCGTTAAAAGATTTTATCAAAATAAATCATCGATTACTGTGACGATGATTGAAAAAATCATAATGAGTGACCAGGCACATTGTGTTATTCGGGGCAATACAAAAAACTCAAATTATTCATCAGTCACCTTTGCATCCATTAAAAGTGATAGTCTGGTGTGCAATTTGGTCAAGAGTCATTGGACCGTACTTTTAAAAAGTTGAAAGCGGCCTAACGGTAACTGTCAATCGTGATATGATTGAAAACATTTTAAGGCCACAACTTCATGCTTTGGGCTTGACTAACATTTGGTTTTAACAAGACGGTGCCACAATGGTATTACTGCGAGACCTCTTTCCACAACAAATTATTTCAAGGAAATGTGATGTTGATTGACCTATAGGGTCACTTGATTTGACTGCTCCGGACTTCTTGTTGTGGGGATATTTGAAAAGCAAGGCTTGTGCAAACAAACCAGAAACGATAGAGCAACTCAAACAAAATATTAGTGATGAAATTAATGAAATACCACGTGAAATGTGTGAGAATGCAATGAAAAATGTGCTCAAAAGTTGTCGTATTTATGAGGCGAACAGAGGCGGACATTTATCTGATATTGTAGTCCATATATAATTGCCGACATTAAATAAAACATTTATCAATATGTACAAGATCCATTCCGTTTTATTTAGTCAAAAATTACAAAGAAACAAAGTAGTAACCTTCCCGGCCGACATGCTGGAAATTCAAAATGGTAATTTATTGTTTTCAAATTTATTGGAGAAAAACATTAAATAAACAGTAAATTTCAATAACAAATACAGGCACGATAGATCAGGTCATTAGGAAGAAAAAATTCCTTTCGACTTTTTTTTTCTACTAACGTTCGTGCCGTCAAGAAATCATATTACTCATAAAACCCCACTAAATCTCGTCATTAGTACATTAAATTAACTTGAAGAGATGTGTTGTTCAAATATATAAGGGACTTCCTACACCACAACAGATCATGCAGATTGGCCAGGAACGACATTGAAGCTACGCCCGCTCATTCTGGGTAACTGCATTTCCAGAGAAAACGATGAAGAGCGCTTTATTTTATAACTAAAAATATTGCAGATTTTCGCGTTAAATTCTTAAAGTTTCTGTCAAATACACAGATTATTCCTTTTGAAGCCTAAGAATTTTAATGAATCTGACAAAAAAAACAAGAAAATATATAAATATACTAGTGTAATCCAGTCCACGCTGCTGGACTTTACTGTAGTATAAGTTTAAGTTTTTATATTAAAAATGCAGATATAACGCTATTTATGTGTTCTGGTGTTATGTTTTCATTAATACTTTTCTCTAGATAAATGTACTTGGCATTTGGTAATTTCAATTATTATGTCCATAGACAACTAAATTAGTTGCGTTGTAATTTATAATAGAGGCAAACATTCTTTATTGGAATTGCTCATAAAAGAAGTTATTAAAATTGATTCAAGAAGTTCGTGCCAGAACATAGCACAATAGTAGGTTGAACTTTATGTCTGTTCATAAAGAAATGTAACCTTTTTTTGTAAAAAAAAAGTTACTGAACTCCCAAACTGTTTTTTTTTTTGAGTAAAATCTTCAATGTATTTAAACTACGTTTTATTTACAATTTCTTTTTATATTCATTCGTTTTGTTTTTTTTTTTACTTATTAATTTTTTTTTTTCTTTTAATCTATCTTTTTCAAAAAATTACTCGTACATTCAGCAACATCTGACTTCAAAAACAAATTATGAAATACTTATCAAATGAACTTTGTTCGTTTGAAGTTTTTTATAATAAAAATAAATTATTAACTTCTGATACAAATTTTTATAATATGTAATTAAAGCAATACAGTGAATAAAAACGAACAACCTCTAGAATAGTAGGTTAAACAGATGATATCAACACATATTGATCTCTGAACTCAATTCTTATGTTATAACCAACACGCAAAATCTTCAGAAATAACAAAATCATTGAGAGTGATAGAGAAAGGAATGATAATCTAAAAAGAAAAAAAGAAAAAAGTACTTGGAATTTAATAAAAACAAAAAAAAAAGAATATTTCTATGCCACATAAACAGAATTTAATTACAACGTTTTTTATATCCATTAAGTATTTCATATGTATGAATGAGGGCTGTATAACGAGTATGTTTTGGTAAAGATACAAATGAACCTGAACTCCTAATATCACAAAATGTATAATTTTTGGTTGAACAACTACTATTTCGTTTTCTAACAAACGACTGGATTTTCTAACCGAAGAAAATAGAGGAGAACTAAGAAATTAGAAATTACAAAAGAATTATAAATGAAGAACGACAACTAGAATTGTTTAATGGTAAAGAAGAAATATTCTGATGAGCGGGTTACCCATTTCATTTTAAAGATTGAAAATGAAAAGAGTAAAATAACAATTAATATTTGAAAATTAGACATAAAATTTAAAAGAAAATTAAAACTGAACTACAAAAACTGCAAAGAAATATATAAAAATAAAACCATAATATTTTAAGATTATTTTATTGTTAAAACTAACAAGACGAGAATACACAGTGCTATAACGTGCACGCCGTCTGACGTAAACAAGCTTCTGTTTACATTGAGTACTCTGAAACGTGAAGAAATTCAGAAGGCATATAACTTTGTGACTGTATTCGCCATGGTCTAGTGGTTAGTGTGTTGGCTTACTGAGCCATGAGCCCCGGGGTTCAAACTGCAGCTCTGACATCTTAAAAAAAAGGAAATATGAAAAAAAAATATTTCTTTCGGCGACTACCTCTCGATAGCCTTCTGGCAAAAGCTCTGAGAGTAACTGATTGCCATGAACAAGCTTCTCGAGAATGTCGTTCGGAGTCGACTTTAAACTGTAGGTCCCGGTAATCATGGATAACAATTAACACACACAACATGGGTACTGCAAGAACCCAGGATGTAACCCTGAGACAGGGTTGTAATGACCACGTATGTATGTCTGTATAAAACAAGTTCCAAAGAAGTAAAGCAACAAACCAAAAATTAAATAATTCTTCCAATTCAAGTATTCCTTAAAATTAAAAAAATAGCACTCTAAACGATATAAAAGAAAATCTCAAATCACACAGCTTTGCTCTGTAATTTGATCCGCTTTGAACCGGTGGGTTGATAAAGTCTAGTAAAGTGATTGCCACATCAACAACTTGGTGTTTCCAACATAATATTCCAGGACTTTGTTTGGTTTGGTTTTTAAAATTTTAAAAGATTTTTAACGAAAAGGTATTTTTAAACTCCAATAATCGTTGTTTTTATGCTTTCTGAATAAATAGTTGGAACCTTAAGAAATATGATTTTTTTTAAATAACTCGTTATAACTATTTTTAATTATAAATTACTGCTAAAAATAATACACAACCAGTAAGAGATGATGATACAAATGCTGTGTATTCGTTCATTTCAAATTCAAAACAAAAATTCATGGAACAGGCATTTCTTTTTCCCAATGCCTGAACAAGAAATGATTTTTCTTTTACAAATAATTACACAGATTGTTTACAATTCATTTTAGTAGAGTCAACAACAGCATTTTGCTGCTGATTTTCATGTTGCAGAAGTAATACAAGTTGCCACTAGTTAAGCTATAATTGCCAAGATTTGTTTTGACTATATTTCTAAGACTTTTAATGTCTTACTAGTTTGTAAATCATTGATGAAATAGGAAAAAAAGAAAAAAAAAAGGAAAAAAACACAGACATATTTCAAAAAAGAAAAAAGAAAAAAAAAGACAAGAAAAACGTTGTTAAAAATTTTTCAACAAGAAAAGCAGACAGAAGTGTAAAACATGACACTGAAAATATGCAGACATTCTTATAATGAATGAAAGAAAATCAAAGAACAACTGAATGAAATTAGATGAACCACAAATAGAAACTGATGAAAAAAAAAAACAACTAAAACCAAAACAATACTCGTAAGTAACAAAGATATTTTCTTCTCTATCATTAGTTGAAACAACTTTCATTTCGAAAACATTTTTAGCTTTTATTAAATGTAGAGAATTTTCCAGGAAATGTGTATCACTTCTTAAGAATTATTATTTATTAAACATTTTTATTAGAGAGACAATAACAAAACCAGTTGGGCTTACAGACAACGAATGCGCCTATTTCAAGGCCTTTTTAATTTACAACTTTAACGCAAGATATTAGGGATGCTCGATGTTTATAGATGTATCGCAAACATCGATGTTTTTATTTAATAATATCGATGCATCGGATGATTTATTTGTTTGATTCATCAAAAACCCTACTTTTTTTGGTTTTTATTGAGGCCAACACTCAGGGCTGGAAAGGACAGTACAATATGAAAACAGAATATATATTTTGTTTTCTTATACAGTTAAGCGCCTTAGTAATGAGACACATTGCTATGAACTGATCATTCAAAGGTGAGTGATATACCTTCATCATTGAATGATCAACAGCAATTGCTTAAACTTTACATGTTGTTTGTGGTGAGTTCCTTCGCTAAGTTGATTTTAGCTGTTACTTATAGTTTTGAGGTGTTTTCACCCTACAGCCCTGCTTAGACGCCGCTTATAATTGATTTATATATAAATGTAAGTGGACAATGTTGCCATATAAATATTTTATAGTACTAAGGACAATAAGAAATTTTAGTTATCGATACTATTTGCAAATCATAAACAAATATATGTTTATTTGCAAATATAGTTGTTCCAATTTTTCTAATTTTTTAATTGCTTCTTCCAAAGCCGTTGGAAAAATTCAAGAGATGATAACACAGGATTTAACAGACGACTCGGGCTCTCATAATTCAGATAAGAACAAAGACGACTTTAGTCGTTGAAGCGATCATCACAAATTATTTCACAAAAATTGAAAAACAAATAGAAATGAAGGATGACTGTCTGACGAGCTCTGTGTATTTACCGTTGTAACGATCGCCATATGGCACATCGCTTCATAACCAAAGTCACTCATCAGCGTTAGCACTATTTATAGACCTAAACATGAGCTTGTAGTCGCCGTGGTCTAGTGGTTAGTGTGTTGGCTTACTAAGACATGGGCCCTGGGTTCGCCTCCAGGCTCTGAAATCTTCAAAAAAAGAAATATGAAAAAAATATTTCTTTCGGCGACTACCTTTCAGCAGTCTTCTGGCAAAAGCTCTGAGAGTAACTAATTGACATGAACAAGGTCCCGGTACTCATGGATAAAAATTGACACACACAACATGAGTGCTACGAGAAGCTAGGCCGTAATCCTGACACAGAGTTCTAAAGGCCAGTTATGTATGTATGTAAACATGAGCTTCAGAATATCTTTTGAAGAAATAGGGTTCAATAATGCCACTAGAAGTGCACTTTTTAATCGAGCAAATCTTTTATACTACGAGCTGGCCATTTTGTGCATTACTTTCCACTGTGTACCAACAACCTTACCTAAAGGAGCACCTGCATGCTTCAAATTAGAGTAGGGCTGCACATACATACACACATAACTTGCCATTACAATCCTGTCTCAGGGTTAAGACCTAGCTTCCCGCCATATTGTGTGTGTCAATTTTTATCCAAGAGTACCGAGACCTACAGATTAATGTCGAATCCGACCGACAGAATTAAGAAGCTTTTTCTTGGCAATCAGGTTTTCTCAGAGCTTTTGCCAGAAGACTGATAAGAAGTAGTAATCGAAAGAATTATCTTTTTCATATTTCTTATTTTCTAGTTGTCTGGGGTTTGAACACGGAGCTCTTGCCTAGTAAGCCGATACACTAACCACTAGACTGCGGTGACTGAAGAAGAGCTGTACATTACGCTTTATTGCTGATTTACTGATAGGAATAAGATTTAAATACGTAATTGCAATCTTTCTTAAATGTACATGAGTTTTCTTATAGACTAATGCCCGTATTCAAAAAACTATTTTAGGTTAATTGAGGACTTATTTGACAAATTTCTATACTTGTCATATAAACCCTCAATAAACCTAAAATAGTTTTTATGAATACGGGCATAAGCTTACGCAATTGCTACAACTATTCTGCCCTGCTAAAAGAGAGATTCTAATCTCCACTTTAGTAGTTTTTTTTTTTTTTGTTTTCTAGGAAACATGCTAAAATGGTCGATGTGACTATTGTGCTTAACGTTTTCAGTTATTTCTAGTTGAAAATGTGTCTTAAAAAAAAGAAAAAACATTCAAAAATCATTCCAAACTCATTCACGTTTCATAGTCTGCCCTTATCTCAGCTTTGGAGTTTTGACAATTGTGAAATTTTTTCTTATGACGAAAGTTTTAGTGTCTACAAAATAAGAATATATTCAGTACTGATGTAGTGAATAAAAAAATTTTTATTGGTAGACCTCTTGGTTTTTTTGTTCAATTAATTTTTGAAGTGGTCGGTGTTTATGCTGAGCATTCTAATTATTGTCATTTAACACATTGTTTTTATCAAATTTATAGTTTTACTAACTATTTGCAAAAAAAAATTAATTTAATTTCCTATTACAAAATAAAGCCCTAAACGATTGGTTTGCTTTTAAATATTAATTCTCACCAGGGGTTATATTTTCGATAACCACGAAGTCATTAATAATATACTCTGATGCTGATGTTTTTTTTTTATCAGAAATTGTAAACATAAATACGATTTATTTAAGAAAAGTGTTTTAGACTGATTAGCAATCTATTAACTTTAATTAACACCTCTCACATATCTTGAAAGCTTTTCATGTTTTAATTTTTCACTGTTTTTTTTTTTTTGTGTTCACTCTAGACATCAGACGGAAAAACAAGAAACAAAATATTGAAACGACTTTTAAAAACCCTTCCCACGTTTTTGTGACACTTTTTTCGGTTTTTTTTTTTGTTGTTTTTTCTATAAATTTTTTTTTTAACACTACTGATGATATGAATATTAACGAGTTTTTGTTTTAATTTTTTTTTTTTTTTAAATTCCTCAAAATTAATCACATTAGCTGTAGAAGAAAATCATAAAATTAAATAAAGATTCTAAGCTTCATTGATTTATCTTTTGTATGTAGAATAGAAGAAATAACAAAATAGAAATAGAAGAAATACAAAATTTAAAATAAAATGCTGATGCCCCTGGCCTCACTCATTTGATTATTTATATAAAAGAAAAAAAAAAAGAAACATAAATTTAATTATAAATGCAAATTATATCTATAAAACAAAAAAAAAAAAAAACTTTAAAAATAATTGTCAAGCGCGGAAGTGCAGATGTTTAATTTTAAAAACAAAACATATATTTGTTTTTTATTTATTTATTTTTTTTTTTTCTTTTCACCTACTTTCAATTTAATATAAAAGATCTTTAAAGATATACGACTGCAAATGCTACAAACAAATGATTTCAGTTTGAAAGATATATTAAAGTAAAAATTTGTTCTAAAATTTTTTGAGTAAATGTATTTAAAATACACGAAAAAAAAAATTAATTGTTGTGTTTCAGAACGTGGATTTGGCAACAATCAAACAGTTTTCTAAAATAAATTGTTGGACACTACAGGCGATTATTTTGTCCTTCAATTTGTGAATTTTAAGTGCAAAAATTTCCTCTGTACGGTGATATTAATTTCATAATTTTTACATCAAATTGTAATTTGATTGCAAACTAGACAGAATTTCAACTAAATATATATTAAATATTATTACTTATGATCGGACGAGATCCATAACAAAAAGCTATAATTTTAAATAAAATTTCGTTTATTTAAATGGCCAGCAATGCCTTTTTTTATTTAAATTTTTCATAGCGTTTTCATAAACAAAATTTTTCTTTATTAATGATGAAACAGAATACGACTGCAACTTCAAGCAAAAACGACTTTCAGAGACAACAGGAACATAATTATAATGACGGCTGCAGCTTCCCCAACCGTCATTTACTGTTTTTATAAAAATTTTTGTAGTTTTCACTAAGAATTTAATTTATATTTTCTAATTTAAACTTGTCTCGCACTCCTTCAATTATTTTTATTTAACAAATCACAAAATTATTAATTTATTTGATCTTTCAAATATGTTTCTGTTTCTGTTTTTTTTTTTTTTATTTTTCTTTGCCCCAAAACTAAAACCCTTCTTTAATGTTTAATGTTGTTGTAAAAAGTTGGCATCGCTGAATAAAATCTATTTTATTTTAAATGATGAAATAGAATTGGGGCATGACCTTTTTTCCATACAAATTGGCATATAAAAACGGTGGAGAATACAGTCGTAAAATAGAATGTTAATAAACTTTTATTAAATTTCATACATTTTGTAAACAAACCCATTTGTTTTTTGTTGTTGGCGCAAAGAAAAATAAGAACAAAAGAAAATAAAAAAAAATTTTTAAGTTTAAATAAATTAATAAATTTTGGAATTTGTTAAATAAAATTAGTGATATTATATAATAAAAAAAATTTGTTAAATAAAATTAGTGATATTATAGAATAAATAATTGAAAAAATGCTTAAAGATGATTAAATTATAAAATATAAATTTAATTTTTCGCAAAAACTCTCATGAACTTATTTTTTATTAGTTTTACATACAAGAACTGTAAAATCAATACATAAGAGTTCGTGAAGTTGCGCTCGTCGTTTTAATCTTGGGCATGTTTTCTATGAGAATTGTTTTTGCCTGAAGTTGCGGTCGTATTCTGTTTAAATTTAATTTTAAAATTAATTTTATGAGAATATTATGTGAAAAGTATATAACAAAAGTGATATTTAAAAGCAAACATTCAATCCGTTATTTTCGCATAACATAGCATTGTCATCTTCTTCAGTCCACAAAACAGATTTAATAAAATATTTTGGCTTCGTATATGTTTCGTTTAAATTCATTTTTAAATAGTCTTTTGTGCTATTTCGGAATCCAAACAACAGCACTTTTTTCATTTTAACCAATATTTTATGTGAATTAAGCTTTTCAATGTATTCAAAGACATTCTATTTCGTACTTTATATAAAAAAAAGTTTGAAACACTGAATGTGTTTTCTTCTTCTGGCAGTGCCTTGCCTTATTCAAGACAGTGTGAAAAGTTTTTAAACAAAAGATGAAATAATTTTTAATGTGTGTGAAGATAAATTCGAATTTAATTAGTCGAGACATATACCAAATAATTTAGTACAGCCATATTTTACGTTAACAGAGCTCTGTTAACACGTTAACAGTGGTTATATGCCAAAAGGGTATAATTACCGAGCCGATTTAGGAGAAACAGGACTTGGTACACATATGTGACTATATACGAATTGTAGCCCAGGGAGTCCTCTATTGAGTTCCATAAGTAGAATAACCAGCAGTACTTTGGGATTTTGTAAATTTAGATTCAAAAAAACCACTTTATGCGAAATATGAGAATTCTGTAGAGGATAAGTGGCCATTTCTGAAGAAATATGACTTGGTACACATATGTGACTATATACGAATGGTAGTCCAGGGAGTCCTCTATTGAGTTCCATAAGTAGAATAACCAGCGGTACTTTGGGATTTTGTTAATTTGGTTTTGAAAAAATCGCTTTATGAAAAATATGAGAATTCTCCAGAAGATTAGTGGTCATTTCTGAGGAAATGGAAAATAGTACACATATGCCACTATATACAAATTGTGCTCCATGGAGTTCCCTTTCGACCCGTACTATTGGTATAACCAGCGCAATTTTGGGATTTGAGAAAATTGAATTTTAAAAAATCGCTTTTTAAGAAAAAAAAATCGAAAATTCTCTAGAAGATTAGGGGTCATTATGGAAAAATGGGAAATAGTACACATATGCCACTATATACAAATTGTGCTCCATGGAGTCCCCTTTCGACCCGTACCATTGGTATAACCAGCGCAATTTCCATGGAGCACAATTTGTATATAGTGGCATATGTGTACTATTTTCCATTTTTCCATAATGACCCCTAATCTTCTAGAGAATTTTCGATTTTTTTTTTCTAAAAAGCGATTTTTTTAAATTCAATTTTCTCAAATCCCAAAATTGCGCTGGTTATACCAATGGTATGGATCGAAAGGGGACTCCATGGAGCACAATTTGTATATAGTGGCATATGTGTACTATTTTCCATTTTTCCATAATGACCCCTAATCTTCTAGAGAATTTTCGATTTTTTTTTCTTAAAAAGCGATTTTTTAAAATTCAATTTTCTCAAATCCCAAAATTGCGCTGGTTATACCAATGGTATGGATCGAAAGGGGACTCCATGGAGCACAATTTGTATATAGTGGCATATGTGTAGTATTTCCCATTTTTCCATAATGACCCCTAATCTTCTAGAGAATTTTCGATTTATTTTTTCTTAAAAAGCGATTTTTTTAAATTCAATTTTCTCAAATCCCAAAATTGCGCTGGTTATACCAATGGTATGGGTCGAAAGGGGACTCCATGGAGCACAATTTGTATATAGTGGCATATGTGTACTATTTTCCATTTTTCCATAATGACCCCTAATCTTCTAGAGAATTTTCGATTTTTTTTTCTTAAAAAGCGATTTTTTAAAATTCAATTTTCTCAAATCCCAAAATTGCGCTGGTTATACCAATGGTATGGATCGAAAGGGGACTCCATGGAGCACAATTTGTATATAGTGGCATATGTGTACTATTTCCCATTTTTCCATAATGACCCTAATCCTTTAGAGAATTTTCGATTTTTTTTTCTAAAAAGCGATTTTTTAAAATTCAATTTTCTTAAATCCCAAAATTGCGCTGGTTATACCAATGGTATGGGTCGAAAGGGGACTCCATGGAGCACAATTTGTATATAGTGGCATATGTGTACTATTTCCCATTTTTCCATAATGACCCCTAATCTTCTAGAGAATTTTCGATTTTTTTTTCTAAAAAGCGATTTTTTAAAATTTAATTTTCTCAAATCCCAAAATTGCGCTGGTTATACCAATGGTACGGGTCGAAAGGGGACTCCATGGAGCACAATTTGTATATAGTGGCATATGTGTACTATTTTCCATTTCCTCAGAAATGACCACTAATCTTCTGGAGAATTCTCATATTTTTCATAAAGCGATTTTTTCAAAACCAAATGAACAAAATCCCAAAGTACCGCTGGTTATTCTACTTATGGAACTCAATAGAGGACTCCCTGGACTACAATTCGTATATAGTCACATATGTGTACCAAGTCCTGTTTCTCCTAAATCGGCTCGGTAATTATACCCTTTTGGCATATAACCACTGTTATCGTGTTAACAGAGCTCTGTTAACGTAAAATATGGCTGTACTAAATTATTTGGTATATGTCTCGACTAGTTAAATTCGAATTTATCTTCACACACATTAATTTTTAATGGTTGAATTTTTAAATTGATGGACTTTCACAATTTCTTTACAAATTCTTTAATTGCAACTTTAGTATCTGCATATGCATATATTATACAAAAATGGGCTAAAATAGCCAAAATTGTAAATAAAAAGGGCCATTGCAGCTCCTTCTTTTGAAAAGGGCTAAATCTAAAAAAAATGCGCAGCGGGCATTTAAAAATACCTAAAAAGGACGTAAAAAGGGCTAATAAGTTGGCATCGCTGATTCTATTTCACGACTGCAGTCTGCAGCGTTTTTATATATCAATTTGTATGAGAAAATCGTCAAGCTCCGATTCTGTTTCATCGTTTAAAATATGTGTATATTTTTTTTCAACTGCATTACATTACACTTATTCAGCATTTTAGTTTTACACACATATTGTATGTTTTCATGTACAGACATACATACATGCACATATACCTCCTATTTATCGAAGTTTTGTTGCCAATATTTTTCATAAAAATTTGACAAAACAATTCAATCAAAAACAATAAACATCGCAGTAATAAACTACTTAAAAAACAAAAAAATAAAGTCAAAATAAATAAAAAAATATATATTTTAGACTTGAAAATCTATAATGAATGAAAAAAGAATCATCAAATTGCAAATGAAATGATTTTTAGAAAGAAAATACAAAAAAAAATTAATTAAAAAAAAAGAATTTAAACGTAAATAAACAAAAACCCTTCAAAACCCGCTTACGTAAATAATAAAATAATATGTAGGTTCTGGAAGAAACACTTTCAATAAATAAAATTGCATACAAAAATGTCGTTATAAAGAGAATTTAAAGCAAAGAGAAAGCAAAAAGAATAATTTAAGGAATTTAGTGAATTACTAGTACCTACACATTAATTATAAATTAAAAACAACAACTATCACTACATAAATATTTGTAGACATACATATATGTAGTAACTAGAGAAAAAGATAATATTGAGTTAAAGAGTCTTTACAGTTATTTACACTCTGTTTTTTATTTTTTTCTTCATTTTGTTTCATATAGTCTCTTCACTTAACGCACAAGGTTTGAAATAGGTTATCGAGAGTTATCAGTTTTAAATAGAAAAAAATAAAACCAAAATAGACAACAACACATGGTTGTGGTGACAATATACCAGCTTAGTACGCATTAGTAACAATAACAAAAACAATGCTTATGGAGCAAAGCAGCAACAGAAAGCATAAAAATATAAAAAAAGAGTCAAAATATAAACACAAACAGAAATACATATTAACTAAAAGAGACACTTACAATTTTTCTTGTGTATGTAAAATAATATAAATAATCAATTCAGTTCATTTTTAGTACGTCGGCCTTTTTTTACACTATAGAAAAACACACGCTTACACACTCACACTGCTTTTAGTACAAACAGTACGACTGATTAAAATTTAAAAATAACATCATTGCTGTTGGTGTCGTTGTTGTTTTATTATAATATGATTAAATATTATGGCAGTTGTTTTTGCTGCAAATGTCTATTTAAGGCAAAACATGATAAAAGTAGTGAGTGATATGTATAATAAAACAAAAATTTTTATAGTAAAGAATAAATAGAAAATATGTAGTTTAGTTTGTAAGAGTGTTAAAAAAATTTAACTATTCTTAAGAATCATCACAAAGGCAAAGCAAAAGCATAAGTACCTACCTACCTATTCAAATAAAAAAAGTCAGAGGAATTTATTCAAATTAATTTTAAACTGTAAATAAACTTAAAAATTCAAATGAGTTTGGCACACATGTGCTATATACAATATAGGTACACATAGTTCAGAAACCCCGTGTTTAGACCCTGCCCTGCTATTAAATATAGAACCACAATAAAAATTAAACGTTTACTTAGCACTGCATATTTTTTAATAAATACCTATTTTTTACTTGATGCTCTTACTCTCTTTTATTCTCTTTCTTCTGTTAAATTAGTAATACGAATATGACTCATTGCGACTGTTACCTTTTACAGTGGGACAGAAAAATCAATAATATAAAAAAGTTTTGCCTAAACTGGACAATGTTGCTAACTATTATTAGCAACACTCTTATTAAATGACGGTATTTCTGAAGACATTATCATTTGTTCTTGTACCACTTTAATACAAATATAAACAAAAATTAATTATAGGCATGATTAAAAAGAAGTAAAAATTATTGCTTTAGTTGCTTTCAATATGAAATCTCACAAACTTATCTATTTTGATAAAGGCATCAATGAAATGTAGGTTTAAGATGAATATGACTAAGTAAGTATTTTAAATAAACATGCTTAGTTTAATTTAATTTGTTTATTCATACTTTTGCATAAAGTTATGATAAAGAGAATATCATCTTGTTAAATAGTAGCGTCGTAGTTCTAGGGTTTTGAGTTCGATTCCCTCCCAAGAACTTTCTCATAATAATTAAAATAAAACAGTAATACTCTTTTCCAATTTAAGGAACTCAATAGGATGCAAAACAAGCGACTCATAGCAAGCGGTTTTGTAAAGCTTACCAAAGATGTGGTGGACGAATTCTGGAGTTTCTCTTATATCTTATAGAATAACTTATTAGTGCTGGACATCTTATAAGCCGTCCATGAATTGAAAAATTTGGTTTTATCTTAAACTCCGTACATTTTAAGTCGAGATAAGATAGCAAAAAGTTAAAAAAAAACTCGGGAAGAAAATCATTTTTGTTAAAAAACAAAATAAACAGAAATTGAAGAAATATTTCTTTTAAAATACAAAATTTTAAAAACCTACACAAAAATGTTTTTTGAATAAAAAATTGTTTTCAACTTTTTAAATTTGACTTAAGATGTTTTGTTAAAATGCCACAGATGTGTATGTACATATCGTCGTGCGGGAGTTTAAGTGCTCTATCCGCCATTTTATACATCTTGACTTAATAATGCCACTTTAGGTTTTCGGTCCAAAATTTTTCAAATCTGCAGTCTGTTTTCGGCTCTCTAGTACAGTTTTTTGAGATAAATATTGTCTGTTTTGTTCTATATCCTTCAAACCAGAATTTTTTGTTTTTTTTCCGATTTTTGATTTGTTCAAAATGCATTTTTGGCACATAGAGCGCTTAAACTCCCGCACTACCATATAACTTGTAATAGTCAATTTATGCCGCAAATGAATGAAAAATTCAACAGGGAACGGGTGGTGAACCAAACCGATCAATGGCACAATTTTCAAACATTTTAACTAGAATACCTCAAAATAAAATTTGAAAAATTCACTTAAAAATATTTAATTCAATCTATAAATTAATTTACAATAAATCTTTAATTTGATTGAATTGTATTTCATCTTTACAAAAGTTTTTAATATTTATATATTATTTTTCTTTATTTTCCATTTACTAAGTATTGACACGAAAACAAAAGTTCACATAAAACTAGCAAATTTCCCTTCATGGCGAATTAGAAATGGAAGGGAACAAACTTCTCCCATGTACAGTAGTTTAGTTTCTCTACTAGATGTAGCAAACTTTTATTATTTTAAATAAAAAAATGTTTAATGTTTTCACGTGCGCCAAATAAAAATTACTTAACTCATCAATTTTAAAATAATAATAAAACAAAAACACAATTGTAAGTTTTAAATTTTAATTTTATATGTAAATAAACAGACTCAGTCACTCACCGAATAAAATATATTCACACACAGAAACATACACTTTGTAATAAAGAATAAACAAAATACAACGTGATTGTTAAATCAAAGTAGGTAGTATTTCAGATCAACTTTTTATAAGTAGAAATGTGACAATAAAAAATTTTCTTTATTTCTTTTTTCTTTATTTATTTCTTTCAACAAAAAAAAAAAAATTTACTTTCCGTTTTTTAACTCTTTTATGAATGAAATTTTATTTTATTTTTTTAATTTTAATTTAATTTTCACAATATTTCTAGGTAGTATTCAACTCTTTATAGGTAATTTTTATCTTTTCTTTTTTCTTTTCTTATCATATCTTTATTTCTGTTTAGATTATTCAAATGATATAAATTTACTTTTATGACTATAATTTTCTTTTCTTTTCTTCTTCCAATTTAATTTTAATATTTATTTTTTATTGAAAAAATTTACCTTTGATTTTAATGATTTTGTTTTTTAAATTTTTTTGAAAAAGTATAGAAGGCGACACTTTATTATTGAAAAAAAAACATACTTATTTTGTTTTCAATTTGGTCACTGTTTTAAAGTAATAATGACGAGCGAGAAAATGAAAATTAATAATTATGATGAAGTCGTTGTTGCTGTTGTTTCAGAATCAAAACACAAACAAAAAAATGTTTTGTTGTTGTTGCATTTCGAGATTATTTTGTTTTTTTTTCTGTGAAATATAAACAATTATTTACCCACAAAATTTTTCAATTCATTTCTTTCTTATATGGAATTATTTTTAGAAATTGTAATGGAACCAAACACTTGTAACAGTTATTAATTAATTAATTTTTTTTTTTGTATTTATTTCACTTATTTTTATAATTTCAATAGGTAGGTATAAAAAATGTTTTATTTAAAAAAAATTCTTTGAGAAATATTTCTTTTATTTATTTAATAAAATTAGTCGTAGCTCGTTGTTTTCGTTTCTTTGTTTTGCTTATAATTCTCTATTTTCTTTTAATTATTTTCGTGTGTTTTGTTTTTTTCTTTAATTAAAAAAAAACACTGTTAAAACAAAAACAATTTGTATTCAGTAATAAAAATTTTCATAATTAATTACGCTCACATTCTCGTACACACGTATTTTTAATTGTTTTTATACACGCGCTCACGTATTCGAAACAAACTCTGCCTTTAACCGTCGTAATAAAGTTCACTCATTGGCATACGTTTGCCGACTAAACTGATCAGTTAATTCAACCATCTGTTTTTTCCACCACGCGTTATTATTAGAAAACACTCCATAGTACAACATGTTTGATCATGCCAAGTTTGAGTGTTTTTATTCCTAAACAGTAACCAACATGTTGTATTGTTTATTTTTGTTAAAGTTTCTTTTAACCATGATTTTCCTGTTTAAGAATGTGGTAATCAAAACAAACTAAATAATAACACATTTGTGCATAAGTTGGTGTAATGTATGGGTTTTATGTTTTCATTTTTTTCATATTCTATGTTGCCGTTTGAACGTGTTTTTTTTTTTTTTGTTTGTGCCTTATTTTCTGTTTTTTTTTGTCGTTTGGGTTTGGTATGAATGAGTGCTTTCGTTTGCAGCTTTAATGATGCGACTGTAGTAGTAGTAGTTGCCTTAGTATAGATGGGAAAATTAACGTAAAAATTAAATATGAATGAAAGAATGAATGAGTTTCTTTGTTGGTTTGTTGTGACCACATAAGTCATTGTCAGCCAGAGAGAACTTTTAATTGATAACATTGCATAAAATGTGATTGGATAGAGAAGTTCTAATAGCAATAAAATTAAGGCCCAAATATGGTTCAGAACAGTTGTAAATATCATGTTGTATTTTTAAAATTGCGATTATACCCACTTTGACTATAACAGTTAAATATGTATATTCATATATGTTGAAGCCAAAAAACTTAGGTGTTGTGAACGATAATAGGCAGCGGTGCCAATTTAGCGCGTTTCGCGCTAAATTTAGCGGGATTTAGCCATACAAAACGCGTTTTTTTTCGCCTTAGCACGCTTACTAAAAAAGGCGCTAAATTGGCGCGTTTTTAATAATTTTAATAAAGCCAACATTTTCTTTTTTTCATAAATTTTCTAGTACTATATTTTAAAACTATAGAAACAATTTTGTATAATTTTATTTAAGTATCAAAAAATCAAAACGCAAGTCACTCAGTATACGCATAGTGTAGATATACTTATAGTGATTTTAGCAATACTTTGGTGATATTATTTTTAACTACATATGTACATACATATGTATAGTTTGTATAATGGTAAGCAACAATGTTAATTATCATCTTGGATTGAGATCACAACTTTTTAAGAATTCTCTTAATGTCAATCCTTTTATCAAACTGTCTCTATTTGTTATAAAATTTATTAAGCTTCGCACTGTCAAATGCAGAAAGAGCTTTTAGTATAATGAATTATTTTAAAGCAAGCAACACAGTCAATTCCACATAAAATATGGCCTACGATTAAAAAACTCGCGTTGTGAAAATTATGTTATTCCATTAAATGTATGTGTGAAAATAAATTCAAATAACAAGTTTAATAATTCGGAGTATTATATAGAATCGGTTTTGTGGTCAGAAGATGAGCCAGAGGGTTTGAATGAAATTGGCGGTGATCAATCTTAACTTCACTTTTTTACATTATTTTTATACTATCAAAAAGTTCCTTATTAATAATTCTAATCAGCAAAATATTAATGCCCTTATTAAAAAATAAAATATTTTTTATGAACACGTCTATTAAAGTTTTTAAATTTTATTATTTGACTGATTATTTGTAATGCTTAAAACATTTAAATTTTTATTGATATACCAAAAAAAAATTTTAAATGTTTGTTAGTTAGTTTGTAAGAATCTACTTTTTGTAGCTGAATTAAATTAAAAAAAAAATATGTATGTAGATATTATTTATTTTGCTTCAATTAATACTGTATTTTTTCTAATAAATGGGTCGACTTTTATTCAAATTTAATTTAGCGCGTTTTTAAACGGCACGTTTTGTTTATAAATTTTTGTCAACGCAATGATTTAGCTCATTCTAGCGCGTTTTGGGAAGAAGACCAGCGCGTTTTGGTTACAAAAAGTTGGCACCACTGATAATAGGCGCCGAAATTAATTTGGATTAGCTTTAGACTTTTAATTTTTTTCTTTTTTTGTTTTGGGAATTAAAAAACATTTTCAACTTCCAGAAGTTTTATTAAAAATTTAGTAGTTTCAGTATTTGCTTGAACAATCGTTTTTAGTGCAGTAATAGTCAATGCACAATTGCACAGATCCGTTAGTAACTTTTTATACGAAAAATTAAAAAAATTAAAAAAATTAAAAATAAAAGAAAATTAAAAAATATAAGAAAGTCAAGTAAAGAATATAGGACGAAAGGATTAAAAATTAAATACCTATTCTGTTCTATAAATTAAACTGTTACAATAGGGCGTGCAGTAAAAAATAAAAATCCGTATCGTGAAAATTTCTCTTTCGAAATATTTTTGCTTTTCACAGAAGTTAAGTCCAAAAGAACTATTCTCTTACAAGGTTTCCACTTTTTCTGATAATTTTGTGGGGCATAATATCCATGAAAAGGCTTCACATGCAAACACAATTTATATTATTGGTAGGCGAAGTAAGTAAAAAAAAATTTTAAAACTGAATTTATTTTTCCAGGTAGGGTAAGTGCACCAGTAGTCTGCACTTTAAGGATTTAGTTTTTTTTAACTATCGCTCATGATACCACATGATGTGGGGAGCCCTGATACACAAGAAGCAATACTTTCCCAGAAAATTGTGCTAGAAACCAACCAGAGAGCCTAATAAATTTGGCAATTGATCCAATGTCCAGGATCGATAGGTTCGTCAAGCCATCGAGAAAAGGAGATCCTAATGTATGAAATCTACGTCGAGCCAGAGATGGACACTGGCAAATATTATTTTATTAATAAAATGGAGAAATTTACAGATTTTGTAAAAACGATCCTATTCGCCAGTAGTCGGCACTAATTTTCCAGTCGCCGGCATGGTATGCTCCTATAGTCGGCATATCATTTTTTAGTAAAGATAATAAGGATTTCTGAAAACTTTTTTTTAATATTAAATAACATTCTTTAACTATGTTAATGTTTAAAATTTACAAACTAATAAAAAAGACTTTTTCTGAAAGTTATTTTTTAAATGAGTCCTTTGGAAGTCACTTTTAGTACATTGGTTCTATCTAAAGAGTAGAAACTATAAAAATAATTAATTAAAACGAAATATTTTAAACCCATATGAGAGATCTAGGATTTTGTTTTCTTAAAATGTCATACTGAAATAACATCAGATCGTGAACATTTACCTGTCACCAGTAGTAGTAGGAAGTTCCAATTCATTTTCTTGTTACCATGAATTGAACTGTAATCAAAAATATTTTTATTAAAATACAAAAAATTATTTATAATATGATCCCTCTGAGGCCGACATTAAAGAATGTACCCAAGTCAGTGCTTAATCGACCGGGTCGTTCAAGTGAAAGCATTGCAATTGTGACGAAGTTTCAATTTTGTCAGTTCTGCAGTTACGATGAATGGATCATCATGAAAGACCAATATGCTATCAGTTGTATAGGGTTTCATAGGAGATACCATATCTCATACAGCGACATTATATATAAATATTCTGCAACCCAAAATCAATTAGTGCTCTATGTGGCTTAAGGTTTAGTGTGTAAATTAACTGAACATGAACAATGTATTAAATAACGTGATTAATGAATTAATAAATATTTAAATAATATAATAAAAGAATAGATATGGGCAATTTCAAAAATTTTCGACATTTTGATATTTTTTTTTCCAATTTTTTTTTTTTTTTTGATGACACGAATGACGCTTTGGTCACGTGAAGGGTGATATTTTTTTTAGCATACCAAAACAGTTCGCGTTAATCATTTATAGCAAACGGCGCGAAAGTTATGGAGGTTTTAAGTTAAAATTTCTTTAAAAAAAATTTAAGTTAAATTTATTGGTTTATTATAATAAATGTTGTATGGATGCATGAAACTCATTTCAAATTCATCAGTGCAGTCCATATTCATCAATGCACTGATAAAATACATAAAAAATATCAGTTCTAATTAAAATTCCTAAACATTAAAAAACGCGAATTTTTGCAAAAATATGAATGTTTCACCGATTGTTATAATATGTTTTTAGATAACGCATAACTAATTTACAGAAAAACAATGTTTTAACTTGCAAATTTAAAAAATAAAAAAAATTATATAAGAATTATTTTTGAGGTTAGGATTTTTTTTTTTTGATCTGTAAAATTTAAAATCTTGAAAAATTTTTAATGCCTATTCGGTTTTATTATCAAGCTTAAAAAAACCTTTCATTTGGTGTCAATCGCGGCGGAATCTATACATAACTGCAGATGTCACAAAGCAAAATGTGTTTGAAGAAAAATGCCGCTGTACCCGCTAAATATGGACCGAATTCAACCGTATTTATATATGATCTTTAGTTCACCCCCGCACTTCATTTTCAATACTTTTACATTGATTTTAAACCACTGATTAATTAAAAAAACGCGAAACAAAATCATGAAATTTCGCAAAATTTTTATTTTCTTTATAAAATTTTTGCGTTTTAAAATATTTTAACGCCTTCTTGACGTTGAGGTGCCATTTATTAAGAAGTTTAGATCACGCAATACATAAACCAGTTTTAAATAAGATTGCAAATGTCAGGCGCGAAAAACTGTCATTCTTGACAAATTTACGCCAATTCTATAAAAGTTTGAGGTCATCGTTCTCAGCAACCAGCATCCTGACATCGACGTGATATGGCGCAAATTTTAGCAAATTACACCATCTATTAAATACTGTTGACGAAATGCAATTTTCTTGAACGGCGCAAAAACGCTATAGAAAAAACTGCGAAAATTAAAAAATCGGAAAATTTTGGTTTCAAAAATGAACCGCTGTACAACTTTTTCCCAAATAATAGTATTGGGATAACTTTTATAGTGTAAATATCTACAAAGTCTAGTGACTTTATTTTATTTAAGTGAGCATCGGAAGTTTAAAATTAAAAGTAGAAAAGTGATGAAATATGAAAAAATTCTTGTAAATTTCAAGCCATTTTTTGGGTTTTTTGATATTTGAGTGCCCATAACTTTTAAAAATAAAGAACTGAAGATCTGAAATTTTGAATTTCCCAGATTTCTAGTGTGGCCTACCATTCCCTTTTGACCGTTTTCGTCAATTCGAAAAACTGAAGAAATAATAAGCATCTGAACTCAGTTTCAACAAATGTTGAAAATTTTTGAAATTGCCCATATACATACGTATGCATGATTGTGTTGTATTACTTATAAGTAGTTGCTAAAATATTCTTTTTATTAATAAGTTTAACAAATCAGCAGTTTTAAGTAAAAAAATACGTTTATCGAACAGTTTTCTAGGCATTTTTTTTATTAAAATTTCTCCAAATTGTAAGTGGACCCATTCTTCTATGTTCTGCAACAATTTGGCCACAGATTTTATCATGTATTGGGCTTGATATAAGGGACATTCGGTATGTCGCCTTCTCCTATTTCATTTATAGAAGGACATTTTTCTTAATTGCTTGAATTGTAATTTAAAAAAATTTATGAAATTCTAGAAAGTTGTTGTTTCTAAAAGTTCTAAGGTGTTTAAGGAATTTTACTTTAACAAAACCAGCAATAAAAACCCCTGCCGACTTTTGGACAACAATTATCGGCAAGTCATAAAAACTCATTAAAAAATTATGCCGACTACCGAGTAAAACTACTTTAAAGTAATTTTTTATGTATATGGTGGCATATAAAGTGATTAATAAATATTTCAGTGAAATTTTGTTAATAATTGTGCCATTAACCCATTTTTAAAAGGGTCGGAGATGTCTTTTCCTACCTTTTTAAGATTCTCCACAGCCTTACCAGCTTTGCAGGAATACCAAGCTCAGACATTGCTTTATAATCGACAAAAAGTTGGTGTGAGACTTCTCCAGATGTGTCAATATCTAGCCAATGATGGACTTACCAGAATGCTAGAAAACTGAATGTAATTTTCAGCTTTGTAATCAATTGTATTTGTACAACTACTTTTTCACTCTCTGTGAATTAATCTGATTCTAAAATCAAAATTACTCGTATTTTCTATATTTATTTAGACAAATTTTGTTTTTTAATGCATTTAATGCGTTTTTAAAATTCATGAAAAAGTTAACTTCACTACTTTTCTTCCAAGAAATGTCACCTTTATTGTAATATTTCTGACTTTCATTTAGAAAATTAAAAAGAAAGAAAAAAAAATAAATTTTATTGTAACATTTTTATTTATTTTATGCACTCTCGTCAAATTCCTTCACTATTAAAATAACATGCACATGGTTTTTTTATGTTTTTCTTCTACAAACTTTTTGTGTTAACAATACTGGAGCATAGCGTAGAGCCACGTACAGCATCGTAAGTACGAGTATCATTTAAAATTTTTATTGTGATAATCCGAACAATTAAATGAAGGCAATCATTTCGTCATTGTTTGTTTGGTTTTAACAAATGATTTTTTTTCTAACACTTTATCATATCTTGATAAGTTCTAAGAATTTTTTGTTTTATTTTATTTTAATTTTCCTAACACTTTATTTACTTTTATTTTGTATTTTATATTTCAGCTGGAATCAAACAATTAAAATAAATGTTCGACCAGCGTTGCCAATTCCTTCTGAGTAATTATCCAAAAACAGGACAAAAATTTCAGTAAATTTTTCAAAACTGAATTTAAAAACATTTTACGCCTTAAACCTTCTCAAGTCATAGTTGACTAGAAGAAAACAGACTGTGTGAGTGAATGACATTTCCCAAATCTTCACAAAACCCCTGTTTAATTGTTTTGTTGTTTTAGACTGCAACCGTGTATGCTTATTGTTGGTAATTTTCATGAAAAAATTCTATACATTTACACAATTGTTTTTCATGTGTTTTTAAAAAGTTGTGATTTTTCACGTTTTCGATACAATGTACATGAATACAATGATACACTAGGTGTTCACAAGCAAGTAAACTAAAACTGTTTTCAGTAAAGCATACAATAATCCAGATTCGGTAAATATATCTAAATATCCGTTCCTCAAGTTAGCCATTTTGGCCCATTACTCTTTTGACTGTATGTTAGTGATCTGTCCAATGTTATTTATTTTGCTAAAGAGCACACATTTTAAAACAGTTGGTATGCGTGGTATAGTGGTTAGAGTGCTCGCACAAAAACTCAAACAGCCCATGTTCAAATCCCAGCAAAGGTGTAAAAATGAAAAAGTTAGTCTGCGGTTTTTAAAAATTATAATTAAAAAAAATAACAGGTTCCACCTCCTCCAAGAAATTTATCGACAGAGAAACCGCTCCCTGACTTTCCACTGTATTCTACCTTAATCATTGACAACAAAAGTAAATGATCAAGAGAAAAGCTCCATATATTTGCGAAATAGCAGATAACAGCTAAACCTACTTAGAGAATGCACTCACCACACAATCAACAATAAAATCTAATTAAAGAGGTTCTGACAAAACATAAATAAATTATTAATTAAATAAATGATTTTTTTCTATAACGAATTAGTATTTCACAGAAAAACTTTTATAATATTTTATTGCAATATACATATGCATAATTTGACATATAAATAGCAACAAAGCAGATCAGTATATTTAAACATAGACAACGAAAAATGTAACGAAAAGTTACGAAAATATAGTTTTCCTTTTTTTTAGCAAAAGATCTGCAGTAAATGCATTATGAACATTACATCTACATATTTATATTAAACGAGAAGGTTATATGTTTTTGATTTTATTTTGAAAATTAGTACTGGAAAATGAAATAAATAAAATTCAATGTTAAACAAATTTGGTGTAAAATTTTAGCAAATAAAGAAAGCGTCAGAAGTAAAACTACACACAAATTACACATGAAGCCAATTACACACAGGCTACACACAGATTCAAAAATTACACACAATATGTGTAATTACACACAAAGTGGCAACACTGGTCTGCCTATAAAAGCTTGCTCTTTTTGGAGATCTAAATAAGTAAAGTGAGGCCTTATTCTGTAACTCCCCTAAGCTAAAACTTTATCGCTAAAAATTTGTAAACATGATTTAGGACTTTTTGGCCACGAATACAATTCTTGAACGCTTATTGTAATTTATAAACTTCATGCCTATTACTTCTAAATTTTTTAATTTTATATATTCTAACGGCCAGCCTGTTTCAAAAGCACAAAATTTTAGCATTTTAGCTTCAGATAATTTCAGAATAGGGCTCCTGGTTACAATGGTTTCTCGCTTGATATATAATTTATTTTCTTGAAAAACGGAGTGAAAATTACTAATGAAACGAATAATAAAAAGTAGTTAAAAGATATGTTCACGAATTTTCGTTATTTTTGAAATAGAAGCTATCTGCACTTAAAGAAAGGAAAGATTATAAAAATATTGGACTCATATTTATGGTAATATGGGCATTAAAGAAAAATTGGAAAAATATTAAATTTTTCTGGTGATGTTAATGTTTTCGATTTCTTGCGATTGGAAAAAAAGCAAGATCTTATGTGCATAAAACAAATATGTATACGAACCCCAACATTTGTTTAATTTATTTTTTTACCTATTTTTTGTTATATAATTTAAGATATACAATTTTTTTTATTTGTGGACAGGTCTTATATTAAATTTTACTGACCAAAATTTTAAAAATAAACAAATACTTTGGATGAGCTGCTGTTGCCGAATTTAAAAACTACAATAATTGTAATCTGGGGCCTTATTCTCTTAAGCTAAAATGCTAAAATTCTGGGTTTTTAAAACAGGCTGGGCCTTAGAATATAGAAAATTAAAAATGTTAGAGATAATAGCCATGACGCTTTTAATTTAAAATACGCATTCAAGAATTGTAGTTGTAGTCCAAAAGTTCTAAATCAAGTTTATAAATAGAGTTTTAGCTTAAAAGAAGCTTAGAATATAAGAAGAATTATTGAAAACTTGTAATACTAAATACATATAAATTAACTAAATAAATAGTATGAATAATATTTCTTTTAAGTAATCAAGAAGTACAAGTTTTAAAAATTGAATATATATAATGTTATTTTGATATATAAAATTCTCGTGACGCGGTGTTTGTTGCCAAACTCCTCCGAAATGGCTCGACCGATTTTCATGAAATTTTGTACGCATATCGGGTAGGTCTCAGAATTGGTCAACATCTATTTTGTTAAGGTGACCCTTCCCAAGGGAAAATTTATGCCTTACCTAAATAACGTACCGACTTCGATGAAATTTTAAACTAAATAGACCTACATACCGTAGAGCATATATGGTTTATGTTTTTTTTTACAGAGATGGCGGTACAAGGGCTATTTCTCCCTCTCTCCAACTAACAAACTGATTTTGATTAAATTTTGTTGGCGTCTTAACACAACTTTTGATAAAGAAATGTAAATTTTCACATTTATTTTTCATACACCTAAATGTTAAGGTGCCCGCCCCAAGAGAAAATTTACGCCTCCACTAAATAATATACCGACGTCGATAAAATTTTAAACTATATTTGTATATATTCGTACCGTAGAACACACATGGTATACGTTTTTTTTTAAGAAGTACTCACAGGGGGCGATACAGGGGATATTTCTCCCTATCCGCAACTATTAAACTGAAGTACCGAAAATGGCGGATAAGCATTTATTAAAATTATTAGTAATGCAGACATTGATTGCTCATTTCAATGTTGACTTTTGCAGTTGGGTGAAGAGTACCAAATATATTTGAACTACAAAAATGTTTCCTAGAGCAAAATTATATGACAAAACAACGTTTGCCGGATTAACTAGTGTTATATAATAATAATATAATAATATAATTATAAGTATAATAATGCCCCAATTTCCAAATAATTAATTTTGTTTAATTCATACAATTTTGAGTAAATTTGAGAACATGGTTGAGCAAAACTGAATTGGGAATCTGGCAACACTTTATTATGTAGGCAAACTTATAAAAAATTAAAAAAAAAAATTGAAATAGGGGTTTATAAGTATTTCAAATGTCTAAAAGGTTTATAAAATTAAAAGATATGTTATATGTACATATACAAGCATCCCTCGTATAACGCGATGTATGTATTTACAACGTAATAAATGTGTGAGTACTGCTACTTCCTCCTATTCTATCCAATCATAACATATGTAAACGAAAAGCTCAAGTCTTCTAAAACGCGTTATATGTTTTGAAACGTAACCACAGCGTTATTTGAGGGATATATGTAAATACATACATAAAAAGAAACACAGCAAAAATAAAATATGTACTAAAATAAGATCGAAAACAATTTAAACACAAGCTTTTGTGTAAAACAAAATGCTGTAAATTGAGAGTTGAAAATTCATTCAAAATTAATAAGTTCTCATGACAAGAAACGGCCAGAAATGTAAACGCTATCTCATAGATAGGCTTTCTTCTCAAAACTTTCTTGCATACTTCTCGTATATTCTTAGCAATAACAACAAGCAAACAGTACAACAAAACCTCCAACTACTCCACATTTGTTTTATATTGACACAGTCTGTTTAAAAAAATATTTAAACACATCAAAATTCCAAACAAGATTACACAAAAGAAATACAAGGAAAAAAAATAAATAAAAACAAAACAAAAATGCAAATATCAGATAGAAAACATATTCATTTAAGGGATTTTTATCATAAAAACGAAAAACTATAAAACAAAAGACTAAAATATTTGGAAAACTAAATAAATATTCAAACATACATAAGTATGTATCAGAGTTGTAAACGAATCATTCATTTTTGAATTAATTCGTGAATCATTCATGCAATGAATTGGAAAAATTTTGAATTAATTCTTTTCTCCAAAAAACGAATTGAATTAAATTTGAATCAATTCATTTGAATTAAGCGAACATGAATTGCAATTCATTTTCAATTCAAATGAATTGGTAAAAAGAATTGTAATTCATTTCCAATTCATTTGAATTGAATTGATTTTGAATTAATATAAATGAGTTAGAAAAAATGAATTGCAATTCATTCCCAATTCATTTGAATTGATTTTGAATTAATTCAAATGAGTTAAAATATGAATTGCAATTCATTTTACCAATTCATTTAAATTAACTCGAAAAATGATTTTGTTATACATTTCCAATTTACTTGAATTGAATTGATTCTGAAAAAAAGACTGCAATGCAAAAGCATCACCCTTTTTCCAAGTACTTCTATTCTGTACTTTATAATAAAAATATATCCACTACTAATAACACAGGTTTACAAATTTTTAATTTGGAAAAATACCAAGAACGCCACATGCCTAGATAAGTTAATTGGGACCTCCTGAACACGAAAAGGGAAATGAAAGAAATCGAGAGACGTTACAAAGACTGGTGCGATGAATAACTGATGGCGGACTATTGTTGGTTCCTCATTTGCGAGAATCCATCCGAAAAAAAACGCAAAAGTTCAAGTCGCTCGTCATTTTAATTAAAATTTTTTGAATTTACGACGAATATACTGTGTGAGCCAAGAAAATGAAAATATTGTCGTGCCACAAAATCCTTAATAAAAACTTTATTTTTCATTCGATTTTTTTCAAAATACGCTTAAAATATTTTTAATTAAATAAGCTATTTGGTAAAAGAATAAAACATTCCAGATATTCAATATAGCGTAGGAAAAAATTGAAATGAAAATGAAATATTTTGAAAAAAACGTAAAAAATAGGAAAATTTTGAAATTTGATTTCTTATCAGATAGAATGTTCCAGCATATCGACGGAAAAGGCATTCAATTACCTTTCCATCGATATGCCACTTATCTCGATCGAACTTTTTGGTTGGACCCCACAAGGGTTTGAGTGGGGTCATACACCGAAAAACACAAAAGTACCGTTATCTAAAAAACGGTACTTAGAAAAAAATAATAATTGCGTTTTTCGTGTTCAGGAGGTCAGAATTAATTTATCTAGGCATGTGGCGTTCTTGGTATTTTTTGGCTGTAAACGAGTGTAATGAATCACCCATTTTCTATTACTTTTAATCCAAGTAAGTATTTATTACTTATTTATAATAATTCTCTTAATAATATAATAATTATAATAATTCTCATAAGTATTACTAAAGGCACCCTTACACGACATGTTTTTTACACTGTTAATGTCAACTTTTACATGAGTAAACAGTTACATGTCGTATGTGACTTCTAAAATATTGCTTGTGTAAAAAACACAAGGAAAGTCTTATGACAAAATTTCAATTAGAGCATGCTCTAATTTCGTATGTGCACACATATGATATAAAATTTCTATGCCTGCACAAACATTAGTCGGCGGTGAATTATGTGTAAAATAGTTTTTTTTTATAAATTTTGTGTCTAAAATTTTATTATTTATTTACATATGCGTACATATACGTTTGTGAGTAAAAATTACAAACCTTATGTAAATTGACTAATTTTGACATACACAAAGAAAAACTTATGTATTTTAAACATAAAAAACACGTATAAAAACATGTCGTGTAAGGGTGCCTTAAAGTGTTTGTCCTTTAATGTTCGTGCGTCACAAAATTTCATAAATTATTAATAGGTTTTAAATACTGAATGTCTTGTTATTCAGCGTATACCAAAAGCGACATAAGTAGTACTTGAAGGACCAAACTCCAAACACCAAGTTTACTTCAATTGAATGCAATTCATTTTTGATTTGATAAATTTGAATTACAAGTTACTTTTCTAATTCATTTGAATTAATTCCAAATCATTTCAATTCAAATGAATTAGAAATGAATTGCGATTCTTTTTACCAATTCTTTTGAATTAAAAAATGAATTGCAATTCATTTTGCCTAATTCAAATGAATTGCAACTCATTTTGCCTAATTCATTTGAATTGGAAATGAATTGCAATTCATGTTCGCTAAATTCAAATGAATTGATTCAAATTTAATTCAATTCTTTTTTTTGTTGAAAAGAATTAATTCAAAATTTAGATAATTCAAATGAATTGAAATCAAAAAAGAATGATTCATTTACAACTCTGGTATGTATGTACATACTAGTATATATGTAAATGTGAATCTATTGTATAAAGAACGATAATACTTGTAATCCAAATAGAAGTAAAAGAACTTAAGCAAAAAATAAAAAAGATTATAATTTAGATTTTTGGGTGATCTAATCTTCAATGGATTTGATAAGGAAGATTACAAAAGATTTTTTATATGGGGCTGTTTAGATTTCTTATTTTTTTTTATTTCTAAAAATGAGTGAAGCATTACAAATAATATTTATAAGCGAATGTGTATCATTAACGAACGTATCGTATTAAATTTCAATATATTGTAGACAACCTTAACAGATTTTTGGTTCTGTTATTAAATGAAGAATACAAATATTTCAAATTTTATATCTGGCACATTTACTATTTTCAAAGGTCATTTGATCAGCATCATTATCAATATGGTTTTGAAAACATATTTTTTGTTGTTGTTGTATTTAGATTCCTTTTAAATATTTATTATTGCGGCCCTTCAGTGAATATTATTTGGCTGCCAGTTATTATTATTGGTATGCCTTCGCACAGTGGGATTTTTTTTGCAATAAGTAATTTTTTCGACGCATAAAATTTGAAAATGTAATGATGCAGTTTTGTAGAAAAAAGATTCAGTATGAAGAATCCATAAATTGTATTCCAAAAAAACATTTATTTGTCTTTGAAACAATGGAGAAGAGTCACATGTAAATTTTAGTCCATAATATTGAAAACTGTTTACGTATTTCTATAGTATTTGTACGTAAGATAATTCCATTGCCCAGATTTAAATAGTAATTTTTTTTCAAATATAGACTTTTCTGCGTATTTAAAAATATAGAGTTATGATAGAATAAAACTTGTTCTATAATGTGCCGTGATTGCTAACTTCCTTAGAAGAAAAAAAAAGTTGTTCAGTCGTGCTAGGTGCTCACACTATAATAAAATAAAAGCAAATACTCCATACTATCAATTAAAAAAAAAGTTTAAATAATCAATAATCTATTATAAAATCATAAAATTTATCCCCAAATTCATGAAATTTTGAATTAAAAAGATTAAAAAACTAAAATTAAAATTTAATCAGTTTTGGAAAAGAAACAAAAAGTTGTGGGAAAAAATATGATATGGGTTATATGGACGGTGAGTGTGGGCGTTAATTGAGGTATAACAGGCTATGGCCAAACAAAAATGTTGGGTTCTATGGGCGGTGGGTAGTGGGCGCGGCCAATTTTAATGAAACTTTTTATTTCTCTTAATTGAGCTAACTATAGGTTTAAAGTAAAATTTCAACATTCTACGAGCACTCCTTATATTTTTCGCCAAACATTGTATGAACAAATCCCACTGTGTTTCGTTGCGATGAAGGAAATTAGGGGGCATTTTCAGAAACAAAAGTACTTTATATATTGCTTTCG
The DNA here is from genome assembly GCA_963576795.1 of Metopia argyrocephala. Lineage (NCBI taxonomy): Eukaryota > Metazoa > Arthropoda > Insecta > Diptera > Sarcophagidae > Metopia > Metopia argyrocephala. The sequence continues at coordinate 42,271,529 of OY756211.1, read as the reverse complement.
AAATTCGATTTGTAATTGATACACCAGATCGAACGAACCGTTTTCATTTCATAGAAAAAGACTGTGAATTATTTTATTTTAATAGTGGAATTTGAACAGCTGGAACGAACAACAAAGAGGTTTTGCCTGCATATTCATTAAAAAAAATATGAATTTAAGAACCAAAACTTCGACCAACTTTTGGGGCGATGATACTCTTTAGATATACTGCAAATAATTGAAGAAAGCCTTTAGCTTTCTGAAAATTTCAGGTCAGTTATGAAATACAAAATGCACCGCAACACAACCTATTAAAATCAAATTGACTTTACAATTTTAATCCAAATTTGTTTGTACTTGTTTTAGTATCTTTTTTAAAGATACAGAAGTTGAATTGAAAGTAATACAAAGAAATTAATTTTTAATATCAAGTGACTTTATAATTTCGGTCAAATAACCGCCACAAGTAGCGAATACACGATGCAATCTGCAATACCAATTTAAACAAACTTTTCGACATATGGTCCATAACTGGCCATTACACCTCTTTTTCAGAGTTACGGCCTAGCTTCTAGCAGCACCCATGTTGTGCGCTTCAATTTCTATCCTACAGTTTAACTCCGATTTCGCACGACAGACTTGAGAAGCTTATTCATGGCAATCAGAGATTCTTAGAGCTTTTGACAGAAGAGTGCTAATAGGTGGTGGCCAAAAAAAATATTTTTTTTATATTTCTTTTTTTTAGAATGTCAGAACTGGGATTTGAACTCAGAGTTCGTCTCTAGTAAGCTAATCAGTAGACTACGGCGACATATGTATACTTATTTGTGCTAAATTTCAGACCGAATATAAACTGCCCTTACACAGCATAATCTTAATGTACAAATAAGTAGTAATCCCTCGATTTACGTCGCAGATGGTTCCGAAAAATGTCGACGTAAATCGAATTTCACACTGCTCATACTACAAAGTAGTATGTTTTTAACAAGGAACTTAAAAACTTGTTGAGGGGTATATCCAACCTCATCAAATATTTGTTTTAATTTTGAAGGACAACTTCTAGCTTCTTCACTATCTGCAGTCGCAAATTCTCCTACAACTTTTATATTATGAAGTTTTGATCTTCTTTTAAATTTTTTCAACCATCCTCCACTCTTATTAAAGCAAAAATCGGATAGCTCGTCGTTGTGAAGACCGTCTGATTTTAAATCATTAAACAAGCTTATAGCTTTTCTTTGTATTACTTTCGTTGTGATTGCAATGTTTCTTTTGTTTAAATCCTATATCCAAAATAGAAGTGCATTTTCCATTTTTTTTTCTATTATTACTGGCCTTCTTTTAGTGGTGGTTTCAAGAGACCAAGTCCCAGTCGCTGTTACGCTTGAACGAATTTCAGCCGCATTTTTAATTATCGTTCTTACTGTGGTCGGCGGGAGTTGCATATTACTGGCAGTAATGTAAGCCTTTTCACCATTATCGTAATCACGAATAATTTCTATTTTAGTTTTTAGTGAAATTGCATTTCGTTGCATTTTTATTTGAATTGCAGAAGCTTTATTAGTTTTACTTTTCGGGCTCATATTTCACTCTTTTGTATCTGACAAGTTAAACAATAATTTCTAGGTGTACACAAAGGCTGACTTCCAAAATGTATGAATACAAAGTTTGTATACTATTCTACTGCGGTATTTAAACTTTTTACATATGCAAAGTTCCGAAACAATGCAACTACTTATGTGCTTTGTTTACATTTTCATTATGAAACAGAAATGTTACAATGCACCATTTTTATTACTGACAAACAAGAAAATGGAAACGGCGGTTGTAAAACTTTTATTTGATAATTTTTTTAAATTATCAGATATGATTATCATGATATCATCCCGAGAGAAAGGAAAGGTGTCATCCACCTCCTTAATTTCTCTCAAGACCTTTTCCCACAAAATAATGCGCTTCTTGCGTTTTGCGCAAAAGTCGGGTTCTTTTCGCTGAAATATGTTAAAAAACTAATCATTTGCTGCTTTTTTAATATATTTTTTATTAAAAACAAATTAATTTACTTTTGTAATTCAGTCATTATTTGTAATTTTTGTTTTTATATATATATTTTTTTTATAACACAAACGTTTTAATGTTTGTAAACAAACCAATAGCAAACAAAGCACCAGTTATAAAACCGATGCTTGATTGCTTTTTTACTGCGTTAAAAATACTTATTGGTGACATTTTGAAATCGTATACATTGTAAATATTTTGTATAGCGACTTTTTGAAACAATATACTTTGTTCGAATACAAAGCAATTAACATTTTGGAAGTCAGCCAAACTTAAAAAAACTGCATACAGACGCGAAACATAAAACAAGTTAAGTGCTGAGGACTCGGGTTCGAGCCCCAGAAAGGTGTGATCAATTTAATTTTGTTTATATCAGAAAACGCTCTAATTAGATCAAAGTTAACTGCAATGAATATTTTTTGGTAATTAAAGAAGAAATGATGTCCGTGAAGGAATAGTACACTAGCCAAACTGAACAATTGTTTTCGACTCCAGCTACGGTAGTCTCATCAGAGTTCTTTGTGTCCTGTGCATATTCAAGACCAAACATCAACTATTTAACTCACACTTTTCTGGAAATCGCATACTGAAATTATTACCGTATGTATATACACTTGTATGAGTTAGTCGAAGTACATTAAATAAAACTAGGATTCCCCGTTTTTTGTTTATAAACAACTAAGACAACGTAAATAAATAACAACGCAAATCGAGGTTATTGTGAACAAAAAATTTGACGACGTAAATCGAAACAACGTTAATCGAGATGACGTAAATCGAGGGATTAATATATAAGCAAATTTTGCTTGTGACTTCTTTCTTTATTAAAAACAAAAATCACTTTCGGGTTTTGCACATTTAAAAGTACTTAAATACCATATAAGTACCCTGGTACTAAAAACGAATAGCCTTTCCTTATCAGTCTCACATAACGCCATAAAAACCGTATATACGTATGAAAATGCCTGCGTATGTGTTTCCAAATATACTGCCAAATAACTATCACTGCATGTGTTGTCTGTAGCACTTTATCAAAAAAAAAAAAAAAAAAAAATCAATCATTTTTCTTCGTTTTTTCAAACCTAAAAGAGCGCACATTCCAGCTTTGAAATCGATATGAGTATTTTGGGGATCAATGGTGTTAATAAATTGAAAAAAAAAGTAATTTAAAATAAAAATAAAGACAAAGACAAAGTAGAGGGAAAAAAGGAAACACAAACATTAATAAAGAAGACGAAACTATAGAACCCACATTTTCGTTTGATTGCCATCTTGTACGGAGTGATCGATGAATACAGGCAGGGATCACTTACTTTTTTATTTCGCTGAAAACAATGGAATGAAAGTAAAACCCTTCGTTGTATGGATAGGAATCGACCTTCATAAGTGTGCAGACGAATATTTGCTTTTGTTTTTGTACAAAAGGATTCCTTTTTATTAGAGAAAAAAAAACACACACACAAATTTAAAAAGAATTTTAAGTCTTTGAACCAATTAATCATTGTGATGAATTAAGGTGACATGTGCGAAGGCTGTGAATTTTAGGATTAAGTTATTTTTTTACCTCTTTTAATAAAATATTTTGTCAAAACAAAGGATGTTATTGAATAAGATTTTTTTTTTTTTTTTGTATTTTTTAAACAGAATATTTGCTTAAAAAAATACGATATTAATCGTTAATATAGATAAGTTCGTTCTTTGAAACAGTACAGAGTAAATGATAATTTTTTTTAAGATTAAAAAGAAAAAACAATAAAATTTCTTTATAAAATGCCACATATATACAGTACTTTTATAAAACGCTTATATTTGATACAACGCGAATCAAATGACTCGAAATTTTCCTACAACGTACATACTTGTACTGCTCACGGCAAACAACACGTATAAGCAACGAACAAAAAGAAAGACGAAAGACGAACTTCTACCAGTGAATATTCCTCCCTAAAGCTTGGTATTGAGTACAACATTTCGTACGAAAAGCTGTCAAACTGCATATAAAAATGTTTCGTACGAATTGTTTGTGTGAAAATGTTTCAAAAGTAGTACTCTGTTCTTGCTGCGAAAAACATGTGAAATCTACATATCAACATTTTTTCTAACTTCAACAAGTTTCTATCAACATTTTGATTCATGTACGGAACAACATAGTCAACATTTCTTTCGAACGAAATAAAATAAATTTACACCAGCCTACAATAATTTTTTTTATTATAATGAGCAGGATTTTATAATAGAGTTTTTACTGTTGACATAGCTTTGGTGTTGGGTTATTTATTTATTGGATATTCGAATTATTATAGATGGTCTTTTGCAATACCTGTATATAAAATGCATGATATATCATTATAATTTCAACTCACTGCAGATTGCATAAAAAGGCTTAAAGCCTGGTATTGAGTTCAAATTTGTGAAAAAAGTTTAGCCACATTTATTTTTCCATTCGAAAAATTTGACATGCAACATATATCCCTAAAAGCATGCATCACCTTTAAACACAACAAATAGCACAGCTCAACAAAATAATTTTTTTTTGCTGCTTTTGACAGGAACTAATTAAACTTTCGTTTGGGGCTCAGAATCTACATGTATTTTAGTTTTTCAGTTTTTCTTTTAAATACCTGCACTTTTTATGTAATCTTTAACAGTCCAACTGCGGTGCAGTGAGTTGAAATTATAATGATATATCATGCATTTTATATACAGGAATTGCAAAAGACCACCTATAATAATTCGAATATCCAATATAACTAAAATTAACCCAACACCAAAGCTATGTCAACAGTAAAAACTCTATTATAAAATCCTGCTCATTATAATAAAAAAAATTATTGTAGGCTGGTGTAAATTTATTTTATTTCGTTCGAAAGAAATGTTGACTATGTTGTTCCGTACATGAATCAAAATGTTGACAGAAACTTGTTGAAGTTAGAAAAAATGTTGATATGTAGATTTCACATGTTTTTCGCACCAAGAACAGAGTATGTACTACTATTGAAACATTTTTTCACAAACATTTCGTACGAAACATTTTTATATGCAATTTGACAGCTTTTAGTACGAAATGTTGAACTCAGTACTAGAGCTGCAAACCTATCGATAGTCGGCCCCATCGATAGTTTCGATAGTTTAAAAAAAACAATCGATACTATCGATACTATCGGATTTCTATTTTTCTGAGAAAATTAGAATCGCAATACGAATTTTTGGATATATTTTTACTAGGTTCTTCAAAAATCTAGTGGATGAGTAGAATTTAATTTGTATCGGAAGTCCAGTAAGTAAAACTCTATTAAAATATAGCAAGTACCATGTATGTATATGGGTTATTATTTGCTTTCAACTGTCTTTCATAATAAATGTATTAATTTAAATAAAAGACATACATACATATGTATACTATTGTAACATCAATTTCAATTTTATTACAAAATAACAAAAAAAAAAACGTAAATTATTTGCCAAACAAAAAAAAATAATTAAAGCTGTTAATTTGAGATATTTTTTTTAAATTAACGTTAACCGTAAAAGGCTTTAACGTTTAAAACGTAAAACATACATTCTACATATGTAAATACCAAAATTCTAAGTAAAAGTGATTATAAAAAACAATTCATAAATAAAATTAGATACAGAAGCGTTAAATTTAGGTATTTATAAGTTATACCAGGTTTACCCAATAATTTTTGTTAATGAACAGGAGTTTATCGACCGTTTTTGTTCTATGGTCGTAATTGGCTTTTCCGCTTCTCTGAAACTAGGGTGCGAACGTTTTAGGTGATCTAATAAATATGTAGTATTGCCGCTAGTTTTATAATATTTGCCACATAAACGGCATTTAGCACAATTTTTATCTTTGGTTATTTCAAAATAAGTCCAAACATCTGAATACGTCCTACGTATCTTTTTTTGAATATCCTCTTCATCATTCGTTGCCATATTCTATTAAACACAGACAGAGATACACACTCCTATTAAATAGTATTGTAATAATACTTACTTTCTGATAATTGTAGGAATCTCACCATTTTTTAAAACTGTTTTTTTATTTAAATATTCTTTATTCTTTCAGAAATACTATTTATAATACCAGAAACTTTTACTTTAAATCTTCTTTGTATTATTTTTGTGCCATCAATAATTCGCCGTTGTCGTTATATTAAGGTAGCCGTTGCCGCTGAATAAAAATAACTAAGTTTAAATAAAATTAATTACCCTAAGGAGCTTAATAGGATAACACTTTTTTGAAATATTGACTCTATTTTATTTTACATTAAATAAATGCAAATATATTATTTTTATTGAAAAATTAGAACATATGTACATACAAAAATTTACCGGCGGCAAAAAACCTGCGTTGAAAGAGTTTACTTTTAAAATTTTCCGATAGTATCGCTACCGATAGTGAAACCATCGATAGTCGGCCAAAAATTAAACTATCGATACTATCGATAGTACTATCGATTATTTTGCAGCTCTACTCAGTACCAGGCTTAAGAATAAAACGTATATCGATGGTTTACTAACGCAACCTCGTAACTGAAAAACTACTACTTTTCAGGAGAGACAAAAAAGTTTTTCTAACAAATATTTGCACATTTTTACAAGATATTTTTTTATAATCGGAGAAAATGTAAAACTTTTGATTTATTTTCAAGACAACTATTGTGTTAAAACTAATTAACTCTAAGATATTCACCCTTTTTTGAGATACGATTTTACTGCACTGAAAAAATGTTTTAAAAAGTAAGATACGAGGTTGCGTTTTTTTAAATAAAACCACATTAACAAACTTTTTTAATACTTTTGTTTAAATATTTTAAATTAAATTATATTTGATGTTTTTTACTATTATAGCAAGTATAAATATATTGTTTATTTTTTATTATTTATAAAAAAATAGATAACTTACATACATTTTAATGGAAAATAAAATAATATTTGTGTATTGTTCTGACATAGTTCCACTATGTACTTATTTTTTAGTGGTATTTATTGTTTTGGTTACTGTAAATATTTGTACTTTTGATTAGATAATGAAATTTCTTCTATATATAAGACCTTAATTTCGACGTCAATAGGATATTTCATATTTAAACGTTGAAGAAGAATTTTCCACTCACTACCAAAAGATAGTTTAAACATTATATTATCCTTGCAGTACTTCAATCCTCTTATCTGTAATACAGTAGAAGAATAGTTAAAAATAAACTTAAAATCCAAGTTCTTTTTTAACAAAATTACAAGGTGCGTATGACTGGTTTTTTGTACGCCTCTCGATAAAAGAATGGGTACTACGCTTAACTAAATATTTTTAATAGACATCTACATTGTTTTTTGCAGTAAATTGAAATAAAGCATTAGCTATTAAGGTACTGAGTACTGCATTTTAAAATACAATCGGCATGGTAAGCCCGACTTCGGTTTTATGAATATCAATTAGATAGGAAGGAAAAATGTTTCCATCCATACCGCCTTCACCTTTGTGCCAGACGTAGCATAATACATACCTGTTAGCTAGGTTGTATACTGATGACATTTTAATGTTTGCTTTTTGCACTTGCAAGTAAATATATTATTATCTGCACAGCTTAAACATGTACCGTGAAAGCTTTTATTGTCTCAGCAACATCCTCAAATTTATCATTATATTTTTATTTTTATAAGGGAAGGAGATATATCAAAAATCTTTTCGAAATTGAAATATTGCTATATTTGACATATTTTTTTTATAAAAAAATCTATAGCTAGCTCTTTCATTAACTGCAATATAACGTTTGTAATTTCTTAAGAAATCACAGTAAACATCTTGAGCTGATCTATAAACATTTTCTATATACATATGTATATTAGGGTGGGTCAATTTTTTTGCCTACTAAGCGTATAGCAAAATCGTAATCTACGGGAAATTCTAAGAACTTTTCCCAAAGAAACCATGGTTCTAAAATCAAAATCGAGCTTCCGGTTTTTTACGAGAAAATTTGGTGTTCAGGTCATCCGAAAATAATGCTATTTTTTTGGAAGTATTCATTGCAATTGGTGAATAGTTGACCTGTAACGCTGGAAGAGGGTTTATTTTAAAGGAAATTTTCTCACCTTTCTATATCTGTACTCATTTATAGAAAATTATTTACCCAAATAATAGTTTTGGAGGTTTATGTCACAATAATAATAGTTTTAGGTTTTTAACGGTTTGATATACATTGTTAGTAGTATCTTTACTGAAGTAGTATGACTCTATTTTGGGTAACTTATTTAAAAAGTTTGAAATATTTAGCTTTTAAAACCAATTCGACTTTCAAATCATTATAAAATAAATAAATAAAAAAAAATCATAATTTTTATAAATTTAAAAATATAAATGCTATGGTTAATAAACTGCATAGTATTTTGTTTTTTCATTAAAAGACCATAAATCTAAGAGTTAATCATTAATAATTATTTAACATAAAAGCAAGAATAAAATTATTTGTAATTTTTCTAGTGAAGACAGTAAAATTATACGTCGCCTTTTACTTTAAGATACGAGGTTACGCATGCAAAATTATCATCAGTTGAGATACGAGGTTGAGTAATATTGAATAAAAACAAAACTAATAAACATTTTCGCTTAACTGATTACATTTCCGGTTAAAACACAAAATAGCAAAAAATCGAGTTACGAGGTTGCGTAAGTAAACCATCGATATGTATGTGTATATGAAAGTACACACAATCATAACGTCGACCGAAATTCGTCATATACCTACTTCTTCTTTTACTTTAGTTTTATTTCTATTTCACATGCTGGCAACCGATGAACAAATTAGTTTAAGGTTGTCACACTTTTTTTAATTTTAAATTTTTTATAATAAAGGTATTTTTACATTAATAATTATTTTATTTGAATTATCTTCTAAATATATAAAATTGAACGTGTGTTTGTTTATTTGTTTGTTTGTACCTTATAGGAGACCAAACCTCTGGACCGATCTTCCTGCAATTTTCACAGCATTTAACTGAAACTCTGGCATGAAAATAGGGTACTTTTTTTCGACCACGCCCACTTTTATGTCTACTTTTTTAAAATTATGTAATTTACTTCAAATTGTATACACATTATACTCCAGGCGAGGTAGAAATAAATATTTATTACGCCACGCCCCATTTCACACCAAATTTTGTTTGAAAGTTTTAAATTTTTGTTCTACTTATATCCACGGCAGTATTTGCTATATATGATATTGCCATGAATAGAAATACGTTCCAAAAGAAAATTGTTAACCGATCTTAAATTTTCACAGTGCGCAGCTTTAACTCAGGAATACTCATTACTTGACAATATTTTTCGACCATGCATACTTTGGTCCTTCCAACACAAACAGTGTCGTACTCTACGCCGATGTAGAGTAATCTTCGCATTCCTCTCTGGAACAGATTCTTCCATCCGAAAAATATGGCCGAGCCACCGTAGCCGCTGAATGTTAATGTGCTGAACAACACCAATATCACTGAGGATCTCATACAGCCCATGGTTGGTTCTAATGCGAAACTCGTCCTCATGTCTTAGAGGACTAAAGATCTTAAAAAGAACTTTTCTCTCGAACACTCCGAGGATAGCTGAAACGGCACAAGACAACGTCCCTGCTGCCGCTGTATAGAAAAGCACCGGAAGAATAAGTGACTTGTGTTTATTTCGTAGCACGAGAGTGGTCTCTGTTACTAAACAGCCTACCGAGACCCTAGTAGCACCTGTTAGCCAGTGTGATTCTTCGCTTGATCTCTAGACTGACACCATTCTTGCTGGTAATAGCGGTACCAAGGTAGATGAACTCCTTGACCACAGCAATTGTACAATTGCCGGAGATAACCTAATAGCCGATAAGTTCAAGGTCCCTACTAGTCGACAACATGTACTTCGTCTTGCTCTCATTTACCGCCAGACCCATTTTGGCAGACTTCCGTTCAACAGCATTAACGGCTGCGGTGACATCCTCTCAAGCAGCTGAGCATTTTTGCTAAAAAGTGTGCCATTACGATGCATGCCCGCCTTTCGCAAAACACTCTCCATGAACAAATATCATATATAATTTTAACTCTTTTCGCCATAATTAAAATTAAAGAATTAAATATTTTTTTCTGACGAATTGGTAGTTTTGAGCGAAATTCGTTGTTCGCTCCAGTTGTGTTTTTCTAGAAATACTTCATAATTTTTTTATGTGTCAATCCCATTTTGACTATCGTTAGCAAGGCTTCATATTGCTTCTGCAATGACAGTGTTTGCCAACTATTGTTTATTAATGATATTTAATTACTCGTAGAAAACTTTGTTTAAATTTTTAAATGAAGTTTCACAAGAAGGTTTTAGGAATAAGCGTTTCATGCTATTTTTTTACTGCATTTCAGTTCTAAAAAGTGTTCACATTTAAGTTCTCTTATACTTGATTTTAAATAATTTATTTTAAGTTCAAACGAAAAACTAAAAGAAATCTGAGAGGATTTTGCCCGAAAAGAAAAATCAGAAAATTAAACCAAACAAAATCGAATTAATTACTAGTAAATGACTACTTTCGTTAAATTAAAAATGAACAAAGAAAATGAAAACTCCCATTAGTTACAGGTACCAATGACATTTTAATTGTCATTTGGAAAAAACTAGAAAAATACTATAAAATGTCTTTTTAAAGAAAGTAAAAGCTACTAAAAATAAGTGAAAAGTTGCAAAAAAAAAAAAAAAAACATTAAATTTATACGAAAAATAAAACAAAAAATATGTAAAACTACTAATTAGACTCGCAAAAAAAACTAAAATTTGTAACTAAAATTGAAAAAGAAAAATGACACCGTGAAATTTGGAAATAAAACAAATGAATAGATTTAATGAGAAATTAAACATAGTGAGATAGAGTGAGAAGGAGAGTTCAATGAGCCACTAATATTGCGTAGTTTGTCAAGTAACTATACGAGTACTATACACGTAAGTACTTTCCAGCATCATTTCTACTGTAAATTGCAATTAAAGCAAAACATCAGCAACAACATATAAAAACAGTCGTAAAGAAAAATTGTCAACTTAATGCTGATTACAATTTATATGGATTTCGTCTTTTAATGTCTATGCATGTACACTGACTCACACCAAAAGTCGGCAAAGCTGTTGTAACAAATTTGTTAAAGATTTTAAGACCTGTAAGGATGTTTTTATTATTCTTTTTTAATTTTAAAATTTTTTTGTATAGAATGTGTTTTGTACATTTAAAGTCTATTGACAGCTGAACAGATTTTCTTGAAATTTTCACAGTGTCTCTCTAAATTCTTGGAAGAGTTTACAGATTATAAAAATTGCAACTGGACGGTACTACGCCCATACAAAGTAATTATTTGTTAGCCCTTTACATTGGTCTAAATAGCTTAATGCCCAGTCTAAATCATTAGTCAAAAATTGAAAAAATCATTTGATGTATGCCACCTCTTGAAACTCTTATTTATTTTTATTTTATACAGGACAAGTTGACATCAGACGTTTTAAACCTGTTTTCGACTCCAGCTGCAAAAGTCCCATCTGAGTACTTTGTGTTCTATATATATTCATGTCAATCAAAAACTATTCAACTCACACTCATTGCATTTATTGAGATTGTTTCCTGTTTCAACTAATCAGAATTAGAACTGTTTTACATTCTTCTCTTTTTACTTACGCCTTTATATGTCCATAATGGCGATACGTCCTCAGCCAAGGTGGTTAGAGTGAATCGGTTGAAGCTGCAACAAATAACTTTTTGTTACTTATTTAGAAATTTGAGCTCGAATCCCATTAAGATTATTACCTGGAACTCCAAACGGACTATCACAGATATAGATGTTTTGAAACTGTGCTTGCAGGAATCAAATACAGCGCAACACATATTGTACGAGTGTGTTGTTATAGATAAATTTAAGTGGATGTGTTTAGATAATCTTTCTGAAAGGCATATTCCACAGTAAGTTTCCAAACTTGCTTGTATTCATTAGGAAGACAGTAGGCCTACTGAACAAATTGTACAATAAAACTCATATATAGGTCGGTGGTAATTTCATCAGCTGGGATCGGCTGGACAGATTTGGGAAATTGTTTTTTATAAAATTAAGCCATAGTCCAACTTCGGTTTTTACGAAAAGAAAAATTAAATAAAAATTGAACGTCTGCACCGTTTGCAATTTTTTTAGTATTCATATTCATATTCCAATTTTATATTCCTGTAAAAGACAAACTGACCATGAACATTTTCACGAACACATTTTTTAATATCTCTAAATAGCAGAACCCCTCAATCGATTTCTATATTTTTCTTATTTTTTTTTTCTTTATGTTTTTTTTAACGGAGAAAACAAGAAAATCTAGTTCTAGGTCCTTTCAACGATGCATGATCTCGCATTTCACAGTTCATGCAAGAAACAATGATTGTCTCTATGTGAGTTTGCTTTTAATCTTCGTTTGTCGATTAACATCATTACCAGATTTTTAAACTACATACATATAATGAATAGTGTGACATATACTTATATATTGTTAGAAAAAGATGTTTAGTGAGAATAGACTTTGAAAGTTGATGTTCTTTAATCAAATGCTCGTAATTTTCTTACTATATTTGCCATCAAAATAGACCGATTTCCGGAGCAAATACAAATATGTCGTGTGTGATGATATTTTGCAGAACATGCGTACCAGAATATCAAATATAAATTTACACTTGATCAAGGAAATTTTCAACAAGATTGTGATATCAAATAATCGTCTCAATCGTTTGATACACGACGCATTTAATCAAGATTTGAGATGCGCAAATACAAATGCTTACGATGCTTTGAGGGAATATTTCGAACAAACCTTAAATTGTTGAATTGACAAAATAAATGCAACAGATGGAAATGGATTGATTTCTTACAGCGCCTGTGCTTGCGTTGGAACACCATCAGCATTATTTGTCGTGTATCAGAAAGCATTGCAATTAACGAAATTATTATTTTATCAAAGTAACCGAAAAAAGTTTTTCTTTTCACAAAGCGAACACAAACATTTTTCTAATTTGGACAGATCGACGTTTGTCAATAAAAAATTATCAGCAATCTTACTGTGACTCGAACTTGAATTTCCAGATCATTAACAAAAAAATTTTGAAAAATAATTTATTGTAATTTTAAAAATGGCTCACAATCTTGTAAATCTATTGTAATTTGTCCGATTATTGATGTGACCCATTGTATACAATAAAATATATATTTATTTTTTTAATTTACTTATAAAGCTTTTCTTTTTCAATTTAAAACAATTTAATTTAAACACATTTATAATTACTTTTTATACCACACATTTTGAGAGAGAAAAAAAGAAAAAACCTAAAAATAGCAGCAATGAATCCTCCATGCCGTACAACAATATGCCAACAGCCACAAAAATTTAGCAAAAAAAAACCGTTTTTTTTTTCAAAGATACTACACAACAGACGACAACTGAAACTGAAATTTAAAATTTAAACAAATGAAAGTTGTTTTGTAGGTGTTTCAATTAAATAAAAAAAAATAAATTAAATTAAAAAAGCACATCTCAGAGAATGAATAAAAAATATTCAATTAACCAACTGAAATTTGAATTTTTTTTTATTACGTTGAACAAAATCGTTAATAATTTATAATTAAATGGAAAACAAAACCCCAAATAAATATTTATTGTTTAAATTATTTATTGTTTACTATGATATGGTTTTTATTTCTTTAACTCATCATTGGCAATACTTATATGTACAGGGTGTGCACACCTGAATGTTATCAGAAAACCAAAGCTAAGTTCATATCAAGTGATAAAAATAACATTTCACTAGGAAAAAAAAAATTAAATAAAATTATTATTCCTCACGCGGTTAAGAATAACCGAAAGTACTAGTTGGCTTTGAAATTAAATTTTCTTCTTTTTAAGTGCTGAGCTCTACGAAAGATATCGTCTCTCCCGTAATCAAGTCTGTTTTAGAAATGTTACACCAACACACCAATATATCTGGACCAAATTATGAGTGGGCCGTATGGTTAACACATTCCAACCATACGGAAATAAATTAGCTTTTAAATGATGAAATGTCAAGAATTGCGCTGCTATCCTTTGGCATTTTTTTTAATAAAGAGTTGGGAAACTTTAAACATTGAAGCCTTCATTTTCGGTCGCGATTTGACAACGTCAATTGGCCGCCTCGTTCTTAAGACTTAACAACCCTGGATAAATTTCTTTTGGGTCATTTGAAAGAATAGGCGTACGTGAATAAATCACAAAAAACTAATGCTTTTACAAATGAAATTCAGTGCTGTATCAACGAGATAAGCCAATCTTTGTTGCAAAACGTAGTTCAAAATTTTGTGAAAAGAGCGGACGTCTGCCAATGTAGTAGATGTTTAACACACATTATTGTCCATTATTAGTTGCCATAGTTCTCTTTACATTGGCATCAATAAAACTGAATTTGTCAAAATATAATATAGTGGTTAGAGCGCTCGCACAAAAACTCAAATAGCCCAGAAAAGTTAATTTGTTGTTTCTTCGAATTTGTAATTTAAGAATCCGGAAATTTGTTAAGAAGAAATCGCTCCCTGACATTCCACTATATTCCACCAATAATGAAAAAACGAATGATCAGGAGAAATAGCGCCACCTACTGTGAAGTAGTAGAAATTACAGCAACATATACATAGGAAAGCCCCTCACCACAAAAACATCCAATGATAGACGAGGTAAATGCTGTTGCCTATTCAAGGGTGAAGGTATAAATACTGACCTTTGAGTGATCAATTGACAGCAGTTTGTCTCACTCGTAACACATACATACATACATACTGGGTTACGGCCTAGCTTCTCGCAGCACTCATGTTGTGTGTGTTAATTTTTATCCATGAGTACCGGGACCTACAGTTTAAGTCGACTCTGAACGACAGATTTGAGAAGCTTTTTCATGGCAATCAATTACTCCCAGAGCTTTTGCCAGAGGACTGCTGTGAGGTAGTCGCCGAAAGAAATAATTTTTTCATATTTCTTTTTTTTTTAAAGATGTCACACTCGAAATGCACCCAATGGAAAATAAAAACTCTATCATTTTGCATATTCCATTACAATGCATAGCATGAGTAGGTGCTTTTCTCCTGAGTACTGGTCTTAGTAAAAAAGAATTGTTTTACCTCAAATTTGCCCATCCTTTATATTGCATGGGTCCTTCTTTTAACATTTAATTTGTGTAGATATTTTCTTAATTGTCCAATTTGAATTACTTGTGATGAAATATAACATGAATGAATAATAAATGGAAGCCTTGGCAACCCCGTGGGACTGGAGACCCGTGTGAGCTTATTGTAAATTCGGAACTGAACCCACTTTCCATAGGAAACACAAATATATAAATGTTTTAATTTGTTTTAAAAAAGAAACCTCAATACTGATCGCATTACTTTTTTTTTGTCAAAGTTTAAGGCATTGAGAATTCTTCTTGGCTTTCAAAAATAATTTTCGATAGCTTCTGTTTAATTACTTCCTATCATGATTAAAAATCATTATCTTTATAATATTTGATTTTTTAAATTCTCTTTTATCTTTTATTTATTTTAATTTTGTTTTTTTTCCATATAAACTAGTTGGTGGCATAAGTAAGTAAACCGTGTTACATGACACGGAATGTTTGCGGCAGTTGTTATAATATTACGAGTAAATATTATCAGTACTTGATTATGAGTTTGATGGTGGTATGATTGAAGTTGCATAAGTTGTACGAGTAAATAACTTCTTAATACGCCTCTCCTACTAACTACGTTTAATGTGTCTGAAGGAGAAAAAGAGGCAGACAAGATAAAGTGAAAAGAGTTTCATTTTCTTATTGTCAAATTTCCTGTTATTAGTTGGTTAAAATATTGTCATAAATTGTCCAACTAAATCGTTAACAAAAAAGGAAAAAAAAAGTCGGAAATTAAATCCCATCATCTTGTTCGTAAATGCATTCGTATGTAAGTGTATAAATAAATGCCTTTCAACCGTTTTATAAGCGAGGAAAACTGCCTATTTGCAACGTTTAAGTGCGCTGATTATACTTCTTAATACTGTTTGACGTTGTAGGAGAGCTGTATGTGCGATGTTTAATTTTTTTTTATTCTGTTTTTTTTTTCTTTTTTTGGTTTGTTTTGCTTCACATCATCTTAATGTTTATGTGGCCTTTTTTTCTTAGTGTTGCTATTATTATGGTTTATAATGACAATATGTGATATTGTGCAGCAACCCACACGCAACACAGTGTTGCACATATGCATATGATGTGTTTGTAGCTGTTACTCGAATTTAGTGACAATACACAATTTAGGCTGGTTTTTCTTTATTATTTTTGTAATTTTTTATTTTTTTGTCATTTAACAGTTAATGCTTAATTTTGCTCGTTTTTTTTTTTTGTATTTAAAAGTGTATGTTTTTGTCGGTATAATTATATTGAAAAAAAAAAGATAAATAAAACAACATGACACATTTGATCAGCCTGTAAATATGGGGTTCAAATTTATTTTACACAAAATTTTGAATGTTCCTTTGGGAAATGCATTTTGAGTTAATTTTTAATTTTTTTTTGTAAAAGTTATGAAACTGTTTTAATTGCTTCGTTACTACGAGTATAAGTATCTCTGCTTGAACATAGCTGTCGGTTACTTTGATGCCTTATAATGTGTGTTCAAAATCCAATTGAGGGATTTTCCTTTCATCACAAAAATATTGAGAATGAATGAGTTTACTTAACTGCACATGCCGCAAAATATATATATTATATACATATATGTATATGTACAGTGTACACACATACACATATATATATATCCACCCATGTACATAGTCTTGGGGGTCATTTCACCATTAGAGTAAAAAAAAAAAAAAAAATGGAGATCTTTTATGTATCCTTATAAAATAACCGAGAAATAAAAAATTAATAAGGGAGTGATGAACGAAATGCCACTATGGGTCTTGTAGTAAAACACTATGATTTCTTTAATTTATTTCAAGATTAATAGTTAGCTTTATTGTATGTCAACTTATTTGTTAGAAGAACAAAACGGAAGAGAATGAAGGATAAAAAAAAAACTTTGATTACAGCTTTCTAAATGTCAAATTGAGGATAACATATGATTTACAATTTTAACAATTAAGAATGCACAAATGCCTAATATGGCAACTTCTTAAATATGTCAATAGGTCTAAATTGATGAATTCTAAATTCCTTTTTAAAAATTGCTTGTCAAGCTACTTTTATTGTGTGCTAATGCAACATTTTATTTTGGAGAGAAATAACATTGTTGAAACCAAAGCTTGGTTTAACAAAAATTGTTAAGACTTTGCACCAGGAAAATTAATCATTGAGAATTGATTTACTAAATTAAAAGGAAATAAATGTACCCACTGCGCTTTTTAAACATTTGCTATCGAAATAAAAAAAGCACTCAAAATAATTTGAATTAAAAGTGATGTAAAATAAAGTTTATCGAGATACATAGCCGCGACTCTAGTTGCTATATTCATAATAAGCAAAATACTATGCAATACTTATCAAATTAACTCTTAACAAACTTGTGATTTTTTAAGAATGCAGCTTAAGTAATATTTTTAAATAAAGCGTGTCGTACATAACGTGCACGAATTTCTCTGCATATTAAAGTCCTGTGGTCGTGTTCATAATCGATCAAAAGCAACAATGTTTTCGTGATGTGAATTAGTATTTAGCGATTTTCAACAGAAATAAAGTCGAATTTAAGGTATATTGAAATATATGTAATAGTCTTTAGTTACCCACTTTAATTAAAATAAAAACAAAATTGCGTTTCACAAATTAATGTTGAGAAACAACATTTTATGCTTTTATTCTCTAATTATCTTTACAATTAATGTTTAAGTCATATGTCAGAATTCAATGTCATACAATTCGAGGTGTTATCATCCAGCTGGCAAATCTATGTCGATAGGGCAGTACATTAACCCTAAAGATAGTATAACACAAATATCTTATAAATATTGTGTTATATCTTGTTTACATATATATAAGCTCGCTTAAAATCGGTGTGCTTCGCCACATACACCACGACAATTTGTGCACACTTTTCGGCTGATGATTTTTAATGACTACAAAAAAATTCAGACCATATTTAGAGACCAGCTCCCAGGAATTACAAAAATCACAATTTAGTTTGGAAGGAAGGTACCACGCCCAGGTCCTATTTTGAATAAAAACGAAAAAAAAAACATATCCTCTTGTACTTTCGGTAGTTCAGTCTATTAATGATCAAAATTTCCCTCTACGTGTGATAATCACCAGGCTTTCACTGCAAGGACTCTACTGGTTAAGCTGGCGAAGAGCAATATCAGGGACAACAACAACAACAGTTGTTGGCTTTACAAAAGTCGTTTTGTTTATATAAAAACGTGGGACAACTAATACTGCCACATTTGAGCCTTTTATGGCCCCATTAGCGGTAAATTGTTTTTTATTTCCTCTTTAATTTAAACTTTACTGTTCAAGTTCCTTGGAGATGATTGCTGTTGGATTATTTAGTGGTTAAGGTATAACACTTATTATTGAATAATCTATCAATAGCAACCAATTTGCTTGAAGTTCACATTTTTAAAGTAGGACCTTTGTTTTTCTCTGACTGATGTCAGATACGATATTAGTAAATATGAATCAAAGGTCCACACACTCTTTCTTTCTTCCCTTCAATTTTTCAAATATTTTAAAAAATAATAATTCTCTGAAATTGGCGACGTTATATTTTACAGATCAGTATGAATAAGTAGTTTCCATTTGTTTTATGAGAGTTATTTCTTTCATATACCCAAATTAGTTAGTATGAAAGTATTTAATTATTAAAGGGTCTCATTGAAAAAAAAAAGTTTTTTTTGTTAAATAAGCCCAATTAGGCATTAAATCAGGAAGGAGGTGGCTATTTTATAGATATTAATTTTTCCAATATATGTCATCAATTTTACACCTTCAGAAAAACCTTTTTTTTTTTAATTTCCAACAAAAACTACAGCATTAATTTTACACCACCTTATAGATCCTCATATTGTCGATATCAACCTCTCGTAATTTTTTTACTTAGTTTTATTGATCCTCACAGTTTAAAAGTTTGTTTTAAAACAATAGCTACTGCAATATCGAAGCAAATCTGATCTCAGTAACTACATATGCATACGCTTCAGTTAAGCACGCATTGAACAAAAAACAAAAAAAAAAATTGAACTGTGGTGGGTGACCCAATTTATGTTTTTTTTAGGATTTTATTTTTCATTTTTCGCTTGACTTGCGCTTTTAAAGTATCCAAAAAGCAATGGGCCAAGCAATACAAAAATAATAATAAAAACAATTTTACTTAAAAATAATGCCAAATATTAAGGGTTTTTATCGTTCACATTAATGTGAATGTAAATACTGGGAAAAGAAAATAAAAAACAATGTGCAAAATGTTTCAAGTACTTACATGAACATTAAAGTTTAATTATCCTTAACTTTTGCTTTTTAAAATGATATCTTGAAACCAGCAAGCTATGGTGTATCATATCACATTATAAATCTCTTTTAATCGGGCAGTATTTGTAACCATTTTAGTAACAAATTGTCTTTAAATAATATTTTTCTTTAAACAAAATCGGAGTTGTTAAAAAACAAAAAAACAAAACGTACATTCATTAATTTTCTTACGCTTTTAAGGTTGTTAAGCTGTGGTTGTTGGCAATACATAATACTGACTGGTGTAGGTGGTGTTGTTTAAAGCAAAAGATTAAAGGTAGACATTGGCAGTAACAACATTGGTAACATCTTTTAGATAAAAAAAACTAATTTTAAAACATAAAATTTAAAAATTATTAAATGCTGTTGATTTGTTTATTAATAATGCTCATGATAATGGTAATGCTGGTAAATATTTTTCTTTTTCTTTTTCTTTTAATATAACAAGAGATGTTACTGAAAAAGAAATTAAAGAAAGTTATGTCTACGTCTACTTACACATAAATATGCACATACTTATATAGGAATGTACTCGTACATATATATTTTCTCAAATTATTAAATAATTTTGGTTAATATTTTCCTCTTCGAGAAAGAGTGTGTGGGAGTTGCATAGCACGTGTAGTTTAATTGAAGAAAGTAATTAAATTTTACACAAAAAACCAAACAACACCACAACTTCAGATAATTAAAAAAATTAATTAAGCAGAGTAAATGGTGAGAAACAAATATGCTTTTTTCAAAATTAAACAGGCTGAAAACCGGTATTGATTTCATTTCGAATAAAATTATTTATAATTTTTCTAAAAGACCTTAAGCTCGGTATACAATTCATATTTATTTAACAAAAGACAAGGTTATCTTAACAAAGTTTATTGGCAAAAACCATTAACATGCTAAAAAATAATATTGAGTTATTGTCCTCTTAATTCGGTATTATTAAACGATACAATGGATTTATGGCAATAATTGTATTTCAAGAAAACAAAATCGACAACGAAGAAACAGTTTTATTAAATTTATTAAAACATAAAAAGAAAAAAAAAAAAAAATAAACAATTGTAAATAATTTCTTAAACAGCAAATGGATTAAATTGAATTAAGTTGAATTAATTAATATAAATTAACCCTAACCGTACTGACAACATTTTGATACGTAGACTACTGACAAGGTAACTCGGTTACCCCGGGTTTATTTAAATTACTAATTGTGTTTTAATATTTAAATTTTTATTCAAATCTGAACTACAAATTTATGGTATATTTCTATAATCTATTCTGGTCTGTTATAGGATGAAATATTTACATATCGTCGTGGGGGAGTTTCTATACTCTATCCGCCATATTATATATCTCGAGTTAATGATGCCACTTTAGGTTCTTGACACCAAAATTTTTATCTCCGAAACTGAACGAGATATCCGAAAACGGATTGCAGACTTGAAAAATTTTAGTTCGAAACCTAAGGTGGCATAATTAACTCGAGATATATAAAAAATATGAAATGGAGGATAGAGCACATAAACTCCCGCATGACGAAATGTATTAAACTACAAGACTAGTTAAGAACTAAACTACAAGAATAGTTTCCCCAATGGATATCAAACGCTAAGACTAGAATAAGTTGATAAAATGTATACAAATAAGATATCGTATGGATGGAAATGTGATACTGGTCTACCAAATATTTTCATTTAATTATTCAAACCGAAATACCCAATAATTATTGTCCAATAAAAGACCAAAAATTCGATGTTTACTGCGATTTTTTTTGTTTCTATATGAGAATGATGTTTATTTTTCAATACATCAACAGTTTGTTCGTAACAGCTCTCGTTTTTAAATTATAACTAACTGCCCTCACATACTATTTTTAATTAGATTTTCATTATTTATTGAACAATAAAATATATACTATTGTTGTTTTCACTATGGCTTCGTAAAGAAAAGGTTGTCTGTTTAATCCTGTTTATTTTTGCTATATCTGTGGTGAATATACATTTAAAAAATACCGAAAACCTATATCGGACTTTGTAAAAACTGCGTATCATGAAGACTTTTAAATAAAATTTTCTAATCAGGAGAAGCCGTAGGTTCCTCCTTTCTGGTTGTATGCCAGAAATGGTTGTATGTCTACGGTTATGGTCCAGTGGAAAAAGAGATGCTGTAATGTTCATAACACCCTTGATTTGGCGTATACCTGGAAACCATACTGACGATTGCCACTTCTTCATTACGAAATTAAGGGGAATATATATATTTAAAAAAGTAGAGCTTTTGGCAATCTCCCAGTATTTTTATAATCAGGCCACAGAAGTAGCCAATAATAGAAAAAAATGATAAAGAAAACAAGAGTTGTGTTGACCAGTGTAATCAATATATTCCTTCAAAACCTGTGACTATCATCCATCATATTAGTGTAAGAGAAAATATTATTTTTGCTGTGTTTGATGTTTCTGGAATTAATCTAATAAGATATTATTTTTGGCTTTAAGTCTCGTCGTTATATTTCAATGTGTATTCCATAAGAACTACTATAGTTTTTGTTTCGTCAGAAACCCTTTAATTAGATCAAAGTTAACTGCAATGAATATTTTTGGTAGTTGTACATGTCGTCGATGTCGACTAATGTGGATAAAATGAAATAAGAGAGCAAAACAAAAATAAATTATAACTCTGTTTCATCCAAATAAGATGACAATTACAAAAACTGCAATGATGTTGAGAAAAAGAGAATATGATATGCATATGTACTGTATGGTTTACAATTTTACTGAATGTACTGAATGAGTGCTAGCTAACGTAACATAAGACAGTTCGCCGCTGTTGAAATCAGATGTTATCTCGCGAGCAAGAGAGTAAACAAGAAAAATAGTGCCTTTAGTGCTTGCTACAATGGAGATTCTACATGTGTACTGTTAGATCAGGTTATCTGGACGGTTAGTTGATATCTTCGAAACAAAAGATCACTCGGCCTAAAGATTGGTGCCACAAAACCTATCTCAGCAGTGTGAATGATTGCCTTGTCCTGTTTAAATTGTTAATGATCGAGATTTTAAATAATACTTGGCGGCAAAATAACTTATTTAGCATCTGCTTATGTTGCAACGAGAATGATATTGGTGTCATGAAAAAATTGTTAACCAAAAATGCAATGACTTTTAATGTACTTTTAAAGTTTTTTGTGTGAACACTCTGCGCTCCAGTTTTTTTTTAAATACTCAGCATTATAAAAAATATCTTCAGAATGTAAGTACAAATTTCGAACTCAACCCAAAATCATTTTTTAATTTTTAACTTTACAAAATGTTTTTGTATTTCCGTCAATGATAGAAAAGGATATTAGAATCGTTTAGTGATATTTTACTCTTATTCGATAGGAAAGTTGAATAAACTAAATGAATATCCATATCAAAATCCTAAACTTACACAAATAACGCATCCGAAACTGCAATCATCTACTGTTTTAAAAGGAATACTACAATAAAAAAAATTCTGAAAGTGTTTGTTCAGATGGAGTTCCATATTGTGTTTTTAAACACAACAACGCAACATCTTGTCCAAGGACACCCTGTATAAGTACATATCTGCTCAACAGATCTCAGTGTATGTACTGTATTCAGAAACTATAAGCCAGCAATGTAATAGTTCCTTCTGTAGATTAACCGTTTGCCATCATAACGTTTGTCTGCCCATGACGTGAACAGTTTTGAAGAATGTATGCGGATTTCAAAACCCATTTTCCACCTCATTATCAACTCACTAGATCATGTGATAATAAAACAACGCTTAATTAAATTCTTGAATTATTAATTTTGAATATTATTTTGCAAAATAATCTGGAAGAGATTGTTCTATAGGGTGAATAATAAATAAATAAATACTTTTAAATATATGATATGGTTTATTAGCCATCGTGCCTTTCTTTTACTGGCGTTTTATTTTGCCAATTAATCTTTCAAAATCATACACAATTTTAATCTCTGAGCATTAGGTGAAACAAAAAAAAAACACCATGAAAAACCATTTAAATTTGTAATTGAATAATAATTATAAGTTTACGTATCATGTAATAAATACAAAAGATTTAAGACACAAACTTGATTTTTATTATAGCGAATAAATACCATTAAAACCAACCAATTTGATATACAATTTTATGAGAAAATTTCACCTTCATGTTTCTATGTATACATACATACATACGTCTACAGGTAAATGTATTTGTCAATTATAACCAAAATAAATGAATGAAATTTTCCATAATAAAATTTAGTTTATAAATAATGTAGATACGAGTAAACTATTACTCGTTAGTTGTCTGATTGGATGGGTGACATGTTACAGAAATATAAACAGAAAAAAAAAATCAAAACGATCGGCGAAGTTTGAAGAAAATCACAATTAGAAACACAGAAAAAGCAACATGTTGTTGTCAGTGAACCAAAATAATAAAAAACCAAAAAAAAAAATAAATTTTAAAAATTCAAATTAAAAAATGTAGTAAAACACGCACTTGTTATAACGTGACAGATTTGAAATGACTTAAAGACAAACTCTTTAACAACAACAACAAGAGCAATAGCAACAACAAATAACAAATAATTGTATGTCGGTCTGTCAATAGTGTCAGTACATGCGTCATGTTTTTAAAAAATTCAAACGCTATAATGATGAGGGGTGCTGAGGAGATGAGCCTGTTAAAGAAAAAATCTAGGAAAAGTGTTATTTGAGTGATGGTCCGTTTGATACGCATAACTCTCCACCCAAATACCATGCTCTCATTTACTTTTTAAGCCAAACTGTTTACCACCACTAAACACTGTCATCACCACCAGTCTTGGGAAATTGGTATTCATCAATTTCTTACTTTTTTTTTATCAATTTTAATCACTACTTGAGGTTTATGCCTGTCTGTCTGACTGTCATTCTTCAAACATTTTGTTTTGAAGAGGTTTTCCGCTTTTTAACAACTAATCAGGTTAATTGTATTTTAATATCAACAGTATCTAAAAAATAAAATTAAAAAAAAAAAAAAAAAATTATAAAAAAAACTAACCGACTTCAACACAAAAACAAATACTTTAACAAACCAGTAGTAGTTTATGTTCAAGTTGATGGCTAAAAAAATGTCACCCATGATTTTATCAGTAAAGTTTCGTAGGGTGTTATCAGTTCTTTAGAACAAATGTAACATATCACAGCTTCTGGCGTCTAACAAAAGGCAAATTTTTTTTTCACATTCTAACAAATCAATTCGTAGCTCTGGAACAATATATTTTTTCTTCTATTATAATACAAGCGTTCAAATTGGTTGAAGGCTACTTGAAGCTATTTTGAGTTTCAATATTTTGAGAAGTAACTTAAATCTATAAAAGAAGTTTTGTACTTTGTATGGAAGTTTAATGCAAGTAGTAATGCTCGATAAACGATATGTTAACAGTTTAATCTGATCTTATATTGCATTGATAATAGGGTATGGAAATAAAGTAATTCTGATAGTATCAGGTTGCGTAAACCCTTGTGTTCGTGACACAGACTGGCCAGAAAAGTTACCTGATATAACCATGATTTAATCATGATTTAACCATTATATGCCTTTCTGTTGAGTTTCTTAAAGAAATCCTTAAAGAACACATCCATCAGAAGTACTGGAACTTATTTATTGACTAAAAAAAAGCCATGGTCATTAATTTTGAGGGCGAATATTTCTCTAATATAATTTTATCATCTTAACAAGGCAAACGATATCAGAAAGCAAAACTAAGGTATTTCATTTATTAAAAATAAAACAAAGGACAGTAAATGATGTACCATGGGCAAACATTTTATCTATATAAATAAAAATCAATGTTATTTGTTGGTCATCGCTTCAGTTGAGAACGGCTGGACTGATTTTGACGATTTTTTTTCTAATGATCGTCGTAAAAATTTTAACCCGCACACTTTTTTTGATTTACCTAAAATCAGAAAACGGCTAAATAGATTTGACTAATTTATCTTTAAATGTTTGTATTAGTCCATTTTAAGTTATCATCAAGAGAAAAATTTGCCACGCCTACTTTTACGCCCACTTTTTTCTATATATCCCTAAGTACTGATTTTTGTACATCTTCAGAACAGTAAAGCTACAGTTTCGGAATTGGGTCTGAATGACTTAATGGGCAAGGCAAATCATCAGTCAGAAAGTGGGTGAAGTTGGACAAGTGGTCGTGACATCTCCTATACAAGTTCAAAATTGATTTCTTTATACATAATAATCTTAAGAAGTGTTGAAGCGAAAGTTTCTGAATTTGGTGTGATTGATTGCGTAGTCATTAAAAATTATCAGTAGAAAAAAGGGCGGACAAGTAGACGTTGTAGCTTCCAAGCAAACTAACTATTGAGTTCAATATATCTTGAAATAAGTAACAGTTAAAGTTTTTGAATTTGGTCTGAATTACTCCGTAGTCACTAAAAATTATCAGTCGAAAAATGTAGACAAATGACAGTGGTAGGTGTAGCGAAGCACTCCGGGTTTAAGCTAGTTATTTAATAATTATACTATTTTTTAGAAAAGTGTACTTTAAATCTTCTGATCATTAGCGTTATTTGCAAGTCAGACACATCACTTTTTTATTAATTACATTAAAACGAAAAAGTGTATCTCCCATATTTTCTCAGAAACTTCGGAACTACAAGTGCTTTTGAATTAACGTGACGTTGCAATTCTTGCCGGTACTTTTTTTTTGGAGTAAGCAGAAAATTGACAGAAAGGTTTTCATTACCAAATTGGTTTTGTCAAATTCAAAACTATACAGTGAAAATTTACGGTAAACAGTTAGTTTGTATTGATTAACCAAAAAATTGTGTTGGAGATTTTGTCTGCATGTATAAAGCAGTAGTCGCCGTGGTCTAGTGGTTAGTGTTTTGGCTTACTAAGACATGAGCCCTGGGTTCGACTCCCAGCTCTGACATCTTAAAAAAAAAATATGAAAACAATATTTCTTTCGGCGACTAACTCTCAGCAGTCTTCTGGCAAAAGCTCTGAGAGTAACTAATTGCCATGAAGAAGCTTCTCAAGTCTGTCGTCCGAAGTCGACATTAAACTATAGGTTCCGGTACTCATGGATAAAAATTTAGACACACAACATGAGTGCTGCGAGAAGCTAGGCCGTAATCCTGACACAGGGTTGTAATGGCTAATTATGTATGGCTATTATTACACGAATTAAAATACTGCCTTTTTAGTTATAAGGACACGCAATTTCCACAAACATTACGAATATTTTAATTCAAAAATTTATAATTAATAATACGTTTTTTAAGGATGCATATGCAGTATTTAGCTATTTGTAGGGTTACTTTAGTGCTCTTTATATCACTCATTTATCATATTAACTCACTTATAACTTAACATAGTAAGTGATTTAAGTCAACTTTTATTTTTTATAATTGAAGCTCTAAGCACATAATGGCGGTAAAGGCGCGTTAGTATTTTCACTCTTAATACAGGATAAATAAAAACTATTATTGCAGTGCAGACAAGTTAAATAAAGTGTGATTTTATTTTTTTTTTTAATTTATAATTCATAATAATAACTATAAAGAAGAAAATTTGCAACACCACCGATAAGTAAGTGACACAACTTTCCAATAATTTTATATGCAGCTTCATGTGCAAGTGATATGTTTTTTTTTTTGTCATTGTGGAACTTACAAGACAGTTCTATTTTTTTTTTTTTAATTTTTTCCAATAATTAACATACAAGTGTAACAGTAGACACAATTTTTCAGTTTAATGATATTTTCTTGAATTTAATTATTGTGTTTTCTTAATTAAGAAAAAAATAAGAGGCATAAAATTAACCATAAAAAGTAATTCAGTATATGGCAGCTATTTTTATTGGGAGGCTATTTTACATAAAAAATGTATGTTCAGGTGTCATACGAACTGCAGGTATATTTTTGGTTTTGTTTGTGAGTTTCCCATATACATATGCATGCATAGCCTAGATTAAAAAGTTTTTTTTTTGTTTGTGTTTTGCTTAATTAAAATTAATAACAAGTGATTTATTATTTTGTCTAAACTAATCACTTACAATAATTTTTCATTTAAGTAGACAAGGTCGCTTCACAAAAACATAAGAAAACACAAACGTAATTTCAACATAAAATGTTTTAAAATTGTAAAATAAATTTTTTTCATTTATTTTAAATGTTACACACAAATTTTGTAATAAAAGTACAAACTGTAAGCAGTAGTAAGTAGATGAACACATAAACGCCCGTATTAAATCTCTTTTTAATTGTTTATTCAAGTTGTTTGATGGATTTATTTTGTAAATGCATATCGAAGCATTACATGGTTTTGAGAAATTTAAAAAAAAAAGTTTTGAGAAATTATTATTAAAGAAAAGTATACGTATCAAGGTCGTTTATCTATTATACAATCTTACACAGTAAATTAGGTCTTACACAAACTTTGAACGGATTTAAGCTACACAAACCCTAATAACTATTAATTCGTGCTGTAATATGTAATATTCCGGTATGTTCCAGATTTCGATTTGATATTTTTGTTTGAAAAAATCAGATAATCAATAATCAGAAAATAAATGTTTTCTTTCAAAAAAGATTTTAACAAAATCCCAAGAGATTGTCATTTTGTATACACTAAACCAAAGTTTCTTAACGCACAAAGAAAATTTGTTAACTAATCTTGACTTTTAATAATGATTACGTTTTAATTAAAAACTAAAATTTATCCATTCCTAGTTTCGTAAGTTTCCTTCACATAATTTTTTTCATTAATATTTCTGAAGAGGGATTTTTTTTAATGAATAAGAAACACTTCAAACTAAAAATCAAAATGTTACCGCATATTGGAATAATAAGGCTGTTTGGTTTACCTTAAGAAACCCTTTAGTAATTGAATGGAAAACGAAAAAAAAAAATTTGTCGATGTAAATTGCAGAACACAAAAAAAAAAAAATTCTGAACTAATCAACTTTCGAATGAATTCGGATTCTAGAATACAACCGCTTACAAGCAATTTATTGTTTAAAACAATACTTATAAAACCAAAAAATTTGGGGTTTTCTAAAAGTTAATTTAAGACTACTAAAAAACTATTTGTATTCATTGTGTCAGAAAATTACGCCAAACAAAAAAAACTTACATTGCTCTAAAGGGTGATTAAATTTTAAGGGCCGATGTTCAATGTGAACCACACCTAAACATCGGGTTTTTTTTTCTGCATTTCATTTGACATTTCTCAAGTTCAGACTAACTCAATTTGAACCATGAAAAGATACATAAACGAGCAATGTGTTAAAGCACATTTTCACCTCA
Organism: Metopia argyrocephala; assembly: GCA_963576795.1. Taxonomy (NCBI): domain Eukaryota; kingdom Metazoa; phylum Arthropoda; class Insecta; order Diptera; family Sarcophagidae; genus Metopia; species Metopia argyrocephala. Next base: position 42,242,640 of record OY756211.1, on the reverse strand, counting down.
GTGTATTCGTCAGTTTGGCAGAATTGCCGCATTTGTGCGAATGATAATCCAAGACTGATTGTCGAACAACCAATGCACCCTCAAAGAGTGACTGTTTGGTGTGGCCTGTCAGGCAGTTACTGTGAATAGTATTCGCTATCGGGAGATGATAACGAATTTTTTTTGTCCCGAATTGGAAGATATGGATGTGGACGATATGTGGTTTTAACAGGACGGTGCCACTTGCCAAACAGCTAACGAAACAATGGCTCTTTTGCGCGACAAATTCAATGGCTGTGTTATATCACGTGGTGGCGATGTCAATTGGCCGCCAAGATTATATGATTTGACACCGTTGGACTTCTTTCATTGAGATTATTTGAAAGAAAAGGTGTACGTCGATAAGTCAGCAATAATTCAAGAGCTAAAGGATGAGATAATTCGGGACACTAACGGCATATAACCTCGATTACACCTCAGCGTCATCGAAATTTTAGACCGTCGAATGGAGGTGTACCGCCGAGGTAGCGGCCTTATCCATTGCAAAATTACCTACAGCACGAACGGAAGTTCTCTTAAGAAAATCAATGTTATGATATATATCTTCTATAACCGTCTATAATTTATAATCCAAAGTATTCAAATCACGGCTGGAAATTGTTAAGCTGCTTTACAACTGTTTCTAAAATGGGTTTTTAGTTAACTTTGGCCGATATTTTGACCCCTTGTTCACAGAAACGCAAGTCAGTCAACCAATCGACTGCAGCTGGATGATGACCCTATTCGATCCATGGAAAGAGTTCTGATGTTTCTTTAGATGATTGGCCATAAACCCGATTATTTTGTTTATTAAACTTTTTTTCATCCGTAAACAAGATTTTTCTATACAAGTCATCAGCGTACTTCACCAAAAAACGTTTGGATTTTTCCATCCTACTTTTTTTAAAGCTGCAGTCAACAAATGTCCTGCTGCTTAAAAGCTCCAAGACCCAAGCCTGTTTTAATAATATGACTCTTGTTATGTATTTTTATCTCACTGGCCGTGATTTTCTGTTTTCCGAGAGGAATTCCTTGAATTCTTGCTTTGACATATTTGATTACTTGCTCTGTCCGAACGATACGTGGGTGGACCGACCGGTCTCCTCAAATAATTGTGTCCACCTGTAGATTAACATGAGACTAATGCCGAGCGGCCGGAGAGTTTTGCTAATTTATTTTTTTTTTTCTTTTAACACTTAAAAAGAGCTATAGCTACGATACGGTTTTCTTTATCTGACCACTCCATGGTTGATGTTAACACAATTTCATATTACCGTAACGCTATAGAGGTTACCTTTTAAAAAACATGTGATGATAAAAGGGTATGTTCAATTTTACTACTCTAATGGGTATGTTCAAAGTAGTAACAATATTTATGTGTTTTACTTATAAACTGTTTACATAGATATATAATGCAATAGATATAGACATTGATTGAAAGATAAACTTAAACTTATACATAAAAATAACAGCGATAAAGCAATTTTAATGTTATTTTCGTTTATATTCCATAATTGAGAAGTTTATTTGGAAAGTGACATATGTATGTGACTTTTATAAAAAGAAAATTAAATTACTCGTAATGATAAGATTTGATAGGACTTACCGATACTTCTTTATTAAAAAAAATCCAATCAAAAGTTAAGAACCAAGGAGATTTGGTTCTAGAAAAATTGTGTAAATCATCATTACAACAAAGTTTTGTGTATATTCTAAGAGTGGCATAAATGATCACTTTCAAGAAATTCAAGTTATTGGTAGCGTGGAGTGCAATATAATTGCATGCTGTTTTAATTAAAAACAATCTGCAAACTCAAAAAAGTAGTAGTTAATTGATAAAAACGTTGCCCATTGCAAAAATTGCATTTGCCTCTATCTGGTATTAAGTTTTGTATTCCATAATTCCAATAATAACAATATTGATGTGCACCTTTAGGGAAAAACAATTGCCTCCTAATGTTTCTAGGAAATTACTTCGTGTTGAGTTAAAATTTGCAGAAAGTCACAATTTAAAAGCATTTGATTTCACATAATAACGCATATTTTCTTATCGGCTGACACAGAGTTTTTGCATAGCAAAGTTTTTTAGACAAAAAATTAGGAACAATTCAAGAGAATTCAGTTTGGAATATCGTTGCCAGAAACTTAGCATTGCATTTGAATTATGTTTTCCGAGTTACTATTTATTAAAAGCAATTAGAAATGGAACCAATTTGTGTTTTTTTCTTAATAACGGGGACTTTGAGCCCCACTCGGTATTACTAGGTAGAGCTAAAAATTTTGGATCTCATTTATGATAATAAACCTGGCCTTTTAAATTGTGCATTTGTATCAAGTTACTTTACTTTTAATTAAATAATATTTTTAGAATATGTATAAAGATCTTAAAAAAAGGAAATCTATAATATCTACATATGTACGTGTGAATATCTAAAAAATATTAAATAAATAATTCAATAAGATTCGCTCTTTTCACTTCATTATCTAATCTATGTTTGTCACTGATGATTTTTCTAATAAAAAAAATGCACTTGGTCGGTGGTATTTTAAATAGTATTGCTGTACACAAGCAATTGTCAGATAAGATGGACACTAATGCACAATGGACTGACAGTTGAATAGAAAGGCTGGCATGTTATGACAGTTAAACAGATTATAAAAATCTGTGAAATATGATTTTATGACTGCAAATAAATAGAAAGCAATGATACAATTTGTTTAAAGGAAAACAAAAACTAATTTAAATAAAAATAAATAATAAATGCAGTTTTGTAACAAATAGAAATGCAAAAGATCAACGAATTGAACATTTTAATAAAGAAAGTGAGTTTAAAAATTATGAATAATTTACTATAGAAAACATATTAGGCAACATGCTTAACAAATGCAGCTGTGGAACTCAGCCAAAGGTTTTGCTTATGACGAATATTAACTCTAATTTTAGCAATATTATGAAATAAGTGAATATTTTTACTGTTGCCCTCGCAAGTATTATTAGTCTGGTATCAGGAATAGGGAATTTTAAATTTACTTGTACGATATGAACTTTAATTTGATTTTATTAAAACATCATCAAAGCAAGCAGATTACAGTTTCAATGTGAAATTATAAGGTGTGAGTTTTGAGAATGTAATTTTTTTTAAACTGAGAACAATATGCGAGAAAAAAATTTTTTAAATGTAAAACAGACAGTCTCCAACATCCATAATTATTAGAACTTTACAGATTTTTACAATCCAAATAATAAAACTATTTTTTCGTCTGCAACGACAAAGTTGAGACGCGTTTAACTGTAATTCCTTGGAAACAAAAATTAATAAAAAACATTGATCACTCTTTCTGCGGCTCGAATTTTGGGCCTCCAGCACATATAATTCCTTTGTTTTTGTATTATATATACGAGTATACGGATTGTTATGCAATTTGCACGCAAAACACTGTGTATTAGTGTAGAATTGAAAGTAGTGGTTTTAGACTCTAAATCCAGTATTCAAAAGTATTTATCTGGTTAAGCCTGGTTTCGAAACAACAATTGATGCCAATATTGCTTCGTTGTTTTTTGCCCACAGTTCTTCGGCAGCTGATATAACTATTGTTAGCCAGCTCCTTATCTACAATTTTAATAAAAGGTTTTGAGGGTTATGTTAACAATGCTACATTACAAAAGGTTTTATAAAAACTGAAAACATACATACATGCATGAAAACATAATTGGCCATTGTTTCAGGATTACGGCCTAGCTTTTCGCGGTACCCATATTGTATGTGTCAATTTTTATCCATGAGTACAGTTTAAAGTCGACTCCAATCGACAGAGTTGGGAAGCTTGTTAATGGCAAATCAGTTAATTACAGACCTTTTGCCAGAAGACTACCTGAAGGTAGTCGCCGAAAGAAATATTTTTTAAAATTTCTATTTTTTCAAGATGCCAGAGGTAGGGTTTTAACCCTGAGTTACTTTTACTTACAACCATGTATTGAAAGCTTTTTGTAAATTCAGCTTATTTTTTAGTGTAACTAATACAACATCTAGTAAAGTAAAGTAACTCAATACAAAAGACCTGCTTTGAATTTTCAATCAAAAGAGTATAAACATATATTTCACAAAATCTATTTCCAATAAGTTAAATAAATAATGTAAAAATGAATATGTACAACACAAAAAACTCTGATGAGACCTTCGTAGAGGGGGTCGAAAACAAGTTCAGCTTCACAGGTGTTGGTACATATTCCTTGAGATCCTAATGAGTTTAATTATGTGTCATATATACATGAACACTAACTTAATTTTGGAATACATGTGATATACATGAGTCCTGAAATCGGGTTTTGCTTTCAAAATACAAAATATACCTGCCTATACTCAGTCTATTTATGACTATGCATTATATGATTTCAAAGCACTCTACGATAGTCAGGATTGATATTTACCTATTAAAATATGATTTCCACTTTCGACAATAAACATGTATTTCTAAGACAAACAACACTTGTGTGCGTACTGGGATAACTGGATTGTATTCAACGTTTAGTTGCACAGCATAAACCAGAAATAAAAATAAAATATAAAAAACGATTAAGCTTCTAATTTGGCAGTGATTTGATATAATTTTTCTATATTACCAATTAAAAACAAAACACTTTTTAAACTAAACTTTTATACTTTTACACTTTAAATGATTAAACATTATTATCTTATTATGTACATTAGTTGCTGACCTAAAACCAATTAAAAGATGTGACATAATTTACTTTAATTGAAATGCATTTCGAATGTCAAAATATAAATAATATGTAATTGGTTTTTATATGTATTTACAATACAAGTTGTATAAAAACAAGTTTGTTGCTTAAGTCTTTCATTTTATTGTGCTGTCAATGGGCATGTAAGTTAATTTGCTTTTAAACACACTGACCAACAAAATTTTGTAATATATTGATTTTTATTTAATCAGTTATAGGCACACACTTGACCTACAATGCATTTCTTATAATTTATTTAAACAACCGATTTGGAAAATAATTTAATTTCGTTTATAAAAAGTTAAATTTTCAAACCATATGTACCATAAATAAAATTGAGAAAACTATCCGAATTATTACGAAGAAATAATTTAAAAAATCAAAATCATTTCTATATATATTTCCTTTTTTGTATTGAAACCAATACTCAGGGGTAAACCTCTACTAATGCTGGGGAATTTTTGTGGGAAGAACAGTGCATTATGACAACAGAACATATATTTTGTTTTCTTATATTATTAAGTACCTTAGGAATAAGAAATATTGCTGTGAATTGATCATTCAAAGGGCAGTGTTATCTCCTTAAATGATCAACAGCAATTGCTCCATCGTTAGTGTTGACTCTGGTAAGTGCATTCGCTGTTTCTCCTGATCATTAATTTTTCGTTGTCATGTAAATAAATAACATGGATATTCTGTGTTGCCACCTTCCATGCCATTTAAAATTGTTAAGACCTAAAAATCTGCTACAATTAGCCACTCATAGTATTGTAATGACATTCAATATTTGAGACATACTATCACAACATTTTTTGATGTCAGTAGTGTAAGCTAACGGTACAGATGAAACTGACCTTTCATTATGTAAAAGTCTCCTTTAAATCTTAACAAAAAACAAGTAAACTAAACAATGTCACAATAAAAAACTTTTTTATAATACTTTTTGCTGAGACGAATAATCGCCAATATTTTGTAAAAAATTTCATGGAAAAGTTTTGTTTCGGTGTATGAAAATTTTCTAGGAAACATTAAAACTGAAAGTTATGAATAGATAGTATGTGAAATGTTGTGTGCGTACCAGGAAGTATGTTGCAAAATGTCCATAAAATTGCACCATCTGCATGCTCATTTCAATATATTTCCTTCAAATTTAGGCCAGATGAGTGATGAAAATGTAAACGATTTCACTAGAAAATTTTAAGGGTTTAACAGCGATATGTTGGGAAAACTAAAATCAGTATGCTCTAGAACTACCGCTGGCTATTAAGGCGAGGTACTGGCAGCGATTTATATAAAAGAAAATGGACACGGAGGCATTTCTAAGAAAAACCAAGAAAAAACAAGAAAAAAAATAAAAATGTGTTACCACAAAACATAGCATATCTCATTAATTTTTAAGTCGATTTTTATTTACTTAGATTTAGATTTATTTAGATTTTTATTTGCTACATTAGCAAGATTTTTTACAAATACAATAAAATAAAAATATTCTACTTCGCGGCCAACTTAGAGCGTGAATAAAAAGAAAATTTTTTGACAAAGTGTGTTTTGTTTAAAGTTAAACGTCCATAACTCAGCCATTTTGCAACCGATTTTCAAAAAAAAAAAAAAAAAAAAAATTATTTTGTTTGAAAGATAGAACTGATATCTTCGAATTAAAAAATATTTTTTGCAAATCGGTTTCAAAACAAAAAACTTATGATTTAGTGAATTTGTAATTTCGTGAATATGGGTATTTCACTATATTTGCTTTTAAAAATGGAATGATCGAAAAAAACTAAAATCATTTCAGTACTCTATAGGCTTCACCAAAACAGAATTGCTATGTCAGAACCCCAGCATTTCTTGACTTTTGTAGCGTAGTGGTATGTTTTTTTTTCTAAAGTGTTTAAAACGGCCATTTTAATAAATTTGTGATCAGTATTGGCTATAAATTCCAAACATTTTTAAACGGTTTCAACATTTTCAAGCATTAAATAATTACAGTAAATTAATAGACATATGCTATATCAGATGTCAAATCTACAATTTCAGCAAAATTCTTAACCAATTCCTACTAAGTAACATGTTCTACTTCTAATAAAAAGCTAACTTCATAATTTATTTACTCATATAATTTAAAGCATAAATTAGACAAATAGATAATTAATTTAAATTGTTCTTTTTAGCGCTCTTTAAACTATGCCGCCCTAGGCTAGGGCCTAACGAGCCTAGGCGATAATCCAAGATTGGGTGTAAATAATACCTTTAAATGAAAGCATTGTTATTTTATTTTATAACAAACAAACTTTCGATAGTGTTTTAGAAATTTTTTTTTTGTTTCTATTATTCATATTTCTTTTTAATTTTTAAGATAGTTTTCATTTTACATGCAAAAATTGCTTTTGTTTTTGTTGATTGGTTTATCGTAAATAACAAATCCTTCTTTTAAGTTTTTTTAATTTCAATTACAGAAAAGTTAAAATCAATTTTTTTTGGCAACAAAACCCCATAATTAACTTAAATATGACTTGAAAAAAAGTGTTTTAATATCAGGTTTGTTTCTTTAGTCTTTTATTTTTTATATTAAAATTTGTATGAATTTTTTTTCCTTTTTTTATAAATTTTCTTATTTTGTATTGTTTACAGTTGTCACAATAAACATGTCGCCATAAAGGGTAACAAAAACTGGTATGTTGTTCAATGAACCTTGAAAGTAATTAAAATGCAAAAAATATTGCCGTTAACACCTACACAATGTGGCTTGAAAGTGGAATGAAACTCCTTTTTTTTACATTTTCAAATTTTCTTTAAAAGCTTGAAACTCAAACACCACTGATCATCAAAAGTACATGCATAAATGAAATTTTTCAAAATAATGCAAAAAAAAAAAACATAAAAAACAGCACGAAATTTTAAAATAAAAACTAAAATAAATTGAAACTGGTTGACTAAATGTACCAGTAAAACTCAACTTGTGAAGGTCACTTTAAGTATTCAAAATAAAAAACAAAATCAAGTTCATAAAGATGCAACATTTTATCTTAAATGCCAAGGTTTTTGGAAAAATAAAAATAAATAAAAAACAAACAAAAAAATTTTTCTATAATTTGGAAAATAAAAAAATAAAGCAGTTTTCTTTTAATTAATTTTAAACAACTTTCAACATTTTCATCTCATTTGGTTGAGAGACAGTTTGTCATGCCATCTTGTGTTTGAATTTTTTTGAAATATTATAATTTCTGTCTTGCGTTTTATTTTTTTATATTTGATTTTATTTATGGCTGCATTTAATTTTTCTGTCTGTCTTCTGTTGCCAACATGTCTTAATTAATTGAAAAATTGTAATTTATGTTTTTGGCCATTAACAAAAGTGCCATTTCTCTACTACAATATAACAACAAATGCATAAGTTTCTTCAAACATTACTTCAAATGACAAAAATAAAGTAAAATAAAAATAAGATAAAAGAAATGTACAAAGAAAAGTGTAAATTGTCTTGTAGTTGAAATGAAAATTGTCACCTCTACTATTAAATGTGTCTAAAAAATGAAATATTTTTACTTAATTGTAGCGTGTAACGTTAAGCAAATTTATATAAAAAAAGGAATATTACAAGAAGAAATGAAATTTAAGAAAACTTTGTTTATAAAATGGGTAGCAATTGCTGCAACAAACACATAAAATATTTGCAACATCTTAAGCCAAGGAAAGAGAATTAAAAGTGCCAACAAGAAAGACAGACAACAAAGGAATAACTGACAGTCAACAACAGTTGTAACAACAACTTCAAATCAAACAAGTTAAGAAATTTTAATCAGTTTAGTTCTGCTATTTGTTACCCTACATAACGATATCGTCACATAAAATTTAAACTGAAAACAATAACATACTAATCAAATAAAGCGATATCGCATTATGCAGTCAAAGTTAACATTTGTTTACATTTGTGAAATATTTGAGGAAATTCGAGCAGCTATTACTCTATTAAAACATTTATTTGCTGTTTTAAAAAATAAATATTTTTTTAATAAATATTGTACATACGAGTACTTACATACATTACTATCAGGGCAGTAAGTTATTCTTAGAGCTATTGCTTGAAACTAAGAGGTAGTCGCCGAAAGAAATATATTTTTTTATATATTTTTGTTTAAGATGTCAGACAAGGGATCTGAACCCGGAGCTCTTGCCTTAGTAAGCCCAGACCCTAACCACAGACTACGGTGACTACAATACAATAAATGTTTACATAAAACAAACAATTTTGTTTTTCATCAAATATTTGATAAATGTGAACGTAGCTTTTGTTCTTTGCCGACACAAAAAGTAACTACTTTGTAATGACAAACGCATAAAATACGTTTTTGAAGAAGAATAAGTCATCTGTTTAAGTTGCTTCATAGTAAAGTATAGATAATGCCAACAAAAAAAAATTAGATTACAGATGGTTTAAAGATGTATTCCTTCTAAATATATTTCTTTTTTTCGCAATATATACAATATTTGGTTAGCATTTCCTTTTAATTTAATATTGTAGATAACAAAGCTTTTATTCTTAAAATGATTGAGTAACGTAATGAGAGCACTTTTCTAACATAGTGTCGAATGGCATAAGGAGCGAAGTCTGTTCGAAGACATAATATGGAGCCTCTCACGCTAATATGATGATAAACACAAGACACAAAGAACTCTGATGAGACTACCGTAGCTGGAGATGAAAACAATTGTTCAGTTTGGCTAGTGTACTATTCCTTCACGGATATCATTTCTCCTTTAATTACCCAAAATATTCATTGCAGTTAACTTTGATCTAATTAAAGCGTTTCTGACGAAAAAAAATGAAATTAAAAAATTTATCACATCTTTCCTGGGGCTCGAACTTCGGGCCTCCAGCACATAAAAAATATTTGTCTACTCTCGCAAAAGATTTCCAATATGTAGTAAATATTAGCTTTAAATAACGGTTTTTGTTTAATGAAAATTGTGCAAACATTTTTTAAACCTAAATATAATTATTATATTGATCTTTTTTTACTACTTTTTTTTAAAACCTGGTTTTAAAAGACTTTTTTTGTAAATTTGGCTTATTTTTAGAATCTCAAGACCGATATAATAATTAAAGATTTAAAAAACAAAGATCCAAAGTGATTACAATTAGAAATTCAAGAAGTAAATACATTTTTTTTTTTATAATTTTCAGGTATATTCTGTATACTAAAATCGACTGTAGTTGAAATTGATCAAAGTGAAGAAAATTAATTAATTTAGACCTAAGAATTTTCTTTAATTTGAACAGAATTTGCTTGGTAAACATGAAAACTGCAAAATAATTGTATAAATTCATTTATCTTAAAAAAAATACATTTAATTTCACTTGATTTTATTTTACAGAGCATATCTCTTTAATTCAGAAATAATTCATATATATTTGAAAAAGATTGTTTAAAACTATTCCTAATTTTATCAAAATGTATTCAAACATATTTTCGTCCGGTAAATACCTGACCATGCAAAATTATCCAGGTAATGAAACAAAATATTCTAACAATTTAATCGATGATTACATTGTGTTAGGAAGTCTATCGTTTTATTTTTATAAATTTCTCAAACTTAGCACCCCCGATTATCCTGTAACAAGATTTGTGTTCTCGGTAAAATATTATTTTAATTCACACAAACTCATCCAGAACCATTTGCAGAGCGACTATGACGAATCTAAAACAGTGATATCCACTACTACATAAACACACTTGCGCTTGTGTATGAAACAGAGAAAAGACTCTGCCTACTTCTACCAGAAATGGGAATGTTCGAATTACTTTCTGTTTATAACTTCATAAATATTTCTTCATAATTCTGAGTAAAGTGTGTAATCGATTGTCCGATAGGCATGTGACCGATCTATTAAGAATAAAGGAGTACCGAGGTTACATAAATTTGGAGGAAATAATGAATAATTATTTCAGTTAAATAAAAATGATACAAAAAATATGCACTATCCATCCCTGCACTATGTTGGAGAGAAGCTAAAATCTTAAAAGAGCAAGAGTAACAATATTTCTTTTTATTATGTACGTGTTTGACTTCGACGCAAGCAGAATTTGTTTTCCTATCACGCGTGATAGGGAAATAGAATTTTGGACATCACTGATCTAAAATAATAACATTCCGTACACAGAGAGAGAGAGAGGGAGAGGTAGTACCAACTGTGAAATTCAGTTTGTGTTTAAGCTTAAATTATTCAAAAATTTATTTACTCCTAAGAATCTTTTCCGGGTGGTATTTTATTGTAGGTCACTTAATGATATTTAAATATAATAACTATGGATGTTGGGAGCAATCGCATTCGGCTTTGCTTCTTCGAATTATTCGCTTATTATTAGATATTCATATCCGCTTTAGCATTCACTTAAATTATGCAAATATTTAAAGGGAATTAAATCAATAACATCTGGTAACATGTTTTGCGCAAATATAAAATAGCAAACGCTAGAAAGAAGAAAGACAATTTAAAGAAAGTATCTTCACACTGCGTTTGAAGAAGATACATGTGAACATAGCAGCTTAAACATATCAACTTCATCTGTAATTCCTTTAATTTATGTGCTTAAATCAAAATTAAATGTTTAAATATCAATCGCATATTTATCGACATGCACACATCAGCTTAGAGTTTTTTCCTGGGCGTGTCGCCAAAATAATTAGTTTAAGATTAAACAAAAAATTGCTCTCTAATATTGTTGTTTATTGTCAAGTCTTGACTAAATGTTTTAATTTTTTTTTTTAATTTTAATTTGAGGTGGTTTGTTGTTTTGTTTAGTTATGAACAACAAAAACGACTACAAACAAACAGTGAAAAGAATAACAATATAAGAAAAAAAAATAAATTAAAACACATAAATGTTTTGACACATTTTATAACTGGCTCAAGATTAACCTACACCAGAATGTTTTGTTTGTTTTTATTGGCAATCGTAGAACAACTACTTATGTATGTACTAATTTAAGCCTACTATTTGGCTCAACATTTTTTGCTAAAGTACATTAAAAGTCTAATTTTTCAAATCTGTACTTTAGATTTTGTGTAAATAACTGCGATAGGTCGTTCTTTTTTAAATATCTTCATAGGTTTATACAGGTGTTTTTATAGGCACTATCGATATTTATAACTATGTTTTGACAGCTAAAGCTATTAAACTGAGTTTTTATAGCTATTAAGTAAGGTTTGACAAGTCATCATAAATCGTTCCATGCCAAAACAACGCTACCAAATTGCAATAATTTCCTTTGAAAAACAAAAATACAATATCTGTTCGCGAAGTTCATAGAGCACTTTGTACATTCTACGCTAAACATAATTAGCTTAGGCAGCAAGCATTTTATGTTGTTATTTATTGTTTTCACACTTATTTTACTCTTCTCGATTCAAAACCATTAACAAGACAAAGAAACGTAAGTTATGAATAAGATATTGCTGCAGTAGCGCGAAGCTTTGAAGAAGACGCCGTAATGTCGAATCGTAATAGTTCTTAATTTTTTTAACTCTGTCCTTTGAGTACATGAAAACTTCTACGTTTAGGATCTTTGTTTATATTCTTAAATTTTACATGAGTAGCTTGTGTATGAATTGAAATCAAGTGATAAATCAATATTTATTTTTCGAAGAATTGTGTTTTGGATTAATGCACATTTCTAGTCAAATGTCTATGGCTGTAAGCCTAATTACACTATTTCGTGCGAAGTAATATTCGTCCATTAAAATTGTCTAGATTTTTTATAAAAATTGATCTGATCAAATGGATCACAAAACTCTTATTCTGGGGGTTCATTTGCAGAAGATAATTGAAAAAAAAAATTGTATGCCATGTAATTATTTACTAGACTATAATAAAAAAAGTTGCATTGCAATAACATTTCAGCCTTTCATTATATTTTTATTACCCTAAATAAAATAAAATCAATGGTGCTACTGAAAGTCAGTAAATTTGATTAATTTTATGAAATTTCTTTCAAATTATGTTTCACACCATTTGATTCTAACGAATCACAGAAATGAAAGGATGTACAAAAACAATACAACTCCAAGAGTAATTCTGTTTCTGAAACTGTTACAAACATATCGAAAAAACACAAATGCCTCTGGTTATGTAGTGTCTGTATAATAAGTGATAGTTGTAAGTCAGTTACAGTTGATTTAACATGTTGAAGGAAATTGTTTTTATTGTTAACGTATAGACTTATATTTGTATACGACTTAGCTTAACAAACATAATAAAACAACATTATTTTGCAAAAAAAAAAAAAAGAAAAAGGAAAGAAAAAAAGTTTAAAATTAAAATAATAAAAAAGTAAAAAATAAAAAATATGTAAAAATAAAACTACAAATGTGCTAAAGGTGTAATTTCAATGTTTGAATATTTCTGTTGTGTTGTTCAATTTTTGTTGTCTCATAAAACAGCTCGTAAATGTTGTACTTCGTTTCGCCTCATTTCACTTCACTTTTCATTTTTGGCACTTTCTGTTAAAATTCGTTACAGTTTGTTGCAATTGTTACATTCATATTCGTATTTAATAGATTTTTGCAAAAAAGAAAAACAATTTTTTTAAATTCAATAACAGCTACTTTTTTTTTTTTTTGTTAACGTTGTTATTGTTCGAAAAAAGCTTGTTATTAATCTATTCCAAGTTCAAATAATTTAATGTCATATTTGTACAGGGCTGTAGTTTGAAAATATTTTGTTTTAACAAATAAAACTTTCAAAGTTAAAGGTTTAATTTAAATTTTGAATACGCCACAGCAACAATTATATAAAATAATAGAATCATTTTTAAGCAAAACTGAATAATTTATTTTAATCTTATTATGTCTAATAAGGACAGACATTACGAGGACAGTTGTTGTTCTATCAGGCCAATACTACCTGTTTTTTCTGTGTAGCTTTATATTCAATGAAAATCATGAGATAAAATTTAGAGCGAAATGGACAATCGGCATGGTTTTTTCCATACAAAGTAAATATTCATTTTTGTATACATATATCGAAATCGGTTAAAGCAAAAGTTTCTAAATTTAGTCCAAACAATTTCATGGTAGTCGCCGTGATCTAATGGTTAGTTTGTTGGCTTACTTCTGGGAAGATAACAGCTAATCTACTGAAGACGCTTACCATTCACTTTCAACATCCACCGACAGATGAGGGAATTGCTGGCCCTTGAGTGGTCAAATTGACAGCAACTTGTCTCATCAACAAAAAAGGCGCATAATATACAAATATCTATAAAAAAATCTATCTATCAACCATCTTTACATTCCAATACACTGTATTGCATGAGTAGGGGTTTACCCCTGAGTATTGGTCTAAAAAAAAAAAAGAGCTCCGGGTTCACCCATGATCTGACATTTAAAAGAAAGAAATAAGCAAAAATATTGCTTTCCGCAAATACCTCCTCGGATTCACATTAACAAGCTTCACAAGTCTGTCGGTCGAGGTCGACATTAAACTGTAGGTCTCGGTGCTCATAGACAAAACTTGACATACACAACATGGGTACTGCGAGAAGCTAAGCCGTGCCACGCTGAACTTTTCCGAATCTTATTCTTAACGCCATTAAAATTTAGCAAATCTTTAAGGCTCATATATAAAAACTAAAACTATCGAAAACTATAACAACTAAAGACCATCCTTTACTTTGGGTAGAAAATTTTTAAAAATTCAAATTTTTTTAGGTGGGGTGAGTAGTATAGTGGTTAGAGCGATCGCACAATAACTCAAAGGACCCAGGTTCAAATCCCAGCATAGGTGAAAAATTAAAAAATTTGCGGTTTTTTCAAAATTATAATTAAAAAAAAGAGGTCCCCCCCCACTACCAGAAGACCATCTACAAAGAAACCGCTCCCCGACATTCCACTCTATTCTACCTTAACCAATGTCAACAAACGAATGATCAGGAAAAAAGTGCCACCTATTGGGAAGTAGCAGATAACAGTCAAACCTACTTAGCGAAGGCACACTCACCACATAATCAACATGCAACGATGAGGCAATTGTTGTTGATCACTCAAGGGTGAAGGTATAACACTGGCCTTTGAATTCACAGTAATTTGTCTCAATTCTAAGGCGCTAATTAATAATATAATAATTAATAATAATATATGTACTGTCCTTTCCAAAATTCCAATACAATGCACAGCACTTAGTAGGGGTTTCCCCCTGAGTATTGGTCTCAAAAAAAAAAAAAAAAAAAACAATAGTCATTGCAAGCATTTTTATTACATTTTTATTTGGCTTCATAAAAATATTTTTCTTAAATCCATACAAATAACATATTCTATGTTTATTTGTCGCACATTTTAAAGGTACAGATAGGAAGTTGCAATATGTTTCGTGATTTTTAATATATTTGAGAATTGATAAGTCCTTCTGGCTTCTGAAGCTCATGTTAATGGGAATAGGATTAAAATAAATTAAATTGAAAGTAAAAAAGGCTACAAGGTAAAGTGGCTTTTGTGCGTTATAATGTTATTTTACACTTTAATGATTAAATTTAAATAAGGGCTTTTATATCCGACATTAGAAGGTAATGAAAGTAAAAAAATAGGTTCGGTGGGTAAGGGTTCATCGGAAAATATAGAATATAGAAAAATAGAGTATAAAATTTCGAACCATTTTTGGTGCTTTTTTAAATTTTTGTACGAAAAATTACTTAGCTGGTGCGTGGTGCGTGGTGCGCTTTTTTTTAAATATTTCGGTGCGATTTTTAATTTTTGGTGGCACCAAAACAAATTCAACACAACTTTTTATTTCAGTGTGAGAAAAAAATATTTGCACAATAAAAGGCTCATAATATACAAACATCTATGAAAAAAAAAAACAACCTATCAACCATCTTCACATTCCAATACAATGCACTGCATGAGTAGGGGTTTACCCCTGAGTATTGGTCTTAAAAAAAAAAAAAAAAAACCTGCTTCGAAAGCGTTTCAATCAAAAGTACAATATTTTTACAAAAATAGTACTGATTTATTAATTTGGAATAATTATTAATACTTAATGGGAAAAAGTCTCCTGACGAGTCTCAAATGACGAGACGAAATGGCCATAGAGACATGCTTATCCCCAAAAGCATACATTTCATATCATAATAATTTTTTCCTACACATTAATTTACTATTCACATAAAATCTGTTTATTTTACGAGAAATCGATTACAGTTTTCTTTTATTCTTTCTATTATATTGTTATTTTATTTAAATCAAAATATTTCGTAAATATTTTTAGAAATTTTTTCTAAAAATTATTAAAATTATTGTAGAATCTCTCAGCTGGCGTAAGAATTGTTACCCGTTATTTATAACCTGCCATATTTTGTTTAGTAAATGAAACTCTTGATGTTAAGAATTATTTATTAAAAGTAGAAAAAATGATATCGAAAAATAGCCCCCGGGCACAAGTTTTAGCATTTGCGGTGATAGTTTTTGGCATTTCTGACGGATGTTATTTTTTGCAGATTTCAAGAGTCTGAGGCATATTATCTATATATACTTATATAGATAATATATATATATATATATATATATATATATATATATATATATATATATATATATATATATATAAGATTATAAAAAAAATAGATTATCAAAAGCGTTTAAATTGGGCGATTTTGTTGCTCACATCTAATAATTAAACGACACGTAGATAAATCCTTCCATATTTTACTTTAGTTTTAGCAGTAAGCACCGTTGCTCTCTGATATTATAACCATGTGGTTGAGTCACAACTCTTTCTTTTGAAGTAAAAGTACCCAAAAAATTCTGCAGCGTAAACACCACACCAAAACAATTTAAAGAGGTGTAATGACTTATCGTGCATTAAGCGATAATTTTGTTTATTCGCTGGTATAGAAATAGGCCTTAGTACTTATCATAATTTCCTATTAAAAGGTTCCTGCCTTGAGGTTGAGTTTCCCAACAATAATTATAAAGGTTATTTTGGCTATCAACGGATCGCAGCTAATACTCTGACAGAACTTTGTAAAGGAACATCTTTAAATCATTCACAAAAACTCTCTGTAAAGACAGCTTTTTAATACCCAATTGATTGGCACATACCGTCTTTACTCAGAAGTTCAAAGTTGTCCCAACCATACTCTTCCATACGACTAGCTAAACGACGTAGTATTTGCCGAGTTGGCGTCGGACGAACTGAAAAATTACGTCTTAGATCACGCTGCGTCAACAACTTCGATGAAGAAATTGGCACAAAAAATATATACTTGTATCTGTTGGATTAATAAACGTCAAAACTGAATGTTGACACACAGGATGAGATGTTTTGTGACTCATTGAGATAATTATAGCTATGTTCCAATAGCAAACGTTATTTCACTCACTATGCTATATTTCAGGAACTAACTGTCAGACTTCTGTTAAATTTAAACACGTCTGCTTTCAAGTTTCGTACTAACTAAATATCACGTGGATTTAAATGCATTTATATTATGTGCTAGGCTACGAACTTTTAAATAACTTTTTATTTAAAAACAAATTGATTTCGAGCAAGCTTTTAATGACCAAACTGGCTTTAGACTTTCCAAGCTTTTACTCGGTAGCTACAATAGGACGAGATTTGAGTCATGCAGACTCAGCCTCAGCCTAGTTAAGTTGAGGGCTGTACAATAGATCTACAGTCCGAAGTACTTGTAGTACCTCGTGAATAAATGAATAAATGAAGCGGTTTAAGTCTTTTTCAAAACTTATATTAAGAAAGAATGCTATTTCGAAGTTCATTAAATTATTAACGCTCTTTGAACTGAAAATTTTTTCTTTATCTTTTTATCTCTACTCCAAATAACCGAGAGTATTTACAAAGAATTGTTAAAATTTTAGAAATTTATATATTTCATCAAAGTCTCTAAATGTTATGTGTTGTTTTTATGAGGTAAAATTACCAAAAATTAAAGAGAAAACTGCAGCAAAACAAACAAATCTACCAAACAGTTCTTAAATATCTAAAAACTACCAATTTTTCGTTTGTCTACAACAAATCGACAATGCTGGTCTGTGTTGTCTTTTATAACACTCGTATTGATGCAATTTGCTTTCCATTTTTTTATTATCAATATTTATGTTGGTGATTTTTCATAAATGTTTTCTGTAATATTTATAACTTCCCCATATTATAATATTTCTTTTTGCTCATTTGTGTAACAAAGCGAGAAAATAATTTTATAACTCCATCATCATCATAAACGGTTCAGCACTACTCGCAGCACTGGCACCAGCTTAAGTATCTGCAATTTGAACAAATTTTCCTTTGTGAAGTGTTGAAATTATCCGAATTGCAATAAAAAAATACTCAGCCACTTCACTTCACTTCTTTGTATTTTAAAACACTTCACATTCATATTTTATTGCAACACATTAATGGCAACAATTCCTTTTCGATAGTGATAGAAATTTTAGGAAAATTCATGTGGCCATAAATAAACAGCGTGTGGCCTAATTCGTCTAATTGTTGTGATTTGCTTTAAAAATTGTAACAATATTTTTCAATAATTTTCCAATTTTTCTTTTTGAGGAACATATTTTTTTAAATAATTTTTCGTTTTTTTTTCTGCTGTTTCACTGCACAACAAAGTGTGAAAAAACATATTTGCTCTCACCCAGTCAGCCTTTATGCTGGTTTTTATTACTTCAGTAGGATTAAATAGAAAAAATAAAAAAACTTGAAAAATATTTTCTTTTGTGTCTATGAAAAGCTATTGGAAAATAATTTTAATGAAAAACTTTAATAACAAACAACAGAGTCGTCATATAAATTATAGCTCAACAGGTTTGAAATTTTTTTTTTATAAAAAAAAAAACTGGAAGAAAATATGCGCTGCTAAATTGTTTTGAAATTATAATTTATGTCTTTGGAAAAACTACACTAAAATCTACTACTGCTCGTTAATTTTAAGAAAAAATTCAATAATTTCTTAATGAAGAATGTTTAAGCAGAAAGCAAATTATGGTATACGATATGGAACGAAATTTCTATTGGAATTTAAATCCAATATTCCAATTTGCCCCCTGGAACAAAACTTATTCAGAATAGGTAATACATTTAAATTAGAATACAATTTAAGTATTATATTTAATTACTCCAAAGCGGCTGACTAAGACCTTTGCTCCGTGCAGTGTTACATATCAGGGTGTCTCGTGGGAATCGAACCCACAATCCTGAGACTAGCAGTCTAGCACACTATCAACTAGATGTAATAAGTGACAGGATAGCCCGATACTTAACCACCATGTCTGAGTTTTTGAGAAAACGTAGCTTAAAGTTATCGACTTCAAAGTCTACGCATACTTCGCTCCTTAAGTATGCCATCCCCATTTGGACCCCATTTCTAAGTGACACTTAATGGCGAGTACTACAGAGAGGTCAGAACAATGCACTCCGAATTTTCACAGGATTTTTTAAGATGACCAATATGGATCACCTCAATAAGAAAACCAAGGTATTCCCTGTTAGATAAGACAATATTATATTCAGCAGATAATACCTGATGGCGTGTTATCTGCCAACCCACCTCAATCGTCACACTATCATGGAGGATCCTATACCTAGACACATCCAAAAAGACTTTCATCAAGACAGTCAGCAGTGTCTCTATATTTGACGATCAGTAAACTCTGCATAATTTAGTAGTTACTGAGCATACAAATAATTTCAGAAGCAACTAAATGAATATCCGCCCATGATTTTGGATAATGAGAGGAAACTCCCCAGACAGACCCGTTCCATTTTGGCAGAAC
Organism: Metopia argyrocephala; assembly: GCA_963576795.1. Lineage (NCBI taxonomy): Eukaryota > Metazoa > Arthropoda > Insecta > Diptera > Sarcophagidae > Metopia > Metopia argyrocephala. The sequence continues at coordinate 42,223,096 of OY756211.1, read as the reverse complement.
TGAGATCTGGCTTTTCCAGTATTCTTAATTGGTATCGGAAAAGAATTGTTTGCCCTACCTGTGTCCACATGACACTGTGCATTTGTTCAACTGCCCTGGCAAACCCCTCACCTTACGTCTACGGGATCTACGGCTACGGCGAAGGGCCCAATTCTTGCAGTTACCTACCAACTGATATACAGAAAAAAATTCTTTTATATTTTCTACAGAGAGGAACTTCCAACAACAGCAGAGCTGTTACAACAGCAACAACCAACTAAATCACTGGAGTAATAAATTTTTTAGTTAGATAAGAAAAAATTCAATAAAAAGCCTAAAAGTAACATCACACGATTGAACACGATAATCGTTATCGAAAGCTTTGTCCGAGATGTGTTCGCAAAACACTGCAATGTAATATCTTTATCGAAAGTCATGAAAATAAGCGGGTAGTGAAATTTTTGAGTAAAAAATAAGCATTCGACAAACTGAAAACATATGGCGTACAAACGCCCAAAAAAAAAAATAGACAAATATTGCTTACAAATTTGTGAAATAATATTTTTGGAATAGTTCATACATGTTCAGTGTTATATCAGGGTAGTGTGTATCTGAACTTGTGAATATTTATAATGAGGAAAAAAAAATAATTTTAGATTTGGAAAACGACCATTAATTAAAAACTTCATCATTTTAATGAAACCATATTTTATGACAAACGACAAGCAATTAAAATGGAAAAACAACACAAAAAAAGCTTAAAAAGAACAGAACCCAAAATGTATTCTTTTTTTTTTTTAATTGTACGGGTATTATGACTGAAGACTTTGAATAGGAAGCCAACAATTGCGTATAATTTACACATTCCGCATATAAATCGAATACATATTTGTGGTCGACTTGATACATAAAAATTGTAAAGAATTTTCTTTTTGAAAAGATAATAATGAGGAAAATATAAAACTAAAGAAAAAGTAATAAAATTGTGCATATTTTGCATAATTTCTTATGTGCAGAAGTAAAACAAAAAAATAAAAAAACAAATTTTCTTTGAAAATATCATGGCGGAATATGGAAATTAATGTCTAACTATTACTTACTCTGTATTTGAACAGTGGGTTTATTTTTGTATTAATTTTTTGTTTTTTCTCTTTCTGAGCAAACTGAATATATACGACGTACATACATATACAGTAGCTGAACGACTTTGTGTAGATGTGTCAGTTATTAACGAATAAATAACATGTGTGTCGTATAAATTCAACATGTGTTTCTTTGAGTCTTTACTTTAATTTTTTATTTCTTATTTTTTTTTATGAAAAACATTTGTTTAATGACACAAATTATTATTTGACCTCAAAACTTGGGAGAAAAAAAATTAAAATAATGATATCTTAGCACATATTGTGACTGTATGACTAAACAGTCTGACTTATGCTGCATAGAGGCAATCAGACAGATTCTATTGAAGTTGCTATAGCACTGTTTGTCTTAAACTTAAAATGGGAAAAAAATACGAGTATCAACAGTATTGTATTGTAAGTCGTTTGACTTTAGCAGTTTGTTTTTTTATAAATTTTCTTTTTATTTTAACAAATAAATTCAAGAAAATGTGCATAAGTTTAGATAAAAAAAAAAACTTACGCAGATAATTTATTATAAAAAAACTTAAAAACCGGGTGATGTATTAGTGGCCATAATTTAAATTTTGAGGGAGCGAGTTGAAGTGATTTTTATTTTAATTCTTGATAAATTGGAATGGGAATTTGTTTGTTCGTTAAAAAACTGGAGTTAATTTATTTATTATATTCAACAGTTAGCTTTTAGCTCGTTTTTAGCTTTTTTTCGTGATTTTAGCTTTCCCATCTAAAATTAAAACAAATTAAATCTGGAATCAATGTGTCGAATTGGTGCGCTCAAGAAGGACTCTCAGTGAATCCTTCAAAGACGGTTGTTCTACCTTTTACGAAGCTGACGTGCGACTGTATTTCTTTTAGGGGTACCACTATTATGTTTTCTAAGGAGGTTAAGTATCTAGGTATCATTCTGGATAGAAGACTTACCTGGAACTCGCACATTTCTGCTGTCCAGGCTAAGGCAACAAGGGCACTTTGGTCATGTCGCTCTTCTTTCGGTAAGACTTGGGGTCTATCGCCAAGAATGACACTGTGGATTTATACCGCCATTGTTCGGCCCATAATCACTTATGCGGCAATAGTTTGGTGGAGAAAGACTGAGGAGTCTACCACCATAAGAAAATTGGGCAAGATACAACGGCTTGCCTGCCTTGGTGTAACCGGGGCAATGAGAACACGTCCAACAGTGGCTTTAGAGGCCCTGATTGGATTAACACCACTTCATATTTATGTGATGAGGGTGGCCGCGTGTTCGGCGGCAAAAGTGTTCGTAAGAACACCTCGAAATGAGTCAAGGAACCTGGCCATTCTTCACAAAGTGGTCAGGAATCCAATTTAGGTCTTGGATACCATGCCTTTGGAACTTTGCTTTGGCAGAAGATTTAAGGTGGAGGTACCGCACCGGGAATGTTGGTCTACTGGGTGTTTGGCTCGGAGTGAGTCTGATCTAAACTGGTATACTGATGGTTCCAAAATGGACAGTGGAGTAGGGGCTGGCGTCTATGGACCGAATCGAAACCTGTCAATTCCACTAGGGAAGTCATTGAATGTTTTTCAGGCTGAAATCCTGGCCATAACCGCATGTGCTGAGATTAACCTGGATATCGGGCTCAAGGGCAAGACAATTAATTACAATTATTTTCAGATAGTCAGGCTGCCTTAAAGGCGCTTGACTCTCATCGTATGACATCTAGACTTGTCAAACATTACTACGACACGTTGCAAAAATTATCGCTTAGAAACAGGATGCAGCTGTTCTGGGTGCCTGGACACTGTGGTATAAGCGGGAACGAGGAAGCGGATGTATTAGCTAGGCGGGGATCTGCGACGCCTTATATTGGTCCGGAGCCCTGCTGTGCAGCACCGCTTTCTACTATTCTCAGTCAAATTAGTGAATGGGAAACTGGCAAATGTTTGGAACATTGGAATGCCCAGTCGGGTCTTAGGCACGCCAAGGCTGTGATTCGTCCGCGATTTGGGGGTGAGTCTGATGTTCTAAAGTATAGAAGGCCAGACCTGAAAATCCTAACGGATTTTCTTACGGGTCACTGTAGTGTGAGAGTAGTATTCTGTAGTATTCGAACTCTCTTCTTGTTTTTGAAAACAATATTTTTTTTTTTTTTTTGAATACTTGCATATTTTTGTTTTTATTACATTAATTATTCACGCATTTAGGGATTATATTTTTTCTTAGGGTTCGATCACACAATTGCCGCAAATATTACAATTATTGGGTAATTTTAAATGCCAATATCCACCAAAATTGTATTTGTTTGACTCATTAAAATCCGAATTTGGTTCTTCTATTGCCTCACAAGAACACAGAAAATATTAGTGCATTATTCACATTTTAATTGACATACATATGGTTGCATATCGAGCGTACAGTGAGGGCAAATCAAGCACAATTAATGCACCAAACATTCTATATTTCATGCATTTGCGGCAATCAGGTTACTAATTACTTCTTTTTAGGAGAAATATTATTTCACTGCAATATTTTCACAAGAAGATTTAATAAAAATAGGTAATAATGCGGCATTTGTATATGTATTGTACCTTCTGGAATTTCCCCAAGTTGGGTCTCTCTTATAGACATCCTCGACGATGAGTATGGGATAATAGACTATCCTGCACGAAGCATAGATGCCAGCTAAAACAATTCGTCGAAGACATTTTCAAACAAACCTCGCAAAAATTGTGCACGACTCTCAGAACGACAATGTCACTGCACTTATCGTCGACCGCACATTGTATGAATTATGCGTCAATATTCTGTTTATCGTCGACAACTTCAAAAATATAGATTACAAAATATGTGCACGAACACCTTCGCGGTGCTGTCAACAACCATTAGTGACATTTCTTAAAAACATACTTGGCGACAATGCCGTTCACAACCATTGTGCCAACTAGGGTCTTAACAGTTTTTTATTCCCTAGTCGGTACACATTGTTGTTTAAAATAATCAGTTAATTTATAAAGCGAGTTATGCATGAGTGTTAAAATTGTATGCATGGGCATTATGGATTTCCTCGGATGAGACAGATTTCTTGGTACCTATTTCTCCAAATGATTGCACACAAAATGTTTTGATGATGATATTTTTAGAAATTATAGTATTTGCAACTCTAATCGCCGCTTTTTGTATCTAGTTTTTGTAAATCGTTTGACTTTGCTTGATATTAGTACAACCATTTAAAGGTGCCTGAAGGCCGCCGCGAAGAATGAAAGAAAAGAGGAGACTTAAGGTATAGGACGTTACTATGAATTTTGGCCTCTTCGGACGCTCAGCGCTTCGTCATGAAACAATATCATTTTACGCTATGTTAGCATACATATTTGCCTATTTCTATTTTAATTTCCTTTAACAAATTGTATTAATTTATTTCTGATAAAAACTGGATCAATTTATTTGTATCTGAAAGGAAAGTCAGCGAACTCTACATTAGACTTGTAAAAGTTTTATTCAGTTCTTCAAAACTGCATATCCTCAGATACAGTTTATACACAAAAAAATTTAATTCGAATCGGCCATTCGGCCACGTCGAAAAAATCTTCATCGAAACCGAATGCACAAAAATTTCAAAAGAACTTTAACTTCCATCGATGTGATTTCGTTACCTTATTGCTAAAAACTTGTATAATAAAGAATATTCAACAGAATGAAATAAAAAAACGGTATTCACTCTTAGTTACAAAGTTCTTTGCATGCGCAGCAAACGACATTGAACAACGTTTACAAAAAGAAGACTGATTACAGCTGAAATGACAATAAATAACACGAATTTGAAGCTTCTTACTGGTCGGTTAATTCTAAACGGAGATTATTATTGTATCCGAAACCAAGAAGATACATAAAGAAAACTCTTATGACTATGACATTACGAATAGTTTTGTGAATTTTTCTTTTCCTTTCGTCTATATTTTTTGAAGAAAAGTGCAAAAATTGGTCTTGGCTTGATAGTTCTTCACCAACAATATTTTATTAATACGAGTACTATATTTATTCCTATTTCTACATAAAAACTGTTTATACGTTTTATAGATTGTGTTCAATTGCGTTCTATTTTTTATTTTATATTTCTTCTTGGTCTGACATTTGTAAACAGTAATAATATTCACATGCAAAGTCATACAGTGTATTTATGTCTGTACAAATAGTATATATTTTCAATTCTTTGTTTATAAATTATGGAATTCATATGCATATACATGGACATACGCATTATTGACAATCATTTTAATATTTCCATATATATATAAGTATTTATGCTACATGCTGGGTAGATGCAACAGTATATCCCCTTAATGGGCAACAATTTGTGGTAAACTGAATGATCTGTGTCAGCAATTGCGTACAATATTTTTTTTGTTGATTATTATTATTTTAAATTTTTTTATATCTTCGTTGACTGAAATCAATCATTAAATGAATTCTTTAATTAAATTGAATAACAAAAGAATGAAAACAAAAAACAATTTTATTACTTTGATTATGAACATCAATCAACGGAAACAAATTTAAGCTGGAAAAAGCATTTAAATTATTATTTCGTTTTTCATTACTTCAAACGTATTTGCAATTGAACTGAATAGAGTGACCCAAATAAGTTCATATTGACATACACACATAAATATGTATTTCTTAATAGTAGAAAATTAATAACTTCTGTCTACTACAATGCATGGAAATTTATATTTTTCTTCAAAGTAAAGAAGATTTAAATTCCAATAATTAATAGCGGTAATCACTCTTTGGTGGAAACAGAGCAAACCACGTCAAATAAGAGTAAAATAAGTAAGAAAGCGATTCTAAGATTCCAAGGGCGTTTGTAACCAAAAGTGATTACCTTTAATAAGTCATTGTAATCTATTTACTACTAGCAATTATTTTACCAAGATACATACATAATTGTGAATTACAACCCTGTTTTAGGATTACGGCCTAGCTTCTCGTAGTATTTTTTATTCATAATTTTTTATTGGATATTTTGCAATTTAATAACCCTATCCTACAAATTCTATATCTACAAATTCTACAAATATTCTATCTGGCATCTATCAGTGGAACCGTTTTCACCTCTGGGATGTTTAAATTATGCAATTGTTTTATTTTCTTTAACAAATCACAACTGGCACACAAGGCCTCTTTTGTTGTTTGTAATGTGCGTGGTATAGCGGATCCGTTTACAATTTGTCGTATTTCTAATTGCGTTTGTATAACTACGGATTCGCTTCTGCGTTTGACCTTCTACGCAAGTTATTACTGCTTTTCCCATATTATCATTTCATTGTTTTCCATGTAAGGAGAGAGTATTGTTCGTGTTAGCTTGAGTTCCCGTTACTACAAATTTGTAATTGTGATTTTATTTCTTGTAATCGATCATATTTTAGCTGTATGAATGAAATGTAGTTTAAAAACTTCGGTAACGGTTGCTATTTTACGTAATAGATCAAATAGTTGTTTTTTTAATATTATTCTTCTCTCGACTTCATCGACATAGGGTAGTTTTTAGTGGGTTAGCTTATTAGAAAAGAGCTCCGGATTCAAACGCCAGCTCTGACATCTTGAAAGAAATGAAAATATATTAACACACACAACATGTGTGCTGCGAGAAGCTCCGTAATGTAATGTCGGCAGCGCAAATGTCAATTTGTGCATGTGGTGACTACGTATGGTTTACGAAATTCTAATTTATAGTTTTTCATCAAGTGCATTTCGTTTATTTCTGCGGTTGTGAATGTACAAAATGATAGTTAATGGTTGGTGGAAGAACATAGTTGTTCGAACAATTGCTTTACCAACGATGTTCGACAAAGAACATGACATCGACTTACAGAGTCTACACGAGCAAAATCGATGATCGACCAAACATTTGATCATGATATACCAAATCTATTGTTCGTATGGACGGCCTGTTATTTTGTTTTACTTTAAACTTGCACATCATGGTAAGAAATAGCACTTCATATGTTACAGCACTTGTTTTGGTGCAAAATAGAAATAGAATTTTTGGTTTTACTATTAAAGCTGCACTTAATACAGTAGTAGTATCTAGTACTGTACAGTAGAGGGGTTTGAATTTTTTTTAATACATTTTTAAGCATGTAATACCCAGTATTTCATTAATGTTCTCATTTAAAACAAATTCATTTTACAAATGTCAATACATACGTACTTATGTATGTCACATGATTTTTGATTAACTGTATTACCCCATTCAAAAATTTTTTCCAAACTTTTCTTTTATTAAATAAATTATTCTGAGTCATTTAATATTTTTGCTGTCAAACGTCAAGGTATCGCCATCGTTAAAAATAAATTCTAATTAATCTTACAATAAGATTTTAAATTAAATAAAATTTATCTGTCTTTTCGTCAATAAATATCAAATGACATTTTCAACAAATCGTACAGATTTATGTACATACACATACACACATAAATAGAAACGAATTCATAACCCAGAATTGCCACACACAGAGACTAAAACGCAGGCACAGTCTAACAAATTATAAAATTTTTTAAATTGAAACGAAAAAAAAAAAAAAGAAAAATACTTGAATTGAATATAAACGAATTTAACCAAATACGGATCACGATAGAAGTAATTGTAGCCAACAAAACATGATAAATTTTTAAAGAAGATGAAAAAACTATTTTTTTTTCTTAAATTCCCACAATATATCAACTCAAAAAAAAAAAAAAAAACGTTTCGCTATTGCTCCATAAAAATATGGAAAATATGTAGATTTTTTATTTTCTAAAACCAAATATAATGAAGAGGAAAAGCGTTAAATAGCTTTTGAAAGCCTTACATATTAAGAAAAACTATTTTTTTTTTAATCTTAAAGAATTTGTTTAATTCTTATTTATTTTAGATACAATTTTAAAGACTGCCTGTCACACTTCAATAGGTGCTATCGTCTACACACTCCAGTGAAAATTTTGAAATTTATGAAAAGTTAATAGCAGAGGAATTAACAACTTTTACAGTTGATCTCACAAAAAATTAATTTAAAAAACGATCTTTGTGGAGAGTGTTCTGATAGGGGCTAAAAATTGAAAACTTCAAATAACATAGAGAGACCCCAAATATGCAATTTCAGAGCTTTGACTGTTGGTAGAGGTTTCATTCTTAAATAAATTTGTTTGCTTTTGCAAATAGTCACATGTGGATGAGGATTTTCTTGAGTGATTTTTTTTTTTCAAATAATAAAATTTTTATTCTAATGGGTAAAAACCATAGAGACCATAAGAAAAATTATCTCCAGTGATTGCAATATTTTTTTCCCAACCGAAAGATGGCATCTGTGATTTACAAGTCGAAATGCAGGTTTGTCTTCCAATTCTAATGGAACCTAATAGTTAATAGACTTTACCTGAATAGCTACATTACGAAACTGCAAGTATTATGGCTTTATTTATGAAGTTGTGGATATTAAAGAATATTTAAAGAAAAATAAAAAAAGCAAGAAAGTTTTTGTTATTTAAAGAAAAAGGGTAAATAGCACTAATTTGATTATAATTCGTTTGATAGCTAACCATTGCGTTGATTCTATCGGGCTTGAAAACTCCTTATTTATAATAAAGCATAAAAAACATATTTCAAATATGCCTTAAAAGTTGAAAAGGTAGAGGGTTTTATTCACTTCCAAAATCCTTTAGTACATGCATTTCATATCAAATTTTCATGCTGCCGTTATATATATTTTTTTTGTTCTTGTCATATCAACTTCGTTGCAAAAATTGGTGTCGGCAGAGAAGAAATATTTCTTTCTTGTCATTCCTTAAGTCTAATATAATGAGAGATGTTTTTTCTATTAAGCGTCTTATGTCAGTGGGACAAGTTGTTCTCAGTTGATTACTAAAAGACCAGTGTTATACCTTCACGATTGAAATGATCAAATGCAAATGTCCCATCTGTTGATGTGAATTGTATCGGGTGGTTAAATTCTAAGGGCCTATGTTGAAGGCGAACCACATCTAAACCTCAAATTTTTTTCTGCATTTCATTCGACATTTCTCAATTTCGGACGAACTCAATTTGAACCATGGAAAGGTAAACAATCGAGCAACGCGGACTTATTATTATCAAATTAAAATGCATATCGTGCACTTTTATCGAAAAAATCGTGCAATAGATGAGCTTAACCATGTCTATAGGAGATGTGAAAACACCATTTTATGATCGTACAGCTCGTACTGAAAAAAATATTGCTTCTGTTCGCGATAGTGTGGCTGAAGAGCCTCAACCCGTCATCGTACCCAACAATTGCACCTCTTACGCTCTTCGTTGATGACCATTATGATGTGAACGATATGTGGTTTTAACGGAACTGTGCCACATGGCTAACGAAACAATGGTTCTTTTGCGCGACAAATTCAATGGCCGTGTTATCTCACGAGGTGGCGATGTCAATTGGCCGCCAAGATCTTGTGATTTGACCCCGTACTACTTTTATTTTGAGGTTATCTAAAAGAAAGAAGCTCAATTATGCCTCAGCGGCATCGAAAATTTGGACCTTCGGATGAACCATACCAGATTATTATAATAAAAATAAATTTTCTAAATAATTTGTGTTTTATTCAAAATCAACATCGGCCCTTAACCACCCTTTATTTATTGTGAACAGGTAAAGGTAAGTTTTTGGTAGGTTAATAGGATATTTGCTTAGTTCTGTCTATTTGAATACCAAATAATTTATTTTATTTTAAACACTTTTAGAATAATTTTCTAAAAACAGCAGATAGGTAAGACGAATTTAAGGCAACTTTTGACTGAAATAGACGGTGTTAAAATTGTATTTTGCTTTAATTCTTTCTTATTATAACCGGTTATGCCAATAAATACTCGGTTCGATCGATCAAATTCTCGAATTTTTTATTATAGCCAGTCGAACATATGGTCTTAGTAATTCCACTCGTTATAATTAAAACAATCTTTTTGAAAGTATAAAACAAATATTTAAAGTTAATCTAATTCGACTGGGATTTCAAAAGACACCTCTCGCAGTTTGCACATTTTTCCCATTGGAAATGTTACACTTGGCCAGGCGTAACATAGGTAATGCTGTTATAATTATAAATATCTTAAAAATGCCTATAAAATGTTTATAAAGCTGCTAAAGGTTGACTCCAAAAATGGTAGCTATTTGATATGCCTGATTAATGTTGACCCATTTTTAATAAATATTTGAAAAAAATAGAGGTGCAAATACATATATAAACAAAGATAAGAACAAATATGCTGATATTAGTTGTCGTAAGAGAGCTTAATAAAAAACGACAGCCTTTAAAAATGTGGGAAAACTTATACTCTGATTCTGTAATAAATACGTTTATAAAAGTTTTAAAATTTATATTAAAATTTCATTTTTTATTTTAAAGAAAATTTCTTGAAAACGCTTGTTTAAAATATTCTTAAAAAGTCAAAAGCCTCCTTTAGTGTGATGCAGTATTGAATCTTTAACGATACTTTGCCTCAGTAAAGCTCTGATGCTAAAAACTAAATTGTTAATCAATTCGCATTTACAATGCTGTAAAACATCTTTTTATATATCAAACTATATAAATGTATATTCAAACTATTAGTATAAGTATGTCATTTAAATGCTGGCATTATTACACAGAATTTGATTCAAAGAAATAACGCTCAATTGTTTTTTTTTTTTTTTTCTTAAATAAGTCAGAATATTAATAAAAAGAAGTGCGCACCAATATCCCCAGAAATTACATATTTTTTAAGAGCAATTTTGCAAAAATCTGTGTTTAACTTATTTTGGGAATATATTTTTTACCACCATTAGATAAATTGAAAATTTTTTTCAAACAAAAAATAAACGAAACACATCATCCATATGCAAAATTGCAATAAATGTCTGGGCATGATGTTCTCATAAAGCACAAATTGAAATAGCAGAAGTTATGGAGCAAAAGTTCTAATAAATTCACCAACAAAAAAAGAAAGAAAAAAAAAATACGAGAGACGAAATAAAATTTCCCAACTGAATAGTCTTCACCAAAGGTGAGTATGTAGCGAAATAGAAGTAAGGTTAGAATGCCAAAGAAATGGTTAGACTTTTAATCACTTATTTGGGAGAAAGATGAAAATATTTGTTTTTCAAAAATTATTTTTTTTATAATTCTTAATTCTATCTTATACATTTATATAAAGGGTTCTCCTCTATTTCTTTTTTATTATAAAGTTTGAACGTTGACATTATGTGTGAAACACTACATCATTTAAATGACCTCCACCTGAAGTGTTTCAAGCATTGATTCTTTTGATATAATTTTCGACTACTTTTTGACACGTAGTGGGCGGTATCTCAGCCATAACTTGACGAATGTTGGTTTTTAAGTGCTCAGGAGTTGAAGATTTATCTGCATAAGCACGGTCTTTGGCGTAGCCCCACAAAAAAAGTCGAATGGTGTCAAAAAGCATTATCTTGGTGGCCAGTTGATATCGCCACGACGAGAAATTACGCTGCCAGGAAATGTCTCTTCCAATAAAGCCATATTTGCTCGAGTTGTGTGGCATGTGGCACTGTCTTGTTGAAACCACATATTCTTCAAGTCGTATTCTTCAATAGCAGGCAAAAAAAAAGTCGGTTATCATATGATTATAACGCTCCGAATTGACGGTGACAGTAGTTCCATCGTCGTTTTCGAAGAAGTAAGGTCCAATCACACCTGCGGACCAAAAAGCACACTGAACAGTGATGTAATGGCCTCTCTTCAATAACTTGAGGATTTTTAGAACCCCAAATACGACACTTTTGTTTATTAACATACCCACCGAGTGAGAAATGTGCTTCATCGCTGAAGAAAATTTTGTTCGAAAAATTGCCGTCCACCGCCTGTTGTTCAAGCACCCATTCCACATATCTACGACGTTGTGAATGGTCAGCTGTTGGCTTCAGTTGTTGCGTGAGCTGGACTTTATATGGATGTAGGTGTAGATCTAAATGAAAAATACGCTATAATGTCCCGTAAGACAGTCCTAATTCCTAATTTCTTTTACTTACAGCAGCGATATTTTCAGCGGAATAAGCGAAATGATCTTACAATATTTGTAACCGCTCTAGTCTCTTCAAATTTTTTCACAATTTTGCCAATTGCTGGCGTAGTTGGACGATTATGTAAACCATTAGCTCCTCTTAAAGCACAATATGTGTAGTAAGTTTTGATAATATTTATGCGTTGTGTGATAGTTATGTGATCCATTTTCGTCAATGTCAGACTTTTAACTGAAAAGAAAAAAATTGGTTTAACAATTTAGTGTGACAGATGTCGAATTCCAGTCCCATACTTTTGAAACCACGAAATGGATAATCCTATATAAAACGTAAAAATCTTTATACAGCTAAGTGTCTAACTATTTTTCTGTAGATTTTATAAATTTCAAAAATTCAAACTGGGTAATGCAAGAAACTGTTTATTTGTTATTATTATTAAAGCTGGTTTCACGCTGTCTCACTGAGTATAATGACATGTCACGAAGTCAGATGAAATGGGAAAGTACAACAGTGTAAAAACATAGGTATCTTCATATTAGAAGGGTCGCAGTTATTCAAACATGGACTCAACTATACAAAACCAAAACCGTATCAGTCAGTTGAGTCAATCGCTGTAGCAATTTACACTATGAACTTGTGTCTTAGTAAACATTCAAATTATATTTCTATAAACACCAGCAATCCCGTTTTGCACAAACTGTGTAAGGGTAAGAGTGAGGAATCGGCAAAGTATCTAAACTGCGATAATTTAAGTGTAAACTATAAAAGGCTATTATTCCTCCACGGACATCATTTCCTTCTTCGATTATCAAAAAATTCATGGCCAAAATCTAAATGCTTTATAGAATTTACTTTCGGACGCAGCAGATTGTTTTATTGTTATTTCGTATCAGGACCAACGTTGTGTACATTATTTAACAATCTGTATCGGGACGCGATATTTGTTACTAAAACACTAAGCACTAATTTTGAGGGTTCAATCAATCAACCTCTAATATTTCACTGTATTTCAGATACTTGGTTATTTGCCTACAGGTAATGAGATCCTTGTATGAGGTTATAAGGGTCCAGATGCATTGATAAAATTTTAAAAAGTCTATATACTTATAGAAAGTTGCTTGTGGATAAATTTTAAATAAAAAATTTAGTAAGAATTGGTCCATTTTTGGCTAAGCTTCATATAAAAATTTAATATTGAAAAGTACTTTTTGGACACATTCATACCAAGTGCTACTAAAAGAATTATAAAATTGATTAAGAATTTCTTATTTAATCTATCACGAATAAATCTACATCTTGTGAACCTTCTCTTCAGTTATAATTAAATTTTTATTGCTGCAAAAGTCGAGTTAGCATTGACAAGCTACAATTTGAAACTTTAAGGATACACGAATATTTAAAGGGTTAAGCTTGCCTTTATAACCGTGTAGTTATTGACTATTTCGAAGAAGAGCGTGAGAATTGGTGTTATTTCTCCACATGCAACAACTTGACTTGAATAAATTTAACTTCCTTTTGTTTAGCTTTTACCACAGAGTTCTAAAATACTTTTTTTTCATTATAAACTCCTATATTCTATGAAGAAATATTGCCACGTTTCTCATGAAATTGAATAGAAGATGTCTTTCTTTCTTTTTTTATGTTTTGAAGTGTTCTTGCTAGTTATGACCCCTGAAGGATTTTAGCATTAGAACATTGTTTTTGAATTTGAATTATTATTCTGCATACAAATTTATTACGATTTTTTTTTTATATATATATAGATTTCTTGTAATATTGAATTGAAATTTGGTCAACAAAGTAAAGTGGCTTAGCAAAGAAAACAGAAATTGTTAAAAAAAAGGGTGAACAGTGTTAGAAGAAAACAAGAAATAAAAATGCATGCAGTGTTCAATCGGAAAGGTGGTAGCAGAGATAAGTAAAAAAAATTGTGATATAATTATTGTTTTTTAAGTTTTACTTAAAACTTATTTTATGTTTTTGTTTCGTAAACTTTAAAATTTATTTCATTAAACGTGTAGCAAAAACTTGCATATTTTTTTTAAAAAACTTTACAATATTCTTTGTTTACGTTCCTTTGTAAATATTTTTCTTTTAAGAAATTTACTTTTTAAGATTTTTTTTCACAATTAAGGTACAAATAAACTCGTATTTATTATGGCTTTTGTTAAAAAGAAACGTTTGTATTATTCTTTTAAACTCAGTTCAACAATTTGTAAACAATGGGCGGATTCAGTCCACGAAATGAAGTAACACTTGAAATTTAATACTGAAATCATGTAAAATTTTGTAAAAGTCATCGTGCTGACTAAATAAGGAATTTGTTAAATCCTCTTTTTTTTATATATGAAATATGAAAATTCAAGTAATTTATTTTTTAAAAATAATTTAAGTCATGATTTTTAAGAATACATACTTTTATATACAAATTGTGTATAAATTATATGATACAGTAGAATAAGGCCATAACAAACTCAAATAAACTTTGAGCCTAATATTATGATATTTTAAATATCAAACAGCAAGAAAATAAGGAGATTCATAGAGTGTCTCAAGCATGAACAAAACTAAGCTTTCGTTACAACAAGACTGCCTATCTTTAAGAGCAAAAGTATTGAAAGAACTACAAACAGGATATTTAGGAATGGCGAAAAGGAAGTTGTTGTTTGTTTGACTACATCGAAAATTTTACCGAAGTATCCTGATGGACTTGCTTATCAAATACTGCTCGTGCAAGAATTGAAGAAAAGTTGAATTAATCATTACTTGTGTGGTATCTTTACTGATTGGGCTCATTTGGGAAAAAAAGTATACTTAAAATGGTAGAAAAGAAAAATATGAAAGAAATGTGTGGTTACTAAAATGCAGTTTTTTCAAAAACAATTACCGGATATTATATCTGCATTATTATGCAGGTCAGAAGAGCAAGCAAATCACACGTAGTGTAGTATTAAAGTATGAAAGTATAATACTGTCATTTCTGGGAACATCAAATTGACAACTACTTGTCTAATCCGTAAGGCGCTTAATAAGAAAAACTATCCTATTATTTCAAAATTCCAATACAATGCACAGCATGAGTAGGGGTTTACACCTCTCTTTTCAATAAAAAATATATGACATACGATATCGAACCAAATTTCATACAATTTTAAATTAATTATTATACAAATTTCGCTTCATATGAAATGTCAAATTTCGCCCCCATAACTCTCTTAACTATCAAAATTTAAGCAATTCAAATTAATCTGCCAGAACCGATCAACAGAAAAAGTGTTGGTATTCCATCATGAAAAGGCCAAACGACTCACCTTTTTAATGATAATCAAGATTGCTGCGCTAAGACGTTTTTATGTATCCACCTTATAGGCTGAACCTTACACCTTGAGACTATGTTTCAAGATTCGACCTCTGCAGAATTCTGTTAAGATTGTAAATTAAAATTCTTTATAGTACTGTTAGAATGTGGGTGTCGTTTAGCGCATTAACATCCCGTGTCTACGCTGGCTTGGTCATATTGTTCGCATGTAGAGGACGACCATCTTAACGTTGGAAGGATCAAGTTATTGAAGCTTATTAGGCACGCCTGGAGACTAGTGTTAAGGCAGTAAGTTAGTACAGTATTTTTCGTTTAGCTGCATTTCGCTTAGCTGCATTTTCTGCCTAACTGCACAAAATACAAAGTATTGTGTATGATGGCTGAATGTTGTATGAAAAAAATCGTTTACGTGCCTTATAAACACAAAAAAAAAATTATTATGGCAATCGCTATTTTTAAGAACAAAAAAAAAGGAAAAAAATTTACTTTGTTTATGTGGTAACTCAATTCACTGAATTATAAATATGTATATAAAAATATAAATATAAGTCAATTTCGCTTTTGGATGCACCGACCTGAAACAATATATAATTGCCTTTAAAAGGTAATTATAAATATAGATATGTACGAGTATTTATGTAAAAATGCATAACAGAAACTAAAGTGATACCTCTTTTTGAAAATTTCTAGGCAAAATTCTATGAGGCGTCAAGTTCTGAGGTAGAAATATTAGAGAGTAACGAATTTTTTGAATTATTTTCTAACTATGAAAGCTATATAAGATGTGATGATAGTTTCGAATGCTATGGAAATTTAAATGACGTAGATATTGTTGATTGATGCTGTACGAGACAACCAAACAGAGGAACAATAGAAAAGTGTTTTGACGATGAAGGAGGCTTTAACCGTTTTAGATGTGCTACAAAAATATTGCTCTTTAAATAATATTGATGGCACTTTGGATGAAATAGAAAATGCAATTCTTAAGCAATCAGTACGTGCTTTAAAGCAAAAAAGTATTAGTAAATATTTTTCAAAAGCACATATTACTTGTTTAATATGTAGTACTTATTAGTTGTTAACTTTTGTTTCCTTTTTTGTTTTTTTTGCCTCTCTTTTTTTTGTACCTCTATTATTTTTAAATAAATTGTTTTTCTTGTTTAACTATTTTTACATATGACTCTGAAATTATTAATTATTAAAAGATGCATATATAAGTAAATCCATTTTGACAAAGAGCACACTTTTACGTAAGAGCACTTCTATTTAGGCAGGCGAATTCACTTAGCAGCGTTATTTATGCTGCTAAGTGAATACTGCGTAGTAGGGTATTCAATTATTCGACTTTTTTCTTTGGTCGATTAATCGAGTGAGTAATTATTCGGGTTTTTTTCTTGATCGATTAATCGAATAAAATTTAAAAATTGATCGATTAATCGCATTTTGTTTTATATAAAATAACATACCAATTTTGTGTATTATTAAAACGTTTTATTCAAAAAAACAAATAACCAAAAACATAGTAATGTAATAACTTTTTAAAAATTCATTAATTTTAGTTAATTATAGTGTAGAAAATGTAATGTGATCTCATATTTTCTTTTCAAACATATTATTGAAAAACTAAACCATAAATAATAAATTAATTAATTTTAATATTTGAGATCATATATGTACATATATAACGATTTAATATATAAAAGTAATAAGTAATTTACTACTTCGTATGCAATAAAAATATTAAATAAGTAATTAAAAATAATTCATATTATGAGTTAAAAATTAGTTAAAAAAATTATGCACTTCTATTAAAGTAGTCTTTTAAAAAAAGGATGTAATTTATATGTTTAGCTTTCAACCGATTGTTTTCTTTAGTTTTAATAAAACTCGATTTTGAGAACACTCTCTCGCTGATTGTAGATGTTGGAGAAATTGAGAGAAGTGCATGGCAAAAAATATATAATTTTAGAAATCATCCATTAAATCATTGCAGCATCTTTTAGGTTTTTTGAAATTTTGTACACTTTTAATTGTTTCATTTAATTGTGATAATCGATTATTTTCGTTTATTTCAATTAAGTCTTCTGCAATCATATCATCATCTGACACATTTTGTTCCATATTTTCTAAAAACATTTTCAAAAACAATTTGTTTGCAAAATCTTTTTTTTTTTCAGATTTTGTGCAATATTTTAAAAAAGTGAAAATGTACCAGAATTAAGATATAAAATAAGTGTACTATGTAGTTTTACACGTCTTTCATTTATTCGAATATTAAGCCTTTCTAATAAATAATTTGGAAAAGGATTGTTTGCATTTTCTATTGTATTAACAACAAATTGTATAATGCCTTCTAAATCTATCAATGTAGCAGAATCCTTGCCTAGCTCTGTAATAGCGACATCAAGTGGTTTAAGGGCTTTATTCAATTTTGATAAAACTTTAAATTCCATACCTGTAAAAGTCCTCAAACCAAAATCAGATAGAGCGTAATTTACGTATTTACAAATACGAAGAAAATTTTCAATCATGGTATATAAAGACGACCATCGATGCTTTACATCATGTACAAGACGAATTTCTTTTTCTATTCTTGCAGCACAACATATGTTTGCAATTTCTTTTGTTTTTCATTAGATTTATTAAATATTTTAAAACACTTAGGAAGTTTATTAATACCATTTATTATTTCTATAAATAAAGTATTTTTTTATATGGATTAATCGATTAATCGTATGAAATTATTCGAGTTATTCGTTATTCGAAATTTGACTATTTTTAATTGTTCGAACAATTATTTGAACAAAATTCTTCGATTAATCGACTAACGATTAATCGTTTGAATACCCTACTGCGTAGCAGAACATTTTGCGTAAGTGCACGAATTTTCATGCAAACTTGAATGTGCAGCTAAACGAAAAATACTGTACTCTATTGGATCACTTTATCTCGCAGAGAACAGATGAATACAGATAGCTTTACCAAAAAAAAAAAAAAAAAAAGCAAAAGATTGTCGATTAAAGTGACACAAATTTGGTTTAAAGAAACACGTTGAAAATATAAAAAAAACCTATTTAATTTTTAATCGCAATTTTGTGAACAACTTTTATTATAAAGAAGTATTTTATATCCTTACCTTTGTATGTATGTATGTACGAACATGTATGTATATTCAATTTATTTTACGACAAATTAAAAATTATCTTGTAAATCATAATAATTTGGGAAAAATTACATTGAAACACTCCCCCTTGAGCAGTTGAACATATCAGTGGCTACAATGCATTAAAGCATTTGGGTACTGATAAAATGAAAACCACATCATCTGCTTCATTGTTAAAAACAAGATATAAAAAAAACTACATTCAGAAAACACCTGTCATCCTTTGTTTTTACATGTGAACACACAATTTTTTTAGCAGAAAAAAAAGCATGATTTCTTTTCATAGAGATTTACACGAAACAGTCAACTAGAAAGCTTAACAATCCCGCTTTTATTTGGATTCATTTGTTCTTCTGACAGGCAACTGTCAAAAATTTTGATTGACTCTGGTAATCTTTTGTATAGGAAAAAACTTTTCAGTTTCATGCAGTAGTGGAAATCTGGATAAAGCGAATGTGAACAAAAAACAATTTGTCTTACCGGTGTTACGACAACAAAAGAAAATTTTAAAAATGATCATCTTTTTTTACACGATTTATTTATTGTTCGCTTATTAACGATGTCGTTGTTGTTTCTTGTTTTTTTTTTTTGCTCTTTTTCACTTAGTTTTTGTTAAACATTACAGAGGTTATCGACCGTTAAATACAACAGAATTACAATTTGTAAAATGATTCATTAATTTGATGTCTTAAAAGTGTATTTTATAGTACTTGTGATATAATTTCCATAGATAATAAAATACATAAATCTGAGCATAAATATTTAATTTATTTAAGAGACAAATAATTATTCATTTGTTTGAGTGAATCATTTTAATAAAATCAAAAGTGTTTTGCAATTTAAAGAAAAATATTATTTTTTGCTTTTATTTAATTTCAATTTTGGCACCATATGTTCATTCATTGAAAGAAAAAATATTAATGATTTTATTTTCTTTTAATTTTTGTCTATGCTATTATTTTTCAAATTAGAACATTTTGTCTAGCAGAAATCATTTCACAAGACTTTTTTTTTTTTTTGGCAATTATTCAGTATGAATCATATTACTTTTTATTCAATGCATTTGAACAGTTTTTAAAAATTTGTACACATTTCGGTATTTGAATATTGTTGAATTTTTTTTTATTTTTGATTGCACTCATCAATGAATTCAATCTTGAATGCAAAATGATGAATATGCATTGGCTTACTGATGTTTTTTGTGAGTTTTTCTGAAGAAAAATTATTGGTACGGGGTAAATGTGCTGCAATTAAAGAAAACTAAAAATCCGCACTAGAGTATGTGTAGAACCTCAGTTCTCTGCAACATATTTAGTCACTCTAATTTAAGTAACAAAAATAGTAATATGTAAGTACAAGGACATTCTAAAAACTTTGTGCGGTGGAAAAGGACCGCATAAAAAACTAATTACACAAAACTACGCAAAACTTCACAAAATGCCATATAAATACGAAAGGAGAAAGAGGGAATAGTGCTTGTGGACATTTGATTTAAATCTATTGATATCCCAATTGGAGGAAAAAATATTGGCTGGAAGTATGTCCCATAAGCAAGCGGTACGACTAAAGAACGAATTCTTTCTCTAATGCATTGTGCGATTTACTGGACAATTAATTAAAAAAGAATGTACAGAGTACAGAGAGGTGCGAGTAGACCGCAAAAAATTATGCGAATTCAATTCAATTATGCGAAATCAAGTCCTTTATTTCATCAGAGCGCCTCCCCATGGAGAAGGCGCCACATTGCGCCGATGCTGCAGCGAATCGATAGAGGATATCGTACCATCGTTGTTATCAAGAAGCCCCAAATAGAATTTGACACACCGGCCCATACATGAGAGTTGTTAAACATTTTGGGTCGGATGAAGGTCTTCTAAATCTCCAAAAGATTTGGCATACGGTCGATTAAATATGAATGGCAAATGTTGCTGTCATCCGTGAAGAAACAAATAGGATTAGAAGTTGAAAGGAAAAGATTGTTTAAGAAAATTTGGAAGAGTGTAAGAGATAGAAAAGCGTGTTGCGGTATTCCCAAATATAAACGGAACTCGTTTGAAGTGACACCATATGTAACCACTCCTTTAGCGCTGTCACTAAGAAAGCCTGTTATGAAACGACAAAAATGATTGTCGACACCAAAAGCAGCAATTTGGAAATAACACCCTAGTGACCAACTCTATCAAATGCCTTTGACATTTCTAGAGGAACAACTTTGCTATCACCAAACCAGTAAACGTACCCACTCCACCTCCCAGAAGGGGGTGCCAACAAGTCACCAGTGGAGCGTCCACTACGAAATCAATGATATTCAAACTATTATACTCTAAAGGTGATGGTTTATAATTCTCTCCATACTAAAATTTTGGGCGGTAATTTTCAGGATTACTAACCTCATCGTTTTTAGGGATTGGCATTACATTAGCAACCTTCCAGTTACATGGATATACAACGGTACGATAAGCTGCACTGAAAACGTTAGAAAATGGACATGCAAGCGTTGAGGGGCATTGCTATAGGACCAGTACTTAATCATTATTTTTCACAATGGCTTGCATCATTTAAAGATACAACTTGTCATATTTAAAGTACCATGTACTGTAGTAGATAGTCAGTTTTTCGACCTTGATTGTATGTCATACGCCGTTTGCAGCAGAATCTACTTTGAAATAAGTAGATTCGCCATACAAATTTTGAAAACAAATTAATTGATTCTTTTTGAATCTTCTTGCGAACCTCAAAAAATTTGCTATCACCTCTAATTTTGATAATAATCTAAACTAAACTTTCATTCAAAACCTGTTTGTAATGAGAATTGTATTGGTCTTTAAAATTTCCATGAATTGCAAACCACTCCTCTCAATTGAAAACTAATTTATACATCCAATCCTCTATTTCTAAAGTTTAAAAATAGCAAATAATCCATGACAGTTAAATCTGGCGCACAATATGAGTTGTAAACCAAATCGAACTTTAATTCCTTGCTTTTGGTCATCGTAATAATGGATGTATGAGCTGGTGGATTGCTTTATAAAACAATACTTTCTTGAATATCATCACCTAAATACTGTAGTGGGTTAGCACAATAGTAGTCGTTGAGTTTCTTCTAATTAATAGAAGTTTTCACATCCGCTGCCCAAATAATCAAATACACACCTTGGTGTGTTCGGGTTCAAACGCCACCTGTGACATCTTAAAAAAAAGAAATATGAAAAAAAAATATTTATTTCGGCGACCACCTCATAGCAATCTTTTGGCAAAAGTAACCTGATTGCCTCAAGTCTGTCGTTCGGAATAGACATTAAACTGGAGGAGGTCCTAGTACTCATGGATAAAAATTGGCACACACAACATGAGTGCCCATTATGTATGTATGTAAGAAAAATCTTTTTCACTTATCCAATACTAGCATTAGTAATATTTGATTATTTTTGCAATAACATAGACAAAAAAAATATATTTTAACAACTACCGACTATTGCAGCTGAATTATATTGATGATTTTATCGATTCGTATAATTTTAACTCACGCGAATGATTCGCGTGATCTTTTCAATTTACAAATATGATCACGAAGTCAAAAGCCATAAAATATCAATATGAAATAAATACTTTTGTTCAAGAAAAGAGAAAATATTATTTATTTAAGCCGACAAAATAACTAACGAATTAAATAATTTTTTTCTAAACACCTTACGAGTGCAAGTATATCTGTTACAAAGCGTTAAAAAAAAAAAAAAAAAAACATCTTCACCTACAAACATCACCGTATTCGATCTTAAGATATCCAAAGAAAAATTAAAGTGCATTTGACTGCATCCTTCATTTAGTCTGGAAACTAATCTAGCGATGATTTGGTGTTCATGTTATTCACCATGAACTAAATCCGATTTGATTTTTTTTACATACTTTTTGACAATAAACGCAAAACGTTTAAATAATTGCACACTTCGTTGAAATTGAAATTTTTGTAAGAAAATACAAATTAAGATAAATGATGAAATTGCATCGTAATTATTAACTACTGATTATTGTTATACACTAAAGTTGAAGTTAAAAAACCCATCAAAAGCGTTGCAAAATTACTTAAGAAAAGATGTGGAAAATACAAAAACAGCTTCGTAGTATATAACAAAATAATGTATGAATAACAAAGGATGAAATTTTATAATATTTATTTATTTTTATAATATTTATAATTATAATATTAAAATTTCTATCCAACAAGGACTTTGGCGCTTTTCACCATGAACGTGTTTATAGTGGTGAAAATATATATTGAATAGAACCTGGAACAGTTCAAATTTAGTTCTAATCAATAGCTCTTTACAAAGTTGTATATTATAAATTAAAGCATGATGATGATTAAAAATAATATATGACACCCCATACTTCTTTCTTTATTTAAAGCTAATCAGAGTCGATTTAGATATTCTGGTGACTGACGATCTTTATTGACTCTGAATCCTTTTTAATTAAATTTTAAAATTCTTACTCCTACCACTCTGAATAAATAGAAAAATAGTCGACGCACCGAACATTGTACCAAAATTTACGGGCGTATCGTACGTATACGTATACGTATGAGTTAATCCAGCTCGCCGTGGTCTAGTGGTTAGTTGGCTTACTAAGACGATAGCGTTGGGTTCAAATCTCAGCTCTGACATCTTAAAAAAAGAAATATGAAAAAATTATTACTTTCGACGACTACCTCTCAGCAGTCTTCTGGCAAAAGCTCTTGGAGTAATTGATTGCGATGAAAAAGCTTCTCATATCTGTCGTTCGGAGTCGAATTTAAACTGTAGGTCTCGGTACTCATGGATAAAAATTAACACACACAACATGAGTGCTGCGAGAAGCTGGACCGTAACCCTGACACAGGGTTGTAATGGCCAAGTATGTATGATGTATGTATGTAATATAGCTCCAACATGTATAGAAACTCCTAGTCAGTGGACATAGCATGCTATATCTCTCACACCAGGAACACTGGCAAAGGTAAGCAGTTCTAGTGCTACTTTTGCATGGAAAGCAGCATCCTTCCTTGCTTAAGATATTTCATACTATTCAGCATTATTACTAAAGTAACTACGTGTGCTTCCCGTAGGGTCGCACCCAAACGTTCAGGCAAGATTTTGTAACGCAGAAAAAAAAGAACTTTAGGTGTATTTACTAAATACTATTTAGTTCTGGTTCTTAAAAATTTAATTCATTTCATTAGACGCTGAAGACTCGGGTTCGAGCCCCAGGAAAAGTGATAAATTTTTTAAATTAATTTTTGTTCCATCAGAAACGCAAAGGATTGATTACCATAAAATTCATTACAGTTAACTTTGATCTAATTAAAGCGTTTCTGGAGGAACAAAAATTAATTCAATTCAATTAATATAATTTCTGACACACAATTTTTATTTATTCAAGTTTTACGACTGCGTTGTTCATAAGTGAACAGTTTCTATCAAAAATGCTGCATTATCAATACAAATTGATAATCCTTTCTATTTAAAATCTCAATATAACCGATTTCATTCTTAAGATCAATACAAAGTAGGACTATTGGCTAATTCGTTATAAACAGTGTTCATTCTTCATTTTTATTGTTAAATATTGTTTGTAGTACAGGTATCCCTTGCATAACGCGGTACTTGTAAAACGCGGTTTCAATATAACGCGATTTGAGAAAATAATCGGTTTCAGTAGAACGCGAAATTTGGACTTTTGTAACGCGAAGTTTAAAACATATGTATTCATATTTGTTTTGAATGTAAACCGGGAATTTCCCATTTCTGCTTTTAAGACATGTTTGAGTAACCGGGAATTTCCCATTTTTGTTTTCAAGACGTGTGAGTATACATACATACTGAATTAAAAAAAATCTTAGTACAAAGTGAACTTTTGAAACAGAAACAGACTAATTGTAATGAAGTCTGTTAATAAACTTTTAGTTTTTTTCAGTTTGTTTTTAAATTTTATAATATGAATGTATGTACATAATTTGTTTTATTTTGTTTTTTGAATTTTGAATTGTTATTAATTTTGTTTTTATGGTTTTAATTTTATAACAAAATCTGAATTTTAATTTTGAGTTGAGAATATATATTATTTCTTATTAAATGTGTAATTTATTTTGTAAAAAAACTTATTGGAACATAACCCCCAAATTTATATGAAAACTAAGTCTTATATACCGCGAAAACACATAACGCGGAATTTCCCTGGAACGTAACTATCGTGTTATACAAGGGATACCTGTACTTACGTATTTCGTAATTCATCCAAACCTTTATACTTCGTAATTTACTAATTTAAATAGAATTTTACCTAAAAATAAAGAAGAAAACAAAACAATGATAAATGCTGAAGAATACTTTATTAAGAATATAAGAAAATAATATTTAAAGTCAGAACGTTGTCATAAAGTTATTGTAACGTAACGTCCTCTCGTTACGTCTGTTCAATTATAGAATATTTGAACACATGCGATATGTTTCTTATAATTTTATTTATTCATGCAAGAAAGAAGGTAGTCGCCGTGGTCTAGTGGTTAGTGTGTTGGCTTACTAAGACATGGGCCCTGGGTTCGACTCCAGGCTCTGATATCTTCAAAAAAAGAAATATGAAAAAAATATTTCTTTCGGCGACTACCTCTCAGCAGTCTTCTGGCAAAAGCTCTGAGAGTAACTAATTGCCATGAACAAGCTTCTCAAGTCTGTCGTTCGGAGTCGACATTAAACTGTAGGTCCCGGTACTCATGGATAAAAATTGACACACACAACATGAGTGCTGCGAGAAGCTAGGCCGTAATCCTGACACAGGGTTGTAAAGGCCAGTTATGTATGTATGTATATATGCAAGAAAGACATACAGTGGCAACACTTAAAAATGTATAAATGGTTGATGTATGTACTAAATTGTAGCAAAAAAATTCGAATGTTCCAATAATATTTATATTCAAATGTTTCATTAAGTATATGACTATTTTCGTATAAGTTTTCCTCAAAATCAAATACTGTAATCCCCTCCTTTCTTTTTGCCACATGACCAGTAATCAGAGGGGTGGCTGCTAATCATACAGTACATTGTAATTTTTGTAGGAATATAATCGTATGTTATGTGAAGGTGGGTTTCTAAATAATTTGATTTTATTTATCTCGTAATTGAAAGAAAGAAAGATTTTCGCAGAAAAATGTTTACATAAACGAACCTTGAGTTAACTAAAAAAGTGTGTGCTCAGTAAGAGGTACCAGTACTATCGAATTATATGATAATAGTTGGAACTAAAGGTCATGTCAGTTAAAACTTTGTGGCTTTGCGTGACGTTTAAAACTTTGACAAAAAATCGTAAAGACAGAGGTGTATGGCACAACAAAAACTGTAACAGTAGTGCTGTTTGTTTATGTCTCTTTTTAAAACTCTCAATAACTTTCAATATAAATTTACTTTTATAGTTTTAAAACAAACTAAAAACCCTTAAAACTGCAAATTTTCAAAACTATTTAACGAAAAAAACAGCAGATTGTCAAAGGTCGCAAAAAGATGAAAGTTGGCCAACTTTTTACTTTGCGCTGCGTTAAAAATACTTCGTGTGATAAGTGACATACAAGCATGTACATTTTATTTTAAATGTCAAAGCGAATCTGTAACGTAACGTGAAGTAAAAGTTTTATCTGACACGCTCTTAACCGGCGAGCAAAGTTTACAGAAGACATGAGTTTTATTTGGCGATTTCCGGCTTAAAAGCAGGTTTTCCACTAGAAACTTATTTCAGTTAAAGAAACCGTATAAAAAACTCCTATAAGAAATAACTATATGCAGGTAATTTACAAACTAACCTAAATTGGAACGAAAAACGCTATTTATCTGTCAAAAAGTACATGCTCACACAAAATGTATGAAACCAGCGCAAATAGCGCAGTACTAACGCTTTATAACTGGAAAATCCAATTTTGATAGCGCGTAAAGAAGTAAAGTTAGTTGTTATTATTTCTATTTGAAATTTTGTTTGTCATTTTAAAAAGTAATGAATTACAATTTTGCTACTTTCAGACCAATATTATAATTTCATTTTCCTTTATTAGGGTTTTTTTTAGTGATTTTTCTTGAACAAGATAAGCAAATAATAACGCTCTTGGCACAAAGTTAGCGCTTTTATTTAAGTTACTCAATAAGAATTACGTCGCGCGTCACGCTCTAATTTAAGTTTGTCATTTAGGTTCGCTTACAATAATTAAAAAATCATCTCAAGCCTGCACTGTAATTTTCTTGTTCTCGGTAAGTTTAAGTTAATAGGTCAGCTGTAATTTCCATCTGAACTTTTTATATATAAAATACTTTTTCTGGATTTATTTTGAGTTAAACTTTTCGAACAAATACATTTCAAACATTAGTTGTGGAATAACAATTTTTTTCCTTTTATTTTTACAGCCGTTTTTCACTTATTAGCTATCCTATGAAAATATCAAACGTCACTCAACATTCAATCAACTAATCAAGGAAATCGGTTATTAGTTAAACTTTTTTTCATTTTTGGTTTTAATTTTAAAATACTTGTATATAAAAAGTATGGTGTGATTAATCGCTTTTTTCCTACCCTACATAGTCAATAAAAACAGTTGTTATTTGTCCAAGAATAAGTCGTTGTAACATGTTTTTTGTTTTACAATTAACTTTAAATTGAAACTCAATTACAAGAACGGGATTGTTTGAGTTCATAATTATTTTCAATATTTACAACAGAAAGTGATTTAAAATTGCACACAAAAAAAAAAAAAGATTATATAATCAAGCAATTAAAGCCGTACGTCATAATCAAGTAAGCGTAAGTTAGTATTACAGAATATATCGTCGACGGAATTAAAGAACGCTGTAACTGACAAAACCTTAAATGTTCACCAGAGCCAAAAAACTTTTATAAAAGTAGAACAAATACACTGGTATTTTTCATTTCGCAGACGGCGTAAATGAATTTATTTTCGTCATAGAAATCTGGGACCTGGACCAATCGACGCGTATTGTTTTAATGATAAAAATGATGCAAAAATCGTATTTTCGATTTTTTGTCAGTTATAACGTTCTTTAATTCCATTGACGATATATTCAAAATAAGTTTACAACCCTTTTTCAGATTTACAGCCTAGCCTCTCACTGCACCCGAACGATAGACTTGAGAAGCTTGTGCATTGAAATCAGTTACTCTCAGAGCTTTAGCCGGAAGACTGCTAAAAGGTTATTGCTTTTTTATATTTCTTTCTATCAAAATCTCAGAGCTGGGGTTTGAACCCGGACTACGTCGACCACAAAAAGTAATCATAACCTAAAATCTAACTCTTTGAAAACTAGCCCATAGTCTGTGAGATCATCAAAAGAAAACTCAAGTGTTTATCTTTCAAGTAAGTAGTAAAGATTCTGTATTGAAGATGTGTTATAAAATTAAGTGTTTAGACTCAGTGGTGTTATATTTCAATGTCTTTTAACTTTAGCCAGCCTATTGGTTTCTTAATATGCAAATGTCCGTTTCGCAAGAATGCTACATGTTTCCGGGATCCGTAATAGTGTTTTTTTTATCATTTAAATCTTTTTTTAAGCAAAAAATATTTCCATAGAAAACTAACGACTATTTAATTTAATAAATTTGACTCTTCAACTCTGTCTATAAGTCCCTATATAGTCGACTGTTATCTATTTATCCATCATATTGTCTTTTATTATTTTTCCAATATATTTTCCTTTCGATTACCTAAAAAATAAAAACGAAACATCCAAATGCTTTATCGAACAACATTAATCTGTGTAAAAATGAAATCACGTATAATGCAAGACAATCTCATTGACAGTTAAATGATTTGATTTTTCCCCGAAAGATAATTAAATTGGCCAATTAGATGATTGTGTAAAAAATTGTAAGTGAAATGTAAATGTCGGCGGATATTTAACAAAATAGTTAAAGAAATAATAACAAAAGTGCATAAGCTGATGGCAGCAGCCAGAAAACGTAAAATATTAATCAACGAATCAGTTTGTGTTGTATGGTAGAAAACGTGTTGTGATTTCTGCAATTTTATATGAAAAAAGGTAAAAAATTAAAATAAAAAAGAAAAATAATTTATGCAATTTTAAATAGATAATTAAACTAAAATTAAATGAAAGTCAACAAACTTGGCCTTCTTAAATACTGTTTTTTTCTTATTTAATAATTGTGTGTTGCACCTTTTTTTATAAATCAGATTACATGCTAAAAATCAATGGTTTTAATTTGAACACGTTTGCAGTTTAAAGACATAAATTATCTTGTCAAATAATTGCAATTGTAAGTACTTAAGTTACATTGCTTTATAATAATTGACTATTAGGTTGAAATAATCATATGCCCATATAAAGTAAGATTTGATTATAGAAAACATGGACAGATTTACTTGTAAGTAAATGGATACCTTTTCAGTGTGGGGACTTCAAATAAAGAAACTTGGAAATTTATTTTGTTGTTTAGGCGATAGTATTTGCTGACTTTCTTAATATAACAATAGGCAATAGGGTTGCTGTGATGCTACATAGCCTATATTTTGTCTAATTATGCAAATCAGAAATCAGTTGTAAAGACCCAAAGTCGTGGGTGGATTATGTAAATGTTTTTCTTTTTTTCAGATAAAAAGTTTTACTCCACGAAGTATATTTAGACGTCTTAGCATGATATAAAAGCAATACGATTTGAAATGCCGTAAAGTAATATAATATTTTCAAAGGAACACTGGAAGTCAGTATATGTATTCAATATACTACATTGTAATTGGAATCACTATTAGATCTTTATATAAGAATCTTTATTAGTCTTATGAGACTAACTATTATTAATTTTTTAAAATTCTAAAGTCGGATATATATTGGATTTATATTATGTATATTGTATGATTTTTTAATAGTCATAAGATTCTAATACTTTTATTCTTATGTGAACATCCGTTAAGGAATACGTGCAACACTAGCAGAACTGAACTAGTGTTCGACGCCAGCTATGAAGGTCTCAACAGAATTCTTTGTGTTATATATATATTCATATTTTTATATTAATGGTATGTGATTGAAATCGATCGAAATGAAATTCCTAGTTGCTTTAATTTACAATTCCTTTCATATTAGGAATTTCTTTTTTACTCATTACCTTACTGACTGTTGCCACTACATCCTTTATAATTAAAATTTTAAAATAAGTAAAACAGGTAAGTTTTATATGATTTTGAATATAAAAACGATTTCAATTTCGATCAAAATCGTTTTTCACCCCACACCGGATGATATATTTAAACAACAATCTATGGGAATAAGATTATGAAAACGATTTTTGAACATTAATCTCACCAATGGATTGTGATTTTAATAATGGCCATAAAGACTTGACGTTCCTAATAATAATCTACTTATATTATATTTTACCTTATTTGGCAAAGGTCAAGCCTTTGTGGTTTATGGTGATTGTAAGTTCAGAATGACCAATTTGTTTGACCAAGCAGAACAGTTATATGTGGTAGCAAATACCGACTAATTAAAACAAAAATTTTCGATTAGAATCCCTTTAATTATTTATTGTGTGTCCACGTAAAGATATCGATTCATGTTGACACCTAAAAACAATAAAAGAACAACCACAGAGCTTCTATGCCACCCAATAACTTTAGGAATGAACAAAAACCAATAGATGAATACATGTAATTCAAGAAATAATATAAAATATATTCCTTATGGGAATAAACATTTCTTGAAGGCGATTTCATCTCTGATTAATAGACTCATCAAATGAAATATTTTTAAAGATGCTATTTAAACTATAAAACATTGTGTTTACGAGTATCTTGAAATATACTTTTTTAATTTATTTTTACTTTAAGTTCAGACTTCTTAACCTTCATCTGCTCTTTGCGTCGAAAACGACGCATACCCAATAAAATTTTTGAATTATTATTAAAATGGCTAGCTAAAAGTTGGTAGAATTTTCTGACTTTGTAGAATACATAAATGTGCACATTTAGACTTAGTTTCGTATTATAAAGTTTATTTTTTTGTATTGTATCTAAAAAGTTACGTTGCCTACCCTCATGCGTCGTTTTTGACACATATGAGAAAACGTATGTTTTTTGGCGGGCAACTTTGTTTTTTTACTAGTCATTGTGCTTTTTGTAGGTGATAAAGTAATTTTTGACTAATTTATAAACAAAATATATCAAATAATTAAAAAAAGTAAATAAAATATTTGTCAAGTGAAGAATTAGGAGTTCTTCTAAATGAAAGTGAAGCTGAAAATAACTACAGTTTTTCTGATGTCAGAAAGCCTGTAAGTAGTAGTGGTGTGTTCGTTGTAACACGAATTGCATCTTGAAAGGGTATTTCTAAGGTATACAAATGCATATGCCACAGCTAAGTATGACAACGATTTCTTGCGAAATTGATTCCAGCTTGTTGAAAGCTTCTATGGGTGTTTTGATTTTAGCTGCCGTGTATAAGTATAGGTAAAAAATTACTCGTTATAAATGTATGTTGTATATAATTTTAGATCAAAAAAATGAATCAAGTGTTGATTTATTCGATGCAGAGTATATTCGTATAATATTAAGGGCAATTATGTGGAAAAACACTTTTGAATATGCAAATGAAGTTATTCCTTTGGATGATACCATTAGCTTTTACCTTTGACAAATCAACATTTGCATTCAATGCATGTATTGATAGAAAAAAGTGTACAATTTTACAATGTACTTACATTGCATAAGTCGAAAAAAGTTAAACCTGGAAATTAAAATGCTGCCAACAATTATGAGTTATTATAACAAGGCCACAGCCTTGTTCATAAAGACGATCCCATTAATTTTTTCTACAAGTATTCATCAAATTTTAATTAGTTTTTTTTACTTCAATATAGACTGTGTCAATATGGTCGAGAAGATGCTTTCTTGCTACAGTTGCATAGCTGCATTAATTATTTTCAAAAAAATTAACCCTAATTGCTAAACAACGCATAAAGTTGCAATAAGAAGAAATTTTCGACAGGAACTGTGGTTATCCTTTGTATGCCAAATAGAAAAGGAAGGCTACGAGGTCATTTATAAATTTTATTGGTGTGCCATTTTCATCATATGCATCGAAGAAATCAAAAAGCGTTCCTCCACAAATTAAAGGAAGACAAAGGTTTTCGATATGTTTTGAAAGGAATTCAACTTCAGAAAATAACATGCATAATACTATTTGTTAGTCTTGTGCAAAAAGTGCATGTAAAAACATATATTTATAACCAAAACGTATGTGTTAAATGCATTGATAATAATTCACTCTGATATATAATAAAATTAAAATCAATGTTTTAATATTAAGCAAATATAATAACTAGCAATTTTTAGTTTTCTACTTTTCTACTAAAAACCATAAGAAATTTATTGTGCGTCGAAAACGACGCCAGGGTAGACAATGTAATTTATTTTGAGGAGCAGATGAAGGTTAAATGGTTCACTTATGAATCCAGAGCAGTAACGTAGCTTGTGCAGAATTATGTTCAGAGTCTGGAGCTGGGTAATTTGGTCTGGCTTTACTCACAGCATGCAGACCGTACGTTTTCGGTTAAAAATGAATTGAACCATTTGACCAATTTAATCACTGCAGATCTATGTCACACACATTTACTACAAGCAGTGAAGAATGAAATACATTTATTAAGAAAAAGTTGAGGCATTAAAGCTATGAACCAGATTACATAGTAGAATCTATTGAAAAATCTCAAAAGTTAAAAAATTTAATGAAAACTATGTAATGAAACCAATTGTCACATGAATGGCGATAACACACCGTCGTGCGTACATGTGAATGTTCGTAGATTACAGCGTGTGTAACTTTTTAAGTCTTGGAAATATAACCACGTAATAAAAGACCAAAAAAAAAAAAAATGCCATTAGATTGTTATAACATTGGCTATACGCTGTATTAAGTGTGTAATTTTCGCCGGTCAAGTCTACTTCGTCGAAGAACAACTTATATGCTCTTTCGAATTCACTAGTTAACAGATTATTTTCCTTTTGAAATCCTCTGATTGATGACCGCAAAAGTTGTGAAATAACTCAAGTTAACTCATATTAAAATTGTCAGTTGCCAATATTGTAGGCGAATTATCTTGTAGCACATTCTCTAACTTTCACCGCTGAGCTCTAGTTGACGTCGTGTTTTGCAATGCCTCGATATGAGCGTCGTGTCGCTTTTATATTTTTTACTGCGCTTACTGTTTTGCGTGTGCAGCTGCGTTCGATATGTGGTCGTGTGAGTTGTTTATTACGATCTTTGACAAATTTCTGTAGTATATTGTTTCCTTAAATTTTGAAAAAAAGGTAAATAAGATCGAATTTTTTTAAATTTTTTGCGATTTTGGTTTTAAAGGTGACGTGTTTATGATTTTATATGTTCACAATTTTTGTTCTTCATAATAAGAGCTACAACTTTGCCTCAGAAAAAAAATTCCAAGCGGTTTGGTAGATATGAGCCTGAGAATATGATCACTTTTTTGCAAAAATTACCCCGAGACACAAAATGGTAGGGGGCTCAAAAAAAATATCATGGCTTTGGGCAACACTGGGTCTTCTTCTTTGTTTTTTTTTTTGTTTTTTATCACGTAGTGATATATATATATATTTTTTATATTATATTTTAATTTTTTCTTTTGTTCACTGTGTTATATTTACAAGCATCAGAAACAGCCAAACACTAGGAAGCCAGTAAGTCTGCTGAATAAAAAAATGGAATTAAAGGAGCACAACGGATCATTTCATAAGTCGCAGTTTCTCGGAATTATGATCGGTATAGAGCAAATAATAATACCGATAATAATAATGAACAGGATATTTTTTTACACCTTTTTTGTATACATTTTATACAACCCAATATCATTGAAATTTCTAGAATAACTTTCATATACAGAAATTTAATTTTAATTATTTTGCTTCATAATTAAATTTAATTAAAAAACAATGTCATGTTTTCATTTCCATTAATTATTTATAATTATTGGAATTTTTTGCTCAAACAATAAAATATACAATTAATCTTAAAAGTTTTTCTTATTAAATTATTTGTCAAGAATTTAAAATTAAAATTGTTATTTAGTTTACAACACTTACAACAAGAAAAATAAAACAAAACTGAAATCTAATTAACTCGTTCGTCATAAATTATACAGGAAATGCTTTTAAAAAGCAATATTGTGTTCAAAAAAAAAAGTTAATCAACAGAAATGATTTATAATGACAGCAGAAGAGACCAGGAATATTTCAAAAGAATTGATATATTTTCACAGTCGTGTTTTATGGTACTTTTTTCTACTTAAGTGACGGATTTTTAAATGACTTGGTAATAAAAAATTTAATTTTAAAACCCATGAGATGTCGAAATGTGTGGGTTAAATAGTATGCCTTTAATAGAAAAATAAAACTGAACACATAAAAACACAGACTGCAATAATCGGTTTAAAGGTCAAAACTTAAGAACAAATTCGTTTGTAATATTAACTGAAAAGGTCAAGGTGCTGGGTGATAAAAACTAAATGAGTCCATTTAGATGACTCTATGTAGCACACTCGGTGTAAAAGGAATAAATATAAATGTAGAAAGCAATAAACGGAAGCGGTATTTTAAATACGATGAATAAAGAAAAGATAATTTGTCGACATGCTTAACATAAATAAAGATGTCAACACAAGCTGATTGTATTTTTTTATACCTTCTCCTTGCATTCTTTATAAATTTCCTTAGCATTACTGTGTCTCTAAAAAGTAGCAATAAAAATTACTAAAAGAAGATATATTTTTTGTTTGATAAACAAAATAACCAAAACAAAAGACTTAAGCAAAAATCTTGTTGGGCATGTACTTGTAGTTCAAACAGCAATGAAAAATGTATTCCTTGTTTTATATTTGTTTAGATGTATGTATGTATGTATGTATGTATGTATGTATGTTTACAACTGCATATATTTTTGTATTCAATACAATTTCTTAAATGTTAAATTTAATTGTTACAACAAAAATAACATCAGCCAAAAAAACTCAACAGAGATCTTATATTTTCTTGTAAAATTAAAAATTTAAATCACGATTTTCTCACAACTACAGTTTTCTTAAAAGAAAACTCACCAACAAACTAGGCAGAAAAAACTAAGAAAAACAAAATGTTACGAAAATTGTTTAGAGTTAAAACAAAAAATAAAAGACAAATTCCAATTTCAAAGATAAAATTACAAAAGAAAAAAAACAACAAGCCAATAAGAAAACCCTTAAAGAATAATTTTATTTAAATTTAAATTACTTTTAAGTAACGTTCTTTAAGTCATACATACTTTATGTTTCTGAATGTTGAAAATAGTTACTTTGTTTGTAGTTTGCCTTGTTTTTTGTCTTACCTTCAGAAGAACAATGTCAATGTTGACAGGATTGTTAATTAAAATCGTGATCTTTAAAATACATTTTGATTTAAAAGATGCAGAAAACTGTCTAAACAAAGCAGAGGAAGGAAAAGGTTTTATGTAAATTACATTGTTGCCAGAAACATTAGCCACTTAAAATTTCATAAAAAAATATTTAACAAATTACATTACATGTACGACTATATACCGAAATTATATAAAAAGAATTATTTGTACACATACAGGCGTGTGTGTATTAGTTTATAAAATACGTGCATATTATTACATCCTCCCATAGTATTTATACAAGCATACAAGCCGTTAGTTAAAGTTAGGATTTTATCAGAAAGATAAACTGTCTTTTATTCTTACAAATAAACTTTATCCTAAAAAGAAGGCATTCTTCCTAATCACTTTATGCTAGATTTAGTTTAAAAATTCCTATATTCTTGGTGAATTTTTCTTAGAATTTTTTCTAGAGTAAGTTCTTGCTATGCGCCAGCTGACAATAATACCCACCAAGTTTAAAATCTAGAAGCAATCAATATTAGTAGTGTTTTTTTCGATACCTATAGCCGCTTAGATAAACTGCTTTGAAAAAAACGACATAAGTGCTTAAGAAATTAAATTGGGCATTACTCACAATTTCTATAAAAAAAAATATGTAATTACTAGTTGACCGGCAAACGTTGTTTTGCCATATAAAATTGCTCTAGGAAACATTTTTTTATTTCAAATATATTTGATAATCTTCAGTGAACTGCAAAAGTCAACATTGATATGAGCAATCAATCAATGCCTGCGTTACTAATAATTTTAATAAATGATTATCCGCCATTTTCTGTACTTCAGTTTAATAGTTGGCTAAAGGGAGAAATATCCCCTGTATTGGCCCCTCTGAGTACCACTTAATAAAAAAAACCTAAACGATATGTGTCCTACGGTACGCTTCTAACATTTCATCGACGTGGGCTCGTTATTTAGGTGAGGCATAAATTTCCCCTTGGAGCGGGTACCTTTACATTTAGGGGTATAAAAAATAGACGTGAAAATTTACATTTGTTAATCTAACGTTGTGTTAAATAAAATTTAATCAAAATTAGTATGTTAGTTGGGGATAGGAAAAAGTAGAACTTGCACCGCCCCCTGTGAGTACTTAAAAAAAACCTAAACCATATATGCTCTAATCTATCTAGTTTAAAATTTCATCGAAGTCAGTACGTTATTTAGGTGAGGCATAAATTTTCCCTTGGAGCGGGTCAGTTTAATATTTGTTGGTATGAAAAATAGATGTTGGCCGATTCTCAGACCTATCCGATATGCACACAAAATTTCATGAAAATCGATTGAGCAATTTCGGAGGAGTTTTATAACAAACTCCGCGACATGAGAATTTTATATATTAGATTTTTTTTTAAACAATTTAAACAATATAAAAATAATTACATTCCTTCGCCTCACCCATATTTACAACGTTTATTCTTTTTTTTATTTATGAAATGTCATAGAATTTTAAAAAGATAATATCAAGATAAAAAAAAATCCAACTTGGCAGCATTTTTATATGTGCTTAATTTTTAAGCACTTTTAAAATTAGCCGTTTATATAAGCGGATATAAACAAAAATTTGTATGGAATATTAATATTCGGTTCGAAATAAACACCACTATTATTAAAATGATTTTTTTAAATATTGTAAGCCAAACTAAATTAACTGCTTGCAGTTATCATTTACATAGAAGCGATTTGTGATTAATATTATGCATAAATAATTAAGCAGCTTACTCTGTTCCCTTACAAAAAAGCTTAAGGTAGTTCAGGAGTTGCTTCCAAGTGCAAAATCGCTATATTAACTATGTTAGAATATATTAACCCTGCTGTTAGTTTTGGACCATTTTGGTCAATTATTGTTTTGTTTTTGCCTTGACTAAGAAATGGTGCAACATATCAACTTAAAACATTTGTTTTTAGGATATTTTTATATTTTATTACTCCTGAAAAAATTTCAACCTAAAATAATAAAATGGAGGTCATAAAAATAAAAAAATTAAATCTTGGGTTTAGCACCATTTTGGTCTGTTATTGTTTTTTTTACATCTTCTCACTACATGATGAGCAAATGATCTTCCGTTGCAATTTACATATAAATTTGTTGCATATGGTGCATTTGCTTTCGCACCTAGTTTTGCAACAGCTGCAAATTCCACGTTTTCTAGTTGCTGTTAATCGTCAATTTTCCATTGCTTTAGCAAAGTAAACAAGTCAGACAAGTGTTGCCAAAACTTTAAAAAGTATTTCACCAGATTACACTTAAAAAACCGCCAAAAACCACTAAATCTTTAAATAAAATCGCTGCTTTAAAAGCTAATTCAGCAAAACTGTTTTAAAAAAGGAAAATAACTTAACTTGAAGTAAAAACGTCACATACAATATTTTGTTTTTGATTCTAAATTTTATTTACTTTTTATGCAAAAGCTGATTTATAAATTAATAATTAATTTACATCACCCATTCAATATCTGTGGCATTTTGACAAAACATCTTAAGTCAAATTATATATACCCTAACACGTTATTTAAAAAAAGGCGATATGATTAAATCTAAAATCCAATATTATGACAATCTCAGAAGAATAAGTATGTGATCTTCTAATCTTTTATGCATATTTTTATAGCATTCTTAAATTTTTACAATTTATTATTATTGGTTTCTCAAATAATAATCATAATTACTTACAAAAGCTGTTTTGGCCAAGTATGAATATTACTTTCATATCGAATCATCTAAACAATTTGTGTCAATACTAAAAAGCACATAAATTGAAAATTTCTCTACCCACGATCAAGATTGTTCTTCATCACTAGGTTTAACAAACTCTAAAACATTGCTGTTTATTACTTTTCTATTTAACAATTGAAGATGGAAATATGACATGAATATTCATAAATTTCACTTTAAATACACAAACACGCAGTTCAATATCTAATAACTGCACTATATTTTCTTGAAAACAAACCACACTTCTCCATGCCATTAATATCTTTTTCAAATTTGAGTTAAAAATTTGCGCCCTTTTTTCGTACTTCCAATGGTGATGCATTATTGCTTGTGATTGTTTTTGTAATTTTCTGTTTTTTTTTTTTCTTTATGGTTCACGAAATGTCACACATTTCGAAAATACGAGTAAAATAAGAAATTAAAGTGAATATTTATTTAGCGGTTACAAAATTATAGTCTCCATATATCGCATATACTTATTTAGATAAACAATTTTACATTAATTATCGTTAAATATTTTACGCTCTTATTCTGTGTTATGAAATAAAAAAAAAATAAAAAATAAATAAAAAAAGATCATTAATGCCAGGTGTGAAATGGTTTAACAAATAGAGTATAAATATGAAGGTGTTGTTGATATTGTACGCTTACACAGCACACTTTTTCTTGTTTATATTAACAGCCATAATTTTGTCATTAGACTGCATTTAAAAAGATATCCCCCTCTAGTTTAAATGATTATATTTTCTAGTTTGCAAATATCTGGGTTATTGTTGATGGGTGTTCCTATTGGTTTTTTTTTTTTTTTTTGTGCTAAAAGAACTTTACACAGATGGCAAGACAATTTCCACATTTTTTTTACTATTTGCAACGGTACTTGTTTTAAACATATGTCTTCTAATGTTAATAATCGCGATTATTATGATAAAGATCATGATGACACAATACATCAAAACAGCCTACGCACGCAATGTAATGCAAAGAAAAGAAATTTAGGGAATTATAATCGGTATATAACGACTTGAATAACAAACAGCTTGCCCTATCTGTGTCTTGAAATTTGTACTACAAGTTTCACTTTTAAAGAATATTTGTAATAAATCCGTAATTACTTCCTTCCAGCGAGAATTCGTTTGAGGGCTGCAAACAAGGAAAATTCATTGGGGAAAGTAACTACTTAAGTATCGTTGCGTAATTATTGTTGTTGTTGAGCTGGTCTTTTTCAAGGTGATCATGAATATACGAGTAGTCTGCATGCCGGAGTACTGCTTTAAAATGTTGTTAATAGACTATTGTGTTTCTGCACACTTATGATTCAATATTGATTGGTCTCTGGAGCGTAGTGAGTAAAGCGACTAAAAAATTGCACTTCAATACATGCATTTGCGAATGTGCCGCACATTAGGTATTAGAATTTAAGTTCTTGAATATTTTTTAAAAATTTTTTAAACGGGAGTCAGAGGTTTGTTTTTAATATTTCTATATACATAAATCCGGCTTAACTTCTACTAGTTAAGTTATAACCTGTGTTAGGACCTATATTACAAATTAACTTTTAAGCACTATAGTCATATCTGTATGCTCAATATTCACTGTTTTAAAAACACTTCTTACTTTTTCATTATGGAATATAATAACGAAAAAAAATGTTTACTAAAAATTAGCTGCTAACAAAGCTGAAACCATAACTACAAGTAAAACTAAAAATAAAACTACAAAAAAGTGTTTGAGTTTAAAAGTTTTTAGAAAAGAAACGAATTACTGGAATAAAAAGTTTTAATAATTTTTTGTAGTTTTTGCTCATTCAAAAGCTCTTGTGCTTGAAAAGTTGCACTGAAAACAAAAATTTTGCACAATTTTTTTTACTCTCAGTCTCTTCGTCTATTTCTTCCTATCTCTTCCTATCACTAACTATCACTAAAAACAGATAAATTTTCTAGAAAAAATTCCATAAAATTTGAAAACATTATTGTGGGATGAATAGTTACGGTCAATTTCAGCCTCAAGGAAAAAAAACGTGAAATTTATTTTAGATAAATAGAAAATCAAAAGCTGTTGGGCCATCACATCCCTAAATACTCAAGCACCATATGTTCCATATGTATATCAATTTTATATCTTTAGAGTTTCAGTTTATCAACTTTACTTTTGGAATATTCATAATTACTCTGTGGACTTCCTTGACGTTTTATTCTGAGTGCATCACTGCTAGTGTTTTTCACTTTGTCGCAAATCGGTTCTCAAACGGCTGAGAACATTATTAGCCAAACCAGGCGTTAGCTTTTTTAGAATTATTGTTATTTTTCAACTTCTAATCAAAAAATTGATTTTTAAATTTAAAATCATACATGGGCACACTGCATTATATTTGTAATGCAGTATTTGAAGCAGTAATCAGTATAATTTTACTGCTTACTGCAATATTTTAGAAACGAGTAAAAATCCACTAGCAAATGGAAACGATTTTGTTGTTGTTGTAAAAAAATTTCTTTTATTATGGGATATATTTTGTTGTAACAGAAAAATGTTTAAATTTCAATGATTAATGCAATACACCTAATTCTGTTTTTACAAGATAGATCGTTCCTCGAAAACTCGCGTAAAAGAAAATCACGTAAAAAATAGAGTACTCATAAAAAAGGGAGGATTGTTTCCACGTAATAATAAGTAATTTAAGTTTGTGTTGCTTCATGCACTTATTTTTTTAAACAAAAAACAATAGAAAAGTGATTATTGAATAAAATATTAACAAAAAAAAATTAGTTTATTTAAAAAACCAGAAGTCAATTTTTAATCAGTTTCCATCGCTTTAGTTTACGAAAAATTTCACTTTAATTGCTGGAAGTATTTTCAAAATCATTTCCATTTGCTAGTGGATTTTTACTCGTTTCTAAAATATTGCAGTAAGCAGTAAAATTTTACTGATTACTGAAAAAAAAATGCAGTAATAATTAAAATTTTACTGGTTACTGCAAATTTTTTCAGTAATGAGTAAACATTTACTGGTTACTGCAATTTTTATCAGTAACGAGTAAAATTTTACTGGTTATTGCAATTTTTTTCAGTAAGCAGTAAATTTCAAATTTTTAATGCAGTATTTATTTAATGCAGTATGCCCATGTATGTTTAAAATATACTCCAACTGCTCTGAAGAACAATTAAATCACACTCTAACCTGGACTGATTTCCTTCTATGATATAAATACAGGACCTTGGTACTGGGTACCCGACTATAAAAACGTACTGGAAGTGATCTCTTTGACCAGTAATAATGTGATATGCACCAAGGCACTGGTTTTTCTCGCACTATTATAAATTTCGACTTCTGTGAAAGCTGTTCATACTCTTTTGAAGGCTTCACAAATGCTCCTTTTAGATGTTTTTTTAGGTTCCTAGCAAAACTACATTTTCATACTAAAGTCAATGGAAAAAGCTAGGAACGGTCAGGTTTAACTTTAAAATGAGAGTTATTTCAATCATGCATGATTATCTCTGGGCAACTATTTTCCAGGATAAACAAAACAAAATAAACAAAAATGGAATTAATCGTAATCAATTATCTTGGAATGAGTAAAAAAAAATGTTGAACAAAATATAGAATGGCTGAATCCCATGGTTTTTTCTTTTTTCTAAAAATAATGCCTTTAGAAAAAATAAAATAACAATTGTAAACACCACGACTTTTTATTTGATAAAATTCACCTCAAAGTTTCAAAAATCAGAATAATTTTCTAGACTTTCTAGTTATTATGTTCTGAAAAACCGTGATCTCATCAGCCAATATAAATAATGTAAATAAAGTGAAATTCTCCTCCAATATTATTATGCAGATCATTTATATTCAAAAACAAAAAATATTTTTTGCCATATAGGCAAATACATTTAAAATAATATATGAAATGTATTGCTTTGGAGACTCGTCAGGAGACTTTTTTCCAAAGGTGTTAATCAAAAATACAAATATTTATATTCAAATACTTATAAACTAAATGCGAATCATATCCCATTTAGTATATAAAAACCAAACAAAAGTCGACTACAATCCTAGGCCGGCATTAAATTAACGAAAATAATTGAGTTAGTGGTATTTGGTTCACCAAAACAAAAAAGTTAAAACTAAATTTTTAACAATATTCTTAATATTATTTGCAGAGTCGAAAGCAAAATTGTGCCATTTAAAATTCGATACATATATACATAACTGGCCTTTACAACCCTATGTCAGGATTACGGCCTAGCTTGTCGCAGCACTCATGTTGTGTGTGTGTAAATTTTTATCCATGAGTACCGGGACCTACAGTTTAATGTCGACTCCGAACGACAGACTTGAGAAGCTTGTTCATGGTAATAAATTACTCTCAGAGCTTTTGCCAGAAGACTGCTGAGATGTAGTCGCCGAAAGAAATATTTTTTTCATATATCTTTTTTTTTGTGATGTCGGAGCTGGGTGTCGAACCCATGGCTCATGTCTTAGTAAGCCAACACACTAACCACTAGACCACGGCACCTGCTATTAAACAAAACAAAATTTTCGAGAGTGATGCCAATTTAAAATGCAAACATTATACTCAATAGTCGATATTCGATAGCCAATGAATATATTAGTTTGTCGAATGCAACTCATAATATGAGCCATTAAGAATATTCTGGAGATTTTATCAAGAGCTGTCTCAAATTCAACAAAGAAAGCAAAGACTTTCTCTTTTTGATTTAATTTTAGGTGAATAGTTTCAATCCAATTGTAAATATTCCTAAAAACTCCCTGGTATTCCGTAAGAACTTTTTATTTTATGATATATAATATACATTTTCAAATTCAGGCTTAACGTGTGTACCCGACCGTAAGCACAACCACAAACTGTCT
Source organism: Metopia argyrocephala (assembly GCA_963576795.1). Taxonomy (NCBI): domain Eukaryota; kingdom Metazoa; phylum Arthropoda; class Insecta; order Diptera; family Sarcophagidae; genus Metopia; species Metopia argyrocephala. The sequence continues at coordinate 42,180,413 of OY756211.1, read as the reverse complement.
GAGGTGGGCGTGAGATACTATGAGTCAGATCAACGCCACCCAATGCCGGAATTCCTAACCATCGGTGTACTCCTCGAAGTGCCGCATCCAAACCATCAGGCACGAATTACAGTGGCATACCGACAGTCCTGGGGTTTCCTGATGCCCATAGTACCAGATTAAGGCATCTCTGATCAGTCCCTGAAAGCGCCAGTAAGTTGTAACTACCAACAACACTCTTCCTATATGGAGTGCCAGGTTAACCGGGGCTAGGTGGAACACCATTTTCTCAGATATTACAAGCCCCTGGTGGGAAGAATCGCCAAAAGAATTTCAGTATCCCCCAAGGTGGATAGGATTATAAAGCATTACATGGAACACTTTAACACTGATCGTTAGCAACCAAATATTGGACATCGGTTCCATATTAGTTATCATAACAATAAAATAAAAGATTTGTAGTGTTACTCTACCACCACCTCCATTGTGATTTTTCTTTGTTTTTGTTCTTTTTCCCAATTCTTTCTTCAATTTAATTTTTCATTTTTACCGCAGGACACACACACTATTTTATGTTATGCAAACGTAATTCATATGCAACTTATGTTGTGAATACATTCATTATTAACAACAGAAAAAAATTCTATTTAAAGTGCATTTGAGTGCCAACATTAAACACTTGAACTCGTTAAAGTGGAATGATCTTTAAGAAAGCCTGCCAGAGTGCCCGACTATCTTTAGCCACCCATGCAAAAGAACAACTTTGACTTCTTTTTTGCCAACAACCTAATGAACAGGAAATGAGACCTGAATGATCATTTCTTGTTGTTTGTTGTTGCATGTATATGAAAATACAATTTTTTTAGGTCTTAAAGGTAATTGAAATAAAAGAAAATCTATGGATTAATTTATGGGATCTGCAAGAAAACAAAAAAGAGAAAAAAAAATTGAAGTTTAGTGACCCAGATTAGAAGAAATTGGATTTGTAGGATTACATGAGGGATTATTATTTTATTTCAAATTAAACTGACAGGTTATTGAAAGTAATATGACTAGAACGTTTTAGAATATATTTATAAATATTAAGTTTGATTTCAAGTAATTATATTGAATTATAAAAATAATTTTTTATCATTAAAATTTTAATTTTAATTTTTTATTTTTTTGTTTTTCTTTTTTTTTTTTTTTTTTGAGACCAATACTCGGGGGTAAACATCTATTCGTACAGTGCATTATATCCAAATTTTTAAGATATATGTATGTTGTACGCCTTTTTGTTGATGAGACAAGTTGCTGTCAATTTAACCACTCAAGGACAAGAATTTTACCTTCATCCTTGAATGATCAATAGCAATTGCCCCATCTGTCGATGGATGTTGATTGTGAGTGGTGAGCATCTTCATTTGTTTCTGCTGAAATTATGCTGCAAATGTCAGGGAGCGGTTTCTTAAAAATTTAAATCGTGGAGGGGTAAACCTCTTATTTTTACATAATAGATTCTTTTTTCAATTTTTATTTAGTTTCAAGACTTGTTAAAATCCTAATAAAAAAAAGTGTTTTTGAAATTAAATTCATTCCCAAGTTTTAATTAATTCGTTATTATTGAGAGTAATGCAAATACATTTCTATATGAACTGTTATATGTTATGAAAGCAATATTTCGTTAATATTTCGCTCATTAAGAAACATCAAATAAGAGGTAGAGCTGCAAAACTATCGATAGTCGGCCCCGTCGATAGTTTCGATAGTTTAAAAAAAACAATCGATACTATCGATACTATCGGATTTCTATTTTTCTGAGAAAATTAGAATCGCAATACGAATTTTTGGATATATTTTCACTAGTTTCGTCAAAAATCTAGTGGACGAGTAGAATTCAATTTGTATCGGAAGTCCAGTAAGTAAAACTATTAAAATATAGCAAGTACGATGTATGTATGTATATAGGTTATTATTCGCTTTCAACTGTCTTTCATAATAAATGTATTAATTTAAATAAATGTATGTATACTATGGTAACATCAATTTCAATTTTATGTATTACAAAATAACAAAAAAAACGTAAATTATTTGCCAAACAAAAAGAAAATAATAATTAAAGCTGTTAATTTGAGATAATTTTTAAATTAAAGGCTTTAACGTTTAAAACGTAAAACATACATTCTACATATGTAAATACAAAATTCTAATTAAAAGGGATTATAAAAAACAATTCATAAATATAATTAGATACAGAAGCGTTAAATTTAGGTATTTATAAGTTATACCAGGTTTACCCAATAATTTTTGTTAATGAACAGGAGTTTATCGACCGTTTTTGGTCTATGGTCGTAATTAGCTTTTCCGCTTCTCTAAAACTAGGGTGCGAACGTTTTAGGTGATCTAATAAATATGTAGTATTGCCGCTAGTTTTATAATATTTGCCACATAAACGGCATTTAACACAATTTTTATCTTTGGTTATTTCAAAATAAGTCCAAACATCTGAATACGTCCTACGTATCTTTTTTAGAATATCCTCTTCATCATTCGTTGCCATATTCTATTAAACACAGACAGACATACACACTCCTATTAAATAGTATTGTAATAATACTTACTTTCTGATAATTGTAGGAATCTCACCATTTTTTAAAACTGTTTTTTTATTTAAATATTCTTTATTCTTTCAGAAATACTTTTATAATACCAGAAACTTTTACTTTAAATCTTCTTTGTATTATTTTTGTGCCGTCAATAATTCGCCGTTGTCGTTATGTTAAGGTAGCCGTTGCCGCTGAATAAAAATAACTAAGTTTAAATAAAATTAATTACCCTAAGGAGCTTAATAGGATAACACTTTTTTGAAATATTGACTCTATTTTATTTTACATTAAATAAATGCAAATATATTATTTTTGTTGAAAAATTAGAACATGCATACAAAAATTTACCGGCGGCAAAAAACCTGCGTTGAAAAAGTTTACCTTTAAAATTTTCCGATAGTATCGCTACCGATAGTGAAACCATCGATAGTCGGCCAAAAATGAAACTATCGATAGTACTATCGATTGTTTTGCAGCTCTAATAAGAGGACACACATATGTTCATAAGTTGGTTATAATCCTTCAAATATATATTTCCTGATGATGTTACGCAAGGAAGTAGCAAAATATCGAATAATAGATATTTCAAATATTTATTCGACCTTAAGCTCAAAGAATTTAACAAATAATAAAATAATTATAGCCTAGAGTTGAACTTTAAGCAAAAAAATAAAATAAAAATTCATTTATATACCAGTATACTGCTTTATTAAAAACATGAACCAATTAATAGTAAGTACGAGTAAGTGTGTACATTTCGCATATTAAAAAATATGTTTAATAATATTCGTGATATTTATATCACATCTTTTAAAATAGTCCTTTAAGTGAAATACTAATTCAGGTGTTTGCTTTTTAAATCGTTCTTTTTTTATTAAAATTTGATGTTGAAAACAAAGAATTTTACGTTTTCAATTCGAGTCAAAATCTGTAACATATCCGTCGACCGCATAATCGAGTAGGAAGTACGCAGTTAAAAGTGAGACTTTAATTTTTCACAAAACTGATGTAATTTTTGAAAAATCATATGACAAAAACCACGTTCTGTAAACGTCATTAATAATATTTTCAGTTAATTCTAGTGCTACAAATTAAAATTTTTATGTATACAAAGTAATTTTTTTTTAATTACATTTCCACACATTTTTGTGTAAATTAATGTTTAATATTAATTATTTCATTGTGCGGTCGCCGTAGTATTGTATTTATATAGTTTATTGGCTTACTAGACGAAAGCTCCAGGTTCAAACCCCAGCTATGCCATCTTCAAAGAATATAAGAAAATAAATCATGGTCTAGTGGTTAGTGTGTTGGCTTACTAAGACGATAGCGACGGGTTCAAATCTCAGCTCTGACATCTTGGAAAAAAAAAATATGAAAAAATTATTTTTTTCGGCGACTACCTCTCAGCAGTCTTCTGGCAAAAGCCCTGGGAGTAATTGATTGGCATGAAAAAGCTTCTCTAATCTGTCGTTCGGAGTCGACTTTAAATTGTAGGTCCCGGTACTTATGGATAAAAATTAACTCACACAACATGAGTGCTGCGAAAAGGTAGGCCGTAACCCTGACACGGGGTTGTAATGGCCAGTTATGTATGTATGTAAATAGTATGCGTACTCTAGCGGCGTAAAATTCTGTGTTCTCTACAGACTTCTCAGAGCACAAACTTTTCTGCTTAAAGGGTAGTTTAAAGTGATGTGATAATAATTCCGACATTTTTAATGAATCGAGCACTTTATAATCGTTTATTATCTATAGTTATCTGTAACAGTATTCTAAGGACTAGATTTAATGGGATTAATACAAAGACCACCTGCTTCTGCCAAGTTATTCATTCATCCAGATCCTTATTAATGCTTTTATTTTGAAAAAAATTTTTTTATTTTTTTGTTTCGTTTTAAATATTGTTACGAAACAATAATTTTATAATGCAAAATCATCCTTACATTTCTTTAAAGTTTATTTATAATAAAAATTTAGCAGCTCGTTAAATGTAATGGCTAAGTTTGTCATTCCTATACGTGGAAATTTTTACTCAAACTTACAAGTTCTATAGTTGTTTGGTTTCTCTGACCAGTTATTAAATATAATGTTTGAACAATATTAGCCTATAGTGGGTGATAAACTTGCCAGTTTTTTGACCGATATGGTAACGAGTTGCTAAGTTTTCGTTATAAATACAGCTGTAAGTTTTCGGTATTATTTCAAGCATTTAAGTTATATACATAAATTATTACAATAACAAAATACACATAGAATTACATTACATTACATACACATAAAATTAAAAATTGTGAATGCAATTATAATTGTTGTTGCAAAATTATATAAAAAAAAAATACATAGAAATAATAGAAATTACTAGAAAAATTATAGAACTATAAATAGAGCTTCAAATTACTATTTTGACTGAGTTGTATATAAAACGTTATAGAATGTGAATTAAACTTTAAAATCGGAAAGTATTGGTATTTTAGTTTACAATAAACGGACCCGTGAATATTAAACGAATTATATATGACAATTCGTAATAATATAAATTACACAGTGCAACAGTGAAAAAAATGCACGGAATCCACAATATAGGTTCGATTGTACTACCAAAGGTTAGTAAAATCCTGTACTCGGTTTGGTCAGATTGACTACCAATTTTTTTATGGATCTCCGAAGATTTTGAAAATCACTGCAACACTAAAAAAAAGGTGTGCTCAGTTTTTGGCCAACAGCTAACTTAAACTTAAATATACTGCTTAACTATGTTCGGCAATAATGTAGTGAAGACTCTACTGAACAAATTTGAAAATATTTTTTGTGCAAAAAATAATTTTTTCTTTCACTTTTTTACAAAAATGTACCACAAATTTTTTACTTTTTTTTACTTTTTTCAGCATTACTTACAGGGACTTGTAATTTTTCACCAACAATATATGACAATATTGTAGCCATTGTAAATCTAAACAACTTTTGTGAACATATCAATACAATCTGAATGTGTCTAGGTATCCAAAATAGCTTACAAAGACCAATTTGTACCCTAAACATGTTATTTTCTACCTCTAAAAAATTGTTTAATTTAGTTATACAAAGTATACTTTTAAGTTATTAAGATTCTCTGATGTAAAGTATCATGACAATTCTGCTATTGTACAGCTCTTTTGTTTTAGTTTTTATGTTAAATTAAAAGTTAATTAAATAATAAAAAATACTTTTTTAAATAGATTTCTTAATAAGTCTTTAACAAATATGTTTGCTTTCCCCATTACTCATTTCGACTCTTAAGGCATTTTTATATTTTTGTTTTTATTTTCATATTTTAATAGAGAACTTTAAAAGAAAATATGAGAACATATTTTAATGGCACGATCATGTCTTACAATATTGTACAAACTATTGCTTTAAGCTGATTATTTGACTTGGAACCATAAACAAAGAAGTTTAACCACAAAAACTAATTTAAAGGCAATTGAATAACCAGAACATAAAAAGACAAAAAAAAAAAAAAAACAGAAACAGAAACAAATATGCTTTAAAAATATTTTTTATTTCTATTTAAGCTTCCGGCTAATCGACATCTATCATTGTCAAATAAATATATCATAACTTTGTTGCAGTTTTTAATTTAATCTTTTTTTTTTCTTTTTTTTTGGTATTATTCAAAGATTTCAATAAGCAACTTGTCATAAGCATGCAACATAATTTATGTTTTAGAAAAATTGAAAACGAACCAAAATGTAACCATTCGAGTTTGTAAAGCTTTAATTTCATTCCAGTGTAATGATGGTTATTAAATTCATTAAAGTAAACGCACTCATTGTCAAGGCAATGATGATCAGAATTGTAAGTTTTAATTTTGTTTTTGTTTGTTTTTTTTTAGTTGAAAAACATGCAAATTCAGCTCAACTCTTGTTTTGACCATATCCCCCCATAGAAGGGTAGATAAGAAAAGGCCAGTTTAGTATTTTACCACCATTTGCATGTTTAGAAACAATAATTCATTTCTTTAGAATTCAAGCAATGAGCGACTGAAAGAATAACGCAAAAAAGCAAAAATAAATTTGAAAAAAATAAACGTATTTCACAATCAACATTTGTAGTTGTTGAACTGTTGAACACAAGAAGCAGCGGTATCAGAAAAAAAGATTTAAATTGATTAGAAAAAATTATGGCAACAAACCAAAGCTACAGGGATACGAGTATGTACGTATTTAGTGAAGAGCTCTTGATAGTGATGATATTTTACTTGTATTTTTATCAATAAAACAAAAACATAGATTGTGCAAACGGATTTATAAGACCGCTATATGAAATATTCCATTTTTGTATTTCAACATCATTGCAAGGCAACTAAAATTGCTTTTTTCACATTTAAGCATTGATTTGATTAATTTTAATTTTTTAAAATAATCAATAAAATAATAAGTCTTGCATACACAACTAAATAATATCCTACATCGTAAGCCACATCAAACATACTAGCTAACGAGTTAATTTACAATAATGCCAAAATCAATTTAAGCTAAGCCTGGCCGAATATGCAAAAATTTGGGACAAATTCCATTTGTTACAGACATGCAGATCAAATATTTTCTATTTATTATTACGGTGAAAATAAAATTAAAATTCTTTAATTCTTCAATTATTCAACAATAACATTATACGGAATTGTACAAAAATAAAAAAAAGAATATTTTAATCCGTTCAGCGTGTATAATCGTTTTGGGTGTGAAAACGAAAAGAAAATCTTAAATTACGAGTATTTATCAGTTTGTAAGAAATAAAATTGCCGTTTTTTTCTTGATTTTACACATTTATCGTTATTGTTGTTGATAAAAATCAATTTCACTCTTAATTTTTATTATTTTGTTTTCTGTATCTGCTGCATCATTTATTCCTTTTAATCAAATTGCGTGTGTGTTCTGTTTGACGTAGAGATGGCAATCTTACAATAAAGAAAGTTTCTGGTGATACTCTTTTTATTTGTAAAGATTTTAATAAGAGTGAAGATCAGTTAGAGGATGCAGGACTTTAAATAAATGGTATCACCAAAATTATTAAATACCGTTTTAGAAAAAATATTCAATAATATTTATTGTGCATAGAAAAAAACTAATGTAATATATCTGCTTTGTTTGTATGAGTACACATCTAAAATTTTAAAGTTGCCATTAATTTGTTATTTGAATAATAAACCCAAGCATGTGGGGTTTGCACAAATCGCATATTGTCTAAAAAGGCTTAAAAGTAGGGGCAATAAATAATAAATATTTAATAGAGCGGATTTAATTCTTTTGAAAAGTAATTTAGATTAGATTTACTTCTTATATTAGAGAAATTATTCAAACTTAACGCTATTTAATTATAAATAGCCGATGTGATGAAAACCTATTTTACTAAGCTAGTCCGTAACCCTGACACACGGTTGTAATCTCCAATTATGTATGTATGTATGTATGTGTTTCGTCCAAATAACTTTATCATCAATATAATTCGTCAGTCAAAAAGTGGATGGAACAGACTAAGTGGTATTGGCACTTCTGTAAGAAGTACAACAAATAAACAAAATTATTTGAAATACAGTTTGTTGTCTTTTATATTATTTTCATAGCGGACATTAAGGGAAATACTAAAATATCAAAGTTGTAAAATGCCAACTGATAAGGTTGGTTTCATTGCAATTCCAAGTTATTTTTGCATATTGAGACACTCAAGAGAAGCACTCTTTTAAAAAGAGTTATCAAATATACAAGAGCAACACAAAAATCATAATTGTTTGAGTCAAAGAAAAATAGGAATTTTAATAATTTGAATTTCTTTATTTAATTTCAAATAGTTCGCGAATTAATCACATACTATGTAATCTGTTGTTACTGTGAAGAATAAAGAAGACGTAGTAATACACTATTGAATTGAATTTTTAAATACTCTGGTTTTGCTTGAAATGCCAATGAATTTTAGAATTAGGATTAGAATTAATTTTTTATTCATATAAGTTTCTTAAAATTAATTTCCATCTTATGCATAATATAAATATAATATACTTAAATATAAATTCAAATAATGTATTGTATGCTATATGTATTATCATACATTTCAAATTAAAACAAACAAAAAAATTAATAAGTTAATTATCAACATGTTCAATTAAAACGTCTGTCGAGTGGCCAGTAATTTGGTGAATAAGCAATACATTCTGCAAAAAAGAAAAGAACAAACAAAATAACATTTAAAAACAAAATTAATTAAATTCATTAATTAAAAATTTTCTGTAATTAGAGGCGCCTTTCACATATTGGACTAAATTAGGCCAGTTTTCTGATTCTTGGCAATTCAGGATGTTTATGACGTCTTCCGTACTCAATCTTACTTTGTTAAAACTTGCCATTCTAAATTCATTTAATGATGGGCATATACCAAGAAAAGTTTCAATTGTTTCATGCTCGTACATATTTCATAGCGTACAATTAAGTTGTGAATTGATTGCTCCAAAACGGCTGTAATTGAGCTCAATAAGACCAGCACGCGCTTTAAAGATCCAGGAAATTGAATCGATGTTATAGGTGGAACGTATGTACTTTATTCCCCTTTGATAATCTAAGTGTTTGTATATTCTTGTACTGCTTTCGTTTTTTTTTTTTCTTATACATTCGTTTAAAGTTGCTGTCTTTAGTCTCTTCAATAGCTCCATGCTGAATTCGCTCCACTGTAACTGATAGAAATTTGATTCTATCCAAAGTAGGGTACATGACATGGCTCTAGATTTTAGTTCCTTAACCCAGAAAATATTTCGGCGTAAAAGCACTAGGGACAGTTGATGAGGTAATCTATTTTCGGAGTACATAAAAAGTGTTCTGCTTATGTATTTAAGATTTAGAGCTAATGTAAACAAATGACTTTCTTCTGCCACGGTTTCTAACATTAGAACATAAGTTGGAGTAAAGCTAGGTTATTTCAAAATTCTTTTCATAAAGAAGCGCTGCAGTTTGTCCACCTCGTCAAATAGATTGAAACCCCAGACTTGTGCTGCATATGATTGCATCGCCCTGCATACGGCTAAGTAAACCTTCCACTTCATTTCCAAATTTATGTCTTGTTTAGCCATGAGATTCTGCCAAGTTGAATTTATTGCATGTTTTGCTTGCGTGTTTCTCTTATCAACATGTTTGCTAAACTTAAGTTTCGGTGTAAATAAAACACCAAGGTAATTAAATTCGGAAGCAGTTTTTACTTCTGCACCGTTATAAAACCATTTTTCTTCATTTCTAAGTCTACCGCCGTTTCTAAATACTATGATTTCCGATTTGTTTAAATTTACCTCCAAGTTCCAAGTGTTAGAGTATACTTCCAAATTTCTTATCATCTTTTGCAACGTATCTATTTCATCTGCCAATATAGCAATATCATCAGCGTATAATAAAAGACGAATATTTAGATCTTCCACCATCAGACCACCTCCCAAACTTTCATGTATATCATATATATGTATATATATAAAGCGAAAAGCAGCGGAGAGATCAAGCATCCTTGTTTTACCCCAGATTTTGTTTCAAAATATTCAGATAATTCATCTCCCGTCCATACCGCTGATTGTGTGTTATTATATATAGATTCAATAAATTTGACCATCTTATATGATACTCCCATTCCATAAAGTTTATGCATTAAAGATTTTCGTGCTACGCTATCAAATGCCGCCTTGAAATCTACGAAGAAGGCATACACTTTTTTTTTATCTGAAAGTTTGTAGCTAATTTTTGCCGATAAATTGTATATATTATCTATAGTTAAATAGTTTTTTCGAAAGGAATATCAACATCAAAATATTGTTTGCATCTGACCAATTATACAAACGTTCATTTAGAATTCCCTTCATAATTTTGGCAGCGCAATTCATAAAGGAAATTCCTCTATAGTTTTCGGGCCGACTTATATCCCCCTTCTTATATATAGGGAAGATAATGGCCTTATTGAACGAATTGTCGATTGAGTTTCCAGTAAAGATTTTATTATAAATTTGCAATAGTTTTTCATAAAATTCATCTGTGGCGTTTAAAAAGAATTCGTAAGGCACCCTGTCCTCGCCCGGAGCTTTGTTAACTTTTACCCTGTTCAACATAGTTTTAATTTCATTTAATGCCAATAATACAAGATGTGATGTCAAAAATTTATTGAATTTTATAATCGAAGCTACTGTAAAAGGGATATTCAGATGTGAAGATTTTTTAATACCACGCATCCCTTTGATGGCACTGTTATGTTATTTAAATTTCAACGTCTACAGTTTTTTGTAGATTTTGTTTTTTTTTAAGAACTATCAAAGAGCTATAGTGGATTCTATAAAATGTCTAGTAGAAAACTCAAAAAACAGCATTATTCTAAGCGAGAGTAGGTGTGTTTTTGTCCACGCTAGGAATAATAGAAAAAAAGGAAAATTTTATTAAAATTGTCTTTGAATATTATTGTCTGATAATGATTTTTCTAGCAACGTTTTGTATTTCAGTTCATATTTTAAAAAAAAATTTATTAAAATAAAGACTAAAGCATGCTGCTCAAAAAATTCAATACGACTTTAATACATTTTATATTCACCCATATTTGCATCGATTTTTTTAAATTTTTGTTGAAATTGAAATAGAATTCAATATTTAATAATTGTCAACTTACTGACGTATATATAATGAAAAATTAGCAGTATATGGGACAAAAACTGGCAAGTTTATCACCCGCTATAGACCGATATTATTAAAACTTTCCATACCCTGCATTTGATAACTAGTCAGATAATCCGAAAAATTAAATATATTGTACCTTTGAGTAAGATTTTCCACATATTGGAATGACAAACTTAGCCACTGTGTACAACGACCTGCTGCTTTTTTATTATACATAAGGCTGTAGTTCAGTCAATATTGCATAAATAAAATATTAGTTATTATGACATATTAAATTTTGGTTTTAAGTAAATGAAAAATTACCAGAAAACTAGCTCAAAAACAACTGTATGCTCATGAAACAAAGTACGTGTTCGCAGTCGACTTCCCTCTTAACCCTTTCATTTCATAATAAAATTATGTGGTGGTAAAAAATTTTTGAAGACAAATATGTGTTAGTTACGATTCAAATATAAACTGAACAAAAATTCAAAGTTCCGGATGTTTTAGTTTGTTGCTCGTACTTATAAGTTGTTGCCTATAGGCAACATTGGTCAATATCGGTAAATTTAAAAAATGTAAGAGTTATTTTTGAAAGCAATTTTTATTAAAATTTAAGATGAACATAATACAAGAAAATAAAGTGCAAATGCAATGTTTACCTATGCTGCATTTTAAGCGCGGAAATCCAGTATGACACAACCGGCGACGGCCTTTTGCTCCTTTTTCAACCCATAGACCAAGATTGTAATGATTTTGCAGGCTCTGCAATATATGCTCTTTTAGAATAACGTAATTCTGATACTGTCGAAAGTGTTGGTGATGAAAAGGGTGAGTTTCAAGAAGGGATGATTAGCGACCCCTTTTCCTTGGTAAAATAATTTAAGAATATATACTCATACTATGTACCATTTATTTGTTCGCCGGTATAATTCTAGCCAGCAAGATCAACCCCATCCATATGTTTGTTGTAGCAAACAACTACGATTGGATGTGCTATACGAATATTTATAAATCTTTTGTTCTTTAGGCACCATCAAATCATCAATCAAATTGTTCGTTGTTTCATATTTAAAGTCTCGTTTTTTTAAGCTCTTTCTCACTGCTTAGAGTACTAAAATTTTTCATTCAAATAGTGTCAAAGGATAATATACCTCTTTGTCTTAGACAATTCATTAAGAGTATTAAAGAAAACCTAAATTCAAAAAATAAATTTGAATTTTGGTTCTCAGGATTATTGGATGTCAAATCTAAAACAATGTCAAATGAAGTTCCCAAGGCAAAGGATATGCATGTTCCCTCCCCAATATAAAAGGAAAAATCATAAATAATGCCAGATACAGTAGCTCTACTGAATATTTTGAATGCCAATTTGTGAGACTTATTTGACAGATATTGCTTCAAACAGTGTTGACCTAATGAACATATATAAAATAGCATTCGAGTTTTTGTTCATATTTAAAGAGAACATATAATACCTTTATATGCAATCTCTTCTTCATCGACGCTTTGCAACTCTTCTTGCGAAATCTCGTTGCATTTTTTTTTTTTTATAAATTTTAGTAATGGACGAACTTTGTTTAACTTACGAGTATCATACCCAAGTTGCCCATTTTAATGTTGAACAGAGTTATTGTTGAGATCAGCAAATTAAAATGTTACACAGCGAAATAAGTTTTTAAAACAACATGCATTCTTTTAAATGTCTGCAAATAAAAATTGCATGATCTTCTTTAAAATAATTGTTGCTGTTGCATTGTAGTTTTACCGATGAATTAAAAATAAAAAATAAAAATAAATTAATGAAAAAGAAAACGAACGCATTACAAATAAAATTTTTAACAAAAAGTTTTCTTTTAATTTCTAAAGCGTCCATCACACGCAATTTTTTTTTTTTTTTTTTTGTAGCAAAAGAAAGTACAACAATTGATATTTTTGCAACATTTCAATTGACGATATTTATCGTCCGTCATTTCATTTTAGTTACCACAATGCATGTCTATTGGACGATAATACATCTTGTTCAGTGTCAATTTGAAATGAAACGCATTTTTGTCCAGCAAGTTTTTTTTTTTTCTCCTAAAATGCGTTCGCGTATCTTGTCATTTTGTGTGTCACTCTTTATGGGTTTTTTTATTTTATCTTCTAGTTTTATTTCATATCTTATTTATAACGTTAAATAAATGTTACAAAATGAATTATTTTTTTTTTCTATATTTTTTGTCATTTTGTTGTATATTTTCTCACACAAATTATAACATTTGTTTTAATTACAAGAAACATTTGCGAATATTCGCACCAAATAAGTTTTGAGCTGTTGTCAAATGCTTTTGGAGTGTAAGAAAACATTTTGTCATTTCCGTATGGCTGATTTCTATTAAATTTTATTTGTTATGAAATTCAATTGAAGTCGAATTATTTCATGCCAAATTCGTAGACACAAAAGTTGAATGAACCCATGAGTAATGCTATGAAAAGCTTAAATTTTTAAAACCACCATATACAATATGATGTACTTACTTACCAGTAATGTCAATTTAGCATTTGTTATGCTGGGTAGGGCATATTTTAAACTCATTTGATGTAAAAAAAGCGATTTAGCGTTTAGCATATATTTTAGCCTTTTTGTTTTTCTGGTATATTGCAGTTTTAGTAATTTTTAATATATTTCAAAAATTTTATAAAATGTATGTATATGTACCTTTACATATATGTATATCAGTATACCCTGCAGACAAAATGACTAGTATGGGATTAGAAGTGTATTAGTAGTTTTTACCTCAGACTGGTTGCCTTTCTGCCCAACTAGTTTATTTGTGCATAGTTACGTACTAGTACTACACTAGTAATTATTAACGACAGCATGTACTATATAAGTATGTACGTAAATAATAGTCTTTCAACTATTATTCTTAAGACATCTTCCTACTAGTTGCGTAATTTACTAATGCTTACCATTACACTAGTTGCACTGTTAAAGATTGTATACCATTTTCAGTGTCCAATAAAATATTGGCGAAACTAATTGAAATCGATATTGTTTAGTAAGTAACAGACCACACTATTCGTGATTCCTCATCCTCTTTTTATTTTTGTCCCGTTTGGACTAGTTCATATCTGATAATTTTGCGACAGTCTTTTTACAACATGACTGTCTCAAATCGTTAATAATTTTAACTTTAGCTGCAGGGTATGTATGTATGTACTTATATACAAACATATATGTATATATGTAGCCTATATAAAATAAAATTCCATAAAAAGGAATCCAGGCTATTGGCTGAATTAACTAACTAATTCGTAATGTCAAAATGCATGCATACAATACTCATTACAAGACAATATTAGCCAACAACCACGAATTTATGTCTGAGATAAGAGCACCAAATGATTAGCTGACTGAAATGTTCGACTCAATAAGCAAAATAGAAACAGAAGAAACAGGATTTGGAAAAAAAAGTTGGTGAAGAGTTTTCAGGCATGGAGAAAAATATTGGTGAAAAGTTTACTAGTTTATAAGAGACATTACAGACATAGAAAATAGTGTCGTCGAACTAGAAAAATCCGTTGATGAAAAATTCAGTAAAGACTCCAACCTTTGACGGCAGCACATCATTTAAGTTCCAGTTAAAACGGTGGACAATATAAATGGATTGACTAGTGCAGTAAAAGCTTCGGAGCTGATTTTAGTTTCAAAAGGAACTACTGCAGAATTTTTTAAGACCACGACAGCAAACTGCAGAAGCAATTATGATGAAGTGATGACGAGAATGCAGCATAAGTTTATAATAATATAAAAAGAATTAAGACACCGAGAACAGTGAATAAATGAGTTCCTTCAAGCAATCGCTCTGGAGATAAGAGAAATTGGTGGAGCAAAATGCGGATCTCAAGATAGAAGTGATCATAGATGGCAATTGGGGATGTCTTGGCACAATATTTCTTATATATTAACAAGAAGGGATACAATTTTTTAATTTATTAGGTAATCCTTTTCCAGGTATGTATTATGTATATATATTATGTATTTTTATGTCAGTTGTGTTTAATGTTGGAGGGGAAGAACTCATGCTGTTTAACAACTTCATCTTCCAAAAAGGATTTGAATATTTTATTTTTAATTTTTAGTAATAATTAAAGCTTAAATTTATTCTTTCCAACAATTTTCCTATTTTCTTAAAAATCACACTAAAATAGTACTAGACAACAGAATGGTAAAAAAATTCAGCTTATAAGCGGGTACCTAAGCCAAGGGAAAATGTGAGGTTAAAGAATGACCAACCACGCTGCAAGACAACTTTTTAATAATCTGGCTAAACTACCAAATATTTCCATGTTTTGGAATGCAAGGGGAACCTTAAATTTCATTGTAACAATAATTTAGCGTTTCTGAGAAAACAAAATTAAGTGAAGACATACATATGATCACTCTTATTGAGATTCGAATTTGGACGCTTGCTTTGGCGATGCCCTCTGACCAACCCTGCTTCAATCTTACATATCGTCCATGTCGATTTATGTGAATAAAATGAAATAAGAAGGCAAAAACCAAGAAGATTTTAATTTTTTTTCTTCCTAATAAGATGACAATTCAAATACTTTGACAAACTCATTACAAGTATTTACAAAAAATATAAATCCAATACATGATTTCAAAAAAGTGTGGGTTAAATGGTTGATGGTTCTCATAAATATATACAGAAAATCAATAACTCTGATGAGAATACAGTAGCTGGGGTTGAAAACATGTTTAGTTCGGTTTGTGTAAATGAGTTGCTAACTTTTCATTATACATACCGCCATTAGTTTATAATTATTTACTTTAAGTAATATTAAGAAGACTAATTTAATAAAATCTTATTAATTTAAAGTTTTTCAGTATCTGAAACTTACTCACATAAATCAAACTGTTTGTAGATTTTACTCGGCCACTGTATTAAAGAAAAAATTTATATTCAGGTCTTACTAATTTGACAACCCCTTAATGAACGTAGTTTAATTTTTAATAATACGAAAGATAACGATTACTATTCAAACATTATCTTTTCTAGCTTTATTCATCACTATTCACTAAAGACTTGAAGACTGTTCTCAAAATTGTTCTCAAATTTAAAATGCAACATGGCATGCCGTTTTCGTTGTAGAATGAGCCAATTTGTCAGTTGTTTTAACACACTTTTTGGTTGATGATTTTTTAGTGTTTTGCATTCGAAATAATTGTTATAAATGTTTCGGTTTAACAGAATTAGGTTTTCAGTTCAAATTCTAATTTCAAAAAAAAAAAAAAAAAAAAGAAAAAAAGCAAATCAAAACGATTCTTGGTAATCTTGTCCAACAAAATTGACTTGCTAATACATGACTGCTACTTTGTTACGATTTGCTCAAAAATGGAAATCAGAAAAAAATATAAAGAAGAAGAAGAAGGAAAAAAGAAACGAAATTATATGCCATTTTCTGAATATGTTATAGGACAGTAGATTTTAGCATTTCCATATACAAAATAGTACCATTGCATACCACTTTATTCATTTCTATTCGCCTGTTTATCTATTTGTTGGTATCTGGTGTGCATAATCAATGAATTTTTATGCATTACTTGTACAAATGTTCTCTGTACAACAAAGTTTTCTGCGGTATTATTTTCTTAGTTTTTAGTTTTTTATTCTTTTGATTTATCAGAAAGATTTTTCCATTTCTGTTGTTTTTTTTTTTTAACTACAACACCTTAAAGAAAATCTTATAAACATAAAATTTAAAGGGTCTTTCATCACATACATACATAATTGGCCATTACAACCCTGTTTCAGGATTATGGCCTAGTTTCTCGCAGAACCCATGTTTTGTGTACTAATTTTTATCCATGGAATATGGGACCTACAGTTTAATGTCGATTCCGAACTACTACCGACTTGAAAAGCTTTTTAATGGCAACCATTTACTCTCACCGCCTTTGCCAGACAAATGCTAAGAGGTAGTGGGCGAAATTTATTTATTACATTAAATAAGTTAAAGTATATCAGAAGGATATTGAAGGAACTCTCTATAATATCATATACAAGTTAATTTATTTCTATACTATCCTCTAGAAATATTTCTTCAACTTAAACAATTGTTTTTTAATCTTCTTCGTCGATATTATTTATATTTTAGTTTATTATATTTTATATTAAAAATGAATTGATAAAATTAAATAGAATGCGATCTTGAGTCTAGTCAATATAACAATGAATATATTTTTTAAAAAATTTTAAAATATCATTATACAAATTTTCAATGAAACAATAATTATAAAAAAGTTTTTAAACAAAGTAAATTACAGTAAACAATAAAAGTATTCTGTGTTCTATGAAACATTAAATCTTTATAATTTTCCTACTATGTAGGCTTGAATCTGTTTCTGAAACAATAACTAAAGACTCCAAGAAGTTCACATTATTATCCCGTTAACTTACACATCGTCGATGGAATTAAAGAACGCTGTAACTGACAAAACCTTAAATGTTCACCAGAGCCAAGAAAGTTTCATAAATGTAGAACAAATACACTGGTATTTTTCATTTTGCAGACGGCGTAAGTGAATTTATGTATTTTCATCGAAGAAATCTGGGATCTAGACCAATCGACGCGTATTTTTTTGCTGATAAAAATGATGCAAAAAACGAATTTTCGATTTTTTGTCAGTTACAACGTTCCTTAATTCCATTGCCGATATCATCGTGTAAATGTCCGCTGTGACTTCGAACCCATTTTTTTATTATTCTGGTGCATACAGATATCTTCAAATAAAACCGAGTAAGTATTTAGAGACATATTCGAAATGGTTAATCAATTCAATAGTCAGTCGTTGTTTTTATCTATAAAATACAACACCACGTGAATATCCTCCAAAGACTTGCTAGTTAAAGAACGTCTAAAAGCCAAAATTTTCTATTAGTTTGGCTCATAATTATTGCCGATATTGACCAAGAGCTGTTTTAGTACAGTTCACATTAATCGTCAGGCGAAGTAAAATCTATTTACATTTACCATGCTGGATATGCCAATAAAAATACGTAATGCTATTACCTTTAAAGCACTTGTTGTTGGTATCCATATCATCCATTTCGAGTTGATAATAATTGATTTATGCCACTTACTGCTTACGACCTGACCATCATTATGCTTCGATTAAAATTTAAGCTAATAGGACCATACATACATAATTGGACATTACAATTGTGTGTCAGGGCTACGGCCTAGATTCTCACAGCACCTATGTTGTGTGTGTTAATTTTTATCCATGAGTACCGGGACCTACAGTTTAAAGTTGAATCCGAACGACAGATTTGAGAAGCTTTTCATCGCAATCAATTACTCCCAGAGCTTTTGCCAAAAGACAGCTGAGAGGTAGTCGCTGAAAGAAATAATTTTTTCATATTTTTTGTTTTTTTTTCAAGATGCCGGAGCTGAGATTTGAACCCAGCGCTATCGTCTTAGTAAGCCAACCCACTAACCACTAGACCGCGGAGACTACAATAGGACCGCTAGCAAAAAAATCCACACCAAACAAATACTTGTTCTTTTTTATGACTTATTCGAGGATCTTCCGTCCTTTGTGGATGAATATTCTTTCAAATTTGTTAGTTTTTTTTTTCTTTCTTTTGTTAATATCCTCTTTAATTTTCAGAAAGAATTTTTTTCTTTTGACTCTTACCTTTAGCACCTGCATTAGTCAAGTTATCGCCTTTGGATTCTCAACAGTTGTTGTATTCCGTCTTGCTACAGGTATTTGTTCATTGATAACTGAAACGCTGCACTTAAGTTTATTCATCACACTGCGAACACACCTTTTCACGGTACGTTATCAAAACAGTACATGCATTTTGATACGACAGTTTTGGAATTTGGCAGTATTATTATTATGCCTTATTAACACGCGGCCAAAATTGTTTTTCAAAACATATTTTTGGCTTAGGGATGACACAATGGCAATCACACAGTTCTACATCGATTTTTAAATTCCGAAACCTCTATTGGAAGACACTTTCTAAGAAATCTGTTAACGCCTGCTTATTTTAAAGTAACACCAGTTAACTGCTGCCTTTATTATTCGTACAAAGTGAAGATGCCAAAAAAGATAGAAAACAAAAACTAAAATTAACCGTTAGAATAACGATTTGTGATATTTTTGCTATCAAATTCAACAATTTTGAACATTTTACTTACAGTTGCAAGTTGCAATAAACAGCAGCAACACCAGCAACATCAGCAACAATAGTGTTGATCTGGTGTATTTCAGTTGCATTTCAAATCAGCCCATCCAAAACGTGAGCAATAAAAAATTATCACATTGAAGAGAAAATAACCAAAAAGTAACAATAAAAAATATATAAAAAATTGCTAGAAACAAAAAAAATGGGGGAGGGGGATCAGTTTAAAGAGATAATGATATGCTTGTTATTTAGAAGTGAACACAAAGATTAGGAAAAAAGAAATATATGAGAAAGTAATAACTGGTTAAATTATACCCTTTACCTAAATACAGATTCAGGATTTCGTCATTCATTAGTTTAAATGACGTGTTCTTATGGTTTCCGCATAGAGCAATCTTATCCAAACTTAAGAAAAAATTGTCGGATATTTAATTTTTCCCTACAGCCAATTATATGTAAATGAGTTGGCGTCTTCATAATATGGGTTTAAGTAAAATATCTATATCGAATACAACAAATCAATTTAAAATTTTTGTATTAATTTTGTTTCGTCAGAAACGCATTAATTAGATCAAAGTTAAATTCTATAAAGAATTTAGATATTTGCAATGAAGAAAACAGGAGAATATGATAGAAACAGTTGTATGTCTTTACTTCGACTAATTCACACAAGTACATACATGTGAAAAAAAAGTAATTTCAGTATGCGATTTCTTGAAAAAGTGTGAGTTAAATAGTTGATGTTTGGTCTTGAATATGCACAAAACACAAAGAACTCTGATGAGACTACCGTAGCTGGAGTCGAAAACAATTGTTCAGTTTGGCTAGTGTACTATTCCTTCACCGAAATCATTTTCTTCTTGAATTATCAAAAAAAGTCATCATTATCAAAAATGTAAATTCTTAATAGAATTTAGGGTGCTCTAAGAACCACCAATTACCATCGGACGTGATGTCGAAACAAGTGGCTGCAAATGCGGCAATAAAATTTCACGTTACCAAAGCATGGAACTATAGAAACTACGGACATGTGAAAATCTCCGATATAGTTAATCGGCGGCAACCTGTTGGCTACACGATATAAAAACCTACTTTCGGTCCTGGTTTCATAACGAAAATATCGGAGCGATCCTATTATCAAAATGGTCTATATCTCCCAGGTGATATTATCCAAGTTTTCACCGATGGATCCAAATCACACGATAATGTCGGATGTGGCATCTTTTCGGAACAAGTGAATCTTAGATTGGTCCTTAAGCTACCAGATTATTGTAGAATCATTCAGATTGAAATAATATCTATCAGAACAGCCGCTGCTCAGATCCGGTATCGGGGTATGTCGGAGAGGAATGTACATATTATTACTGATAAAAAGGGGCCATTAAAACTCTTGAGGTTGTTTACACCACCTCTAAGCTTGGCCGTGAATGCCGGGCATCTCTTGAGGATATTTCAAGGCATTAAAGGGTCACTCTTATGTTGGTCCCTGGACACGAGGGTATTGAAGGAAATGAAATAGCTAATACACTTGCTAAGGCTGATTCCACTACTGATTGGAGCGAATTCAGTCGCGAGATTGGCATTCCCCTTTTGAGGGCAAAATAATTAATCTTTCACAGACTCCACTCGTCAGCGGAGGAAAGATGGAAGAATGAACCTACATGCTTAATGACCAGACAAATTTGGCCCAATATGGATATGGGTAGAAATAAGGTCGCGCTGAATCTAAACAGAGTCCATCTCAGAAATCTTATATCAGTGATAATGGGTCATTGGCGCATAGGTACCTCACAATGACTTCTGTAGTAGCTGTAAAAACGAGGAAGAAGAGGAAACAACGGAACATTTTCTCTGTCATTAACCCGCACTGGGGGACCTAAGAACGAAAATTTTTGGGCGCCCTGAATTTATAGACAGATCCTGTTTAACTTGAGGTGATTTGAACGAAATTCACACCATCGTAAAATTATCGGGTTGGTTGGAGAATGGCAAACGGTCGTGGACCTGTTTTAGTGGATATAGTGGTATCACAATGGGACCTTATTGAACCCAAATGTGCTTTGCCTGGAGGTGGCTTCCATTTTAACCTAACCTAACTTAATTGAATTTAACTTTGATCTAATTAAAGCATTTCTGACGAAACAAAATTAATAAAAAAAAATTGTCACTTTTCCTGGGGCCCGTACTTGAGTCTTAAGAATATAATATTAAATTGTTTACATTAAGATTAGAGTGTCAAGTGTTACATTGTGTAGCGCTCAGTATGAAAACTACAATAATGCCGTAGGCATACGACGGCGTCAATGGGAATTATTTGAGTAGTTGAGTTAATTCAAACTAACTTGAGCATTATCTTCATCCCAACGTGATTTAGAATTAATGTAAATGCACAAAACCAAACTGAATCTATTCTGCATTTAGGTTTTTTAATATGGCAGTTCTGTGGACAATTAATCAGCTGTTGGCAAATCATGTACTATTGTGAATGAATATTTAATAATAAAAAAATTAAAATGAATTCAAAATCACCATATATAAGTTATTCTAATTGTTTTTAGATAAAAAAAAAAATACTAAAATATATAAAAATCAATGCTAATCTTAATTTCTGCATTCTATCAATACGATTTAGTTATAAATGCAAAAAAAAAGAAGAAAAAAAGTTGGCAAACAAATGACTGTTTACTAAATGAAAAGAAAAAAATTATTTTTTCATTAATGAGCTTTTAATACACATTAACGCTGTCATCTGTTATATGTTTTCCAATAGTAAAAGTTAACTTGAGTTTACCCCATATGTAATTTGATAGAAGACAATTTATGTTCCAATAAAATTTTATGTTAACTTATATTTTATAGTTTACTTATAAGTATAATAATAAAAAGAAATTTATCTGACCGCTAAAATTCTACCCTGTCCTATCGGTAACTTATAATAATGGCCCTTAATGTTACAACAGTGACAAGTTTGTAAGCAAAAGCTGAAGAAATACCTTTTTTTCGTTAAATATGTATTTATTCTTTTATTTGTATACATACATACTTATATACTAATTTAAAAGTTATGCCCCTACTCAAACAGAAAGAGATTAAAATCATATTATTCGAACAATTTTCAACTCCAAAATCAATATCCTTTAATGTCTTCCATATCTCTTTTTATTTCCCAAATAAATCGTAACCCATTAAATAAATTTTTAAATACTTATCTCGTACTCGTAAAATATAAAAAAAGAGACAAAATCTGTTTTGCATGATTGTAATCTGAGTAATATTGACAAATATCTGAACAATAATTCGTGTTAATAACAGTAATGTCAAGAGCAATAATTCTTTTTCTTTTTGTGTATTTTATAATAAAATTTATTTTTATTTATTGCAATTGTGTTAATAATTTTGTCTCGAGTGATTTCTTTTTGTGTTTTTGTGTTTTTATTTTTTTTTTTTTTTCAAAGAAAAATATTTATTAACTGTAAATGTCATTTATTGACTACTTTTACCTGAGACGTTAATAAAAGTCATGTTTGGTTAACACAGAAAAACAATTTTATGATCGAAAATCGCATAAAAATCATATTAAAAAATAAAATGTTTTTTTTATTTTTTAAGTTATAAAAAGATTTTCTCTATCTCCCACAAAAAGTTCAAAAAGAAAATAACAAAAACGAACTTAAGCAAAGTGACACATGTTAACGATTTGCAAATACTAAACACCGTAAAAGCAAAAAGTTTACAGTCAGTGTGGGAAAAATTAATGTAATAACATGGCTTTTAAATACTTCTTTAGCAAGGAAGTTAGCTTAACAGAAGACTCGTGTTCAGCAAAACCTACACTGGAAAGAAAATTTTATACAAAAAAAAAAAAAAAATACGTAAAGTCCGTAATATTCTTATGAGTATACAGGATGTCCCAGAATTCAATGTCTAGCAGAAACTTGGTAACAGGATTGATTGTAATCATCAAAAGATAAAATTTAAAGGCAAACATGTCGACTATACATCTCTCTCATCATTTTGCCGTAAAATTCAAAACTTACCAAGAGCTTGTGCGAATAAAAAACATTTGAACTGAGTAAAATGGGTTAGCAAAAATCGGGCTATTTGAGATTTGTATTTTTTTTTTCTCCTTTTTTATTACGAAATTAACAAGTATTGTACCACTTTACAATTCTGATTAAATGAGCGAACTTTTAATGGCACTTGATAATGCAATTAACATTTTTTTAATGGTGTCGACAAACTTTGAAAATTTTAGATTTTAACAAATAGTCTTAATTCTGTTATTTATGGTTACGATTCCAAAGTTTAGATGAACAAAAATAATTAAGATTAACAACAATAGCCGAAAAATGGTTATAGTTTGACCAAATATCCAAGTTTTTCTTAAATGAAATTCCTCATGGTGGTTACAATCAATCCTATCACCCCATTTCGGCTTGACATTGAGTTCAGTCAGTTCAATTTTTGACACCAGACTCTATTCAAACTTTATCAGACTACTTTTACTTTTCACTACAAATAGTATTAGCAGTTAAAAGTTAAAAATGGAATATTTACAAAAATATGTGCACATAACCCTGCAAAAGTTATCACAGAAATATTTCCAAAAAAATAATGAAGTTATAAGATAGACTATCGTAATATAGACAATGGATCCTATAGTGGGTGTTTTTAAGACCCATAAAAAGGTTAACATTCAATCAAACTGTCGTTTTTCGTTTTCATTGTGATTTTTTTTCGCGACTAGTAAACATTTTTCTGGCTCAGAGCACAATCGCTTTTAACATTTCAATTGCTTTTGAGTACTTAATTTTATTGTTACACATAATTTGAGGGAATTTCTTTGTTGATTTTTTTCCAGAGCCTATAATTGCCGAAAAAGCAAAACACGTGCTTCTGTCTCATAAACTAAACACAAACAAACTCATCTCAGCTTGACATCTTGAAAAAAAGAAATATAAAAAATTATTTCTTTCGGCGACTACCTCTCAGCAGTCTTCTGTCAAAAGCTCTGGGAGTAATGGATTGCCATGAAAAAGCTTCTCAAATCGGTCGTACGTAGTTGACTTTAATCTGTAGGTCCCGGTACTCATGGATAAAAAGTAACACACACAATATGAGTGCTGCGAGAAACTAGGCCGTAACCCTGACACAGAGTTGTAATGGCCAATTATGTATGTATGTATGTAAACAAACTCAACTAAGAACACATATTCAAGGCAAAATCTCTCATCGAATGCACGCAACTTGCAAAGTTATCAAGTTTATCTTTTCTATTGCACAAACCACTTGCCGAATAAGTTAATTCTTACTGAATAGGTTAATTCACTTACTTAACGAAATGAACCAGTAAATTATACGGGAAGCACAATAGACTAAAGTTGATCACAGTGCAAAAGTACGCTTTGAGTCCGGCCACATTTTTGTTACATAGCATTAGAACACAATGTGACTACGTGCCGTACGGTCACCGAAGGTATCGACTTATTGAAATAAAAATGTTGAATTATGTTTAATTTGAGTAATGGATTTGCAAATTCTTCTCCTAGGCCATGGGATTTCACACCTCTAGATTAATTTTTATAAAGCTATATTAAGTTATTGATTTAGGATGATATATTAGCAATAGCACCTCGCACCAACATCGCTTGAAAAGGTGGACGAAAACTGCCACAATTTAAATTTTAAATAAAAAAATTCTTGAATTAAATTTTAATAAAAAAAAAATTTGATTTTTTTATCATAAGACCAATACTCAGAGGACGATGAAATGTTAGATAAATACGTTATTGAAAGTAGGAAAAAGGGAAAAGTTTTGGATAACATTTGATACGAACAAATTTGTATTAAAATCGCCAGGAAAAACACTCGCAGAAGTACTGTTCCGTAGACGGTTTGCTGGACCATCAACAACAAAATGATGGGCTGTTTTAGTGATACGAGAAGATAAGTATATGCTATAATTATGTGACATAACATGCCATTGTAGTACCGCCAGTACAATAAAACGCAGCCATATTGCGCCAATGAAACGAGAGAATTGACTACCTTACCGTCAATACTAAGCACCTTCGACTTTACCTATATGCGATTATGAAATAGACTTTAAAATACCCAACCATACATGAGAGTGGAATGCCAAAGCGATTCAAATAAAGGGTCAAATGAAGTGCAATATTTCTTGGTCCAGCGGATAACACAAATAGTTATCATGCCGCGAACATCAGAAGCATTCAATTTTCAAAAAATTTCACAAAGTTTTGCAAAATCACATTACTTTTGAATTTGATTTTTTTGTTTTACAAAATCTCACAAATGAGTATAGAATGCCTAATACTACAAGAGTATGAGAATTGCTGTTTTTCTCAAATCTGTGAACCTATTTAATGAAGTATCTAATTTTTAATCTTAATTGAAATATATATACATATATGTGTAAATAAAATGTATATGGGCAATATCAATAATTTTCAACATTTGACCAAAACGGTCAAAAGGGAATGGTAGGCTACACTAGTAAACTGCAAAATTCAAAATTTGAGACCATCAGTTCTTTATCTCTAAAAGTTATGGGCACTCAAATATCGGAAAACTCAAAAAAAAGGCTTGAAATTTACAATTTAGTTTTAAACTTCCGATGCCAACTGATATAAAATAAAGTCACAAGACTTTGTAGATATTTACACTATAAAAGTTGTGCCAATACTACTATTTGGGAAAAAGTTGTACAGCGGTTCAGTTTTGAAACCAAAATTTTTCGATTTTTCAATTTTCGCAGTTTTTTCTATAGCGTTTTTGCGCCGTTAAAATATTTTGAAACGCAAAAATTTTATAAAGAAAATAAAACTTTTGCGAAATTTAATGATTTTGTTTCACATTTTGCTTTGTGACATCTGCAGTTATGTATAGATTCCGCCGCGATTGACACCAAATGAAAGGTTTTTTTAAGCTTGATAATAAAACCGAATAGGCATTAAAAAATTTTCATGATTTTAAATTTTACAGATCAAAAAAAAAATTCTAACCTCAAAAATAATTCTTATATAATTTTTTTTATTTTTTAAATTTGCAAGTTAAAACATTGTTTTTCTGTAAATTAGTTATGCGTTATATAAACACATATTATAACAATCGGTGAAACATTCATATTTTTGCAAAAATTCGCGTTTTTTAATGTTAAGGAATTTTAATTATAATTGATATTTTTTATGTATTTTATCAGTGCATTAATGAATTTGGACTGCACTGATGAATTTGAAATGAGTTTCATGCATCCATACAACATTTATTAAAATAAACCAATAAATTTAACTTAAAATTTTTTTAAAGAAATTTTAACTTAAAACCTCCATAAATGTCGATAATTTTTGAAATTGCTAATATATATAAATGTGTTAAGTCAAAAATTGATGACAATTAACTCGTATTTTATTTTAATTACATTGGAAATCATTAAAATTTCTTACACAGATTTACTTATTAGAGTTAACTCAACTAATAGCATTCTTCTATGATAAATTGAGCTCAATTAAAGCCTTAGATTGTTAAATTATAAAAATCTTTTGTGGAGTGGTATAAAGGTTAGAAGGCTCGTACAAAAACCCAAACGGCCCCAGTTCAAATCCTAGCAGAGGTGAAAAATGAAAAAGTTCGTTTGCGGTTGTTTCAAAATTATAATTTAAAAATTAGAGGTCTCCCACCGCCCCCTCCCTCTAACCAAGAAGGCCATATACAAATAATCGCTCCCCGACAATCCAGTCAATTCCGCCTTAACCGATGTCAACAAAAAACGAATGATCAGGAGAAAAGCGCCATCTATTCGGAAGTAGCAGTTAAACCTACTACTCACCACACAATCAATACGCAGCGATGAGGCAATTGCGGTTCATCATTCAAGGGTGAAGGTACAACACTGGCCTTTGAATGATGATCAATTCACAACGATTTGTCTCAATTCCACAATTCACAGCACTTAGTAGGGGTTTACTCCTGAGTATTGGTCTCAAATAAAAACAATATCAGCCCTGATGTTTATATACAAAAACTACCAAATATACTGAAAACAGAAGCAAATGTGTTCTCATAAAAAATCTGAAATCTTATTGTTTTATTAGTATTTGCTTTAAAAAGAGAAGCTTCTAGTTATAATTTTTTGTAAATAAATGGATACCATCTAAGGTCTTAACTTTGCTCTCCTATTAGCACTTTATTGGTAGTATAATTCTACCTAAAAGAATTATACTGAAAATAAACTTCTTAGCACAGTTTTAGAGCTCTTCTACTACACACCCATATCAATAGTTGTTATATTTAAACTATCTAATTTAAATATTAAAATAATTATTGTGCCAAATCTAAATCAAATAATAATAATAACATTTCCTGTTTATTACATTACTTCTCTCACCCACTGTACGTGTAGCATCATACGTATTATTAAAAAGGATTACATTTGATTATTTTGCCACATTGATCTTTTTCTTATACTTCTTTTATTATTACTTTACATTTGGCTTAACAATGAGCATAATTTATTCTCTGGACCAAGATTCACGATACCTTAATACCTCGCAGCATACATATATTGACGTAAACTACGGCCATGTGAAGATGTTCCAATGCTTAAAAACACATGTGATCGTCCAGTTCATAAACCAGAATTGGCAGCACAACTGACTGAACAGTATCATACATAACGAAAAAAGACATTATCAAGACATGAATTTCACTTTTCTTTTTAAATTCATAACAAAAGATGCATAAAACCCTTTAAGGAATCTAAAAAGAGTTATGAGCGACATGTTGTTGTGAAAAACACCCAATAACACAATGACCCAATGCACTTGCTTAGGTTAAGGTATCACCAACATCATTATCATCTGTAATAAAAATAACAACAATAGCAAACAGAAACGTTAACACAAACAAATGTGTGCAATAAAAGTGGCCTTAAAAAATAGGCCTTAAAATGCAATTTAAGAAGCAGTCGATATGACTGCAGCTTCCTTTTTACTGTGTTTCCTTTATTAACTTTGAAAGACTCAATACTTCTGTGTGTGTGTGTGTGAGCAGCATTTTTATTAAACTCATTTACATTGGCCAACTTAAAAACAGTTGTCTGAGTTTCGATCAGTACAAATGCAGAACAAAGACAATTTTTTTCTTCCCTTTGGAAAAAAAAGTAAAACTGCAGAAGTAAAACGATTTCAATCGTTTTGATCGTTATGCTGAGATAATTCAATAAAAGCAAATATTTGCCAGCATAACTTAAGAGTACAAGTTTATCGCCTTTTCTTTACCTTTTTTTTTGCATTGCATTTATGAAAGTTAAAAATATAAAATTTGAATTGCAAAAAAAAATTATAACCTGAAGAGACGGTAACAAACATTTTATTTAAAAGAGGTTAATAAAAAGACCCTTTTTAAGTTGAAAGTACAAAAGTATAGTTTTAATTGTTTTTAAAGAAAATTAAAAACTATCTATAAATGTAAAATAAAGGGTGGTTCAACAGTAATGTACGATAATATTGCAAGTGAAACATTAACGTCACGTTTTTTTAAGAATTTGTTCAATTTAATTTTCCGTTTTTTTGTTTGTACACAATTGAGTAAGGCGTTAAGATTGTTGAAGTTTTTTACTAAAATGGACGTTTAAATCAGTATGCATTTCGTGCACTTCGTGATGTTTTTGGTCAGTAGAATCGATCAAATCGTAGCAGGAAATGTTACTATCTCAGTTAGCTTTGCAGGAAACATTGGTGTTGTTTGCGATAGTGTGGCAGATAAGCCGTCAACCTCAGCTGAGCAGTTACTGGTATTCAGCTACGCAGCATAGATAATGAACTTCCTGAAGCCAGAAATTGGTGATACGGACCATATCATATTATATAAACAACTTATTGGGGGTCCTACACAATGGAAGCTTACTATTGGGTTGATTTAAAGTTAATAATTGCATTTAGGCATGAATATTACTGAAGAGATTACATTTATTTTCAAATTAAGGTGCATTCAATTGGAACTTCACCACTGATAAAGATTGTCTAAGTCTTTGCAAAGTACGCTGTAAAAGCTGGAGTTTTTGATATGTACAAAAAGCTTAACGTCATCGGCATACATTAAGATGTTGAAAGACTTCACAAGATGACAAATAAATATGATGATCAATATTTTTAATACCATTAAGAGATACTAGTGTACTGGACTATTGTACTGCCTTGTACTGCACGATACAACCTTTTATTTTTTATTTTTTTAATTATAATTTATAAAATTTTATTTTTATAATTTTTGATGTTTGCTGGGATTGATCCTCGGTCATTTGAGTTTCTGTGCGAGGGGTGGCCCAGAAAGACCGAAGTGGTGTGAATTCCTTATAACTTTTTATTTAAGACATATTCTTTTAATTTTTTGTTTTTTAAATACAGTAAATTTATAGGGAATATTTTTAGATTAGTTATTAAAAATGATATCCCGCAAGTGGTGGCCATTTTCTGCTTCCCACAAATGTACTCTTTCTAACACATTTTCCATGATCTTTTGCAAAACTTCCGGTGTTATGTTGTTGATTTCGTCTCGAAATTGGTTTTTAATTCCTCAATAGTCCTAAGCTTATTAACATAAACTTTACCTTTTAAATAAACCCAAAGGAAACAGTCTGGAGCGGTTAAATCCGGGGAACGCGGAGGCCAATTAAAATTGCTTCTAAGCGAAATTATTCTTTCACCAAAGATGTTGAATAAAAGAGCCATTGTGGCCGTCGAAGTGTGCGCTGTGTCTCCATCCTGTTGGAACCATATTTGCGGATGGTTTTTCAATTTTGTATGCAAAATTCGCTGCAACGACCCTCTTGAGAGGCCAAGTTGTGTCGAACGTCTCCTACATACTTGATGTTTCTTGATCCTCCCGAGTACTCTCCTGTACCACTTGAATATTGTCAAACGTGTGGACAGTTCGTAGTCTGCCTGAACCAGGAAGGTTCCTTACTGCTTCTTGTTGTCGAAAATTTGCAACCAGATGATTTATTGTTGACTGAGAGGGTGCAACGGGCACATTAAATTGATGACGGTATGCACGCTGAGTCAACACAATGGACCCTTGATTTGAAAAGTAAATTTCAAAGATTTGGGCACGTTGTTCAGTTGTGTATTGCTCCATTATAAATTGTCCAAGTCTTATTTACAAAATACTGAAAAGAAAAGTAAAAAAAAAAATTATAATAAAAAAGTAATAAGGAATTCACACCACTTCGGTCTTTCTGGGCCACCCTGTACAATAAGCTTTTCTTAGACGTACTTAATAGTTTATGTACACCACGGCAGTTAGGCTGACTTCCTAAATGCATGTTGCTTTGTAGTAATACATTGTAGCGTATTCGTAAATGCAACCCAAAAAAATTTTCAATGTATTATGTTCCGTTTTGCAACATTGTTGTAGTTAATACGCAAGAAAAAGCAAGAAAGGCATCAAAAAAAAATTAGATGCAAAATAAATACATACAACACATAGCACTATGGCGGCGCAGAAAGATAAGAAAGCGTTTTTGCTTATAATTTAAAATGTATTTTGTTTACTAATCTTCTTATTATTTATTACAGTAACAAATTGACACATAATTATAAAAACTTAATAATTAATGCAAGATTGTACTAGTATGTGGACAATATTTTGTTAAAAAAAAAGACACGCTTTGTTCTATGAGAACGCGCTTTACAAAATATTAAGTTCATAGATGATACATTTACATTTAAAGGAACGATATATGTATACCGGAGATGGAGTTACCTTGTTCGCACATACATATCTAAACAATTTTGCAATAAAACATGCTCTTCCGTCATTCGCTTTATTATTATTGAGACGTTACAATGCATATAAAATATTCCTAAACGATTACAGAGTTGCAAAGTATTAGTATGCAACGTATTAACAAAGTAACAATACAATGTATCAACTTGGTTTTAATACTGTATTGATACATTGTAAATATACATTTATGTGCACGGCAGTTAGTGTTAATTTCGTATGATACTTAAATTATATAATAAAATCAAATATTATTTCTGACATTTTTCAATTCTTCTACGTTTCTGCATAAAAACATAATGAAATAAAACAAATTTCAAGGCACTTCATTTCACTATTTGATTGGAAAAAAACATGTGTGGCCTGATATAACTCCAGTTTTTTTTTTAGCCATCGTATCATGTTGGTTCATCTTTAAGCTGACTTCTGAATGGCTGCTGATCTCATAAAATAAGAAACACAAAAACGACCTTTTCTTTAGTTTCTCTGTTGTTTTTCGTTCTTTTTTTTTCTGTAAAACTTACAAAAAGGCAAAACCATACATAAAACATTCAGTACAATCAGCCAAAGATATACATGGATAAACCAGCCTACCAAATCAATATTTAATAATTACAGTAATTCTCACAGATTTCAATTTTGTTTCAATATTGTTTTCTTATTGCGACTTTTTTAAATACCGTTTTGTCTTGTAGAAAGAAGGGAAATTAAAATGCTGTTGCCGGTTGTTTTTTCTTTTTTTTTCTTGTTTTTTGGTCATTCATATTGGAATAAAATAGAAGCAAAAATTAAATTCACATGAGTCCTCAGTATTATTGATTTAAATATTGCGTTATTTTAAATCATACTTAATGCGTTTCCCAACCATTTCATTTTATTTATGGTAATAATTCCGCAGCACATTTTCAACAACTGCACACCGATCAAATTCATATGAAAAATAAAATACCCGCTTAAATGAGACAAAGAAAACAAAGCTATACTGGTACATGGGATAATATAAGCCACCATCATGACTGCCCTGGCACAATTTTTCTCTTTTTTTTTTTGAATTGGAAAAACAAAACACACAGTAGGTAACCTACCAACCAACCAACCAGCCAACTAACAAATGTGATTTGGTTTCATCTTAATCGCAACTTGGCAATCTTATCGTGGTACATTGATTGCGTAGGATGTGTCTCTTTTTTCAATGCATGCAACTGGCATAAAATTGTGGCAATACGAATATCATGATTTCTTCAATATGATCGCTTTATTGATATTAGTTTTGTAGCCTGCCATCATTATAAATAATTTTTTTTAAATGGAATTAATGCCGAAAAAAAGAGCACCAATTGCCAGCCAGGCAATGAAAGATTTATGCATTGAGGAACACGAACAATAATGGCGAACACATACATACTACATATGGGATAATAGAATTTTCATTATAGGTAATTGAAAATTGTAAAATTTATTTCGTTAAGTTGAAGTATATTTTTTAATTTTATTTTAATGGTGTTTTTCATTAAATTAAATGGTTAAATAAACAAAGTTTTCGAAGGGAAAATTACTCACAAAAAGTCAATAAAAAGTTGCTCATAACTCATACAAATGGAACACAAAACTTAGGCTTAACAAAATCTTCAAAAACAAATTTCAGTTATATAGAAAATCTACTTATAATGACAATTTGTATCCCTTATTTGTAAAATACTTCATGCATAAATACATAGTTGGCCATAACAACCCTATATCAGGGTTACGGCCTAGCTGTTCGCAGCACCCATGACGTGTGTGTCAATTTTTATCCAGGCGTACCGGGACAAACAGTCTAATGTCGACTCGGAACGACAGACTTGAGAAGGTTGTTTTATGGCAATTAGTTACTCTCAGAGCCTTTTGCTCTGAAAAAAAATTTTTCATATTTCTTTCTTTCAAGATGTCAGAGCTGGGGTTTGAAAAATAGTTTCAATAAAACATGACATGATGCTGTACATTGTTGTGATGAAAAACCATAAACTCTTACCCTAATTGTTTCATAATATTAGTAATTTTTTTTTAATAAGACCAATACTTTGGGGGCTAAACGCCCGCCCATGCTGTGCGTTGTATTGGAATATTTGAAGATATAGTTTTTATATAGTTCCATTTAAATGCTTTATATGGGGTTTCTTTGCTTTTTTTCAGTTGATCACTCAAATTTTTGTGCTATATTTTCACCCTTGAAATAATCAACAGCAATTGCCCCATCTGTTGAGGTTAATTTTTATTAGTTGTGAAGTGATGAGGATCTTGGCTAAGAGGTTGTTTTATACTTGTTTTTAATTCTCATGTGGTTAAGGTGGAATAACTTGCTTTGAGATGGTCTCATTGATAGTGGTGGGGGGAGGGGGAGGGGGAGGGGAACCTCTTATATATATTTTAATTTAATTTAAAACTTTAAAATGCCGCACAAATTTTTGTTTTTCATATTCATACGATGTGCGTAATGCAGTTATTCGAATTTGAGATTTAATTCTTTAATTTTTGGCCATCGCAATACAGAGAATAGTGTATTTTCTGAATGAAAAACAATTCTTTTAATCGTAAAATTAAGTTTCTTTTTTTTAATTTTATCACTCAATCTGTGTTAGTTAGTTGTTGTAGTACATGCTGTCGATTACTTTTCCTTTTTGAAGGTAAGTATTAATGAAAATTATACAACGACAATTCCAAGAAAACAAAAGCAGTGACGTTGCTTGCAGTTGGAACTGTCTGCCTTTCCAGTTCTTTGACTTGGGGGTGTTTTTTATGTCGGGTAACAAGTAATGGATTCACGTTTCATCTGTGTTAACGAATTGATGGACAAACTTGGTCTTATTGCGGTAAAACATTAACTCCCTTAAAATATAGGGTGTTTTTTTAGAGGTATAGAACTTCAAATTGAAATAAAACACAAGAAAATCGTTTTAATGTCCATCAATTTGGCTTTATTGGAAGGATAATTTTATGCCATTAATGTTTAAATATGATTTCGGGCATGTGGCCGCCGCGGCTAGCTCGAATAAAGCCAATTCCACAGGTCCAATTTTCAACCACTTTTTCGAGCATATGGGGCCGTATGTTGGCAATAACGCCACGAATGTTGGCTTCCAAGTCCCCTAACGTTTCTGGTTTGTTGGCGTAGACGAGCGACTTCACATATCCCCAAAGAAAATAATCCAATGGTGTCAAATCACACGATCTTGGTGGCCAATTGACAGGTCCATTCCGCGAAATTATGCGCTCATCGAATGTTTCCTTCAATAAATCGATTGTGACGTGCGCTGTGTGACATGTAGCGCCGTCTTGTTGGAACCACAACTCATCCACATTCATGCCATCCAATTCGGGAACAAAATAGTCGGTTATCATGGCTCTATACCGGTCTCCATTAACGGTAACTGACTCTTCAGCATTATTTCGGAAGAAGTATGGCCCAATGACTCCACCAGCCCATAGAGCACACCAAACAGTCAGTTTTTGTGGATGTAATGGCGTCTCAAGGGTCTCATGTGGATTCTCTTCGCTCCAAATGCGGCAATTTTGCTTGTTGAGGTAGCCGTTCAACCAAAAATGAGCCTCATCACTGAACAAAATTTTGCGATGAAAATCAGCATCGAGATCAATCCCATTTTCGGCATTGCATGGTCTCGCGGCTTTAATTCTTGCACAAGTTGGATCTTGTAAGGTCGCAAGCCAAGATCTTTGCGCAAAATCTTCCATAAAGTTGATGGACAAAGCTCCAATTGCTGTGCACGGTGGCGAATCGATTCATTCGGGTTCTCTTCAACACTTTGCTCTACAGCGGCAATTGTTTCTTCGGTGAGCACTGTTCGACGTCTCTGCGGATGTGTATTATCACATAGAGTAAACGTAGTGCGAAAACGATCCATGGTTAACTGAATTAATTGCTCTGATGGACGATTATGTCGACCATAAAATGGACGGAGCTTGCGGTAAACTTCGCGAACTGAACCATTATTTTCGAAATAAATTTGCACGATTTGCAAGCGTTGTTCTTTTGTCAACATGTTCATGATGAAATGGCAAACCAAACTAAATATTAATCACTTGACAGTTGACAAAATGGCCGTCAGTTAAAAAAGTGATGCCAACTTAAAGTTCTATACCTCAATAAAAAACTCCCTATACTTCCACATTTCAGCTTTTGTTCCATCATGAGAAAACCAGGCATTTGTCTTAAGCACAGCTTCCTCATTACGTAATTTTCCATTAATATGCGATGTATTGCACTTTCTGAAATGCGTATCAATTCACTGAGCTCCCACACCTTCAACATATAATCATCCGCTTATGATGTAGACACTTTAGTTGGTCGACTAATATAGTGTTCGCCTTGGAAATTCGTACATACATACATAATTGGCCATTACCACCCTGTTTCAGAGTTACGGCCTAGCTTCTCGCAACACTCATGTTGTGTGTGAGAATTTTTATCCATGAGTACCGGGACCTATAGTTTAAAGTCGATTCCAAACGACAGACTTGAGAAGCGTTTTCATGGCAATCAGTTACTCTCAGAACTTTTGCCAGGAGATAGATATATGTACATAGATAGATAGATATTGCCTTGTATAGTACAAGTTGTAAGCATAAAGACCATCTGTTCTGCTGATATAAGCATGAGGACAGTAATGCCAGAAAAAATTGCAGACATCAATAGGTTTATAGGCTTCTTGGCTTAAAATTGATTTGCAGTTAGATCTTTAAAACTAAGGCTGCAATAAATAAACGAATTGATGGAAGAACGTATGAATAGTTTTCAACACCCACAAATATTACATATTTACTGATATTTACATACATATATTTTTGTCAACAGAATTATTAGCTTCATATTAATATTTAAATGTCTGTAAACATGTGTTGCATTATAACCATAAATGATGGTTAAAACAAAGTTCAATGAAATTATAAACGTTTTCCATTTCATTCATCAATCTAATCAATCGTACGAGTATTCGTCATAATAGAAATGGACAAGATAAATAAGGAGTTATGCACTATTCACTATAATTGTAGAAAGAAAAAACTTTACAAAATGCTTGACAAAAATACCAACAGTGCACGAGAACCATTTGTGAAATACAATGCAACAACAAAATTAAAAAAAAAAAATATTAACTTTGTAGAAGTAAAGGAAAATTGTATAAACAACTGAAAACTTAATGGAAATACGAGTTGAGTTTTTCTTTTTAACTAACAAATGATTGCGTTTCTATAAAAAAAAAACACTAAAAAAACACTTTTCCTTTATTGAAATAGAAACTCTTTAAAATATTTATTAATAAACAAAAATAGCAGTTGTTTTTCGAAATGGTTAATAAAAAATACCAGAATAATTATAACGTGATGAATTCGACAATACGAAGTTTTTAAAAAAATATTCAGCCTCATATTAAACAAAACTTTCTACCAAGATTTTTTACTTTTTCTACTGTAAGTTACACGTTTCTTCCCCCTCTCTATTAGAAATTTAAATTACCAAATTTTTTTATGCTTTTTCATTTTTATAAATCTATAATTACAATATTATATCCGTCTTGAGATGCTTAAACTGGTTTCTTTATAAGGATAAAGAAATATAATATAATATAATACCAGCGTAACTGAACTAGTTTACGGCCACCGTTACGATGGTCTCATTTTTTTAAGCGCCGTATATGTGACCTTTTATTTATTTATTTATGTCTATGGAATAAATCCTTGCAGACAATAACAAAATACAAAAAATATTTACAACAATTATAAAAATGATTAACAATTTCTTGTATTTAAATATAAGATAATATCTCTCTTTATAATTCTCAAACTTTTATTAAAATCAATATATTCAGATAATAAATTAAACTCATTGCATATTCTACGAAATGGATCAAAGTTTGCAAAGTTAGATGTATAATATTTAATGCTCAGAATTTCAAAGTTTCTTGAACGACGAATTGGTATATTAAAATGTACTTTACTAAGAAGATATGGAGAATATAAACTTCCACTCAATAATTTAAATAGAAACGACACATTTAGCATTTGCCTTCGGCTCTTTAATGTAGGTAACTTAATAAGTGCAAGGCGATGTTGATAAGAAGGTAGATTAAGATCTGAACTCCAGCCCAATCCACGAAGACAAAATAACAAAAATTGTTTTTGAACGGATTCAATAGAATCTGAATGAACCAGATATTGCGGGTCCCAAACTACAGAGCCATATTCAAGAATCGGTCTAACCAGTGATATAAATAATTGTTTGGTTGTATATGGATCCGAAAACTCTTTACTCCACCGTTTGATGAATCCCAGCACACCAGTAGCTTTATTAATTGTTAAATGGATATGTGATCTAAAATCCAACTTTCTGTCCAAATGAATGCCAAGGTCATTAAATGAATCCACTAACTCTAACGTTATATCATTCATGACATAGTGACCATTAATAGGGAGTAGTCTGGAAAATATCATATATTTGCATTTTTTTATATTAAGATTCATTAAGTTTATTTTGCACCAGGAAGTAAATCGATTAATATCATATTGTAAAAGTGTTTGATCGTTGGGATTATTAAGCGAAAGAAAGATTTTCACATCGTCCGCATACATTAAAATACGAGAGTGCACAATTACGGAAGGAAGATCATTTATAAATAAAGTGAATAAGAGAGGTCCAAGATGACTGCCTTGTGGTACACCAGATATAACATCAATATATTTGGAAAACGAATTTTTGAATTTAACACACTGCCTTCTATTGTGTAGATATGATCCAATCCATTTAAGGAAGGAAAAACTGAAGCCAATTTCATTTAATTTATACAACAAAAGTTTGTGATTAACCTGGTCAAACGCTTTGCTAAAATCAGTATAAATTACGTCAGTTTGTTTTTTATTTACAAAGCCCTCATTAACATAAGTAGTAAGTTCTAATAGATTAGTGACAGTTGAGCAGGAATTTCGGAAGCCATGTTGATTAGAAGATAAAATACATGATGCTTGATGTGATAGATGATCATAAATAATTTTCTCAAATAATTTCGGTATGGTACTTAATTTCGCTATTCCTCTATAGTTGGTAACATTCAATCTAGAACCAGATTTAAATAGCGGAATAATAAATGATTCCTTCCAGAAAGATGGAAAATAACCCAATTGAAGCGATTTGTTAAAAATAAATGTCAAAGGAATATAAAGCAAGTGTGAGCACTGTTTTAGAATACAACTGGGAACACCATCAGGACCAGCAGCATAAGACCAATTAAGCCCATTTAAAAAGTTAAGCACAACATGTCCGTCAATAAATGGTATGTTAATACCTGGTGATTCATGAATTGCATAAGGGTACTGATTAGAATTAAATAACTGCGATGAATAAGTAGAATTAAAAAAATCAGCAAACATATTGCTAATATTCAATTCATCAGATGACTCATAATCCCCATACTTCATTATGGATGGATAGTTAGCTGCACGTCTCTTAGAATTAACGAATTTGAAAAATGATTTAGGGTCATGTTTTATGCTGTTCTTGACATGTAATAAGTAATTTTTATATGCATTTTGATTGACGATGGTGTACGATGATCTAGCTATTGAGTAATTTACGTAGTTAATAGATGTAGGGGATTGTTTGTATTTTTTAAATAAGTTATTTTTTTTATTTTTTAAGCGAGAAAGATATCTTGAATTCCAAGGTGGGCCAAATACATCATTTCGATTTTTCAAAGGTATAGATGCTGAAAAACATTCATTTAAATGAGAATAAAAAGTTGATAAACATTGATCGAGGTCATCAAAAGTAGATAATTCCTTTATCCAATCAATGCATGAAATATGTTGTTCTAATACTTCATAATTAGTACGTTTAAAACAATACGACCTTCTGTTTTTTAATTGTTTTTTTCCATGTAAGGGAGAATGGAAACTGGAGCAACTTATCTCAATAGTAGGGTGGTAGATGTCCTCAGGATTAGATATTGGAGTATGACGCTCTACAGAAAAATCAGTTGGTTCATTGACGAATATCAAATCGAGCATTTTATTATAATCATTTATTATAGAGTTAATTTGAAAAAGACCATTTGACAATAGATCATGTATGAATTCAGTAGAAGAACCAGAGGAGCGAGATGGTATCAGATAGTTTGTATCAACAGCATATTCCCAAACAACGGATGGCATATTAAAATCTCCCATATACAGAACCAAATCAGAAGGTTTAAGACATTTGAGTACTTGATTAACAGCTGAATTATGCGTAATATAAACAGAAAGGGGCGAATTTGGTGGAATATATGAGCATATTATGAAAATACGTTTGTTATTCAATTTTGCCAAGACAC
The DNA here is from genome assembly GCA_963576795.1 of Metopia argyrocephala. Lineage (NCBI taxonomy): Eukaryota > Metazoa > Arthropoda > Insecta > Diptera > Sarcophagidae > Metopia > Metopia argyrocephala. Next base: position 42,140,844 of record OY756211.1, on the reverse strand, counting down.
ATAAAATTTCTATGTGTAAAAAATCATTCAAAATAAATTCCTCGCAAGAAAAAGTGTCCAATATAGCAATTAGAATTCCGCCACCAGTCTTTTTACCAATCGAACATGATCCTGTAGCAACATTATAATTTAGACTATCTCTGTCACGTCTAAAAACATTATAATTTGGACAAAAAATTTCACAATTATGGATTTTCGCACTAAGCCAAGTTTCAGTTAGAACTATTATATGATTTGTAAAACCAGCACTATTGCAGTATAATGATGAAAGCTTTGAGTTCAATCCTCTGACATTTTGATAAACAATCGAAATGTTTGTAGAATTGGAATTATTAGAATTAATTGGAATATGATTGACACTTAGTTTTTTGGAAGGGATTCATTAGTAGGAAGAATAACGTTATCATTATTTTTATAAACAAATTGTTTAATAATAGTATTTTTCGGCCAAAATTTTGGGTTAACCAGAGTTTCAAAAAGATCTTCGGGAACTATTATTTTGAATGAGGCTCTATTACGGGCATGTATTTTAAATATCTTCATATTGTTACACAGGCCTTGCGTTATATTATTTTTAATATAAAATTCAACATCCAATACTGATGTGTCAGGAGCAAAACGTGTAGCAAAAATAGTCTTCATCGGTGGTATCACCCTAAGTGGTTTAGGCTCAGTAATAGACGGATATTGATGAGATGAAGATTTAATATTCAGCTCAGCATTTATGTTCGGCTCAGCATTAGAAGATGGAAGTGGAGAAAGTACTATTAACTCGGAGGGCTGGTTAACTGATGATATATAAACTGAATCAGGTACAGAATTAATTCCAAGCTGTAAAGGTACGTTAGGCGATTTTTTAGAAGAAGAAGCAGCCATGTTATTGAGTATTGACGTTTGATTAATTTGTGAAGGGTCTGCAGATTTTAGAGAAGATACAGCACAATTATGTGGTCGTTTATTTTTGTGAGGCGAATTTTTATTTAAGTCGTTATTCAAATCACTTACGGAGGCAGAATTATCCGAAACTATCACATTATTTGATGATATAATATTACCAGGTGATGAAGCCGACTTTTTAGATGAAATACTTCTCTTTGGTATAGGTGAAAAAGTGTCCAAATTTGAAAAGTTAGAAAAGATTTCACCATATTTTTCAAGTTTGCATTTTAATAACATAAAATCAGTTTTTATTTCGTCAAATTCTGATTTATAGCTTTTAAAAAACTTATAAAACTCTATGCCAATAGGTCGACAAGCTGGGCAGGTCCATTGTAAACATTTGGACGCATCGCCAAGCGCATCTGCATCACGTGCACGAAGACCGCTGCATTTAAGGTGGCAAAGACCCAAGCACAACCAGCATGACACCATACGTTCATCGGTAGCAATATTACAATTTTTCTTCACACAGGCCATTGTGCAATAGGATAAAGCACAAAATATTGGTTCAAGTCTATGATGGTCAAATCAAGAATGGTTGAAGGCAAGAATGATTATCAAAGAAACTTTTAAATTTTGTAAAAACGAAAGCTTTTTATTATATTCAAAAATAATGAGCTTTAATTTTTTTGAACTTGATTATTATGTTTCGTTTTTGTTTATTTGTTGTTATTGATTTGAAACACTTAATTGTTGTTGTAAACTGTTATTCCACTTTATTTTAAATTATGATTTGTTTTGATAATTATATCGTTTTATTTTTGATCACTTATATTTGAAGAAGAGGGACTTGAACATAAATGTGGTTTTGTAGACCTAATTTGGTCATACCACAATAGCTTCGGAATTTACACGTCTTCCTCCTCAATTGCATTCCTTTTAATTGCTGTAAATTTTTTCATTTCTTTCAAATACTGCGTCCGTAAACTAGGGTTTGCTGTTCGGTTTTAAGCGAAACCGAAATTGCGGTTTTTTTGGAACGAGAAAACCGTCGGGATGCTCACGAAAAAATACATCAATGGTTTTTTCGATGCGATGCATAGTGAGCTTACATCGACTTTTGCGATGTATCGAATAAAAACATCAATGTTTTCCATTCATCCTATAAAATTTTTATAAAATAGCAAAACAAATAATAAATATACAAATTTCAATAAAAATAAACATTTTGTTTTACCAAAATTTAGTAGTAATTTAATTAGTACCAATATTTTTCGTCTAGAATTTGTAAAAATAATATTATAGTATCATTTTTAGCTGCACTCTACTCTGTTGTGCCACAACTAATGAAGCTTTTGAAAAAAGCTTTTCAGATTGCACGGAACTGTCAACTATTGTTAAGTGTTTGTGCGCTACATTGTGCAATTTTAAAAATTGTACCATATAATCGGTCCATACTTCTTAAGGGTTTTCATTAAATTGACTTATAGGCGTACGTAAATACACAGAGAGCTTGTCAGACAGGCTTAATTCATTTCTATTTGTTTTCCAATTTTTGTGAACCAATTTGTGATGATCGCTCAAAAGACTAAATTCGTCTGTTACCTTATCAGAATAATCAGAGCCCGACTGCTCTGTTTAATCCTTTTCTATAGTCTCTTGAGTTTTTCCAATGGTTTTGGAATAAGCAATTTAATTTAAATTTAAAAAATTTCTGTCTTTTCATTATTCTAAGGGTAAATCCGGACTAACGGACTACTGGCAAATATTTGTCGAGTAAAAATACCTCACAACTATAAGTATGGTTTTCGATATTTAGCCGATGCATCGGTAAACATCGAACTTTCCCATGGGAAAGTTTAGAGCGTATTTATATGACGCTTCACTCAATGCTCTAGTGTTTCTTAAATTTTATTTTTTATAAAATAAAATAAAAATTTCTACAAGTATTGTCTTAACCATACATACATACATACATAATTGGCCATTACAACCCTGTGTCAGGGTTACGGCCTAGCTTCTCGCAGCGCTCATGTTGTGTGTGTTAATTTTTATCCATGAGTACAGGGCCCTACAGTTTAATGTCGACTCCGAACGACAGATTTGAGAAGCTTTTTCATGGCAATCAATAACTCCCAGAGCTTTTGTCAGAAGACTGCTGAGAGGTAGTCGCCGAAAGAAATTATTTTTTCATATTTCTTGTTTTTTTTTAAGATGTCAGAGCTGAGATTTGAACCCAGTGCTATCGTCTTAGTAAGCCAACATACTAATCACTAGACCACTGCGACTACATAACCATAACCAAATTTTTTTAAGGAAACAATGAACTAAAAATATTTACTAAGATCTTAATAAACAACTCCCGCGATCATTCATCGATCGCATGAGCACAGGTGAAACAATAAGCTCAGCACACACATCAAGAGACGCAGCATACAATATAAACGCGCTAAGCGCTACCTGTACGAAGTTAAGAATCACTCCTAGGAAGTTCATATGTTTTAGAAAGTTGTTTATTGAGATTTTTGGTAAGTTTTTTTTACTTCATTTATTCCCTAAATTTTAAACGGTTTTCTATCTATAGATCTAAACAGGGGAAAAGGTAAAAAAGATAGAATTTTCAAAATTCTTCGCGATTTTCGTCTTGAAGATGAAGTTTTTTTTTATTTTATATCTTCACAATTTTTGTTCTTCATACAACTTTGCCTCAGAATGTAAATCAAAATAATGAACAGTTTGCAAGATATGAGCCTAAAAATTATGATCACTTTTTTTTGCAAAAACGACAACTAGGCCTCACATATTTGGGGGCTAATAAAAAATATCATGACTTTGGGCAAAACTGGGAGACACGGGTCTTCTTTTTTTTAATTGGTCTTTTATCACGTAGTGTTGTCCGTATATTGTTATTTTTGTTTTCTTATTGCACTGTGTAATTCAATGCATGCAATAAGATCTGCAACATGAAAATGTGACTTGTGCCTAAGAAAAAAAAAAAAAAAATATCAATCCTGTCAAAAATGTAACAATAAAAGCTTTAATCGTTGAAAATTTGTAATGAGAAAAGGAGGTCTTTTTACATAAATTTTTTTTTATGGTTTTCGACTGTATTTTTTGACAGTTTTTTACATGCTCTAGAATTTTAGAACTTTTTTATGGAAGCCTGAGTTTTCGGGTTTTATCCTCTTAACACTAGGAGGTATGAGGTTTTTTTTGCTAAATGGCAAAACCAGGTCTGTGCAGACCTACATGGGATTTGTATGGATATGCGCAGCCTCGGTAGGGGAACAACTGCTCATCCACCGTTATATAGAAACTCGGAACATATCAACGTTCTAAGTTGTTCACGAGCATGTTACAAACGTCAATTACGGTCGATTTGCTTTTTACGAATCAACCAGTTCTCGTAATACCTTTATCAAATCTAATATACTTTAGAAAAACTTTATATCGGTTAGCAGACATCGTTGCCCTGTAGATAGGGTAGCCATTGTGCTCCCACAACTTATTACATAGCTCAATGTTTGATTCGCATATGCCGGCGAACAAGGTTAGGACAAAAAAGCTCATATTTCTGTTTCCGTTACAAGTTGCGTTCACACTTGCGGTAGCTGTTCAGGATTAATCTCAGACCATTTACGACACATCAGCTGGGCCTTACATTTTGTTTCAAGAATTGTGCTGAAGATCTCGGGTCTTAAAAAATTTAAATATGGTGTTTTGCATATTGCCGGGCCTTTACGACTCACAAAATATTTGTAAACCTGGATTAACCTGAACCCGGATCCACAGTTGCCCTGATTTCCCCATTGTGTTTGGAGATAGTTGCTCCAGGAAGTCATAGAAAGATTTGTCTCTAACATAAAAAACAAAAAAGTTATACACACTTTTATATGCCAAAAGTCTGCACACACCTGGTTATACCTCCTAGGGTTAAAATGTGAATTATACACGCATATGCAAATAGATTTTGAATGCTCCTAACAAAAGCAGATTGTGCAGAACTGAAATTTTACATTTTGCTTTGGGTAAAAAATTGGACAATATTTGAATGGAATCAATTCTGACACATTGTCAGCCTAAATGACATAAAGCAAACAAGAAAAGAACTTATAGGCATGCGTCGGCGTACAACACTTTCAAAGCCATTTTTTGCTCTACTCCTCTCGCTTGGCAGGCAAAAATTGCGGCGTTTATTGCATAATGTAAATATGGCTTTATTTGTACACTTTTGCTTGCAACTTTTGTAACATAACTGTTAATACCTATAGACACCACTAAAAAATATTGCATGTTTTTTTACACTTTTCTACTGCAATCGCCAATACTGCCTCTGCAATTATTGTTTAGCTTGCATCTCCTTTAAAAATAAATAAAAAAAAAATAACAAAGAAAACTTAGCAAAGATTTTGGATTTTTGAGTGTGCGAGTTGATTTTGTAACATTTAACTTTTTTTCTCTATTGCTTCGGTATCACTTTCAAAACTTTTTTGTTTAAATAGACTGACTGACTGTATACTTGTTGCAACAGTTGTTGTTGTACATAAATGAAAATAACTATGGTTTACTCGTAGATTTATTTAACGTGGCATTAGTCAATTTCTAACTCTGCTGCGTCATCTATGTTGATGAAACAAAAAAAAAACTGAATTTTCTTTTAGTGTATACATAGTAAGTATGATGCCTTAGAAAGAAATATATTTATATTTATAGAGAAAAATAAGGAAAAACAAACTAAAAAATAAAATTATATTCCCGCTTTGACAGTGCGTTGATTTTTTCCGACAATCAAATTAAAAATGAAAAAGAAATTCGCAAATTTGCTATAACGGTTTCATTTCATTGCTGATTTTTTTCGGCTGTCGGTATCCTACGATGTTTCTTTTCTTATTACTCAGTAGCAATGTCATGCTACATGCAACATTTGAAACAATTGTTTATTTGTTTCTGTTATATCAATATGATATAAAAAGCATTGATTATCAGGGTGACAGGGTGGTAAAGTTTTAGTAAAATGAATAAATTTAAGATTCAAACACAATCTGAAGATATTTTGCTCGGCCTGTGGGTAATTGAGTAGCGTTCACTGGTTCCTAACTAATAGAGACAGGATGTGGTACAAACGCTAAAAAGGACTTGTAGCTTTTGCGTGGCGATGTCATAGGAAGGCTCCAATTGACACCATTTTAAAAATCTTAATAGGTCTCAGATATAATTCAAAATAACAAGTTCACTGCTCATAGCTCAGACATCTCGAAGAACAAAAAACAAAAATAAAGAAATATGAATAAATAAATGAAGTGAAATTTTTGTTCACGTGAAGTTTTTATTCCACACGAACAGAAAATTGGTATCGGAAATTTTACGTGAACAATTCTTTCCATGGCGTATTAATTATGAGGTGCATTTGATATGGCAGCTGTGCTACTTTTTTTTCAGCCAATTTGTGAATATAGTTGTCAATTTTTGCTTTGTTTTATGTACATTGTTTTTGTTTTCATACTTTTTGTTTTGGTTTTTTTGACAGTTAACTACCCTAACAAGCATCAAAATGCTGTGTTGTTTTTGTTACTGTTTTACTTGTTGTAATCTCAAAGGCACCTTATGATAATTGCGCCGAGATTCTTTCCATAACTTGAACAGCTGTTCAAAATGTAGTATGTTATCAATGCACTTTGAATGAAAAAATGTAAAAAAAAGTTGATTTAAATTTTGAATAATTAGAATTAAGGTGTGCGTCACTATAAACTGTAACACATCAAAAGTCAAATAAAAACTGACTGGAGTAAGCTAGAGTTAAAAATTAAACAGTTTTATTTTGCATTTGTATTACAGATTTATATTCTGTAATATTTTATTTAAAAATTAATTTAATTTTATAAAATTTTTTATTTTATTCATTATGCCATCCATAAGCAATGTTATAGTGTTTTCGGTGATATTTTTGGTACCAGCTGTCCATTTATATCGAAAACTAGTAATGGTTTTGGGAACAGATGTACTCTTCTTTAGTTCTCTTTTGACCAGAGCCCAATATCTTTCAATAGGCCTCAGCTCTGGGCAGTTTGGTGGGTTAGCCTCTTTTGGAACAAAAATAACATTATTGTTATTATACCAGTCTATTGCGCTTTTACTGTAGTGACATGTTGCCAAATCTGGCCAGAAGAATGTTGATATGTTGTGCTGTCTTAGAAATGGGAGCAACCTCTTTTGAAGACACTCTTTGATATAAATATCTGATTTTATTGATCCCAATGTAACAAACTATGCACTTCTGTTGCCGCAGCTACAAATAGCCTGCCAAACTAGGAACTTTTTGGGAAATTTTGATAGTTTTTTAGTTCGGAACTCTTCAGAAACATTGCCTCTACTATCCGCTACATAAAACTCTTGGCCAGGAAGCTGCGCAAAGTCTGCATTAATGTAAGTTTCATCATCCATTACACAACATTCGAACTTTTGAAAAAATTCTTTTTTGAGGAGTTTTGCTCTTTTTTTTGCTTCAATATTCTTCTTAGCATTTCTATCCGGAACTTTTTGGACTTTAAATGTTTTAAGGCCAGCTTTAGCTTTAACTCGGCGCACAAAACTTTCCGAACATTGCACGCGCCGGGCCACTTCGCGACCAGAAATGTTTGGAAGAGCCAGCAAAAGCTTCTCAACCTTTTTGGCTTTCGCGTCGTTCGTTACCAGTTTTCTTTTACCTGTTCCAGGCTTTCTTTCAATTTTTAGGTCTTTGTTGAACTTTTTGACCACTCTGGAAACACATTGCCTGGTCACGTGGACTTCCCTAGCAACTTTTGTATAACTCCAATATGGTTTTTTTGAATTATTTGAATAATTTTTGTATGCACTTGTCTTTGATTATCCATTGTGAACTAACTAACAAGTCAAATTTGACAAACTGATACATTTTAAAATCTGACACATTTTTCAAAGATATTGTGATTAAGAAAAATAATTTTGATTAAAGGTGAAAAAAGTTATTAAGAAAAATGGGTGTTACACTTTATAGTGACGCACACCTTAATTTAAAAAATATAAAAGAGTGAAATGTCTGAAAACGGTGCTATAGTTTTTCTGAAACAGGAGATAAAAAAAAACACGTCTTGTTCGTAGGGAGCTGCGTGATGCATGTAACCCCAAGAAATTATCCAACACGTTGTGTGTTGATTATATTTATTAAGCATTACACAGTTAACAAAGCCGCCTTTTTGTTCATTTTGGATGAAGCTAAACGCTTCTTTACCATTTTTTGTTGAGGGTGGATATCAGAAAGGTGTAAGCAGGTATTACGAAGTGGGGATAGCACAATCTACAATTAGCGAAAGAGCTACAAGGTCATAGATGCGCTGTTCGTTTTTAGACAAAATTTGGTTATGTTTGGCCCACCATCTGACCACACCACATTAAATTAAAATCTCAAAATATAAAAAATACACGATACTCCTAGCAATGCATAATCTTTTTCCATTTTGTGAAATTTTTAATAGAACGGTCAACACTATTTAGCTCTTCTGCCAAACTTTCCGAAAGGTCTGCCACCACGTGCTTAGAAATCTACATGCAATGGACCTGTTACCTTTTATCTTATTGAGAATAATATCACTTTGACATATTTTTACCGATTTTGCCCTAAAATTGCTTTTTATCAACATTAAATTTCTAATTAAACGAAAAATATTTACATTATGTATGCATTCCATAGGCAAAATCAAAGTGAACAAAACAATGAAAAATGTCCACATTTGTCGTGAAAAAAATCACTCAGAATAAGGGGAATTTATTCACAGTTGCCATAATGTGGAATGTGAAAACATTTCACACGGAAAATTATTCACGATAAAGGTGATTTCGTTCGAGGACTACCTTTTAGCAGTCTTCTGGCAAAAGTTCTGAGAGTAAGTGAAGCAAGCTTTTCAAGTCTGACGTTCGGAGTCGACTTTAAACTTTAGAAATTGACTCACACACCATGAGTACTGCGAGGGGCTGGCCGTAACCCAATTATGTGCATATGTATGTATGTATGTATATACTTTATACTTTATTTAATGAAAATTAAACACTCCGGCCTACAAATGTTGGTCTACGAGTAGGATTTAAGGGCGAAATAAAAATACATCTCTTTTACAGTTACCCTCTATCAAGTTCAGTAGTTCTTTCTTATTTCGATGTTTAAGTAACGTTTGTCATAAAAAAATACTTTCTTTTCATTTATAAGTATGCCTAAAGTAGTAAAAAAAAATGGCAGTAGCACGAGTATTTATTTGGTATCAAAACCTATAAAAACACAGATTTTTATTTTCTTTCTATATTTTCATTTTTGTTTAAGTTTGCTGTCTTTGTTGGTGGTGTTGCAAGTTGCAAAAATTGAAAAAGAAAAGAAAATTGTTCAAATAAAAGTGACATGTTGAAGCTGCCTGCCATTACCAATCTTGTCTCTGCTGATTGTCACTTGGCTTGTTGATATTGTAGTTGGTGTTGTCAATTCAATCTCTTTTTTTCTGTATTTGTTCATATTTTTTATTTATTTTTTTTATTACAAATGTTTTTTTATGGACACTTTTGTTTTTTGTCATTTCGCTTATTGTTGCAAAATGACATTTCAAATATTATTTTTTCTTTTGAGTGTTGTTCCATCCATTAATAGTTGCGAAACCTCTTGGTTTTTTTTTTTACTCGTGGTAGAGTAATTTAGCGGAGGTTTTTTTTTAAATGAAATAAAAAATAAAAAAAAAAATCTCATAATTTTTCAATTTTTGGTCATAAAATTTTAACAAGATTTGTTTTTCCAAATGGTAGTTTGTGCGAAAATTTTGTTGGAAAATTTAAAGTTGTGAAATACTCACTGAAAGTGAAATCATTATTAGACTGAAAGGAAAACTATAAGAGCTCTTTAACTTACAATGGGAATGGATGTATAAAACTAGGAACTGCATGAGAACAGTAAAGGTAGATATAGCCGAATATTGCCGGTTGCAAAATTTTAATGAAACGTTACTGTAATGTTGTAAATTGTAGAAAATAACGTTGCAACGTTACGGGACATTTGCTAAGCAGTGATGGAGTTGTTTTTTGGTTTGTTTTTTTTTTCGTAGTCGCTGTAGTCTAGTGGTTAGTGTGTTAGCTTACTAGACAAGAGCTCAGAGTTCAATCAGAGGAGGTAGGCCGTAACCCCTCAAACAGGATTGTAATGGCCAATTATGTTTGTATGTATGCTTTCTTGTCAATTATATTTGTCGATAAAATAACTCAAAAAAATGTTACAGATTCTTCAGAAGAAGTTTTTGAATTTAAAAAACCAAATTTGAAATCTTAAAAAGAAATTGTTGTCAACTATTCGGGCACACTCGTTTCACTATTTATTATAACTAAGACAACTTTAGTTTTCCTGTTCTATGGAAGGAGAACGTACCAACTTTAGATAAACCGCTTTCGATAATACTAATTTTTTTCTTTTGCTGAGACCAATACTCAGGAATTTTTGAGAGGATAGTTTTTTTAAGCGCCATCTGACGCTGGAGGTTGATTACGAAATGGTGAGCATCTTTGCTACGTAGGTAGTTGCTTTTAACCTCCCAGTAGGTGGCACTTATTCTCCTGAAGATTCATTTCATTTTGATCAGGGGCTGGTTTCTTCTGAATGGAGAACTTCTAATTTTTTTATTTAAAATCACGAAGTTTAGCAAATTTTTTATTCTTAATATTTCACCTTTTCTGGGATTTAAGTCTGGACAGTTTTATGTCACCCAAAGTTCGGCTGGTAGTCAGGTTTCCTAAACTATAGTTTTTGATAACAATCATTGAGAAATATAGAAAATATAACAAAAACCACATGGAAAGCCTCTGTTTAATAGAAGTACATAGAATGTACGTGTGTTATAAATGTGGCTTGTACTGTGTTCAAACATTCGTCATTAATGAGATAATCGCAAAAAATGCCAGGAAGACCATCTACAAAGAAACCGCTCCCCGACATTCCACTCTATTCCACCTTAACCAATGTCAAGAAAAAAAAAAACGAATGATCAGGAAAAAAAACCGCCACTTATTGGGAAGTAGCAGATAACAGCTAAACCTACTTAGCGAAGGCACACTCACCACACAATCAACATGCAGCGATGAGGCAATTGCTGTAGATCATTCAAGGGTGAAGGTATATCAACAGTAGGTTTATCTGCTATCTGCTACTTCTGAAGAACAAATTTTCTGTTTATTTAATTTTTTTTATCTGTCTTAACAACTACATCACTTGGATTAAGGGCTGAAATGCACAGTTATTGAATTACTATTAAACTTTGTTTGTATTAAAGCAGCCATTCTTTACAAACTTAGTTCACAAATACACAAAATTTTAATTTTGCGTTTGCGCAACAAATGAAGGTTTGAGAACAGGACAGTGAAAAAACAAATGTTTGAGTGTACTTTCTCTTAAAATTCCACTCTGTATGCGATTTTGTTTACAATTACCATCTACACTTAGAAATTTATTTATTTTTTTTAAAAGACCATTTCAAATATAAATTTAAGTATAATAATATTTGTTTGTTTTTTTTTTTTATTTCTTACTTGAGCTTATCAATTTAACCCAGTGATTCATTGACCAGCATTGAGCAAAAAAAAATTATTTTAATTATACGAACATGAACAACAAGCTAAAACAACAACAATTATTATTCAATTAGTATTCTAAATGAAATAAAAAACAAATCAATATCATCAACCAGATAGAGTTCAAATATTCAAACACAGCATTTTCAAGACGATTCAACACACTGAGTTGCTTTTCTTTATATGAAATTTGTTTTGAATAAATGTTGCCAATTTTCTTTAACCTTAATAACGGCATAATTGTAACCACATAGGTACGCATAATTCTGTATAAATTAGGCTTTCCATGGTTAATGAATTTAATTATTGTACACAAATTTTGTATTCTTGGAATGCAGATATTTTGCTAAAACAAATAGTTATTGAGTTTCAATAATAAACAATAAAAGAACGCTTATGTATGTACCATACAGTATATTCTGGCGTAAAGAGTTAAACTATAAGTAATTTAAGAACAATAGAAAATTTTAAAAATATTAACTGATGTTATCGAAAAAACAGTAGAATCCGTCAAACAATTTTTTAGTGTTATATTCTAATAAAACGATTTTTACGATATGAGAATTCTTGGCATCAAGATAGAGGGTTTTATTTTTATAAACCCTAATCAGTCAAGATTGAAAGAAAATGTAAACACATGAGAAAAGTATAATTTTCTTTTACAAAAACTTTAATTACTCACATCTAAGATCTATTAAAAGAATTTAGATTATTTCTTTGCAATAAAGGGAGAAAATTAAATCCATGAAGGAAGGTTTCGATTCTAGTGACGGAAGCCTCATTAGAGTTTTTTCGTGACGAGTATCATACTTTTCCGTACCGAACTAAAAGTTGAGATTGTTGTGGTCGGCTCTCTTCGTTTACTTGTTTGAGTAGTTCAGTTGAACTAAATTACTCATGTACTACACAAGTCCAGTCCGAATTTCAGCTTTTACTCCTTTTCGATGCCTGTTTAATGAAGTCCTTCTCTGCAGCTTTTTATTCTTTGAAACACCCCGTCTATACGAGCCATCGATTTGGAATATCATGAACAAAATCTCGGCAGCGCAAATGTCAAAATTTTGTTTTAATTTGTGAATAAGGTGAATACGTATGGTTTTCCAAATCATAATTTATAATTTTTCATCAAGCGAATTTCGTTTATTTTTGCTGTTGTGAATGTAAAAAAGAAAATTGAAAATGACAGTTGTTCGAACAATTGTTTTACAAACGTCGGTCGACAAAGAACATGACATAGTTTTAGAGAGTCTATACCAGATAAATTAATGATCGACAAAAAATTTATTAATGATATAACAAATCTATGACTCGTATAGGCAGATTGGAATGGATTTAGTAACTTATCTAACTGAAGATAAGTTTGGTATTATACTAGTTTTGGATCGAATTTTTCTCTCTGTAAAAGCTGAATTGGAAGCTCTTCTTATAACTGAACATATTGTTCTCATTGCTTCATGGCACGATAAATGCGATCTTTAGTGTATTTTCCCTGTTTAACTTTATTTTGAAGAAAATTTTTACAACAGTTTTGCTTCTATCAATTGTTTGCATTTACAGCACGACTGGAATTGCCTTTTTGCTTTTGGCTTTCTCCTCTACGGACAATGTTACTTAAAAATTTGATAATTGACTAATCAAATTATTTAAATAGCTTTTAGTTTTACATCTTTTGCAACTGGACTTATTCTAATGACACATTTAACTCTAATCAAGTCGGCATAGCCATAGAATAATTTTGGGAATATTTTTATCATCTTATCTTTCATATTTAATTTTTTTCTTTTTTTATGATGCATAAATTAAATATTATTTGCTTTTACATATAAAGCATAGAAGAATATTTGAGCTATGTTCGTTGCAAGGATTTTTGGTTGTACATTCCGAATATTTTTGGTGGACAAATATAACATCTGCGCTGTTGACTTGCCTGCTGTAATGAATTTGATTCATTGGAGGAGTCGTCTTCTCAAAGTATAGAGTTAATACTGGACACACTGCTTTTTTTTTAATTTTAAAAGACGTTTGATATATGCAACAACAAGGTCCTGAATTAAAATCTTTCGAAAATGTTTTTCGACTAGTTGCTTTTTACTTTTATTCCACTTTGGGTAATTGATCCATTTAAATAACAGCAATGCCTCATACGTCTATAAAATTATAAAATTGGACGAGATTCCAACCATTTGTTTTTTTCGTTTTATGGAAAGCTGTGAGCCAATTGATCAAGTGTATCAACGGCGCCTTAGACCTTATTATAGTGACTAATAATTTTTGGCTTGTTTTTCTCGTCAGGATGTGTCTTTGCCTCGATTATACGATTATACGAGTAGTAAAAAACCACACGTAACTTCCAAGTGCCATATTTTGTCGGAAATCAAATTATGAACATGCTAATATTTTTAATGAAGCGGCAGTCGTTAATGTTGTCATATGGGCCTGTCAGGATAACTGTGGTAGAATGAGTTGCAATTTTGGTTTTTCAAAAAATAAAAGTATAAAACGTGTAAGTAAATAATTAAAAATTCAATATTTTTAAGCCAAACAACTTCAAATAGAAATTCAAGAAGTATCAGGAGATTGAAAGTTAATTTAAGAAAGTTATAGGGTTTTAAAAATGAAAATGTGCCTGAAAGGCGTATGTTGACAGAATTAAGGTTAAGAAAGTCATTATTGAGTATCAAATTCAATATTAAAAAAAAAGAATGTTACAATGGTTTATCATAACTGTTACACTTTGTTTCTATTGGATAGGTATTTGCATTATTTCTTTTTTTTTCACAACAACAAATTTGAAGAAGAACAAAAGATAAAGAACTGTGGTCTTATTCTAATGACAAGTAGTGTATGACAAATAAAATAATAAAAAGAACCCCCATAAGAAAAATAATATTTCATGTTCGATTTTAGTAATAATTGAGTTATGGGGGTGTAGGGTTTTATATTTATATTTTTGTCATCTCGTTTATAGTATTCCCTAAAATGTTTCACAGAAATATTCGCATCATGACTATTTTTCATAATTATAAACAAATAAATGAGACACTAGGAAAAAAATCATGAGACAGATAAACCCATACCAGACACAGCCGATGTTCTGGCTGAATATTAATAAAATATTATAATACTGAAATTGTATACTCGTACTTATATGATAAACAAACTAATTAAAAATGCCACTGACCGTATATTTTTAACTACTGTTTATACATACATATGTCCGTCTGAATGTCTGTCCACTTGTCTGATTGTCCGATGCAATTTCATCAAAATAAAAACACTTTAATAGCAGACGTTGCAACGCGTTGTCTGTTTAAAACTGTCCAACGACAACAGCAGCAGTAACAATGAATGCGGCAAATTTTTCTGCTATTTTTTTGCCTTAAACCGTCACAATAAAATATTTCACTTCAATTGCTGCAAAGAAAAGATAGACAAGAGATATACTCGTACATATACAAAAATATCGACGGATGGCTAGATAGATAGATGGATGCATTGAAAAGATGGATGGATGGGATAGATGGATGTTTGGACAATATAAAAATGTATTTGAAATGAAAACATTTTATAGGAGTATACTTGTACCAGTCAGTGAGTCTGTATATAATCAAAGATAAGCAAGTGAAATAATATCACCATCCTTTTAAAATGCATCCTCATCTTTAGCTTTCAATAATACCCTACACTAGTCTAGGTGGTAAAGGTGGATGGTTTTGTGCTGATTATTGTAAAACAACAAAAAGAAAACAGGTTCTAAATCAACCGTAAATTATAGCAACGGTTTTTTTTAAATCCCAATAGAGGGTTCCAAAATTTATGAAAATACCTATTGAACAGAAGCAAATCTTAATGTCTATTGGCATCTTAAAGTTTTGCAGAACTATAAAGAAAAAACACTTTAAGATCGGTAAAACAGTTGGCAGTAGTTTAGGGTATCATACAGTCTGATATGATTAGTGTTTATTTGTTTAATATTATCGATATATATATATGTCTAAAGGTTAGGGGAAGAGTAAATATAACAAAACTGAATTAAGTAAAAATCTCTTGTATTTCTTTCAAATTAAAGTGCGTTCGTATTAAGTTGCCATTATCTTTAATTCAAAACCAGAAAGAAAAAACAACAACTACAAAAATGGAAAATTTATTTAATTTTTTGTTTTTATTATTTTTATTTATGAAGTTATAGAAAAAAAAAAATTGCAACAGTAACAGAGATGCATATCAATTGATATGTGGCATTTTTCTTATTATAATTTAAATACAAATTAATAGACAGCCAAATTACTAGTGGCTTGAAGAAGTTCATGAGGAAATTGTAAAACACCCTATTTCACGTTCAGTAGCCATTTGGCTAAATGAATAGCTCACCAGTATAGTGAATATTACAATTGTTAAAAGTTAAGGTTTCCAAATTAGAAACAAAAACACCCCCCTAAGTCACAAACAAATGCGTTCATTTATACACCAAATAAGAGGTCAAGCGATTTCCTAGAAAGAGTTGAATATAAAAATTTATATAAATGAAAAATTTAAATTATTGATAAATTTATAAAAAAAAAACTCTTTTTAAATCGTCTCAGTAGTTATTACCCCCTTTTTTAAGTATAGCTTTATCTAACTATCAAATACAAATAGAACTTCTGAGCTTATCACTTTGTTTTTAAACTGGAGAGTGCCCTTGTGGCACTCTCGAGGCAGTGCGTCGTTAATCTGATTTGGGTTCCTGGTCACAGGAACATCACGGGTAATTGTACTGCGGATGAATTGGCTAGGGCGGGCACGTCTCTGCCGAACGTTCATCCTCATGTGGAAGTGGGTATACCCCTCCGTTAGACTCCTTATTAGAGGAAACATTTATTGGACGCGGACCTGTCCTGGTTACGGGAGGAGTCCTGTCAAATTTCTGGACTCACCTGGCCCAAGCTGGATCTGAGGCGTACCAATCAACTCTTCAAACTGAAGCGCAGAGACATCTCTTCCGTTGTATCTGTCCTCACGGGACACTGCGTGATGGGCAGGCATGCAGAGAGGCTGCACTTGCCTGCAAACGTATCCTATCCTATACAGGTTTCTTGGCTCTGGTGAACATTTTAGGTTTTGTCAGTTACAGCGTTCTTTAATTCCATCGACGATATGTACGAGGTCTGTACTAGGAGTATTTGAATTTTGTAATTTCTCCGACTATTTCTATTTTAAATTAAAACATTAAATAAAATGTTCTTCCATCCGAACAATTTGAGCGAGCCAGCGTAACCGCTATCGATGACCGACTTCTACATTGTCCATTTTGTCGCACGTGAAAGGTCTCTGTTTCTCAACTCCCGGAGTGTTTCTTCCCTTGATCTCCAGGTTGACATCATTCTTACTTGTAATAGCTGAACTCCTTGACCACATCGAATGTGTAATTTCCGTTTTTAAGCTGGGAGCCGATACGTTCAACGTACCTACTCACCGACAACATATAATTCGTTTTGCTCTTTTTGCACTATGCAAGCATAGCATAATACTCGTCTTGAATTTTGATTAGTTTTTCAAAAAAATCAGTAAAACTTATTTCACGGGCATTCAAAAAATAGACGGCAAATAGAACTGTCTTCTCCTTTTTTGGACACAAATTTTCCATTTTAGTCTCGGGAGGAGAACCCGATCAATCGTTTCGAATCGATGCATTAACACAGCCAGCTTAAGCACCTTAAACGGCAGATAATCCAATACTATTTTGGAAATTCTCTTAACCAGTTTTGAAGCGCTTTCGTTTAAATTCTGATATCTAATGTTTTATAGTCGTAAACAAAGAAACAGATTTCCGCAAAGTAAAATTTAGCTTGGTTTTCATATTTGTTGTGTAGGGTGAGATATTTAAAATAAAATTAGTAAATCGCACATCGATAACCAATTTCTTAAATATTAACGAATTCACTGTGAACGTTAATTTTTGAGGTCTGTAATTTTAAACAAATTTTTTATAAAGCTGCCACTATTTACCAAAATAATACCCTACTATCTGTATGTCTCGGGAGGAGAACCCGATCAATGGTGTCGAATCGATGCATTAACACTGAAAGTTATCGACTGAAACATCTTCACAACGCTGTGTTGTTCCTTTTTTTAAAGGATACCCGTTTTGAGAACAGCTTCTTCGTCATCAAATTTTTGTTAGTATTCGATGTTAAGCACTTTTTTAAATCCTCGTGCCTATCATTTCAGACAGCTTACGCACCCTAAATGGCCGAGTAAAATTTAGCACCGTTTTCATAAGTGTTGTGTAGGGTGAGATATTTAAAATAAAATTACTAATTCACACAACGATGACTACTTTCTTAAATATTAACGAATTTACTGTGAATGTTAATTTTTTAATTTTTCTCTAATTTTAAATACATGTTTTATAAGGTTGCTACTATTTACCAAAATAATATCCTACTGTCGCCGTGTTCTGGTGGTTATTGTGTTTGCTTACTAAGAGGACAGCACCGTGTTCAAATCTGAGCTCTATCATCAAAAAAAGATATATGAAAAAATTATTTCTTTCGGCAACTACCTCTCAGCAGTCTTCTGTCAAAAACTTTGGGAGTAATTGATTGCCGTAAAAAAGATTCTCTAATCTGTAGTTCGGTGTGGACTTTAAACTATATGTCCGGGCACTCATGGATAAAAATTAACACACACAACATGAGTGCTGCGAGAAGCTAGACTGTAACCCTGAGACAGGGTTGTAATGGCCAATTATGTATGTATGAACCCAACAATCTTATTATTAGGATGGCAATTATTGGTAGCGCCCTCGTGCTGCTATTTAGGAAATCGTTTATAGCTGACATTACTTCGTACAGCTCGGGTGCCTGCTAATATCATGATTTAAATCATATTTTTTAAAATATAAATTATAACTATCCCTTCTTTTTTCTTAAAAAAACTTAAATTTTCAAAGGCTAACTTTATTTATAGTGCCTTTAAGCCGAATTTTAAAATACCAAATTTCCCTTCTATATTTATTTTAAAATATTTTTGTCCATATGCTACGAGTACATACTTGGTAACGGAAGCAAACGCAGAAAGTAGTTTTGCATTAAAATTTCATAAAAATGTTAAAGAAAATAATAAAAAAAAGCCAACTGAAGCAAACAAAGCCTCATTAGCATGTAGTTGGTTGTCACAATAAAAGGAAAAAGTGTGTAAATCTCAAAAATAAAGGCCCATTACATTGTCACCACAGCAAAAAACAAAAAATAAAAAACGCGTAACAAACAAGAAGAAAAAACGTTTTGTTCAATACTCGATTTAATTGGAGAAATTGATTTTAATCAAAAGATAAAAATGTGATTTTGTTTCGTTTTGTATACCTTTTAAGTCAACTTTTGCCTACACGACAGCTTTAAAATATATCACATGCGAACAATTTAAATTTAAGATAAACGAAGTAGTAACACAGTTGATATTTTCGTTTAATAAGTGTTTTATATTCAAAAAAAATTTAAATAATTTTATTCTTGTTTTTTTTTTCATTTTGTATTAAAAAAACGAAATGTCTCCAAAATTTCATTTAAAAAATTATATATAAAATTTATGCTCATCTTTTACGGTAATAAATTTCCCTTAAAAATCCATTTATTATTTATGTTCGTAAAATTTTTCTTTAATAAAAATATGTTTTTTTTGTCATTGTAATACTTAAGAAATAACAAATATTTTGTCGATTTAAGTCGACTTTATTATACCCTTTACCCAATGAATTTCTTTTAAATGATAATTACGTTGACGACAGTTGGTATTCATTATGAATTGATTTAAAAATTTAAAATAATCAGAAACAAAATATAGAGATATGAACGCTATGCATTATTTCCATATTTCTTCTTACAAACGGTGAAATTATTTTGCTTATCTCTTATACGAGTACCACACCAAATTTCATAATTTTTAACGACCATTTTGATCAAACTGTTTACTTATGCAATTGTTCTTCTAAGGAAATTTTAAATGTCCTAAAAAAGATTTCTTCCAATAAAACTAAAATTAGTTTTATCTTCATAGGCTAACGACTTCCTAAGTATTGACTTTTGTAGACTTATATCCCGTTACTAGTAATGGCAGATTAGTGTGTGGTATGCTAGTCTTATGAGACTCGTTTAAAAAAAACCAACTAGCTAGCATTTGCAAGATTGTTGTATTGCTAGGCACCCTGACGACTCTTTTCCGAATATCAAACAACTTTTGAAACACGTACAAGTTAATCTACAATTTATAAAGTAGTCCTAGAAATGTCCTTGAGATGTTTAAAATGTCAGTTTGAGTATGTTTTTTGTGCTTACGTTCTTCTCGTCCTTCAACTTGCTGTTAGTTATGATCACATTTTGAGCTGGCAGATAGATGAATAGACAATAATTGCAATAAAACCATTTGTGTATAAAAACTAAAAAATAAAGTGTACTTGAAGTCTTTTTTAAATTACAAGATAGAGTGGCAACGTCGTCAATTAAATTGATCAAGACAGTATTGAGTGGTATCGTTGTCCGTTTAAAATTATAACTCAATCAAACTCTAATGCCAGATGGCTCCATTGAACTATCGAAAAAGAGTGCGGCAAACAAATAAACCTTTCCGGAGCTCGAGACGAATATTGACATGTGAAGTAACATACACCCTCTTCTTCCTCAAACAATCAAAAACCTGGAGGAAATCATTTGCAGTTAAGTGCTCTTTAATATATTTAAGTATACATTTTTACAATATTTACTTATTTTCTTTTTGATTCGGCTGTACGACTTTAGACACAGCTATTATATTACACAAATATGCAAGTCTGCCAGTCCAAGAGTTCACATTCTACAAAACATAATGTAAAATAATAACTATCTACCTATACAAATTTTGTTAAAAACACTAAATAAGGGTAAAGTAGGCCAACCAATAAACTTTTTTAAAATTATGCTGAAAAAAACACTTAGGAAAACCGAATAAAGACTAATAATTGACTAATGAAATATTCGGAAAAAACTTAAAAACATTCACCTAACCTACTTAGTGAAGACGCTTACCACTCACAATCAACATACACCGACAGATGGGGCAATTGCCTTTGAGTGGTCAAATTGACAGCAACTTAAGTCTTCAACAAAAAGGCGCATAATAAGAAAAATAGGGTTAGAAGGTGAATCAACAAGAGAAAAAATCATAAATGATCAATCAAGGCTGGTTGTGGATAGATAAAATTTTCTCCTCTCAGCATGTGAATTAAAAACTAGCTAAACTCCGACATACTTTACTATAGAGAGAGCCACCTTCAAAACTTTAGAATAGCCCACTTGTTGAATGATTATGTTGTATATTGGCAGGTACTTGTATTAAATTTCTAAATTACCATTCTTTTCGTAGGTACCATGACCACTTGTCAAATTTATTGACTATTATTTAGATCAAATTTAAAAACTTTGGCTATTACTGCTCTCAAGATATACAAAAGTCAGTATTTAAATTTACAATAAAATAAAAAATGGACAAAAATACAAAAACTAGGGACCTTCAGTAGCAATCCTATGAAATGTGGCTTAAGTTACAAATTGATTGTCGTTTATTTAGTTAGATTTCAAATGATGAAGTTGTTTTGTTAAAAGATATTTTGTACTTGAGATATTTCCGCGAAATTATCGAATATTGCGTTTACCATAATACAGTGCAACACGAAAAAAATAACCATATACTGACACCACTACCTGATAAAAGACAAAAAAAAAAGAAAACCCTTGTCTCTCAGTTTTGCCTAAAGTCATGAATTTTTTTATGGATCCCCAAACATTTGGAGCCCCGGTGTTATTTTTGCAATAAAGTCATAATTTTCTCAAGCTCATATCTTGCAAACCGTTTGAAATTTTGTACAAAATCTTTTATATTGTGTGCTGCGTGCCGTGATGTATGTTTTGACTGAGATGCTGCGGTCGGTGCGTCATCACATGAGTTATTTATTGATATCTTAGATAAATTTCTATAGTTCATGTTTTCCTTAAATTTTAAACGGTATGCTACCTATGGACCTAAAGAGGGGGAAAAACATGAAAAAGATCGAATTATTTAAAGGTTTTTGCAATTTTGATCTTGAAGGTTAAGTAGTTTCGGTTTTATATTTTCACAATTTTTGTTCTTCATGATAAGAGCTACAACTTTTACTTATAAAGTAAATCAAAATTACGAACGGAACGGCAGTATGTTGAATAAATTTAAACACATTGGTTTAGTAAACAATGAATCAAACTAAGTACGGCAATAATCGGCTTCTGAGTAGTCCCTGGTGAACGGGCACTGAAATCGGACCCTAATTTTCATTAAAAATATTACATGCTGCAATTAAACTTATGTATGGATTAGTAGTAGAACCAAAAGTTTAAATACTTTTGAAAAAACCACTGCTTAGTACTAGTTTTGTTCATGTAGTGTTGTTGGGCTATTCTTCTTTGAGAGCAACAGATCGTCGTGCGGGAGTTTAAGTGCTCTATACGCCATTTTATATTTTTTATATATCTCGAGTTAATGATGCGACTTTAGGTTTTCGACCCCAAACTTTTCAAGTCTGCAATTTGTTTTCGGATATCTCGTCTAGTTTCGGATTTAAATAGCCAAAAGCGGATTGAAGATTTTAAAAATTTTGGTGTCAAAAACCTAAAGTGACATCATTAACTCGAGAAATATGAAATGGTGTATAGAGCACTTAAACTCCCGCACGACGAGATGCTGAGATCATCATCGTCAACGGCGAGTACAGCAGACCGATAATAAACAACATTGTTTTTCTTGAAGTGAATTATAATTAGACCAGACATTATGTAAATAAGTTGTTAACTGGCCACAATGGTCATGTGGATTTCAGACCTCTTCTGAAAAGCTTCACAAAAATCGCATATTTATGCAAAATTGACCACGAATTACATCAGCCATAAAAAGCCAACACAATCCACAAATTGGCAAAAATTTGACTGACTTAAATATTCGAGTCAAAAAATTAAACATTATGGACACATGTCACAGTGCAAATTGCGGCGGGCATTTGCATGATGTTTTATTCCATACAGAAACTCCTGAAATGAATAACAAACATATTCTAATTATTTTTCATTTTATGGAAGATCCATGCGCCAGACAAATAAAAAACTGGAGACTTTTAAGCTCCACTTAGCAAAGATATATAAGAGTAGCGATAGTCTTAAAAAAAAGAAAAATGTTTCATGATACACTTGGTGATACACATGATACTTTGTTTAGTAAAACTTTTTGACAGAAGCCTCTTGCAAAATGGCTCTTTTAAAGGTCTTTTAGGTATGCAAGTAGAAGCCTTGTACCTGGTTTACAAAGCTTTTGTGGATACATGCTTTTGTTATAAAGTTTCGTTTTTTGCAGAAATATAAAGACAATAGTCAAAAGGCACCTCAACGATATGTTTCAGACTATTGCAAATAGAATTCTTTTACGCTAAAAGTGATTCTGAATCCATTGGTATTATTAAAAAGGAACTATAAAACTGTCTGGTTTTCAAAATGTTACCAACACCAGCTTAAAGCAACAATACCAACACCACCTATGGCGTTTTTTTAGGCTACAAAATAAAAAGCAATTATAGTGATAATTTATGATCAGTTTTAAAATATAAATTCTTTGTTTTTTTATCCTAAAAATGAAAATAAGCAAAAAATTTATTGTTCATGTTGTTGTCCGTTGCGCACATTTGTTGACCCAATTTAACTTTTATGTCATAATTCCTTTTTTTATACTCGTATTTGTATGAATGTGTGTGTATGTTGTCATATGTCTATACCAATAACTTTTTTGTTTTGTTCTTGTTATTGTTGCATTCTTATAAATACATTTGTTGTAAATTGATCTTTTTATGTAAATGCGGAAGTTTATTTTATTCCAGAGTCGATGTTGAAAATTGTTCTTTCATCGGTCATAAATAAATTAAATGACTCAATTTGTAATGAAAATTGATGTCAGTTTTAGTTTGTTTTCATTACATTTTCGGTTGGCAGTTTTATTTCGTTTCTCGAGATATTTTTAAGAATTTTGCATATCACTGTTTGTCTTTTGCAGCTCCATTTAGGGTGCATTTTTATAAATAAATTAAAAAAAATTGAATAAATAAAAGATTTATTTATGTAACTGCTAATATCGGGTATTCGAAAAATGTCGGTTACAAATTGTCGGTAGAAGGCTCTAAAATGCAATAAATAAATCTGGAAATATTAATTGCTTCACGACACTTTAAGCTTTATTTTGTTAGAAGACATTTTCAAAATCTCATTATTCTGTGAAGGGTTATTCACGTTCAAATTGAGTGGAAATTTGGGACACTAAAAAAACTAAAAATTTGTTTCAGGCTGCTAAAAGTCGTTTTAAAGACAATACAGACGTTGTTGTTACTAAAAAAATGGCAGAAATTATTTTCAATCTGATAAGTCTGATAAAGTTATGGAAACAATTTAGAAAGACTGACAGATAAGCAGCATGGACGTTAGTTGGGAACTAGGCATTCATAACCAAACAATTGTATTAATAAAGCTGGGTGTACAAAGAAATTCGAATTCACAATAAAATATGTAATGGATCGAAATTCAATTTGCAATTAACCACTGAAACGGAACGAAATCGAAACATTTCTGAATGAAATAATTGTGGCCTGTAAAATGCGGGAAAATTTTTTTTTTCGTAGACCAATATTCAGGAGGGTAAACTTCTACTCATGCGTGCATTGTAATGGAATTGAGCTTGATAGGATAGAATATTTTTTTTTTTTTGACAAATGAGACGGAAACAAGTTGCTGCAATTTGATCACTCAAAGGCCAGTGTTATACCTTCATTCTTAAATGATCAACAGCACTTGACCCATTTGTTGACTCTGAACTGGTAAGCACCTTCACTATGTAGCTTTTATCTTCTCAGTAGGTGGTGCTTTTTCTCCTGATCATTCGTTTTTTTTAAATGGCATGTTGAAGAGAGCGGAATGTCAGAGGGCGGTTTCCTGTGGATGGACTTTTTGGGAGGGGGAGGGGGGGTCCTCCTATATTGTTTTTAAATAAAATCAAGAAGAACCGCAAATTTTTACTCTTCAATTTTTCATCTTTGCTGGGGTTTGAACCTGGGTTGCTTGGGGTTCTATGCGAGCGCTCAAACCAGTATGCTATGCAGTTTCCCTACGATATACGGATATACGACAATAATGTGCAAGTATATCAAAGACGAAGCATGGTGGCATAGCAGAATTGACACAAAGAATGGTAATGATGTTTGCCCGGTGTTATTGGAAAGCCAGTATTCATTATGAACTTCTAGATTCGGATCAGACGATTGATTCTAAACACTAATTGAGGCAATTAATGCATTTAAATCGGCTAGAATTTAATAGAAAAAAAATGTTGTTGTTCATCAAGCCAACGCCAGAACACAAACTTGAGCCAAGAGAACTCAGTATCAAATTTTTTTGTAGTAAAACATATTACAACATAAGATAACATACTACAAGAGTAGTTGACGTATTTAAAGTTGCCAATTCACATGGTTTTTTATTTTACGTTATATCCACATGAGGTAAACATGCTCTTAAATTTTGTGTGTTGACCCTCCCTTTCGATCAGAAAATTACATTCTAGCTAAAAAATATTGTTTGGCGAAAAATAAGGTCGGTTTCCTCTCATTTTGATAACCCAATTTTACCATTTGCCATAAGATATTGTATTGTATTTATATTTGTGACATGGCACAACAAACTGTTTAACGACAGCAAATACGACTGAACCGCATAGCGCCAATTTTTTTTAGATTCTCGTACAATCTGAATTGAATGCAATTGAATTTGAAAAAATTAAGAAATTGATGTCTATTTAAATAGTTTAAGCCGGAAAATATTTATACAACATATTACTTTAAACATAAACATGGCTATATGTCTGCTTGGTTCAATCAAAGAACCAAAGCCCTCAAAGAGGACTAAAGTATTTGTATGATCGCCATGTAATAACTTTTGGTAGAATCAAATATATCATGGATAATCTCATTCCAATCGTATCTTTAATTTCTACATTTGAAATTTCGGTTAAATTTCGCAAATTCATTTATTGTCTGGTAATACTCTATTTTAAATTTAGTTAAGACTGTTGGAGTTTCTATGTCTACGCTTGTTTATATTAAATTTAAGTGACATCACTTGGACTGCTCCTGCTCCTTTAATTAGAAATTATGTTTGATTCAACAAAAAGTAAATTCATATAAAGTATTCTTAGCACTTGTCCTACATTTCTCGGTTAGTAACAGTTGATTTCTACACGATAGTATAATATCATAATTAAATAAATTAATTTTTCTTCTTATCATTGAATCCATAACCCTAGAAGGTCATACTTATTTTTGTGGCGTAAAGGTCATACTTCATCGAACCGACGACGGTGTTATTCAAACGGTTGTGAAAAGCTACGTATGCGCAAAAAATTACTGAAACTTCGCTTGTTCTATTATTCGGTTTATATATTAATGAAATAAACAAATAAATTTGATTTATTTTTAATTAAGTATTTAATTGTAAAATAAATTTTGGTTTGTTTTTCAAAACATAATAAAAAAGGGTATAAAAATAATTAAAAAAAAAATATAAAACAATTTCAATGCGTTTGCATCTTAAAACTAACATATTAAATGAAAAAAGGAACAGGGTTTTAATACTTTCTGTCTTTAATTTATGCAAGAGGCACAAAGCTCTAGTTTGTGCTTCCACATAGACTTATTACGCATTTTGATTTTGATTTCGTCATCCGTTGTATAGATGAACGACAAAATGTTTAGTGCTGAAGACTCGGGTTCGAGCCCCAGGAAAGGTGTGATCAATTTAATTTTGTTTTTATCAGAAAACGCTTTAATTAGATCAAAGTTAACTGCAATGAATATTTTTTGGTAATTAAAGAAGAAATGATGTCCGTGAAGGAATAGTACACTAGCCAAACTGAACAATTGTTTTCAACTCCACCTACGGTAGTCTCATCAGAGTTCTTTGTGTCCTGTGCATATTCAAGACCAAACATCAACTATTTAACTCACACTTTTTTGGAAATCGCATATTGAAATTATTACCGTATGTACATACACTTGTATGAGTTAGTCGAAGTAAAGTCACACAACAGTTTTTATCATATTCTCCTTTTCTTACCATCATTGCTGTTCTTGTAATTGTCATCTTATTTGGATGAAACAGAATTACAATTTAATTTGTTTTTGCCCTTTATTCCACTTTATCCACATTAGTCGACATGAATGATATGTACGACGGTGGTTGTGGTGGTTAGAGCGTAGCGCCATAGCCGGGCGCAATTTTATGTTAAGTGCTGAAGACTCGGGTTCGAGCCCCAGGAAAATGTTTATTTTCCGCTTCTTGACTAGTAACTTTCAAGACCCTTCTTCGTTGTTCTCCGTATCTGTGCAATATATTTGTAATATTATTACACGCCCATGTTCTCAAAGTTGATATACTAAGTCTAACAGTTATCTGCCCAGGTATAAATGAAAAATGTAACTTCTTGATTAACTCAGAACGATTGAGGGCCTTTTGATTTGTTTCGAATTGGCACATTGGTCATCTGTTTGTCGTCCTGAAAGAGCTCATTGTATTGCACATTTGGTCAAATATATCGACTCCGCCGTTCGTTTTATTTAAAATTCTATCGTATGCGGTTCATTAGATATTTAATTAACTGCTCCTAGTTAATTACAGAATGATATTATATATGTCATCTGATATAATGCTTATTATGTACATATATCGTATTCGTTTCTTTGTCACTTTGATCTGACTTGATTTCGTAATCATATTTTCAATTATAAGTAGTTTTAGAAAAACAGAAAATACGCTTACTCTAGTTTTTGTAAAGCATTCTATACCAAAGCTTAAAGATTTTTAGTATCGCTATAAGGATGACAAAGAACATTGTCAAGTGTTTCTACTTATTCTACTACTATGTTCAATAGAAAATAAACCGTGTTTTTTAACTCAATATAAGTTCTGCTAATACAATTGACCTCTTGCTTGTACCAATTAATAAAATGTCAAAATTAAAATTACTTACTTTAATTATTTTATTATTTTGTGTACTTGAATGAAAAATAACTCGCATAAAATATGTGAAAAGGTATTTATTCATACAGATCTGTAAAATGTTACGCCGCCAATTTCAGTGAATTTTTATTTCTAAAAATATTTGAAATATTTTTGAATTTCTTATTAACGACTCCGACTCCGACTCCAACTCTAAGTCCGGTAAAAATACTAAAACACCAACTCTACAGCACTCGTTTAAATGACACAAATTAACGTTTTAATTAAAATATTTTTGGAAAAAATTTTTTTTTTATGTGTTCCTTCTAAAAACTACTTTTATTATGTTCAGTAGTAATTGTCTCAAGTAACTTGTTTTGTCTGCCTTCATTTCGGTTTTTTGATTCATAAAATTGGGCTTTGATTTTGAATTCATAACTTTTTACACACACTTTGAAGTCTGTTTGACCAGTTATGGAGTAATTAATGATTAATCTTTCATTAGTTATAAGCCGTATGCTGAAAACATTTAGAAGACAATATGACACAAATTAAAATTTGTCGCAACAAGATCTTTAGATGGTTAAAAATATCATGCTTTTTATGGTTTTGATTGATTGATTTTTTAGAAATCCAAATTATAATTCAATCCCACATAAAAATTATGTTGTAAGAATAAAAATTAATATGCAATGCATTCAATCTATAATCTAATGAGTCATGCAATTCTTCAATTTTTTTTGTTATTTTTGTTTTGTTTTGTTTTCTTAACAAACGTATTGCAGCATTAAAAATCTGTTTTCCAATGTTTGCTGTAAAAGGAAAAATGCAAATTTATTTAAGAAAACCTAAGCATACCTTTACTTTTAAACTACCATTCTGTTTTTATTATTTTATTTGATTTTTAACTTTCAAAATGTAATATTAGTTTATAAAAAATATTATGTTGTTTTCTTAGATTCCAATTTATTTCTTTTTAAAGCATAAATTTGTTGGTTCAATGCTATTGCATCTTGATCGTGCTTTAAAACCGATTCAAAAAATTATGAAAAAATAATAATAAACGGCTGGTATCCAGTTAAGTTGAGCCACCTCTGTCTAAAATTGATTTGTTTGCAATAACCTTGATTATTATTATTATTATTTATTTAGTTATAGTTGTGTTTTTCTATATTTTTAGTTATAGTTTTTGAAAATATTAAAAAATAAATTAAATGGCTCCAGCTAACAATTGTGAAACATTTTGAAATTGTTTCTTTCGGTTATTATCAATTACATTTCAATTAAAATGCATAAACTGGAAAATGCTTGAATTCAAAATAAAATTATTCAAAATGTCATGCATATTCCCATGATATTAAAAATTAAAAAAAAAACATTTAATGATTTCATACTTTAAGTCTTATTTGTAAAAACCATTTTGTTTTAAATGTAATTAATATTTTTATTAGTTTGTCCGTACTTATATACAGGGTAGAAACATAATCGCGTACAGCTGCTACCATGAATAGAGTTCAAGCCATTGCTACCCCCTTACGTGGATAGTGTTTTGAAGTACAAATATTAAGAAAAACAACTATTTTTTTTACTTTCATCATATTAGGCGCGGTGAAAACTATGCACTTTTACAATCTATTACAACAAGACCAGGCAGAAACTCTATGCTTTTGTTAAGACACGAGTGAAATTAATGGAGCTTAAAATAATTGGTAATGCAATGCACACAGAGAGGAGTCAAAAGTAATTTCGAGAAATAGTCAAAAATTTAGATTAAATTTTTTTATTTATCTCTTATATACTATATAAATAAAAATCAATGTTGAGAACGGCTGGACCGGTCTTGACGATTTTTTCTTACTAATGATGTTTGTGATCAAACTTAGGTTTTTACGGAAAGAAAATTTTGCCCCGCCCACTTCTACGCTCACTTTTTTTGATTTAACTTAAATAAAAAAACGGCTCTATCGATTTGACTAATTTTTCTCTCAAATGTTTATATAAATCCATTTCAAGTTTTCATCGAGAGAAAAATTTGCAACGCCTACTTTTACTCCTACTATTTTCTATTTATCTAAAAATCTGAAAAAAGTTCCACCGATTTAGCTAATTTGTTTATGAGATATTAGATGCAATCCAATTTAAGCTTTTAGTATTTTTAAGAAAATTGTTATGATATTGAAATTTTTTAATTTAACAGTAAGGCTCTATCTAACTACCACTCCATCCTAGCAAAGCAATCGAAAAGTTTTATATTTTTTTATTACTGGTTATCTGGTTATTCAATTATATATTACATATATCCAATCTGTCGACGGCTTAGGGGAGGGCTAAGTGTACCCAATGGTGAAAATGACATCTTGTCACCAGAGGCTGATCAGCGCTGTGTACGGTTTTTAATATATCTGTGCATTTGCTTTACAAATTTATCTTTTGGAAATATATTTTTTTTCACACTCCCTTGGGGCATGTGTTATATGTTTACACGTCGTAGAATACGGGTTGAGAATAGAGCTGCAAAACAATCGATAGTACTATCGATAGTATCGATAGTTTTATTTTTGGCCGACTATCGATGGTTTCACTATCGGTAGCGATACTATCGGAAAATTTTAAAAGTTAACTTTTTCAACGCAGGTTTTTTGCCGCCGGTAAATTTTTGTACGAATGTTCTAATTTTTCAATAAAAATAATATATTTGCATTTATTTAATGTAAAATAAAAGAGTCAATATTTCAAAAAAGTGTTATCCTATTAATCTAGCCGCCGGGGTCTAGTGGTTAGTGTGTTGGCTTACTAAGACATGAGCCCTGGGTTCGACACCCAGCTCCGACATCTTAAAAAAAAAGAAATATGAAAAAAATATTTCTTTCGGCGACTACCTCTCAGCAGTCTTCTGGCGAAAGCTCTGAGAGTAATTAATTGCCATTAACAACTTCTCAAGTCTGTCGTTCGGAGTCGATATTAAAACTGTAGGTCCCGGTACTCATGGATAAAAATTTACACACACAACATGAGTGCTGCGAGAAACTAGGCCGTAATCCTGACAAAGGTTGTAAAGGCCAGTTATGTATGTTATGTATGTATGTTATCCTATTAAGCACCTTAGGGTAATTAATTTTATTTAAACTTAGTTATTTTTATTCAGTGGCAACGGCTACCTTAATATAACGACAGAGGCGAATTATTGACGGCACAAAAATAATACAAAGAAGTTTTAAAGTAAAAGTTTCTGGTATTATTAAAAGTATTTCTGAAAGAATAAAGAATATTTAAATAAAAACAGTTTTAAAAAGAGATTCCTACAATTATCAGAAAGTATGTATTATTACAATACTATTTAAATGTATGTACATATGTGTCCAATGGACACATCCATTGGAGTGTGTATGTCTGTCTGTGTTTAATAGAAAATGGCAACGAAAACATTGAGGTAAAAAACGATGATGAAGAGGGTATTCAAAAAAAGATACGTAGGACGTATTCAGATGTTTGGACTTATTTTGAAATAACCAAAGATAAAATTTGTGCTAAATGCCGTTTATGTGGCAAATAGTATAAAACTAGCGGCAATACTACATATTTATTAGATCACCTTAAACGTTCGCACCCTAATTTCAGAGAAGCGGAAAATCCAATTAAGACCATAGATCAAAAACGGTCGATAAACTCTTGTTCATTAACAAAAAGTGTTGGGTAAACCTGGTATAACTTATAAATACCTAAATTTAACGCTTCTGTACCTAATTTTATTTATGAATTGTTTTTTATAATTCCTTTTAATTAGAATTTTGATATTTACATATGTAGAATGTATGTTTTACGTTTTGAACGTTAAAGCCTTTTACGGTTAACGTTAATTTTAAAAAATTATCTCAAATTAACAGCTTCAATTAAGTTTTTTTTTTGTTTGGCAAATAATTTGCGTTTTTGTGTTATTTTGTAATAAAATTGAAATTTATGTTACAATAGTATACATATGTATATCTTTTATTTAAATTAATACATTTATTATGAAAGACAGTTGAAAGCGAATAACAACCCATATACATACATGGTACTTGCTATATTTT
The DNA here is from genome assembly GCA_963576795.1 of Metopia argyrocephala. Classification (NCBI taxonomy): domain Eukaryota; kingdom Metazoa; phylum Arthropoda; class Insecta; order Diptera; family Sarcophagidae; genus Metopia; species Metopia argyrocephala. The sequence goes on along the minus strand of OY756211.1, from coordinate 42,109,217 downwards.
AATAGAGTTTTACTTACTGGACTTCCGATACAAATTGAATTCTACTTCTCCACTAGATTTTAGAAGAACCTAGTAAAAATATATCCACAAATTCGTATTGCGATTCTAATTTTCTCAGAAAAATAGAAAACCGATAGTTTTTTTTAAACTATCGAAACTATCGATGGGGCCGACTATCGATAGTTTTGCAGCTCTAGTTGAGAACCACAGTATCTTTTGGAGCTGGTTAGGTAGATCTTTCATGCCCTTGGCCATTGATATTTTACGCAGGTACAGTAATTTAATTGTAGAATTTTTTTTATTATTGAATATAGCCGACTTGTAACATATATGAATAACATTTTAATTTAAAAATAGTTTTTCTTCTTCTTTTTAACGCATTTTAAAAATCGAACGCAAGCATTTTTTCTAATGTGAACAGGATAGTGTCTGTCGGGTCAGCTAGTTATTAATAAGTATGCTTTTAGTAATGGAGTAGTAATAAAACATTATATTTTTTAATAACATAGTCTTCTTTACTCTCTTTACAATTTCTTTATATTTTCACCAAATTATAAATATCTTCCAAAAAATATCATTAAGCGAGTTAATATATATTATTTGTAAAGTGATTTCATTGTCAAATCCTTATCCAGCAAAATATTTCTTCAAAATTTTGTAATAGGAAATAGTGAACTGGAAATAATTATGGAGAATAGATTGAATTGTTGCCATAGAAACTGAAAATAAGTTTTACGCCGATTATGAGCAAAGGTAGAATAAATCTTAGGTACACACATAATTGGTCATTACAACCAATTTTAGGAGTTACGGCCTAACTTTTTACAGCACCCATTTTGTGTCCGTAAACCGAAACCTTCTTTTTTTGTACGTTGACTCTGAACGATAGACTTGAGAAGCTTATTCACTGCAATCAATTACTCTCTTAGAGATTTTGTTAGAAGGCTGCAAGGAGGTGGTCGCCAAAAGAAATATTTTTTCATATTTCTTTCTTTCAAGACGTCAGAGCAGAGGTTTGAGCTCTTGTATTAGTAAGCTAACACACTAAGTACTGGACTACAACTTTTTGTACACAAGTAAACTTTTAAAACTTAAACCACTGAGACTCTAGAGATGTCTATGAATTTCACTACCACTAGTATTTTTAATCTTCTATCATTGAAGACTACATCTTGATTTTTTTGGTTTGCCCCAGGTGTAGAGACCTTAACTGGTCGTCTAAACCCCTTGGGTTCTTCCGTGTCAAATACATTAAATCTCTTTTTTATCATTGAAGTTAGTGTTGGTTTGATTTTCTTTTTCAACTTCATCTTAAATCATGAGTCAGTTTGTTTCAGTGTTAGTCAAACACTAAACTAATTAGCGCAACTTGTTCAAACATAAGTAAAAAATATTAGAAATACAAACATTGCTGAAAGGCCTATTAATGTGGTGCACTGAATTTGACTCAAATACAACCTCACAAAAAACATCATGCAAAATAAAGCCTGAAAGAGGTATTAAAACGTTCAAAATGCATAAAATCTGAGTTATAGCTAACTTTGAGATAGGGTTGTCAGATAGTTTTAAATTTTTATCCCAGATTTCGAAATTAATATCTCCAAAAATCCCCAAAATCTTGATTAGTTCATCCACAAAAATCCCCACCGAAACTGCATCAATAATTTTGCTTGTATGTGTGTTTCAGGTCGTTATCTTGTTGAAACACCCATCGATGTGCAATTTTATATTCAGTGTAAGACATCATGATTTGGTTAAATTATTTTTATATTATACGGTACCTTCAATTCTAAATAGGTGTCCTGTGCCATAATATAAATAAAATATCTAATATTATAAAGTATAAGTTGAGAAACAATTTGTGGTCTAACGAAACTAAAATTATTTTGTTTCTCTCTGAAAGAAGTAATTTAACTGTAAGAAAAACATTTAATAGTTAATACCTCTGCAATTCATTAAAAATGATGGCGGAAACAGATTAGTGTGGGGATGTCTTTATTTATATGAGAAAATAAACTAAACTAAAACCAAGAGGACACGTTGCAAAAATTTTATATGGAAGTATGAGTTTCAAATAAGTTTATTATAAGCAAGTCTTGCTTATAAACACATACTTTCATACGAAATTCTCTCATATTTTGTTCCGAATATAAGAAATCTATAATATACTTAATAGGCCTTTACAACCCTACGTCAGGATTACGGCCTAGCTTCTCGCAGTACTCATGTTGTGTGTGTCAATTTTTATCCATGAGTACCGGGACCTACAGTTTAATGTCGACTCCGAACGACAGACTTGAGAAGCTTGTTCATGGCAATTAATTACTCTCAGAGCTTTTGCCAGAAGACTGCTGAGAGTTAGCCGCCGAAAGAAATATTTTTTTCATATTTCTTTTTTTTTTCAGATGTCGCAGCTGTGTGTCGAACCCAGGGCTCATGTCTTAGTAAGCCAACACACTTACCACTAGACCACGGCGACTACAGTCATGCACCTATTGCCGACAAATTTATTTCTAGTGTAGATGGGGAGTTAGTGTAGGTACACCGTTAAATTTAGCAATATTATCGCAATTAAAAGTTTTCTGCTTATGTAGAGGTCTACAGAACAATTTTATATAAAAAAATATATGGAAAAAAATTAAAATTTTTTTTAATATTTGTTATTGTTGCGTTTTTTTTTTTTTTTTTGTTTGTTTGTTTGTTTGTTTTGCCTTTTCAGTAAATAAATTATTTTATTTATATATATAATTGGTCTGTCATATATTCTACTATAGTTTTTAGTGTTTCTCTTATCTCTCTTTGGTATGGTGTAGACGACGAATACTAATAAAAATCGAATGTGGCGATAATAAGACAAAATATATCAGCATATAATAAGTATTACATTGCCTGTCAAAATGTATAAAAACTAATTTAACATAATGATTTATCTCTAAACACATTATTTGCATACTCGTATATTCATTCAAACACATACGATAGCTAACAAATTGTATTAGTCATTTACTAATAATACCAGTGGAATAATAAAAATATAAAATAAAAATAAATAAGCATGCAAAAAAAACAAAAAATGGTATAAAAATATGCAATCAGTTTTCATAAGGCATATTAATAAGGTCAACCCAATGACCAGGCTGATTTTAATGAAACAATTGTATAGTTGCCATAATTATTAGTATGTAATAGTAGTGACAGTTATTTGATCGGTCATATGACTGGCATTGCTGACTGAAATGCCCATCAGAAGTTTTTATCATCTTCTTAAGGGCAATATGAAAAAACCGATTAAAAAATTTGCGTGTACATGTGATATTGCATCTTGCTCTAACTTACTAAATATATTGGAGATCGAATATATATCTGAACTCTTTACTTTTACTTTACTTTAGTCGCCGTGGTCTAGTGGTTAGTGTGTTGGCTTACTAAGACATGAGCCCTGGGTTCGACACCCAGCTGCGACATCTTAAAAAAAAGAAATATGAAAAAAATATTTCTTTCGGCGGCTACCTCTTAGCAGTCTTCTGGCAAAAGCTCTGAGAGTAATTAAATGCCATGAACAAGCTTCTCAAGTCTGTCGTTCGAATTCGACATTAAACTGTAGGTCCCGGTACTCATGAGTGCTGCGAGAAGCTAGGCCGTAATCCTGGCACAGGGTTTTAAAGGCCAGTTATGTATGTACTCTTTACTCTACTGAATTTTTTTTATTTCAAAGATGATTTTAACATTAGTCAGAACTGACTAATCCCTTATGATGAGTATATCAGTTAGAGCTCTCTAACAAACCTAATAAATGTAGCTATCATAACTGATGTAAAAATCCGTCAAGGCTGACGGGTATTCTTTTAATTTTAAAACACTATTTATTATTTTTCATACTTGAATATAATATAAAATAAATTATTATTATAATAAAAAGTAGGCTTAAAAAATTTATGATCCTAAATTTAGCGAGAAGTTTTCTTAACATCACTACCAGCAGCGTTATTCCAGTCAGATTTTCATTACATACAAAATTAAACAATGAGTAATACTGAATACATAGCACTTACTTTAAACTTTCCAGAATCAATTTCCTTCTTAGTCAATTATACCAATTTGTTCCAAATTGCTGTCACGATTTGATTCTGTTTTTTTTTTCTTAAACTATTTTTTATTTATGAAAACTTGACACAAATTTGTTCATTAAGCCAGAAAATGCAACTATAGAACAATTATTAGTTTTTTCACACTAGAATATACATATGCTTTCTGATTCTATAGGTTTAAATGTGTGGGTAAAAATATTTTATCTGTGTTAGTTTCAGTCATGTAGTTCTTTAGCACATACATAATTCAAGAGTTGACAGTTGTTTTTTGTGTGGTTGTATTTTTAAAAAATGTAGTTCAGCTTATTAATAGGCCTCAGTTTTAACAAAAAAAAATATCTAATTTTAAATTGTAAACTGTCTATAACTGTAAATGGTTACTGAGAGTTTACTGAGAGTTTATGACCTTAATTTGACTTCTTAAACAGTATCAGTTATTTCTCTATCACCGAAAGTAAATTAGCAAAAATTATCACCAATCTTGCTGGAATCGAACTCGAAATGTTGAACTAAAATTTTGCTTTTCGATTGTTCGTATTTGATTAAAAAAAAATTAAAAACAGCAAGTCGCTACTGGCTAAATAATTATCATATAGAACTAATTTTTGAATTTCCATCACTTTTCCCAGAACATCAAACGATAGGTACTCGTATTTCTCCTTGATCACTTCAAAAGTCTGAGGTAAGTTGGCATAGATTTGTGACTTCAAAAAAATCCATGTATTACCGTCTTTTATAATAGACATAGATAATAGATTTATAATTATAAATAATTAAAATTAGACATTAGGAGAATTAAAAATAATATCCTATTCAATCCACATATTTGCCAGTAACAATTCGTCAAATTGAGACGGGAAAAAGCTATTGAACATATTTAGGTAATACATGCTCATAGGTTAGAGTAGTTCTTTGAACTGCGGTTTTTTCGAAAAAATCATACCCGATAACGACTGCAGTGCTGAATTATCTCTTCATGTACTACATGCGTGTTTTCGGTGCCCTAGAAGCAATAACTTTATTCAGAGTTGGAACTGTTTCCGGTCACTTATGATGATTCTCTTTTTAAACTTTTTTGCGGCTCTGGTTCAATATGGTTTAAACGCAGTTGGCTGTCAACAACTATTCTTTAATACTTTTGTTAGCGAACATTTTGTTAGCGAATATTTCCAACTCTTAGAATAAAATTTGTACTAAAGAACTCCGGATTATGTTACTCTGAAGACCTCAGCGCCATCTTCAGATAAAGCTGTGATATGTTCAGCAAAAGAGCTGTTTCACTCTTGCTCAGACCTGTTGACCCTTCTATGCCAGCTACTAAACGCCGTAAGGTTTGCCGAATTTTTACACTGTGGCCGGAATATCTACGCAAACACGACCGAAAAGGAAATCGAAACAATTATTCTGTGTTATTAGGAAGCAAAGAGATTGATGTCTTATTGACATGTATTTGAAAACCGTTTACTTCACAAACACCAAGGCGAACCTGACATTCATCATATGCCGTTTATATAGAAATGAAATAAAAATTTTTAAATAATTTTTTACAAATTTTTTCTTCCTAAATTTTCACATTGCATTTGCAAATAAAACCGCATATGAATAGTTTAATCGCTTTCAAATTTTAGAAACAATTTTCTTGATATTAAAAAGCATAAGAAAATCTTTAATCCGGTTGTTTTCATTTAAATCGTAAAAAAAATTTTAATTATTACATAAATTATTGGGATTTGTATTTTAATTAAATTTATTTATTTATTTAAAAAATGTTAAATAGCAGCTACAAATTTACTTTTCAGAGTATAGTTTTTTTGTAAATAGGTGTGTTGCATATTGATTTCTTTTCAGATGTTTTTGTTAGAGCATATGGAATATTATTTTAGTTTTTAGTTTCAATTTCATCCTTAACGATTATTTATTATATTTGAATCGCTATTATTTGCTACTACCGGTGTTGAAATCGTTAGTTTTAATGGAGTGCATTTTTCAAAAGCAATGTACGGGCAATGTGGTACCGAATGTCTGGTTGACTTAATGACTGACCGGTAGGCTGGCACACAGTGCAAATATTTGACTTATTTGTACAAAATTTAAAAAAAAGTCACCAGCTAATCAAACAGTGAGTAATGGTTAAATACAAATGAAATAATATTTCTATAGGTCATTGGCGGCAAATGTGCAAATGAGAAAAAAATTAAAAAATTTGACTTCGATAATAAAAATTAAAATCTTTAGCAGTTTTAATTAAAAAAAACAAATAAGAAAATCTTCTTTAGGTTTTGCTTACAAAATCTAATTCAATATATTTCATTAAGAGCAAATAATAAATGAATTTAGATTTTCGGATACTCCAGTAGTCTTGTGGATAATGTAATAGACCACCAGAGACCCTGGTTTGGGAGATTATACTGAGCTTATGGTATTTGACACTCCTATCGTAATAATTAAATAGATTGTTATTTAGGTTTTTGGACAAAACCTCAAAATATTTACAGCTTCACTCTTTATTTTTGTATACTCAGACTACCATTTCCAAGTCTATACAGACTTGAAAGAAGTGAAAAAATTGATAAAATACTTGCCCTATATCCAACGCATGACTGTACTCGTATGTGAACATAAGTAAAGATCTTCCAGTAGAAATTTCCGATTTTTGTTGAAGCCACATCTGTTAAATTTGTTTTCATTTAATCAGTTTATTCTGCCAAATCAATGTTCAACGGCACCTGCAAATAATAAAATTGTTGTATCAGAACGATACAAAATAATCATTTTTAGCGGTGAGGTTCAGTACTGAATTAGCAATTCGCCTAATGTCTAATTTTATTTCAAAATTATATGTTTTTATTATACTAATGAAGACAATTTGAGCTTATAAATGCTCGATACAAAACTTTGCCACCATAAGCATGAACAAATAAGTTCACTTTTAATATTTTGCCTTCTGTCTTTATAAAAAAAGGGGAAAACAACAAATACTCGTAGTTTATTATCTTGTTGCACATACATTTTGTTGGCCAAATAAAAACTTTAGCTCAAAGGAAATCTCATTAACAACTAAAAAAATCCTTTTAAGAAATAATAGCCAAAGAAAACAATTTTATATAAATTACTACCAAAAAAAAAAAATTATAGCTTCATGCAACAAATTTCTATAGCTTTCGCATAGGCTTCTATTGAAATGAAAACGATAACAACTTACAATATAACATATATATCACGTATGTACGAGTATGTATGCATGTAAGTCAGCCAGAAAGAAAGACAGCAAGAAAAAAGCAAAGGTGTTGGCATATAACAAATGATAAATAAAAATATAATTCAGTTTAAAATGAAAACAATAATGCTTTAAAAAGGAATATTAGAAACTTTTATTTCATTTTTTTTTCACTTCACAGTATCATTTGTATACTCCATATGGTCTTGTATGAGTAAGACCTCCTGGCAAATTTATGTATGGTTGTAGTGCCATAATTGCTGAAAGGTGTTACTACATATTGGTATTGATTTTCTTTTTTCAGATTATTTTTCTTATACTTTTTTAAAACAACAATAGTACGAGTAACAACGAAAAATGTTTTTCTTAACTCAGTATTTATTTATTAATCAAAATATGCCATATTTTTATAGTTGTTTGTGTTGCAAGTTGCTTTTAGATTTTTATCGTTGTTGTCTTTGAAAAACAGAAATATAAACAAATTGTTATGGAAAATCTAGAGCAGTAGATTTATGGTTTCAACTTGAGAGCCTGCCTTTTTTTGAATACATTTTAACTCTTATTTGTTTACACCTTTTCCAAGACTCAAAAAATTTAAATTGAAAACAGTTTTTTTTTTCAGAAGTAAAAAATTTTCAAAAATTTTTATTATAAAAAATAACAATTTTAAAACTCAGTGTAGTTTTTTAATGTTGATGTTACCTAGTGGTCACCGTAGTCTAGTGATTAGTGTGTCGGCTTACTAAGACGATAGCGCTGGGTTCAAATCTCACCTCTGAAATCTTGAAAAAAAGAAAAGAAATATGAAATAATTATTTCTTTCGGCAACTACCTCTTAGCAGACTTCTGGCAAAAGCTCTGGGAGTAATTGATAGCTATGAAAAGAGTCGACTTTAAAATGTAGGTACTCATGGATAAAAATTAACACACACAACATGAGTGGTGCGAGAAGCTAGGCCGTAACCCTGACACAGGGTTATTATGGGCAATTGTGAATGTATGTATGCATGTATGTTGTCATTGTCCCAGAAGAAAACTGGACATTGAACTAGTGCACTAAGAACATAAGCTCGGCCGGAAATTGTAGTCTTAAGCATAGAGTTTGTAAAAACCTAAAACTAAGAAAAAAAACAAGAAAATTTTGCCGTAAGTAATGAAAACTAATTTGTTTATAATATTAATCCTAATTCTCTATTTTAATGTAAATGCCTCTATTACTGTAATTAAGATTTCCATGTCATTAGTAGCAAATTTTCTAATATTCCAAAATTTTTTATAAATGGCAATATGGATTGTATGTACTTAGTAGGGACATATATGATGTGTGTTGTATATATTTACTGATATGTATTGTATACAAAAATCTTAGTTTTACTCAAAATATCCGCTCTTGGTCTTCACATTACCCTTAATACATTGGCCGGTTATTAATAGCTGCGCGCATCTTATCCATTGGAGAATTGGCTACAGCACGAACCACAGCTCTCTTAAAAAAATCAATGTTATGGTATCTTTTGTGGGATACCATTTCCTCTATAACACAGGTTTACAAATTATTAATTTGGAAAAATACCAAGAACGCCACATGCCTAAATAAGTTAATTGGGACCTCCTGAGTACGAAAAACGCATTTATTATTTTTTTCTAAGTACCGTTTTTTAGATAACGGTACTTTTATGTTTTTCGGTGTATGGCCCCACTCATACCCTTGTGGTGTCCAACGGAAATATTCGATCGAGATAAGTGGCATAGCGATGGAAAGGTAATTGAATGCCTTTTTCGTTGATATGCTGGAAAATTCTATCGCTTAGATATGGCACCTCAAAGTTCAAAATTTGCCTATTTTTTGCGTTTTTTTTCAAAATTTTTCATTTTCATTAAAATTTTTTCCTACGTTATAGTGAAGATCTGGAATGTTTTATTTTTTACCAAATAGTTTATTTAATTACCAATATTTTAAGCGTATTTTGAAAAAAATCGGATGAAAAATAAAGTTTTTATTAAGGATTTTGTGGAACGACAATATTTTCCTTTTCATTGCTCACACAGTATATTCAGAGTAAATTTAAAAAATTTAAATTAAAATGAAGAGCGACTTGAACTTTTGCGTTGTTTTTCGGATAGATCTTCGCGAATGAGGAACCAACAATAGTCCGCCATCTTTTGTTTATCCCACCAGCCTTTGTTTTTTTGCTGTAAACCAATGTAATCGTCCACAATTTGTAATCCAAAGAATTCAATTCAGGGCTGCAAGATGGCCAATCTTCAGAGCATATAAAAGTTTTCAAGTTTTTCGGAGCCAGGTATTTGTCGTTTAACCCATTTACGCCCGCTGTACTATATATAGTACACAACTTAAAGTTCAAGTAAAAATTATAAAATGCAGTTTTTTACCCGGGAAACGCTTTTTATAAGTCAATAAGAGTACATGCAAGATCCACGTAGCTGTTGTTGAAAAATATCAATTATGGGAATCTCCATTTTGGCTAGTTATCTAGGAATCTCCAGTTTGGTTATTTATTTCTTGTGAGATTGTGAATGGTTATGTAGTTTATTTTACATCAGTTAGCTTTGAAGAACGTTAAATCGCAGTTTATTTACTTGATAACATAACATTCTAATAAAAGCAATATAAGACGGTTTAGTTCGTATAGAATTTTTTGAGCTATAGCATATTAAGTGCTGCTGTACTAAGCTTAGTATACCTAAAAAAACACAACTCAAAATAATTTTTTTGGTTTTTTTCTTTTACTGTACTGTAAAAAATGTTATTTAAATCTAGTTATAAATATTGAATATTAAAAATTGTTCTTGGTTTTCATTTGGGCGTTAATGGGTTAAGTCTTATGAGCTGGTGTAGAATCTTGTTGGAAAGTCCAAGGCTAGTTTTGAAACAGGGAATTGTAAAGCGGAGTGAAAACTGTTTTCAAAGCGGTTTCTTCTTTAGCCGATATTTTAACCACTTGTTAACAAAAATGCAAGCCACTTATCCCACAGTAAGAGACACTCCACCAAACCTTGACTGCACCAGGATAATGAACCTTTCCGACCCGTGGAATGAGTTCTAATGCTTCTTTAGATGACCAGCCATAAACTCTATCATTTTGTTTGTTAAACTTTTCCTGTACTGTAACGGCCGCATTTATAATGAAAATTTAGCAACTCGTTAGCAAATAGGACAAAAAATTGGAAAGTTTACCACCCGCTATGGATGTTTATTGTTAAAACTTTCCATACCTTCTATTTGATAACTGGCCAGGAAATCTAGAAAATTAAACAACTTGTACCTTTAAGTAAGAATTTCTACGTAGAGGAATGACAAACTTAGCCACTACGTACAACGAGCTGCTCAATTTGTTTTATAAATAAGGCTGTAAGTTATCAGCGTGCTTCACAAAAACCCGTTTGGAAAAAAAACATGTAATTAAAGGGTATACATATTCAATTTTAATATCTAATGGGTATGTTGAAAGTAATAAAAATATTTATACCCCTACTTACTTTGTAACTTTCTTTAGTTGAGTCTATATCCGTAAAAATCCAGTCCAATCAAAAGATTATGAAATTTCATGATCACCAACAAAATAAAACATTTTTTTCTTAATTTTCATAAAATTTTCTTTAAGTGGCTATATTTCCGCAAATAACGAATACAAACAGGTGCAAAACTTCACATACATATTTGTTTAAGCCTTTGTCTGCTGCAAAAAAAAAAAATTTAAGTAATTAGCAAATCGGAATAGTAGATCGTTAGTTTGCGATAGAAAATTAATTGCACAAAGAGATATTGTATATGGCCAACATTTGATAGACATAATCTTCAAAAAATAAATGCCAAAGAATGTTCTTTGAAATGACAATAAACATTCCCTATTAAGTTTGAAATTTCTGTGTTTTTTTTTTTTTTGTTCAAGATTTATGTATAAAATCCAGGGCAACGACGAGATGCTAAGATAGTATAAAATAAAAATTAAATATAACAAAAATGTAAAATGGAATGGAATGGAAACAGTAGACAGAGGATTAAATTTTCCTCAAAATGTTCCTCAATCGCAAAAATAAGAATATTTAATGAATTTTATTTTTATTATAAATTTTACTGGAAATGGTGAACAATGGTTATTATTTTCCATGTTTTAGTTTTTTTTTTTTTTCTTTTTTGTACAAGAAAACACACTTACTGGTAACAGGCTTATAAAGAAAAACAAAAACAATTCAACATTATAATTAAAATATGCCATAACAATACAATAAAACAAAAAAAAAATTAAAAAACAAATCTATTGTTTCAAGCCAAACAACAAGCAGCAGCGGCTGTTTTAAAGTGCAATTACCCGTGTCGCATCATACTATCGACAGACTAAATGGCGTCATTTGCAGTCGTGTTTGGTTTTATTTTAAACAATATTATAAGCAACATGTATATCAGTTTTGCAGCACGATAACTTTGCCAAACACCCCTATTTAAAACAAAAGCAAAAAGAAAATTTTTGACTTTTTTTGCAAATGGTTATACAGAGTTATTTGTACAGGTATTGTGTTTAAACATTTGTTTTTAATATTTATTTTTAAATTTTTTTGCAGATATTTGTTATATTTGTACGATAGTTATGGTCAAATTGTATATGCAACATTGTTGCATGGTACCCTATGGTTATAATTTGTAACATGCAGTTTGTAGGAGGCGAAAATGAAAAGTGAAACAATTTTTCAGGAAAAAAAAAGGAAACAAAAAAGGCCAACGGAAATTCATAATTAAAGTGAAAAATGGGATAAAAAATCAAACAGCAGGTGAATATTGCAGCATAAGAAGGCATATCACAGGCTATGGAAAAGATAATAATTAAAATGTTATTTAAACAGAATTGAATGGCAATACAACTTGTGTTTACATAATAGCTTAAGCGATTTTACTAAAAAAAAATTATATTTATTTCAAAATATATTTGAATTACGAGCTGCTCACACTTAACCACCCTTCCTAAATCGCTATTACCGATACGGGTAATAAATAAACTGAGACTCCGAAATCATCAAGCCAGCAACACCTAAAATCTTGCATCGCCTCAATTTGCATTTTCTACTTTTATACAATTCGAATTTCCGTCATCACTAAAATTCACTGCCTTACAAACCATCCGAGATTCGAAACAAGAAATGGACAAGGTAGCAAGTGATTGGGAAAGAATGAACCAGTTCAAGTAATAAAACATATAAAACTAAATTGACCGGGTTCCATTGTACTTTTCACAAAATTCATCTCTCAAATTACACAGCAATGAAAAGAAATCTATTGTTTTTTTTTTTTTCAAAGTATGATCCCCCTAACTATGTGATGTCATTTGAAAATGTCCAAGTCCATGACAATTTTTAATTTATAGTCAAAACAATTTTTCAATGAATAAATTATGAGGAAAGTGTTTAAATTGTGAAATAAAAACTTGCTGCAAAACAAATTAATTTGAGCAAATTTGAAGTGTTGTAACTTGCTTGCAATAGTTAATTAAATGAATTGAATTGTACAACTGAGCACAAATTGCAAATTCAATATTTAATCAAATGGGACAGACAACAATTAACTTGTGATTATAGTTTTTATTTAAATACAACGAAACTCTCCCATTTACGATAGGTAATTTGACCCATTTTGTGGAAATTTCTGTTTTTAAAAAAATTTCAAATTCATTTTTTCTCTTCTACAACAGAAATGAAATACTTTGTAAATTCTTTTGCTTGATATTAACACACTAAACGGGATATGATTCTCATTTAGTTTATAACTATTTAAACATAAATATTTATAGTTTCGATTAACGCATTTGGGAAAGTTCAAAATGGCCAGAGATGTGATTAGCACCAACAATATATTTATTTGCCTATATGGCGAAAAACAATTTTTTTTTTGTATAATTAAAAAACAAACATAAATTTATATTAAATATGGAAAACAAAAGGACTAGTATGTATTGGAAAATATTAAAAACGTATAAAATAGAGAGTTTTAAGTTTAATTTTGCCAATTTTATATTGTGCATGTCCGCTGGGAAGGTATACTAATTTGTTTTGCCGCCATTTTGGCAAACATTAGTCTTGAAAGTACGTATTTGGCAGTCGTGAATTAGAGACGTTTCAAATTTATTATGAAAAAATATCCGGTAAATCAACATGATTTAATCATTAAAAAATTTTACAAAAATCAATCATCGATTACTGTGGCGATGATTGAAAACATCATAATGAGTGACAAGACACATTTTCATTTGAATGGATATGTGAATAAACAGAATTGTCGGTTCTGGGCAATAGAAAACCCTCAAATTATTCATCATTCACCTTTTCATCCATTAAAAGTGATAGTATGGTATGCAGTTTGGTCAGGAGGACTCATTGCACCTTACTTCTTTGGACCTTACTCTTTTGAAGCAATATCGTGATATGATTGAAAACCTTTTAACATCACAACTGCATGTTTTGGGCTTGACTAACATGTGGTTTCAACAAGACGGTGACAAGTCACATACAGCCACAATGGCATTACTGTGAGACCTCTTTCCATAACAAGTTATTGCAAGGAATGGTGATGTTGATTCACCTCCACGGTCGCCTGATTTGACTGCTCCGGACATCTGCCACTCAAACAAAATATTAGTGATGAAATTAATGAAATACCCCGTGATATGTAAGAGAATGTAATAAAATATGTGCTCAAAAGGGCTCGCATTTTAATTTATTATACATACATACATAACTGGCCTTTACAATCCTGTGTCAGGAATACGGCCAAGCTTCTCGCAGCACTCATGTTGTGTGTGTCAATTTTTATCCATGAGTACCGGGACCTACAGTTTAATGTCGACTCCGAACGACAGACTTGAGAAGCTTGTTCATTGCAATTAGTTACTCTCAGAGCTTTTGCCAGAAGACTGCTGAGAGGTAGTCGCCGAAAGAAATATTTTTTTTCATATTTCTTTTTTTGAAGATGTCAGAGCCTGGAGTCGAACCCAGTGCCCATGTCTTAGTAAGCCAACACACTAACCACTAGACCACGGCGATTTATTATACTTTTCAATTATTATGTATTTTTTTTTTTGTCATATTTTAATTCAAAATAAAAGTATTGAACGATATTGAGTAAAATAATATTATGGGAATTTAAAAACACCACATTTTAAAATTCGTGGATATTACAATTTTATTCGTATTCAAAAACTTGGAAATGACTGAACGTGCTTGTTTGTTTCTCATTATTATTACATACATACATTTATACATAATTGACCATTACAACTCCGTGGCAGGGGGTTCCACTGTTTTTATAAATTAACTTGTGAAACATTAATAAAAGCGACATTAAATTTTACTAGAAAATCTTCGATCTGGAGATTAAAAGGGAGCTGTTAATTGCTTTTAAAAATTTGAGCTATACATGTATGTTTATGAGGCGTCAACGATAGGAAAAACTGTATCTGGATAATTAAAGTCCTTGTATTACTATCTGGCATTATAAAAAAAAATCTCTAAATCGAAATACAAAAGGATGTCATAAAATTACCTTGGGGTATACTTTGCTTTATAATGAAGTAACATGACCTTGTTGAAAAAAAATGTAAAAAATTATTCAAGGTCTATTATTATTAAGGTCTATTTTTAAATAAAAATCTTTTATTTAATTATCGATATTTCGCTACTCCTGCGTGTAGCGTCTTCAGGAATTATTTATTTATAAATTGTTTTCAAATAGACCTCAATAAAGGTCGAAAACCCAGAATTAAAAATTGAAAAAAAAAATGTTTTTCAAACAAATCAAGTTATAAGAAAAGTATCTGTATTAAAAAAGTTTTAATGTTATTTCTGTGTGATTATCTTTGCAAGGTTTCTACTTTAAAATACATTGTTATTCAGTTCTATGCCACACGGCTTAGTTTAATTCATTTAGTTTTTCTTAAGTTCAGCTGAAGTACTACCAATTTAGAGAGAAATTTCTCTACGACTTATTATACGACTATATACACGTTATTAGTAAATCCAAAATAATAAAGCTCTTAAGCAATCATTACACTGCAAAAGAAATTAAAAGAAAACCAAAATTACAAATGCCTCACTGTAACCTAAAAAAAAAACATAATTTCTTTTGTCACGTTGATTGCATTTGAAATCAAACCAAAATATTTCTACACCCAATTTACGTTTCTTAATATTACAATCGAATAAATTTTTGTTAATTTATTGTTGCCACCTTAATAAATCGTTACAATAAAGCAACTCATTTGATTATAACAATAGAATAATTAATTTTTGTAACCAAGAAAAAGAAAAAAGAAAAAATAAATATTTTTTGAAAACGTCATTCGGTGTTACACACCAACCACAACACCACAGGACATACTTATAAATAATTTTAAGCTTGAAATTAAAACTGGAGAAATTAACACAACTTTGTTAGTTCATTATAGAGTTTTTATATTTCTAATCGCCTATTAGAAGAGAAATTAGAAAAAAGAAAAAAAAAAACATTATTTGATATCAAAACACACTTTAAACACAATCAAAATAATGAATCAACACTCACAGTAGGTGATAGCAGCGTTGAGTTGTGAAGAACAAATATTTTTTCAAAAAATTGTGAAAAAAAAAAATATTTTAAAATACTCACCTTAATTATGAGAAAGTCTGTTAATAAAGAAAAATTAATTTATAATTTCTGAAGTATCATCGAAGCTATACATGCTGCTGCCTAATGAACATCAAGCAAAACTGAATTTTAATCTGTTATTGCATAAATCTCACATTAAAGAGAATATTATTTTTATGGGTGATATATGCAGGTTTTTAGACATATCAAATGTGAAGCCTAAACTTAGATACTTTAAAGTCTCAACTCATTAAAAGTGTCAAAGTACGTTTCTTTTTAAATGGTTACTATTGAAAGGCTTATCATTGAGGAATTGAGCTCGTCGGTATTTAAGACTTACTTAACTCAGACACTAGTCGGCGTTTTCTATTGGCTTACTAAGCCACGAGCTCCGGATTCAAACTCCAGCTCTGACATCTTGAAAAAAGAAATATGAAAAAAATGTTTCTTTCGGCAGCCACATCTTAGCAGTCTTCTTGTAATATTGGGTTGTGTATAGTCTGTTGTGGATCAGTTCAATTTCATGCGCACCAATTTTGTCTTGTGCCGTTAAGTGCGCAATAAAACAGCAGTGCAGTTTTAAAAAGCTTATAAATCCAATTGACGAAAGGCACAAGTATAAGTTCACGAATCAATTTATATTGTAGGTTAACATCCAAGTGCACAATTTTTTACATTGCAGACAAATAGACCTATTTGTTATCGGCTTGCCGATTACTGTTGATAATTTCTTATACTTTTATTTACAGCGGCATTATTTTATATAGTACGGACATTGCTGCGTTTAGAGAGTAAGTGGTATGAAAACTGTCCACAGTTCTATGAATTACTAATTCGTCTATCTATACATTATACGAATTGATAACTGATTTATAAAATAAATCTGAATAATTTGGTAAAATATCTACAGCGTTATATTTCTGATAATAAATGCTCACACATACATACATATTTATTTATTGAAAATGCTCGAGGTGGAAAGAGCCGGTGGTACTGAGCATTGACTAAAAGTGATCATGTGAGACAGAAGATCATTTTTTTCAAAAACCCAAAATTTTAGCATTTTAGCTTAAGAGAATTACAGAATAGGGCCCCAGGTTTAGATCCCAGCAAAGGTGAAAAATTAAAAAGTCTGCGATGTTTCGTAAAATTAATGAAAATTAAGAAAAAAATAAGATGTGCCACCCCTTCCCAAAAGTCCATCTACCGCTCCATGACATTTCACTCTATTCCACCTTAACCATTGATAACAAAAACGAATGATCTAGAGAAAAGCGTCACCTATTGGGAAGTAGTACCTATTAAGCGAAGGCACTCACTACAAACAACATGGAACAATGGGGCAATTGTCGTTTATCATTTAAGATTGAAGGTATAACAATGGCTTTTGAGAGATCAATCCACATCAGTTTGTCTTATTGCTAAGGCACTTATTAATATAAGAAAAATATACTGTCCTTTCCACAAAAATTCCGATGCAATGCTTAGCATTAGTAGGCCTTTACCCCTGAGTATTTGTCTCAATTAAAAAAAAGCATAAAAGTCGATTTGAGTTCTTTTTAAACGAATTTTTGTGCTTTCCCATTTCTTTATAGGAAATTTCATATTATAATTTTCTTTTCAATTTCTATTTATTTTGTGATTTTTATCTTTTCTATAAGTAAGTAAGTAACCATATCTCTTTTTTATTTGCTTATTTGCAGAGTATCAGTGTCTAAATAGATGTTTGGAGTTTTTGTCTTTACATACCAGACGCTAAGGCATCATCGATTGTATCGTTTGTTTTATTTTCAGCATTTTCTTACAGCTGTTATTGGTGTTGATTTTGTTGCTGCTGTTGTTGCTGTTGCTTTTACCATTGCTGTTGCATTGTGGTGATTATGCCGCTCGCTCGTATACTCATCTTTGGTTTCCTTTGGTTTGTGTTTTTTTGCCTTTTTTTTTTTTTTTGTTCTTTTTTAGCTTTTCAAGATGCAAATGATGATGAAGAGTAATATGTTTTGTATGTTGTTTGTATGTAAGCTGTTTGTTGCATGTGCCACATGTTGTAAATGTTGTCATTTTACAGCTTAATCAAATGTTTGAGAGTTTTTTTATCTTTATTTATTTTTCTGAGATGTTATTATTTTCTTAGGTGGATGTAAGGATGACAGTGTTTTTTTATTTTATTTTTTTTTTTTTTTTTTAATTTTAGTTGATAAGATTGTTAAAGAAGAAATTGTTGTTATAACTTAAGAGAGTCTTCACTAGATTGTATTTGAATTGTTTGTTCATTCAAACTTTTAGAACTTTAAACGGTTATCACTTCATTTTTTAACGTTTAGTATTTTGTTAAATAAAAACTTCATAATCTATGATGAAATGAAGTTAAGCCTACAAGCTAATTTGAGTCGAATTTACACATGTTCGCAATGATACTATTGAAATGAATAACATTAATGTAGTAAAACAAAAGCCTACTCATCGTTAATTTTTTTTTTTTCAAATACTTGCATCATTATTTAATTAAAATTTTGTGTTTTAGAAAGACAACATATACCAACTATATTAAAGATCTTTCTGAAATGCTTTCATTTCAGTTGATGTTTCTTCCAACAACATTTAGTGACTTTTCTTAATGGTTTTTAGCATAGAGATTTCACTTTGTCGACCACTGCAGTATACGTCTTGGCTGCTCGTACGGCAACGTTCTGCTACCTAATATTTCCAGTCGTAAGCAAATGAAAACACTTCCCCAGAGTAAAATCTAGCAAATGAATTACATAGCGATGACCAATTTTTTGCACTTCTGTATTCGCTTATATTTACTGTTTTCAAACAGTATTTATTTATATTTACTGTTTTCAAACAAACAGAAAAAAAGTATTAGAAAGCATAGCGCCTTGAAATTTAAAATATATTTTATGAGCCTGCCACTAATCATTAAAGTACTTTCTTCTAATAACTATCGCAGCATTAACGTAGGTCGGCACCTTTGAACCATTTAGGATTTTTGTTGCACTCTTCCCTAGAGAGTTAAATGTGTACGCCGTCGAATATCTTGGATTAGGGATGCTCGATATTTATTGAAGCATCGTAAATATTGAGCATATATAAGGCAGTGGCGTACATCTTTAGCTGGGTAAAAGTGCAAGCATCGAATATATCGATGTTCTGAATACAATGCATCACATAGATGTCGATGAATGTATTGAATAATACGATATTAAACTTGATGTATCGAGAAGCTGCAAATTTCAATTTTAAACGTCCGGTATATAAGGTGATGAACGACTTCAGTGTCTGAAGTGATTACCACAAATTAGTTTGCCGAAACTGGCAAACAAATAACACTGCAAAACGCCTTTCAAATGAATTTATTATTCGTTTGCGAATATATATTTCGGTTTAATAAAAGTTCTTTGAAAATATGGGCCAAGTACAAGTTTTAATGCAGTAGTAATGTAATTTGAAGACTAAAAGAGTTAATAGAACATTATTTATACGCAGACTAAATAGACAAGTACTGGCACATACAATAATAAGTTCGCCCCACAAAATACTTCCCAAAAAGGTATTTATTTTCATTAATTTTTTTTAATTCCAAATTTTAATTAATACTTCGATGTAAGCTCACTATTCATAGGATGGGAGTATTCGGACCTTTGATATGAATAAGATGATATTTAACTTTTCTATATTAAATCAATTTTTTATTACGAATAAAAATTGTCTACATATCAGCCGCTTTTCCAGCAGACTTTATAACCCCTACGTTGTTTACTTCCTCATATATATTGCCATAGAATTATTTCTAGTTTCTTAAAATAGGAAATCGATTTCGATCGAAATTGAAATCGAATGAAATTTCAAGCTGCTATAACTTCCAAATCCTTTCATATTTGGAATTCCTTTTTTACTCATTACCTTACTGACTACTCTCACAATATTAGTGTTTATTAAAATTTAAAAATAATTGAAAGAAATAAGTTTTTTATGCCTTAACATCTGACCATCACATCTATATAATTAATACATGCTTATTTCAATAGTAAAGTCCGTTTTCGAGTCAATGGAATAGTTTTCTTCCAAATTTGCTTTTAATTTCCCCTATTTTTTTGCAGTTTTTTATATAAAAAAATCTGTTTTCACATATTTTCTTTAATTTTTTTATAAAAATGATTTTGAATGGTTAAAGAAGTCATTAATAAATTTTACGAAAGCCCACGAGTGTTTCCTCAGACATTGGGTACCTACACCATCTACAATTCCAAATCAACAACGCAGTAATATTTGTGCGGAACGTGGAATAAAAATAGTACAGGATATATATCCGCTATGTAAAACATCGCATACTTTGAACCTAAAGTTTATATCTTACAATACCTACTTTTAATCATTTATTTTTATTATTTGTTTACATACTTACATATGTATAAACCATATTTTAAAAAAATTGTTATAATATATGAAATGTATTGCTTTGGGGATAAGCATGTCTCTATGGCCATTTCGTCTCTGCTTAAGAGACTCGTCAGGAGACTTTTTTTTTTTAAATAAAAATTGTTATTAAAAAAATTAAAAAAAAATATATTAAAGGCATTTTAGAAATCGCTGATTTTTTACCAAATTCAACTTAAATAGTTTTTTTTTATCAGCAATACAATATTTGCCATTAGAAAACACCTGGGGAGAATATTGTCCAAAAAAAGTTATCACCCTAATGTATATAGATAATGAATATGTTGAATTGGCCTTTTTAAATTATTGTACCGTTTGTATTCAATTGTAGCAATTTTTAATGTTGGTTGCCTCAAACTGTTGCACATGTGATGGAAATTCTTTACTTTTTTCTGAAGTATTTCATAAATTTCCATCGTAGCTACTTTTAGTATAACTCAAAATTATTTCAAATATCAATTTATCAATTATATTTATTTAAAACGTTCTAGTTTAGCATCAAAGACAAGTAATAATAATTATCACCTTGTCGTAGTGAAGAAGCCTACACTGCAAGGACTCAACTGGCTTAGCTGATGGAGAGCAATAACTCTCAGGCAGCTGAAGAGTAGTGGACAGAGAACAACAATATCAAGATCATCTTCAATATCGTTTTTAATTTTTACACTTCCCCCAATTTACCGTGCGGTCTTCTTTGGGTTGATTGCTATTGGATTATTTAGTGATGAAGAATAACACTGGTCATTAAATTATCAATTCATAGTAACCGATTTCCTTGCGGTTCGCATTTTCAAAGTCTTACTTTGTTTTTTTCTGACTCATATTTCTGACGTTATTAGTAATATTAAATCAAAGGCTCAAACACTCTTTCCTAGGCCAGTACAATGTACTGCATGAGTAGGGTTCATCCACTGAGTACTGGCCTGAATAAAAAAGAAAAAGTAATAGAAATTCCATATTTATCTGCTTTATCAAATAACTGTATAAGAATGTAATATAAGGTTTAAATTTTTTTATGTACGTGATTGTGGAACGCTCTAGTAGAAGCCTGTCCAGTTTCTTAAACAAACAAAACATTTTGTTATCGAAACTGTAAAATTTCTTTGAATGTTAAGATCACAAAAAAAAAAAGAAAAAACAAAATAAATATTAAAAAATTATTGCGAGTTACAGTAAAAGTAGCAACTAATGGTCAGAATATCAATGGCAATATAAAAAATACATTCAAATAATTTCTTTTAAATTGGGTACTTAAAAGCCTGACAACATTACTTTTCTTTTAATAACTTCAGCATTCCATTACTAATGAGAAAATTGTACATATTTGTCAAACAACAAAAATATTTTAATGAGATACGAAACTTTTCTGTAGGCCGTATACTGCAGGTTGTTTTATTTATTGACTACTTTTGTGATAAGACGTCGGCATAAATCATTGATTTGTTTGTTTCTAGTTTCACAAAAATGACAAAATAATAAGGATATTTCTGTTTTTTTTTTTCTTGTTTAATTCTCACTTTTACGAGAAAAGGCATTTTTTTCTATTCAAATTTTTCTGCTAAACCATTTCCCATATTATTTTTTTCAATTAAATTTTAATTTTAACCCGTTTCATTAAAACATGCAACAGGTTTTTATTTGTTTTTTTTTTTTTTTTTTTTTCATTTAATAGAAAATAAAAGAGTTTAAATATCGCATCTTAAGTTTATCAACGTATTATGGCACCAAATACTAGACAATATACTTGTAAATGCATTCATACTCATATATTAGACATTCAATATTTAATATTCATCCAGCATCGAAGAGGTGTTAAGTAAATAACACTAAATCAATGGGATATCGATTTTCATTCCAGTTTGCAAATCTATAAAGACAAAATAGGCCCTTGTATACTAATAAATGGAAGAAGTCAGTTTAACCACATCCTACACAAATGTGTTCTCAAAGGAATCAAATTTACTCATACTGAGAATGGGACATAAATATAGAGACACTTTCATACGACCGTTGTAAATATCGTATTATACTCGTACGTTTACATGGAAATATAGATTAAATATGTGAAAAGAACTGACTTTTGTGTAGAATTCAAGCTTAAAGTCATCATCATCATCGTGAATGGCAGTTTTTTTCTAGTGTAGTCTTTGTTATCTAAAGGTATTAAAATTGCAAACAAAAACCCACTTGTCTTTATGGGTAACAAAAACAAACAAAAAA
Source organism: Metopia argyrocephala (assembly GCA_963576795.1). Taxonomy (NCBI): domain Eukaryota; kingdom Metazoa; phylum Arthropoda; class Insecta; order Diptera; family Sarcophagidae; genus Metopia; species Metopia argyrocephala. The sequence goes on along the minus strand of OY756211.1, from coordinate 42,086,620 downwards.
AGAATATGAAAATACTAGATATGTGTAGATCATTGAATTGAAAACAATGTGAGTTGATCAAACACGACTATTCGATACCTTTCATTACAGACCGCTTTACTAATGCTACCATCACCATCAATGATTATTTTCATGAGTGCGTTGAGGCAGCCAAATTTAGCATAAAATAGCATTGATTGATTTATCTGCGATTTCGACTCTATTTTTAATAATAACAAGTGGTGGCGATTGGGTATGTTGATTCCAAAGTCGTTAACATTTCGGTGAAAGTCTTACCCATTGATCGTATGCATATTTGTTCTCAAAAGCTTGGGAAGTTATCTCTACGTTTTAATAGAATTTGTAGGTCCAGAATCCAGGAAACCGATTAATTGGGCGGTTAATCTCATTCTGTGCTATTTTTATATAAAAAAATAAATAAATTCATTGCGTTGAAAGATCCATTTTTGCGGTCCAATTAAACCGTCTTGGACAAAATCCCATTCGAAAAAACAGTAAAAAAACCATGTTTATGCTTTTAAAAACTAATATTTTCCACAAATTTAAAGAAACTAAGGAGTTTATTATTAAGTATTAAGTCTATATAGCTGTTTGAGCTATTAATAACACTATGCTACACCAAAAATTTGCAGGGGTTCTGACGTAGCAATTCCGTTTTGTGGAAGCCCATAGAGTAATGAAATGGTTTTACTTTTTTAAACGCAATAATATCTTCGAAAATCGGCTAAAAATGGCTGAGTTACGGACGTTTAACTTTAAACAAAATACACTTTTTCAATAAATTTTAATTTTATTCACACTCTATGTTGGCCATGAGGCAGAATATTTTTTTTTTTTTTGTATTACATTTGTAAAAAAGCGTGCTAAAGTAGATTTTGTAAACACGTTCACCTTGTTCGTCACTCATCTGGCTTGAATATGAAGGGATGCAATTTTGGGGACATTTTGCAACACATTGCATAGTAGTCAGACAACATTTCATGTACTATCTTCTTATAACGTTCACTTTTTGTGTTTCCTAGAAAATTTTCACACATCCAAACAAAACCTTTCCAGGCATTTTTTTCTACAATTGTCATTGTTTTATGAAATGTTCATTCCCCTGAATATGTTTTTTCTTCACTTTTGTAGCATAGTGTAATTTTTTATTTCATGTTTCTAATAAAATTTGATGTATTGCGGTTAGTCTTACAATTCACAAAAAAAAAATTATTTTTTCGGGCTCCATTATTTTCTAAAAATTTAACCTGTCGCTTGGTGGCACGTTGATTACAACTTATCTTTAACTTTCGCAGCATGTAGTTTTCATAAATTAATAAACTTCCAATAACATGGATGACGTCAAATCATCTCAGTTTTTATGGAAATCTACCTATAGAAATATACAATTGATGTATTAGCTGCGTACACTAAGTTGCCTGAATGTATGAACACTGAAGTGCAGGATTAAACTGAGCACTTCAGTGTACTGCATACAAATAATAAAATATTTTAATTTTTAATAAAAATCAAGTGTAGGTTTATTAAGGTATGTATGCAACTTAAGTTTCCCTTTTCAAATCAAAAAATTAAAACATAAAAAAGACATAAATGTACATCTACATAACGAGTATTTTTCTGCTTATTGTTCCCAGACATGTCCTTTCTATTATAGGTTGCGATAAACAAATATAAAGACATTTTACACGTAGAATTATCATAAAATAGCATGCGATATTGTCTATATGTATACTCTAATATATGTACATATATACATACGTATGTATGTATGTACGTTATATAAACGCATAAATATATGAAAATGTAAAGTTTTTGTTTAGGAACTACAATAAAAATATCAATTGACAGTGTGACAGCTATAAAAATAAGTGATATGTGTAGAAGTTAAGCGAAACAGTCAGACAATCCTTAATAATTTATAGACTAAATTGATAAAGGTTTTTTATTTCTTGAAATATAGAAAGAAAAATTTAATAACTAAAATCCTCATGAAAACGCTTAAAAGACTTGTTGTCATAAAAAGCTCTGAATGTTATAAAAAATGGGAAGGAAAAACAATGTCTAATTGAATTTAAAAAACTATGCAAACAATAAAGGTCAATAAACTTTGGCATTTCTAATCCTGCATAATAATATTTATGTAGTAATGTAACACTGGTAGATAGACTCGTGAAGAAATATGTAGAAATGTTATATCAAATCACATGCTTTCCAACAGGGTAGTGGATCTTGTAAGCCGCTTAGGTGCGATAGATTGACATGCTATTCTGGGCAAAAATACATTTAGTTCTATGTTTATATATGCCGGCCCATCTGAGCCTACCAATACTGCATATTCCCTCATACAGCCTATGAAACTGACAGGAGGATACCCAGTCTAGCCGAGGCAATCGGAACATCTATGATTTGTTCCAGTTCAATAACCGTGAGCACTTTAGTTCTTTAAGGCCTTATAATCTACATATTAAATATATTATAAATCTCTTTGTTCAATCTGTTCGTTTGTCAGTAAATCACAAATAAACGACTGAACCGATTTTGTTGAAATTTGAAACATAGATATGAATACTGATTTTTGTATATCTCGAAAACAGTTAAAGCTAAAGTTTCGGAATTGGGTCTAAATGACTTCACGAACAAGTAAAATCATCAGACGGAAATTGGGCGGAATTGGACAGGTGACCGTGGCTCCTCCAATACAAACTAAATACTGATTTTTATATATCTTGCGAACAGTTAAAGCTAAAGTTTCGGAATTGGATCTGAATGACTTCACGGTCAAGGAAAATTATTAGCCAAAAACTGGGCGTGGTACCTCTCATACAAGTTAAATATTGATTTCTTTATCTGAAATTGAAATTGAATGAATTTAAAATTTAAATTTCACTTTTACCTCTTTACGTTATTGACTATTACAACTACACATTTGATTATTAAAATTTTAAAATGATTAAAATTGATTAGTTTTATATGACTTTGAAAATACAAACGATTTCAATTTGAGACGTGGTAAAGCCAAACCTGCTGAATTTATTGTAATTGAATTTGCAGTCAATAAAAATTATCGGTAGGTACAACCCACACAAAGTACTTTTTGACTTCTGTATATCTTGAGATCGGTTAAAGCTAATGTTTTCGGATCTGGTCTGAATTACTTCGTAGTGACTAAAAAATCATCGGTCGAAAAATGTGGACAAATCGTAATGATAGGTGAAGCGAAGCACGCCGGGTTTAGGCTAGTCTTATATATTTAAATAAATGTTTTGAAGTGTGTGCTTGTTTGTTATCTGTAGACTGCTATACAATTGAAAAAATTTTTTGAAAATTTTTACAGTGGCTTCAAGAATTTCTAAATTTGGTCCAAATGGTAATATTAGAAGTTTCTAAATTCGGTCCAAGTCATATAAAAACCATCAGTTAAATAAAAATTGGTGTGATTGGAGAAGTGGGCATAGTACCTGCTATAGAAAGTAAATATTGATTTTTGTATACTTAAGAAAGCTGATAGTTTTTGAATTTAGTTATATTGATAGTCAAAAACTGGGTGGGATTAGACACCCATAGACACCCATAGTTGCCATTATACATTTCATAGGACGTAAATGTTAATTTTTTTATACTTTGAAAACGGTAATAGTGAAAATTTGAGACAAGTAACCTCGTTGTCAATATTCATCATGAATCAAAAATTTTACAATGTTGGATTTTTGAAAATGATTCCCTCCACATCCAATACAACACTTTTTAGGGTTATGGCGTATCTTATCACAGCACTCATATTTAGAGCATAAATATTTATCCATTAATATCGGGACCTACACTTTAACGTCGACTCTAAACGACGAACTTGTTCATAGAATTCAGTTACTCTTAAGTGGTCGCCGAAAGAAATAATTTCATTATATTTTTATTTCAAAATTCCAGAGCTAGAGTTTAAACTCGCAGCACTATATTAGTGTAGACATTTCTCTCTTTTAGATTTAAGTGAACGAAAATAAAATGGCATGTAACACTTCTAGAGTAAGGGTTTCTTGTTTAATAAGAAGCAACTAAATTACAAGTTATTTGTAAAATTTATACAGCATGGCAAAGTGATATCAATTTTACTCGTTTGTAATACATTTGTAATAAAATTTCTTGATTAAACATTTTTACAAATTTAGTTGAACAAAATTTTTAAAACTAAAATTATTTTCTGTCATGCAAATCATAGAACTGATTTGTTTAGGAAGAATTCCTTATGAAGCCTAAAGATTATTTTATGTTGAACTGTTATTGAATAGATGAGTTTGGCGTGCTATAAGCTGAAGTCATAAGAGAATTCCAGGTATTTTTTATAAAAAAAATGTTAATGAAATGCTTTTAAATATTATAGAGCTAAAAGAATAAATGAAGCAAAAGCCTCAACGGTAAATAAAATCTGTAACAATATGGGTCAAATGCAAATGTATCAATCAGTACCTTTTGCATAGACAGAGAAAAACATAAAAAAACGAAAACAAGCCGCAAGTAACATCAGTTAACGCCCGTATGAATGAATTAAATATTACGATCGGGCGCATGGTGCTACTTTGACTACAGTTTGAAACTCCTACTGCTACATTCTTCTCCTCTACCTCCTCCTACACTAAACTAACATACCGTACCATTAAGTTACTTGTAATATATGGAAAAATATTTGTGGTTATGATGGGTTTCTCATTGCAATTCAATGCTTGTCGATGTTCGAGTTATAGTACTGGGATGACAACAAAATGATTTTGTAAATAACACACTCACACACACATACACATAGTATTACTCCAGATATTTTAAAGCGTTATTTTATGGTTATTATATCTGTTGTAATTTGTATTTAAAATTATAGTAACCGCAGCTACCGCTTTCTGGCTGGCTGCTGCTATTACGTGAGACAGCTTTTGAAACTGGCAATAAAGCTGTCGGCAGTGTTTTATTTTTTATTTTTAAATTTCATGCTATTAATTTGAAACAAACATTTTTTGGAAATATTACAACAGCGAGATGTAAGAAATATAAAAAAACAACACTAAGCGCCAAACAGTGGGACGAAAACATTGTATTCAAAAAGATTTTTTTCCTGGTAATTAAGAGTATTATATTGTTAATATTTTTATGTTTTATTTACTTTTTTATTCAGCATTTGGATTAAACAACAAATTTGCAGACAAATAACTTCTTAAAAACATTAGCTTATCCATTATAAGTAATATATTATATTTTTAATTATTAACGACACTACTGTCAATAATGATACTTCTCATACCTGAAAACCGCGGGGATCATACCCATCGACCTCCTCGCCAGGAAGCGACAATTCGTCCACGAACACAATGACGAAATTGGAAGGGAAAGTGCTCAGTCTGTGGCAAGGTCTCGAGCCATCCGTGGCTAGCTGTTACGGTGGGATGCTAAAACACACGGAAGGTGGCATTACGGCCTTATCCCGCAAGTGGACACTTGTCTAAATCGCCAGCACGGTGAGGTAGATTACTATCTCATGCAGTTGCTGACGGGCCATGGGCACTTTCGGTCTTTCTTATTTAAAATAGGAAAGGCTGTCAGTCCCACATTATTGACGGATTTCGACACTTCAGATTATAATGATGATGATAAATATGAATATGGCGAAGAGTTTTATTGTGTACTGGCCTTTCTAATGAAAACTCAAACTCAAAAATGTTTCAAATGTACCCAATAAATAAATAAAACAATAATACGTTTAATTTAAAAAATAGTGAAAAACAATATTTTTAGGGTACAAAGTGGTCTTTGTATGCTATTTCGGATGCCTAGACACATTAATATTATACCGATATGTTCACAAGAGTTGTTCAGATTTACAATAGCTACAATTTACTTAGTGAAAAATTACGAGTCCCTGTAAGTTATGCCAAAATAAATAATTTTCTCCTACAATTTTTCAAAAAAAGGTGTTCAGTGGACTCTTCGCTATATTATGGTCGAACATAGTTAAGCGATATTTTTAAATTTGAATTAGCTGTTGGTCAAAAACTGAGGACATCTTTTTTTGAGTGATGCATTGATTATCAAAATCGCGTGAGGTCCATAAAAAAAAAATTAGTAGTCAATTTGACCAAACCGAGTACAAAATTTTACTAACTTTTGGTAGTACAATCGAACCTATAATATCGATTCCGAGTATTTTTTTCACTGTTGCACTATTGGGCAAAAAAGAGTTTGCATTATACACAGTTATCCGTTTTACCGACACAAGTCAGAAACAATTTTAAAGTTGGATATGGGTCCGCAATTTGGCAGCAACTTTAAAATCTTTTAAAATCCCCGTATACCCATTTTCATCCTTATTCAATGATTCTTTATAGTTTTTATCAGAGGTGTAGTCATTTACCCATAGTTGACCGCCAATTGTCTCTTCGCCAAGTGGTTTTATTTATGTGTAAGTGGTTATATTTATGTGTAAAAAATATGGTTCGGATTTCTATTAAAATTCGTATTCAATTGAAAAGATGACGAGATAGTTAAATTACCATTTGGATTTCTTTTTTTCTTTGAATTTTCTTTGACAAGAACACTGTTTCATTAATTTTCATATTTTAGTTCCGTAAAAGCCCCCATTACGTTTTTAATTACATGTTAATTTTTTATTAAAACCATTGCTTCTTTTTCTTACATAAAGTGGGAGTTTCTTATTAAACTTTAATTAACTTTAAAACTCTGGTGGTCTGTCTTACACAGCAGAACCCAGAAATAAATATTTTTAAGAAGAATAAGAAAAACCTTTTAAAACCAACCCCTTTAAGCAATCAATTTATTGATATTTAAAGTTATTAGTGATCAGTAGAGTCAAAGAGTTATTAAAATAAAGAGAAAAAAAGAAGAATATCATATGAAAACGCAGACGTACACAAACGAATTAAAAAATAACATAAAAAAGAAACTCTTTGATTACATCATGCGAGTTTGAAATATAAAGCCAAGCTTTTCAATAATAATCGTGTGCTTCCCGCTTTATAAACATAAAGATGAAAATCTTTAATTGCATATAAAATGTTTGTATGCGACACAGCAAAATAATGAAAAAAAAAGGAAAAAAAAACGATAATGACAACAGCAACACATCGTATAGAAATGCCACCAACTATAACACATAACAACAGCAACAATAAATTAAAATAAATTTTAATGAAGAAAAAGAAAAATTAAAAAGTGAATTAATTTTAACAAAAATCTTAAACTTATGGACAGGGAATCACAGAATAAGAAAAAAAAATAAGAAAAATCATATATTTTATAGGAAAGTGCTAAAGTGTTTCAAAGAGATGAATATTTAATGCTTCCTTATGTTGCAAATTGCAATTGCTCAGCCTCTGAATGCTTTAAGAACTGTTTCCTTAATTGTGAATGTTGTTTTCTGTTAGACAAAAACCATAAAGAGAGATGATTAAGTTGCCTTTAATGTTAAAAGATCAATAGATTTCTATTTGACAGACCCCACCTTAAGTTACTGTTTTCTTTTCTTTTATTTTTTTTTTTTTTTTTCTCTAAAGAAGAAATCAAATAAAAAATAAAAGCAAACATTCGGTTGTATCGAGTGCTTGTGCCACAAAAAAAACTGTATTTTCATGTTGCTGTTATTATTTAAAGCAGCAGCAAAATAAAACTTAATGAAAAATCATGTTGCATCCACAAAATTTCAAAAAAAGCGACAAAAATAAACAAAAACATATTGAAAGTTATTGTTTCGCACAGAAGTGTGCAACATAAGGCACGCGACGATATAAAGTTGAATGTCAATAAAGGTAGAATTAGCCACACGTAACGTAACGTATCTTAACGTTGACGAGTCAGCTGATCATTTATTTTACATGCAAAGTAATGGCAGCACTTAGTCTATGTCCACACTTGGCGATTCCAGTCGGCAACTTTTGTAGTTTGTTGACGATTACGGTGAGGGGAATAAAAGAAGAAAAATACTTGCCCGTTCTCGGCGATTCTTTATATTCCGTCATTCGTTTTTTGTCTTTGTAGTTGATTATTTGACATTTCCTTTCATATTTTTTTTCGCTTTTTAGTGTACGGGTCTTTTTCATACAATCGCAGCGTTGGTTTTTCTTGTGTTGCAAATTGCAGCGTTGCCAGTTTATGTGTAATTAACCAAATGGAAGAGAACACTTTTTCTTTAAATATTTTTAGACCATACATTTTTTTTTATTTTGTCTCACCATTATTTCAATTAAATTATTTATAATAATTTAATTCAATTCTTCATGTTTTTAGGTCAACCCATAATATTGGTCACCATACAATTTCATTTCATAAAAATCAAATATTATTCAATACCAGAAACAATTATTTATAATAATTTAATTCAATTCTTCATGTTTTTAAGTCAACCCATAATATTGGTCACCATACAATTTCATTTCATAAAAATCAAATATTATTCAATACCAGAAACAATGTCAATCTTATGATAGCAAGATGTCGGTTAGAAACTACGAAGCAACGCATTGAATATACGGATAGTATGGAATTTAATAATCGCCCTCAAGATATTAAATATATACAAAGAATTTAAATTTTCACGAAAAGAATAAAGGAATATTTGCTTCACGACTTAGAAACTCTTCTCATATGATTTACAGCAATCGTATACAATATCCTATAAATTAATAATTAAATTTTGTGTGTATATATTACTATTTTTTTACTTTTATTTCTTTTCTTTCTTTGTAAATTATATACATACATATATAGAATAGTCGCCGTGGTCTAGTGGTTAGTGTGTTGGCTTACTAAGACTAAGACCCTGGGTTCGACTCCAGGCTCCGACATCTTCAAAAAAAAAAGAAATATGGAAAAATATTTCTTTCGGCGACTACCTCTCAGCAGTCTTCTGGCAAAAGCTCTGAGAGTAATTAATTGCCATGAACAAGCTTCTCAAGTCTGTCGTTCGGAGTCGACATTAAACTGTAGGTCCCGGTACTCATGGATAAAAATTGAGACACACAACATGAGAGCTGCGAGAAGCTAGGCCGTAATCCTGACACAGGGTTGTAAAGGCCAGTTATGTATGTATGTATGTATAAACAAAATATTTTCTTTCAATGTAATATCGTTATGCTTCACAATTAAATTTTCTATTAATGAAAAATAAAAATATTTCTCTTCCCTTGTCTCTTAACAGCTATATTTTGTATTCACTTATTATATATATATTTTTATTTTTCATTAATAGAAAATTTAATTGTGAAGCATAACGATATTACATTGAAAGAAAATATTTTGTTTATACATACATACATACATAACTGGCCTTTACAACCCTGTGTCAGGATTACGGCCTAGCTTCTCGCAGCACTCATGTTGTGTGTGTAAATTTCTATCCATGAGTACCGGGACCTACAGTTTAATGTCGACTCCGAACGACAGACTTGAGAAGCTCTTTCATGGCAATTAATTACTCTCAGAGCTTTTGCCAGAAGACTGCTGAGAGGTAGTCGCCGAAAGAAATATTTTTTTCATATTTCTTTTTTCAAGATGTCGGTGCTGAGATTTGAACCCGGCACTATCGTCTTAGTAAGCCAACACACTAACCACTAGACCACGGCGATTTAATATCCGTCAACAAAGCATTCATTGTGCCAAATTCATTCGTTAAAACAAATTTAAGAATTTGAATAATAATATTTTGTTTATATCAACCGATTTTCATTATTTGCAGCTTATTTTATATCTAACATTCCTTAATTTTAAAATAAATTATGTCTTATCATAAGACATTATAAAAACTTCTTCAAAATTTAAGCGGTGCTCCCGAACTACTTCAAGTACCTAGTCTTCATTAGCACTAGTACTCAGCTATAAATACTTTAATATTGTTTGGGCTGTTCAAATTGCTCTAGTAATAATTTTAAGGCTTTGTCTTCTATAGGGAAATTTATAAATACACAAATATTTATTCTCATATTAAAATAATTACAAAAATAAAAAGCATTGTATTTAAGGTATGAATATATTTTGGACAATCTATAAAATTTTGTGTAATTTGTAAGTATTTTCTGTGGCAACACAGCATAAATGTCAAATTGTAAGAAAAAGCAAGCAAAAGAAAACACAAAAGTTGCTGAACAACAACAAAAAGTTGGGCAACTAAACTCGTCGAGTGTGGACACGAAGACAAGTTTAAAAGAGAATTGGTGGAGAATTGCCCGACTGGAATCGCCAAATGTGGACATAGACTTACCGAATAAAAAATGTAACGTAACGGAGCGTATCAATCTGTAGAAAATAGAAATTCTCTACGTTTTTACGGGGCATTTGCAAACAGCTGGTTTATTTGGGCTTGCCAAACGTCCTTTTTTAAGCAGTAAGGGTAATTTTGTTTTGTACAATGTACTTATTTCTGCATAACACCTAAAAAAGTACGCTAATGTACTTTTTTTAATCTTTTGTATTTCTTTTTTGTTCTGAACACTTGAAATTAACATAAATAATATTAAAGAACATTTGCCACCAAAGTACTAAAATTTTGAAAAGGTCTGTGTTTTCATTCTCAATTCAAAAATTTCATTTCGTAATTCTACAGAAGTTATTAAATAATTTTTTGTCAATAACATTGACATGGATCTACTGTTTGATGAATTTATTTATTTTAGAATTGGGGTTATTGCAATAGATTTAATTTTCCACTAAATTTAGTGGTAGTGGAAAAAAGGTGTATTATCGCCTCTAATTTAATGCACTAAATTTCCACTACCACTAAAATGGTTTAATTTAGTGGTTAATTATTTCCGTCTGAATTTACTTTACTTACGTAAAATCATAGAAAGAACATTATGACATTTCATCCGTATTTTAAAAATAAAAGTCTTGCGGCAGATTTTTTTACGTTTACACGGTTGTTTAAAAATCAAATCAAAGTCAAATGAAAGAATAAAATGCACATATACGTCCACAAAAACTTTAAATACATTGTGAACAAGCATCTCTGATCTAATGAAAGTGATTATTTTTTTTTTTTTAATTTAAAAAAAAACAAAGCGAGCCTTACTACTGTCAAATTTTCATCCGTATTTTCTCTCAATGTCGTACGTGCTCATTACATATAAAGTTTACATGATACTATGCATTCTCTTCTACACAAAAATTTGACATGTATGTATTACCGTCTAAACCCGCCTTTAGGGTTAGTGGAAACGATAATGCATTATAAATTCAATGCAATAAGCCCAACTCTCATTAAATAAAATTACTTACTGAAAAAGTATTAAAAGAAAATTTATAGAATTATTAAATAATAGATTATTTCAAAATTTTTAAAAGAATTTGTATGTTTATATTGGCTATACCGCATTCAATGCGGCATCTGACAGAACATTCAGTTCGGTTTTGCTCTTTTGGAAGAAGGAAATGAAAAAAACAAACTTTTAATAGAAAGTTTGTAATGTGAATTGATATTTGAAACTAATTTTAACACACTTGTTTTACAATTTTCTTACATTGGCAAAAATGACATTGTAAACCAAATTCAAAAAAACTAGTAAGTATGGATTTGTAAAAGTTTTTACAAATACATGAATGTATATAAAATATACAATACATATTTCTATGCAATACTTGTCAAATAAATCCTCACTAAACCTAAAATATTTTTTATGAATACGGGCATAAAATTTATTTTTAAATGTATACCAAATTATTTTACATTTGAAAAGTTGAATAGTATAGACTAGAATTTAAAAATAAAAATTCGAATAATTTTGGGCTATTACTTTGTTGTAAGCAATAATTACGATCTTATTATTTGTATTATTATTTGCCATTTTATTTTTCCTAATGAATTTTAAAAAAAGTTTTCAATAAAAATCCGATGTATTTTTTTACTAAAATGTACGTTTTTTTTCCCTGAATGTACTTTTTTCAATTCAAAATTTGGCAACCCTACATTTATTATACAAATTTTCAGCAAGAATATTACAAAGAAAAGCAAATTTGAGAAATATTTAGCAAATTAAAAAACTGTAGCCCAACCCACAAATCCGCATCCATATTTATTTATTTGTCTTTTAATTATTTGAAAAAAAAAACTATTAAGTACACACTATAAACAAATTACTACTTCACAATATATTTTCTGTATTTTTGTTTTTTTAGTTGTTTATGTCCAAAACATATGACACGTTTTTAAATGTTCTATAAGTGCACTTATGTTTTTACGTTAGGGGACGTTACATTACGATACAGCAACGTTTGGCTAACCAGGCCTTAAAGGCCATGATACACTATCATACATAATCGTACGATTCATTCACAAAAAAATCTTATCGATTTCTGTTACACTTTTAAAAGTCGCATCAAAATGGCAATATTAGAGCCACACCATCACACAAAATAAGCATATGGAGAGTTGCCTTTTGCTCAAATCTTATAAAATGCAACCCTGATCACATGGACAAAAACAATTTTTATGAATTTTTTCAAAAGATTATGACAGACTTGTCAAAAAAATCTGTCATACAGATGGATTTTGATGCCACACTGTTATACTTTTTTCACACACACGATTTTTTTGACAAATCGTTCGACTCAATAGGATAGTGTATCATGGCCTTAAGCAAATTGTTACAAACTAAAAGCCAAATGATTCTTACAGAAGTATTTTTTAGATTTGCTTTGTAGACCTGCTTCTAAAGTTTTAGACTAGCATAGAAAGAATAATTGTTTCATTATATTAAAGCACACTTGGGCACACGAAGTGGTAAACCTATCAGTTCGGCTTAAAAATCAGCCCAGAAGTTTCGGGCTAAACCTAAATTTGTATGAGTTCAGCAATAGCCCTGATGTCAAAGAATGACAGTTTTACTTAAATACCGAGATCCGAGTATTTTCTTATCTATTAAGTGGATGACACTCTCTTCCTCCTCAACCAATAAACAACCTCGACAGAAATCATAGGCAGATAAGCACAGCAGCTTTTTTTATTGAGACCAATACCTAGGGTTAAACAGCTACTGATGCTGTGTATTGAAAATTTTGGAAAGCACAGTATATTTTTTTTCTTATATTTTTATTAAGAGCCTTAGGTATGAGACAAATTCCTGTGACCTGCTCATTCAAAGGTCAGTGTTATACCTTCACCCTTGAATGATCAACAGCAACTGTCTTATCGTTGCATGTTGATTGTGTGGTGAGTGCCTTCTCTAAGAAGGTTTAGCTGTTATCTACTACTTCCTAATAGGTGACGCTTTTCTCCTGAGTATTCGTTTTTGTTGGCAATGGTTAAGGTGAAATAGAGTTGAATGTCAGGGAGCGGTTTCTTTGTAGATGGACGTCTTTTGAAGGGAGGGGTGGGAGGGAACCTCTTAATTTTTTTAAAAATTTTGAAAAACCACAAACTAACTTTTTCATTTTTTATGTTTGCTGGAATTTGAACCTCAGCCGTTTGAGTTTTTATGCGAGCGCTCTTACCACTTTACCTACTCCCCGTCTTTGCTTTCCTAACAATTACATAACGAACTGTGAAAATCGCACTTACCAGTTAGCGTCCAGGCAAGTCCAGGATTTTGTGTCATCCATTGAATACTACTACCCGATATATAGTAAACGATTAATTTTAAAGTGGGACTCAACTGAATTCCAAGTGTGCTAGTATAGCGATTCCATCTGCAACACGTCTGCACATCATATTTCGACAGCCATGATTCCCTATAAGGTAAAGTTATATTAGCGAAATCACGGTAGTGTCTAGCTAATTTAGAATTTATATTCACAACCAATTTAAATCGGATTGATGCTTGGCTGTCCGATAAAAAATTTTTTATTTTAGAAGAGAAAACTCTATTAAATAGGATCAACTTCACATCTATATTCCAACTTAATCGAAGATTTCGAAGAAAAAATAGTTAAAACTGTTGCGAAGTTTAACTGGGAATACATACCGTAGGTCCTCCGTTAGATTTATTTTTGCCATCACAGTTTCTTATGCATCTTACTTGGAGAAAAAAAAAACCCCCAGACGGACTAGTAGTATGAAAGGACAAAAAAACTAAGAATTAACCTCCTCTTAACTAGAAGAAGTTGTATTGGGTTAATTGCAATTGAAGTGGAAAATAACAGCAGTTGCCTTAATTTTCATTTCTTCAATATTAAGTTGGAATAGTTCAGCAAAAAATAACAAAAAAAAAAAGGAAAACAAAGAGATGCACAATTTTTGATTACCAACGACATTTTTATGTTGTTTAACGAAAAAGCAGAAAAAAACTTAATAAATCTTAAATCCTAGAAAAAAAAAACTAAAGTTTTACGAATTTACTGAAGTCAACAATTAAATTGTTGATTAACGTTTCTGTTTTGTTATGCTACATTTGGAACTGGCGGTGTGTTCTAGGAAAAAACACAAATCAGATTCCATACGTAAAACTCAATCACTAACAACAACATGACAAAACAAAATAAGACAAAACAAAACATCAATTCATTTCTACATTTAAATGAATCTCTAGCAACTGCAAGCGGTTTGTATGCGATGGCAGGATACCACCATAAGGCAAGGAAGGGATTTTGTTTTCTTTTTAGTTTTAAAATAGGTTATGCTTAATTGACTTTAAATACTTGAGAAAGAAAGAAAAACTTACAGAAAGAAATAGACGTAAAGCACCCACACACATTGATTGCAAGCCAAGGCATCATATTGATTGAAACGTTATCATATGGCATGAACGGATGGCACGGCATAAGTTTGTGGCAGCGGTTGCTGCATATCAAAGCACCACCAACAGTGTTTAACACAATATATGTACATACACAATATATATAAATTATTGTTAATTAAGATTGACTGCATAATACCCTACAACTTATTGCAATATTTTATAGCGGTGAGTTTGCTGAAGAAGATTTAAATACAATATTCGTACCATGTTCTGCTCTTAATAAACGTATAAGAATATTTTTGAAAATTTTTTTATAAAAAATAAATTTAAAGCTCTGTTAAAGAAAGGGACAAGTTCGTTAGTGAAATTACAAGAGTTCTTCTAAAAATCACAGAAATTTGTCAAAAACGTACAACCTTTGAAAATAAAGAAAATATCGTTACCTTTTGAAAAGTAACCAATGACGTAGGTTTCTCGGTCGGCTGACACTGTCACATAAAGTTTGCTTTAGATTTTTGCCAAGAGTAAAAACTGGTGACAGAATATTTGTTGCTTATCGTATATTTTCCTGAAAATCATATTATGCGGTGACGATTCTAGAGTTATATTTTATCATCAGCTTGTTCAAGCACGAACAATATTTTTTTTTGGCTGTAAAAAAATTTTTTTGAGAGAAAATCAAAATCTTCGGTAGAAAAAGGGAACGGAATACGTTCCGCAAATATAATGGTATCTTAATTAAAATTGTCATAATGGAAGCAGAAGAAAAGGTTTGATCATATCACACACCTGGAATCAACGTAAAATATTAGCCCTGAATAGACATCAATGACACTATAATTCTATCACGATCCAGACTTTGACAAGATCTTTATGATTAGAATACCTATACGCAATAATTAGAACTCTATACTTTCAGTTGAACTATACTAATGGATTAGTATGATGAGTATTCTCGCGATGTCTCTTGCCCAGTTGAAGACTTATGTCATCAATAGGCCCGCGAGACATAGTCTTGAATATCATCTCAAAGATTTGTTAATTAATACGAGTGTGATTATGATAAAATGTCTTCTAAAAGGAACGACTCGTTATGCGGGCACACAGTATTATGATATTGCTCATTAGAGCGGTGCTAACGGAAACACACTGAGCATGACATTGCATTATAGAAATCGATAAATGAATAGGCATTGGATAGAAGAAGACCATAGTATTCTAATACTCTTTGTTTAGGGAAACAAGCAATATTTTCTTGACTTAAAAATCGCTAGGGTTTCGGTATAACTGCTAAGTATTGTCTGATTTAATATATTTGCGAAAGTATGAGAGATCAATATTATCGCTGTTTTAGGGACTGTTTGAACGAGACAAAGCAAGAATATGAACTGTACCATCTTTGTAACTTATTCTGTCCGTCGTGATACATGGTATTGCATGTATACTTTATGATCTGGGCTACCCCAATAATGTCACTGATAATTCTAGTCAAATAGGTCAAAATATTGTATGGTTATAAAAAAAATCAAGTGATTTGAAAACCCTACCTTGAGAAAGGCAGTTTTAGACTTTTTGTATTCGAATCAAGTTTTACGTTAGACTAATTTTAAGGATTTTCAAAGGACCTGTTTTCGTTAACCGTCAGCAACATATGAGAATTAATCTAATCTATTGACTAGAAGCAGTACAAAAATGAAACCTGGAAAGGGACAACTGTTCCATATGTTTGATTTTATGCCAGAACTTCGGAACTAATGTTATTTGTCCGCTAATGTTATTATTATCCATCAAAGACATACATACTATGTACCTGAGATACCTGTTGTGAAAAGAGCAGCTATTTTCGAGTAATGGAACTTAAACCTTTACCAACTCTTATCAAAAATAATATAGAGTTCTTTACTTAGCAGTTAAAACATATTTTAACAAATTTCTTTAAATTTATTTTTGTTCTCATTTAAAATCCGTCACAAAGACCATATGAATATAAATGCTTATGTAGAGTACCATTAACTAAACTATCAATAGCAATATCAACGACAATGAAAAGCAACAAATTTTTCTACAAAATCTCAAATGAATCACAAACACAATTCATTGGTATTGTTTTGACAATTAACAACGAAAACAATTTTCGATCGATGATAAAGTGTTCGATCGATATGCCTGATGATTGTTTTGAAATCGCTTTTTAACTCAATTGAAGTAGATGAGTATGACTATGTCATGCAACATATGGTTGCATAAATGATAAAGCAATGAATGATGATGGTTTTAACAACTCAACAGTTCACATTTTATGTATTTATTTTTTTTTTTTTCTAATTTTACTATATTTTGGAAAAAAGAAAAAAATATCAATATTTTTTTTTTTAAATGTTTTCAAAAGAGATTATGAAGGGATTTTCTACTTTTTTCTTGTTTTATTGTAGCAGTGTGGGTATATTAATAGAAATCTGTATGTACTCGTATGTATTCATTTTGGTGATAGTTTTAGTGGTTGTTATGGTTCTTTACGACTTTTTATCTTTTTATTTATACAGGGTGATGATAATGCAATATCTAGATTTTATGACCCTTTTCCTTAAAATCTTTTAAAACTGCTGGTGTTAAAAAGAATATTTTACAATGAAAATACTCTGGAAAATTATATGTGTTTTGTAATATTTTAAATATTTTAAGGGAAATTATATTCCATATTATGTTGGCACACTCATTTTTACCACGTGTTACTTGTTTCAACTTTATAAAATTAAATTTACAAGCGTTGTAGATTTTAATGTTTTATTTTAAATATGAAATCTCCAAAATACCCATTAACCATAATGTTTGAAAGTGTCAAATTCAGTTGTCATCTTTACGATGAAGGCACAAAAAATGATTGAGTAACACTCACAATTTAAGAAAGTAAATAAAATAGTTTTGGGAAATCGCATAGCTTGAAGAGAAGAAACTGACTCTGATTAGCTATTTTTAAAACTTCGTAGTAAAGGATTTATGTAGACTACAATTTTTCGTACTGTTTAACTGGAGCTGATGGTTGAGCCCCTATTGTAAATCTCTGCTACTAACACGATGTCGTCGAGACCAATTATAAGCAAAATGAGGATGTTTACTGTCATCCTTTAATTACGTAAATGGTATTTTTTTAAGGTTCACTTTCTGTTCCAAATGTGTAAGTCTTTGTATTGCTTCTTCATGAGAAAAATTTTATTCCTCAGTATGTCTTTACTTGTAGTCTAGTGGTTAGTGTGTTGGCTTAGAGCCCAGGGTTCAAACCCCAGCTGTGACATCTTGAAAGAAAGAAATATGAAGAAAATATTTCTTTCGGCGACTACCTCTCAGCAGTTTTCCGGCAAAAGCTCTGAGAGTAAATGATTGCCATGAACAAGCTTTTTAAGTCTGTCGTTCGGAGTCGACTTTAAACTGTAGGTTCCGGTACTTATGGATAAAAATTACCACACACAATATGGGTGCTACGAGAAGCTACGCCGTAAACCTGAAGCAGGGTTATAATTGTATGTATGTCTTTACCTTCCTTAAAAGTCAGTCAAGATTTAATAGCTTGTTGAATTGTGTTCCATGCTATGTTCAATTGTTAGTCGAGATCAGTCGGCAAAAGAGCGATTAGGGCGGAATTTAGCATGCCTTTTCCTCAATTAAGCAATAAGTGTATAAAATGTCATTAAAAATGTTTCATATGACGTGGAACCACTTTCTTTTTAAAAATTTTTTTTCTTTCAGTATTCTGAAGCGTCTTTCGTTTCTCTGATTCTAGTGAAGAGAAATATAACAACTTCAGTTTGGTTTCCATTATGTGGGAGGTCCTTTTGAATAATTCACCTGAAAGACTATCCATTCCTTGATTTTTGTTATTCTGGACCTGTCTAAAACCAATTAAAATTTCCTTGTAGTTTGGCGGCTGATTTATTTAGTTTTATGCGTGGCATTTTTTCGGGTTAGAATTCCGTGAAAGTGTTCATTTCATCTACTTAGTTGTTATGTAATTTTTAATGGTTGTTCCCTCCGTTTTATGCTTGATGTATATGGTTTCCACTGGTGTACTACAGACAGTTTATAATGAGATTCTCATCATGGCTTCATCATGTCTTCGTAGCTTTATCTCCAGATCGTTATAATTGGTTTGTAGGCGTCTTCCTTATATCTGATCTCCTTGTCTTTATTCTACAAGATTAAAGAATATTTCTGTTAAGCATACTAGAACTAGATATGTGATAGTATTCGCTATACTGAAGTCGTGCCCAACTTATAGGACAAATGTCGAATAATTGTGTTAAACATTTTAAATTCTTATGAAAATTACACTGTTAAGCGTAAATATCTTACACAAACCTCTCTTAACAACTGCATTGTAATAATCCAACTGGGGATTATATAAACTTGCTGGTCATTTATTTACCATTCTACCTCTAATTGAGTGGTATCGGCCTTAAGAAAATACTTAAATTATCTGCTTTAAGAGACAAAGAATTTTTAGAAATCATTTTCCCAATACTTATAAATTAATACACAAAAACAAAAAAATAAAATATAAAATAATAAAAGATGTTCACATGAGTATTCGATAAAATAAACAATTTAATGAAAAGTTTTTTTTTTTAATTTTCTTTTTCCCAGCCATGAAAAATTAATTGCATAAGTTTGTGTGCCGACCTGTATGTGTGTCGTCTATTAATTAAACGAACATTTTGTCTCGTAATGAAAGTAAATGACGGTACGGTGACTATTTTTACTGAAAAGAAAACCATTTTTTCCTCTTCATGGTGGGTATTGTTGCTGTACCACAGATTTGGAGTGTTAAAGGTTTAGTTTTTCACATCGTCCCAAAACCAAAAACAAAAAAAAAAATATGCTGAAACCAACTACAACAGATCATTCGTACGTAACAACCACGCAGTTTTAGTTTTCCCTCCTCTAATTTTCCATGGCAATTGCTTTTGTTGTTGTTTTGTTTTTTCTTAACTTCAACCTATAATTGTTTTGAAGTGAAAATTTTGTTTAATGTTCCTCATTTCCTTGATTGCAAACATTTCTTACGTTTTTTGTTTTTTTTTTTTTTTTTGTTATTTATTCACGAATTCGTATGAGCCTTTTGTCTAGAGTTGAATTTTCTTTTAGTCTTTCCATCATCGTCATTCATTAACTGTTTACAGAGAAAAATAGAAAACATCAGGTCGTGGTGTGAAAATGTCTTAATTTTTTACATTTTTTTTTTAATTTGGAAACACAAAAAGGTTAAGTGCTGGAGTTTACGACAAGGAAGTGTAAATTATTAAAATCCTTTTTTGGGAGAAATTCGATTCAAAGTGAAAGGTCAGAAGGTGTTAAAAGCTTTAATGACTTTTAGGTAATTTTCTAAACCAACTAATGGATAGTTAATACAGAAATCTTTTAATGATATTTTTATGATGATCTAAATAAACATTTTAAACAATTAAAAAAATAAAAATAAACCAAGGAAAACCAGGTAGCGGAAAAGCATTTTCCTCATATTATAAGTATTCATTATTCTGTTAGTGTTTGTCGGGTACGAGAAGAAATTGTCTTGTAAATATTCCAAACACCTCCAAAATCTTGAATTGCACTTTAAAAATAGGTTTTTCGGATGTTCATAATGTACATAATGTTTCCCAGTAGAATAAAATGTTTTTTGCTGTATTTTAATAATTTCTACGGTTTTTAGTACAGCTTTTAAATATAGTACATACATACATACATAACTGACCACTACAACCCTGTGTCAGGATTATGGCCTAGCTCCTCGCAGCACTTTTGTTGGTGTCAAATTTTATCCATGAGTGACGGGGCTTACAGTTTAATATCAACTCCGAACGACTGAGTTGAGAAGCTTGTTCATGGCATCAGTTAGTCTTAGAGGTTTTGCCAGAAGACTGCTGGAGAGGTAGTCGCCGAAAGAAATATTTTCTTCATATTTCTTTCTTTTAAGATGTCAGAGCCGGCGCTTGAACCGGAGCTCTCGTCTTAATAAGCTAACACATTAACCAGTATACCACGGCGACTTTTAAATATAATAAAACCAAAAACTCTATTGCTTTATATTGACAACTTTATAGTAATATAAGTTTAAACTAACGTAAGCACAATACGAACACCAAAATAAAGACATAAGAAGTTGTTTTTACGGCCGTTGCATTGTGGCAACATTTCTTCTGATCGATTAATAAGCTACTCAATACAATAAAATCCTGTAACTAATTTTTTTTCCAGCTCTGTTTAAGAAAAAGTAAGCCTAAGGCCCATTATTTCAACTTATCGATAGTCAAAGGTATTCTGTTATCGATAAATAGACAAATAGGTTTTTGTTATTACAAGTAAACTTTAACATAAGCTAAAATTTCTTATATCCATTTAACTTTTATCGTAAGTTTTAAACGTTTGAGCTTACCATATTTTCTTGAACTTGCTATATTTTTTGGTCGTTGAATTATTAAAAGAAATATCTGCTTTTTTTTGTTAAGAAAATACTCAGGAGTTTTTACAATCCTACTCATACTGTGCATTGTATTGGAATGGAAATTTTTATTTTAAGCGCTTAACAGTAATGCGACAAGTTGCTGTCAGTTGATCACACAAAGGTCAGTGTTATACCTTCACCCTTGGAATGATCAACAGCAATTGGCCCACCTGTTGATGTAAGTTTTGTTTATCGTGAAGTGTTTTCTAATTTGTTTGTAGGTTTTGATTCTTGCTTAGTTCTGTCTATTACTTCACATTAGGTGGCGCTTCTTCTGATAAGTCTAAGGTGGATCGGAAGGTACGTCAGCTGGCGGCTTTCTTGTCAACAGAGAACTAAGTTAAATAAAAATTAAAAGTAAATCACGTTTATTTTTTATTAACTTTTTCTGGGCACAATTTATGAAATTTTGTTTGGTTTTGGTGTGTAGTTGCCACATGGTGTATTTAAAACTAATTTAATGCCGAAAGTAATCGGTTCTTGTTCTAGTATTGCCGTATTTAAAAAAAAAAATGTAACTTTTATTTTAAAGGCAAGTTGTAACAACTTTGTTCTTCCCATTAAAAAAGCTTAACTTTTACTATCGGACACTAGACGTTAGTTGTAATAATGGGCTTTAAAGTCAGTTGTTGTGAACGAGTGCATTCAGATTTCAAAGAAAAGCGTATATTTTGTGTGACTTTGGCTTACCGTGATTTTGCCCATTTTCTTCAATCGGTACATATTGACCTAGCTCCATTATTTCTCAAGATATTAATTTGGTAATTCTAGATTGTGCGTTAGTTGAACAGCTGAACTGTTTAAGCATACTTGAAGCTATCATATGTTTTAATGTTACCACAGGGGACCCTATATTCTAGATGTTAACATTTGGACTTCTAGTGCTACTATTTTGTGTTGGATTACTACCTGTTAAAACGTTTGAACATTTAAATATTTCTTTTACAAAGCTGAACAGTTTTTAAATGAAAACAGACGTGGAAATAAAAATTTTCTTAGGCAGTGTGAACAAATTCGTAACAGAGAAAGAAGGAATTAAGAAAAATTTATCATAAGCAATCTTGAGGAAATTAGACGATTTAAATTTCAAAAAAAACGAATGTCAAATTAAAATATTCAAAGAGTTTCAACTGGCGTTTTTCATTAAACCATGCTATTAAATTAATACATTAAATAGCTTAAACACTCTTGAGTTGAATGGAAAACAAATAAAAGCATAATGTGCATAATTTTTCGATTGTAAGAATGCTTAACTGTCAAAAGTTCTCAAAAAGTTCTCTTGTAATTTTAGATTGAGTTTTTTTTGAGATTGTTTTAATTTGAGATTGAGTACAGCTTATAATTTTCAATGCGACCCATAAAAAATACAGAAAAATTTTGATTTTAATACCCATGTTAAACACGCGTTGAATTTCTTAATTAAAAGGTTTCTTTCTCTAAAAAGCCATTTAAAATTGATAGCAAAGAAGTATTAAAAAGAAATATTTCATTATTATCTCGCAAATTCCACATACATATAGAATGTGGAATGTATTGAAAATTCTGCGACTTGAAATATTTCCTTTTGGTAAATAATTTTACATTTTCATGATAAAAATGTATTTTTAAAAATATTACTAATTGTAAAGGAAATAAAAATACAAATGAAAAGAAATGCAATTTTAATTCATGCAGTTGCTAGTTTTGATTTTAATACGTCGGCAGTTTTATTCTTGATAACTAAGCTGGGTATGCTCAACCGCACATTTTATTTATCACAACTGTGTAGATTAAAATTTCCGTTGAAGTAATAAAAAAATATGTTACAAATAAGCGATAAACGCATTTTAATGTTTAATAAAAATTATTTACGAGTTTACAAAAGCAAAATCAGAAAACCACAATGTGAAGTAAACATTTAAGTGATATACATAGATTTGTTTAATACAGATGACAAGTATGTATGCTTAAGGTGGCCAAAAGTTTTGTCACAATTTGAACTCGCCGCCATTTTGGCTGCATAATTGAAAAAATATTGATTTTTAGTTCATCTACTTCAAGGTTACGAGCGATATTCCTCGTACTTTTAATTAAGCCCTGTCATATGAACTTTGGAGCGTATCACCTTATAAGAAAAAAAAAAGGTTTCCCCGTAGCGCCTCTAATGTTAAGTATTTAAGCAAGGAGATTTCGAAAAAAGAATTTTTTTTAGCGGAACGTAGGGGTCTACTCTTTAGTGTTTTCGTTATATCTTAGAGACTTACAGTCCGATTTTAAAGTATGATATAACAAATTTTTTGTCTCGAGAAGATTAATATTTTGCCCTTAAGGGCTATTGACCTCAATATTGGTATTTTCGAGACCATTTATTTAAAAACACGTTATTATACAATTTAATAATTACTCTTATGAGGCAGTCTCGCTTTACCAAAAAAATAATAGTTATTTATCTACTATTGTCAAATTCTTATTACTTCTGCATCCATATATGTTTTGACTTTAAACAAATTTAAATTTTAAATTTTTCTTAGAAGTTAAAGAAATATTTTCTTAGTTTTTTTGTAAAGACAGTGACTTTGTTGTGTGGCAGATAAAAACTTTATTTGTAATTTATTTTTTGCTCTTTTTGAAATTTTAACTTTATTTGGAGCATTGTTTAAAAATATATAATAAAGTATGCGTCGATAATAATTTTTTGTCATACTTTTATATTTAATGAAATCGATTTCATTTGAAAACCACTAAAAATATCTGAAAAGAAAAACTTTTTTGTAAAGTAAAATTTTTTAGCAGTTCTTTTGAGATTTTTCCAGTACTGTATTTAACAGAAACTTAAGTGATGATTACATTTAAGCAATTATAATTTAATAATCTAATTAATTTTAATCTTCATTAAAAATTGCAAAATGTTTATATAAGAGCTTGTCTTAGCATTCCAAGCATATATAGTATAGAAAACAACTAATAAATGATTTAAATTGTAAACAGTCAACCATAGTGTTGCATTTTATGACAATCAGCAAAGAAACAGGGTTGCAAGCCATTTGAAACTAAGACTACCTTATAACGATTACACTATGCATTCCAACAAACATTCAATTTTTGCCGTGAAAATATTTTATTTAAACTTCAATGTTTAAAGGCTTTCAATTTGCATTAAAAATTGAGTGATAATATCATCGCATTGAGTGATAAATGCTTTTTAGTCTGTCACTGTCAAGCAGCACAAAAAAAATTGCGTTTTTAAAAAAATCAAATTAACAAAAAATTAAAAACAAAAACAAAAACAAAACTGTACTCAAAACAAACAAATTTCATTGTATTTGATAAAAATGCATGAAAACAAAATATATGCAGATTACATCGCTATTACTGTGAGTAAATGACGTTACGCTCTGTTTGAGGTCATAAAAAATTGCACTGAAATTAAAATGAATTAAGAGAACAGTATAAAAGTACGAAATTGAAATCGGTCAAGCCTGACTGCTAATTGCGCTAAAACACCAGAAAATTTTAATTTTAAATATGAATATTTAAAACAAGAATTTGCATGTATTTCTAAATACAAATACATTTAAATCAATAATATAAAAATGGACGGACTTCAGTAATACTGACACAAACAATATTTTCATGAAGACCAAACTACATACATACATACATAATTGGCCATTACAACCCTGTGTCAGGGTTACGGCCTAGCTTCTCGCAGCACTCATGTTGTGTGTGTTAATGAGCATGAGCACCGGGACCTACAGTTTAACCCTAGTCGGTATATCCAGGTCTGTGCAGACTTTTTGCATATAAAAGTCTGTATAACTTTTTTGCTTTTCATGTTAGAGACAAATCCTTCCATGACTTCCTGGAGCAACTATCTCTAAACACAATGAGCGAAAAATCAGAGCTATTGTGGATCCGGGTTCGGGTTGATCCGGGTTTACAAATTTTTAGTCATAAACAGCATAACCAGGTCTGTGCAGACCTACATGTAATTTGTGCCTATTACCGGGCCTCACGACTCACAGTGGGACAGTCATGTGCACGAAGTCTACCAGTGGCCGGAGGAGCTGTTGACCAAATTTTACCGTCCTTCGACTTGTACGATGTAGTTGAGTTCGACGAACTTGACAAACTTTGTTTGTTTGCAGGTAGCTGCAGGCCCGCGCATATATGACCGTCCAGTCCATACCGGATCCTCTGCCAAAAGACCATCGTGCTTGCTGTTTTAAGTTGAACAAAAAGCAGCGAAAAACACATTTTCATTGCATGTATTGCAAAAATCCGGTATGCCAACAACTCTCAAATGCTAGGTATTTCTGCGTTAAATGCCTTGTATAAAATTCCTTTGTATATATATTATTAATAAAATACTCTTAATAGATACCTAAGATGTATAAAAATGCATTTTTATTGTTCATTTTGTGGTTTTCCTAGCATAAAATGCATTTAAACACACTTTTAACACATCTGTCTATGCATTTCCATACAAATCCTATGTAGGTCTGCACTGACCTGGTTATGCCATTTAGCGACAAAAAACCCTCATACCGGCTAGGGTTAATGTTGACTCCGAACGACAGATTTGAGAAGCTTTTTCATGACAATCAATTACTCCCAGAGCTTTCACTAGAAGGCTGCTGAGAGGTAGTCGCCGAAAGAAATACTTTCTTTATATTTCTTTCTTTCAAGATGTCACAGCTGGGGTTTAAACCCAGCGCTATCGTCAGTAAGCCAACACACTAACCACTAGACCTAACTACACACCTAGAAAATTAATTTGATCCTCTAGCATTGATGATCAAATATATCAAAATTGAATTCTATAGTGAATTTAGATTTTTGCAATGAATTTTTGATAATCAAAGGAGAAAATTATGTCCGTTATTGATAAATTAAAACCTCTTGTTTGACTTAACTTCGATTAACTTATACAAATGTATGTACATATGGAAAAAATTAATTTCAGTATTTGATTTCTTGCGTAGTGTGAGTTAAATAGTTGGAGAGACTACCTTAGCTGGAGTCGACAACATGTTCAGTTTGGCTAGAGTTCTATTCCTTCACGGACCTTTGATTATCAATAATAAATTACTTCCTGTTATAAGTTCATCAATGTAAGTGTAAAATGAGTGCCCTATAAAGTTTGATAAATAAAACGATGTTTGTTGGTCTAAGATTCCCTCTGAGTCGTTTCCATAACCTGTGCTTGGACATTACAGTCTCTTTAAATTCCCTTAAACATAATATTGATCATATCTGTTGGGATAGTTTTTAAAATAAAATTTCTGGTCCTGTAATAGAATTGTAAAACAAAACAACGCTTTTGAATTTACAATCAGACAGTATGTACTTACTTATATTCGCAAGAACATTATTAGGTATTCACGCATGCTCATTTCGACATTTAGGCACGTACCATGTGATGCGGGCTTTACAAGTATTTTTGTTGTCTTTTATTCTTTTATTTTCTTTAATAAAGAATTTATAGTTCATTGACTTTTCAAAGAATGTCTTTTAAATAGTTTTTTATATCTTTTTTAAAATGTTTATATTAATACGGGCTATTTGAAGTACATATTTCGGCATGTCAGCTCTGACAATTACTGAATTTTAGGCTTTTATTGATATTTTGATGTTTGAAAATAATGGTTTTAGTTTTATTTTTATGAAAATTATATTCAAATTATAACCATAAAACGGGTTGTTTAAAACTTTTGAAATAATTTTTATTAAAAAAACAAAATACGTTTTTAGCGAACACTAAAGAATGTAAGAATGTTTCTTCATGTGGTTTAGTGGCAACAAGAGACTTACATATCCTGGATATCTAAACCAAATGCATTTCTAGAAAATTCGCATTAAGTATTAAGGCAACACAAGGTGACAAATGATTTAACTGCAGTTTAGGCTGTACTACTTTGCGTGAAAAAAATCTGAGAAGAAATAGTGTAAAATTTTATATAATTTTTTAAATGAGTATAAAAAAAACATACAACAAATCAATAAGTATGATCATTATTATTAGGTAGTCTTGCTTTACCACCAAAACAATAATAGCTGTTGACTTAGGTAGGTAGGTAGGTCAAATGGCCAGTTAATCGAAAACGTGATCAACTACAATTAGAACAAAGTGCCGTTTCAAAACCATTGCAGGACCAAACTGAATTCACCTAAAATAGGAGAGCTACAGCCAACCAGAGCTGCCCATAAAGTGGAGTAAAGCAAGGGGGTCTAGTTTCGCACATTGCGCCGAGCTATCGAAAAAAGGCACCGCTAAGAACTTTTGACGTCAAACAAATTTGAATTTAAATTTTTTTAACGTTAAACAAATTGGAACAAGAAACAATACATTTTCTTTAAAGAGACTTTAATGTCTTAGAAATCTAATTTGCAGTTTGAGTTCTTTATAACTTTTTTAATTGTTATTCTTTCTTTGTTTTTTTTTTCAGCATTTTGTGACGAAGACTTGGGGAATTTATTACGAATCATTACACGATCGAACAACGTTCAAAAATAATTGAATTTTATATTTCAAACCAACTGTGTATTGTGTTAACAGAGCGTGCATATCGTCCTCATTTTAATGTGCGCATTGCACCCACATCGTTAACAAGAAACCATTTGATTGAAAATTTTCATCAACATGGTGCCTTCCTGGTGCCGGAAGGACACCTACCGTGCACACTAATCAAAAAATTTAGCGTGTAGCATAGTTCATCAACATCAACAAGAAGGTGTTCAACACAACTTGGAGTATCACGGCGGTCGCTGCTGATAATTTTGAGTTCATTAGACTTTTTCCCATATAAAGTTCAACTTGTGCAAGAGTTAAAGACGACAGATTACCAGCAACGAATATACCATTCGTTTCCGTGAAAAGGCGCAGGAAAATCCAAACTTTATTCACAATTTAGTAATGAGCGATGAAGACCATTTTCTATTAAATGAGAATGACAATAAGCAAAACTGCAGGATTTGAGCTACAGAAAATCCGAGAGCAGTTCATCAGTGACAATCTCACCCACTTATGTGTACTGGTGCGGTGTACAATCCGAAAGGATAATGGGTTCACAATTTTTTGAATATGAAAGTGGTGTCTCAATTTCTGTCAGCGGTGGTGTATATCATAAAATGTCTCATGTATTTAAAATAAAAAAAATTATAATAATCGCTTAATAAAAAAGTTAATAACCATTTAAACCATATAGCTCATTCTGCCCCAACCTGTACATACAGAAATTAAAACTTTGGTTATTTATAGTATTCCTCTAAAATAGTAGTGTCGATATTCTGGTTTCACTACTCCACATCATTGAAATTTGACCTCTAATTTTTTTTCCGGATAAATAACTTTTCAGAACACTCGACGGTTTCTATTTAAAAAAAAACCAATTTATTTTTTTATTTTTGCTCTCAATAGAAATTGCAAAACATTTATAAATAAATTTTTTTCAACTTTGAAAAAAAAAATGAAAAAAATGGTAAAGAACTTATTTACAATAATATATTTTTTTTGTACAACAACAATGTTGCTTTTATTTGACAATAGGTAGAGAAACAGGGTTGCATGCCATTTCAAACTGGGATGACTGTTATTGTTTTTAAATGAACTGAAAAGTTGTTTTTTATTATTTCAAAAACTTAAATATTACTAAGGTGACACACACCTTTTTTGTTCAAAAAGAGTACACTTTGCAAATATTTCATAGTTGAAAAAAGACGAAAAAACGATAAGAACTTTATTTTCTTTCAAAAATGAGAATTTTTTTTTCCTAAATAAGGACGTTCGTCTAATAATGAAGTCACATCCGAATAACTTTCATTTTGCATATTACTTAAATTTGATTGTTAAGACGGCAGATAATGTTTTTACAGGAAGTTGCGACTTTTCTCTAGTCAAAATACCCTTTCAACATCAGCATTAGTAGAAATTTCTATTAAAACTTTTAAATTTTCATGTTCTACTTTAAAATGCCGAAAGATTTCAACCCATCTTTTGTCAAGTTCTATTTTCTCATCGTTCCATTTCTTCAATTAGTTTTATTTCATTGTGATTCGACACGTCTGATAGAATAGGTATTGTTACGAAAAATAAATTAAGTAAAAAAAAAAAAGCGCCAAAGATTACAGCTAAAATAAAAGAAAAACGCGTATTATGGTAACATTTTAGAGTAAAAAAAGTAACAACAACAAACACGTAATTTTGTCTTGTGCTGTTACCAGTAAAAACAAAAACACACACGCACACATATATCTTTATATTGGTGCTGCAAAAATAACTACGAAATCATTTCAACAACAACAACATAAGAGATGTTCTGTCTACAAACTTCTACATGTGCTGCAGATATACACACGCATATACATACAAAAATAAATTAACATGTTGACACACAAATATTTTGCCATATGCAGTGATTTCAAAACTGAAAGAAAAATCTAGACACATTGAAATTTAAATAAAAAGGCAGAGCAGAGATTGGGAATCAAGTTAATTGTGATTCAGCTACGACAGAGTAAAGATCATCAGTGAATCCCTACGTGTGGTATTGTTCGACGGTGTATATCTTGTAAAGTGTATTAAGTGTAAATAAAGTAAATTTGTAAATACACAATCAAATCAAGTGTTTATTATTGTACATAATTAAGAATCCACATAATAAATTATTTCTATAGAAAAAGTTTATAGAAATAAAACGTTTTTAAAAGGTAAAAACGTAACAGTATATATGATACAAAATCAAGATTTTCTTGCAGTATTCATTAAATACTGTGGTTGCGATAGACTCACATTTTGTCGCGCACAAGAAAATTTTTCGTCACAAATTTTTTCTTTTTTAATAATTTAGCAGTGCAGTCCATGCTGTGAAAACTTTGATTATGGCTTATTGTGTGAAAAGTGAAAGTACCCTCCATAACTTACATTTTGTTTCTCATTAGTTCCAAAAGTATTCCCTTTAAAATATGTTGTCAGTGAGGATGTTGACGCTATTGTGTCATGAGACGTTATATGTACGTCTCAATGTGTGCCGTTATTGCACTACGTCCATGAATTGCAATTGAAAATTCCCTATTGCATAATAATTATGTTAGTAATACGTTAATAATACATAATAGTAATTATGTTAGTAATACATTTTTTATTTTGATTTTAAATAAATATTATAATCTGGTATTATTTAAGTAAAAGGAAAATGAAACTATAATATTAATACCGACATGCAACTTCACCTTCACTAGACAAATAAAATAAAATGTTATTTTGTACACCTCAAACCTTGTTAACTTGAACAAAAAGTACGAAATTATTGGTTTTCTCTAACCTCAAACTAATTACACAGAAGAGGAATTCCCATAAAACTTTGCCGTACATACTACGCATGCCTGAAGAATGTCAAGCAAAAATCAGCCTGGGAATTACGTACACAAATATTGGAGAGATAGATAAGTATATCAATCTCTTTTCACAAATATAATTTTAACGTTACATATTACGGCCTCTCAATTGTGCCGGAAAAGGTAATAATACGCGCGCTTGAAACTCTAATAATTTTCAAAATATTTTTAAATATTCAATTAATAAAACTGAAATAAAATAATCTGAAAAAATGTTTTAGAAATACAAATAAGTATAAAATTATACAAATCAGTACTTTCAGAATACAGGATTTTAAAAGAGTGCATACTCAGTAAATGAGTATAGTTGGTCACTTGAATATTACACAGGCCTAATGAAAATATTGAAAGTAATCTACCAATTATTCATATAAATTTCCTCTCATTATCGAATATTTGGACTACTATTTCATTTAGATATCATACGTCTTGCTGGATAGTCTAGTTAATAAATCACTTTCTATATATCATATTCAACGTCATCATCTATCTAATGCCTTTAAACCTCTAATGCCTGACACTGTAAAATTTACAGCCTGTTTCTAGAACACGAATGGTATTTGACATTCGTCTTTTTATATGTGAAACAGCAACAAAAACACTCAAATTTGTTTCTAGAAACAGGTTGTTACTTTAAAATTATTTCGTTGGATAAATTTTTTAATTACTTTTGCTTAAGTCTGATTTGTTTAAAATCTAAATCATTTAATCATTTATATATACATCAGGATTAATTTTGCATGTAATTTCAGTTTTTACAAAGAAGTATGAGTAAATATTTGTAAATGCATGTAAACTTGGATTACCTATTAAAATAGTTCTTAATAAATCTTAAATAATTAGCACAGTATGACAGTTAAACCTTAAATAAGGTCCCTCTGCCTCCAACATTAAATATGTCACTTTTTCTGAATGTAATTCGTTTTTGTAAATAATTTAATTTAATAATTTAATTTTGCTTCCTCTAAAAATTTCATGTCTTGCGTTTGCTCTATACACTTGAAAAAATATATTTTATATTTCAAAACACCAGTATTTAATGAAACCATTCATGCACTATATTTCTCTAAAGGAAATAAATTATTTTAAGCTTTTGTAAATGTGATTCTATTCCTGAAGCTATTCAAACTCAGGAATAACAACAAAAATTGAACCCGTAATTTAATTTTTTTAAAAAAATATTTTATATGCACTCACAAATTTTAGTGATTTATTATCTGTTAGTTTTTAAGTCTCATATAAATTTTAAGACAAATAATTGTGTCGTTAAGCTTCTGGTAAAAACTAAAACTAAAACTCTAAATAAATTCTTTAACTATCACTACAATTGCTAACCAAAAAACAAAAAAGATAACAAAGACCCCCTTATAATGTTTTCCAACATTCATTCATTCATTAAGATGGTCATTCGTTTTAGCAGTTCTTATCTTGAACATTAAAAACTAACAATTATAAATTATGGCCATTTAATTGTTGCAAAAACTAACAAAAAGGCGAAAAAAACGAACACATACTCTTTAAATACAAGGCTACGAAGCAATTGAAAGTTGGAGCATCATAAATTAATTTTAGTGTTGCAACAACAACAACAACAGCACGGCCAACGACTAACAGACATAAAAAAATGTTGCATATAAAACTAATGATGCCATTTAAATCAGAAAACAAAACAAATGAAAATAAAAATAGAAACAAAATAAACGAACAGTTAAAGCTTTTAACCCCATTTAACTTTTTTGCAATTTTTTTTTTCGTTTGCAACATTTTGTGGCAATTGTAACGTTGCATTGCTTGTATAAACATGATTTTGCAACAGGACTTTATAAAAAGCTTAGATCTTGCGAATTGTGGAAACATCATCTGCAACGAAATAGAAATACTGCAGCAAATGTTTGTTTTTGTTGTAATTGTCATAAAAGTGTGAGTGGGAGTTTTATTATGAAAATGTTGAAATCCAGTAAAAAAAAATTCAAACATTTTTTTTTTCTGTTAAAGATGAATCAGAAAATTATTAACAACCCCATTAAAATAGTTATATTTCTATTGATAACAGAAGTTTAAAAGAAACAATTAATTTATGGCCGGTAAAATATTTCTATTTACACTCAAATATATAGAGTAGGGTAATCGATTATTCGATATTTTGCAGAAACCATTTTTCGGTTACTTGGGAAATTATAAATTTGTATTAAACCGGCTTCAGTAACTTTCTATTAGCGTATTTAGGTTTATATCATGTTAAATAACCGGTTAACCGGTTTTATTTTTAAAATATGGAAGCACAAAACAAATAGAACATGGAATTAATTTGTTCTTGCAACTTCGGGGTAGAAGTTAATTTTATGCATAACTTTAAAGCGACTAATAGCTGAAGATATCGAAGACCCCTAATATTTTTTCCACACGTTCAAAATACTCCTAAACTTTTAAAAAACATTTGAGTATAAAACGAGCATTAATTTCATTCTAAACATTTTTTTTATATTTGGTGCGTGTTTTTCTATACTTTTAAGGAACTTGCATGGTAAAGAGTGACGGCATATAAAAATCGCAAATTGTATTATGACTTTAATCTTGACATGTGTATATACAATTAAAATTACTACAACGTACACAAGGTGTTCGATCACTCCCCTATTTCTTGTTACACCCTATGATTAAGAGAAAAATAGAGTAGTAAATAGATAAGCAGCTAGCTGACAGTTCAAATCAACTGTTCCGTTTAACTGAGAAATTTAAAAATTTTATTATTCCCTGACAGTTTCAACTGTAGTGAACGTGTGTGGGGCGGTTCAACTGTACCATTTCCGGTTCAATTTGTGTCGAGCGAGAGTGCGTATCATGTCGCGTAAACAGAACCAAGTGAAGGGAAAACCAACGAAAGCAATTTTTTATACACTGATTGTGTCATGCGCAAATAATTGAGGAATTCTAATTGTTCTTCACTTAATTATTTTAATAAACTAATGTGGGAAGATAGATTTCGTTGCAATGACCACTTATGGTACCACTGTTTACGCTGTTTATTTTTTGTAAAATTACAAAAAGCACACCAAGAGCGGCCAAACTGTCCTGCACGTTCGAATCCATGTTAAAAACTGGAGTATTGAACTGCACGTGTGTGTACATCTCAGTTCACAGTTAAGTCTGTCAGTTATAACTGAACAGTTGAAACTGACAGTTGAAACTGTACGTGAGTGGCTGGCTTAAGGGAGGAAAGAAAAATTAATATGCAGAGGCCTATGATGAACAGCAACTACTCGTAGGTTTGTCTTACCAAATTGAAGCCTAAATAAAAATATCTTTGATCCGATATGTGATCCCATTGCCGAAAAGGTTTAGAAATGCAAGCGTTATGTCTCAACTGTACTGAATCTGTAACAAATCAAATCTTGCCGTATATAATGCTTCCGTTACAATACAAAACTTCGCATTTTTGGATCAGAGAAACTTGGCCTATTACTTCAGTCAGTGAAAGACATTTGTTATGTTAGTTAGTAATATTCTAATAATATTCTATTCTTCCTCTCCATATAAGGGAATTATGCACGAACCTTGCCCTCCGGGGAAGAATGGGCATCGGGAAGGATTTGTATGGGTTCCGGGATTTCAGTTTTCACGGATGGTTCTAAGATGGAATCCGGCGTGGGGGCTGGTGTTTTCTCCGAGTCTGCCAAATTTGCAGAGTCTTTTAGACTGCCGGACACATGCAGTGTTTTTAAAGCCGAGATATTTGCTATTATGCAAGCTTTGCGGATATTGAGAGAAAGATAAATCGGGGGTGAAATTTGTGTTTTTTCTGATAGCCAGGCCGTTATCAGTGCCCTAGAGTCACCCATTGGAAACTCTTCCCTGGTTCTTCGTTACAAAGAAATGCTGAAGCTTCTTGGGAATGCTTGTAGCATATTTTTGGTCTGGGTTGTGGTTCATAGAGATATCGTGGGAAAGAGAAGGCCGATGAGCTTGCCAGGAGCGCCACTGCCGGAGGGGAGTCTCTTGCTTCCTACTCCGATCTCCACTGCCGTATGACTGTTATTAGAGATGGGATATCTAAGTTTTTCCTTGGAAAAGCACAGAGCAGATGGAATTCCATCACTTCCTGTGCTGTTTCTAGGACACGTTGGCCTCGGTATAACCGGGGCAGGACTCTGGGAATCTTAGGGATCCCTCGTCAGTCCCTGTCCAGAGTCATAGCTGTGTATACGGGTCATTGGCTTATTGGTAGGCACGCAGAGAGGTTGGGTCTGCCCTTTAATCGGCACTGCAGAAGTCAGTCTCACTCTTCTTAGAGTGAGACTGTACTCCATTTCCTTTGTGATTGCCCAGGTCTGGCAACCAAACGATTGAAGTTCTTAGGGGTGCCTTTTTTCGATAGCTCGGCGCAATGTGCGAAACTAGACCCCCTTGCTTTACTCCATTTTATGGGCAGCTCTGGTTGGCTATAGCTCTTTTCCTATTTTGGGTAAATTCAGTTTGGTCCTGCAATGGTTTCAAAACGGCACCTTATGCTAATTGTAGTTGGTCACGTTTTCGATTAACTGGCCTGTTGACCTACCTACCTACCTAGTAAAGACACAAACTATTATTAAAATAAAATCCCACATATTAAGACCTTCTTTACTCTTCTTACAGTTACAATAAAATTATATATATCTACGATCGGAATCCCTTAAAGCTCTGCGTAATAGTACTGTTACGATTACAATCCAAAGA
This sequence comes from Metopia argyrocephala, assembly GCA_963576795.1. Lineage (NCBI taxonomy): Eukaryota > Metazoa > Arthropoda > Insecta > Diptera > Sarcophagidae > Metopia > Metopia argyrocephala. The sequence goes on along the minus strand of OY756211.1, from coordinate 42,051,379 downwards.
ATATCTCTCTTGGTTTAGAAACTTATTTTCTTATTCATATTTAACAGACTGAGTTATAATGAACCAACACGTTACACTAGATTTGTATGATTGTCTATTAGCGACTAAATGATTCTATTTAACGATATAATGTTTATTAAAAATAATTTTTTTTCATTTCTTTTCATTTTTGTTGTTGATAATACGTAATAAGCCAAAGTAATAGAAAAACATCATAAGATATGTTAAGCGATAGGAAAAAAAAGAAAAAAAAATGCTATTGTTTAGAAAATGTACTGATAATTACGAATATGATTAAAAAGTGTTGAAAACACTAATAAAGGCTTATGACATGATCTTCATTTACGTGATTTTTGTAAAAAAGTTTTTCTTTTTTCTTCTTCCAGGGAAATGACGCTATTGATGAGACTGATGCAGGTAATGGGAAAGGCGTTGCAGTGATGGCGTTGTTGAAGGCAATGATGATGATGTGCGATGATAAGTACTGCAATTAATGGGTATGCTCACCACATATGTATGTTTCTCAAATGAAGTAATAAAACAATTTATGATTTTACATACATATATGTATGTACATATGTATAGAGGAGTACATACATATATAGTATGTGTAGTTGTGTTTTGTTAATTATAAAAGTCTTTTATAAAGAAATATTCGTACTTAAAGATCGCAATTTAATAATAAATTAAATAATTTCAGTATACGAAACAAAAGCAAAAGTATGAGAATTACGTCCAGCAAGTAACACAATTTAAATGCAACCTACAAATAACACTGGTTTACAGAAAACAGAAAGTCACAGGAACAAATATTGGAAAAAGTAATGTTTATGAGTGTATTTACTAAGGAAGAATGCTTCAATGTTTTGAGTTATGAGATATTAAACTTATTAATAACCATGAATGAATATAACTGAGAATATGATATCTTTATACATATACGCTTATAACTCAAGAACGTCTAGATGGATTTCGATAATTCGTACCAATTCGGAATCGTCTCTGGCCAAGTAAGAAGAATAGCAAAAAAATATTTCAGAAAAAAGAAATTATAAAGAAAATTCATTTTCCCATACATTTTGTATGGAGTGATGTCACAATGTTTGGAACAAAGCTTCTCCGAGTTTGTCTGACCGATTCGTATAAAATTTTGTCTGTATATTCAGTAGGGCTGAACTATTTTTTATACCTCCACGCCCACTTCACAGCACACTTTTTCCGTGAACATGGTACAAATGCTTCCAGCACTAGCTTTTATGATACAGCTTAATCCGAGCGGAATAAGTGCAGAGGAACGGGTATTCTCGTAGAAGGTAGAACACATTTTATTGCGCTTTTAAAGAAGTGTAACACATAAAGCCTTCAAGCTTAGTAGGAATACTTAGAATTATATATTTTAGGGGCAGGGGAAGTTTTTCCCCCAAATAGGTAAATTGTGTTCTGTCGTTTATTTAAATAGTTGTTATACATAATGCTTTTAAACTTGGTAGGAATACCGAAATTATGTAGTATGACAACATCACAGAGTGTTTATTTATAATAAATAAATATAGTAAATAAAGATAAATTATCTCCACCGATCTCCCTAAAATATTACCTGTACCTGATCCTGTACCTGTATTTTAAATATACACAAAAACAATACTTTTCTAGGCAAAACAACGTTTGCCGGGTCTGCTAGTTTCATCTAAAAGTGAATAAAAATTTCTCGATTTTTCTGAAATAAATTTTATGGGTTTTAAAAGAGAAATTTCCCAATAACTCTAACACAGTTAGATGTAAATAATAAATAAATATGCTAAAAAAAAAAATACTTCTACAACTATTTAAAGGCAATTTTATTCAGCAGCTTCTTTATTCCATTTATTTTGAAATCCAATATACCGTTTTCAAATGATGATGTAGCATGTCGCCTCATTAAGGAGACCAAAATATATCAATCCCATAACAAGAAGGTTCGATGTGGCGGAACATCGCGGGATTTAAACTATTTCTTATAATTGGAATTTATTAGTTTTATAAATAAAATTCAAAAAGTAAAATATGCTTTTGTTTCATTAACAATCATGTTGGAATTTCATCCACATAGTCAGTTTTAAATTTTTAACGAAAAATAGACTTTAAACAAAATAGACTAGAGACTTGAGGGATTTTAATATAATTCAAGCGTTTTTAAAGGGAATACCTACTGACTCACTTATACCTAAAAATACTAGTAGTCCCATATATAGACAATGTGTTAATGATCTTTAACTGTCATTTAAAAATTGTTTGATGAGCCAAACCAGTTAGAAACTTCTCACTAACGAAATGATGGGATGAAATAATAAAATCATATTTTCTCTTTTACCAGTTTCACAATCTTATGCATTTTGGTATAATTTTTTAGTACTCAGTTATTGTCATTCCTAATATCTTTAAAATACTGATTTTCCAAAAAAAATCTATTGAAGTTTGATTGGTGTTTTTTATTCAACACACGATTACTATCAGACCACGACAATTACTATCTCCAGACTCACTAACAATTAGAAAGACTACTTATGGCAGTTCAAAACATAAATAATAATAATAATAATGTATTGACTGCAAAAACAGGAATATCACAGCTCCCATTTAAAAATTTTTAGACAAGCCAAATTATTTGGAGGCTTCTCATTTTTTCCAAATGGTGGAAGAAAATCATATTTTTTCTTTCAAATCATGTTTCAGAGCCCGTTTGGTGATTGTTAAACAAGTGAATAATCATCAGTTATTCTAAACCTCTCAGCAGTCTTGTGGCAAGACCTCTGAGAGTAATTGGTTGCCATGTAAAAGCTTCTCAAATCTGTCGTTCAAAGTCGACTTTAAACTGTAAGTCTCGATACCCATGGAAGCTAGGCCGTAACCCTGACACAGAGTTGTAATGGGCTATAATGTATGTATGCATGTATTGTAATTTCTAAAGCATAAAGGCAGTTAATGGCCTATAACCATAGTCATGAAAAAAGTATACTTTAGTTTTTTAAAGTTGACTTTAGCAATTTAAACTGATAGATCTATTAAAGTAACATTTAATTTGTAATCACTGGCTCATGGCATGATATACCAAAACCTGCGTTTGATCGACTTGGTCGTTCAAATGAAATCAAAGCTGCCATTAAAAGCAAAATTAATTGTATTAATTGTTTGATTTTCTTAGCAATTATTGGAAAAATAACCAAGAGTTTTGAAAACCTATATAACTTTCAGACTTATGAGGTATAACAGATGCATAAGCTACTTAACTTTAACAAAGTCGTATTTTTCCGAATTTATTTAAAAACTAAAGCCACATTACCTTAGAAGCCATTTCGGCCTTGTGACAGATGTTTGATGGCTAAGTATGCCATCGTGTAATGTTTATGTTCTCTGAAAGACTGATTGCTTAATATCCAAAAATTTGGCATTTTTTTTTTGAGACCAATATTCAGGAATGTAAACCCCGACTCATACGCGCATTCTATTGGAATTGAAGTTTATGAGACAGATGTCTTTTAACGCCTTACAAATGAGACTGAGAGTAGTTGCTGTCAATATGATCACTAAAAGGCCAGTGTTATAAATTCACCATTGAATGATCAACAGGACTTGCCCCATCTGTCACTGCATATTGACTCTGAAATCTAGAAGTCCAGCAAATTTGTATTCTTCAATTTTTCACCATTGCTGGGGTCTGAACCTGGGCTGTTTTGAGTTGTAAGCGAGCACTCTAACCCTTCATATATTTTATGGTCTTAAGAGAGTAACAATATATCTTATCTTGTATGCATAATTAGGAAACACTGTATTCAGAGATAAGTTCTCGTGGTATAGTGGTTGAGCGACCGCACAGAACCTCATACGACCGAGGTTCAATCCCAGCGAAGGACAAAATTATAAAAATAAAAATTTGCGGTTTTCTAAAATTATAATTTAAATTAAAAATTAAATTTAAAAAAAAATAAGAGATTCCCCCCTACCTCCAAGAAGTTCATCTTCAAGAAATCACTTCCTGACACATCCAATCTATTCCACAAGAAAAGAATTATCAGGAGTACAGCGCCACCTTCTGGGAAGATAACAGCTAATCTACTGAAACGCACACCATTCAGATTCAACATCCACCGACAGATGAGGCAATTGCTGTTGATCATTCGAGGGTGAAGGTATATCAGTGGCCCTTGAGTGGTCAAATTGACAGCAACTTGTCTCATCAACAAAAAAGTCGCATAATATATACAAATACCTATAAAAAAAACCTCTGTCTATCAACCATCTTCACATTCCAAAACAATGCACTGCATGAGTAGGGGTTTACCCCTGAGTATTGGTCTTAAAAAAAAAGATATCTATGCAATGGCTTCTGCCAAATCAGCCATGTTTTGAAAAAAATCGGTGAAGATAATGTCACTGTACAATAATAAGGTGGACACCTTAGGTGTTAAAAAAATCTGTAACTTCACAATTGCCGAGTGTTATAGTATTCAATTTAATGAATTGATTTATGAAAACACTTTCCAAAAACTGCCAACTAAAATTCATATCATTTTCATATAAATTTTTTTCCATCTATCAATTGCTTACTTTGATTAATGAAAATGGAAAACTTTTCTTTGTTTTTTTGTTTTTTTTAATAACATCTTAGAAAGGAAAAAGAAGAGAGTTGACTTTTTCACTATTTTTCGCCATATTTTGTTGTGTTTTATTTCACTGATTATTCCGACATTTTAAAACCATGAAGGCTGCTGTAGTTACTGCTTTCTAGTGAAATGATTAATGACCTGTTTGATCTTAAAAACAGCAGGCCATTTTTAAGCTGAAAGTGGGCATGTCTTATAAAAAAAAGAAATAACAATTACAACAATAATAACAAGAATACAAAAAATTTTTCTAAAGCAGTTAAAAATTGTAGAAGAAATTAAATAAAACAACAACCGATACAAGTGGTACGTACGTACGTACGTACATGCATCAAAAGTTAAACTACAAGTTCTTGAGAAGAATAGCTAAAGAGGAGAGTTCAAAGCCCATAAATTAAATACTTAATTAACACGGATGTGAACAAGTTACCAATGATACCAACCGTAACAACAACAAGAACAAAAGCATTAATATTAACACTGACATTTGCAAGTAGAAGAAGAAGAAGAAAAAAATAATTTTAAATAGAGAAACGATAACAAACAAGTCCTAGAAAAGTGTGTCAGAATACAAAAGAACAATTTTTTTCCCAGTTACACAAAGAACAAAAAAGATTTTCACAGTGAGAGTGATTTTGAGATGAAAACAAAAAAAACTCTAAGAAATGCAGAGAAAAGAACAAAAACAAAAAAAAAACTGTAAAAATTAAACAAATAAACTGATATGCATGAAAATATTCAGCATTTCTATCTGCAAGTTATGCACAAAGAATAAAAACAGTCTGAAGAAAAGTTGCAACACAAAAAAAAAAAAGAAAAAGCTTCTACAGTGTTGAAAATAGTGGCAGTAAACAACTACTAAGATCTAGAAGAAAAAAAATTAGTTTTTTTTTATTTTTTAATTAAAGAGGTGTGCAAAACAGGTGTCATGTTAAGTTAATTGCCAAACGAAATGTTCACAAAAAACAAAAAGAAAAATGATGAAAAAAAAACATCAACAGAGCTAGAGATAGAGAAAGAAAAACAACAATAAAATAAAACAAGCAACTCTATAATCACAGAACATTCAACAAGTTGCAGCTGAACAAACTGCTGCAGTGATAAAACTATAAAATTGTGGCCTTAAACACACTTCTAGCACTTTATCTTTCTACTCATTTTTTCGTAAAACTTTAAAATGACTTTGACTTTATGAAATTGAAATACAATTAACCTGCTTACTGGCAAAAGAAAGAAAAAAAAAATTGAATAAATATTTCTTATATTTAAATCTTAATGCTATAGAGCATGCAAATAATGAAACACAAATCTAGAAAACCATCATCGGTGATAGAAACACTGGTTAAAAAGAGTGAAAAACGAATAAAGAATATTCTGGTTCGATAGTTACATGTAGGGGCAAAACACATTTGTTCAAAAAATAAAACTGGGGAAATATGCGCAGCCCTACAGCTAGCACACATTTAGAAGAGTTCTTTATTTTTCCAAATATTTTTTTGGCGATATTTTTTTTTATTATTAAGGCCAACACTCAGGTGATGACCCCTACACTTGCAGGTAGTAGAGCTTGTAGACATTTCATTTTTATCTACTGGTATTGTAATTTAAAGGAAAAACACTCTCTGGAAGATTGTTCCATAAACGAGCGGTGGAATTCACTGTACAATCATATACAAAAGGATGTGCTCTGAGAGTAGTCACGAAAAATATGTGATTATTCGGAATCAAGTCCCATAGTAGTACCGATAAAGCAATGAAACGCAGGCCATATTGCACAGATGCTAAAACGAGTCGATAGGGTTAGTTACCATACCGCCGTCGATAAGCACCTTCTCACTTGTCTGTACACGATCGAGACTTTGAAGCAACGGCCCATATATGAGAGTTGTATTCCATCCCACGTCGGATATAGGTCTTGTAAATATTGAGATATTGAGGTTGGAAAAATTACAAAAGAAAAATATATAAAAAAAATATGGAAAAATATTCGATAAGCCAACGTGTTTTAATCGTTTAAACATTTTATCAAAATCAATTATCGATTTTCATTTTCAAAACATCATAATGAGTGACAAGGCACATTTTCATTTGAATGGATATGTGAATAACCAGAATAGTCGGTTCTGGGAAATCGAAAACCCTCAAATTATTCATCGGTCACCTTTGCATCTATTAAAAGTAAGAATCTGATGTGCAATTTGGACAGGAGGAGTGATGGACCGTACTTCTTTTAAACTGAAAACGGCGTAAAGGTAACTATCAATGGGAAGCCATATCGTGATATGATTGAAAACTTTTTAACGCCACAACTGCATGCCTTGGGTTTGACTAACATGTGGTTTCAATAAGACGGTGCACTCATCGCATACAGCCAGGATAACAATAGATTTATTGCGAGACCTCTTTCCAAAACAAGTTATTTCAAGGAATGGTGATGTTGAATGGCCACCACGGTCGGCTGATTCTTGATGAAATTAATGAAACACCGCTTGAAATATGTGAGAATGTAATGAAAATGTGCCCAAAAGGGCTCGAGAGAGCTTTCGAACAAAAACTCAACCATCCCAGGTTCGAATCCCAGTAAAGGTGAAAAATATAAAGTTAGTTTGCAGTTTTTTTCAAAATTATAATTTAAAAAAAGAGGTCCCCCGCCCCCGACTCCAAGAAGTCCATCTATAAAGTACCCGGTCCCTGACGTTCCACTCTATTTCACCTTAACCTTTGACAACGAAAAACGAATGATCAGGAGAAAAGCGCCACCTATTGCACAGAAAAAACTAGATTGTAAATACAATAAATTTTTTTGTATATACAATTAAAATATTATTCAATTTTGCGCTAACAACAGTTTTTGTAAATACAAATACGACAATTGTAGGTTTCCTTAAGAAAAAAAAAATGCAACGGTTTTTTCAACTATTGTGGTTAACAAACTAATTGTTAAAAAGATTACAAGACTTTCAGTAAATGTTTGTGTTGCACTATTTTATCAATATTTTTTTTAGATTAAATCATCTTTATTTTCTCCTTTGCTGGGATTTGAACCTGGGCTGTTGTGTGTTGTATGCAAGCGCTCTAACCACTACACCACGTCACTCCTAATTTTTATAATGATGTTTTTGTACAAAATATGCACAACTAGCCTAAACCAAAGAATTCAACAAAAATTTTATTAAAGCCATTTAATTGAAAATGTATGGCACCGTAATAATTAATTTTATTTTTTTGTCAAAGTTTACTTTGACAAAAAGAAAAAAATGTAACGGTACCATCTTTTTTCAACAATTGTGGTTAACAAACCAATTGTTGGAAATATTACAACACTTTCAATAAATATTTTTGTTAAACTTCTTTATAAACCTCATATTTTGTTGTTGTTTTTTTATAAATAAGTCTTCTTATTTTCTAAAATATTGTTTAAATAATAACAACAATTTTATTTAGCATAATATGTTGAAAATAAATCGTAGTATTTGTAATATCAAAAAAATATTTGATTGTATTTTATAAAACACATATTTAAAAGAAAATTTCACATTAACAAGTCACTTTGTTGATTGAATTTTGATGATATTTTTTTCTGTGTAGGAAGTAGCAGATAACAGCTAAAAACCATACTCAGCGAAGGCACTCACCGCAATCAACATGCAACGATGGGCAATTGCTGTTGGTCATTCAAAGTGAAGGTATAACACTGGCCTTTGAATGATCAATTCACAGCAATTTGTCTCATTCCTAAGACGCTTAATAATATAAGAAAACAAAATATATGTTCTGTTGTTATAATGTATTGTCATTTAAACAAAAATTCCAATAAAATGCACAGCATTTAGTAGGAGTTTAGCCCTGAGTATTGGTCTCAATAAAAAAATCTGCAATAGGTGATAAAAAAATAATTTGGACGCATTAATGTAATAATGGTATCAGCGACTATAGTCTCTAAAGAAGCTGATTCGATCAAAAATATGGCTCTTAGAAAATGCAACTTAATGGCAACAAAAAATTCGCAATAAAATAGGCAAAGTAATTGCCTATATTTTTATTTAATCATCTTAAAAATCGGAATATTTGAAACATGACTGAAAAATCATTATTGCAAGATCAGATATTAGCCCAGGATTTAAATCCCAGCTCTAACATCATGAAAAGCACAAAGAAATATGAAAAAATCTTTCGGCGAACACCTGTCAGCAGTCTTCTGACAAAAGCTCTGAGAGTAACTGATTTCCATGAATAAGCTTCTCAAGTCTGTCGTTCGGTACTCATTGATAAAAGTTAACACACACAACATGGGTGCCCCGAAAAGCTAGTCCGTAATCTTGACACAGGGTTGCAATGGTAAATTATGTATGTATGAAAGATCAGATTTTAGATGCAGATATTAAAAACAGTATTTGCTTGAGGTCATTGGAAAATTATTTTGTAATTAAAACTTCATTAAATAGTTTCGATATAAAGATCTTGAACTTTTCCTTTCCCCACTTAATAAGGAGTCACAAATAGAATATGGCACTGATATATTTGCAGGCCAAATAAAAAGCAAAATCATTAAAAGTGAATATTAATAAAAAGTATTACATATGAAGTATAAAGATTTTTTAGGCCACTGGATAGAATGAATCTAAACAATAACATTTTTTCACTTTTAAGATAAAAGAAAAGTTCTAAAAAATAAGCAAAAAATAAATGTCAGTATAGAAAATTCATATGAAAATTAGAGCAGCTACTACAGGCTATAAAAGAACAAAAATAATAAACATTAGCACTTGCTGCAATAAAAACTCATTAATCACTTAGAACAACGTAAACAAAAATGATGTTGCAAAAGCCGCTTTAAAAGAATAAAAATAAAAGTTCTTTTTGCAACAGTCTTCCTACGAATTTGCAAAAGAAAAAAAATCACACCAGAGGAAAGCAAAAGGAAGTTTGAAATCTTACATCCTATGGCAGTAGCACTCATATGTGATGTCAGTTTTACTGCTGCACTCTAACTCTTATTCGACTACATGTGCTACACATTTTCAATAATAAACGAAAAAAATTATGAAAAACGAAAGCAAACAAAAAGTTATAAAATAGAAACCTACCCATGAAATTGTTTTGCTTCCTTTTAACATTTCTAAGCCGGCTACTGCCGCAGGCCATAAAGCAGAAAGACTGCCTGGCAGACTCAGTTTGCTGCAAATAGAAGATTAATGTTGATTTAGATTAAAAAAAAGTAAAACTTCAAATCTTAAATTAAATGTAGTTGTGTTGTTAATAAATGTTTTTATTTATTTATTATGATTTTTTGTTTGTTTAAACATGTTGCCGTTGAACAGCATGACTGTAATACAACTATTGTACAACCGAAAGTCTACAACTAATCCATAGCAAAATAGCTTCTTAAAGTATTACAGATTAAAGTTTTTTATTTCTTAACCACGGATGAGCTGAAAAACGTTTTTTTTATTATTAATTGTTTATTTTTTAAAGTTTTAATAAAGATCTTAAAAAATAGGTGTTTTTCAGAAGGAGATTAAAAGTCATGGATCATGAGTGCAAAAAATTTAAAAAATGAAACTTTAGCTAAAACACATGCAGTTAGAAATCATAGTAAGAAAGCGAAATGAAAAGTAAAGAAAACAAGATTCTTTAAAGAATATTAATTATGCAACAAAAGACTCAAGACACAAACTTTATTTAATAAATGAACAAATATTTTATAAAGTTTAAGGAACTTTGTAATGAAATTTAGAAAAAAATGGTGAAAACAAATATAATAATTTTGTTTTTTGTTTTTAATAAATTTTTAAAATAGCTTTGCCTGCTGAAAGAGTATCCTAAAAAATCTTATTATTTGATACTAAGTTTCTCTAATATATTGCAATTTGTAAAATATTATTTCTTTTAGGATTAAATTTCTATATTTATTACTTAACCAGAAGTATGAAGAAACCTACTAGGCAATATTTTGGTGTAGAAATGAACAGCCATCAGGCCCAAAACCGATTTTGGTGCAGAAGGGTAGTAACAATGTTGTCTTTGTAAAAACATACTTGCCAAAAACTTGATGAAACAAGTAGGAATTGCATTTGGTTGGCCACAAAACAAACAAATTGGGAACCTCGCAATTATTTATAATGTTTTTGTTCTCAAGAAGAGCCGACAACTAATAATTGCGTTAAAGAACAAATTGTAGTGAAGTTGATCAGGTTATTTTTGAAAATAAGTAATTTAAGACTGTTTTTATTTTGAAATGGAAAATCATCAAATTGTCATACATACATACATAACTGGCCTTTACAACCCTGTGTCAAGATTACGGCCTAGCTTCTCGCAGCACTCATGTTGTGTGTGTCAATTTTTATCCATGAGTACTGGGACCTACAGTTTTTAATGTCGATTCCGAACGACAGACTTGAGAAGCTTGTTCATGGCAATTAATTACTCTCAGAGATTTTGCCAGAAGACTGCTAAGAGGTAGTCGCTGAAAGAAATATTTTTTCATATTTCTTTTTTTTTAAGATGTCAGAGCTGGGTGTCGAACCCAGGGCTCAAGTCTTAGTAAGCCAACACACTAACCACTAGACCACGGCGACTACAACAAATTATCACTCTACATAAAACCGTTATTCTTTTTTGTCTAAATTTATACAAAACTCTACTACTAATGGCGGTAATTTCAAGGAAGGTTTACCTATCAGTGCATAGTTAACTACGGAGTTAACAAAAATTGGTCATTTCTACCCCTAGGTAAGACATATCCGATAGATAATATATGGTGTATTTTACACTATGAATTTCGGTTGGTTTATTCATTAGGTAAATGTTTTTCGTTTGAAAAAATTCCATTTATTTATTAGAAAGGAAAAAAATGTAAATTTTTTTTTTTTTTTGAAATTAACAATTTTATAAACAAAAAATAAATAGGGTTGGAGTAGCTGAGGAATTTGCATTATTTGCTAAAATTGATTACACTGTTCAACACATACAAATTTTACAGGGTGTTTTTAATTTTTTTCGCTTAATTTAACTGTGCTGATTATGAAAATAACAGTATTTTTCTTTTAGTTTTATATATATACGTAGGTTTAAAATTATTTGAGTTTCTTTATTAGTTATCTAATTAGTGGCCTATCGAAAATGCCTGCTTTCAACTTTTCTTTTCTCATAGCAGGAAATTTTTTCAAAAGATACTAAACATATATTCAGATTTAACAAAGTCCATCATAGACATCGATACTTCGCAGGTGTATATTCATGATAAATTACAAAATGTTATCGGGATCGTTTAAACAATGTCTTCTCTTTGCAGCCATTTTAATTATCTGTTATTTGTACTTTTAACCTACCAGTTGATACTGACTTATACCGAACCGTTACCTTAAGCGTTAGTAGTTTAAAAAATCTCAAAAACCAGATCTATTGCGCAAAGAGCAGTGTGATTTTTGAAAAATGCATCGAATATGATGGATAGATGATACAGATATATTTATAAAGTCCATTTGTTGGACAGAATTATACAAAGAGGAAGGATTTATTCAAATCGAAATATGGAATGAAGATTTGAAAAAAATAACACTTAAATTCTTCTTTTAAATTAAAAGAAATAAAAACTTAAAATAAAATCACTATTTTATAAATATTTTTTGTGTAAAATATACCGTCTGATATTAAAAACTGCCGCAAAGTATGCTTTTAAATAAAAAACATTGAAAATAAGTTGTAGTTACCATGTTTTTCAAATATTCTAGTTGGTTCATACACGTAAGTAAAAAATATGTCTTAATTACCGAAGCCATTTTACCGACTAGTTAAAACTATCTATTAGGTACTTACACCAATAGTTATCCTATCATTGAAATTACATACACATACATAACTGGCCTTTACAACCCTGTGTCAGGATTACGGCCTATCTTCTCGCAGCACTCATGTTGTGTGTGTAAATTTTTATCCATGAGTACCGGGACCTACGGTTTAATGTCGACTCCGAACGACAGACTTGAGAAGCTTGTTCATGGCAATTAATTACTCCCAGAGCTTTTGCCAGAAGACTGCTGAGAGGTAGTCGCCGAAAGAAATATTTTTTTCATATTTCTTTTTTTCAAGATGTCGGTGCTGAGATTTGAACCCGGCACTATCGCCTTAGTAAGCCAACACACTAACCACTAGACCACGGCGACTACAAATTTAAATTGCCTTATATAGTTAGTTTAGTTAGTTAGTTCTATAAAATTTCTCTGTAGCTACGACTGAATATAGCTAGGACCGCAAACGAAGACAGTTTTGAAACATTCCCCTAATATTCGTCATGCTCAAGAGTGTATTAGACACCCTTGAGCAATGAAGTTATTGGATTATGTTTCCGCCTTAGAACCGAACTATCTCGTTTGTTCTGTGTTTATAGCAAGAGCCCCACTTGTAGCTACACAACCCTTAATAGCCACATCATTGAAATTACGGTCATAAATAATCTAAAATAAATACTAGTTCATTTGAAAGTAAGATTTTATTCAATACTAGATTTATCTAACCTGCAACTTTAAACATTGTAAGCCATCCGTAGAGTTATCTGTTTAAGACACCGGCGTGCATCGTTAACTTGCTTTGTTGTGTTAACTTATCGTTTTTAATATATATAAAAAATTAATATTTAACAAGTGTGGGAGATACCAGGCTCACTTAAACAATTCCGCCCACTTTCTTAATTAGAACTTGCCAAATTCAGTAATTTTAGCTATAATCGTTCTCAAGATATACAACATTTAGTTTGTATCAGCGCGGAGCCACGGGGGTACCACGCTCACTTATTCATATCTGCCCACTTTCTAACAATAACTTTTACAAGGATATACTTAACAATTTTCCAAAATTTCACGACAATTCAAGGTATTGTTTTCGAATTTATCGAGTGCAGATATTCAACTGTGTTTCAAAATAATTTAAGTATTGAAAGTTTAAAGCTTTATTAGGAATTCTTTGAACAAAAGTACTATATTATAAGCATTGGTCTAAGATGAAGATTTTAAATAACTTTAAAGTTTGGACAAATATCGTTCATTGCACTTATCCGGGACCACTAAAGACCATCATATACTCCTTTCTTTAGCCAACTGGGGTCTAAAGCAGTTGGAAATTGATCCGATATTTGATCGAAAAATTCTGCTTAACAAAGGGGTATTGCTTGGCTTAGTATCCAGAAATAACTATGCTAGTAGTCTAATGCGTCCTTATATATAGAAAATTTATGCAAGAGTGCACGTTACCGTCAAGAAAAAAATCGTTACTATTTAATAATCAAAATTTTTTCAAGTACGAATAGTAGTCGGTTCTATTGCCATTGTAGTCTCAATTGTCATTTCTCTAGTCGTTATGTTGCTAAATTAGTATTCTTCAAGCACGTCGAAACGAAGACCACAAATTATTGAAATAATTCCAAATCAGACTTTGTAATATGTCCGCAACTGTACCAACCCACAGTTGATGTAGTCCAGCCTTTGAACTCGATGAATATCAAAATTTGTAATAATTGAATAAAATTGGAAATTTCTGAAAATTACAAACGAACTTTTTTCCTGAATTCATAACATGCGTAGACAGAACTTATATAAAAATAATTGGTCCATGCAACAAAAAGTCATAATATTTGTGTTCTAACAGAAAAGAGTTCTTTAGCATAAGCGGAATGATATAAGAATAATAAATATGAATAACGACCAGCAATGTCTTAAACAAAAACATCAATATTGATGGGTATTATTCCTTTCCAATACTCCTTGTCTGCATTGGAGTTTTTCCATTTCAGAAATTAAAATTTCGAATTGTCAATTTTGAAATTTAAAAACTCCCTTCTAATAATAATAAAGGGAGAAAAATATTACTTTTGTCGTTCTTATAGTCTCATCAGAATGGATAATACGAAACTATTTTCTATAAATGTCGCCAACGGTGACATCATTTTGACCTTCTTATTAAAATTTAAAACGACAAATGGCAATAGGGCCGAATGTTCCGGGCTAGAAGTGTATTCCATAGGATGACCCATAGAATGACCTCAACTATTGACTTATTATAATAAGAAGTTGGCGATAAGTTGAGTTCAAGAAATTAACCTGGCAATTGATTGCGGAGATTATGTGACTTAACACCTTTCGATTATATGCTGCTGGATGTCGTGAACTTACTAGTTTACAAATATTGTTTTCTAGCCCAATATTATCCGCGTTATTCGTAACATACATTTAGTGTAATGATGTAACAAAATTACGCATTCTGAATTCGCTTTGTCAGAAAGAGCAGCTGCGACCATATGCCCTAATTTATTTTCAAATACAATTGCTTGGATTTCATTAAGGCTTTAAAAAACACCCTTTTATTTAAAATTCTAAAAAAAATGTATGTTTTGTGCCACGAATAATATCATCCAATTATATTTAGACAACATTGCTGTCTAATTGCCTTTTAGTGCCTAGGAAAAACAAAATAATTAAAATGAATTTGTTTTTCAACTCTAGTTATTAAAAACAATTCATTTAGGCCTTTCAATTAAATGTAAATATTAAAACTTATTTCCTTATGACTTTTACAACAAATTTATGAGTTGTTGCTGTTGCATCCCACCACCAGCTTCACTACAATATTTAATACTCGTTGAATTAATTGTTTCAGAGACTGGATTAAATTGAATTGATGCTGATATTTTAAAATTATATTTTATGTGAATATGTGAGACTGGAAAATAAGTAGTTGCTTGAAAACGCTGCAAAATTCTTTGAACTTGTGGATTAGCCATTAATTGTGAACTTTTATAAATACTGTGGGAACATTATCAGTCTTAATTTTATGTGATTTCAATGCTGTTTTTATAATTGTGGGCTATTTTTTTTTTATTTAAAACGGTGCAAGTTCCTTTTTACTATATAACGTTCTTGTACTCTTTGTTACTTCGAGTAGTTGTACAAAAGAAATTTATGATGGATCTCTGGTTATAATTAAATTGTACAAAGTTTCTGTGAAATCGATACATAGCACATGTAATAAATCCTTAATTTTAAATTTAAACAAACGGATATATTCTATAAACTGCAAACGAGTGAAAGTTAAGTAAGTTTTGTTTGCTACAGATTTCTTTAAAACTTACCAAGCGTTAGTAAAATTCAAGTGCCCTCTTCTATTCTTAAACTCTTTAAAAATTGCTTATTGTGTTGCATCTTTTTGAAAATTGTTGATGTTATGGCCTGAGATTGACCTCTTTGTTGGTAGACGGTTGTCTTATCTACAGCACCTCAGCGACACATTTATTTTTAAAGGTTAATGAGAGGAAAAGGAAAAATAATTATCGCTGTTAAATTTGTAAATTATAAGCAACAGCCATATGCACAACGAAAAGTTAGCAGCTCGTGGTATATAGTGGCTTCTTTATAGAATAATCAACTCTACAAACAGAGGTGCCATCCTTTTTCAAATTTACAAAAATGTTTTTAAAAACCTAAAATAGAACGAATAATAATTGATACTGCTGGAAAGCAAAAATGTTTAGCATACCATTTACAAAAGATTGGCCATTGTTTTGTAACTAAACCCTATGCCAACAAACTGCTAATTTTTTATTATGCATAAGACTACACTCCTTTAATAAATTCATGGTTTATTTGCATACGAAACTTAACTTGGTTTGTCTATCATATTTTAGAATTTTTGAAATTGACACTTCTTTGGTTCCAACATCAATAGGACTATAATCCATGTATTACTTAAAAATATCTTTGTAAGTCTGTTTGTTTGTCAGTCAAACTCACTTAAACGAATAAACTGGATTTGTTGAAATTTGAAACAGAAAAACAATCAACTACCGAAAATGCAATAGGGTATGGTATATGGAACATTCCGTATAAACTACTTAAATACTGCCTTTTGTGTTTCTTGAGAACGGTTGGAGCTTTTGTTTCTGAATTTGTTCTGAATGACGTCATGGTTAATAAAAATCATAAGACAGGAAGTGAGCTGAATTGTACAAGTGGTACCTCTTGATTTTTGTATATCTTGAGAAGTTTAAACGTATATTTCATGAATTTTGTCTTCTTTATAAGTTTTTGAATAATGAAATTAAAATTATAATAAAAAAAAACAAATATCATTGCACTCTTTGTTCTAAATCCCCATCCCTGACAATGTCGGATAGTTAATAAATAAAATTGTTGTTTTTAAAATTTGAAATAAAATTGTGATACAAGATATTAAAAAACTAAGTATAATTGATTCCAGTTTTAATTGTAGTTTTATGAGGGCAAAAAAACAAAAATTAAATTCTTTTACGACCTTTTTCCACACAGCAAAGAGTTGTTCGTTTTATTAGTGTTTTAGTTTTCATTAATAATAATTATGCGGGTATACGTATAAATACTTAATTAATTGTCATGCACCATTATAAATTGTATTACAACTCTCTTGTGGTTGTTTATTATTTTTATTTTCTTGAGTTTAGTTTTCATGAATGTTTTTTTTTATTTTTCTTCTTTATTTTCATATTACAAGCTGCTGCTGATTTTGAGAAATTAATTTTTATTGGTTTTGTTGATTAAAACTGAGCAATTAAAAATAATGAATTAATTACTTTGTCACACCAATTTGTGGTTGGGGTATAAGTTTTTATACAATTTTCTTTTATTTTAGCTTCTGAGTAAACTCTTTTCTTTAACGATCAAAAATTATATTTTTTTTCTTGTGATTTTTATTTTCATATATGATTTAAAGTAAATATGCTGATATTATGTGGTCACCGCAGTTTAGTATGTAGTGTATTGGCTTACTAAGTAAGACGAGAGCTGCGGCTTTAAACTCCAGCCCTGACACCTTGAAAAAGAGATATATGAAAATATATTTCCTTAGCCCTGAGAGCAACTGAATGCAATAAAAAAGCTTTTCACCTCTGTCGTTTGGATTTGACTCTAAACTGTGCGTCTCTGTACTCATGGATGAATTATGAGTGCTGCCATAAACTAGGCCGTAGCCATGAAACAGGGTTGTAATGGCCAATTATGTAGATATGCTGAACTAAAATATTACTTTCTATTATTGGAGTTTATATCAGTTCAAAATGGCAACTATGGGCAATGCGAAAAAAACAACATTTAATACAGGCCAAAGAGACTCCGAAATAAAGATCCCAAAAATTATTGTTGACTCGCAGATTCATACGATAACTAGGATTATAGAATATCAGGTGGTATAGAGGATGAAAAGTTTTTTGGTTTTATATTTATTTGTTATAAAATGCTAATATCTAGTTTACACTATTGTACAAGTCTTTTGAATTCTTTTTGAATTATCGAAAACATTTTGATAACATTTTACGTTTACACAATCGCATTTAAAAAGTAAAAACAGCCGTCAGGGTCAGGGATGGAAAAGTTGATATGATTAATTTATTCAAAGAAAGACAGAAATATCTGAAATTTAAATTTGTATCTATTTTTTATTCATTTTATTTAACTTATGAAACAATTTCTACACAGGTTATTTTACAAAATTAATCAGCCTTATTATGCTCCTCGAAAATTTTCTACGACTCTAGTCATATCGGTACTATATAAAATATTCGACTACAATAATTTTGTAGTAGATCAAAAAAGGGTGACAAAAACCGTTAAAAATTATTAAATATTTATGAAACCGTTTGTTAAGAACTGTCAAAAATAGTAATAATAATAATAATAGAGATTGCGAAACTCACCGTTCAGACGACAGTTTAGTGTTTCATTTTGGCATTTCTGTTTTATGTATAGTCGCCGTGGTCTAGTGGTTTGTGTGTTGGCTTACTAAGACATGGGCCCTGGGTTCGACTCCAGGCTCTGACATCTTCAAAAAAAGAAATATGAAAAAAATATTTTTTCGGCGACTACCTCTCAGCCAGTCTTCTGGCAAAAGCTCAGAGAGTAATTAATTGCCATGAACAAGCTTCTCAAGTCTGTCGTTCGGAGTCGACATTAAACTGTAGGTCCCGGTACTCATGGATAAAAATTGACACACACAACATGAGTGCTGCGAGAAGCTAGGCCGTAATTCTGACACAGGGTTGTAAAGGCCAGTTATGTATGTATGTACATATGTATGTATACCGCAATATATAATGTACATATGCATACTTACATATAAGACGGTATTATGGTTTTATATGATTATTAATAATATTTATATATTAATGCCCGTATTCATAAAAAATAAAATTGGTTTATAGAGTACCTATTTGACATATTTCTATGGAGTAATTGTCAAATAAGCAATTAATAAAACCTTTTTATTTTTTATGAATACGGGCATAAATATTTATGTAAATAAATTTTTTATTTCTTGATTTATAAAAAAAGTTTTATTTCTCACAAATTATTGCTTTGCCTTTTTTGTTTTGTCAGTTAGTTCAGATAAAGCGCATTCTTCGAGGTTCGCAACAAGATTAAAAATGAAACACGATGGTTTGCTCTCACAATTTTGTATGTTTCAAACAAGAGTTGGCCTCGAACTGTGAATGAGATAGCGAACCTCGATATTTGCTATTCTTGTGTATATGGTATAAGAAAAACTTTAATTGTTATAAAAAAAAAAGATTGAAAATACTAAATGAGTATACAGTGGTTGAGCTGAATAGCTTTCCTTTTTATTTTTAGTTTATTTTTTTATTATACATACATACATTTGTTTTCCTTAATTTTATGTTGATGCAAACATATATTTCTCTTTGGTTTAAGGAATCTTTCACCTCATTATATAGTAGCGAATTCATTTAATATTAATTTTCTACACTTTAAACAAGATTCTATATAATTGACAAGTAAATCAAAATTACAAGCATCAACATTAAGAATATCCAATACTTTCGGAAGATTCGATTGATTTTTGTTGAAGGATTTATATCTGATGCCATTAAAAACAGGATAACCACAAAGTGTTTTCTGTAGCATTTTAGAGTCAAAGGGTGCATAAACCAACGCCTGTATTTCTAAAAGATCTGGCAGTTATATCCAACAGCTCTTATAATCATACCTATTCCAAGTGATGAGAGTTTTGTGGATTTTATTAGTAGCACTGAATATTTTAACTGAGGGTATAGGTCATAAAATAGAAAGTTTCTTGCATTAGAATTTAAGAACATAATCGAACGGGTAGCAGCTTTAAATATTTTAAGTTTATTTTTAATAAATATTTTTGGGTTGTTTATATATTTTGACTAAAAAAAAGAAGAAATTGCCATTTTTTAATAAATGACAAATTATAGGTTAAATCGAGCCCAAGATATTTGTAAGAGTTAACAATTTCAATTTCTTCTTCTGCCAATACGTAAAACCACTACCTTAGATTTTGTGATATTGACTTTTAAATTCCATAATCGCTTGAAGATCATTTGGAAAATATAGTGAAATTATGTCTACAAAATTTCAATTTTCGATTCCTGATTTTCTGTTGTGCTTTTGTAAAAATACAACTCAGATCAAGTGAAATATCAAATTGTTATAAAAATATGTTTAAAAGTTATGAAAAGCCGAATGTTACTTTTTGACATTTCATAATATTTTGTGTTTACACCAATAAACTTTATATTTCCATTTTGATCTTTTGGCATTTCGTAATATACAGTATTAATGTGTAGTGTAGACATGCCTTTATTTATGTATATGTCTCTACTGTGATAATTAACATGTAAACAGTTTTTATATATGTACGAGTATTATTTTTTATTATTCCGTTTTATTTTTCTGCCTTTTTAATTAATTTTGTTTTTTTAATCTTTTTTGTAAACAATTACTTAAATATTCAATTATTTTTCTGTTTAAGTTTTGTTTACAGTCATTTATCTTAATATTTGAAAAGAAAAATAATATTTTGAAAATTGTTTCTTTCTCTCACAACAACTACGAGTAGAGTGGCAGTAATTCAAATGTTTATTTTAAATTACTTTTTCTCTTTTTTTTCATTTTTTTTTTTTTTTTTAAGACTTTTTGCAAAAAGACATGTTGTATCTACATTTCTTATGTCAATTTACATGGCCAACATTTACTTAATTTTTCTTTATATTTTTGTATGCGTTTTGCTGTATATTTTTCATAATTTCCTTAAGACTGGCGCTTGTAGGCCATGTTTATGTTACTGCTGCATGTTTAGACTTGACCAACATTAATCAACAAATCACGGAAATCAGTTTTAATTTTTTTTTTCTTCTCGATTTTCTTTATTTTCTTTACTCATACTCGTATATTAGACGACTATGGCTAAATCTATAACCAAGTCGGGATGCACAGTATAGACACAATATTTTGACTTTTAAAATCAAACGTCTGTTTCTTTCTACTTTCAGCCAATTTTTTGTCTATTTAATGTGAATTTGCAAAGAAAAAAGATAAATAAACTGCTGGATTTGTTAGAGATGAAGAAAAATAAATATATGTGAGCATTAAAAAAATAAAATAAAGAATAAAAACTAAAAGAAAACCTGTTGGTAGTCATGAGCAGCTATAAGAGCAACCCTATATTTACCATTTAGTTAATTGTACTTTTCTATGGATAATGAATTCGATATTTAAACTTAAAATTCGATCGAGTCATCAGAACACATAATCGACAATTATGCAGCATTAATGCACAGTAGGATGAGGTACCTTGTTGATTATCGAATATCAGATGGGAGATTGTCAAAATTGGCACCGGCCGATATTTAGAATTTCGTCAAAGTGACGAAACTGGGGGAGATACTGGTAGTACCTGAATGAATAAATGAACTTAAAATTTAAGAGCTGGTGCAGAGAAGCAAATTATGAATATTTCTCTTAACAATATCGACAGATGGTTTAAAGCGGAAATTCCTTTTAGCAAATATCAAATACAATATAGGTACTATTGGAACTCATGTAGAGAAGGTGGTGTCCTCATTGCTGTCTTTTCCTTATATGCATCTACAATTATTACAAGTTATCCTTTTGACATAGAATTTTTAACTGTAATGATTAAATTGAAAAGGCCAACAGTCTCAATTACTATTCTATTTGTTATAATTATACATACATAATTGACTATTACAACCCTGTGTCAGGGTTACGGTTCGTGCGGTTTTCTAGAGGTAATTTTATTGGTGTTAATTATTCACTTGGTGGCCATCATTTGGAGTGTTTAGACGCATTTATTGTTTTCGATAGTACATATAACTTGATTGATAATATTACTTTGACTGTAGTTGTAGTCTTGGCTTAAGTGGTGAGCAAAAGAGTTTTATAATCTGCACATAACTAAACAGCTATTTGCTGCAGATGCCAAACCAATTTATGAATACGAAAATCATCATTATAACAATTTTTATATCGACTTCATTATGTAAATGCAAAAAATAATTGCCGGTCTTTTTTCAGACTTTCTGTTATGAAACCCCTACCCTTCAGAGTTTTGGTAGTATTTTTTTTTTATTGAAACCAATACTCAGGGGTAAACAACTACTGAAGCTGTGCATTGTATTTGAATTTTGTTTTTTGGAAAGGACAGTACATATATTTTTTTTCTTATGGTACTATTAAGTGCCTTAGGAATGGGACAAATTGCTGTGAATTGATCATTCAGAGGCCAGTGTTATACCTTCACCTGCAGCCTCATCGCTGCATATGGATTGTGTTTGGTGAGTGCCTACGCTAAGTAGGTTTAGGTGTTATCTCTGCTATTATTTTTAAGTTATAATTTTATAAAAAAAAGCCTTAAACTTTCTTTTTCATTTTTTCACATTTGCTGGAATTTGCACCTGGACCGCACCCACGCACCCCTCTTTACCTCTGATTACCACGATCAATAGATATACTTATTTGCTGTGAGTTTCTGTTAAATTCAATATTTCCCGTGTCGTAATTCTCGTTATTATAATTCTATTTCTATTCAATTGTAACTATGCCGTTGCTGATTCTTTAACTAGACTATATTGTCATTATAAATTTATATTAAATCTTGTTGGTTTGTTTTGAAATTCTCGTGTTTTAAAACCAAAATTTATTCTTTTTCTTAATACGAACCTATTACCTTGATTATTATATTATTTTAGTTTCACATACACATTTATTTCGTTATGTAATGGTCAATAAGCATTCCTTTTGCCTATTTACTTTGATGAAATAAATAAAT
Organism: Metopia argyrocephala; assembly: GCA_963576795.1. Taxonomy (NCBI): domain Eukaryota; kingdom Metazoa; phylum Arthropoda; class Insecta; order Diptera; family Sarcophagidae; genus Metopia; species Metopia argyrocephala. The sequence goes on along the minus strand of OY756211.1, from coordinate 42,028,607 downwards.
AAATTAAATTCGATTTAATTTGGAGAAAAAAGTCAATTCACAATATTTTATACAACTAAGCAGAAATAATTTTTTTTACAACAACACAAATCTTATTATTATACAATTATAATATGTATAAACCTATCAACATACATATGTATATGACGAAGAATATCTGATAATTTCTCTCTTAACTTTTAAACCATGTCATACATTTCATGTTAAACTAATAATGCCTCCCCTTACCGGTGTAGTGTTTTAATATAATCCATGCAGATACAAAAAACAAATGCAAAATATTTCCAGACATTGTTTGATGACCATAAACACATACAAAGACTTGTTCAATGGAAATGTTAACATTAAAATGCAAATAATGTTGAATTTGTTAAACTGATAGATGATAAAAGTTTATATATGTATTTATACAACAGCTACAACAACTACAATAAATATAAACATTAATATCAATAATAACAATAATCGAAATTCTAAAATAAAACCAAAAAATAAATAAAATGTACAAGAAAATATTTTTTGTAGTCTATTATAGTCGAACGACTCAAACCACACACACTTGAATTGAAATCAATATATAAGATTTTTTTAATTATTTCTTTCGGCGACCACCCCTTAGCAGATAAATAAATAAAAAAACTGTCGTTTGAAATCGACATTAAACTATAGGTCCCGTTGCTCATGAATGAAAAATTTTCGCACGCAACATGAGTATTGCGAGAAGTTTAGCAGTAACCCTGAAACAGGCCAATTATGTATGCATGTATGTATTTAAGATTTGTACATGAAAATCTCCTGTAATATATCGTCGATATAATTGCTAAATATTTCAATTTCCTTTTATATCTTCTCATCTCCTACTAAATATTATCATTTGTATGCCTTCTTATTTAATATGCCAAACATTTTTTGTAGCTGCAATAGTTTAAAGAAAAGATTAATATTTAAAAAAAAAAATTTTTTTTTTTTCTTCTTTTTCAAATCCGTCATATTTTCTTTCCCAAGTACTCAATTGAAGGATAACAATTGTTAAGTGTACCTCACATTGTACAGTGAGTGTATGAGGTACCCTTTCATTCATAAAATGACTACAAAAAAAAGGAGAAATTAATGATCATTTTTACATGATTGTGACAGAAATCGATGAGTGATTATAGGCACAGTGTGCGGTCTCCCCTCGTTAGACACATACTCGTACATACATATGATATGAGCATGAGGAAATAAAAATTTCATTATTTTTCTTTGGTCATTGCTTTGGTCATGATTTCATAGACTATCATTTGATCGTTTCGAACATTATCTTCAAGGTGGTAGAGTGACATATTAGCCAAGATTTTACAATTTATTACGAGTCATAAAAATTAGTTTATAAAGTTATAATAGAAGGTTATTTGGTATTCCCAGCATCCTAATAGTGAATGTGGCGTTAAAGATATTGATTTCACTATAAATTTTAAAGAAAACATTTCTATATAAAAATTTTTCTGTCAAATCTTAAGATATCTGATATAAGATACTCATGAAAATTAAAGTCTCTCAGCCCCTGTAAAACAAAATTTCTCTGCAATTCAATTTGTTAAACTAATTACACAATGTCTAGTTAGATTAAAATCAGTCTTTTGTGTTACAAAATCAAATAAATAAATGAAATATCTGACAAATGCTACTATTTTCTGATAGCTAATATTGAGTAGAATAAGAAACAGAATCCACAATCCAGACGCTAGAGCAGTGATGAAGAAGAAGCGGTTTACGTTTGTGTGTGCAAATTTTCCCCACATTTTTGTAAAAATCAAAAGGGTGTTTATTTACAGGGGTGTTGGACTTTCAAATGGAATAAAAAAATATCAATTTTCAAAATTTAAATAAAATCTACTTATTCGAAAGATAACCTTTAGCCATTATAATTTAAATAGGACTTCTGGTATATGACCACCAATCCAATCCAATTTTCTATAACGTTTTCCAACATTTGCGTCAGTATATTAGCATGAATTCTGTGCATCTTGTCCTCCAAGTGGTCAATCGTTTCGGGCTTAACGGCGTTGACTCGCGATATATCTACACAGATAACAATTTAGCAGCGTTAAGTCGCAAGATTTTTGAAGCCCATTAATAAATCTGTGTTCAATACACAACATACACTTGAGAACTATCATCACTCTAAATACGGCAATTTTGTATTGACGTATCTGTTTAGGATTAAACAAAAAATAAACACTGTTCACCTTTTGGTTTTTTATAATTAACTAGATATATGAAATTCTTTATTTTCACTGTTTTGGTTTTCTTTGTTTTTAGTTTAAATTGGGTCTTTGTTTAATATTTTACAAAACTTGTTTTAATTTGTAATTTAATGTTAATTTTAATTTCTTAGTTTCTAATAATTTTAATTTAGGTTTTAACAATTTTGAATACGTATTTATTTATACCGCCGCGTTCTACTCATACACTTGACTTTCAATATAATAATTTTGAGTCCGACTTTACTTTAAAACAAAAGTATAAAAAAGAGAAAGAATAGAAAACAGAATACAAATAAACCAGTGTTGCACACTGCATCGCGTTTCTAAACAGTATCTATTCAAACAAAAGTAAGATTAATCGCTAAACAAAACCTCCTTATGAAAATCTAAATCAATGGAAATCTGTTTTTAGCCTCATTCACACATGTTGTAAATCCAAGCTAAACTAAATATAAATCACTTGACAACTTTAAAGTTACATACCTCTATAAAAAAAACACCCTATATAAGTAAGAGCAGAAATTTATTTATTTTCTTTATTTCTTTTTATACGTTTACTTGTTTTGCATGCATAAAATTATGATCATGGGTATGTTTGAATATGTGAATGTATGAATGTCTGTAAGAAATTATTTATTTAATGAATAAAAATAAATTATTTATTAATTTCTGATTGCATACAAGCCTCTTTATTTATATTTATACTTAGGAAAAGTGAAAAAATGTTTTCTCACTCTAGTTTCCACATTTTAATATACAGTCACATCAAAAACATTAAAGAAAAGAATTCAAATTGTACTGAAAATACTGAAAATGTAAAAAAAAATAAAGAGACATGAAACTAGCAGCATACAATATAATGAAATTATAACTTCTTATACTATTTGTATGTATGTTTTGGGTGCATAGAGTGATGACCACTGCTCTAGAGTTATAAAAAAGGGCGAATTTTTGAATGACATTTATTTAAAAAATCAGTATATTTTTCTCGTGAAACAAATAAACAGACAAATAAGCATGTCACGCAAAATAAAACTAAAGAGGAAAATAAAACAATTATCTCACTGTTATGTTATGTACCCATTTAACATTTTTATGACGTCACTTTACCGTTACAAGCAGAAAATTCAATGTCGTAATCTTTAGTTCCATCTATCTTAGATAGCACCCATTCTATCTTGTTTATAAAGAAAAATAGTAATTTTTTATACAAACAATTAGAAAACTTGAAAAATTAATAAAAAAAATAATTTAAGCATATAAGAAGAAATATAGAAGAAACTTTGAAGAATTATAAATTCTGTTTTGTTTAATAAACTTTAAAACCTGGTTTTAAATTGGTACGCCATGTGGGCTCTTAATGGCCAAAATTCAATCTGCTTTACATATAATAGGATCTTTCCTTTCATTTTCTATTTGTCCAGCACTTCATTAAACGGATAAAATAAAAATGTATTTTAGAATAAGAAAACTAAACCAAGATATACTTATTAGTATTGACAGTATTTGATATGAGGTAATGTAGTCGTAGTGGTCTAGTGGTTAGTGTGTTGGCTTACTAAGACGATAGTGCCGGGTTCAAATCTCAGCACCGACATCTTGAAAAAAGAAATTTGAAAATAAAATATTTCTTTCGGTGACTACCTCTCAGCAGTTTTCTGTCAAAAGCTCTGATAGTAACTAATTGCCATGAACAAGCTTCTCAAGTCTGTCGTTCGGAGTCGACATTAAACTGTAGGTCCCGGTACTCATGGATAAAAATTTACACACAAAACATGAGTGCTGCGAGAAGCTAGGCCGTAATCCTGACACAGGGTTGTAAAGGCCAGTTATGTATGTATGTATGTAATGGAAATGCTCTCTAGATTTCTTCAGTGGTGGATTTACGCCTAGACCCGTTAGGCCCTAGACTAGGGCGGTCACCCAGAAACTCAAACAACTGAGATTAGATCTCAGCGAAGGATAAAAATTATAAAATAAAATTTGCAGTTTTTCTGAATAATACTGACATTTCCAATCTATTCCACCAGAAAGGAATGATCAGGAGTACAGCGCCACCTTCTGGGAAGAAAAGGCCCAGTAATATACCTTCACCCTTGAATGTCCACGAGAAAGTATGTAAATTAATGCAAGAATTAATTGAGGTTTTCACAGAAACAAAATGCCCAAAGACTAAATTAAATACATAACCGCTGATTAAAAAAAATAATTACTTATGTTGAAAAGTTACATTTATGCGTATATTTTATTTTAGTCTATTTTATTTAATACCGCAAATTTGAAAAATAAACTCGAAACAAAATCCTATGTGTGCATGGAGTGATTGAAATAAATACCCGTAACATATGACGGAAAATTAAGACTGACAGTGCATTAAAATGACGAAAAATTTGAAGCAATTATGTAAAATATATGAAAATTAATAAAAACTATACACAATATTTTATTTATTAAAAAATTAAGATTTTTTACGCTCACATCTACATATATAATCAAAAAGGACGGCATATCGAATACTGCCTAAGAAGGGAGCAATCCTGAATTCAACACTGGATTTCTTTTCAGATTTTAAATTATAACTACAAGTAAAGTAAATAACACCATATGAATGGGTATAGTGGGCGTTACGCAGAATGGCCCCAAGAAATATGACCCCAATTTAAAAATACAAACAAGCCCCATTTTAGGGACGAAATTTCATAATGAAAATTAAACTCAAAAAAAAAAAAAATACGAAGAATGACCGCAACCGAATGAAAATTCGCCCCAATATTAATTTCGGGGCACATTTTCATTTATTATTTTAGGGCTTTTCTTCATTATGCAAAATAACCCTAATTTAAAGAAATGAAATATAACTCCAACTGAACGAAAAGAAAAATGGCCCCAAAATATTGAAAGTAAAACAAAAAACATTGTTTATGTACAGTATTATTTATTGAATAATATAATTTGTAATTAGGCAAAAACTGGTATGGAATCAATAACGTCCACTCTACAACAAGGACACTTATATTTTAATTCATTTTCTTGTACAGCTGCGGCTTGCAGCAAAAGATTGCATTCGCTACAAACTTTTAGGTACTGGCAAGGTAACATAACATAACAATATCGGGGTTTCTATTGTGACAGTCCACGCAGCCAGTTTTTATTAAATTTGGTGGTAACAACGGATGAACCATCAATTTCGGATATGCTGTTCTTGCAGAATCCGACGATCTTATAAAATTTAAGAGCGAATGGTTTTTCATGCCATTGCGTCTTAGAGCTTGACAATAATCAAACCTGTTTAGAATTATATTTGTTCTTTATATACGAAAAACTATCGCCTGCGGCGCAAATTTTTACGATCACATCTTACCAGCTCCAGCCACGCCACTATAAATGCTCCTTATTGAATCTCTCAAAGCATGTTCATAATCCAAATAATTCCAAGTCAAACACATTACCTTTATTATTTATATATCAGCAATTCTTTATATGCCTTTTATGATTTCTTTTCCATTTATACATAAAACACTGGATAAATCTGTAACATCAAAATATAATTAAATAATCCCAGTTTTATATGATTTATTCCAGCAAACATATTTCACAATATCTTTATAGCTTGATTTCTTTTTAAAAATCATTTTTTGATTCACTAAATATAATAATTTACTACTATATTTTTTTCGCTATTATTACACTTTTTACGACTATTGTCAACGCATTGCACCAGCAAACTAACTCTTATCTATTAAATAGTGTAAAAATTCAACTAAATCAAAACAATCATAAACCATTACCGTTATAAGGATGTTTGTTTTCCTAAAAAACCGAATTTAATGAAAATGAGATTTGGCCCCAAATTTAACATCATGCTAACTGGGGCCATTTTTCATTTCTACAAATTGGGGCTACATTTCATAACGCAATTCCACCCCATACATAAAAAATGAAACTTGACCCCAAACTTTTAAGGTCATTCTTCATTTCTGTTTTTTTGGGACATTGTATCATTTCCCAGAATGAAAACAGGCCTCACCAGATGAAAACAGGCCCCAATTATTTCCCTCTAATTTTTGGGGTCATTTTTAATTTTTCACTTTGGGGCCAACTTTCTTGAGGCCTCATTTCATAGCACCGGTATAGTGCAAAAAACAAGAGTATTTGGTGAAAAATATACCCACGACCCTCATTCCACCATAAAAGCGCACTACCCACTAATAAAAGGAACTTATATGAGAAATTATTTGTACAAACGGTGTCAATCCGCCAACGACTTCATTAATATTTTATTTAACAAATATGTGTGTGCCAAAGTGTTAAATTTCTTTAAAAATAACTAATTTTTATAGTCCATAAACTGCCTCTTAAAAGAAAAGATAAACTCTGACACATATTAACCCAGTTAAGCAATTTTATGAGAATTTTACATTTTCTATCCTAGAAAACTGAGAGTATATGCACAAAAAAGAAAAAAAAAACAACTTTAACACCATCTTTTGACCCAATCACTTGATTCATCAATCATTTGATGCCAAATTGTGCATCAGCGCGTAAACATATGAGTGGGTAATAAACGATCAAAAGAGATGCTTTAAAAAATATCCTTAATAATCCAATCAATTTTATTATTTATTAGTCATAAACGTGTAGAGGCATCTGTATACTCATACGAGTCATATGTACGAGTACTTCTACTAAAACATCCATTGGTTTATTTTATTTTTATTTGAACATATGGCGGTGTTTCATTGTTTCGTTTATTTTGGCTTATTTGGCTGTAAATAGCTTTTCTTAACTCTGAACTTTTGTATTCGTGCCTCTATTGCTGTTTATGACACATACTTTATACATCGCCAGCCAATACTGATGATGGCGTTTTGTTTTCTTCTTAATGTTGTTGCCAAAGATGATGATGGCTTTGAATGTCTTTTGACTGATTGTATGTTTTAGGTTACATGTCTGTTTATTTTAAACGCTTGTCAATTTTATAAGATGAAAACAAAAATTGTTTGCAAATATTAAGAATTCAACATAAATTGTTTTCAACTTTAACAAAAAAAAAAAAAAACACAACACATCGGGGTAATTAGGCGTAGACTGACTGACTGTTGTTGCTTCATGTTCATCTTCTCTGATTTATGCCATTTTTAACAAGACAAAATTGGTTAGCAAAAGGCAAATAAATTTCAATTTATGATCAAATTGTGTAATAATTGTGAACGAAAAAGTACATTGATTTAAACATTAATTATGTAAGAGGCATCAGTATAAAGCTCTCAAATGTTATTTATGATGTGGCTCCTATTTTCCTTTTTTTTACAAATTCAAATAGTAAAAAAAACAAAAAGCAACTTTAGACTTGAAAAAGATTATAAATTTTTCTTATAAACTTTTATAATTTTAAATTGCCAGGCACCGAGGTAATTTAATTTTCAGTTTATCCTGTAATACTAAAAATATATCCGTATAATGTTATCTGTTAGCGAGTGAAGAGCGAACCAAGCTCCTATTTCCTTGTAGATTGTAAATTAGTGTGTGAAAATGCATTGATGGTGACGATAACAGTAATTATTTTTTTTACTATTTTAATGCCTTTCATATGTTATTTATATCTAAAAGTAAATCATCTTTAAAATTCTGGTGCATGTTTGGTATTGTGATGGACCAGAAATATGACTTTAAACCGCCAAATCGAAAAAAATTTTAGATAAATCAATTTAAATGTTGGTAAAATATTGTATAATACTTCTCCTTTAGCAGAAAATAAGCTTCATATACTCTAACTCTTCTCTCGTAGATCAACATTAGGATTCATTCATTTGGGACAGAAGGTAAGCCCATTGTATGAAATACATTTAAAATGTTTGAATTTGATTGACACAGTAAAGAATTGAAATGTTAAAAATATTATACAATTATTAATTAGAATCGTCTTAGGAAAAGTAACAGGTACTTATACCAGGATAATGAAACAAACACAAGTCCTTTAATGTAAAACGCACCCACCAGGTACAATATCCATAATTTTGATTTGGCAGTTGGGAATATTAAACTACGCCAACAGTTTTGTTCAGTATTTGCCAATTTATCTGAAGCATGTAATGCGAGTAAAGCTTTTCTAAATTGTAGAAATTTATTTCAAACAAATAAATGTGTTCGAGACGTTCATAGAACACTTCGTCTGTAATAGAGGCCATAACTTTCATAAATAATTATCTGCCATTTTCGGTACTCCAGTTTGATAGTTAGAGATAGGGAGAAATATGAATAAAAGCAGGTGTTGACCGATTCTCGGAATACCCGATATGCACATAATATTTCATGAAAATCGGAGGAGCCATTTCGGAGGAGTTTGGCAACAAACACCGCGACACGAGAATTTTATATATTAGAGAAGATATAAAATTTTATATTAAGTTTTTTATTGAAATCATAAAAATAAGACAAACAACGAATATAACAAAAGTAGACAACAATTTTATTGAATATTTCGGTTCTAAACGAAAAAAAAATCTTTTAAGTTTGTGTCCTAAATTGTTGATCCATAGTCTACTGAGATGAAACTGTCTGAGGCGGATTGAAGAAAAGTCTGCTTAAATATTTATAAATACCGAAATATCATAATGATTTGTAACTGGTGTGCTACGTATTGTATGCCAGTAATCTAAAATCTGCACCACGCTATTCTCTAAATTTGAAATAATTAATAATTAAATTCTTTTAGCATATAGCAATCATCAACCGAATAATCAGTTTGCAGTGTTCATTGTATGTATATATTTCTACAAAAATTTTTCATATTCCTATTGTTGAGATGTTGATACTATAAGATGTCATTTTACAAAAGTAAAAAACGACCAAAAAGAATTTTTTTTAATATTTCATACAAAGCCTATTAGAACTCGAAATTACAAAACGCGTATATAATATCTATAAGTACTTAAAGTTGTCGTTATTGTCCTTGCTAAAATAAAAATCAAACATTGACTACAAAAAGTTTAAAAGTAAATATAAACATTAAGAAAATTAACAAAACTTTTGTTTGAAATCATTTTATTTTTCTGTGTAATCATGCAAATCGTGCAGATATTGATTCTTTTAGCAACAACTTTGTTTTAGATTGATAGTTGAAAAAGTAATAATTTTTTTTTTTTTTATTTTAAGACCAATACTCAAAAGTAAACCCCTACTCATGCAGTGCATTGTATTGGAATGTGAAGATGGTTGATAGAAGATGTTTGTATATTTTGCGCCTTTTTTTTTTGTATTGATGAAACAAGTTGCTGTCAATTTGCCCACTCAAGAGCCAGTGTTATACCTTCAACCTCGAATGATCAAACATCAATTGCCTCATCTGTCGGTGGATGTTTGAATGTGAATGGTGAGCGTCTTCAGTAGATTAGCTGTTATCTTCCCAGAAGGTGGCGCTGAACTCCTGATCATTGGTTTCTGGTGGAATAGATTATAAATGTCAGGGAGCGGTTTCTTGCAGATGGTCTTGCTGGAGGGGGGGGGGAACCTCTTATTTTTTTTAAATTTAATTTTTAATTTAAATTGTAATTTTAGAAAACCGCAAATTTTTATTTTATAATTTTGTCCTTCGCTGGGATTGTACCTTGGTCGTGTGAGTTTCTGTGCGAGCGCTCTACCACTATGCCACGACCCCCCAAATAATTATTATTATATTGAATGGAAAAAATATTGTAGTGACATAAAATTATAAACTAAGTATGATTTCGTTTCTGTACATATTAGAAAGTATTTTTTAAACAAGTACACAGAAAAAATTATCGCTGGAATATTTTCCAACAAATCAAATGCTTGTTCAATTTTTATTTCGTTTTTAAATAAAGTTTTGTTTAATTTTATTAATAATTTTGTTTGAATGTATTTTAAAAGTATCAATGTTGTTTGGTTTTTATATACTAAATGGGATATGATTCGCATATAGTCTATAACTATTTTAACATAAGTATTTATAGTTTTGAATAACACCTTTGGGAAAAAGTCTCTTGACGAGTCTCTTAAGCAGAGACGAAATGGTCATAGAGACAAGCTTATCCCCAAAAGCATACATTTCATATTATATTAAAATAAATAATATAATAATAATATTAATAATACTATTAATAATAACAAAATATAAAAATAATTTACCACAAAAAATTTAAATTTGTAAAAAAATTATATGAATTTTCTGTCAAATTTCGGAACATTATTTTGTTGTCTCGAATAATTATTTGTTCAATTTTGCATTCATTTTTAAACATTTAATTTTTTTAATTGGCAACTTTTTTCTCTAAAAACAAATTTTTTTTTTACAAAAAATATATTAATTGAATAATATAATAACTTTATTGACCTCTTGTTTAAATAATAATATATCTCTTTTTTTGAGCTTAAGGTCTTTTTATATTAATATATATTTATTTCTTTTCAATATTTCGCTGCCCCTTCGTGTAGCGTCTTCAGGAATTATTATTATAACAAATAATAACAAAATGAAAAAATTAAAAATTATGTCTTAAAAAATTTTTTCATTTTGTTATTATTTGTTATAATAATAATTCCTGAAGACGCTACACGAAGGGGCAGCGAAATATTGAAAAGAAATAAATATATATTAATATAAAAAGACCTTAAGCTCAAAAAAAGAGATATATTATTAATATATTAATTGGTTTGACAAAATTTTTGTTTGCTTAGAACCGTAATATTCAATAAAACTTTTATCTACTTCTATTACATTTTTTGTTTGATTCTTTTTTGTGACTCCAATAAAAATCTTTATTGAATATCGCAACATTTTTATTGAAAATATCGCAATTTTTTTTCAAACAAAAAATTACAAATTTGTTGTTCAAATTCACAAATTTCTTTGTAGGACCGAAATTAAACAAAAAATTTATTAACTCAGTGAATTTCGTGTCTGAATCAAAAAAATAATTTTTTCTGTGTACATACATATACATATATATTCTAACACCCCCACTCGAAATCTACTTAATATATCCCTAAAAGTTTAAAAAATTTAGTGTGTTTTTCTTTAGAAACTGGTTTTGATAAAAAATCTGCAACTTGGTCATTAGTTAATATTTTTTGAAGAGTGATTTGATTTGATCTGAGTTTTTCACATATATAATGATGACAAATATCAATATGTTTCGTTCTTGGGTGATATAAGTCATTCGATGCCAAATGTATTGCTCCTTGGTTATCGCAAAAGATTTTAGTAGGTATTTCATCATTGAATTCGATATTCAGTTCTTTCTCCAACATTCGAATCCACAATACCTCTTGAACTGCTGCTGATAATGCCATGTATTCAGCTTCTGTTGTAGATAACGCAATGGTTGGTTGCCGTTTGCTGCTCCAAGATATTGCTGCATTTTGTAATAAATTAACATAACCTGTGACTGATCTTCGACCTTCAACATCATTTCCCCAATTAGAGTCTGTATAAGAAACAATATTAGAGTTACCTTTTGACCAAAAATGTAATTTATAAGAAATAGTTCCTTTTAAATAACGAAATACACGTTTCAAAGCTTTCCAATGAATACGTGATGGATTGTTATTAAATTTACTTAAAAATTTTACAAATTGGCATATATCTGGTCGAGCACACTGAGCAGCAAATAATAAGCTTCCAATAGCTTGTTGATATGGTATATTTTTCATGGTTTCATCTTGGTCTTTGTTTTTTTTTAATTTTTTGGTTAATGTCCATTGGTGTTGATATAGGATTGCAGTTTTCCATTTCAATTCTCTTAAGCATATTACCTATATACTCCTCTTGATCTATGGATACATATTCGTTTGTTTTGTTGATTCGCAATCCCAAACAATATTTTGCTTCTCCTAAGAACTTGATTTTGAAAACCTTCTTTAGATTTGACTTAAATATTGCGTTAGTTAATAAAAGCATATCGTCTAAGTAAAGGGCCATAAATGTAATTTTGTTACCTTCGATATGATAATAAATACAAGGATAAAGTTCAGAACGTTGCATACCATATTTTTGCAAAACATCATTTAATTTATTATTCCAAACATGACTAGCTTGTTTAAGTCCATACAAAGCTTTTCGGATTTTTAAAACACAACCATTTGGTACTTTGACTACTGAAGGGGGCTCAATATAAACATTTTCAGCCAAATCTCCTTGTAAAAAAACTGTAACTACATCCATCTGCTCTATTCGTAAACCATATTTTGCAGCTAATGCCATTAGATAACGTATAGATGTATACCCAACTACTGGAGAAAATGTCTCTTCATAATCAATTCCCTTTTTTTGTGTGTAACCTTTTACGACTAATCTGGCTTTGTAACGAATTGATTTGTCTTGTTCTTTCTTCTATTTAAAAACCCACTTGGTTTTAATTAGATTAGAAAACTTTGGCTTAGGAATTACTTCCCATGTTTGATTTTCTTTAATTGAAAGCAATTCATTATTAATGGCTTCTTGCCATTTGTCCTTCTCGCTTGACGAAAGAGCTTCTTCAATACTTTCGGGTTCATCTTCTAAGGATTTAACGCAGTAACTTATCCAATTCGAATTCACCTTTTCTTTGTTTGCAAGTCGTTCACTTCTTCTAGGAATAAATTCTTTTACTGCATCATCAATACTGTTTTGACAGACACTTCGTCGACAAAATTCCTCTTCTTCATTTATGGGCGCTATAACATGATTTTCCCCCACTTCAATATCATTTACGGAACTGAATGATAATGAACTACAATCGGAAACTTTATCTTCTTCTACTGAAACTGTATCCAATATATTTTCATTTTCCAAAGTATCTTTGTAACTGAAAAAATATTCATCTTTTTCGCTTGGTTTCAGCAAATAAAAACCTTTCTTATTTTCATTAAACTTAACATCTCTACATGTAACTACTTTCTTTTTATTTACATCATATATACGATAACTCCTTGTATTAATACCATAACCAACAAAAATACCTTTATTTGACTTAGAATCGCATTTTTTACGTTTTTCTTTAGGTATTAGTGAAATTGAAAGGCATCCAAATATCTTCAAATGAGTTACATTAGGCTTCTTTGCAGACCAAAGCTCTTGAGGTGTGCAATTCAATGATTTGTGGGGAGATCTATTTACAATATATACAGCAGTGTTTACTGCTTCCGCCCAAAAAACTTTTGGAAGTCCTGAATCATATAACATTGACCTTGCTTTTTCCGTCAATGTTCTATTTACCCCTTCTGCTAACCCATTTTGTTCGGGATTATAAGGAACCGATGTTTGATGTTGTATGCCCCATTTTTTTAACGAACTTTGAAACCTTTTATTTATGTATTCTGTGCCATTATCGCTTCTTAATATTTTAATTCTTTTTTCTTTTAGATTTTCAACCATGGACTTAAATTCCTGGAATTTTTCAAATACTTCAGACTTATTTCTTAAGAAGTAAACAAAAATTGTTCGTGTATAGTCATCTACAAATATTATAAAGTATCGATTATTACCAATAGAATTTACCTCCATAGGTCCACAGATATCAGTAGGTATTATTTCTAAAACTTTTGTGGCTCGACTTCCATCTTTAGGAAATTTTATTTTGATTTGTTTACCTTGAGGACATGCTTCACACAATTCCTTATGAAGTTCATTAATATTGAAATCTAAACCGGTCACCATACCATTTTTCAACATTTTTAAGCCATCATAATACAAATGCGCAAAACGTTTATGCCATAATTCTAGTGAGTTCTTTATCTTAGCATTTAATGCTAATTGCGATCTTGATGTATCTAATTTGTACATACAATTTTCACATATCGCATTGGCAACGATATTTTTATTTATATCGTAAATTTTGCCACATCTCTTATTAAATATTACGCTATTACTAGATTTACATAATTGACTTACTGATAACAAGTTTTCTGCAATATCTGGTACATATAGAACATTTTTGATATGCATAGGATATTTACCATCTTCTCTTGAAATATTTAGTTCAATGTCCCCTTTTGATTTAGCTTTGAGAGAATTATTACCAGCCGTCTTAATTTCACCCTCATCACTTGTCATATGCGCCGACGCTCCACTATCTATATTCCATGCCAAACTTTTCTTTGCTACATACCTGCCGCTCAATGCACAAAAAAAATTATTATTCTTTAAGTTCTTTCTTTTCTTTATTTTAGGACAATCAGCTTTAAAATGCCCCAAACCATTGCAGCCAAAACATCTTTGTTCTAAATTGTAAACTTTTTGAATTTTCTTCAATTTGTTTTTACTAACAAAAGCATGACTTGCGCCTTCAATTCTTACATCTTGAAGTAATTTCATTTTTATCGAATCTGCTGTTATTTTTGTACCACAGCTTCCTAATGACATTATCATCGGTCTATATATTTCAGGTAAACCTTTTAAGAGCAAACAACCCAACCACTCATCATCTATATACAACAAAACCAATGGATCCTAATTTTTGAGATGTCGTAACAATTTGCGATACATAATCTTCAATAGAGCAGCAATCTTCTATTTAAATTGAACACAGCTTCTGTAACAAGCCGACTTTTCGATCTAAACCTGTGTCCTGGAACAGATCCTTTAAGATCTTCCAAACTTCACACGCTCGCACAGAAATTCAAACGATCCAGGTTCAATCCCAGCAAAGGACAAAAATTATTAAATAAAATTTAAGGTATTTCTAAATTATAATTTAAAATAATGAGAAGAAGTCCATCTTTAAGAAACCGCTCCTTACATTCCAGTCTATTCCAGCATAAACTTGTCTCATCAATAAAAAGGCGCATATTATATACATATAAAAAAAGAATTCCTTCAGTTGAGCTTGATGAAATAATTTTTTTTTTATATTTAAAAAAAAAAATACAATATTTTATTATTGTAAAGATAATAAAAAGGTAAGTAAAACTCGTTTAGTGTGCGGAATCACAAATGACGCGTTCAGGGGAGTCATAAATGACTCGTTCAGGGGAATCGCGTCAAGGGTACATTTTTCTCCCGACAAAACATTAATTTTCGACTCATAAATGAGCTCAAAAGTGACTATTTTAGTCGCCCAGAGGAGTCAAAAAAGACTCATAATTGACCAAAAATGCTGATTGGGTTGGAAACTATTAGCAAGACAGAGAAACGGGCATATCGAAGTGGTTTTTGCTGTAGTAGCGAGAAATATTAGAGAAGACGTCGAAATGTCGTCTGGACTTCGTTCTCAAATTATTGATCTGTATCCTTGGGTAATGTTGTATATATTACATTAGGATTTTGACTATTGTACGTATGAAATACAGCTTATATAAGATTACAAGTCAAATTAACATTGTTTTGAGTCGCATTTATACTGATTCAGATCATTTGAAGCTAACCAAAGAGAAGCATTTTTAATGAAGAATTGTATGAAGCTAATATCTAATTAAATGCCCATGTAAATAAATAAAATTTCTGAATATAGAGAGAAAATTATTCTCAATCCATTAAAAAATAACCATCAATATCTATTGAAAGTGGATGACTAGTTAGCGGTTTAAGTAAGTACTTACTTGATTTAAACAAATGCTGTGTATACATTTTACATAAAATTTTATGTTTTAAAATCACAGAAATAAAAATTTATGCCCGTATTCATAAAAAATAAAACAGTTTTATTAGTTGCTTATTTGACAATTATTCCATAGAAATATGTCAAATAAGCACTCTATAAACCAATTTTATTTTTTATGATTTTATTTTTTAAATATTTATTTATAATATATATTGCAATAGTCAGCTCATCAGGAGAATTTTTTCATTATTTTCAAATATACTTAAAGTCGCTTATGTTTCAAAATTTATATACTAAATAAGAATCATTTAGAAGAAAAAATTCAAAATGCAAAATCTAAATGAGCAAAGCAAAACAAAAAGTCCATTTTTTAAATATTCAAATTATGGCTTTTCTTATTAAAACTATAGATAAAGTCTTCTGATAAGCCGGTTAAGCATCAGCGGGGAATGCTTTTTTATCAGGGCAATCAATCAGTTCCATAAATATTTTAGGGATTAAAAGTAATTAATTTAAAGGTTTGTTCATGAAATTTTATTTATTTTTATATACAATATTTGCCCTGCCACCAAATGTGGTGCATATATTCCATTCGTCATAGTTTGGCCCATGTTTAGTCCCGCAGAATATAATTAAAGTAGTACTGCATTAATTTGCAAAAAATTAAGGCTAGTCATTATCTTTGCTAGTGTTGTATATAAACGTATGTAGAACGATAATTATCTTTTAGATTCATTGTTCCAAATATTAGGCGTGTTAGTACAAAAAACTTGACTCTAACGTTTGTTTAAATCGCCAAATTTAATTTAAATTTTTCATCATTTTTTTTTTATTCATTCAACAAAATTCAATCTTACATAATCGCTTATATTGTATTGACAATAACTGTGACCAAATCTCTAAGGAAATTATAATTCAATGAGCGATTCTTAAAACAAAACCCACCCAAAACAAAGTACCAGAAATGTTAGGCAATAGCAAAAAAAAAATCATACTAAGGTGGGACTTATAGCGACTTTTAATGCGAAAAACAAGAAAAAAAATTTAAAGCTAATATGTACATACTGTTTATATGTGTGTTGCATCAAATGAATTAAAATTGGTTTTAGGAAATGCATTTTTGTTTGTGTTTTTGTTTTTAACTTTTATTTTTTCGTTTGCTTTAGTAATTTAATTTTTTCATTAATTGTTTGCGGTAGTTGGGTTGTCGACATTAAAAACTTCAACACGAAAATCACTTCAAACTTCCCAATAGATTGATTGACTTGATAGTAATTTAATAATAAAAAAAAATTAAAGTTTAATGCAATTTGTTTTAGGTTTATTCGCTTCAGTTTGTTATACTTTTTGATTGTTATACCCTACGCCACAGTAATTTAGTTTGTATACTTCAATTAAAAGTAAATTAATTTTACCCGGACTTTAAAAATATGATTTTTAATAGTTGGACCTCCTCAATTAAAATTCCCTTTTTTTAAATTTTATAACTACCAATACTACTTGTATTATACACCAGTATAGTACTCTAAATATAAATAATTTTTCTTTGCTAAAGAGAAAGGAAATAATTATTTATGCTGCAACAAAAAGCAATTAAAACGAATTCATAAATACTTTCGGATGCAACACATATCGCTAATGCATTACAGTGCACTCCCGATAACGGAAACTAAAAGATTCCGTGGTTGACTGACGTTCTTGTTAACTTTTCTGACTGAAAAAATTTAAACTAAAACTAAGAAACATATCGAAAAATAAACCCAGCAAAAACATTTCAACTAAAATCCTTTGTAGTTGCATGAATCTTTCAAAATGAAAAATCGCCCCAATTATCATCATGAAATTTGACCCCAAACTAAAATGAAAAATTACCAAAAAAAAAACATATGCCGAATTCACAAAGTTTTGTATCGTTGTTTCATGTATTGAATACAATTTTTGCTTGTAAACACTATTTTATGTATATGAACGAATTTTGTGTATTAAACGTCAAAAACCAAATATAAAGAAGAAAAACTGTATTAAAAAGTTGATTTTTACAAGAAAAATCAATTTTTCTTCCATTTTTATATTTATTTATTGTAATTAATTTAATTTGCTGCTGACAATAAAAAGAATTTTTTTGTGTTTATATGTTTGTCAATATTTTTCATTCACAATAACACAGAAACCAATACAACTTTTTTAAAACATATGAAAACAAGTGTATGAGTTGTATCGAATGTTTACATACAAATTACCAACAACAAGCGCACAACTATTGTCGTGCCATACAATCTAACAACGAATACAATGAATACAAGGGTTTTGTGAATTCGGCAATAGTTTTAAAAAGAAAAATAACTTAAAATAAAGCAATTTCTCAAAAATGAAAAATGGCCCCAATTAACACAAAAAGGCCTTCAATTTTTTAATAAAGTTTTTATTCCATGAACAAAAGAGAAATATATTTATTAAACCCTTATAAAGTGTCTTGTACTTTTGATCTGCAGTAAGGACAACTAAAGCTGTCCACGTTATTTGCAATACCGTGTGCTTGCAGTTTGAGCACGCATTCATTGAAAACTTTTAAATGTTTACAGGGAATGAAAACAATATCATGAATCTTTTCTGCACACACGACACAGTCGCTGCGCCCAGGTTTTAGATTAGGTATATCTTCTTCTTAAGATCTTTCCTTTCTAAATTCCTCATCCTCAAATATGTTCTCTTGCGGAATTATATCTACCATTATATTGTTTGGACCATACGCCATTCTACTGAGGAATGTGGAGGCATTGATTTTTACGTTCTTCAGCAGATAGCTCGCTTCCTCGATTTTATTGTTTGGCATTACGACAAAAAATATTGGAAATATCTGTAACACCAAAGTTATAACTGATAATTTATTGTGTATTTGAAATCCCTTAGTTTCTATTGATAACAGAAGTTATTTTTTTTGAATTTAGAGGATAGATGTCTCCATGGTAAAGGAAATGATTTAAAGAAATTTTACGATAGCAGGTAAAACTTTGGCTCCCTGAAAAATGGGGCGATTTTTCATTTTGAAAAATACCACATTTTTAGTTTTTTTTTATAAATTCCTCAAAAAAAGGTTCCTAAGTTAAGAAACCACCATTGTCATGATTTTGTTTATATCTCAAGATGTCTAGCTTCCATTTCTATTTTAAAATTCTGGAATCGGTTAAAAATTGCAAAAGATACCGGCTCCTGAGTATGGGATTTTTTGTGCCTTTAAATAAGTGAACCGGAGTGTATATGTTCGTATGCACACTTGTATGCGTTTTAGCTGTTATGTGAGCTAAAGTTTTGTTTTCTTCAGAGTGTAAGCTCCAGAGCTTTGTGGTTTGGTTTAGAGTAGACAATCTTAAAAATATGGGCTGACGTTTTGGGATATTGACGAAATCGAGTGTTGGCGTTATTCCGAGGGTACTGTATTATATTTCAGATTAAATAAGGAACTAATTTTCGTACACTCCTCAATGTAACGTGTTTCTAATGAAAGAAACAAACATTACACAACACAACAAGGGATTACCTTAACAATATTTTTTAATAATATTTTTAGTGTTTTTACCTTTTTAATTTTTAAAATTAAACTTTTTTCGCTTCACTTTTCATTATAGTTTTTAAAACATCATTTTTGTTTTTTATCTTCTTAAAAATAATTTGTAAAAAAAAATAAAATATTAAAAAGCAATTTTAACTGATCCGGCCATATATTTTTTCTTGTGTCGGCGTGTCCATCTATTTATTTTTCAGTTCGGTAGATCGTCTGTCTGTCTGTCTGTTTTGGTTTATGTTTTCATAATATTTTGAGTATAATGTGTGGCAAGTTTGCTGTCAGTCTCTTTTTCTTTGGTCCGTTTCTTTGATCTGTAAATATTATTAAATTCTCAGCTGTAAGCCATCACACTTCAGTATAAAGCACATGTCATCAGACATGATTTTGATTAACTTACTCACTACGCCAGTAGTTTATGGCAATTAACAGTTGTGATAATTAAAATATTAATTTTACATAACGACTAAACCACAAATACGTATATCTACCGTTTGAGTTTTTGTCCGAGAGCTCTAACCACTATACCACGCACCCTCTTGAAATTGCCTAATTTTTTACATTAGTACTGACCTGAACTGTACATTATACCAGAAAATGATGTAAAACTTTAAACTGGATTATGAAGGCTATTGTTAAGACGATTATATTTCAATCCTTCGTAGACTCATGAAAAAGGAAGATGTTTTATATAGTGGAGAGCATATCCGTCGCAAGAATTAAAGAACGCTGTAACTGACAAAACATTTAATGTTCACCAGAGCCAAAAATGCAGACATTTGTCGACATCACGGCTACTTCTGACTACCCGATATGTGCTGAACAGCGTTGCCGTTTTGGTCCGATCGGACCAAAATTGGTCATTTTTCGTGTTTTTAAAACCATTTGGTAGTTTGGTTGGGTTGTTGCATCGTTCCTAGCTTTTTGGTAGATTTTTATGTTAAAGGCACTATTTATAATTTTTGAGGAAGAAAGAAACACTTTTTTTTCGAGTAAACAATTTGCATTATTGTTAACACTGTTTAAACATTTTAACAAAACCAGAATTCAACAAATAAAATTTAGAGTGGCTTGGCTCTAAAAAAAGGATCATTGTTCTATTTACGTTGTGTAATCAAAAAGTTTTAATGCTTTAAATTAATTATCATCAAAATACTATGGTAAAAATTATTACCAAGGAAAAAACCAACCAAGTATTACACAAATTTTGGGCGAAAATCGTGAACCATTTAAAAGCAAGTATGGCATAACAAAATACCGTTTTTGTTAATGAATTTACTGCTGAATGTTATCCAGGCTCTGGCTACACAATGTTATCAGGGATGGCCGCAGATAGGGCTAATGGTATGGTTGTAGATGTTGGCTGCTTGAAAATTTTATTAAGAGCTATATATATTGTTGAGCTTTGGTAGGCTGCAGAGGATTTTTGTAGGTTTTTTTGAAATATTTTGGTAGGAAACAAATTTCTTCTGTGGCAACACTTGTGCTGAAGTCTTTAAACAAAGACTGACATACCCTCAAAGCTTGCTAGATTATGCAGAATAACTTTAACCGACACAATAAAAACGTTTGAAATTGGGAAGGACCTAAACGAAGAGTTCGATACCAAACGAGTCCTCAGACTAGGTAAAAGCATATCCTATGATATATATTTAAGATTTTTTTGGAGAGTATCTTTCATTATTCTGCGGTTAGTAAAATAAGCACAATATAAACAAATATATGGGGTACGATACGAGAATTAACTGCGGCACTTTCTAGCATTGAGCGAGAGTCATAGGAAGTGGGTCTGACAATAAATGTTTATCCTTATTTGTTTATGGTTTCAACGTGTCAAAAATTAACTAGATTAAGTGACAAAAACTTCGAAGTTATAAAAGAGCCTTAATACCGCCTTAAACAAATCAATATCAGTTTGAAAATAAAACGAATAACCACTTCTGGTAATAAATGCTGTTTAAGGGTAAGCAAGTTTTCCGGAAATAGAGCATTCGATCCAAAAACATATATTATAAAACACCGTAAGTTATATATGGCTCACTTATATGACATTGACGCATGGGCATTTAAACAGGCGAACGAAACTGTTCTTGGAGTATTTAAGTGAAAAGTAATTTGTAAAATATATTGAGTATCATCATGTATATAGATAAACATTAATATTGTTAACATATTTATAAAAATACAACGTTCTCACCGTTTACATTATGTAATGTGCACAAACTAACATGCATGGAAGGCACAGATTAGCAAATTATGAATTTTCTAGATGGAGAAGGAGTTTATTAGGTGGACATCCTTAGCTTGTCTTCTTATCTCAAAGAGTATACACATCCATCTATGTAAATAAACTACTTAGCATGTCTATTGAAAACTAGACACCTCAAATTACTAATGTTTTAAGCTAAAAAATGTCTTAAAAAATTATTTCTTTCGGCGATTACCTCTCAGTAGTATTGGGAGTTATTGATTGCCTTTAAAGATTCTCAAATCTATCTTTCGAAGTCGACTTTAAACTTTAGGTCCCCGCACTCATGGATAAAAATTAACACACATAACATGAGTGCTGCGAGAAGCTAGGCTGTAACCATGACACTGGGTTGTAATGGCCAATTATGTATATACATATGTATGTATGTACTTAATTAGAAACCATAAAACAAAAAATAATACCAAGTGCTATAATTTTCGACACAACTGCATTAGATAGAAAATTTATACAACATTGTGGAATAAACTTCACTATAGTGAATGCAACAATACCTTTGATGGCAATAGAAAATTTAATAAAAAAAAATAATATAAAACAATATCGTATAGCATGTAACCGCTCCCAATTGTCGACTACATAGAAGTAATTTACCAAAAACACCAAAGCATTAATCGATTTTTTATAATTTTCAGTTTTCTCGCTTACATTTTTCATTTCAATTTTTTTTATTAATTTCATTTTGTAATATTTGCGGAAGAGAAAATCTTTTAGCATGTGTGTGTATAATTGCCATAAAATCTTACTTTAAACTGATGAATGAGTAATTACTGACAGCAGATTGATAGCAACATACACGACTACACTTTTATTTTTTATTACGGCAGTATTAAATTTTAATCAATCAAATTGAAGTTGGTTTTACGATACACATTCCACACTATCTTAGAAAAACTGGCTATAAGAAAAGTAAATGCATGGGAATTGCGATAATAAGGCAAATCAAAATTTTTAAAGGGAATTAAATTTCGACCAAAACATTTGATTGTAAAATGCTAACTGTTATAAAACTTTCCACTTTAATAGATTTAAGGAATATGAGCAAAGAACGTAAAAAATCTTATAATGGGAAGAGATAGATTTAAGTCTAAAGCAATGATAAAATTAACAGCGTAAGTCAAAATATAAAATTTTTAAATATTCCCAAAATAGTATAAATTTGGTGAAATTTTGGGTAGATGCCCATACAAATTAGATTTTGACTTTTGTACTTAGTAGAGACATAAATATTGTTATTATTTTGAACATATAGCATTAGGCAGTTACGAGAATTTGCAACTGTGTTAAGTCAGATAAAATTGTGGAGTGGTCAAATAAAGAAAACCGCATGGCAGTTATAACACTTTTTAATTGTGGAAAGAAAAAATTTTATTTTCAAAACTCTCCGTTCGCTGTTCATAAGAACCGCCCCCTGAAATCCCGCTCTATCCATCTTTGCCATTGGCACCAAAACGAATGATCAGGGGAAAGCGCCACCTACTGGGAAGCAGTAGATGACAGCTACCTACTTAAGCAAAGATCCCTACCACTTCACAGTCAACATTGAGGTGTCGTCTTTATCCAACGACAGATGGGGCAATTGCTGTTGATCATTCAAGGGTGAAGATATAACATTGGCCTTTGAATTGATGAATTGACAGCAACTTTTCTCATTGCCATACTGCTTTTGCTTTTTAACGTAAAAGGCGCTTAATAGAAAAAAAATATCAATCGACTTTGATTCCAAAACATTGCACAGCATGAATAGGGGTTTACTCACCTGACTATTGGTCATTGTAGAAAAAAAAACCTGGGCATGATAAGTTCCCTACAAAATAAGTAAATAAATATTGATTTTTGTATATCCTAGGAAAGGTTAAAGCAAAAGATTCAAAAGTACAAGCATCTTCATTGCCAATATACAGTATTCCCCGGATAATTGCCCGACGCTTAATTACCTTTCACGCTTATTTACTTCAATTTATGAATCCCCATATTTTTTCTTACCATTTTCTAACAAAATTTCACGGTTAATTAACTTTCGATTAATTGCGTCATTCGCTTAATTACCACATATATACAGGGTGTTTTTTTTAAAGGTATAGAACTTCGAATTGAAATAAAACACAAGAAAATCGTTTTAATGCCCATCAATTTGGCTCTATTGGAAGGATAATTTTATGCCATTAATGTTTAAATATGATTTCAGGCATGTGGCCGCCGCGGCTAGCTCGAATAAAGCCAATTCTACAGGTCCAATTTTCAACCACTTTTTCGAGCATATGGGGCCGTATGTTGACAATAACGCCACGAATGTTGGCTTCCAAGTCCCCTAACGTTTCTGGTTTGTTGGCGTAGACGAGCGACTTCACAATATCCCCAAAGAAAATAATCCAATGGCGTCAAATCACACGATCTTGGTGGCCAATTGACAGGTCCATTCCGCGAAATTATGCGCTCATCGAATGTTTCCTTCAATAAATCGATTGTGACGTGCGCTGTGTGGCATGTAGCGCCGTCTTGTTGGAACCACAACTCATCCACATTCATGCCATCCAATTCGGGAACAAAATAGTCGGTTATCATGGCTCTATACCGGTCTCCATTAACGGTAACTGACTCTCCAGCATTATTTCGGAAGAAGTATGGCCCAATGACTCCACCAGCCCATAGAACACACCAAACAGTCAGTTTTTGTGGATGTAATGGCGTCTCAAGGGTCTCATGTGGATTCTCTTCACTCCAAATGCGGCAATTTTACTTGTTGACGTAGCCATTCAAGCAAAAATGAGGCTCATCACTGAACAAAATTTTGCGATGAAAATCAGCATCGAGATCAATCTTATTTTCGGCCCATACACCAAAATCACGACGCATTGCATGGTCTCGCGGCTTTAATTCTTGCACAAGCTGGATCTTGTAAGGTCGCAAGCCAAGATCTTTGCGCAAAATCTTCCATAAAGTTTATGGACAAAGCTCCAATTGCTGTGCACGGTGGCGAATCGATTCATTCGGGTTCTCTTCAACACTTTGCTCTACAGCGGCAATTGTTTCTTCGGTGCGCACTGTTCGACATCTCTGCGGATGCGTATTATCACATAGAGTAAACGTAGTGCGAAAACGATCCATGGTTAACCGAATTAATTGCTCTGATGGACGATTATGTCGACCATAAAATGTACGGAGCTTGCGTTAAACTTCGCGAACTGAACCATTATTTTCGAAATAAATTTGCACGATTTGCAAGCGTTGTTCTTTTGTCAACCTGTTCATGATGAAATGGCAAACTAAACTAAATATTAATCAATTGACAGCTGACAAAATGGCCGCCAGTTAAAAAAGTGATGCCAACTTAAAGTTCTATACCTCAATAAAAAACACCCTATATTTTCCCCAAAGAGAAATTTCCGCTAAAATTCCCTCGTTTAATACCCAAAGTAATTATTTTCTAAAAAGTGCAGCTTAACTAAATTATGTTTATATAGGCATAAAATGTCCGTTAAATTTACTTTGAAACAACTTTTTTGCTACAACCTTGCAATTAAAGTCTACCAAGTTTATATATAAGTATAAAGTTAATTGCTTTTTACATGTATTGACGGCAGTACCTCAAAGAGGCAATTAACTGTATTTGTTTAAATAACTTAAACGCATAATTTCCCAAAAATTTTGACATATTCGTCGAGGCAATTATCCGTGGAATACTGTACATCATTATTTAAAAAGTGGGCGATGTTGAATTATTTAAAAAAGAGAGAGAGCCTTATTTCCTTATTTATATTAAACTTTTTATTTAATAAAAGTAGGGGTAGTGAAGCATGCCTTAGTGTACAAATTGTATATACGAGTATAGTAGTTTACTTTTAAACTTTAACCATTGTCTGGTCTACTAAATTCTATATATTTGTGATATTCCAGTGAGTAGAAATCGTTCAAACTGTTAACAACTTTACCAAGTTTTTTCTTCTTAATTGCTATGCAAATGTTTCCCCGGGAATTTAAATTTAATTTTTATAAAAGTATGCAATCTAATGCTCAAGTGTACCCCTAACCATATAATTTAAGTCAGAAAATGTATAACAAATTGTTTTTAGGCATAATTTAAACCCCATTTTACCAGTCAAATAATTGTCATGTAAAACTTTCATTTTCATAATATTGAAAACTCCACCCTTTACACCCACACTTCTTTCATAAAATCATACAAATTGAGTAATTATGCCAAAAATATTAAAATAGAAATCAAAAATATTACATGTTGATGCTCTTGTCTCTGTTGTTACTGTTGTTGTTATTGTTGTTGTTGAACATTTGCAAAATATAAATGGACAGACATTGAGATTCGATTTTGTAATTGAAACAATTGTTAATAAACAAAAAAATAAAAATCAAATAAAAAAAATTTTTATTCAATCAACTGTTTGTGTATTTATTTTGGTGTTATGGTGGTGGCAATTGTGGCATAGTGAGTTGGTAGTGGCAGTTGTTTGTTGCAATTATCCTCTTGGCATTTTGCACCCACAATATGTTACTTAATCTCCGCTTTAATACTGATTTAACCAAGTTAATTCATGATTAGTTTTCAGCTTTTTCTTTCTTTTTTTTTCTTTTTGCTTCGCTTTCAATTCAACTCCTCTGTATACTCGTAGCTGTATGGCAGTGAGTAAAATTTATAAATGAATCTGAATTGTCTACACATTTGTAATGTTGCAAATTGAATTGACAACATTTGGCTGCCAGCCACACAATTTCGTATGAAAAAAGAAGGCTAAGCAAAAATGCAATTGTTTTTTTCACTTTTCTGTTTTCCGTTTTTTTTTTTTTTGAGTTTTTATTTTCATTTAAATTGCAATATTTTCCTTTTGTTTAAAGCCATTTCGAAATTCATTTTAATGTTTAGTTTCCGCATAATTATTATAATTTGATTAAAGAAAATTATAGGTAATTGAAAATAACGAAATCAAAATATAATTTAAGAAAATTTATTGCAATACGGCCATGATTAGAGAGAAAATGTGGTGATTATTTGAAAGCAATATCATTTGCAAATATTTAAAAAGTAGACAAAAAAAAACAAAAATTCCTTTAATTGATTCGAATAAAACAATAACACTGTGTAACAAATGCAAAAAGAAATTTAAAATACCCGGCTGCCAATGATAACATTTTTCTGCTAGGTATAAATGTCAGTAGAATATGCTGGAAACCCGAGTTAGAACCCCAGGATGCATTTCTCTTTAATAAATTTATTATCATTTTGTTGAAATTGAATTTCTTGTACAACAGAATTTACACAAATTTGGGATTCTTATAAAAAAATTTAATACTATTCTTTCATACCGACACATGTACTAGTCTCTTCCAACCGAATCATTACAACCCATTTTTAAGAAAATATTTTATTTGTAAAGCAAAAGTAAAAAAGCTTGAACTTATTTTATTATTTTGTAATAGACCTCAAATCCTATTTATTGTTTTTCCAAAAAGAAAAAAATGTGTTTTAGATTTTAAACAAAATTTAATATTTTATTTAGTGGTGACGGTAAAGTATAATACTGGCCATTGAGTAATCAATCAAAAGCATGCGATTTCCTTGCGGTTCGAATTTTTAAAGTAGGACCTTTGTTTTCTTCTGACTGATATTAGATAAAATCAAGGGTTCACAGTCTTCTTTCCCCCTTCCTACCATATTTTCCTAGACCAAAACAATGAGTAGGAGTCGTCGAATGAGTGCTGGCCTGAGTCAAAAAAAAAAAAAAAAAAAAAAACCAAGGTCTTGCTTTACAGGTAACTTCAGTTGCTAAATTTTATTGCCTAAGTACGCTATTGTTAGCAGAAGGTCTGATGTATAGTACTTTAAAATAAAACTACTTTGGCGAATAAGGAAAAGCTTATAAAGAATACCGTTGCAAGGTACTTGAAATTTTGTTTTTAATTTGATTTACACAACATATTAACAAAAAACTTGATGTCACGTTTGCTTAAAATAGAAAAAAATATAGCGTCCCTAAGATCTTTTTATATGGAGTTCTTGGCCATGGTTTACCACAGCAAAGCCGAGTTTTCACATCGATTTGTAACCACCACTCTACACAGAAGACAAAAGAATAATCTAAACCCTCTATTCGAATAATAATCTTGCGCATAAAGAGCTAAAACAGTTCCAACTGTATCGGTTAAGTGCTAATTAAGTCGATGGGTATTTTAAGAATTTTGCCAGTTCTTACTGTAAACAGGATTTCGAAGATTTTGAATTTTAAAATGTAAAAAGAATTATTTCTTCTAAATATGTTGTATTGTCTTTGTTAAGTCAGCTACTTTTGGAACAATCCCTGTTTGGAAAT
Organism: Metopia argyrocephala; assembly: GCA_963576795.1. NCBI lineage: Eukaryota > Metazoa > Arthropoda > Insecta > Diptera > Sarcophagidae > Metopia > Metopia argyrocephala. The sequence goes on along the minus strand of OY756211.1, from coordinate 42,000,666 downwards.
ATGTTTATGGCTCAATTAAATAATAGAGGAGATATGGGGCTTTATTGACCCACAGCTTTTTTATTTTTATTTATTCACTTTCCAGGCTTTATTGAGCAATGAGCCAGATACATACATACATAGCCGGCTATAACAAGATCAGGGCTGCAGCCTAGCTTCTCGCTGCACCCATGTTGTGTGTGTCAATTTTTTATGCATTAGTACCGGAACCTACAGTTTAAAATCGACTCCGAACTACAAATTTGAGAAGCTTTTCCATGGTAATCAGTTACTCCCAGAGCTTTTGCCAGAAGGTTGCTAAGTGGTAGTCGACAAAAGAAATATTTTTTCATATTTCTTTTTTCAAGATGTCAGAGCTAAAATTTGAACCCTGGGCTTTATATCTTAGTAAGCTAACACACTAAACACTAGACAATGGCAACTACTTTTAATCCAATTAAGCCAATAAATATTCAGTGAATTATATAAAAATATATTAATTCAACATAATTTTTCATTAAACAACTTCCTTTCGGGACTAAACAAACTGGATTTAAGATTAAGTATTTCAGTGTAATCTCTTCTTGTAATCCTAATGGCTTATAAAAACTAAATAATTGATATGAATTCTAAAGTGCTATATAATGCTTAAATAATTATTTTTTTTTTTTACAATTTAAAACAGATTTTCTGCCATATAATTATATTTTATGATGTTGAATTAAATGTTTATAGAAAATTTTTTCACCACAACGATCTTCTAATTGGAAAATGCATAAATTATTGTTTAATTCAACGTGTAATTTGCTTGTGATTAAATTTTATTTCTCCACTTTTCTATGAATATGAATTTAAATGGTAAAATTAGAAAAAAAAAAACGAAATTCCACTAAAACGTTGTAATAAATTCAATGAATCTTTCAACACATTTGGGTCATCAAAATGTTTTCAATACAGGCTTCTTAAGAGAAAATGGGTCGATGCTAAATGACGTCAAATTTACATTTTTAGCTTTTCATATTAAAATTTTAATCGATTTTGTTTGGTTAAGTGGCAAATGTGTTGGCCATATGTTCTCACTTGGTTTAGTTTGGTGGCTAAATGCCAATACAACTGATATAGAGAGACATACTTGCATACATGAATACAACATAGACCTCCTGCTCTTTATTGATTTGAAATCATATTATTTGAATTTATCGCTGTCTTAACACAAACTAATCATGCTGTGTGTGTTAAGTAGTATTCGTAGTAGCAAAGCATTTATACAGACTTCAATTGGTTCTTAAACTTAAGTTTTCTGGCGCTTTTCTTATGATCATTCTTAGCTCAGCTGTATTAACCACAACCAAATGGTTGAATATATTATTTTAATGGCCATGTTAAGAACTTCTCTTTATAAATTTAATACTAACTTGCATTCATAAATAAAGATAATAACAAATTGGTTTTTCTACAAGTTTTTTTTCCACAATTTTAATTTTTTTTTTAAACATATTTATACAACCAAAAAGAACGAAAAGCATTAACAAGCCAATATAGCCTCTGTTGGGCAGCATACGACTTCTACGAATATGTTTTTAATTTATACCACCATAGTTTAGAACAGTAACGACAAGATCATAAGAAAATGATATATTTTAAATTTATTCGTTATGAAAATAAAAAAAAAAAGAAATGAAAATAAAAAAAAAATTTTTATAAACAAAGCAATCGATTTTATTAAGACTGACCCATATACGAGTACCAATGATGTTTAACATGCTTATCCAATGGTTGCATCAAATTAAATCGCAAGACATATGTTTTTATGTGTCATATTTTGTCTGAGGCTTTGTTGGTGAGTAGTAGAAAAGAAAAATAAAATAAATAAAAGTTAAATATATAAAAGCATGTGAAAATATTTTAATTTTAATGATCACATTTTGTAAAATATTCGATAAAAAAAATTATTAATGATTAAATATTTCAAAATGACATTTCAAGCTCATTTCTAAAAATACAGTTTTCCGGTATATTCCGTAGAGTAGTTTTAGTAAATTTCTTTCTTTGAACTTGACCCATGCACTAATCTTATGAGGCCATAACCATATTTGAATCCACGATGGTCCCGTATAACTTCCTTAAGAGGAGCTTTGATTTAGATATTCCATCTCGAGAACAACTATTGTATTACCGTCAAAGCCTTTATAGACTATACCGACGGTTACAAAATTCTGTACAGCTGTAGGCTGTAGTATACACATAAAATATTCTGAAAATAGAGTTTTTTAAACACTGTTTATCTATGACAATATATTTCGAGTAGAGGTTTGGCTATACTTAAGGCTACATATAATATCTGCAATCAAGTCCCTTGCAAAGTGCGTTTTATTCATGAGTGTTGTCCGTTTCTCAAAAAAATGATGGATTAGTTGAAGATAACTTTTATGTGGCTGCTTCCAGAACAACGTCAATACAGGACTGGAACTTGAACCAGGCATAGGTATTCTGATTGCCTTAATTAAACCAGAAATTTTCTAATCGGCGTATAAATACCTTCAATTTCGTTAGCAGTATTACTACAATCTGCTCGGAATTTTTTCGCATGATTTTTGCCGGGATGGTAAACATTATTTGCAGAAAAACAAGGTCTAGCAGGTCTATTGCGATCCACTGCAAAACTAAACGCAAATACCAACTTTTGGTTTTCTATCATAATTCTAAAAGGTGGCGAGTTAGTTACAAGTATGTTGCTGCTTCAGTCAATATAAATTAAATCGATATTCACTTAATTTTCTTAGAACAATTTAAAAAATTATCTCTTAAGGCTTTTAGTGTTTGTTCAACCTTGCCTTTTAATAAAGCTTTTAGTGGTGCTAAGCAAAAATTACTACGTCCTCTTATGCAAAATGTTCATTAAAGATCCAATAATTGTTCCATGAATCACTTTTCGGAATATATTCTATTCACAGAAGGGAGTTTTTTAGCTTTTACTTGCTTACTGAACATTTCAATTTTTTTACTGATCATTTTCAGCTTATAAAATCACAATATCAGTGGCTCTAATTCTGGACTGAAACAGCGTTTGTAGTTAAGAATTACTAGTTTTATTTCGTGAAATACCTAGAACTCCAAATATCTAACTGCCACATTGCAATGCAGAGTAGCGTACCTCTTCAAAGCGGATTTCAGAATTAAATATATTTTTTTAATGGCAGAAAATTTTGCAAAAGAAATACGTAGTTTCTAATATTACTTTTTGGCTTATCATTTTTTTGCTGTCTCTGAAAAAGTAACTGAGATCTCCACAATACACCTAATATATATAAATATACACTCACTAGCTGTTCACAAATAAGAAAGCAAAAACTATTTTCAATACAACATACAAAGAGACAGTTTATGAATTCGGCTTATAGTATCCCTGCAGAAAGAAGGGTGTCAAATATCCCAAAGTCTCCACACTGGTCATCTAATTTGATAGCGACTTCAATTCTTTGCCCAAAATTTTGACTGCACATATATTTTTTTAAATTTTATACATAAAAAGTAGCTTAGGAGTTTGGCAACTTCACAAACAAAAGTTCTATAAATCATAAGAGATATTTGTGTTAGTTTATGAAAAGGATAACTAATTGTCCATTACCACCTTGTGTACTTTGGTGGTGAAAATTTCACTAAACGAAAAACTACTTAAATTTTTGTATTTGTATTGTATATATATTTTTTAAACAAAAACTAATGTAAATGAGTAAATAAAAAATTAAAAAAAACATTAAAAAAAGTGCTATACATATTGCAAAATTAAACTAAAATATTATTATACATTCGTTGTAGTTTTGTGTAGAATTAAAGAAGCCGTCGTACTAGAAGATCGAATCTTTGCTCTTTCAACTAAAAAAACCGCACACTTAAATGGACTATTAAACACAAGTCTAGTGTTCACCATGTCAATAGTGAATTAGTTTATTTTTATTGTAGACCTTTCCTACAGGAATGTTTTGCTGAATACACATACATAAGTATGTTCCTATGTATGTAGTAAGCATTTAGAATTTTATTAAACTCAATGAAAATTAATGCATTGCTTTTCTATTGTTAAATTTAATTTTATATTTCTCTAATAAAATCTTCACATTTTTTATAAATGAATTTTTTTTTTTTTTTTTGGAAAATATGTCTTCACTTTTAAACTTCAGCTTGAAGTACGTAATTTTGTAACATCTTTTATCATTATTTAGCGTTTATAAGTATGTATTTTCGAGGTAATTAATTTAAAAATTATCTTCATTTTTACTACAAAATTACAATAAACAGAAGGGGTATCGAATAAGAGAAGGGGTACCTTGTATTTCATACAAATGCATAAGAGAGGAGTTCATGTAAAAATGCATTCCATTAAATGAATATATCAACGTTTTTCTGAAGTTTTTTTTAAGATTATATGTTGTTTTTCATTCAATTACCATTTTTGCTGTCTGATTTCACAGTTTACTTTTTTATGTATTTTTGCTTTTTTTTTTCTACAAAACAAAAAATTTACGACGTGATTTGTTTTCCTTTCAATTTAACCTTGAAGAGATTAAAATTCAAAAAAAAAAAAACAAAAAACAAAAAAAAGACCCAAATGAAATGAAAATTTTAACAGAAACAAAAATTCGTTTTATTTTTTTTTTTTTATAAAATTACAAGAATTGCATAAGATTTCTTTTTTTATATGATTTTTTCTTCGATGTTTTTTTCCTCTCATTTGTTTTAAGTTGGCTTTTTCGTTGTTGTTATTTCGTATACTATGATGCATGGCTCATTACTGATAATGGGTGGCATGTAGTTTAACTTAATCATCGTATATTTATACATGCAATATGGCTCTAAAAATTTGTCCATAATACAAACATGTATTTATAAGAAAGTACGAGTCTTATTTCCAGTATCAGTAACAAATTATATTTTATGTAAAGCAAAAGGCATAAATGAAACAGCCTATCGATACGGTTGTATGTACGAGTATATGGCATGATGTATATGAATTTCTCGTTTTCTTTGGTACGGGTATTACCGCAAGTAAAAATGTATTTTGTAAATTGATTTCTTTTCCATTTGTTATTACATCATTTTAAAATATTCCACATTTGATTAAATCAATGCGTCGATGGTGGCTGTGATGGATGGTTGGCATGTTGATAAACGCATGAATTATTGAAATGCTATACCATGAAGAAAACTGAAATTGAAAGTTTCGTTTTCTTTTTAAAGCAGCCAATAGGCATGTATGTCTTAATGACTTGTAAAAATATTTAATCCCTTAAGCTGTCTAACAAGATTGTTAATTGAAGTTAGGAATGACTTGACATTTATGTGGCTCTTAAGATTTGTAATTATAGATCAAATGCATATTGTTTATGAAACATAATTGGTGTCATTTACAGGTATTCGATTACATTATAAACTACAGACATAGACATGGAATGCATGAAAATAAGGTGACATATTGGTATTCGCGAAGTTTTTTTGTTATCAGGGCTGGTACTTTTTCTGACCAGCATAGCAATTGGTATAATTTGATCGGGGAGATAAAGAAAAGCCTATAATAAAAGTTGTACTATTTAGGTCAACTGCGAACTAAAAAGTGCATACACAATTAATTCTTCCATTATGCATAGTTTTCGATATTCAATATTCTTTTAATTTACAAAATTATTTTAAGTGTTCATGCATATGGAATTTAGGTTACGCAATATTCATTTGACAACTGGAAACCTCATATCAAGAAGGGCTATCTCACTGGCATCACTCTAGCCCATTCTACTTTTCTTTCATTTTTTGTGTACATTTTCAATAATTCGTTATAAAAAAATTAAAAATTTATTTTATTTAACCTTTTTTATTTTAAAAATTTATTTTTATTGACAACTGAGTTATCAAATCTCCACAAAATTTTTTCGCTTAATTGTTATATGCTCACTAAACACACTTGTGCAGTGCTGCATTTTTATTTACTCAATATTTATAACAATTTCGTAATTATTGACTTACAATTTTGCATAGAATATTGAGCTCAGTAATGACATTTATTGCGATAATCTCAAGATTAATATGAAAGAGACTGAAATAACCTCAAACGAAAATTTTATTTAACAGTTAAACATGCAAGTGAACAGCTTACCAAAAAAAAAAAAGAAGTTCAACGCAGTCTCAAAAGCTCTGAAATATCAAACAGTGGCATATAGTATGAGTTCTATCCCAAAAAAAAAAAAATTAATTTGTGAAAAAAATATTAATTTTTCAATATAATCTGCTTTTTAAAAGTATATTTCTCTCAGTGATATTCTATAGCCTCGATACCCTGTTTATAATAAGATCTGTCTACGTTCTTAAAATATCCTCTGAACTGTTTCTAAATCTTTTACTATCGCAACACTTTTTTAAAGTTTAGAATAGGGGGGTCTTATATTTAAATTTAATTAAAACACAGTGTGTGTAAGACATCATCTCAAGTTGTTATTCGTTTGAAAGACCTATTGGTGCTATTATCTGGGGAATATAACCTAGTTCAAGTATCCACCACTCCTCTTTTGGGTGGAACTTAGCCGTGACTTTGGTGCAAAAATCAGGCGGAATTTCACCTATAGCATGGATTGATTATGGTAACTTTGAGAATTGCTGTGGTTTATGGCTCATTCGCATGCAACTGTGTCTTAAGAAAAGCCTACAAGAAAAAGCCTAATGGCGTCAAATTGCATGATCTCTGTGGCCAGTTCACATCACCTCTACTTGAAATGACCGATGTGTAGTGCCGTTCAGTTGAAACGACATTTCGTAGTTTCCCAAATTATCCATTTCAGGCCAAAAAAAGTTGGTAAACATCGATATGTAGTGCCCGACGTTTACAGTAGTGGTCTGACCAACAAATTATGGACCGATAACGTTTCCAGTTCAAAATTCTTACCTCAACAGTCACTTTTTAGGATGCATTGGAAGCTGTTGCATCCGATATGGATTGGTATGATCCCAAATGTGGCACGTTCAAATTTATCCAGAAATGAACCCAATCGCTGAAGATGATATGAAGAAACGAACTGAATTAATAACAACTAAGATGATAAATATAGCTTCAACAAGATACCCGTTATCACCTGTCATAGTTCTGATTTGAATCAATTCATTGGTTTTAAGCATCGTAATAATGGATGCGTGATTTGGTGCATTGTCTTCAAAAACTGACACTTTACTTTTTGGCAAATGCAGCTTTACGTTTAATTTAATTTTTTAAGGGCAGCAATAATACTTCCCGCTGATTGTTTCAAGTTTGAATTAATAAAAATTATTTACAGAGCATAAGAAACCAAAATCAAACACTATGATCTTGTCTTCCGATTGTAACTATCTTCGAGTTTTTTGACATGATTCTTCTATTCCAATCCACGTCTCTGATTGTTACTTTACCTTAAACGTAAAGTTGTGAATCCATGTCTTATATACAGTTAAGGATCAACGCAATATCTCGATTTGTTGGTGTGAAACACCACCAAACACTTTTTTGAAACATACTCATAAAGCGTTTCATCAGTGTGTCTGATACCTCAACGCACTTAAAGTGATAATCATAAAAAAACAATTTATAAATTTTCTTAACTATGTCTGACAAGGACACCCTGATATTTGTTCTAGCCGTTTGGACAACTTCCTTTACATTCTGCTTTATAGTCGTAATCGAAATTATAAACTCCTCCAGTTTAGATTCTAATAAAGTCTTATTATTGATTTTTCAAGGAAAATATTGAATTACGTAGGAAATAACAATTTTTTCATATTAACAAAATCAATATAATTGTTTATTAACAAAAAACAAAAAATAAACAACGTGGCATTGTGACGACAAAAACGTAACCACTATTTATTTTTTTTTTTAATATATTATGCAAATATTTCTTTTTACGTAAACATTTCTTCAAAAATGTTTTAAAAACGATATTAATAAGAAAATATATTTGAATAATTAAACTAAACTTTAAGAAATGAAAAATTAAAAAATAAATATTTTCATAAAATAGTGGTTACGTTTTTTTCGTTAAATATTTACCCAATGTGACCGTAGCTTTATAGCAAGTCCCACAATATCGAACGATTTCGTTTGCTCGCATTCTCAACGAAAAACTGCTGTTTTGTGTCCCAGTAACTGTTTTCAGTACGACAAGTTTAACGAACACAAAGTAACAAAGTCATAGCTTAACCGTTTCAATGATTCTTTTTTTTGTAATTTTTTGTTAAACTGTTGATTCTCTAACATTGAAATTTGAGCATTTTTAAATATCTTCTGCAGCAATCACAAAGCAAATAAAACGACACTTTTAAACATGTGAAACGGTTTTTTGAACAATAATGAGTGACTTGTTTTCATTTGCATAGTTGTAAGTTCGGCAATGTGGGACAGGCTGTTAGAAACTAAGTTATGGTTGCCAAACTCATTTTTTGTAAACTTCTGTGGCCATCTGTACATCACTTTGGCTAGTTCTATGACCACCCTTTTTAGTGGAAATTTTTTCTTTTTTTTTTCCTTTCTAGATTTTATTTTTTAATCTGTTCCTTGCAAACAATTTTTGAATGAATATTTTTTGATTTAGTCACTTTAAAAAATTTATGATCTATAATCTAAAAAGGCGAAAGTCAACAAAATAGTATATTTACAAAATTATTTGCAAGCCTTGAAAAATTTTAAAAATGAAAAAAAAAATATTATCGTTCTAATATAACTTCACTTGACCTCTGTTATAAAAGAATTTACATTAAGAAAACAGGCCGCTACCTAAACAACATAAATTGTTATAAAATCTTAATAAATTTTGTATTTAAAAAAAGAAACTCTCTTATCTATTTAAACAGCTACCAATGTTAAAACTTCTTAGAAGATATCGTCATATTAAATGCAAACGGATGTAACTACACAAAATTCCGAAATTGAGTTTTTTCTATTAATTATAGTTCGTTTTATCGAAATACATGTTCGTGCAAAATATTAGATTCCTACGATTAAAAATGGCGAAATTCAAACGGACATAACTACAAGTGCGTGTATTTCTAAATGCAAGAAGACATAACAACAACCACCTCATTTGTTGTATATAAGGATGCTAATCCTTATACCCAATCCTGAAAATTATATGATTATATTTTAATTATAATTATATGATTAACAAAATTTTTGATTTTAAGGTTTATTGCTTCTCGTCTAAAAAACAAAAAGTGTAGTTACGTCTGTTTGTATTTAATATGACGATATGTTGGTCTTTCATACAGAAAAACACAGCATTTTAAGTAGTTCCCTATTAATACAACAGCCATCAGAAAAAAAGTTAAAAACAGTGGAAAACATAAGAAAATTTAATTCTTAAGGTTTTGTCATTTCGTCTAATACTCAAGTTTATGCGATAAATCGTCTTTGTGTCTTAATAAAATCGCATTTATTTATAGGACTTTAGAAAAAACAAACAAAACTAAAGAAACAACTAAAATATAATAAAACAAGAGAAAAACGAACGTTAACATTGACAACAAATCTGTGGTATATTATGGGGGACACAAAAAAAAAATAAAAAACTAACAAGAGGACTTAACAACAAGAAGGTCGGTCTTAAATGCACGGCCATAATAAATAAATGGCTTAAAACAGTCAGATACAGAAGCCACCACCACCGCTCGGAAACGACTTGCATATTTACAATATAAAGTGCATTTGTTTCTTGTATTTCTTGGTCAATGTTTCTTCTGGTATCGCTAAATGTACTTTCAAATGGTTGAATAAATATTTCAGACCATTTTTTTTTTGCATTACTGTGTTGTAGAGCAGTTTGGTTTACGTTGTTGGCTTTTTTTGTTTTGCTATGAACTTCTCTCTTTACAAAACAATTGATTTAACTGCTATTTAGTGCGTGGGTTAAATATTTTGTTTTTTTTTTATTATACTCCTTTGAATATGACAATATATAAGTAGTATGTGTGTAAATCTTTAGGTTCCCCCTTTTAAATTACCAACAATAACAGCCACAACTTGTATTTATTTACGGCTTTAACAATAAGCCTGAATTATAGCCATCAAGTCGTTATTATTTCGTTTTCTATTTATACGTGTTAAGTGCCGACAATTGAAAATAAATTGTATTTTTCTTTGCCTTTTTCGTTTTTTTTTTATATTTAAAAAGATAATAAAAATAAACAATTGCAATGCAAATAAATAAAATATATAAATTACAAATATTCATGGCAAAGTTATAGGAATGAAATAAAATCTCATTTGGTTTTTGCATTTAAAAGCAAATAAAAAAAAAATTGTTTTGCTATGTTTTGCTAAATCTTAGGTCAAGGTTTATTGCCACGAGGGTGTGTTGTTGTTTTCAAACTAATTTTGATTTTTAAACAATATCTTATTTTTGAATAACACAAAAACGAAAAATTGTTTTATAAAAATAATACCTTATTAGGCGTAGCTTGAAATTTTGTAAATTAGAAGTTCACTGCTTAAGTCTTTTGTTTTTAAAAGTCAACGGCAAGATATTTCAATAATAAATTTATAATAAAACCAGTCGAAAATATCATAAAGTGACAACAAAATATTTAATTTTAAAAAGTTTTTTTTTTTATTCAAAATTTAATTTTCGTTGCACAAGTTGTTGTTTTATATCCTAAATTCTAGAGTATATACATACATACAAAATTGGCCATTACAACCCTGTTTCAGGGTTACGGCCTAGCTTATCGCAGCACCCATGTTGTGTGTGTTAATTTTTATCCATAAGTACCGGGACCTACAGTTTAACGTCAACTTCGAACGACGGACTCTCAGAGCTTTTACCAGAAGACTACTAAGTGGTAGTTGTTTTCGACGTTTTTTTAGCGTCATCACTTCGCATCGACGGCGTCATCACATCGACGTTGATTTGGTGTTCTCTAAGTTTCATGCGACGACGTCGTTTGTTTATCGAAAATATCGACAAAGCAAAAAGCACATCTCTAACATTTAAGTTAACTGATTTTTGTGTGTGGTATTTTGGTGGAAAAATGTTTTTTATATCCGATTCAAATTCTGATTCAGACTTAAGAGATGAAAGAAATGAAGCAAATCTAATACTAGAAAGAATGCAAATCAGACAGAAATCCGATATATTCAATTTATCAGATAAAAAGTAAGTATAAATATCAAAGTATTGTCTAATGCTTATTTTGTTATTTCTTCAAAAGGTTTGAAAGTTATTTTCGACTTAATAAAGCCGTCTTTAATTATGTGCTGAAAACAATGGATCCTCATATAAAAAAGCGGAGTCAGATCAACATTCATTTCAAAAACAACGGAATTAGCTGCCATATTAAGATTTTTAGCCCAGGGGTCGTACCAATTGAGCCAGTCGTTTCCAAGATTCTGTCTGAAACTTTGGATGTTTTAGAAAGGATAATTTGTCCCCAATGGATTAAATTTGAAATGACTAATGCTAAAAATGATGAAGCTAAATTAGCCTTTTTTGAAAATGCAGGTTTTCCCGGTGTTATTGGTTGTGTGGTTATTGGTTCTAGCTCCAAATAAAGAAGACCAACATCTATACTTCAAACGTAAAGGGTTTTTTAGTTTAAATGCTATGATTGTAAGCATGTATGCCTGTAAAATATTTCATTGTATTTTATAATCAGAGATATTTAAATCCTTTTAGATAAGTATGTAATCATAAAATGAGAATACGGTTTTTGGATGCACGATATGCAGGTTCTGCTCATGACTCACTAATCTGAAACAATAGTATTGCAAAACAAATGTTAGAAGAACAATACACCGGTGGGAAAGGTAATACGTAGCTTTTAGGTAAAAATTTAATTTTAAATCATTCAAAAATGTTGTTCGTATAGAAAAAGTCTCAGATCTGAAACATATACATATAATATTGGCACCCTTTTATTAAGTAACGATTTGTTTCAGGTTATGCAGGGTATCCTCTTCAGCCTTATCTTATGACGCCATATCGTTGTACCATCGAAGGAAGTCCAGAGGCTATTTTTAATTCAAACCATTCAAAAACAATAAATATAGTAGAAAGAACTATTGGTGTGTAAAAAAACCGATTTCGTTGTCTCCTCGGAGCACGCTAACTTCATTACAAACCATCAAAAGCAACAAAAAATGCCAATTTTTGCGCTGCACTGCACAATATATGTACTGATTATGGCTTAGATAATACGGTTGAGGATACAAGCAGTACAGAAAATAGCCAACATGATGTTGAAGCACATGAACCACAAAGTACGCTTAGTGTTGAGGCATCCGACATTAGAGATGAAATAAAACAGAGTTTTCTATAAATTCAATTGTTTTTTTAATTTTCCATAAAAACTAACAACGAACTAAAAAATAATAAATGTAATTCAATAAATAATAAAAAATAATATGTAACTCAAAACACTAAATTGAAACTATAATTCATTCTTAAATTTAAAGAGTATTTTTGTTAAATTGTTCCAGCTCCTTTTCTTTAATTAACAATTCTACTTTTTTAATTTTTAATTTAGTTTTATATATTTCTTCCTCCCTTTTATATCCCTCTTCGTCTCTTTTATTTTGGGCTTCCATTATTTTTAATTTTGTTTCCTCAATATTCAAAATTCTTTTTTGTGTAACCAGTGAGGTCTTTAAGGCTACGTCTCATTGACGACATAGTATTTGATATGTCGGTTAACAATTTTGCCTGCTCGTTGCTATGCTTCTTGAGCAATTCATGCCGGCCATTGGTATCATTTTTTCGTCTTTTCTTTTTCGAAGGTGTAATGGCTTCTCTTCTAGTAGAAACCTCTATATGCTTTGGTTGCTGAACCGTGCTAATGAATGAACTTCCAGGTAACTCCAGTTCAGTCTGCAAGTCCGTTGCGTAATCTTCAATATTGCCAGTAACTTCATCACCTATATCTAAAATGTTACACTTTGCTCGCCCAAATTTTGAGATTGTACTCCCTGAACGGCACCCTCAGGGTTCAACTGTTTCTGAAACTGTAGCAGATTGGCTACAGCTTCATCTAATGGATGGAGTATAAACTGCTGAAACCAACCAATCAACCAACAACTTCTTTTTCACTTTGAATTTTAGGTCTCGCCAAACCTGTAAATAAATTTAGTTTACGTTATATTTACAGAACACTATTTACTTGAATGATTTCCGTACCTTCTGCCCACCATCTACATTTCTCCGAGGAAGGCCAAGGGTATTTAACATTTTTGTAATTTCATTCCACTTTTCTCTAAAATTACAAGGAACTGCAGCTTTTTTAAATCCTCTTGCAAGAGAAGGATTTTTTTGCAATTCTTCTATTAGTTTTTAAAATTGTTTAGAATTCGTAACTTTCTTTTTTTCTTGTTCCGCCATATTTTTCTAATTTCTTTAAAAAATTCTTTTTGTACGTTAATCGTTAAAAAAAAGCTTGACGATAAAATCAGTGTCGGTTCAATTTCATATCGTCATTGAATTACATTAGAGAATACCAAAAATATGTCGAACGTCATCGATAAATGTCGATAGCGACAACGGGAATACCAATTTGTAACAGACGATACAAAACGGCGTCGTTTCGCCGTCGACGACGACAACTGGAATAAAGGTGAATATTTTTTGCTATTTATTTTATCTAAAGAGCTGGGATTTGAACCCGTAAATCTATAGTTAGCGAGCAGGATTTTGAACCCGTTGCTATATATAGGTCATGGGACAATGAAGTTAAATGATGATAATATTCCAAGATACTATCCACCTTACGAACTTTTCGCGAAATCATTTGGCAAATTTCCTATGTTGTCTTTGTATAAGGAAACATTTGTTCCAAGGGTGCCGGTTTGCATCCTGTTTGTCTTCTTCTTGCGTGGACAATAACTCTTTCTCTCAAACACGCACTGAGTTATATTATTATTTTAATATACATGAATTTGGCAAGGAAACGAAAGTCCAATAATGAATAATCTACCACGTTTTTATAAATGTTGTATTTGAACAGCATTGCAGAACTATGATTTGTGAATTTTACAACGCATTTGTATTTTTTTGTTTAATATTTTGATCATAAACTACAAGTCAATATTCAGTGAATTTGTTTACGACATTTTCTATTTCCCAAAACTAAAGAGTGTATTGAAACGTAATAAATTGAAAACTATTTCATTCAGCTAGTACCTGAGTACATAAGGGCCAACCTCAAAAAGTACTGCATCGATTCTGTACATTAATTCTATGGACCGTTAGCTTTGTTTACGTAACTTAGAATTGGTCATGACAGAAAGAGCAGTGGCAAATAGAAAACAAATAAATAACTCAGTTAATAATAATCATAAAAGAATATAATTTTGTGAGTTTGTACTGTAGACAGTCGTTGGATTGGGCTTACCACCAGGCCCACTCTAAGAGATTGTTTAGGAGTATATCCAAGAAATCCCAAGAGAGTAATGCAAAACGAAAAAAAAAACAACAACAAAGGCAGTCAGTTAATAGATTTTATAGGAGAACAAATTTGTCCAAATAAATACAAATATTTACCTTTTTTGGGTTGTATATATAATCCAATCTAAATAATTCAAATTCGTTGAATTGGTATTTTTCTTATCAAAAGTACGTAAGTACACTTTATTAACACTTTGATGATTTCCTCAAAAGTAAAATGTAAATATGTATATATCTTAACTTAATATACATACAAAATATAAGAAGGTGGAAGACAATCTTTAAACACCGTTAGCGGTTCTCTTTGCTGAATAAATTTCGAGCAAAGATACTTATAATCTTAAATTTATCACAAACATTTAACGCAAAATTCAGTTATTATTTAAACACGAACCGTGTGTTTAAAGTTAAACTTTAAACTTTAAACAGAGATACATGCATACAACTGAGAAATTATTAAAGCTACAGCAATAAAATTTATCATTTCTGACGAAACAAAATTATAAATTTTTTTTATTGAAGCCAGCTCTCAGGGGTTGACCCCTAATCATGCACTACCTTGTGCTGCTCTAAGAAAATATGAAGGGAAAGGGGAAAAAATGTGTGGACCATTGATTTAAACTTACTAATGTCATATAATATATAATTCAGAAAAAAGCAAAGTTCCTACTTTAAAAATGCGAAGAGCAAAGAAATCAGTTGCTGTTGATTGATTATTCAATGACCAGTGTTTTACCTTCACCACTGCAATCAACCCTAAGAAGTTTTAGTTAGGGGAGGAATAAAAGATGGCAATGATATTGAAGATGATAACACTGACACAGGCAGTGATCACTTAAAAGCGTAATTTCGAACTAAAAACGGCGTAAAGAGACACTAAGTTGATTTGATTTAATCATGGTGGTTTTATAAGATATGTATTCACTCCTTATTATGTCAAAATCTTTCAAAAAAGAACAAAATTTTTTGATTTGCTGGTAAATATTATAAATAAAAAAAAATTATATAGTTGTCCTACGAATTTGTATTGTAGTCAAACAATACAAAAATTAATATAGAATTTTGTTTTCATAAGAAATAACTTTGTAGACTATAAAAAATACACTCGTAACAACACGAATTATAACGACGAAGCCCGTATTTAATGTGCAAAATGGAATTGACAAAATTGAGAGATAATCTGTTTTTCATTTAGATTTTACCAAATTCATTGAACTCAAATGCTATTTCAACTTCCGTATTTGAGCACGGTAAATTTAAAATTCTGATTACAAAATTAGATAATTCCAAAAATAATTGAATCCTTAAAATTGTTAGCTTCAATCAAAAAAAGAGATTTAAGCCATTTTATATTTTAGAAATATTCCGAGCATCGACATCTTTAATGTGAAATGTTTTACGAAACTCATTACATCATTTTTATTGGTACTACATATCATATATAGTATCAACACTTAAAAGAGCAAGCTTTTGCAAAATGTCCTAATTTCTTGGCAGTCTTCCTGTATAAAGCGATACAAATCGTTGTAAAGTTTAGCGTGCTTTTTATTATCTTTACTGGGCCGCAGCCAATTTTAAAGAGTGGATCACGTTGAGTGTTTGTGTCCTTCTATATACAAAACAGTGTTTTAAAATAAAATATCAATATCCCTTTGAAAAAATCACTTTCATATTGGAAAATATAATTTCTTTGTGACTTGTGTCTTTCAATGACTTTTTCGTTATAACGGGATTTCCCCTTTCAGACAATCAATCAAAACCGGTTTGTTCAGATGAATGCAAAAATTACTATTTATTATCAGTCTACAATGAGCAACTTAGAAAGGATTTACAAAGAAAGACAAATTCAACAGAGATAAAGTAATAAAGTTACAAAAAGTCGTTATTAGAAAATAAAAAATTATTAAAATTTCTAAAAAGCATTGGAAAATTTAAAAAGCACCAAATTAGTGCCATTTTTTTTTTTTGGCACCAGAGCTAAAACTTTGGCGTTTTGGTACATCAAAAAGCACCAAAAATAGTGCCAAAAGCACTAAATTGGCATCGCTGGACACATGGCGATAATGGCCAATTATGTATATAAATATGTATGTATGTATGTTGTCGTTGTTGTCCTTGATCCTTTCCGGCATGAAAGACCAGCTTAGCCTGTTGAGTATCTTAATGTATCTTTAAAATGGGTTTCAAAGGATAAACTTTCATGACTTAAAGCTCGTGCATAGGGCAATACTGAATTCAATGCAAATCAAATAAAAAAAAATTAATTAAAATAATATTCGGCCCTATTCCCGTTGGCGTTCTTATTTTAACAGCCAGGTCCACGATATCGAAAGAAAACTTAAGCGAAAGAAACTCAGTCACTCACTGTGAATCTAAACTGCTGCCCACTAATTGTCACTTTATCGTTCGCTTTGCTTTACGTTACCAACGTAATGCAAATAAACAACAAAGCTGCCATATTAACATATCAAAAAATAATCGCGAATATACACGAAAAAAGCGCTGAAATGCTTAAATTGCACAGTAAAAAATGCAACCGTGTGCTAGTTTAACTTGACAGAAATGTAGTAAACAAACATATTCCGATTTTGTTTATTTATGTATATGTGTGTAAAAAAATTTTGTGTTACCAATCGCATTTATTTTTGGCGACACAAAAATTAGTGTGCCGCAAATCAGCTGTTTGTCGCTTAAAACTACACGATTCGATATCGTGGGCCTGGCTGTAAATGTCGTTTCTATTTGGTTGTCGTTTTTATGTCGCTTCGTTTCTAAAATGGTATTCCTGAAATAAAACGAAGACACCGATAAAAAGTTATCGAAAACTACAATAAAACCAAAGAAAAACTTGGTAGCACTGGAAAAAAAACCTGTAATACATATTATGTGGTTTTGTTTACCAAATAATTTCGTCTTTTTTTTAATTAAAAATCAAATGAAATGGTGTTAGATTTGTTGTTGAATTTAAAAAAAAAGAATTAAAATATTTGAGTAACTCCTTTTTAAATGTGGTAGCATTGCGCGTTTTCTGAAGGTTATTAGGAAGACTATTCCAAAGACTTATAGTATATACATGGAATTACCGTTGAGACAAAAGGCTCTTATATTTCGGCACAATAATTTTTGTTCCACGATTTGACCTTGCAAATACAACTCTGTTATAAATGTAGGGAGGATTTTTTGAAACAATATTTTGTGCAGAAAGGTCAGACACTTGTATTTCATTAAATCTTCAAAACTGATATTAAAAATCTGAAACGAATAACTAGAGATACTACGGTCATGGCGACCTCTGCGGAAAATATATCGAACAATATTATTATAAGTTACCGTAAGTTTACGTAAGTCAATTCTGTCACAGTTTGCAAATAATTCACATCCATATAGGAGTGATAGAAGTAGGTCTGTTTTGGGCAAAAACATCCGTATAGAAAGTGGCGTCAAATCAATTATATATATATTTTAAAATTTTTTAGTAATATTTTGTTGTTGATTTAGTTTTACTTATTTTGTGCCAACCATCTCCGTCACGGAATGGAGGTCCAAATGGATTTATTTTTGGAGCCACTTCCTTCCAAAAACTATTAAAATTTAAAGGTTTTATGCCTTTTTTGAAACCTTTACGATTGTTTGTTGCAACGTTGTAATTTTAATTTTCTATTTTTCAAACCTCTCGTTTTAATGTCGCTACTAAAAATGAAAGCGACAAAAAACAGGCGTTTCTTTGTCGTTTCTATCTTCGTTTTTAAATAGAGAATACCGACATTTTTCGAATATTGTCGATAACGACAACGGTGATACCAAGTTGTCGTTTTTATTTCGTATTAAAATAAAAACGCCAACGGGAATAGGGCCGATTAATTTTTGGAACTCATTTGGACTTAAAGATCAATATTATAGCGTTGATCTTTAAGTCGTAAAATACAAGGAATTTACGACATTTTTCTAATGCACTATAATGGTAACAGATTTGGCCTTGTTTGTCTACAATATTTTATTATAGGTTTGGGCAATGAAATAAAGACAAACAAAAAAAAAGAAAAAGTTGCATTTTTACCAACAAGATTGAAATGTAAATCAAACCAATGTTTGGTGAAACTGATAAATTTATTATAATTTAAAAAAAAAGTTGAAATATATTCAATTCTTAACTGCTGTAATTAAGAAGCCGTAAAGGTAAAGGTATGTTCAGGTAAACATAAACGAATTGACAATGCGCATCTGCTCATTATTGATTTAAAAACATTGCATTTCAACACGTACAACAAATATTAGATTTCTTATACTAATTCTTTGGTTAAGAAGTTTTTTTCAAAAGTACTTCTTTTCAAATATTTACTTAAAACTAAAGGCACGTGCATTTTGTAAAATTAAACGTTTTATTGTGTAGATGCATCCGGTTTCATTATTTCCAGAGTGCAAGTAAAAGGTGCCAGTTAAAGGTCAACATCTATTTGCTCACTAAAGTAAAGCCACTATCCGTTAAGAACAACTAACAGACTGTGAAGTATTTTGCTTTTAAAATCAAATATTTTTATTAAACAGCTTAAGAAAATATTTCTAAATAATGCCTTTATTCAACGATGGAAGCATAAGACATTTTTTTTCTAACTGAAATCATTACATATTTTATTACCATTAAGCCAGAATTAGTGTATGTAAAGTGAATGTACTGAATCATATTAATCTGGAAAAAATAATTGTAAAAAAAAAACACAATTTCAAATAATTAAATGTGATTTAATTTTTTAAGAATGTAATGCATTTATTTTTAAAAAATGTTAAATAAGATTTTAATTGTTTAATTGTAATACAATGGAAATATTTGTTTCTAAACTAAAGAGCGATAATTTAAAATAATTGCTCTTTAAACAATCACCCTTTCACAAGTTACATTTATAAGATTACAATGATGCTGTGATGCGGTTTCTTTGAAATATTTATCAAATTCTGAATAATACTTGAGATTTCTAGAAATTTCAATTAAAAAATTTTATTAAATTATTTTCTACAATTACTTTTAATTTGCTACAAAATATTTTTATAATAATACGTAGATTTTATAAGAAAAGAACAACTACAAAACAAGTTTTTTTTTAATGTGCCGATATACGTACAGTGCTTATGTGAAATTTGTAATTAAAAATCCAAGATAACTAGCTTGTACCCTGTAACCCAAGTCATATTATATATATATGGGCAATTTCAAAAATTTTCGACATTTTGATATTTTTTTTCCATTTTTTTTTTTGGATGACACGAATGACGCTTTGGTCACGTGAAGGGTGATATTTTAGCATACCAAAACAGTTCGCGTTAATCATTTATTGCAAACGGCGCGAAAGTTATGAAGATTTTAAGTTTTAAATTTTTTTAAAAAAATTTAAAGTTAAATTTATTGGTTAATTTTAATAAATGTTGTATGGATGCATGAAACTCGTTTCAAATTCATCAGTGCAGTCCAAATTCATTAATGCACTGATAAAATACATAAAAAATATCAATTATAACTAAAATGCCTTAACATCAAAAAACGCGAATTTTTGCAAAAATATGAATGTTTCACCGATTGTTATAATATGTGTTTATATAACGCATAACTAATTTACAGAAAAACAATGTTTTAACTTGCAAATTTAAAAAATAAAAAAAATTATATAAGAATTATTTTTGAGGTTAGAATTTTTTTTTTTTGATCTGTAAAATTTAAAATCATGAAAATTTTTTATTTTTTTTATTATCAAGCTTAAAAAAACCTTTCATTTGGTGTCAATCGCGGCGGAATCTATACATAACTGCAGATGTCACAAAGCAAAATGTGTTTGAAGAAAAATGCCGCTGTACCCGCTAAATATGGACCGAATTCAACTGTATTTATATATGATCTTTAGTTCACCGCCGCACTTCATTTCCAATACTTTACATTGATTTTAAACCACGGATTAATTTAAAAAAAACGCGAAACAAAATCATGAAATTTAGCAAAAGTTTTATTTTCTTTATAAAATTTTGGCGTTTAAAAATATTTTAACGCCTTCTTGACGTTGAGGTGCCATTTATTTTATTTATTTAGATCACGCAATACATAAATCAGTTTTAAATAAGATTGCAAATGTCAGGCGCGAAAAACTGTCATTTTTGACAAATTTACGCCAATTCTATAAAAGTTTGAAATGCAATTTTCTTGAACGACGCAAAAACGCCATAGAAAAAACTGCGAAAATTTTGGTTTCAAAAATGAACCGCTGTACAACTTTTTCCCAAATAGAAGTATGGGCATAACTTTTATAGTGTAAATATCTTAAAAGTCTAGTGACTTTATTTTATATCAGTGGGCATCGGAAGTTTAAAACTAAAAGTAGAAAAGTGATGAAATATGAAAAAACTCTTGTAAATTTCAAGCCTTTTTTTGAGTTTTTCGATATTTGAGTGCCCATAACTTTTAAAAATAAAGAACTGATGGTCTGAAATTTTGAATTTCCCAGTTTTCTAGTGTGGCCTACCATTCCCTTTTGACGGTTTTGGTCAATTCGAAAAATTGGAGAAATAATAAGCATCTGAACTCAGTTTCAACAAATGTTGAAAATTTTTGAAATTGCCCATATGTACATTAGTGTGTCCCAAAAAAAAATTTTTTTTCGAATTTTATAGGTCCCCCAGCATTTTTTGAAAGCTTATAGGGTAAAGTATTTTTGTGATTTTTTTCAGATTTTTCGGAAGAGGTTTAGAGGTCGCTAAAATCGAATTTAACTAAAAAATCGGGGTTGCTCGACTTTTTTTGAATTTTGCGCATTACTTGGCCTATTAGCACGATTTGCTTTGTTACTAAGTCAATTTTTTTAAAGAAAACTGTTCAAACTTTACTTCTCTGTGCAGATATTATAAGTATCGGTAATATTTTTGCTCATTTGAGTACCCTTTAAGTAATTTTTTTGTAAATTTAGCATAAATTTTAAAAATAATGCTTTGTAACTTTTAAAATTTCTATTGAAGTTAAAAAAACTAATGATTGAGTTTAAAATTTGGATAAATTCTGAGTCATTTAAAAAAATAAATATTGAATTTGCTCTTACCGTTCCAAAGTTATGCCCAAAAAATCTAGGCAGATTAATTCTCATACCCAAAAAAAAAATTAAAAAATTATTTTGTTTATTAGCTTTCAAATACACTGGTTTACAGCCAAAAAATACTAAGAACGCCACATGCCTAGATAAGTTAACTGGGACCTCCTGAGCACGAAAAACGCTTTCATGATTTTTTCCCAAGTACCGTTTTTTAGATAACGGTACTTTTGTGTTTTTCGGTGTATGGCCCCACACAAACCCTTGTGGAGTTCAACCAAAAAGTCCGATCGAGATAAATGGCATATCGATGGAAAGGTAATTGAATGCCTTTTCCGTCGATATGCTCGAAAATTCTATCTGAGAAGAAATCGCTGAGATATGGCACCTCAAAATTCAAAATTTTCCTATTTTTTACGTTTTTTTCAAAATTTTTCATTTTCATTTCAATTTTTTCCTACGTTATATTGAAGATCTGGAATGTTTTATTTTTTTACCAAATAGTCTATTTAGTTACCAATATTTAAAGTGTATTTTCAAAAAAATCGGATGAAAAATAAAGTTTTTATTAAGGATTTTGTGGAACGACAATATTTTCATTTTCATTGCTCACACAGTATATTCGACGTAAAAAATTTAAATTAAAATCACGAATATACTGTGTGAGCAATGAAAATGAAAATATTGTCGTTCCACAAAATCCTTAATAAAAACTTTATTTTTCATCCGATTTTTTTGAAAATACACTTTAAATATTGGAAACTAAATAGACTATTTGGTAAAAAAATAAAACATTCCAGATCTTCAATATAACGTAGGAAAAAATTGAAATGAAAATGAAAAATTTTGAAAAAAACGTAAAAAATAGGAAAATTTTGAATTTTGAGGTGCCATATCTCAGCGATTTCTTCTCAGATAGAATTTTCGAGCATATCGACGGAAAAGGCATTCAATTACCTTTCCATCGATATGCCATTTATCTCGATCGGACTTTTTGGTTGAACTCCACAAGGGTTTGTGTGGGGCCATACACCGAAAAACAGAAAAGTACCGTTATCTAAAAAACGGTACTTGGGAAAAAATCATGAAAGCGTTTTTCGTGCTCAGGAGGTCCCAGTTAACTTATCTAGGCATGTGGCGTTCTTAGTATTTTTTGGCTGTAAACCAGTGTATTTGAAAGCTAATAAACAAAATAATTTTTTAATTTTTTTTTTTGGGTATGAGAATTAATCTGCCTAGATTTTTTGGGCATAACTTTGGAACGGTAAGAGCAAATTCAATATTTATTTTTTTAAATGACTCAGAATTTATCCACATTTTAAACTTAATCATTAGTTTTTTTAACTTCAATAGAAATTTTAAAAGTTACAAAGCATTATTTTTAAAATTTATGCTAAATTTACAAAAAAATGACTAAAAGGGTACTCAAATGAGCAAAAATATTACCGAAACTTATAATATCTGCACGAAGAAGTAAAGTTTGAACAGTGTTCTTTAAAAAAATTGACTTAGTAACAAAGAAAATCGTGCTAATGGGCCGAGTAATGCGCAAAATTCAAAAAAAGCCGAGCTACCCCGATTTTTTGGTTAAATTCGATTTTAGCGACCTCTAAACCTCCTCCGAAAAATCTGAAAAAAATTACAAAAATACTTTACCCTATAAGCTTTCAAAAAAAGGTGGGGGAACAAAAAAAATTTTTTTTTGGGACACACTAATGTACATATATGCACAGGCAGTAGTTTGAAAATTGTAAAAGGTATCGAAATTGTTTCTAAATTCTTATTAGGTCTGAAAGAAATTAATTTAATTACTTATGTTACAGATACTTTAACCACGCCATATAAACCTCCCATAGTATGAACACTTTTGCACATAATATGCGTTATATCATTGTTGCCAGATTTTTGTCCACATTTTTCGTATATTTTTGCCGGCGTCATATTTTTCTCGATTGCCAATGTACTTCATTAATGCCAGATGAGTTAGTGTTGCTAATTGGTTTATGTTGAAAAACGCTTTACAACTATGTATGTATATATCATAATTTTAAGTTTCTAGTATGTTATATGCTCTTAATTTTTATGATTGTGTTTTCTAAGAAATTTATAATTTAAACCGGTTAAAAAATTGGCAAATTGTTAGCAAATGGAAAATTATAGGAGTAACAATTTTAGCGAATGGTGAAGTGAGTATTCCCTAATAGCTACCAATATAAAAGTAAAGTACTGAAATTCATACATATTATATGCATACATTTAAGATATTTGAGAGATTAATTTTGTAGTTTTACAAAGTATATTTTTATAAAAGAGGTTAAAAGCCACTTTATATAGGACTATATAAATTTTTAGTTGGTGGTAATTATACATTGTACATCTTACATCAAATTAAAAAATTATATGTCGACTTATTTGCTAGTTTTACTAACGTTAACGGATACACTCTTCGCACTGGACACTTTGCCCCCCCCGGTTTAAAGTTATTATTGAAATTGTTATCCAATTAATTAATTAATTAATTAAATCTTGTCTTTGATTGTTTTACAAAAGTAGCGTTTGTTTAGTGTATATTTTATCATTGTAACCTTATAAAGATATGGGCTTAAAAAACATTTTCGTTTTACACGCACTTCTATTTCCAAAGCAATAAAGAAAAATTATATTGTGTTTGTAATCTTATACAGGGTTTTTCAAAAGGGGCGCTACAAAAGTAGAGCGACAGCGACAGCAAATGACGCCATATTTCTTGCCGCTCTTTTGACACTTCTCTTCAGTAAGGTTTGCCATTTCATGATGGAAAGATATACGAGCCAACAACGAGTCGAAATTATTAAAATTTACTACCGACATTCGGTGTCAGTGGCATCAACGTTAAGAGCGCTACGTCCAATTTGGCGCAGTGTTATAAGGCCATAGGCAATAAAGCCTATGACTTTATTTCTCATTCTATTGAGAAATAAGAATAAAAACCTTTTTGTCTTACATTATTATTATTACATAAAATTTTGTAGCTTGTAAACAGAGTTGGGTTTATTGCAAAATTTAATGATTTTTGCAAGATTACCAAAAAATCATATAAAAATGTTCTGCCTGCATTTTGATATTCAGTATCACATTTAAAATAAATGAAAACAACAGCTGTTTGTGTTTTTTTTTTTTTTGTTATAGACAAAAAATTTTAAATTTTAAAGGAAAAAGTAAAATTATAGTGAATAATTTTGAAAATTTTAATACGTATATAAAAAATGTTTGTATTATTTTCCTTGACCTTTTTATTAATTTTATTATTAGTTAAATTATTTGAGCTTAAGGTCGAATAAATATTTATATTATTTATTTTACGATATTTCGCTACTTCCTTGCGTAGCATCATCAGGAATATATATTTGTATGTGGCAAAACAATAACAAAATTATAAAAAAAAATATGTACATAAAAAATTATGTCATACATATTTGCAAATAAAAACATAATGAACATTTAAAAAATTAATATAATAATTAACCAACAAACAACATTAATAAAATAATAACAAGTAGGAACGATATGTGTGTATTTACAAAAATAATAAAAATAAAAGTAACAAAAATTATCTGGTATGTGATGAAAATCGACCTCGATTGAAACCAAAATCGAAAGAATTTTAAATTACTATAACTTCCAATTATTTAAAGAAAATGGAGCACAAACAAGAAAATTTTTCAAAACGGATTTTTAATAAATTAAAAAGAAATCCTAATACTAGAAAACTGATCAATAGATTTAAGGCTGTTCAAGACAAGATTATAAAATTAAAAAGTTCAATAACATTTCTAATCAGATGCAGAAATACAGGGATTATTCCAAATTTCATCATTAACTCCACTAAGAATATATCAACAATATTTGGCAATAAAGTGATGTACAATATTCAAAGATCTGTTAGAAAATATATGGATGATATACACAACAAAATTTTAAGATTAACACTTCAAGAAAAACATTAATTATTGAAACATTTTCAAACTGAGTTGACGTTAATTAAATTTAATTTAAGAAAATATATGACAGTTGAGGATATTGAAGTATTTTTAGATTATGAGACTAAATTAGCATATTCATTTAGAACTAAGATTAATGAAATACAGAAAAAGAAGTTTGACCGTTTGAGAAATTTACAAAGACGTGAGTTTAATATTAAATTAAATGATAAATGGTTCGTTAATAAGACTGATATAGACATTCCAACGGATGTACAATGGACTCTCTCACTAGGACATAAACATGCTTTGGCGGTTCAGAGACAAGAATTTCCAACTTTGAAGATTATTTCAGATGGAGAAGATTTAATACGGTCACTTGAGGATAATGAAGAAAGGGAGATGGCAAGAACTAGGTTTACTACGGTAATTGATAATCATTTGGGTAAAATGAGACTAAGCAATAGGGACAGGTTTATGTTGAATAAGGTACGGGAGACTAGTAAGTTTTTAAGGAATAATAGAGACTTACTTATTTTAAGGGCCGTTAAGGGTAACACAACTGTAGCGTTAATGAGACAAGATTACAATACTAGGATGAATAATATTATTGACAAATACAGATTATTAAGTAAAGATCCGACAAGTAAACTTCAGGGAGTGAACAATAAATTAGTGGATGAGCTTTTTAGGCTGAATATTATAACGACTATGGAGAAGAGTAAATTAAAGACTTATAATGCTACTGCACCTAGACTATATGGTCTACCGAAGATTTAAAGGAGGATTTTCCTTTGAGACCGATTTGTTCTTTCCCCCTCATATGGAAATTCCCCCCCCTGAAAAAATTTTACGAGCGCAATTTTCTAAAACTACGCACGACTTCGTTTCTCTTCTAACAGATAGTGCTCCGAAAATGACGATAACAAACTTTATCAATCGTAAATAAAATGATGTATTTCGCTCGATGCTCGGAGAGGAATGCTCACCAGAGTGCGACAAAAAACAATTGCCTATTGCCCTTCATTGTTGCATGTGTAATTAAAGCCAAACCTACAGTTTCCTAAAATATCACGTCATGCCGCGTGTATGGCGGCATTAGACTTTTTTAGAATATTTACAATGTCGCGAGTATGGTGGCATTCGTTCGTTAAGGGTTAATATTTTAAACAACACAGTTGCCCACTTTAATACAAAGACAATGTGAAAGACAAAAAATGCTCAGAGATTTTGCATTTGATGATTGTGACCAGTGTTGCCACAGCCTTTATTATTTTTTAACCAAACTTTAATAAAAAAAGTAACCAAATTGGAAAAAAAAGTAACCAAAAATATTAAAAGCAGATATGCTATTTAGAGGCTAAAAAAGTTAATTCAAAAAACCATAAGTGTTCACCAGAGCCAAAAAACCTGTATGAAAAAAGAACAAAAGCACTGGTATTTTTTAAAACGCAGACGGCGTAAGTGAATTTATTTTCATCATAGAAATATGGGACCGGGACCAATCGACGAGCAGTTTTATTTTCTGATAAAAATGATGCAAAAAACGTATTTTCGATATTTTGTCAGTTACAGCGTTCTTTAATTCTTGCGACGATATATTCAATAATATTTCTACAATATTCAAATAAATTGCATTTGGGGCATATATTTACAGCCATATTAAAAAAAATACAAAATTTGACATAAAGAGCATTTCAAGTGTACATACATACATACTACAGTGGTGGCCATATAATTGGTAGCATTAATTTTTCTACTTTATTTTAAAATTAAATTCACGATACTAAAACTAAATACTATACATATCGCTCATTTGCGAGAAGAGTTGCATAACCCAAAAAACACATTTTGTGAGGTAATAATGCAGAAATATGAGACGAACTGTAATTTAAAGCATATCTAAAAAGTGCATTTTTATCTCTTTCTTTGACTGAGTGGCGACCAAAAGTGTATTGTACTTTTCCCATACGTTAGGATAAATTACTATCTTTAAATGCATTTATCTCAGAATCATTTTTTTTTTAGTTATGCCACTCTTCTCGCAAATGAGCGATATATTGTAAAGTAATAAATCGATATCGAGATTATAACAGAAATATTTAATGCTTATAAAACATTTTGATGAATAATTAACTTCAAACAAAATGTTTACACAAAACTTAGAAAATTTTCCACAAAGGTTAACAAAATTTGGCATATCCTCTAATACCTATATTGTTTTATATTTTATTTTTGACAATATTTTCTATTCTTTGTAAATTTTGTATTTAGTGTTGGCATGTTTCCCTAGCTTTGCAGCATCATTTGAAACTACAGTATTCCCCGGATAACTGCCCCACGCTTAATTGCCTTTCACGCTTATTTACCTCAATTTCTAAATCCCCATATTTTTTCTTACCATTTTCTAATAAAATTCCACGGTTAATTAACTTACGCTTAACTGCGTTATTCGCTTAATTACCTCAAATATATTTTCCGCAAAGAGAAATTTTACTTAAAATTCCCCGCTTAATTACCCAACATAATTGTTTTCTAAAAAGTGCAGCTTAACTCAATTATATTTATATATGGCATAAATTGTCCGTTGAATTTACTTTCAAACTAATTTTTTGATACAACTTTCCAATTAAAGTCTACCAAATTTATGTATAAGTATAATTATAAAATTACTTGCTTTTTACGTGTATTGATGGCAGTGTATACAGACAATTAAGCATATTCGTTTAACTGCCTCAAAGAAGCACTTAACCGTATTCGTTTAAATGCCTTACACGCATAATTGCCTAAAAATGTTGACATTTTTGTCGAGGCAATTATCCGGGGAATACTGTATTCGTCTTTTTTTTACAATAGCCTATACGTTTTGAATTAGATTTAAATCACAATATTACGGTGATAAATACAAAATGTCAATATTTTTATGCAAAACTCAATACGTCACTCACCTTGTATTTAAATTTTGATCGTTATCATGCTAAAAAAAATTCTAGAAAGACTATATTCTCAAAGGAATTATTGTTTTATTACATTCTTTAAATTGTTTTTATATATATGTTGTTTCCCTATACTCTTAATTCTACGAATTGGGTTTACACCACACCACGAAGTGGCATTCCAAGTTATAATACACCCAACAATGTTTTAATAAAATATCCAAAGTATTTTTTAGAGGGACGTTTTGAGCAAGATTTTCGTCAGATTGGAACAATAAAAGCTTGCATTCGTCACTAATCTCTTTCAGAAAACATAAATCTTTGTTGAGCTTAATACTTTATTTACAATATATTTTTTTTAAGACATGCGGTTTATTTATATGAAATACATTCATACATATATCTACGAAAGCTTTCTTATTGTCCGTGTGAATATTTCGCCTTGTATTTGTTGCCCAATTTGATTCCTTATTCCGCGTGAATTCAGAAATTAGTTACTATAACCCATCCAACAACTAATTTTATAATCTACTTGAAAAGTTTTTTACCCCTGAAACTTCTTTTCTTTAATTTTACAAATTTCACTTTTTTGAATAATGAAACTTTTGTGCGATAGCCAACATCGAGAGTTTGCCCATTTGAAAAACTAAAATGTATTAATCCAATTAAAATATAATGTACTGGCTATTAAATTACATTAACTTTAGCGCTTATAATAAGAAAATGTCATAAATTGTAGAAAAAACTGTGCGTTTCTAATTACCTGGCCAGTCAAAAACCAACTTCTTAGAAATTAAACAAAATTTTTTAAAGCGCAAACTTTAAATTAAAACTTTTTTTACAGTGACAATAATGTGGATTGTGTGCCTTTCGCATAACGGTGCTTGTAATTTATAGTGATAGTCTTTAAAAAAGTTATGCTTTGATTTAATTTTGATTAAACATCGTTTCTAATTATAAGCCTGTATGTATATGCATACATACATGTACATACATACATATAAATAAAAAGTGTATGTTACAATGTGTTAAATAACCGTGAGGATAAATTAAACGGTTTTTGTTTAAACAGCTATGTATATATAAAGATTTTAAACATTAAATTTATTTTAAAAAAGAAAAATTGTAGTTGTTTTTTTATGCATAAAAATACATTATAGATTTCAAAGAAAAAATTGGTTTTGGGAACAGAACTAACAGAGTACATATCGTCGCGAGAATTAAAGAACGCTGTAACTGACAAAAAAATCTAAAATACATTTTTTGCATCATTTTTATCAGAAAAAAAGTACGCGTCGATTGGTCCCGGTCCCAGATTTCTACGATGAAAATAAAATCACTTACGCCGTCTGCGAAATGAAAAATACCAGTGTATTTGTTCTACTTTCATGCAGGTTTTTTGGCTCTGGTGAACATTTAAGCTTTTGTCAGTTACAGCGTCCTTTAATTCCATCGACGATATATTGTATGTATGTAGTATATAAATAAAAATTTTGAAATAACCTTTAAATGTTGTACCTACATACATATCTATATATCCATTTAGATTATTTTTGAAAAATCTAATTGTTTTTTTAAATTTCTTGTATTTATTAATGTATTTTTTGTTGTATGTTCGAAGAACTGAATTCTTTTCGTTACATTTTTGGTTATTTATGTACTATATGTAAATGTAAAGGTATTAATAAAAATTGTTTTCCATCTCAACAAAGTGTTCTTAAATGGTTTTTAAATAAAAAGGGTTTTTGATAGATTTTGATCAATTTTTGTAGATTTTAAAAGATATTTTAGTAGAATTAAAATTTTTCAGTGGCAACACTGACTAAAATTATTTATTTTTGATTTTTGTTATACCAAAGAATATAAATCATAAAGAATGGGCATCTCAACACTTATCCAAATATTTTGTAAACATTTTTTCAAACGCGGGAAGGAAGGGCAAAACAAAAGAAAAGAGCGTAACAAAACAAGAGCTACCAAAGAGAAACTAATGTGTGTTTCATTTCTTTTGCATTGTTGTTTAGTTTAGGCGGATTCACCCATAGGCCGCTTTGTCTCCTCATCCTGTTTAAGCTATTTATATCGCAGCTCCCATTCTTTTGAATAATATCTGCAAACTTTACGCTTTTTGGAAGAACTGTGGGGGAATCATCTTCATCTGATTCTGAAGAATTTGGAACGACCACTTGATCATTTGCCAAGTCCTGTTAATAAGAAACCTGACGGAATTTACGATCAAATGATTAATTTATAAAAATAAAAATAGAATTTAAAAAGCTTACCTTTCCATATATTAATAATAAATGAAATAAATAAATGAAACATATAAATACTTTTTTTTTGTAGAAAACTGTTTTTTAACTTCAAATTTCATAAATTTTATAACTTTTTTTTCACTTACAATTCTTTAATGCTCTTTTGTTTGCTTATTCGCTTCTCTTTTAATTATAAATTCGTAGGTTAAATTCAGAGTTGTAAAGTTTAGTCTGCAATATTTAGCGTTTTTAAGTACATTTTGATAATATGTTTGCGATTTTTAAGTCTGATTGTTAAAATTAGAAATAAAAGATATAAATATGTACAAATTATGATGTAAATAAAAGAAAAATGTTGAAAATGGCAAAATTAAAAAAAAGGGGAAAAAGTCGCATAAACTTAACAAAAGTGGCAAAATTAAGTGGTTTTTCAAAAGTCGCACAAATAATATTTATTAAAAATAATATTTATTAAAAAAGTAAATAAACAATTAATATTATTTGTGGTGAATTTTTATTTTATATTACTATATTTATATATTATATTATTATATTTATTTATTGCCGTTTTATGGCGTCTTCAAAGCTTTTCCAGTGTGTTTGACATTAATTTCCTTTTGTAATAAAATTAATTTTTTGTTCGTCTTTATTAATTACAAAAAAAGCAAATATTTTATTGAATTCGTCTCAAATATATGTATATCCATGGAAGGCAAGCAACAGAGTGCACGTTAATACTATTTATATTATTAAAAATATATTCCGGTATGTGATAAAAAACGATTTCGATCAAAATTGAAATGGAATGAAATTTCAAGTTGGTTTAACTTCCAAATCTTTTCATATTCGGGATTCCTCTTTTGTTCATTACTTTACTGACTGACTATTGCCACTACATCCGTGATTATCAAAATTTTAAAATAATTAAAACATATATGTATATTTAATTTGATATATTTTCTTTTTAACTCTTTTTAAATTTATTTAAATTTCTGGTTTTACTTTTACAAATTTATTGTGCTTCTACTGGATATATGTATATATGTGTGTATATTTATACTATAATTTTAATTCTGGTTTTTTCGACCTTTATTATTTAATGTAAAGAATTACTCAAGCTTAAGGTCTTTTTTAAATAAAAACATACCCGTGCAGACCTTTAATTAATATATATGTTTTAATATTTCGATCGTTTTTCATCACATACCGGATTATTTAAAAAATTAAAAAAATATCGCATCACCCAAGGATGTAAATTTGTTTCTTGAATTCTATAAGCTATAAAAATAAATGCACTTACTGCCAATTCCAACTGCTTCTGCTACTTCTGCCCAAACAATTTGTTTTACATGATTGTTTTTATAAAAGCTGTTGCCCAAATCATATAAGCATTCCCTCCCCGGCTTTTTTATTTCGCTAATTAATTTTAGTGCAATAGCCTCTGACAAGTCCATCTTAAATTTATTCAGAAAGGGCAAAGAAAATGTAGGAATTATACAGTAAATTTCTTCAATATTACAACTTACTTTATATAATATTTTTAAATTTTATTTTTTTATTTTTGGCGCGAATATTTTCTTTCTAATATGTTTTTTTTTCTTCTTGGCCTTTTTATGTTTGCTTTTCTTTACATTATTCACTGTACCATACTAATTTTTTAATACGAATGCCAAGCAATATGGCATCACTCTTGTATAAAATTTGTATGATATGGCAACCTTTTTCAGTGTGGTTCGGACCAAATTTAAAATTAATTTAAATCAAGCTGAGAGCACTTCGCACAAAATCATTTCTCTCGCTCTCTGAGAGAAACGTCAAACTACATATAAAAAAAATTTGGTCCGAACCAAGAAACTCATGGGTGAATCCGCCTTTTTTTTCGTTCAGCCTCAGTACATACAGTGAAGGCGGATTCACCCATAAGTTTCTGAAACATTTTTTGTGCAAACGAATTTTTTGTTTACTGAGAGTTTTCTGCACCACGATTCACCCATTTCAGAAATTTTGTGCGTAAAATCAGTGCTGCCATATTCAATTGAAAATTACATAAATACATATTTGCATAACGAAAAAGAAAATTAATATGTGTGTCCAATTAAGCAAATAAAGAATTAATAATATTTATTACAGTAAATAAACAATTAATAGTATTTGTAGTAAATTATTTAGCAAAAATAGACAAATATTTTTTTGTGATGGATAAAAATCATTTGCTATCATTGTTTGCCATAGAAGTGAACAAAGTGAAATTACTTGCGCAATATATTTTTGGAAAACGAAAGTCAAACATAAACAAGAGAATATCATCAAATAAACTTTGAAAATTTTGAGCATTTGGGCTAGTGTAGTTTGTCACAGTTGACCTTAAAAGTAGAACAGTTTAGCTGTGCATCTTCATTTCATATTCAATATACTTACTCTTTATCTTCATTAAAATAAAGGAAATAGTCCATCTCTGTTAGCAAGAGCTTGGAGAACCCATTTATATCTATCTGTTCACTGCCACTTTTTCCAACGCTTTTATTTATAGCCGTTTTATGGCGTCTTCGCAAGCTTTTCCAATGTGTTTGACATTCATTTCCTTTTGTAATAAAATTAATTTTTTGTTCGTCTTTATTAATTACAAAAAAAGCAATAAAATATTTTATTGAATTCGTCTTAAATATATATCCATGGAAGGCAAGCAATAGAGTGCACGTTAATACTATTTATATTATTAAAAAGATATTCCGGTATGTGATAAAAAACGATTTCGATCAAAATTGAAATGGAATGAAATTTCAAGTTGGTTTAACTTTCAAATCTTTTCATATTCGGGATTCCTTTTTTGTTCATTACTTTACTGACTGACTATTGCCACTACATCCGTGATTATCAAAATTTTAAAATAATTAAAACATATATATTTACATATATGTATATTAATATATATGTTTTAATATTTTGATCGTTTTTCATCACATACCGGATTATTTAAAAAATTAAAAAAATATCGCATCACCCAAGGATGTAAATTTGTTTCTTGAATTCTATGTTATAAAAATAAATGCACTTACTGCCAATTCCAACTGCTTCTGCTATTTCTGCCCAAACAATTTGTTTTACATGATGGTTTTTATAAGAGCTATTGCTCAAATCATATAAGCTTTCCCTCCCCGGCTTTTTTATTTCGCTAATTAATTTTAGTGCTATGACAACTCCATCTTAAATTTATTCAGAAAGGGCAAAGAAAATGTAGGAATTATACAGTAAATTTCTTCAATATTACAACTTACCTTATATAATATTTTTAAATTTTAACTTTTTTTATTTTTGGCGCGAATATTTTCTTTCTAATATGTTTTTTTTTTCTTATTGGCCTTTTTTTATTTGCTTTTCTTTACATTATTTACTGTACCATACTAATTTTTTAATACGAATGCCAAGCAATGTGGCATGACTCTTGTATAAATTTTGTATGATATGGCAACCTTTTTCAGTGTTGTTCGGACCAAATTTAAAATTAATTTAAATCAAGCTGAGAGCACTTCGCACAAAATCATTTCTCTCGCTCTCTGAGAGAAACGTCAAACTACATATAAAAAAAATTTGGTCCGAACCAAGAAACTC
Source organism: Metopia argyrocephala (assembly GCA_963576795.1). NCBI lineage: Eukaryota > Metazoa > Arthropoda > Insecta > Diptera > Sarcophagidae > Metopia > Metopia argyrocephala. The sequence continues at coordinate 41,966,426 of OY756211.1, read as the reverse complement.
ATGGGTGAATCCGCCTTAACGAAACTCCAACAACTATAACAAGAACATCACACAGCAAGATAGCCACACCAAAATTTTTGCACACACAACATCACAGTGTATAAGACGATAGCCACAACAAAATTTTTACTTCGTGTCTTTTTTTTTTTTTGCTTAAGTACAGAAACGGTTTCATGCTAACAACAATATTCACATACAATACAATTTATGTGTTTGTGTTTCTTATTCATTGTGAGCTGTTTTCGTTTTTTAAATTTTAAAATGTTGTTGATTCAAATATTTTTGTGTATGAAAGAATACAGTGCTCCGATACGACTAATAAGCTAGTGTAGGGCAAAGCATATTTAATTTGTAGTTGCGCGAAGGAAAATACATTAATCTACATCGGATATATAGCGCCCTATTTAATATCGTAATAAAAGTGTATTTAGAAATATATTTTGTTATTATTATTTATTTAAGCTCAACAATTGATTTTATATTTATTTGAAATAAAAGGTTAACTAAACCAAAAAATGTAATTCCAAAAATATAAAAAAACAAGTATATATTCATTAATGACAAATTTTCGAATGATAAATTGATGATCTTTCAATTATAAGAAAATTCAATTTTTATTTTTAATTTATATATGTATGTATGTATTATATACATATATGTACATTTATATACATTTTTAAAAGAAAAGACACTTCAATTTTTGTATGTTAAAAATAAATAATAATCAAGATTAAAATTATTTCTTACTTCTTTATAAAAAGGCTAATAAAGTTACTTTTTTTAAAGATTATTTATTGGATAAAATATCTAATTTTCTTTTTTTGGAACTTCCTTTTTCTGTAGTTCAAGATCAATGTTTTTGAAGGAGTACCAATAATAGAAAATCCAATACCTCTATTCTGTGTTAAGAACAAGTGTCGGCAAACCACTCTGGGATCATTGGTTTACATGACGGAATAATAAAAGATTTTATGTACCGCACATTGGCAACTGACTTATTTTTTATACTATATTTTTATATTATAAATGCATTTCTAATCTATTTTTTTCCAATTTGTATTCAACTTCTTTAACTCTTTGTTCTTCCATAAAAGCATTGTGTCGTCGCAATTCTAATATTTTTTATTTTTTAAGATTTTCAATTTTTTTTAAATTTTCATTAAGCTTTTGCAGAGATGTATAAATTCTTTTTGTATTTTGTTGCTGCTCCTTTTGATTTTCAACTATTACTTTTATGGTTTTTACTAAATCTCTTTGTATTTCGAGCTCAGCTTGAAGAGCATCGTAACAATTTCTTTCTAGCTCTTTATTCACAGGCAATTTTTGGAACGTTGGAAATTTTTGGGAGGTTGACGGTGGTGTGTGACTTACGGTTATACCATTTATTTCTGCCGTATTTTCTACTAGCTCTTTTGGTTTATCTAGCTCCTGTGACAAAACATTTTCTGAAAAAACTTCATCTGCAAGGGCCTGAATTATATTTTCTTTATTTGTTGGTGAGTTAAGACCATAAGACTTCGTTGATATACCTTCCATTGAAGTTTTCATTCCGACATGGTTATAAATTGCTTCGTCCATAGAAGAAAACTTAGCTTCTTTGTTTGGACCACATCCAGTACCTTTTTGGTGTCGAAGATTTGGAGCAGCTTTTTGCCGAACATATTTTATTTGATCTGCCCAAACCTAAAAATATTAAAAGGGTAAGTATAAATTATCATTTAGTTTTGTATTGATACCTTATCTTATTCCACTCAGAACTACATTTCGAAGGCGGTCCCATAGAATTTAGTTCTGTTTCCACCTTTTTCTAAGATCGTAAAAGGTTCTCCTTGCTTCCTTTATAAAAGCCCCTTGCAATATCAGCATTGTCTTCCATTAAAGTTAGCAAGTGCTTCAATTGTTGTTTATTTGTACTTTTTGACCTATTTGGAACATTTAAATTCTTTTATACTTACATATATTTTTATTTTAATTTTATAAACAAATACTTACAATAATATACTGCAAATTCCCTTCAAAATCGTAAGTGAAATAAAAAACTAAGAAAAACAAATATTCTTCCCCTTTTTTTGGTTTTTACAATACTTACCTACCTTTGTCATTTCGAATTTTTTTTTCTCTTCCCAGAGTCGTAAAAAAGGAAATATTTTTATTCACAATAGGAGGATAGGAAAGAGAAAGAAATTTCTTTCGGAATTTTTATTTGTGATTGGGCTGACTGTGTGCTAAGACTTTTCAATAAATTATGTAATTAATTAATTCTTTAATAAAAATTATAAGCCGCCATATTCCAAATGCTATGTAATATATCAATGCACTTGCACATTTTTAATATGGCGGATTTTAGTTTATATTTGTAATTATAATTACATACATAACATATACATATATCGCAGTATAAAAAATGTTTAATTATCGTTTCGCAAGAAAACGACGTAATTATTCTATTGGAAAAAAATTTTATTTGCATAATATTTTTTTTCCTTTTCATAAAAGAACTTGGTCTTTAAATATTGCAAATAACATTTCTTTTAATAAAAAATTTGCAATGTGGCGGTTTTTTTTAATATTATATAAATTTTTGTTTTATGTTATAGGATTTCTTAGGAGATTTACTTAAATAATATTCCTTGGTGGTGTTGGGTAGGAGCAATTTTTTTCCGGTAAGTACATAAATGCATATATTTGAATTCTCAAATCAGAACACGTCTGGTTTATGAAGAGTTCCAATATTTCCAATTGGGAATAAGATTTCTTCCAATAGAATTTAACCAAATTAATGCCAATACAAGAATGTGCGTCAGCCATTCGGTCTCATCCACATCTAAGACGCAGAACACCGTCTCAAATAAAGTCATGGATAGACAACCAAAGGCGATTCAAATAAAACGGTAAACTATTTAACTTACAATTTAGAATTTACAGTACATGTACACTAGCCAGAATAACTATTCGTACACTATAACATTTAATTTTTAAATAATTATAAAAAAGTAATAGGAAACGATTTTTGTTCTTCATATAGTTTTCTTTAATTTTAGTATAATTTTAAATCTCTATGCTTTTACAGCCAAGTTTTTCAATAAAAAAATGCAGTGTGGCAACGTTTTATTACCAGAAAAAGTATTCGTACACTTTTATTTCGGGGAATCCCATGAATTTTTTACTAAGCTAAAGTGTACCAAAAGCAACAGAATAATAAAAGCTCTACTTAATTCAAATTAATTTGACTCAGTGGTAAAATTTTCAAAGTACAAATCAAGTATAAATCAAGATGAGTTATAAAACAAAAGAAATTTGTGCAGCTGAACGGGAAATTATTATAAAATTGCGCAATGAAGGAAAATCTTTGCGTGAAATTGCTAAGACTGTTGGAAGAAGTCATTCTTCTATCCAATACGTCATTAAAAATTTCAAATCTACCGGCTCTATCTTGTCCAAACAACGCACAGGCCTCCCATCAAAATTGACCGAAAGGGAAAAACGAACTGTTTTGTCACTGGTAAAACAAAATCCAAGAGTTACGGCTTCCCAAATCAGCAAGAATATAAAAGAATCTTTTAATAAAGACATCTACGAAGACACCGTGCGCAAAATATTGAAAAAGGCTGATTATCATGGCCGTGTAGCACGTAGGAAGCCGTACATATCGGACATCAATAGAAAAAAAGGATGGAATTTGCCAACAAATACATCAAAATGCCTTCCGAGTTTTGGGAAAAGGTCTTGTTTTCTGATGAAAGCAGATTCTGCATCTTTGGCATTAAGGGGAAAAAGATGGTTTGGCGAAAAAATGGAACAGCGCTTAATAAAAAAAATCTTGTTCCAACTGAAAAGCATGGGGAGGTGGTGTTATGGTGTAGGGGTGCATGGCAGCTAAAGGAGTCGGAAATTTGACTTTTATAGAATCCACAATGGACCAGTACGGCTATTTAAATATACTGAAACAAAATTTACAGCAAAGCGCCGACAAACTGAATTTGGGACCAGACTTTTGGTTCCAACAGGATAATGATCCCAAGCATTCGGCGCATAATGTGAAGTTGTGGCTACTCTATAACACAAAATATCAACTGCATTCACCCCCATAATCGCCGGATCTAAATCCTATAGAACATTTGTGGGATTTATTGGAGCGTAAAATCCGAAAACATAACATTACCTCCAAGGAAATGCTAAAAAGCGTTATTATGGAGGAATGGAACAATATAAGCCCGGAGGAAACGTCCAAATTAATAAAATCAATGCCAAAACGACTTTCAGAAGTTCTTCGACGTAAAGGATATCCTACTAGTTATTAATAGTATTTTAAATATATCACAATTTAATTTAATGTACAAATATTTAATCTGTACGAATACTTTTTCTGATGAATTAGCTCTATAATTTTGTAATTTTAGCGGTAAAAAGAAAACGTCAAATAATAAAATTGTTATTGCCTTTTAAAAAACAAATACATCCAACAACAAATCTTTGAAAAACTTTTTGAACAAATCGATTAAATAACGAGGTTTATTTTTATGATTAAAGTTTTAGATCCAAGGTGTACGAATAGTTTTTCTGGCAAGTGTAAATATATATTTATTTTTTCAGTAAGGATTTCATCCGAATCACTGGAAAAGTTTTTTCCTGCAACAATTTTACTTCAGTAAATTATGCCCGCAGGGGTATTTTAAATGATAACGGGTGTGACACAAAGAACTCTGATGAGACTACCGTAGCTGGAGTCGAAAACAATTGTTCAGTTTGGCTAGTGTACTACAGTATTTTTCGTTTAGCTGCACATTCAAATTTGCATGAAAATTCGTGCACTTACGCAAAATGTTCTGCTACGCAGTATTCACTTAGCAGCATACATAAATAACGCTGCTAAGTGAATTCGCCTGCCTAAATAGAAGTGCTCTTACGTAAAAGTGTGCTCTTTGCCAAAATGGATTTACTTATATATGCATCTTTTAATAATCAATAATTTCAGAGTCATATGTAAAAATAGTTAAACAAGAAAAACAATTTATTTAAAAATAATAGAGGTACAAAAAAAAGAGAGGCAAAAAGAAAAAGAAACAAAAATCAACAACTAATAAGTACTACATATTAAACAAGTAATATGTGCTTTTGAAAAATATTTACTAATACTTTTTTGCTTTAAAGCACGTACTGATTGCTTAAGAATTGCATTTTCTATTTCATCCAAAGTGCCATCAATATTATTTAAAAAGCAATATTTTTTTAGCACATCTAAAACGGTTAAAACCTCCTTCATCATCAAAACACTTTTCTATTGTTCCTCTGTTTGGTTGTCTCGTACAGCATCAATCAACAATATCTACGTCATTTAAATTTCCGTAGCACTCGAAACTGTCATCACATCTTATATAGCTTTCATAGTTAGAAAATAATTCAAAAAATTCGTTACTCTCTAATATTTCTACCTCAGAACTTGACGCTTCATAGAATTTTGCCTAGAAATTTTCAAAAAGAGGTATCACTTTAGTTTCTGTTATGCATTTTTACATAAATACTCGTACATATCTATATTTATAATTACCTTTTAAAGGCAATTATATATTGTTTCAGGTCGGTGCATCCAAAAGCGAAATTGACTTATATTTATATTTTTATATACATATTTATAATTCAGTGAATTGAGTTACCACATAAACAAAGTAATTTTTTTTGTGTTTATAAGGCACTTAAGAATAATATTTTGTATTAAAAATAAACATTGCTGACAAAAAATCGAATGCTCTTATTCAAAATATGCACTTAGGCAAAATGCACGTAAACGATTTTTTTTCATACAACATTCAGCCATCATACACAATACTTTGTATTTTGTGCAGTTAGGCAGAAAATGCAGCTAAACGAAAAATACTGTATTCCTTCACGGACATCATTTCTTCTTTAATTACCAAAAAATATTCATTGCAGTTAACTTTGATCTGATTAAAGCGTTTTCTGACAAAAACAAAATTAAATTGATCACACCTTTCCTGGGGCTCGAAAACGAGTCTTCAGCACTTAACGTACATATAAATATATATTTATTTTTTAAATAAGGGTTTCATCCGAATTACTGGAAAAAATTTGTCCTGCAACAATTTTACTTCAGTAAATTATGCCCGCAGGGGTATTTTAAATGATAACGGGTGTGACGCCCCGCGGAAACTAGTCATTTATTCCTTGTTTTTTTTTTTATTTGGCTGAGATGAAATTTCCGGTTGTAATAAACGTTCCAGACCCTTTTAAATTTGTCTTCCGTGTTACTTTGAATAAATTCAACTATTGATTCTCAGCTTCAACAATTGGTCTATTTGGTGTAGATAAAGTTCCAAAATGTTTTATATGGAAAACGAACTTGCTCTTCAAATTACTACAAACAAATTCAACTCCTCAATCATCCTCGGCCTAAGCAATTGGTCAAAAGCTATTTGCTGATCCAAATCAAGTTCCCAAATGTGTTCCAAGGAAAACGCATCTCATTTTGAACAAAATTCAACTTCATTGCTCAAAAGCTATTTGCTGCAAAATCAAGTTCCAAATTATCTTCTACACAGAAAAAATTTTTGTTGAAATAATTTCAATTAACAAATTAATTAGTATCATTCAATATTGAAATCGTTCGGAGTCGACACACAACATGAGTGTTGCGAGCAGATAAGCCGTAATCCTGACACAGGGTTGTAAAGGTCAGTTATGTTATGTATGTGTATAAAAAAATTATTATTTTTAAAAGAAATAAATTACACTAAAAATTTTTTGTGCAGTAATACATACAATTCTTCCAATGATTTTTTTGAGCATTTAAAGGAACATAACTTTTCAAAAAATTCTGGAAAAATTGGTAAGCACTTACAATATTTCGAATTTGAATACAAAATTATTTAGCTTCTATTTTATTTATTTTTAAGGAATTTTACACAAATGGAAAAAGGGAAAGTTATAAAATAATTCGCGAAAGATAAGAGATTGTCCAAAAGTACATATTTTAAAATTACTTGTTAACATTTCAATTTTAAAATTGTTAAATGTCTACGATATGCCAACATTTCGCAAGACGAGTTTGTTTGTTTAAACTGTGGCCCGAATATAGAAGTCCTTCTGGCTATCTCATGGTAAGAATTCAATTAATTTTTTTCTTTTTGTTCTGTTATATAACTCATACATTTTTAATTTCGGTTGACATGGATTTCACATTAAAGTTTTAAGTGGCAAGAAAAATAGATGAACACTAGTCATACTTTTTAAAGGAATTAATGTGCTTTAACCCTAGTAGGTATGAGGGTTTTTTGTCGCTAATGGCATAAATGCATAAACAGATGTGATAAAAGTCTGTATAAATGCATTTTATGCTAGGAAAACCACAAAATGAACATTAAAAACGCATTTTTAATTAATAATTTACTACCCGAATTTTGTAGAAAAAATAAATTAATTAATAACAGTTTGGCTTCAAGTTTAAGCACTCTACTATTCACGCAATTCATTACCTAGTTTCGAATATTTACTGGAACTGGAATAAATCTTTATGTGCATGTCTTGTGGACTTTGAAAAAGCCTTCGATAACATTTGGATTCCAGGATTAATATATAAACTGATAAATTATAAAATGCCCCTTAATTTTGTCGTACTTATTTATAATATGTTATTTGGAAAAAATTTTAATGTATGCAACGGGAATAAAACGAGTAGTAAAACATTTACAATCGTAATTGGTTTGCAGCAAGGGACTGTTAACTCTCCAATTCTATTTAATTTGTTTATTTTCGATCTTTTGCATAAGAATGACAACATTGTAGCTTTCGCTGATGATATCATTTTGTTTCATTCTGATGATAAAATTCAGAAGATCAATGAGAAATTGCAAAGTCATTTCAAAATTGTCGAAAAATATGCGATTGATTGGAAGATGAAAATAAATATAAATAAATGTGAGACAATTCTGTTCCGTCCTCCGGTTAACAAGTGTAATTCTAACATTAGAAATAATTAGAAAAAGTTTGGTATTAAATCTCGTAGTAATTTTAATATTCCAAGCAAACAATCTGTAAAATACTTGGGTTTAAACCTCGATAAATTTCTATACTTCAATAATCATATTAACTTACAGATAAAAAATTCGAGAAATGCGTTTTTCATGCATAGAAGACTATTTTTTTTGAGATACATTAACCATGTGGTTAAGATAATTCTGTACCAATCTCTAATTGTGCCAATTCTAACATATGGCTGCCAAATTTGGTATATTTCACCCTCGTATATGGAGAAAATGAGGTTATTTGAATGAAAATGTCTAAGGGCTTGTCCTTCGATGTTCAGGTCACAGGATAGTGAATATAGAAAATATATTTCTAATAGAAAATTATACAATAAGGCAAAGGTGTGCAGGATAGATAATTTTATTATTCATTTAATCAGGAACCATATTTCAACAACCATGGGATACACTGAGAATAATCTAATTATGGCCCCATACTATGTAGATGAAGAATACGCTCGTAAAACACTTCAGACCGGATATATTCCTCCCGAGGCCTTTATATATTTGGATAAACATGGATTCATCCAAAATGAAAGGGGCATGCCGGTGTTCTATCATATTCACCGCAGAGCTACTAATAAGACCATATCTAGCAATTGCATAACTGCCGATAATAAAAGATTTGATAACAGCATGCATATTTAAAATAGTAAGGTGTGTCCTGTTTTGGAACATCGAAAATATTGGTGGCTTAGAAGATAAGGTAAGCTTTTCGCACTCTTTTACTCCTTGACCTTTCTATCAATAGGTAATGTTTTTTTACATTCATGTTTTCATTACAAAAATACTTATACTGATCTATACTTAATTGACTTTAAAACAAACCTTATAATATTGTATTGAAATCTTTAAATATTATATATGCTTGAGAGCCCAAACGGGGACAGCGCATTTTTGATTTTGTTATTTACTACTTATGTTTATTTTAAGTTCGAATTCTATATGTAATAAATTGAATAAATAAACACTAAAAAAAATTTACAAATTGGTTCATATAGCTTCATTAACAATACATATGACTTAAAATAGAGCGAAGTTGCCAAGTAAATACTTACTTATTTTTGTTTATTCTAAGAACATTTATAGCGAAAGTTTATAAATCTGATTTAAATGACTTTATAGTCAATACAAATCATCAGTCAAACAGCATGCAGAATTGGATAAGTGAGCTGAAACTATCTAATACAAAAATAAAATAAATCTTCATTTCTAAAGGGCATTTGTTTTTTTTTTGCGTATGATGTATGGTTTAAAATGCCTTCGCACTTACAACTGGTCATCACCAGCTGCTTCGAGTGGTGAATCCACTAAAAAAATCCCTCCTCCTCTGGTGAGAATACCTTCCCGGAACCGCTTTCCGCATTACTTCGGGCATTGTGGACATATGAGATAATTGTATGGAATTCCATAAAAGTTTTTTAAATAAGAATAAAAACCTTTTTGTCCCACATTATTATTATTATATAAAATTTTTTACCTTGTAAACAGAGTTGGGTTTATTGCATTATATTTAATTTTCCACTAAATTTAGTGGTAGTGGAAAAAATAGTGCATTATCGCCTCTAATATTTACTGGTACTCATGGATAAAAATTGACACACACAACATGAGTTCTGCGAAAAGCTAGTCCGTAATCCTGACACAGGGTTGTAAAGGCCAGTTTTGTATGTATGTAATGGAAATTTAGTGCACTAATTCTGAATGATTAGTGGTAATAGATTAGGAATCCATTGGCACTACAGTGGAATGCAAATTCAGTTTCACTATCGTTTTCATATACTTTCATACAGAGACAATGTTTGAATAAATAGTAGTGAATATTAATTCCTTGATTTGCTAAGCCCTATTTTTAAAATAAAACATTTTTATTGTTGTTTTAATTAAAATTTTAATATTTTTAAGTGTAATGAATTATTTAATTAAATATCGGAAAAATACATACATACATACATACGTATGTATTATATATGTACTTATACATAAATATGTAAGACTAAAAATTTTTTATTTTCATCTACCAAAATTTTTATGAATTAACAAAAAAATCTATGAATTAAAAAAATCTTATAAATTCAAACATAATTGTTATTTGCTCTTAAAAATATTAGTTTCTCAAAATTTTAATCGGTCAGATTTTTACGGCGTGGACTGTTACATAATACCAGCAAAGGAAAAAAGTCGTTCTACTGGTGCTGAAGAGGGGATCGTAGTGTTGTATTTTAAGAAACATTCGCAGATTCATGGATAACGCTTGAGACATTCTATGCTGGTATCCATGTCCATCAAATACAACTCCAGTTCTTGTATAATGCTATCCGCAGGTTCTCCAGTTGACGAGCCTGGACGTATAAAAAAACGTATATCAAAATACGCACGAGTATTTAGATTCGCTTAAAGGCTAACTTACATTGACTTTCTCCGAAATTTAGAAAGTTACTGTCTTTCTTTACTGCTACAATATCGTTGATTGCATTCTGGTCTGCAAGTTGTATACCCGACTTTGCATGGTTTAAAATACTTGCTTAATAGCTTTAGTAGTGTAATTTTTTGCATTTTCAAACAGAACATTACAGAAGTTTAATTTTATATTGGGACATGTGATGGTTGTCACAATTGCATCGAAGGTTTCATCACTCATTTCAAAATACATATATGTACATATTTTCAAGCGGTCTTCTAACCGAGTTTGTAATTCGTGGCAAATAAATCGCAAAAATATATAAATGATAAGTTAATATGTATATGTATAAGTACATACACTAAGCATACGTCTTTTTCTGTTTCTGATATTGAATATTGACTATTGACTTCACATAGTTTTCTAACATTTTTTTGTTTATTAAAAATTAATAATTGTATAGGCTGACATACATATGCACAATTAATGTTTGTAACTAATCTTATTATGCCTAATGTATCTATGTATGGCCAAATATTAATACACCGAAAGAGGAATGTGACATCATAAAATTTTTTTACCGGTTTATTTTTTTTTAATAATGTTTATATAGTGGAAAGTAGATTTAAAGTGGGGCTACTACATCGGAAATGTTTAGGGAGATTGTAAGAAATTTCTGTACCTCCTCATCATCATCATCGTTTTCATCTTCAGGATCATTTAATTCCACATCTGCGATTAAATAAAAGTAACATAACACTTTAATTACACGACAAATATCTAATTAGTAGTAAGAATAAATGATTTTACTTGAAGCGCCAAATTCCTTAAATGCCTTGCAAAAATTCGATCCGTTATCGGTAATTATTCTGATAATTTTACTTTCTTTCAAGTTAAATTCACAATAATTGGTAGTAATCATTTCCGAAATCTTGTCGAATGTGTGACTTCCCTTAAATCACCGACATGCAAGTACTACAGAGCGCCTCTGGAAGGTCTTGCTGTCAATCCAGTGGCACGTACTTACTGTGAGCGTCAAAATAAAGTAAACACCATAGAATCTTGTAAAAAAAAGTTTTATTAAATATGCTTAAAGAATAGAGATTAAAAAATATGTTACATAATTGATTAATAACTAAAGCAAAAAAGAATTCATTAACAAGAAACTGAAAAACTAAAGAACTTAAAAAATTAATTCACTTTATATAAAAATATACCATATTTTTTGCATCAAAATAAAGTCAACAGTGGCATCCAATGCAAAAACCTTTGCATTGCAAAAGTAGTGGCAAATATTTTAATTTTTTTTTTGAAAGTGTAACACGGGAAATACCCTTTTAAGTAGTTGCAAGTTTCAAGTTTATTGTTGAAAGAGGTGTTATAGCGAAAAACTCACAATGGGAAGACAAATTTCAGTTGAGACTCATGAAATCATATTAGATTTACACAGAAAAGGAAAATTCTTGCGTGAAATAGGAGAAATCGTTGGAAGGCACCACTGTACAATAAAAAAAATCATAGACAAATTTGCTAAACACAATACTCTTGAAAACTTACCCGGTGCAGGACGGCCAAAGCGCTTAAAAGAAACTGAAGTAGGAGCTATAATAAGAGAGGTAAAGTCAAATCCAGCTTCCAGTGCTGTAAAAATAGCTGAATATATAGCAATAACCTCTAGAAAGCCAGTAAGTGCAAGTACCGGAAGAAGATCTCTACATCAAAATGGCTTACATGGAAGACTACGACGTAAAAAATCCTTCATATCAAAGGTTAACCAAGACAAACGTTTAAATTTCACCAAAAAATATATAAACCAACCTCAAACTTTTTGGAATAACATTCTTTTCACCGATGAAAGCAAGTTTGAGATATTTGGTATAAAAAAACCACCTAAAATATGGCGAAATAAAAACGAAGCCTTCAGCAATAAAGATGTAACAAAGACGGTAAAACACGGTGGAAGATCAGAAATGGTCTGAGGATCTATGGCGGCATCAGGGGTTGGTAACCTAGTTTTTATAGAAACTACGATAAAAAAGGAGGATTATTTAGATATTTTAAAGCAAAATGTAGCCCCTAGTGTAGAGAAATTAAAGTTATCTCAGAATTGGATGTTTCAACATGACAATGAACCTAAGCATTCCTCCAAAATTGCAAAAGAGTGGTTGCTTTATCATTGTCCAAAAACTCGGGATCATCCACCACAATCCCCAGACCTTAATCCCATCGAGCACCTGTGGGAATATCTCGATAAAAAAATTAGAGATAGAAATATTTCAGCAAGGTTCACCTGAAGGCAGTTTTACAGGACGAATGGGATAAAATACCACCTGATTTCACGAAAAAACTTGTTGATTCCATGCCTAGAAGATTATCAGCTGTTATAAAGTCAAAAGGATTACAAACAAAATATTAAATACAATTTTTAGACAATTCTTATATATATCTGTTGTCTTTATTTTGATGCGAAAAATATGGTATTTTTTTATATAAAGTGAATTAATTTTAATTTTTTGTTAATGAATTCTTTTTTGCTTTAGTTATTAATCAATTATGTAACATATTTTTTAATCCCTATTCTTTAAGCACAGATATCCAAAAAACGACCTAAGTCCTGCAGACCAAATGTCAGCCGTCGACCAACAATATGAAATTGATGACATCATTTCCTTTAATACAGCCACATGTTCTCCATGTTTTGTTTGAAGAATATTTGTTAAATGTTTTCTGGTTGGAATTTTTGTTGCAGTTCCTTTAAACAAATTTATAAAAGACTGATTCTCAACGATGCTAAAGCCTAGTACTCAGTTCAAATGTGCGAAAAATGTTGTGCAACATTTATTTTTCCATATGAAAAATTTGACATGCATCAAATGTGATCCATATTGCGATTCTCTAAAATTTGTCGTTTTAATTGTATAAAACTGTGCAACATTAGGTGTGTTTTTTTACTTTTTGGGTAAAGTTCGGTAAATAGAGAGTAAGCAATAATTTCTCTCAATAAGAGACAAATTAACCCAAAAGTACGGGAACGCAAAAAACCAAATATTTTACCCATTCGCATAAAAATATAAAAAAACACAACTTTATGTCACACACACACATATCGAACATGTATTTTTGCAAAAATAAACGACAATAATTCGACTTATACATGTTAACTAAGGCAAAGATAAACTTGTTTATATAAATATGGAATTAAATTATACTATAAGCCTTTCACTGCAGGTTTATAAATATTTTTTAATTCAACTTTTGAAATTTTTTAGTTTTCTGAACTTTTCATTTTTCTATTATTTTTTTAAACAGCTGTTTATTTGTTTACTTGCACAAACTAGCCCGAAGAAAAAGTACGGGCTATTTCGGGCATGAAGAAGAAGAATGTTACTCTCTCAAATTTTCTCTCATTTACCCAAATTTTGTGTACGGGAACGCTTTTTGGTAAAATTGGGATCCCGCGGGCGCCCAATGTAGAGTAAAGAAACAGACTTATTGTTTTACTTATGTAAACAAAAGCCATATGTTTCTGAAAGCTTAAAAAGTAAATAATCAAATTGTATTAATTTTTATTGAAAAAAATCGTGTGTGATTTTTGTTTTTGAGTGTTGTTATTTTAAATTTTGGTACAAAATGGACAATAATCTTATATTGGCCGCTTGTGTGACAGCTGCACAAGTTGTAAATATTGTGGCTGCCGCTGAAGAACTATTGGAGGAGCCACGTAGTGAAACGAGTCCATATTTGAGAGAAAGAAACGAAAAGGGGAGGTTTGCCACTGATGTAAGTATATTTTTCAAACATTTTGTTTTAGAAAATTAAATCAAATATAATTATTTTAGTTTGAGGATTTGGTTAAAAATCCAAAGAAGTTTAAAGAAAATTTTCATATGGAAACTGAAAATTTTTTTGATTTGTTGGACAAAGTGGAGAAAGTACTTACTCCCAAAAGACATACACGTCCTTATGACGGTATTTTTCCAAAACAAAAATTGGCTTCTGTATTGGAGTAAGCATACTTGATGTACAACATACAATATAAGTACATATGTATGTTTATATTTCTAATTTTGTTTTATAATTTCACGCTTTTTTTAGATATTTAGCCTGTGGAACATTGCAGCGCCACATTGCCAGTTGCTACAGGATAAGCAAACAAAAGTTTGGCACAATTATCGACGAAGTTTGCAATGCCTTGTGCCAAGCATTACAAGATGAAATACCACCATTAGGACCTGAAGAATTTAAGCGCATAGGTGACACCTTTAAAAAGTGGAACTTTCCCAACTGTTTGGGGGTAATTGATGGAAAGCATGTCGCAATTAAATGTCCCCCCAATTCTGGTAGTCTATTTTATAATTACAAGGTAATCTTTGTCTATAATAAAATTTTTATGTACATATATTATATATGCAAATTTTTTAAGGGTTTTTTAGCGTAGTCCTTATGGCAGCTGCCGATGGTGATTATCGCTTCAATTATGTTGATATCGGCGCATATGGCAGTGAAGGCGATGCAAATGTTTTTGATAAATCCAATCTCGGAACTGCCATACGCAATCGACAGCTCAAATTTCCAAACGAAGCAGCAACTAAAACTCCTTTCGTTTTCTTGGCAGATGATGCGTTTCCCCTTAATCGGCGAATAATGAAGCCATTTAAACCAAAACCTGGCAAGTCCCTTGAGGATATAGAAAATATATTTAATTACAGGCTGAGTAGAGCGAGACGATGTGTAGAAAACGCATTTGGGTTAATGTGTTCAAAATTTTATTGCCTGTCCAGGAAAATGTTTTGTAGTCCTGATCGAGCAATCATAATTACAAAAACTTGTATGTATTTGCACAACTACCTAATCCGCACAGGCAAAGAAAATTATTCACCTCCAAATTTTGCGGACTATTTTAATGAAAATGGCGCCCTTGTTGAAGGAGAGTTTCGAGACCACTTGCCTTGTGATTCTTTTTCAATCGGATTTCACCGTCTCATACTCTGGTAGACAAGATGAGTCAGGACGCTTAATACGAAATAAACTTGCGCAATATTTTGTTTCGGAAGAGGGCGCCTTACAATGGCAAAATAAATATGTATGCTCATATATAGTAAAAAAAAACACAACATAACCAATTTTTGAGGTGATCAAAAAATTTAAAATAAATGATACTAAAATGTTTAAAAAGAAAATATGTATTTCATTTTATTACTCATTAATTAAAAAGACAAAAAAAAAATAATTTTTAAATTCTAATCCCAACAATGAACTCTAATTCTTAAAGCACTATGTACATACATACATATGTATGTATAACTTTTTATAGTGAATCACAATCGACGTTTATCATTACTTCAGTATGGTTAACTGTTCGTGCAGCAATTTCTTGATGCAACATTGCAATTATCTTTGACTGGACATTTTGAGCCACATCTGTTGGCAATTTTAGAAGCAAGGAATCCACATAATTTAGAAATGGTGCGTTGACATTATTTTTATTACTTTGTTGCTTTGCTACATCCACCAAAGTTGTCATTACCTCTGCTACTTTAGAAACACTTGCTCTCATATCGCTAAAATAAGAATTTTTTGGTGAAATTGTTGTATTTCTCTAAAAAAAAAGAAGAAAAACATTACTATTACTTCTCAAAAAAGCTCGCACAGTATGTAAGTAGACAAATAATACTTCGATTAAGAACTTTGATTATTTATTTTAAGGGCCACATTAGGTCGGGGTGTCTGGGTATTGTTATTTAAGTTAAAACAAAGTTCTCGTTGAAAAGCTGTAGACGCATATGTATATTTACATATATTTACTTACATACGAATAACTCGGTATTTTTTATTCCACTGAGGTTGAAGGTGGCATTTCAAAATCATTACTTGAACTGTCTATTGGCTGGAACAGTGCTGGAGACAACAGTTGTGAGGAACTAGTTCTGAAAACAAAATTTTTATAAGTCACATAACTAATATGGATGAATACTTTAAAAAAATACTCACGATGGACTAAAATGGACGGAGCTTGCGGTAAACTTCGCGAACTGAACCTTTATTTTCGAAATAAATTTGCACGATTTGCAAGCGTTGTTCTTTTGTCAACCTGTTCATGATGAAATGGCAAACCAAACTAAATATTAATCACTTCACAGCTGACAAAATGGCCGCCAGTTAAAAAAGTGATGCCAACTTAAAGTTCTATACCTCAATAAAAAACACCCTATAGTAACGCTTACTATCTAAAATGCTTCTCCAATTATACTTACATGCTTCATCTGCGGGGTATGTAAATAATATTAGGTTTTTAAATTCATTATGTAGACGTATAGGTACATATGTATATAAGTAAATATTACCCTCACCAGGCTTTTCAATTTCATTTGCTATTTCCTTCCAAGCCGCTTTAATAGCATTGCGGTTGCAGTGGAGCTTATGACACTTATCCCAAATATGTTGTTGTTTTTTTACTGCTGCTATCAGTAACCGCTTTTCATTTTTATTAACAGCCAGGCCCACGATATCGAAAGAAAACTTAAGCGAACGAAACTCAGTCACTCACTGTGAATCTAAACTGCGGCCCACTAATTGTCACTTTATCGTTCGCTTTGCTTTATGTTACCAACGTAATGCAAATAAACAACAAAGCTGCCATATCAACATATCAAAAAATAATCGCGAATATACACGAAAAAAGCGCTGAAATGCTTAAATTGTACAGTAAAAAATGCAACCGTGTGCTAGTTTAACTTGATAGAAATGTAGTAAAGAAACTTATTCCGATTTTGTTTATTTATGTATATGTGTGTAAAAAAATTTTGTGTTACCAATCGCATTTATTTTTGGCGACACAAAAATTAGTGTGCCGCAAATCAGCTGTTTGTCGCTTAAAACTACACGATTCGATATCGTGGGCCTGGCTGTAAATTTCTTCTTTAACTGTTTTTCACTTTTTTCCATTTCAATTTTTTAAAAATTTTTTAAAGAAAATTTCACAAACAATAAATGCTAAACAAAATTTTAACAGCTGTTTTTTAAAATTTCGTGTGGAATAAATATGTCTGATGTTATTTCGTTGTTGAAAAAAATGTTGCCAGAAACATTATCAGGTTACAAGAACAGTGTTGATATAAACATTTCGTATATTTTTCACAGCAAGAACTGAGTACTACTTTTGAAACATTTTTTCACAAACATTTCGTACGAAACATTTTTATATGCAATTTGACAGCTTTTCGTACAAAAAGTTGAACTCAGTACCAGGCTTAAGTAGTGAATATGTGTCTGCTACAAATTTTAAAAGTTTCTCGGATACGGAATACTTTTCATCCCGTTTGTTTTTTAAATATGCAGCTTTACTTTCATTATAATGTGGGAAATCGTTAATAAAATTTGAGCTAACGCCAAGAGAACCTTTTATTTTGTTAGAGCAAAATTGGCATATCGTAACTATTCCTCCCGTCTTTCGCTCGTAGCTTGTGCTCTGCCTCTGAAATTTTAGAAAACATTAAGATCGAAATTGTCCTTGCCAAGGATTGCAAAGACAGCATATTTGATGGAAAAAATCGAAACTAAGGATGTATCAATAGACCACTTCAAAAATGATTAGTTTCTTATTTGTTTTTATTCTTTTTTCGCCTAACGAATAATGCATATTTATGAATTTATGGACTGTAAAAAAATGTTTAGTGAAAAATAAAAATTTGAAAATAACTTATATTTTGGGTGAATTTTAAAATCAAAGAATATGAATTTTTCGTTTAGCGGAAAATAACAAATAGAAAAAAATCATTAAATTTTAATCATATTGCTTACTGACCCTGTAAGAATTAAGTTATTCATTACTTACTTTTTCAGCCGGAGTCTGATTTCCTTTCCTTTTTTAATAGTTGTTCTGGGTTGCTCTTGTAGAGTTCTTTTCTTTGGACCTATATTGTAATCCGGGTCTAAGAGATCGTCGTCGCTACTGAAGATTTGGCCACTTCCACTGTCCATGTTTAAGTCATTTTCACTTGCTAAACTCTTTTTATTAAGAGAACACACTTTTAAATAATTAAAAACTTTACTCGAAAAAAACGCACCGCACTATATTATTAATATACAATTTCAAACAAACAGTAACTTAAAACTTATTGCTGGTCAGTCTGTCATGTTTTCAGTTTAAAAATAGAAATAAGACAACAAGCTTAATTTATAATTTTCTTTAAGACAATTATAATAACAAAAAATGCAAAGCTACTATTGTATATATTAATAAAGTAAATATAGTGAGGAGTTAGAACCCTGATACATAGCTCTATTCCAATGTCGGCTATAATGGCAAAAATTTCTCCCAAAATAACAATTAAATTATGATTATTATAATATTAGTTGTAACTGTTTTAAGGGTTACATGTGTAATTTTTAGATAGTAAATTAAATAATTTATTACACTTAAAAATATTAAAATTTTAATTAAAACAACAACAAGAATGTTTTATTTTATACAATCGGGCTTAGCAAATCAAGGAAATAACATTGATTAATATTTATTTAAACATTATCTCTGTATGAAAGTATATGAAAACGATGGTGGAACTCATGTAGTGCAACTGAATTTACATTCCACTATAGTGCCAATTGATTTCTAATTCATTACCACTAATCATTCAGAATTAGTGCACTAAATTTCCACTACCATTAAATTAGTTTTATTTAATGCACTAAATTTCCACTACCACTGAAATCGTTTTATTTAGTGGTTAACTATTTCCATCTGCATTTAGTAGTGGATGCAATATTACTGCATTAATACTAAGTCGTTCAGTTCTAGTGGAAACCATAATGCATTATAAATTCAATGCAATAAACCCAATCAGAAGTTTTTGCAAATGCCAACACATATGTGTTTTTTTTTATTTGTAAAATCTGGTAGCATTTGACATCATTTACTTGTTCGAAAAAATTGGCGTCATTTGTGAAGTGCATTTTGTTGAAGCAGGTTGTTGACATAGATACATAAGTAAACTAATCTTTTTTTTTAAATACTTTTTTTTATGTTATAGGGTTTCTTAGGAGATTTAGGCTGACTTCCAAAATGTATGAATACAAAGTTTGTATACAGTTCTACTGCGGTATATAAACTTTTTACATATGCAAAGTTCCGAAACAATGCAACTATGTGCTTTGTTTACATTTTCATTATGAAACAGAAATGTTGCAATGCACCATTTTTATTACTGATAAACAAGAAAATGGAAACGGCGGTTGTAAAACTTTTATTTGATAATTATTTTATCAGAAATGATTATCATGATATCATCCCGAGAGAAAGGAAAGGTGTAATCCACCTCCTTAATTTCTCTCAAGACCTTTTCCCACAAAATGGTGCGCTTCTTGCGTTTTGCGCAAAAGTCGGGTTCTTTTCGCTGAAATATGTTAAAAAAATTATCATTTACTGTTTTTTTAATATATTTTTTGTTTTTATATATATTTTTTTATAACACAAACGTTTTAATGTTTGTAAACAAACCAATAGCAAACAAAGCATCAGTTATAAAACCGATGCCTGATTGCTTTTTTACTGCGTTAAAAATACTTATTGGCGACATTTTGAAATCGTATACATTGTAAATATTTTGTATAGCGACTTTATGAAACAATATACTTTGTTCGAATACAAAGCAATTAACATTTTGGAAGTCAGCCTTACTTAAATACTATTCCTTGGTGGAGTTGGGTAGGAGCAATTTTTTTCCGATAAGTACATACATAAGTGCATATACATATTTGAATTCTCAAATCAGAACATGTCTCGTTTATAAAGAGTTCCAAAACCAAACGTGTTTGAATAAATATTAAAAGTGTTTTTTAGTGTTTTGATATATTTGACTAAATTGTATTGGAAATAAATCTTTTTTGCATATTTCTTTCTATCTCAAAGAAGAATTTGGGTGTAAAAATATTGCAAATAAGATTTCTTCCAATAGAATTTAACCAAATTAATGCAAATACATAAAAAAAAATTTCAAAAACAAATAAAAAATTAATTCTTTAATAAAAATTATAAGCCGCCATATTCCAAATGCTATGTAATATGTCAATGCATTTGCACATTTTCAATATTGCGGATTTTAGTTTATATTTGTAATTATAATTACATATATGTATGTATATGGCAGTATAAAAAATGTTTAATTATCGTTTCGCAATCAAACGACGCAATTACTATTAATTTTTGTTTTATGTTATAGGATTTCTTAGGAGATTTACCTAAATACTATTCCTTGGTGGAGTTGGGTAGGAGCAATTTTTTTCTGGTAAGTGCTTATATTTGAATTCTCAAATCAGAAAAAATGTGCTTAAATAAATATTGAAAGTTTCTTTTAGTGTTTTGATATACATATTTGGCTAAATTGTATTGGAAACAAATCTTATTTTCATATTTCTTTTTCTCATAGAAGAATTAAGGTTTAAAAATATTGCAAATAAGATTTCTTCCAATAACATTTAACCAAATTAATGTGCGGCAGCCATTCCGTCTCATCCGCATCTAAGAGGCAGAACACCGCCTCAAATAAAGTCATGGATAGACAACCAAAGGCGATACAAATAAAACAGTAAACTATTTAACTTACAATTTAGAATTTACAGTACATATAAATATATATTTATTTACTTCAGTAAATTATGCCCACAGGGGTATTTTAAATGATAACGGGTGTGACGACCCCGCGTCATTTTTTCCATCTTTTTTTTTTATTTGGCTGAGATGACATTTTCACTCACTTATTTCCGGTCGTAATAAACGTTCCAGACTCTTATAAATTTGTCTTGCGTGCAAAGCGCAACATTTAAAGTTACTTCGAATAAATTCAACTCTTGATTCTCGGCTTCAACAATTAGTCTATTTGGTGTGGATAAAGTTCCAAAATGTTTTATATGTAAAACGAACTTTCTCTTCAAATTACTACGAACAAATTCAACTCCTCAATCATCCTCGGCCTAAGCAATTGGGCAAAAGCTATTTGCTGATCCAAATCAAGTTCCCAAATGTGTTCCAAGGAAAACGCAACTCATTTTAAACAAAATTCAACTTCTCATCTGCGGCCTAAAGAAGCTATTAGCATCAAAATCAAGTTCCAAAATATGTTATACGGAATACGTACCTGATGATATAACAAAAATATGTAATTCAACTTCTCACTCACCCTAGACCTAAACAATTGGTCAAAAGCTATTTGCTTTTTATTAAATTATTATTCGCCGAAAAAAATATATTTTCATAAAGAAAGACACTTACACTGCAAGCGAGGGCTTGGAATCTTTTTACGTTACTTTCTACTAAATTTAAGCGACTTCGTTTGGACTGATTCTGCTCTCCTAAGTATTTTCAATATCATACTTTTCAACTGTTATAAAATTTGAAGAGTCTAAACTCTAAACTGAAAATTGTAATTTTGCATACCGTCAACATCAGCATATGGAAAAATTGTACTTCAATAGCTTTTATATTCAAAACAGAAGTGTAGGATATGACATAGTCTAGCTTGAGCGTTTTTAAAATTCTAAATTGTAATTTTTATTTAATTTCAGAATTTTTATAATGAATCATTGATAAAAATTCAAGGAATTTAGTTATTGTTTTAATTTTTCCACAATTTTTTCTTTGTTTTGTTTGCTGCTCTGTAATGCAATAAATCATTTTGTTAACAAAAAATAATAATAAGGAAAACAAAAACAAATACACTCGTAATATATAGAGACCCTTTTTGTATTGTTCCTTTTTTAAAACAATGACTTTTATAACCAGGAAGTTTTTTATTTAATGCCAATGTTAACACACATGTAATTACCGATGCATTTACTTTAAATATCAGTCAAACTGTCAAAACGAATAGGGTTTGTGTAGGGGCTTACCTATCAGCAGGGCATTATTATAAATTAAATGTATGGATGCATGTAATCAAACCCATACAGGGTTATTTGCACGTTTATTTAGTTATTTTTTTTTTCCATTTAAATTGTATACAGAACTAAAACTATTTACAAAAACATACAGACATAAACAGGCACTAATTACGGCAGAGAGGACTATTTTTAAAATTTATACCTCCGTTATGATGATGATGGAAAAATATACATAAAACATTAAGTAAAAGTTGTTTGCGAATCTGTAACGACCGGTAGTAGTACCTACATTTCATGAGACATGGAATTAAAACTGTCAAAATATATTATTGGATGCAATGTAATATGTACCATTAAATATATTAGTGATTATAAGACGAGAGCTCCGGTTCAAGCCCTGGTTCTAACATCTTGAAGCAAAAAAATATATAATTCTTTCGGCAACTAAGTACCTCTTAGCAGATTACTGACAAAAGGCCTCCACATTCCTCAGCAGAATGGCGTATGGTCCAAACAATATAATGGTAGATATGATTCCACAAGAGAACATATTTGAGGATGAGGAATTTAGAATGGAAAGATCTGAAGAAGCAGCGACTGTGTCGGTGTGCAGAGAAAATTCATGATATTATTTTCATTCTCTGTAAACATTTAAAAGTTTGCAATGAATGTGAACTCAAACTGCAAGCACACGGTATTGCAAATAACGTGGACAGCTTTAACTGTCCTTACTGAAGATCAAAAGTACAAGACACTTTAAAAGGGTTTAATTAATATACTTATTTCTCTTTTTTTCATGGAATAAAAACTTTATTAAAAAAATTTAATTCCTTTTTGTGTTAATTGGGCCATTTTTCATTTCTGAAATTACTTTATTTTAATTTATTTTTATTTTTTTAAAACTTTTTTTTGGGTAATTTTTCACTTTAGTTTGGGGCCAAATTTCATAATAATTATTGGGGCGATTTTTCATTTTGCAAGATTGCCCCAAAAATGGGGCAATTTTTCATTTTACGCGTTGGGGTCATTTTTCATGGAGCCTATTTAAAATAAGGAAGTTTTTAAGTACTCTTTTTAAGTGCTCCTCGTTCTTCTCGCAAACTACAGCCATATCAGATTCATAAGGCAGTCAACTGCAAAATATGTTACAAAGAAAATTCGTTCTTTAGCTGCATTATCCGTCTTTTGAATATACTTCTTACTATATTTTTTGCAATTAAAATTTTAATTGAATCAATTTTGTTACTAAACTCAAAATTGCTAATGCGTTAATTGATACTGCTCGCATTAATATTGTTTGTTAGAGAAAAACTCGTAAAATATATATCAAATAGTAACAAAGGAATACAAATTTGTGAACTTAAATCGTTTATCTGTGTGTCCAAGACAATGCATGAGTAGATAACAAGAGAGAACAAATCTGTAAAATTTTGTAAATAGTACACGAACAGTATCTGCAATCGAATTCAACCGACTATAAATTTTAGCCAGTTTTTAATATAAAAAGAACATTTTGATGTTTTATTTTTGCAAGACGATAATTTGAAGTCATTAACTGGTAGAATAACATTACGTGTGTTTTCTTTAAAAATAATCACAACTATCAAGGTCATCACAGATGTATGTAAAATAAATAAATAAAAGTAAAATATAATTATAATCTACAACTACAGTATGAAAATATGAAAACCAAAAACAAAAAAGGAAAATATTGGAGTACTAGTAAAACCAGAAACAATTTTAATTATACACACAAGAACTAGAATTGTTTATCGCCGTCATCATTAAAAATTAAAAAAAAAAATATATACATTTTTTTTCAGTTTCTTTTTGTCTTCTTCTTCTTCTTTTTTGCCATTAACAACGAATGTTAATTATTGAGTTTTACAAAACGACGCCATTAAGTCTGTTAAAATTGTAAATGGCCAAAAGCGAAAAAGTTAAATCAAAACACGAATAATAACAACAGTAATATCTAGTAGATTTATATAACAAAATAACCAAAAAGAAAGGGTATCTTGAATTAAAACAAAAAATTATTTTATAAGCAGTAAACACCTACTAACATACATACATTCAGAGGACGTGAGAACAGTTTGTAAAGGAAGGGAGTTATTAAAAGTCTTATATACGCATATGTTCTGTAAAGCGAATTCGAGTGAAACTGAAATCAAACTACTAGTTTTCATTAAAAACAAGATTTTACTTTTTTACGAATAGTATATCCTTTAGTTTTTACAATATGAATTTACTCAGCCAGCATTTTGTGAAAATATTGATCAAAAACTAGTCATATTTGATTCTTTTAGATGATAAAAACAAATTTGTATGCACTCATTTTTTAATCAAAAATTACTGTGCCGTCGGGAGAAAATGGTACCCTGCATATGATTATTCCTAAACAGTAATTTATGAAGTTTTTTTCTATGCAGTTTTCATGTACATATATTTTTTAGTTAAATTTGCAATCATTTTATGGTCATTTTTTAGTTATTTCTGATTCTTTTCCTAGTCCCATTTTATTTTAATTTGAAACATTTTATGATTATATTTTTAATAATAATCGTGTCGCGGTGTTTGTTGCCAAACTTCTCCGAAATTAATCGACCGATTTTCATGAAATTTTGTGTGCATATCGGTAAGGTCTGAGAATCGGCCAACATCTATTTTTCATAACCGTAAATCTTAAGCAGACCCGCCTCAAGGGTAAATTTGTGCCTCACCTAAATAATGTACTGACTTCGATGAAATTTTAAACTAGATAGATCAGCGTACCGTAGAGCAAATATGGTTTACGTTTTTTTTTAAGTACTCAGAGGGTGCGGTGCAAGGGCTACTTTTTCCTATTCCCAACCAACAAACTAATTTTGATTAAATTTTATTGGTGTCTTAACACAACTTTAGATTAATAAATGTAAATTTTCACATCTATTTTTTATACTCCTAAATGTAAAGTTACCCGCCCCAAGTGAAAATGTATGCCTCACCTAAATAACGCACCGACGTCGATGAAATTTTAAGCTAGATAATATATATCGGAGTACCGTAGAACACATATGGTTTAGGTTTTTTTATTAAGAGGTACTCAGAGGCGGCAATACAGGGGATATTTCTCCCTATAGCCAACTATCAATCTGAAGTACCAAAATTGGCGGATAATCATTTAGTAAAATTATTACATACATACATACATAATTGGCCATTACAACCCTGTGTCAGGATTACGGCCTAGCTTTTCGCAGCACTCATGTTTTGTGTGTTAATTTTTTCCCATGAGTACCGGGACCTACAGTTTAAAGTCGACTCCGAACGACAGATTTAAGAAGCTTTTTCATGGCAATTAATTACTCCCAGAGCTTTTGCCAGAAGACTGCTGAGAGGTAGTCACCGAAAGAAATAATTGTTTCATATTTCTTTTTTTAAAGATGTCGGAGCTGAGATTGGACCCAGCACTATCGTCTTCGTAAGCCAACACACTAACCACTAGACCACGGCGACTATTACTATTAAAATTATTAGTAACGCAGATATTGATTGCTAATATCAAGGTTGACTTTTGCAGTTCGGTGAAGATTATCAAATATAATTGTGTAGTGTATCCACTGTAAAGTAAAATGAAATATAAAATAAACAAAAGAAAAAGAACATAAAAACGCCTGCATATAATTGTAAACAAAATGTATCATTTTATTAAGGCAAGTCAATACACAGTTTTCTATAGTACTGCATAAACTGTAATTGAAAGAATCGTATTTCATAAAACAGCATTGTGTCGGTCGTTGATCGCTTAGTGTTTTTAAACAATGTAGAATACTTATTGACAACTTTGCTGATCCCTCAGTTTCTTTGTTTGAAATGCTCCCACTGAATCCAAAAGTAGGTCAAAATGAAATAGGAGTTTTAGAAGGACTCTGCCTTTATGAATGTGTTTGCAAGTATATGCAAATGTGTATAGAAGTAGATTGTAGTGTTAATTAAAAATATTTGAGTGACTTTTGAGTAATTATTGTACTAGATTAATTATTATATTCTCATAAGTAGTATATAAGCAAAATTAAATTTCAATAAAGTAATCATTCATTTTTATGATCAAACCAAAGTCGCTTGAGTTGTTTTCTCTAATAACTTTACAATTGATATAAAGAAATGTTTCCTAGCGCAAATTTACAGGTCAAAACAACGTTTGCCGGTCAACTAAGTAGTATAGAATAAAAATAAATGCTTATTTCAAAATCATCAGTGTGTTTTTATTGCTTTAAAACTACTTAAGTAGATCTTGAAATTTTTGATTCGAAAACATCCCTTAATTATAAAAAAGGTTTATTTAAATTCCTTTATTTTAATATTGCAATTTTAATTTCTTTTATTTTTTACAAAAATAAATATCAAAGATATCTGGAGATGCGGGGCATCGATCCCCATACCTCTCACATGCTAAGCGAGCGCTCTACCATCTGAGCTACATCCCCTCTCTTAAATTTTGTTAAAGCTTTAAATATAAGTAAATATTTAAGTACCACTGTTATAATCATTGATCATTTTTAAAACTGAATTGTAGCATTCATTTCATATGCTAATTATCACTGCACTTTAATTGTTAAGTGCATACAAAATAATCCACTGGTCAGGAGAAAATTAATTAACGTACTTTAATGAAACCATCATTTTTTTATAAAAAATAAACCTAAAAATTGTTTCTTTATACTGAATCAAGCAGTTTTTGGTCTTCAATATGATTCAATTCTGATTTTGTGTTTTGAGCATTTATTCTTATAACGCTGTTTCATGTTAATATCATGAGCATTTAATCAAAGCTTCACCAATTCATCATCACGTAAGCCCACGATTTCAGAACATTTTTGCAATGTAATAATATTTTGTAGGGAAACAAAGTGTTTTTCAGTCGAATCCATAAATTGTGACAAAATCCGTAAAGTAAAAAAACACTGAAAATTAATTTTCTTTTAGTTTCCAACATTAAGAAAAACAAAAGCATATCAATCGTATTCATATGAATTTTTTTCTGCTTAATTTCATTTAATTCCCAGTCCAAAAAGTCATTAAATCGCTTATTCGGCCAATCTGTCTTTGAGAGAGGTAGACAGACAATCACAGCAATCATGCCAAAGACTTCATCTGGTGTTTTGGTGTTGTATGTGGCATATATTGAATTTGAAATGTACTTTTTGGCAGACAATTTTCTTTATGTAGAACACAAACAACATTTAAAACAAAAAACAAATTTATTTGCAAATTGCAATTAATCAATTAATGGCAAACTTTTACACCACTTACCCACTTTGTGTTTTGTTTTCTTATTAATTTTTGGTCCCGATTTTAGTAATTTGTTTAAATTCAAAAATTCTTACGAAAACAAACAGAAACTCATTTGGCGTTTAGAACCATAGTCATCTAAGGTGACCAGATGCAGACAAATATAAGCAAAATTATTGCGGTATGAGATAAAAATTTTATCAAAACTTTTTGAAAGATTTGTAATTTTTACTCACATTGATTTGGCTATCAAAGCTTTAAGCAATCAATTCAAATATCTCTACAGCAATTACGTTTGTCAGGAATACAAGTAGATCTTCAGTGACTTTTCAAGCTTTGAATTTCAAAGTCTGATCAGAGATATTATTCGGGTACTACAAGTATAAGTAAGCAGCATGTTAGGTCAACGTATAAATATTCACTAAAATATTCCATTAATTTATTTTATATTTTATTAAATTTGTATTATTTTTGCTATTTTAATTTCAACTTTTATTTTGCCATTTTATCCCACTGTATTTTTATCGCAATTAAATTCAAAGTGGTCCACTGTTCATATTTTTGTTAATTATACCGTTAGATTTCATAATTTGTATTTTTCTTATTTCTTTTGAATTACACTGTTTTGTTGTTGCCTTAAAGAATTTTAAATATTTGCAATTTATCTAAATGTAATTTTTTTTTGCAAAATAATCAAACACAGTTTAATAAAGGTGCTTTTACACTATTCTACAAGTATTAAGACTTTCATTGGATTTTGTAGAAAGAAAATCTAATGGTTTTTGGTCTGATTGTCAAAAAATCAAACATAAAATACTTTTACAGTTGTTTTCGGTTAATTGAGCCCCGCTTTATTGAGTTTCCCGCTTAATTGTACTAAAAATCATGAAACGAAATCATTCCGTATAACCTTTTATGTAAAAGTACCCGTTTAATTGAGTTCCGCTTAATTGCGCCTCCCGTTTAATTGATTAATAAAATGAGACCGCATTGCGAAAAACACAAACAAATGTTTCAGTTAATTGATTTCGTCTGCTTAATTATTTTCTCCACAAACGTAAAACCATTTATGTATGTTGCGCCAAAAAAATTTTTGTCTTGTTTCTGTTCACCATGTAAAAGGGACGATATAGAAAAACGAATCATCGAAAGCCTTAACAAATCTAAAATTCAAATGTTGATGACTGATTTTTTTAATCATATTTACAGCCAGGCCCACGATATCGAATCGTGTAGTTTTAAGCGACAAACAGCTGATTTGCGGCACACTAATTTTTGTGTCGCCGAATATAAATGCGATTTGTAACACAAAATTTGTTTACACACATACACATAAATAAACAAAATCGGAATAAGTTTGTTTACTACATTTCTGTCAAGTTAAACTAGCACACGGTTGCATTTTTTACTGTACAATTTAAGCATTTCAGCGCTTTTTTCGTGTATATTCGCGATTATTTTTTGATATGCTGGTATGGCAGCTTTGTTGTTTACTTGCATTACGTTGGTAACGTAAAGCAAAGCGAACGATAAAGTGACTATTAGTGGGCCGCAGTTTAGATTCACAGTGAGTGACTGAGTTTCTTTCGCTTAAGTTTTCTTTCGATATCGTGGGCCTGGCTGTTAGTTTTACTTATGTATGTATAATGTTTTTTTATAACATTTTATGTACACTCGCATGCACATATCGTCGATGGAATTAAAAAACGCTGTAACCAGCGTTGCCACTATTGGTAGAATTCTACCAAAACTGGTAGAAAATTTTTCGTTTGGTAGGATGGTAGGCTGAATATGATTTTGGTAGATTTTAGCAGAAGCTAAAAAGGAAGAAGTTTTTGATGCTAAACATGGGATTTTGCAATTTAACATTGAATTATTTAACCAAATCAATGCTAAATTTGATTTTAATCGAGAAGATATTAAATTGTTACAAATAATTAGAAGTATTGTCAAATCAGATATTCGTAGCGAGCAGACGTGTTTTTTTAAACCCTCTTAATTAATTTGTTTAAATAGTTAAAATAAAATCGGAAATTAATACCTAGATTGCCTTTGTTAATTTTATAACTATAAACATTGAAAAATAAATAAATCAAAACAATAACAATACGTTAAACATACAAAAATAAATCACTGCAAAAACAATTTAATATTTTTCGCGCTAAAACAATATCAAAACATAAACTTGTTTTATATAGAAAACAACAATAACAATTTAAAATTTTGTTTCTGCCGAAATATCAGAACATAAACAAAACAAAATATAGAAATTTACAACAACAATTTCAACTTCTGTGCCAAAAGAAAGTGTTTAAGTTAAACATTAAAATAAAAGAGAATAAGAGACAGAATTAAAAACAAACAACTATTACAGTGACTATAATTACATATAACGAAAATAAAAGAAAAAAAAAACAAATCAAAACATTTACAATAAAATAACAACAAATTAAGGACAAAGAAAACAAACTAAAGAAAAATATATAAGAGCAACAACAACAGGATAAAAGCTTTCTAATCTGTTTTGAACTTTTTAACAAATTTTTTGTCCGAAATTATATTTTTATTGTAGACAAGTACCTACATTAAGCTTTCAATTGTGAATTGTATTTTGTAGTTAACACTGAAAAAACCGAGCTATGAACTGTGTTAATAAAATTGTAATGCTGCTGATGAGGATCGCATGGTGTCGTGCTGGCTGTGTTTGGGTCTTTGTCACCTGAAATGCAGCGGTCTTAGAGCACGCGATGCCGACGCTTTGGGTGATAAATCTAAAAATCTACAATGGTCTTGTCCTAGTTGTCGCATCGTTGGAGTTGAATTTTACAATTTTTTTAAGAACTATAGAGAGGACTTTGATGATATTAAGAATAGTTTTTTGGCTTTACAGTCTAAACTAGACAAATATGAGGAACTTTTCTCAAAATATAAGAAATTGGAAAACTTCATAACCTCTCCAAAGCCAAAACGCAGGGCAACTGCTAAACAGTCATCTAATTCTAACTCCCCTGGAACCTCGGATAAGCAAATTAAGCCAAAGAAAATTGTTATTCCTGCAATAAATGACTCCTCCATAACCCCAGTTGACATCACTCATAACCCGTTGTCTCTAGATTCAGCTGTTACTACTTGTGAGTCTTCCAAAAATATTTTAAATCAACCTCAGCAGCTTCAAATTTCTGTTCAACCTCTAAATTCTGGCTTTAACAATTCATCAAATGACAATCCTTCTGAATTAATGGTTTTTTCTCCGAATTTACCTTCAAACGCAGAACAGATTGTAATTCCTACAACTTCCCGCCAAATGAATCAAGCCTTACAAGTTAACCAAGATTCATCTAGACCTAAACCACTAAGAGTTATACCGCTTTTGAAGACAATTTTCGCATCCCGTTTTGCCGTCGAAACCTCAGTTCTCGATGTAGAATTTTTCATCAAAAATAAAATTAGTAAAGACTATCACAATGATATCAAAATTTTTAAAATTAATGCAAGAAATCGAGCATCATTTAAGATTATTGTACCAGAAGTTGTTTTTGACCACGTCGTTGACTCAAATTTTTGGCCTAAAAATACAATTGTTCGAGAATTCCAATATAAAAGTATAAGTAATGATAATGTAACTCTTCCAAACATTACTGAGTCTCGTTCAAAAAACTAATTAAAAAACCATCAAATCAGCAACGTGTTGATAAGCAGTATTACTCATCTTCTAACAACACTTTAAATATAGTTTATCAAAATGTGCGTGGCCTTAACACTAAATTAACTACCCTTTATGCAAATAGCTTTGATTTTACCAGCCCTATAATAGTCTTGACTGAAACATGGTTGAATGATAATGTTCATAATGCCGAAATTTTATGTCCTAATTACCAATTATTTAGATGTGATCGTCTTCATAAACTTGGTGGAGGTGTTCTTATTGGAGTTTTAAATTTATTTTCTTGTGAGAGTATTGGAGTATTATATAATGAAGACATTGAATTTATTGCTGTCAAAATTAATCTTTTAAATTTATATTTATTCATTACATGCTCTTATATCCCACCTAATTCTCCTTCTAATATTTATGAATTGCACATATCGGCGATTAGTTCAGTACTGCAACAATCTAAGCCATCGGATATAGTTTTAGTTCTTGGTGACTTTAACCTCCCGAATATACAATGGAACATATCTGACGAACTTTATTATTTAATTCCAACAGCATCAAATGATTTCATTCAATCACTGTGCAGCTTTGGTCTCTTCCAAATTAACGACATACAAAATGCCAATGGAAAACTTTTGGACCTTGCTTTTATCAATGTGCCAATGGACGTATGTATGCGGCGAATTCCTCCAATTACATATCCTGAAGATCATCATCATCCTACTTTAAATATTGAGCTTTACATAAACATGAAAAAATACACTCTTAATGGAGGCATTTATAATAATAAGAAAGTATATTTATTTTCTCGCACTGATTTTGCAAAACTTAATTACTTGTTATGTAATGTTGATTGGAATTCGATTTTATCTGAAAATAACATCGACAATATTGTATTAAACTTTTACTCTGTTTTACAACACTGTTTATCTAAAACTGTTCCCAAAATAACTTCTCGTTTTAATAGTGGTCCTCCATGGAATAATAACTACTTATCTAGAGCTAAAAATAAGAAAAATAAATTTTACAAAATCTATAAAAAATCTGGCTCTGAGGTGGATTTCAGAAAATATTCAATTGCTCGCTGTGAATATAATAATATAAATAAATTGGCATACAATAATTACATTGCTCGCATGAGACTCAGATTGAAAACTAATCCAAAATCATTTTATACCTTCATTAATTCTAAACGTCGAGCATCCTACTACCCTAAATGTTTAAAATATGATTCCTACACTATTGATGATGAATTGCAGATTTGTAACTTGTTTGCTAAATTCTTTGCCTCAACATATTCTACAAATATATACAACCGGAACTCACAATATCCTTTTGAAGTTTCGCATTCATCTGGCATACATATTACATCTATTGACTACTTAACTGTTTTATCCAATTTAAAGTCTCTAAAATACTCTTGTAATCCCGGTCCTGATGGAATACCCACTTGTGTCTTGAAAAATTGTGCTGAATCCTTGTGCCATCCAATTACCAGAATATTTAACAAGTCTATAGAATTATGCTATTTACCAGCTGTATGGAAAAAATCATTTATAATTCCATTGTTTAAAAGTGGTAGTAGAATGGAAGTATCAAACTATAGAGGAATTGCTAAACTTAATGCTATTCCCAAACTTCTTGAAAAAATTTTAACCGATAGCCTCTCACATCAAATATCTTCGGTGCTTTCTAAATGTCAACACGGCTTTTGCAAATCACGTTCTACAACTACTAATATTTTAGAACTTACATCTATGATACATGAAGGCTTTTTACGTAAGAGACAAACTGATGTTATTTACACCGATTTTTCTAAAGCTTTTGATAAAGTAAATCATGATGTTTTGCTTCATAAATTATCTTATATGGGTTTTAGTAATACAACCTTGAAATGGCTAAGATCGTATTTATCCAATAGAACTCAGCAAGTAAAGATTAAAGATGTTTTATCGCATGAGATTACAGTTACTTCTGGTGTTCCCCAAGGCAGCCATTTAGGACCAATACTATTTACGTTATTTATTAATGATTTGCCATCAGTTATTTTATATTCGAAAATTTTAATGTATGCTGATGATGTAAAAATATGCATGACTTTGAATACCCCTCAAGATTATATTTTTCTGCAGTCAGATATCGATAAAATTTTTCAATGGTGCCAAATAAATTTAATGGAATTAAATGTTAAGAAATGTAAACACATATCATTCTTTAGAACAAACGAGATGAGATCTACCTATCATATAAATGGTAATACATTGCAAAAAGTTGATAAGATTATGGATCTTGGTATTTTGTTGGACTCAAAACTAAATTTTCGTGACCATATAGCACTTACTGTAAACAAAGCTAATGGTGTTCTTGGTTTCATGAAACGATGGGCTAAGGAGTTTTCGGATCCCTATATAACAAAGCAATTATACACTTCATTAGTTCGTCCAATACTAGAATATGGTTCGATTATATGGGATCCCTACTATACCATCCATATTAATTGTATTGAATCTGTACAGAAGCAGTTTTTATTATTTTGTTTACGAGGCCTTGGTTGGAATTC
This sequence comes from Metopia argyrocephala, assembly GCA_963576795.1. NCBI lineage: Eukaryota > Metazoa > Arthropoda > Insecta > Diptera > Sarcophagidae > Metopia > Metopia argyrocephala. The sequence continues at coordinate 41,932,623 of OY756211.1, read as the reverse complement.
TTATGAGCTGCCGTCATATGAAAGTAGACTTGGTCTTATTAAGTTACCAACTTTGAAGAGTCGCCGAATTATGCTTAGCGCTTCTTTTATGCTTAGACTAATTAGAGGTGACGTTGATTCCGAAGTCCTGCTTGGTAAAGTTAATATTAGTGTTCCAGTTAGACCTACTCGTACCTTTCAGCTGTTAAGTTTAAATTATTATAGATCTGTGTATGCAAATAATGATCCATTTCGTCGCATTTGTTTGAATTTTAATAAATGTTATAATATTATAGATCTTTCTGAGAGTAATGTCGTTTTGAAAAGAAAAATTATTTTACACTTTAATTCCTAATTTAAATTATATATATGTACATTGCTGCTTAGTCTGTAAGGACATGTTATCTATAGACTTAATAAAGAAATAAATAAATAAATAAAAAAGAAAACTTGCTTATATTGTCCCTTGTTTTAAAATTTTCTAATCTTATAGATTGTGATCCTAATATTATTATGTTGCGATTAAGAGACACCAATCTTTTAACGGAATTAAACATTGAATTATTTTGGGTTAAAGTTAGTTCAACTACTTAGAAACGGTTCAAATGAGAAAAGTTTTGGTGAATTAAACAACTTTGTTTTAAATTACTTTTTCTTAAACATAGTTCTTCAGCAGCTGTACGCAAATTGTAAACACTTTCCTTAATCAAAACAAAATTGAGAAACAAACTCGAAATAAATACAATTAATAATATAATGCTCTGTAAAGAGCTTGTAAAAGCTAATGATGGTCACTATGTGTGGTCAGCAAAAATTTAAATTTCTATACCTACATATTCATTTAGATTTTTTTTGGAAAATCGAATTGTTTTTTTTTTTAATTTCTTGTATTTATAAATGTATTTTCGATTTTATTGTTTAGGAATTGAATTGTTTTTGTTACATGTGTATTTTTTGTTATACATATGTATTTTCGAAGAACTGAACTCTTTTCGTTATATTTTTTACTTTTGGTTATTTATATGTACATGTAAAGGTGTTAATAAAAATTGTTTTTCATCTCAACAATGTGTTTTTAAATGGTTTTTAAATAAAAATGGTTTTTGATAGATTTTGATCAATTTGGTAGATTTTGAAAGAAATTTTGGTAGAATAAAAATTTTTTCAGTGGCAACACTGGCTGTAACTGACAAAACCTTAAATGTTCACCAGAGCCAAAAAACTTTCATAAAAGTAGAACAAATACACTGGTATTTTTCATTTCACAGACGGCGTAAGTGAATTTATTTTCATTGTAGAAATCTGGGACCTGGACCAATCGACGCGTATTTTTTTTCTGATAAAAATGATACAAAAAACGTATTTTCGATTTTTTGTCAGTTACAGCGTTCTTTAATTTTTGCGACGATATGTAATGTAATTATTTTAAATTTTGATCTCTTATATAGAATTTTGTAATTTTTGTTGCTTTTCAAATATTGTACGATGAACGTATCTGATTTTTGTTTTGTTTTGTTTTGTTTTAATAAACTAACACTATTTTTTAATTTAATAAATAAAAAAATTAATTTCATTTTCTCTATACACGTGGATCTTTCGCTTTATTGCTCGTCTGGCTTAATTAAGTGATTTTCGTTTTAATTGCGTCGGCGAATCAATTAACCGAGTATCGCTTAATTGAGTTTCCCGTTTAATTGCACCAAAAATCGTGCATTTTTAGAGACTCAATTAAGCGGAAATAACTGTATTACATTTTGCTTTTACACTATCACATTTCAAATAAAATGGAAACAACAGCTGTTTGTGTTTTTTTCTTTCTCCAAGGTTGGACATGTTGATACGGCAATATATGTTTTATTAATATTTCATAATATAAGCCATATTTAATTATATTTTACAACAAATATTTGTAATTTATTTTATGTTAAAGAGAAAGAACTTCAAATGTTAACTATATTTTGTATTTTTGTAGTTATTTAATAAAAAAAGAATAAGAAAAATTATGGCTAAAAATTTTCAGGCTTCCAACCCTGATTTTTTCTTATATTTGCGTAAAAAAGCAACTCTGATAAAATGAAAATTCTAATGGTTTAGAAAAATTTCTAAAAATGATGAGAGCCATACGACTGTCAAATTTCAATCCGTATTTTTTGACAATTCATTACATATTGTTTTCACACTATTATACTTTTTCATTTTATTTGAGTTTTTGACGTGTCGTTATACTCAGTGGGATAGTGTAAGACCACCTTAAGTAAATGAAAACAACAACAGTGGACCTTTGGTATTAAATATGTATTTACAGTTTGCCCAAATAAATAAATCATGATATTTTAAGTTGAAAGAAATAAAGAAAACATTGTAAATCTTGAATTCAAACCGATCGGGTCTTGTTAATTATTAAGCGGTCGCAATTTTTTCTATAAAATAATTAAGTTTTTTGTTGTCCCGAATTGCATTTAGCAGCTTAACTTAAAATTACCAAGTTGCTCTATTTCGCTGCCGGTAAGAAAAGCTCTTCTTATCGTACACAGCATACATATGTAAGTTGTGGTTGTCGTTTGCATGTAAAGGCATCTAATAAGTTGTATTGCGATTGTCGTTTTATGACAATTTCGACAATCGACTGGTTAAGTTTTAACAATTAAAAACCATTATGGTCACTTTTGTGTGTTTTCGTTAATTTGCTGTAAACAAGATATGCCAAGTTTGGTGCCCAATGAAATATTGGTTCATATTTCAATGATACCCACCACTCCTCTTTTTTATTAATTGAAAAATCCAAAACTGTGTAATTTTTAAAATAAAAGTTGTTTAATACGAATGCGTAAACATCCTATATTTGCCTTCATTTATTGTAAATCTCAACTTATAGGTTCTTAATCACGATATTATCATACCTTTAAAATATATTTTGGAAGACTCCTTTACTAATGTTTAAAAAATTAAATTAAAAAAAAATAAGAACAAAACAATATGAGGATTCTTTTATGGGTCTTCAGCTACAATCCTTTTAAGGAAACTATACTGTGTTAAGATTTCAACACACCTATTCATTACAATACATATCTGTTTTTTTTTATTGACGCCAGCACTCAGGCGACGACCCCAACTCATACAGTACATTGTGCTGGTCTAGGAAAATATGTTGTGGGAAGGGGGAAAGTGTGAGTAGTGTTTGAGGACATTTGGTTTAAGTTTACCGATATCGTAATTGACAGAAAAATCTTTCCCGGGAAGATTGTTCCACAAACTAACAATACGGCTAAAAAACGAATTCTCCCTATAATGCATTGTGCGATTCACTGGCCAATCAATTACAAAAGGAAGTGCTCTGAGAAAGGTACGAGAATACGTGATTATGAGGAATCAGGTCTATTTTGAATGGTACAGTTAATAAATTCGTCCAGAAGACTTCCAACGACTAACGCAGAGAGTATGCTACTTGTTAGTAAAACTCACTCATATCGATACTTGTTTTTATTTCATTATCCCTCATTTTAAGCCAAAAATTATGTTTAACGTGTAATGATACAAAGGAAAAAATTGTATCGGTGTGGAATTACCTCTTTTTCAAAAAATTCATTTGGATAAAATCTTATCATATAATATATCAGAGTAAATGATTACTGTGTAAATATTATAAAGTATGTGTGTTAGACATGTTTGTTGAGGACAGCCAGCAATAAATTCGTCGTTCAAAGTTCGGTCCATAAGAAAACTATTGGTTGGCAACTAAGTAAATGCGGATTTTACTCATTGATGGCATTAGTTGAATTTTTAGGTTAGATGACGTAATTGAAATATCAAATACATTTTGTTATTTGATAGTCGGTACTTCAGCTGTCAATCAGTAAAAAAAATTGTTTGCTCGGTTGCGTGGTTTTTGTTTGGCGTCTGTTGAAAAATGGAAAATCAAAAGAAACATTTTCGTCCTATTTTGCTTTTTTATTTCCGGAAAGGAAAAAACGCTTCGCAGGCTCATAAAAAGTTATGTGCTGTTTATGGTGACGAAGCCTTAAAAGAACGGCAGTGTCAAAATTGGTTTTTCAAATTTCGTTCTGGTGATTTTTCACTGAAAGATGAAAAACGCTCCGGTCGTCCAGTTGAAGTGAACGACGACCAAATCAAAGCAATTATTGATTCGGATCGTCACAGTACAAAACGTGAGATTGCAAGGAAGCTACATGTATCACTTACATGCATTGAAAATCGCGTAAAGCCACTTGGCTATGTACGAAAACTTGATGTATGGGTTCCTCATGAACTGAAAGAAATTTATTTAATACAACGCATTCACATCTGCGATTTGTTAACTAAACGAAATGGAAACGATTAATCTTTAAAACGATTGATAACTGGTGATGAAAAATGGGTTCTTTACAATAATGTCAATCGGAAAAGATCGTGGAGCAAGCCAGGTGAACCAGCGCAAACAACATCAAAAGTTGATATTCATCAAAAGAAAGTTCTGTTATCAGTTTGGTGGGATTACAAAGGAATTGTATACTTCGAACTTTTACCACCCAATCGAACGATAAATTCAGATGTTTACATTGAACAACTAACAAAATTTTACAATGTAGTTGAAGAAAAGCGGCCCGAATTGGCAAATCGAAAAGGTGTTGTATTCCATAATGGCAATGCAAGGCTACACACATCTTTGGTTGGGATGTTTTACCACAACCACCATATAGTCCAGACCTTCCACCATCTGATTACTTTTTATTTCGATCTTTGCAAAACTCCTTGAATGGTAAAAATTTCAATAATGATGATGATGTCAAATCTTGTTCAGTTTTTTTCTCATAAAAACCAGAAGTTTTATGAACGTGGAATTATGATGCTGCCTGAAAGATGGCAGGAGGTCATTGCTCAAAATGGGCAATACATTACATATTAAAGTTATTTCGTTCCATGAAAAAATTGATTTTTATTTTCTAAAAAAAATCGGCAATTACTTAGTTGCCAACCAATATTTACCCTTCTGGCTTATTTTTTTTTCTAAGACCAATACTAAGGGGAGTAAACCCCTATTCCTGCCGGTCATTGCAATGGAATCGAATTCGAAGATCGATTGAGTAATTTCTTTTTTATCAAGCGCTTTTTCTTATGTTACACAGTATGGCGATGAGACAAGTTTCTGTCAGTTGGTCCCTTCAAAGGCCAGTGTTGTACCTTCACCCTTGAATGATCAACAGCAATTGCCACTTCTTACCACTGTGAAGTGAAAAACCGCAAATTTTTATTTTAAAATGTTTCTCCTTCGATTTTTCTTCCAAAATATTAAACAATAAAAATAAAACTTCTTGTTGCAGACCTCAAAGTGTTGCGATAAGCTATCTTGTTGGAACTGAAATGTCTTTTGAATGTTACAAATTCTATCTGAAATCCAGTATGCCGACTTATTTTTTTTATAAAAATGCAAATTTTTTAATTAAATCTGCAATGAAAAGGGAAAACTTTAAATTTATTTACACAGAAAAACACATTAACTTTTGTACTTTCGTATTAAATTAAAGTTTATTTTCTGGGTGTGATTTTACTAAAAAAAAACTGCATTTGCTAAATAAATTATACAAGCCTAGTGATTACAGTAATTACTAAAATATTTTGAAAAAAAACTGAAAATGTCAAACCGATTTACACATAAAAAAAAACCAACTCAATGCAAGAGTTGTTTTTTTTTTTTCTTTAAAAAAAGAAAAAAATTTAATTTATAAGCCCCCGGGTTCAAGCAATTATTTCATAAACTTTTAAGGAGAAAAAAAATTACTTTTCAATCATCATCCTATAATTTGAAATTTCTGACATAATAAGGTTAATGTGTCATTTATATGAAAAGAAATAAAAGCTTAGCAAGTCAAAAACACAAGCATAGGCAGCCAGCCCATAACTAAAATATTGAATAAAATATTACGAATAAAAAAAAAACAGCAAAATGCCAAAATAACAAAATTGTAAAATAAAAGCGAAAACCAAAGGAACCAGGCCTCTACCTTCAAATATCATTAACATCACATTGTCAGTTATAAATATTCAGACAATAAATCATATACGAGTATGTAAGAGCAAGCAGTCAGTCAGTTATTGAGTTAACCAGACTGAAAATTTCTTAAAACTCTCTTATAGAAAATAACTCAATTACTAAGTAATACCATAATGGGCAACAGTTATTATTTAATATGAAAAGGGAATTTCATTTTTGAAAACCTCTTAACTTTTGCGTAAAGTAAACAGTAAATAAATTGCACACGTTTAAACCAAAATCGATTTAAAATTAAAGAAAAAAAAACAAAAAACAAAGATTTAAAGTAGAAAAGAGTCATTAAAAATGATTGAACAAGATTAAGTGCTGAGTACAAAAGATTAAAGCGCAAAAAAATTTATGAATTTATTTTATAAAAGTCTTAAAAAGCAAATGAAATAACGAATAATTGCAGGTGAGTATGAATCGAGTTTAAATTTAAAATTTTGAATAGCTTAACAAAAGACTTAAGACACATGCGTAAAAATAATTGTTTTATTTTATATATTGCCAAATATTTTAAGTAGTCGCCATGGTCTAGTGGTTCGTGTGTTGGCGTTCTTAAACGATAGCGCCGGGTTCTAATCTCAGCTCTGACATCTTGACAAAAGGAAATATGAAAAAATGATTTCTTTCGGCGACTACCTATCAGCAGTCGTCTGGCAAAAGCTTTGGGAGTAATTGATTGCCATGAAAAAGCTTCTCAAATCTGTAGTTCGGAGTCGACTTTAAACTGTATGTCCCGGTACTCATGGATAAAAAGTTAACACACACAATATGAGTGCTGCGAGAAGCTAGGCCGTAATCCTGATACAGGGTTGTAATGGCCAATTATGTATGTACATATGTATGTTCATATATATGAATATTGTAGGAACATTTTGAATCAGCAGCTAGAGGTCTTGGGAGTGAACAATTTATTTTAATAGGACTCATATTTACAGCGTCACATTTATTAAAAAAATTAAATTGAGAAAAATAAAAATCATAAAATGTCCTTATTTTTGCGATGGAAGAATATTTTGAGAAAAATTTAACTCTCTGTCTACCACACGAAGGTAAAATAATATTTTTATATCTAAATTATTAATAATCGAGATGCTTTATACCTTTGTGACTTTGTTCTTTTGTACATTTTTATTGTTTTATTTTTAGTTTTTATTTTATGTTAGCTTTACTTTTCCGGGATTCTGTCAGCCATTTCATGGAACTAAATTCCGATCCGATTCCTGTCAAAGTACGTTCGATGCCAATTATAGACGGTTTTTAATCGTAAATCGGCCGATACTGCTGCAATTTCACGTTCGATATTCGTACGAACTTCATCAAACGTCGCTGGCTTGTTAGCATAGACCATATACTTGACGTAGCCCCACAGGAAATAGTATAACGGCGTCAAATCGCACGACCGAGGCGGCCAATCGACTGGATCATTTCGTGAGATAACACATTCTCCAAACTTGATTTCCAATAAATTGATTGTGACATTCGCTGTGTGGCTTGTGGCGCCGTCCTGTTACAACCACATGTCCTCCAAGTCCATATCATCCAATTGGGGCCAAAAATATTCGGTTATCATTGAACGGTAGCGATTCCCATTCACAGTTACGTGCCGGTCTTGATCATCACGCAAGAAGTACGGCCAAATGACGCCGTCGGCCCATAAACCGCACCAAACCATAATTTTTTCGGGATGCAATGGTGACTCATGGAGTACGTGTGGATTGCTGCCTGACCAATAACGCATATTTTGTTAATTGACGAAGCCAATTAGCCAGAAATGAGCCTCTTCGCTGAAGATCATTTTTCAATGAAAATCCGAATCATTTTCAAGTTGTTGCTCAGCCGGCTACGCTTCTTCCGAGCGCCCTATTCAGTGAAGGTAAATGTTGTCCGAAAACGATGTATTGTAGCCGCTCTGAAGGACTATTATTTACGCCATAAAATGGATGAAGTGAGCTTGAGTTTGACGAATAGAACAATAAAGCAGTGATGGCAACTCAAAGTTGTGACACTCTATAAAAAACACGCTTTAGTAGCGGTAATTACTCTTCGTTGCATACGTCCTTTCAAGCGTACAAATCGTAGCATATATGCCAACATTGTGTTTCTGTTTGATATAGTTTGCTACGTTTTCAAGACTTGCGAGAGAGTTTGCTACGATAAGTGATTACCGCTTATATTTAATTTTTTTTTTTTTTTTTGAAAAATATTTATGGCTTGTGAGTCTATTTTACTGAACACGACTGTATATCCGAAAACAATTTTTTGTTTTTTTTTTGTTTTTTATTTAAGTATAGTCATGCTGCGGTTTTCCTCAGATAAATTAGGTCTGTTTATACGATTTCTCTTCAGTTTTTTATATTGTTTAGATCAAATAGGCGTGTTTGTATAAATTTAACTTCAATGTTTTTTCTTAAGTAATTTGCTTATTCGTTACAAACATTGTATTTCAATGAAAATTAATTGAATGATATAGCAAAATACATATATGCGTGCGTATTTGTTATGAATGTATTCTACTGTGTTTTTAAGAAAAAAACGAAATCCTAAAATTGTTTGTAATGGACTTGCACTTGGAAAGTGTTATAAAAAACAAGTTTGCTGCTTAAGTCTTTCGTTTTTGACTCAATAAATTCATTGATTAAAATTAATAACTTAATAATTTGTTTTTTGTTTTTGTTTGTGTTTCTTTTTAAATTATATTTAGAAATTTACTACTACAACCACAGAAACAAAATTGTAATTTCTTTTATTCAACAATTTATACGCTCGTAAATATTCAATAAACGAAGGAAGGAAAAAACAAAAATCATTTTGTTCGCTTTTAAAACCAAAAATAATAACAAAGAAGACTTCTTTAACTTTTAAATTTATAAGTTTTACTTAAAGGAAGACACCAAATTGAATATTTTTTTTTTTTTTGGTTTCTTAACAAAATGTCTTTCTTTGTACTCGCATGTAATCACCTCGCCCACTGCACTGTTGAAAACGAAAAGAAAGGAAGGAAATTCATTGAAATTTATTAAATAACCAGACAATATTTTGTTAATCAAACTCAGCCATAAAAACAAAGAAACATGTCCATGTCCATGAGTTAATAAAACCAAATTAAGATAAAAACAAAAAGAGGAAAATTATTTGTATAACGCTTGTTGTGTTGTGTAGTGTTTTAAGCATTTTGTAAAACCAAGATATTTCAATTAAGTACTGGTTAATAAAAATTTTACTTGGTAAGTCATTTATATGGATTTATAGTAGGCCTCTCTTTGAATCACTGGTTGTTGTAATAATTTTCATAATTCTCACAGGTTTATTTGCTGTTTTTTTTTTTGTTTTTTTTTTGTTTTCATTTTTTATTTTGAAGCTGGATTTGACTCACTTTCATATGAAAGTTTAGTCTGATTAAAATGAAAAATATTTCTTTTTTCTTTTACTTAATTTTTATAGAGCCTAAGTTTAGTTTAATACTCTGAAAATTAAATTTCCTACTTATGTAGGATATCCATTGGCGTTTGTACACATATATTTGCACACATTTATGATATCAGTTTGGATTGAGTATTTGCAACATTGTAGCCAATGTGTCGTTATATACGACACGACGCGTAGGAAAAAAGCAAAAATAACATGCGAGTATAAAAAAGTGGTCTATTTTTTTTCGTTAAAAAAAAATATTTGTGCAAAAGGAAGTAAACATTTTAAATATTTTGTTCTTTTTCACTTCATTTCACTTTTAAAATTAAAAATCAAAAAATTAAAATAGCTATTACAAAAATAAACAAAAGTACACCAAAGAGTTTTTTAACGGCTTAAATAATATAGTATATATTATAATATTACATTATATCTTTATTAGTATTAAAAATACTTTACAAAATAAATTACGATTGTCTTATAAGATATGTAATATGTTTTTTAAATATATTAATATTTCGTTCCAATTTCACATCATTTGGCAGGGAGTTGTAGAGTTGTAAGCCTTTATAGAAAAGTGAACATTGCATTGCAGTTGTTGGTACTCGTTCTATTCTAAAATTTTCCATACTCCTCAGTTGGTACGGTTGAGTGTTTTTTATGTACTGAATATGCTCTATATATTATTATATGTATAATATTCTGGCGCTTTACCTGTCCTAATTTTCTGAATAAAATTGAGAGTGTTCAGTTTGAGTCTTTGTTCTATATTAAGCCACCTTACGGATTCAAGCATAAAATTTATCGATGTATATGTATTGCGCTTTAGTATAATTCTCATTGTTCTATTTTGTAATTTTTGTAGCCTTTGAATTTGTTGGGCGGTGCAGCATGTGTGTAATATCGTTGATCCATATTCGAAATGTGGTTTTATTATGGTATTATATATATTAATTGCGGTTATAGTTGAAATTTTATTTCTTATTCGTTTAAAAAAACCAATAATAATAATAATAATAATAATACAATAATTGTTTTCTTAATTCACAAACAAATTTTAATTAATAATACGTTTTCACCATATGATTTTAACTCATTCATAGCCAAGCAAAAACGACAGGAAAAAATTTAAAAATGTCATTATTTATTTAGTATTAGTAATACGAAGACACAAACAATTAAAATTTGTAAAAATGTAGGTTTCAGGATACTACAGGGATGTAGCCAAAGTGGCACAGTGGCCAGTTATGTGTCCAAACTAGCAAACCATGGTTTTTCAATACAAAATTTGTTATTTCAAACACCATCGGCTTCTGTTGTGACAAATGACACTACGTACACGCTTAGATAGCTGTCCAGGTACCTGATTGGCACCGTCTAGTTGTAGGCCTTAAATATTTGATAAAGAAGGACGAGCAGATTGTATTTGGGGTACTTGTTTTAGGTAAAACCTAGCTATACTTATTTCTAAAGTTCGAAGGTTGAATTCCGCTGTGCCTTCCTTATTCCTTCTTCAATGTCAATTTTCCAATAAAGCTTCTTGTCCAAGACAGCTCCTAAATACTTCTCAACTCAGGGTTTTGCCATCCAGGTATGATAAACGGAAAGTGGGTATCTTATACCTTGTGGTATAAAGAGTTCAACTATATTCACACCAATACAGAATTGCCAAAATATTTACGGATGTTATCCATAAAAAAGAGTAGAGTCTGTTGAAAACAATTTGATATATTATGAAAAAAAATAAACTACAGTACTGCTAAGTTTTTAGTGTTATAACCCATTAAAGCGACGTTGCGGTATTTTTATTTTTTTTTTAATAAAAAGTATTTGGTGTTTCTTTCTTTCAATTCTATGATAATTAAATACAAAAAAATGTAGGGTTATAAGGGCTTTTGGAACCTATACATCGTCTTATAGGAGGGTTACCTGTATATTTAATAAACTGTTCTGTATTCTGTTATTCACAACATTTAAATGTAAAAATAAAATGACAGACAAAAACCTGTGCATACTTTTAGGGGAATTTTTAATTGTACCATTTTAGTGTGGTGAATAAGTCGAATTGGTAAATTTTACGAAATTTTTTATCGATCAGAAATTTGTACAGACCTCTATCAAATTCAGCTTAAATAATACTCAACTGGGGCCCTATTCTGTAATTCTCTTAAGCTAAAATTTTAGGTTTTTGAAACAGGTTGGGCATTAGAGTATACAAAATTAAAAAGTTTAGAGGTAATAGGCATGAAGCTTTTAAATTAAAATAAGCGTTCAAGAATTGTATTCGTAGCCAAAGAGTCCTAAATTAAGTATATAAATTTTTAGCGATAGAGTTTTAGCTTAGGAGAGTTACAGAATAAGGCCTCTGGACTGTTTTAGTTATTATTGACGGTAAAAAACTTGTCTGAGCAAAAGATATGTTTTAAAAGTTTATCTCTTTCGCTCACTCCCTTATACCCAACATACATTGCCTTTGTGTGCTTTAAGCCACTAGCGGCCAAATATAAAATCTGACTTTCTTATTAGACGAGCAATCACCGCCACATGGCCAACATTTCTTTAAAGTAAATAAGTAGGAAGAGTAACATCATTTTCATAAAGATTCAGCAGAGTAGCATCTCTTAATGAAATTATCGTTAAAATTGCTTAAGTGGTTGTTTTAATAAACTCTGGAAAAAATGAAATTATTCATTTCTATTTTAAAACAAAAAAGAGATAAACCATAGATTAGCTAGGAGTAATATTAGCTTTAATTTATAAAATATAAAAAATACCACGTGCATCTGATAAACGAATATTATATCAGTAACATTGTTAAAAAATCAGTATATTCGGAAATGACAACTAAGCAAAAAAGCTGAATTGTAAAAACTCAGCAAGTCGTGAAAACAAACTTTATACACAAACCGGTACAGCTTCATTAGAATTCCTTTAAGAATAAAAGCTTTTCCACTTGCCATTATTAAAAAAATATTCTGATGGTTTTAGACACGATGGATTTTGGAATTAGCTCTATAATGTATGAATAACAAAAATATAATTTTTTTTTATTTAATTTACAACAAGCAAAAGAATTTCAAAATACTTGGCAGTGTAAACACTAAAGAATTACAGCCACGCTATAGAAATAAGAAAAAACATTTGCAAATACAAAATCAACACTTTTTATCACGCTATTTTTTTAATTTTAAGGATCCTCGGGCGTAATAGATAATGATAGTTTTTTAGGACCACGAAAAATTGTGATTTCCAAAGATTTTGAATTATCCGCTAAGGCTTCATAAACATCGGAAGAAGTTTTTATTTCCTTTTTATTAATCTGTGTAACAATATCGCCAGGTCTTAAGCCACCCCTATAATTCAGAAATGGTTTAATTAAATTAAAAAAAAAAAACAATATAAAATATAAATATATTTCTTTTACTTACATATGAGCTGGTGAGCCGATAATAACCTTCCATACCAATACGCCATGTGTTAGATTGGGTGGCAAACTTTCGGAACGATTTTTCAATTCGTTCAATATATCTTTAGTTAGTGTTAGCATAGTTATGCCCATATAACGTTTGGCTTGGGGTGTAGGCCTACCAGCGGCACCCTGTTTTCTTCTCTCTTGTACTTTTTCCAAAAATAATTTCACGTAATCAATGGGTATTGCAAAACTAATGCCTGCAGTAACTTTCATGGAATTAACACCTATTGCTTCACCATCTAAATTGACTAATGGCCCTCCTGAATTGCCGAACGTAATGGCGGCATCTGTTTGTAAATAATTTATATCACGATTTCTTAGACCCAATTCCTGTGAAGCTCTTTGTGTTGAACTTATAACACCAGCTGTAACGGTATTACTTAGGGCTAAAGGACTACCCAAGGCTACAACCCATTCTCCGGATCTAAGGGTAGAGCTTTCTCCCAAACGCATAACTGGCAGATTTTTACAATTTATACGTATTATAGCCAAATCTGAACTAGAATCCACATCTTCAATAACCGCTGGGAACACACGACCATCATACAATCTCACCTGTACCATAGTATGCGGTTTATTGATGACCACATGAGCGTTCGTTAAAATGGTGCCATTTGATTCAATTATAAAACCAGAACCATTTGAGGCCGTGACCGGTTGACCTGAAAAATAATCAAAATGCCTGGTGTCTTTAATCTCAATATACACTACGGAATTGGCACAGGCATCCACTACATCAGCTATAAAATTAAACTGTTGTCTTCTGCCACTAAGATTTGGTAAAGTTTTGGCTTCTACCAATGGCCATAACTGGAAATTGTTTCTCTCTTTAAGCCAAGCCAATGTCCCCACACTGGCTACTGCAACTCCAGCTAATGCAAAAGTTGTCCATTGTGGTTGTTGGTAATCATGATGTTTACCGTTATATTTCTTTTGTTTACCGGTTCCAAAATATTGGTGTTGAGCTATGAAGGGAGAAGGAACTGCACTTGTTTTTAATACCGCATTACTGGATATATTTTTTATGAATTGCGTGAATTTATGCAAATGCTGGAGGGCCATTTAATTTAGAAATTATTTTTTATTATTATTATTAAAGTAAAATTATAAAATTTTGTTTTACTATTCGCACTGAATTATTATGAAAAAATGAAAACTGTAACAGCTGTCAAATATAAAAAGTATACAGCGGCTCTCTTTTCAAACAAACAGCTGCTCTAATAAGCCCTGTAATCTTTTACAATTTTGTAGAGGTGCCATATTACTTGTAAGATGTCCATTACTCGTTAAATATTTTAAAACGATTACGGAATTAAAAGCCAGACGTATATATTCTGCTGAAATTTGTTCGCAGGAACATATTAGTTTAGAGTTTTCCAAATAGAAGCTTGATATTCAGTACAAAAGTAAAAAAAAAACAAACATAAAAACATTTGGTGAATATATTAAGCAAAAGTAATACACAATTATGTATTAAAAATAAACAACAACAGTTTTCATTTTATTTTTTAACAAAAAGTAAACATTTAATAAGACAACAATATTTCCATTTTTTGTATTTCGCATTTCATAAGAATCGTGCGTTTACAAATTATATTCTGGTACAGGCTTTGCTGTAAATTATACAGAACGTCGACACAAACTTGTGTTTGTTAATCAAGTCGAGCATTTTCCTTCTTTCACTATAAAACCATATAAAAGTGCGTTGAAGCAACGGATCATAGTTTACAAATTAATGCCCGTATTCATAAAAAATAAAACAGTTGTATTAATTGCTTATTTTTTATGAATACGGGCATAAGAATTTAATTTCTTAAATTGAATAATTAGCTTGTTATCCCATAGAGAAGTAAAATAAACTACCGTCAGAAAATAAACATCTAATCAGAAAATTATATTTTAAAATGAGTGCACCAGTAGTCTTGTGGGTAGTGTGCTATACTATTAGTGTGAATGTTGTGGATTCGATTCCCATCAGAGACCATGGTCTGCGACACTACACCGTGTATATAGTTTTAGTCACTCCACACGTAGTAATTACTTAATATTGAATTGTAATTTAGTAAATAAATAATAATAAATTAAAAGGGATAAACCAATTTTTTGGTCTAAAAAGATTTCACAACATTCTGCCTTCTAGAAAATGACATCTCTGACGGATATGTTTTCGACTCCGTCTATGGAAGTCTTAGCAGAACTATTTGAAGTCTGTATATATTCATCACAATTTTCAACTATTTAACTCACACGTTTCTATAGAAATTACATATATATTAAAATCACTGAATGAAAAGCTCCAGTTATATTTGCGAAAGTCGTGAAGTTTTTTAATTTCTGCAACTTTTTAGTTTTCCATTGATAAAGGACAAATTGATAATAAATTTATGCTTCTTAAAAATCAAATAGTCGAGGTTAAAGCATTAGCCAGAAATTAATAGGAAACGAAATACTTTAGTAGTCGACTGAACTTTAACATCAAGTTAATTACGCATCATCTGAGAACAGCTTAATCGATTTTGAAATTTTTCCCCGCCCAGTTTTATACCTACTTTTTTTGATTTATCTTAAATCAGAAAAAGGCTCCATTGACTTGACTAATTTTACTTTCAAATGTTTGTATTAATCCATTTTAAATTTTCATCGAGAGAAAATATGCCAAGCCTACTTTTATGCCCACTTTTTTCTATTTATCTAAAAATCGGAAAACAGTTGCATAGATTTAGCTAATGATTGTCGTGATCCAACTTAGGTTTTTACGGAAAGAACATTTTGCCTCGCTCGGCTCCAGGGATTTTACAAATTTTTCTTTCAATTTATTAGGATATCAAAGCTATTGAAGTAGTATTTTTTTTATTTTTATTACTGGTTGTCTGAATATTGATTTTATCATTTATCAACTAAAATGTAAATAGAATACTATTGTATTTCACAGTTTATATTTACTTACATATATATTTTCAAATCAATTATAAATTAAATACACCCCAAACCTACATATGTATGTATATGAATAAAATTTTAATTTAAAAATAGTTTTTCTTTCCACTTTTTAATGCATTTTAAAAATCGAGAGCAAATATTTTTTCTAATTTGGATTGGACAGCGACTGTCGGGACAGCTAGTTTTTATAATATAATATATTGCTTTTTCGATAATAAAGTCCTTTTTATTCCCAAACTTACAATTAACTAATCTCTTACAATTTATATAAGTCTGGCAATCCTTGACTTATTGTTAAAAATATTTTCCTGAGAATATTTTTTTAAGTTTCTCTTATTAGTTAAATGTCATTCGTTGCGTAAAGAAGGTGTAAAAGATAGTGAAAAAATAAAAAATACAAAAAAATAATGTGAATAGTGTAGTTTTTGTGTTACAAAAAAATTGTGAAAATTTAATATAAGAAAAAATATTGTATATTGCAAAAAAAGTATTACGAAATTTATATACAACGAATATGGAAGTTTTTCAAACCGATAATTATTATATTTTTGTGAAACGTGAAAAAAGCTTATGGTGGAATAGAACAACATCGGAATTTACCATTAAAGCAGGTAAAGATAACAAACAACACCAGAAATATAAAAAATTAAACACAATATGGAATAAATAATAGTTTAATGACTTTTTTGTGTATAAATTTTAAAAATTTAATCAAATAAAATTTCATTACCCGTGACAGTTTGTGGCCACAAACTAATAATGAGTCAGTACGTGAGTGCATGTGTTTGTTGTCTTAAGGTTTTGGGCCAAATACACGGTAACTATTGGAAAGAGGACAAAGAGTTGCTATGAGTTTCTAAATTGGCTCATCTATAATAATTGTTGAATTTTCTGTTTTTTTTTCCACTGCCACTTTATAATTGATTTGGTAGGCGTTAAAGCCGCGCCACTACGACTACATCTGTTTTAAGTAATACTCAGGTGAAATTTATTTTTAATCATGATTGAAATGGATTATTAAAACGAACGAAATTATACCTATTCTATTCTTAGAAATATTGGTTGTGTTTTGTAAAAACGTATGCTCTTTTATTGTTGTTGATGATGTTTTTTAATCAATACCCGTAGCTCTTTGTTTACATTTTTATACCCCTCTCTTGGGCTATTGTTTTGGTTTCCATTTGTTTTTCTTTTACTTTGTATTTAATAACTTCTCTCCTCACCTTTCTATAGTTGTGTACTCATACGCAATGTCAAGTGTATTGGATTAGCAAATATGCTTTGTTTACTTTGTTTATATTTCATTCCAATTTCTATTGCTTTTGTTTTTTGTTTATTTTGGGGCAGTTCTCTTGGGTTGAGTATCACATATTGAGCAATAATGCATTTTTTGAACTAAACTTCTGTTTTATTACAGAAATTATTTTTCTTATCAGGACTCTTGAGTAATTCATTAATACATATGGATGTAGTATGTCATTTAGTTTTAATAAACGATAAAATTCATATCAAATTAAAAAAAAAAATTAATTTCTAACACACAGAATACAATTCAGGGCGGAGCAGCAAATGGATTTTGTTATGAATACCGAACAAATTTTATAATAGTTTGATAACGGGTGTTTTTTTTTTAACTGCATGATAACTATTTATACCTTTAATTATGTTTTATTATTAAATATTTATTTAAAAAACACAAAACTAATACATTCTTGACTAAAAACATTCTCCTTTTAACCGCTTTTGCTATTATTAGGTAGTGAATTTAACAGTAGTACAGTTACAGAATTGACATCACCCTTTGGATTCAAAAGTCATCTACATTTTTTATTCCACAGAGAGCTGACTGTCTTCTATTCATACATATATGTATTTCATTATTTCACACAGATATTCTGGAATATTTCCAAGTTCCATTGATCTAATAAATATTAAAGAATTTTAAATTCAAGTTATTGTTTCATATTCATTCGTCTAGTACCATACTGTATTGCCTTCTGTCTAGCAAGTACAGTTTAAGAGAAAAGAATTAATTCAAAATTTTACAAATTCATTGCATGAATGAAATGAATGATTCGTTTACAACTCTGATCTATAGCAATAAGCATAAATGGAGAAGTATTTTGTGTTCCGACGAAACTAAAATTAATTTGATTAACTCTGAATGAATTAATTTCACTGTCTGAAAACCCTCTAATATTGAATTCCTTCCGGAAATACAATAAAAACTATTTAAAAATGGTGGCGGAAACTTAATGGTATTGAGATATTCTTAATACTATGGCACATGACCTGTATTTAGAATTGTATTGAAAATGGATGCCGTTTGTTACACAAATAGTCTATACAACGTCTATACAATATACAATCATGAATGATTGTACCATGGAAAAGAGTCCAAAGAAAAATCGAAAAAAGAGCGAACGTGAACGAGAAATACCCAATTTATGAATAATAAATCTTCTTTTTTTCAGTTTTCGTAATAAGTGTACACAAATATAAGATTATCCGAAATAAATAAAATACAAATTCTTGTGAACAGTTTCTACACGCAAAATGTAAACATAAATGCATATCCAAACAAACGACAATAAGAAAATCGATGCTGTTTTTAATGCAATGTTTGATTATTTACCATGCATTCTATAGAAAATGTTGCATAATTTGGCGGACCCCCGGCAAGCTTATCATGAATCCCCAGGGGGTCGCGGCTCTCCGGTGAAGAATCACTGGTTTAAGACATTCGGCCTTATTCCAGTTGGCGACGTCTTTGTCGTCTGGCGACGCTTTTATAGCAGAATAAAGAAAAAATGTTTCTCTTGCCTTTAATCTATTACAAAAATGTCGTTACGCGATGACGACATTGGAAATTGGAATACAACCTATTATTATTTAATAATTGCATTAAAGACATTTTATAATACGAGTATTTATGGGAAGTTGGGGACGTATTCAAAATGTATTCTGTTCTTGCCATGATTAAAAAGTAAAGCATCCTTTAAAAATTTCAATTTTTCTTTTGAAAAATTAATTATGTACGTATTCAATAGCGGCATTGTCATCAATTATTATACAAAAAGTTACTTTAAGGAAAGCATTTAAACTTTTCAAAACTTTAAAATGTACTTTTTTTAATTTGCATTTAGTTTTTTGTTACTGTTTGTTTACACAAGGCTACTGAAATGTTATATGAAGAATACTGAAATATTTTCATCGTCTTCTATACACAGGCAGTTATTCTCATTTGAGTTGAAAACTAATATATTGGATTTCTTTTTCTAAAAGATTTTTTATTCAGATAAGATTTAGGGCTTTACAATAATTAAAACAAATATGATGTGTTGGCAAAATGGCAAAAAAAAAATTGACTGCATTCAGTGTAAATCCCTGTTCTATAAAAGTAATTTATTAAAAAATATGTTTTTCTTTCAAATAACGTAAACACTGTAAAAGAAGAAGTATTGATTTCCTTAATTTGGCACTTGGCCAAATATAAATGTATTGCGAGTACAAAAAAATTAAAAACAAACTTGAAACAGTAAAAACAGTTAAAATAAAAAAATACCATACATACATATGTATGTATGTATGTACTTTTAAATGTTGTGCTCTTTTTCTTGATTAAAAAAATATTGAAAAAAAAAAACGGAAAAAATATGTGGGGATGTATTCGTTTGTTTTTTTTTAATATTTTTCTTTAATTTTATGTCTGTCCTAATTTTATAACGCATGTTTTTATCCTTTAATTCGATTAAATATCATAATACTTCAATCACATTCCATAAAGGTTTGATAATAATTGCGTGCAATCAATAATTTTCTTTTTGTTGCTAATGCAGTGAACTCGCGAAAACATGAACACTCAAAAGGGAGAACGTTTCCAGAAACGTGAACATTTTGTTATATACAGACTACTCTAAAACGTGAACAAAATGTGAAAACTCTAAACCGTGAACACCTTTCCTCGTTACTCTTTTAAACTTTACCTACTTTTAATTGGGAAACCTGCAAATTTGTTTATTCTTTAATTAATAAACTATTTGCATAATATACAGGTTTAACATTTTTTCACTAAAAAATTATATTTGACATTCGAAATCTTGAACAATAATGAAAATGTGAATTTGCCATAGCCTTGTGGCTATGCCAAAATAGATTGAAATTAAATATTAATAAAACAACACGAAATTTATGATATTAACGAGAAATTGTGTGAATACTGACAATTGTATATTAAAAATAAAGAATGAGAATATTGACAGAGTAAATGTAATTAAATATTTAGGTGTAATGATAGACGATAAATTAAATTTTGATGATCATTTAAATTATATTAGAAATACAATTATAACGAAAATTGGAATATTAGCTAGGTCAACAAAGTTATTAAATAGAAGTTATAAAACTAGAATATATAATATAATATTACCACATTTTCCTTATTGTACTTCTATACTATTTCTTCTGAATACAACTCAGATTGACAAACTTCAGAAATTGCAAAATAGGGCTATGCGTTTTATATTGAGCAAAAGTTATGATACATATATATCTAGCATGTTGAATGAATTAGGATGGTTAAATGTTAAACAGATTATTATGTTTCACACTATAAAATTTATACATAATATTAGATTTGGAAATAGCCCTAAATATTTAAGTGACAAATTGCAATGTAATAGTGAAATTCATAGTTATAATACTAGAATAAGAGAAGATTACAGATTACCATATATGAGAACTACAAGGGATATGAACTGTTTAGAGTATAAGGGACTTAAATTATATAATGAATTACCAAGCAACATAAAAAATTGTGAAAATATGGGATTATTTAAGAAATTATTGAGAGAATATTATAAAAACTATTAATGTATATTATGTATCTAGATTGTAAAACAATCGTAATAATAAATAAAAATAAATAAATAAAAATTAGTTCACGTTATCGTGAGTTCACTGTATACTGGATTGAACTATTTGTTTTCATAATACGGGATATAATAGTTGCACCTCCTTTAGCGTCAACAGGTGAATATAAGTATGTTTTGTTCTTATCAATAATGGATATTTTGTCTTATTACTATTATTAAAAATTATTAAAGACTATTTAAAATAATTTTTTTATTGGTTATTGTGATTGTATCTTGTTTTAAGTCCTCATACCTAAACATGCAACAAAATATATACTTCGAATTTCAGCTTTTAATTCAATTTAAAATTGATTCCGTTTACTTTTTTCGTAAACATACATACATATGTATATAATACATAATTGGCCATTAACACCCTGTTTCAGAGTTACGGCCTAAACCTGCAGTTTAAAGTCGACTCCAAACGACAGATTTGGGAATTGGTCATTGCAATCAGTTACTCTCAGAGCTTTTGCCAGAAGACTTCTAAGAGATAGTCGTCGAGAGAAATACTTTTTTTCTATATATTTTTTTTTAAGATGTCAGAGCTGAAGTTTGAGCCCTGAGCTATCGTCTTAGTAAGCTAACACATTAACTACTAGACCACGGCGACTACCTCTTCCGTAAACATCAGTTGTTAAAAACATTTAAATTTGATGTTAGTTTTTCAGATACGAGGGCGAATCAATAAGACCGTGACTTTTTGAATGAAACACAGATTTTTTTGCGTAAAAAATATTATTTTTCAACATAATCTCGTGTTAGCTCTATACAACGTTTCTCAAATTTTTGTATCCCTTCCAAAAATAGGATTTTTGTTTTTCCCCTTTTTAGGTAATTGATGTGGATTATTCCGCGTGCATCAAAAAACAAAACTTAGTCTGGCTTTCTACGAAGCCGATTTTTAATTTATTTTATTTAATAGTATTAAATAAAATGCAGTCAGCATGCAGTGTTGGGGCAATTGCTATTGATCATTCAAGGGTGAAGGTATAGTATAACACTGGCCTGTGAATGATCAATTGGTGAAAATTGGTAAAAAGATAGGTTTTTTTAAACGTTTAAGACCTAAAGTGTCAACATTAACAGCAATAAACATTTATAATGCTATAATTAAGCCACACTTTGAATATGGCTCCACAATTTTATTTTCATGCTGTACGAATCTACAAATTGAACGACTACAAAAACTGCAAAACAGGGCAATGCGGGCTATTTTAAGATGCAACCGGTATACTTCTATTCAATTTATGCTTGGGACCTTGAAATGGTTGAATATTTATCAAAGGCTAAAATTATTTACAATTTATTTTATAAAGAAAATGAAAATGGATAATGCACCTCAATATTTATGTGAACAATTGGAGTATGTTCAGAATGCAAAGAGTATCAACAGCAGCTGGACAACGTTCTTTGTTTTACAAGGGCCTTAAACTATATAACATGCTACCAAATGATGTAAAGAATGAGAGGAATATGAACGTTTTCAACAGGAAAAGTGTGAATTTTATAAAGAATAACAATATGAATATAATGTAATATAATGTAATGTAATATGAATGTAAATTTGATTTTTGTGAAAGAGAGAGTATTGAGAATACTACTAAATAAATAAATAAATAAATAAATAAATTCACAGCATTTTGTCTCATTCCTAAGGCTCTTAATAATATAAGAAAAAAACAAAATATGTGTTCTGTTGTTATAATGTACTGTCCTTTCCACAAAAACTCCAATACAATGCACAGCATTTAGTAGGGGTTTACCCTTAATAAAAAAAAGATTGAACCAACTAAAAATGTTATTTTCTCGTAATGGAATGTAAGACGATAGTAAAGCATTCATATACTTAAGAAAATAAAATACTCGTATTATTCTATTTTTTACAATCTACTATTAAATCTAACTATAAAAATAGACTAAATTGATTAACTTATTATCTCTGAGTGACAAGTATAAAACAATACAAAAATAAAACATAAATATTTAATGAAACTTTCTTAGAAATAATAATAATAGAAGTAATTATGTACAGGGTGTTTTTAGGAACCTATAAACTGGCACTTTTGACATTTTTGATCAATATAACCATCGTGAATAGATTGACGCTTGTACAATGCTTCCAGTATAACTTTGAAAATTAGTTATCAATGCGTATTATCGTAATATCGAATAATTGTGTTCAGCAATGAGAATCAGGTTTGTTAGTATAAAAACAATTGACACCAGACCCTATAGACTTGATTACAGTCACGAAAATGAAGCCAGACGT
Source organism: Metopia argyrocephala (assembly GCA_963576795.1). Lineage (NCBI taxonomy): Eukaryota > Metazoa > Arthropoda > Insecta > Diptera > Sarcophagidae > Metopia > Metopia argyrocephala. The sequence goes on along the minus strand of OY756211.1, from coordinate 41,909,602 downwards.
TGGGCTACGTCGTGATCACACCATATTTAATGATTTTTTTTTTCGAAAAATGGATAAAATTGATCCGGAAGGAATGTGGTAAGAAAAGAATGGTCATAAGACGACCATTAAAATATTATAATAGCGGTCATAACTCTTCGTTGCAAACGCCCTTGCAAACTTTACAAACAAGCTATTGTAGCATATATGTATACTTACATTCTGTTATTGTTTCACACAGTTTGCTACGTTTGCAGCACGGCCAAAAGCGTTTGCAATGAAGAGTGATTACCACTAACGTTATATTGGGTTTAAAACACCACCCGTTACAATTATCATGTCATTTTATTAAACAAAGAAAAAACAAAAAAAAAAAAAAAAAACAATTTGCTTAACATTGAAATTCAAAGAAATCATATAAAGCTAACAGATAATAATGTATGACTGCCTGGTTACATATCATATAATAAAGGACTAATAAAAAGTTATAACAAAATAAAATTAGAAACTCTTATCAAAACGTACATGATTAACAATTGTTAAAACATCTTAAAAATTATTATTAGAGGTGTTCTACTGTCAATCATTTGAGAACAAATGCGTTTTCCTTAATTACGAAATGAATACTAAACTTTGTGTTTGCACAAGAAAATACAGTTACGAGCAGATAAATAGGTTCACATCAAAATGATAAATCAATTTTGTTTGACTATAGTTTACATTACAGCAATAAAAAAGGAAAACTCGCTAATTACTAAAGCAAATACCCACTTTTAATACTGCATCACAATAATTAAATTATTATGTAAAAAATTGCCCAAAATTAAAAAAAAAATAACCGTATAAAATCAAAGAGCAAATAAATAGGTTCACTTTGAAAAATTTGTTAGTTTAAAATGTTAAACGCCAAAATTATAAAAATTATTGTAGAAAACTTTAAATTCAGCCTTTTAATAGAACTTATTAAAGCAAATACCTCTAAAAATTTTAAAAATGGGACGTTCTAAACATTGTAGTGAAGAGGAAAAAAAGATTATAAAGGATCTACACAGCCGCAGTTATAGCCAACGGAAAATTGCTGAAATTCTTGGGAGAACTCAGAATATGATAAGAAATGCATTGCAGCGTCCAAAACAAAAACTTAAAAGGGGTCAACAGCGAAAAACCTCGAAAAGAGACGATGATTGCATTAAGATGTTGTCAACTCGTAATCCTTTTATGTCCGCAGTTCAGCTGAAAAATGAGTTAAAGCTTCCCGTATCAGAGTGGACCATTAGACGTCGTTTAAGAGAAAAAAATTTATTAGGAAGATCAGCCCAGAAGGTTCCAATGCTTAATAACAGACAAAGAAAAAAGCGCATTGAGTTTGCAAAAGTACATGCTGAATGGGCCGGCCCGGAAGGTATAAAAAAATGGAGAAACATACTATGGTCTGATGAATCCGAGATAAACTTAGTCGGGCCTGATGGAGGCGTCCAAAAAATAAAGCATATGATCCAAAGTACACCACGAAGACAATAAAGCATGGCGGCGGCAACATAATGATATGGGGTTGTTTTTCCTGGTACGGTGTTGGGCCAATATTCTGGATCAAGGAAAATATGGACAAACATCTTTATCTGCATATTCTTAAAGAAGTAATGCTTCCGTATGCCGAGTGGGAAATGCCTTTAAAGTATGAATTCCAGCAAGACAATGACCCCAAGCATACTTCTAAGATCGTAAAAAATGGTTCCAAAAGAAAAATATAAAGTTAATGGAGTGGCCTTCACAATCGCCGGATTTAAATCCCATTGAGAATCTTTGGAGAATCGTTAAGGACAAAATTGCACCACTCAAGGCTAAAAATAAAGAAGATTTGTGGACAAAAGTGAAGGAAGCGTGGTACTCAATTCCACTAGAGACTTGTCAGTCACTTGTCGAATCAATGCCCCGGAGATGTTCTGTGGTGATTCAAAATAAGGGATTTTCAACAAAATATTAGAAATTTTCTTGCAATTGCACATTTTTTGTATAAAAATGTCATTATCTTTTCAATGAACCTATTTATTTGCTCGACAGGCATCAATTAATATATTAAATATATCAATTTTTCTCATTTTTTTTTAATTATAATTAAATACATTTTATGTGATTATTTATGTTTAATGTAATAAATATCGCTTTATTGTATATTACCGCTGTTTAAGTTATTTGAAGGCGAATTTATCAATAAATGTGATGTGAACCTATTTATCTGCTCGTAACTGTATATATTTTCCTATTCTGCCCACAAAATGAAACTTTTATGAAGGGGGAATGCATCGAACACTGACTGAAAGAGAAGGTAGAAATTTACAAAGGTTGTATCCAGGGATCTAATATTAATATAGAAGTATACTTTGTCAAGTTACGAATGCTCTTCTGTACTTTACTGTAGCCCAAAAACAAGAAATCTACAAAATGCGCATGAAAGATTTATGCCCGTATTCATAAAAAATAAAACGGTTTTATTAATTGTTTATTTGACAATTACTTCATAGAAATATGTCATGTTTAGGCGTACATCCAAGAAATCCCAAGAGAGAAATGGAAAACGAAAAAAAAAACAACAACAAAGGCAGTCAGTCAATAGATTCTACAGGAGAACAAATTCTGCTCTTTATTTGTCCAAATAAATACAAATATTTACCTTTTTGGTTTGTATATACATATAATCCAATCTAAATAATTTAAATTCGTTGAATTGTTATTTTTCTTATCAAAAGTACGTAAGTACACTTTATTAGCACTTTGATGATTTTCTCAAAGGTATAATGTGAATATATGTATATCTATAACTTAATATACATACAAAATATAAGAAGGTGGAAGACAATCTTTAAATACCGTTAGCGGTTCTCTTTGCTGAATAAATTTCCAGCAAAGATATCGTTTTAAATCTATCACAAACATTTAACACAAAATTCAGTATTATTTAAACACGAACCGTGTGTTTAAACATATCAAATAAGCACTCTATAAATCAATTTAATTTTTTATGAATACGGGCATTAATAAAAAAAAACTGACTGTTTGGTGTGCTTTATCGGCTGACCTGTACTTCCTTAAAAAGAATGCTATAGAGCCATGATTACTGCACTTTTTGTTCATTTGAACAATTATGTTATGCAGGTGTGGTTTCAACAAGACAGCGCAACATGGTCACACAGCGCTCTGGACACCATTGATTTATTAAAGGAAACATTTGGTAACAGCATATTTTCACGTTTTGGACCCGTAAATTGGCTTTAGAGATCGTGCGATTTAACGCCGCTACACTATTTTCTGTGAGGATATGTGAGATCGCTAGTCTACGCCTGTAAACATGAAACTCTTGACCACTTGAAGAACAACCTTCGCAACGTTATTGCCGATATACGGCCATAAATGTTGAAGAAAGTTTTCAAAAATTGGATCTCCAGAATAGACTGCGTCCGGCCGTGGAAATCATATACCAGAAGTCATATGTAAATTATAATGTCAGAAGATTAGCTTTCGAATAAAGTAATTTTCAAGTCATGTCATTAAAAAAAAAATTAAATAACTCTTAACTAAGCACAGTCACGGTATTATCTGCAGGGTTTTGCCGATATAATTTAACAGAAAACTACTAATAATATAATTTGTTATTATACTTATAATAACAATACAATTATACTTATAATCTTGTAATTTTCTGCTTTTATTAAATTAAAAGAGAAACAGAAAGTGTGTCAAGTGTCAAAGTAACTTTTATAGAAAATCTGCTAAGAATGTAAAAATAAAAGTCTACAACACCAACAAAAAAGAGGAAAAAAATTATTAAATTTAAATTGCAATTTTAATCTATAATCTATGTGTGTGTATGTAAGTAAGTACATGGTTGACAATTTTTTTATGATTTTCTCTTTCGTTCTAATAAAACTATAAAGTAAACCACTTTAGGATTTTTAGTTTTACCTTTTTTTTATATCCTTAACTAGAAAGTAAAATATAAGTTTATCTGCTGGCCAAATGTCACAGGGTATTCACTATTGCTACTGCTTTTATAATACTCGTATGCAGTGTTCGAAAATATACATTATAGAACGTACTTTAGTGTTCTGTACTGTAGAATATTAAATACAGAAACACTAAAAGTGTTTATGTAGGAAATTCAAAACAAACAAAAAACATTATAATATTTTTGAATTTTCTACATAACGAATATACTGTTCGTATCCTATAGAAAAAACAACAAAGAAAAAATATTTTTTTTGTTGTAATTTTTTTTTTTCAATTTTTTTATTTTAAACTGATTGATAAAAAAATGCAAAAAAAGAAAATATTTTGAAATTTGGGGAAAAATAACCCAAGATCAGTAAACCAAAATGTATGCAAACACTAAAACTGTACTGTTTTAAAACAAAAAACAGAACGACTTATTCTGGTTATGTAGAAATACACAAACACTAAAAAAATAAATACCGTTCTTGGATTTGTGAACCGTACATATAATAATGTACAGTTTATTTTCGAACACTGCTCGTATGTAGCTTACACGTACTTAAATTTTATCTCTACTTGTGTTATTGAGATTGTGTTTAAGGAACAAAACCAAGAAGAATAGGAGGAAATGTCTCAGGAATATCATTTTGCATTTATAAACCATTCTCTTTTACGTTAAGATTTTTATTTTATAACATGAAAATTATGTGCAATATGTTTATGTTGTAAAATTGAATTGATGTTGATGATAAGAAAAATAAAAGTTGTAATGATTTTCAATGGCTTTTTGATGGCTAACCTTTCAGTGTTGGCTTTGGCCCTTTAATGGCGTGTCAAACGCAAACAGTTTAGTTACAAGGATGAAAGAAAAAAAAACGACACCTTCAAGATAATTATTTTTTAAATACAAAAAAAAAAAAAAAACAAAAAATATAAATTAACATGTAATTAGAAACCATTAAATTAAACCGCCTGCAACAACAATATCCCTCAACAAATACGATTTTAATAAAATTTATTTTATAATTCACCAACAAGTATTTTATTTACTTTTCTTCTAGGATGGGATCTCTCCTCAGTAGATGATATTGAATGCATAGGCATTACACAGGGTATTGTGGGTGTGATTTCATTACCCAATGTCTATGAACCACACCTTGTTATAGTTAAGGAGGCTTCACCAGTTGGTGTACTTTATCCGCCACATTTAGTGTATAAAATAAAATCTATATGTATTTTAAGTTTAGAAGAACCTGATACAGTATTACCTCCTTGTACCAGACACAATAGCAGTTCCAATGCCACAACACCCACACACTCCAGAAACTCTTCGAATACAACATCCATAAATGCAAATCTCAATTCCAGTAGCAATTCGGCTTCATCAAGAACCAAACTATTTGAAGGTAATCAATTAATGAATAAAACTTGGGGTGCTGTTAAAAGTGCTGGCCATACCATTAAGAATACAACACAGCAGGCAGCCGCATTGGCCTCGAATCAAGTGAAATCATCAGTGGGCATAAAAGATCCTTCACGTATTGGTAAACGTATAACGGAGGAATTGCACAAAATATTTGATGATACGGATAGTTTTTATTTTTGTTTTGATCATGATATCACAAATAATTTACAAAGACATTTGCCACTGGGCTCAACAGATCAACAGACACCGGATGAGAGATTTTTTTGGAATATGCATATGATTAAAGATATATTGGCTTTGAATGTAAGTGAGGAGCGGCTTCAAATAAGAACCTTTAAACTTTTGTAACTCATTTAATAGGATAAAACTTGGATTTTACCGGTAATACAAGGTTTTGTACAAGTAGAACCTTGTGTCATAGGCAATGAATGCTTTACTTTAGCTTTGGTTTCTAGAAGATCTCGACATCGTGCTGGTACACGCTATAAGCGTAGAGGTGTTGATGAAAAGGGTAACTGTGCCAATTATGTTGAAACTGAACAAATTTTATCATTTCGCCATCATCAATTGGCGTTTACCCAAGTAAGAGGCTCAGTGCCCATATATTGGTCTCAGCCGGGTTATAAATACAGGCCACCACCAAGACTAGATAGAGGTGAGAGAGAAAAATGAAAAAAAAAAACAGATTTTTCTTCTAATTCTCATTTTTGTTTTAGGTGAAGCTGAAACCGAAGAAGCTTTTGAATTGCATTTCTCCAAAGAACTTGATATTTATGAGAATGTTTGTATTGTCAATTTGGTTGAACAGAGTGGCAAAGAAAAACTTATAGGCGATACTTATGCCAAATATGTTTTAAAATATAATAATAATCGTATTGTTTATGTTACTTTTGATTTTCATGATTATTGTCGTGGTATGCGTTTTGAAAATGTTTCTGCTTTGGTTGAAGCCCTAGCCCCTGAAGCTGGTGCTATGGGTTTCCATTGGCGTGATCAACGTGGTGTTATTTGTAATCAAAAATCAGTGTTTCGTGTTAATTGTATGGATTGTTTGGATCGCACAAATGTTGTACAAACTGCTGTTGGTAAAGCTGTTTTAGAATCACAATTAGTTAAATTGGGTCTATCACCACCTTATTCACCCATACCGGAACAATTGAAAACGCCATTTATGGTACTATGGGCTAATAATGGTGACATTATTAGTCGTCAATATGCAGGCACAAATGCTTTAAAGGTATTGTAATTGCTTATGTACATACATACCATTTACTTATAATAAAAAAACGATTTGTTTTTATTCAATTCGTTTCTTTCAGGGTGATTATACACGCACAGGTGAACGTAAAATTAGCGGTATGATGAAAGATGGCATGAATTCTGCTAATCGGTGAGTTTTACCCAACATTTCTTGTATGTGTACATTTTTTTAAGTGTTGTGTTCCTTTTTTTATTATATTTTTTTATTTATTACTGTTTATTTATTTATTTAATTTCCAAGAATATAATTGTTGAAAATACTTTGCCAATGCTTGTTAATTTTGAAAATACATATTTTTTTATAAAATGGTGGTATTACTTCTCTCATATTCATTGCCTTCTCTATTAATATTGTATTAACATTTATTTCTTCTGTTTGGCATGCTTTTCTTATATTTCTTATACATATATTTTAGTTTACTTATTTTTCTATAAAAATATGAAAAAGTTTAAGAAATTGGTTTCAAAGGGGTTTTTATTTTAATAAATGAACCCATAACATAATCCGGTATGTTCTGAAGAACGAATACGACGATACACAAAATTTAATGCAGATAAAAATAAAATTTAACTGCGCAAATTATTCTATAGGCTTGGTATTATGAAGTTACATTAAAATTCCATTTTCATTTACAGACCATATTCATACGTCAAATGCAATTGCTTAAAGAATTATTTTAGTACTATAATAATTGTTATAAGAAATGTTATTCTGAGAAGTATCTGGTATGCGATAGAAGTCGGTTTCGATCAAAATTGAAAAATATTTTACATTTATTAAGGTTTTATTTGCAAATAATTGTATAGAAACTTGTTATATAAGCCCTCTTACTAAATATATACATATATATATATTTTTTTTATATAAATACAGCGGTCATACTTTAAAAACCTAGATAGTCTATGTACGATTACTACCTATAGAATTTTTTATCGTATTTTAAACGAAACACGTTTTATATTTTATGCGTAATTGTTTTTTTTTAAGTGTACGTGATTAATCAGGGGGCAAATTACGGCATTCGATATCGAGCGAAATTTTATACAATTTAAAATCAGTTTTCATATACATTTCGTTCGATATCGAATGCCTTAATTTGCCCCCAGTATTTGATTACTAGAAGCCCGCGAAAGCGATTCAGAGAAGTGATCTTTGAATAAACAATCTTCCACACGTTAAATGCGAATTAGGAATTGATTAATTTTTTTTTTTAATTTTTATAATAAACTAAAAACTATTTTTATTAAATTCCCACTGTAAGCTCACAAACTCTTTATGTCTACTTACATTAAACAAAAAATTATTATTATTAACAACTAGCTTAAACCCGGCGCGCTTCGCTACACCTACCTATATCATTTGTCCACATTTTTCGTCTGATGATGTGATTCAGACCAAACTCAAAAACTTCAACTGTTACTGATTTCAAGATATACTGAACTGAACAGTTAGTTTGTCTGGAAGCTACCACATCTACTTGTCCGCCTTTTTGCTACTGGTAATTTTTAATGACTACGAAATCAGTCACACCAAATTCAGAAACTTTAGCCTCAACACTTCTAAGGATACGTATGTATAAAGAAATCAATTTTTAACTTGTATGGGGGTGTCACACCTACTTATCCAATTTCGCCTACTTTCTGACTGATTTGACTTGCCCATAAAGTCATTCAGACCCAATTCCGAAACTTTAGCTGTAACCGTTCTGAAGATGTACAAAAATCAGTATTTAGAGATAAATAGAAAAACGTGGGCGTAAAGTAGGAGTGTCAAATTTTTCTCTCGATTAAAAATTAAAATGGATAAATACAAACATATAAAAGAAAAATTAGTCAAATCGATGGAGCCGTTTTGTGATTTTAGGTAAATCAGAAAAAGTGGGCGTAAAAGTGGGCGGGGCAAAATTTTATTTCCGTAAAAACCTAAGTTGAATCACGGCGACCATTAGACAGAAAAAATCGTCAAAATCAATCCAGCACTTCTCAACCGATGCGATGACCAACGAACAATATTGATTTTTACAATATTTATATAGATTTTAATAGTTTATAATTATAATACGTTCTACATATTTAATAACGTTTAAATAATTTTTATTACAGTACATGACACTTCATATCATAATATTTTTTTTTTCCAATATTCACTAATGAATCTGGAATGAGTTAAAATGAAATAGAAATAATTACGCCTAAAACTATACTTTTTTCTAGACTTTAATCTTTTACAAACAATAATAAAAATTAACATGTTTAAACTCACATTTAAAAACAATTTCTTAAATTTGTTTTTCATTTCCATTACTATCATCTTTTAAAATACTATTAATACTCATAATACATACACTGTTGTACAAAATAAAGGAGGTTTATATTTATAGACCCTACATATGTACGTTCTTCTATGCATGTACATCAACAACATGTTTATAATAATTAAACCTTTTTCTAACAACCAATTATTAGTATTATTTATTTTTATCGAATTTCTTGCTTTAAAAAAACCTATCCGCACTGAAAGAGGAAGTCTAGTGAAATTCGAATCAAAAAAAAAAAAAAACTGATGCGCATTACGTAAATATTTCTTTTGAAAGAAAGAAAGAAAGGTAATCAGAAAACACATTGCGAGCTCGATTTACGCAACAAGCGCTTATTGTAAACACAGATTTTCGCAACAGCTAATTTTTTACACTATAGTCTCTATAACTGTAAATATTTTTATGAATGATTCTCAATAAGCGCAACTTAATTTTGTTTTGTTTTTATTTTATTGATTTTTAATACTCGTACATTTTTACTTATATATGTTATTTCTTATTTATAAACGTAGTTTTATTAAAGTGATCGTATTTAGCAAAGAATCCCATTTTAAAAACATTTCTTACTTCTTGGTGATGTCGCAAAAACCTTTTAGTGGATCTTCAGAGACTATATACATATGTTTTCTGTCATACAGCTTACGCATGATCTCTACACAAAAGCCTTTTTAACGAAGTCTTTAAGAAATTATTCAGTTTATCACCGATAATTTTTGTTAATTTTAATCTCCGAGACGACAACATTTTCGTATGCGATATTTTGCAGTCTACTTGTTTGACGTTATATGTATGTACTGTGAGCGTCAAAATAAAGTGTACAAAAACATTTTCTCTAAATTAGTTTTTATTTCAGTCTTTAAAAATACGATTTTATTTAACATTTTATGGTTTTTTAATTGTAATTCAATTCTCTACTTAAACATAAAAAAAACAACAAAAAAACTTACAACAACAAAAGTTATAAAACAAAAACAAAATCTATTCCATATTTTACGCGTCAAAAAAAAGTGTACAAATATTATTCATTATAAAAATTAGTATGATTTAGTATTTGGTTGCTTTTCCTTTAGCTTTAATAACGGCACTTAGTCTTCGGGGCATCGATTCCACTAGTTTTTTGGTTATGTCAGATGAAATTTTCTGCCACTCCTCCATTATAACGGATTTTAGTGTATCCTTGTTAGTGATTATCCTCTTTCGTATTTGCCGGTCGAGATGCTCCCACAAATGCTCAATCGGGGTAAGGTCCGGTGATTGGGGAGGATGATCTAATGTTTTAGGAATATGATAAAACAGCCATTCTTTTACTATCCTTGCCGTATGTTTGGGATCATTGTCTTGTTGAAAGATCCAAGGTCCCTGTAAGCCCAATTTCTCTACACTACATGGCAAATTGTTTTTCAAAATGTTTAGGTAGTCCATTTTATTCATGGTATCTTCAATAAAAACCAAGCTTCCCACTCCAGTAGCCTCCATACATCCCCACACCATCACCGAACCTCCACCATGCTTAACCGTGGATATTAGATTTTGTTCAGCATACTCTGTATTTTTTGTACGCCATACTTTTACAGGTTTTTTCTGGCCAAATATCTCAAATTTACTCTCATCGCTAAACAAAACGTTATTCCAGAAAGAACCATCTTTAGTTTCGTACTTTTTTGTATACTCAATACGTTTTTTCTGATTCAATAACGATATTAGTGGCTTCTTTCGCGGCAGTCTACCATGTAGACCATTTGCGTGTAGAGCTCTTCGTACTGTGCTGGCGCTTACGTCGATATTTTTTGTTGCTGAAACTTCCTCCGATATTTAAACAGCACTTTTAAATGGATTCTTCTTCACATCACGCACAATAGATCTTATTTCAGACTCACTTAAAGATTTTTGTCGGCCTGCACCAGGACGATTTTCTACTTTGCCGAATTTTTCGTGCTTATCAACTATTTTCTTTACTGTATTATGGCTTCTGTTTATAATAGACCCGATTTCACGAAAAGTTTTACCCTCTTTTCGAAGTTTTATCACAAGTTCTCTGACATCTGTGGATGTTTGTCTACCCATTTTTAATAAAATAAAAAATTTCTTTCTACAAAGAAGTTATAGTCCGAAAATTACGTCTGTCTGATATAAAACATTAATAGTGATTTAAAAGAATGGAAGAAAGTAAATAAACAACCAAACATAACGGTATTTTATACGGTTCTACTTCGCTAAAATGCTACAAAAAAAGATGTACACTTTATTTTGACGCGTAAAATATGCAATAGATTTTGTTTTTGTTTTATAACTTTTGTTGTTGTTAGTTTTTTGTTGTTGTTTTTTTAGGTTTAAGTAGAGAACTGAATAACAATTAAACAAACATAAAACGTTAAATAAAATCGTATTTTTAAAGACTGAAATAAAAACTAATTTGGAGAAAATGTTTTTGTACACTTTATTTTGACGCTCACAGTATATACAAATTGTAGTCGCCGTTGCCTAGTGGTTAGTGTGTTGGTTTACTAGACAAAGGCTCCGGGTTCAAACCCCAGCTCTGACATTTTGAAACAAAATCAAAAAAAAAAAAAACAAAAATATGAAAAAATATTTCTTTCGGCTACTACCTCTTAGCAGTCTTCTGGCAATAGCTCAGAGAGTAACTGATTGCCATGAACAAGCTTCTCAAGCCTATCGTATGGGGTCGACTTTAAACTGTAGCTCCCGGTACTCATTGATAATAATTAACACACACAACATGGCTGCTGCGAGAAGCTAATCCAGAAACAGGGTTGTATGGGCCAATTTGTATGTATGTACTTATGTATGTACTTATATAAAAATTAAGACGACTTTGGGCTTACGTATCGCGCCACATCACTTTAGAATGCGTGGACCGATTTTAACCAAAATTATTATGAAGATAGGTACTGGCGCCTATAAGTATTCGAAATCGAATTTAAGCGATTAGCAAGTTAAAAATAGCCTCTAAGTTGTCCTTGATTTTTATATAAGTACATATTTTGAGAACCGTTAAAGGTAAAGTTTTTGAAGTTTATCCAAATGAATCTATAGTCAAGCCAGAAAATAGCCAGAATTGGAGAAGTAGTCGTGATACCACCTATATAAACTGAATATAAATTTTTGTATATTTTAAGAACAATGAAAGCTATAGTTTTTGAATTATGTCTGGATGACTTAACAATCAATGAAAATCTTCAGTCAGAAAGTGGGAGAAATTTGACAAGTGAAGCCCACTAGATATTGATTTTTGTATATCTTCAGAAGAGTTAAAGCTAAAATTTCACAATTTGATCTTGATGACTTCATTGGCAACGTAAACGAAATTGGTGTCTGAACAAATTGATGTGGTAACTTCTAATCCTCCTTTTGTATACCTTGAGAAATATTAAAGCTAAAGCTCCTAAAGTTAGTCTGAATGTCGTTATGGTTAAGAGAGGTGAGCGAAATTGGACAAGTGGGCGTGGTATCACGCATACAAACTAAATTATGCAGAAAAATTCTAAATTTATTTTGCCTGGTAAAGCAGTCACAAGATCCGCTAGATAGCATAAAATATAAAGTTTTACTATTAAAAAATTATAATAAACAGTGATGCAACAGGCCAGATTTTTTCAAATTGCAAAAATAGAGCTCGCACTGTATTCTGATGAGCAAATACTAAAAGTTAGAGAATGGACTGCTCAGAGCCGTGATTTAAACCTCAAAGCGCATCTCTTGACTAGTTTGGTTGACAAAAATTCAATGTATTTTACGATCAAATATTCAAAGATTTTTGAAACAATGCAGTCAGAGTATAGTATGATTCCGCTTGTTGAAATAAAAAATCTAGCATTGAATATGCCTAGTCGTCTAAAAGAAATCATCTTTTTTTATTCTTTACCATTCCTTAGACAGTTTATGTTACAGAGTTACTTTTTTTTCACGCTCATAATCCTGTAGCGTATATTCTTTTTCATTCGTTTCTTTTTGAATTTGAAGTTAAATGTTTCTATTAAATAATTTTCATATGCCATTTTAATAAAAATAATTGTTTGTTAGTAAAAGGATTAAATATAGAAATTTTTTTGATAAATATATAAAAGCTTTACGCACTTTATTTTGTTCGACAGTTCTTACATAATAAATAAAATTATTTTCAAAAGTTACACATTTTGTGACATAAAATCCCATTAAATATGTAAATGGCCACCTGTAAATTATATCATCATGATCTATTTGCAAAAAAAAAAAAAAAAAAAAAAAAACAAAAACAAACCTCTTTCTCCTCTCTCTTCGTAGTTTTTTCATACAAAATTTTGCTGATACTTTCCGTCAGTGCATGATTGATTTAATGCAGGGTCAACTAAATGATGCCCAACAATTAAAAGAGGATGAGGTATTGACAACAATGCTACAAATATTGTGTTCCACAACACCAGCACCTACGCGTGGTTACTTTTATGCTGGTGTTTTGCAACCAGAAATACATTTATTGGAAAATTTACTCTATAACAGGTTCAAAGGATAACAATTAACATGTTTATTATTAGATAAGAGAAGAATACAATTAAATATTTTCAACAATTATAAATAAATTTATTATTTGAAGCTTTAAGATTTAATTATGTTTTTCAATTAATTTTATTTTCTGGTCTTTTGTTGTTAAAAGGTATACAATTTTTGTTTATAATTATTTGTATTTATATTTTAGTTCTTTGTATTTTAATAGAAATTAAAATAGATTTGAAATTTATTTAAACACATTTTTATATAAAAAATTTAACTCTTTAAAACACATTAAGTCGAATTGATTATAAGCTGTGCGTGTGCGATTGACAGCAGCACCCACATTCATATCCTGCAATACATATTGACAGCTTCAACCAACAACAAACTAATAGACAACTGATTGACTAACCGCATCTTATAATGAATTCGCCTTAACACATGCAAAATCTATTTAATTTGTTGTGAATAAGACCATTGCGTTATTTTGTATTATTTCGATTACTGGACAAGTTTTGTTTTTAACACAAATTTTTATTTAATTTTAGTTATTATTTGGCACGTTTTAAGGACAGTTATCGTCAAGCCACCATTGATTTAATGTTAGGCAATCCAGTAACTTCAGAATCTTTAAACGCTTTGGGGGGCCAAGCGGCCCCCGACGACAACGATGCTTCAGAGGGCGCCGAACACGCAAAATTACTTGTGGAGGATTGTCGTAAACTCTTATTAGGCTCATCCCAATATCCTGTAGGTGCCTGGGGTCTTATTGATGCCGATCCTGGGTAAGTTTGGAGAGATCTTGTTTTTTGTTTGATTAATTTGTTTTCTTTATTGACTGATTTTCAGATCTGGTGATATTAATGAAACTGAAGTGGATACCATACTTTTGTTAACCGATGAAAGTTATATTGTTGCCGAATATGATTCACATTTAGATAAAATTGTACGTTTCGAAAAGGTTTTACTGGAAAATATCACCCACATTGAATTGGGCATGTATCAGCAAACGAAAATATTTCAAGGCTCGTCACCAGCCATGCTATGTTTGCGAATCAATTATACTGTCGATGGTGCTGATGGCTATTTTCATATGTTTAGATCGGCCAATATACGGTTTTTCAATAATATGGCATATCCCATTAAGACACCAGAAGAAGTATCAGGTGAATGAAATTATAAATCTAAATGTAATTTACATTAAATATCTTACAATGTTTTCAATTTCCAGAATCCATGCAATCTATAGTAGAAATGTTTCGTATAGCTTTAGATAATGTGGGTCGTGAAAATGTCAAATTCACCACTGGTGGTGTATTGCAAAGACGTAAAAGTAAAATACCACTTTTGGATGTACCAAAGGGCATGCCACGTAATCTGTCAGAATCTCAATTATTACAAATCAGTTCAAAGGCATTTTCAAATGTCGCTGGTCAATTTTCCAAATTGGGTCAATCTTTGAATCCGAATAAAACGAAAGGAAGCAACACTATTTCTTCATCTGCTAATACTTCAAAACGTACCTCGCCTACATTAGTAAATAAAACTGCTCAAATAAATCCACAAGTAATGCGTCAGTCACAAACTTCTATTGAAAATGCTGTTGAAGCCATGGAGAAACCCATATTTACTGTAGGCAGGCAACCCAAATACTCAAGTGGTTCAGATTCCGAGGAAAATGATAGCAGTATATATGAACCAGAAATCGATTCAGATACAGAATTGGCTATATCAGCTATAACAGCCGCTGAAAAGGCTAATTTTAATAATGAAAACAATTTCCTACCCTCGGTGGGCATTGTTATGGGTAATGCTCAAGAAGCGGCAGCAGTTACACAATCATCTACAGCCGATAATATGCAACAATTAGAGGATAAAGATAATTATAGTAAACATTTGGAAGATGTTTCATCAATTTCTATATCATCGGTGGCAAATAATGTAACATTTCCTACTGGCCTATTAGAGAATGCTCCCCCTGTAAGGCCGATTACACCAAATCCTCAAATCTGTGTACAAGATGATGGTGGTAATTTTACAACTACAACTATCACAGAAGATCAACAACAAGCCAGGTCGGTATTTTATTTGTGATCATTTTCAATTGTGCATCCCCGAAAACAGTGATAGTTTATACAAATATGTAAATTGTAATGGTGGCTTGCGTGTTGTTCTCTTAAATGTGTGTTAAAAGAAAATATTATTTTAAATTAAAAACAAACCCATTTTATAATTTCAATATACCTCATATGCCATAATTTCTAAATTCTATTTTGTAGTGGTTTTGTAAATTGTTTTTTCTATTAATCATGTAGATTTTTTATATATATTTTTGTCAACACCTTTTTAGGTTTATAATTTTATATATGTATGTATGTATGTGATGATGTCTTATTTAGTAATTTGATGTTAAAAAACAAAGTATGTACATACATATCTGTGGAATTTTGACAAAACATCTTAAGTCAAATTTAAAAAGTTGAAAAAATTGTTGTTAATGAAAGGATTTTTTATTCAAAAAACATTTTTGTGTACGTTTTTAAAATTTTGTATTATAGAAAAAATTTTTCTTTAATTTTGGTTTACTTTATTTTTTAATAAAAATGATTTTTTCCCCGTGTTTATTTTTAACTTTTTTTGCTATATTATCTCGACTTAAGGTGTTTTGTCAAAATGCCACAGATATGTACAGACAGACGTATGTAGACAGTGATTATATTTTTATTTAAATTGTAATTTATTATTGTTTTCTTTTGTTTATATGAAATTTGTTAAATTACTGTTAAGAACACTTGTTTTCTTTTTATTTTATTATTGCATTTAAATATGGAATAAGACAAACAAAAAGTATAACAAATGGTTTAAATGAAAACAACGTTCTTGCTGAGAATTTGATTGTCTAGTGTCTTGGAATATTTGTTTAAAAGTTATAATAATCAATCATTTTAAATATTGTTTTCAGAAGCTCAAAATTCTTTAGATTGATTTTATTTATTAAATTACCATACAATATTATAATTAATTATTACGAGCGGAGTGACTAAAACTATAAGCTCAGTTTAGTGTAGAAGGCCAGATTCTTTTGTGGGAACCCTCACACTAACAGTATAGCACACTACCCATTATACCACTGAGGCATTTTACAATTAATTATTTAATTTTAACTACAAACTCAAATATGCTTGAAATGTTTTTAGCACAAAACTTTTGAGAAACCATTTTAAAACTTTTCCTAATCCATTTAAAAGTGTTTTTTTTATCGAAAAGCTTATTTTTTAAGAGTTTTTTTTAATAATTTTGTGGCATTGATTTTGAGTAGTTAAGCGTGAATTGAATACTTGATTTGCTGTTTACCTTTGATTCTTTGTTTAATTGTGTTTGGATTTTAAGAAAATTGGTGTCTTTATATTACACCGCTATGAGAAGTTTGCAACAAACCTATTACAGTCGAATTCGGTTATAAGAGTATGAAAAAACAGAATTTATTTTGCTTATAAGCAGAATTTTCCTTTAAAAGGACTTCGGGTAAATGCAAAATAATTTCTTTTAAACAAGCTTTCAAAATATTATTGAATTAAAAATAAAACAAATCAACATTATTTTGAGAAATTCAAATTCTGACAAAGTTAACAGACAAATTATAAACAATTTAATCAATAAATGAACATTCTTGCCATAAAAAATACGTTTGAAAACACAAAATTAAAAAGAAATGAGTCGGTATTAAAATTGTTTTATCGTCGATAAATGCTTAGAAATGCTCATTAGGGTGGGTCAATTTTTTAGCTTACTAAGCGTATATCATAATCGTAATCTACGGGAAATTCTAAGAACTTTTCCCAAAGAAACCATGGTTCTAAAATCAAAATCGAGCTTCCGGTTTTTTACGAGAAAATTTGGTGTTCAGGTCATCCGAAAATAATGCTATTTTTTTGGAAGTATTCATTGCAATTGGTGAATAGTTGACCTGTAACGCTGGAAGAGGGCTTATTTTAAAGGAAATTTTCTCACCTTTCTATATCTGTGCTCATTTATAGAAAATTATTTACCCAAATAATGGTTTTGGAGGTTTATGTCACAATAATAATAGTTTTAGGTTTTTAACAGTTTGATTATTTAACTCTTTCTACACTCAAAAATGAACGTTGAAAAATGTTAATGTGGTATCAGCATTCATTTGGTTGAGTCATTAGATTAAATAACCTCAAGGAGTTTCTCCCTTTTCCTATTTCCTACTTCTCTTTTCTTAATTTCCTTTTTTCTTTTTTTTTCAAACTTATTTTCTTGTTTCTGTAATTGTATTGCAAATATTTAAAATATTAAGAAAGCATATCTTGATATTCTCTCACCT
Source organism: Metopia argyrocephala (assembly GCA_963576795.1). Classification (NCBI taxonomy): domain Eukaryota; kingdom Metazoa; phylum Arthropoda; class Insecta; order Diptera; family Sarcophagidae; genus Metopia; species Metopia argyrocephala. Next base: position 41,891,793 of record OY756211.1, on the reverse strand, counting down.
ACCAATAACAAAACAATTGCTCCTGGGCACTAATTTCCTGGTGTATTTATAATTAAGCTTTATATATTTCGTCAGAAAAGAAAACATTATTAGCTTAAAAGAAGTTTATCTTAAAAAATTTAACAAATTTCATATACAACAAATATGCTCAAAATAGCGCCAATTTTTTAGTTAAATTTTATTAAATATTTAATTATTTTCATATCCAATTTTAAGTATTAAGTATTATTAAAAATAATTTTATAAAGAAAGAACAAAAAATATTAAATCAATGTATTAGTTTAGCACTAAAAGCTTTAAACGCACAAAATATTTGTTTAACCATTTATTTATTCAAAGTATTGTTGGTATAATTTATTTAATAAAAAACAAAAATTTAATAAAAATTCCTCTTTTATTGTACGTTTTTCTTTTGTGTTTTTCGATTTAAATTAAAAAAATATAAATATTTATGAATACCACTTTTAAAATCATACAAACAAATAGATCGCTCTCAGCTAAAGATCTTAAATTACCAATAAATACCAGTAAATTAAATCAATTGAAATCGATGACAAGTCCTCTATCAAAAATAGCTAAAGGAGTACAAAATATCGGAATAAATTTGGATCCTAGAAAAATTGCCACAAAAGTAAGTAAATATTAGAAAAAGAAAAAATCTCAAGTTTTTAATAAAAATTTGCTATTTTTGTGTTAGACTGCTGGCGTTTTAACACCCACAACAGGTTCAGCTGAAAACTCACCACCCGAACGTGATGCTGGTAGCAAAGCTCAATTGGAAGAAATGTGGCAGGAGTCAAATTGTAAAACAAAATTAATTGCTTTGTAAACGCAAGTTGAACGATAAACAATTGCATATTTCAAGCAACAATGGAAAAACAAATTAATCTATTATTCACTGACTCTTTTGCTAATCTATACACACAATATGCGCTCGTATTATACACAAAATATATAATAACATTTAGTATTTTAATAGTAAACAACTAATAAAAAAAAATAATAATAATTGTATACAAAAAGCTACTTAACCATTATCCTTAAAACAAATTTTAAATGTGCTTAATTACTTTTACATATAATTGAAAATTATTTATTGAGATTGCTTAAAGGCAAACAGCTAGTGGTTGGCAAAAATAATATTTTATTTATTTAAAAATTTATATTAAGTAAAGGATAAATTCCTCCTAAGCTTTACATATTGCTAATTGTGCATTATTTGCAGTATTATTCCTTAATTCAGTTATATAAAAAAAATCACTGGCTGTTGTAATTGTACGTTTTTATAGTACATACGTACGTACATACATTAAAAGTAAATTAAAATAATGATGTGCTTTAGTTTTTAATTGTTCAAATACTCAAAATCAATTATGCATGATTGTAGGGAATTTTATATAAATATATTATATAATTATAAATATTACATATATATCAGAGTTGGGTTTATTGCATTAGATTTAATTTTCCACTAAATTTAGTGGTAGTGGAAAAAATAGTGCATTATCGCCTATAATATTTAGTGGTAGTGGAAATTTAGTGCATTAAATAAAACCATTTTAGTGGTAGTGGAAATTTAATGCATTAAAAAAACAAATTTAGTGGTAGTGGAAATTTATTGCATTAAATAAAAAAAATTTAGTGGTAGTGGAAATTTATTGCATTAAATAAAAAACAAATTTAGTGGTAGTGGAAATTTATTGCATTAAATAAAAAAAATTTAGTGGTAGTGGAAATTTATTGCATTAAAAAAAAACAAATTTAGTGGTAGTGGAAATTTATTGCATTAAATAAAAAAAATTTAGTGGTAGTGGAAATTTATTGCATTAAAAAAAACAAATTTAGTGGTAGTGGAAATTTAGTGCATTAAATAAAATAAATTTAGTGGTAGTGGAAATTTAGTGCACTACTTCTGAATGATTAGCGGCTGGCAATATTAGCAGTCCGCGCCATTAAAATCTTACCTATGGTGAACTAAATAATATATTACATTTGAAAGTACTAAAATTCTTATTAAAACAATAACAACAATTATTTACTTTATACAGGCGGACTCAGTAAATTAAGAAAATAACATTCACAACAATTTATTTTGACATTGACTTAAGCTATGTATGCATATAATAATATTATATCCATATATGAAGGTATATTAAAACGATAGTGGAACTGAGGTAGTGGAACTAAATTTCCATTCCACTATAGTGCCAATGGAGCTATATTCCATTACCACTAATTATTCAAAATTAGTTCACTAAATTTCCACTACCACTAAAATCGATATATTTAATGCAATAAATTTCCATTGCCACTAAAATTTTTATATTTAATGCAATAAATTTCCACTACCACTAAATTTATTTTATTTAATGCACTAAATTTCCACTACCACTAAATTTGTTTTTTTTAATGCAATAAATTTCCACTACCACTAATTTTTTTTATTTAATGCAATAAGTTTCCACTACCACTAAATTTGTTTTTTTTAATGCAATAAATTTCCACTACCACTAAATTTTTTTTATTTAATGCAATAAATTTCCACTACCACTAAATTTATTTTATTTAATGCACTAAATTTCCACTACCACTAAATTTGTTTTTTTTAATGCAATAAATTTCCACTACCACTAAAATGGTTTTATTTAGTGGTTAACTATTTCTATCTGCATTTAGTGGTGGCTGCAATATTGCTGCATTAATACTAAGTGGTTTAGTGGTAGTGGAAACGATAATGCATTATAAATTCAATGCAATAAACCCAACTCTGATATATATATACATATACATATATACATATACAAATACACACTGTTATATACTCTTACACAATATAAACTTATAAAAATCATTTAAAATACTTAGTACATAAAGCTAAGCTCACATTAGCAAAATATTTGACCACTATTACTTTATCACTATTTTTTTAATATTTTATGCAAATAATTCGTTTTATGCTAGGAACACAATTGGGGTGAACTAAGAATTTCGCTCACCTCGGCGAATTCGTCAGCTAAAATTCTCTTGCTTAAATTCGTCGTATGAAACACAATAACGACGAATATAAGTACCCCGTTGGCACAAACGTCGTGACGTATCTTAAGACATGTCACTAACGGTAGTCGACAGCATCGCTGATGCGTTCGTGCACGATGTTTTGTAGTCTATTTCCTTGAAGGCATCGATGATAAACATAATATTTACGACACCCTTGCATAGTTCATACAATATGCGGTCGAGGACAAGCTCAGTGAAATTGTCGCTAAGCCAGTCGTGCACGATTTTTGCGACATTAGTTTGAAAATATCGCTGACGAATTGTTTTAGTTGTCGCCCACACGTCGTGCAGGGTAGTCTATTGTCATGCAGCCATCCTCGAGGATGTCTTTAAGAGGGAGCCAACTGGGTACATAACTAATAACATAATTCTTTCCCACCTTTTTTACTCTCTTCATGCCACATTATACAGGCATTCATGACATTGCACATTTTCAATTATTATTTCACTTGTGTCCATATTTTTTATTTATTGATTTAAAATACTTAATAAACTTGAAAATTGCCTCTACTCACAGTAATTTTGTTCTGTTTTTCAATCACAGCTGATAGCGTGACCATAAAAAAGTGTTACTCAAACACGAAAGTATTAATATAGAACACCCTTTGAAACAATTTTAATATTAAACTATTCTATATCCTTAATTTAAATGCCTTCAAATTAGCAAAAAACAATTATTAAAAAAAAAATATAAATATCTTTATTTACTACAAAAGTGAAAAAGTAAAAGAAAACATAGTCACGCTGAAGTGATTAGTTCATCGTTCGTGGGGGAATGAATTAAAAATAAATCTAATTTGAGTTCGTCACACACGGCTTATATCGCTGTACGCCATGATTGTGTGCATTTTCATATGCACAAATATGTTTTCTTTTTAGCGACGATTATTCACGACTAAAAATTCGTCGTTCGCCCCAATTGTGTTCCTAGAATTATATTAACATTTCTTTCAAAAATATTTAAAAATTAACTTTAATAAGAAAAAATATTCCGATATTGAATTAATCAAACGCTAAGGATTGGGAATTTAGGAAATAAATGATTTCATAAAATAGTGGTCACGCTTTTTTCTCCAAATATTTTGCTAAAGTTGACCGTAGCTTAACTTATTATTTTTTTCATATTCTCATGTATAGTAAATTTAGAATTACTTCAAATCCTAAGTTAATATTAATATTTAATTTTGTTAAAATTATCAGACATGTTTTGAAAAGTGATTTTTTTTAAGTGTTTTTAAATTACAAAAAACTTGTAAATTTCCGTGATGTACTCGTATCAGACATACATACATATTACAAAAATCACATTCACGGCATGTAAGATTATGTGCTGATCTGTGAATCGCAATTTTTTGTATAATTTAAAATTTTCGCAACCATGATAAAACACTCAGGCATGATCTGAAATTTCAAATTACTCGCTAGATTTCATACTGTGTTATGAATCATAACCATTGCTGTATAATTTCAAATTTTGGAAATTACAGGAAAGTGTATGATTTTTTTTTTTTTATTTTGTTTCGATAAATTATATTTTGAATTTTAAATGATTCCAAATCATACGTCAAGAAAAACAAAACAATTGGGACATATCTAGTCCTAACAGGCTGGTTCTTTAGGACCTCCTGAACTATTCCGTCATGTTCGAATCTGATTAATATTGATTATTAAGGAATTAATACTCTGCGTTTACACTTTAAAGTGCTATTAAGACAGTAAAAATACGCATTTGTCGTTGTCAAAAATTATTATAAGTTTTCAAGGTGTCATAGACGTACAGACATCATAGTTAGAATACTTTTGTATTATAATTTATCAGTAAAATGGAAATGTTTTATTCGTATGTATGAAAACAATTAGTCGGAGCATTCTAATGATCATTAAAAACTCGCATAATATAAAATATGTTTTAATAAAATAGTGGTTGTTACGCTTTTTCCTCAAATATTTGCACAAATGTGAACAATACCCTTGAGGCCATGCCAGTATTGTCAATGATTTCTTGATTCAAACATTTGTATAACGATAACCATGGTACAAGAACGATAACAAATTATAATCCTGCCATAGTTATTTTTATAGAACAAAAAAAAGGGCAATTAAAAGGCAAACTCTTATTTAAAACAAATGGAGATGGTAGTTCTTTCTATTTGCAAAAGGATTTTTAAACACCATTGATCTATGGCGACCAATTCGTTGTTGTGTGATCAATGTGACCATTATTCTACGAAAACATCTACAATTTAGACAAATGTATAGGTACATACATATATGTTACACTTGAGTATATACATATACTACGTTTATACATACGTCCTATTTGCAAATAAAATTATTTGCAATATGTTTAACTCACTGTTTATATGTAAAAGTACTGGGAAACAAATTCGCTGTCAGTAAATTGTATGGTAACACCAAAAAATTATAACATTGTTTACAATAATGTGTGAAAAAAATATTCAATATGAAAATTTGTTTATTTTAATATTTAAACTTTTTTTACAGAATAATTTTTTTAATTGTTGCTTTAAGTTCAACATTTTATGTGTTTTCCGCCATATTTATATAAGCCTACCAGATTGAAAACAATAAAAACATGTAAATTGTAAACAAGTGGCAAGATTTTACACCTTTATTTGCAAATAGGGTCGTTATTCACGACTTGTTATCGTGAGTTAAGGCGGATTCACCCATAAGTTTCTGAAATATTTTCTGTGCAAACGAATTTTTTGTTTACTGAGAGTTTTCTGCACCACGATTCACCCATTTCAGAAATATTGTTCGTAAAATCAGTGTTGCCATATTCAATTGAAAATTACATAAATACATATGTGCATAACGAAAAAGAAAATTAATATGTGTCCAATTAAGCAAATAAAGAATTAATAATATTTATTACAAAAGTAAATAAACAATTAATAGTATTTGTGGTGAATTTTTATTTTATATTATTATATTTATATATTATATTATTATATTTATTTATTGCTGTTTTATGGCGTCTTCGTAAGCTTTTCCAGTGTGTTTGACATTCATTTCCTTTTGTAATTAAATTAATTTTTTGTTCGTCTTATTAATTACCAAAAAAGCAATAAAATATTTTATTGAATTCGTCTCAAATATATATCAATGGAAGGCAAGCAATAGAGTGCACGTTAATACTATTTATATTATTAAAAAGATATTCCGGTATGTGATAAAAAACGATTTCGATCAAAATTGAAATGGAATAAAATTTCAAGTTGGTTTAACTTCCAAATCTTTTCATATTCGGGATTCCTTTTTTATTCATTACTTTACTGACGGACTATTGCCACTAATTAAAACATATATATTTACATATATGTTTTAAAATTTCGATCGTTTTTCATCACATACCGGATTATTTAAAAAATTTAAAAAATATCGCATCACCCAAGGATGTAAATTTGTTTCTTGAATTCTATAAGTTATAAAAATAAATGCACTTACTGCCAATTCCAACTGCTTCTGCTACTTCTGCCCAAACAATTTGTTTTACATGATTGTTTTTATAAGAGCTGTTGCTTAAATCATATAAGCATTCCCTCCCCGGCTTTTTTATTTCGCTAATTAATTTTAGTGCAATATCCTCTGACAACTCCATCTTAAATTTATTCAGAAAGGGCAAAGAAAATGTAGGAATTATACAGTAAATTTCTTCAATATTACAACTTACCTTATATAATATTTTTAAATTTTAACTTTTTTATTTTTGGCGCGAATATTTTCTTTCTAATATGTTTTTTTTTCTTATTGGCCTTTTTTTGTTTGCTTTTCTTTACATTATTCACTGTACCATACTAATTTTTTAATACGAATGCCAAGCAATATGGCATGACTCTTGTATAAATTTTGTATGATATGGCCACCTTTTTCAGTGTGGTTCGGACCAAATTTAAAATTAATTTAAATCAAGCTGAGAGCACTTCGCACAAAATCATTTCTCTCGCTCTCTGAGAGAAACGTCAAACTACATATAAAAAAAATTTGGTCCGAACCAAGAAACTCATGGGTGAATCCGCCTTTAGTAAGTTGCAATAAAACAATTATATGGCAACATTTTTTACTCTTGTTTGCAAATAAGTCGGACGTATAAACGTAGTAATACATGCTGTTTTAAGAACACGCAATAGTATTTGTTGTTTATGGTAAACAAGTGATAATAATTATTATGGATCTTAAGATCCATAAAAATTGCTTAAGGAGTGTTCACATTAGGCATATATTTAACAAAAAAGCATAAACACCCGTTTTTTTTTAACATATTTTATGCTAGAATTTCTTTATTTTATAAAGATACTAACTTTACCTACTCGGCGTTAGCGCGGACCGTATCCGTAGTAGGCCATATTCAGAGCTATCCGTCCACTTGTATAATTTCAACCACTTTTTTCTTTAAGACCCAATTCCGAAACTTTGTCCAGTTTCCAAGACATTCAAAAACACTAAATAGTTTGTATTTGAGGTACCATTCCCAAGTTTAATTTTGAAAAAAAAACATACCCTATTGCACTTTAGGTAGTTGTTGAATACGTTCCAAATTACAACAAAATCGGTTCAGTCGTTTAGACGTGATTGACCGACAATCAAATAGACTTACAAAGAGATTTTAATATATATATGGGCAATTTAAAAAATTTTCGACATTTTGATATTTTTTTTTCCAATTTTTTTTTTTGGATGACACGAATGACGCTTTGGTCACGTGAAGGGTGATATTTTAGCATACCAAAACAGTTCGCGTTAATCATTTATTGCAAACGGCGCGAAAGTTATGGAGGTTTTAAGTTAAAATTTCTTTAAAAAAAATTAAAGTTAAATTTATTGGTTTATTTTAATAAATGTTGTATGGATGCATAAAACTCATTTCAAATTCATCAGTGCAGTCCAAATTAATCAATGCACTGATAAAATACATAAAAATATCAATTATAATTAAAAAAAATATAATATAAATAAAAAAAATATCAATTATAATAAAACGCGAATTTTTGCAAAAATATAAATGTTTCACCGATTGTTATAATATGTGTTTATATAATGCATAACTAATTTACAGAAAAACAATGTTTTGACTTGCAAATTTAAAAAATAAAAAAAATTATATACTTAAGAATTATTTTTGAGGTTAGGATTTTTTTTTTTGATCTGTAAAATTTAAAATCATGAAAATTTTTTAATGCCTATTCGGTTTTATTATCAAGCTTAAAAAAACCTTTAATTTTTTGTCAATCGCGGCGGAATCTATACATAACTGCAGATGTCACAAAGCAAAATGTGTTTGAAGAAAAATTCCGCTGTACCCGCTAAATATGGACCGAATTCAACCTTATTTATATATGATCTTTAGTTCACCCCCGCACTTCATTTTCAATACTTTACATTGATTTTAAACCACTGATTAACTAAAAAAAACGCGAAACAAAATCATGAAATTTCGCAAAAGTTTTATTTTCTTTATAAAATTTTTGCGTTTCAAAATATTTTAACGCCATCTTGACGTTGAGGTGCCATTTACTAAGAAGTTTAGATCACGCAATACATAAACCAGTTTCAAATAAGATTGCAAATGTCAGGCGCGAAAAACTGTCATTTTTGAAAAATTTACGCCAATTCTATAAAAGTTTGAAATGCAATTTTCTTGAACGACGCAAAAACGCCATAGAAAAAACTCTTGTAAATTTCAAGCCTTTTTGTGAGTTTTTCGATATTTGAGTGCCCATAACTTTTAAAAATAAAGAACTGATGGTCTGAAATTTTGAATTTCCTAGTTTTCTATTGTGGCCTACCATTCCCTTTTGACCGTTTTGGTCAATTCGAAAAACTGGAGAAATAATAAGCATCTGAACTCAGTTTCAACAAATGTTGAAAATTTTTGAAATTGCCCATATATACATATATGTACATACATACAGTATTGTTCGAAATCTGAACAGCTTTTCCTGATAAGGTAAACAAAGTCTCATATTTTTGTGTTAAAATCATTTATTTAAACAAATGCTTATATTTATAATTGCACAATGTCCTTAATAAAAACAAAAAATAATTCTGTTTTTTAAAAAGTATGAAAGAAGCCAAATCGAAATCAAAAGCAAATATTGCTGTTCGAAATCTAATAAAATTTTTTTATTGTTGTGCTTCTTTTACTTATTTTTGCAATAATTATTGAAAATGTTGAAACAGTTATTTAAGTCTCGTTGGTTCTAACAAAGAAACACAAATATTTTGTTTGATATAGATAATTTGTAATCAGAGGTCTTATTCTGTAACTCTCCTAAGCTAAAACTCTGGCTAAAAATTTTAAACTTGATTTAGGACTTTTTTGCTACGAATACAATTCTTGAATGCGTATTGAAATTTAAAAGCTCTATGCTTATTATCTTAAAAATTTATAATTTTCTATATTCTAACGCCCATCCTGTTTTAAAAACCCAAAATTTTAGCATTTTAGCTTAAGAGAAGAAATTTATCTCTAGCACGTACAAGGCTGTTATATTAAAAAACTTAAGTCTGTTTTATAAAAACAAATCCGGAATTATTATTGCTAAAAAAATTTTGGATAAATAAATTAATAGTTTCACGACTAACAAAAAGGTAGAAAGGAACCGGAACAAAAGAAGAAATGAATAAAGGCGGCTCAAAAGGAAAACTTCTGCACGAACAGTTACAAAAATCGTTCGTCTATTTAATAATAAACCGTTTATCAGTTAACAAAAGGTTTGTAAATAAGCTAAGACTTAATATTTGTGCCAGCACTGCAAGGAAATGAGCGTTGGAAAACAATTTGAAAAGTTATATACCGTCTAACGAGCCCATTCTTACAAAAAAACATCTGAAAAAAGTATCAGGAAATTGGTGCTTCGACGTTGATTCTTTAATAATTAAAGAATAACTTTGTTTACATTTTGTTAATGACTATTGTGTTAACACGAATAATAAAATGTATTCTTTAACCTCTTGACAAGACGGCTTGTAAACAATTAATTATAATCCGCCGTTTTATTCAAAATAACCATGGTTTTCATACAACACAGCGGTGCATGAAGAGTATTCAATATACTTTGAACTTGACAAAAATGTACAAATTTTTAAACTTATCGTAAATGTTTATACCTTTAATGAACTTTTAGGCTGGAATTTGCAAAAGCTCACTCTAATTGGGCTATAGAAAAGTGAAAAACAGTTTTATTAAGCATAGAGTAATAACTTATTGAACTCATAAGCAGTATGGCCCGCTCGTAGACCAAAAAGAAAGTGCCTAGATTCACGCTATACATATGATATGGAGATGAAAATATAATGGTGTGGACATGTTTTTCAGTAAATAGCTTTGAACCTTCTATTGAAATTAATACAAAGATATGCCGATTCGTTTACGGAGACATTTTAGTCAACCGTTGGTCAAATATAACGAATGGAAAATACCACTTCGACGGGTTCTTCAGCATGATAATGAACCGAAGCACTCGTCAAAATCAATCAAACACTGCTAGTGGGGTGAAAGTATTGAATTGGCCGACTCAATCCTCTCACCTGTACCTCATAGATAACCTCTTTGGGACATTAAAGCTTAGAATCGGAACTTTGCTTTTTAGCAACAAACAGAAACTCTTGGATACCTTAAAACAAGAGTAGATCACTACCAACATATATTGTTTACCTCATCAGTAAAAGTTGCTTAGATTTCAAGAAAAACTGTACATATAAATACTAGTTATGTATATGAATTTCAGATTCCTATCTTTTTTTGTTTTTTTTTTTAATAACAAATTTTAATAACATTTCTACAGGGCTAAATATATCTGTTCCTATTTATTATTCTATTTTGAAATGAAAATTTACTAAATTTTTATTTTTTTTATAGAAAATCTATCCAAATTATGGGACAAATAATTTTTTATCTTTTATCATAAGTAATTAAAAAAATATATATTCTTTTATGTTATGAAACCCCATGCTGACGCTTTATTTAGTTCCAACATTAAGTCCAGAAAACGCAAAGTATTGGGATACTATGCCACCACTTAATGATTCCTTTTTAAATAACATTTTATTCCTTAAAATGATTGACCAAATATTAGTAATAATATAATAAAATTTATAAAAAGCAATAATGAAAAATATTTGACGATATTTTTAAATGTTAGTTTTTAATTTCGGTACATAAATGTAAAACCCTAAAAAAACAATTTTTTTATATAAAAATTATTGTAAAATAAAGAACATACTCGTATATTATGTCTTTTAATATTTAAGTAATTAAGTTTTACAGAATTTTAATTTGTTTTTTAATAATAAAAAATAAAAATATTAAGAAATAAAATTATTAAAAATATAAATTGTTATTTTTATGAGAAGGGGTTTAAAAAATAAAATAAAATAAAAAACAAATTTTTTAATGTTTCTTTTTTCGAGAATTGTTGTTCATTTATTAGCATTTACAACTACAAAAAGGACACTTTTTAGCCATAAACAATACCACGAAAGACTTGATGATATTCAAAACAAATTATTATAGAAATTACTGCATATTGATGATAAAATTACAATAAAAACACGAATTTGTTTGTAAATCTACACAAACACACAAACACGTTCTCAAATTATTCAACGAATATTTAATTCATATATAAATATTGTTAAAAATATATTAGAAGTATAATTAATTAGCGAGTAGTATTATACATATTCTATGAAAAATAAATGCCAATTACATAAGTATATTCAATTAAACATTTATGCTGAATTCCACCGAATAAATATAAAAATAAAAAATAATAATAAATTATGTTGCAATGTTTTTGACTCCTTCGCAAAAACACGAAAGTTTTCAGAACAAAAATAAAAAAACAAGAATTATAAAAGTTAAAATTTAATGATAATACTGTGTGGCAAAGCCCTAATAGTACAGACATGGTATTGTAAATCATAGTTAACCAAAACTCTCAATAAATGAAATGCGTCTGGTGCACAATTGTGTACAGTAAATGAAGATTTGGATTATATTGTTGTAAATACAACATAAGAGTTATAATGTGGATGGATCTGGGTATAATAAACTTTCAAGTTTTAATAGAGAAATATGTGATTGTCATATTGATTATGCGCTTAAGTAATGACACTGGATATCATGTAAACTTAGGTCTCTTTTTATGCCGTAGATGCGTTAAAAAAAAAAAAAAAACCGCATATATTTGACCAATTTTTTAACGTTTTTTGTTAATTTATTTATAGTTTTTTTCTGTTATTTCCGTTCTATAAAATAAATAGACTGAATTTTATTATTTTACATTTAACTTTTGTCTAATTTCTTAACGTTCTAATTTTTTAACATTATTCATTCAAGCAATGGGTAATATTATTTCTAATGTCAGTTTTCATATAAAAATGTGGAAACATGTGTGCTTGCTTGCCTAATTCGTACTGCAGAAAACATAGGTGTTGTTCACAATAGTGTGTTAGAAGAGCCGTCAACCTCGCCTCATCGTCGTGTCCAACAATTGCATTACAATCTCATTATTTACAGTAAATTTAATGGATAGGATTTCTTTATAAAAAATGTCACAATTATTTCCATCTGAATTATGTTTTAAGAATTTCTTTATTTCTATATCACTTTTTTTTTTTTTTTTTACAAAAATACAATATAGTGGCAACACTGAATAGGCTAAACTAAATCTTCAGTTCGACAAAAATGAATTTTACAATTTCGACCGGATTGATTTTAATGGACGTCTTATTAGCTTACTATAGTGCCATCTCGTGTTCAAAAGGAATTTGTGTTAATTGCCAGTAAAGACACAAACCAATAGATATGATATGGGAATCAAATATTGTTTATAAGCATGTGCATATACATAATTTTAGACACTTTGCATCTATAACAGTTCGAAATTATTATTTTATGCTTAATCTTAAAAATTTCCTTTTCCGTAGTTAAAATTTTGATATAAGAATGTGTGATACAAATTTTCATTTCCTTTTAAAATTTTTCCGACTTTTGGTTTTGAAACACATATTCAAAGAAAAAAAAGTTCTATAGAATTTTTTGTTGTTATTGCATTGTCAACATAGCGCTTTTAATACAATTTTTTAGTGCATTTTATATATTTTCGATACAAAAATTTTTAAAATTATTGTTTAGAGCTTTATATTTTAAATTTTAGTGCTGTTTATGTTTTTGTGTGAGTCCAAATCTCAATTTAAAACAATAATAGAAACATTTACTGAGAAGGAGAAACGTCATAATTTTTCGAGTTGTATATTCAATCACACCACCATAATTAAACCATAACTTTGTTGTACAATGCTATTGTACAAATATTTCTTTTGAAAGTGAAATAAATCTATTCCTAAAATTGTAATAAAAACAAATTTATTATTGCAATTATTGCTGACGTATCAATTCACTGCTTGTTCAAAGATAACAAGATAATGAATACCCAATGGAAAATGGTACTCATTGAGAATCGAGAAGGAATGTAGTCTGTTGATTCCGGAAACCATTACCTAGATCATGTCCTACAAAAGTAATAAATGTTTTTAATATCCCACCGTATTAAGTATTAGAATTCATTATTTGTAATGCATAAATTTATTTTTTATTAATAATTTGAAGGAATAACGACAAATAACGAATTTTTTTAATAAAAAGATGATGAAGATGTGAGATACACATGGTAATCAATATTTATTTTTGTGCCAGATGAAATTACCTTCTCGATTTGTTTAGTTTTGTTTAGTTCTCTTTATCAAGTTCTAATAGGCAATGACATACATATATGGAAAAATTAAAGGATATTATATATATATGTATGTATAAATGTATGTGGAGCTCCTTGTTTATAACAACCCCGTCTTTACGACAACTACCGGGTAGTATTGAATACTTACCGATTACTAATTATTATATGTAACTGACAATCATCCTTAAAATGCCTCTTCCTAAGCGACAATATTTAAATTTTATATATTGAAATACATTTTAAAATATTATTATTAATAAATACTGTAAGTTTATTGTTAAAAATATATAAAAAATAATCCTTTTATTTGTAATTGGAATTAAATAACTAAAATGCCAAATGTATACATGTACATACACACACATTTCGATTTTTAAAATGTTTTAAAATAAAACTTTAAAACTATTGGTCAATTTCAGATTATAATTTTTTTTTACTAAGAAAGCAATATTAGAGAAATCGTCTTAAATCGAAAATTTTTTCTCTAAATAATTTAAAAAGTTATTGGTCTATAGCACTGTAATATATAGAATTTTTCATTTATCAATTATATTTTTTAAAACTTATAAAATATCGCTTAAATTAGACTTTCGGACTTTAAAACGCATAATTTTATTTATAGTTTTTATTTTTATTTTTAGAAAATCGTTAAAGTAATTGTAAATTGATTTTGAAGTACAATTTTTTAATACAAAATAAAAAAAAAATAATTATATAACTTATCGTCCAAGAGTTTTTAAAAGTTCACTTACCATTTCCATGCTGTTTAACTTCCTTAATGATTGTAGTGTACTGTTATTGTCGAATAACGTCTCAGTTGCTTAAAAAAGTAAAAACAAAATTTAGAAATCGGACGAATTTTGCAATTAACTTAAACCACCACCATTTTCGGAAAGTTATATTTTATAAAGCAACTATTATTTATTTTTATTTTTTATTTAATTTTTTTTATTCTTTTCTCATCAATTAAAATTTAGCAAACCGAGCCGAAGTTTTATAAATGCTCATATCAGCCATAATTGCGTGATAAGAAGGAATCATTAGTTTTTGAAATAATTTTGGACTTCTTCTTTTAATATTTTTTTTTTATCGAAATATATTATGCAAATATTTTTTATTTAATTTTCGTAACAATTTGATTCATATTTGATGGAAAATATAAATTTACCGAACTAAACGATTTATAGAACCGCTTATAAGAATTTTATTTAACCCGACGGCATTATTTTTAATTTTATATACAAAATTCTATTAATGGATATATTAAATCTTTCCTTTATTTGCACTTCTTGTTCTATTTAAAATACGCAGTTGCATTTTTACAGAACTAACCCGAACTTAATTATGTGGACTGTCACTTTGGCAGTTTTCTGAACGACATAAAATACTCTTATTTTCAGGCTCATTTTTTACTTATTTCCTTTTTCCACTATTATTGAAGAAACGAAATTAAAATATATTTTACATCTATTTTGTATATTAATTACACAATTAAGAGATATAGCATACCGAACTCGAGTTAAATGAACGATCTAATTAAAGCTCATTTCACGACATACACGAAATACTTTCTTTCAAATGAAATTTACATTTAAGTTTAGCCAAAGTCATCAATATTTCTAATCGTTATTTATATTATTAAGCGATATTTCTCTTAACTCAATTAATGTTTCCCGAAAGGAACCGAATTTACGTATAAAATTTCACCGAACAGGATAATACCGAATTTATATAACAATCATACAGACAGTTTTTACAATATAAACGAAAAACTTAGTTTTATACCAATTGGGAATTTTATAATTTTTTTCCTTTTTAGTACTTTACAATCAAAACAATAATATTCTTCTTTATTTTGCCGGATTGTAGTTTTATTGTGTGTGGGTGTGTGTCACTACTATTTTAGAATTGCCATAACATACTTTTTATTGCAGTCACCAAAAATTTAACACTTGTTGGCAGCTTCATATTGCTGTTCCACTAATAAGAAAATAAGACACACACACACACTAAACAGCCATCTTTGCAAAAGGCAAAATGCGAGACACTTGTTTTACTACAAGCTTTTTAAATTCCTTTTTTCCATCGTCAATTATTTTATTCGATCACTTTTGTATCCCAAACGATAAAATAATATTTTTTACTCAATTTTATTCCATTTTTAACTCTATTTTATTAATTTTATTTGCATTAATAAATTTTAGAACAACCGAACCGAGATTTTGCTTGCGATCACTTCGAGTTTTGGTAAGGAACTGAAGAGAAGATGGGAAGAGTTAAAGCGACATTAAAACTGGTGAAAGTATTGCCATTGATTGAAAAAATTAAAATTTGTATTGTGTTACCAGAAACGGAAATGCAATACTTAAGGTGGAGTAAATTCTTTCCTATACTTACAGTAATACATAGTTTTTATATGGGATATTTTATATTGTGTTCTAAATTTAACATATTATAATTTAATAAAAAAAAATCAGCGCGAACCTGTGTGAAACAGAAAAAACATTTAATTAAAAACTATATGTATATAAAATTATGATGAAACAAGTTCATTGATATGTATGTATTGGGAGCATAGACATCTTTTGCTAAAATTTATTGCCAGCCTTTCCATTTTATCTTTAACGATTTCAAATTCGGCGAGATCATGTAGGCGTCTTGTGGAAGCTTAAAAATTAGTTTTGAAAGTTTGTGCAACTTTTAGTTTTTGGAAACTGGCCTAAACTGGAGCACCGTAAATCATAAAAGGATGAAATATTAATTTGACTATAAGTTTTTTGTTAACTATGTTGAGCCCTGATTTTCTGTTAACAATTGAGTACATTATACGGATGGTTTTGTTGATTTTGTCTACTGTATAAGGAAATGATTATTAAAGTTAAGTTTTGAATCTAATAATAAACCTAGATATTTAACGTTATTGCTCAGTGGTATGTTGTGGTTCAAAAAATAAAACAAGGTTACGTTTTCTGGTAAAGCAAATAGCTTGTGATTTTTTAGGGTTTATAGAGATTTTCTACTTGCAGAAATAATTGTATATATCGTTAAGAGCGGATTGAAGATTAGTGATTATTTTATCTGAGTATATCGGAACTCAACAAGGCGGTATCATCTGCAAAAATCGATGTAATACAGTTGGAGAATGTTGGAATATCGGCTATAAAAATATTGTAAAGGAATGGGGATAGACAGGAACAATGTGGGAAAATTGTAGTAATATTTTGTTCTTGTTAGATGATTCTTCCTAAGTGAACTTTAAATAAACGATCGCGAAGAAAATTTTGAATTATTCTTATAATTTCAATTGGAAAATTATATTGTTTTAGTTTGGAGATAAGTCCGTTATGCCAACGGAGTCAAAAGTGGGCTCAATGATTAGTAGGACCATTCCTATTGATTTACCGTTTTAAAAATTGGCTTTAACTAATTTTGTTATTCTAAGTAGAGGTTGGAAGGTATTGTGTTCCCTTCTATAACCATATTGCTTTAGTGGAAATATATTATTCTCATCTATAAAGTTAGTCAACTTTTACTTTATAATTTTTTCGAAATTTTTACTTATAGAAGATAGCAGGCTAATAGATCTGTATGACAATGAGGAGTTTGCAAGCTTATTTGGCTTAAGTATCGGTATTGTTTTTGATATTTTACATTCTGCGGGGAAATACCATAAATTGTAAGATAGTTAATTCCAATAAACAGTAGGTTTTTTAAGCATTTGTTATTGATTTCATTCAAACCATGTGAATTTCTATTTTTCAGTTTTCTTATTATACTAACTACTTTTTTACGCGAAGTAAATTAGGAATTTTGTGGGCTGGGATATATAGAAAGAATTTGATTAGCTATTCATATTATTATATCCTAGAATTGATGAAATACACTGTTTCAAATTAAAACTTTGAGCCAGGATTTCTGCATTCTCTTGCTGAGTGCAGTACACTTGATTGTTGTGTTTTAGAGTGGGAATATTTTTATATTTTTTCCTTAACATCTTAGAAACTTTCCAAAAAGGGGAAGATGACTTGTCGAGGTTTGTTCTATTATCTATTCTAAAATTGTTTCATAGCATGGAGTATGTTATTGCCATCATTGCTCTGTGGTCATTTTCATCTCTGTATCGTTTCCATAATCTTCTGTAAACATTTCTAAACTGAATTAGTATTTTGATGCTATTTGGAAATGATATTATTGCAGGTTAAATTATTCCTTTAGGTGTATTTTCCTCAATAGCCATTTGAATAATACATTTAAAATGCTTTATTGTGTTGTCAATCTGGCCACTGTCATTTATCTGATTAAAGTCAACTGGAATGGGAAGGTTACGTTTGACAAATTTAGTCAAGCGAGACCAGTTTGTTTTATTAAAGATTAATTGTACTCAAAATAGGGAGAAGGTCTGAACTGAATGTTACAATTGTTTAAGGAAATAAATATGTACTTCCATTAATGTTCTGAGAATCGAAAATGTAATATTATTTATTCAAATGGTTATTAATTATTTTCAGTACAAAATAATTTTTAGCAGAAAATTTTTAATTTTCAATATTGAATTATTATAAAAAACATTTGTTTTTTGGTTTTAAAGGTCACGAGTAATTAAAGTAAATCAATTAAATTTTATTTAAAAATATAAAATGGTTTTAAAAGAAAAGCTAGGTCATAAGGGTTGTAATGGCCAATTATATATGTATGTAATGGTTTAAAGATTATTATGATAAAAAGTATAAAAAGTATACTTTTATGAGTACAGAAAAAAAAAAACATCTAGGCAGAGTATACCCAAAGAAAATTACAAAAAAAAAAATCTGTAAAAATAATTTCTTGAATGTTAAACATTTTAAAGTGTACTGGCGTGTGCAAAGAGGCACTAATATATATTATATTATATTAGTAAAATAAATATTAACAGTACACTTCTTAATTTTTAATACAAATCACTCATTTATTTAAGTTTTCATTTAATTAAGATATAAATATTTGGTAAGATAAAGAGTATTTATATTGAGATTATAAGTTAAGTTTTATTTAATATACGGGACACTACACAATTGAAGAGTCTGAACCTGCTGCTGGACGTGACAGCTATGAAAAACCTAAGAAAACTGTCATGGAAACCGAACCAACAAGAGAGGAAGTTAAAGCCGGTAAACGAATAAAAATGGAAAATCTTGAAAAAAGCCCTACAAAACCAGCAAAAATTCAAAAATAAGAATTTGAAAATACATACTTATGTAGCTGCTTTTATTAATGGCTTTATTCCATACAAAACCGTCATATGCATATGTACCGGAAAAAATCTACTTGAATTTTGCATTTCCGTTTCTGGTAACACAATGCAAATTTTTTTTTTCAATCAATGGCAATACTTTCACCAGTTTTAATGTCGCTTTAACTCTTCCCATCTTCTCTTCAGTTCCTTACCAAAACTCGAAGTGATCGCACGCAAAATCTCGGTTCGGTTGTTCTAAAATTTATTAATGCAAATAAAATTAATAAAATAGAGTTAAAAATGGAATAAAATTGAGTGAAAAATATTATTTTATCGTTTGGGATACAAAAGTGACCGAATAAAATAATTGACGATGGAAAAAAGGAATTTAAAAAGCTTGTAGTAAAACAAGTGTCACGCATTTTGCCTTTTGCAAAAATGGCTGTTTAGTGTGTGTGTGTGTCTTATTTTCTTATTAGTGGAACAGCAATATGAAGTTGCCAACAAGTGTTAAATGGTTGGTGACTGCAATAAAAAGTATGTTATGGCAATACTATAATAGTGGTGACACACATAATGAAAACTTCAATCAGATAAAATAAAGAAGAAAATTACTGTTTTTATTGTAAAGTATTAAAAAAGAAAAAAAAAAAAAAATTATAAAATTCCCAATTGGTATAAAACTAGGTTTTTCGTTTATTTTGTAAAAAACTGCCTGTATGCTTGTTATGTAAATTCGGTATTATCTTGTTCGGTAAAATTTTAATGTATTTTACTTTTGTTTCTTCTAGTGCTGGCAAAGTATTGAATAATAGGTACCGAGTATCGAGTATTTGTATAAATTTTTGGGTACTCAATACTTAAAAGTAACTACTCAATACCTTAAGAGTTTTATTTTTCCTAAGAAGTTGTATGGAAAATTTAAATTCTGACGGTCAAAATAAAGTTTTGTCTAAAAACACAACACTTTTTGTAATTGTTTTCTCTTAAAAATAAAATCCGTTAAAAGTATCGAGTGGTATTGAGTACCCAAATGAAAGTACCCAATACTATTGAGTAATGAAAAGTAGCCGAATTTTACAGCACTAGTTTCTTCAATAATAGTGAAAAAAGGCAAGAAATAAAAAATGTGCCTGAAAATAAGTTTCTCGTTCGCCAAAGTGCCAATTTACGTAATTCAATTCGGTTCGGTTTGGTTCGGTTAAAATTTTACTGAGCGTCTAAAATAAAAAAAAGGCAAATAGGAAGTAAAATGTAGAGTATTTCGGTTATCAAATAAGTGCCGTCAGGTTAAATTAAACCAAATTTCGTCCAAACACTAGTGTCAGTTTCTCTTTTTGTATAAACACGTTTGTTCTTGATGTTTATGCGACTTTGGCTTCGTTGGGCCGGAGATCTTGTCTATTAAACTACAAAAAATTACAAAAAATTCAAGAAGTATATTGAAGATGCTTTGCTAATGAAGAGGTTCGTGACTAAAATAGAAGTGAATTTTGTTTATAATTCAATATATTCCATCGAGTGCAGATAATATTATTTCAGTGGTTTATGTCCATGTTAGAAAATGTCTGCGGGCGTGTGTCTGTACTAATCTGTACTAATCAAGTATATATTTTTCTTATTTTCAAAAAATATTTTTTATTTTGGACCTAAAAAAAAAGAAAATGTAAAATATAAACGAATATTTATAGTATACTTGTTAAGTGTTTCCTCTTTTCATCAAATTAAATATTTTAGTTATTTCGCGTGTTCGTTATTAATTCGCGGTATTTATCGGAAAATCACTAAAATTAAGAAAATAATAAAATTCTCTAAACCACTGGAAAAATTGATTTCAAATACATAAGTAAGTATATGTATCACTACTGCCTGTTTTCACTAGGGTTCTTTCGTAAGGTAAGATATTTTTTATTTGTATTTAATTTTAAATATTTTATTTACCTTCTACTGTATTCACATAAAAATATTATACTCTTATAAAGGGTTTGTTTGACAAGTATTGCATAGAAGTTTGCCAAATAATTCTTCAATAAACGTACAAAAAATTTTTTATGAATACGGGAGTTTATATAGTAGTGAAACGTTTTATTATATTTGCTTCTAAAATATATCTTTAAATTTTAAACAATTGGGCAAAGGTATTTTTTAGTCCTCAATACACTTGCAATTATCAGTTTCGTTTTTCCTTCGTTATAAATATTTTAATATACATAGATGTTGTCGGTTTTTCAAACATAAAAAGAAGTAGAAAAATAAATCTACTAGAAGTGAGTTAACAAGTGCATCACTGCGTTGCCACAAAACATTTTTTTGCAACTTTTGGGAAACTCTTTTAGTAGTATTAACAACCTACTTACTTACTTACTTACTTAGCTGGCCATAACAACCCGTTAACGGGTTTCGGCCTGCTTCAGCACTAGTCTCTAGGCGCTTCTACTTAGCGCGCGCCTTCTCCAGTTGGTCACACCAATCGATGACAGGGCTTCATCAACCTGGTCCTTCCAACGTAAACAGGGTCGTCCTCTACGCCGACGTCCAGTGACCTTCGCATCGAAAATTTTCTTCGCTGGAGCAGATTCTTCCATCCGAACAATGTGGCCGAGCCAGCGTAGCCGCTGGATGTTAATACACTGGACAACGCCTACATCGCCGAGGAGCTCATACAGCTCATGGTTGGTTCTAATGCGAAACTCATCGCCATGCCTTCGAGGACCAAAGATCTTACGAAGAACTTTTCTCTCAAATACTCCCAAGACCGCTGCATCGGCACAAGACAGCGTCCATGCTTCCGCACCATAGAGAAGCACTGGGAGAATAAGCGACTTGTAGAGTGTTAATTTCGTCGCACGATGAGGTCTCTATTACTAAACTGCCTACCGAGACCGTAGTAGCACCTGTTGGCCAGTGTGATTCTTCGCCTGATCTCTAGACTGATATCATTCTTGCTGGTAATGGCGGTGCCAAGGTAGATGAACTCTTTGACCACATCGAATGTATAGTTGCCGGCTGTAACCTGGGAGCCGATACGATCAACGTCCCTGCTCGTCGACAATATGTACTTCGTCTTGCTCTCATTTACCGCCAGACCCATTTTAGCAGACTCCCGTTCAATAGCATTAAAGGCTGCGGTGACATCTCGCTTGGTATGCCCAATGATGTCTATATCGTCTGCATACGCAAGGAGCTGGACACTTTTGTTAAAAATAGTGCCATTACGATGCACACCCGCCTTTCTCAAAACACTCTCCATGACGAAATTGAAGAGGTCGCAGGATAAGGGATCGCCCTGTCTGAAACCTCGCACGGTATTAAAAGACTCGGAGAGGTCCTTCCTACCTTGACGGAGCTGCGGGAATTACTCAACGTCATTCTGCACAGTTTTACAAGCTTTGCAGGAATACCGAGCTCAGACATTGCGGCATATACTCGATCCCTTATCGGGCTATCGAACGCCGACTTATAGTCGACAAAAAGGTGGTGAGTGTCGACTTGACTTTCATGGGTCTTCTCCAGGATTTGGCGCAGTGTGAATATCTGGTCAATGGTGGACTTACCAGGTCTGAAGCCGCACTGATAAGGTCCAATCAGTGAGATGGCGAATGGCTCAATCAATTTTGCAGGATTAATTGTTTAATTTAAGAGGTTAAATAAAAAAAAAACTATGGAAAAGAAATTATGGAATTGTTGATTTAGAGTAATTGAATATTAACAAATAAAAACTAATAGAAAATTCAAAGATATTGAAGAAAAATTATTATTAAAAAAAAAAAAAACAAATTATGATGTAAGTGCATGGATGCGTAATTCTTGAAATTTGGAGTCAACCACCATTGGATACGTTAGAACTTTTCTAACAGGAAGAAACTCCGACAACAACAAACCAATCCCAAATGAAATACCAATTCGTGATTAGTCATCACAGGTATATCAGTAAGTTGGGATATAAAAAATTCTGGCAAACCAGGAGCAAGTCTTCTATCCCCTTCGATTTCTCCTAATCGAGATGTATTTAAATATGCCACTATCGTCAATAAATAATTTGTCCGTGAAATTTGCTATCCCGTGGCTGGTATCAAAATGGCAACCAAGAAAATTTAAACAAGGAAAATTCTCATTATCCCAATTCTCAGTTGGCCCTTAATTTCTAATATCTTCCAAACAAAACTTACCACAAAAGGATATGTGCACAAAATTCACAGATATAAAAAAATAAATTAATTTTCAAAGTCAATTTTCAAAATTTCAAAAGTTTCAAGTTTAATTTCCACACCACAAAGAAATAGACTATTCACAACAAAAAAAAACTTTTACAATGAAAAAGAAATATAAAAATTTCACAATTATTTTCTGCCAATATATCCAATGCAATTATGATCAAAACAAAAACATTTTCTACGAAATTTGTAAAGTGGAATTCTACTAAGTGTTAAATATGACTAAGCCTCACAAGGCACAAAGCTCAACTTTCCGCTCTCCACATATATTTTTTACATATTTTCTTTGTCATTCGATGTTTTTAGTAGAAACAAAATCTGGACATTTTCCTTTTGTTCACTTTTCTCGATACTTTTATATCAGGGTTTGAGCTCTAAGCCATTTATGCTATAATCTGCTCTTAGTTTTACTCCATTTCTGACTTTAAGTTAGGACATATGTGGTATCATTACATCTGAAGTTGTTTTATGAATTGACGACGCGAAAGAGATTTTCTTTTCGCACTCAACATGTTGTGTGGGTAGATAACATACATAGCTGTTAGCAATTGCCATGCTATGTATGCCGTCGAACACACATCGGTCATCTCTAGCCAATCTGTAAAAACGGCTGCTATTTCCTTTTGACCTCTAGCTTTATGCACTATCTTTACTGCAGAACGACCTCGTTTTCCTTTGGTTGTAGCCCATTTATTTCTATTCCTTCCGTGTAAAATATTTTTTGAAAATAGTATTTATATTCTCATGCAGAGCAGAAGTGTTACTACGTCTTTCATCGCTACTTTCCTAATGTTGTCAGTGCTTGCATTATTTTCATTCTATTTATTTTCGATATTTTCTTAAAAAATTATCTGCTCAATTTCATACGATGTCTAATTTCTTTCGGAAGCCCTAACATACACTTCATTATCATCGGGCATGGTGAGAATTCTTTCGATTTCTTTCTTAGATATTCTTGTTGAAGTCATTTTTTTTCACCAAAAAAAATATCAGTAAGACCAATGTTAGTCGTTACGACTACCCTATTTCTGGAAATACATAAATATATACTATTTAAATTAGTCACATAATATATCAGCCTTTATCGACAACATATTTGCCACTAAGTCAAGTCTTTCGGCATAAGAAATAAGAACGGTTAGAAAAGAAAAACAAAAGTTGTGGAGCAAAAATAAAACAATGGTAGTCAAACCGACTAACATATGGCATGCAGGGATAAAATTACGTAAAACAGAACTTAAAAATTTATTGTTAAAAACAAATAAAAAATATAATATAAAATATAAAATCATACCATGGTTTGCACTGACTATGAAGTCATTAAAGATAAATTATATTCGAGATTATATTCGAAATCGCAATATCTTCTTATATGTTGATAACCTAAATAAATGTAAATTAATAACCTTCAGTAGATATTCAATGTTCCAAAAAGTGTATTTTTATCATCAATGGTGTAGCGTTAAAAATCGATCATCAGGGGGGGGGGGGTGGTGGTATAGTGGTTAGAGCGCTCGCACAAAAACTCAAAGGATCCAGGTTCAAATCCCAGCAGAGGTGAAAAATTAAAAAGTTAGATTGCGGTTTTTCCAAAATTATAATTTAAAAAAAAGACCATCTACAAAGAAACCGCTCCCCTGACATTCCACTCTATTCCAACTTAACCAATGTCAACAAACGAATGATCAGGAAAAAAACACCACCTATTGGGAAGTAAAAGATAACAGCTAAACCTACTTAGCGAAGGCACACTCACCACACAATCAAGATGCAACGATGAGGCAATTGCTGTTGATCATTCAAGGGTAAAGGTATAACACTGGCCTTTGACTGATCAATTCACAGCAATTTGTCTCATTCCTAAAGCGCTTAATAATAATATAATTAATAATAATATATGTACTGTACTTTCCAAAATTCCAATACAATGCACAGCATTTAGTAGGGGTTTATCCCTGAGTATTGGTCTCAAATAAAAAAAAAAGTGTTTACACCTTTGTGATACCCAGGTTTCTGAGAATGATGATTCACAGAATTTTCATATCCCTGGGAATCACCTGCTGTGCTTTTTTAATCTTCATGGGGGTCTTGCTTTACAGTCTACTTTCGGGCTTCTGGACTAAAAATAGAAAAGACCAAGGGTGCTTATCAATGACTTACTCTGTTGATTCATTGGAGCATTGGGGCATTGTGACGTGCATTTATTTTTTATGTCGCTACTACCATGGGAGTTGCTCTGATAAAATAAATGCCTTAATTTCGGATAATCACACATTCTTACATACTATACGTAAATTTCTTAGAGCACATCCTTTTGTAGTCGATTGTCGAGTAAATCGCACAATGCATTATAGAGGGAATTCATTCTGTACCCGCACTGTCCGTCTAGGGAACAGATTTTCCCTGAATATTTTTCCTGTAAATTACGATATTAATAAGTTCAAATCAAATATCCACAAACAGTTCTCTCTTTTTGAAGGCTATTATTGAAAGTTACTGGTAGTAAAAGGTAGGACTTTATCGGTCAGATAAATTGATTTTTATTATTATAAGTGTAACATGAAAGTTAATATTAAAGTTATTGGAAAGATAGAATTTCCTGTAATTTATAACATGAGAGTTAAACTAAAGTAAACTTTAACTATCGGATATCTGGTCGGAAAAATAATAATATGACTTTCAATCTTATAAGTGCAATTGTCATTTTATTTCTTTTGCATAGAATGTTTCGATAAGATTGTGGTCATGCCTTTCTCATTATATATTTGCCTAATGGGAACGAAGCTTTTGTTTTTTTATTTAACTGTTCAAAATTTTTAAACTGCAGTACAAAAATAAAAATCTTATTTAAAATACTGTCTAAAGAAATTTTAGACACTTGCTGTTACATTGAAATAGGATTTCAATAATTTTATGAAATGAAGTTCTATGTATGTCTGTATATAATATGTACATATGTACTATATAATTGGAAGACGATTATCAAAATTGAAAAAAAACTATCTGAAACACACTTTTTCAATCATCATTATGTCGACATAGAAAATCTATATCTTGTAATTAATCACTTTAATTATATGTGATTTATCATAATTGTTAAAAAAAATAGTTTTTTTTTTGTTTTGGAACAGCAAAACTATAAAATTAAATAATTTTATCCCTCTGTTGACACTTTAAGAGACAAATACCATACACGCCCCAGAGCAATATTTTAAAATTATATGAAATGTGTATTAAAAATGATGTTTAAAAATGAAAATTATAAATTCCATACAAATAAATCATGTCAACCCCTAATTAGAACAGAAGTATTTTATATGCTGTTGTATCTTAAATATTCCAATTGTTGTATCGATGCTTATGACGACCACAATATTTCACAACAAGGAGATGTTATTTCAACTAAAGGTTAGGATATCATCACACATTCAATTTCCTTTACTTTCTGATTTAATTAAAAAATTTAAACACTCATTTTCAAAGTGTCGAAAATTAAGAATAAAGAAAGCACTGCTTTTTATTTTTTTTTCCAAAAACGTCAATGGTCCTAAACAGAGGAAGAAAATGAAATTCAACCTCCTCCCTACAAATGTAACTGATAAGGCAATATTATGTTTTTCACACAATATCTAATCTGTTTTAAACTCTTTTTTGGGGATTCAAATAGTCTGTTTAGTTCAAAAAATCTTGCCATTTATAATCATTGTCATCTCCTCTCCTTTTCTATAAACCCTTAACATTGACATTTTTTTTCTTTTGTCATTTCATTTAGTGACACCATATTCGTACATAGATATGGTTATTATTGTTTTAATTTGTAATTTGATGCCTTAAATGGGCGCTAACTTTAGTCACACTATATACACTATGAGGTGTCTATAACAGAGCATTATGCCCAGGGTTGAAATGCTATTACTTTACAACAGCTTTTTTGTTTTTTAATGATAACAACAGAGTATGAAGATTTCAGTTTTCTTTAGATGTATAACCAAATCATTTCACCTCCTCCTTCTTCTACTCTTTTAAATTTTACATTTAGGGCTAGCATTTTAAGCAAGGTTGCCAGAATGATGACTTTTTATCATATTTTTGAGGATTTATTAGTTAATTTACGATTTTATAATTTCTTACCTCTAATGATGATTTTTTGTATTAATATATGGTATATCTGTCAATTTTTAAATATTTTAAAAATTAAATTTAATTGGAATTGATTACAAAAAATTTCAGGAGTCTAGATATAAAAATTTTTCTTGATCCCAGAATTTCATGATTGAAATTTTAATCACAAATTTTAACAATTTAATTCCCAATTGGAATAATGTTTATTATGTAAATCAGTTGTGTAATTATTATAACGGTTTTAAGATCCTGAAACTAGAGATGCTCATGAAAGAATACTTCGAAGTTTTTGTCAATACGATGCATCGTGATGTTACATCGATGTTTTGCGATGTATCGAATAAAAACTATGATGTTTTCGATGCCTCTTAACAACATTTTTATTTAATTGCAAGACAAAAAAAAAAAAATCTACAAATTTTAATAAAAATAAACATTTTTACCAAAATGTAATATAATTTAATAAGTCCCGGTACTTTTTGTCTAGAGTTTGTAAAAATAATGTTTTATTAACCATTGTTAAGAGAACTCGTCAGACAGGCTTTCTTAATTTCTATTTATTTTCCAATTTTTGCGAACTAATTTGTGATGATAGCTCCAAAGAATACCTTAACTTAATATCGTATCATTCGATGCATCGATATTTTAACGATGCATCGAATTAAAAACATCGATGTTTGCAATGCATCAATAAACATTGAGCATCCCTACCTGAAACTGGTATTCTTAATGAGAATTAACATCTGTATTATATAACAATAGCTGAACTGAACTGGTTTTTGATAAACTTATATTCTGTTTTCCATATTTTCTATTCAATTCAGAATCTATTGAAATTACAGGGATACCACTTGGTATCCCTGGTGTAAATTGGCTCTACAAGTATACACAAAATATAATAATTTTTCGGTACAATAGCTAAGTAAGGTCATGAACTAAGAGAATATGGTCTTGTTTACATTATTAACCATATAATTTCAGTCTTGAAGAATTTTAATCAAAAGTTTAAAAAATAAATTTTTGTAACAAAATCTTAGCTTTTATGCCCATATAAAAAGGTGTCTAATACTTCATATGCTCCTTTTTTAATATTGAGCACATTGTCTCAAGAGTCGATTTTACTAAAACTAGTTTGTTTAGTTGAATGCATATGCCAATAGATTAGAATAATTCCCTTAAGGGTATTTTATTTTAAATAATAAAATATTTGTTTTAAAAAAAAGTGATGATTTTTTTCTTCAAAATATAATTTTTTTTTGTCACAAAATTATGATTTTTATCCGAAAGCATCTGGCCACACTGATTCTCATTACAATCACAGCACCGGCATTTTTGTCATCTTTGAAGATTTTTCTTGCTTGAATGATTTTATTTGAGAGAAAGATTGTTGTTGTTGTTTTTAGCTGGTGTTTGTTTGCAAGTGGTTGTGGTAATTTTATTATGAGACTTGTTTCTGATTATTCCACACAGTTTTCTTAATTGTAATCGGAGTTGATTAGTACCAAATGGCTGGGATTATGTGTGAAATATTGACAGGGAAGATATGTTTCGTTCTAAATAATTTGCGTAACAAATTGCTTAATACGTGAGCTATCTTTCGCGGGGGAGGTTATTTACCAAATATTTTGTTAGTTTAGGAAATATTTTAATGGAAAAATACAATAAATGAAGAATTAAAATCTGGTATAATTTTAAGGGTTCATTAAAAAATATATTTTACAATAAAAATAATTTTTCTTAATTTTTGGTTTTAAAATTCGATATGGATACAAAACTTTGATGAATGTTAAGGTACGTTCACATTAAGGGAATATTTGATGCAAAAAGCTTAACCCTTATATTATGAAACCATTTTATTTAAATATTCAACAGTTTTTGATTAACTTCAACTACTTCCCTAGACACAATGCTCCCATTATATTACTTCTTGATTGTTTCTTTATCTCAGTTGCAAAGTAGTTAAGCGATATCTCATCGGTTGTTACGCATAAGTGCAAAAACTTAGCGTTATGGTGATGAAGTATACAAAAATACTT
The DNA here is from genome assembly GCA_963576795.1 of Metopia argyrocephala. Lineage (NCBI taxonomy): Eukaryota > Metazoa > Arthropoda > Insecta > Diptera > Sarcophagidae > Metopia > Metopia argyrocephala. The sequence goes on along the minus strand of OY756211.1, from coordinate 41,862,386 downwards.
CATCAAAAGGTTTTCACAACCTAGTTTTTATTTTCTTCTGTGACTTGGGCAATGTTTTGGCTTCATACAATAAAACTTTATGTTTCAAAATGCCTGTCACTTCAGCTAGCTGATGAACTTTCCGTATCATCCAATACCATATAGTAAATTTTTTTAACTACAGGGTGTAGTTGCTTATAATTTTTGATTAAATGAAAGAGAATGGATCTTATTTTTATAAATATTTTATTTAATGTTGTCAATTATGTGTGGCCATTACAACCCTGTGTCAGGGTTACAGCCTAGCTTCTCGCAGCCAGTGGTGCCAACGTTTTGTAACCAGAACGCGCTGGTCTCCTTTCCAAAACGCGCTAAAACGCGCCAAATAACAGCGTTGACAAATATTTAAAGGCAAAACGCGCCGTTTCCCAACGCGCTAAATAAAATTTTAATAAAAGTCGACCCATATATTAGAACAAATACAGAATTTATTCAAACAAAATAAGTAATATCGATATACATATTTGTTTTTGAATTTATTTCAGGTAAAAGAAGTAGATTCTTACAAACTAACAAACAACAAAAACTTAAAATATTTTTTTTGTACTGTTTTGTACTTCACCTAAAATTTTACTTGGTTACTTTAAATAATCACTTAAATACAAATACTCAGTCTTATTGTCTTTAATATTAAACTTTTAATATTTTACTGACTAAAATCATTAATAAGAAATTGTTTGATATTATAAAATAAATTTAGAAAAGTAAAGTTAAATTTGATCATCGCCAATTTCATTCAAACCGTCTAGCTCATCTTCGGCCATAAAAGCAGAATAATTCGAAGGGCGTAAGTAATACTTCGAATAATTATAATTGTTATTTGTATCAATTTTCGAATATACATCTAATGGAATATCATAAATTTCACAACAAGAATTTGTTAATCTTAGGCCATATTTAATGTGTGTTAAGATACATTTTATTTCTTACTTTTAATTTAAAATAATTCATTACACCAAAAGCTCTTTCTGGATTTGAAAAAATTATATAAAAAAGAATTATAATATATTTATGATAATGAAGACAGCTTGGTAAAAGGATTGACATTAAGAGAATTCTTAAATTGTGGATCTCAATCCAAAATGATAATTAACATTGGTGTTTACCATACATACATACATACATAACTGGCCTTTACATCCCTGTGTCAGGATTACGGCCTAGCTTCTCGCTATATACATATAAGTATGAATATGGACTTTTGTAGTCAAAAATAATTTCACTAAAGTATTATTAAAAGCACTATAAGTATACAACATAAAGCGAAATGAAAGAATTTCCAGCGAAAATATACTTGCGTTTTGATTTGTTGATATTTAAATAAATTATACTAAATTGTTTTTATAGAAAATGTTAGATTGAAGTGGTTTATTAAGTTTATTAAAAAAGCGCCAATTTAGCGCATTTAATAAAAAACGCGCTAAGACAAAAAAAAGCGTTTTGCATGGTTAAATCCAGCGGTGCCAATTTAGCGCGTTTCGCGCTAGTTTTAGCGCATTTTAACCATACAAAACGCGTTTTTTTCCGTTTTAGCGCGTTTACTAAAAAAACGCGGTAAGTTGGCGCGTTTTAAATAAACTTAATAAAACCACTTTAGTTCAACATTTTCTTAATTTTTTTTCGTAAATTTTCTAGTACTTTTTTTACAACTATAAAAACAATTTTGTATAATTTCATTTAAGTATCAACAAATCATTTTTAACAATACTTTGGTGAAATTATTTTTAACTACATATATATATGTATAGTTTGTATAGTGGTAATAACCAATGTTAATTATCATCTTGGATTGAGATCCACAATTTTAAGAATTCTCTTAATGTCAATCCTGTTATTAAGCTGTTTTCATTTGTTATAAGTTTATTGAGCTTCCCATTTTCAAGGGCAGAAGTTTAAAGAGCTTTTAGTATAATGAATTATTTTAAATCAAAAATAAGAAATAGAATGTTTCTCAACACAGTCAATTACTTAATACCCATTAAATATGGCCTAAGATTAAAAACTCTTGTTGTGAAAATTATGATATTCCATTAGATGTATATGCAAAAACTTATTCAAATAACATGTATAATAATTCGAAGTATTACATACAATCGGTTTTGTGGCCAAAAGATGAGCCAGACGGTTTGAATGAAATTGGCGATGATCGATTATAACTTTACTTTTCAACCTTATTTCTATAATATCAAAAGGTTCCTTATTATTGATTTTAATCAGTAAAATATTAAAAGTTTAATATTAAACAAAAAAAAAGACTGAGTTACTATTTTAATATTTGACTGATTATTTAAAGTAACCAAATACAATTTTATGAAATGTTTAACATATTTCAATTTTTATTGATATATGTACATACCAATAAAATATTTTAAATTTTTGTTGTTTGGTAGTTTGTAAGAATCTACTTTTTGCACCTGAATTAAATTCCAAAACAAATATGTATATCGATAATATGTAAATTTTGCTTAAATAAAGACTGTACTTTTTCTAATATATGGGTCGAATTTTATTCAAATTTTATTTAGCGCGTTTGGAAACGGCGCGTTTTGCTTATAAATATTTGTCAACGCTATGTTTTAGTGCGTTTTAGCGCGTTTTGGGAAGGAGGCCAGCGCGTTTTAGTTGCAAAAAGTTGGCACCACTGGTTAAATCGCTCTAAATCTAGCGCGAAACGCGCTAAATTGGCACCGCTGCTCGCAGCACTCATGTTGTGTGCACTGATGCCAGATATGACGATTTATCGTCGTTTTGACTATTTTAAGTGCCAAAAACAACTAAATGACGATTTGATGACGATCAAAATAAAAAAATTATATAGTTAAACATTGTAGAAATTTTTATATTGTATTGTGTAACCAAATTTTAAAACGGTTTGATTTTGAAGATAAATTTGAATATTTAAATATAATAACTCCAAATCTAATAATTGATAATAAAAATCTATCAATTTTTGGAATTGTCAAAGCGTTTCAAAATTTTGTAAATAACGAAGAAGTACTAATGTTGGATTCGGAATTCAGAGAACTCCAATTATTAAATTTGAAAAACCTATGTAATAAAAATGAACAAACTTATTAAATTTTTGAAAACAAGTTTGTGAATTGAAACGAAATGACTCTAGTTACATACATATTTCCAACTTTAAAAAAATTATTAAAAATATTTTAATTTTAGCACATTCCTCTGTTAATGTGGAAAGAATATTTAGTAAAGTAAGCATTAACAAAACAAAATTGAGAAATCGATTAGAAAAAGATACACTTGAGGGTATTTTATATACTAAAGATTATTTGAAATTAAAGAAATCAAATTGTTTTGATACTCCAATTAAACCAGATTTATTAAAAATGTATAATAATGATATATATTTGTGAAATATATTTATAAATAAATTTACGTATACATATTCTCAAATATAATTTTAAAAAAATTCAAGGACCTAATAAGATCCCAAAATTATATTTTTACTTTTATTAGTTATTATTTTTCAAAGTACAATTAAAAACCTAACTTCAGTTGCCGATGGATGGGATACCTCGGACAAGGCAAAGTCTCTGATTGGGGTCAACCTGGCGGCCTCCAGAACGATTCTTGTTCCCGTTGTATTCAAGTCGACATACAGCCTCCACGTGGCCCTCCTGGATAACATTCTAGCACCCGCTAGCTTGTGAACTAATGTATGCGGCGACTGTCCAATCCCCTGGACTTTAAATTTGGGTTGTGCGTAGGGCTTGAAACCCACCAAGTAAAAATGTTATTCAATGAAAACCAATACAAAAGCCTCTAAACGGACCCCCTTTTATGTTGACGAACTTGGCAAACGTTTTAAGGACTATGATCTAAGGATATGCACCTGGAACGTGAGAACCCTTTATAGGGAAGGTGCCTCTATCCAGTTAGCTGATGCTCTCACGAAATGTAGGGCTGACATCACCGCCATCCAGGAAATGCGATGGATAGGGCAAGGTTGTAAAAGGCAAGCAACATGTGACATCTACTACAGCTGCCATGAGAAGAAACACGAATTTGGTTGCGGATTCGTAGTTAGCAAGAGACCTCGCCATCACGTCTCGGAGTTCACCCCTGTGAACGAAAGAATTGCTACGATCCGCATAAAGGCGAAATTTTATAACATAAGCCTTATTTGTGTTCACGCCCCGACGGAAGAGAAGGATGATGTGGTCAAGGATGCTTTTTACGCAAAGCTCGAGGAAGTGTACGATGGGTGTCCGGCACATGACGCCAAAATTGTCCTCGGCGATTTCAATGCGAAAGTTGGACGTGAAGATATCTTTGGCCCCACTGTCGGACAGTTCAGTCTCCATAATTCCACCTCGCCAAACGGCTTGAGACTGATGGATTTCGCCGCGGCGCGAAACATGGTAGTTTGTAGCACCAGGTTCCAGCATCTCGATATCCATAAGGCCACCTGGCTCTCTCCTGATCGATCTACCAATAACCAGATCGACCACATTGTGATTGATGGAAGGCATGTATCCAGCATAGTAGACGTGCGCACATTTAGAGGTCCAAATGTCTACTCGGACTATTATCTTGTCGCAGCCAAGATGCGACTGCGCATATGCGCAGTGAATATCTCACGTTCTAGTGTTTGGGGGAAGCTGAACATCAAAAAGCTGCGATCACAAGAGACAGCCAGGTCGTTTTCCGATCGTCTTTCTAATGAGCTCCATTGCACCCGATCCTCTCTCGAAAGTATTGGTGGACAGTGGTCTCACATTGCTCACTCTCTGCGCAACGTTGCCGAAACAGTCCTTGGTCTTGAGCGTTCTCCCCGCAGAAACCAATGGTACGATGAAGAGTGTCGTGAGGCCACTGCGGCAAAGAATGCCGCCTACAGAAGAACGTTGCAGTCCACCACTACAAGAGCAACTGTGGAGGTGTACAGAGAGAAGAGGAAGGAAGAGAGACAACTATTTAGAAGAAAGAAAAGGGAGCAAGAAAGGCGGGATCGTGAGGAAATCGAGATGTGCAGGAGTAGACATGATGCTCGAAATTTTTATAAAAAGATAAGGCGTCTTACTACTGGTTTTAAACCCGGAGCAACCTCCTGCAGAGACGAAAATGGTAATCTGGTTACAGATGCACAAGGGACACTGAGATTATGGAGACAGCATTTTTCTAATCTATTGCAAGGCGATGACGACACAAATTCCGCCTCTAGAGATGCTGTGCCGCTCCCAATCAATGATGACGACGTTGAGATCCTGTCGCCCAGCTATGAAGAGATCAAAATTGCCATACAGCGACTAAGAAGCAACAAAGCAGCCGGACCGGATGGTCTGCCCGCTGAGCTTTTCAAGTATGGAGGCGATGAGCTGGTTAGGTGCATGCACCAACTCATTTGCAGAATATGGCTGGAGGAAAGTATGCCCAATGATTGGAATCTCAGTGCCCTCTGTCCCATCCTGAAAAAGGGAGACCCCACGATATGCACCAACTACAGGGGTATAAGCCTTCTCCCTATCGCATATAAGGTTCTTACGAGCGTATTGTGTGAACGACTGAAGACATTCGCAATCTCACTGATTGGACCTTATCAGTGCGGCTTCAGACCTGGTAAGTCCACCATTGACCAGATATTCACACTGCGCCAAATCCTGGAGAAGACCCATGAAAGTCAAGTCGACACACCATCTTTTTGTCGACTATAAAGCAGCGTTCGATAGCCCGATAAGAGATCGCGTATATGCCGCAATGTCTGAGCTCGGTATTCCTGCAAAGCTGATAAGACTGTGCAGAATGACGTTGAGCAACTCCTGCAGCTCCGTCAAGGTAGGAAAAGACCTCTCCGAACCTTTTAATACCGTGCGAGGTTTCAGACAGGGCGATCCCTTATCCTGCGACCTCTTCAAATTCGTCATGGAGAGTGTTTTGCGAAAGGCGGGTGTTCATCGAAATGGCACTATATTTAACAAAAGTGTCCAGCTCCTTGCGTATGCAGACGACATAGACATCATTGGGCATACCAAGCGAGATGTCACCGCAGCCTTTAATGCTATTGAACGGGAGTCTGCAAAAATGGGTCTGGCGGTAAATGAGAGCAAGACGAAGTACATATTGTCGACGAGTAGGGATGTTGAACGTATCGGCTCCCAGGTTACAGCCGGCAACTATACATTCGATGTTGTAAAGGAGTTCATCTACCTTGGCACCGCCATTACCAGCAAGAATGATGTCAGTCTGGAGATCAAACGAAGAATCACACTGGCCAACAGGTGCTACTACGGTCTCAGTAGGCAGTTTAGTAATAGAGACCTCTCTCGTGCGACGAAATTAACACTCTATAAGTCGCTTATTCTTCCGGTGCTTCTCTATGGTGCGGAAGCATAGACGCTGTCTTGTGCCGATGCAGAGGTCTTGGGAGTATTTGAGAGAAAAGTTCTTCGTAAGATCTTTGGTCCTCGAAGGCATGGCGATAAGTTTCGCATTAGAACCAACCATGAGCTGTATGAGCTCCTCGGCGATGTGGGCGTTGTTCAGCGCATTAACATCCAGCGGCTACGCTGGCTCGGCCATATTGTTCGGATGGATGAATCCGCTCCAGCGAGAAAATTTTTCGATGCGAAGGTCACTGGACGTCGGCGTAGAGGACGACCGTGTTTACGTTGGAAGGACCAAGTTAATGAAGCCCTGTCGTCAATTGGTGTGACAAACTGGAGAAGGCGCGCGCTTAGCAGAGACGCCTGGAGACTAGTGTTAAGGCAGGCCGAAACCCGTTACCGGGTTGTTATGGCCATCTAAGTAAGTAAGTACTTCAGTTGCCGAAAAAAATTTTTTTATAACTAAAATTTTGAAATATTGGTTTTCAGTTTTGCAACTGGCAGCTCAAGTGGGGTTCGGTTGTCATTTATAATTGACCTATAAATCAAAATTGTATTGGCGTCCTAAGTAGGACTTGAAAAAAAATTATTTTGTTCCTTCTTATTGTTTATTCACAATTCTGTAAGCGTTCATTTATTTTATTTATTTATTGGTAATGTTATTTACGAGTACTATTGATGCTAGAAAATATTTAATAATTTTTTTTCTAATATTTTATCATTTATCTTTTCAAATACGTTCGGCCATTAAAATGAAATTATTCAAAATATTATATTTATTAAATGTCAATAACATGTGGCCTCCCAAGCATACGATACATTTTGATTACCATTGTTTACATAATTGATAAAATTGCAGTGCCACAAACCTTAAAGAAAAGAAAAAGTATCCTTCACATTTGCATATTACCCTAAAAGATGAGTGAGACAGAGGCATAACATCGCAACAAATACAAACAAAATAAAAAGGGACCAATAATGGCGACAATACTCATCAAAAAACCATTAACCATTGATTGCTATATAGTACATGGACATTATCATTAGCACATGTGGCGCAGCTACATAACCAACTCCAACAAAAAAAAAGGGAAAACAAACAAATATAAGTATGTAGTGATAGACAGCTATAAAGATGAACGCATCTACCAATCATGAAATATAACAAAAAAGGATTTATTGATACGAATTTAATGATTTTTGAACTTTTACTAAAACTGTATGATATGATTTTGTTTTTTATTTTTTTTATTTTATTTGACAAACACTAAAGCCAAAGTTCACGATTGACAGGATAATGAATGGTCATAACATTGGGATAAAAAAGGCAATTGTTTCCTCTTGAATGGGGGAACAAATTTTGTTAATCAATCACCAAAAGTTGCCAAAAGAAATTTCGTTTGATTTTTTCTTACTGCTGTTGTTTGCTTAAGAAAAGCATACGTGCAATGTTTCATATTTTTGTTCAAATTATTTTATTCTATGCGAGTGAACAAATCTAATTTGAAATTAAATGGAAAAGTATTGCACGGCTATCTATAGAAAAGTAATTTTTAATAATTTTCTTTTTAAATTTTGCAAGAATACATGGCCAGTACAAATTAAATGTTATGCATTAGTTTTTATTAAAAAAAAAACCAGAACTTTAAAATAATTACTTGGTGTTTGCAATTCGAATACAAAAAAATACGTAAAATTTTAAAAAAATTTAATTGTGCAATATTGTGCCAATATCAGGGTCAGTCTGATTTATTTCAACGTTTTTCGTAAAGTTATTATTATTATTAAAATCGGCTAATATTTTTTTTAATAATTTTTTTTTTACATTTTATATTTCATACTTAATAAAGGCACCATTTTAACTATTAAATAATGGAACGAATAACTTGGAGCAGTAATTAAATAATTAAAACTAAGTAATATCTAAAAAATTTTGTATTATTTAGTTGGACTTACATTATACACCTACGCCGCAATTTGCCATCAAAACTATTTTCATTATCATATTTTCTTACGACACAATCGTCTAGAGGAGTAATATTACCTTTTCCAAAGACTAGTGCCTAACAGTACTTACAGGTTGCCTTCTGTGCAGAATGACTCTAATAACACAAAAACCGATATTGCAAATTAAGTTAATAATATTTAAAAGTATTTGCCTTTAATCATTTATAAAAAAATGGGATTCTAATTCTACCTGTACCTTTATACATTACATTCGATTATACAATTTTATGTACATCGAAGTGTAAACTTCATACTTAAAATATTGGGTTGGTAACTAAGTAATTGGGGATTGTTTTTAGAAAATAAAAGTCATAATTTTATTATGTAATGTATTGCCCATTTTGAGCAATGACTTCTTGCTATCTTTCAGGCAGCATCATAATTCCACGTTCATAAAACTTCTGGTTTTTATGAGAAAAAAACTGAACAAGGTACGATTTGACATCATCATCATCATTATTGAAATTTTTACCATTCAAGGAGTTTTGCAAAGGTCGAAATAAAAAGTAATCAGATGGTGCAAAGTCTGGACTATATGGTGGTTGTGGCAAAACATCCCAACCAAGCTCCAATAATTTTTGCCGAGTGGTCAAAAATGTGTGTGTGTTTTGCATTATCATGATTGAATACAACACTTTTCCGATTTGCCAATTCGGGCCGCTTTTCTTCAACTGCATTGTAAAATTTTGTAAGTTGTTCAATGTAGACATCTGAATTTATCGTTCGATTGGGTAGTAAAAGTTCGAAGTAGACAATTCCTTTGTTATCCCACCAAACTGATAACAGAACTTTCTTTTGATGAATAACAGCTTTTGATGTTGTTTGCGCTGGTTCACCTGGCTTGCTCCACCAGAACGAAATTTGGCAAACCAATTTTGACACTGCCGTTCTTTTAAGGCTTCGTCACCATAAATAGCACATAACTTTTTATGAGCTTGCGAAGTGTTTTTTCCTTTCCGGAAATAAAAAAGCAAAATATTACGAAAATGTTCTCTTTGATTTTCCATTTTTTAACAGACGCCAAACAAAAACCACGCAACCGATCAAAAAATTTTTTTATTGATTGACAGCTGAAGTACCGACTATCAAATAACAAAATCTGTGGAATTTTGAAAAAACGTCACCTCTCGAAATAAGACAAAAATCAAAGATTTTTATAGTAAATATAGAATTTTCTTGTCCTTCTTTTGCTCTAATCCCCGCATTTCTACGACCTTTGGAAGGCAAGATATGCAGTTGACTTATCGACCTCTTTCAGACTTTCCCCCAATTTCCATTTGACAAAACGACTTCTTTCAGAGAATTAAGAAAAATTTAAAAAATTGAATGTCTATAAAAAATTGTATTTCATTTTTATTATTATTTTTTAATTATCTGCATATTGAAGGGAAAAATAGAACGCAAATATATTTTCCAGATCAACTTCTTTCAATGGAGATTTGGCGTAGAAGACTTACGAATAAGGTTGGTAGACTATTAAGAAATGCTATAGAGAATAAAAAGACCTTAACTTAAGGCAACAAAAATTTTAGACTCGTCAAAAAAACTAGGGTTGATATTTTGCATAATTTTATTCTTTTAAATACTGACAACTAATGACATTTAAAGAATTTTGTAATCCTTGGCATAATACCAAAATACGAAGGGTAGTAGTTAACGCCTGATTGGTTACTCTAGATGGTGTTCCTTCTTTTCTATCGTTCATTCGTTTTTAGTTGTTTTTGTTGTTGTTTTATTTTCCATATTCTTTTCGTTAAATACAGACAACATGGAAAGCTCTTTCAACCATGGATGCCATTATTATTATCATCAGTTGCTGTTTCTGTTACAGCCATTTCTCTAAAAGAATATTTTTTCCTTTTTCTTTTAGTTATTAGTTGCTGCTGTTTTTGTTGCTATTATATTGGTACAGACCATAACTTTTATGTTCATTAAGTGTGTCTGTGCTAAGACTTGGAAATTGTCTTTTGAATGTTTCAATTACACGCCTTCTTAAGCATTGCATTGCTTTTAAACATCATCAAACACTTACACTACGTAACTGATACTAAATCGATTTCATAGAGGGTAAACCTATTCAAATTCTAAAAATAAAATTTAACATTTTAAAATAAATTAAAATTTAAATTTAATTTAAATTAAATAAATTTTATAATCATTCAAAAACTTTTCACTATTACCCAGCAGAAAATTTTTCAAATTTGGAAGCAATAAATAAAATTGTAAGCAATAATGTAAGCATTATATTGTTTATTTATACCCTAAAGCTTCCAAAGATGCTATAGGATAAGGTATTATTTTAAATTTTGTATACTATTTGCTTACTGGTTGCAATAAATGTGCATTTCTATTGCATTGAGTAATGGGTACCGCGTATCGAGTATTTGTACTAATTTTTGGGTACTTAATACTTAAAAGTAACTACTCAATACTTTAAGAGTTGTATTTTTTCTTCGAAGTTGTAGGGAAAATTTAAATTTTAACTGCCAAACAAATTTCTGTCCAAAAACACAATACTTTATGAAATTGTTTTTTCTTAAAAATAAAATCCGTTAAAAGTATTAAGTAGTATTGGGTACCCAAATGAAAGCACTTAATACTATCGAGTAATGAAAAGTAGCAGAATTTGACAGCACTATTATTTCATATAAAAATCATGCATTACTGATGTGCATGTGCAAGTGATTGTTCACAATGTTTCCCTTCCCTTTCCAAAATAACTTAATGGTAAGCACTAATTTCTGCTGGATAGGAGAAGAGTTTTTCATATGCCTTTTCACATTGCTTTAAAAAACACACAAAATAATTTCATGTTGGACAGTTCTGTTTCAATGAATTTCTTTTTCATAAATTTTTACTGATAGAAAATGAAGAAATAGAAAGAAAACATTACTAAAGCAGATTTATATGAACTCAATAATACCATCGCCATAAACTTCTTGTACCAACTTATTGCAACAACTTTGGAAATTGACTTTCCCAGAGATGCCCTCCTTTTTGCAATACATACAAACACATACATACATACATGAGTACTTTAATTTATCCCTATTTTCATACAAGTACTCGTATACTATATATCTTTCTATAATCTTAACATCTTTATGGGTACTTTTTTTATTTTCTACTGCTGCTTCTGTTCTCTATGTACGAGTATAATAGTGCCTTCCATTTGTTGGAGTGTTTGTCTGAGTGAATATGTTTGTCATGTTTATATGTTTATTAAAAGACATTTATTGGATAATGGTACAAATTGCCAACATAAAAGCTGAATAATTTACTGCCTCTTTATTCTTTCTTTTTTTATCTTTTTTATTCTCTTCTGTCATGTATTTCTATGAATTTAATACAAGTCGTATACACTACCATCATAGTCTTAGATTTAAAAATTTGTTGTTCTCGTTATAGGTATACACATACATACATACGCATTACGAGTTGGGTTTATGGTTGCACTTGTATTTCAGTATATGGTTTTATTATGTCACCTAAAATTGTTCCATTATAGAATGGGGTTTAAGGGCATGGTGACTGATCAATTTTAAATACAGACTGTGAAAGGTAAAATTGTTTAATTTTATAAGAATGAAAAGAGCAATGAATAGCAGATCAAAGAAGTTGCTCTATATATGTATATAAGTATATACATATATGTATGTTTTTCTTGTCAAATACGATATAAATTAGAGGCACGGGTAAGATATTGCTTTCATACCCGTAAATTATTTTTCAAGACACATTCATAGAAATGTGTCTACTAGAATAAAGCATAGTTTTAAAGTCTGCTGTACTAAAAACGATCGGCCGTATGTATAATGAAAAATTAGCAGCTCGTTAGAATATGGGACAAAAAACTGGCAAGTTTATCACCCGCTATAGACTGATATTATTAAAACTTTCCATACCCTCTATTTCATAACTAGTCAGATAATCCAAAAAAATAAATTCTTTGTACCTTTGAGTAAGAATTTCCACGTATTGAAATGACAAACTTAGCCACTGTGTACAACGACCTGCTAATTTTTTATTATACATAAGGCTGGATGTCTATTATCGTCCGACAAATAATATGTTTTATTAAAAAAAGGATAACTTTGGGGTCTTTAGCTCCAAATTGGTGTAATAAGTCACATGTTAGTTACACCCACTACTTTTATATTATTTTATATTTATTTAGAAGACAATATGTATTAAAGCAAATGTAGAATTTTGTTCATTACATTTAAGTATGATTAACATTCGTCGCCGTAGTCTAATGGTTAGTGTGTTCAAACCCCAGCTCTGAAATCTTAAAAATCAAAGAAATATGAAACATTTCTTTCGTCGACTACGTCTAAGCAGGGTTCTGGCAAAAACTTTGAGAGTAACTGATTGCCATGAACAAGCTACTCAAGTCTGTCGTTCGGAGTCTACATTAAACTATAGGTTCGGGTACTCATGAATAAAAATTGACACACTCGACAAGGGTGCTGCGAGAAACGAGGTTGTAATGGCCAATTATGTTTGTATATATGGGCAATTTCAAAAATTTTCAACATTTGTTGAAACTGAGTTCAGATGCTTATTATTTCTCCAGTTTTTCGAATTGACCAAAACGGTCAAAAGGGAATGGTAGGCCACACTAGAAAACTGAGAAATTCAAAATTTCAGACCATCAGTTCTTTATTTTTAAAAGTTATGGGCACTCAAATATCGAAAAACTCAAAAAAGGCTTGAAATTTACAAGAGTTTTTTCATATTTCATCACTTTTCTACTTTTAGTTTTAAACTTCCGATGCTCACTGATATAAAATAAAGTCACTAGACTTTGTAGATATTTACACTATAAAAGTTATGCCAATACTACTATTTGGGAAAAAATTGTACAGCGGTTCATTTTTGAAACCAAAATTTTCCGATTTTTTAATTTTCGCAGTTTTTTCTATGGCGTTTTTGCGTCGTTCAAGAAAATTGCATTTCAAACTTTTATAGAATTGGCGTAAATTTGTCAAGAATTACAGTTTTCGCGCCTGACATTTGCAATCATACATATTTAAAACTGGTTTATGTATTGCGTGATCTAAACTTCTTAATAAATGGCACCTCAACGTCAAGAAGGCGTTAAAATATTTTGAAACGCAAATATTTTATAAAGAAAATAAAACTTTTGCGAAATTTCATGATTTTGTTTCGCGTTTTTTTAGTTAATCAGTAGTTTCAAATCAATGTTAAGTATTGGAAATGAAGTGCGGCGGTGAACTAAAGATCATATATAAATACGGCTGAATTCGGTCCATATTTAGCGGGTACAGCGGAATTTTTCTTCAAACACATTTTGCTTTGTGATATCTGCAGTTATGTATAGATTCCGCCGCGATTGACACCAAATGAAAGGTTTTTTTAAGCTTGATAATAAAACCGAATAGGCATAAAAAATTTTCATGATTTTAAATTTTACAGATCAAAAAAAAAAAAAAATACTAACCTCAAAAATAATTCTTATATAATTTTTTTATTTTTTAAATTTGCAAGTTAAAACATTGTTTTTCTGTAAATTAGTTATGCGTTATATAAACACATTTTATAACAATCGGTGAAACATTCATATTTTTGCAAAAATTCGCGTTTTTTAATGTTAAAGAATTTTAATTATAATTTATATTTTTTTATGTATTTTATCAGTGTATTAATGAATTTGGACTGCACTGATGAATTTGAAATGAGTTTCATGCATCCATACAACATTTATTAAAATAAACCAATGAATTTAACTTTAAATTTTTTAAAGAAATTTAAAACTTAAAATCTTCATAACTTTCGCGCCGTTTGCAATAAATGATTAACGCGAACTGTTTTAGTATGCTAAAATATCACCCTTCATGTGACCAAAGCGTCATTCGTGTCATCCAAAAAAAATTTTTGAAAAAAAAAAAATATCAAAATGTCGAAAATTTTTGAAATTGCCCATATAATTAGCATTCATATCTATCTACAAATATTTAATAACTAAAGTAAGAAGATAAGCAGGATCATTGTTAGTGAAGATTTATTTCTGAAATTGGATATTTTATATAATTCACTGCATCTATGCGAAATAGCTTTTCGGTTTTGATTGATCATATATCAGAGAAGCTGTTTTAATAATTTTTTTTAATATTTCGCTGATATGTAATCAATTCTCATATCTCTAACACCTGCCATCTTAAAGCGAATGATCAGGAGAAAAAGCTCCACCTTCTGGGAAGATGACAGTTACCTAGCAAAGATTCTCACCAGTTCAGAGTCAAGATGCAGCGACAGATGGGGCAAGTTCTGTGGATCATACAAGGGCGGAGGTATAACACTGGCCTTTGAGTGATCAAATTTGCAACCATTTGTCTCCGTTTCATTTGTTAGGCGCTTTAAAAAAAAACTCTTTCCAATTTTCAATTCCAATATAATGCACGCATGAGTAGGGATCTACACTCCTGAGTATTGCTCTGAGATAAAAAAACATTTTGGATATTGTACATTTCTTAGATTATTGATTAATATGTTTCTGAGTTCTTTGCGGACCCAGTGGAAAGTTGAATGTTTAGAACACTTTATACACATGAATCAAAATCAAACGCTACTCCCTTTTTTCTCCTCTTTTATATATGTATATATGTCCTAGCAACTAAATAAGGTATTGTAATGAGTAGGAAAAACAATAAAACCGGAATTATGATACTCGATCCAGAAAACGAAAACGCTTTTTCCAGTTGAATTACGGGTCAATAAAAGCTCATCCTCTTCAGGACAAGAACATTTTAATAAAAATATTTACTACCCTAAAAAAAAACTCTAATAGTAGTACAACTGTGCGAAGATAAAAACGCATACGATAACCTTTTTGTAAGTTCCGGTTCTCTTTTTGATCATTTATCCAAAATAGAAATGAATTACGAACTCAAACAAATATTCCCGTCTAAAAGTATCCTGATAGTCTAGAGTACTGCCTGTTCTTCTAAATGCCTTCATTTACATTAAAAACTTACAATTCACTCTACACAAAATATACTCGATATATTACATTCTCAGGATCTTTAAGAGGTTTTTCCAAATGTATATATAGTAATCGCCGTGGTCTAGTGGTTAGTGTGTTGGCTTACTAAGACATGAGCCCTGGGTTCGACAACCAGCTCCGAATCTTAAAAAAAAGAGAAATATCCAAATAATAAGCAAATACTTTTTTCAAGCTCAAGGTCAAGTTTATTTTCAATTTAATCATCAATATTTCGATATCCTTCGGATATCATCTTCAGGATTTCTAAAAATAATAACAAATTAAACAAATAAAAATACACTGAAACCACTGTTCTAATAAGAAAATATCAGTTACAAAAACAAATATAAAAATACCGATCATATAACAATATGCAAAATGTAAACAAACTCACAACATCAGTAATAAAAATAAAACAACAATTCCCATAGGATAAAAATATAAACCAAAACGAACTTACAAAAATTATATAAAAACAACAAAATTAAAATTGATATATATGTGTATCACTGCACTGACGCTGTTACATTACATATTATACTAATTATTGTTAATGTTTCCCCTATTTATTATATATCTATAACTATGAGCACAATTCTCGGTGTCTGTTTTGTAGTTTATTCTCCTCTCCTTTGGTGTATTTATTATATGTAACATCTCCAAAGTAAACCGTTTTTTATACATATTTTCTCTCTGTAATATTTGCACCTTCTCCAAATCTGGTGAATGATTATTATCTGCACAGTGGTTCGCAAGTGCTGTTTTTTGTGTACTTAATTTTTCTCTATTTTTAAAATCCGATTTATGTCCTGCCATTCTGGTTCTTAGTTTATTTTTCGTTGTACCGACATACATTCGATTGCATTTGGTTTTACCATCTCCCAGACAATTTATTCTATATATTACGTTATATTTATCCATTGTCTCCAGTTTTGATTTTGTGTCGGTAAATAGTCGTCTAAGAGTGTTATTTGATGCTTGAGCAATTTTAAATCTATTCTTGTCCAAAATATTTGTATTCCTTAATCTTTCCGAAAATCCCGGAACATATATCACCGATTTATATACTTTTTCAGTTTTCTCCTGTTCTACCAGTCGTTCTTTATTTCCTCTACATTTAGCTATAAGTCTGTCAATGGTATTTTTAGGGAAGTCATTTTTCTTTAAAATTTCTATCACTTTTTGAATATTTTGTAAATGGAATATTTCATCGCTGATAGAAAGCACCCGTTCAATAAAATTCATGGCAGTATTCATAATCATATATTTTGGCTGGCTTGAATTAAAATTTATGAGTCTGCCGGATGCTGTTGGCTTTTGATACCAATCAATTTTTAGTATTCCCTTGTCTCTTATAACCAGCGCATCAAGATAGGGCAATTTTCCATCAATCTCGTCCTCCATGGTCAATTTTATATTTTTATTAAAACTATTTAGTTTAGTCAGGATTCCATCTATTGCACTTGTTTTAGCGATTACAAAAAGGTCGTCTACATACTTAATTACTAATTTAGGTTTTTCCTCCAAATCGTCCAAATATGTTTTTAGTAGTTCCTCAATAACAATGTCCGCAACAATAGGCGAAAGTGGCGAACCCATTGGTAATCCTCTGCATTGGGTATAACATTTGTCCTTATATTTAAAATATCTGTTGTCCTTCACACAAAATTTTAAAATTTTCAAAAAGAGGTCTTGCGGTATGTTCGTATACCCTTCTATTTCACCCCACTTACTCTCTATCAATCTAATAGCATAGTCCACTGGAATACTAGGGAAAAGTGACACCACGTCAAATGAAACCATCTTCTCGTCATCATCTATTGTACAATTGCTAACCTTATTTCTAAATTGCACGGAGTCCTTAATATTAAAATTTGAATTTTCTGTCAGCCTTTTTAAAATGTTCTTCACGTATTTGCCCAGTTTATCGGAGGGTGAGTTAATAGACGAACAAATAGGGCGCAATGGGCAGTCTTTTTTGTGTATCTTAGGTAGTCCATAAATTCTCGGAGCACATGCCACGTCACTTTTTAATCTCTTGCGTTCTATCTCGGATATATTTTTACATGCAAATAATTCATCCACAAGACTATTGTTCTTTGTCTGTAATGTTGATGTTGGATCCTTTCTTATTCTTTTATATGTCATGATGTCGTTTACGATTCTATCCATTTTGTTCTCATAATCCTGATGCTCCATTGCAACCGTGACATTACCTTTGTCAGCCTTCAGTATAACAATATTCTTATTCTTGCGAAGAAAACTTCTTGTCTGATGAAATGTTCTTAGTATGAAACCGTTCTCGTTTTGATACACTTTTTCTCTTTATGTGATCCTCTAACATTGATGTGAATTTTGTCCTTGCTGTCTCTTGCTCTTCCTTGTCCTCTATAGTTTGGATACAGTCCTCTACGTCCGCTATCATCTTAAATAGGGGGAATTCTTCCTTTTCCGTTGGCATGGCAAATTTCTCACCGAGTGATAGAAGCCACTGGGAAGCTTCAGGTATATCTACATTTGTCTTATTAATAAACCAACCTTTATTCATTTTAATTTCAAGTTCATCATTTTGTTCCTGTTTCAATCGTTCATATTTATTTTTATGTCTTTGTTTAATTTCATAATATAATATAAGGACAAATGTTATACCCAATGCAGAGGATTACCAATGGGTTCGCCGCTTTCGCCTATTGTTGCGGACATTGTTATGGAGGAACTACTAAAAACATGTTTGGACGATTTGGAGGAAAAACCTAAATTAGTAATTAAGTATGTAGACGACCTTTTTGTAATCGCTAAAACAAGTGCAATAGATGGAATCCTGACTAAACTAAATAGTTTTAATAAAAATATAAAATTGACCATGGAGGACGAGATTGATGGAAAATTGCCCTATCTTGATGCGCTGGTTATAAGAGACAAGGGAATACTAAAAATTGATTGGTATCAAAAGCCAACAGCATCCGGCAGACTCATAAATTTTAATTCAAGCCAGCCAAAATATATGATTATGAATACTGCCATGAATTTTATTGAACGGGTGCTTTCTATCAGCGATGAAATATTCCATTTACAAAATATTCAAAAAGTGATAGAAATTTTAAAGAAAAATGACTTCCCTAAAAATACCATTGACAGACTTATAGCTAAATGTAGAGGAAATAAAGAACGACTGGTAGAACAGGAGAAAACTGAAAAAGTATATAAATCGGTGATATATGTTCCGGGATTTTCGGAAAGATTAAGGAATACAAATATTTTGGACAAGAATAGATTTAAAATTGCTCAAGCATCAAATAACACTCTTAGACGACTATTTACCGACACAAAATCAAAACTGGAGACAATGGATAAATATAACGTAATATATAGAATAAATTGTCTGGGAGATGGTAAAACCAAATGCAATCGAATGTATGTCGGTACAACGAAAAATAAACTAAGAACCAGAATGGCAGGACATAAATCGGATTTTAAAAATAGAGAAAAATTAAGTACACAAAAAACAGCACTTGCGAACCACTGTGCAGATAATAATCATTCACCAGATTTGGAGAAGGTGCAAATATTACAGAGAGAAAATATGTATAAAAAACGGTTTACTTTGGAGATGTTACATATAATAAATACACCAAAGGAGAGGAGAATAAACTACAAAACAGACACCGAGAATTGTGCTCATAGTTATAGATATATAATAAATAGGGGAAACATTAACAATAATTAGTATAATATGTAATGTAACAGCGTCAGTGCAGTGATACACATATATATCAATTTTAATTTTGTTGTTTTTATATAATTTTTGTAAGTTCGTTTTGGTTTATATTTTTATCCTATGGGAATTGTTGTTTTATTTTTATTACTGATGTTGTGAGTTTGTTTACATTTTGCATATTGTTATATGATCGGTATTTTTATATTTGTTTTTGTAACTGATATTTTCTTATTAGAACAGTGGTTTCAGTGTATTTTTATTTGTTTAATTTGTTATTATTTTTAGAAATCCTGAAGATGATATCCGAAGGATATCGAAATATTGATGATTAAATTGAAAATAAACTTGACCTTGAGCTTGAAAAAAGTATTTGCTTATTATTTGGATAATTTGGAAACAGGTCGAACAATTATATCATTTTTCTGATTTGATTTAAAAAGAGAAATATGAAAAAAATATTCTTTCGGCGACTACCTCTCAGCAGTCTTCTGGAAAAAGCTCTGAGAGTAATTAATTGCCATGAAAAAGTTTCTCAAGTCTGCCGTTCGGAGTCGACAATAAAACTATAGGTCCCGGTACTCATGGATAAAAATTTACACACACAACATGTGTGCTGCTAAAAGCTAGGTTGTAAAGGCCAGTTATGTATGTATGTATGTATATATAGCTTTACGACATTTTTGTGTATCCCTGTTACAAACTGTTTAGTAATTAGATGTTTTTCCACCCTATCTAGTACAAGAATTAATTGACCTATTCACATAAGCAAAAGACTTAATTAAATACATGATTAAAAAAAATTATTACCTATTATTGAAATATACTTAGTATTCTTATTGTAAAGTTTATACATGTAGTTTATTTTAATGTCCTTTATTTAATACTGCAAAATTTGAAGGATATTATTAAAATATAAGATAAAAGATTTTTATACCTAGAATACACAATTCTATATTCGAAAAGTCATTCATTGTAAAAATTGCACGCTCTTGGAATCATTTACCAACTCAGTTGAGATTATTCAGTTACTCACCTATGATATATCGAAAAATGTTGATTGCATTTTTTAATATGAGTAATAATCCTTAAAGTAAGTGTCGTTAACATGGGCTTTTTGTTTACTGTTTATTTTATCATTTTTAAATTTTTTTCTTTAACAATGCTAATTGATGCCATGATTATACTGATTTTGATTTAAGATTTTATATGATTACTTATATATTGTAACGTCTTTAATGCTATACTTACATATACATATATTCCCTTTTTTTTTAGACATAAGAGGATATTATTCTTTTGTAATATTTTTAATTGGCCTATTACGGGCTTTTATTATTACAAATACATTCAATAAAAAAAAAAAAAAAATTTTTTTGTTTTAATTACAAGACAAAACCCTAGGTATGCATAAAATGATTAAAATACTTGTAACATACAAGCATATACATACATAATTGGCTATTACAAGCCTGTTTCAGAGTTACGGCCTAGCTTCTTACTGGACTCATGTTGTGTGTGACTTCGAACGACAGACTTGGAAAGCATTTTCATGGCAATCAGTTACTGTCAGAGCTTTTGCTAGAAGAGTGCTGAGAGGTAGTCACCGAAAGAAATATTTTTTTTTCATATTTCTTTTTATCAAGATGTCAGAGCTGAGGCTTGAACCCAGATCTACAACATCCAAGTAAGAATGAAAAACAAGACTGACAGGTTTTTAAAATAGCAAAAGATTGAAATAATTTTGTGCGAGTATTTTAAAATTAACAAAAACTTTAAACAATACTTTAGTATAACACAGTGCAATACGAACATTTTTGTAGTTCATTGTTTTCTTAAATTTTAAATGGTTTGCTACATATCGACCTAAACAGGAGAAAAAAAGGTAAAACAGAACGACTTTTTTAAAGTTTTTTGCAATTTTGGTCTAGTAGTTGAAGTTTTTTGGATTTTATATCTTCACAATTTTTTGTTCTTCATGACAAGAATAACAACTTTGTCTCAGAAAGTAAATAAAAATTCCCAACGGTTTGCAAGATATGAGCATGGTCAAATATTTGGTGGCCCATAAAAAATATTTCATGAGTTTGGCAAAAATTGGGAAGACACGGGTCTTATATATTTATATATCCATGATTTAAAAAAGTACACCCAGTGTAATTAAAAATGGCGGCATATAGAAGAGTGCCTAAGAAGGAAGCAATCCTAAATCCGCTATTTAAGTTAAGGATAATTAATAAAGATTTAACGAATCGTAAGAGCCCTATAAAGTGTGTTATTTTTTTATTAAAATATAATTAAATTCTACTTCAATGTAATAAAATTTGTTTTTTGATTTATAATCTTATCTGAGTCCTGGCAAATGTTTTATTTGCTTAATTTTTAGTTGTTTGTTAAATGAACGAATGAACGAATGCATTCCTTTTAAATTCTGTTTTCTTCATCTACTTAAACATAAGTTATAAATTACTTTTAGCCAGCAATACACATACACTTTTGCACACAAAGATGTTTCATCTTTTGCTAAATACGTTCTCGACGTAAACCATTAATTTTGGGGACACTATTTTAAATGTAATAGAGAGTGTATTAAATTTATACACACATACATACATATGTACATACAATACATATTTACAAATAAATATCTATTGTTTAAGCCCATAAAATATAAAGTAAACGATATGCTACAAAAACCAGCCTTCATTTTAATAGCTTCTATTATTGTAAAGTATTAGCATTGGTGTAAGTTTTCTTTACAACTACAAAACTCTCTACATTCATGTATAAACGTATGCATACTTTACATCTCCATCCTCATCTTCATCTCGGCTCTTTATCTTCATTATTGAAGTTTGTATGTACCAACAAACAAACATACATACATACATCATGTTTTAGTTAATTTTATTGTTAAAAGCTGGGTTAAATACTCTCTGATACACTTGAATGCATTTCACTTTACTTTCTTAAATTAAATGCAGAAGGGGAGGCAGATAAGGCGTTTATATGGATGGGCTAGTTTGAAAGAAAAGGGATACTTCTGTTCATGTATGTATGTGTCGAAAGTAAATTTTCTTGAAAATGTCTTAAATTTTCTAACTAGTACTGATAAAAATCAAATTTGTTTTATTGAACGTATGTAAATATAATTTAGTTTTATTTGAAGGATTTTACACTAGACTAATTTGTATAATAAATATTTTACCCTCTTCTACTACATACGTATGTATGTATGTCTATGTAGTTTATATAATAGATTAAATTAAAGAAACTACTAAGATTACAGAGTAAATATTTAATGACATTGATTTTTGTAGAAGAACAGGCATAAATACTATTTGAATATAATTTAGGTAAGAAAAATTAAAAATGAAAATATAATAGGAATTTAAATGTTTTATTTCTGGTTTTCCTTCGGGAAAGATATCTTGGAAGAGTACTTTTTTTAACTTGTTTATCGAGAATTATAAAGTGCCACTTACCTAAACGTTTTATGTCTAAAAAAGAGTTAAAAGAGAAATTCAATACAAAAATTAATTCAAACAGCACATTTAATTAATTTTTGCTTGAAACTCTTCCTATAAATGAAAATTGTTGAAACAATTAAAGTATTATTTGAATTTTTATTTAAACTCTAAGAGAATTTTATGCCGATCTTAAATGAGATTGTTTCTTCTGTGATTATTTCAACTGAATCGAAATGTTTACTCCTTTGTCGCCACCGTTATCCTATTTTATTATTCCTTTCAAAGAATTATATTCGTCTTTTTAAACTGAGCTATCCATTAACCGCTTTGGTTAAATTCGAAGTATGGGGCGGTTAAATAAACAATTTGTAGCCTAAATTATGCATTAATCGTATTCAAACCAGGGTAGGAAAATAAACAAAACGAAACGTTTGATCTCATTTTGTTTTGTTCTTTGCAATGAGTAAAACAAAAACAAAACAAAAACAGTGAGAGCGATTGTCCCATTTAGTTTTGCATATTGTTTTTGTTTTCAGAACTACAAATACACAAACTCAAATGTGCGTAGGAAGAACAACAAATGAATGAGAAGAAAAAGAAAAGAAGAAGAAAAAAGAGCAAATTTACCGAATGTAACGGAATAACAAAGCAAGCACAAGAGCGAAAAGCGAATTGTTTCGTTTGCGCTCTTTCTCATTTAGAAAGTATTTGTTTTGGTTTTGCTCATGTCCAATACGATTAAAAACAATTTGAAAACTTTATGACTTTGTGGTAACATTTGCGAAATGTTTTGTTTGTTTGCCCACTCTGATTAAAACTGGAAATATGTGCTCACTTGCTAATTTTTTCTTAACCAAATCCTTGTTAAGTAACTTTCACTTTATTGGTTGAAAGTTTAATTTTTACATGTTTTGGAATCGATTTACACTGTGAAATCAAGTGTTCCGACTATTGATCGCTCTCTTGTATGTTTTGGTGTTGCTAGGGGGCAAATTACCGCATTCGATATCCAATGAAGTTTTAGTAATATATTCTGAAGACAGATATTATTTAATAGATTATAAAATAAGGTAATGAATTTTTTCCCGTTGGGTTGTCTTCAAGGTACTTCTAAAATTTTTTTTGTAGAACACGGCTAATGCCTTTTTCTTTTTTATCGATAACGAGTTGATAGTACTTAAACTACATTGGGAATAAAAATATTAATAGTAAGTTAACTTTTTTAAATATTTTGGGTACTTTGCACAGATTTCTTACTCTAACCTATTTGAATAATCAGTAAGAACTTCTAAAAAATTAATTGATTTAAATAATGGCAAATTTTATGTCATCGGATTACATTATACAATACTTTTTCTAGTAAACAGTGTATATCCAAAAATTCCATTGACAACCCCCATTTCTTTGTATGTACATTAGGGTGGCCGTTATTTAATTTTTTTCGTATTTTCACTTGGCAAACCCCTTAGATTGATTCCAAATTAGAAAAAAAATATATATAAAAAATGTTAGATCGTTTGCATAATTATTGGGCGTGCCTTCAGCACACAAAGTTTGCTAAAAATGCTATTTTTCTCACTATGTCTCGCTTTAATTGTCCATAACTTTAGTAATATTTATTTTAGAGAAAAACCTTATTCACAAATATTTTGGGACTATATCTGATGAACAATGTTGCTCCGTATTAGTTTTCTTTAATATTAATATTAAATCCAGAAAAAACGAAATTAGAAAATAACTGCGAAATTTTCACGTATCTTCGCATTCTTTGCACACGAAATTATTTTCTTAGTATTTATTGCTTTTGCTCATCTGCGTTATGTTTTTTTTTTATTTCTCAATCATCATTATTAAAAAAAAAGCCAAAAACAAAACAGAATAACAATAATTATGAGTAATAATTAACAAAACAACCTTCATTCGCTGGCTTGTTAAGTCGAGCAAATACTCTAATTGTTGTGAATTTCTTGCGAATTATTTGTAACAGTTTACCGTTAGTTCTTACTGAGTAGCAGAGCAGAATTCAAAATTTAAATGGACCGCAGGTTCTCGAAGGCGGAATGGATCAGTTCAATTCGTCTGAGACAAACAATTTTTTTCTTCGCTTTAAAATCAATATATCATTTTTGAAAAATGATCCAACTACATGGCCTGCGGATAACAATTTTACAACTGCTTTTCAAATTGTTAATGACATTAACGTGGTAAACGATACAGCCGAACGAGCGATGAAATTGATGCAAAACTGCAACCCAATGCTCACAAAAGACGAGGAACAAAAACAATATATCAACCCCTTTGCGCGAAGTTATCGTATATGCCAGTTTTTTCAAAATTGAGTTTTTGATGCAATTTTGTTTTACATTCAAAGACCTGAAAAAAAAATTGTAGGCAAATTCCATTTCTTTGCTCCAAAAATTGACTGAATGCTTTATTTTTTATTGTGAGCGATTTTATCGTATCTTCCCATGAAGAATATTTTGCATGTTATTGTTGTTGCAATATTTACTACATAGAATTAGAAGGTAAAGCGAATTGCTTGCTTTATTTTGTTTTTCGCCTCTATTCGTTTCACCATTAATTTTACAGAAAAGGCTATATTAAAGTTGAAGAAAAGCATTTAGCATGCATTCTTTTTCGAATCATGTGTTTGAGGTAATCAGTTATTGCGAACCACTCCAAGTAACACATTTTCTACAGACAAATTAATAAACATTGCCTTAATAATGCTATCAGTTTCCAAAACCGCAAGTAAATAATATAACTTAAAAGTAATTTGATGTGGATGTATTAGCTATGCTGTCACATTTCTTAAATTGTTCAAATTTCGTTGAAAAAATTAAAATTACATATTTACTTCCCGGTCATACAATAATGCCAGTTGATTCTGTACATGATTCTGTATGCCTGCGTACAGTAACATTTAGGCGCCAAGTGAATGGCCCACAATTATTCGCAACTAATCTATTGGGGTACAACTGTATTGAAATAGGCCACTGAGAGTTTGAAAACTGCAATCTGTTACTATAAAAAAAAATTAAACTAAACATAAATAAAGTTCGGATAGATTTATTACATAAAAAATCCAAATCAATTGAACTCGTTTACTGATATTCCGAAAATTCTACTAACAAGACTGCAAATAGCTTTAATTTTACCTTTAATTTACAAAAGTTGTATAATTCACCTATGTGTATCTCTTTGCAAAAATTCAATGATTTGTACCATTCTATCAACCATCTTCACAATGCACTGCATGAGTAGTGGTTAACCCCTGAGTATTGGTCTTAAAAAAATATAATTAAGAAATA
The DNA here is from genome assembly GCA_963576795.1 of Metopia argyrocephala. Classification (NCBI taxonomy): domain Eukaryota; kingdom Metazoa; phylum Arthropoda; class Insecta; order Diptera; family Sarcophagidae; genus Metopia; species Metopia argyrocephala. Next base: position 41,836,494 of record OY756211.1, on the reverse strand, counting down.
CATAAAACCATAAATAAATCTTTGTTTCAAATTATTTCTTACACTGACAAATAATATTATCGTAAGTACCATTTTCTACAGACGCATCTTCGAAAAGTTGTAACCGAATTTATAGTATACACCAAAAAATACGTTTTTCTGGGAAAACTTTAACTTTTTCACCAGAATACTTTTAGGTGTAATTATATTATATATATACATCTAGCACATGTAAATTTTTATTTTGATATTGCAAGCGAAAGCAGAGAAAAGTAGAAAAATGGCTCTCCTGTAAAATTTGGATTTTGGTACATACGATAATTCCGCGCAAAGGGGTCGATATATTGCAAGTAGTCAAAAACTATCAAAAACAATTTCCTATGAGCACGAAGGAGATTTTATCACAAAACTTTTTATAACTACACCATTTAATAAAACAATAAATACCGAAGATATGTGAAAATTTCGCTGTTATTTTCTAATTTCGTTTTTTCTGGATTTAATATTAATGTTAAAGAAAACTAATACGGAGCAACATTGTTCATCAGATATAGCCCCAAAATATTTGTGAATAAGGTTTTTCTCTAAAATAAATATTACTAAAGTTATGGACAATTAAAGCGAGACATAGTGAGAAAAATAGCATTTTTAGCAAACTTTGTGTGCTGAAGGCACGCCCAATAATTATGCAAACGATCTAACATTTTTTATATATATTTTTTTTCTAATTTGGAATCAATCTAAGGGGTTTGCCAAGTGAAAATACGAAAAAAATAAAATAACGGCCACCCTAATGTACATATATTTCATTTCTATAAATTATATGTAAAATTATATCCTACTTCGTGTATAACAAAATTTCTATATAGCTTAAAAGTATATTTGTAAATAATACTGAAGCAATCACTCAAAGTAATATTTTGATTATCACAAAAAAAAAAAAAAAATACTCAACACCAATTGTAGTTCTTTAGCCCCGTTGCAGATAAAAATGTTCATTTTGGGAATAAATCCCCTAATCTGACAACTCAAGAACAATTCAAACCAATTTTTAGACCCCTATTAAATATGGGTGTGATCGATAGTGAAATAAAATGATTAAAAACCAAATAACTCAGTAAATAAGCTAATATAACCTAGTGGTTATATACTTGGGATGTTTAGAATTTCAAAACAAACCTAAAGGGATTAAGAAATACTTATAACTAGAAAACTAAATGGGATACAGGCACGTAATTTAAACGCATACATAGTCTTTTCACAGAAAGTTATTATAGGTTACTAAAAATGGGCGTGGTAAAAGTATTTTGGGTAATATCTGCCGCATTTTGCTGGTAGTGAAATTTTAAAAAAGTTTAGAGTAAAAAAAAAACTATTTAAACGAATTTTAAATTGTAAAGAATTATTAAAAAAGCGAAATAAATTTTTGCTTGTTAATTACAGTACAGTCTTCTGGCAAAAGATCTGACAGTATATGCCTGCCATAAACAAGCTTCTCAAGTATGTTTTTCGAAGTCGACGGTATGTATGTATGCATGTAAATACAGTGCTGACATTAAGTATAAGAAGTATGGTGCTTCATCTAACTATGCAATAAGTTCTCAATTTATATCGTTCATTAAAGTACTTTGTTTTATTTGTGGCCGATAATTGCTCTGACCTTTCCTGTGATACATTTTGCATATTTAAATTTTAAGTGTTAAAATTTTCATCATTATAAAACATATAAGACATTATGGTGAAGTGAAATAAGAATTTATTTCTACTCATTATATATAAACCACCTCTTTTTTTGGTTTCTTTTTTGTTTATATACATATGCTATCAATGTGTACAATTTTTACATAATTTGTGTGTTAATTTTAAATTTGTTGTTTGTCTGAATAATAAAACTAAATAAATCACTTGAAAAATCCACAATTAATAAATGACCTGGAAAATTAAGAGAGAAAAAAAACAAGAAAAACACAAAAATTTGTGTAAAATTTTAATACAAAACATAATAAAATTAGAAAAATTGAAAAATACACACAACAATAGACAAGTAATTTAACGTAATAAACTTTGGTAAGGACAAAACTAATTGTATGAATGAATGAATTACAAACTATGCGTGTGTGTGTGTGTGTGTATGTGTGTATAAATGAATGAAGAAGAATGATAACAAAAATATTCAATAAAAATTAACCACTAGAATTTTGTAAATTTATGCACATAACTCGTACATACAAACATTCATATGTACATACATTCATTGACCATATGTGTGTACATGTATGTGTTTTTTTGTCGAATTTTGTCTGTCTCTCTACTATATATTTTAAAGATTAAAAATTACCATATAAAACTTGAGTCAATTACAGAGAAAATTGTTTATGGTAAACGATTTAAAATGGTCAATAGGGATTGGAAGTTGTGCAGTATGGTAAACACAGAATTTTCAAATAAAAAAACACAATTTGTTTAGTAGTAACTGAATCCAAATAATGGCAGACATTGCTATTCGAAAATGAAAATCTTTAGTTTTCATTTGGATCTACAGATAAATACAGATGAATTTAGGAATACAGAACTAAAGTCTTATTCTTATAATAACCTCATTTAGAAACTAAAGCCTTTTAGATTTGTTTGATATACACGGAATCGAAATGCTTTCCCAAAGTTAATAGCGTATGAAAAAAGGACGCTTAGCATGTATACATCCTTATTGCATAACACAATCCTGTCCTTTGATGTCTTAGAGGAGAAAACTGGGTTTCGATTTTAATATTCATTTTTTGTTTTTTTTTTTCTGAAAATAATTAGAATTGCTAACTTTTACTAACTTAAAGTAAATAAAGAAGATAAAAAAGATACATAAAATAATGAACATAGACAATTTGCCAACAGCTGACGGATATTTCACCGTGTTGACATATTAAAAAAGATAAATGCAGTTTAAACTCAGTTTGATTTTGTGCACATCATAGCTAATGTACATTAAGATGGGGATAATTCACAAGTAAATTTGAATTAAGATTGCTATTGTAAATTATATGCTATAACATTCAGCTATCAGCTACCTATCTGAATTAAATTAAGCTCATGGTTAAATAATATTTTTGTCCATTTCGCTGTAGTTCATACACAGTGAGCTTTTGCAAACTTTATTTTTAAGATTCATTAATTTTTAAATGTGTCTCAAAATTTTTGCTTAAACGGTTTTCATTCACGATATCGAAAGAATGCTTCCCTTTGTTCGCTGCATAAGCATAAGAAAAACACAGTATTAAAGGAATTGTTTTCATTTTATGAAATTATCTTTTGCCATCGTGTAATAGTCTATTAGACTCGAATTGTTTTTTTTTTTTTTTATGTTCATACAGAAGTTTTCTTACTGTTTCCGTTGTAATTTTTAGCTCCTTGTTGTTCATTTTAATTTATATTTTTCAATTAAACGCGAAAGTATTAGTTTAGTAAAGTTCACTGAAATTTTTAGTTCCAAAACTTAATCGTAGCGTGTACATGTACATGTATTGCAACTCTACAAAAGAACTGCTACTAAATACACAAAATCAAGTAAAATGTTAGTTTTGTTTCCCAAAAAATGTATACAAAATTAAAAAAAATATAAATTATATGAGTACCAGTGTAATAAAAATTATAAGATTTTTTTTAAATAAACGAATTAAAACAAGTTCTAAAAAATATGTTCTTTTAAATCAATTCATGCTGTCACGATAGCAATAATTTTCTTTGTTTACTTCGTACACTAAATGTTAGTCCTTAAATGCTGATTACAGTATAGCTATGAATTACTTTAAAAAAAAATAATTATGACATCCATTGTCAAGTACTACAAATATAATAAAATTTATTGGATATTCGTGGAATGTATGGAATTTATTTTAATGTATTAACGATTGACGACACACTGTGGCGCCTTTTTCCTAAAAGCGTTGCAAAAATCAAAAATTTGGCGGAAGAATTTGATAAAATGAATAATTACATCTGATAGAGAACTCCTCACTACTTAAGAATCCAAAAACATTTTTGAAATCGGATAAAAATTATGAATTCTAGAGTCAATCAAAGTTGACAATTTTTCGGACTTACAAAGAATGTTTAAATTAAAAAAAAAATATCATCTTTTCAATTGATTTTCAGGCAAACTATGCAACCGATCATTAATTTTTTGGTGTCGGATGAAAGGTATGTTAATTCCAATAAGACGATGTAAAAAAAGTGTTATTCGGTCCAATACTTTTTTTCAGGCCCAATTTCGCAAACATGATATTTGGGTCTTTTTTCACACTTAATAGAATAGAACAAAAAAAGTGGCGGTTTGTGATGGGAACTATTAAACAGCGGTTATTAAGTATTTAAAACTCTAACTTATTTTCTTGAAATTGGGTGCCCGTACTTGCCCGTGTACATGAAAAAACAATAAAACTGTAACAACTTTTACTACAAAAAGATATATTTTCAAAATATTCAAACAGATTTTGGGCAGCACTGAGATCCACTCTAATTGTATACCAAACTTAGTTGATGTCAGAGTTGTAAATGAATCATTCATTTTTGATTTCAATTCATTTGAATTAGCTAAATTTTGAATTAATTCTTTTTAACAAAAAAAAGAATTGAATTAAATTTGAATCAATTCATTTGAATTTAGAGAACATGAATTGCAATTCATTTCCAATTCAAATGAATTGGGCAAAATGAGTTGCAATTCATTTGAATTAGGCAAAATGAATTGCAATTCATTTTTTAATTCAAAAGAATTGGTAAAAAGAATCGCAATTCATTTCTAATTCATTTGAATTAAAATGATTTGGAATTAATTCAAATGAATTAGAAAAGTAACTTGTAATTCAAATTTATCAAATCAAAAATGAATTGCATTCAATTGAAGTAAACTTGGTGTTTGGAGTTTGGTCCTTCAAGTACTACTTATGTCGATTTTGATATACGCTGAATAACAAGACATTCAGTATTTAAAACCTATTAATAATTTATGAAATTTTGTGACGCACGAATATTAAAGGACAAACACTTTAGTAATACTTATGTATGTAATATTTGTTTAACAATATGTAATATTTTACAAATAAAGATGAAATTAGGAAGAGTTATTGGCATCAACTAATTTTTCTATTATTTTAATTACAAAATAAATGCTAATTAGATTAAATCAGAATGCATCGTTCACTTTCATATGGATATATTTTTATTATAAAGTACAGAATAGAAGTACTTGGAAAAAGGGTGATGCTTTTGTATTACAGTCTTTTTTTCAGAATCAATTCAAGTTAATTGGAAATGTATAACAAAATCATTTTTCGAGTTAATTCAAATGAATTGGTAAAATGAATTGCAATTCATATTTTAACTCATTTGAATTAATTCAAAATCAATTCAAATGAATTGGGAATGAATTGCAATTCATTTTTTCTAACTCATTTATATTAATTCAAAATCAATTCAATTCAAATGAATTGGAAATGAATTGCAATTCTTTTTACCAATTCATTTGAATTGAAAATGAATTGCAATTCATGTTCGCTTAATTCAAATGAATTGATTCAAATTTAATTCAATTCGTTTTTTGGAGAAAAGAATTAATTCAAAATTTTTCCAATTCATTGCATGAATGATTCACGAATTAATTCAAAAATGAATGATTCGTTTACAACTCTGGTTGATGTATTGGTCTTTAATTTATTATTTAGTTTTTTTATGCTCTTTCATTCGCTTACAACGCTCCCTAGCGGAAAAAAATTTCGGAAAAATTTCCACTTTGATAAGCTCTATCTCCTGAACGAATAAAGATATTTTAGAAGTTTTCTTTTTTGGGATTTTAAATAGAAAAAATGCAAAACATATAAATTGCAAAAAAAAAATTCTTAAGTAAAGGATATATGTCATGTTGGGATTTTTAAGAATTTTTTAAACGGACAAAGGTTTTTGTACAGAAAAAAAATTATCTAAATTTATTTTTAGTAAGTGTTTAATTTAAAAAGTATTAACTTTTTGAACCATAGTGAATGAGCTGTTAAAATTGAACCTACAGCTAATTATAAAGAAATGAAATTAAAGCAATGAGTATTTCTTCTTGCACTTAACTGAACATTGCAAAAAAAAAAACAAAAATAAAAAATATTGTAGTAGGCATCGGCAAGCACACAAATTTTTTAAAACTTTATTTCCAAATATTCTGTGCTAATAATGTTATCCAGTCTCAATATCTAGCCAGTGACAATCAAAGAGAAAAAAGTGTGTGGAAAAAAACATTAAAAAACTTTAAACAAAAAACTAGTGCGAAAATTAAAATCAAATAAAAAAATTTCATGTAAAGATAACAAAGCAAAAACAAAAAACCGGTTAATTATTCTTAAGCTAAAGGCATTATCTTTCAAATACTTTATACATTTTAATAATATCTTTATTACTTTAAAAGTTATAATGATTACAACGAAAAACGTCAAAAGACAACACTGTGCACAGTGCCGCGAATAGCCTATCACCTTTGGGGTTATCTATTTTGAAACTAGGGGAGTCTTCTTTCAAATGCTTTTTAAATTTTTAAAATATCTTTATTACTTTAAAAGTTATGATTTTTGCAACGAAAAAGGTCAAAAGGCGGCACTGTGCGACACTGGTCTACAAGAAAAACGTCACAAAAGAAAAAGTATTAAAAACATAACAGATTTGATGTTCTGAGCAAAACTGCGTTATTATTTAGCTTTTCAGACACTTTAATAAGGCGACTGCACTTACATAGATACATACATAGAAGTCAATAGTTAGCTTATATGGTAGGTACCACGCATACTTGGCCGCTCTTTTTTCTATTGATAATTTTTATTTAATACGAAATCAATCATAACAAATTCAGTAACTTTAGCTTCGACACTTTTCAGGATATACAAAAATTTAGTTTGTATGGGAGGTGCCAAGTCCACCTGTCCAATTCCGCCCACTTTCTGGCTGATGATTTGCCATGACCGTGAAGTCATTCAGATTTTTGCTGTTTTATTTAGGTCCTTCTAAAAATAACTTTATCTATATATATAAAAGAAAGTGTCGTTAGTTACTACGCTTATAACTCAAGAACGCCTGGACCGATTTCGATGATTCGTACCAATTCGGAATGGTTTCTGGCCAAATAAGAAGAATAGCAAAAAAAAATTTCTAAAATATTCCAAAAAAAAAAAAAAAAATTACGTGTGTACTTTTAAAATACCGGGTTTACACAACGCCTTTCATGACTGTTCACAGTAGAGTTGCATGACTGGTCACACTATGTTATAATGGTCTTCACACTAAAACCGATTTTGATGTTTCGTACCAATTCGGAATAGTCTCTGGCCAAATAAGAAGAATAGCAAAAAAAATTTCTAAAATATTCCAGAAAAAAAAAAAAATTACGTGTGTACTTTTAAAATACGGGGTACACACAATGCCTTTCATGACTGTTCACATTAGAGTTGCATGACTGTTCACACTATGTTTCAATGTTTACACTAAAACCGATTTTGATGTTTCGTACTAATTCGAAATGGTCTCTGGCCAAATAAGAAGAATAACAAAAAAAATTTTTTAAATATTCCAGAAAAATGAAATAACGTAAGTGTGTACTTTTAAAATCCGGGGTTCATACAATGCCTGACTGTTCACACTATGTTGCGATGGTGTTCCCTTTGATAAGAAAAATAGCTAAAAAAATTTCTGCGTCGCAATGATGTTCACACTAGAGTTGCATGACTGTTCACACTATATTACTATTGTGTTCACACTAGAGTTGGATGACTGTTCACACTATGTAGGAATGGTGGTCTCACTAGAGTCATGACTTTTCACACCATGCTGTTGATCAAATTAACGCTTGCTTGAATTATAGGGATGCTAATCCTTAATTACGATACTGAAAATTATGATTTTCAGGATTTACAAAATTTTTGATTTTAAGGTTTTTTGCTTCTCATGTAAAAAAAAACTGAAGTTACGTCCGTTTGTATTTAGTATGACGATATGTATAGAGCTTTCAGTTGGTGTCCACATTTTGTATTTTCGCCGACTTTTTCATCTGTTCGTTGTTGATATGTACGCAAACATTGAAACTGAACGACTAAATTTCATACGTTTTAATCAAAAGAAATTACGTTCAGAAGAGAATATCCATTTGCGTGATGCAATTAATAACGATGGTAATGTAAACGACCTCGGAAAAACGGTTATTTTGTCTTCAATATGAATACGACACAAATGCATTAAGCGATTTGGTTCGAACTAATGTACCTTTACTAAATCCCCCACAAAAAGAAGTGTACGATACGGTGATGAACACAATTGATGGTGGAAATGCTGGCATGTTTTTCCTTGATGCGCCTTGTGGCTCTGGCAAGACATTCCTCATATCACTGATTCTGGCTATAGTTCGTGTAAGGTCAGAAATTGCCATAGCAGCTGTTTCTTTTGGAATAGCGGCTACGCTGCTGGAAGGTTGTAGATCCGCTCATTCGGCATTGAAATTGCCATTAAACCTTCAAGCGGTTGAGGAACCAGGAACATGTAACATAGCTAAACATTCAGCAATGGCTAAAGTTTTGATAGCAAGCAAAATAATTATCTGGGACGAATGCACAATGTCGCATAAACGTGCGTTAGAAGCTCTGAATCGCACCATGCAAGATCTGCGTAATGACGCAAGATATTTTGGCGGTGCGTTGATTTTACTTTCAGGTGATTTCCGGCAAACACTACCAGTATTACCACGATCGACCGCAGCCGATTAGATCAATGCTTGCCTCAAATCATCGACATTGTGGCGTTATGTGAAGAAACTTCAGCTGACGACAAACATGCGAGTTGCATTGTAAAACGATCCATTTTCCGAAGTGTTCTCCAATTAACTGCTAACTATTGGAAATGGTCGTATTCCTGTCGACGCATCGAATGGATTGATATCCTTTCCTCCGAATTTTTGTAATTTCGTCTCAACGAAAGAGGAGCTCATCAAAAAAGTGTTTCCTAATATAATTGCTAACCATAAGAACTACGATTGGTTGAGTGATAGAGCAATTTTAGCTGCAATTTTAGCTGTAAAGAACAAGGATGTGGATCACATAAACTTTAAAATTCAAGATAAAATCGTTGGTTCCCAGTTTTCTCACATGGATCAGAGCAACTCTTTTGTATATACATTTATGCCGAGAGTGCAAAAACTAAAAATATTGTGTATTTTTGCCGGGTTCACCCCAGCTAGTAAGAAATAAATTTAAGCTATACTTCATCAAAACCGCAAATGCAAATATTGATTTTATTCACATTTTGGTTAGAATTGTTTGCCTTATAATTTTATTTCAACGTGGAAAAAAGCCTGGAGAAAGCTGAGTTAGTCCTCACTGTATGAAAAAAATTGGATAAAAAAGGTTTTCTTTTTAATACAATAAAGTCGATTGGCATTCAATTTTCTTGATTATTAGTGCTGCAAAGCAAAGTTTTTTAACGGTTAACCAATATTTGATAGTGTTTGGCCGATTTCAAAAAACTGTTCTTGTTTTATTTCTCAAAAAAATAGTACCACTTTCCAGTTTGTTTGTAAAATTTTAGATAATAAATAAGTCGGTTATACCTAAAATTAAAATTGAGTTAAAAATAAATAAAACTTTATATTTATATTGAGAATTTTAAAAAATATTATTTGAAAGTTAATTGAATTATGGTCAGGGAAAAGGATAGCAACTGCATTGATAAATTTAACCAACCAATCTATCTATCAGTTCATCTAAATCATTCATTCAAACGTTTATGCTCATCAAATGGCAATAACAACAATAACAAATATGCTAATACTACAAACTGTGGTTATTTATGAAGAAAAAAAGAAGAATAATAAGAACAACAACATTTGGTTTTTATTGAACCAGTTATCTACCAGGTATTAAGATACCAAAAAAACACATTTCATTCATGCATTTGCTAAACCAAATGTCATCATCTTCTTCAATTTCAAATTCAATTATAAAATTCGTAAATTGTCATGGCATGAAAGTGAATAAACAAATAAAACAAAAGTATCTCTCCCACTTTTAGCACTGCACTGATGCGAATTACCTCGATAGCTAACAGCAACACTCATATAGAATGATGATTACAATAATGATTGACCCCTAAGAAGGTTTGCCACTTACATTACATACAAGCAGGGGACAGTGTGTTATAAAACTTCCCTTAAGAGACATGGAAGCAATATGGAATGTGATTTTATTGCATACCTCAAATAGAGGGGAGAGTATGCTCATGTTCAATAATAAGGCTGTTCGGTCACTTTTTCAATTGAACTGCCAACTGCTGCCAATAATCTCTTGTACTATGAGGTCAGTAAAAGTTATTCGTGTTACGACTTTTAAAGGCAATTTTTCAATTATGGCGTTAAGCACAAGCAAACACAGTTTTTCTTTTCTCCCCTTTTTACTTGTCTCTCATTGCATTTAACAATAAATGCTCACTGCGTGGGTTTGGACGTAGAGTACAAATTTTATAGGTAATATAATCCCCACTTGACCAAGAATAACGAAGTAAAGACAATTATAGATTAGCAACATTTGTTGCTTATTTTGCAGATTTTGTATTGAATTTCTGTGATTTTCTTGCGGCATTCAAAGAGGGGGCTTACAACAGTACCATATCACATAACATTTGAGATAGAGAGGGTAAAATTAAATCTATTTATGTGGTATTTGAAGTATAATTAGATGTTTTATTAGTTTTTAATGAAATAGATTTGAAGAATATTCTAAAGGCATCTATTATTTGAAATTTGAACTTTTGTAAAATTATTTAATTTTAATTATGTATTAAAATACGTTTTCTCAAGTTTGTTCATTCAAGTTTGGAATGGTCAAGTTGACAATGGCCCGAAGCTTTTTTAAAACTGAATTTCGGGAGCAAATTTAAATGGTTTACAAATCAAAGTTAAAAATATTTTTATTTATGATTATTATCTATGAATTTTAAATATTATCAGAGGGTTTCATAATTTAGTCGCTTTCTAACTTCTGTTACGTATTTATCAATGAAAAACTTATCGCGTTCATAGTGAATTTTAATTTGGTTATTAAATAAATGTCTTATATTATTGTGCCTGGATGTCGATCCTAAAATTATGCGAACGATAACAAATCAGTGGCGTAGATAGGTAACCAAGGGCCTTGGGGCAAATTTCAGAATGGGGCCCCACTACTATGTAAACTGATTAGTTTTTATCAAATAAAAAAATGAAATACTTATACAAATATTTTAAAAATGCTAAGCTACTTAGTTCTTTTTTGTGCACTGCAGGGTAGGTAATAAAAATAATTAACAACATAAATTACAATTAAAACTGGTATAGGTTTGACTAATAAAACGAAATAGAGAAGAAGGGTTTATTATGTAAAGGTCCGGTCTACCAACTGACTAAATAATAAGTATATTTACAATTTTTTCCTAGCTGTAGTTTTCGCAAAAGTATCAATGACTTCGTTTAAATCCAGGCTTGATGCGGTTTTGTTTTTAATGATAAAAACAACGATAAATGTCTGAGTCGAGTTTGGCCCATGTTATTTCTTACATAATTTTTTATTATTTTTAATTTGCTATATGACCTTTCAGCTGCTGCAGAAGTGACAGGAATTGTAAAGAATAATAACATTGCTGTAAATACTTCCGTTGGGTCAAATTCTAGCACTCCATATCTGCTCATTATTTCCTTACATAATTAGTGAACAGTCCATGCTTGAGTTAGCTGATCGGTGTCGAGGTATCTCCAACTGCAATAATTGTCGAATTTCCTTTAGCAGTTACCACATTATTTAAGTCACTATCAATAGAAATGTTTTGGCCAGATGTACTTGCAGAAGGCTGGCTTAAAAACCTGTTAATTTTGGGCAATTTTTGTTTACTATCTTCTCTTTCTTGGCATTGTTCACGTTTAAAAGCACCACTGTGTTTCTTCTTTATATTCATAGTTTTAGTTTTCTAATTTATTTAAACAATACAATATTAGATTGTGCTCGAGTAGGTAGGTACCCACTGTTCACTGACGACGTTAAAAGTAAAATAAAAGGAAAGAGAAACACAATGATACGCTACAAGTGTCGTTGGGGAATACTCAGGAAAAAATTATCATCGTTAGTGTTACCGCATTTAACGGTGGAGACCAGAGATCAGCAATGAGTACTGAAAAAGTGAGTATACTCGAATCATGATTCATAATTTCTTGTACTTATATGCATTCATATTCTTGTTGATGTAATGAATACTCTACTCATCTCAAAAGTTTGAAGTACTCATCGAATTTATATTTAATAATACGTATGATGTTGTTGACTTCAACTCTCCTTAACTCAGTGCATACAGATGAGAAAAAATAAGTATGATTCGAATACAAACTGTTGAGTGTTTGCTCTGCTTACTGCGTTAGTACAAGAGTAAATTAATTAATTTAATTTACAAGAGTAAATTAATGCACATTCCTAACTACCAACCATTTACCACACGACTGCAAAAGAAAAAGTTTTGGGTAAAACTATGAATCGTGTTAAATAAATACTATGTTTTTGACTATGTAATTTATTATCTTTTTATTATTTTTCGTCACTAAAAAGAAAATAGATATGGTGTATATAATAAATATTCAAAATGTAACAATGTATATAAGCGAAAAAGTTAATTTGTATAGGAAATATTTTAAAGAAATTAAACAATTTTTAATTATTTTTTTTTATTTTTATGAGCAGGTTATAAAGAAATGGATTGCAAGAGTGATATTAAGGAGAAAATCAGTGTCGGAGGTCTCCGATTAGTTCGGAAACATAAAGGCAATAGCCCAATATGGGCAATTTTCGTTTCAATAATATATTTTAAAAATATTGATTATAAAGATGTAGTTTGTTAAGTATACTATAAGTTTTTACAATGTAAAATTTAGAAAAAATTTAAAAATATTTTTTTTTGTTATGAATTTCTTTAGAACCTATTTATAAAAAATTAAAAAATAATCAAGGTATAAATAATAATTATTATATAATTGTGAGTATCATAATATATTCTTTTTATCTTCTTTAATACATTTCTTATAAACTTAAACTTTTTCGCTTATTTTTGTTTATTATTTGCATGTTCATTTTTGTATACACCATATAAATTTCCTTTTGTATTGTACATATATGTCTATCGACTAAAACGGTAAATTTTTTTTCATATGATTCGAGTCACTCGAATCAAGTGTGAGTCTCATAAGTATTTTTATAAAATTATGAATCCAAGTGAGTATGAGTTTGATGTCAACATTTTACTCACATTTATTGCAACCTTTGCTAATGAATCAAAGTTGTGTGAGAATGAGTGAGTCAGAGTAGTTAAATTTCAACTACTTGTACTCACTTATACTTAAAATTTCATAAGTGCTTATGAATCGCTAAAAAGCGACTCATTGCTGATCTCCACTGGAGACCATGAACGATCTACTGCTGGCAAACCTGAATTAATTTACATACTGCAGGTGACTTGAAATTTTAACGATATTTCGCGTTATACAATGAGCTGTAGCCGAATTCTATAGATTTAACGCGATTTATGGACTTAACGGACATCATTTTAAGTGGTAAAATCAAATAAAATTGTACCACTATATTGACCAGTACAAAAAAAGTTTATTGACATTAGCTTACTTACTCCTGATACAGCATTAATTTTTAACCGTTCTCGAAAAAAAAAAATCTTAACTCGAATTCACAATAAAACGCATATCGATGAATAATAACAATGCTGCCAATCTACAGAAAGAATTTAGGGGAATTCCCTAGGCATAACTTTTGAATTTCTCTCAACTGAGTTGCCATGATTAAAGTGGGGTTGCAACTTGCAACCTGTCATATTTGTTTTGAAAATGGGATCGAGATTTCTGGTAAGGATTCGAGAGCCCCCTGAGCTTGAGAGTCCCGGGGCACTGCCCGCCTAGCCTCTAAGTAGCTACGCCACTGCACGAAGTCACTCATTATTAATCGAAAAAGAGTTCCACTGTGTATCGTTTCAATGTATCGCTTTTTAGCTTTATGTTTCAAAAGTTTAACAAATTAACCGAAAATTAAAAAAAAAAACAAAAATCGTTGAAATGGATGAAATAAACTATCGCCCATGTTCTGAAAAACGCTACGTTTTCAAAACGCATTTCACTTTGAAAACGCAAAACGCATTTGAGCATTTTCTGACAAACGCGCGATTTGCTTTTTTTTCATGTTAACACAAATGGAAATATCAGCTAAACAAACGCAAATGGCGAGGTTTGGATATGAATACTCATCTTTAAAATTGTTTTTGAACACCTTTTAAGAGTTTTTTTTTGTGAATTAGTACAAGATTGTGTATTCAGTTGATCATAAATAAGTAAGCAATTCAAACAGGCAAGTGGCATTAAAAGAGCAAATTTTTAAATTATAAATTTTTAATAAAAATCTTAAAAGAAAACGTACAAGATTTCTTCAAATTAAAAGAAATCGTATTAAATTTATATATTGTATAATTTTTTTAATTTTTTTAAGTTTACATTTAACCAAAACGCTTCAGGATATATTAGCGATTTGAAATCGCCAAAGTTTTAGCGTTTTTGTTTTGCATAATACCTATTTTGCGATTTCAAATCGTAAACGCAAAATTCAAGCGTTTTGCGATTTTCAGAACATGGGCGTATGATTGTAAAGTATTTACTTCTTCGTTCGAATTTATATTCATTACTGAAAATCAATCATTACTGGGAATCAAAACAGCGTATCCTTTGTTACACCCCGTCTATACGAGCCATAGATTTGGTATATCATGAACAAATTTTTGGTCGACCATCGATTTGGCTCGTGTAGACTCTCTAAATCAATGTCATATTCTTTGTCGACCATCGTTGGTAAAACAATTGTTCGAACAACTATGTGCTACCATCAACTATCATTTTTTGTTTGACGCCATCTTTTTTACGTTCTCAAGCGCAGAAATAAACGAAATGCACTTGATGAAAAATTATAAATTATGATTTGGTAAACCATACGTAGTCACCACATACACAAATTAAAACAAAATTTTGACATTTGCGCTGTCGACGTTTTGTTCATGATATACCAAATCTATGGTTCGTATAGACGGGGTGTTATGAATACGAACAAATCAAGGCGTTCTACACCGTGAACAGGCAGTGCTCAGTTTTGTTTGGCATCAGTCTTTGCTTTAATGTATTTTTTCGAGGATCACCAGCGTAAGACTATAATTTTTTTGTTTAGTGTACTCGTCTCAACCGGAAAACTTTATCTGTTCATAAACTGCCCTGTTAAAATGCATAATATACTCCAATTAGGAGATTATGGCTCCATGAATAATGACCCCAAAGAAAAATGACCACAACGCATAAAATTAAAAAAGGCCCCATTTTTGGGGCAATCTTTCAAAATGAAAAATCGCCCCAATAATCATTATGAAATTTGGCCCCAAACTAAAGTGAAAAATTAAAAAAAAAATTAAGTTTAAAAGAAAGAAAAATAACTTCAAACAAAGTAATTTCTCAAAAATGAAAAATGGCCTCAATTAACACAAAAAGGCCTTAAATTTTTTTAATAAAGTTTTTATTCCATGAAAAGGAATATATTAATTAAGCTCATTTAAAGTGTCTTGTACTTTTGATCTGCAGTTAGGACAATTAAAGCTGTCCACGTTATTTGCAATACCGTGTGCTTGCAGTTTAAGCGCGCATTCATTTCAAACTTTTAAATGTTTACAGGGAATGAAAACGATATCATGAATCTTCTCAGAACATACGACACAGTCGCTGCGTCCAGGTTTTAGATTAGGTATTTCTTCTTCTTCAGATCTTTCCTTGTTAAATTCTTCATCCTCAAATATGTTTTCTTGCGGAATCATATCTACCATTATATTGTTTGGACCACACGCCATTCTACTGAGGAATGTGAAGGCATTGATCTTTACATTCTTCAACAGATAGCTTGCTTCCTCGATTTTATTGTTTGACATAAGGACAAAAAATATTGGAAATAGCTGTAACACGAAAGTTATAACTGATAATTTGCTATGTATTTCCCAAAGGGAAAAAGGCGTTATAAAATTATTAACCAAGGGTATCAAATTAAGAACAAATTGAACAATATTTTGTTAACTTTCGGTACCAAATCAAGCTTAATGCGTTATTAAAATAAGAACAAATGGCACAAAATACCATAAGTTAAAAAATCAAGAACAACCGATAGTAAAATCGTGAATAATTGTATAAAAATATCATAAGTTAATAAAAAAAACAAAATCGATAGCAACCGTTAACGAAGTAAACACAAACGAATTTAACTCAATTTTAATAGCAAATGGTATCAATTTCGGTAGTTTTCTACCACTTTTTTTCTGAGTGTTGAAATCTCTTAGTTTGTATTGATAATAGAAGTTTTTTTTTTAATTTGGAGGATATATGGCTCCGTTGTAAAAGAAATGATTTAAAGACATTGTACGATAGCTGGGAAAACTTAATTTTTTTAAAAATGTCCTGTAATCCTCCGATTTCTTTTTAACAAGATGCTAATACTTAAATATTGACTAATAAAAAATAAACATATTTACCTCTTCTAAATATTAAATATACATATATTATTAGTAGCTGATTAAAACACCAAAAAGGAACAATTTTAAATATTGCGTCCACCAAATATTTCCTATCAGACACATCAATATTCTCCCTTATGAGGTCTATTGACTTTTGCCATTAAAAAATATGCATTAGGAGAAGGCTTCTTCTATATTGCAAGCTGTATAAAATGGTCTCGGATTTTGTTCGTCATTACTTTTTATTTATTTAATATATTAATTTTTTGTTTCTTTTCTTTTGTTTCTTTAGTTTGTTTAGAAATTTAATGAAAAATGACCCAAAAAAAAAGGGAAAACGACCCCAAAATTTCGTGTTGTTGTGCCCATTAAAATTTTTGGGGTCATTTTTCTTTGAGGCCATTTTTCAAGGAGCCAAAGATTATCCTGTTAGGAAATAATTAAGACAGACTCGACGATGTTCAGCTCAATTGTGTTATTAAGCAAAAATTTCTCTTTACTCACACGTTTTAGGTATTTAAAATTTTTGAAGTTCTGAAAATGCACAGAATAGCTTGAAGACAATTAGGCGTAAAATTTCTTCTAGTTTTGACAGATAGACTGTCATGAGGGTAATCATTATCTTCATGGTGAGAAACTCAGGTCAATGTAACGATGTTAAAAGCATAACGTTTTTGAAATGATCGTGTTCCATTGAAAATATATAAAAGCAGATCATCTGTTGTTGTCGTGAAAACACTCCGAAGAGATAACACTGGTCAACAAAAGACCAAAAATTCGTTGTTTTCCGCGATTTTTTGTTTGTTTTTATATCAGAATGACGTGTATTTTTTCCATACATCAACAGTTTTTTCGTAACAGCTCTTGTTTTTAAGTTAACGAAGGTTGTGGTATATTGGTTAGAGCGCTCGCACAGAACTTCAAACGACGAAGGTTCAATTCCTTCCAAGGAAAAAAATTATAAAGTAAAATTTGCGGTTTTTTCTAAATTATAATTTAAAAAATTTGTCCACATTTTTAGACTGATGATTTTTTAGAAATTTGAAGAAATTAAGAATTTTAAGGTATAGGGAACTTCCCTATGATGTGTATGATGTACCACGCTTACTTGTCCGCTCTTTTTCCTACTGATGAAAATTTAGAAATTTTGCATTTCAGTTCTAAAGATATACAAAAATCAGTACTTAGTTCATATGAAAGGTACCACGCCTAAGGCCAAGTCTACAAAAACATATCTTATTGCATTTTTGGTAAATGAAGCAATCTATGGTCCCAATTTCAACATATTTTATTCATTCATCATTCAGGAGTGATTGGCCGACAAATAGACAGACCTTCAAAGAGATTTATATGTACATACATACATATTTTCAAAACTTTTTAAAATAATAAATTCCTTTTAATATTTTCTTTATGATGTAATAGAAAATACAAAGTATGTTCGAGTATTGTCCGTACTGTAGAAAATTACAATTTGGACTATCTGGGGCCTATTTCACTAAACTACAATTCTACAAGTTTACAAGTTACAAGTACAAGTCTAATTCTTACAAGTGCTGATGTATTATGTTTCATTAAAATTTTCATAACAATTGTAGAATTTTGTACTTGTAAACTACAATTTCTACAATTACAAGTTCTTTTGTATATATACATAGTATATTAATTTTACAATTCTAATATATTATTACTTAAAGTGATAAAACATCCTATAAAAACGCAATGTAACACATTTTATTAATATTTTTTAATTCTTTTAAATAAAATAAAATATTTTTACAAAGTTATTTTGATAAATTAAACATACATATGTGTGAATATACAGACTTAAACAATTGACAACGTGTTTGAATGTTCCATGTTCAAAAGCTTACAACTCCAAAAGCACTTATTCGATTTCGCTCGTAGAGCACTTATTTTTGTTATTGTTGTGTTTTTTTTAAGCGAGTGCATTAGAAGAACAATCTAGGAAACCCTTATCTTTTTATATTCAAATAAATGAAAAAAAGTGCATGTGGTCAATTGTTTGTGTTTATTTAAACATATAAAATTTCTTAAAGTAAATACATAAATTAATATTTTAGATAGCCACCGTTCGCAATTATTACAGTTTTAATTTTTCGTAGCATGCTTTTGACTAGGCTTTCATAGATAGTGATAGGTTTCTCTCCCCAGGTTTTAACCACATGCCGTCATAATTCATTCAAAGATTTTGGGACTACCACTACACTCATTTTCAGCTCTGCCAGAAGGACTCAAGCAGATTGAGGTCAGGCGATTTCGTTGACCATTATATTACTTTCAGTTCGCTATCATTTATCCAATATTGAGTTATTTTGGCGGTGAATTTCAAATTATTGTATTGTTGAAAAACTAATTTAATTTAATTTTGGTTTAGTCCGGAAACAGGACCATCTTCCAATCCTCCATAATCTAATCTAATTTAATTTAAGTGCGTCCGATCAAAATCCAGGCTAGGCTTTCGATGGCGTTTTGTGGTCAGTGGTTTGTTTACTTTTGCTCGACCACCCTGACCAGCAGAATGCAATGAATTTCTAACTCGCTACACAGACAGATTAAAATTGTCAAATAAGATCAAATTTTTATAAATTTGAACTGCAGTCTCCACTTTCTGCTGGCTAAAGATTTTATTTCATTTACTTACCTAAATAGGCAGTGGAAAAGCCACATTTTAGTGCAATTAAAGTTCTTCTTAGTTACTCCTTCTGATTTCACTTCTAACTGCATTTGGGGATGTAGAAAAATTTAACACAAAGAATTAACAATGTGCACTTTTTTTAATTATCTGAATATAAAAATATAACGGTTTCCTAGATTGTTTTTCTCATGCATCTATTTAAAAGAAAACACAATAACAAAACAAATAAGTGCTCCATGAACAAGATTGGAGAAAAAGTTCTGAAGTTGTAACCATTTGACCATAGGACATTCAAACACGTGGTGAGTTGTTTGAGTCACTGTATGTATATTAGAATATCCATGAGTTATATAGAACTGCTGATTACAGTCTAAAAATTCCAAAAGTTATTTTAAATACTTTCACAATTATGGATACTTTAATATGGATAATTTGTAATAAGCAAACAATGTGATATATTTTTTTATTATTACAAATAACCACTTATATAAAGAGATAAATTATTAAAAACAAACAAAGTAAATTAATTAATGGTAATTAATATTAAAATTGGGTGATTTTGTGTTTATTTGAACTAATTTTTATTAAAAAAGAGTTAAAAATCTAATTTGAATTAAATTTATCATTCACTTGTAACTTGTAAAACTTTTTTGAGAGTTTCTGTCGACCCTAAGCTTTTTTTCTACAATTCTACAAGTGTACAAGTGAAAATTTTCTTTAATGAAACAAAACGACTTGTAGAAGTATGACTTGTAGACTTGTGAATTAGAAAAATCACTTGTAGCTACAAACTTGTAATTGTATTTTTATGAAACACAATTATTTACAAATTACAATTTTAAAGGCAAAAACCCTTGTAATTGTAAACTTGTAGCTTAGTGAAATAGGCCCCTGGACTAAATATGTGTGAAACAATTTCATCTCCTTAATTCACTTCTTTTTTTCTTCTTATTTTATTACCAAAAATAAAAAAATCTTGTGCAAATTTATTCTTAATTTGAAAATCATTTAGTACCACTTAAAATTTTAAATAATGCCTTAAGGTTTGAAATTTTGTAAAACACATGTGCTTTTGTATTCAATATTTACATCTGTGGTATATTTTTGGGCATTTAATAACATATTGTACTTACGTTTTGCATTAAAAGAATATCATGAGATTTTTTTTATTGCCTTAAGGGAAGGGTTAAGTGTAGGGTAGCGGTTGGTGGTAGTTTGAATTTGCCGAGAAGCAAATGAACATTTATAACCTTGTAATACAACTGATGTTGTAATTTTTTTTTTTGTTTTTTTTATTTGTTTGGTACTTTTCAAATTTATGTCAATATGTAAACATATTCTGGTACTCAAAAGTGGTTGACGTTTTACAAATATCAGATGAGTTTGTGTGCATAAACAATTGATGAAAATAAATGAAAATGATTTGTTAAGCAAATAAATTATAAAAATGTGTTTACATTTGTTTTTAAATTAATGACAGGAACAAGTGATTGGGCATGGCATAGCTTTAAGAAGTTGTTAAAAATTTAAATTTTTTGTTTACAACTATATGCATTTATTTCTATTTATTAGTTTTACCTGCCTCATTATTGGTACGAGTAACACTTTTAATAATTGTAAGTAAAAATTGTTCATTTCCATTTGTTTTGCTAACCCCAAAATCTCCACCATTGGTTGTAATTATTTGAAGATTGTGTGTTATTTTAATGCTGGTGTTGGTTTCTGATAAAATTTCAACAAAAATGTAATTCAAGGGGTTGTTTTGTAGCAAAACCAGTAAATAAAAGTTAAAACTTTTTCTGGTTTGAGAAAAGGGGTTTCATACTGTAACACCCTACATTTTCTAAAAATTAATATTTAGCGTCATCGTTTTGGTCGTACTTAAAAAAAATGTAATTGCCTGGTGTGAGAAAAAAAAAATTCTGAAGTAATATGTTTTGTTTGCCATAACTCTCTAAAATATCGATTTACGGTAAAAAAACCGATTTTTTATTATATTAAAAGTAATAACAGGTTAGAAGATTAAGAAAGCCCAAAAGTGGGCCTATTGTGATGTTACAAAAGATAATGGCTGACATTGATTAAGCAAACTGACAAGCTTACCGAAACATATAGTAACAACCTAGGATCCAAATCTTAACCATCCTGATAGCAGCTAACATCCTCTTACCTTCTTTCATATTCAGTACATGTAGAACAAAACAATAAATTTTTTAATCAAAACATTTTTTTTAAGACCAATACTCAGGGGTAAACCCCTACTCATGTAGTGAATTGTATTGGAATGTGAAGATGGTTGATAGAAGGTTTGTTTTTGTTTTTGTTTTTTTAACATTAGTATAACAACAGTTTTTTAATATTCATTCCATAACCAACAAAATAATGTAAAAACTCATAAAAATATAAACGTTTTTCTACAGTTTACAAATAAATCTTACAAAGGTTTTTGCAATACAATACTAATATCACTTTTGATAACGTAGAAATCTGTGTCGATCAAAAAAATTTATTCTAGGACGTTTCCAACAAATACTGACTATCGCTTATATTTTGTATAGTTTGTAACCCATCTTGTACCACTACCCGAAATTGTTTACATATCAAGCTGAATTTTTGAATGTTAGCTCTTGGTAACACACTCATCAGTAATAAAAAGTCAGAATGAAAATCGGGACCAAATTTTAGCGCCTTTGGGCTGTTGCGAAAACTCAACGTTGGTTAATATGATGCAAA
The DNA here is from genome assembly GCA_963576795.1 of Metopia argyrocephala. NCBI lineage: Eukaryota > Metazoa > Arthropoda > Insecta > Diptera > Sarcophagidae > Metopia > Metopia argyrocephala. Next base: position 41,814,506 of record OY756211.1, on the reverse strand, counting down.
TAAGTGCCTCATTTCTGTATTACTCAACTCGAGACATTTCTCACGTAAAACGAGAAAATTAAAACAAAAATGATGTGAATTGACACAAAAAGTGCTGTTTCTCCCATACGTGTTTCTGTATGTAAAATAATGCGATAACTATATGTCATTTATGCCATTTTCCAATTGTTATTGGGTAAAAGTGTTTCTGTATCTTTTTTTTGTGAAAACTGAACCGAAACTGTCGAAATAAACCGCATATTAAAACAGTGCGAAAAGTGTTTTGCAAACAAAAAAAAAAAACAAACTTTTGTGTTTTGTGCATTTTTTAAATAATATTGTGTGGCTTTTTTAAATAAAAATAATATAGTGTGTCTGACTTTTTATTAAAACCACGAGTTATATTACATGGCTTTTTTTTTTTTTAAAAAGAACAATAAATACATAAATAATGGATGCTAAATCGACGGAAAAAGCAAGTGCTTATAAGTAGTCCATCAAGTTCCTGTTAAGAAATATAGAAAAAAGGAATTTGTATAGTAAGCGTGTATTTATTTTATTTTAGAAAATCGAAAGAATTTCAAAGCAAATTTCCCTAAATCTTTGCTCCAGAATATGAAACGGATCGGTAGTATCCCTCCGTTATCGACGATGAACTCGCAATATATTACGCCGGTCATTTATTTCATCAGCAATTATCACAATACTATACATTTTTTTAGTTTGATTTTTTAAAATTTAATTTCTTTTAAGTTTAATTTTTTCTATTAAGTTCTGTTTAGCGCACATGTATGTATATAGTTTTTATAGTTTTGCTTTTTTCTTTATATAATTTTTTTTATTGGTTTGTTTACATTTTTCACAATTAATATTTATTATTTTTTTTGATGTTTTGCTTTCGTTTGACAATCAGAGACCTTGTTCGAAGTATCCCATCAATCCATTAATGGGTCCTAGGATTTTAAAAAGGCACAAAAAACAGGACATCATACAAAAACAGTACATTAGGAAAAAACAAACTATATTTTTATTGCGAGAACCAGTAAGTCTGACACCCCTAAAGGCTCTAATTGCCATGAAAAAAAAATTCTTGTTATACTCCGCAACAATCCGTACAAAACGATATCTTTTCGCAAGTAAGTATTTGAACTTGACATCTTTTGCCACACGGTGTTATTCTAAACTTGATTTTGCTGTTTTAGATGATTTTGGTTTTAGTGCACAACAATAGTTTGGAAGCATTTAAGTTGTCTGATAGCATATATATATATTTGGTATCGATAATACTATATATAAAATTTGTATGTGTCATCAAGATGTACTGGGTAAAAATACAGATCAGTATCGATTATAGCAACAAAGTGTTAGTGTCCAGAAACCTCTCACTTTGGTGATTAATCTTTACAGAGTGTTGATAGTTTTTAGGATACCATCCAACCCAAGTGACATGTTTATTCTGTATGTACCCGCTATAGAGTATACGAATCCTTTTAAATCTAAAACGGCGTAGAGCCCAATAGATGAAATATTTAAAAAGAAAAGACTAAAACCGTCCGACATTTATTGTTCATTATTAAATAAAAATCATATTGCGGTTATTATATTATTTTTACTTATATGATTGCGTACGTGTAATATACTACTCCCCTCAGCCACTTATTTTGAAACTCTAAAAATCCAAACAAAGAAAACAGTGTAGGAAGAAAAAAGTAACACAAAACTTAAATATTGTATTTCTAATAAATGGTATATGAGGAAAGTATTATTTATAACAAATATATGAATGGATGATGATGACGATGTGGCTAAAATTCCCCCAGGGGCCATAGCAAACGTATATGAGAAAGTATGAGATTGCATTGTATTTTGATCCTGGCGTATCCTGTTTATAATATTGTTTAGTAGGTTGGTCGATAGATCTGGCGGTTTGGTGTGAGGGCGGCCTTCTTGGTTGTTGTTGCTGATTGTTGATGGTCTTTTGGGATTTTCTTAATTTTAAATGTTTGCAATTGCGCACATAATGAAATAATAGCCTCATCGTAGTATTACTTACAGCATCCAACCTTTTAAAAACTGTTTCTTAGTCTGTTGCTGCTTACTGCCTTTATAAAATATTTAAAAGTAAATTTTGTGTAATTACTTTAACTTTCTTTTATTTGTTGTTTGTTGCTCGGACGGTAAATATGGCAAATATTATTGTTGTTGTTGTTGTAGTGAAACTAATCATAATTTTTGAGAACCATCCCTTTGCCAGCCATTGATGTTGCTGACATTATAACTTGCTTCACCTTATGTTTTATTCGTATTTTGGGTGTTTTTCTTATTATGTGTTTGAAAACGTTTTAACTTTTTGCCTTATGTCTGTGTCCTTTCTTATTATTGTATTCGTAGTCAGTCCTCTGTCTATTAAGTGAGGGTAATTGCAATTAATTTTAGTTTTTTTTGTTGTTAATTTTTTCATTTTATTTATTTTGCGGTTTATAAGGGTTTGTTTGTTTCTTTTTTTTCATTAATTTGATTTTTCTTTATCAAAATCGTTTGTTTACACATTTGTTGGAGATAAAAATCGTTTTAAAATATTTTTTATTTATTTTTTAAGCCCTGATTTTGTATTTCTCGTTTTTTTTTTACAATAAAAAAGTATAAATACGTTTCAACTATTTGGTTGGTCATTAATTTGATTAGCTTGTGCCAACAATTAAGATTTGCCATTATAGATAAATCTGTCGGGATTTTCATTTCTTTTATTAAAATAATAAAAATATTTTTTTTTAAAGGGTTTTGATTATAAATTGTGAAACTTATCTGTGATTCATAAATTAACATGATAATAGAGAAAAGATATGCGAGAAATTAATGTTGGTAAAGGATTAAATAATGCGGGTAAAATATTTTTTTTTGTTTGAAAAAATATATTTTTTAACATCCTTGTTAGGAAGCTGTAGTTTTTTTGGCTAGATGGACTGTACGAAAATAAAACCCGGCTGAAAGCATCAGTGTGGATATACAATTATTACATTATTATTTTTATTTATAATAGATTATCTATATTACATACATACCTACATAGTTATCTAATATAAACTTGTGTCAGAGTTAGAGCCTAGCTTCTCGAGCACCAATAATGTTGTGTGTGTTAACTTTTTCCATGAGAGTGAGGACCTACAGTTTAAAGTCATCTGTGAACGACAGATTTGAGAAACTTTTTCATGGCAACCAATTACTCTCAGAACATTTGCCAGAAGACTGCTGAGAGGTATTCGCCGAAAGAAATAATTTTTTCATATTCCTTTTTTTCAAAATGTCAGAGCTGATCTATATTAGATGTGACAATACTGCTGCTTGCTTGATTGACAATATACCCAAAATTAATAGTTATTTTAAATTATAAATGTAAATCTGAATTTATTTAATATACATACATACATGTTCAATATGACTCTTTTTTAGATTTACGCCTTACCTTATCACAGCAGCCATATTATATGCGTCAATCCATCCATCTCCCGGCACTTCAAAGTCGTGTCTTTACGACAGCCTTGAGAAGATTGTTCATGGCAAGCAGATACTCTCAGAAGTTTTACCAGAAGATTGCTAAGAAGTGGTTGCAAAAAGACATACTTTTTTTTTAATTTTTTCTTTTAAGATGTCAGAGCTCGAGCTTGAAACCGGAGCACTCGTCTAGTGAGTCAACCACTGCATACTATATTATAGCGACCAAATTTAATAACAGATTTCTGTGTTTAATACATATTTTAAAATATTTATATAGTGTAGAGTAAATTTAGTCGGTTTTTGGTGTCTTCTGTCTAAATTTTAAATAGAATACTACATTATAGCAGTGTATGTATGTGTTTCTAACACATGTTACAGCTATTTGTATAGTCAGTTCTTGACTTGTCAGGTGACTTTTTCTCAAGGATGGTATTCACAAATATAAACACTTATGTTAAAATAGTTATAAACTAAATGGGAATTATATTCTATTTAGTATATAAAAATCAAACAAAAGAATTTACAAAGCAATACATTTCTATTTTTCAAAAAATTCAAATTCTAGTTTTCTGTTCTCCCACAGCAATCCTGTGTCTCCTGACGAGTCTCTTAAGCAGAGACGAAATGGCCATAGAGACATGCATATCCCCGAAAGCTATACAACTCATATTATATTGAATATATTTTTAGTTTTTTTAATACTGTGACATATTTTTAATTTTGAAAATACACAGATATCCATACGAGTTAAATCTGGTAAATAAGTTACATGATGAATTTAAACATTAATGCAATGATTTTGAGCTGAATATCGACACACACCATATCGACATATGCCATTTTGTGAATTTTCTTAAACGTTTTTGGACACAAAAATTGGTTAAATTATATGGTTAAATACCAACAGCTTGAAGTTATTCTGTTAATTTTGTCATCATCACAATCATCCAAACTCTTAGTCTTTTCAAACTATCAGTTATGTAGGTAAAATATTTTTCAACAACAATTTTTCTGTCTTATATTGTTACAAGCGATATTTGGTTACAACAATTTCAAGTCTAGTGGTTAGTGTTTTGGCTTAATACTTTAGAGCTTTGGGTTCAAACCCCAGCTCTGACATCTTAAAAATAAAAAAAATATGAAAAGCAAAATATTTCTTCCGACGACTACCTCTTCTGTCAAAAGCTCTAAGAAAAAATGATTGCCATGAAAAAGCTTCTTAAGTCTGTTTTTCGGAGTCGACATTAAACTGTAGGTCCCCGGTACTCGTGAATAAAAATTGAGACACACAACGTTGGTGCTGCGAGAAGCTAGTCCATATCCCAGAAACAGGGTGATAATGGCCAATTATGTATGTATTTAAATAATTTTAAAAAGCTAAAATTTCTCAGAATATACGAACTTACTTTCTCCTTTCCTCATCATTGCAAATTAAAAAAAAAAATTATAAATGCTTTCTTGTTTTTTGATGCCTTAAAGCGAATATTTTAACAGGCAATCATAAATGGAAACATTATTGCACTTTCTTCACCCAAAGCAAGAAAAAAAAAAAAAATAAAAAAAAGGTAAAATTATAAAGAAAAACCAGCCTCATAATTTAATTCAAAAATAAGTGCAAACAATGCCCGCAAAACAGAAAACAAAAATGTCTCGAGACAATACAAAATATAAAAAATGAATAAAAGGTAGCAGGACAAAACAAAAAAAAAAAAAAAACAAGAAACCCTGCAGCGTTAAAACCATCACCCATAAAACAAAAACATTGTATTACGCATTTATACTTATAACCTCATAAGGATTGTTTTTAAATGCAATGAGCAATAAACTGCTGTAAGAATAGCAGCAGGATATACGCACAGCTAATAAACACCACTAATATGACATGAACACATACAAATAATACACGTACAATATTTCCACACAAACACTATAATTGAAATGCTATAACATGTTAAATTAGGGTGAATACAAACTAAAAAGGACTTGTTGTACGGAAGGAAGAAATCAAATAATGATAGTCTACAGAAAGAGAGAGGAAAAAATATGGGATGTGATATTCACCAATAAAATATAAAAATACATACACGCAGTCTAATTTAATAATTTATCATTTAAGCTTGAAGGCGCTAAAGAATCATACGAAACAGGATTATTTAAATTTATTTTAGCTAAATGATACTGTGAAACACAGTGGATGCACAAATACAAAATTGTTAAACATTTTAATATGTGCAGAGCATGTGTTAAAAGTTTCATATTTTTAAAGTCAAACAAGTTACTTATAGGGGACAGTTTTTTTTGTTTTTTTTTTTAATTTTATTCCTGGTTTTCCAAGGTTTTCGTTTGCACGATTTTGAATTAGCAATGTTGGCAAAATTAAACAAATCCTTACAAACTTATTTTTTTTTACGTTGACAAGTAGTGCCATATACACATATTAAACAGTTTTCGCAACTTTGTCTAAATCAGACTTGTTATATTAAAATTTGAATTCATGTTTGTATGCTTTACAGAGTTGTACTTTTTAATGTTATCGAAATTGGTATCATCATTGTAATGCATTATCTGTACGGTATCCCTTTAAAAACAAGATTTTGTAATTTATTGATGGCAAAGAAATAGCATATTTTTAGGCAATCTTAAAATTATTTTTAAATTGTGATTACAGCGTAACAAATGGATTAATATTAAAACAAACATGCTTTAACATCGTAAAAATTGTTTGAACTTAATCAGATTAACAGAACGGATTTTATTAACGATTTAATCTCTCATAAAGCTATATACATATTTACATATACATAAATACATATACTTACTTACATACTTATATGGCTGCATCACAACCGTAGAGTCTTTAGCCTGATTCAGAACAGAGTTGCAAGCGCTTTTATTTGGGCGCCACTCCTCCAATTTCAATTTACTTTCACTCTTAAACAGCTCAGGCGGCAATCATCACCCGGCAGCCTTTGATGCTCTGACATTATTTTGGGTAGGTGGTACACAATCAACACCATCATCTTTGCCGCTCTCATTGGATGCCAATAGATTCGAAAAGTGATCTTTCCAAATTCTCAGTACAATCACTTGCCAGATTTCGACCTTTATTTTTGCAGAAGGAAAATACCTGCTCGCTGTCTTCTTCTTTGGTAAAATTTTCGGATTTCATTTTAGCTCCTGAGCACGTTTACAACATTCCATTTCTTTCTTCTTGTGCTGGAAAAGATATTTCTTCTTTCTCCTTTTCTCCCGATACCTTTCCAGTGCACTTCGCGTGACTACAGATTGCAGTATTGCTCTATATGCAGCATTTTTCGCTGCGGTATCATTCCGGCACTCCTGGTCATTTATTCATTCATTCATAAAGAAGGTACTAAAGTATTTCGACCTGTAGATCTATTGTACAGCTCAGGTTTTTTTTTTGCCAACTCTGACAAACTTCCATTTGATATTCGATAATCACCGAGGTATCTCTTTCTACGGGTGCATCAACGCTGCACAGTTGCCTAGTACGTGATCTCATGACTACTGGTCCTACCATGGTCTTCTTCTTAAACCCAAAAAGCGCTGTAGCAGATTCTCCAGAGTCAGTATCATCGGAACAAGGAGTGCTCTCTTTTAGCAGTTAGGACAGTCGAGTAGTGTGAGCGCTGGCAGTCTGTTGTATTCGCAGCTTCGTGACATCATAGTATCTTCGTGCGACAATCAGTACGCTTATCATTACACCTAATCGTGTGCGAACCTTGGTTGTGACAAAGTAGTGATCGAAGTTGATTTTAGTACCGCCGATCGAGCGTACGTTCTACAAGTGGAACTATGTTTTTAGTCTATTACAACGTGGTCAGTTTGGTTATTTGTGCATTAATTAGGTGACACCCACGTCGCCTTATGGATATCTCTATGCGGAAATCGTGTGCTACTGATAACCATATTTTTTTCCGCGGCGAAGCCTATCAGTTTCATTCTGTTATCGGACATTTCTCTGCCACTTTTACCATTAAAATCGTTTTTAATTTCATGGTTGTGGCAGCCCTTAACGTACAAACCTAATCCAATTGTAATATTTGCAAGTTGGGCCAGACGTTCTTGGTTATCATGTGGATTTATAATATCACAAACAAACTTTTAATTTTTGAAAAACACTTTGTTCTCTGCGCCTTAACTATCAGGTCTTGAACTTCGCAATTTGTATTTTTAATTCCCATAGGCAGTTGCAAACTTAACTCTGCTCATTCTACAGTGAAATTAAGCCTGAGACACATCCAGTAAATTTTGTCGAATGCATAATGATTTAAAACAATTTGTAAGTATTTTACATTTATATAATTACAGTTTCGCACCACTGTGCACCACCACCACCATTATAATAGGCAATTGAAGGCTAAATTTCGTTTAACATTTCAGAAAATTTGTAAAAAATTCATGCAAAGAGTGTGAATACAATTAAGAGAGGAGTTAATGTCAAGTACGACTACTTCCTGCCTATTATTTAAATGACTATTTTTCGTTTTCGTTTTTTGTTTTAAAATAATTTAGATGTAAATCTGTTTGGTGTCCGTCTGCTATAAATTATAAATTAACAGAAATGCTCAAAAATTAGAAAATTGAAATCAACAAAAGTGTCTCATTTACAAATCTTTTGTTTTCAAAAATTTAAAGCAATTTCTTTAAAATTAAATGATGTGCGAAAATTCAAATTTTTCATTATATTGTAATGACAAAGCGAACTGTTATACTAAATTGATACAGATTTTTATTTGTAAATAGTATAGAAATAAAAATTAAAAATAAAAGAAAAAATTTGTCGTATGTTGAAATAAAAAAAGTAGAAAGGGTTGATTTGGTAATTTTTTTTTAAATCTTTTTTTCCATCACTTTTAATTTTTTTTTCAATTCAAAATATTTTGATTTATTTATGTAAATATTCGTACAACCCTTGCATTTAAAGTGTACTCGTATTATTTATATAGGCTGGCCAAAGTAAATTATTTTAATCCTTTTGTAACGGTTTAAATGTCACTTGAAATGTATGATTTGGATGCTTTGTGTTCACCCATGTACACCTTTTACAATCATTGTGCATTGATTGATTTTGTCAATTTTTCTTCAAGTACTTTATTGGATTTTCATTACTAATTCGTATTGATTTCGATTAAATATTGTAAATATTTTAGAAACTGTAAATATTTATTGTAAATCCTTCCATGTGTGTTTTGACTTTATACATAAGCAGTTTGTTTAAAGGCTTCCACACACACTAGCATACATTCATATATGTATCCCTTAAATTGTAATCCTTCATCAAATACTCGTATATATATATATATATATATATTTATTTAGGATGCTGTCTTTTCTTACTTAATATTTAAATATTTCTGCTATTCAAATAGAGAATTTTTGTTCCAATTTTTCTATTAAGTATTTTTTGTTGTTGTTGTTGGATAATGGTTTTTGTATATAAAAATTTATGTCCGTGTTGGCACTTGTATTAAATTGGTCTAACAAATTGTATAGTGGCCGCAATAAAGTGGTTAATATAGAGCGAAAATCCACATTGACATAAAATACACAGAAAGAAATTATAGTCGTAGAATAAACCGTAACAAATGGAAACTAATCAGTGCATTTATCAAAGAAAATTAAATATGGCCTTGTCTTTAGGCTGAATCACATAGAATCCGCCATACGTTGTACTTTGGCTTTTTCAACTGACAACAATGCACTGAAAAATGAACCCAAAGATAAATTACCCCAAAAATTTTAATGGAGCACAACAACATGAAATTTTGGGGTAATTTTTCTCTTTTTTTGGGTCATTTTTCATTTCTTGCTTTGGGGCTATTTTGCATTATGAAAAATGGATCTAAATTTTGATAATATTGCAAAATAATTTAATATTATAAAAGGTACGAGAAATCTAAAGAAATTTGTTGTTCTGTTAGTGGTTTTTTGTAAATAAAATTAAAATTTTGTTTTCGTATTCTTTCATTAAGAAAATGTAATTAATATATGTACACGTAAACCTCCATTTACGCGGTACTTTCTTGTCATGTGACTGATATATTTTTTACGCGAAATAAGAAATTATTGGTCCCATAACAGCATTTCGTACCAGATAAAAGCCTCATTTAACGCGAATTGGATTTGCACGCAATTTTTTTGGTCCCAACAAACCGCGTAAATAGAGGTTTACGTGTATATTCAAAACAAACTTAATTTAGTCATTGCAAATAAATATTTAGATTGATGAGATCACCAAAGTGTAAATTTGTAAACATATTAAAGAAAAAAAAAATTATTAAGTATATCAAATAATAATAATAAATATATTCCTCAAAATCTCAACGGCCCGGGTTCAAATCCAAGTGAAACTGAAAAAAAAAATTAAATAGTTTTTTCAAAATTATAATTTAAAAATAAGAGGTCCCCATTTCCAAGAAGTCCTTCTACAAAGAAACCGCTCCGGCTCCACTCTATTCCACCTTATCCAATATCAACAAAAAACGAATGATCAGGAGAAAAGCGCCAACTATTGGTATAGCAGATAACAGCTAACTTAGTTAGCGAAGGCACTCACCAGGCAATCAACATGATACGATGAAGCAATTGCTGTTGATCATTCAAGGGTAAAGGTATAGCACTGGGGTTAGAATGATCAATTCAGAGCAATTTGTTTCATTCCTAAGACGTTTAATAGTAATATAAGAAAAAAATATACTGTCCCTTCCAAAAATTCCAATACAATGCAATGAACAGCATCAGTAGGGGTTTACCCCTGAATATTGGTCTATATAAAAAAAAAGATGTCATGAAAGCGTTCCAATTAGAAAATATATGGACCAATTTTGGAATTTCATGTGACGAACAAAATCCGAGACCATTTCATACGGATTGCATTATAGAAGAAGCTGGTCCTACTGCATTCATTGCAAGTCAGTAGACCCTATAAGGGAGAATATTGATGTGTCTGATAGGATATATTTGGTGGATACAACATTTAAAACTGTTCTTCATTTAGGTTTAAACAGCTACTAATAATATATGTATATTGAATATTTAGAAGAGGTAAATATTTTTATTTTTTATTAGTTAATATTTGAGTATTAGCATCCCAGTAAAAAGAAATCGTATGATTACAGGGCACACTTCTTGGTTGTAAATAATACTTTATTGTATATATGAAATCGCTTAGTTTGTATTGATATCAGAAATAATTTTTTTTTTAATTTGGAGGATAGGTGGCTTTGTAGTAAAAGAAAGGATTTAAAGAAATCGTACGATAACAGGAAAAACTTTATTTTCTTAAAAATCGAACGACTTAAGATTTTTTTTTATAAATTTTTTACAAAAACTTAATTTTTTTTAATTTGTGTACAGGTTAGTACAGCAAACTCGTGGATATACAACAATTATCTATTTTACTTTAAGTAAGTCTTCTTTTGTTTTATCGAATTTTATCTAAAATTTCTTTTCAATATTTTACTTGCTATCAATTTTTCGCTGTGTAATAAAAAACATAAAATTACTGCCACTTTTTAGAAGCATATTTCGTTTTTTAGCAAACCAACGACAGCCTCAATCAGAAACAATTTCTTTTTTATTTTTCGTTGTTTGTTCTCATATTTACGCGAATATAAATTGAAGTTGTTATCAGGGCTTATGTGTCAAATCTCATTTAAATTAATGAGTTTATATTCACGGTGCTGTAATGGTGCAACAAACCATTATCGTCATACTGTTACAAACCCATGAATGTAGTGGAAGAATAAAAAGATTAGAAATTATTTGAATCAAGAATAAAAATAATACATTGTAAAATATTTCAAAAGTTAATGGCTAAATTTTTGATGGACTGAATAGGAAAATTATTTAAGAAATTTATAATGCCACTTTAAATATAATGTTAAATATTTTGCCTGATTTGAGTCGTTCTATTTACTTTTGAATGATAATACGAGTATACTCATAAATTTGTCATCAGTATTGTTGGAAATTTAGTTTGTTTTGTATATTGAATATTTATTTATATAGAATAACCAATCGTGAAAGACACAAAGAACAAATATTTTTCCGTACTAATCGAACATAAATAGTATTTTTTGATAGTACTTTGCTTTCTATACAAAAAAATAATAAATTAAGCCAATCACCCCCTAGGATTAAAGATAATGTAAAATGTCAATGTGTTGCCATTTTTAGTCCGATCACATCATTTAATTCACCGTTGTTCAGTGCCATGTAAGAGCTACATTTCTGTTTTTAAAAACTTTATTATCACTGTAGGAACTTGTTATACTACTTTAAATTTTTATTTTTAATCATAGTCAACTTTTGCTTAATTTTAAGATTTATAAAAATTTGTGTTTTACGTTTTCATATTATATCATTATAAAAAATATTTTACCAAGAATAAATCAAAAATTTTTATTGTAAAAGAAATAATATTTTTATAAAAAAAATAAAAATAACTATTAATGTTCCTACAATCACGTCATATTTCAGTCATGAATTTTAAAACCCCGGTTCGTACCCAACTAAAAGTGTTTGATATTTTGAAGCCAGATAAAGATATGTTATTTTGACGAAAATTTGGTATTGAACTGGCAATACACTGAACAAAATACATACTAAAAAATGGTATTTCCAGTCGTCGAAAAAAAATTATTTTTTGAATTGTTTTTACATTATCTCTGATCCTCGGGGATGGCTTGCCCAATTATAAATTTCTAAATATGACTTTTTATATACAAATCGTTGGAAACAGTCTTTCTGTTTGGAATGATAGTGAAATATATTCACGTTACATGAAATTAAAACGTTTATTAAATAATAAAGCATAAGGGTGAGAGTAATAAAAGAGTATTTGTTTTAAAAAGATTTTAAACATTAACGAAATGGAATATATGTATGCCTTAATTAACTCTTAAGATCTTATACAAATTTTAACTTTAATGTAATAATCAAAGTCACACCTTAGTTACCTATTTGTAAAATCGGATTCGTCTTAAAAAAATTTATGCTTTTAATATTATGGAGTGACAATTATAAATTTTAAACTTCTCTACTTCAATTCTTCTCAAACTCAACAAATTCAGAATATCAAATATTGAAATTTTCATTAATATGAGTTCAAAATAACAGTAGACTAATATGTAGTTGAGAACTGCAGGTAGATTTTCTGAAACCACATTGATTAAAAATTTATCACGTCAAATCACATATTTTTCCCCAACTGGCAATGCGAAAATTTATTTATACTTCAATAATAATGTATTTGTCGAATGTTTCTAATATAAAACACATTAAGCAATGAATGAATTTTAATATCTTTATTTTAAGAAAAGACAAATAAGCGTCCAAATTTAATGCTAGATGGACTGAGACCAAGACAATACATGCAATTAATTCAAAAAAATGATTTTGGATATATGGTTACAGACCACAATGATTCGAATGCTTATCCTAGCAGGAGAAGAAGAGTCGTGCTGAAATGAATTCTTGAATATTCATAGATTTTATCAATAAAAAAATTCACAGAATGGGCAAATTCTATAAAATGGGCAAGACAGATTTTTTGTTGAATAAATAAAAACAAATGATAACTTGTAATTTTCTGCATTACTATTTATTATTATTGAAATGTATTGCTTACACAAATTTAGCCATTTCGTCTCTGTTTAAACACTAGTCAGGAGACTTTTCCTCAAAGATGGCATTAAAAATATAAACTCTTATGTTTCAAAACTTTTACACTCAATGAGAATTTAATACCATTTAATATACTTATAAAAAAACAAAAAAAATTTATGTCAAAAGTTAATACAGTTATCCTTAATCATGAGATGCTACAGACGGTGTAATTACAAAATTCCTATATAGTCTTTATTTATTTGTAGTCTCAAAAACTAGCTTAGTTTGATTGGCTAGTGTCCACTTCTTAGTCAGAATAAATACTAGCATTCAAGCAGATTCTTTCATCATCTCTCGATTATAGAAAAGGCATATGATACAACAGAATTAAGTTTTATATATATTACTGCTTTTGACTATACCAAGCATCTTATAATGGACATTTTAAACTGTAAGCCAAATAAAAAGCTTTTCGGCTAATTTTGGATATATTGGCAAGCTACTGCCGTTACGGACTAGCTTTTCACAGCACTCGCATTGTCTGCTACAATTTTAATCCATTGAAAACGTTAATTGCGAACGATAGATTTGAGAAGTTTGCTCATGGCAATTATTTACCCTCAAAAAATAAAAAAACTGATGTATCGTTATGCACTGTGAACTCTGGTCAACTTTGATAATAAAGGGTTATCCATTTTGCGGTTTCAAAAGTAAACGTAGATAAAACACATATAAAATATTTTTTTCATGATATTTCTTTTTTATTATTAAGTTTGAACGTTGACATTATGTGTGAAACACTAGATCATTTAAATGACCTCCACGCGAAGTGTTGCAATCATTGATTCTTTTGAGATAATTTTCGACCACTTTTTGACACATATTGGGCAGTATCTCAGCCATAACTTGACGAATGTTGGTTTTTAAGTGCTCAAGAGTTGAAGGCTTATCTGCATAAACACGGCCTTTCGCGTAGCCCCACAAAAAAACTCTAATGGTGTCAAATCGCATGATCTTGGTGGCCAGTTGATATCGCCGCGATGAGAAATTACGCGGCCAGGAAATGTCTCTTGCAATAAAGCCATAGTCGCTCGAGTAGTGTGGCATATGGCACCGTCTTGTTGAAACCACATGTTCTCCAAGTCGTATTCTTCAATAGCAGGCAAAAAAATGTGTCTAATTCCTGAGAACGACGACGAATCGAGACATTCGGGTCTTCGGAAACACTTTTACTTACAGCAGCGATATTTTGAGCGGAACGAGCGAAACGATAATGCACAGGCCTTACGATATTTGTAACCGCTCCGGTCTCTTCAAATTTCTTCAACATTTTGCCAATTGCTTGCGTAGTTGGACGATTATGTAAACCATAATCTCCTCTTTAAGCACGATATGTGGCTGTGGCAGAATCACAATTTTTAAGCGTTGCGTGATAGTTAAGCGATCCATTTTCGTCAATGTCAGACTTTCAACTGAAAAGAAAAAAAATTGGTTTAACAACTTAGTTTGACAGATGTCGAATTTCAGTCCCATACTTTTGAAACCACGAAATGGATAACCCAGTAAAATATCAAAATATTTGGTTTCAAAATATTAAAAAATATGGCGATCTTGAGAATTTGAACCACCATTGAGAATTTGAACCACTGTGCAGCGACTATTCTTGACGAAACGATTCTGGACGTTCCATTTTTGTCCACCTTTTTGACCACTGTTGGCCATAATTTTATCACTGAAGGGACTATCTGCTGGATTATCAACAACAACCAAGAATAAAATAATCCAGAATTGTCAAATGGTATGACTTCCTAGAACAATTGAAATGTTCATTATTCCGAATCGATTTATCGCCAAATCGATTTAGCTCCATTCTATTATTAAATCACACGAAGTTCGCTTAAGGCGAGTTTCGGCTTCATTTTTAAGGAAATAAATGTAAACTACACAGAAAAAATTATTGCAGGAATATTTTCAAACAAACGCTTGTTCAATTTTTATTTCGTTTTCAAATAAAGTTTTGTTTGATTCTATTAATAATTTTGTTTGAATGTATTTTAAAAGTATCAATGTTGATAAAACATGATATAATAAAAAGGCGGCTTTTAATTTAACATTATTATGCTTTCTTTATTTACAAAATTTTCGTACATTTACATTGATAAAGCTTTTATAATTCTTTTAAAATAGTAAGCAACACTTATTTATGCTCACACATTTAATAAAAAAATAAATAAAATAAAATAGAACAGAGAAATAGAATTTAAATTTTTTGAAAAACAGAAATGTATTGCTTTGTAAATACTTTTGTTTGGTTTTTATATACTAAATGGGATATGATTAGCATTTAGTCTATAACTATTTTAATATAAGTATTTATAGTTTTGAATAACACCTTTGGGAAAAAGTCTCCTGACGACATGCTTATCCCCAAAAGCATACATTTCATATTACATTAATATAAATAATATAATAATAATATTAATAATACTATTAATAATAATAATAAAATATAAAAATAATTTACCACAAAAAATTTAAATTTGTAAAAAAATTATTTGAATTTTCTGTCAAATTTCTGAACATTATTTTGTTGTCTCGAATAATTATTTGTTCAATTTTTCATTCATTTTTAAACATTTTTTTTTTAAGTAATTGGCAACTTTTTTCTCAAAAAACTATTTTTTTTTTCAAAAAATATATTAATTGGTTTGACAAAATTTTTGTTTACTTAGAACCGTAATATTCAATAGAACTTTTATCTACTTCTATTAAATTTTTTGTTTGATTCTTTTTTGTGACTCCAATAAAAATGTTTATTGAATATCGCAACATTTTTATTGAAAATATCGCAATTTTTTTTCAAACAAAAAATAACAAATTTGTTGTTCGAATTCACAAAATTCTTTGTAGGACCGAAATTAAACAAAAAATTTATTAACTCAGTGAATTTCGTGTCTGAATCAGAAAAAATAATTTTTTCTGTGCACAGCAAACTATGCAATGTTTGTAGACGAAATAGAGTCTGTAAGACCTATTATGGTTTCTTTTTACTCCACATCTGGCAGTTTTGTTTATAAATAAATCCGTAAGTCAAATGGTATGGTTTGCTATATTATACTGATCATTAGTAATAAGTAGTTAAGGCTTTATTACTTCTATCGGGTTTAAAAAGTGTTCTATGATATTATATCAGGCTTATCTATTAAGCAAATTATGTCATATAGTGTCATATTAATAGAAATAACGGTTTAGTATTAATAATGTGAATGAAACCATAATAAACGATGGCAATTCGAAACCTTTTGTGTCTTTTATGAAATACAAACAATATGTTTTTAATTTTATGTATTTTAGTTTTATATTCATTCGTATGCACACAATTAAGATAATGTGCGTGAATGAAGCAGGCAGGAATATTAAACAGGATGTCTTTCTCACTTAATCGTATTAAGTTATAGTTTATGATGTTTGAAATAATTTGTAATGCTTGTAATTAAAAATCCACTTCTTTTTCAAGCAACACTTAATTAGTTCAAAAAAATGAATCCCTGCGCTTTACTGTAATTGGATTTGTAAATAAAAAATAAAAAATGAAAAATTAAATTTATTTTAAAATGTTGCGCACATTAAACAAATTAGTTTTGGCGGCTTCTCTCAGACTACCCAGACTGGAATCAAACAATGTGTATAAAATTATTTCCTTGTTTTGGCTGTTTATTCATTCAAAAAGAGATAGAAGTAGGTGTTGGGTTTCTTTGTGCGGTCCCTTAGGCATATATTTATAATTTTATAATTAAGGCAAATATTTAAAGTTATTGTGTTATAAGCTTTTATACTGTTTGATTGATTTATTAGCCCCACTCTCTATACGAGGCTTAAACAAACTAACCAACTATAACAGCTTCATTAACGGTTTTTTGTTAGTTATTTTAATTGTTGCCCACGTTTTCTGTTTTATGAACAGAATCTGATATGTGTTATTAATAACTTTATTAACTTGTTTAAAGTACAAGTATTTAGTGCCTCCAATGCAGATGGTTAATGATTCAATAATCTGTGTTGTATTAGGGGAACTTACAGATGCTGAAGCACAAGAGCACTATAATTACAGTAAATTTCTTTGCAACGATGGTGAGACAAAGTACAAAGTTGGTAAACATTAAAATTTAAACCAGGAAAGGGCGTAGGTGCTCAGCAGCGACTGTAGGGTACCAGCTCTATTGATTCGTTGGAGCATCGGCGCAATATGACGTGCGTTTCTTTGTTCTATCGATACTACCATGGGACGTGCTCTGATGAAATAAGGAATTTGATTCCAGGTAGTCGCGTATTCTTGTGGACTACGCGTACCCCTCTCAGAGCACATCCTTTTGTGGTTGATTGTCCAGTGAATCGCACAATGCATTATAAAGACATTTGTGGAACAATCTTCTCGTAAATGTTAGCAAGTTTAAATCAATTTTCCAGAAATACTACTCCCTCTTTTCCCCCTCCCATAATTTATTTTCCTAGACCAGCACAATATACCGCGTAAGTAGGGGTCATACCCTGAGTGCTGGCCTCAATGCAAAAAAAAAAGAAAGGGTTACCAGGAGTTATTGGGGGAGGGGGGGGGGGGGAATCTGCTAAAGTGGTCAATTTTGCAGCTGGAAGAATGGGTTTTTGAATTCTATTTCCTATATGCTTTTGGTATTGAAAAAGTTGGAATTACTGTTTGTGCACTATTTTTCTCCAACATCCATTTTTTTCTTTCTTTTTGAGGTTAAAAAAGTGCATATCATTAAATTTGTTGGACTATATTGACTTACGCAACTCCACTTTTGACCCCATATTTAGCAATAAGTGAACTGAACTAATTTGGGTTTCCAGTTAATCTCCTTTCTTATAACCTGTGAAAGTCCCTGCATAAATAACTAATACTTATGGTATGCGAGTTTTAAACGAGTATACTTATATAAACCAGCCACAGTAATAAAGTTGAAGGAAGTTTATTTTTTATGACGCGACAAGCATTATCATCAAATTATGTATTCCTGCCATTTACAACATATCACACTCATTTACACCAATATTGAAAACATTTTTAATTAACTTTATTTCTGTTTGTGTCTTCGTGTTTTAATTTTGTTGTATGTACTCTTTAACAACTCATTAAAAATCAGAGTGTTGAAATATTCTGAGTGGCATGACATAAAAACTTTGTCTTTTATTTTCAATAAAACTTTAAAAATTTTAGGAAGCCTGTTAACACAGATGTGGAGCCTTAAAAAAAACTATACGAAAAGTGATATTAAGAAAACAAGAACTCTAAAAAGAAAAAAATAAGAGACATTTTAAAATATAAAGAATTTAAGAATGTAATTATGCCACTTCAAAAAGTACTTTTGGAATTTGGGTGCCTTTTTAACCCTCATTGCATAACAACAAAGCTGAAAAAATAAATCGTTTTTCCTCCGATGAGCACATGCCAAAAATGACCTCTTAAAGAGATCAAATTATAATTATACAAGCACCGATGAGCACAAGAGCCAATTGTTATGTCAGAAAAAAAATTTTTGTTTTTAAAAATGTCAAACTAATATTGTCGTAAATAAAATAACAATAAGAAAAGAAAAATGTGTACAAATATTTTGAAGGATGAGTAAAAGCATTTTTATAATTTATTAATAACACCATCAGGATACAATAATTGGTTGCATATAAGATGTGCGTCACTATAAAGTGTAACACCCATTTTTCTTAATAAATTTTTTCACCTTTAATCAAAATTATTTTTCTTAATCACAATATCTTTGAAAAATGTGTCAGATTTTAAAACGTATCAGTTTGTCAAATTTGACTTGTTAGTTAGTTCACAATGGATAATCAAAGACAAGTGCATACAAAAATTATTCAAATAATTCAAAAAAAACCATATTGGAGTTATACAAAAGTTGCTAGGGAAGTCCACGTGACCAGGCAATGTGTTTCCAGAGTGGCCAAAAAGTTCAACAAAGTCCTAAAAATTGAAAGAAAGCCTGGAACAGGTAAAGTAAAACTAGTAACGAACGACGCGAAAGCCAAAAAGATTGAGAAGCTTTTGCTAGCTCTTCCCAACATTTCTGGTCGCGAAGTGGCCCGGCGCGTGCAATGTTCGGAAAGTTTTGTGCGCCGAGTTAAAGCTAAAGCTGGCCTTAAAACATTTAAAGTCCAAAAAGTTCCGGATAGAAATGCTAAGAAGAATATTGAAGCAAAAAAAAGAGCAAAACTCCTCAAAAAAGAATTTTTTCAAAAGTTCGAATGTTGTGTAATGGATGATGAAACTTACGTTTTTGCAGACTTTGCGCAGCTTCCTGGCCAAGAGTTTTATGTAGCGGATAGTAGAGGCAATGTTTCTGAAGAGTTCCGAACTAAAAAACTATCAAAATTTCCCAAAAAGTTCCTAGTTTGGCAGGCTATTTGTAGCTGCGGCAACAGAAGTGCATCGTTTGTTACATTGGGATCAATAAACTCAGATATTTATATCAAAGAGTGTCTTCAAAAGAGGTTGCTCCCATTTCTAAGACAGCACAACATATCAACATTCTTCTGGCCAGATTTGGCAACATGTCACTACAGTAAAAGTGCAATAGACTGGTATAATAAAAATAATGTTATTTTTGGTCCAAAAGAGGCTAACCCACCAAACTGCCCAGAGCTGCGGCCTATTGAAAGATATTGGGCTCTGGTCAAAAGAAAACTAAAGAAGAGTACATCTGTTCCCAAAACCATTACTAGTTTTCGATATAAATGGACAGCTGGTACCAAAAAAATCACCGAAAACACTATAACATTGCTTATGGATGGCATAATGAATAAAATAAAAAATTTTATAAAATTAAATTAATTTTTAAATAAAATAATACAGAATATAAATCTGTAATAAAAATGCAAAAAACTGTTTTATTTTTAACTCTAGCTTACTCCAGTCAGTTTTTATTTGACTTTTGATGTGTTACAGTTTATAGTGACGCACATCTTACTCGTATATTTTGTTTAATATTATCTTTTTACACATGAAAGTCACAAAATGTTTTAACACAGAATCTCTAAAATCTTTTTTTCCATGACAATGAATTTTTTAGGACAAACCTGTATTGGTTAGAAATTAAACTATGGTTTATTGAAGAGAAACTATTAATAAATGTATAAAAAAATGGATAAAAGACATTGTAAAACATTGATGAGTAACATCAAATCGAAACGACAGCCTTGAGAAGCTTGTGCATTGAAATCAGGTACTTTCAGAGATTTTACCAGAAGGCTACAAAATGTGGTCGCCGAAAGAAATATTTTATCATATTTCTTGCTCCCAAGATGTCTGAGCTGGGGTTTGAAGCCTAGTAACCTAACACATTAAATACTAGTCTACAACGAACACTTAATTGTTGAGATTTATATACATAGTTTGTTGTTATAATTATTCAATCCTTTTACTTATTGTATTATTTATTATATTGTATTTGAATATTGTTGGCATTTAAATAAATGAATACTGTATTTTCCGTTTCTCAAAAATAAATGTTTCATTCTTCTATCACAATCCATATTAAAACAACGTGTATTATTTTTTCTGCTAACATTAGTTAGTAGCTATAAAAAAAGTTACGGACATTTGGGTACATTTGAGTTTTTAGCTGTCTTACACATTTTTAAAAATTTAAAAATTTTTTTATCATTATTAAAATTAGTGCAATAATTTAAATAGATTTTCTCAGCTCCTCTAAATAATTACTAAATTGGTAGACTATCAGGAGGAGTAACAGGAAAATTACGTAGTGCTGGAACAAATATTTTATATTGTAAATAGTTTCTTCCCACCAAAGCCATGCAAATTTTTAAATTAAATTTCTTCTTATTTGATAGTATTTTTCTACTAAAATTGTATATCAGCAACCGTATATGTTTCAGAGAGAGTATGACTTGAATTTCTTCGAGAAAAATTTTTCGGAGACGTAACTCAGCCTTTAGGCTTCTATTTTATTGTGATCACAAACATTTTTTATTTATTAAAAAATGTTCATATAGAGGATCCAAATAAGTTGATAGAAAATATATTTTATTTTCACCAAGATCCCAAACTTTGTAATTGCATAATTAGTAAGTATTTCTTTTAACGTACATGGGTTAATATTTCCGACTTATGTTTAAATATTTAATTTTGATTTAAGGATATATTAAAGATATTACAACGAAAGTTAATATACTTGAACTACTTATGTTCTTCTTCTTACTTATTTCATATGTAAATTCATCAAAGGGAGTGTGCATTAATTTTTGATACTTTCCTCATACTACTTTTCAGTTTTTGAAGTTTCTTATTTTATACTTTCCTAAAATAATTTACTAAATTAAAATACAATTTTAAATTATAATCTTGTTATTCTTACAAGTGGATTGACTCAGTGTAGTGTCGCAAACCAGGATATATGATGGCAGTCGAACTCACAACCCTCGCAGTAGCAGTCTAGCACATTACTCACTAGAATACTGGGATACCCTTTTTTAATATAATAATTAAAACCAAAGAAAAGTGTCTGCAACGCAACCTGTTGGTTAATATTCTTAATCCGATTCGAATAGCCTAGCGAAGGCACTGTTACTCCATACATCTTCATATGAATTTCGGATTATATTGAGGCTTTGAGAGGCCGCATTTATTAACGATATTTTCTAGCCAAAACAGTCATTGTAATTTGTTTTCTGCGAAAAACAGCTTATGTAAATTAAAGGCAAGAGGTATGCTCACCACTGATTTGTACTTACCTGTCACACTTATATGTAGAGCACCCTCGATTCCCTTGCGCTCATTGGAAAAATTGAAAATATTGATTGGGTAGAACAAATGTAAAATTGCTTGAGTTTTTTAAATTAATATTCACAGAAAATTTTTTTTCTGAAATAATTTCAATTAACAAATTAATTAGTATAATTAAATTTTTACAATTAAATTTTTAATTATTACAATTAATTTTTTAATTAAAACAAACAAATAGATATGTTTGTGCATATGTTTTTTTCTTTTGCCTTAATGTTGTGTAGTACATTATATAAAGAATGATTACTTTTTAATTTAAAATTCGAATACGTATTGTTATTTATGTAATATAAATAAATGTTTAGCATTAAAATATAAAGAAGACATATTTTATATACATATACATATCTACAAGTATTTTAGTTTAAAAACAACATCTTGTATTAAAAAAATAATAATTTAAAATTTTAATGCCCGTATTCATAATAAATATCTTAGGTTTATTGAGGGTTTATTTGACAAATTTCTATGCAATACTCGTCAAATATTTAAAAATACATATGTAATTAACCATGAACATTTTTTCAATAAAAAATCTAATATCACTAGCATAAAAAGCAAAAAAAAATATGTATTCGTAAAATTTTTATTTGTTTTATGTGTATATGTTTTTTTTGTACATATACATATATCTAAATGTATAAAATTGAATGTGTGTTTGTTTATTTGTTTGTTTGTTTGTACCTTATAGGAGACCAAACCTCTGGACCGATCTTCCTGAAATTTTCACAGCATTTAACTGGGACTCTGACATGATTAATAGGGTACTTTTTTCGACCACGCCTACTTTTACGCCCACTTTTTTTAAATTATGTAATTGCCCCCATATAGTTTTTAAATGATTTACTTCAAATTGTATACAAAGTATACTCCAGGCGAAGTATAAATAATAATTTATTACTCCACGCCCTCTTTCACGCCCTTTTTCACGCCAAATTTTTTTTGAAAGTTTCAAACTTTTTGTTCTATGTAGAAATTTGTATTTTTTTTATTTGGTAATATATTGCTCTTAATACTGTTAACGTCGTCATATAACTATAAACCACGCCCACTTCACCGCCCCCTTCTCTTTTATTTCAGATACTTACTTACACCACTAATAATGTTTGCCATACAAAATACTTTTTTTGTAATATGTATATAACGAGGGGGTAGCGAAGCGCACCGGGTTCAGCTAGTATATATATATATATATATATATAGGTATATATATATATATATATATACCTATCCCCCGATTTGCACGGAAGATCGGTTCCTGAAAAAACCGTGTAAATCGAAATCAAATTTGTTGTATGAAATATCGTGTAAAACGAAAAAAGTCTAAAATAAGTAAAATCAAATTAGTTTTTTAATTAAGTAAATTAATTTAGGTTTTATTTATACATTTTTTTCATTTATTTTTCTTTCATTTACGTTAAATAAAAATTCAATATACACCTAATAAAGAAACAAAATATCCATTCAGTTTTATAATAACAAATATGTACATGTAAAAAAGAATTACATATTTTTAAAAAAAATTAAAAAATTACAAAAAATATATCAAAGATTTGAGTAAATTTAATCACTATCGATGACTCTTAACCTTTTTTTCTTGATTAGTGACATGTCACTTTCATCACTTGATGTTATTTGAGGCGATTCTCTAGTTGATGGATTGGTACCAGTTTTTTTATGGGTTGTACTCAATGCTGTCGTTTTACAAATTTGGGATGTAGTGTTTGAAATAAAAATAAGTGTAGCAAAATAACACAAATTTTTGTTTTTAACAGTTTTATTTTGTAAAATTCGTTCAGTTTAAAAATCGTGAAAAAGCGAAAAATAACGTTTAAATCGGGGGAGAGAGCTTGAAAAAAAAACCGTGTAAAAGTGAAATCGTGTAAAAAAAGTACCGTGTAAATCGGTATATATATATAAATATATATACATATGTATATATATTTGGTCGCCGTGGTCTAGTGGTTAGTCAACATAGTCTTAGTCTTAGTCAACATAGAGACGAGAGCTCTGGTTCAAGCCCCCAGCTTTGACATCTTGGAGCAAAGAAATATTAAAAAAATATATTTCTAGCGGCGACTACCTTTTAGCAGACTTTTGGCAAAAGCTCTGAGAGTGACTGATTCTCAGGTCTGTCGTTCGGAATCGACACACAATATGAGTGCTGCGAAGAGTAAAGCCGTGATCCTGACACAGGGTTGTAAAGGTCAGTTATGTTGTGAATGTATATAAAAAAATGATTATTTTTAAAAGAAATAATTACATTAAATGTGTTTTGTGCAGTAACACATACGATCCTTCCAATGATTTTTTGGGCATTTACAGGAACGTAACGTTTCAAAAAATGCTGAAGAAACTGGTAAGTATTTACAATGTTTCGAATTTGAATGCGAAACTATTTAGCTTCAATTTTGTTTATTTTTTTAGGAATTTTACTTAAATGGAAAATGGGAATGATTTAGAATAAGTTCACGAATAATAGAAGGCTGTCCAAAAATGTATATCTTAAATTTATTGTTTATTTATTTATATTTATAATTTTATATTAGTTTATTACTTTTTATATTTTTAGATGCATATTAAATAAAAAATGAAAAAAATGCTAAAATTTTTATTGGCAAATCAGTGGTGGGATGAAATAAAATTTTAGTTCTCTTAATTAATGTTTTAATTGGTTTAAAATTTTAGTGCCAATTAATTTTTTAATTGTACCAATTAATGTATTTGATTAAAAAGTGTCTGACTTTTTAATTAAAAGTTTGATGGGTCTAATTAAATATTTAATTGATAATTTTTTTTGAATTAATTAAAATCTTAGTTGATACAATATATTTTCAAAAATCTCTACACTACTAATTTTTTAATTGATATTATTAATATTGTTTGTTGGGGCAAAACTAGTAAACAATTTAATTGGTAGTACAAATTTGTTAATTGAAATCGATTTAAAATTTTTTCTGTGTTCCTGCTTACTGCCTGTTTCATGATATCAAAAGAAATATTTTACTGTCTGAAGCATAAAAAAACTCAGAAAGGAGGTGAGCGAATGCAGTCCTTCGATATCTTCAAACAGGCTATTAATTTTGTCCACCAACAATGTATATTCGTTCATAAACTTTTTACTTTCACTTGTGAATAACATTTTACTTTTCATTCTAAAAGCCAATACATTAAGAAAAAAGGAACAGACTTAAGTAGCTTAAGAAAACAATTTCTTGTCCAATCTAAGGCAATAATTTTTTTCTATGGCAAAAACACAAAAAAAATCTTGATTGAAGTGTGCCTTTTTGTTGCTTTTTAAGTAACTAATAAGTACTCAATAAGACGTATTATATCACGACAAATACTTAAAAAGTATTTTTTAATGCATTATATATTGGGTTGCATGACACTTTGTGGTTGTTTCCAAAAAATTTAAGAACTTAAGAGAGACACAACTTTAATCATATAAAAGAAAAGTAAATTTTAAATTACTTTTTTGAGAAGAGCAAATGTTTTTATTCAATTTCCTTCCACTTTATTTAATATGTAAGCGTAAGGACACTGTATAATATCCCCTCTTAAAGAAGGTAAAAAATTTTGTAACATTCTCTGTTTTATATTATACTCGTACATGGAGTGTTAAATTAATCCTTTAAGTTTCTTTTTTTTCTGTACAACTAAATTAACCAAAGCCCATTAAAATTTTTATTGTTCTTTCTAAGTTCTTTTTTTTTTCTTTTTTTTCTGAAAACGAACAAGATGTAAAAACCTTTTAATTTTTATACTTTTCTTCAAAAAAAAAAAGAAATAAAAAAAGGACACAAATATCTAACTTGCACATTATCAGCCGTGTTGAGTTTTAATTGAGTGTCCGAAAAGCTTACATTGTCCTTAAAAAAGGATTAATGCATTTACTAGAAACACAGCCAAGAAAAAAGTAATACTTTTTCTATTTTTGAATGTTTAAAATTAAATTTTTTGACTGGTATAAAACGGTTCTGATAAAAAAAGCTTTTACAACTGTAGTGACTTTTATTGGAATCGGCCTAATCACTAATCAGCACTCAGATTGTTAAAGGTATTTTGAAATTGTGAACCCAAAATGTTTGTGCATATTTAACTTAACTTAACTAATAATCCTAAAGATGGATAATGTTTTCGACATTGTTTTCTTGCCGAATGACAGGAGTTGAAATGAACGGAAACGGTGTGCAAATATATTCCAATGGAAGCGTTTGGAATATTAATTGCAGATTAAACTTTCGTTAAACTCATGCATTTTTAATCGGGTAAAAGGAAGTGACATTATATTTTAATATGTGTTTTGCCCCTTACGAAAAGCTTATGTGCAAAAGTATACATTTTATACTAGCTTTATATTGAACGCAAGTCTAAAGATCAATTGAAGTCAGATATTTTTATCAAAAATACAACATACAACATCATCATACAACAAAAAAACTTCGGTTCAAAAGAGTGACATATTAAAGCGATATTGTGGTAGTGAACAATTTTTTTTGTGTATAGAGGCCAGCATTAAGGGAATAATCCTTTCGCATGCAGGAAGAAAAGTATTTATAGACACTTGATTTAAACTTATTAATATTGTATTTGATGGGAAAAACTCTCGGGAAGATTATTCCACAAAGGAACCCTGTGGCTAAGGAACGAATTTTCTTTATAATACACTGTACCATTCAAAGGTACGAGTAGCATGTAAGAATATGTAGTTCTCCGGAGTTAAGGCTGTACTGATAGAACAGTATAACACACGCCACATTGAACTGATGCTCCAATGAATCAATAAAGTTGGATTCCCTTCCTTCAATTTTCATGCCCAGAACATTAAGAGCGCTCGTAAAGTTACATTACCTATAGTCACAAATGAAAAGGTTGTATTATCACTACAACGCCGGACTTTATTCGTAGATTATTTGTAAGTTATTTGTGAGTGTGCCATTCATATTTTGCCTTCTCATTTAAATCTTCAAAAGACTCGGGGTATGAATTATTAATTAAGAATATGAGTGACAAATGTTAATGTTATTTGAGGAAGAATTTGAAGTTAAAAAAAGAAGATGGGTAAGATAATTCAAGAATAGAGTAGTAGACAGAACAGAGCCTTTCGGTACTCTCGAATTTAATCTGAACTCATTGGAATAGACACCGTCTATAACCACTCTTATAGCGCTGTCCCTGAGAAAGAAATGAAATGAAACGACAGAAATGATTACCGAGACACCAAAAGCAGCTAGTTTAGAAAAGAGATCCTCGTTCCAGATTCTATCAAATTCATTCTATCTATTCACCGCTTCCACTCTACCTCTAAGAGAGGTGATGATGATTATGTCTCATACTCTCCATAACTTTGAAGAGTGTTGAATAAGTGGTAATCGTCGAGGTTACTAGCTTGTGTATATAAAGAATTTTCTCGTCTTAGTACTGCGGCAGACTGTTTGCGTACCAAGTTCTTGTTCTAGTCTAAAGAATCATGTTTGAATTAAATACTTACATATAAACTTTTATATTTAATTTTTTCTTTTTATTAATACACTTATTTGAAGGCTTTTGTTAACACTGCAAATATCAGATCTGGTTACAACACCATTAGTACAAGCATTTAGAAGCCAGTTGAATTATAAAAAGCGTTGTTGTTATCAGTTGCTTATTTACTTTAATTTTGAGGTACAAAAGCAAGACATTGGAAATTACTAGATTTTTGTGGGTTCTCTAAAATACTCTGACAAAAACTCCG
This sequence comes from Metopia argyrocephala, assembly GCA_963576795.1. Lineage (NCBI taxonomy): Eukaryota > Metazoa > Arthropoda > Insecta > Diptera > Sarcophagidae > Metopia > Metopia argyrocephala. Next base: position 41,786,826 of record OY756211.1, on the reverse strand, counting down.
GTCTTTGAAGACCATTAAAATTATTATTGTAACAATTTGCCCTAATTTGCAATACTTAAATTGTACGAGCACGTTTAAGTACAATTCAAAGTAGACTTTTACGTTGGGTTCGGTGCACCAGTCACATTACCCTGACAACAGAAAAAGTGCACAACCTCACTAAGGTCTCCAATTACCTGAACGAATGTTTAGGATATGCTCTTCGACCTTATGTTATTTTTATCACCACATATTCTGTAGAAACCCGATTATTCTCTAACCCACAAATTGGTCTTTTCCGTCAGCGAAAAATGTGCTGTCAGAAAACCTATAAAGACCTTAAGAGTTTAACGACCACGGCTAAGAATCAATTCCGTATTACACCTACTTAACCTGAACGATAGAACTCTCGTGATCCTTCAATATTCCTCTTCTATGATATTTTCACTTCACGTTGAATCCAAGAAGCCAATATTACCAAAAAAAATCCCCGTCCGCTGATTCTACAGACTTCGCATTGTCTTCATTCGTCAGTTCATCTGTAGTTTCATTACCCGAAAGCCAACACTGCAAAATTTTGCGTTTACCTAGAACTATCACAAGGTCCTTCGTAAAAATTATCACAGATAATGATCGCTTTAAGCATCTAACAAAGTATGTTATAGTCAAGATTTTACAGCAAGTAAGTAATACTGGCAAACTACTGATCATTTCAAAGTATTTAAAAAAAATTTTTTTTGACTCTTAGGGTAGAGTTCGTGGCCTTTTTATAATATATTAGTGTTCTTGTGTATCGGGCGTTGTATTATTACATATATTTAGTTGTAGTCGCCGTGATCTAGTGGTTAGTGTGTTGGCTTATTAAGACATGAGCCCACAGTTCAAACCCCAGCTCTGACATCTTGAAAAAAAGAAATTTGTAAAATATTTCTTTCAGCGACTTCCTCTTAGCAATCTTCTAGCAAAAGCTCTGAGATTATCTGATTGCCATGAAAAAGCTTCTCAAGTCTGTCGTTCAGAGTCGACTTTAAACTGTAGGTTCCGGTACTCATGGATAAAAATGAACACACACAACATGAGTGCTGTGAGAAGCTTGGCCGTAACCCTGTCACAGAGTTGTAATGGCCTAATATATATGTATATATATAGTATATATAGATGTAAAAAAATCTACACACACTGCTTTACTATTTTAGGAATCATTTACATTACGTGTAACTTTTCCTTTGTCCTCATACTTTTATAATTTTTTTAGTTTCTTCTTTCAACACCTTTTGCGCTAAATTTCCCAAATAATTTAATTTTTTTTCTATTTGCTTTTGATTACTAAATCGTTTGACACATACAAGTAAGGACTACTAAAAACAGGCAGAAATATTTTTCAGTTTTCCTTTTAATTTTTGTTGTTTTTTTTTCCGAAATATGTAAAAGAAAAGTTTTTCCAGTTCTTTTCTTTTTTTTTTGCTAAAATTGATAGAAGTGTGAGTAATTGAGTCATTTATACTGTTAATTGTAAATGTCTGGAACTTAATTCTTGTTCAGATTTTTTTACTGTTGTTGTAGTATTTGCTGTTGTAGTTGAAGTACTTATATTAATTAGTATTTTGTAGTCCGTTTTTAAATGACTTGCAAGTGCTGTTATGATTGCTGATGATGTTAACTTTATAGACGGAAATTAATCGATAATTAAAAAAAAAAATAAAAATTTAAAAGGCAAACAATTTAAATCGGTTTACTTTGTTTTTATTTAGTCGATTATTTTGTATGTTTTGTGGAGAATAAAAAAATAATTTTTTTACGAGTGGTCTTTGCCTCAGTATTACTCACTCGACACGTACGGGTAATGGTCCGTATTACTCAGCTTTAATATGGGTAATTATAAAAGTAAAAAATGAACTACGGTCATCAATTTCCTTTTATTGATATAAACTCATAATAAAAATAAACACGGATTTATATATGCATATCATGTAATCGGTGATCATTTAAATAAATAAACTACATGGTTTATCAGAAACAAAATTCGAAAAAACAAGGTTAACATCCAAAAAATTACAAAATCTGAAAGCTTGGTAATGATTGAAAAATTTACCAGAAAAGCAACATCCATGTCACTGATGAGGCCAGAACCCTTTAGCGAAATGGGAAGGGAACTTTGGAACTGTATAATGAAAAAAAGAGGAGAAAATAAGAGGCGGATACTCTTCTTGGGCCAGACAGGTTTTTGGTAACTATGATTGAAGGAGATTTGAGTCTTGAATTAGCTTCTCTAGGGTTAATCTGATAATTTTCAGGAGTCTTCTGGCCGGGCACACTCTGCACACTCAATGGACATTTAAGGAAAATTAGAATCCTCTCGAGTAGTTTGTGAAAATTCTGCGATGAGAAAATCGAGTTATCAGAGCCTATAATGGGAACTTCTGCCACATTGATGCAAAGTAGAAAGAGGGACTTTGGTGACTATTAAATATTCGATGGGGAATTATCAAGCTTCGCACTGGCCAGTATTATAAGATTCGTCAGAGCGACGAAACAGGGGGATATACTATGGAAACCCTACTGCAGTTGAAAGCTGTACAATAGACCTTCAGGTTGAAATATTTCGATTACCTCATGTTTTTAAATATAGCCCGGAAATTAGCATAAAAATAGAATCATATCTCACATTAAAATTCGAAACACGCCACTATGCACAGCATGTCTACATTACAACTTAAGTAGCCCAATTACTTAAAACTAGTCTACTCATATTAAATTGCAATTTTAAGTAACAACTCCAACGGAGACCACGGAGACAAAAATTACTAAAAATCGTTTCAATCATAATATTGCATATACTTTACTGTGGATCTCAAACTACAGAACGATATTCCTGAATGGATCTTATGTCTTACAAAACCAGGAACACTATTCACTGTGAGAGTAATGTGAGAGCTAAAATTCAATTTCCTATCCAATAGAATGCCAAGGTCAAATATAGAAATTAATTTCTGCACATTGCAATTTATCCCATTGACATAAGGCGCTTCATAATCTTCACATCTATTTATCTATATATTCAACATCCCAATATAATGCACTGCATTTAGTAGGGACTTACCCCTGAGTATTGGTTTTAAATAAAAAAAACTTAATCATCTGAACTATAAATAGGATCATTTACAGCGACCTGAAAAATGTCATATGCTTGCATTTACTAATATCGATATCCATAAATTGAATTACAAGAAACCACATACTACAGCTTCATATCATCAGCAGTACACTAAAATATTCAAGTCCTGAAGACATGAAGAACTATAATTCACAAATAAAAAAATCGGCTCTAGATGAGATAGGAATACTAGAGGTAACAGAAACTTTTCTAAGATAACTTCAATAAAAAAATTATATCTCAATTAATAAAGCCTATGATTAACGTTATTAAAAGCCTTACAAAATACGTATAAATTGCATGGCTACCTTGTCAAACCCATTTACAACAGTAGAACCATTTATAGCTAAAGATTAATTTACGAGTAACTCGTGTAAAATTGATTATAAAACATAACAAAAATTCTTTAAATACGTTTATAAATAGTTACAATTATTTTTAAATTTTTAGGCTTCATCACGTGTGAATCAGCTGTTTTCTTCTTTTTACGAATATATAGAAACAGGTACTCTCACATAAACGTAACGTTGTCCTGGGGTTGCTTTTAAGAGAATTAAATTTTTTTATGAGTTTTTATCTTAAAAAATTTATTTATTCATTATTTATTTTATATAATCAGTGAGATTAAAATATCTTTTTTTTTAACAATTTGAAAAGTTTTCACAAGACCTTTTATGTGATAACCAAATGATAACCAAACTTTGGCATTAAATATTACAAATACTTACTGAATCTGAATATGAACATCTTCTAAGACTGCCGTACCATTGGAGCGTGTTTTAGGCAAATTTTACTGATATATTTTAATATGTTAAACTACAGAAAAATAGTATTTGTATATGCACAATCAACCACACACTGCTATTAAATCCGCCTCTAAGTCTAATGGGTCTCAGTCTTATTTGGGTTCCATAACACAGCGATTTAATTGTAAATTATAATAGTGAATCGGCTGAAAAAACAGTATATTTTGGAAGAGATTTGTGGGGCGAAAGGGAATGCTGAAAATTTCTTAATAGGAAACAAGTATATGATGTAGATGCCTTTCTTTGAATTGCATGGCGCTAGGTCCACAATCAATGTCTATAGAAAAGTTCTTAAAGGTAAACTAAGAAAATCATAAAATTAAATAAATATTTGGATATATAAAGATCATCATATACATATTTAAATCAACAAATTAGAAAATACTTTTTCTTTCTTATATGTTACGTAGAGTGTTACCCATAAACAAGTATTTATAAAATAATTATTTCTAACCAATAAAATCTTGTTTAAATTGCGTAACAGCTCAAGTCAAATAGATTAAAAAATTAAAAAAAATGTAAAGAATCACATACGAAGTAAATTTCCATTAGATAAACTCAATAGAAGCAGCAGTAGCAGCAGCAGCAGTAGCAGTTTAGCAATTCAATTTTAAAACTAACAACTTAATCCTTTATTTAATTTGAAACCCATTAAAAGGACATTGCTTATCCTTTTTAAGTGAATACAAACAGATTTTTAATGTAAATGAAAAAAAAAAAAACAGAAAGAAAATGAGATCGATTTTCGATTTGGGACATACAAGCAACCGACCCATACATATCCAACCACTTTCTTCTACTCAATCCTATAAGCAAACAAATATCACCACCTCAATATTAAAAATGTTTAAGTGAGTGAATGAATGAACATTTGAACGAATGACTGTTGGAAATAATTTATTTTTTTTAACTAAAATGTAGAAAAAAGGAATTGAGAAACGAAAACAAGAAAATGATAAATTCTTAAGAAGTTGGATAAATTTCGTACGCAATTGACATTTGCAACCGCACTTAAGTGGAAGATGAGAAATCTTTTTCTTGTTCTTTTGCATACAAATGTGTATGGAATTAAAAATACGCTCAAGCAAAAATTTTAGTTAAAATGTAATAATCTATATACATAAATACATATATGTATGTATACACTGTATGTAGAGATTATAGCCGCTTTATTTTATTATCTGATGATATGTATGGGATGCTTTAAATCACGACGCCTTTATATAATATTGTGTGCTCACTTACTACCTTGGAACTATAATTCTTTAGTTTGAGTTCTAAGTAGGGATGCTCGATGCTTATCGATGCATCGCAAATGTCGATGTTTTTAATTCCATGCATCCATCGTTAAAATATCGATGCATCGGATTATACGATATCATTCGATTAAAAATTTCTGGGGTTTAATAAATCCATATACATATGGGCATTTCCTGGGGTAACGAACGTACGTTCGTACGCTTTTGATGTTCAAAGAATATAGAAAAAAAACTTTTCTTAGTATTTTATTTTTGGTATTTGTTAGCATTTTAGTAGCTCTATATGTAGTGCAAAAGATGGATTTCATCGAGTTGAAATTTTCCTAATAATAGTTATAAACACGTGGTCACGAACGTACGCAAAATAGAAGTCAACTTTAGCTGACAGTAGTGAAATGTAAAATTCTACGAAATGCAACGGGTACTTAATTTTTAAAGAATACTAATGTAGGTCTCTATCCAGTATTTACACAATAAAATATCTCTATTGGTTTTCGTTTAATTGGCTTAAGTATCGGTCACGAACGTACGGTTCGCGAACGTACGATATTTCCATATGTTTGTTTTATTATTAACATCTATCTTTTATACTATCTCTCTATTTATAGTGTGGTAACTAGTGCTGGCAAAGTATTGAGTAATGAGTACCAGGTATCGAGTATTTGTACTAATTTTTGGGTACTTGTACATTTACATAAAAGTAAGTAGTGTGGAAAATTTAAATTTTAACGAGCAAAACAAAATTCCGTCTAAAAATACAAAAACAAAGGAGCGATATTCAGCGTTATTACAGTAAAGTTAATGATCAAAAAGCTAAATAAAAAATTTTCCAAAAGTTCACTTACTAAGATTATCTTTTCCTTTTATTAAGAGGTGACACATACATATGATATTTTTGTAATATAATTAAGTTAGCGCAAGCCACTATTCCTTTACAGATACTGATAAAAGAATAAGAAAACTTCTCGAGAACGTAATGTTTCTGATAAATTGATTTTAGTAAAGCACTTACAGTTTTTTTGTTTTTTTAATATAAATATATTTTTATTAATAACATTCTTCAATATGAAATAATGAAATTTGAACAATATTTATGACTTTATTGTTCTTATTGAACAGGCCATTAAAATTGTGCTTATTTTAGGTCCTCATCACAGAAAATCGAATGAACCATTTGATACTGGAGTATTCGGTATATTATTTCATTTTTAAAGTAAAGTTGGAGATGTCTTATTAATTATAAACTCATTGCTTAAGGAAAACATTTACTCACGGTCGCGAACGTACTAAACTTTGCAAACAAAAAAAGTCTATTTAATGGTAACCCAGAAGTTTTTTTATTTACTTACAAATTATTGACACCGAAATTAATTAAAATGTGGTATGTCTTTGCACCTATTGACGTTTTATTCAAAGCAATAACAATAAAACGATGTTTTCGGTCGCGAACGTTTGATTAAAACCTAGACAAGAAACAAAGCAAAAATTAACCGTTAATCGAACTTTCTGTTTTTTCTCCCTACACATTTCCCTTCTTAACTGTTTGTAAAAGAAAGATTTTGAAGAAAGTGTGCAAACATTTTTTGCATGTAAAATAATTAAATATAAACTTGTCTTTAGAAGTAGCTTAAAAATGAAATTTCAAATATTCCAGTTTCTACCCCAATTTTCTCAAGTAAAACACCTGAGATATGCTAAGAATCCAATTTATTATAAAAATATAGACTTTTTTTTATAATTATAAGCAATAAAACGCTATGAGTATCAATATATTTTTTTTCCAATTCTGGCTTACCATTTTAAGAAAATGCCCATATCTAAATATATAAAATTGAATGTGTGTTTGTTTATTTGTTTGTTGGTACCTTATAGGAGACCAAACCTCTAGACCGAACTTCCTGAAATTTTCACAGCATTTAACTGGGACTCTGGCATGATTAATAGGGTACTTTTTTTTCGACCACGCCCACTTTTACGCCCACTTTTTTAAAATTATGTAATTGCTCCCATATAGTTTTCAACAGATTTACTTCAAATTGTATACACATTATACTACAGGCGAGGTATAAATAAACATTTCTTACGCCACGCCCCCTTTCACGCTTAATTGTATTTGAAAGTTTTAAAGTTTTTGCTCTTTGTATAAATTTGTTCCTTCCAACGGATTTTTCTTATTTGGTAGTATATTGCTTATACTGTTAACGTCGCCATATAACTATGTACCACGTCACCGCGGTTAATTTTATTATATAACGAGGGGGTAGCGAAGCACACCGGGTTCAGCTAGTATGCTATAAATCTCGTTGTATGTCTGTTTGTTCGTCGGTCAATCACGCCTTAACAATTGTACCGACTTTTTTAAATTTGGAACATCAACTATCGAAAGTGCAATAGTTCAAAATTAGACCTGGTTGTAGTAATTTCCATAGATACTGAACACTAACTCTTGAGAATGGTTAAAGCTAAAGTTTCTGAATTCAGTCTGAATGACTTCGTGGTCAAGCAATATCATCCGTCAGAAAGTGGGCAGAGTTAGAGAAGTGGGTTGGTACCTTTCATACAAGTTAAATACTGATTTTTTTATATCTTGAAAAGTGTTGAAGCAAAAGTTACTGAATTTGGTGTGATTGATTTCACATTTAACAAAAATTATCAGTAGAAAAAAAGGTGAACAAGTTGGCGAGGTACCTCCAACATAAGCTAACTACTGACATCTATAAATCTTGAGATCATTTACAGTTAATGTTCCGGAATTTGGCCTGAATTACTTCGTAGACACTAAAAATCATGAGCCGAAAAATGTACACATAATGTAGCGTAGCAAGCCGGATTTAGAATAGTTGGTAATAAACGGAGAAGCAATTAATAGATTTATTATAACAATAATACATGTGATGATTGAAGAAAGAACATCAAAAAATGTCTACGGACATGCTTTGCATGGTGTGCACTTCCCAAATAATATGTGAGCATTTCTTCACATTTTTCTTATGAAATAAGGTTGCTCAGCAATTCAAACACAATAATATAAAAATATTGTTAAACATTTCGTTTCATTTTCATAATGTCGTTTTAGTTTACGAACATAATTTTCTTGAGCGTATTAACGTATCGTGTCGTGTTCGGTATTTAAAAATGAATCAAATAATAGTTTGGGATAGAATTGGTTACACTTTTAACAATTTTGCATGGAAATATATTCAGTTCAATTGAAGAGTATTTGTATACATTATTGATGTTGTGAAATCTAGTCCTGATGAAAAACTGAAAATGGAATAAATTTGAAAGATACTTGTACTTGTATACTGCTGGCACACAAGGCAAATGGTCTTAAGAAAGGGAACTAAAAACGTAAGAGATATTCGTACACATTGGCGTTATTTTAAGAGCCAGTTTACAAATTGGAAGAAGAAATTTTGAAATTGTTGTTGTTGTTGTTTTTTTTTTGGAAAGTTATAAAATAAAAAGTGTAGGTGTGTAGGGTAAATGCTTAAATAAAAAATTTAATTTCTATTTTGCTTCTACTTCGAAAGCAATATTTACTCAAGACTACCTATAATTTTAAAAATTTTCTTTTAATGTTTCCTTTACAATTTTTCTTTTAAAAATTTTTCTATTATTTCTCTAAAAGTAGAATTCACCTCCAAGGCATTTTTTAAGTTTTATTTGATATTATTTTTAAGTACTTTTTTTATTTAAATTCTTAGCAAAAAATTCTGTATTTTACGGTACATTTTGCCAAAAAAAAAAAGAAAAAATCACTTTTCCCCCTTCTCTTACTATTCACTTAAGTAGAGTTTGGGAATTTGAGCATGTGGTAAAATTTTGGTACTGCCAACATATGAACAACAAATTTCCCCCTTAATAAAAAAATGTTTTTTAAAGTTTTTTTATTACTGTAGTTGTTATTGTATTGTTTTTAATAACTAAAGAAGTAAATGGTTATATGGAGAATACAATTGTTTCCTGATCTTAATTTTTTTTGACTCTTCCTTCTATGGTTGATATTCTTAACGCACTTTTAATGCAATTTATTTTATTTAAATTTATTTTTTTTTGACTATTTGCACCCTGTAGTCAATAATTTAGTTAACAAGTAAATTTTGTAAGCAAGCTTAAAATGAATTATCAACAGCAAATGTCTTTGGATATTGATTGTGGTGAGGATCTTCGCTAAGTAACTAGCTGTTATCTACTACTTTCCAGTAGGAGGCGTTTTACTCCTGATCATTCTTCTTTTTTTAAGTCAATGCCAAAGGTGGAACAGATTGAAATGGCAGAGAGCGATTCTCGGAGTTGGAAATAAGTTGAAAAATGAAAAAGTTAGTTTGCGGTTTTTCAAAAATAAGAGGTTCCCCCCTCCAAGAAAACCATTTACAAAGAAACCGGTCCCCGACATACCACTCTATTCCACCTTAACCAATGTCAACAAAAAACGAATGATCAGGAGAAAAGCGCCACCTATTGGAAAGTAGCATATAACAGTTAAACCTACTTAGCGAAGACACTCACCATATAACATGCAACGATAAAGAAATTGCTGTTGATAATTCAAGGGTAATGGTATAACACTGGCCTTTGAATTATCAATTCACAGCAATTTGTCTCATTCCTAAGGCGCTTAATACTAATATAAGAAAAACAAAATGTATGTTCTGTCATAAATGTACTCTCCTTTCCAAAAAATTCCAATACAATACACTGTATTTAGTAGGGTTTTACCTCTGAGTATTGGTCTCAAATAAAAAAAAAATACAAAACATTTCCAAGTAAAACTAGACAAGTGTTTTTATCAGGGACCGTAACTGTTATGACTTTTATCGAAAAAGTCAAGAAAAAAAAGTTATTTTTTAACTTTAATTTTTTAAGGCAGAAATAAAAGTTATTTAAGTATTAACTTTTATGTTTTAAGGCAAAAATTAAAAGTTATTTTTGTCTTTTATTATTTTACTCAATAAATTAAAGTTATTTTTTAACTTTTAATACTTTAAGGCAAAAATAAAAGTCTTGAATTAAGTATTGCGAGTAATACGCTAGTTTTATTGCAAAATTTAATACATGACTTTTATTTTTGCCTTAAAATATTAAAAGTTAAAAAATTACTTTTATTTTTTGAGTAAAATAATAAAAGTCAAAAATAACTTTTAATTATGCCTTAAAAAAATAAAAGTCAAAATTAAAAGTTATTTTTCGACTTTTATCAAAAAAGTCACATATTTAAAAATCATACAAAAATTTGCATGTACATCACCTATGCATCATAATGATACCAACCAAAATTTTCTGCGATCATTTTTTATGTGTGCTTTTTTGATATAAAATTTTAAAAATAACTGTTATTTTCTGTCCCTGGTTTTTATATGAAATGTCCCATGTCTGCGTTACACAAATTTATAGTTGGAGGTATGGACATTTTTGCAATTGGCAATGGTTACTGGTTACAAATTTAAAACTGATAGCAATTATTTTTCGTTTGAAAAGCTGATTGCCAAAAATGGAACCAGTACTCGATATTACTTGGATTGATTTATTAAAAAATCTCTATAAAAACAAAAATAGGATTGGAGTTACAAAACTGCAACTTGCAATATTTTACATATCCTGAAATGATTTGATTTTAATTTGAAATTTTTGAAACAGTTCAAAATTTAAAATTGTAAAGAAGAAGTTGCAATCACCGTTAAAAAAAGTAGATTTGATTGCGATTGCAAATCGGTTTTAGCGAAAATTTTTTGCAATGCCTCTAAACTTACATATGACTCCGGTTAAATAAAAAGAAAGAAATATTTTATCCATATAATGCTTTTCTTGTTATTTTTTTTGACTTTTTCCAAATTTGTAAATGTTTTTAAACATTACTGAACTACTTTAGGCACATCGTCATGCGGTAGTGCTGTATCCGCCATATTATACTTCACGAGTTATTGATGCCATTCTAGGTTTTCGACCGAAATTTTTAAAATCTGCCATCCGTTTTCGGCTATCTCGTCCAGTTTCTGAGATAAATAATGTCTGTTTTTTTCTATATCCTCCAAGGCAGAATTTTTGTGTGTGCTATTTTTGATCAATTTTCTCAAAATTCATTTTTGGCACATAGGGTACTTCAACTCCAGCACGACGAAATATGTGGATAAGATTATCTACCCTTAGGTAAAATGTCAATTGGTTTTAGTTCCTCCAAAACTAGTTCCTCCAAAATTATAACTGAGTTATTAGAATTTATCATAAAGCTAAACAAACAACACATTCGAATTATGAACTCCCAAAGAAATTTTTGCTTTTTTTAAATTTTCTCTACTTTGAATTTAAAATTTCATCAATATTTTTTTTTTTTTTGGCTAGTGTACTATTCCTTCACGCACATTCATTTTCTCCTTTGATTATCAAAATATTCATTGCAAAAATATAAATTCATTATAGAATTTAACTTTGTTACTTTGATCTAATTAAAGCGTTTCTGACAAAAAAAAAAATATTTTCTTCTTATTTCCTCTTTTTATTTATAATTAAATATCCGATTTTGACAACATTCCGTCTTCATAGAAATATATTTTCAAAAAAATATTAATAATTGGCTGCTTATTAAGAAAAATTTGGGAGATTTTTAATTTTAAAGACAAGTCACTCACTTCTATACATACATACATATATAATTGGCTATTACAACCCTGTGTTAGGGTTACGGCCTTGCTTCTCGCAGTACTCATGTTGTTTGTGTTAATTTTTATCCATGAGCACCGGGACCTACAGTTTAGAGTCAACTCCGAAAGACAAGTTTGAGAAGCTTTTTCATGGCAATCAATTACTCCCAGAGCTTTTGCCAGACGACTGCTGAGAGGTAGACGCAGAAAGAAATAATTTTTTTTTTATATTTCTTTTTTTTCTAGATGCCAGAGCTGAGATTTGAAATAAAAATTATTTCAGAATTTTTTTTTGCAGAAGAATATGGAATCCCCAAAGCAAAAGTGTTTTTTTTTCAAATTGAGGCCAGCACTCACGGGATGACTCCTACTCATGCATATAATCGTGCTGGTTTTAAGGAATACGACTTTTTTTAAAGCTACCGGCTGTTATTGTTGTTGCCCCTGATATTCATTTCTGCTCATAGAAAGCAATGATATTAAAGATGATATTGTTGTCTTTGATCCATCCTCTGGGATAATTCTTAGCTACTGCTCCTCAACTGCCTTTCTGACATGAGAGATTATGCTAGAGAGCTAGCCAGTTGAGTGCTTGCTTGCAGTGTAAGACTCTACACCGCGACAAGGTGATTATCCCACGTAGAGGATTATCCCGCATGTAGGTAATTCAACACAAAAAAGTGGTGAAAATAACACTTGAAAAATGTAATTCCTGCAACTTAATTTTAATGAATTGTGATTTAAATAGTTAATAAATAAAAAAGAAAAAGAAGTTCGAAAACCAGTTAAGTTTTGGTGGTGTTACATATGTTCTTTCTTTCTTTCTACCCATCTACATACCTACCAGTCTTAAAATCTAATTAACAATTTTTTGTTATTGCCATCATTGTTTGCAAGAGAAATCTACATCGAGTAAAAAGGTTTCTATACCACAGGACTATATGGACTAGAAACGAAATACTTTAACTATGAATTAAGATTATGATTTTTCTGAGTTATTATAGAACTTTGAAGGTGTTTCAATAGCCTACTAAGTGATGTGGGTTCGATTAACACTTAAACCTGTGATACGTTACGTTACAGTAACTCTTTGTTATAATACGAAAATTAACAATTAAAGAAACACCTTTAGAACATCTACGTGTAGGGTGTGCTTAAGTCTGATATCAGCGAATGCAGTTTTCTAAGCTTTATTTTTATTTAACTGCTGCCATTAACAATTATCATACCCGAAATCACTTAAGAAGGAAAGCATCTAAAAAACAAATCAAGATTTATTATTTTATAAATAAATTTTCTCCCTCACTGACTGGCAGCAGCAGTTATCATTGTTGAGGAATATTTTAATTTGTTTTCAATGTTTTACTTCTCTTATGCTTACGCCCTGAATATTTTTTGCTGTTTCTCTGACTCTCGACTTTCACCACCATTTGTATATGAATTTTATTTAATTTTTTCTATGTCCTTTGTTTGTTGGCTTTCTTGTTGTTTTGTTTTCACTAGTTTACATAATAAGCTTAATATATTATCGATGTTTTATCATATTTAATGCATCACTTGACTTTTCATCAAGTAAACATTAGAAAAATATAATTTGAGATTTTATTCTTTTCAGATAAATTTATAGATGAAGTTTTGCAATATTTTGTAACAATTTTTCTATCGATTTCAAATTATGAAATAATTGGGAAGTTGTTTTTCGAAAACAACTAAATATGAAAATATTTAACAATTATGTGTTGGAATATTTGTGTTTTCAATTAATCAGGCATGCCATAGAGTCCAATGTTGTCGGTTTTGGAATAAAAAACATACTCTGGTGTCATACCTTATCAAATCCAGTTCCAGAAATATTGGGTTTTACGATCTCATTTAAAAATTTTTTATTTCTCAACATTAACATAATTAATAATTATTAGAAATGCAATTTGGCGGTTTGAAGTCAACCAAAATGATTTTTCTGACTTCGGTATTTTTTCTTTAACTATTAAGAGATACCAACAGACTCGGCACCAATGACAATAAACAAATTAATAAAGCCGTCACTTTATCGCCTCGCGGCATCAATTTTTTGTTTGTTTTTTTTTTGTAATAATCAACGTTATCCTTACTTCTGTAGTCAGTGCGTGAGAACATCGACATATCCGAGATATAGGCCTTCATAATACCGTAAAAGCAAACTAAAAATTTGATGTAAAAAGCATAAATTTAGCAACTGAATAGTCTAACAACAAGCGTTCTTAGCTTGTTAGCCATATCTATTACGTTAAATGTGTTTTTAAACGGTTATACTTTAGAATGAATTAAGTGCATTATCACTTTTTCTGCTAGCAGCTGTATTCAAAACAAAGGTTCTTGTCTTCATTATTGAAGGGTCCACAAGTTCGAGTTTGAATCACAGCAAGAGTGTTAACATTTAAATTAATTTTTTTCGTTAAAAACGCCTTAATTAGATCGGAAGAGTCTACAATATTTTGCAATGATTTCTTAATCAAAGGAGAAAATGACGTCCCTTAAAAAATTGTACACTAGCCGAACAGTCACATTAAGACGATACCGCTGCTAAGCCAATGACGAAATGGTATTAAATAAGACAGCTGTTTTTTTTTTTTTTTGTTTGTTGAAGAAATATGTTGCTGTCTAATTGTACACTCAAGGGCCAGTGTTATTCCTTCACCCTCGAATGATCAAACAGCAATTGCCTCATCTGTCGGTGGATGTTTACATGTGAATGGTGAGCGTCTTCAGTAGATTAGCTGTTATCTTCCCAGAAGGTGGCGCTGTACTCCTGATCATTGGCTTCTGGTGGAATAGATTAGAAATGTCAGGGGGCGGTTTCTTGCAGATGGTCTTGCTGGAAGGGGGGGGGGGAACCTCTTATTTTATTTAAATTTAATTTTAATTTAAAATTGTAATTTTAGAAAACCGCAAATTTTTATTTTTATAATTTTGTCCTTCGCTGGGATTGAACCTTGGTCGTGTGAGTTTCTGAGCGCTCTACCACTATGCCACGCCCACCCCCCCGGAGGGGCTGAGGCTGTGTCGGCCTCAGGTTATTATAGATTATTAAAAAAGAAAAAATATCATCCCTAAAAATTTGATCAGGTGTGTGATACCAATAATAAAATTTTATTAAAAAAAAGAAAACGTCTGTCATATGTCGCAATGTTTCCTTACAGTATCACCTGCAGAAAATTGGGCTACACCTACTGTATTAAACCGGCTGCAGCTTCTTCCAAAGACGATAGACGTTGTTGCTTGTAATTCCCGCAACCAGTTCAGTTAATTTCGGCTTTGTTACGAACAACTTTCTTGTTGATTTTGCATTTGAAATCTCTCCCAACCTAGTAATTAAACTTGAAATTAAAAAATGTCTGCTTCAAAACTTTTTAAACTTAATTTTTGTCAACCATCGGCATGTCTTACTGGTGGTCCCTTTGATTTTAATTTCATCAATATTTTTTTAAGTTGTTCACATTCGAATCTCTCTGAAACCCTTTCGCCAAGTGCCTCTTAATTTTCACTTTGCTTCGCGTTACTTCGAAGTAACGCATAAAAATATTAACGGCAAGATTGTACGCATAACTTGTTTAAATCGTCGCCAAAGAGTGTGCCGAGAAATAAAAGTCACATTTTGGCTGTCGGCGTCAAGCAACTTACATAATACCAAATACTCGACAACATTAATCGATAAATGCCGACATTTACTTACACAATAGGGCTGATTCTCTGAAATAAAAATTAATTTATATTGAAAACTAGTTTAAACCCGGCGTGGTACGCTACACCCACCACTATCATTTGTCTACATTTTTTGACTAATGATTTTTAGTGACTATGGAGTACTTCAGACCAAATTCAAAAACTTTAACTGTTACTGATTTTAAGATATACTGAACTCAATAGTTAGTTTGTCTGGCAGCTACCACGTCTACTTGTCCGCCCTTTTTTGTACTGATAATTTTTTATGAGTTCGAAATCAATCACACCAAATTCAGAAATTTTAGCTTCAACACTTCGAAAGATACGTATTTATAAAGAAATCAATTTATAACTTGTATGGGAGGTGTCACGCCCATTTGTCCAATTTCGCCCACTTTCTGACTGATGGTTTGCCTTGACCATGAAGTCATTCAGACCCAATTCAAAAATCAGTATTTAGGGATAAATATAAAAAAGTGGGCGAAAGAGTAGGCGTGAAAAACTTTTCTCTCGATGAAAACTTAAAATAGATTTATACAAACATTTGAAAGAAAAATTAGTCAAATCTATGAAGCCGGGAGGCGTGCACTGGAGAGGGATCTTGGCATCTTGACTCCCAATACCATCACGGGAGTCATGTTAGAAAACCTCGCCGCATGAGGAAGGATTGCCTTTTTTGTGAGGGGATCCTTCGTCGGAAGGAGAGAGACCTTGCGAGGTCGGTGGTAACCTAGGGTCCAAATGGACCGGAATATAAGGCTCTACCCTAAAGTAATATAATAAATTGACGGTCCCAGGATGGAGTCTGGTGATATAGATAGGGGTTTTAGCCGGTAGGCACGCAATAACTGTGTGGAGTCCGGCACGACGGGTGGCAAAACCACCTAAGTGCGTAAATGTATTTCCCCTCTACCTAAAAAAAAAAGGAATAACCATGCCCAATGGCAGACACTGCGACCCAAAGGATATTTTGTGCCCTTCGGTCAACCATTTCGCCCACCGACACCATCCAGCCAAATCGTTACTCCTAATAACTTAAAGCTTATAACGGCTTAAAGCCGTGCTCGAACAACGACTTCTCCGCCCTCCGGACGAAATCAAGTAAAACCCTGATTGAATTATATCTGATCCCCACCGTATCCATCTAATACCCGCCGAGGATCTGTAGTCTAGTTCTACACAATGTCTCGCATCCTGCACAGAATGTGCTCTGCCGTCTATTCCTCCTCAAGACGGAGCCTGCACTCAGTCTCATCTAGGAGACACTTGAGGTAGTAGTGTCCCGATAGGAAACCCACTATCCTACCAATATCCGATCTCCGTAACCTAATACGCCCTCCTCCATACTAGAAAGGCTTCACCAGCCGTTTGGTCTGTCGCATTCCCGGAGCATTCTCCCAATGAGCGATCCTTAGAGAGTGTTCCCTTTGGTCGACCCTCGATCCAACCTCCGCCCAGTTTACCCCACAATAAGGTTTTGAACCAATGAGAGCCGTCGCGAATCGCTCTCTTGGTAGTCCATCTGCAATTTCATTACCTGGTATTCCGGAATGACCCGAAACCCAGTAAAGAACAATCATGTTCGCCGCACCAAGTTGTAGGGGATATGCGTTCAGTTTGGTACTTTACTTAAGCAAACGACATTTGACGAAACTTGACGAAAAGCTAGATTAAGTACATTATAAGTAGTTCGTCGCATACGCTTAAGCTAATTCATGCATATAATGGTCTTTAGTCATCTTTGTGAATGAAGTATTTATGCGGACTTCATTGAATAGGATTCTCTTAATTATTTCTAAGAAAAAATATTGTTTTTTTTTTTATGAAACCATTAAAAATATTAATGTTTGCAATTTTAATTGTATTATAATTTACCATTGCCAATAAATTTTTCTAGGGATTGTGAAATAAAGATATTTGTTAATGAAATTTAATTCTTTTTCGTCGATATACAGTCCCTGGCCAAATTATTAGACGCATTGCAAGATTTCATGTAAAATATTAATTAGCGAGTGATATTGTACCGTTCTATTATGTTTAATTAATTTGTTTTTTTTACACTAGCTTCAGAAACCTCTAATCTTCGTGATATATCCCGGTTTGTAAATATTTCGTAAGCACAAGGGCCTTCACTTCAGCTTTTTTACGTGGTGAAAGATCTCGTTTTCTACCCATAATAAAATAGTCCAACAACTTTTTTAAAACACTGCATACAAGACCAAGTGAGTTAGAAAAAAAATCACACTATATAAAGCCACAGAAACACGCAAGCACCTGACTCGATTCCGATCGCGACTGATACAGGTTTATACTTGTTTACGCACATGTACCACTTTATCAAAATAAATTAAATAAAATAAAAAATTACAGTATTGCAGGTCAAATGTATCATTATTGCATAAAAACACTTAATTACTAAAAAAATAGAGTGCGTCTAATAATTTGGCCAGGGACTGTATTTGTTTTTATTTTTTCATTTTTTTTTATCAGAAATCTATAATTATTTACGCTTTAGTCATGATAGAATAAAAGCCCTGTCAGGCAAGGGACATATTTTTAATGTGATAATAATTTTCCAGTTAATAACAAAAACAAATTGGCAAAATTGTTATAGTAACCTGTGCCAAATTATTATATTTGTGCCATGAAATACTATTAAAGAAAGACATCATCAATATTATGGTCGTTAGTAGTCTAGTGATGTGATGATTTTAATTATTATGGTGTTGCATTAATAATATCCGTTTATAATCCAAAATGATAACATAATTATTATTTTTATGATAATCGATACGATGAGGCATTTATTCCATTGAAAGTACAAAACTTGTGTAACGGCAACAAATAACCCCCAGGCTGAATCCATAAAATGACAAAATTTTCAACCATTTCTTTATTATTGCAATACAAAATATCGATATCAGTCCGGTTGTGTGAATGAAATTTTGGTAGATTCACAGTAATTCTGTTAAACTAGATAATCATAATGATGATGCTGTTAATGACCATTTGAGATGGAAACAATAGAAAATTTGTTGCACTCTAGTTGGGCATTGTGCATTTATGTTTGTATGTATGCGTATCGTAGTACTGTTGTTTCATTAGAGTTATACCACTAATTGTCATTTAGAAGAAAAGTAAAACAAAAACTCTATAATTCTATTTTTAGTGGTGACTACGGACTCTATGGCTGACAAATGTACTATTGTATGGATTGCGAATTATAAAAGATGAGGGTGACAATTTTGGTGATACTTTAACAATTATTTGCCAATTTCTAAACATGTTGCAAAATATATTTTTTTTTCGGTCATTTCAAAGAGTATGAGTTTAGCGATAATATGCTAATGGTATATTTAGTTTAAGAGACACTTTGTTGATTTTAAATTCTAAAATACTATTCACCAGAGCAGTGTTCATTTATCGCGAGCTTATCATTTATTCTCAAAATTTTCATTAGGGCGTGATCAAGTCTTTAGTTAATGTAAAACACAAATAAATTTGGAAGAGAAATAACGCCGTTCCCCTGGAGAATAGGTTTTAACACTAGTAAAGGATTCATTCAACTATTTGGGTGATGTGTTATTTCAGATACATACAACCTCCTAAAGAGAATTTTAAACTTATAAACAAGATGGAACTAATTCATGAAAGACGTGTCTTTTCGTTTTAAGAAAAGTACAAACTGCTTTCAGCTTTTGATAACATTATTTAGAGCCAATGTGGTAAAAATGTCTTACAGACGTGCGAAAAGTTCTTTTTTGAATAACAAGATAGCCCGAGAAATAATGGTTAGCCTACTAGCGCACAACGGCATGATGTTATCACGTTTTTGACAATAGTGAAATGTGAAATTTTTACATCTGATATTTCCACTATTATCGAATATATATATTTTTTACTGGCAACTTTGTCTGCACTTATCAGTTAGTTTACCACATCAACCGCTTGCCGATTAAATGCTAATAGATCTGGAGTCGTAGAACTGGAGATTGTGCTCATTAAGACCCACTGTCACTCTTTATATCAATAAAATTTATCGCATATACATAAAACATATTAAGCTGTTTCTGATGACTCTAAATGTAACCTACAATTATTAACAGTTGTGAAGGATTCTTACCCGTAAGAAATCTCGTCAGACAGGCGAATGTAAGTACTTGAGAAGGTTTAAGCAACGCGAAAACTTTGGACTTATTGCCGTTTTTTGTCTTCTTAAGCCTTATTCTAACATTTTAGTTTTCTAAGTATCATCCAATTTCTTATCCTTTCATTAGATTGAATTTGATAATAAGTGATACTGTAGAGTAGGCCTATGATCTTATGTAAGTTGTCACGGTTGCTTTTCCTTAAATTATAAGAAATAACAAAAAATTGTTTTTTGGTAATTAAAAAAATATTTCAGTTGTAAGACATAAAGCGAAAGAAATGCAGTGAGTTCGAGTTGGTTTACCCCCGATTATTGTAAAATCTCAATTTTTGCCAGTTAAAGTTACAGATTTTGTTACTGAAAATATTTTTAAAAACAAATCTTAATAAGTTGATACTTTTTTTTCTTCTTCTTTATATCTACTTATACTTGTTTAAAAAAGATTTTGAAAATTTGTTTTTATAAATTTTCGTTTGGATCCAACGTAAGCTTTTACAAAAATTTAAATAGACCACGCCTATTTTACGCCCACATTTTGGAATTATATAAAACAGGTAAGCCGATTTTGATAAACTTGGACTTTCGTTATACTTTAGCCGTAAAGCCGTAACCTTTTTGTATTCATAAACACTAATCATACATCGATATGCAACAATCGATTTTCTGTCTGTTATTTGTTTTACTAAAAATAATTTCTGCTATGCTTTCTATAGGCATTAGAGTATGTAATGTTTTTAATTAGAAACCTCTTTAGAAAAATACTTTCGAGATGAACAATTTTAAATATCAAAAGAGAAATATTTAAATAATATTGGAATCATTAAATTTAGTCTTTATATAAGTAAATAATAAGAAAATATATAGATTTTTAGTATTTAATAACATTTGTTGCATACTTTTTACTTGTGTTCTACTTGTGTTCTACATTCTATTGCATTTCCTGCATATTGACTTTGGTCAGCTTCTTTATCATTACATTCACCACACAATTTTTCACCTGCCTAAATTGGATAGAAAGGTCACCAATCAATTTCTAAAGTTTGATCGTAGAGATATTTCAAAGGCTGTAGTCCCTTGCATGAATTATTGTGTAATGAAAAGGATGCTAATGATATCTGTCGCGGTTGCAAATAGATCAAAGAAGAAAATAGTGTACCCCACTTCATAAGCCAATGCATATTGCTATATCGGCATAGTATTCTATCGGTTGGCTTAAAATTTCCCATTATTTAATAGAGCTATCTTTCTGTGATATAAGAACCATTGTCATATCTATTGAACTATCAGGCAGCTTGCCAATATAATTTATGGGAGTTATTATTTTAAGCGACGCCTGTTATCTGAGGAATAATTGATTTTAAGTGGTTGCTCGGATCTGAGACATCGTCTGTGATATCACAATAGATCTCCATGTGTGCTCCAATGAGCTGTGATTAACAAAGCTGTCACTCTATCATCTCTTACCCTACTACACAATTTTAAAAAGTTCGTGAGAAATTCAAACTTCATCTTTAAACTTAAAAAGTTCTAATTCCTAAAAAAATAACAAATATTTTTTTAAAAGTTACAAAACATTAATTACATGCAGATTTGACAAATCGAGAATTCAGATGATGACTTATTTTTATTCTTCTTTGGACCCAAATGAATTGCGGGGAGGGTAATAACTACTTCACCCAGTTCCTCTCGGGCAATTATTATTTCTGGAAATACTTGTACCGAATAGGCAAGATGGCTAACCGTTCTTGCATTTACTCGAGACGTTTGATGACGATGCTGAACATACCTTTTTCTACTGCATCAAAAGGCAGGATGAAAGAGACGCGCTGCGAGAGCAAGTCGGGGATTTTAATCCCGACATCATAGTGGATAAGACGCTGAACGAGACAACCTATTGAGCTTCATATGGAACTACGTCGAAAGAAGAGTGATCTGGATATATCCCAGCAAATTTAGATGGGAGAACGAACCGATGACTTGGTGCTGGCTGCAATTCTGGTGTCTCCAAACATGGGAAGTAAGTGCGAAGGCATTTCAATTCCTACTTCACCCGCTAAAAAAAGTTATTTCTCTTTGAAAGATTTTTCCATAATCTTCTATAGTTCAAATCTCTATTACCTTTCCAGTCTTCTTTTTTTTTCTTTCATGTAAAGCAAGTATAAGTGAGATAGAAAGACAAAGAGTAAAATATATGTGAAAAAATCACAGAATGCAAGGTAAGCAGTGAAGTTCAAGCTGATAAATAATATGACTTACAGTCACAGTTCGACGGATGGCTGGAACAGATGATAAACAAAAAGTTGCACATTAAAAAAATTGTAGCGCTCAGCTAAATTCGTATTTGACTTGTTCCAAAATCAATATCTTACTTCCATGTTTAATGTGTTTTGAATACAATGTTCGTACAATGGAAAAATTGTCATAACGACCACATGGGTAGATATTTTTAATGTGCGTTTTAATCTTTATTTCCTTCTGGTGTGTGTGTGTTTTTTTTAAACTTTGTATCGCTTTTTACCGCCTAGTACGCGAATTTCATCAATCGTCAATAGTGATGAATAGAGCAGCAGTAGAAAAATAGTTTAAAAATGACAAATTCTACTGTCAGGTGTACAAATTGTAAACTGATTGTAATTTTTAAGCTTATCTAGATTTAAAGCTATAGAAAAAATTGCTCATTTTATAAATATATCATCCAGAGAAGAACTGTAGTTCATAGTTTTTTTTTCTATTTTGAAAAGGGTGTTGGGCGAAATGTAAAGAATTTGTAATCGTACAAGTGGAAAACTTTAATGAGCACATTAGTTTACATTTTGACAACAATAGTACGTGGAACTTTTCTTTTTGTATATGCGATTATTATCTTGGCTTTTATTTTCTTTTTGTGTACTCTACATAACAGTAACTCCGACTAAAAGAATGAAATGATATTACAACACATTTCGTGTACTTTGTACAGGATGTCTGGTAGCAGATTTATAGTTTCAAATTTAAATAAAAAACGTAATAATTGACAAAAAGTCTTATTAAAAGCATTGGACGATAGAGGGGAAATGCGTATTTTATTTTTTAAAGAGTATATCATCCAGGTGTCTTCCGCCGAATTGAACACACTGTTCAAAAAGGAGCCTTCTGTTCTGCCCCACATGCTGCAGTATTCTTGGTTCAATTCATTTGATTTCTCGACAAATATTTCCCTTTAAAGCTACAAGAGATTAGTGATTGTCATTATAAACCCTCCTTTGGGTTAACCCGATAAAAAATCTGGCGACTTTGGTGGTTATGGAGTGTCTTTAAAGCGACTGATCAGTTTTTGGAAAAATTTAACTGAAGCAAATTCAGCGAAGCTCTTGCTGTGTGTGCACTCACCTCATCCTGTTGAAAACACGTGTGATGGTCGAGCAAAAAGAAAAAGAATTGGATCCATTACATTTCAGTCTTTGTGTGATCTCTTCGGGTATGTGATGGAAATTGAAGGAAACTTTAAATTGCTATAATTTTTAGATATGGCATGGTTCTTATCAATCTTTTTAATATATTTGTCTTTAAAAATATGGTCGATTCCTTCTTTTTATTCGATGACATTCACCAGAATATGTCTTAATGTTTTGTTTTTACGTAGTTGTAAGACTTAAATTCAGAATAAATCTTCAGGTCTAGGACACATCAAACATACCTGTGTAGTAGCACTTCTTTATCTCTAACTTCAGTTGAGTATTTTCCATTAATTTCGCATTGAAGCTCTGGCAGTTGATAGTATTTGGCAGCGAAATAAGTAGGGTGTAGGGTAGTAAATATAAAAGATACTTAAAATAATCTATTTCTTTAACCTGCTTTTATTCCACGTTTTATATTTTTATAAATATCTCTTGTCTCTTCTTTATTTGTATTTTTTCTATTTCTTCCACTTTCTGTAAATATTTTTTTTTTACTTTTTCCAAAAGATTTTGTTTTGCTATTCATTCCAAGACCCTCCTTATAATTATTCTTAACAACCATCTTCATTAATTGTTCCACCTTTGGGTAATTTTTCAATGCCATTTAAGTGGTTGCACAAGAATTCCTTTTTGTTAATTTTTTTTTTTTTGTTTTTTCTTTTGTTTTAAACAAAGTTTTATTAGAGGAAAATCAGCTCAGGTAACTAACATTTTAATTTGAATTCATTTTTCTTGCCAAGAAATCTTTATATTTAAGGTTGTTAAGGTGTTTACAAAAGTTTTGGTTGTTGTACGAATGAATACGAGTGAGTATTAATATAAATGTCTTCATTATAATTTCGTACATTGGTTTTTTTTTAGTTCTTTTTTTCTTTTTGTAAATGAGTGGCAAAATTTAACTGGAAGTTGTTAAATGTGGCTGAAAATTGTATTCGCATAACATAGAGAAAGGGAGACCATTTTAAAGTTTTACTTGTTTTGCCTGAAAAAAGTTGTTTCATTGCAATTATTCTTAAAAAAACACAAGTAACCAGTAAAAGAGAATTATTGAAGAAATTAAGTTGAAATAAATTATTTAATACTTAAAATCGGCTTAAATTCTGAAATCTAATTTGTTTCTGGAATGTATGTCTACACAATATTAATGTTTTAGTTTTGGTTGTGTGTGGTTTTTTAAATAAATGGAGAAAATGTCTAAAATCGTCAGAAATTTTCTAATTAAAACAAACGCCTCTATCGTTTTTGCTGTAGTCGTTGTCGTATTTCGACATTTTTGTCCCAGATTAAAGAAATTAAGCAAAATATGTCATTAGTCTTTTACAAAAATGTCGAAATACGATAATAATACGACAAGCACTATAAGGGTGAAAATTTGTTTTCCAAATCGTTCCTTTGTACCCATTACTAATAGTTCTTTAATAAAGCAAATAAAGTAATAATAACTTAAAAAACAAGAAAAGCTGTTTTTCATTAAAGTTAGTTAAAGTGCCTTTATTCAAGTGAACCAAAAAGAAATACAACATTTTTAGATTTTTTTTATAAATTCCTCAAAAAAAGGTTCATTAGTTAAGAAACTATCATTGTCATGATTTTGTTTATATCTCAAGATGTCTAGCTTCAATTTCTATATTAAAATTCTGGAATCGGTTAAAAATTGCAAAAGATACCGGCTCCTGAATATGGGATTTTTTGTGCCTTTAAATAAGTGAACCAGAGTGTACATACATACAGACAAACATACATATACATACATACATACATATATCCATATGTATAGAAAACAAAGATAAATTAAAAAAGCAATAAAAAAGCCATATTCTGGGGACTGTATATGACAACAGTTTCGATGGAAAAAGTTTTTGTATCGAAAAAATTTCAATATTTCGAAATTTTCTAATTCTATTCGAGTTATAAAATAACAAAAAAAAAAAAAAATAAATGACACACTCACATATGAATACAACTCTAATGTATGGACCGTTGATTCAAAGATTATTTTGGGTTTTATCGTCCGTGTGCAGGAAAAAGCGAAAGTAGTTATCACCGACGGTAGGGTATCCAACTCTATCGATTCGTTGGAGCATCGGCGCAATGTGGCATGCATTTCATTGTTTTATCGGTACTACCATGGCACCGACGATCTAATGAACTAAATTATTTGATTCCGGATAATCGCATATTTTTTCGAACTACTCGTACCTCTCTCATCCTCTCTCTCATCCTTTTGTAGATGATTGTCTAGTGAATCGCACAATGCATAACAGACAGAATTCGTTTTTTAACTGCAGCGTTAATGTATTGAACAATCTTCCAGTGTTTGTTTTTCTGCCAATTAAGATAAGTTTAATTCAAATGTTCGCAAGCACTACTCCCTCTTTTACCCTATATCTTTTCCTAGACCAGCACAATGTACTGCATGAGAAGGAGTCGTCCCCTTAGTAATCAACAAGTTAATAAATTAATTATATCATTTTAGAATTAAAATACCACCTCATCATTAAGTTTCAAATTATAAAGAAGTATGTTAAATATTTTAAATAAATTTTGCAATACATTTTGTTTTTTTTTAAATAAAATTTATAATTCATAAAAGAAAAAGAATATTTCGATTGAGTATGTATTTGCTTTATTGTAGTCGCTGTGATCTACTTGTTAGTGTGTTGATGATAACTCCATTTCAAGCCCTGGCTCTGACATCTTAAAGCAATAAAATATAAACAAATATTTCTTTCGGAGAGTACCACTTATCAGACTTCTGATAAGAGCTCTGAGAGTAACTGATTGCCATGAACAAGCTTCTCAAGGCTGTCGTTCGGAGTCGACATTAAACTGTAGGTCCTGGTACTCATGGATAAAAATTGACACACACAACATGGGTGCTGCGAGAAGCTAGACGGTAACCCTGACACAGGGTTGTAATAGCCAATTATGTATGTATGAATGTATTTACTTTCGAACATAAACGCGTTAGTCATTATTCGAAATTTCGGTATATTTTGTTCGATACTGAATTCATGGAATACTAAAAGTAACGAACCACTCGTACTTTCGAATAAGAATGCTCTTGTAGACCAGCGGTAGTAATAACACTCGGATTTTAGTAATTTTATAGTAAAAAAATATAGATTTACTGCTGTATTCATAAAAATTATTTTTGGTTTATTGAGGATTTATTTGATAAGTATTGCATAGAAATTTGTCAAATAAACTCTCAATAAACCTAAAATAATTTTTATGAATACGGGCATTAATGTATTGTTTAGTTGACTTTTTATTTTATGATTATAATAGCTATAAAACAATTTTCGGCTGTTCATTTTGCAATAAGAGTTTTTTACATTCCTTTTCTTTTTTTACAGGTAAGCAATGGTTAAAACACTTTTTTGTGTAAATAAGATAAGCCACGGGCACTTTATTCACAATACAGTCGTGAGTTTGTTAAACAATCATTAATGGGGGTTATTGTATAAATCACTTAGATGATGCCCCATAAGTTTATTTATTTAATTAACAAACTGTAAACATACAGACATAAGTATGTACATATACAATATTTTATTTACATTTTCTGTCGTTAATAAAATACTCTCGTTTATCCAATCAATTTAAAATAATTTCTTTTACACTTGTAGTGGATAACATTTTAAATTATAATAATTTTTCAAATATTAATTAATTAATTAGGCTGTAATAAATAAATAAATAACTATGAACACCTAAAAATATGCAAATTTTTAACAATGTATGAGTATTACTTTACCTACAATAACAGAAAGTGAAAAGTTCCTCCGTTTTCTTAAGCGGCAATAAAAAATTTTAATTTATTAACGAATTATATTTATTAAAAGAAAAATATAATAATTCTTAATATATGTCTGAAGTATAACAAAAAACCACAAAATATTCATTTTTAATTTAATTTAATCAGAGCAACAAAATTATGTGTCTCCTAACTTTTGCCAATTTAGTTTGTTTCATCCTTTTTGAATTTGAATATAATTTAAATAACCAGTAAAACGATTAATTTATAGTCAAGAAAGCGTAACCATTAAGACAAACTTTGTTTATATATATATACAATAAACCTATAATACTATTACAACCACTACTATTGCTTAGATTAAGTATTAAAAATGTTAAGA
Source organism: Metopia argyrocephala (assembly GCA_963576795.1). Classification (NCBI taxonomy): domain Eukaryota; kingdom Metazoa; phylum Arthropoda; class Insecta; order Diptera; family Sarcophagidae; genus Metopia; species Metopia argyrocephala. Next base: position 41,759,556 of record OY756211.1, on the reverse strand, counting down.
ATAAAACAACTTGACAACAACCTTAGACTTGTGGTTTCGGTGGTTCCACCGCCACAAAATAATGTTTTAATTACAAAAGCGCGGTTGTTACTTAAGAAATAATAAAAAGTATACTAAAAAACATTAACTACTTATTTCCTCTTCTATTTATTATTTTTCTTTCTTTAAGACTCCAGTTAAATAAATGACTGACAGTTTTTTAGAAACTTTTACAGTCACAAGTACAGTATTTTCGTTAGATTTTCCTTTCTTGACTAACGGCGGCATAAGATAAACAAAAAACAAAAGTTTTTTTTTTAATTGCTAAACAAGTTTTCGTTTGTTTCTCTTTTTTTGTTTATTTTCCGAGTAGAGTAGAATTTTCATTTGTAAATCTCAGCAAAATGGGGAGTATATTTAGTTTGTCAGGAGACTTGTAAGTTCTTAAAATATTAGTTTTATTATTTTATATATAATATAAAGTAGTTAATTAATGCCTATTAACATGCTTTAGAAAAGTTATTCTTTTCAAAAAATAATTGGCCTCGGAAAGATCGATTAAATGATAAAGATTATCAAACTTCAAACATATTTGACGAAAAGAGTCGTTTTTGGCGTATACTGAACAGTGATATTTTAAATATAGTAAATGAAAGTAACGGGACGGTATAATTGGAACATTAAAAATAATTTTACTTAACAAATACTCAGAATAGACTTCACCACGTATTAATCTTAATAGAAAAGATACACTTGGCATTGTTCTTCAAATTTCCAGGGTAGGCAGTTTTTTAAGAGCGAGTCTGTTCTCATATGAAGGAAGAACGAATAAGTTCCATCCTAGTCCTCTCAAGCAAAATATATGCAAGTAAAAGAAAGCGTAAGTAAGGAAGTAAGGATCCCAAATAATAGATCCGTTCTCAAGAATAGGGCGTACCAAAGATGTGTACAATTGTTTTGTTACGAAGGGTTTAGTGAATTCTTTTGGCCAACGCTTCATATACCCTAAAACTCCATTTTCTTTGTTCACCATCACTGAAATATGTTCACAAAACTTAAGTTTATAATCTAACAAGATTCGAAAATCACCTTGTCCAGGATTTTATTCTTAAAGTGATGTGGGACATCAAGTTTAAGTAAACGATATTTAAATCCAATAAGTTGATATCACACCATTGAGAAAAACTTTCAGTATCTCCTTAAAGCGTTGACTGACAAGATATGCTATCAAACGAATTAAAAATTTTGACATTATCAGCATACATACATGAGAATGTTAGAATGAATAATAACAGATGGAAGATCGTTAATAAATAACGACAATAAAACTGTACCAAGACGGAAGATAGTTTATAGAGCAAAAGATCGTGGTTAACTTTATCAAACGCTTTACTGAAATCTGTGTAGATAACATCAGTTTGATGATTATTGACGACCCTTTCATTAACTTTAGTTGTTAATTCCATGATATTAGTATAAGTTGAACAGAATTTACGAAAGCCATGTTGATATGAAGTAAAGAGTGACGATATTTGACAATATAAAGTGTCAGTGACAACTTTTTCAAAGAGTTTTGGTATCGCATTTATCTGTAGTTTGAAATTTCCAGTTTACTGCTGGCTTTTTACAAGGGAACTATAAATGATTTCTTCCAATCAGATGGAATGTAACTGAATTCAGTAGATTGGTTAAAAAATTGTCGTTATTCTTTATTTTTTAAAAATTTTTAGAAACAGTAAGAGCCATACAATTTTCATACGTATTTTCTGTCATTATCGAATATTTCGATTACTAGACAAGAGATCTGGGTTCAAACCCCAGCTCTGACATCTTAAAAAGAAAAATATAAAAAAAAAAATATTTCCTTCGGCGATTACCTTTTAGAAGTCTTCTGACAAAAGCTCTGAGAGTGACTAATTGCCATGAACAAGCTTTTCAAGTCTGTTATTTAGAGTCGACTCATAAATAAAAATTAACACAAAAAACATGGGTGCTGCGTAAAGCTAGGCCATAACCCTGAACCAGGATTGTAATGACCATTTATGGCATTATATTCGGACTATCACATTACTACTCTCCTATACAAAAGATAGGCATATCATATGACTTATTGGATAGTCTAAAGCACCCTTAAATGTGGAAAACCAAGAAGAAGAGACAGACCTATTTTAAAACTATAGTAAATCACTTGTAACATTGTCACTGGCACTGCTAACGAAATATATTTGATTAAAATTTATCGTTGATATTTAGCATAACTTTGGCATTGAAAATCCACTAATAGATTACATGACTTAGTCTACTACTGACTAGGTGGTACCTTTTAGGTGACATACATATTTATTATATGTTCTCATACATATAAGTGCTATCACATAAATATAGTTGCAAAAACTTTATTTAAGACTAAAGAACACTCACATTCTTCATCCTTACCACGTTCTACAGACAACGGTTATCCGTGTTTCTATTAGCCTGCTACATCTTACAACGGTCATAATATTCGCTTTGAATTTTGCATCCACTATTATCTTCGAATTTGGGGAGTTTTATTTTTGCCTCAGAGTAGTTTTTTCATAATATAAAATAAATTTAATCTTTTCTACCTTGTTGGTTGATAAAAATATAATACACCTATCCCCCGATTTACACGGTACTTTTTTTACACGATTTCACTTTATACGGATTTTTTCAAGATCTCTCCCCCGATTTAAACGCTATTTTTCGCTTTTTCACGATTTTTAAAATGAACGAATTTTACAAAATAAAACTGTTAAAAACAAAAATTTATGTTATTTTGCTACACCTTGTTTTATTTCAAACACTAGATTCCAAATTTGTAAAACGATAGCATTGAGTACAACCCATAAAAAACTGGTACCAATCCATCAACTAAAGAATCGCCTCAAATAATATCAAGTGATGAAAGTGACATGTCACCAATCAAGAAAAAAGATTAAGAGTCATTGATAGTGATTGAATTTGCTCACATCTTTGATATATTTTTTGTAATTTTTTTAAAAATATGTAATTCTTTTTTACATGTACATATTTGTTATTACAAAACTGAATGGATATTTTGTTTTTTTTATTAGGTTTATATTTTATTTTTATTTAACGTAAATGAAATAAAAATAAATGAAAAAAAATGTATAAATAAAACAAAAATTAATTTAATTAAAAAACTAATTTGATTTTTCTTATTTACGACTTTTTTCGTTTTATACGAAAAACAATTTTGATTTCGATTTACACGGTTTTTTCAGGAACCAATCTTCTGTGCAAATCGGGGGATAGGTGTAGTCGTATATTCTATCACTTATTTATGGATTGTGGCATACTCGTTATATTTCTCATGTTATTCTTGACTGTGTTTTGTCTCTGTATACTTATACTGTTATTTTAAGTGAAAGTTTCTTTATGTTACTTAAATATAATATGGCAACCAATATATAGCATGCAAACGGGACTCTATAATTATAAATAATGTTTTTTTTAAGTATTTGTGATCTCCATTGGTTAGATATTCATATATTTGTTTTTATCTTTTGAATTACACCGTAAGAAAGAAATCAAACTTGATATTCTCACAACTGTACAACAAATTAATCCTCTGCGTTCACAAAAACAAAGATCTCGAATTTGATTTGATTTGCTTAGTTTGCTTAGTCTAGACTCTAGAGGCTATTCACCATTATAAACTGCCATAGATATTTCTCTTCTATTGACTTAATATATTTTCGGGCATGTTTTCCGTCTATTATCAAAAGATATAATATAATGCCTGCCGAATTAATAGGACCTCAAGCTCTTTGGCCTTTGCATTTCCATTCATATTACTGATAAATCTGATGATATTGTGTTTTAAGTAAATTATATGAAATCCCTTTTTTATATCGAAAGCCGTAATTTCCCTCTGGTGCACTTTTTTACAAAAAGTAATTATCTCAGATGAGAGGTTAAGAGTGAGGTAGTAGGTTGTTAATAAGAGAAGAAGAGAAGTGCTTATCCACTTTTATTTAGTATTGACGATTTTATTAAGCAGAAGGTGCTTTTTGAGATTCACAAGGTGTGACTTCGAAGACGATAAATCCGACATACAACTCAATGAAGTTAGCTGTCAAACTCAAGAATAGCCTTATCAGTGTATCTAGTGGAAATCGAACCTCTACTTTGTTTTAAGACCAAAACATACATACATACACACATACATACATACATAATTGGCCATTGCAACCCTGTGTCAGGGTTACGGCCTAGCTTCTCAGGTTAAGACCAATACTCAGGGATAGTCCCCTACTCATGCAGTGCATTGTAATGCAACTGAAAGATAGATAGATTGATTTTTTTCCAATTTTAGTAAGCGCCTTATGTCAATGAGACAAATTGCTTTCAGTTGATCAATCAGAGTCCAGTGTTATACCTTTGACCTTGAATGATAAACAGCAATTTCCCCATCTGTCGGTCGATGTTGAATGTGAGTGGTGAGCGTTTTCATTCACACTAGAATGAGTGATTTTAACACTACGCATTAGTCTATTGGTCATACGATTTCAGAATATCTTTTATACGAATTTTTTAAATTGCTCCTTCATTTCAAAATTTTATACTTCTTGTTATACAAGCCTGAAAACTATTGTAAAAATTGATTCGAATTTTAATTTGATTAAATTCGGCCTATATTTGAAACACAAAATTTAATTTTGTCTGAGTACTACTTATTTACTACGCAGCAGAAATAAATGGCCACCAGTAAGCTATTTTGTAAGGGAGAAGTTGTAAACAATCACTTACTCGTGCGCATCAATAATGCATGATTTTTATATGAAATGAGCCGCTAAAATGCAATAGAAATGCACATTTATTGCAACCAGTAAGCAAATAGTATTATTATTATTATTATCTGGTTTAGACCCAGCACAAATGCAAGACACTGCGACCTATAAGATCTATTGTGTCCCTTTGAGTCTACTGTTTGTTTAACAGACCAACTGCCTTCCTTACGAACACCAGCAGGTCCGAAACTTTAGTGGTGGATATATCCGTCAGTGAGACCATATGTCTCCCTAAATATATCCATCTAAATCTATCAAGATCCACACATTCACACAATATGTGCTCTGCTGTCTCTGATGCTTGCGGGCATAGCCTACAAACATCTGCATTTGTGATCGCCATTCTCATCAAATGCGCTCTCACACTACAGTGACCCGTAAGAAAATCCGTTAGGATTTTCAGGTCTGGCCTTCTATACTTTAGAACATCAGACTCACACCCAAATTGGCGTGCCTAAGAACGTTCCAACATTTGCCAACGTTCCAAACATTTGCCAGTTTCCCATTCACTAATTTGACTGAGAATAGTAGAAAGCGGTGCTGCACAGCAGGGCTCCGGACCAATATAAGGCATCGCAGATCCTGTCCTAGCTAATGCATCCGCTTCCTCGTTCCCGCTTATACCACAGTGTCCAAGTACCCAGAAGAGAAGCAAATAGTAAAAAAAAAAAAAAATTAAAAATAATACCTAATCCTATAGTACATTTGGAAGCTTTAATTTATAAAAAGTAATATAATGCTTCCATTATTGCTTACAATCTTATTTATTGCTTCCAAATTTGAAAAATTTTCTGAGGGGTACTTGTTAAGGGTACGTTTGATATACATTTGTTTTGAGAGTTTTTGATTTTTGTCCAAAGTATTTTCAGATTGACTAACGTAACATGTCTAAGTCTGTTTTTAACAAAATTTGTGTAGAATAAATGAATTAAAACATAGTGTAGGGGTGTTATTGTTTTCATTTGCCATTTACCTTCATACTCGTATACACTTCACTTTCCTAAGAATATTCTTCTTAACTTTTTAGTTTTTGTTTTGTTTTTCATCTTCAAACCTCAATAGTATAATTTGTTAAGACGTTACAATTTAGTAATTGAGATTGTGGTTGTTAAATTATTAGAGCCACTCTTGTTAGACATTAGGAACACAAAGTCTAAAGAGGAAAGGGGGAAGGAAGTATATTTCACAACTTAAGTACACACACTTCAATTAAATTTAAATTAAATTTTGATAAATTACAAAACAAACTGCTGATATTTTATGTCTGTGTATACACATAATCATAATGCAATATAATATTTAATGCCTTTAGGAGAAAAGGGGAAAGAAATTTCATTCATAATAACAAGTGCTCATAGAGTACATTTCAGCCAAGAGTTTGGTAAACGCACTATTATGATATAAAAGAAAGGATACATAAATGTTATCATTAAGTTAAAGCCAATGGTAAATGGAAAAATTAAACAAAGTGTTTGCCTAAAAAATGCGAATCCAACAAGTAAAGTGTAACTGATTTGCCAACAAACACGCGTCAATTCATCAACTTTTTGTTGGCTTGAGATCACTATTTAAATTGTGTGAGAAAGTGTGTACGATTTGTGGAAATAAAGAAATTGCACTTTGCTTTAACGAAATGTTTTACAAAAGCCACGCGTCAAACATTTAGCCTCTTACGTTGGTTTGGTAAACCTTTTATTTTCCATTTTAATTTTTCTTAAAAGAGATATAAACAAGTCTATTTAGAGGCAGTTAACCGCGTAATTGATACACGTGCTAAGAGTGTACGTTTAGTTCCCCTCCCCAGGCTTGATTTAAATAAACTGGTGTCCTTATTTTTTGCGGTCTTTCTCTATGGATAGCTGTGCGCATAACCCGTAACGTACCGAATTATCTCTTTCAAAGTCAGCGCATAAAATCAACTATTTTCACACTAATCATATCGCACCACCACCATCATCATTATTTCTTAATGCATACTATGTACGTGTATCAGTGCTTATTCATCATTTTATCCCCTCGGAATCTTCTTTATTTCTTTTTTAACGAATTTATCATTTGATTCTCAATTTAATGCTTCATTTTTTCTGCCAACGTCTGAATGTTTTCTCAACCAGATTGATACTCATCCGAATCGAGAATTTAGCTGCAAATAATTTAATGCTGATTATTTTATAATTAATAAATTGTTTCCTTATTTGTTATGCTTCCTATGAATGATTGAATGATGTGCAAATTGCTTAAAAATTTAACTGAAAACAAAGGACTATCATTAAACTTCTAACAACTGTACCAGTTGCATATATTTTAGACTATAAGGAGTTTTTGAAAATTTCCTTTTGAAATGGAATATTTCAGATATTTTTAAAGTTACAAATCTTATAAATAGATAAAAACATGCCACACCTAAATAATATCTTTTAATCGAAGAGACAATCAACATAGTTTTTGGTTGCAGAAAAGCACACAAAAACTAAAGCAAATTTCAAGTTACCTGGTTTTGGCTGCATTTATCAACTTTCTATAGTGGTATCTATAGAGTGATTTTCTTAATTCTCATTTGAAATTCTTACATTTATGATATGCAGCAAAATTCCCATGAGTAGATTAATGTTAAAAAACGTTTGAACAACCAAATTATTTAGATTTAGTTGGAAAATTATTCATCAGTTTGCGCAATTTAAAAACCGAGACAAATAGACATTTTCGTAAGCACAGAGTATGGTGGCACAATGAGTACTTTGTTTTTTTGTTTTGATTGAGACCAATACTCAGGGGTAAACCCCTACTTAAAGCTGTGCATTAAATTGGAATTTTTGTAGAAAGGACAGTATATTATGACAACAGAATAATTATTTTATTTTCTTATATTATTAAGCGCCTTAGGAATGAGACAAATTGCTGTTCAATTCAATAGCCAGTGTTATACCTTCACCCTTGAATGATCAACAGCAATTGCCCAATCGTTGCATGTTAATTGCGGTAAGTGTCTTCGCTAAGTAGGTTTCTAGCTTTTATCTGCTACTTCAAAATAGGTGGCGCTTTTTTCCTGATCATTCGTTATTCTTTGTCAAATTTTAAATTTGAATAAAGTGGAATATCAGGGAGCAGTTACTTTGTAGATGGACTTCTTGGAGGGGGGGAGGGGAACCGCAAAGCAACTGTTTAATTTTTCACCTTTACTGCGATTCGAAGCTGGGCTGTTTGAGTTTTTGTGCTAGCGCTCTGTTTAATCTAGTTGCTTCTCTTTATTGACTGGGACCTATAATTTAAATTAATGTCTGGTTAAATTTCGAAAACGATGTGAAAAGTAAGCCCCAAATCGCCTCTAAGCTATCTCTGATTTTTGTATACGAATATCTAGTGCAAACCCCTACTCATACGTACATTGCATTGAATTTTTTTATTTTTATTTATTTTTTTTTTTTTTGATAGAATAGATTTTTTATTTAATTTGATCACTCCTGGGATCGCCCTGTAATGGTGTTTTAACTAGCTCAGAAGGTTTAATGCAGGGAAAGGTACCAGCCCGCCATTACAGCCCATAGGACAAGCACAATTTAATTCTGAAATCTAAAAGGTATAACAAAACAAATAAAATATATACTACATATAAAACAAACAAACTAACAAACAAACACACAGAAATGAAGGCGGCGTGAAGAATTCCTAAGGAAAGTTTTGATGGCCATAACCTCCACGTTGCCCTCCCAACCTGGGTCATAACCCTTGGTCATGAATTACGGATACGGTCTCTACATTAGCGACACATTATGTAAAAATTCACTATGACTCTCGATGATAATGTCTGTTAGAACTCACCAATACCCGGACTTCTACGAAACAAAATAAACTTCAGTCATATGTATATGACGTTTTGGACAAATGCTTTAAAAATTCATGTATGACCCCAAATAAAATTCAGCAACTGTCATCAATGATTTAGCATTGTCAGCGTTTATCACGATGATTCAGTGAGATTTTCGCTACCGGGTAGGCCGTAATCCTGACACAGCGTTGCTATGAATGAATTTAAAGGCCTTTCTGCTATCACCTGAAGGTTTTAGGAGACTTTTATGCAGCAATTCTGTTTATTCAAGTAATCACAGAACAAAAATGAGCCTCATTGCTAAACAAAATTCTGTTCAGAAAATCAGAAAAAAATGTATCCACACATTTTTGTAGAAAAAAAAAAAAAATGATAAATATTTGTGCTATTATTTCTTAATATCATAAAGATTAAAAAAAAACACTTTTATGCAAAAATTATAATTTTATGACAAAATGATAAAATAGCACACCCAAAACCTCCAATTAAAAAGATTTCAATTAGAAAAAAAAGGAAATTGACAAATTGTTATCTTTTTACGTTTTTTTCTAGACCATTTTACAATTGGGGGTAAACAAATTATAGAGAAAATGTCAACAAATCATAAGCGATATTTGTGAGTTTATTCTTAAAATACTAATTTAGAAATAAAAATTCTTTATCAACAAACTCTTTGTTAACTTTGGCAAAGCTAAACTTAGTCAGTTTCCAAGTAAGCAGATTGACTGAACCTCCGATTCAGATACGGCTGCTTAATTCTTAATATTCTATAATTTTTTTTCGTACTACTTTGAACCGTAGAGTAAATTCTAGTAGCAATCTTATTTGTAAATACTTGTTAATATCTGAGACAGTCCTTACATATCTTTTATAATTAAATAACGATAAAAGCTCATTAAACAAATGCTCAGCACCCTTCATCTTTCATTATAAATAGTTATGACAAATGTGACAGTTAGACAAATTAAATGTGACATTTTTGAAATAAATCTTTATAGATTTTTGTTTTCTTTCAACTTTAGTTTAATAGTGGCTTTTGTCTTTTGAAATATAAACTCAATCAAAAAAAATGGGACAAGTGTTTACAATAACGACTACTAATGACAATTAAAATGCCTCCTGACTTCTTTCCACAAATAGAGAAGAAAAAAAAAAACTTCAAACAAAAAGCAAATCAAATAAAACTACAACCACTACTCACAATGCTACCAGTTTTAGTCGAATGAAGGAGGGTTATATTTTTACCAAACAATTTGAGCTCATATGTTACGCATAAAAATAAATTATACCGGTCCAATGACAAAAAAATAAAGTTGACATAAACAAGGTCCCAAGAGTGCTCTTTACATTGAATATAAAGGATACAAGACAGCATTACATAGTTGATGACAAAAAAAAATAAGTTTTTTTTTCCAACTGCAACATAAATGTTGTTGATGATCCTGATGATGCTGTAAAAAGTAGAAAAACTACTAATGGGTGGGTGGGTGGTGGTGGTTGGTTTGAATAAAAGAATTTAATTTTTTTCTTTCCGGTTGCTATACTAGAATGTCATTTTTATGACAGATTTGCCAGCTTGATTACAAAGTATAAATGATTCAAATGGAAAACACAAACAAAAATAAGTAGAAGATACAAAACAATACGCGGCGAAAAAATTCAGTCGAAATTTGTGAAACAACCCACACCATCCTTAAATGCTTGAGAGAAAAATAGATAAAAGTTTTTGTTTTTTTTTTTTTTATTTGTTAAACATGTTTTAATAGCGAATTTATTTCTTTACAAACTCTAAAGTATCTCTAGGGGACTAAGGAAATTATCAGAGCTTTTTCTAAAGGTAAAAATATTAGTCAAAAGCAAGCAATTAGGGGATTTACATGGGGTCATAAAATTAAATGTTTTATAATAAAATATATGACTGTTGTTAACAACCCCTTAAATAACCTGAAAACAATTATAAACTTGGAGTTTTCTTTCATAAAGTAGTCATTGTCGCTCTAGATATCTCCAATTCATTTGCTAGAGTCTAGCACGAAGCCTCATATCCAAACTTGCTGCCTTTGGTGTTGGTAATCATATCTGTCGTTTCATAACGAGCGTTATCAGGGGCGGTGCTATAAGAGTGGTGTCACCTCCATTGAGTTCAGGTTAAATTTAGGAGTACCGCAAGGTCCTCTCCTGTATTCTACTCTATTTTTAATTTTTCTTAATGACCTTCTCCTTTTCATTTCAAATCATATCTACTCTTTCACAGATAACAGCAACATTTCTCGCTCGAAATTATTTGAGAGTAGGTCAGACCTTTTGGAGATTGTCTCAGCAGAATATGAATGACACAATAACAAATGACCGGCAAGTTATCTACGCGTGGGGTCGCTCAAAAAGGGTCAAATTTAATGCGCGTAAGACTCAATGTTGTTTTACCACACATAGGCCATTTTAAGACACTTGAACTAACTATTACTCTTTTAGTGCAATAAAAGGATCATGAATCGTCTGGTTTTGCCAGCACGTCAGCATATCGTTGCCTATGTTCTAAGAAGAATCATGAACCCAGCAAAACGCAACGAAAAGAATTTCTGAGCAGCTAAGAGGTGCTGGTTAGGAAGAAATATTGTCTTAACTTTCAGTTCAATAAAGATGACAAACAAGAATACACGAAACAAACCACTATTGACAATAATATGCAATTAGAAACTGAGTGCTAAATAAAGACTTGCTTAAATTCGACGCTCAACTGCTTACCGCTCTGAAGCTCATCGTATAACCTCAGTCTAAGACAGAACCTATAAAAATAAACACATACAAGGATCGTAGACAATACACATTGTTTCGGTGATTTTTTTAAATGAGACCAAAATTCAGGGGTAAACCCATACTAAATGCTGTGCATAAAATTGGAATTGTTTGTGGAAAGGGCAGTACATTATGACAACAGAACATATATTTTTTTTCTTATATTATTAAGCGCCTTAGAAATGAAAAAAATGAGACAAATTGCTGTGAATTGATCATTAAAAGGCCAGTGAATGATCACTTCGCCCTTGAATGATCAACAGCAATTGCCACATCGTTGTATGTTGATTGCGGTGAGTGCCTTCGCTAAGTGGGTTTTGGGGGGGGGGACCTCTTATTTTAAAATTATAATTTTGAAAAAAAAAACCGCAAACCAACCTTTTAATTTTTCACCTTTGCTGGGATTCAAATCTGAGCCGCTCTAACCACTATACCAGGTACCCCCCCAAAATAAGATACTCGTACCATATTAGCATAGTGCTAATTGTTTGGCACTATCTTTCTTATGCAGCACGCGTACAAGAAAAGATGATTTCATTAATATGACTTTAAAACCATTACTTATACTGGCAATATACCAAATAATGCTACAACAACAACACGAGTCATGTGAGTAATAAATTTTTTTCCCAGCAAAGTCACGTGTCTCTGTTTAAAACACATTTTCATGCCAGAAAAAGCACATTGTTTAGCATGTCAATCTGAACGTAAAGATAACCTGCTTGACTAGACTCGTTTTATGTTGTGAAATCTATTCACAAGTAAAGAAAAAAGGGTGTGTTATCAGCTCCATAACAATCATTTAATGATTTCATGTGTTTTTGGGTATTCACTATGATTTAATATGGATTGTAATGGTGACATCTGTGGATTAAATTACAATTTGTAGCCATGTAATGTGGAAAAAATGTTTGGTGGTTTAATATCCCATCTTTGTTGTCTCCCGGGACAGAGTTTTAATATGGGCTAGATTTTATTCTACGCAATGAGTATGTAAGTATTCATACAATGAATTTTTTTACGTCCCATAATATTTGAAATTACTTCCAATAAACTGATAAATTTTTTCTTCTTCTTTTATTTCTAAAAACAAATTCAATGCTCTATGGTCGATTAAAAAATTATTATTTTTATTATGTGGCCATTGAAAAAAAGAAAAAAACTACAAATAAGCATCAAGTGGCAGAAATATTTAATAGTCTGCTCTAAACAATTTTGATTGGTTGGATTGAGATTAAATATATGCAACAATCATATATTTTTATTTCAATTTCAATCCAAAGGAAGCAATAGAACAATTTTTTTTAGATAATTTGTTTTAAAATCAAAAGACCAAGTGACCATAACCAAAAGACCAGAAAGTTTTGCTCAATGTAGACTCAAAGATAAGATTTGATTTTTAAAACTTTAAAGTAATTTAAATTTTAACAGTATTCCTTAAAAGTAGTTGCCGTGGTCTAGTGATCAGTGTGTTCACTTACTAGACAAGAACTTCGAGTTCATACCCAGCCCTGACATCTTAAAAAAAACAATTTTGAAAATTTATTTCTTTTGTTGACTGCCTCTTAGCAGTCTTCTTGTAAAAGCTCTGAGAGTAACTAATTGCAATGAAAGAACTTCTCAAGTCTGTCGTTCGGAGTTTAAACTGGAGGTACCGGTACTAATGGGTAAAAATTGTCACACACAACATGAGTGCTGTGAGAAGCCGTAACCCAGAAACAGTATTCCTTAAAATATTTTCTGAAAATATCTCTAATTTTCAAACGTAATTGCTGAAGTGGCAAAATTTGTTCTATAGGCTGAATTGTATTTTAGTTTTCAGGAGGTACGTTACAAAACAAAGCTTCAGAATAGAATTTCTGAAACGAATCCACTCTAATCATTCTAGTAAGCTGCCACACTAATCATTAGTTTACTGAAACTCCAATATACTTACTTTAATTTTTTTTAATTTTTTAATTTCTATAATACCTTAAATACCATTGATAAGTCACTTTCTTAATTTAAATTATCATTTAAAAATCATTTACACGCATCAAATGTATTAAATAAAACGTTTTCCAATTTAAATCTAATGCCAAAACAATTGCGTTCTATCCTTAAAATTTAACAGGAAAATGGATTTATAAGGATAAACTGTTTTTTATTTTTTTGTTAATTTATGCAAAAACGCCTACAAAATTAACGTTAAAGGAGAAACTCAGTCACTAAATAGAAACAAATCAAATACAGAAGTATAAATAAATAAAAAGCAAATCCTGCCAAATCCTTATGAGAACGACAATTAAATTGTTTATGGCAGCTGATGGTGTGCGTTAGTATTCATGCTTTTCTTATAAAAAGATTTGATTTGATTTGAAGGGAACTTTTGAAAGTGTCTGATTTACGGACGACTATTTAGAGGCCACGTATTCTGCATGCATTTCAAAATTCTGCTCAACAAATGGAACGAGTACATATGAAATGAATGATAATTTCTTGTAGAAATTTTTTTTCGTTTATTTTTTATTATTTTATTTTTATGAACTTTTAGACAACAAGGGATGAGTGCTGGTGGAAGGATGTAAAAATGTTTATGTGCATCATTGACTTTTGTTGGATAAAAAGAAAATGTTTTTAAATAAAGTTTTAATTTGGGTGGGTTGTATAAACTCGTATCATTAGTGTTTATTTTAAGAAACAGAAATGCATACGAAGAAGGGATTCTTAAATAAGGGGTTTAAAACATTTTTTAGTGTTCTCTTAATGCAGGTCCATTTATCAAGTAATTTTTTAAGGTCTATTTAACACCAACTACTTTAAAAAAAAGCTTATTTTTTACATGCAGGCAGTATATGTTGTTTTGGAGGCTAACTTGCCAACCTGAGGAAAGAAGAGTTCATACGTAGAAATGAAGGAAATAGAGGGAATAATTGCATACATATTTTGAAATTAGCATTTCAAAAAACCGAAAAATTTTTATTTTTAATTGTTTTTCTTTTGCTGGGATTTTTGTGCGAGCACTCTAACCACTATATTACTCACTTTTTTATCTCATACTTAGTGCACCAGTGGTCTAGTTGGTAGTATGCAAGACTGTTAGTGTGAGGGTTGTATGTTCGATTCCCACCAGAGACCCTGATCTGTGACACTACACCGAGCAAAGGTCTTAGTTACTCGTCTCGGAATAATTAAATATAATATTAATATTGTATTCTAATTTAAATAAATAAAATTATAAAATCTGATACTGATTTTGAGCCCTAAAGATGCTTATGGTTCCAGCCATAACGACTGTAGGACTTGTAATGTATAACTAGTTTTTGAAAAGAGTGCCCCAATAGGTAAAGGGGTAGTGTTGTCGCTGAAATGAAATAGTGGGCATATAACTAGCCTGCGCAAAATAAAAAAATATATAATAAAAAAATGCAAATTGCCGACTATTTAATAGTCATAATGCACTTTTAGAAGTTGTTAGATCAGTTGATAAGAAAAAATTTTTGTTAGAGTGTTTTTAAAAAGTCTTTTAAGCCAAATAATTTCTACTTCTCCTTCGTTCATTGCTACCATTTTCTGATTCTGTTGGTAATGTTATGACTATTGCTTGCATACATACATACATAATTTGGCATTACAATCCTGTTTTAGGGTCACGGCCTATCTTCTCGCAGCACCCGTGTGTAATGTCGACTCCGAACGCCAGACTTGAGAAGCTTGTTCTTGGCAATCAGTTACTCTCAAAGTTTTTGCCAGAAGACTGCTAAGAGGTAGTCGCAGAAAGAAATAATTTTTCATATATATTTCTTTATCATATCAGAGCTGGGGTTTAAACCCGCAGCTCTTATCTAGTAAGCCAATATTAACCACTAGACTACGGCAACTACAATTAAACGATTGGTTGTATTTGGTTTAACGAAGAAATTGTTCCGCCTGCAAATGATACTACATATTCTGATTTTGAGCGAAGTCTGTATCAGAAAAACTATATAACACGTGTAATATACGTGCTAAAACAGCTTACCGATATGGAAACTCTTTGGTTCCTTTCCTAGATTTGGCATTAGTTTTGGGCACTTTCTCATTGGTGTTAAAACTGAAGTCCATTCAGAGACATTATACGTTTCTAATATTACATACATAACTGGCCTTTACAACCCTGTGTCAGGATTACGGCCTAGCTTCTCGCAGCACTCATATTGTGTGTGTTAATTTTTATCCATGAGTACCGGGACCTACAGTTTAATGTCGACTCCGAACGACAGATTTGAGAAGCTTTTTCATGGCAATTAATTACTCTCAGAGCTTTTGCCAGAAGACTGCTGAGAGGTAGTCGCAGAAAGAAATATTTTTTTTCATATTTCTTTTTTTGAAGATGTCAGAGCCTGGAGTCGAACCCAGGGCCCATGTCTTAGTAAGCCAACACACTAACCACTAGACCACGGCGACTACTACGTTTCTAATATTGCCTTACTTTAATGAATTTTTGTACACCTATTTGTTTTCTCAATTTCTGACCATAGAACCATAATATATTAACAATAGAAACATTATGGCGTCCTTTAGGTTTATTTAAATATCGTCATATTAAATGCAAACGGCCGTAACTACACAAAATTTCGAAATTGAGTTTTTTTTTTAATTATGGTTCGTTTTATCAAAACACATGTTTGTGAAAAATTTTAGATTCCTATAGGATTGATTCCTTTTTTATTCATACAATTTTGTTTAAAAATATTTCAAAAAAAGTTTGGGTACTCCTTTTTTTCGTCTATTGGATTTGATGTGTATATTTTATTTTTCCTTCTAACACTTCCATTTGCCATTGCTAAATACACACACATACGTCTGTTTATTTATTTGCTTCAATGTGTTTGTGTGTCTGGAATCAATGTTTCTTTTTCCGTTGCTTCTGGTATTACAGAACAGTAAGAAATTCTTTTGGGCTATAAAAATGCTCTCGTGTTTAGTTTTCTGTAGTTATCACTGGGATTTATCATTGAAGAGAAACAAAAAATAGAAGCAGAAACAGAAAAAAGTCGAACAGAACAGAAATAGAAACAGAAAGTTATTGTGTTTGTTTAATTGAATTTGGATTGTTAGAAGCTTAAGCGTTTTTCTTATTTATAAGTACACACACAAACACTAATACTTTTGTTTTGGCATACGCTTCTTTACTCGCATGCTGCTGTTCGAGGAGATAATTTTTAAATACTTTTCAGCGTTTTCTTTTTTATTCAGCAGATATTTTCTGCCATATTAAATGAAGAAGTTGTTTTAAACGAATGATACTTTTCAGCTGAGTGCGTCAAAATCCTTAACTTTCTGGTTGCAGTTTAGTTCTACAACTTTTTTACTTTCTATTTGCTTTTATATGTCAATTAGATTTGGTAGTGTGTTTAAGTGGAAAACAATTACTCTTATAAAGCACGGAAAAGCATAACAAATAATTTGGATGAAATAATGTAATAAATATTGTGTAACAATTAAAAATCGAAGAAAATCGAACAGGGTTGACTTTGAAATATCGATTTTCTTAAGGTTAAAACAATGTCTCGAAGTTGAACCAGAATAATTTCTTACATCTTAGCATATGCCATAAATTATTTCCTTTTATAGCTTTGCGTCATAATTTGTTCTTAAATATAAGAGATACAGAGCACTGCAAAGTTGCATAAGTTTTCTGTAGTTACAGAAAATATTTCTCATTTACAAATTATAAAAACAAAATAAAAATATACAAAGTAATTACATATATCGTCGTGCGGGAGTTTAAGTGCTCTATACGCCATTTTTTAAACCTCGGGTTAATGATGCTAAAATAGATTTTTGACACTAACATTTTTAAAATCTGCATTCCGTTTTCGGCTATTTATCTCCGAAACTGGACGAGATATCCTAAAACGGATTACAGATTTGAAAGATTTAGGGTCGAAAACCTAAAGTGGCATCATTAACTCCAGATATGTATATAAAAAACATGAAATGGCGGTTAGAGCACTATGTCAGGGTTACGGCCTAGCTTCTAACAGCACTCATGTTATGTGTGTTGTTAACTTTTATCTATGAGTGCCGGGACCAATTATATCAAAATTAATTTGGCCGATGGGCGAACGATAAATATTGGTAACACTTGCGCTAACGTTAATTATATTAGATTACCGAAAAAAATAGCCCACAATCAGCTGATGTATTAGTTTACTATGAAAATTTACTGACCATTTTATGGTCAATTTAATCGACCCACTGAAGCGGCTATTCGGGCTATTGTGACTAAATTTCGCACCAAATTTATATTGTTGGACATTAAACCACCAACACGGAATCGGCCAGTGTTAATGATGACCATCAATTATCGATTCGTCGCCGTTCGCAGCAATTGGGCCTCTGTTACTCAGATGATATCCAACTTTTTTTTTCCCAAAATGCAAGAGCTTGACTTGAATGACATGTGGTTCCAACAAGACGGTGCCACATGCCACACAGCACGCGTAACAATTGACTTATTGAGAGGCGAGTTCGGTGAATATTTTATTTCACGTTCGTTAAAAAATCACACACACACATAAAAAATTATACAGTTTACTTTATTCCCTTACATAGTTGTAATGCAGACGCTGTGTCCTAGTAGAAGGTTGCCACATAAAACTCATGCCTTCCGTAATAAGTTTAGGTTTTCATACTTCTCTAACTTTTGCTGGGTTAATGACTATTCTAACTTGTTTAGTATTTTAAGTGTTTTAGCATTACTTGCCTGGTTAAGGTTCGTGTTATATTAATACGAAATAAAAAATTATGAATTAATTCAATTTAAGAAGAGACTGGTTGCTGAACTTTCTAAATAAAGCGAGACCAACGGAGGTCTAATGTAATGATCTCTGTTTTGTAAGAAATTGATAAAATCTCTTAAAATGAAAATGGTTCTTTTACATAATGGCTTATGTACAACCTGTCCAAACCAAGAAGAAGTAGACAACTTACTTTGCTATTTCTAAAACCGACTTGTTAAAGCTTAATAAGAAGTCCATCCACAAAGAAACTGCTCCTTATATTCCACTCTATTCCATCTTTGGTATTGGTTCCAAAAACGAATAATCAGGGGAAAAGCGCCATCTACTGGGAAGTAGTAGATAACAGTTTTCTACTTAGCAAAGATCCTCATCACAATCAACATCCAAAGACAGATGAGGCCATCGCTATTGATCATTCAAGGTTGAAGATATAACACCGGTCCTTGTGCTCAAATCAGTTGACAGTAACTTGTAATTCGTAAGGCGATTAGTAAGAAGAAGAAGAAGAAGAAGAAGAATAATAAAAATAAAAAGCTCTAACCTATCGTTTAAAAAATTCCAATACAATACTTCCCAAAGTATTGGTCTCAAGAAAAGAAATAGCTGGCGACACATAAAATGCAGATGAACTGTAGAGGAATTGGGCTCTATAAAGAAGAGCATGCAAACCTGTCCACAGGATTCGGTTTGTAAACCCAAAACTAGTTTCACATTTAGATGTTATTAATTAGCCTTATTCGCTTTCTTAATTATCAATAATATTTGATAGTGATTGTAAATATAGCAACTCTGCCTATTAATAGAAATGTTATTGTGACAGTCTTACAAATTCTTCTCCTGCTTTTAACTTTGTTAATCATTTATATTTTTAACAGAACAATGCAATGCATATTCAATATTATGGTCCTTCGAGCCGGATTACAGCTCTTCACTTTAATCATGTGAATGTAAAATAACCATAAACAGTTTTGTTTTTATGATTCGTTTTAATTTTAACTGAAAAACAATTTCATTTTCAAGTCAAACATTTACTTCATTACTGCCCACAATATATCCTAAACCTTCTTCTCTAGATTCGAAAAAATCTAATTTGTTTTCATCATTTACCAGAACAACATCTGACCAGTGTCACACACATTATACTCGTACACGTAATTAAATTTTTTTCTCATAATTTGAGTTCCAATTGAAAATAAAAATGATTGTGACATTAAACGTAAGTGAGTAAATGGTTTGACAACAAAACTTAAGTCAAGTGGAAAATTTTAAATTTGTTCATCTTTAGGCAATAATAAAATTACGTTAAAACGAGCACACTGAGAAAAGAAATTAAGCTCAGTTGGAGGAAATGAAAGCAAATATTCTCTACTTATGATGGACGACATTCAATTAAATGTGAAAAAATAAATAAGTGAATGAATGAAATTTTATAAGCGGCTTATATGGCACACCATCTCACCATCAGTTTAACTGACGCTACTACCCCACTGGTAATGTTTTGACCACAACTACGCACAACATGCAATGAATGAGCAACAAACAGCCAGTGAATAAAATATAGAACTATATGATGATATGATACTGAATTATGTCAGAAGAAAAAGTATTTTATGCCAAAGGAATTAGTTTTAATACTCGTTATTGTTGGTGTTTTCTTTATTTTTTTTTAATTTCAGCATTTTTTTCAAGTATTTTTACTGATTTGGGTATAAGTTTTGTTGTTTATTTTTCTGTAGCGCAATGTTTTTGAAAAAATTGTCCATAACCATAATTGCCCAAGACAGAGTAACAAAAAATAACCTGAAAATTACGTTTTCCTATTAATGTCATCATCACCGTCACCGCTATGTATATCGTTGGTCTCAGGTAGAAAGGCCCTAACTCGCATTTTTTCAAAACTTACTTTTTTTTAGTAAATTCAATGCATTTTAGAAATATTCCGCTCCTCACAAAGAATGTTACAATATTATTAAAAATAACGTTATTACAAGCAATTGTACAGCATTTAATAAAAAGTTATATATTAATAATTACAGTATCTGTTGTATTTTTACCGCCTCCTGTAAATTTTAAATTATTTGAGTTAGGGCCTTTCTACCTGAGACCAACGATATAGAAACACTCTGCAGCAGCTTATTATTTGAAAAGAAATTCAATTCGATCACAACAGTGTACTTGTTTAAAAGAGGGCCAATTGAAAAGTAATTGAGTAGCAAATTTTTTTTTTATATTTACCTAAAGACCTCTTTAATTTTCTAAAAAAAAGAAACAGGGAAAAAAATTCACCTACTCTACTATTAAATAACTCGAACTGTCTTTTTTATAAGATTACTTTTACTGTGATATACTCGCATTTATAATAAATAACATATTTAATGGCAGTTATATTTTATTCATTTCTTGATCCACAATTTTATAAATCACAAAAATATACAGACTGAAAGCAAAAATGAAAGCATAATCAGCAGTCGTTGTGCTGCCATACTGCTAAATTACTATTACTCTGTTGGCAAATTTACTTTACTTGAGAGCCTTAATTATTGAACCGAATACGACCGCAACTTCAGAAAAAAACGACTCTCAGAGAAAACATGCCCAAAATTAAAACGGCGGCCGAAACTTTATTGTTTTTACATTTCTTGTATATAAAGTGGTTAAAAATTATGTTTATGAGAGTTTTTGCTAAAAATTGCATTTATCTTTTCTAATTTAATCATGTTTACGCACTTCTTTAATTATATTTTCTATAATATCACATATTTTATTCAACAAATCACAAAATTATCAATTATATAAAAATTTCCAAAAGTGTGGTAACATTGTGTCTAAAAATGAGAGCATGAGAAAAATCGCTGTCAAAATAAAATAGATTCTATTTCACGACTGCATTCTCCAGCGTTTTTATGTGTCAATTGGTCTGGAAAATAACGTCATGCACCAGTTCTGTTTAATCATTTATCAATATGACCAAAATATCACACTGCAAAAAAGTTTCATAAAAAACTTTATTCCAAAAGAAATCTTTTTCTAATTTAAATTAATTTTCTTTCAGACTAATTTATATAATAATGTAGTCGCCGTTGTCTAGTGGTTAGTGTGTTGGCTTACTAAGACGATAGCTCGGAGTTCAAACCTAAGCTCTAATATCTTGAAAAAAAAAAAATATGAAAAATTTATTTCTTTCTTCTCAGCAGTCTCCTGGCAAAAGCTCTGGGAGTAATTGATTGCCAAGAAAAAACTTCCCAAATCTGTCGTTCGGAGTCGACTTTAAACTGTAGGTCCCGGTACTCATGGATAAAAATTAACACACACAACATGAGTGTTGCGAGAAGCTAGTCCGTAACCCTGACACAGGGTTGTAATGGCCAATTATGTATGTATGTATGTAATTTATATACATATAATTTTCCTAAAATCAAATTTAAGACAACATAGTTGAATTGAAGTCTATGAGTTTTTGGGCAAATAAAACTTCTATCGTTTCCTTTTGTGTATTTTTAAATCTGGAAAACTATTTTCAATCATATAAAATATAAAATATATGAAACCGAAATAATATTATTTAACTTAATTATGAATTTATCGCTTTATACCCAGTTGGCCTTGTGCTTAAGACATCAGCATTAGAGAAGACTGTACTACTCAATTGACAAGGACTCAACTGGCTAAGCTCGCAGATAATAATAGCTGTCTGGCAGGGTCTTCAATATTATATAAATAACAATAATAATAATATATAAAATAAATTAATATAAAAAACAAAAAATATATATTTTTCGCCTTATTGGTGGAACAGAGAAATAGAATTTAAATTTTTTTTTTGAAAAACAGAAATGTATTGCTTTGTAAATACTTTTGTTTGGTTGTTGTATACTAAATGGGATATGATTCGCATTTAGTCTATAACTATTTTAACATAAGTATTTATAGTTTTGAATAACACCTTTGGGAAAAAGTCTCCTGACGAGTCTCTTAAGCAGAGACGAAATGGCCATAGAGACATGCTTATCCCCAATAGCATACATTTCAAATTATATAAATTAATATAAATAATTTTCGAATTTATGTATTATTAACTATTAAAGTGGTCACCAAAGCCTAGTCGGTGGTGTGTTGGCTTACTAGATGAGACATCTGAGTTCAAACTCCAGCTCCGAGATCTTCTTATTATTTTTAAAAAAGTAAGAGTTAAATAGTTGATGTTTGGTTATGAATATGTATAGAAAACGAAGAACTCTGATGAGACTACCGTAGCTGAGGTCGAATTTGTTTTTTTTTTTTTTTTTTTGAGAAATATATGGAACTAAATGGCGCATATTATTTTAAAGTTTTAATAATTAAAGGCGTTCTGTATATGTGATCAAATTTAAAAATGACAGTAATTTCTATTTCACTCGTTTTCGCTTTACAACGTTTGCGCCAACTGGGTATATATTGTAGAATTACTTTCACATTAATAGCTGTATGTGTTTATGGGTAAGTGTGCGTGTATCTCATGAACAGTACTGTTTATGACTGTTAAATTGAATTGGTATTCGTTGAGGAATTTATTTGCATAATTGAAAAAAAAACCAAATGCTTCTGAATATATGCATAAGGAATCCATTATGTGTCTACACTACTTATATATATGAAGGATATATTATATGTTCTACCTATATGGATTTGCATGTATGTATGCATGTGTATTTGTGGGTATGTAGTTGCGTATTTATGTGTGTGTATGTTAGTTTAAGTACTCACTCACATTCACGGTTATTCACATTCCACTTTTTCAATTATTTATACATGAGTGTAGTTCTGCTCTTATTACTGATGATGTATATCAACGTTTATCTCTCTGCTCTTCGTTGGTGTAAAACCAATTTTTTTTTTATTCGTTTTAAATAATACCCTATATTACCCATTAATAAAACGCATTTCAAACAAACAAATTAAAGTTCTTCAATATTTTAATCAGAAGTTTCAGTTAAAAAGCCTTTAAATTTAGTAGAAGTTCTCATACGTAAAATGCGTATTGTATTTTGAAAACCCTGAAAAAAATTAATCAAAACTATGTCGTTCGAGGTACATGCCTTAAATATATTCTGAGTAAAAAATATGTTTTAAACCGGCCGCCTAGATGCCTGAGTAAGGATTATTGCAAATATAAAACGAACTGTAAGCAACATGTTGGGAATTTTGATTTCGTCAGTACGAAACAAACTTTTTTTTTTTTTTTTTGTTCAATTGTAAGGTTCTTTCCTTGATGTGGAAACGTTGACAGTGGAATTGATACAAGAATGGCCATCATTTCTCTTTTAATTACGAAAAATATTCATTGCAGTTAACTTTGATCTAATTAAAGACTTTCTGACGAAAAAATTGATCACACTTTTCCTGGGGCTCGAACTTCGCTCCTCCAGCATATGAAAAAAAGGCTTTAATGACATCATTAGTTAGGGCGCAAATTATCAATTAAAAATACTCTAATTGTTTTTTTATTTTTTATTATTTAAATAAATAAATAAAATAATAAATGTTCTTCTGCAAGTATGAGGGTAATGGGATCAATTCTTAACACAGACTCTAGTTTAATGCTTTATTTATTTATTAATTCGAGGGTTGCCATTTATATTTCTGGATTAGAGAACAAAACAAATATTAATCATCGAAAATCACTGTATTGTTTTGCAAAATATTCCCCATGAAGTTATATACACTTTGCATGCGTTTGAACCAATTGTCGGAGCACTTTTGCCATTCTGAGTGAGGTATCTCCAAAACATGCATTCTGAATGCAGCAATCGCTACTTCAGGTGTCAAAAAACGTTGATTTCTCAGTTTGTTTTTTACGTACGGGAATCAAAATAAGTCATTGGGTGCCAAATCAGAACTATACGGCGGATGACTCATCAAATTGATGTTTTGGGTGCCTCAAAATACAGTTGTTCGAACGGATGTATGACAGATCTCATTGTCCTTATGAAGTATGAAGCGTCTTCGGATTTCATGGAAGAAAACTGACAAATAAATTGTTGTGTACCACTAAGAACCCCCCCGGGTATACAGTAAAGGCTGCTGATGATTACGTCCCGTTTGTGGCCTGTTTTCTCCGGGAAATATGGAGTTCACCTAGCTCTGGGTGGCCTGGTACTCGCTGTAGGCAGAGAGGTTGGTATTTTATTACTGACCATCTCAGGGACTGACCAGAGACGCCTAATCTAATCTGGTACTATGGGCATCAGAGGCCCCCGGTTAGCCTGGGCTCATCTGTCATTGGGGAATTGAGGCTAATCGGCCTGATGTTTGGGTGCGGCCCTTCGGGGAGTACAGGTAGTGGTTGTGGTAACGCTAGATGGTTAAAAAATCTCTTAACAAGGGGGGTATTACTACCCAGGCAGTGGTAGTACTACTTGCTAATTCGTTGTCTATGGCCCTTCTAGTAAGGTACGGCTTCGAATGGCGGTGGTTGGACGCATTGTATTCAACGGGCGGCGTGTGGTGAGTTCGTTGAACAGGTATGCACGATAAACCCGTAAAGTTGTTGTACCACTAAGAATTGATTGTTCTGCGTTCTTCCAGTGGTACGGTTGTGACACGTCCAGTTTTTCCGAAAAAACGGGCCACCATCTGCTTGGAAGTTCTTCGCGCGCGAACAACTTTTGTTGCTCATCTGGAAATACCCATACAGTCGACTGCTGTTTACTTTCTTTCTCATACGCGTAGACGATTCATCACCTGTCACGATCTCATAGATATGTTTCGAAGCACTGCGATGGTATTTTTTAGCATTTCTTTCGGCCAATCAACACGAGCCTTTTTTTCAGCGATTGACAAATTGTGTGAGATCCAATGCGAACAAATTTTTTTGACGGTCCAATGTTTATGCCTAAGGTTGGCTGTATCTCACGATAGGTCATATGACGATCATGCAATATCGGTTCGCAAACAGCATCAATGGTTTCCGAAACAACAACTGATTTTGGCCGACCTTCATGAAATTCATCTTGGAGTGAACTACGACCACGATTAAATTAACTACGTACACGTACGATAAACACTGGTTCTTGAGAGTTGAAAATTGAATTGAGTTCATGCATGCACTGTTGCTAAGTTAATCCATATCAAAAGTTTGAAAAAAAATAATCGCTCGAAAATGTTCAAGATTTAATTTCATTTTTGGGCCGACATGTAGCTTTTAAGTTACTGTAAACAACACAAATAGCCCTGTTAAGTCAAAACTTTCAAAAATGTCCAAATGTCCAGATGCTGATTAAGTCCCAGTACTGCTATGTTCAGTCCTTACATTTGCCCCGCTTAAGCAATTTCTCATTTAATTTGGTATTTTTATATTCAAAATAGTGCCTTTTATAGTCGTATGGTATCAACTCTACTTTTTACTACTTTTATTTTTATGTGTGTTTTCATAATTTATTAAAATCGTAAAATTTTACATTTATTTAATACCGGGCGCATGTTTTTTTTGTTTTTTTTTTTTTGCTACTTCTTGTAATTTTATACACGTATACGTACGTTGTTTTATTATATTTTATTTTTTAATCTTTACTCAAGTACTTTGCAATTAGTTTCTTTAATTCCTATGCGTTTAAAATATTTTCATTTGAGTTTTACGTTTTTTTTTTGTGTTCATCTTGAAAAAAGGATCTGCACGAGTTCATCAGAATTAAGAAACAAAAAACCCATCTCAGTTTAATTAATTATTAATATGTGACTTCAAACACATTTATTTTAATCGTATTTATTTAATGCAATAAATTAGTTTCTAAAAGCATGAGTATTAAGGGATGATTAAGAATTTTTTCTTTTTTGTATTTCAAAACGATACATGATTTCTGGAAAAGAAAATAATTTCAACTCTTAAAATGTAAAGAGACAAAATCATTAATTTTAAAATTACTACAAATTTTTTGAACTTGAGGTCTTTGAATTATTATATTATAATATGTTTCATATCAAAATTTCCCTACTTCTTTGGGTAGCAGCGTCTGGATATAAACTCAATTCATTTGTGAAAAACTTTATAACAAAAGAGAATCAATAAAAACCATTTAATTTTTTTTTAATGATCTACGAGTAAATACATATAAATATGTATATACAGCCATATGAATGGTGTTTGTCATAGGTCACACCTTCCAAGGAATTGCTAAACTGTGGTTTACGGTATTTTAATAAATTAGTTACGATATATTTATAAATTTATTTTATGGAGAAATGTCAAAAACCTATACTGATTTTCTTCCATAGACTCTATTCTACTGAGCAGCTGGTTAGCCACTGTGCAGAATGAGATGTTTGTTAGTAACCGGTTTTTAATTAGAGCGCTACAAAAGTTTTTTTAAATAAAACAAAAACCGTTTTGGATATCAATGGAATTCTTTATTCCTGTGAAAGTACGTTTGATGCCATTATGTATGAAACTCGATTTCTTTTGCATGGCCACCACGGGCACGCTTGCAGAAGTCCTGACGCTGAAACCAATTTTCAACGGTTTTCCATAAACCGAACCAAACCGAATATTTCGATCTGAAGATTTATTATACAGCTCTCAACTGAACAAGTGTTTCCATAGGACGAATCTTAAAATGTCGGCCGGAGCCAACCTTGACGGTTCCCTACAGGATATTTGATAATTACCAACGTGCCACTTTCTACTTTCCATCAATGCTGCGACAGTGCCCAGGATGTGCTTTGATGATTCGATTGTCTCATTACTGAATTTTCACAAACTACTAGAATCGAGTCCTATTTAATTTAAATGTCAATTGAGTCCCCCCCCCGGGGATACAGTAATGGCTGCTGGTGAGTACTCACGCCAGTGGCCTGTTTTCTCCGGAGAATATCGGGTTCAACCTAGCCCTGAGTGGTCTTCGATATAGGCAGAGAATGTTGATTATGTTTGGTGCACGGCCTTTAATTCAAGCATACTTGGGGTGCTTGTCCCTTTAAGTACGCGTGGCTGGCATTTCTGGCGTTCTCAGAGTACCAGAGATGACTTAATCTGGTACTACGGGCATCAGGAGCCCCCGGTTAACCTAAGACTCCCAGTCATTCGGGAAGTGGGGTTACCGGCCTGATGGTTTGGGTGCTGTCCTTCGGGAAGTACACGTAGTGGCTGTGGTAGTACTAGATAGAAACCCTTCAGCAAGGGGAGTATCATTACCCAGACAGTGGTGGTGCTAAATTACCAACTCGGTGTTATGGGCTCTCTTCTGAGCGCTATGCCCTCGGGCATGGTGAGATTAGAGGGTACCGGCATCGGGTGGCGGTGGTTGGGCGCATTGAACTCAACTACCGCTCCGGCAACGGGCGGCGTGTGATTAAGTCTACGGACAGGTGCGCACGTTAAATCAACAATGACAACTGTCAATTGAGACTGCAGTATCCGGTCGTAAGTCCCCTTTAAATTGTCAGGTTGTTTTTAAGGAATCTACTGCAGAGGCCTTATTCTGTAACTCTCCTAAAATAAGAATACAATTCTTGAACGCGTATGGTAATTTAAAAGCTTCATGCCTATTGTCTTAAAAATTTCTAATTTTATATATTTTAACGCCCAGCACTTTTTGAAAATCAAAAATTTTAGCATTTTAGCTTAATAAAATAAAATAAAATTTTCTAAATGTCAGTTTTTTATTAAAAAGTATTTTTTAATAAAAAACGAATAAACTTTGATGCGGAAAAGTTTCCCATAGCCAATTACTGTTAAAAAGTGTTATACAAAACTCTTTCTAAATTCAAAATATTTCCTAATAGGAAACACAATTGAGTCAGAAGCAGTAATGTAATGACTAATACCAACACTAAATAATTATTTTATTAATCCATTAGAATATGGCAAAAGGTACAAAGAAGAGAAATATCAAAACGTTTCACACCGAAATAGATGCAATTTATCCGAATAGCTTGAAATTCATCAATGAGTTTAAATAAAATTGGAGTCTGAGTCACATTAAGTAAAACAGCGATTTTTAAGACTATCAAAAGTGACGAAAACTAAAAATTATTTACCATTCAAAGCTCTACATAAATAGCAGACAATAAAATTTGTAAAGGTCCATAAGACGTGGATAAATAAGTGACTGACAAAAGAGTTATTGTTTTCCGACGGAAAGCGTTTTTGCATCGATGGCCTAAATGTATGTAATTCTTATTACCCACACATCCCGAAGAAGGGAAAACTACATTTGTGGACATTTTTGACACCCTTCTTTTTATTTTTCAACATAACGACATGCCCATTCATACACCTCGTGCCGTGAAGAGCTGGATTCAGCAGCAGAGAGTGAAAATACTATCGTGGCCACCAAGTTCTTCTGACGCTTGGGTATGGCTATTAGGCTTCGCTTAACAGTTCATTTAAGTAAGCGCTCTTTTTAGTTCAAAGAGCAAAGATAGACTAGTTCCATCTTCTAGTTCAACGGCTCTTTTCCTTTCTCATATAGCTACAACGAAAATCTAATCATTTTTAAGTTCAATTGTGCAATATAGACTTAATTTTTTTTTTTTTTTTAAATACTAGTATGATTAAACGGCACAACAGATTGAAGCATCCATGGTGCCAAAGGAATGCTGACAAAATAACCTAAGTAGTGATGTACAATAATCAATTATAACCCAAGTATTCTATTATTATATTCGTATAATCATATAATCGTATAACCTTTCTCGTATAGTGATTTTTTCACAAATGTTGGATAAAAAAAATGCGCAGTTCTGTTTTTGTTAATTGTATGTAATAACCCACCGCCAGAAAACAATTTGTCTGTATGTTGAAAGAGATACATGAGTTAAATATAGCCAAAAGAAACATTTACTAGAATGAAACAAAACCTTTGTTCAATTAAAGGAGTAGTATAATTGAACTAGGTCGTTCATGTACTGCACAAGGAAGATTTGAAACAAAGAAGATTATACAAGTTATTAATTATTGAGGCTAATCTAAATTGCTATTAAATTTAACTGACTGAAGGTCATAAATGAAAAACAGACTTCGTGGCAAAAATTTTAAATTTCTAAAAGTATTTACATGGAGCTGAAAATTTTAACAACATTCCTATTTTAAAGAGGAGTATTTTCTTGAGTTGTTCTACTCCATCATCCTTGCTTGAGTTACTGTTTGTTTGATTAAAAGAGCATTCGTTTTAGATCATATTTTTAGTTTATTTATTAGTTTAACTTAAGTTTTCTTTTGTTTTATTACAATAATAATTTTTGATTTTGGATTGTATTTTAAAATTTAAATTTTATATTTCTTTATAAACTAAATTCTTAAATAATTAAAAACTAATTTTTAAATTATAATGGCTTCACATTCATATACACAATATTTATGATTTTAAATATATTTCTTTAAAATCATTTTGAATCGATAACTCTTTACAATGCATACGAGTGTGTATTATCTTAAATGTTAATTAAAATTAATTATTGTTTAAGAAATTTCTTATGGGATAATTAAAACATTATACAACAAATGTTAAGCATTTTCTTTTTTCAATAAAAGGAGTATTTACATATAAAACAATTAATTGAAGGCCAGTTTTAAAATATAAATATCTTTAGAAAGAAGAATTTTTAATTGACTCTTTATTTTTAAAGCTGTACAAAATAATTTTGAAAAAATCTTTCATTAATTTTGAAAAGAAAGTGAAATATTTTCAATTACACTGGCCCATTATTATATATATATAGATTATATTAAATTTACATTTTGTATTTAATTACATCACATTTCAAATTCTCAAAAACACTTTATTTTGTTATTTTGGTAGTTTCTTTGGCATCGGGTTCACTCTTTGATTTGTGTGCGATATTTACGCATTTCCATTATTTGCAACAATTTCTGTTGCATCTTGCAATTTTATGAATGCGAATGACTGAGATGATGTGCTGCACCCAAAGGATGAAAATATGGTCCATAAGGTGGATACGGCATTGTGTGTGAATATAAGAGACTGCTGGCATAAGCACCTGGACCAAATTGTCCGCCCGATGGTGGAGGTGGTATGGTTGGACTATTGACATCCATTCCAGGATTTTGTTTCTTCCATTTGGTGCGTCGATTTTGAAACCAAATTTTTACCTATTCAAAATAATATATAAAAAGAAAAGTAGCTATTAAAGAAATGTGTCGAGGTTGGGTTATTAAATATGTTTTTTTATTTATTTATTTATTTATTTATTTATTTATAAATATATTTTTTTTCTTCACATATAGAGTGTCCGTAGGGTAAGTACTTATACTATTTTGTTTGTTTATAATTTTTGATTAAATGAAAGCTTATGGATCTTACATTTATATATGTTTTATTTAATGTCGGCAATTGTGTATGGATGTAGTCGCCGTGGTCTAGTGGTTAGTGTGTTAGCTTACTAAATTGAGGGATCCGGTTAAAGCCCCGGCTCTGACATCTTAAAGCTAAGAAATATTAAAAAAATACGACGACTAACTCTTAGCAGACTTCTGGCAAAAGTTTTGAGGGTAACTGATTGCCATGAACAAGCTCTCAAGTCTGTCGTTCGGAGTCGACATTAAACTTTAGGTCCCGGTACTCATGGATAAAAATTGACACACACAACAACTTTTCAACAACTTACTCTGATTCTAAATATCACAATACTGATTATCCTTATAAAATTTCTTCAAACTCAAATATTATCTTTCCGAAAATTAGTCTTGCTGAAATTGAGTTCGAATTATTAAAATTGACTCCCACTACGAAACATGGACCAGATGGTGTCCCGAATTGTATACTTAAATATTGTGCTACAAGCTTCTCTAAGCCGTTATTGTTGTTATTTAACTCATCAATTGAGTATGGATATGTTCCTAGTCACTGGAAGTCGTCATACATTATTCCGTTATTCAAATCCGGTTGCAAGTCTAACGTAAAAAATTACAGAGGTATTGCTAAGCTAAACTCTATCCCCATGGTCTTGGAGAAACTTATTACTACCTATCTAAGTTACAATTTATCGCACCTGATATCAGAGTATCAACATGGTTTTAAGAAAGGGCGTTCAACAATCACTAATCTACTACATTTTACCACACTAATTAAAAATGGACTCGCAAACAATCAACAAACTGATACCATATATACTGATTTTAGTAAAGCTTTCGATAAGGTAAATCACCAGCTACTTATTCACAAGTTAAATATGATGGGCTTTTCACCAAACAGTCTTAACTGGATGAGTTCTTACCTTAAAGATAGAAAACAAAATGTTCTCTTTAAATACCATCTGTCTAAATCTATAAACGTTCTTTCTGGGGTACCACAAGGGAGCCATATTGGACCAATGCTTTTTTCCTTATTTATAAATGATCTGCCAACTGCCTTGAAACATTCTGATATCTTAATGTTTGCTGACGATGTAAAAATTTTCTACACCTATAATAACATCTATCACCATATTTATCTACAGCAGGATATAAACAATTTGTATATATGGTGTGACGTAAATTTAATGGAATTAAACTTTAAAAAATGCAAACACATGAGTTTCTATCGTAACAACTGCATTCCGAACACATATCAAATCAACGCAATACCACTTGAATCTGTAAACTCCATTCTTGATCTTGGTATTATGCTCGATTCTAAACTCAATTTTAATCAACACATAAATTTGACCATTAATAGAGCCAGAGGCATTCTTGCCTTTATAAAAAGGTGGAGTAAGGAATTTACCGATCCCTATATCTCTAAACTATTATACACATCATTAGTTAGACCTGTACTTGAATATGGTTCGGTATTATGGGATCCCGTATATAACATTTATATCGATCGTATTGAATCTATTCAAAAACAATTTCTTCTATTCTGTTTGCGAAGTCTATGTTGGAATCCGTCCATGAGGTTACCATCTTATAATCATAGGTTAGCTTTAATTAAACTACCCACTCTAAAAAGTAGAAGAACAATGCTTAACGTCACTTTTCTAGTTAACGTGATAAATGGTGATGTATGCTGTGAGTTTCTTCTGAGAAATATATTATTTAATATACCTCAACGTCCCACCCGTTTCTTTCATCCCCTAGTAATTAAATACTTTCGAACCAATCATGCCAATGCTGATCCAATTAGAAGAATTTGCTTAGACTACAATACTTTTTATAATTTTATAGATTTTTCATTATCTGTGAACAAAATTAAAAGCAATATTATATCTTTTCTGAACTCTAGATATGTATCATCTTGAAAGATATATCTAATATGTATATTCATTTCTAAAACTTGTTAAAAATAAATTAATGTAATGAAGTCTGTGTAAAATTAGTTTGTAGACTTATATAAATAAATAAAAATAAAAATAAAACATGAGTGCTGCGAGAAGCTAGGCTGTAATCCTGACACTGTTTTGTAAAGGTCAGTTATGTATGTAATTATGTATGGAATACATTACTAGAAAAATGTCCGCCTCTTTTAGCCTCACAAATGCGAGACCTTTTGATCACATTTTTAATGACATTCACACACATTTCACGAGGTATTTCATCACGAGTATTTTGTTTGAGTTTCTCCGGCGTTTATGGTTGGTTGCTTTTCAATTAACCGCACAGAAAGAAGTCCGGAGCAGTCAAATTAGGCGACCGTGGAGACCAATCAACCAATCAACCAATCACTATTCCTTAAAATAACATGTTGTGAAAGGAGGACTCGCGGTAATTCCATTCCATCCATAATCGTGGATGTATGCGATGTGGCACCATTTTGTTGAAACCAGATGTTACTCAAGCTTACAGCATGCAGTTGTGGCGTTAAAAAATTTGAATCATATTACGATATCGCTCCCTGTTAACAGTTACTTTTACGCCGTTTTCAGCTTCAAAAAAGTAATATCCAATAATTCCTCCTGAACAAATTGCACACCAGACTGTCACTGTTAGTGGGTGTAAAGGTGACTGAGGAACAACTTGAGGGTTTTTCATTGCCCAGAACTGACTACGCTCTTTATTCACTTATCCATGATGAAAATGAGCCTCCACACTCATTATGATTTTTTTCATGTAACTTCTTCATCGTCACAGTATTCGATGATTGATTTTGATAAAATGTTTTAACGATTAAAACACATTGGTATACCAAAAATTTTCCATAATAAATTTTTCATGTCTCTACTTCACGACTGCCAAATATGAACTGTCAAGACTAATGTTTATCAAAATGGCGGCAAAACAAAGCAGTATACCTTCACGGCGGACACTCTGTATAAAAATAAACGAAAGCTTTGCAGTCAAGCATAGAAAAACTGTTCAGTTTTGTGATGCTCGTAACGTCTACAATTAGGGGTTATTATAGATATTTTTGTAGGTATACTTTTAGGCTTGTCTATTTTAAAATTTATACAAATTCTTACCTGTGTCTCTGTCAGTGACAGACTTATGGCCAAATTCAGTCTTTCACATACGCTCAAATAGCGTGTTGTTTTAAATTTATTCTCCAAGGAGACCAATTGCTCATATGTGAATGCAGTACGTGCTCGTCGAGGTTTTGAACCGCCACCACTGCCATTCTGTGATTTTCCATCACCATTACGGCTGCCACCCTTTTTTGAATCTGTCTCGCTAGCATGATCATCCATATCACTCATGCCATCATCACACATATCGTCCTGATCCATGTCATTAAGGTCATGAGCTGAAAAGAAAAAAAAAAAAAAAAAAACGTAAAAACCAATTAGCATTTAATTCAAACAGTAATAAACAGATTTAATGTCCATTTGACTATAATAGTCATCAATCACCAAGACAAATATCAACAAAAAATTGGTTCTCCCTACCATCTCTTAAAAGGTTATCTGAATGGACAGATGATGACCATTTGAGTTATTATTTTGCTCAAAACCTCTACTTATAAAAAAAGAAAATTAAAATCAATCACTTTCATTTCACTTGTCTCTTAAAAAGTCAACCATTCTCCTGCTACTACTACTCATCATACCGGTAAACATGGGCAATCATTCCACCAGATTCACATATCACTGTTTTGTTAACGGTGGTAAGAAACACAACAACAATAACAACAAAACAGAAATTCAATCAATATTTTGCTTTGCTGTTATCTTTTACGTGTTGGTTACAAAAAAAAAAAATTAATTGGAAAAAATTTTTGTATTTGTTGTTGTCATGCTTTGAATCATGTGTTTTAGTGGGTGTTATTGTTGACTGGTTGTCATTGTTGTTGTTATTATTGTTTTTTGTTTCTATTTATTTGTATAAATATTCAATTAAAATGTTGTTTATAAGAGGTATGCCATGATTCATACTTCTATTTCCATTTCAGCTTTCCCTTTTGCCACTTTTCGAAATTTTTCGTTTCCGCTTCGCTTACATCGTTTTTCATTATGACAATCAATTACGTTTTGTACTCTATTACATTGTTTTATATAATCGATTTATTTTTCTCCGTTTTTAAATAATTTTATAATACGCTGGAATTGTTGATGTTATCTCAGAATGGATTAATTAAATCAAATGTAGAATGGGTGGTTATAACAGTACTCTTATTTTTGTGAAATTTAAAAACTCTAAATTAAAAAATAAGAATTCCGTACAGTAATTAGTCACTTAAAAAGAAATATGCTTGGTTTTGAATCAGTTAAATTTTGTTATCTAGTTTTAAAAGGGCATTATGTCAAAGCAACCAACTTCGTTTTACATTCTAAATACTGCCATTCGTGCTGACACAACTTTTAAATAAGGACTGCGTATTAAGAAAATATTAATATTAGTGGTTTTTTATTGTTTAAAACGAACATTTTATAAGTCAT
The DNA here is from genome assembly GCA_963576795.1 of Metopia argyrocephala. Taxonomy (NCBI): domain Eukaryota; kingdom Metazoa; phylum Arthropoda; class Insecta; order Diptera; family Sarcophagidae; genus Metopia; species Metopia argyrocephala. The sequence goes on along the minus strand of OY756211.1, from coordinate 41,724,571 downwards.
TGTCATATTTTTAGACGGTCTTAATGAAAATTGCAAAAGTATTGAGTGTTTGGGTATTGAATATTCAATACCGGGGGTACTCAAGACCTCTAGGTAATTACCCAGTACTTTTGGTGTTATATTTTAAAGCAAAATATGTATAAATTGATCAATATTTATTCAGAATCTTAAACCAACGTTTCTGAGGAATAGAGTAAAATTAAATTTTTGGATTCAGTAAAATGTTAGTGAACAACTCTTTTAATTGCTGACTAGGTTCTTAATGACAAAGAAATCTCGCGAAATCCGAATTTTTCGACTGATGATTCAGACCAAATTGGAAACTGTTGCTGTAACTAATGCGTATTTTTCCGTTTTTTTTTTTCTACTGATGATTTGTATTGGCTAAGAAATCAATCAGACCAAATTAAGAAACTTTAGCTTCAACTCTTCTAAAGATATAAAGAAATCAAGAACTAACTTGTATGGGAGGTGAATGTATAACTTGTCCAATTCCGCCCACTTTCTGAAAGTGATTTTCCTTGACCGTGAAGTCGTTCAGACCAAATTTAGAAAATCAAAAATCAAGACTTAGTTTGTATGGGATGTACCACGGCCAGGTCTAATTTTGAAAAAAAAAGGAACTATGGGCTATTGCACTTTCTGTGTTTGAGGCAATCTATGTTCCAAATTTCAACAAACAAACACCAGACAAAGAAATACACACTAGAGTAACTCAATTCGCGTTGTTGGACATTTTTGTAGTATAAGTTTAAGTTTTTATATTAAAAATGGGATCTTCTGGAAAAATCAAAGAAAACAATTTAAACAGGAAAGTAATTTTTAAAAGTTGAACATCAAAGGAAAAAAAATTATTGCAATGCTTGATGCCACTCTCACCTACAGAATTCTGCTCACTTTTCGACTGATCATATGTATTAACAACAAAGTTAGTGGAACTAAATTTAAAACTATTTACTATTACCTTTCTCTAGATAAGCAATAATCCATATTCACTTTGTATGAAAGATGCCACTCCCACTTTCCCAATTCCACTGATATTTTGTTTGACGATTTGTATTGATAGAAAAATTGTTTGAACTAAATATAGACGCTCTAGCTAGTCTGGCCTTTAAGGGTGTAAACAAATAAATAAATATCTTATGGGCATGGCACCGCCCCCTTATATTGGATTGTAAATCTATTTAGTGGCTCTTAAGCTATTATATGACGAAACTACATAGGACAACTTATTTTATACATATATGCACATATACCCGTAAATAGATTAAAACCGTTTAAAAAGTTAAAGCATTTTATTTTTATACAAAACATAAGTATAAAACATAAATTTAAATTTGACTAAAAGTAAAACGTAAGGTTTATATGCTTTAAAATGTATAAATAGCGTTTTTAAAGGTGTGAATTTTTTAGCAACTTTGTTTTTGGTAACACTGTTTTTGCCAGCTCAACTGCTTGCGTGCAACAAGTTACTGTTAAACAGGTTCAGTTTAGTTAATAATTTCAAAATTTTTCGGCTTACAAACAAACAACGCTTGCAGAAAATTGAATTTTGTAATCAAAATTTATGCTCGGATAAGAAACATGACCTTTTGAGGCGGCTATTCGAAATCTTGAAACTAAAGTTCCCACAAAATTTATATTATTTAAGATTAAATCACCAACACGCATAAGTATGCTATGGACAGAGAAAAATATTGAGGATGTATGTGCCAGTGTTGTTAATGACCGTAAATTATTAATTCGGCACCGTCGCAGTAATTGGGAATCTGTTACTCCAAAGGTTTGGTAAAGTGTTTTAAAATAAGCCAGAGAATGAATTGCAGCCACTTTTTGGTGAACGAGTGCTATTGAAAATTGATAAAGTTAAACTTTTTTATTAGAAAAGAGTAGTCAGCGATGAATCTTATTTCTGGTTGTGTTGAGTAGTATTGAGTCAGTACCTAAAATGTATCGAGTAATGAAAAGAAGTCCTTCATTTGGTCTCTGTTTATTTTTCAGTATATTGCGAACAGTGTGTTGACAAAAGTGATTAATCAAAAATGAAACTACTGAGCTGCGTTGGATTCTTATTATTTTTAGCATCTCTTTCACTTTAAATTTTCTATCGGCAAACACACCATTTCGAAAATGTTATAAATTCTTTCGAGTTTAAAGACCTCAATTAAGAGTATAGAACGTTCGACATTTTCCCTGATTTGAATAAATAAATGCACGATCGGTTGTGAGAATTAGTTGTTCCATAAAACAAATCTTATATCTACTGGAATATAGTCAGATTTATAGTCTGAATTGCAATCAAGTGACTATTTGATTAAGACAAGTTTCAAAGTATTTACCTTTCATTATAGAGCAATTGCTTTATACAAATATATGAATACAAATATTTGAATAGAATTCTATGAGATTCAGTTTGTTTTAGTATGAGTAGTACTTTAGGAGTTTCTTTACTTGTTGTAATACTTTTTAAAATTGTTACTCTGCACCCCGCAAAAGTTTATTTCAAATTCTAAAGCATTTTGATACCCAAACAAACAAACAAACAAACAAAAAACTCCCTGTGCTAAATAAAGTTTCTTTAAAATTTTTGATTTACATTTTGAAAAGGGTTGACATTTGTATTTAAAAAAAAGGAAGATATTACAGCACAAAAAATAGATGTAAATCCTAATAAAACCTCCCTGTTTCTATTGAAAAGCCACGTTCGTTAACTTTTGTGTAGTCGATTTGATTCCAATTTATTTTCTATGGTTGTTGTTGGTATTATTATTATTATTGTTGTCAGGCTTGTCACTTTTTAAAATGCCTGAGTGCACTTTTTAACGCTACTTAAGCTCTGTTAAAAGAGTTACCGGCAAACCCTTAATTTAAAATTAAGTGAACCCTTTACAGATGATTCTTTGGCAGCAAGCCTTTAGCAACAAAATTGTTTTGTTGTGTCTTTAATTTGTTAACAAGCAATCATTTTTTTTTCTTTTTCTTCTTAAGCGTTAATATCCTACAGTCTTTGAGAACTTTTCACAGCCATGTTTTTGAGGACAAGTTGTTAAACAGAAAAAAGGATTTAAAGCTGTTAGAGAAAGTTCTTTTAATTACTGGTTAATATCCTTAAAAAGGCTGAGAAGAAGAGGATTTGTGCTAAAAATGATTTCCCATTTAGGGGACAAAAAAGTAGAGTAAAAATACTTTTCCAAAGAAATTTTTAATGACCATAACAAGTGTAATTATTTGATTAGAGTAGATTAAGAATTTTAATATTTTTGAGGAGTTTTCAAAGAAGAAAACAAAAAAATTATTATAAAAGTGCATTCAATTTATTCAATTTAAAATAAAATATACCTATTTTCGAATGTTAATTGAATTGTTAATGAAAACTATATTTATTTATCAACTAGCTTAAACCCGGCGTGCTTCTCTACACCTACCACTAACATTTGTCCACATTTTTCGATTAATGATTGTTAGTGACTACGGAGTAATTCAGACTAAATTCAGAAACTTTAACTGATTTCAAGATATACTGATATACTACAAAATCAATCACACCAAACTCAGAAACTTTTGCTTCAACACTTCTAAAGTTACGTATGTATAAAGAAATCAATTCTTAACTTGTATGGGAAGTGTCACGCCCACTTGTATAATTTCGTCACCTTCTGACTGATGATTTGACTTGTCCATGAAGTCATTCAGACCCAATAATGAAACTTTAGCTTTAACCGTTCTGAAGATATAGAAAAATCTGTATTTAGAGGTAAATATAAAAAATTGGGCGCAAAAGTAGGTGTGGCAAAGTTTTCTTTCGATGAAAACTTAAAATGGATTAATACAAACATTTGAAAGATTTAGTTAAATCGATCGAGCCGTTTTTTGATTTTATGTTATTCAAAAAAGTGGGCGTAAAAGTGGGCGGGGCAAAATTTTCTTTCTGAAAAACCTAAGTTGGACCACGACGATCATTAGAAAGAAAAAGTCGTCAAAATCTGTCCAGTCATTCTCAACTGATGTGATGACCAACGAACAACATTGATTTTTATTTATATAGATATGTTACAATACAACGTTATATTCTGAATATGTAATTAGTGGCAAAGCTCATAGCTTCGGTTTGTAGGTTTGTTATACAACAGATTCTATTGGGAATTGAAGTGATGACCTTGGAACTACCAGACTTGTATTCTATGAACAAGGGATGACAATCAGGAAATCCAGAATTTAGGCATTTTAATTGATAAATCTCAGGCATTTTTGGAATATTACAACGTTTAAATGTCTGCTATGGCTTTTCTCGTTAAAGCCCATTTCGAAAGACAAATTTTCCATAACTCTTCCGCATGAATCGAGGTGAATTTGATCGATGATATAGAATGTATTGGATTTGAGGACTGGTGCGGTATATGGCTTATTGGCATATACCTGTGACTAAAAAAACCCAACAAGAAAAATTTTGGCAGTATGATCTCGGTGGCCCGTTTACATCACCTCCACATAAAATGACCATCTCTTCAAATCGCTCTTGCGTCCCATGGGACATGAGCTGTGTAGCATATAAGTACATATTGCCGTTCTGTTGAAACCACATATCATTTTTGTCTCGTTCATCAAATTTAGATAAAAAGAAGTTGGAACATAGCGCCCGCCATTGACAATGATGTGATATCGTCCGCTTTGGTTTTTCTTGCACACTGGCACGTACAGCGACAATGTTTTTGACAGATCTTGCGTTTCATCTATATATCAAAGCTGATTGATTGTTAACTGAACCAGTGGACTTAAGTTTATGCATGCATACATACATAAAGGGTGTTTTTTACTGAGGTATAGAACTTTAAGTTGGCATCACTTTTTTAACTAGCGGCCATTTTGTCAGCTGTCAAGTGATTACTATTTAGTTTGGTTTGCCATTTCATCATGAATAGGTTGACAAAAGAACAACGCTTGCAAATCGTGAATATTTATTCCGAAAATAATGGTTCAGTTCGCGAAGTTTACCGCAAGCTCCGTCCATTTTATGGTCGACATAATCGTCCATCAGAGCAATTAATTCGGTTAACCGTGGATCGTTTTCGCTCTACGTTTACTCTATGTGATAATACGCATCCGCAGAGACGTCGAACAGTGCGCACCGAAGAAACAATTGCCGCTGTAGAGCAAAGTGTTGAAGAGAACCCGAATGAATCGATTCGCCACCGTGCACAGCAATTGGAGCTTTGTCCATCAACTTTATGGAAGATTTTGCGCAAAGATCTTGGCTTGCGACCTTACAAGATCCAGCTTGTGCAAGAATTAAAGCCGCGAGACCATGCAATGCGTCGTGATTTTGGTGTATGGGCCGAAAATGAGATTGATCTCGATGATGATTTTCATCGCAAAATTTTGTTCAGTGATGAGGCTCATTTTTGGTTGAATGGCTACGTCAACAAGCAAAATTGCCGCATTTGGAGTGAAGAAAATCCACATGAGCCCCTTGAGACGCCATTACATCCACAAAAACTGACTGTTTGGTGTGCTCTATGGGCTGGTGGAGTCATTGGGCCATACTTCTTCCGAAATAATGCTGGAGAGTCAGTTACCGTTAATGGAGACCGGTATAGAGCCATGATAACCGACTATTTTGTTCCCGAATTGGATGGCATGAATGTGGATGAGTTGTGGTTCCAACAAGACGGCGCTACATGCCACACAGCGCACGTCACAATCGATTTATTGAAGGAAACATTCGATGAGCGCATAATTTCGCGGAATGGACCTGTCAATTGGCCACCAAGATCGTGTGATTTGACACCATTGGATTATTTTCTTTGGGGATATGAGAAGTCGCTCATCTACGCCAACAAACCAGAAACGTTAGGGGACTTGGAAGCCAACATTCGTGGCGTTATTGCCAACATACGGCCCCATATGCTCGAAAAAGTGGTTGAAAATTGGACCTGTAGAATTGGCTTTATTAGAGCTAGCCGCGGCAGCCATATGCCCGAAATCATATTTGAACACTAATGGCATAAAATTATCCTTCCAATAAAGCCAAATTGATGGACATTTAAACGATTTTCTTGTGTTTTATTTCAATTCGAAGTTCTATACCTCTAAAAAAAACACCCTGTACATACATACATACATGCATACATACATACATACATACATACATACATACATACATACATACATACATACATACATACATACATACATACATACATACATACATACATACATACATACATACATACATACATACATACATACATACATACATACACATTCCCTTAATAAAATGGTTTCATTCTGAATGTTATTTTTGTTTTTCTTTTTTAGAAGAACTAAATTATTAAATGAATATTGTTTTCGATCAGATTTATACTCTTCGACATGGCCGTATAATACACTATAATGTTTCCCACTGTACAGTGTATTCTTACTAATTATCTCTCTTCACGCACACACATATGCATACAATAATCTAAATATAACAGTTACTGGTTGTTAGTGATGTTACACAAGATACCATCCTTATTATAAATAGCTGTTGTTATTGATACTGTTGTTGTTGCTGTTGTTATTTCTGAATAATAGACATCCATTAGATACGTAAAGTATTTACTCATGCTGTTGTTTTTGTGTTTATTTACTTTAACAACCGCCATTATATCCGCCATGAGCAAATATAACTCACACAAATACAGAACAATCACAGTGTTGTCAACACAGATTTAGAATTGTTTAAGTTAAAATAGAAATATGACACTAAAAAAGTAACTAAACAAGATAAATCATAGTCAAACACTACTAGTCAGTTCTATTTGAAAAATAACATTGAATTAAAAGCGTGCTTTTACTATAGTAAACATTAAAGTATAATTTAAATTCAATCAACTTTAAATGGCTGCCACCTCAAATTAATTAATTATTTTTTATTTAATAAATATTTGATAATTTTTTTTTTTTTTGTAAACAGTAAACATCTGTTCGAATTAAAGTTGACGTTAAATGAAATAAAAATAACTTCATCTTGTTTTATTTTTAAAATAAAAGTTGACGGAGTTGTTATTTTTAACAAAAGTAAACTTTAAAATGCTTAAATTACACTTTTAATAATTTTTTTTTTGGGTAAAAATAATTATTAATAAAATAATAATTTGCCAATACGGTCTATTTGATTTATTCCACACAATTTAATTATAATGATTTATATAGAGCGGCGGAGATAGAATTAACACTTTCGTGATGATACGGAATTATTTGGTTTTATTTTCAAAATTCAAAAAGAAAATTGAATTAATTTTTCAGTTCTTAAATCTGCAACTTAAATAGTTATCAGTACACTTTTTAAATAAATAATTTAAATTTCTGTAAAGAAGAAGTATAGTATATATATATATATATATATATATATATATATATATATATATATATATATATATATATATATATATAGAAGGCTTGGCCATATAATTAAAATATTTACTATTTTCAATTTTTTTTTTTTTTTTAATATTTTTCGATTTTTTTATCCCCTATTTAATACTTTGTAGAGTAACACATGATTTATATAACTTTTACACATTTCTTTGCCATACTCTCAATTAACTGACTGCTGAGGGATTGAGGAAGAGTCTTCCAAAACATTTCCCTCTTTTGTCAAAATTCATTAGAATTTTTTGGGATTTTTGTCTTCCATTCTTTTTTAAACTTCACTTCACAGGTTTGAGACCAGTGGATTGTGCTGACCATTTTAAAACCTTTATTTGTTTATCCTCCAGACAGCTTTTTACAAGCCATGTGCTTACGATCATTGTCCTGCCATATTAAAGGTAATTTTTCCTTCGCTTATTGTATAATAGAATTTTCAATTACGTTCTTGTAAATATGCTGATCAATTCTTGGCTTGCCGAGAAAATGCACCCCACACCGTGGCAGCCACCATGCTTAGTTGTTTTTATAGTGCTTCTGAGTTTGGGTTGTTAGTCAACTGGATGCCACACATATTGTTTTCAATCTAATCCCCATCTGAAAAATTTTGACTTTTCGCTCCATAATATATTATTCCAAAAACTTCTTAACGTTTCTTTACAAAATCCAATTTGGATTTTAATATTTTCCTGTTTTTGTTATACGATACATTTACCTTAGGATTACTTTTAAAGCTGTCGTATAATGGTTCTAGATGATGTATCAATACCAAACGGTATTGAACTTAGAACTTTTAAATGGTTCAGCTTTAAAGGTTCTTACGAATATTTCATTTTCCTGTGGTGGATTTATGTGGTTTAGGGTCTCTAGGTACATGCTTTGAAGTTCCTAATGGTTCAAAATTATAAATTTTTCCTCTAAAAGAACCAAGTAACTAATAAATTTCATTTACCATCTTCCTGGAGCCTCTAAGAATAATTATTACCTCCCTTTGTTCTTCGGAAGAACTTGAGCCTATTCGCATATTTCATTATTATTTTTTGTATACATTTATGTTGATATTACTTAAAGCATACTACCAATAAATTTCCAGGAATCAAATAAAATTATATATTAAAAATATGCCATTAAAATATCGAAACTAAAATATTTTTATTATGTGTGTACTTTCACTAAATAATGCCTAATTTTTAAAGGAAATGAAATAGAAAAGAAAAATAAAAAAGGAATCAAGTGTAAAAAAGGTCAAACTTATCTCTCCAGTGGTAGTAAAGTCGCATTAAAATATTAAAAAAAAATGTAAAAAACTGAACAAATTGGAGATCATAGCTTTGTTTTAGTTCTGTGTCCAACATTATGATAGCCGAGGTGTCCAACTGTATTTATCCAAATTAATTTCATCAAAACCATTTTTTCACGTGGAATTTGATAAGTTACTGCATTGTTTTTCTTCACTTGTGTTAAAATTCAACATCATTTGCATTGCGTATCAATTATTTTTCCAGGAAGCTAAAATAGATTTCTACTATTCAATCGCCTTTTTAAACATAGTGAATAAGGGTCTCCTGACATATAAATTGATTCTTGAAAAATATCCAAAACATTGTTGTCGTGGCTTGACTTTTTATAATGAAGCAGTCGATAAGATTTATACAATCTATGATAGAACTCATTAGCATGTTTTCTAAAATAACCAAGTATTTATGTATTGTACTCTAAATTACATCCGTTGAATGAATCAAAAGTTCATGGATAGTCGTCGTCATTAAAAGCCAAGGATATTTCCTTTTTATGATTTTTACTGTATTTAAGCAAAATCTTTTAAATTTTTATAAATCAGAACTAAACTGGCAACATGTGTGCCAGTATTCACAAAAAATTAAATAAATTTTAACTTATTTTTAAGCCAAATTTTATGTAAAATTTTTTTCTGAAATAAATTTCAAATCTATTTTACTTTTTTACTTTCCTATGAAAATAGGGGGGGGGGGGGGGGGGGGGGGGGGGTAGAAATTAAAACAATTTTTGGCGAACACATACATGGATTAATTCTTCATCAATATGGGCAAAAAGGGGACGATCTGCAGAAGTTCAGCGGGCATTATAAGTGCTACCAAATCTTCCCGATTTAGGCTTGAAGCGTGAAGAGACATTTTTTCCCCAAATAAGTTCTGAATCTTTTGTTTTTCTGTTCCAATCCTTTCTTTCGTTCCTTCTCTTTTCGAATTGGCTTCTTCTTAATATCGGACTCAAAAACTGCCTGCTATATAAACTCGAAAACACGAACACAGTGATTCTATTAGCCCTGTAATCCTCCGTTTTTTGGTGTTTCTTAGAGTCTTCTTTATTTAACAACAACAAAAATGCGATTTTTTAAAGGGCAAAATTTGAATTTGCTAAAACAAAATTTAATGTTAAGTTAACAACACTATGCTCTACTCTTCTACACACTTGCCTGCTGATAATTACACAAACAAAAACGAATATTTGCATTTTATGCTTATGTAGCACAGCATTTTAAGCTCCACTTCATTTGCATTTCACTGATAATAAGGGCAGACAAGACTAGAATACAAATATTATTCATTAAGTAGTAGTAGTAGTAGTAATACATATTTCTCTTCTATTACTACTAATGATACTTCAAGTTTAAAAATGAGCGTGTTAATGGAATGAGAATAAAACAAACACACACACATACTTATATCGATGTACTCTTTCTTTTTTTTTTTAATCAACTCCTATGGTGTATTGCTGTTTATTGGCTGATAAACTGTCTGTCGGTCAATAAATGTTCAATATTAAATGAAGCATTGATTGTTAATTTACTGATTAATTACCGCAATGTTTACAAAGCGTAATAAAAAGCACATGAGAAATGGTGGAAAAAAAAAATGAAGTGCAAGAGAATCAGCAACATAATTTTTAGTAAATGAGAGACACTTGTTAATGCATTGCTGTAATGAGCAACTACGTACATATGTGTGTATATGTGTGTTTGTTAATGCGTATTGTTGAGTCAATAGTGTTAAATGGAAGTAATTGAAATTAAAACACCGTCATAATGAAGGTAGAGTGCAAAAGTCTATTGGTTTAGGTGTAATTAAAATAGCTGGACGATTATTTGCCTGCTTTTAGGCCATACAATGAAAATTAACTAAACACACACACACATTAACATATACACTCAGAGATGCATTTATAAGAATGCCAATTACATGTATTTGTTTTACTATAAATTTTGTGATTACAAAAAAAGGACGATAAAAATAATTATAAAAAAGTCTGATGTAAAAATGCTCTAAATGATATGAAAATCCAAAACAACTTTGGATATGACTGTTGTTAAATATAATCGAGGTACACAAAAAGTACCCATTTCTGTTGTAATTTTTTAAATTAAAAGTTTCTTTATTAAAGAGCAATTTAAATCGAATACGTATTTGGTTTATTTTTCCGTAAAATGTTTGCCATTTACGATTGGAATTTCTTGCTTAAACTCTGGTGGACAATTTATTTTTAACGTTCAATGAAGTTTAATTTAGACGGTAGTCATGACAGGATATACAATGTGATTATTAAGCTGCTGTAAACCATTGCAGTCTATTAATAATGTTCTTACATATCGCCAATGGAATTAAAGAACGCTGTAACTGACAAAAAATAGAAAATACGTTTTTTGCATCATTTTTATCAGAAAAAAATACGCGTCGATTGGTCCCGGTCCCAGATTTCTACGATGAAAATAAATTCACTTACGACGTCTGCGAAATGAAAAATACCAGACTATTTGTTCTACTTTTATAAAAGTTTTTTTGACTCTGGTGAACATTTAAGGTTTTGTCAGTTACAGCGTTCTTTAATTCCATCGACGATATGTATGTAGTCTGATATTGTCATAAAACTTTTAATATTATTCCGTTAGGACATACATATATATGTATGTACTTATGTTCTGTTAGCGGAAGATATAATAATTGAGTGATTTTATTTAATTACAGTACGCTAATTTATATACATTTTTTTGACCTTCTTAAAATGATTCTTAACTGCCACCCTGTCTACAGAAAAAACCCTAATTTCACCCTCAAAGCATCGGGCACTCAGAATCCTCAAAGCTTGCATAATTGGAATACCTCAGCCTAAAAAACACTACACGTGTCTGGCACTCTAAATGACTCTGCTAATTTGGCGGACTCAGTAAAACTGTAGCTTATAAAAAATATTTTCAATACGACAGACAACTGAGGTCAATACGAGAAGCATTCTGATTAAAACAATCAAAAAATAAAAATACCGAAAGTAAAGTAGAGAGTTAACAACGCAAGACTGTGCAATAAGAGTTCAAGGCCGAGACAATGTTCAACTATCTACTGTACACGTTTGAGGTCTTACTATTCCAAACAATTATAAGTACATATTGTAAAATATATTCAGTATTTACAAATTGTTTATAGGGTGGAAACAGACATGAATAATACCTCAGACAAGTGGATAGTTAATGTTATACTGAATATATGCTGAAGTACGTGACACCAGCATCTGCAAATTGCATACAGAGTTTTCATATGCAACAGCATATCGATACCATTATCTATGGATCTATAAAACTTGCAAGTATCAGCTGCATCTTGACGTGCAAATTAAAAATTTAATATTCCATGAACTCAAAGGAAACTCGCTGAAACATAAGTTATGAAACGTGTAGCGCCGTTATAGTTAAACTGCTTGCCGTTGTTGTTCATCTCATCTATACAAACAAAAATAATGTTAAAATCATTGACATTTATTTCTCAATGTTCATGGTGATTAGCTACCCAATGTCGTTTTCAACGAAATTTATTCTTTATAACTTTGCTCAATTAATGAATGAAAATCGGTTCTAAATGCCAGGAATTTTTAATTATAAAATTAATCCAATTTATAATATTGATAAATAATACGAGTATGTTTAAAGAAGCTTAATATTGTGCTCTTGAATAGCTATTCATTCGTGTAGTATTCGTACTATTTTATTTATTAGTATCCTTAGGTTTTGTATGAAAATGAATTATTCCATAACATAAAATTCCTTTTCATTCTACGGGTATCACATTAATCAGGCTTGACAGATTGTTGTTTTCTTTTTATTCCTCTTTAAGAGTCAGTACTTTTCAAAAATCAATTTAACCTGTCAATTGTGGTCTACTCATATGCCTGAATGAGCCGACGGTACGATATGAAACCCTTTAAAAATAATTACTCAAGTGTGTTATAAACACAAGCATTTCATAGAGGACTTTTTATGGCGAAAAAAAAAAAAATAGAATTAAAATTCCCAATTAACCACAACTCCTGTCTGTTGTTAAGAAAAAACACTGTTTCTATTTTAGCCAAATGGTCAAGGTTATTACAATAAAAACGTTGTTACGCTCTTTAAACAGCATAAAACGCACAATCAAACAGTGAGTCCAACAAACAGACAAACATAGAGTCATTAACAGCAAATACAAACGCGAAAACATTTATAAATCGAAAATATCAACAACAACAGCAGAGCTAAAAACAACAAAAACAATTTGATCAAAAACAAAATTCCTGTTGCAAATAAACATATCGATTGTCTGCTCTCACACCTTTTAACGCGTAAACCATTCAACAACGGTAATGGATATGTTTGTAAAGGTTTACTACTCGTTAGTACAGTAAATATGTGCTTGTGCAGTTTGTTACAGCCATGAGCCAAAGGAATGGCGGTTAAACATTTATTTTTTTGTGTTGTTGCTTGTTTTTAGCCGTTCACTTTGCGGTCATTTATATAGAGAAGGTGTAAATTTGAAATTGAAACCATTTTGGCTTTTTTTTTGTGTGCTACCAACTTATATTTGACCACAAATTCAAATTAAATGTGGTTGTAAATTAGTGCTGCTTAACGTTTTGAACAAAGTGACTGGTAGTCTGGTAGCTCTTCAAGAATTAAATGGAATGAGAACAGTAACGAGTATTTGAAATAAAAATTTAGAGCGATGGTTGTAGAAAATATTTAATTAAAGGATTTAGTTTTTTAGTTGGTAAAAAAGTTAAACAGTTACAATAATTAAATAAAAAAATAATTTTAATAATGCCAGCTGCCAATCATTCAGAATTAGTGCAGTAAGTTTCCAGTACCACTTAAATCATTTCATTGATTGCACTCAACTTCCACTACAACATAATGTACTATATTTTCAGCTAACATTAAAAATTTTAAAAAATAAAATGTAATGCAATAAGCCCAATTTTTAAATTTTAATTTATTTAATTCGTTAAAAGATTAGTAAGAGATTCATTAATAACTTATAAAATTAAATATTATTTTCACTTGTCATTCTTGGAAAGAAAACCATACCCCAGAATGAGCAAAGCCGGCATATAGGGTAGCTTATATGTATATCCAAGTCGCAGTCTAGTATGTTGGCTTACTTGACGAAAACTCCGGGTTCAAATACAATTACTGACTGAGAAATTTAAAAAAAAATACTTCATTGCCATGAACAAGGTTCTCAAATCTTTCATTCGGATTCGATATTCCATTGTTGGCCGGTACTCATGAATAAAAATTGACGCACATAACATCGGTGCTGCAAGAAACTAGGCCGTAGCTTTATAAAGGGGTTATGATGGCCAATTATGTATGTACATACATACATAACTGGCCTTTACAAACCTGTGTCGGGATTACGACCTAGCTTCTCGCAGCACTCATGTTGTGTGTGTCAATTTTTATCCATGAGTACCGAGACTACAGTTTAATTTCGACTCCAAATGACAGACTTGAGAAGCTTGTTCATGGCAATTAGTTACTCTCAGAGCTTTTGCCAGAAGACTGCTGTGAGGTAGTCGCCGAAAGAAAATTTGTTTCATATTTCGTTTTTTTTTTGAAGATGTCGTAAATTGGTGTCGAACCCAGGGCCCATGTCTTAGTAAGCCAACACACTAACCACTAGACCACAGCGACTACAATTATTATGTATGTATGTATGTTTCCAAATATGGTGGAGTTTTTACAGTTTTATTTAACAGTAAATATTAAATTTTATTCCAACTTCGTGGACTACTACATTAGTGGTTTACTTGCTGATTCCATTCTCTTCCATTTTCACTTATGTTTCTGTATATCTTTGTTTACTTTCTTCTGTTTAGTTATATTCCATAGTGATGCATTTGCGTATTATCTTACGCCATAATATGGTTATGATTTTTTACAAGTAAGTATTATTCATGAACAATCGAAGTGCTGTTGTCCTTTCACAGTCGCAGAGAGTGACGGACTTAATGTTCGAGTTGGGCGATTGAGAGCATTTGATATTATATTTTGGTAACAGTAGTCTTTCACATGAAATTTGAAAGTTTTATTAATGGTCGAGGATACCTCTTTCAATAGACTTTACTGAACTCTGTGCGTCTATAAGGTATTGACCAACTAAACCAAAACAACCAAAAACAACGTGGTATTGGTATTTTTATGTCGCAAAATGTAGCAAATGCAGCCTTATTAAAAGCAAATGTTATTTCAACTCTGCTGAGTTAATATTTACTTAAATCTATTAAGTAAGTAACCAAATAAATTGACCGAAAAAATTTAGACCGGTAGAAGACTTCGAAATGCATTTGCATTTTAAATCTTATTTTGGCAATTTGCGTGTCAATATATAAAATTATTAATATCCTAATAGGAAATGTGCGAGTCGGCTAGTTTAATGGTCGTAGTTTTAGTCAGTCTCTCCTCAGAAGCTACTGTGGTCTGTACCACAAGAGAAACTTTAAAATTAGAATTTGTTGCTTAAAATTAAAAATTCTGAGTTGTACTACTAGAAATAAATTACATTATAAAACCGAAATTGGGATAGCAATGCTATATATTGAAGTATTTGATTATTACAATTAAATTTTTCTTTAAGTTTTTCATCTATTCTTTTGAAAAGTTAAAGTTAAAATTTCAATTATTTTGAAAAATAGAATATTTTTAATGGGGTCTTATATATCACAGTTTGAGTGAATAGTTGAATAGCAAAAGTTGAGTTTGAGTGGAAAACTGTTTGACTATTTCTATATCGATAAACTCGCTCGATTATATCTCTGAAATGAATTTTAATAATTCTTAGTTTGTAAACATATCAAGTCGTTTTAAAATATTTTTATAAATATAGTTTGTTTTTATTATAAATAAAATAAAAACGAGAACTGCGAGTATATTTTTTGCAAAAGAACAAAAGAACTTCAGTGTTTTCGTCCTACAACAAGAAAAAAGCAGCCATATTTAATATCTTTTTTGTTTGTTTTGTTTCTCTTTATAACCATATTTTCATAGCTACCATTTTTTTGTTTAATCTTTCTTTCCTGGTCTGTTTTTTTGACACAAATCTGGTAAATTTTTGCTCCCCCCCTTCCAAATTTCTTAAACATTTTTCTGGTACTCTGTTGCTGAAGACTGGTTGTTGTTATTCAAGTAAAATAACACCCTCACCTTTTATGTGAACCGCTACCTTTTCCCCCTCAGCAAACAGCCCTTATTTTCAAGAATCAATAAAAATTATCCCCATTTTTCTTTCTCTCTTCGAACGTATTCAAATGGCGCCATCAAGCAAACATTTTCGTTTTATACACCCTGTTGGTTATACTCGTAGCAGGTTATTTTTCTTTCACTTGGTTTTACTGAGTCTCTCAGTATTTCTCTTTACATTGTTGTTGCCACTTGTTCTTCTATAGCTTTAAGCAACCCCACCATTTTTTTCATATTCCTGTTTTTGTTTCTGTCTGAATGCAAATGACGATGTTGAAGTTCTTTTTAAAAAAAAACGTATTTTCTTTTCTCAAGTATTTTATTTTTAAATGCAGAAAATCATTGTCATTTATTTATAAGTTATTCTGGTTTTATTTTATTTTTACTCTTAAGCTACGGTCGGTCACATTAGGCAAATGTTTCATGAAAAAAACGTAACCAATATTTTTTTTGGATATATATTATGCAAATATTTCTCTTTATGTAAACATTTCTTCAAAAATTGTTTAAAAACGATATTAAAAAGAAGAAATATTTTTATATATAATTAACTAAACGTTAAAAAATGAAAAATTAAAAAATAAATATTTTCATAAAATAGTAGTTACGTTTTTTTCATCAAATATTTACCCAATGTGACCGTAGCTTTAGTTTATTATTTAAAAATAGTCTTTCAATAGTGTTAAAGTACCAGACAGGTTGTTGTGATTAATTTTTTTTGTCTTAAAACTCTTTAATTATTGTAGATCAGAAACTAAATTCTATTAAGCATTTAGATTGTTTGTTTCAGTGATTTCTTAGGTGAAGGAGAAAATGGCATCCCTGCAGACATTCTAAACCAGTTTTCTCCTTCGTTTAAGAAAGAATTGCGGAAAACAACCTAAACTCAATGGAATTTATTTCTTGATCTAGATGAGGCTATTTAAGACAAAACAAAAAAATTTCAAATCAACGAATTGTTTCTGGTTTATTTATTGATCTGCCTTTTTTCGTTACAAACTGAATCGAAAGTCTCACTTAGCTGACTATAGACAAGCATTAGGGACACAGCCTTCTTCTTTTGTTTTTAGCACCAAGTTCTAAGAAATCTCTTTCCGTTTAATACTTTTATCAGGGTTTAGATTTTTCTTCCTTTTGGTTTGAATTCGACCGATTACTTCGCTTGAGTAATTTCCTCCATGTGCATTAGTGCACAAGACAGAATAATATTGTATTTTTATTCTGATATTTTCTGTATAAAGTTCATATAGCTTATGGTTTACGTGTATCATTGAGTGCGATTAAGTTCATCGATGCACCAATGTGGCCTATACAGTACTCTACCGGTAACGTGAACTAAGTAATTAAAGCCACTCTAGCAATTGTCGAATTTTATGGAAAAACCTGTGCTATACACTTTTGAATGTGAAATTTTATTATTATTATTTGATTTATTAAAATATAAAACTTAAACAAAACGAGAATAGGAGTAAACAATTTGTAGCAAACAAATTTCGTTCTTACATTTATGCATTAAAGAAATTAAAAGTACAGTAATGTCACTTTGATCCACTTATTGCCATGCCTTGTTAAAGATTTCAATTCGCCTATTTAGCAATGCCATCATCATTATGATTTTTTCCACAAGAATACCGGCATATTGCATGGTCGTGATTTTTTCATTTTTTCTAATTCCATGAATTTCAGTGGTACCATTTATAAATGAAGTATTGACAAGCTGAACAAAACAAGAAAAAATAGTAAAACAAATCTTTAATTGTAATACCAAAGTCATATGAAGTACAAAAATGGTTCACGTGGTCAATGTAACCAAAAGCTTTATTACGTTAAGCGATGTTCGCAGTAGATGGTGTTCACGTTACCATAAGTACTCTGTATTTAAAAAGAAGTGTTTTTTCTACAAACCACCAAGAACAGCTTTGTCTGTTGTCAAAATTATCTATTTTTCAGAAGAGAATTCTTAGTTTTATGGGTGTTTTTCGGTTCTAATTGTTGTAGAGAAATGTTCTTGTTTCATATATTTTGGTCCCTAACATGTACATTGTACAGGTTGATAAAGATTACTATACTTGTTTATTTGCTCCAAATAATGACAGTAACTTGATTTTACTCTTATTAACAAGATAACGTTTTTATTATTTTGAGTGTTCTATTGCATTTGATGATACGACCACACTATATTCCCAGATTATAACGAGACTTCTCTCTAAAGAAAAGGGTAATTTGAAAGCCATGTTCACTCAACAGAGTTGTAAAAGTGTGAAATCGATTTGATTGCAATCACGTGATTTAATTTTTAATTGCATTTTAAATCGTAAATTGATTTTATAATTTCAATTTGAAATGTTGATTAAAAACGATACATTTTTTAAAATTAATTGCTGAATTATTTGCAATCAAATTCAATTACAGTTCAGCTTACTGTAACAGTAATTGCAATTGAAAAATTAAATCACATAGAACTTACTTTGTTCTCTTTTAACAAAGATCTTCTAGGAAAAAAGTTATCTTTAATAATTTTGAAATACCAACATTATCTACTGGTGAATTTATCTATTATTCAGTAGAGTATTCTGAGTACTATGGGCGCCTTATGAATCGTAATTATTGCAGAGTTGATCGAAATCCTATGATAAAAAAAAAATTATTGCATTTTATAAACAACTAGCTGAACCCGGTGTGCTTCGCTACCCCCTCGTTATATAATATATTTATATTTATATATTTTGTAGACAGTTGTGGGAGAAAGAGAGTGAGGCTACCCCACTATTTTAATTCAAATGTATTTTAAGTTTGAGGTAAAGTCGTTAACAAACGAATCAAATTTGTATATAGAACGAAAAGTCTAAAACTTTCAAACAAAATTTGGCTTAAAAAGGGCGTGAAAGGGGGCGTGGCGTAAAAAATGTGTATTTCTACCTCGCCTGGAGTATAATGTGTATACAAATTGAAGTACATAATTTTAAAATAGAGGACTAAAAGTGGGCGTGGTCGAAAAAAAGTACCCTATTAATCATGCCAGAGTCCCAGTTAAATGCTGTGAAAATTTCAGGAAGATCAGTCTAGACGTTTGGTCTCCTATGAGGTACAAACAAACAAACAAACAAACACGCATTCAATTTTATATATTTAGATAAACAAACAATTTTTGTGAAAGACAAACGTTTTCCTATTAATTACTATATAGTTATGATTTTAAATCAATCATCAATATCTACAAGCTCTACTCTCTTTTTCTCCATTTTATAACCAATTTTTCTAGTACATTCTAGTAAAATGCACTAAATGAGTAGGAGTGGTCGTTTGAGTTCAAATCTGTAAAAATAATAATTGTATTCAATAGATTAAAAAAAAAATAATATTTTTCAATCAAAATATATTTCAGTTTAGACAAGAATGTATATTTTTAAATACTTCTGAAAATTAACGTGTGTCCATAGACACAACCACACGCTACCCAGAGGTGGGAGTGATATACAACGCGTCAAATCAGCGTTACCTAATGCCGAAACCTCCAATCACCGAACATAGCTATGCTACGCCGCTCACATCGAAAGCCAAATGACAATGGATTAGCAATCTTGGTACTACCATTATCTGAAAGAATCGCCAGAAGCCATGAAGTACCCCCGAGGTGATATATTTTAACTTATGAAATCAGTTTGAGATCAAAGAATCACAGCAGTTTGGTTAAAATCAATTGGATTTAAATGTTAATTAATTACATTTTGTTTCGCCCGGCATTCAGTTTTTCCTTCTTTTTTTTATTAGATTTGTTTGTAGGAAATAGGCTTATGCACGTAATCTATGTCTTAATGAGACATCAATTAGTCAGTAAATTAATAATAAAATAAAAATTATAATATAGCATGAGTATGTATGTGATTAATTCAACATTTGTAATGTTCCATAAAAAGCATCTTAAATGTGCTGCATACTACTTGTTTTTTATTGTTTTTAAAGTAATGGTTTAACACTCCATACTTTATAGCTGAGACTTGTAGAAATTTGATTTACAAACTCATTTAAACTTTTTGGTTAAAATGCCTAAAGATTTTCTTTAAAAGCCTTCATCTCTCTGGAAATTTTACCCCAAACAAATTATTGTTTAAATGCTCCCATATACAATACATACACCCTATAAAAACTTCCATAATAAGCCTTACGGAACCGGAAACACTCGTATATTGGCACAATTATAACAAAAAACATTGTTCTCATAAACTTTAATCATTAAATCCTATGTGACAAGTGAAAAACAGAGAACCAACAACAAATAAATGCTGTGTGAAGCAGGAGTAAAGGTGATAGAGAGAGTGTGTGTTAATTATCGTTGGCATCATAAACATTTTGATAACGTCAACGAATTTAATGAAAACAAAAGCTTTCGGGGGAGTTTTAGTGTGTGTGTGTGTGTTTTACTCGTACTGCATGTGTATAACAGTATAATTTAAAATCCACTAAATTTATATTTGTATGTTCCTACGAGTAAAATATTTTTTACAGTTATTAGAATAATGGCTGGTTGTTTGATTTTAATATGGCGTCAATTATGTTGGTGTTTCATAAAAATAAAAATGGCCCCCGTGGGAGTAGATGAGGTTTTTTTTGAGTTTTTAATAAAAATTTAAATAATTAATGAGGTTTAGTGCTTGTGTAGTAGTTGGATGCTGAACTTTTTTCTACATCTCGTGAAATAAAAGTAAACTGAAAATAATAAATTCCTGATTTGTTAAGCATTAGTATTTTTTCCAGTGCTTTTTAAGAGTGAAAATGTAGTTGTGTTAGTAAGCGAATACATATAATGTACTTGGGTATACGAGAACGTATACTTAAGTCCTAAGAGCTAAAGTTTCAGACAATCGAGAAGAATATCTGTTATAACCATGCTATCCATAATGATGAAGATCACGGCTTATACATCTACTCTGAAAATAATTCTATTCAATTTAATCAATGTTTGCAGATAACTTAGTTGCACCTGATGATACCATATGGAGCAAGAAACCCAGACTAGACAACAAAATATTTTAATACATTGAAGTGTCCCGGTAAAATCTACAGTTACAATATCCATCGCAATTATATGCAAGTGTTATCTGAGCGCGGAAATGACGGATATAATAACACACAGCACAAAAAAAAGCGAAGGCTAAATACAATGTTGAGCATCCGGAGGCGCAAGCAAAAATTTTGATACTTGTGTCATTGAGCGAAATGTATGCGTTCAGAGAAAAATGTATGCGTTCATAGGAAAATGTATACGTTCATAGGAGTGCTTATCATAATTGACACCAATGATGAAAGTGTGACGGATATGTTGTCAGTTGAAAACTATCCCAATTTTGTAATGGACTTCAATCGATTGCAAGTAATTTTGTGATTTATAGGGTTTGATAATTCAAACATTAGAGGCATAAGCAAACAAACTGGGTACGTCTTATGCATTCGTCGTGAATATAACCTTAGCACTTTACACCCTGGGATTTTTTTCCCGCACAACAACAGCTATAAATGTTGATGGTATAGCAACAGCTGTTGCAAGGCCGTACCTATAAAGCTCGCTCTGCCAGTTTGGTGTTGAAGTTGCGTATTACCTTAACATAATTCCTTGGCAAGCTGGTGAAAAAAGCGTATGCGCCTCATTTTACTGGATGAACTTCCGACTCGATAGGTCAAAGTACGGATAAGGCCACAATAAGGAAACAACACTTCATACAATTGCATTAGTGGCCGCACCTGTACTTGGGTATAGGTTCTTCTTCCTGTTATTAAAGTAATTTTGTGTTCTAAAGTATGAGAGGACCGATTTGAAACTCGTTACAAGAGAGCGGTTGTAGATAATAGCAATCACACATGTAGATGTTTGTAGACTATGTTTACATATTAAATTGGCATCACCAATGAGCTGCCTCACAAAATAGAAATTAGCCTAAGGCTGGTAGCAGCAACAAAGGTTTTTGTATAAGTTTTCGTAATGCCTTTTTGAATTTAATCGTGAACATATAAATATATGTGGAATCAAATTTTGACCACATATTGTCGCCGCCTGCTGTCGTCATTGTGAGTTGATTTGACATGATATGACGTGTAATTTATTCCTTTTTTTTTTTTTTGTTTTTTTCCTTGAAAACCTTTAAAATGGGACTTTATTTATTTCTTTTAATTTTTGGTTAAATGACAATATCGACACAAGCATTAAAGAACCTTGTAACTGACAAAACATTTAATGTTCACTAAACCCAAAGAAACCTCTATGAAAGTAGAACACTGGTTTTTTTCAAAACACAGACGGCGTAAGTAAATTTCTTTTCATCATAGAAATCTGGGACCGGGACCAATCGACGCGTATTTTTCTTCTGATAAAAATGATGCAAAAAACATATTTTCGATTTTTTGTCAGTTACAGCGTTCTTTAATTCTTGCGGCGATATATTTTCAGCAAAATTGAAAAAAAGAATTAAATTTGCATTTAAAAACGATTTTTGTAAAAACATTTTAAGGTTTAAGTTAAGTCGTCAAACTTTAAAGTAGGTTACATATTTTCTATTCTAAACCTGTATTAGTCAGAAGCTTTGCAATTAACCTGCAGATAATAAAATGATTCATTACCTCCAAGCCGGTGTGAATGTCTTTAACGGTATAAGACTTGTTTAAAAAAACACCCTGATTTTTATAACTAGAAAATTAAGTATTTAGTTCAATACTTTTTTGTACAGATTGCAATAGATAAAAAATTTAAGAGAAAATACTAGAAAGTATTCGTACATTGAATTTCTGATTGAATACAATACCCCTTTTTATATATTCAAATTATTTGCCTTATGAAAAACAATTTAAATTCTTTTTTTATTTTATAATTTTTTAATAATTAAATTTTCTTTACTTGAATATTAAACATCATAAATATTCGTATCTATGCTCAAAGTCGTATATTTTATAATCTATTTAATAATTAACACTGAAGCAATAATTGATATTTAAATAATGGTCAACAAATTTAAATTCTTTTACTTCTTATCATTGGCACTCAATGCCAAAAGCAGATATTGACAGACTGGCAGACAAGCAAAATATTACGACACTTGCTAAATAATAATTATTGTTTGTTTTGTTTAGAGCCATCAACGTCAATAAACAAAATCACAAAAATCAAAAGTTATGACAATAGAAATTAAGCCGTTATAATTTCCCTAGCCACTAGCAAAATACTAATTATGATAAAATGACAACAAAACTTACTTTTATTGTTGTTATGCCATAAGTACTTAACACCTTTGAAATACAGACGCACACCACACACAAACACACATGCAATGTATTGTAATTAATTACATTATAGGTATTAAAAACCACAGAGCGCATGATCAATATTGCAATAATAACATCAACAACAGTAATAACCATCCATCCCTATGCTACACAAACACTACCCCAATAAAATCAAAAAATATTTCACAGGCAAACAAACTCAGTCGTTTTATTTCAGAAATTTCAATACAAACACATTTTTTTTGTGTGTGTTTTGAATGAACGTGGTTTTGCGTAAAGAAGCACTTTCCCTGCAGCATACTTGCTCCACTCTAATCTTTAATATACAACACAAGAACATACATAAGTGGTGGCATAATTAGCAAACTTGTTAATTAATGCTACTACAACAAAACAGCAACAAAATTAATGGCATCTATGTTATCAAGCCAATGTTGTTGAAAAATAACAACAAAAATAACCATTTGAGAAAATGTGTAGTAATGCTGTCAAGCTAATGTTGTTGTTTAATTTCGTGTAACACACTGTAGTAACAAGTGCACTTACATACATTTGTGTGTTTGTATGTGTTCTATATACAAAGCGTTTCAATTCCTTTTTAATATTTTCAATATCAAATAAACAAAAGAACTTTTGAACAACTACATACACTCATACATACATATGTAATAGAGAGAGGCTTTAAATCTCATTTATGTTAACAAATTGCACTTAAAACCAAAAATATTCATTACGTTCTGCACTCTCCCAACATAAAGTAACCAGCCATTTAATCCTACACACAAATGTGCCTGGAAGTGTATGTGTATGTGTACAATATATCAATATTTTTTATTATTCAGGTTCACTATGGCGTATACCTAACGCTAATTTATGGATTTGCCAGTGTTATTATAGGCAATTTTAAAGCGCGTAGCAACAAAACAACAACAACATTTAATAATTGCTCTCTTCCAATTACCGTAAATGCCCTTTGTCTCCTATACATACATACTTACATATAAAGTTAATGAGAGTGTTCACACAAAAGTGTGCTTTCATGTTCAATGTGTGTAAGAATTTTCCTTGTTTACACGCTAGTATCTGTTTTTGTTGGTGCTGTTGTATATTTGTATGTAGAAAAGGCGTATGTATGAGTACAATGGAAGCATATGTTTGTGTCTGTGTTTACATAAAACCAACCACGCCATTGATGAAGATAATTGTGTGTTTTATTAGCACAAACAATAGCGTAAAATTTCACTGTTTTATGTCGACAGCACCTAATTAAGGAAATTTGTATAAACAGTAAGGTGGTATCTGTTTTCAATTTTTAACACAAATTTTTTATTCGCATACATACTAAAGCGGTACAAAAATTAGCCAACCTAACAAAGAAAACACAGTAAGTAAGAGAAAAAAGGTTTATTTCTTAACTTAATCTCCTTTTGGGTACCTAATTTCCCTTAGACATCCAGCTTCAACTAACTAGGTTCCTTAACTAGACATAAGCTGCATTCCTGTTCTCTTCATTCCTGAAAAATCTTTCACTACTAAGGCATTTTTTAAAGTTTTCAAATAGAAAGTAATACGAGGGCTCTTATTGTAACGTATGCGTTACGTGATGAACCAATACAAATGATTTCGGTCACAGCAATGGCAAATGAGCATTGTCTAAATAGTGCTCCGGAATTACGGGTTGCTTTCTGACTACTTTTGATCTCGAAGTGTATGGTGTGAACGTACCTCTAGGTTGCCTGGCACTTCAACAAACAAGTGAATTATTGGTTGGTAAACACAACTGGAGAGAAAAGTTCTTCGTAAGATCTTTGGTCCTCTAAGGCATGGCGATGAGTTTCGCATTAGAACCAACCATGAGCTGTATGAGCTCCTCGGCGATGTAGGTGTTGTCCAGCGTATTAACATCCAGCGGCTACGCTGGCTCGGCCACATTGTTCGGATGGAAGAATCTGCTCCAGCGAAGAAAGTTTTCGATGCGAAGGTCACTGGACGTCGGCGTAGAGGACGACCCTGTTTACGTTGGAAGGACCAGGTTGATGAAGCCCTGTCATCGATTGGTGTGACCAACTGGAGAAGGCGCGCGCTAAGCAGAAGCGCCTGGAGACTAGTGCTGACGCAGGCCGAAACCCGTTAACGGGTTGTTATGGCCAGCTAAGTAAGTAAGTAAACACAACTGGCGCTCTCGAGGTCTGACCAAATGCGTTTAATCTAGTACTAAAGACATCAGTTTAGCCCAAAGGCTTTTGCATATAGCGGGTGGTGTGCAGGAGACTTGCTTGATGGCTTGGGTGAGACACTCCGAGGAATACACGTAGTGGCTTTGGTGCTAATGCTGGATAGTATGCAACTTCCTAAACAAGTAGGAAAAATGCTGCTTTCTAGGCAAAACTAGTGTCAGAATTGAATTGAGCGGCTTAACTTGGTTAAGTTTTGGTGACTGGGAGTTTTTGTCACCTGTTAACTCTGGTCTAATGTATAGTATTTTACCACTGTTTTTGTATAGCGTGCGGTATATCTACTGACGAGGCGCATGTAAAACTTAGACTTACTTGTCTAAATGTTTCAATACTTTAATTTTGTCTAATGTGGTCATTTCATCAGTTAAACGTTAACATCATAAGAAATAGACATCATGACCTTGAATAAATTTGTCCCTGTTTTTGTCTCTGTTGGGCATGATTCTCCTATACCAGTCGACTGCGTTAATTGCTTCGTTGTCTTGGGTGTATGTCTGACTACAAATCGGTATATAAGATTTTGTTTTTGTTTTATTGGGAGCACACGGAGTACTCATATTGTTCCCAACTTTCTCAGCATAAAATTTTTATTCAATATGCGATGTGTAGCAGCTTTTGAAATGATTCTTATTTTAGGCAGCTTACTTTACTTTAGCCGACTATCAAGCGAAGGAGCAGACTACCAGAGAGTGGAATCTACCTCAGTTGTAATAAATATTCTTCAGGCAATTGAACTGACTAAACTAGTCACATGACTGGTTTTTAAGTGATAGAGATTGGTTCGATTTTTAACACATTATGAGAAGGCAGTTAACAGTATTTGGAATCATTTGATAGGTTTAAAATCTTATATGAACTAACAAGTTAACTGTCATTAACAAAAGTAAATATTATTGCATTTAAAAAGATGTCATTGGAATAGTGTTAAAAACCTTTCCAGAAACGGTGAATGAAGTAAATTCTGCATTAAGAGAAAAGAAAAATGATACCTGTGTTAAATGATATATTCATTCATATATTTTTGGTACATCCACTGGGATCGAAAATATATCCGGTTTGGCTAGTGTACTATTCCTTCACGAACTTCATTTTTTCCCTTGGTTATAAAAACAATTTATTGCTAAGATTTCTAAATTCTTAATTAAATTTAAATTTAAATTTCTGACGAAAAAATATCTTTTTTTTTAATTTCTTTTTTTCAACAAGTCAGACCCGGGGTTTAAACAACGGCATCATAGCATATTTGATTCACAAATATTATTCCATAAGTTAAAGCAACTATTTGATATTGTCAAGATTAAATTTGGGAATCTTGGAATTTGAGATTTAATTTGCGCCGTTGAACGCACAAGACAACACTTTACCATTCCAAAAATATTTATAAATTTTTTAAATGTGTATGAAGCTTTGCATACATTTATAAAATATTATTTGAAGGCCCACATTCGTGAGGTCATTGATATCTATGATACACTCGAGAATTAGTCCGATTGAATGGGCTACTGTAAGGCCAGCCAAAATTTCAAACCGTTTTTTTATTTATTGCATTTTTACATTTCAACTTTTCAATGGGTCACCCGAAACTATTAATAGCTATGCCTTTAAATCAAAAGATTTTACTTTTTAATCAAAATTTTATTCTTAAAGTTCTGGATAATCCTTATAATTTAAGTCTTACGTATTAAGATATAGAAACTAAATTTTAGTAAAACAATGTACTGTGAAAGAATCTACTAAAAAGCACTCCTGAATAAATATGGCATTTAATTTATTTCTATTTGCAATTAAAAATTAAATTTCTTTAAAGATGTTTCTCTTAGAATGAAATAAAACTATGATTTTATTCCTCATACAGTTCAATATAATTTTTAGAAATATTTTTTTTCTTTGCATTAATCTGTTAAGAAAAAAATTGCAAAAATTTTCTATTTTAAATTGAAAGTTTTTAGCCGTAAAGTAAATAAAAAAAAAAAAAGAAACGAAACGAAAGCATTGGAAAATAGAATTCAAATCGAAACATAAAACTAAAATCTGCTAAACAAACACTTCAACTACCAACTGCAGTAACTTAAACTGCCATAAATTGTAAAAACTTCAGTACGTATTTATTTGTTTACGTATATACGAGGGTAGTTAGATATTTTTATACTTTTAAGTGATCTGCTAATTTCAAATAAAATGTATCTGCCACTTAACTTTTTTCACATTTTATGTTATCCGTAACCCTGATTTGATTGTATTCGTTAAAGAATTGTTGTAACGATAATTTTTTTGCTTGTGTTCTTTGCATCGAAAATTATTTCCCTTTGAAAGAGTGGCCAATACAGAAATATCCTGCAAACTATTCTTCTTGGAAATAGCCTGTAAGGAAACCTATGCAGAATGTTTTTAAAAATATACTCGAGAGTCCTTGAGTGGTTTGCTGAATTATCAAATTTGGGATATATGGATGTTAAAAATCATCGTCGGTCGTCGTCATAGAAGAAGTAAATGGCCAGGCCGACACATAAACTGTCAGATGATAAAGAAGGCAGTTGGAAATATTCTTATAAAGTGTTGAAATTATTTAGAAAAGTACCACTTTTATGAACTTAAAATAATTTTTGGACTGAATTATTAGTAGTTAAACAAAATTTGAGTATGATAATGAATGAAATTTAATGGGTAGGAGATGCTATAGAAGCTGAGGCCCTTTATTTGTAACTAACAGCTTCCATTGTGCCAAAATTTTTGCAAAAAAAATATATCTGCTTGTCTGCTTGAATACACAATGAAACCCTTAAAGTGATGGCTATAGTCACTCTGATGTACCTGCTAAGGCTCAATAAAGGGATCTATAAGCGTTATATTTCTATAAGTGTTCAAATGTTTTCCTAAACAATCCGAATTATAAAAGTCAACAACAACAGTTAAAAATTTCAAGCGTAAAAGCTTAAATGGCTTTAAAGCCTTACATTGTTTTGTCATTTCATAAATAGTCATTAAAATTCATGTTTGATACTGGAAAGAAATTCGTCGCACTCCAAAAATAAGCTTTACCCAATCAAAACTTTATTTGGAAGAAAGTTCAACAGAGGAGACTATGAAAAACATATTGGGAAGAGATAAAAATAACATCGATTATTAAAATGACTATCCACGCGTTGTACTCGTATTTAGAGTATTGGACGTGTTTATCCTGAGAAGGTGAGGAAAAAAGTGCTGGGCCATCAACACATAGCAGATATGAGCTTGTGTGCAAGCATTGGCTACCAGATTATAAAAATTGGCCCACAATTACTACCTCATCCAGCTTACTCTTCCGATTTAACTCTTCATGTTGATAAGAGATTTTGCTACAACATCTAAATCTTGTTATCAAAAGTAATGCTGGTATAAAATTTAGGAAGTTTTTAACTGCACTCGTATATAATTCTACATGGTTTTTTCTACATATAATTTCAATTTCTATGAACTCACATGTGTATTGAAGTATAAATGATAAAACATAGAAATCGGAGGAGGGTTACAAATAATTCTGTTTTTTTTTTTGCTCTCTCTCTCTCTCTTTTTTCATTTATTTATATATGAATATAGTACTTGTTGTTGTTTTTTCTATTCTTATATTGCCTCTGCAAATACTCGTACGTACACCCATAGCTGCCAGATAAATTGACCATGAAATCGTCAAACATCGACAAGAAAATCGTCAAAATCGTCAAATTGATTCCTTAAAATCGTCAAAAAATCGTCAACAAAATATAAATAAGAAAATATCACCTTTTAAAAAAAACTTTTGTTTTTATTTGAGTAAAACTGAAAAATAGAATTAACAGTACAAATGTATATAAAATTTCAAAACCTAAATAAATAAAAAACATCAAAAATATATTACATTTATTATACACATGTATAACTATTACACATCTTAGTCAGTTTAGGTACAATTTTAAATTAATTACAATTTTAATTTAATTATTCTCAATTTCTCATATTAGATTGGTTTTTTGTAAAATTAATGGCCTCCAAAGACTACTTTTGATTTTTTAAATTTATTAGTCTAAATATTCGTTTTCCGTTTGCAAAATAATGTAAATCTAATTTTTTTTCAGAACAAATTTAGATAGATAGAGATTAGAAAAAAAGAGTGGAGTTTCTCATTTTCATTTCTGATATTTTTTTTTTAATCTAACAGTTTAGGATATTTTGGGGGAAATTATTCTTTAAAATGAATTACTTTTATTGTCTTAATGCAGATTTTAGCTCTTGCCTTTCACATTCTTCAATAAAATGGTTAAATTCATTCATAAAATGAACGATTTTTTGTTTGTTTAATATATAGGTATTAAGTACTTAAAGCTTAATATTCGTTTTTAAAATCAAATCTTATTTGACCACACTGTTCTAAAAAAATTTGTGAAACAAATAAGAATATTATGTTTTTCTATTTCCTCAAAAAATATTGTATATTTTCTTCGAAGTTTAAAAATTTGTTTATCTTTATAATCTACCAAATCAAAATGTTTGATCTTGGCTATATCTTTTAAAATTAAATGCATTAAATTGGTGGATACAATAGTTGCCAATTTTGAATTTTACTGCGTAAAAAAGTATAAAATTCCTCTCAGAAATAGAATAATATTTTACATTTGAATTTATTAATTTGAATTTCCAAAAGCCAATTTTGGTTTTTTTGTACGAAAAATACATAAAAATTATTTCAGAAATAGAGAAATAGAATGAAAATTTTGAATTTCCAAAATCGTCAAAATAAATAAAAATCGTCAAATTAAGGGCAAAAATCGTCAAATCGTCAAGATGCTATTTTTGTGCCGTAAAATCGTCAAAATGACGATAAATCGTCAAATCTGGCAGCTATGCGTACACCAAATAAATAGATGGTAGATTTGAATGAATGTATGGAAATCCATAAAAGATGTGATTGCCAAAAAAAAAAAAAAAAAAAAAAAAAAAAAAAACAAAAATATGAATATGAACAACAACAACAAAAACAACTTCATTCTTCAGTATTTGGTTTAGACTAAATACAGGCAAAAACAAAAAAAAATATATATTTTTCAACAGTTTTTCTTAATTCCCTATAATACTAACAAGCTTTTGAATGCTCTTCTGTATAAATTTCATTTAGATTTTGATTGATGCTATTTGTGTAGAAATATTTAGTTTTTATCGACTTGTTTCTTTTTTATTATTCAAAACAAACAAGAATTGATTAAAATTTGTGTTATTTTTTCATACATGGAATATTAATTAAAATTCTTGAATATCCTTTTGTTATGCTTTAAAATTTTTACTTAAAAGTTTAAAGAAAATTGTAGAAAAAATCTTCTTTATTTTGTAATTTAAAAAAAAAAATACTCTCTTAACTCACCTGACATATCTTCACTGTGTTCATCATCATGCATTTCATCGTCACGATCGTAATTACTGCTGCTACCGCTGCAACTCCATCTGTGGCTGTTATTAATGCCGCCGTTGTAGAGCTGTTGCATAGTTCTGCCAGTGAATTTATTGGGGTCCAATATATTTTCTACAGAAAAAGCTAAACGTTTTGTTGTTTCAGTATCGCTGGTAGTTGTTGCTGCGGAGGTGGTTGAGGTTGGTGATGTTGTTGTGGACGTCGCATGAGCATTGGGTACGGAACGGGTTAAGTCGACAGGACAAACCTTGAAAAATAATCAATTTGAAATAAAATATATTAGAATATATAAATCTTTTTAGAACGAAACAAATGTTGTTTTTCAAGTTTTAGAGTAAAACCAAAATACAGTCGGGCCTCGATTATCTGTAATTCGTTTAACCGACAACCCTGATTAACCGTGTTGGCCAAAGATTATTCTATCAATGTTTTTAAATAGTTTGCTTCGATTAACCGTGATTACATCTATTATCCGTGATGAAAACGGAAAATGCCCCTTGTTTTTTTATGAGTCAGAAGAATTTACAAGTAAAGAGTGATTTTTTAGCTATAATCTTTTTGGCAACACTGGATTAAACAGCTGACGCACGTTTCGTGTTTTCTTTCACTGTCAAACATCTTCAGTTTGGTCTATAATTTAACCATGAATCGTCTTACAAACGAACAACGCTTGCAAATTATTGAATTGTATTATCAAAATGCGTGCTCTGTTAAGAAAGTTCATCGCGCGCTTCTTCCATTTTATTGTTAGTTTAATCGACACACTGAAGCGGCTATAGGGGCTATTGTGACTAAATTTTGCACCAAATTTGCAGTGTTGGACATTAAACCAACAACACGCTTACGTAGAGTGCAAAATGAAGAAAATATCGCAGCTGTATCGGCCAGTATTAATGATGACCATCAATTATCAATTCGTCGCCGGTGAGCGCTACCATGAGATGATATCCAACTTTTTTTGCCCAAAATGTAAGAGCTTTACTTGCATGACATGTGGTTCCAACAAGACGGTGAAACATGCCACACAGCAAGCGTAACAATGGACTTATTGAGAGGCGAGATCGGTGAACTTTTTTTTTTCACGTTCGGATCCGGTCAATTGGCCGCCTAGATCGTGCCATTTAACGCCTTTATACTATCTTTTGTGGGGCTATGTTAAAGCTCATATGTATACAGCCAAGCCCACTTCAATTGACGCATTGGAAGACAACATTGAAGCATTTATTCATGAGATATCGGCCGAAATGTTGGGAAAGAGTATGCCAAAATTGGACTAAGCGGATGAACCATTTGAGTCAGCGGATGAATCATTTGGCGCAGTCACGGTCAACATTTGCATGAAATAATCTTCAAACATTAAGTTATATGGACCGTACTATCGAATAAAGATTTTATAAATTTTTTTTGAATTTTATGTCTTTTTTTTTAAAAACTTTCCCATAGTTCTTAAAAAATCACACTTTAATTAGTTTAATTTTGAAATTTGAGAAGTGCAAGTGGTTAGATCTGAATATATTTAGTATGGCATCGGTAGGAGTGGTAAAAAGACAAACAAACATTTTAAATATTGAAGATAAAGTTTAAATAATTAACGAACATTCAAAATATAATCTAAGTGTTAAAATGCTAGCTAAAAAGTACGCATTTGGGATACAGACCGTTTACGTGCTTGACATTGCCATCTTGAATTATTACCTATTGCTTTGCAGCCCAATTTTGTAACTACTTTTTTATGTATTAAATGTATAAATTGCTTGAGGTGCCCACTATACCATCATGGGCCTATAGATTCTTATATTTCAATAGATCTAAAAGCACAACATTTAAATAAATAATTTAACGCTTAATGGATCACATTTAAAATAAACCAGATATTAAATAAACTGTTATTTCTTAAAGTACATTTTATTTAACATTTGAGGGCCACATATTGTAATGTTTAGCCGGTTGCGAAGAACAGCGGTTAATTAATGATTTGGGGATTAAAACCGCGAGGATTCAGAGCAAAACGCTTACATACAGCACATAGTTTAAATGTAAGTTTAAATTAAAATCTATATTGCTATTTTAAATAAAAAATTCGCAATCACTTGGTTAGTTTCAAGAATAACTAAAAAAATCTCTTTAAAAGAATACTTAAATCGCAAAAAATTTAATTACTCAAATACTAATTCATTTGGATTCCTTTATTCTTTCATTCATATATGAGGTACTAGAGTACTTCGACCTGTAGATCTATTGCACAGCCCTCAACTTGACCGGAACTCGTACAATATCTCCCTTAGTCTCGTCGCTCTGACACACATTAAAATGTCGACCGGTGCCAACCTTGAGAATTTCCTATCTGGTAATTGATAGTTACCAAAGTACTTCTTCTTCTCTTCAGTAGAGAACTGTGCATCAATGCTGAAAAATTACCTGACTCGATCGCCTCATCACAAAATGTACCCATATCCCTTGATTCCTATTCCTATTCTGTTCAAATGTCCACTGAGCCTGCAGTAGCCCTTTAGAAGTCCCGCCAATATTCTAAGATAATTCCTAGAGACAATGTCACCTGGATAGAAAACACATATTGTTATATGCTTCCTGAATTTTTCCTTAATGATAGTTTCATCGCACTGCTAAAATTAAGTCATAAGTTCACTTCTGAGGTCATAAAATATTAAAAAATAAAATCCAAAAAGGGTTTCAAATTAATGTTGTTACTGTTTTTGATTTTTTCATAAGAAATGTAATTAAAATTGGTTTCTTTTACTAGAATACATATTTGTACGTAACTTCACTATACAGTCCACTATTGGTAACGTTAGCATCGTCTATTACAGAAAGCTCTATAACGTGAACCATTTTTGTATTGTATATGACTTTGACATCATACTTAAAGTATTGTTGAACTAGGTTTTAGTTTGCATTTAGCTTGCACGTTTTCCTTGTGTTGATCACGACCTTGATTTCACTGCATGTCGTCGCAAGAATTAAGGAACGCTGTAACTGACAAAACCGTAAATGTTCACCAGAGCCAAAAAACCTTTATGAAAGTAGAACAAAGACAATAGTATTTTTCATTTCGTAGACAGCGTAAGTGAATTTATTTTCATCGTAGAAATCTGGGACCGGAACCAATCGACGCGTATTTTTTTTTCTGATAAAAATGATGCAAAAAATGTGTTCTCGATTTTTTGTCAGTTACAGCGTTCTTTAATTCTTGCGACGATATATTCCTGTGGAAACAATCAGGACGATGATCGCATTGCAAAATTAGTTAATTGAAACCTTTAACAAGGCATTGTAATGAACAGAAGGTGCAATAGCGGATCAAAGTGACATCAGTACACTTAGACTTTTAAGCGATAAAGCAGTATTTCAGCAATAGGAAAAGGAAAATAAGCAAAAAATCTGCGAATTTTTTTTTTCTCGTGATCTCGCTTTGTTTTAGCTTTATATTTTAAAAATAAGAATTTAACTTTCAAGGTTGTAACACATAAACCTGTGTTACCAACTTTAAGAAAAATTGTAAAATTTTATAATTTTGTCATGAAATTCGACAATTGCTAAAGTGATTTTATTTAGTGCATTGTAGTTATAACAATTTACTTAAAATATAAGACTTTGAATACTGTATTAAAATCAGAAATAAATATTTTAAATATAAAAGGTTTATTAAAATTAAGGTTCATTAATTGATTATTGAAATCGTTAACGGGTTGTTATGGCCAGCTAAGTAAGTAAGTAATTGATTATATAAGTACCTCCATAGAATCAATAATAATGCTACATCTATAAATACTTATAAATGAATTAAAAGTGAACTTATTCTCATCATTAAAGCAGATTAATTGTAATTAGAGATGTTGGAAGTCGTTCAAGGTTTTTTGTTTCAATCACCTGATGATTCGGTTTTACAACAATTCGTTCAATTGTCCGTCTCATTCATTTAAGTAGTTGTATCGTACAATCTCATAGTTGTTGTATTTTTATTAGACGCATCTCATTTTGTCAATGCTTTAGCATTAGCCTATCGCAGTGATTCACAACCTTGTTTTTGGCACACTTTTAAAAATATAAAAATTTGGCGGTAGACAAAGAAGATACTCGTAAGATTAAAAATGATTTATGCACTATTATTTATGCCCACTGAGTGGAAAATTGTAATAATAATGCTTTTTTGGCTATCATTAAATAATCGTATCTTATGTTATTCCAAAATGAATTAATTGACTCTTCTGAATGCTTTAGAAATAAATCTTTATTATTTGAAAGCACAATAAGTTCACTCTCTTCATTCAAAGTTAAATCAAGTGCAGAAGTATCCATTATGAGAAATGGATTACGAACCCAATCAAAATTTTTTATATCTAATTTTGGGAGATAATGAGTAATTCCCTCCTCTAACTTTGTCAAATGGTCAATAACAATTATTTTTTAATACTCAAACTTTTCTAATTTGCCTTTCTGAGCTTTATTCTTCCATAAAGTTATTTGCCTTTTGAATCCCACCAGATTATCGGTTGAGTTTAAGATATTTTCATTAGGCTCTTGTATACTTGATTTTATGTTATTAAAAATAACAAAAATATTATCACACAGACCAGCTGAGTACACCATACTTTTTTTTTTTTAAGACCAATACTGTGTGCATTGTATTGGAATGTGAATATAGTTGATAAATAGTTTTTTTTTTTTTTTTCATATATGTTTGTTTATTTTGCGCCTTTATTTGTTGATGAAACAAGTTGCTGTCAATTTGTCCACTCAAGAGCCAGTGTTATACTGTCACCCTCAAATGATCAAACAGCAATGGCCTCATCTGTTGGTGGATGATTAAATGTGAATAGTGATCGTCTTCAGTAGATTAGCTGTTATCTTCCCAGAAGGTGGCGCTTTACTCCTGATCATTGGTTTCTGGTGGAATAGATTAGAAATGTCAGGGGGCGGTTTCTTGCAAATGGTCTTGCTGGAGGGGGGGGGGGACCTCTTATTTTTATTTAAATTTTATTTTTTTTTAATTTAAATTGTAATTTTAGAAAACCGCAAATATTTATTTTTATAATTTTGTCCTTCGCTGGGATTGAACCTTGGTCGTGTGAGTTTCTGTGCGAGCGCTCTACCCCTATTTCACATCTATGAATCTACATATGTATGTCTATACATATATTCAACATTCCAAGACAATGCACTGCATTTAGTAGAGGTTTACCCCTGAGTATTGGTCTTTAATAAAAAAAAGTCGTAATAATTTACAATATGCTTAAATTGTTACCGAAAATTAGGAGAATAATTATGTGAATACAAAGAAATATTTGGTATTAGGTACGATCAGGTAACGAGTACATCGAGTTTTTTGTCCATCTCAATTATCAATATTTTAATAATTCTTTTAACCTTCAAATTCTTCAAATTATAATATTTTGAAACGGTTAGAATAAATGGCAAAGAAGACACACAATCGAATGATTACTCTTATGAAATTGACTTTTCAGTCATTATCAGAATGCTTGATAAGTGCAGTGTTTTCCTGGCCAATATTTACGCCATCCATATTATAACGAAATGTAGCCGAGAATAAAAACTTAAGGCTAATATCTTAAATTTGACGGAAAGATATTACTGATGTATGCCGGACTAAGAGGATTTGTCTGAGCGTGGGTTTTGTATAAAAGGACATACTTACTTTTTCAGCTGCATTCTCAAACTAGAGAGATTGATGGACATTATTGAGGATGGGAGGAGTAGGACACACCTAACGTTTGGAAAAAATTCGAATGGGTATATGGTTAGAGTATGATTGGATGTACATATACCTAAATTCAGTTAAGAATTCAGTTCAGAATGGTCTCTATGTTGTCTCTCATATATAATTTGTTGGTAACTGAAGACTGACATAATGGGTCAGACAGCCTATGACTAGAGCTGCAAAACTATCGATAGTCGGCTCCATCGATAGTTTCGATAGTTTAAAAAAAACTATCGATACTATCGGTTTTCTATTTTTCTGAGAAAATTAGATCGCAATACGAATTTTTTGATATATTTTTACTAGGTTCTTCTAAAATCTAGTGAAGAAGTAGAATTCAATTTGTATCGGAAGTCCAGTAAGAAAAACTCTATTAAAATATAGCAAGTACTATGTATGTATATGAATTATTATTCGCTGTTAACTGTCTTTTATAATAAATGTATTAATTTAAATAAGACATACATACTTATGTATACTATTGTAACATAAATTTCAAAAAAAACCCAAATTATTTGCCAAACAAAAAAAAAATTAATTGAAGCTATTAATTTGAGATAATTTTTTTAAATTAACGTTAACCGTAAAAGGCTTTGACGTTCAAAACGTAAAACATAAAACATACATTCTACATAAGTAAATACCAAAATTCTAATTAAAAGGGATTATAAAAAACAATTCATAAATAAAATTAGATACAGAAGCGTTAAATTTAGGTATTTATATGTTATACCAGGTTTACTCAATAATTTTTGTTAATAAACAAGAGTTTATCGACCGTTTTTGGTCGATGGTCTTAATTGACTTTTGTAGGAATTGTAGGAACCTCTCCATTTTTTAAAACTGTTTTTTATTTAAATACATATTCTTTATTCTTTCAAAAATACTAAGTATTAATAATACCAGAAACTTCTACTTTAAAACTGTTTTGTATTATTTTTGTGTTTATGCACTTCTATAAATTGTAGCGTCTTGTATATATAGAAAAAGCATCCAGTTACGTTGTCGTCAATAATTCGCCGTTGTCGCTATTAAGGTATTCTATATTCTTTCTTTTTTCGTTGCCGCTGAACAAAAATAATTAAGTTTAAATAAAATTAATTACCCTAAGGAGTTTAATAGGATAACACTTTTTTTAAATATAGACTCTATTTTATTTTACATTAAATAAACGAAAATATATTATTTTTATTGAAAAATTAGATTATTCATACAAAAATTTACCGGCGGCAAAAAACCTGAGTTGAAAAAGTTTACTTTTAAAATTTTCCGATAGTATCGCTACCGATAGTGAAACCATCGATAGTCGGCCAAAAATTAAACTATCGATACTATCGATAGTACTATCGATTGTTTTGCAGCCCTACCTATGACTGCACTAACTAACCGCAAACGAAACATAAAATCTATTCTAAATTTTTACTTAAACATAGAGGGAGAGACAATACTGTTCAGATCAACTTCTCATTCTTATGATTTTAATTATTTTCTTTTTTATAGGAACACTTTTACTCACCCACCCATCAATACAGGAATTTTTAATAAAGTTTGTAGCATATCGTCCCCTCAATAATACAATAGTGTCTACGCATGTACACCATTATTTTTTTATTTCATAATAAGAATCTGCATAACTGAGTGTAAATGTGGTCAAAATTTCGTGAAATTCTACTTCCACAAAGTGGATCAAAAGATCAATTGAAAAATTAGCGTATAATTGCGTGTTCGAAATCTTTCATTAATTATTGTGTAAATGCAGGTATGGTGTTTTAATTAGTTGTTACTCAAAATATAATTTCAAAGAAAAATAGTGTAAAAGCATACACTTTTTTATAATTTCATAATAAAATACAATTGAAAAATTACGTTTACTGATATACACAATTGTTTAATAATATAAGGCGCTTAACATTACTTCTTCACATCTATATTTCTATGTACAACTATATATTCAATATTCCAATACAATTCACTGCATTTAGTGGGGGTTTACTCATGAGTATTGGTCTTAAATAAAAACAAAAAAAAAAAAAAAAACAAAAATATAAATTGTGTAAATGATTCAAATAAAATAGTGTATAATGATTTTCATACATATTATAAAACAAATAAAATAGCCTAAGCGGCATCATGGTACTTTGAATCCCATTTATTTGCAATTAAAGCACTTGTAAAGTAATGAAATAGCATATACTAGTAGCCTGATTATTCCATCAAATATTTAAATGACCACAACTTAAAAACATCGATTATTTTCTTAGATATTACTGTTTTCCCACATGTCTAATAACACAAAAATTTTAAAATCCATTATCTCGCAATGACAAAAGAATTATATACTATTGTTTTATTAAAGGACGATATGAAATTTCTCACAAAAATACATAGAAGAAATGAAAAAAAAAAATGTTTTTTTGGCTGCTCACGATTTGAAAAACAAACGTATTTAGCGAGAATGTGCGTACATACGAAACTGGCCATTAGGATTACGCCTAGTTTCTCGCAGCACCCATGTTGTGTGTATCAGTTTTTATCCATAAGTACCGGTATCTAGAGTATAATGTCGACTCATTGTAGTCAGCTACTCTCAGAGTTTTTCCCAAAAGACTGCGAAAGAAATAGTTTTTCGTATTTTTGTTTTTTTAAGATGGCGGAGCTGGGGTTTGAATCCGGATTTCTTTTCTAGTAAGTCAACACACTAAACTCTAGGCTACTAAACAAATCTATGATTTTAATAAAAAACTAAAACAATTAATAAAACAAAATATAGAATAAGAAAAATAATCCTGCTAGCATTTTTTGTCATTTTTAATCAAGGTCGAGTCCTTTTTGACTTTTCTGTGCGATCATAAAACACACGTCTGCTGGAAAGAGCTTGTACGACTGATCGTAATGACCCATTTTTCGTGTTTCTTTTATCTTTCTTATTCACTTCATTTATGATTCTTTCCCGAATAAGTTGTCATATGATACTTTTTCAGTTGGCTGCCCATAAAACGAAAAGAAATTGCCAATTTGGTTTCTATAAACAGAATGAATGTAAATTAGAAATAATTTCCTTACACTATTGGTGGGATTCGAACTCTCGTTCATCCGGCTGACAGGCTCAGACAATCAAAATTTGATCGTCTAAATATGTGTACGCTTGATATGTGATTGGGCATGATTCAAACACTTTACACTAAAAGTTCTACATGTTTACTATACACGAGTAACGCGTTATTCTGATTTAAATTCAGCACTTCCTAGAAATAAGCGAAACTCATTTCGACTTTTTGTGTACGTGTAGGTGATTAATCAGTCTTTTTAATACCAAAATTATTTGAAAAAAACTCAGCTAGATGATTTCTTAAAAAACAAACTTCCACGTGCTAGCCGGGAAAATCACTTATTTAAAAAAAAAATATTTTTCTTATTCGACAATTTTATTTCTTATACATTCAGTGCAAAAACTTTACACAAAAGTAATGCAGGTGAGTTTATAATCGAATAAATATTTATTTTTAATTATTGAAGAAATTCTACTACAATTTTTGCAATATAAATTGAATTCCTTTTTAAACGAAATTTTCTATTTGAAACAACTTGAAAACCACGAAAAACAGTTTTCATAAAAAAAAAAATAAAAAAAATTGTTCTCCACTTACCGACGGTGTACCCTGTGATCCATCATTACTATCCTCATCGTTACCATCGACATTCAATTCTTCACTTGTATCACTGCGCGCATAATTGGCGGCGGCAATTTGTCGTGATGTGGCAGCCGCTGCAGCAGCAGCTGCGGCCAAGCCACCCAGTTGTATTCTAAAACCATAATCACTTAAATCCGTTCTTGCAGTAGGAACCGCCGTGACAGCTGTGGAGCGGGCAACAACCGCTTGAGCTTGGGCAACCAGCTTAAGTTTTTCCAAATCCATACCATCTTGATGTGATGACAGTGATGGTGATGATGAAATTGTAGTCGAAGTAGAAGAGGAGGTAGGACTCAATGTAAGATGTTGTGAGGCGTTAGCTGTTAGGGAAGGTGGTGGTGGAGGTGGTATTGAAGCCAATTGACCATTAAGCGTATGGCTAACAAGAGTTGATGGGGGTTGCAAAGGGTTTGTGGACATTTGAATTGTGGGATTTTGTGTCAGAAGTTGGTGTTGTTGTTCGGAATGTGTTGTCTGTTGCTGTTGCTGTTGTTGATGATTATGTAATCTGGGTGATGTAGGTGGCGATAAAGGCGAATTGGCTGGTGATGGCGGTGTTATATTGTGTGGAACTGTTGGTAATGTCAAGGCAGCTGCTGTAGAAGATGGTGCTCTTAAATGAAAAGCTGCCGCTGCCGCTGCTGCTGCCGTCGGTAAATGTCCATGAAAAGCGGCATGTGGATGATGGTGATGCTGATGTTGCTGATGATGTTGAACTTGTGCGGCGGCCGCCAAAAATTGAGGATTTTGCAAAAGATGAGGGTGTTGTTGTAATAGAGCCGCATGTGGATGTTGCAAAGGTTCCGGTCTAGCTAATTGTCTGGGTAAATTTAAAGTTTTGTTTGGTTGACCCGCTACTGCTGGCTGTCCTAATGGTGGTGTTTGTGATCTTCTATTCTGATTCTCATGTTTAATCAATTCCAAGTCCTCTGTATCAGGTGTTAAGCGTTGTTGATGCTGTTCTGTTAATTGTTTTAATCTTTCCATTGAATATCTTAAACCCTCTTCTTGTTGTTTAAGTATATTATTGTTGTTGTTGTTGTTATTAAACAAATTCTGTTGATTCTGCGGCGTTATTACAAACTTTGGTATTTTCGAAGTGGGCGAATTTAAATCCGTATTATTATTATTATTATTGGTTTTATTTATTTCACTGGCATTGGATTTATTAAGATCCGGTGATGTATTAGATTTTGGTGAATCAGGATTTGAATTTGGACTCATTTGAGAGCCATTTATGGTCGATGTAGAATTATCTGTACTTTTTACAGGTGACTGTAACATCACCATTTTTTTAAGTTTTTTGTTTTATAATTTTGTTTTAAAAAATATTTTTTTCAACACTTTTTTTCAAAAATTTTATTTCAATTTCTTTTTCTGTATTTTATTGATTTTTATAATTTTTTAATGTATTTTCTTTTCAATTTTTTTTATTTTTCAGATTTTAAACTATTTCACACAAACTTATCTTTTTCGTAACGTTTAGCGTGGTATTTTCATCCGTTTTTCTTTATAGATAACGTTGTTTTCACTTTAAAGTCCAGTAATCGACTGTTTTAGACTTTTATCAACCGTTCGAGTTCACACATAGTGCGTTGTAATCATAATCCTGCTTAAAACTAATCTTTTTTTTAAGGGTAGCTGTGATTTTTACAAAGAAAACCACCTTCCCCAATTAGAAGGATTTTACTCCCTTTATAAAAAGAAAACAACTTTTAACACCCCTTATGTTACTTAAGCGTTAAACAGATACGTACTCTCTAGACCAGCACAAGTGTGAACTGAGTTGAATCACTGAAAACAGAAGAAGATAATGAAACAAAATTTGCTCCTCAAATGAGTGATATTTTAAAAGAAATAAATAAAGAGAGGGATAGAGTGAGCAAGAGAGAAATTGGCAGAGGGTTGCTTTTCTTGGTACGGCTGACGGCTCCTCCCTATTTTCTATAGATTAGTTTTGAGTATTTTTTTTATTATTGTTGTTAGTGTTATTGTTGTTGTTGTTGTCAATTCATAAAATCATCAATTTAATGTTCCAGCTCCATTAGCTTTAATTTCTTTTTGTGTTTTTTTCTTCTTGTTTTCTCATTTGTGTAGTGGTATGTGTGGTATGTTTTTCTTTTCTTTTTCTCTTATTTTTCTATTTTTGTTATTGTGGTTTAATTTAAAAAGGATGTTTGTATAAGTATGTACGTGTGTGTGTGTGTGTACATGTTCATAAATAAAATCCTTTAGCACTCCATTTCCTTATAGTTTAGTCACTGTATATACAATACGAGTACATACATACATACATACACACATTTAAGCTTTTCGTATTACTTCGTTTAGTAAATAGTATTTGTATGTAGTTTGCTGTATGTATTTATGTGTTTGTTTTCGGTATTGTTTGTTTTCTATCCAAAAAAAAACAAAAACAAAAAGTCGTTACTTAACATTTTTACTTAAACGGATCACTATCACATTTAAATCTTAAATGATTTAATTTGGTTTTTTACCCCT
This sequence comes from Metopia argyrocephala, assembly GCA_963576795.1. Lineage (NCBI taxonomy): Eukaryota > Metazoa > Arthropoda > Insecta > Diptera > Sarcophagidae > Metopia > Metopia argyrocephala. Next base: position 41,681,781 of record OY756211.1, on the reverse strand, counting down.
CGTTTAACTAAAGGATACAACAGCTATCTCACTCTCTTACAATTTTACCCGTTTTGCTCTCTAGTCCCTGTTTTTTAACTACTGGTAGAATACATTGTAAAGAATTGTTTTATTATTATAATTTTTTTCTGTTTATTTTTGTACGGTTGGTTTGTTAGATAATGAAAATTGCTTCATTTCATTTTTCTTCTATTTCTACTTCTCATTTTTTATCTTTCTTCTCAAAATATCTGTCTGCGAGTATTAAAAAATAATGTTTTTGTTTAAATTTTTTTTTTTTTTTTTGTTCTTCCTGTTTGATTTGATTTGATTTTTTCTGTAATGGCTGGTTTGTTATTAGTCAGCCATTTATGCATGATTACATTTTTTTTCTATATAGTTGCTTAGTGTTGCCAAATTTTTGCCTAACCACTGATGTTTGTAGAGTGTGTGTCAAGTCGTCATCCGTTAATTAAGGTATTTTTCTTTGTGTAGTTCTTTTTTAATTTTTAATTTTTATGTATTTAATGTCTCGTTTGTCTATCAACGAGGCATCATTGTCTGTTGCTCCTCTATACAGGGGCCATTTGCATTACAATCGTTAATTGGATGTCATTAAAATGTTCTGCTTTCGCTATAGCCAACTGGGCATGTTAGAAAATAAAGAACGTACAAAAAATAAAAAAATAATTACTTAAATTTGTATTATTTTCTAAACAACATTAAAATAATTAATATTTTGTTATTATTTTTTACAAATTGTTAAATTTTTTTAAATTCTTAATATTAAATATTCTGTAAAATATACATTTAAGATATTTTTCTTAACCCATTACTGCTTAATATTGTTGCATGGGGGCACATAAATATGTAACTGAATATTAACTGTAGACAATGGCTATAAAAATTTATAATATCGTCTACTCAATTAACCAATTTCTCTTTATTCTCGAAGAACCGGGTCTTTAAGTAAAGAAGTTCTTTCGGTACTAGAGAAAGTATCAACTTCACTATTACACGTAGAATCAGAATGTGAACTAGATTCAGATTTAATCTTATATATTGTAGTTTTATTTTCATTTCAAAATTGCGAGTATAATAGTTTATATACTTATAATACATAATTTTAATTTTTATCATTGATTCACTAATAAATTTTTCAATTCCATTTTCAAGAATTTGTATAACACAAAGAACTCTGATGAGACATTCGTAGCAGTGGTCGAAGACTAGTTCTCATGAAGAATCCACTATTTTCAACCTCAAGGCCGATAAAATAATTATAGAATTACGAAATAAAGATCCAATAAGTGATTCTAATTAGGAATTCAAGCAATAAATGATTTATAAAATACTGGTCACTGCACAAAAAATGCCCATTACTAATTAAAAATTGGTAATGGGTTGTGTAATTCTCTCGTTACGTTACTGTATAAAATGTATCAGGGTATTTTTACACTGGACAATCTTCTTTTATAAAAATATTCACTCAGATCTTGTCCGTGTATTTTTTATTTATTTTTATTTATTTAAATATGTCTATGGATAATAGTTCCTTACAGACTAGAGTAAAATTTACAAACAATATTAAATAATAATGATAAATATTTAATAATAATGATTTAAATACAAAATAATTTTTCTTTTCAAGGAATCATTACTCTCAGAAAGATCAATTAAATGATAAAGATTATTAAACTTCAAACATATTTGACGAAGGGGGTCATTGTTGGCATATACAGCACGGTGATATTTGAAATATAATAAATGAAAGTAACGGGACGGTATAATTGGAACATTAAAAATAATTTTACTTAACAAATACTCAGACTCAGTATTTGTCCACAAAGATTTTCACCACTATTTTCCACGAATTGCAACACGGTAGTTATGTAAGGTAACTGCATTAACAGCTATACAATGCAAATCACTTGGTCGACTTTCAACGAATCTAATGTGTTTCCAATTTTGCCAGTAACTTGTTATATGAAAATTCACTATTTTTTAATTTTTTTACAGACGTGTGAAACATACAATTCGCACAACAGCTTTTATGTACTTCTTCCTTTAGACACAGCATTATCCCAGCAGAAAATTTTTAAGATTTGGAAGTAATAAATAAATATGTAAGCAATACATTAAAGCTTCCAAAGATGTTATAGGATAAGGAATTATTTTTGATTTTGTATAATATTTGCGGCTCTTGTTATATAAAAATCATGCATTATTAATGCGCATGAGTAAGTGATTGTTTACAATTTCTCCGTTGCAAAATAACTTACTGGTAAGCACTATTTTCTGCTGGGATCATGTAAATTAACTCCATCCATATGTTTAATAAATTCATTATCTGAAACATAAAAAAAATAATATTCAGGCTAATAGAAATAATTTGAAATTTACCGTTTCCTCTTCAGCTTTTGAATAACAATAAATGATAATTTCGGGGCTACCTGCAACGAAATCTTAAACACCGATGACGTCTGAGTTGTTCTGCTATCGAGCTACGAAGAAATTGCTTATTTTCTCAATTTAGCAATCGTATTCGTTCTGTTCAAAATAGTTGTCACAGGCAATGAAATCATCCGCTCCTCTTAAACGAGTTGATCGTAATGTTCCTATAGAGCAAAATTTTTGCTCATTTAATACACAGAATAAGTAGTATGAAGAAGGGATATTGTCGAAATATAAGGCATGGTTTTTAACTGATTCTAACAACTTTGGCACTACAGAAGCCCTTAATCCATAGATGCCCAGTAGTGGCTGATATCAGCAAATTAAACTCACACGTTTACTTACGCTTTTTTGTTTGATCGTCAATCAATCAAGAGGAAATCAGCGTTCTGAGTGGGAGAGACAAACTACACTTGCAGAACTTCTGTGTCTTATAATATATATTATATATTGGTTGATTGACGATCAAACAAAAGAGCGTAAGTGTACGTGTGAGTTTAATTTGCTGATATCAGCCACTACTGGGCATCTATGCCTTAATCCAATGTTTTTGTTGTATGACGGAATATTTATTTATTATTGAATACCTTCAAACAAATAAGCTGTATTAGAGCAAAAACACCAATATTAAAAACCAAAACGTTTTAGTTTACAACATATAAATATTTTGTAGTTATACCCTATGAAATAGGTTATCATATGCTAATCTATAGGCATACATATATACATAATTGGCCATTAAAACCATGTGTCAGAGTTACGGCCTAGCTTCTCGCCGCACTAATGTTGTGTGTGAGACCTACAGTTTTAAAGTCGACTCCGAACGACAGATTTTAGAAGCTTTTTCATGGCAATCAATTACTCTCAGACCATTTGCCAGAAGACTGTGGAGAGGTAGTCGCCGAAAGAAATCATTTTTTTGTATTTCTTTTTGTTTTAAGATGTCAGAGATGGGATTTGAACAAGGGGAGATCGCCTTAGTAAGCTGATACAGTAACCACTAGACCACGGCGACTACTAATTCTATTATCAGTAGGTAAAATTACAATTTTTTTGCAAGAACTAATTATAGTAAAATTTGCATAAATTTGAGGACATTTTAAAGTTTAATGTTTTGACTTAAGCTGTTCTTCTATACAAATACAGATTTGGCTATACGAGCATGGTGTTGAAACTTTCGCGACAGTGAAGAAACATTAGAATTCAACAAAAATTTTTTTTTTTTTTAATATTTTTCAATACTTTCGGAAGTAATCTTATAAAATATAAATTTTATATTTATGGTTTTGAAGTGCTTTTGCGAAAGTACTCTTTTGGACTATTTTGAAAATTTCAAAAACCTATTAAAGCACTAAAAGTTTATTATTTTTCTATAAGGGATTAAAAGTGTTCTTATATGCATACTTATAAAGATAAAGTTTTAGAAACGCAACTGTTGTACTAAATGGGTTGAAGTAAATAATAAGTACAAGTCTTCAAAAAAAAAAATATCAATTTGAAAAGTTCTGATCATTCTTTCATCAGTTGTCAATAATAAATTATGAACAGTTTATTAGAACGCATATCGTTTGTTTTGCTTAAAGACCCACTGTGCCAATGTTTTTAATATTCCATTTATTTTATTCCACGATATTACAGAAAAAGAATCATCATTTAGGGAATTATTCAAGTCGAACATTAACGATAATTGGAAGACATCAAAACATTTTCATTTCAACCACAAGTGTGTTGTAGAAAAAATACAAGAAACAAAAAAACCGACAATGAACTATTTGTACTTCATAATAGAAAATGGGGAGAACAATTTTATAAAAGTACTTAAAACATATCTAAACACACACACTCACACACACACACACATTTAAAGTTACATACTCATGTATTTATATACTGCAACAACAACCAGTAGCAGTAGCACTTATGCTACTTTACTTTAATCCAAAAGATACATTACAATTATGAAAGAAACAAACAAATATAAACATTCATACGCACGCACACACATCCACATCCACGTAAACCTGCAGCAATAAGAAAAGTAAAAAAAAAAAATATAGTGTTCCCGATATGCCATTTCCTTAATACTACCCCTTATTGGGCCTTTTGCTATATCTCAAGAGCGACTGAGTGAGTGAATCATTGACTAACAAGAGCGCAAACGCTTTGAAGAGGAACTTAATTAAAGACATGTTTTGAGTAATTTTCGTCTGACATTTTTGTTTCTCACCAAAGAGGGGAAATAATGTTGCTCGGATGAAAGCGCAAGAGATATGATATTAAATCCCGTCTTTTTTTCATTTTTTATTTTTTGTTTTCTATTTTTTTTTTCTTCGGTTGAACTCAATTTGCTGTGGAAAATTATTTAAATTGACTAAAATTTATTATCGTCGTTGTTGCTGTTACTCGCACTGCTGCTGACGATGGTGATGATGATACTGTTATATGTACAGATATAATTTTTGTTGTTGCTGTTTCGTTTCGTTTTTGTGCTGCACGAACAATTTAATATCGCCTTCCAATTTGCGGTTTATATGCTTCATATCTTTTTTGAAATCATAAATGTTGTTGCGTCTTATTGTGTTTGTTGTTGTTGACGTTTTTGTTGATGTGTTTTTTTTATGTTTTTATTTTTAAATGCATATACATATGTATGTATGTCAGCATGTGTGTGTGTGCATAAGTTGGTAACAATATTGTTATAGTATGAGTTAAATGGTTGCAGTACTTGGTTTTCGTATGGGTTTGTTAAATAAAAAAACAAAAACGAAAAAAAAAACAAAACAAAAATGTTGTTGAGGTCCTTTAGATTTTTAATGTTGCTAATGTTGGGTTGATGTTTTATTTTTTACTTCTATTGGTGCTGCTGTTTTTTGGTTTTAAATACACACATTCAGACGCATACAACTTTAAAATGGATTTTCGTTTTTTTTTTAGTGTTTGCTGAGATGGCCAAATAATTGCGATTTTTTGTTTGTTTGATAAAAATTAAAAGCAAATGAAATAAAAACAATTTTAAAGGTTCCAAGTATTACATTGGTGTATGTACGTACGTTCTGAAAATAAGATGATTTTCTAACAATAAGTCTTTTTGATTTGTCATTCGCTACAACATTTGAAGTCATGCTGGCGATATATTTTACTTGAATGTAAAAACCTTTCAAAAGTAGCTTCTTGCAGAGACATTTTTTATTAAGCCTTAACAAAAAGCAATACATACATAAACAAAAAATTATTAGAAGGCAAATCTGTATGAGCTCCTCGGAGATGAGGGCGTTGTTCAGCTCATTAACATCCAGTGGCTATGCTGGGTCGGTCATATTGTTCGGATGGAAGAATCTGTTCCAGCGAGGAAAGTTTTCGTTCATTTTTTATGTAAAATAAGGAGCAGCAAGCGATTAACTGAAGAAAGAAGAGATAAAATTAAAGCATTCAATGAAACTGTCCTAAGCCATAGGAACATCGACAAAAAAATTATTCGCAGATAGATTGTTGTAAGTAATTTTTTGAGAAATCTGTCCGATTAGTATAGAAACATGAAAGGGCTGACGAAAAAAGCCACAACAGAAGCGGACAGAAGAGTTATTGTAAAAGCTGCCTCAAATTTGAGCGATTCTGCTGCAAAAATTAGACAAAAATTGGGTATCACAGTTATCATAAGCACTGTAAGATGTGTTATTCGACGTTCTAAACATTTAAGGAGATTAAAAATTAAAAAAACCATCTCTTATTGCTGCTCGTAAAGCGACACGGTCTCATATTGCACGAGAACACATGAACGATAAAAATGAGTTGTATGTGTTGCCTTCTCAGACGAAAAATTTTAATTTGGAAGGTCCGGATGGATACAAGTACTATTTCCACGACCTACATAAGGAGGAACGCTACCTTAGTCGTCTCGTCTCTGTGAGAGAAGTGTAATGGTGTGGGGGGCGATTTCACATTATGTTACATTTGTGCTTCAATTCCTCACATCAAAAATGAACGCGAATAACTACAAAATAGTATTTGAAAAGGTGTTTCCATATTTTTCTACTATTTTTAGACCAATTCTTTGGATATTTAAACAAAATAATGCTTCGATACCCAATGCCAGGGTTGTAAAAGTATGGATTCAAAGCCAAAATGTCAATAAGTTGGAGTTGCCGCCATATTCCCCTGACTTAAATATTATAGAAAATGTATGGGGCTTGCTTTCTCGCAAAGTCTACGAGTCCGGCAGACAATACAAACCAAATAGGCTTTCATTGGAGGAATTAAAAAAGCTTGGTTCAAAAATTTTATTATCATTAATTGAAAACCTTTATAGCTCCCTCCCAAATGGTATTCTTGAAGTTATATCGAATAAAGGAGGATATACTCCTTAAAAAATCATCAAGCATTGTACGAAATCTTAAAAAATTAAAAAAGGTTTACAAAAAAATCATTTTTTTCTTTAATTTTTTAAATTATTGATAGTAAACCTATTTAAATGACCCAAAAATTGTGCTGAAAATCATATTCGTTTTGGGAAAAAAAGTACTAAAATTCAGTTATTAATTATTGAAACAATTTTTTTATTATAAACACACATAATCCAATATTTTACCATTTTATAAAATAATATAACTAAAAACTTAATTACTTTTAGAAAAAAATTAATTTAAATGTAATGAAAATAGTAAACCTATTTTAGTGAGCGGCAGTGTACTTTTCTAAGATTTGTACATGAGCAGGTGTCTTTCACTGAGAACTGGTTTAAAGTTTTAAATTGTGGTATCCAAACCAAATATGTACTTGACAATTTGAAATAGGAAAAAATTAGATCATTATGACGTTCCCAAACACCTTTTAGGTCAGTACTTGCCATTTAGAAACATACATATCGTCGATGGAATTAAAGAACGCTGTAACTGACAAAACCTTAAATGTTCATCAGAACCAAAAAACTTTCATAAATGTAGAACAAATACACTGGTATATTTCATTTCGCGGACGGCGTAAGTGAATTTATTTTCATCGTAGAAATCTGGGACCTGGACCAATCGACGCGTATTTTTTTTTATGAAAATGATGCAAAAAACGTATTTTCGATTTTTTGTCAGTTACAGCGTTCTTTACTTCCATCGACGATATGTAAGTATATTGTTCCGTCAGAATTGTTATGACTGAATTATAATAGTAATATTAATTATTAACCTTAAAGAAATCATTATTTTAAACACCATGTCGTAGTTCTTTTTATTCATTGTGTTGGAACTCTTTGAATTGAATTAATATCGATTTAGAGTTTGTCGAATAAACAAGTGCCAACTGAATATTGTCGTTCATCAAAATAATAAATTTAATAATGTGTTTTAATTTAATTTTAATTGTACATGTATAATAATGCTGATCTTAACAGCATACAGTATTCTTCCAATATGTATTCAAATGTCATATTTTTATTGTTTTTAAAACGTCAGACCTACTCTGAACCATGTATTTTATTTGGTACCTATACACATGTGATTTTTTTACTTCATTTTAATTGCAAACACAAAAAAACTTGAAATACTAGAGGCATTAAAAAAAAAAAAAAAACCTTGTTGAAGAACTAACAGCTAACTCAAGCATTTTTAAACTAGCTTGCGAAAATTGTGCCAAATTTAGCTCTAGAAAAAAAAACTGTTTACAGCTTAAAACATATCAGTATTTAATATTAGTTTTTACTTAACCACTTTGAATACAAAAGTATACATAGGTGTTTCAACTTTGCATTGGTTTTTGATTGCAGATTTTTGAAACTAGTAGATATCATAAGAAATATTTTTCGACAAGATTTGTTTAATGCATTTTCCACAGGATGGGACAAAAATATTAAAACGCCACTTTTGAGGCACTTTATGTAGTTCCCTGGGGTTATTTTTTTACGACCTGTTTAACATAATTCCCATTTGTTTGCAAGATTTAGCCTTTAGGATATGTTTGTTGGGAAAATTATGTTTGAGTCAAACTATATGTGAAGCCATCAATTTCAAACAGCATCTGAACTAACAAGTCGCAAGTATGTTGCTTTTTTTCTATTTCGGTAACCGCATTGGGAACTACTTTAATAGCGGAAGTTTGCACCCAATGACTTTTAAAATGCTACTCTCCGTAAGTAAAAAATACATACGAGATAAGAAATAATTAATTACTAATTAAGATTTAAGCTAAATATGAAGACTGCAAAAATAATCACTCAAAACTGTGCATGTTGGCACAACACAGCATTATAATAAAAAGAGACACAACTAACTTATAAGTACAAGCATACACATGTATGTATGTATGTATGTATGTACTATATAAAAGTATAATTTACTATAATACTCGTAGTGTAATGCATATATAAAAGGACTATTTTACTTGAAAAGGATTTTAAGAAATTCATATGCAAACACATATACATACTTTTAACATTTAGAGCATAAATAGTTAGTTGAACCACTCTGTTTAATGAAGTACAACGAAAAAGTTGTGTTTTAGTGGACCTCAACCTACGAACTCTATAATGCAGGTTCATTTTCATAAAACAAAATAAAAATGGGAAGATTGTGCTCTTTATAACTCCATTTTGCAACCACAAACTACGGAAGCTAAAAAGAAGAATCACATTCAAGCATAGGTTTCAGAATTTTGCTACAACTTAACTTGTTTAGTACTCGTATTTTGTCTACCCATTGTTAACAGAGGTACTCACCATACCCTAATAGATTCCCTTAAATATTGTATCATGGTTGTTGTTGTTGTTATGTTTTTTATCTTTTAGCGGTATTCAAACTTTTTCCTTTATTTTAGTAAGTTGCTGTTTCCCTATAAAGGTTTTCGCATCAGTGGTATGTTCAGTTTGATGCAAAGTTTGTAACATATTCAGATTTATTACTATTCTTAGACTCGAGCTTTAAATGCCTCGTTCCTATACTACATGTAGTGCTACATTTCTCGAAAGTCATAAAAATGCAACCCTGTTTTTTAGAATTTGTTGTACTACGGTTCTCGAAATCCAATGTCAAAAGATGGAAAAATAGTAGTAATTTTAATACATTCGAAAAAACAACATCTTAAGACTGTTAAACAACAGTCTTAAGATCCTGATACTAGTATTCTTATGAGAAGAAACATCCGTTAAGGAATATGTAAAAACACTATCAGAACTGTATAAAAACTTTTTCCTTTATATAAGTAACTTGCTCGCTTATGTTCGTATGTTCGCTTTGATGTTACTTTTCATAAGATCTTAAGACTATTAAAAGTCAAACAATGTATGTAATGGATCTATATTATATAAACATTGGAATTGAATTCGAAAATATGTAATAATTTTTTAACCAAATTTATAAAACCTTTTTTAATATAATAAAAATAATTTCAGAATAAAGAAAATCGACCCTAAAACATTGGGGTTATGATTGATGTTTGGGGAGGACTCGTCGACTCTATAGGCCGGCTGCTTACTGGATTATGACTTCTTGTGGCTACAAGATCTCTTATCTTTCGTCTCGTATTTTTAATAAAAATCGCACCTTTGCTTGATTTCTTACCCTTTTGATTGAGGTATTCAGTTTTGTTTCATATTAATTGCCTAATAATGCTACAAATATTTTGTTGCTCTTAGCAAATATTTATATATTAACTTTGATTATGCGTCACTGTTGTTATAGGGTCGATTAATACTTTATGAATAAGAACTGGTACTGTGAAAGCAAGTGATATGTAGCCGAAATCATACAAGAAATTCGACTCACAACGACATGTACGATTCATACATAAACACTGAAAAATGACGGAATCGAGGCAATGATACACCAGTGGCATAAAATGCGTGATTTGGATTTGATTAAAAAAAAAACACAAAATTTTAAGGAACGTATGAAATCCTTGTTTGATTTATTTGAATCTTTATTGAATTTCAGTTAAATGGTGACTGCCGTAACACCTGAAATAGTTCATATACCTGGCCAAATTTGGAATACACTTTCAAACATATCGGCCAGTATCTTACGATGAAACTCTTTAATATTGGCTTTCAGTTCGTCAACTGTTATCTTAAGGCGTTAAATCCCACAACCAAATCCAAATGCGAAATAAAGTGCTCACGGAACACTTGACCAATGTTTTTCGTGCTGTGCTACCATATTGTTGACATACTACGCCTTTCATTTCGGGCTAAATAAAAACTTTTAACCAAATACCTGCGTTCTTTGTGTGGGAAAAATTATAGTAAAATAATTCTACCGGCTAATAATCCACCCACACAGTGCAATTTTCGAGATATATTGCCAGTTCTGTTCAAGTATTTATTCAACCAGAAAAGAGCTTCATCGCTGAATTTGGATTTTCATCTAATTTTGTATAAAAATTGACGCACACAATATGGGTGCTGTGAGCGGCTAGGCGGAAACTATGAAAAAGGGTTATAATTTGTCAAGTATGTATGAATGTGTGTTATACAATTTGGCGTGTTATATATTTGTCTCTGCTTTAAAATTATTTTTTTCTCTTGGGAATACATACTACATTTATAATTTGCTATATTTTTAATACTTCACTCATATAAATACTAATTATAAATAAAATCTTTAAGTAAAATTATATTCCATACTAAGTTCTGTAGTCGCCGTGGTCTAGTGGTTAGTGTTTTGGCTTACTAAGACATGGGTCCCGGGTTCGACTCCAGGCTCCGACATCTTCAAAAAAAAGAAATATGAAAAAAAACATTTCTTTCGGCGACTACCTCTCAGCAGTCTTCTGGCAAAAGCTCTGAGAGTAATTAATTGCCCTGAACAAGCTTCTCAAGTCTGTCGTTCGGAGTCGACATTAAACTGTAGGTCCCGGTACTCATGGAAAAAAATTGACACACACAACATGAGTGCTGCGAGAAGCTAGGCCGTAATCCTGACACAGGGTTGTAAAGGCCAGTTATGTATGTAAAATTCCATTTGAATTCGATTGTCGAATAAGAATATCAAACTGACGGATATTATCGACTATAGTTTTCTTACTTTTTATATTCATTTTCGATTCCGTTTTTTTTTTGTTTTGTTTTGTTAACGAGACCATAATTTTTCTATAATTAACCACTAAATGGGTAAAACATTATTAATGTTCTGAATGCTTGCTCGTTCATTTTTATTTGTTCGTTGTGATATTTTCTTGCTTCTTTTATAGTGTTTTTCATTATAATTAGTGTTGCTTTTAAAATGAATGTTTATCTGAGATTGTGTGTAAGTGCGTGTGAGTGTGTGTATGTATGTACATGTATATTTTAATGGAAACTGCTGTTGTGTTGATGCCTCAATTTATATTTTTTATCGTGTTCACAACAATTTTTGTCGCACTTATTTTAATTGGTCTCCATTGATGAATGATTTGTTTGGTTATAATACTGCTTGTGTTGTACACTGTAAAGAAAAATATTTTTTGTACCATAACAGAGAAGTATTTAGATCTTGTCTAGTAAGCTTAAGGTCACTTGCTTTAATTTTAATTTTTATTATATTTAACTATTGATTAATAAATGATATTTTATGTATGAATTTTCAATATTTCACTACTTCTTTGTGTGGCGTTGTGTGGCTTTATAGGAAAAATATTAATAAATACTCAATAAAATTAAAATCAGGCATATTTTTAAATAAAAAACTTAAAAAAACATTTTGTAAAATTATAATTATCAAAAAACAAGCAATCTTAAGAATGAATATGTATTTCAATTTTAATTTCAGGAGATTAGCAATGAAAATACAGGAGGTATTAATACTACCAACAACAATATTTTATAAAAAAAAAAAAACGTATTTTTGTATATCAATTTCCACTTTTGCAAGAGTGTCATTGCACAATAGCCGAAATTGCGATTTTAACTGCAAAAAGTCAATTTTCCAACTTTAAATTTTTACAATTTTTTTATGGTATTCAATACTCAGCATATTGAAAAGAAAAAACTATTAGATTAACACTATCGGGCGACCAAGAATGACTTATGATGATAGCCGAGAAAGAAATTGAGTACAATTGTGGGTTGAATTGTATTTAAATTAAAACTCTTGGAAGTTAAGAAATAAATCCTCCCAAGAAATGGGTGATTATAATTATTATAAATGAATAAGTAATTATAATTATTGGTAGTAAGGGATGAATAATTATAATAATTGGATGTAGGAAATAATTGGTATCCTTATAGAGACGAAATTAAGTGTAATTTCTTACCTTTACTTTGGGTATAAATGGGTTGAGCTCCAATTTCACGATAAACAAACCTTCATGTGTTTTCCTTTGTTTATTGAAAATAAGGTTGATTGAAGTTCAATATAAGGTGTTCTTTTATTGTTTTCAGTTTCAGAAAGTATATTGGGTTTAGGGTAAATATAATTTGAGGCACAATTTATGTTTGAGAGCTCGAATGATACAATGTATTGTAATTAAAAAACAAAACTGTATTGATTATATGAAAAAAATTAAAGATTGTATATATATATATATATATAAAAATTTATATAATTCTTACTCCGTTATTTTGAGAATAGTTTTGACATACAACTCAACATAGATTAATCACCTCGTAATAACTTTTATTCGTTAAATTCAAATTCATTTTCTTTAAATTCTATATTGTAATTTATGTGTCCAAACTTAGCTTGGATAGAAATAAAAGGAGATTAGCTTCCGAATTAGCAAGGAGACAATGCGCAATTACTAGTTCATGGTGCCTTTACATCTGCCAAAAAATCCCACGTAATGGATATGAAATCTCATACAAGAAGTTGCTATATCTCCAAATCGACAATTGAAATTTCGAGAAGTTCTTAATACTCACCATAAAGAATTTACGCGAGTATCACCTGATGAAGCTCTAATGTTTTTGTTAGAAAAAAAAAAAGCAAATGGCATCGGCAGCGGCAACACCAACGATGCCAACACAGTTAGAATGGTATTTTCTTGCAGAGACCTTTTAGCATCAATTACTGTTACAAATATTGATTTTTTTTGAAATATTTTCACATACTCTTAATTGCCCTCTCCCCAAATTTTGTTTGTCAATAGAAGTCCGTATACAAAATTTGATGAAACTAGCTTTTTGGTAAGTATGTTTGTCGGCAATTTGGGTTTTGGGTAAAGAGGAAAAGAGGCGTGGACCGCTCATTTTTTTCTCAAGTTGCTTTTTTGTCAGTAGAAGTCCGTATAACTATTTTGTGAAGCTAACTTGCCCGGAAGTACTATTTGCCATTGCTTTGAGAAAAAAGGGGCGTGGCCCTTCAATTTTTTTTTTCAATTTACACTTTTTGTCATTAGAAGTCTACACGACAAATTTGGTGATGCTAGCTGTACGGGAAATATTTTTTGCCTCTAAAATCCCGATTTCAGCCATAGTGCATTGGTTGACCAAAATGAACTTACTTTCACAGGTTTATATTTCTATTATGCATGACATCAAAAAATTTCCACCACTTATCTAAATAATAGACAATTTTTACATATACATTTAATGCTGTTTTTATGCGATAGATATGCTCTTCGAAATCTACCGTAAAGAAATTGCTTATCCATATAAAAGTATTGCCTTCTTGGCTTAAAGATTATGAATAATAAATAAATAAATATAATGAAATGAAAAATTAGAACATTGGTTCCACATAAAAAAACCCTAGCAAAATATATACTTACTGGTGCTTCATGCTTATGAAAAAATTATATACATACATACATAAATACAGAATTGTCCATTACAACCCTGTTTCTCGGTTACGGCCTAGCATCTCGCAGCACCCATTCTGTGCGCATCAATTTTCATCCACGAATACTAACGACAGACTTGATGGCAATCAGTTGCTCTTAGAGTTTTTACCAGAAGACTGCTAAAAGGTAGTCGCCGGCTTCGAGGTAGTCTACAGGGTATGTAGAAAAAATATAATGCCAAAATACTCGTCAGATTTCTGTAAAAACAGAAAGAGGAAGTACCTGAAGTTTTAATCCATTACAATTAACTTTATTTTATTAAAGAGTTGTTAACGTTAAAATTGTTGTTAAAATTTTAAAAAGTTTGTACTTTTAAACCCTAATGGCTTATGATTAATGATTTGTTCTTATCATTCTACAATTTAAAATACTCAAAGTGTTTTTTTCTAGAAGATGTTGTTGAGTACTACTGGAATCTGTTTTCGAATGGTTAAAGCCCATCCAGAAACTGCTGTTACGGTTAAAAAAAATTTTATTTCCAATACTATTTTTCTTTTGTCATGAAAAGAGTAGCAAACAATCTTATAAAATCTCAGTTCAAAATGATCAAAATAGTGTACTTGATCTGTTTCACTGATATTTTCTTCTGGATTCATTCAAAAATTATTATTATATTTGGTTCGGAAAAATCTAGATAGTCTCTCAAATGTATTAATCTTTCTCTATATATACTAAACCATAAAGCCATAGCTATAATGGCTTCAGAAGTGAATTTGATAGTTGGTCAATGTATTTACCCTGCATCTTATTACTATTATACGAAGAGTCACTATTAGCATCTTCTGTTTATATATTGTAATTCCTATTAATTGTTTACTATCTTTTGTTTTGTTTTACACAGCTTTTTCTTTAAGTGTTTATGTATTTAATTTACTTCGATGAATGTTATAAAATTTAATGATATTAAAACATGGCATTATTAAATGTTGCGCATACGCAGACTATAACCGCAAATTATTTAAATTGCTTGTCTCGTCATTATTCATTATTAAAGGATCCATTTACAACACGTACTTAAAATAAATACCATTACCCATACCACCATTAATAAACATACACACATACACACACACGTACATGTGCTTTATATTCATTTTATACACACACAAAAGTAAACATACACTTGTACAAATACGAGACTACATTCCTTTTAAATTGTAGGCTTCATCATATAATGATGACGATTATGATGATGAGAATGTTGGAGAAGTAGGAAAAGAATAAAAGGATAAAATTAAATGGTTCGTTTTAAAACCTACACACATACATACTTACAAACCAACATGCATTCATATGTATATAGAATCAGCATTGAGTGGGTGGTACATTGAATAAAACCATATGGCCATATGCATATGGCATATATACACTCACGAATCTTTTGTCAAATTATAGTCCGTATAATTATTATAGTGTTTTTATGAGTGTAAAATATATATCTATATATATCTTTATAAACCAATATCTCCAGTTATGTTTTTGGAACATATTTGCTTTAAAACCGCTAGTAATTCTATATACGAGTATCTACTTATAAAATCTGTAGTTATTGTCCACATCCGTATACATGCACTCGTATATTCAAACATAATTTCATATGTAATATACTCGTCCATATCAAATGAATGTATCTAGATATAGAAGATGGAATATTATACCCATGTGGGTGATAAAATTATATACTCGTATAAAGAATAATAGTCATTTATGGTATTAAAATAGCACACATACAACATAGAATATAAGAGAATATCATGTGTATAGTTAGTCACACATGATAGTATTCATAAGCACATTGACAACTTTAAATGCTGAAAAAATTATAAAAATAATTTTTTATCTTGTACGAAAACATATATTTTTGAGGCGAAGGTAATAAAAAACGTATCTACGTACCTGTCGTCGTGGTCTAGTGGTTAGTGTGTTGGCTTGCAGACGATAGCACCAGATTCAAATCTCAGCTCTGACATCTTGAAAAAAAAAGAAATATGAAAAAATTATTTCTTTCGGCGACTACCTCTTAGCAGTCTTCTGGCAAATGATCTGAGAGTAATTAATTGCCATTAACAAGCTTCTCAAGTCTGTCGTTCGGAGTCGACATTAAAAACTGTAGGTCCCGGTACTCATGGATAAAAATTAACACACACAACATGAGTGCTGCGAAAAGGTAGGCCGTAACCCTGACACGGGGTTGTAATGGCCAATTATGTATGTACATATGTATATATCTACGTACCTTCTATTTCGATTTTAACTCATTTACCAACCAATTCTCTTTCTAGTGTTGCATCTGGTAGCATATATATCAAACTCAAGTCTCAATAGGCTATTAGGGATATGAATGAAGTTCTAATATTTGTACCATAAAGAAACCATCATAACTGAGGACTCGTGTCGTGAATTTTTCTTGTGCTCATTTGATTTTCAATATATGATTTGACTCTAGTCTTTATATTACATCACAAATTCAGTTTAAATGGTTTGGTTGCCTCAACAAACTTTTGCCTTTTCTTTGATATAATAATCCCATTGCATTTAATAAAATGCATGACACAAGTTAGATATAATTAGAAATTAAGAATTTTGTTTATTTTATTTATCGTATAAAAAAATTCATCATATGAATTCACAAAAGCTTTAAGATCCATTGGAAAAATTCTACAGTAGAAACATAAAATCAATCCAAATTTTTGCCATCGAATCATACATATTATTGTAGGACTGCTGAGTTATTCAGGGACATATACACACAATACATGATACAGTGCATCATAATCAATGAAAAGCAGATAACAAATTGTGTATAACTTAGAGTTTTTTTAAATCATATATGTATTACAATGTTAGCATATTTTTAGGTGTTCTTAAAAAGTATTCTTCAATCCTTATTAGAACGTAATTTGTAAAATAATTGCCGATTCTTCAGAAAACCCTTGTATGGTTGTTTTAGACTACAGCAGTATATGCGCATGCAATTGTTTTTCACAGGGACCGTAACAGTTACGACTTTTTTCAAAAAAGTCACTTTATAATAGTTATTTTTTGGCTTTTATTTTTTCGGTCAGAAATAAAAGTTAAAATTTGACTTTTATTTTTTAAGTAAAAAATATAAGTTAAAATTTGACTTTTATTTTTCAAGTCAAAAATTAAAGTTAAAATTTGACTTTTATTTTTTAGGTCAGAAAAAAAAATTTACTATACCATAATAATAACACTGTAATGGAAATATAAGAAAAATAAGATCGATGACAATCAGTGATGTTGTTTTGGTTATTTCTAACCAACCCAACTTTAGTCAAATTTGATATTCCATTTTAACAAAGTTTAATGCACCCGTTATAATGTCATGTCTGCTTGACTCATACAAGGAGAAGCGTATTGACGTTGATGTCGACCTTGTGGAATATTGGGAAAACAAAAAATTTTTATATCCCCGTCTAAAGGACTTGGCATGTATTATTCATCAAGTACCTGCGACACAAGTTAGTGTAGAACGCGCGTTTTCAGCACTTAAGATTGTTCTCGGCGACTTGCGCTACAATTTGCCTGAACAGAACTTGGCAGCTATATTAATGGTGAAATTGAATTTTGAGTCATTGCAATGAAAGAGCGAACAATTTAATATTGAAATGAAGGAAATTAAATGTAATTTGTATTTTCAGAGCAAAATATGCAAAACACCAACTCCTTAACTTTCTAGCCAATAAACCTTTTTGTATAGATACTCTATTATAATTTTTTTTCTTTTTGTTTTAATACAAATACAACATGTACTTATAATTCTAAAAATAAAAACTGTGTTAATATTTAATTAAAATTTTAATTAACTTTTTTAACATCTGCTTTCAATAAGAACAAAAGTTAAATGTTAACTTTTATTTCTGACTTAAAAAATAAAAGTAAAATTTTAACTTTAATTGTTGACTTAATAAATAAAAGTCAAATTTTAACTTTTATTTCTGACCGAAAAAATAAAAGTCAAAAAATAACTATTATAAAGTGACTTTTTAATAAAAGTCAAAAAAATTAAAGTCTTTTAAGTTTATTATTCCTTACCATAACAGCATCAATATGCTGTATTCAAATATCTGATAGACAAATTATATCCACCTGACTTTTTGATTTTAAATTTTAAAAATAACTGTTATTTTCGGTCCCTGGTTTTTCATATGCATGTACATATGTATGATGTATTGATCTCTCGCTATTAATGTAAAGTGATTGCCAATTATTGAAAAGAAGAATAAAAATACAAAAAAATTTATTTATTTTCAGCAGCAAATATATTTAAAAGAAAGAGATGGCGAAGCACATAAGTATAAAAATTAAATTAATGTTGATAAAGTGATAAAAATATAAATTAAAGTTACAGTTATTTATTTGTGAATGGTGCTTTTCTTCTTATGTGATTTTTGACGTTTACGATACATCGTAGAGTAATACACCAGTTAGGTGTTCTCAAGCAAGTAAACAAAAACTGTTTTCAATAAACTATACAACGATACGGTAGCTTGTGAATTCGGCAAATATTTGAAAAAAAAAAAAAGACTATTGAAACATCTATTGTGATCTATTACAAATGAAAGAACATTTATTTGAATTTAAATAATTAACGATTAATGTCCGTATTCATAAAAAATTAAACAGTTTTATTAATTGCTTTTTTGACAATTACTCTATAGAAATATTTCAAATAAGCACTCTATAAACCAATTTTATTTTTTATGAATACGGGCATAAAAGTATAGTTTGTGAGCTTATGGTAATAATTCAAAAATATATTTGCTTTCTTGTTAATTTTTACCCAACATTTGCTTTGAAGTTTCAAGTTGTTTTCTTTATGTTTTCAGATACTTCGACTCATGCCTACACATAAGTGCGCGATGCAGGGACATAGTGAAGGCCTTGTTTATAATCGATAGACAAGTTAGAAAAAGTTGGTAAGTGATAAAAGTTAAACAATTAGTTTAGGGATATTTATTTTTAAATTTACGATTTCGAATGCAAATAGTCGGATAAAATATGAAAATCTTTTAAATCTTTTGGTATTCAGTGGATTAATCAAAAATTTACAAATAAAAATAACGCTTCTTACAAACAAATTTAAAACAGCCTTTTAATAGTAACTAATCCTTTATTGAATCTTTATAGTTTAAAGAGTTAGTCTATGCATTATTCTTTATTGGCCTAGCTTTTTGCATCACCCATGAGTACAGAGACCTATAATTTATCGTCGAATCAAAACGACAGACTTAAAAAGCGTGTTCATGTCAATAAAATAATAAAAAACAAATTGCTCTCAGAGCTTTTTCTAGAAGACTTCTAAAACGTAGTCTCATAAAGATTTGTTTTTCATATTCCTTTTTTTTCTGAAAATGTCAGAGGTGGGGTTCAAACTCGGAGCCAAACCACTAACTACTAGACTACGGTGACTACACATGCATATTTATAAGTATTTATTGCTTACACTTTTTAAGGTTTATAATGAAATACTGAAAAAATTAAAACATTTGAAGACTTTTGTTACACACTGTACGTATGGACGACAGAGTATGGATATTTTGCTCTTTGACACAAATGTGATTAGTGTTGGTCGTTAATATTTAGTGTTGTTGTTGTTATTTCTCTTACTATTATTATAATGACGAAAGGAGACACATTTAATTATAATAAAATTATGAAAAAATAAAACAAATGAAACACACGTCCACTTTATCAGTCCTACTACCGATAAAACAAAAAACAAAACAAAAAAGGAAAAGAAAAATAAACAAAAGACGTGATTTTTCTATAGCTGAAAAACAAATCAGGTCAATATGCTTTTTGTCATTACTGGACTTTTCCCATATCGCTATTATTCTGAATTTTATTACAAATAAATTATTTTTTTTCTTATTTATTATTTATACAACAATTTATTTTTTATGTCTCTGCTTAATGATGCTTTTTATGAATTAATGCATACAAGTATTGTTCGTTTCATTTTATCTTTTACTTGTATTGACATTTAATTAAAATATTTTGTTGTTGTTTTTCTATTATATTTTATATTTACGTTGTTATTTTGCTAAAAAATAATTAATTTTCGATTGTAAATTAATTTTAAAATAAAGTTAAGCATACTAATTATTATTAAATTTAGTTCTCAGTAAATATTAGCATATTAAGTAGTTTAAAACAATTGGTTACACAAGATAATTCCTACACTTTTGAAGGAATTGTTAAAAGCAAAGGTGTAACATATTGTTCACAGAATACTACTTATGTTACGATCTTATCTTTTTCACTTTAAATCCTATATATTCTTCGCAGATGATATAAATATTTGTCACTCATATTTATTTGGTCGTAGGCCGAGCTTTTTGTAGATTGAGTTGAAAAGGCAAAATATGAATGATCTACATACAATCTCCGAGTGGAGTCATGCAAGCAGGGTCGAGTTTAATACGCCAACGGCTCAGTGTTGTTTTATCACGCATAGACGGGAAGGTAATGATGCAATCTTGTCATCTATGGTAATAATGAAAATATTGAGAAAGCGGACGCTCTTGATGTTCTACGCATGAGAGTTAATTGTGATGTCCGTTGAAGTGATCGCACATTTCGAGTGTCAAAAGAAGCAATCAAGTTCACCGGTTTTTTTAAACTGTGCAAGAAATATTTCACTCCATCTGGACTTGTTAATATTTACAAGACCTTCATTCGACCCAAGAGGGAATACAACTCTTATGTAGGAGGCGGTGCTTCAAGGTATATTTTGGGATCTCTACACCACGTACAGGAATTTAAATTAAATTCTTATCTTATTTTGATTTTCATTGAAGAAAGAAATTGTTTTTAAATAATATGATATTTTACTCAAAATTATTCTATATTTTATGCATTTCCAATTACATATAATTGTGTAGCATCTGTTTAATTAATTGCCTTGTTATTGTTGTTTATTTATAAGTTCATATAATATCTCTTTATCTTTTATTTCCTCTGATTAATTATTCATACAAATGAACTTAAAATCCGCGACAACCATTTTGCAGTGATTAAATAAATGCAAACAATTTTAGTTGCGTTATCAGTTTTACAATTTATTTGATAATTAAATTATTTGTATTATACAGTCACATACAAAAGTATTTTTTTTCTAATTTTTTTTGCTTTTGTGGTTATATTACTTGCATGTGTCATGGATTTTGTACAGTGCTGAACAATATGCACTAGTTTTGTTTTATCATTAATTTAAGGGCTATAAAAAAATATTTATTTATTTTTCAAAAAATATTTTCTGTGTGCATACCTGTGATGAACGAAATAAGAAAAAATCTGTTATATTTTTTGATAAGATAAATATTGTCATGCGGGAGTTTATGTGCTCTATCCGCGATTTTATATATCTCGAGTTAATAATGCCATTTTAGGTTTTTTACACCAAATTTTTTAAAATCTTCAATCCTTTTTCGGCTATTTATCTCCGAAACTGAACAAGATATCCGAAAAGGGATTGCAGATTTGAAAAATTTGGGGTTGAAAACGTAAAATGGCATCATTATCTCGAGATATATAAAAAATACAAAATGGCGTGTAAAGCACATAAACTCCCGCATGACGATATATGTATGCAAGACACTTTTACTATTAGGAGGTTTTTAATAAAAAGTAAAATTATAGGCAATATATGTAAAAGAATAGTGCATTGGTAATGCTAAGGCCAAATAGTCCCTTGGCTGCCAGAAAATACATACATTCTGAGCCAATAATCGTAACTAATACCAACTAAAAAATTTCATAAACCTTTAGCGAAATACAAGTAGTCGAATTAGTAATAGTGTGTGAATCTATAATATTTATAAATATTGTAATACTGAAACTACAAATTACTTATACTTCATTGGTAAAGAAGTTTTTAGAGCAGCGGCATTTTTCGCAAGGTCTTTGGTATGTGGTTGTAAAGACGTGTGATTTGCAACGGTGCTAAACGTTGATTCTGAATCCAAAAGCTTTATTTGATTTAAATTTTTATTTCTATACTTTGCAAAAAATTCAAAAGAAAAAACAAATTTCATCCAATAAGTCTTGACTACAAAGGACAATACCTCTATTTAAAATTTTCTTAATAAGAACATTTATGATGTCATATCTGTGTTCGCCTATTACTTTCAGTGGCATATTCAAGCGCTAGTTTTCCTTTCAGGTGAGACACAATAGCGTCTTAAAATTCGACATTTAATTGCAATTATGGAAACGATGTTTTACATAAATTATATTCATTTGCCTATGAAAATGCATTTGAGCAGTTCGATTCTTGAATGCTAGTTGCAGTTTCATTACGTGTCCACCAATCATCCACCTCGGATGGCAAAGATATTGTTTCATCATCAATTTTAAACTACAAAAATAAGTAATATATACTCTGTTCATCAAAATATATATACATAGATACATACATATATACTAGATTTTATAGCTCTATAAAAAACGTGTCTGTTTGCCTTCCGTGACATCAAAAGATTGATAAAAACACAACATTCAACAATCGTGTATGATTCGTTTACAAGTAATTTAAATTTAAATTGAAATTACTTTAAGGTTGACATCGTTTTGATATTTCAGATCTTTTTGTTTATCTTCATTAGGAATTAGTTAATCTGATAGAATCTCCTTCTTTGGAATAGAACTGTGAAATTTCTGTCTAAGCAGAATAAAAAGTCTTCAGGTTTAAAAGCAAGAAAAAGTAAATTAATTCGTAAAAAAGTCTTCATGACCTTATTCAAGGTATTTTTGCACATGTGTTTGTGAAAAGCTTTCTTATACTCAAGTGTTCGATCAAATTTGGATAATTCAATTAGAGGCCTTTGAAATGTTTATGGTCTTCATAAACTTTTGCACTGCTAATCTTCGCCTGAGTAACAGCAGGTTAACACACAGATGCCGGGTATAACGGTCAGTATTTTGCTGAGAAATTCATAAAGTCAGAGACTTATTGCCTAACCCACGTATATATATTGAATATATTAAAAATTGTAAGCATTTTAAACAACGAATCATTTGCATTCAGCAAAAGATAATTTTAAACAGAAAACGGCATAAATAATTAACTTTTATTTAAAAAATCAAAGCAGCGCAGCGTATTAATGTTAATGGCAGCTCTATTTAACATCATAATTATAAGAATAATTATTAAAGCTGCGATTATTTACTAAAATTACAAATTAGCTTAGTATGAATTTTTAATGAGAAGCAAAATCATAAAATTTTACGAATAAATGTATGCAAAGGTACATACAATATGATAATAAGCACTGATATAAAATATTTCTTTTTTTTTAATTACAATAAACGTTATGTACACTTTGTGTTGTTGTATAAATGAGTCAATACATGTTTGTGTATAATGCGTGTGTAGGTGTATTTGTGTTGATATGCCATCATAATTAACGCGCATTGACTTTAGACGCTCATTAGTTTAATTAGGATACAAATTAACGAGCCTCATTGAAACAAATAAATGAACAACGGCTCATACACCATAAACCGCCCGCTACTGACCGACCTACTAGCACGCCTACATGTACGAGTATCATCATATCGTTAAACAAAAGCTTTTCAAACATTCAGACGAACGCAAATAATTTTTGGGCGAATCTTTTGGTTTACGGGCAAAATTAAATGCGTAAATAAAACTTGGCAAACAAACAAATACGAGTGAGTGTAAATACAACGAAAACAAACTGTCAAATATAACAACACCAACAACAACAACAACCATAATAAAATAATGACTTCTGAAATAATGGCCGTTTAAAATTTTTATAAAAAACGCCTAGAAAGTTTGCGAAAATATCTATACAATGAGGAGATAAATAAGAGTAAAAAAAATAAAACTTTAAAAGAAAGGCATCATAATGTTTAAGTGGATAAAAATGAGGTTTTGAGAAATATTTTTGAGGAGTAGTTTTATTTTTATCACTTTGGTTTAAAGGACGTTGCATGGATGCATATTTGCGAAAGTCTTCAGAAAAACACACGAATTGGTTTTGTCTCGTAATTAAGGAACTTATTTCACAATATTGAAAGAAAGGTGTTCATTAAAATCGAGCAAAGAAATTTACTCAAAGAACTATTTTATAGTCATATATACCGATTATTCTTTCCTTTGGTTGAATTTAAACTTCGATCGGAAGGACTATTAATAAAATAGTTTTACTAGAAATACTGTTATTACTTCTGTTGAAGGGAACCAAAGCCGTTTCTTCAGTACTTTCAACAAGGGAAGCTAAAATGATCAGCAGATGTTTTATATGCGAAGGACCACAAACGAAATGAAAATCAATTGTGGTGTCAAATATTGGAATTTTTTTCAACAGTTCAACATCTTAATTAAGATGTTGAACTTTTTAAAATGACCAATATTGTGTTTAACAGCAGGGCTAGGCAAAAAGAATAAAGATTATGATCATGAACTATATGAATACATTTTGCGAATATTGAATTGATAACATCTTCTATAACAATTAATTTTTACAGTCCCCTATTAGCCCAGCGTAGTTCGCTAACCCTATACAAATATGTTTAATCTAATTAAGTATTATTATATGGTACCGACCCAGCACAAATGCAAGACACTGCGACCTATAAGATCTCTTGTGTCCATTCGAGTCTATTGTCTGTTCAGCAGACCAACTGCTTTCCTTATGAATACCAGAAGGTCCGAAACTTTAGTGGTGGATACATACATACATACATACATAATTGGCCTTTACAACCCTGTGTCAGGATTACGGCCTAGCTTCTCGCAGCACTCATGTTGTGTGTGTTAATTTTTATCCACAAGTACCGGGACCTACAGTTTAAAGTCGACTCCGAACGACAGATTTGAGAAGCTTTTTCATGGCAATTAATTACTCTCAGAGCTTTTGCCAGAAGACTGCTGAGAGGTAGTCGCCGAAAGAAATATTTTTTTCATATTTCTTTTTTTTTTTTGAAGATGTCAGAGCCTGGAGTCGAACCCAGGGCCCATGTCTTAGTAAGCCAACACACTAACCACTAGACCACGGCGACTAGTGGTGGATATGTCCGCCAAATTTTTAAAATTTTTAATTTCTCCACAATTTTTAAAATTCATATATCTTCCCTATCTTTTTCTATTAGAAAATCATACATTATAAGGTACGAGAACTCAGTTTTAATAATTGGTTAAATAACTGCTAGCTAATTGTGGGTTTTTAGTTTTATGGGATCATACTAGTATTAAAATACCTTTCTAAAACATGTCTGTGCATAAAAATCGGGTGAAAATTAAATGAGTCTTTTTGCGTTCTCTAATATAAATATATATATATATTTTTTTTGATTTTACTAAAAAGAAATTAAAAATTTTTGTTTTTAAAAATCAGGAGTAATCCAAAACGTGTAAAGTCACCTATCCTTTGAACTAAAGGAGACACAGATCATAAAAAAAGGGTGAACGCCATTCGCTTTTTTTCACAATTAGGGAATAATAACAGTGATTAGTGAGAATCTAAAATACGACCTTCGCATTAGCAGAGTCACACACTAATCCTTAGTATACTCGCATACTGGATAAAATTTTATTACTCGTATTATTATTTCTTTTTTTTTTTTAATCTAAAAATCTCATCATTTTATTATTTTACATTTCAAAACAAATAAAAAAATTTAATTTTGCAAAATAGAAAAATTAAGTAAAAAAAAAATACTCTTATGCGTGTGTGAGTGAGTGTGTATATGTGTGTTTATGTAGGCATAGACGTCTGGTAAATGCAAATAATTTAATTAGTAAATAAATTATAAAACTGATGACCAAATTAAAATTGTTTGCATTAAATGAATACAAAACGCTGTTCGTATATTTTAAACTCATTTGCATGAATAATTAACTCAGAAAAATGAAAGATAAACAAACGAATAAAATCAGAATGAAATTTCAGTTTGTCTGTAATAGCATAGCCGAAGCCAACGAAATATCTCATAAAATGTGAGATTTAATAAATAATAGAAGATAAAAATATAAAACATTACAGCTAATAAAATATATTCATGTTGTTGAGTATAAATATTGAATCCAAAAATTCTTTTTGGTAATATATGTTACAATATATCTCACAACAGGGTCTTCTGAAGTTGCACATATAAGTTATTGGACAATAATAACATTATATTTTACATTTAATTTAGTTTCCTTAGACGACAATGCCTAAGAAAGCTCGATATGAAAACACAGAATAGATTACCGACATCGATAGTTGCAAAATGAGAGACCTGTGACACACTCCACTCACTGTCACTTAACAATATATGTATTGGATTCCAAATACCTTAGAAGGTGAAGATAAATCATATTCGTCATAATCTTTGATAGTGTAGAGCACACCCTTTTTGGGACTGCCGTTACATTTGTAGTTATATATATATAGATCACTCCTCCTGAAGCTCAATCTCGAGTCTTTAGCATATAATATGCAATACGCTCGCTTCTGGCGGTGCCCACTAACCACGTCGATGTCGACTAATGTGGATAACATCTAAATATATAAAATTGAATGTGTCTTTGTTTATTTTTTTGTTTTGTTTGTTTGTTTGTTTGTTTGTTTGTTTGTACCTTATAGGAGACCAAACCTCTAGACCGATCTTCCTGAAATTTTCACAGCATTTAACTGCGACTCTGGCATGATTAATAGGGTACTTTTTTTTCGACCACGCCCACTTTTATGTCCACTTTTTTTAAATTATCTAATTGCTTCCATATAGTTTTTAAAAGATTTACTTCAAATTGTATACACATTATACTACAGGCGAGGTAGAACTACACATTTTTTTTCACGCCCCTTTTCACGCCAAATTTTTTTTGAATGTTTTAAACTTTTTGTTCTATATACAAATTTTGTGCTTTTTTACTACGTTTATTAACGGTTTTACCTCAAATTTAAAATACATTTGAATTAAAATAGTGGGGTAGCCTCATTCTCTTTCTCCCACAACTGTCTGCAAAATATATAAATACTTTAAATTATATTATATAACGAGGGGGTAGCGAAGCACACCGGTTTTAGCTAGTAATAAATAAAAAAGAAACTCTAATTCTGTTCATCCAAATAAGATGACAATTACAAAAACTGCAATGATGGCGAGAAAAGGAGAATATGATAGAAACAGTTGTTTGACTTCATTTCGGCCAACTCATACAAGTGTGTGTACATATGGAAATAAGTAATTTCAGAACATGATTTCCTGAAAACCGTGAGTAAAATAGTTGATATTTAATCATGAATAAGTACAGACACAAACGACTCAGATGAGACTACAGTAGCTCAGAGTCGAAAACCTATTCAATTTGGATAATGTACTCTTCCTTCACGGACATCATTTTTTCCTTTGATTATCAATGCAAAAATCTAAATTCTTTATAGAATTTAACTTTAATCTAATTAACGCGTTTCTGACGAAACGAAATTACAATAACTTGAAAATAATTGATCACTCTTAGTGGAGCTCGAACTCGAGTCTTCAAGATATAATTGTATGTATATGTTGAGGTCTGCAAGAATTCTTCTGCCGGTTCGGGCAACTTTTTCATGTTCACAACTGTTTCTGTAATGGGATGGAAATTTTAATCAAGAAACCAAAGTTTTCAGTTTAAAATTCGAAGCAAATTGTTTAGCTCGCTCCAATGAGCTAATTGAGGATTCAAAATAAAGCTTTTTATTTGGATGAAATTTCTTCAAACCTCTGAATTACGAAAATGTTCAAGTACCTCAAAAACTGTAGAAAAAATTATTATTCCGATGCCCATTAACACACCATATGGGAGTCGGTTCATTTACAAGTTGCACAAAATGAGTGTGTGACCCTCTGGGTTCATGTAGGCAGTTCCTGGCATTGGTACACAGTTTTATTGGAATAAGAACAGAAAGTCCCCTATGAAGACTAAAATAGGAAAGCAGGTGATAACCAGTGATATGAAAAACCGGCGTCTCAAATGAAGTGAAAACATCCCTCCTATAGCAACAAACATACATACATACATACATAACTGGCCATTACAACCCTGTGTCAGGATTAAGGCTTAGCTTCTCGCAGCACTCATGGTGTGTGTGTTAATTTTTATCCATGAGTACCGGGACCTACAGTTTAAAGTCGACTCCGAACGAAAGATTTGAGAACCTTTTCATGGCAATCAATTACTCTCCGAGCTTTTGCCAGAAGACTGCTGAGAGGTAGTTGCCGAAATAAATAATTTTTTCATATTTGTTTTTTCAAGATGTCAGAGCTGGCATTTGAACCCAGCGCTATCGTCTTAGTAATCCAACTCACTAACCATTAGACCACGGCGACTACATGTTGAAAGTGCACTTAATTGTTTTTGTTATAAATTCATAACGGTACACTCGATAAAATACTTTTAGCACTTGATGTGTTAATAGCTTTCAATTTTTTTAGTACGAGTATAGTTATTGCAAATCCAAAATAAATTTTGTTTGTTGAAAGAGTATGAAAAACTTATTTCAATACTTCAACTTAAAATACGTCTGTCTAATCATTTTATGTTTGTTAATTTGCTCTATTACTGTTAAAATCAAAAAATGGTTTTCAAAAGTCTGCATTCAAAAAGAAAATTTAAAATCTTTTTTACACATATTATCACCAACACATTATAGCATCACTTAAAATAAACGAAGTGAAAGCACCAGTAATTTGTTTGTTCACCCCTATTTTTTTTTCTCATTTTCGTTTTCGTTAAAATGTATTTCAATCACAATTGCCAATTTACTGGCCACACTATTAACGGCAGTATAAGCAAACAGCAAAATAATGAGCCAACAAAACGCCATCATGGCCATTACATCGCGTAGTTAATTTAGTTTGCTGAATAAAAGCCGGGTGAAAAACTGGTGGAGCAATATTGTAGGCAAACAAACCCTCTTAACAAGTTAAGTAATTAGAAAATGTTAGAATATCGACACCAACACCACGACGCCGTTAACACAAGTGGAGGAAACATCACCTCTACACAAAATTAGTGATTTTTAAAGGTAAAACGATGGCGCATCATTAGAAAACAAAATTTTAATTCGCGATTTTTCACGTTCTAATTTTTCTAACGATTATTTTTTTTTTCTCTCGTTGGTTTGTTTTTGGGCTAAAATCTGTTGAATTGAACTGGAAGGAATAGGTCAGAACGTTAACGAATCGTTAATTTTTTAATATATACACACACACACACCCACAATCGTGCAACAAACATTTTAGCATAATGTTGGTTTTAGGCAGACTGCCGTTGTGGCAACAAAACTAGTATTTGCGGCTTTAGATTCCTTTTTTTTTTGTTTTTCTCGACTACTAAATGTGAAAACAAAAACGTGCTAAAATATAATTAATTATGCAGGATATTGAATTTTTGTTAAGCGACCAGCCACGGAATGTTAGTGAATACTATACACGACCAGAATGTAAAGTATGTACTTGATTTGTTATATACGAGGTGAAAACTAAAAATTATAGATTGTTTATGGATGACAAGTAAATTTTAAATGAATTGCCAACATTTGAAACTTCTAATAATCAGCAGGTAAGACAACTAACTTTCGTTACTATTTCTTTACAGTCATCACAGCACTAACAAAGGATGCTATTATTGCACGTGAATTACGAAATTTAAGTAATTTTTTATACAAAATATTTATTTACAACTTACGGAATTACCTTACAGTCATATTGGCTTCATATTTCTCTTCATACAATAAAAACTCTAAAGCGATTGTCTCCTCAAGTGCATATTGAGACATCGCTACATCCAGAAAAACTGACTGTTTGGTGTGCTTTATGAATTGGTGGACTCATAGGTCCGTACTTATTTAAAAGGAATGCTGTTGACAAAGTTACGGCCAATGATGACCGCAATAGAGCCTCGGTTACTGACTATGAGTATGACCATGATATGGCCAAAGGTACTTATTTTACTGATTAATGGAAAAAAATGAAAGAATCATGAAAACTGAAAGTATCCAGCAGAAAATTTTTAAGATTTGGAAGCAATAAATAAAATTATAAGCAATAATGGAAGCATTATATTGTTTATTTATACCTTAAAGCTTCCAAATATGCTACAGGATAACGTATTATTTTGGATTTTTTGTACTATTTGCTTAATGGTTGGCATTTCTATTGCATTTTAGCGGCTCATTTCATATATAAATCAGGCATTATTAATGCGCACGAGTAAGTGATTGTTTACAACTTCTCCCTTACAGAATACCTTACTGGTAAGAACTATTTTCTGCTGGATATCCGCTTATAGAGCACAAAATTCTTCATTATCAAGCAACAAATTAATCTGAAATATGAAACGGTATTTTTATGGTAACTTGTTGAAATTGAATTTTGTGAGAAAAAAAGCTAAAAAAGTGAAAAAAACGTAAAAATTTTACGCAAATAAACACTGTTTACATTGAATAAGTTTAAAATATTAACAATAAGTACTTATTATGCAGTCGTTAAGTTCAGATATATATCAGTATGTTTTGTATAAATTTTAATTTCAATTATTTGCAGTAGTGGTTTCGTTTTAGTTTTTATATTAGAAGTGCAAAAAAATCGATTTTCTTATTCAAGTCGACATAAGGTTATTAGTTGGGCTGTGTTGGGCAGAGAATTAAATATAGTTTTAAACCTGCACAGTTTAGCGTTATTTACGCATAGGTGTGCCATAGCAATTATAAGCAAATTAGTAACACCTAACATGCTTAGTTTAATTTAATGAAAATGTTAATGTCAAATATGAAACGGTATTTTCATAGTGACATTTCAAAATTACCCATTATGACAAAAAATCTAAAAAAAGGTGTAAAAAATTAAATGTTTGCGCAAATTTGCTCAGTGGTTATAAAATTGAGAACGAAAAATTTAGAATAAGTATTTGCACAAAAAGTACGAAAACTCTTTCCATGGTACAACATGACCCTGAGTTTGCATAAGTACTTTATCCACGTATCAGAAATTGTTAGCCCCGCTCTTCTTTCCTTGGCGAAGAATAAGATGAGCAAGGAGCTAAAAATTTCAAAATATCTCGAGAATTTCATAAGTGCAACCGAGAAAAGTCTACTAAAGATATTATATATTATCTTTTATTAAGCTCTCATTCTTTTATTTTTATCAGACGAAAGTTGCCGAAAAAGAAGACCCATATACTGCCAGAGGAGGCTATGGACTTAATTAGATATGATGGATATGATAATTATGTCTATGATTTTAATGAGAGCTTCTATGAAGATGAGACTGATGTTGACGATGAATAATAATTAAGCCACTTAAAATATTTTTGTTCTTAAGTTTTTTGTTATTTTACTTTTTTTTATGAGTTGAAAAGATTATTGAAAATCAGTTCTTAAATTATTCCTATCCGAAGTATTTTAGTGGAGGGTGTTGGGAAAGTTATCTTTTTCGAGTGGTCACCCCCCATCGCTAGTTAATATAGTGATCGTATTGCAATAAGTTCTCGCTGATGATGTAATTCATTTTAATGGGTGGCACCCGACTTCCCCTTCGTATACCCTCCCAATGTTAGTAAAGTATGTAGTTTTATTTAAGAGCTCTCTATAGCGCATTTAGTGCTTATAACTATTGTACTTCTATAGATATAGCACAGATAATAATTATTTTATATGGCGGTTATCTGACTTGCCCTTCCTATATCCTTGTAATTTTACTAAAATGTGCGTACTGATTTCAGAGCTATCGACGTAAAATTTTGCGATCCTCGCTATTGTTAAGATAAAAAAAAAGGCAATTGACCCAACTGTGCGACGTACCATATCACACAGCTCGTCCACAATTGATTTATTGAAGGAAGCATTTGGTAACCGCATAGTTTCGTATTTTTAAATGAGATGATTTGAGATAATTTACTAGTTAAAATGCAGTATTTGGCGTATTATTGACAATATACGTCACAAATATTCGAAAAAGTCGGCAAAAATTGCAACTCTAGATGAGATTACGTCCAAGCCAGCCATGACAGCCATATATGTATATTGTAGATAATAATATCGAAAGATAAATATTCGTATAAAGTAATTTTCATTTCGATTTAAAAACTTCATGCTTGTTTAATTTCAATTTAAAGTTCTATAACTCTGTAAAAAAACACCCTTTATTACTACCTATTAAACTATATCAAATATTTTTACAGGTTTAAGAGGTACATTATTTAAAATAAAATGTAATACAGAGTTGAGTTGAGAATTGTTTAAAATTAGAACATTTTGTATATTTTGCTTAAAAACGACCCTCCTGTGCATTTGGTATTGTTAACAGCCTAATCAAAAATATTAAGAATTCTATTCGATTTTGTTGAATGAATTGTTTAAATGACTGAGTGCGTGGTCGTTTGATTGTTTGTACAAACAGAAATAAAGTTTTAGGTTTCAAAAATGTATTTTAGAAACGTAAATTTTCAAATAAATTAAAATGGGCTTTTTTAATTCTCCTTGTTTTTTGTTGGTTGTGTTAAATCTTTATGAAATAATAATTAATTTGCGGCTAAATTGTTAAAGCCTTTGTCATGAGTTTTTATTTTTTGGGCTCTATTTCAGCACCATGTAAGCCGTCTAGACATGGGCCTGCCATGAACATATTTCTTGCGGAACTGGACTTCCCAACAATGGAGTTGTAAAGAAGAGGAGTGACATGGAATATCATCGGATCGCAGATCAGAGGTTATCTGGTCAAGTGACTTGCTATATATTATTGTTATAACTGGTTTTTGGGCCATTGAGGAACAAGCAGCCAATAACAACATTCTTTGGGAGAACCTTTCTTTGATAATATTGGCTGGCTGATGTGAGGAGTATTGGTAGACTTATATTTACGTGGTGCATATCAGGTTTCCTTTTGGCAAGTCGGTAGAGAGGTTGTGGCATCAAAATATCTAAGGAGTGCTATTTGGATCTTTGAATAACCTCAACAACCTACCAACCAACCCACGATATAAGAATTATGGAAATCAATGCCTGAAAGCTTTTGAATTGAAATCACAATTGTACATGAAAAATATATCGTTACTTTGTTATCTTTGGAATACACTTGCCGTATACGGTGGTTCTAGTACTGATTTTTGAAACAGATTTGCCGTAAGAAGTAAACATTTTGGATTCTTTGAATGTCATATGACTGCCCTCACATATTTCTCCAATTTGGGTCTGAAACTCGTGTGTGAAACATATTCCGTTTAGAAATCTACCAAATACTCTTAACGGCGAATTGTAACAATATTCTAACCAGAAAAAATTTCTTGAATTTTTTATGTCAAAGATCGCATTCAGAGCCTATAATAAAGGAAAACATGACAGGGAATTAGCAATATATTGAAAACGCATTGAGAATACTAAATGATTGCATAGCAAAACTAGCCATGGAATGGAAGGCACAAGTAAATAGAGAATCGGAATAATCTTTCGATACCATTTAAAAACAAAGAAAGTAAGCAGGTTGCACAGAATAACTTGAAGCTAAAGTAACGCAATGGCTTTGGAGACAACTTGTTCTGGGTATCCCAAGATCTTTAAAGGATTTAAGACGGAACGAGGAGTTTTGGTCTCTATACTCTTACAAGTTAGCTGCTTTATTACGCACGTGTATCTTTAATAACCATCGAAAAATTAACTAAACTTGGTTGCTGCAGTGTTCTATTTGCTGACCACTGATCCAGATTTATGTTAATGTTTGAAATAATTGGCTGAGACATAAAATCGCAGAACTTCTAAGCCAATTTTAGTTCAATAGGACACATAAACCAAATTGTGATTTTCAATATTGACCAATTTTAGCTTTAATTATTCTGGTTACTATTGATTAAATCGTTTAAAAATTTTTTAATCAATGTGACACCTTTTTTGTTTTTAAACTTTTCCCTGTTTTGTTTAGTAGTGATGCATAAAATAATCCAATTAGCACTTTCGCACCATTGTGATACTTCATTCTCGTTACCGAGTTGTTAAACGATTATGTACTGCAGGGGCCTTATTCTGTAATACTCTTAACCTAAAATGCTAAAATTTTGGGTTTTTGAAACAGGCTGGGCGTTAGAATATATAAAATTAAAAAGTTTAGAGGTAATAGGCATGAAGTTTTAAAATTATTTTTATTAAGCGTTAGGAGAGTTACAGAATAAGGCCTCAGGCCTAACATATATTCACTCTATGTGACTCAGAATCTTTATCAGGCGATTAATGTCCAAACCAAATAGTTTCTCAACAGTGTAACATCAGTAAGATAGGGTATTCAATATTAATATCAGGGACCGTAACTGTTATGACTTTTATCGAAAAAGTCAAGAAAAAAAAGTTATTTTTTAAATTTAATTTTTTAAGGCAGAAATAAAAGTTATTTCTTAACTTTTATGTTTTAAGGCAAAAATTAAAAGTTATTTTTGTCTTTTATTATTTTATTCAAAAAATTAATATTATTTTTTACCTTTTAATACTTTAAGGCAAAAATAAAAGTCTTGAACTACGTATTGTACAGTAATACGCTAGTTTTATCGCAAAATTTAATACATGACTTTTATTTTTGCCTTAAAATATTAAAAGTTAAAAAATAACTTTTATTTTTTGAGTAAAATAATAAAAGTCAAAAATAACTTTTAATTTTGCCTTAAAAAATAAAAGGCAAAAATTAAAAGTTATTTTTCGACTTTTATCAAAAAAGGCACAAATTTAAAAATTATACAAAAATTTGCATGTACATCACCTATGCATCATAATGATACCAACCAAAATTTTCTACGATCATTTTTTATATGTGCTTTTTTGATGTAAAATTTTAAAAATAACTGTTATTTTCTGTCCCTGATTAATATTGGTCGCGTAGTGTCTAATATCATAATCTCCAAATTCACTTAATTACAATTAATTTTCAGAAAATAGTTTCAACCAGTAATTTTAAAAAATATTTTTTGTTGCAAATTCTTTAGTTCTCCTCAGTTTAACTTCAGATTTATTTTATTTGCTTTTGATTCCACCGTAGACAGCTAAAAGTTGTAAGTTAATCATTTACTTTTTACGCCAATACAAATATGAGTTATTTCACCCATATGACTTATTTTTGGTTAAAGAAAAAATAAATTTTTGTAATTTTTGGGTGATGGGTTTTTATACCAGTTCGTTTTAAGTTTGTGAAAAATTATTTTTTCCAATTTTATTCCCTTTTCCTACATCCTCATATTTTTAATCCATTTTGCTAATTAGCCTTTACTGTGCTTGAGCTTTTTTCTTTAATTATGGTCGTAATTCGTCTATCCAACATAAAATTTTTGTTACTCGTATTCCGATTTTTTTTCTCACCAGCTTTTATTATGGCCATTCGACCAGAATAAACAGCTAAAGTGTTAATTGCCATAAATGGCTGTCATTCTAACGGTAAATGACTACGACGGATATTTGCATGATTGCGTCGTCAACGTTAACTTTAAAGGGCCAAAAGCGACAACAACAATAACATAAAATTTTATACATAAAAATAGATTAAAATGAAAAAAAAAAGAAAAAATAATTGAAGAATAGAAAGAACATGACACAAGTAAATGAAGCTGCAACATTAAGTGGTGAGCAGTAAAGCAGCAAAAAAAAAACAAAAACAAGAAACAAATGGAAAAAGTTACACATTACAGACAACACGTAGAGGCATTTAAAAAAACTCGCTTTATTATAAGAGACTCTGCAAAAACTCAATAATCCTGTTTATAGGTTTTTCTGCTTTCTTTTGGCACAAAATTATTATTCCTTCTATTACAAAATAATGATATTGTACAGTGACTGGTAATGAAAGGCTCTTTATGCAAAATGAAGTACTAAATTATGCGCATACGCGTTCTCTCTATCACCCAAAACCTACAACAAATATGCCACCATCACCACCTACTTTTAAATTCTTAACTGCTTAAAATGACTGAGCAATATCAAGAATATCAAAAACATACTGGTGTTTTTTCTGAATAATTCGTTTATAAAACACTCTAACATAGGGGAATCTTTTTTATACCATAAAGAGTACAAAAGAGAGAAAATCATTAATTTGAGTGGAATTTTCATGCTCCTCCTTTTGAGTGATTTGTTTATCTTCTTTACCATTAACCAATTGCATCGCCCGACCATATTGGCAAAACCCATTGTAATCGGCTCTCTTTTACTCAATTTTATTTTATTTAAATAAGAGACAGTGAGAGTGAGAGAGTGTGTTACAGTTGTTTTAACGGTATATGTACTTATATTTTTCAATATGGCTGCTGCAGCTGTAATGGAAAAAGTTCTCTAGGTATTCACTCGCATTGTGTCATTAAACTAAATGACTGCCAACTAAACACATGCAAACATACATAGTGCTGCTCACTATTACTTTATCGGCTTTTGGGATATTTTTTATTGTTTTTGTTTTATTTTCTGGATTTGTTGCTCTTTTTATTTGCATTTGTCTTTATTTCTTTCCTTAAACCACTATATTTAGTTTTGTTGTTATTGTTTTTTTTTGTTTTTTTTTGTTTGTTTTTTGGTTACACACTTCCTTTGTGTGTAATTTTATGAAGAGAAAAGAGAGCCAAGAAACAAAAAAGAAAAATTTAATTTCTGTGCTTCTGCTACTGTTGTTGTCATAACTATCAACTGCTGAGCTTTTTAAGTGTCCTCAGGGGGTATGAAAATGATGAAAATTTCAAGGCGGTATTGGTATTCAAGTTTCTTCTTATTATTTCAATTTCTTCTTCATAAATGTCTTTCTCACAAGTTCTTGTTCAATTATGGTTGACTTTGTTTTTTTTTTTTTAGATGTTTAGATGCAAGTTTATATGTCAGAGAATATATTGCAGATATATTTGTATGTGATGTTCGTGTATATGAATATCTTCTGTTGAGGAATATTACTTTGCGGATATGTTACATTTATTAGATTTTTTTATTGCAACTGTAAATTGCTTTGGATATTAAATTTACAACACAGCTATAGAAATCTTATTTGCCATTGGAATTATATTACAATACGACATTTAGAATAGGTACCTAATTTTTGTTCTTTTTGTTTTCATAATATTTATGTTTTTAAATTAAGACTACGGTAAATGCCGACGGCCAAAATAAATTAAAAAATTAAATATTTTCAACATTTTAGAGGATTCATAAAACCATTCAAGTTTATAAATAACAGTCCTTTTGTATTCCGAAAAACAATACAACCTAATAATATGTGGTGGATACACGAATAGATGATTTATCGTGTGTACCGTCCTTAGATATATCACACGCCGCCCGTGTCCGGAAGGTAGTCAGAATATAAGCGTGCAACCAGCGCCATCCAAAGCCGGTTCTCTCCAATTTCGGATATTTCCAAGAAACACCGGTCAGAGAAGAGCCCATGGACATTGGGTTAACAATTTCGTCACTACCATTTCCTGGATAGCAGCAACCCCCTTTATTGAGGAAGTAAAACTAAATACAACCCGGTATACCACAACCACTACGAGTACTCCCCGAAGGGCCCCACCCAAACCATCAGGCAGATTTGCTTCACTCCCCGAATGACGGGGAGCACAAGCAAACCGTAGTACCCGCATCTCTGGTCAGTCCTAGAGAACGCCAGAAAATGCGTGCCACGCTTAAATTCAACTATCGCCCAGACAATGGGCGGAATGTGATATGCGTACGGACGGCGCGCATGTAAAATCACCATTCCCGTTGTACATTAAAATCTCCCCGGGGGTTCTTTAAACTTCTACAGACTCTTCCCGCCAGGGGCCTGTGCTCTCATTGAATATGGAGTCCACTTAGCTCTGGGTGGCCTGGCACTTGCTATAGGCAGAGAGTTGTTGATAAAATTACTGGCGCTCTCAGGGACTGACCAGACCCAGGTCTGTCTGTGCTCCCATTTTATTTGGGGTGTGAGGTAGTCCTGCCTGATGGTTTGGGTGCGGCCCATTGGGGAGTGCACATATTGGTTGTGGTAAATGCTGGATAGTATCACCTCCTCAGCAAGGAGGGGTAGTATCATGATTGCTAATCCTTTGTCATGAAGCTCTCGATTGAATGGCTTAGCTTAGGCATTAGATGACTGTGGTTTGACGAATTTTATGTCACCTCCACCCTTACTTCTGGGTAGCATGAGGTTTGTGTCTACGGACGGGTACACTCAAAAAAATTTTTAACTAAAATTTTGGAAATTTTCCTAAAATTAAATAAATTAAGGTTGTCGTATGGCGCCAAAGCCGTTTTGAACAATTTTCCAACAAATATTTCCTTAATTTTAGGAAACAAAATGTACTAAATATATAGAAATTATTACTTTATTTCAGTAAAAGACTACTTAATTTTTCTAAAATTTCTTCTAAAAGAAAGAAAAAATTTACTAAAATGTAGTTATTTATTTCTGAAAGCTTTGTAAAAAATTTCCTACGCAAAAATTAAATTTTAACTAAAATTTAGGACATTTTCCTTCATAAAAAATAAAAATTTACGTCAATTTTATTAAATTATTATATAAAATTGGAAAAAAAATTACCATAATATTCCTGATTTCTTTTTAAAAATAAGTAAAACGTTTCTTAAAGTTCAAATAATTTTCAACCAAAAATTAAAAAAATTTTCCTTGACTTGAGCAAACAAATAAGACAATATTTTCGTATAAAATTCCTTTATTTATGGAAAACTTAACTATTATATGTACAATTTTTATAAAAGAGTGAAATAAATTTACAACCATCCAGTTTATAGTTCATTTAAGTTTTTAGACAGAAATTTTGTATTTATTCTATTTAGTTTAACATAAATAATTAGAAAGAAGAAATTGTAAAAATATGAATCCTTATTTTCTAGTTTTCTTATTTCATAGTTTCTTAGCTATGTGGAAATTAATAATATAGAATTGTGTTTAAAAGATATGAAGTGTTATACAAATCGTTTATAATTATTTATAATTCATAAATATATGTATATTTACCACACTGTTTTAGGTCTTAAATAAAATTTATCTGTTAATTGATGAATGTGAATAGGTGGTGATTTTATAGATGTTGAAAACAATATAAATCCATTTTTAAATAATAAGATACGTAAAATTATAAATATACATACATTAATTTAAAAAGTGAATATTGAATTGTACGTAAGTGAATTAGTTTAATAAAAAACTAATTTAAATTGCTTCAATATCTGTTAAAATTGTAGAAAGAAGAGTGCATTTATCGTTATTGCTTACTTTAATTTCAAAAAAGTATTCTTGAATAAAAAGCCAAACTTAATTGCAGTGGTCAGGATATTTGAGGTTAAAAACAGTGAATATTTTAAATGTTAAGTCAACACATGTTTTCAAGTTTTGCAGTTTATAAAAAACATTTCCAAAGTAAACATACAGTTCATTTAAACCAAAAGGGGTGGACCAATTGCACATATAATTGGTTGCACAGTTTGATTTTTCGAAAAACGATCTAGAATCTTGATTTGCGTATTTAATTCGGAACTATTTATTGCATGTAATAAAAACGATTTTCTGGAATCTTTTATTGATGATTTTTCGTATCTTCCTTTATTTTTCTCAATTAAAATGCATTTTCTTGATACAGGCTTTAGAACAGAATGCATGAGTTCCAAAATAATGCAATCTCTTACATCTATCAAAACATACGTGGAAAGAATTAAAATATATAGTACATAATAGAATTAAATAATATATTTTAATGAATGCTGAAAAAATAATAAAATTTTACCAGAATTATATTCAGATTCAGTAAATTTTGATAATATATCTAATCCCGCTTTATCTTTAACATCACGTTTTATGATTTTCAACATCTTATTGGAAAAAGTCTCCCACTTATTTTTAAGCAGATGTTCTTTTTCTGGAAACATTCTGCAAAAGTCCTCGAGTATCTATATATGTATATATGAACAATATGATTATCCACTAAAATATCGCTTAATATACTAACTAATGTGCGTCCAAATGATTGTTTATATATTGGCCAATCATTAAAAATCTGAGGTAAGGTATTGGTAGGTGATTGAAGAAAATCCTTTCTTATTCTAAAAGTATTTTCCCAGTTTTTTAAAACTTCTGGCATTGGTTCAATGTTATACATTAACCATTCTTTATCATTTATCATATTATTTTCATCTTTAAATTAAAGGAGAATAATAAATAATAATTTTTAATTTTCTTTTTTTGTCAACTAATTTATAAAATTGTCATTTAAACAAAACAAATAAATTAAAAAAATGTACTACAGAAAATTCTGAAGCGCAATAATTTGTGAAAAATCAAATCCTTAAATAAAGGTGAAAATTGATCCTCCTAGAAAGAATTACTTGGAAGAGACACCCTTCGTGACGCACAGCTACTATGGCTAAGGAACACTAGAGGTCATTTAGGCTTCCATTTCAACTTTTTTAAGGAAGTCATTGCAAAAATGCATAATATAGAAATATATCACTATAGTTGTGTAGTAGTAATTACTTAGTAAACATAATAATCAATGCTGGGTTATTTTATTTTTATTTTAAAAGCTGAATATTAATTATATTATTTGCAGGTTTACTAATTGGTTAGGATTGCAAATAATCAAAACCAACGTAATTAGTTTTATTACTTATCTTATGTATGACGTGACAAAATACATTCTATATTAAGCATATTTGACAATAAACAAATATTGCACCAAAGCTCAAATTTAAAATTTATTTGGTTTGTTTTTAGAAATTTTAAAATCTCAGTTTAAAAAGAATACCTTCAATCTCTAATTCAGTGCTACTTGGGGCACTTGTATTATATTCAAAAAAGCCTTCATTAAGTCCTTCTTTTCTGAGATTAAAAATCGAGTTATGGTACTTGCTGTATAAGCAGCCACCTGGCTTCCTGCCCTTCTTCTTTATAAAATACAAATCCTGAATATTATTATTATTATTATTAAAAAATGCAATCGAAACCTTCACATAGAAGACATACTTTGTTTTCTGTTGTAAATATTTGCACAATTATTTCAGAAATATATTCAAAATATCTTGGAGTGGGCTTAATATTATTTTCAATAAGATAAGTTGAAACGCAACTTGCAATTATTCGACGAAACTTCGGAATTAATTTTCTATTTTTCTAATAGTAATTTAAAACGGATTTTCCAGGAAGTGTTAAATTTAAAACATCTTCAATATTTAACTGAGCAAAGTTTTAAAGCAAATTAAAAATAAAAACAAATTTGGAGATTTTTAACTTACTAGTTCTTGATTTATCTGTAAATTGGTTGAGGAAGGTGAAATATTTGATGATGTTGCAGAATCGTTTTGCCACTTTTTTAAATGATGTTCAAATATAATTCTTGAGCCAAATAAGTGTTTGGGGATAATCACATCTAAATGAGCTGAGGTCATATATGTCAATGCATTGAAATCGATGTTATGCTCTGGAAATATATGTATATGCACATTACATACAAGTACATTGTTAAAATAGGGATAATATTTTATAAAGCCAGCCTTTGGCATGACATAAAAAATATGGACATTTTAAATCCAAATCATATAACTGAAATTCAATTTAGAACTAGAATAAAATCAAATGGTTTATAGAACCAAATATTATTTACCTGAAAATATTAAAGAGATCTCTAATTTTTACCTTTATAAATGTTCAAAAATCTTCACCTTTTAGAATGCTTAATATATTCCTAAACTTATTCTCTGCTTCCATTATGTATAATTATTGTACATAAAAAACACAATTTTTTTAAGAACCACGAAACAATTCCTTTATGCGATTTACATTTAAAAAATTTAAACGAAAAATTAAAATATGTACATATGAATATATATGCATACAAATAATTAAAATATAATTTAAAAATTTACCAGTCGCGACACAATATATTTATAACAATTCTACTGATAGTTATTACACATCACTATATACAATATAACTTTTTATATTAATTTCACAAATTCAATTTTTTTCAATTATTTTAGATTGAAAAAAAAAAAAAAAACAAAACACTAAAAACAAAGTGAACGTTGTTAAGAAAGAAATTTTTTTTTTGAAAAAAAAAATTTTTGAAAAAAAAAAATAAATTATATTTTTAATCAAGTAAAAATTTTTAAAAGATTAATAATTATTTTATAACTTTTAATGAAAAATTTCCTTTTTAAACTCCAATGTATGTAAACTTAATTTAGGGAAAATTTTCCTAAAAATGCAAAAATTTTTACAAAATATTAATTCAGTTAATTTTTCTTCAAAATAAGTAAACGTGTCAGAAATTTGCGATAAATATATATTCGAATAAGGGAAAACTTTTTATTTGTTTTTAACAAGCCAAATTTTGGGAAGTATTTTTAAGGAAATTATTAACTGAAAACACTTTTGTAAACTAAAAAACAATTTACTAATTTGTATCAAAAAATTTTCATAAAGCAAAAAAGTGTTTCCCAACTTATAGTTAATTTTTATTCAAAGGGAAGCTTTTTTTCCTAGGAAATTAAAAATGCTTTCAAGTAATTTCATTTATAATTTTTTAGTTTGTTAACTATTTTCTTTTTACTCAGAACTAATAAACTTAGAACCTTTTTTAAAAAATTACTTAATTTGAGGAAAAGTTTACTTATAACAATACAATTTTTGTACTAAATATAAGTATTTTTTTTTTTCCTAGAATAAGTTAATAAAAATTTTTTTGAGTGTACACGCGTTTAATTACTCTATTGTTGTACATTAAAATCATACATATTACCCAATTTTTGAAATGCTATTTTATTTTTCAAACCCACATATTAAATAAATTTTTGACTGAATTTAAGTGGCCGGACGATTACCAGTTTTTAAAATTACTCGCAACTAAATTCTGGTTGATTGGCAGTTAAAATACTGTTCTCAAGATCTCAAACACTTTTGAGTGTTTTTTTTTTTTCACAACTTCAAAGTTATTAGAAATGCATTTTCTTTAAGTGCATGATTATAGATTTACAATTGTCGAATTCACATAACCTTCGTATTCATTCTATTCATTGTTTGATTTATACTGCAATACAATAGTTGTACGCTTGTTGTTGGTAATTTTCATATAAGAATTTGATATAACTCATACACTTTTTTTCGTGTGTTTTTAAAAGGTTGTAGTGGTTTCTATGCTATTAACGAATGCCTATGAATGCCCATTATTGAAAAGAAGAATAAAAAAAAAATTATTCATTGTCAGCAGCAAATTTATTTCAAAGGAATATATAACGAAGTATTTATATGTATAAATATAGATATAAAGTTAATGTTGATAAAGTGATAAAAATATAAATTGTGTGATTTTTGACGTTTTCAATATAACGTACATGAATACAACGATACACTATGTATTCACAAGCAAGTAAATGAATTCTTAAGAATTGGAGTCTCTTAGATTCTTTTTAAGATTTGAAAGATATTTGCGATTTATAAAATATGCATTAGAAACAATGGAGCCTTCTTGCAGATATTATAAAATTGACAACAGCGTTTACTTCTTTTGTCACAGGGAACATACCAGCTCATCAATTTAAATTATTTCAATTTGGACATTTTAGCTCAAATGCCATGATAGTAAGTTTCTAATGTATGCCATGTTTTTTACATTTTATAGTAATTTGTAACTACATACATAACTACATACAACCCTTTATCAGGGTTACAGCCTAGCTTTTAGCAGCACAGATGTTGTGTTTGTTAATTATTGTGCATGATTACTGGAACCTACAGTTTAAAGCCGACTCCGAATGATAGATATTAAAAGCTTACACATGACAATCATTCACTTTCAAAGCTTTTGCCAGAAGACTTATTTTTTTTTCATATTCCTTTTTTTAAAGATGTCAGAGCTGGGGTTTTGTACAGGGGCTCTTGTCTTAGTAAACCACCACACTTAACCACAAAACCATTGCGACTGTTATGTATTATAACAGAATTTTATAGCTTCTCAAACTGGCATGGATTTTTATTTTAATTTCCACAACACAAATACAGAAAAGTACCAAAATCTCCAAAGAAAATAAAATTAGAAAACCGAATATATGTTAAAGCTGAACATAAAAAATTAAGTTAACTTTTGTTGAAGATGCCAAAAAAAGGGG
The DNA here is from genome assembly GCA_963576795.1 of Metopia argyrocephala. Taxonomy (NCBI): domain Eukaryota; kingdom Metazoa; phylum Arthropoda; class Insecta; order Diptera; family Sarcophagidae; genus Metopia; species Metopia argyrocephala. Next base: position 41,637,481 of record OY756211.1, on the reverse strand, counting down.
TGATTAAAGCGTAATTAAAATATGTATTGTCATCCTAAAAAGAGTTCTATGAGAGAAATTGGCAATAAGGTGCTGCCTCAAAATGCTACAGAAATAAAATATTAAATGAAGGATTCTCGTACATATACTTGTACTCAAGAGAAATTGGAAATCAATTAATATGTAAACGAAGCGTTAAAATACTTATTTTTTTTTAAATTTTGCTCAACCATTCCAACTGGATAGAAGTAAAATAAGTGCGAAAATCTTTGTTCTCAGGAAATTCTGTTGCTTTCGTTTTTATGTGTGACACCATATCAAGTGGTAGATTGCGTATTTTCGTGTTCGTATTGATAAAAAAATAAAACAAACTATGGGCTAAGACTTAATTACAGTGCTGTCGTCTTTAGGTGTATCAGCATCATAGTTTACCGACTAGTAATTGAGTTAACGCTTTGGAAAAAAGCTACTGTCGCTGCAGAGTCTCAATGTTATCAAAAATAACAATGAACCAGGTACAGAGGTTTGAATACTTCTTAACTCTTCAGCGAGTAATATACACTATACACTAGGGTGACCATAAAAATCCAATGTCGGAATTTCGTTCGTCTGGACCCCACAAAATGATTCCCCTTTCCAGATATTGAGATAGCCAAAATTTGAGCTCGATTAACCCTCCGTTACAGTCATGGGTCTGGCCAGACCTTTTCCACTTTATTTTGCATTTTAAACGTGTTTGCACTATGGCTAGAGATTTGAATTTTCAGGTACCCTTCTGAAATTTTCTTGGCTTTCTGGTGGTGAAAAAACGAGACTAAAAAAGTAAACAAAAAAGGAGTTAGAAGGATGTTTTGAAACCTATGTCGCATTAGAACCACAGTGGGTCTGCCCAGACCCACATATATTTTGTATGAAAAATTGCGGTACATTCGAATTTAAACCTTCGTTACTTGAATTTTTTTATTTTTTTCCATAAAATGCGTAGAAAGCCACTAAAATTTCAAAATCTATTGACTAAAACAGGTGTTCAGTAACAAAGTTATATATTTACTCCCAGATAAACGCTAAGTAGCCACCACTTTTTAACCGTTATATTTTTTCTCCGAAGCAGTCTTTGAGTGTTTTGTTTTAGTTTGACGCGAACTTTCAAAGTGTTTATGAGAATTTATTTTTTTTACAAAAGTGGTAAAATTGGAAATATTGGGAAAATTAATGATGAATTAGAATTTATTTTCAATACGCGACATTCTAGTAATTTCGGTACGGATTTTTATACCAAAAGTGCCGAGGCTGTGGCAAATGACTTGGAGCGTGAAAGAGCTAATGAGGAAGTCGGACAGCATGAAGAAGATGATCCATTTGATGAAAATGATAAAGATTATTTGCCAAACGAAGATGACGCATCGAACGTTGAAAATGATTTGCTCATCGAACCAAATATAGAAGACGACAGTGATGAAGAGGAGTAAGCCTATGGTTCTGAAATAGGTGAAGAAAATATTAATTGTTTTACTGGAAAAGATGGTACTATATGGAAATAAAAATCAGCCGAACAATGGTGTACGTACTCGTCAACATAATGTGATGCGTTTTCGAACTGGGCCTAAAGAGCAAATCTCTACTCCACTTGAAGTTTTCAAAAAATTTTTTACACCAAATATTACAGACATCATTATATTTCAGACAAATCGGTAGTCAACAAATGGAATGCCGCAAACGTAAATAAGAAACCAAGAGTTTGAAAGAATATAACAGAAGATGAATTATACGCTTTCATTGGCATTCTTCTAGCAATGGGAGTTTCACATAACAACATGCAAAATCCACGGATTTTGTGGCGTACTGATAATTTACTCATATTTAGAGCCGCAATGTCTCTTCATCGATTTATACAGTGGCCGACAAAAGTCTACATACGACCTATATTTTTGCGATTTTAGGAGCCCAAGATACTTAAATAAAAAAGTAATGATGCAGTTTTGTTTCAAATACATTTTTATTAAAGCAGACCAAAATTTACGTTTTTTCAATAAACATAGGAAAAATTACTCAAGAAAAACATTTAAAATGCATTGACAAAAGTGTACATACGATCAGCATACCCAGGCGTTTGTTGCTATTATATAACGAGATAGCGCCGTTATTTATTACAAAATTTTTTTTGTTAAGTTTATAGATTGTTTTAAACAGCTTTAAGTTGTAATTTAGTCTTCATCGGTGTATATTTAAGTAAAATAATGTCTTCTCGTAAAGAAATTTCAATTGATATCCGAAATTTATTGGTTAAGTACAGATCTGAAGAGAAATCCTTTGGAGAAATAGCAAAACTATTAAATTTAAGTAAATCTACAGTTCAGACAATATTTAAGAATTATAAAAATAGTGGAACTGTTGAAAATAAGCGTCGTTGTGGACGCCCAAAAGCACTTACTCGCAGAGATGTAAGCTTTATTTTAAAAGAAATGGACAAAATCCCTAAAATTAATACAACAAAATTGGCCGAAGAGCTTGCAACAAGATTAGAAGTGATTGTAAATCCCCGTACTATTCAAAGAACATTGAATGGAAATGGTTATTTTAGCAGAACTGCTCGAAAAAAGCCATTAATAAGTGAAAAAAACCGCAAATTTCGTATAGAATTTGCCCAAAAGCATATTGACAAAGGTTTTGATTTTTGGAAGCGGGTCTTGTTTACTGATGAATCTAAATAACATTTTTGGTAGTGACGGTAGATCTAAGGTGTGGTGAAAAAGAAATACTGGCTCCTAAATACTTAATTTTTACTGTTAAGCATGTGGGGGTTGTGTAATGGTTTGGGGTGCCATGGCTGCTTCTGGCGTAGGAAAGTTGGTGTTCATTGAGGGTAATATGGATCGGCACCTTTACAATTCCATTCTAGAACAGAATCTAAAACCCTCCGTCGATATGCTAAGCCTTGGTCGAAATTGGTACTTCCAACAAGACAACGACCCGAAGCACACTGTTCAAATTGTGAAAGATTGGTTGCTATACTATGCTCCCAGACAGCTGTACACTCCACCTCAAAGCCCAGATTTAAATGTTATTGAGCACGTTTGGGAGATATTACAACGAAAAATACGTAACTACCAAATTACTAATTCCCAAATGTTAAAACAGAGGCTCCAAGAAGAATTGCAGAACATAAGACCCTTAGAATTAGAAAATATGGTGAACTCGATGCCTCGGCGACTGCAGGCAGTTATAGATGCCCGTGGGGTTCCGACAAAATATTAATTTTATTAATAGGTGATGATTTTTTATATTTACGCTAAGTTTTTCTGTGAACACTCTTGTCGTATGTAGACTTTTGTCGAATGTTTTTTATAGTTTTTCTTGAATAGTTTTTTAAGTTTATATCGGAATAAATATTATTTTGGTTTATATTAATAAATATAGATTTGAAACAAAACTGCATCATTATTTTTTTCATTTATTCACTTGGACTGATAAAATCGCAAAAAAAGGGGTCGTATGTAGACTTTTGTCGGCCACTGTATACCTGCCCAGATACATTCGGTTTGACGACGGAAGAACACGCTCATTTCGATTATTTGAAACAAAGCTGCACCTATTCGTGATATATGGAATTTTCTCAACGAAAATCTTGCGAATAATTATAGCCCGCATGAAAGTAGAACTATTGACGAGCAATTGTTTCCATACCGAGGAAAAACTAAGTTTACACAATATATACCAACAAAATGTACTCTGATTCCATTTCTTTATGAATTAAAAATTTTATAAAAATATTTTTAATTATAATTTGATACAATTTAAACCGTTTTTAAAACTATTTACATAAAAAAATAATGTTAACTAATGCAAATACATTAACATTTATATGGGGTCTGGCCAGACCCAATGTGGTACTTATGCGAAAAAGTGAAAGTGTGTGTCACGGAGGGTTAAACGACGTTAACCCGTGCCGCTCGTCGATCAAATATTGAAAAAATCCAAATTTTTGGCCAAAATGCTGACATATGGAGCCATAACTCCAGAACCGTAAGTAATAGAAACACGATTAATATCTCAAAAGAAGGCTAATGTTGTTCTTCAAAATTTATATTATATACATAATTGTTGTTATTTTAAGTCAACCCGAGTTACAACAGCCTTTAGGCCCAAAAACTTGACCTGGAACCAGCGGGAGCCAGTTTGGGATTATTCTGAGAATTTTACGGGTTTTTACATAATTTGTCTCGGAGTAACCATTTTTTGTTAAAAAGTATTTTGGAACTCAATTTGATGGGTAATACATCCGCCTATCAACCACGAGGTCCGAGGTTCAATCTCAGTTTCGGACGGAACATCTGAAAAAATTTAGATTTTTTTTATTTAACGTCTTTTAGTTAGTAGGAATTTTACTTTTGTACGCTTTTAGAATAGGGAAACAATGTGTATAAAAAAATAGAAATTTTAAAAAGAGGTCAGTATGGTTATTGAAACTAAATAAAGTCGTTTTATTTCGGAAGTCATCCTACACCTTTGAGCTGGTTACGTTGATCAATTATCCAGATATTTTAACGCTTTTTTTTAATTTCGCAAGTGTGTGTGGTGTTGTCGTTTTTATAACTATATAGTATCAGACGAAAAGGAACAGCTGCTGGGAGTTCCTGTAGAAGTAAACAGCTCTTGAAAGGAGGAAGCCGTAGCCGTATGTGAATGCCTGCATAAATGGGGTCTTCTCAGTACTGTGAAAGCGATGTACTTCTACACTACAGCAGCCAAAACCGGAAGACTCAAAGGAGAATGCTTAATATTGGAGAAAATGTTAGTAAGAGGATTGTTGTATCTAGCTTGCCGTCACCATATATTAGAAATTCTGTTAAGAGGCGTTTTCGACACAAAAATGGGGTCAACCACTGAATCTCATGCAGACATATTCATGAGGTTCCTCACTGCGTGGCCCAAGATAGACAAAGGAGCATACGACACAGGTATCAGTAAAAATCAAATACAAAAGCAGCTAACTCTAGAAGTAATTGCAAATGCCGAATTGGAGACCAAATTAACTGTGAGCCACCCCAGAGATGACTACAGTTGGTTCTCATATTTGTTGGATCACTAGACGGCAATGTTGTGGGTTTTAGAACTCCAGGAGCCATTCATCATGCTAGGTGGATGGCAAAGGCTATTTACTGCTTAAAAATGTTCAGTTTTCGTCGTCAGTTTAAGATGTCTACCGTGGGTGCCATTTCTGTTTTTCCAGTTAAAATTTATTGGTTCAATGCAACAAAAGCTCATCTTGCACCAAAGCAAGCCTTGTCATTTTGCGTAGTGTGTTAGATTATAAAGAATATAACAACCACATTGCAGAAATAGCCCTGACCGAATTCTCGAACCATTTATGGTATTTGAATGCAAAGTTGGTGGGATTATCGTTTTTTGATCCCACTATAACGGGTGATGAAATGTTGATAATGGCTAATAAATTGCTCAGTAGCACAGATGAACCATCAGAGCACGTTGTAAATCCAAAAGTAAGGAAGGAAACATTTACATTCTTTGACCAATTTAATATAAAAACTGATTTATTAAGACAACATCCAAGCCCATGGCCTCAATATAATGACTTTCAAGAATGTTTAAAAATTGTCAAAAGTAGTCAAAAAGTAGTAGTAAAAGTAGTTACTGATATGGCTGCGTATGGTGTTAAATTAACCGATTTTAACGATCTTTTGACAAAAGATGGAGACCAAAAGCAATATGTCCTTCAAGTTGTAAACAAATGTAGAGCGTTATATCCTGATGTTTCAAAAACTACTTTAACAAAAGCTCTAGAATAGATTAGGCAACAATGTAAAATTATCAACTTATGTAGGTTATGTGTCTGTTTTGTATGTAATATACTTATATACCTGATTTTTATATTTTAAAATTAAAAATGTCATTAGACTATCAGCATTGCTTGTTTTTTATTAAACTTTAAAACCAAAAATATAAAAAAGGGAAATTTATCACCTTATTACAAAATATACTAAGTATGATCCTAGTGGTACCAGGTCTCGTTTTTGGGCATAAAGGCTGTTGTAACTCGCGTTGACGTAAAATAGCAACAATTATGTGTATATAATAAATTTTGAAGAACAACATTAGCTTTCTTTTGAGATATCAATCGTGTTTCTATTACTTACGGTTCTGGAGTTATGGCTCCATATGTCAGCATTTTGGCCAAAAATTTGGATTTTTTCAATCTTTGATCGACGAGCGGCACGGGTTAACGTCGTTTAATCGAGCTCAAATTTTGGCTATCTCAATATCTGGAAAGGGGAATCATTTTGTGGGGTTCAGATGAACAAGATTCCGAAATTTTTTTCCCCCCATATAAAATTTGGTCACCCTACTATACACTGATATATAGGCCTGATGTTGTTGGATCTTTGTAGTTCATTATGTATGAATTCGTTGATGTTCATTTTATAATCCATATATGCCAGAGACATTCTGCAAGTACACGAAATAGACGGCACTTCCATCAAAGTGTTACCTCACCTGATGTAGGAGGTGATCTCTGTAAGTTGCATGACAAGTTACGTTTATTCAACTTTTTAAATAAATTGAAAAGACCGGGGCCTATTTTTATCATCAAAAAACTTATAAACAATTAATAACACTTAGACATTCGTTGTATTTTTTATGTATTTTTTTGTGCTACATTTAAGCGATTTAATTCCTCCTGTACAATATTCTGGTCATCATAACCACTTTTTTTATTATATAAAGCATGTCACTTTTTTCTATTAAAAAACAATACTTTGACTCTTTTAAAATTTTGTCTTGGTGGTGATTTTCCTAGTAGATCGATGTTAAAAGTAAAAAAACCAATTCCTTTTCTTAATTTTAATCCAAAAACATACAAATTATGAAAGACTTTCTGAATATTAAAAATGCTTGCAAAACATTAATTTGCGTCATTCAATGCTTGACTTGAAACAAATTATGAACAATTTTATGTCTGACTTTTTGTATGTTTTTATAGCATAAATTTCTGTTTTTTTTTTGTGTTTTGCCCTTTAGTATTCTTCTTGAAAATAAATTATTCAAAATTAATTTGTTTTCATATTTTTATGATAGTGTTGCCATTAAATGAACGTTTAACACATTTAGCAATTTTTCTTTGTCAATTTGTCGCCAACGAGTGTGAGTTGTTTCTCTCTGTCTCTTGCCCATTTTGCAGTGGCAAGCAAAGATCATGTCCAAATGATCATTTTAAGAATATAAAAAAATTTCAAATGGAATTGTTTTCAAAACATAAATATGGAGTTAAATTGCGCGTACGATAAAAAATGAGCAAAATTATGTCAAAGATTTGTTATTACTGCGATAAAAAAATACATATATGCATATATACATACTATATAAAAAAAAAATTAAAGCAACATATGTACTACAACGTGTGATACCCTACACCTTAATTTAATAATTTCATGATCATATGTTAAAAATTAACGTTTAGTTGTTATAATTAAAATAAAATTTTTTCCATGCAATGCATTTTAATTTTTTTTTTCAAATTGAAAAGAAATTTTTGCGTCAGTTGAATGAGTTTGCAAATACTCGTATTAGTATTTTCTAAATTCCTTTAGTTGATAGTACATAAAATGTAATAAGTTTAACGCACTTAAATAATTTTTAAAATACATTTAGAGACAAATTATTTGCATGAATTTTTTATTTTTTTTTATTTTGAGACCAATACTCGGGGGAAAACCCCTACTAAATGCTGTGCATTGTATTGGAATTTTAGAAAGGACAGTACTAGGGTATTCAAACGATTAATCGTTAATCGATTAATCGAACAATTGTGTTCAAATAATTGTTCGAACAATTAAAAATAGTCAAATTTCGAATAACGAATAACTCGAATAATTTCCTACGATTAATCGATTAATCCATATAAAAAAATACTTTATATATAGAAATAATAAATGGTATTAATAAACTTTCTAAGTGTTTTAAAATATTTAATAAATCTAATGAAAAACAAAAGAAATTGCAAACATATGTTGTGCTGCAAGAAAAGAAAAAGAAATTCGTCTTGTACATGCTGTAAAGCATCGATGGTCGTCCTTATCTTCCATGATTGAAAATTTTCTTCGTATTTGTAAATACGTAAATTACGCTCTATCTGATTTTGGTTTGAGGAGTTTTACAGGTATGGAAATTAAAGTTTTATCAAAATTGAATAAAGCCCTTAAACCACTTGATGTCGCTATTACTATTATTAACAGCCTGTTTCTAGAACACGAATGGTATTTGACATTCGTCTATTTATATGTGAAACACTAACAAAACCCATTCGTGTTCTAGAAACAGGCTGTAATACGATGGAAAATGCAAACAATCCTTTTTTAAATTAGTTATTAGAAAGGCTTAAGATTCGATTAAATAAAAGACGTGTAAAACTACTTTGTACACCTATTTTATATCTAAATTTTAGTACATTTTCACTTTTTCAAAGTGTTGCACAAAATCTGAAACAAAAGATTTTGCAAACAAATTGTTTTTGAGAATGTTTTTAGAAAATACGGAACAAAATGTGTCAGATGATTATGTCAGATTACAGAAGATTTAATTGAAATAAACGAAAATAATCGATTATCACAATTAAATGAAGCAATTAAAAGTGTACAAAATTTTAAAAAACCTAAAAGAGGCTGCAATAATTTAATGGATGATTTCTTATATTTAGAAAAAACCAAAAACAGAACCGAAAAATTATATATTCTTTTCCATGCACTTCTCTCAATTTCTCCAACATCTACGATCAGCGAGAGAGTCTTCTCAAAATCGAGTTTTATTAAAACTAAAGAAAACCATCGGTTGAGAGCTAAACTAAATTACTAAATATAAATAACATTACAAGACTATTTTAATAGAAGTGCATAATTTTTTGAACTAAATTTTAACTCATAATATGAATTATTTTAAATTACTTATTTAATATTTTTATTGCATACGAAGTAGTAAATTATTACTTTTATATATTAAATCGTTAGATATATGATCTCAAATATTAAAATTAATTAATGAATTATTTATGGTTTAGTTTTCCAACAATATGTTTGTGCACTATAGTTAACTATAGTTAATGAATTTTTAAAAAGTTATTACATTACAATGTTTTTGGTTATTATTATTTGTTTTTTTTTAATAAAATGTTTTAAAAATCCACAAAATTGGTATGTTATTTCATATAAAACAAAATGCGACTAATCGAACAATTTTGAAATTTTATTCGATTAAGCGATCAAGAAAAAAACCCGAATAATTACTCACTCGATTAATCGACCAAAAAAAAAAGTCGAATAATTGAATACCCTAGACAGTACATATATTACAATTAATTATATTATTATTAAGCGCCTTAGGAATGAGACAAATTGCTGTGAATTGATCATTCAAAGGCCAGTGCTATACCTTCACCCTTGTATGATCGATAGCAATTGTCTCATCGTTGCATGTTAATTGTGTGTGCCTTCGCTAGGTAGGTTAAGCTGTTATCTGCTACTTCCCAATAGGTGGCGCTTTTATTTCCCTGATCACTCGTTTTTTGTTGACATTGGTTAAGGTGGAATAGAGTGGAATGTCGGTGAGCGGTTTCTTTGTAGATGGTCTTCCTTGAGGGGGGCTTCTTATTTTTAAATTATAATTTTTGAAAAAACCGCAATGAATTACCTCACTTTATGTGTTTTCTTATTATCCTGGTCCGTTATTCTACTTAAAATTAAAAGTAGAGGCTTCTCTCAAAAAAAATCTACCTAAATAAATATAATAATTGTAATAAATGACAATTGACCCTAGAATTGGAATGAATTTTCAAACAATTAACGACCCTAATGTGAAAAATAAAACATGACTTTAAAACATTACAATTTGAGGGGGTCGTGGTATAGTGGTTAGAGCGCTGGCACAGAAACTCAAACGACCGAGGTTTTAATCCCAGCGAAGTTTTTCTAAATTAAAATAAAAAAAAGAAGAAAAAAGTGTTGGGTGTAATTTCATTAAATTCATTTCTCTGAACTTATTTAATTTTTGTTTTGGCGGCTTATTTCACTGGGTTCTCATTTTATTTCACCCAACTTTGCACTTTGTCTTGGAGCAAAAAATCATAGTTCATTTGAGTAGTATGGCCATTTTTCAAGGAGGCACAATTATTTGCAATAAGTTCGTTGGTTATAATATTTTAAAATTTTTAAAATCAAAAAAATTTTTTCACGACTTCTAAGCCATAAGAAGAATTGATCTTATTTTAAATGCATTCCTAAAGTCTAATTCATCATATTTTTAAGATTTGAAAATAAGAGTGAAGAAAAAGGTATAAAATCAAATGATTTACAGTGATCTTTAATGAAAAAGAGAATGAAAAATCGTTTATCTAAATTCTCGCATCAACACATGATTTTTAACGACACGATATGGGTAAAATCATTCAACCTTTAACTATTTACTAATGTGTTGAACCTGTGATTCTATTATCTTTTATTCATGCAATATTTTCCTGGGCAGTGGCATATTGGAACATTATTCAACAATTACCTACAATAGTATAGGGTACAAAATAAAATTTGCTAAATAACTTTTAATTAATTATAAAAAAAGAAAACGAATCAGAAAAAAAGTAATGCCATTAATCTTACATTTAAATAATTATAAGTTAAAAATCACTGCGATATTTTATTAATACGCTCTAAAAAGAATCTTCTAACGTGGGTGGCAAAATAAAGAGAATAAAAGAATGCATTTTTTAATGAATAATAAATAAAAATTTAAGAATGCATTTTGAGAATTTAAAGAAAATAAAATAGCTGAAAGTCAAATGGATGAAAAATTAATCGTGTAAATAATCGACTGTCATGATTATGCCTATTTTTCTCGAAATCGATTATCTTTAAAAATAGCCGATAATACTATCTAATAGAGTTTTTTTCCTTTTACTTTTACGACCATCATTCAGGGGGCGACCCCTACTCATGCAGTATATTATGCTGCTCTAGGAAATTATGTTATATGAAGGGGGAAAGAGGGAGTAGTGCTTTTGTACGTTTGATTTTAAAATATGCGATTATCCTTATTTCATCAAAGCATCTCCCATGGTAGTACCGATAGATCAATGATACGGACGCCAAATTACGCCAATACTTCAACGAATCGATGGAATTGGATACCCTACCGTCGGTGATAAGCACGAGAAGCTCTAAAATTAACTTTACCGGTCCATGCATGGCAGTTTTTTCGATCTTAGGGCGAATAAAGGTCTTATAAATATTAAGAAGGTCAGATTGAGTATAATATTTCTTACATACATACTTACATACATAACTGGCCCTTACAGCCCTGTGTCAGGATTACGGCCTAGCTTCTCGCAGCACTCATGTTGTGTGTGTAAATTTTTATCCATGAGTACTGGGACCTATAGTTAAATGTCGTCTCCGAACGACAGACTGGAGAAGCTTGCTCATGGTTATCATTTACACTCAGAGCTTTTGCCACAAGTCTGCTAAGAGGTAGTCGCCGATTTAAGTAATTTTTTTTTTAATTTCTTTACTTTAAGATGTCAGAGCCGGGGCTTGAACCGGAGTTCTCATCTAAGTAAGGAAACACACTAACCAGTAGCACACTGCCACTACTTACTTATTTCTTACACCTGTTTAAAAAAAAAACCGGGACATCTGACATCTTCTTTCGACACTCGAAATATATGATCATTCCAAAGGGCATTACAAATAATTATCATGCCCAGAACGTCCTCGATATTTACATTACCCATAGTCAGAGATGACAAGATTGCATCACCACTACCACGCCTATGAGTGAGTAAACAATATTGAGTCTTGGGCGCATTAAATTCTACGCTGTTTTCATGATCTTACTCAGAGATTATTCGCAGATCATTTGCGAGTGTGTCACTCATAATCTACTTTCTCACCTCAATCTCCAAATGGGTTGGTCTACGATCAAATAAATAAGAGTGAAAAATGTTTCTGTAATTTGCGAATGAGTAGATAGGACTGGAAGTTGAAAGTAGGAGATCATTTAGAAAAATTAGAAATAGTGTACGAAACAGAACAGATCCTTGCGAAAAAAAAAATTTTTTTTGTAAGTATTGAGTACTCAATAACGGCTGCACTTTAGGTATTCGATATTCAAAAGTAGTTACTTAATACATTCAGATTTTGGTTTACAGCAAAGTTTGTAATTTGATCGATATTTTGGCGATAGCAAGTCTCAGTGACCGAAGAATTATAAATTTACCTTTTTTTCTAAAATACTGTAAAACATAACTGAGAAATCTAAATATTAGAAATTTTCATAAAACTGCATTTCTCTTTTCTTTTCGAACGGAATAAAACTCTAATTGAGTAGTATTGAGTCAAATCCAGAAACGCGTCGGATAATATTGAGGATACAAAAGAATCAATATTATACAACTCAACTATCAAATCCTAAATAGCGACAGACCGTACTGTTTATGAATTTCTGTTTTCTACTGTGTTCTTTATATTTTGTGATTTAACTAATTGCAACTGCACTAACATCGGTAATAAATTTTTACAATTAGAATTATTTTTTCAAAGTTCTTGAATCTTTGATTACCCCAGGATTACATATTTGCTTATAATTATAACTAAAACCTGACGAAGCTTCAAAAAGAAAGAGCAAAACTTCTATAAATAAATTAGTTTCGTTTTAAACCCTTAAGCTCAATAAGTTTATATTAAAATTTATTCCAAAAATAACACTCTTTTACATTTCTGCTTTTGTATTTCTATTGTTTTGTAAACACAATGTCGAAAATTGAAACGCCACCACATCAGGCACTGCCGACACTACTATTATCATGCTTTAATAATTTCATATGTTTTTTTATAATTTTATTTGGCTAATAAAAAAGCTTACTTATAAATTAAAATATTTATTTTAATTAAAACAAAATTTATACGCCCTCTAAAAATTTTAGTGTATAAATTTTTTTCACTTCTAAAAAATTAAAAAATATACACTTAATACTTTGAAGTCTTTGCCAACCAAAAAGAATATAATTTAATTAAAATTTTTTGACTTTCTAGCTGTAGTATATTGTAATATTTCTCATTTGCGTACTTAATTTTTATGACTTCTAATAGATTTTTATATTCACTTAATGATTGTGGATATTATCTTAAATACTTTTAAAATTTGTCACATTTTTCACTGCTGATGTATTCATTGTTTATAATAAAAATAAAAAAATTGAATTAAAATCTATATTTAAAACAAGTTTTTTAACAATTAGCTGATATTTTAATTAATTGCACGTCTTTTTAGTTGATCGGAGAAGAAATTTTTAGATTTTAAATTGAAAATGATTTTTGTAATATTAATGCTTTGCTTGTCAAATCGATAAATTACACTTTAAGAAACTATTTTAGATACCATTTTCAAAACATTTCAGTGTAAAATTTTAAAACAAATGCTTTAGAATGCTTTGCTCACACTGGCTTGTTGCATAATGTGCATGCTTTACGCGTAGGGTGTCGTTTGGAGAATATGTAGCAGTTCTCTCAGTCGGACCAAATTATTACGTTACTCCGCTTCATGTGCTTTAGCATCTACAACTCTGATGGGCTTAACTTTAATACCTTTGATGGTGGCTTACATAGTCGCTCGCTTAGCGAATGGAGAAACATTTTACGGCGGCTTTAGGAGATAGCTTGAGGTGAATGTTACTGTCAACATATATTATGTATGCAGGAAACTCAGCAACGTTCAAAATATTATATGAGAAAGAAAAAAGCCATCCAATTGTGCAAAATTCGGATTAGCACTTTTTATGTTATCAATGATCCTTTGATTATGTCCTAGTTCAATAGAAGCAACGACTTCTTCTTAGGACCGTAGTAGTGAATAACATTGCAACTGCCTTTTTTTTCTTGGGCTCGTACGAGTATATTGTAATGTGATTATAGAAATCAAATATTAAGAGATTCATCATTACGACATTTGGAGTTAGCAAATGATGCTGGAACGAATGTACGCCTTTTTTTTATTGAGACCAATACTCAGGGGTAAACCCCTACTAAATGCTGTGCATTGTGTTTGAATTTTCTGTACAAAGAATAGTACATTATGACAACAGTACCGGGATTCAGTAACTTTTAACAATACGATATTCGCAAAAGAAGTCGACAGTTTTTATTGTTTGCAGTAACTATTATGTGATTCACTAAGTACATTTTATCGACCGTCTACATCTGTAGTTTTCTTTTTGTTTAAATTGCAATAATTTGGCAGCACTTTATAAAATCAGTCAGTTTTTAGGTAGAAAGTTAGCAAAGCTACAAACCTCTAGTTTCTTTGGGTATACAAACACACAAAAATGGTTCTCAAACAAACTAGTTAATAGCGTAGGTACATCTCTCTCAGTGATGCTAAGTGTAGGGATTTTTCCCTTTTTGTAGGGATTTTTTGTTTTTTTTTTTGTTTAATATGTAGGGAAAAAGGGAAAGATTTTAAAATTTTTTCGAATTGTAGGGATTTTTTTTACAACTGCAGTTTTCCTTACTAAATATACATATAAAGTATGTATAAATATTTCTTAAGGTGCATATTATAAAAATTTGTAAATCTGGCACTACTTCTATTAGAGTACTTCTATAATATATGGCATCTTTAATAACAATTTGAAATAAACATAGTTATGTGGTTTTGCGCGAGTTAATTCTACTGAGGGATCTTTATATATTGCAATACACTTTTTTTATGTACGTACGTCGTTTTTGAGGGTTTCTAAAATTTCAATAAGTAAGTCCGTAAATAATAAAAAACAATAAAACAATTTAAATTGAAACAAAGATAATTTTAGAAAAATGTCCAATTCGTCTTCCGATGATGGTGAAACCACTCCGAAGAAATATAGAAAGCAAAAATGATGCTCAAACTGGTTAAGAGACGAGAAGCTAATGGGGTGGTTGGAGCCGGTCAAAGATGACGAATATAAAAGCAGACGCAAGGCTTGTGAAAAAATATTGAACTGTGGGAAATCAGATCTTAATAAACATGCTCATACCCAAATGCACAAAAAAGAAATCTTTCAAAGATCAAAACAAAAACAAAGGATTTATTTTTTGAAAAAAAAATCCCAGAAAAAAACAATGATGTGGCCAATTTTGAAATTCGTTTAAGCCTGTTTTTTGCTGAACATAATTTAGCTGTTCAAGTTATTGATAACTTAATACCACTACTAAAAGACATTGTACCTGATTCGTCAATTATTAAAAAGTGTCAATTGGGGCGACCGAAATGTTCGAAAATTATTCATAACGTTTTAGCCAAAGAAATAAAGGAAAGCTAAAAATATATAAATTTTCTGTTCTGTTAGATGAAAGCACTGATGTGTCTTCAAGAAAAACCATGTGCCTTCTTGTAAGGTATTATGACGAGCAGCTGGAGAAGACTTTTGTGCAGTTGTTAGAGCTAATTCAAGTGGGTGCTGATTGCACTGCTGAAGCTCTTTATGATATTTTTAAAAAATTTATTTTATCATACAATATTCCTTTTGGTAATATTATTGGACTATGTTGTGATGGCGCTAACGTTATGGTCGGAAAAAATAATTCATTCGCATCTAGACTTTTGGTAGATAATCCTGACGTTATAACGATAAAATGTATATGCCACTCTGCTTCTATCATAGCAAATAGATCTTGCCTAATGTTACCACGAGCTCCAGAGGGCTTAGTAAGACAAATTGGAACATACATTTCTGGCAGTTCAAAAAGATGTTTTCAGTTAGAGGAGTTCCAAGAAATGATGAACGAGGAAAAAAGAAAAATATTAAGAACATCAGCAACAAGGTGGCTATCTCATCAAAAATGTTTTGAAAGGATATTGCATAATTGGCAAGTTCTAATAGAATATTTTAAATTTGTAACCAAACAGAACAAATTGAAATCCGCAGAAGTTATACTGGCTGAACTTACGAATGAATGTAATAAGGCTTATTTATTGTTTTTGAAGTATGTATTGAGTTATTTCAACTCGTTAAATGCACTTTTTCAATCAAAAAAAAATATTGGTCTACGCTTTACACTCAGAATCAAGAAAAATTTTTTTTAAACTTGGTCAAAATTTCATAAGAAAAGAGTACCTAGAGACTGATTGTGAGGTAAGATCACCTCATGTTTCATTGCCAATAGATGATGTTTATGTCGGCAGTGAATGTGAAGAATTTTTGAAATCTTTTCCAAAATCTAGTGCTCATCAGATAAAATCTCATTGTTTACAATTCTACATAACTGCACTTGAAGAAACGAAAAAAAGACTGCCAATAAGTGATAAATCAATTTTTAAGGAAATGGAATTTTTAAATACTGAAGTGGCCATTGGGAGTAGTAATAAAAGTGTTTACGAATTTAAATTGTTATGCGAAAAGTATAAAATTGACTTAAATTTACTAACACAAGAATGGGTAACATTGGAATACAACTTTTCTGAACATGAAAATCAGATGTTATCTAAATTAGACGTTGAAGTATTTTGGTCTAAAATTTGTAAGTCAAAAAATTTTAATAATGATCTAATTTTTCCGAATTTTGCAAAAATAATTAAAATTTTACTAAGTTTGCCACATGCCAATGCTGACGCCGAAAGGATCTTTTCAGTTATTACAGACGTACGTACAAAAAAAAAAGAAATAAATTAAGCCATGATATCGAGCCGTAACCGCCAAAAAATCGTAACCAACATAATTTTCGATTTTCGTTTTTTTCAATAAATGAATTCATTGACAATATCTGCATCATCTCCTAAAATTTCATCGTCATACAAAGTACCGTTACAAATTTAGAGCAAAAAGAATTTTAGCGTAAGTACACAATGTTTGTTTGTTTACATTATTGATGACCGCAGATTGTTGGTTACACTAAAATTCTCTTTTAAACCTATGTAAACAGTAAAAAAAAGCATTTTGCATTGATTAAAATACCTTTATAATATTAAATATTGTTGAAAATTCGCACATTATAATAATATTATAATCTTTTAACAATATGGCGGAGGTAATAAAAATATTTTTTATTCCATTTGGATGTTATATAAGTATCAATTTATAAACGTGTTCTTCTAGAAGTGCGTTCGATATGATCTAGTACCATACAGTGATAGTGATACATCTTCAGATGTAAATTGTTCGAAATCTGAGACTTATGAAGAAACATGTGTTGGAAAAAGAGGATATAGAAAGCAAAAAAATACCGAAAAGACTGCAAGAGGCTAAACTTCGTGATAGAGGTGTTTTGCCTGACCCATGCCAAAATAAAAAATGTGGGAATTCATGTTGCTCTAAGCTTACGGAAATTGATACAGTACAAATAAATGAACACTTCTGGGGAATTGACAATAAAAAAAGTTTTTTATTTTTGTTCGTACATTTTTATCCACAACGCAAAACATTAATGTTTATTCGGATTTTACACACCTTAGTAAATTGTTGTCATCGCTTAATAAAATTTTAGGAATCCAAGGTTGAGTTTTATTCAAAAATAATAATTTCTTTTTTATTGTACAACGATTTCGTATCGCCTGAAATTTGTCGTTTTGTATTAAAAAAATAAGTAGTATCGAATCACATTCTGATCCTAAACGCTCAAAATCATTCCGATCACAATAGGTTTTATACACAATATTATTTACGATATTGGGAACATTTCTACATATTTAACTCAGAAAAACGCGATTTTGAGTTATGTCACTGTTGCAACAAATGAGCGATATATATATACAGTATACAATTGTTTTTCTAAAAAAAGATATTTTAGCTTAACTGACACAAATATCATCAGTACGTTACAAGACTGACAGCGAAAAAAGCGTAAGCGACAAAAATTACCGTTATTATTCTAAAATGTGAGCAATTTTAAATGTAGTATATAAATCGTGAAAAATAACACTTACATACTAAATTTCATGACAATAACTGCAAAAACAACGAAGATATTAAAAAAAACCTTCTCCTTTAAAATTTTATTTTTGTTGGTTACGCTTTTTTGGCGGTTACGGCTCGATATATTGAACTCAATATGTATTATTACTTAGATCGCATTTACAATCTAATTTAATTAAGTAGTTGTGTAAAGTTTAAATGCACTACTAGTCATTTAAAGAAAATGAATTATACAGAATTGTATAACAATTAACTTTTTTTAAGAATACTTTTTAATTTTTGTTATTATTATATTCTTGCATTATTTTATGTTATTTTTATTTGCTTTTCTATTACTTTTGTATATAAATTAAACCTGATTTTTGTGACCTGATTTAAAAATAAACCAATTAAAACTATTATTGTTTTGTTTTTTAGAGAAAGTAATGTAGGGAAAAATGTAGGAAAAAAAATTGATGTAATGAATAGAAATATCGACAATTCTGTTGTTTACTGTTGAAAACAATGCGATTATCGTAAAAATATGTTACTGAATCGCACCACAGAGCATATATTTTGTCCTCTTATATTATTAAGCGCCTTAAAAATGAGATAAATTGCTGATAATTGATAATTCAAAGGCAACGTTATACCTTCACCCTTGAATGATCAACAGCAAATTCTTCATCGTTGCGGGTTGATTGTTGGTGAGTGTCTTCGATAAGTAGGTATAGCTGTTATCTGCTACTTACCAATAGCTGGCGCTTTTCTCTTGATCATTTGTTTTTGGTTGACATTAGTTAAGGTGGAATAGAGTAGAATGTCGGAGAGCGATTTCTTTGTAGATGGTCTTCTTGGAAAAGAGGGAATCTCTTATTTTTAAAGGATAATTTTGAAAAAACCGCAAACTAACTTTTTCATTGTTCACCTTTGCTGGGATTTGAACCTGAGCCATTGCCCCCATCGTTGCATATTGATTGCTGTGAGTGCCTTCGCTAAGAAGGTTTTTAGCTGTTATCTGCTACTTTCCAATAGACAGGGCTTTTCTCCTGATTATTCGTTTTTCGTTGTCAAAGGTTATAGTGGAATTACAGGGAACGGTTACTTTGTAGATGGACTGTTTGTTTGGGGGGGACCTTTTATTTTTAAATTATAATTTTGAAAAAACCGCAAACTAACCTTTCCATTTTTCACCTTTGCTGTGATTCGAACCTTGGCCTTTTGAGTTTTTATGCGAGCGCTCTACTCACTATAATTGGTTGCTAGTACCAAATATGCATAAATAAATTGTTATTTATGATCAACAATTTTACCAAATTCTTTTACTACTCTTTTGCTAACGATTATTTCACTTGAAGCCAGTTTCACGACGATAAGCATACGATTGCTCATCTACTGCAACATTGGCTCTGTCACGTACTATCTGCAATAATAGCTGTTTAGCACCAAAAATCGTTCGATATTCCGGCTGGTTTAGCAGTTTCCCTTGCTGGAGTGTGTTTCCATTATTAAAACGTATGAAGCGGCCTTTATGTAGTCGCCGTGGTCTAGTGGTTAGTGTGTTGGCTTACTAAGACATGAGCCCTGGGTTCGACACCCAACTCCGACATCTTAAAAGAAAAAATATTTCTTTTGGCGACTACCTTAAAGAAGCTGAAGATGTCCTTTAGTCCAGGTCCTGATGGTGTTCCAAATTGTATTTTAAGTCGATGTGCTGAGTCATTTGTCACACCGTTATCTTTGTTATTTAATGCCTCTATTAAATATGGTTATTTTCCTGCGTGTTGGAAGGATTCGTATATTGTACCGCTTTTTAAAACTGGTAATAGATCTAATATTACAAATTATAGAGGCATTGCTAAGCTGAGTTCTATTCCAAAACTATTTGAGAAGTTAATTGCTGATTTTCTTCGTCATCATACATAACATAACTGGCCTTTACAACCCTGTGTCAGGATTACGGCCTAGCTTCTCGCAGCACTCATGTTGTGTGTGTAAATTTTTATCCATGAGTACCGGGACCTACAGTTTAATGTCGATTCCGAACGACAGACTTGAGACGCTTGTTCATGGCAATTAGTTACTCTCAGAGCTTTTGCCAGAAGACTGCTGAGAGGTAGTCGCCGAAAGAAATATTTTTTTCATATTTGTTTTTTTTTCAAGATGTCAGAGCTGGCATTTGAACCCAGCGCTATCGTCTTAGTAATCCAACTCACTAACCATTAGACCACGGCGACTACTCTTCGTCATCATACCTCATCGTTATTATCACCTTACCAACATGGGTTTAGGAAAGGCTGTTCAACAATAACTAATGTTTTACAATTAACAACTGTGGTTAGTGTTGGTTTTACTGAAGGAAAGCAAACTGATGTAATTTATACTGATTTCAGTAAAGCATTTGATAAGGCAAACCATAGACTACTTCTGAATAAACTTGATTCGCTGGGAGTTACTCAGATTGGCTTAAATTGGATGAGGTCATATTTGATGGGTAGGAAACAAACAGTACGAGTGCATAATAACGTTTCTAAGTTTATTTATGTTCGCTCCGGTGTTCCCCAAGGCAGCCATCTTGGTCCACTTTTGTTTTCGTTATTTGTTAATGATCTTCCAAATGTTATTAACTTTGTCCTTATCTTAATGTATGCTGATGATGTTAAGATGTTTCTATCGTATAAAAATCGTACTGAACATGTTTTTTTTCAAAGTGACCTTAACAACTTTTTTTTATGGTGTCAATACAACATGATGGAATTGAATATTAAAAAATGTAAATACATGAGTTTCTCACGTAGGAATATTATTAATGTTAATTATTCACTTGGAGGTAATCAATTGGAGATGGTGGAAACATTTATAGATCTTGGCATTCTTCTTGACATGAGATTGAATTTTAATGAGCATATTACTTTGACTGTAAACAAAGCTAAATGTGTCCTGGGATTCATAAAGAGATGGGCTAAGGAGTTCACCGATCCTTATATTACGAAACAACTCTATGTGTCACTTGTGAGACCAATTCTAGAATATGGGTCAATAGTATGGGATCCTTACTACAATGTTCATAGTGATAGTATTGAATCTGTGCAGAAGCAGTTTTTGTTATCCTGTTTACGTGGCCTTGGTTGGAACTATACTGATTTGCCTTCATATACTTCCAGATTAGCATTAATTAAACTACCAACGCTTAAAAGTCGTCGTATAATGTTAAATGTATCTTTTATGATTAATCTGATTAATGAAAATGTTTGTTCTGAATTTCTTTTAAAATCTGTTAAATTTAATGTTCCTTGTCGTAATTCTCGATTTTATATTCCTCTTTTTGTTCAATTTTGTAGATTTAACTATAATATGGCTGATCCTTTTAATAGATTATGCAGCCAATATAATTATTCGTCAGAAATGATTGATTTTTCTCTAAATTCTAAAGTTATTAAACGTAAAATAATTGTATTTCTAAATATGTAACTAATTGTAATTTTGTTGTGTTAATTTTTATATATGGTTATTTTGTAAATAGTCTGTAAGGATTTATTCCATTGACTTTTTTTTAACAAATAAATAAATAAATAAATACCTCTCAGCAGTCTTCTGGCAAAAGCTCTGAGTGTAATTAATTGCCATGAACAAGTTTCTCAAATCTGTCGTTCGGAGTCGACTTTAAACTGTAGGTCCCGGTACTCATGGATAAAACTTTGCACACACAACATGAGTGCTGCGAGAAGCTAGGCCGTAATACTGACAAACTGTTGTAAAGGCCAGTTGTGTATGTATGTATGTATGTATGTATGTATGTATGTATGTATGTATGTATGTATGTATGTATGTATGTATGTATGTATGTATGTATGTATGTATGTATGTATATAGGGTAGCAGGGTAGTTTAACGGACGGACTAATACTAATAGTAACACTTAAATACCTTATTATACAGAGCTTACAAATAGAAAGAAAAGTTAAAGACAGACAATAGGAAATTGGGCAGTTGTTTGATAGATTTTAAAGACGAACGTTGTAAGAATATAAAAGTTGAAAATAGAAAGTTTATAAGTTGAAAGTTTGAAAATGTGATTAAAGTTGATTAAAGTCGGACTGAATTAGTGCAGAATCCCTTTTTTTTTTTAAATATCAAATATATTTTAAAAATTAAATAACATTTAATTTCTCATATTCTAAATAAAATAAAATAGTGAATTTATTTTTATTAAACCGATTTAATGTGTTTAATTTAAACTTTCCTACATGTATGTATGTATGTATGTAAGTATGTATGAGGCGGCCTATTTCCAAAAATCATCGTACAATCATTGCAGCACGATATAATGACTGTGATGTAGATTTCCACAAATCTTTCGTATGCACTTAACGCTACTTAGCAAATGTAGGACAAAATATGCATTACATTCACTTTTTGTTATAAGAATCCATGGTCTCGGTTCTCTTGTTGGATGTTTTGCGATGTCATTATCATAGAATTTTTTTTCAATTTGATTTGCGAATAATTATGTCGCATATTTCATAGTGATATAACCACTTTTTTCAACAAACAATTACTAAATGTAAGGTTAAACCTAATTATTATGAGATGTTTAAACATTTTGTCAATTTCTAACAAGATAAATAAAAAATAATAGAGAAATTCAAACAAACGAGTTATATATTCACATTTTTATGCTAAAGATATGCCGTTTCCAACACAAAACGTATGTACATACCAAGGTATGCTGCTGTTGACGTACGTAAGGCAGTTCTGCTGTTGGCATAAAGGTTGAATAATTACAAAATGGCCCAGTGGTCTAGTGGGTAGTGCGAGAGTTGTTGGTTCAATTCCGACTAAAGATCTTGGTCTGTTAGATTACACCGAGTTTATGGTCTTTATTATTTAGAATATAATGGAAGATTGTATTGTAATACATAATTAGAATTCTTTAGTTTTGGGCATCTGATGAGTATAATTAAAAATTCATAATTCTCCACTTTCTTTAACTGCAATCTGTTCAATGAATTAAAAAAATTTTAATTAGAATTTTCTTAATAAAAAATGTCCCAATTGTGACCTTAAAACAAAATAAATTTCCAGTGGTGATTACTATACTTTTATACTCTGTGTAAAACAAAGGAAATCAATATCATAATTCTTCATAAATGGGGCATAAAATTAATTTACGATGTTAAAATATGAAACGAAAATGTTTTGAATTGTGTGTCATTCTTTTTATAAGAAAACTCGATAGGCAGCCAATTTACAAGACAACCATATGAACAAAATAAACAGTGACACTTTTGTTTTAGTGGGTTAAAATGCTATAAGTTTTTTATAATAAAACGAAGAAAACAAAAAACAAAAAGAAAAAAGTGTTAAAATATCAATAAATTGTTGCTGCTACTTTTATATTGTTCTCCTTTTTATACGAGATGTTGCTGATGATGTTTGTTGATACTGACAATGATGTGTGATGAAAATTAAAATGTTAAAGTTTTATATGTTCTCTTGCTCTGTTATTTACTTCTTTGTTTTGCTTTCGTTATTATTTTTTAGTTTAAAAGATTTGAAAAGGGGACAAAATTTTATTGGTTGTTTACGATCTTTTTTGTTTTTAAACAAGAAACTAAAATTGTTTAAAGTAATTAAGTTCTTAATAATGTGCTAAAGAGGAAAAACTTTTCAGCACTTCAATTATAAAGCTTATTTTATGCAGGTGTCTTTTAGTTTCATTTTTTTAGAGGCAGAAAGAAAGAAACTTTTATTCTTATAACTTTTACCCTCTACAATTAAAATTAAAGACCATTCTTTAAAAATAAAGCAATAGAGTTTCAAAAACAAATAATGTAAATTTTAATTGAAATCAATGTGTAGCCCAATTTGGTTAATTATAGATTTATACAGGGTGTCCAACGGAAAGGCATATTACTTTCTTTTGCCGCCATCTTGGTAAACATTAGCCTCGACAGTTCCTATTTGAAAGTTTTCAGACGTAGCAAATTTATTACAGAAAAATATTCGGTAAACTAAGGTGTTTTAGTCGTTAAAACATTTTATCGAAATCAATTAATCATCGATTACTGTGGCGATAAGAAAGTAACGTGAAATTTTTGGGAGAAACAACGTGCCAACGCACTATATTGGGTAGTGAATGATTTCGAAGAAAGAATGACTATAGCTGATAGGTCCAAGCATTGACCATAACGTACTGCAAGATCGGCTGAAAATATTACTGCTGTTCAAGAAACTATCAACGGGGAGCGATATCGTGATATGATTGAAAACTTTTTAATGCCACAACTGCATGCTTTGGACTTTCAACAAGACGGTGCCACATCGCATACAGCCAAGTTTACAATGGAGCTACTGCGAGACCTCTTTCGACAACAAGTTATTCCAAGGAATGGTGATGAGGATTAGCCTCAACTATCACCGGATTTTACAGCTCCGGACTTCTTTTTGAAACAAACTAGAAACCCTGGAGCAACGCAAACAAAATATTCGCCTTGAGATTAATGAAATACCGTGTGAAATGTGTGAAAATGTAATGAAAACTGGGATCGCATTTATGAGGCTAACAGAGGCGGACATTTATTGCCGACATTAAATAAAACATTTATCAATTTAAGATCCATTCCCTTTCATTTAATCAAACAAACAGCAAAGAAAATAGTGTACCTTCGCGGCAGGTACCCATATATATGATTGTAATACCCTTCTAATGGAAGATCTTAAATCAGACGTAAAAGAATTCAAATATTACCCTTCCGTGCATGGTCTGGTCAAAAAGTATATATTGTAGCAGCACACTCTTCCAATTTTAAATGCTGCGGATGCGATTGTCGCATTATCTACATATCTAATGTTATAGAGGAATATATTGCTGGAATAGATTTATAACTTTCTAAACCCTTCTGATGGACTCCTGAATGCATATTTCGTTTAAATATTAAATAACAACAGGGACAATAATCCACACTGTTATCTCTGAAAATATCGCCAATTCTTCTTTTAATTCAATTTGTTGGGTTTTAGGTCAATATAGGAGTAGGTATGCCCTTAATACCTTCGATTTCCATTTAGCGAGAACTGATAGAGATTGATGCAAATTGTAAATTTTATTTTAATTAATATGGGATTTAGCAATTCAGTCACCAAGGTAGGTGATCGCCTCATCACAGAATCCTGACATATCCCACAACGCGATTCCTATCTTAACCAAGTGTCTTTTGAGTTAGCAGTGCCTGCTCAGAAGGCCCTCTAGTATTCTCAGATTATTTCTAGAGAACCAAATGCACGACTCAAATCTTCTCGTCTTATAGTTACTAAGCAAAAGATTGGAAAGTCTAAGGCCAGTCTGAACCAAGAAGAAAGGTTCTGGGTCCATCAATGGCATAGCTGCTCCGGGGGTACATAAAATGGCTTCTTGCGATTTATGAAACACCAGGAGTTCACCTAGCTCTGGGTGGCCTGGCATTCCCTATAAGCAAAGAGGTTGGTAATTTGTTACTGACCATCTCAGGGACTGACCAGAGAAACCTACTCTAATCTGGTACTACGGGCATCAGGGAGCCCCCGGTTATGCCTGGACTCCCCTATCATTCGGAGAGTGAGGCAAATTGGCCTGATGGTTTGGGTGCGGCACTTCGGGAAGTACTCGTAGTGGTTGTGTAGTCCTAGATAGAAACCTCTCAACAATGGGTGTATTACTACCCAGGCAGTGGTAATACTAAATTGCTAATTCGATGTCCATGGGCCTTCTTCTGACTGGCGTGTCATAGACATGTCCGAAATTAGAGGGTACCGGCTTCAAATGGCGCTGGTCAAATGCGTCGTGTTTGACCACCACCCTTTACAACGGGGTGGCGTGGGGTAAGTCCAAGGACAGGTACGCACGATAAACCCAATCTAGTTGTCCTTTCTACCCTATTACCAGGTTGAATTGAGCGCATCTTTCGATGGCATAAATCTCCGTCTGGAAAATGCTGGCGAGTTTTCCTATGGGTTCCGAATATTTCGTCCCAAATCCAAATATCCTCGCTCCTGTGCCGCTCACATCCTTTGACTCATTTGTACACCATCATAAAGTCCTCTCTCTAAGAGTGTATATAGCCTCCATGCTGCTCCATTCACTCTTACTAGGCACTTACTACTTAATTGTAAACCGCTTCTCAGAGTAATAGATTTTTCCGACTCTGTCCAGAGAACAGTTAAAATATAATTGCCAATTAACCGGTTGACCAAGTCGCCACTTCTTCTCAAAAGTCGAGAATTTGACTTCTCCCCCATTATCTATGGCCCTGTTGCCCACTACAATATGCATTGGGCTTAAATCTAAATGAGCCTCCAGTGCAGCTGTAGGACTGGTGTTCATTGCCCCAGTTGGGATTTAGCAAACATAAAAAAAAATTAATTTACAATTTATTTTGCATAGCATTTGTCAAAAAGTATTATTAAGTCATAAAATGTGGTGACATGTGCAATTATTAATAACTTTAAACCATTACTGAATCGGCATTATAGCTCAACTCTCTTCGTAATATCTTCACTCTCAGTTTGATATTATTTTAAGTGAATATAGAAGAAAAACGCATATTGTGCTTTATAACTTTGAGTACCGTTCCGTTTACATATATTAGCCTAAGATGGACGTTAAAAACAAATAAATATTTTATATCGCATCAATCGCATCACCATTAATCATCGACACCAAAATTGCAGTAATATTTTAGTGGATTTTATATTTCCCTTCAAACTTTTCTTTTTCAATTTTTTTTATTATTTTCTTCCTTTTTTTTGTCAGTAAATAACAAAATCATCAAATACGCTAAAAACAAAGCAAAAATAACAACAAAACAAAATATATATATATATTATTTTGTATCACCATTAAATATTTAAAAGTACTCACACGAGTTTAGATTGCATCATGAATATTTTATGAGTAACAAAATGTACTTTTTTTACACCAATTTTTGGTTAAAAAATAACAACACAAAAATGAAAAGCTGTAACAAAAAAAGAACAGCAACAACATCAGCAATAATAAACATTGTAAATGTTAAAAATAAGAACATCAACAAATACAACAAAATTTGTATCCATATCCTCTCCGATATTGATGTCTAAAGTAGCTTAACAACTGAAAGTAACAAACGCTACGAGAAAAAAATAATGAAAAAAATCTGCAAAAAGAATAAAAATGAAATATGGAAGAGCAATGCAGTGTTTTCAAAAAATCATTTCTTTATTATAAAAAAAAAAATTCTACACTCGAACGCAATTTAATTATTTACTAAATTACAATACCATATTACATAATTATATTCTAATTAATTATTATGAGCAGAGTGACTAAGACCATAAACTCGGTGTAGTTTCGCAGACCAGGGTCTCTTGTGGGAATTGAACCAACAACCTCCACATTAGCAGTTTAGCACACTACCCACTAGAGTCTAATTTACGGATTCTGTGAACAGAAGACCGAGTCACCAAAACACAAACTCGGACCTTGTGAGTCAATAAAGCATCTTGCCGGGAATTACCAAATAACATTTGGAAGTACGTCAGGTCAAAGAAGATTTAACAAACATTATAGGAAAACTCTATAATAGTCAAGATGTGTACATTAGAATAGTGTAACAGGTTAAAAGAAACGAAAAAAACTCAAGCTGTGTGAATTATCTGTCGTTTCGTTATGCGCTGGAAAGGGAGAACCAAATCTGTGGTGGATGGCTCAAGTTGCAAAACATATCTCTTCCAAAAGATGGTACTAAGAACTAGGAAGAAGACTCATAGATTAACGTGCATTAAAAATCATTTTGAGCAGTCTATTGACCTTAAGTAGGAACTAAAAATGTAAATTGTTTCCAAAACTATACCCTGTAGCTGACTTGCAGAGTGATAAATAATTTTGAATAATAAAAAAGCCTATTCTTAAACTACAACTTTCAATAATATTCCTTCTTATTGAAACTATACATACATACACACATAATTGGCCACTACAACCCTGTGCAAGGGTTACGGTCTAGCTTCTCGCAGCACTCATGTTGTGTGTGTTAATTTTTATCCATGAGTACCGGGACCTACAGTTTAAACTCGACTCCGAAAGACAGATTTGAGAAACTTTTTCATGGCAGAGCTGAGATTTAAACCCGGCACTATCGTCTAAAGAATAAACAAAAAATATAATTAAAAGGATTCGTAGTCTATTCAAAAGTTCATTGAATTTGTAATGCTCAGTCCCAGCAGGAAATATTGCTTACCTGTAAGTTACTTTGTAAGAGAAGAATTGTAAACAAACACTTACTCGTGCCCAGCAATAATGCATGATTTTTATATGAAATGAGCAACTGAAATGTAATACAAATACAAATTTAACAACCAGTAAGCAAATAGTATAAAAAATCAAAAATAATACCTTATACTGTAGCATATTTGGAAGGTCCAATGATAAAAACCAATATAATGCTTCTATTATTGCTTACAATTTTCTTTATTGCTTTCAAATCTTAAACATTTTCTCTTGGGGTGTAACTTTTCTCACGGTATCTCAGCAGAAATTTTTTTATTTCATATAAAAATTATGCATTACAAAATAACTTACTGGTGAGAACTATTTTTCGATGGCCCAATAAAGATTGATTATATATATATATATATAAGGTCTTCAAATAATATTTTTTATCAGTATTTCAATAAATATAGTTCGTCATATACAAAGAAGTATATATCTAATATATAATAATCAATGCCACTTTTCGTTGTAACTTTATAACGCAATCTAAGCACTTTTTGATTCATATTCAACAATACAATTCGACATTTCAAATGACATTTTTTGGTGCTACCATAATTATTAGAGATAATTTTATGCCGACATTTAAGGTAAATACTTCAACAGGATTGTCCCATATTTTTATAAATCTGAATCATAAATATAGGACAGTTTTAAAAATTGAAATAATTAAAAAAAAATGTTACCGGTCATTGCCAGATTTGTCATCAAGCCGGTTCGTTATTGCCATTCCCCGAGGCTGATCATCAAGTTATGCAAGATTATTTCATTGGTTTATTTTATTGCTTTCTATAATTATTCCATTTTAGCATAATATACAAATATCTACAAAAAAAAATCTCTAGCTATCAACCATCTTCACATTCCAATACATTGCACTGCAAGAGTAGGGGTTTACCCCTGAGTATTGGTCTTAAAAAAAAAAAAAAACAATGCCATGAAACTGCCAGGTCGCGTCATATACATATATCAATTGACAGTGTTATGAATCAAGATGAGGCAATGAATTATCCAAATGAATTTTTAAATTGATTAGAGCCGGTTGGTATACCACCGAATTGTTTAAATCTGAAAGTTGGTTCTTTGGTTATACTATTGCGAAATATTAATCCACTAAAACTGTGTAATGGCATCAGATTGGCAGTGAAAAAGTTATTGCCAAATTTGATTGAAGCTACGATCTTAACTGCAAAATCAAAAGGAAAAGTTTATTTCATACCGCGTATCCCTATGATTCCAACTGATATGCCATTTCAATTCAAACGATTACAATATCCTGTGCGTTTATCATTGGCGGTGTCCATCAACAAGGCCCAAGGGCAAACACTTAATGTTTGTGGTGTGAATTTGGTGTGAATTTTTCATATGGCCAGTTCCAGAGTCAGTACCCCCAGCCGCACATAAGGACAAATAACCGAATTACGACGACAAAAATGGAATTTTTTATTTTGTTAAATGTGACAATTATTACCCTTAATATGTTCTATATACCAGTAGGCAATCAACCTATAAGTATTGATTTTTTTAACACATTACATTAGCCTGTATGTGCATGCGAAGTATTATAACCTGTTACACTCACTTATACCTGTCAGCTGCATCTGTAACATTTATCGTTGCTCAACTTGACAATTTCTTGTAAACTTACAAGTTAAAGTTTTTTAAGTATATTTTTATGCATTAGGTATCTATTTTTATTTACAGTTATTATTAAAATAGTAATTATATGTAGTGCACATATAGCATAATGTTTTTATTATGAAATATGGTGAAAAATTTACTTTAGCAAGAGCTATAAAAAAAGTTCCAAACAGTTCCACGACTTTTCCTTATAAATTAAAAAATAAAACTACTAATAAGTGTAAAAAAGTTGAGTTGTGATCCCCCCGTTTCCCCCTTCAATAAATAGAGCATATTTTCCTTAGGTCCCGCATGCAAACGAAATTTTTTATTTTAATTCGTAAAATTTTTCATTGTATGAAGTCTTCTTACAAAATACTTGTTGGCTACACTGATGTATACTTAAAGTGCTTTAAAAAGGGGAATTTTAAACAATTAAAGAATAGAGTCTGTAATGAAGTTACCTTTAAGTACGGGATTTCGGTTCTACATGCACATATTAGGTGTTATGAATATTTACTACATATGTATAGCATACAAATTGGAACTACAAAAATGACAAGCAAGAGGTAGCAGTGCAAAACAAGAAGGAAAAAAGGATGAAATAGCCACTAAATTTTATGAACAAATGGGTCTTGTTGTTGACCAGCCGAAACAAGGTGGAGGCAATAGCAATGACGGTAATACAGCACGAAAATTGTTTAAGAATCCTTCGCTTGTTTCAGAAATAGAGTCTCAGTAGAAAGATTTGCAAATATATTATCAATAATTTCTTGTGGACATTACATCAAGGAAGAAGTATTTAAAAACTATTGCTTTGAAACAGCACAAATGGCCATTAGACTTTATGGCTGGTATAAAATGAGTGCCACTGTTCTTTAAATTTTATTTCATGGAGCTGATATTATAAAATCTTTACTTTACTTTTTTAATTGAAACAAGTCATAAAGAATATAAAAATTTAAGACAATGCCACTCCAGAAAAACTTCAAGAGCCAATACTAACAGTGACATATTTAACTGGATGCTGATTTCTTCGGACCCTGTTGTGGCCGACAAAAGAAAAAATGCTAAAAGCAAGGCAAAATTTATTGAAATTGTACTAAGTATGCTAAGGCTACCCACTTTCTGTGGCAACGAAGAAGATAATTATAAACAGGAGCTTGATGACATTC
Organism: Metopia argyrocephala; assembly: GCA_963576795.1. NCBI lineage: Eukaryota > Metazoa > Arthropoda > Insecta > Diptera > Sarcophagidae > Metopia > Metopia argyrocephala. The sequence continues at coordinate 41,606,497 of OY756211.1, read as the reverse complement.
AAGACTATGAAGATATTAATATAGAGTAAAATAAAAATTTTCGTATTCATAATTAAAAAAAGTGAAACAATTAATTATAAATTTTACTATTTTAAGTAGTATCATACGAGTTGATAAATTTAAATAAAAACTTTTAAAAAATATAATTATTTTTTCCGCTTTTATTAGTATTCTCGTTTTATGTTTTTCATTAGGCCTAATGTTTTGAATTTGGATTTTTAGTTTATAAAAATTGACATAAAAAATCCCGTGCAATAAGTTTTAATTGAATTCGATCAATTCTTTAAAAATTGTCCGCCATATTGGATCCGCTATTTTAAATTTTTAAAAACTGACCTCAGATTCGTAATCAACAAACTTAAACTTAAACCTTAAGGTACCTAGTTTTATTAAAATTTATTGAATCCATATGCAGTAAATAATTTTGTCGCACTAAATTTTCAATTCGTCCCTGTGTGAGCCGTTTGTTTATTCATGCTCAAAATGGAAAAACAAAAAATATTGTTTATCCAAATATTTTGGATCTAGTTTAAAAGTAGATAGCTATTAATTAATTTTTTTTTGTTTGAACAAATGAATTTGATGTTAAAATAAAATTTTTTCATTATTTCACTTTATACGTAGAGAAGCACGTACCGGATTGCTAGTGCTTTCATATATCAGTACACCCAAAAATATAATTCAATATTACAACTGGAAGAAAGAAACATTGTCTATTTGAGAAAATTGTCATAAATTCAGTAAAAATCAATCAATATATAAATTATCCTTTGTTGTTCAAAATTAAATTTTTTATACAAAATTTTATATGGAAGTGAGAGAAACTCAATACGTTTTTTGGGTTAGCAAGTTAAATAGAATTAAATATGTCGATGTTATGTTTATTTTCAAGCTTAAAGTTTAAATGAATTATTATCGAATTTCGTTAACTAGACGACCGCCCGTAATACAAATAAGTGAACACAAAATTAGAGCCGGAATAACTCTGAATTGAAATAGAACTTTGAAATATGGTTAAAATCACTGTATTCCTCGTATCCGAATTAGAAATTACCCTAAAAATAAAATATTTGATTAATTTCAATTAAATACTTGTTTCTTAAGGTCTTATTAGGTAAAAGGTTTTAAAATATTTTCTATTTAACGTTAGAAGAGATACTGATGATTTCATTCCTTTAATAATTTGCTTTAAATCAAAAACCATCAATTTATATTTAAATTTGTGTGTCTTCATGAGTTTGTATCCATCAAATTTATTATGTAGTGTTAATACTCGTATAATGTCAGTCTTGCCCTGTATGTTTATGTATGTGTGTGTACTCATATAATTTATGTATGTGTAGCAGAGTAAATAAATAATGCCGATTGCAGGGTGATTTTAATGTGTAAATAGCAAACTTTTTAGAAAAAAGGCAAAAAAACAAATATTTTTCATGTTGTTATTTCATGATTTTTTCACTCTTTTTCTTAAACATTTCTAATGCTGATTCTGTAGCTGTTGATTCCATTCTGGCTGTTGTTGTTTTTTTATTTATTTAGTGGTTGTGGCAAGATTTGTGGTAGCAAGTTTTTGTTTTATCTTTGCATTTCGGCAACAACTAAAACAACATCATTACAAATGTTTTGCAGCCACTTTCAGTGTCACCTCTATTGGTACAGTTATCGTATTTCTACTTCTAATGATGATAACTGACAGTGATGGTCAGGAGATGGTGTCAGTTTATTAGCATTTCAGTTTACTGTTTTGAATTCAAGCAAAAATAACAACTGGCAGTTTAAAGAAGAAAAAATCCAATCATTCATGCAAATACTCGTAAGTATGTGTTTTTGTTTAACTTTTAGTCGGCTTTAGAAATTGTAATAAAAATTGATTGTGATGAATTTTTCGGTTTTCCTTTTTCAAATATATTTTCGTGTTTCCATTACTATTTGTTAATATTCGATTGTTTCGTTTTATTTGCTTGCTGGACTAGGAATTTGAATGCTTTTAAAATTCATTGCATTTGTTATTACTGTACTTCACACTTTTGTTTGCCATTAATAAATAAATAAATGAATGAATTTCAGATATTTTTTATTTCAAATCTGATTCACTTGTTTTAATAGAATAAATTGTAGCAGAATTTTAAGTATTTTTTTATAAAAAATACATAAAATTAACAATATGGTGGTAAAAATTTAATTAATGCTTAAACTTCTTAAAGAGTGAATGTTTAAAAAAACTTCTTTCACATTTTTCTTTATTATTAATTTTGTTTTTCACGAGACTAAAACACAAGACCAGTCTTAGAAAGATATGTTATGGGAAGGAAGAAGCATTTGATTTTAACTTAAGACTTTAATATCGTAATGGACAGGAAATAAAATGTTCTATAACCACACCCCGCTGCTAAAATTCGATTTCTTTCTATAACGCATTGGGCAATCAACTATAAATTAATGTGGACTATGAGAAGCATGTGTAGTACGTAAGAAAAACCGATTAGGGGATGACCCCTACTCATACAGTACATTGTGGTAGGAAGGGGAAAAAGGTGTGGACCCTTGATTTAATCTTACTAATATCATAACTGATATCATTTTGAAAAAAAGTCCTACTTTAAGAATGCGAACCGCAAGGAAATCGATTGCTGTTGATTGATTATTCAGTGGCCAGTGTTATACCTTCATCACTGAATAATCCAACAGTAATCAACCCCAAGAAGCCCGCACAATAAAGTTTAAATTAGGGGAGAAATAAAAGATTTTAATGATATCGGAGATGATGTTATTCTTGTTCTCCATGATCCAACCCCTGGGATAATTCTTGGATACTGCTCTTCAACTGCTTTTCTCCCTTTAGAGACCCAGCGAGAGACCTATTGCTCTCCACCAGCTTAACCAGATGAGTACTTGCAGTATAAGCTTCTACACCACGACAAGGTGATTATCCCATGTAGAGGAATCCACATTCATATACATCTATGAAAGAGCGGAGAAGCTCTTCGATATGGCAGTATAACAATGCCAAAATACTTTTATGCATTAGGCACACAATTGCTCGTTACAATTACAATGTACTCACATTTGACTGCAAATCGGTACAAATCTTGTATAAACTCTCTTATACTGAAGTCATCAGTCTAAATGGAAACCGTTGGGCTTTCACAATCACTCGCAACTTCAATTTGTGATTGGCCAGCACTAAATCGAGAATTTGTAAGTTTAGAATACCATGTTTGAAACATTGGAATTAATAGTATTATTTATCCAGATTAGATACAATATTGTTTTTTTCTCAATGGCTGGTATTATTTAAAAGGAAAATTTTGCGAAATAATTTTCGTAAAATTGAGAAACATTCATTGCGAAATCATTGAAATTACCATATCTTCACTGCAATCAGTAGCAATTATAGCCAGCTGATTGACTAACCACACTATATAGTTAATTTGCCTTGACCTTCATCTTTAAACGCAACTCGTCAAAGCGATTAACGCTCCTTTTAAAATTTTATTATATGTTTCATATATACTTTCAAAATACCTTATTGTTTAGAGAGAAACCCAATATTTATGGGCATTTGGAACAGTCAATTCATACAAAATTTTTTATTTTATTTATGCGTTTTGTAGCATATTTTTAACATTTATTATTGCAACATGTTGTTTCATTTTGTATTACCAAATACAATCAAAACTGAGGCTCTACAACTGATAAAGTATGCGTAGGCAAGTTGGTTGAATATTAAGAAATTATTTTAAAAATTTTGCCAACAATACATAACAATAAAACAATATGCAACAAAAGTATATCTTTTATTAGGTATTCAGTACATGATTGCATTTCTTTAAACACGTTAACTTGAAGAAAAAATAATGCATTTAATGATGAAGAAATTGTTAAAAAAAAATACAATCAAATTAAATTTTTGTCACATTTATTTTCATTTGCTGGGTAATTATAATTTTATTAATTCAGTAAAAACAAACAAACAAAAAAAAAAAAGTGGAGCAGTGTTCCAAAACAAACGAAGGACAGAATATGTAGTTTTTAAGCGTATTATCGCCTGCTTCAGATTTGAAATTATATTTTAGGTCACATAAAAAATACCAATAAGCTGGAAGAATCAGTTTGTTTGTGACTACAAATTTACAGTGAACAGAAGTATGTACGTGCTTGTTGTTGGATACCGACATTAGTTTGACAATTTTATAATGATGTCAGGATGCTTGTATGGTGATTTCCAAAATTAGAATATCATTGTGGTCTGCGAATATTGTTTTCTTTTACTTAGACAGATTCAATACCAGATGACCTCATTGGCTGTCAAAAGTTATACTGTGTTTTCTCTCAGTTGCAGACAGATGTTGACAGAATAGTTTTTTTTGTTTTTTTTTTCCATAGATGTTTGTATATTTTGCGTTTTTTTTTATTTTGTTTGATGAAACAAGGTACTGTCAATTTGTTCACTCAAGAGCCAGTGTTATACCTTCACCCTCGAATGATCAAACAGCAATTGCCTCATCTGTCGGTGTATGTTTAAATGTAAATGGTGAGCGTCTTCAGTAGATTAGCTGTTATCTTCCCAGAAGGTGGCGCTGTACTTCTAATCATTGGTTTCTGGTGGAATAGATTAGGAACGTCAGGGGGCGGTTTCTTACAGGTGGTCTTGCTGGAGGGGTGGGGAACCTCTTATTTTTTTTTTTTTTTAATTTAATTTTTAATTTAAATTGTAACTTTAGAAAACCGCACATTTTTATTTTTATAATTTTGTCCTTCGCTGGGATTGAACCTTGGTCGTGTGAGTTTCTGTGCGAGCGCTCTACCACTATGCCACGACCCCCCAAAGAAATAAAGGCAGATGTCAAATAAAAGAAGTGTCCTTCATGTCCCAGCATATATTGTCTTTTTTATAGACTATTCCCTAAAGTCCAAGTAAAATATCAAAATTCTCTCAACGTCCACAATTCTAGAGCTTTTTAAAATTGTATAAATGAACAAACTCTATATAAACTGCAGGTGATTTCCGTACATAAGTGAACTGCGGACTTTTACGGTATGAAGGATATACTTTTGTAATTATGGCCGGTATTCGAATTATAAATGTATAGAAGGCATATTCATTTCAAATTCGGAGACTTTGTTACCTCCTTCTATATTTTCAAAACATCAGTTATCAATTTCATAAACAAATGATTTCGGAGATAATTGAGGTTGTCTTACTGTGTACGGTAGAGTACCGAGTTAGTTAAAAACCACATTACTAAAGCTCAGATATTGAGGTATATGATGAAAGACGACATTGAAATCGACTGAAACTTCAAATTGTTATCATTTTTAATTCTGATAAGATTTGTATGTGTTTCATGATTATTTACTTAAAATTAAAAGAACATATCGTCGGAAGTTTATGTGATCTATCCGCCATTTTATATACTATCTCGAGTATCAGAAGATATGTATATGTTTTTTATAGATCTGAAAATATAGACGCTTCAGTTTCACACATTTTCGATTTCCATAATCATGGTTTTTTGTTGACAAACTTTTTTTTTGTGTTAATTCATATGCATTAAATTGAAATTGATAAGATAAAGAAATTTGTTTAATTATTATTGCTGTCAGTTGAGCACTCAAAGACCAGTGTTATGCCAGTGTTTAAGTTAACTTTTGTTTAGTAAGAAGTGGTGATGATTTTTGCTAAGTTGTTGGTAGAATTGGAGCCATACTTATCTCTGTCTACTACTTCCCAGTAGGTGGCGCTTTCTCCTGATCATTCGTTTGATAATTCAAAGGTAGATATGGTGAAACGTTAGGAAGTGGATTTCTTAAGGATGGGAGGAACCACTAATTATTTTTTTTTAATTAAAACTTTGAAATACCGCACAAATTTTTCTTTCCCTATTTAATCCATTTAATACCGCGGGGCTCGAACTTGGGCTGCTTTGTGTTGTAAACGAGAGTTTTACCAACTACACACAGAAAAGACTATTTTGCCGCGCCCTTTCTTCCATATACATATAAGAATAACTGATCTCTAATCCTTCCTGAAACTCGAAAACTTAATTTTATTGACCATTTAACCAAAATTAAAGCATTTTGGTATAAAAAATTGAAAATTATTATAATTTTTAACTCATACTGATATACAATTAGTCCCCTGGTCAAATACATTTTCGGCTTTATTTGGCGGCACACAAAGTGATGCTAATTAGTAGAATATAAATAAAACAAAATTAAGTTGTTAAGACTATACATATTATCTAAAATCTTTCCCATTTACCTCCCTTATTACCACCTTCCTTTTTACTGATAATCGATATGTTATTGGTCATATATTTGTTAAGGATACACCCTTGCCAAACACTTCTCTTTTGCTCGCCTCTCCAGTCATCAAAATTCACAGAAATCTTTTCTTACTTTAAAAATATTATACAATTGCAAGCAAATCATTAAGAAATAAATTAAAATTTTCTATTTTTAAAGAAAGAAACATCTGTATAGAAGAGAAAAAGAAGGAAAAAGAAAAAAACTAAATGATAAACGGGACTGAAGAGCCAGCCCTGTCATGGAATTTGAGATCGTCAGGGAGAGTCTTGAGATTCCAGTTTAAATTGTTTCTACATTTAATTTTTTTCTTATTTTGTGTCTTTTGTGTTGCATGCGGTTTAATGCTGTGATGATTTACAACGACGCGTGACAGATTTACAAGTTGATTTTTAACGAAAAACATTTATCATCACAAATGATGATCGTTGTATACGAGAGGGTGTCGCACACATCCCATAAGTGCCAATGTTTTAAAGTGGATTAACAAAAAAATGTTGAAAAGATTTCTTTTATTTTATTTTTTTGTAAGACGAAAATAAAATAAAAGATCACTTCTCGAGGATTACAATATTAATAAAATAAAATAGGCCTGTTATTTGAAAATGACAAATTTTAATTTATGTTTATAAACAAGAATTATTGAAAAAAGAAAAAAATATTTGTTCGAAATGGAATTTATGACTGTAAATAATATATGAAAAAAAAATGTTTCCCAAATTAGTTTTGGTTGGCAATTAAAATTTGTTTTTAAAAATATATCATAATTGTAGACTTTAAATGATAACTTTTATAATGATATTACTTTTAGTCTACATTTAGTTTAATTAAAACACAACATAAGCAAAAAGAAAACCGGGAAAAATATATGGCCTGGTCAATCATCCTATATTATATCCGGCACCATAATCTCCGCGCTAAAATTACTAGTTTCCTATAATAGAGGATATAAAATGGCATATGAATGATTGTTGAAAGGTTTCTTAGTGATCCTTCAGATCATTTTCGGTAAGGAGTTGCTTAATGTTACCCAATTTAAGTTAATTTCGGTATAATAATTTTCTAATTTATTGGCATATCTGAGAAATTACAACAATGTCTTTTGCATACAGGGACTTCTGGTAAAAATATCAAGACAATATAAGACCGAATTTTATTAGTATTTGCAGTGGTGGATTTCTGCCTAGGCTCATTGTGCCCTGGCATAGGGCGCCATAATTTAAAAGGCGCTAAAATTTAAAGGTAAAAGAATTTAGGGGCAATTAAAATCACAATTAAATTGCTTAATTTTTTTCAACAGAATACGGAATTTCTATTACTTTAAATTATATTAAATAAATAAAGTTTGGAATTAATTTTAAATTATTGTATTATTATAACACATTTCTACTGAAATTCAATAGCCTGGTATAGCCTCATATTTCACATGACTGTTAGCTTGCTATAATTATTAAATACTTGAAAATGTTGAAACCATTATATTAAGATGACCGTGATAAACTCTTAAAAAAAGTTGCTTTTACATAAGAATTTTATGGTTTATTTAAAAACAATCAGTAAATTATCTAAAACAATTCGTCTGTAAGCAAATCACGTACCTTGCACTATACATTCATAAATTTTAAGAGGCATTTCTATAGCTAAATCTATACTCGAAACAATCGATTCTTTTTTTGCCACCTCGCAAATACTTTAGAACTTTTCGGAAAACCTTGGTATTCATTGGAATAACTTGTTGCATCGGACAAATATAAGGGTTCAGATAGAGAGTTATCGGCAAAAATTGATGCACTAGACTTTATTGCAGATAATAACGCCGAGAATAAAGCTATTGGATTGCAACGAAAGCTATAAAAGCCAGAGAGCTATCTGAAGTTGAAAGCAGTTACAATTAAGATACTCGACGCAGAAAACTAGAAAGCTTCAATGGGTTGAATTAAGAGTAAATGAAGATTCACCTTCTTCTGATCAAGAACATTTTATATCCTGTTTTAGACACTCTACATGTACAATGATCTGAAGATAAAAACCCATACCAAAACCTTTTTGTTATCTTCAGATATTTTGACAATTTATCCAAATTGAAAACAAAAGAGTTAAGAGCAAATAATCACGTCAAAAAGTATCCTGATGAGGCATTAGCAAATTAATGTATCCATGCACGTTAAAAACCCATAACTCAGTCTTCACAAAATATATTCGATGTACATTTGCAGAATTTTCAAAAGGTTTATCCAAATGAATTCATATCTCTACGAATATTTTTGTATTTCCCTGCTACAAACTATTTAGTATAAAGAATTTTTTCCACATTATCTACAGACATGTATGGGAAATAAAGCAAGTACAAGAATTAATTGACCTATTCACATAACCAGAACGCCAAAAGACATAGAACACATAACCGCTGATTGACAAATAGTTACCTATTTTTGAGAGATATTCTTATTGAAAAGTTTTATTTATGCGTGCATTTTATTGTAATCTCCTTTATTTAATACTGCAAATTTTGAAAGACATTACAACGATTTAAATGATTCTTTTTATTTTAAACACAAACCATAACCCTACGTATGCATAGAAAGCATACGCTTCAATATTACAGAAGATTAATAAAAACTATAAACAATACCTTAATTTTAAAAACAAAAAATATATTTTTCGCCATATAGGCAAATACATTTAAAATACATAATATATGAAATGTATTGCTTTGGGAAAAAGTCTCCTGACGAGTCTCTTAAGCAGAGACGAAATGGCCATAGAGGCATGCTTATCCCCAAAGCAATACATTTCATATATTATCAATACCTTAATTATTAAAAAGTTAAGCTTTTATTATATTCACATCCATAGAAGCAAAAAAGTTGGCATATATAAGACTGTCTAGGAAGAAGCAATCCTAAATCCGCCACTGAGTATTTGCTTCAAAATAAGAATGACTAAAATGTTTTAATTCTTTTATATAATGTTTGAAAGGTCTTAAAATCATTGAAGTGAATGACTTCTTTGAAGTGTGCTTATAGATTCAACCGACATTTTTAGTAGTCCTATGTTTAAAACATATGTATGTATGTATGTATGTATGTATGTCGGCATTCCTATTATTTAATGTCATATTATGTGCCTTGCGCTGTCAATTAAGTTTTCATAGAAGCAAAATGCCGAAAGACTAAATAAAAATTAGTACAAATTACTTACTTTTGTGTATTTTAGGAAATATATTTTATTTTATCAAGCAAATTTTAGAATCATTTCTCAAATTACAGTACAATACACAGAGTTAGGGGTTTATCCTTTGAGAAGTGACAGAAATTGTAAATAAAATTTTTTTAAATAAAATTTTTTGTTTTAAAAACAAAACAAAGAGAATAACATATTAATTTTTTTTATTTAGGCCAGAACTCAAACCGCAATGAAATCCGTTACTGTTGATTACGTATTGAATAGCTAGTGTTATACCTATGCCACTGAGTAATCCAAAAGCAATCAACCCTAAGAAGCCCGCGCAATAAAGTTTAAATGAGAGGAGGAGTAAAATATCATAATGATGTTGGAGATAATGTTGTTGTTGTTCTCATTGATCCAATCCCTGGGATAATTATTGTAACTGCTGCCCAACTGAGTTTCTGGCATGGAAGACCTTGCCAGAGAGCTATTGATGTCTGCCAGCTTAGCCAGTTGAGTCCTTGCAGTGTAAGCTTCTACACCAAACAAGGTGATTATCCCACGTAGAGGAAAATAATACATTTTTTTATCCATCCATATCATCAAAATGGGCGGCACATCGACGAAGAGTGCCTGAGAAGGAAGCAATTCTAAATCCGCCACTATAAATCACAACACAATTTTCTGTGATGTAGACTATAGACAGCATTTGTAATACAAACGAATAAAAGAAAAATTATGTTTTTATTGACAACAATGTTATGACCATCAGAAAAACATTTTTAAATAATTGGCCAAATTTATAATTAATTTACAGACAGACCCAAAATAAATGCAAAAATATATCTACAATTTTATCTAAATTAACAAAAAAACAAAAACTAAAACAATTTGGCAAACGCATAAAATTATTAAAACAACACTCAACACTTAAGAGCTCATTAGTATCTTAAAATAAATAACAAATGCTGCAACAGTTTCTTTACAATTCGTTCGTATTACAGAAAGTCTGTCTCTTTTTGTATCTTTGACGTTTCGCAAACAAACACAACAACATTGAGAGAAAAACAAAACCTCACACAGTCAATAAAAATTTGACAAAGACAAACATTTCTGACAAAACCATCCATACATATCTCGTACATTTAGAAAAAGAGTGGGGAGAATAAAAATCATAAGAATTTTTTTTTAATTTAAATGACTTCCGCTTCAAATGTAATAAAATATCAAATAAAAGAACAACCAAATAGAACTGATTTTCTCCAAAGAAAATGTATTGGCATATGCCGACTGCCTTTATTTTTTTAACAACAATATCCCTAGTAAAAGAAATGCAGGGGCCAATGCATTGCCGGCAAAGCTGTTTAAGTCGGAAGGCTTCGGTTGAATAAATAAATGCCCGACGATAGTAATCTCACTATTATATACCCTTTACCCAACCACGGAGACAGAGCCATATGTGTCAGTTGTAGAGATATAAATCTCCTTTTCATCCCATAAAATTGATACTAAATGTTGACTGTGTGACTACAGTGGAATTATGTCTTTGCCGCTATAGGCCTAGGATCACGTAATCAAACTACGCTGGAAAAGAATAACGAAAAACAAATCGAAACTCGTCATATATTCGTCTACTTCTTGCACAAAGCCTTGTACGCGCTAAGGTATTCTGTAAAAAAAACTGTTCAGTAGTGTGATTCAGTACAAAATTTTAACGACATCTCTTTTGTCAACGAAAAATGAAAATATAAATTAAAATATTTTCCTTATTGTAGAATTAAGTATTAGAATCTTAGGAAACGAATAAATATTTTATATAATTATATATACGAGGTATGATAAAAAAATAACCGTTATTTTGAAATTTTTCAAAAAGTATTTATTTATTCATCAATAACTATCTTGTCCCCTTAAAGTAATCCCACTCAAATATATTACACTTATTCCAGCGTTTTTTCCAATCCTTGAAACACTTCTGAATCGCGGTTCTTGGTATCGCTAACAGTTCCTGTTTCGATTTTTCTTTTATCTCCTCAATCGTAGCAAAACACTTTCCTTTCATCGGTATCTTCAGGTTTGGGAAGAGAAAAAGTCAACGGGGGCCAAGTCCGGTGAGTACGGTGGATGAGGCATGATACCGGTTTTGTTTTTGGCCAAAAAGTCACGCACAAGCATCGATTTGTGGGCTGGTGCGTTATCATGGTGTAAAATCCATGATTGGTTTTTCCCACAATTCTGTGTGTTTCTGACGAACAGCTTCGCGCAAACGGCGCATAACTTCAAGGCAGTATTCCTTATTGACCGTACGACCTTGTCCTTGCGCATTTAATTTCCTTTTTTTACACAAAACTTAATACAGTTTCTTTGATCCATATTTTCGAATAGTAAAAAACCGAAGAGCACACCAAAACGACTAACCTTTTTATCTGACAAAAACAAACTGACAATCCAAAATGACTGATATTACTAACTCAAGAAATTTGAAAATAAAGATTAATTTTTTATCAGACTTCTTATACTACATACATACATACCTTTATATATGTAGTATATAATATGCCGCGGGACATAGTATATTTGTTTTAATTTAGTTAATTGATGTAACGTGGCAAAATTAATATGTCCTAGGTAGCGTGGAAGACAGTGCTCAACGTATTGAAAGTATTAAAAAAGAGTTATTTTCTTAATTTTTTAATATTAGTTTTTTTTCCAGATGTTGTTACTTTAAAATAAATGTCAAGGAAAGTATCTTAAAAGATTAGAAATATTAGATTTTATAAAATTTTTTTTTTTTTTGAAAATCGTTTTGGCACAAATCGTTGTTTTGACTTGTGGGCATTATATTCTTAAAAAGAGTCATAGGTTTAGAAACATTATCTAGATATAATCAGTTACCAACTCTAAGGTAAGTTATCATAAGATTCCACTTTTATCTATACCACAAACAAAAATCTGTTCAAAATGCACTGGAGAAGAACTGAGTTTAATTTGGCAAAGGGCCGCTATCCAGATAAGACTTAAAACATTGTATTGACAAGCTCGAACAAGTACACTCTGAATGGCTTATGACAAAAAAAAAAAAAAAAAAAAATAAGCGAAGAAACTTTGCTAATCAAGAAACTCTGCCGTGAATCACTATTTCAAAAGCACCTAGATAGGGTGTTTGATACTGCTAGCAATGATGGACTGTTCACTACGTGCAAATTTTACGAAGTCAGATAGTTTTTAATTGATCAGAGGACGGTAATAAATATGATTATTTCATCTGAGGACCAAAAATACAACGAGATACAAGAAAAAATTATACTTAGGGCTTTAAAAGAGCAAATATTTTAAATATTTTTATGATTTTTTTTTTCTTTTTTCGATGTTAGTTTTCAAATATCTCTAAAACTGTTGGGTATAGCAATAAATTAAGTTAGAATTATTTAAAGGCACTCTTATACAGCATCTTTTGTTTTAATTTTTTTTTTTCATTCCGACAAACCGTTTTCGAATTATGATGTAATTTAATTGTGTAGTTGCCTCTTTAAAGGAGCAAAATTTGACACGCCCATTATTGAAAGAATTTCATAATCGTGGCATTGACATCGACACAAGTCAAGACGAGCAGCGAGGACATGAGTTCGATGCTGAATTACAAGAAACAACTAAAGCGCAAACAAAGCATTACTAGCAGAAAATAAATCATTATTGGCTGAAGAACGCGAAATATCTAGAGTCAACGACGACACAATTATGTGTGAAATAAGAGCAACAAATGAGTAGTTAAATCAAACGTCAGAATCAATAAGCAAGAGAGTCGTAGGCGTCGTGGCAAAAATGTGCTACATGGAGAAAAATTTTGGTAATCTATAGAGAGCTGTTGATGGAAAATTTAATGAAGTTGGCGAGAATATCCATAGTCCATCAATTAAGAAATCTCGACTGGATGGAAACAAATTGAAAATGCAGTTTTGCTCAGGACATCAAATCCTTTATAATTATACCACATTTGTTCTTGGGACTTTTTCTTTGTCGAACTGTGCTATTAACTACAGAAAAAATAAATCGTTTGCTGATGGCAAGAAGAAGTTGTTTGGAAAGCCCAAATGGAGCAAATGCAGTTTATAACGCAATAATTGTGAAATAAACTAAGTCTCTACTTCTTACCTTTTTATTTAAAATAATCCTTGAAATGCTCTATTTTTCAAATTTATTATTAGCATTAAATGCCCTTGAGCACTGTCTTCCATTATGTAGCATTGTTTTGAAATTTTTGGTGAAAAAAATGGGCGACCCTAATATGTACTTATATACAATTAATATTTTATTTCCAAAAATAATTTAAAAAAATAAAGATTTATTTCATAAAAGATATTAAATTGAATCAAATACTGCAAATCCATATTCATAAATATTTTTCACGCTTATTTACTTCAATTTTTAAATCCCCATAATTTTTCTTACCATTTTCTAATAAAATTCCACTGTTAATTAACTTTCGCTTAATTGCGTTATTCGCTTAATTATCACAAATATATTTTCCCCAAATAGAAATTTCACTTAAAATTCTCTCATTTAATTACCCAAAATAATTATTTTCTAAAAAGTGCAGCTTAACTCAACAATGTTTGTATAATCATAAAATGTCCGTTAAATTTACTTTCAAACTACTTTTTTGATACAACCTTACAATTAAAGTCTACCAAGTTTATGTATAAGTATAACTATAAAGCAGTGGTCTTCAACCATATTACTCAGGTAACGAAATTGTTCGGATATTTTTTTAGTTTTTCTTACTCTCCTCGTGAATATTACGACCAGGGTTGCTCAATTGAACAATTGTAATGTACCAAAACTACCTGTATCGTTAATTCCTATTATATTAGTTTTAAATTTAATTTATCGTACTGTATTAACAGATATCACTATTAGAATTCCTGCACAGAAAAAAAAGTGTTGTTATGGCAAATACTTTTTGCAGTTGAGGAAATTATATTTGTCCCAAATAAAAAGTATTTGATTTAAATGATATTTTATTTGCCACAAATAATTTCGGCGAATACACTGTATTTGTCGCAACTACAAAATTGCAGTTGACATAAATCAAGAGCAAAATTATTTGATCCAAATTGAATTTTCTTTAAGTTAAATGTAATTGCATTTAAAAATTCATGTCAACAGCAATTTATTAAAATCAAATGTTTTCTTATTTGAGATTACATGAGAAAAATTATTTAAGCCAAATACGGATTGCTGTTGTGGTAACAGTAGTCTTGTATTTTCAAATGCAATCCGCAGTTAGTTTTGTTTTATTGTTTAGGCATTTTCTCTCATTCGTTTGTATTTTGTTTGCGGTATTAAAAAAAACGTGCGTGTGAAAAAAAGCAAATATGTGTGAGTTTTTTACAGGAGTATTCTTCGCCGTGGTCTAATATTTAGTGTGGTGGCTTACTAAGACGATAGTGCCGGGTTCAAATCTCAGCTCTGACATCTTGAAAAAAAGAAATATGAAAAAATGATTTCTTTAGCTGACTACCACCAAGAAATCTGCTGGCAAAAGCTCTGAAAGTAACTGATTGCCATGAAAAAGCTTCTCAAATCTG
This sequence comes from Metopia argyrocephala, assembly GCA_963576795.1. Taxonomy (NCBI): domain Eukaryota; kingdom Metazoa; phylum Arthropoda; class Insecta; order Diptera; family Sarcophagidae; genus Metopia; species Metopia argyrocephala. The sequence goes on along the minus strand of OY756211.1, from coordinate 41,591,432 downwards.
TCGTTCGGAGTCGACTTTAAAAACTGAATATAAATATAGTTTATATATTATGTAAATTATATACATGTAAATTATATTATTTATAAGTGTTATATAATATATGTATGTATTTTTATATTGTGCTCTCAATTCCCTTACTATGTATTATATTAATATTTTAGATATAAGTAGTTAAAACTAAGTTACCAATTCATTGTACATACGTATGTATATATTCCTGAAAAATCTTTAATTTTATTTTTGTTAGTAAATAAAATCTAAAAATTTAAAAAAATTTTGACATTTGTCGAATTGTATTTGGGGCAAAGACAATTGTATTTGGTAGGACAGTTTTTGCATTTGTCGAATTGTATTTGGGACAAAGACAATCGCATTTGTTAAAACCATTTTTGCATTTGCTCAATTGTATTTAATGTAACAGCAATTTTGTAGTTGCGACAAATACAAATTGCTATTGGGAACGATCCGAATGTAAATTCTATTTGCGGTAAGGTTAAAATCATTTGCCATTACTACGTTTTTTTTTCTGTGTGGAAACCTGTTTATGTTTTATTTTTTTTAACAAAAACTTAATTAATTATAAAAAAATTTGCAATGTTAAAAATCTTTCATAAAAAGAAATCCATACGCTTTGTTTTCATCATGCTAAACGACAACCACAATCATTACAAAAACATGTGTGTGAGACAAATTGCATATGTGTTTGTTTTTTTAGTTTTCAAGAGAGCTAAATTGGTTGGTCAGACACTGAGAAGATATGATAATAAGCAACATAAACGTATTAATGTTTATATTTCTTATAACTATATTTCAATTTGTTTACAACATTTAAAAACAATTTATTTTATGAATAATTTTAATAAATTAGTTTAAATTTCAAAATTAAAGGTTTATGAAACGAAAATTTTCACTAATTTCATTCAAGTTGTGAAAAACAACACAAATAAAAATACCAATCTCGTCTGTCAGTGTATATTTGTGTGACTCTCTTTGTGAAGACCACTGCCTCAAAGAGACAATTAACCGTATTCGTTTAAATGTCTTCCACGTATAATTGCCCAAAAATTTTGACATTTTTGTCGAGGCAATTATCCGTGGAATACTGTATTTGGAATACGACATTTTTGTGTACCAGAAATATGAAGGCAATAATTTAGAGACAACTTTTGACTTCTATTTCAACATCTAAGTAAGCCTATTTTTTATATCTAATATTTGAGTGGCATGTCATTGGTAGTACTTATATTATCGAACCGAGAACCATAGGGTGTATTAGTAACAGGTATAACTTTTCGAAAGCAGAAACACTTGATTTCAGTTGGCTTTACATATTTATGTTTCTTATTAAAAAAAAAGAAAAATCTCATAAAAACTCATTCAAATTATTATGAAATATATCACATAAACCACTGTTTAGTACACGCAGTATTCAAAATATAAACTTTTGGTACTGCGTCAACCATAAAACTCGTAAATTCTGAATATTGAGTGATTGTGTTACAATTTTATGGCTACTAAAGAATGTTAAATATGTTGCTGGAAGATTTATGGCTTCAAATTTTATTGCTTTTGTATTCAGAGAATGATAGCGGGAGTGCAGCTACAAATTTCACTTGTAGATGCTATCAAAGGGAATATCATTAAGTTGCGTATCAATGAGGCGTTAAAATCATTAAAAGGAAATTGATTTTGTAGTTAAAACTCCCCAAAATAGTGATAAATTAATTAGAAAAAAAGCTAAGAGTACGAGAATAAATAAAACCTTAATGTAAAGAAACAGAACTGAAATGAAAATCATAATTTCTTGAGAAAACGGCATTAAACTAAACAAAACACTTATGGGAGAACTATTTTACTCTTCGAGTTGATTCAGTAACGTTTATATGTATGGATGTACTTACATAAGGCCATTCTATATTCCCATATGAGTAGCACACTCTATCGCCACAGTTACATACTTATATGCTCATACCACAGAGACTTTTGCTGCTCCACATCGTCTGCAATGAGCCTGAACAAGGGCAATGGATGTAAAAATAAACTCCACATGCTATACTTACAAAAGAAGAGCGTTTTATTTGCTTATTTCTTTTCGTCATTATTATTGGAGGGATAATAAGGCGTCTAAATAATTAATTTGTAATAAATGTTGTAAATATTTGATGTCGTCATTAATTACAAATGATTCTTGTTTTGGTTGAGTGTTTCAGTTCTGTAATGAAGGCAGAATGGTTGTTCGAATGGATGATTTCTTATACTTTAATATGAATTCCAAACAAATTTATTTTATACAACTGCTAATCACTTGGGAATTTTGTATTTTGTATTTAATTGGATTTATTTCTTTGGTTCATAAGTGCAATGAGGTGTAAAAAGGCTGTAAAGGAATAGTTTTTCAAACTTTTATTTTTAATTTAACCTTTCTCGCCATTGAAGTGCCTACATGACAAGAGTTCCTTGGCCATATACAATTCGACGTAACAGCAATACTTTAAATTGATTCATTAAATTAAAATTGATACTGTATTCAGGTATGCCAGTGCCGGACTTTTTCTCTTTGGTAGAAATTTTTGTTTAGTAGGATGGTGGGTAAAACCTAACCAAACTTTTTCACAAAATGGCTTTAAATTTGATGGAATATCTCAAAAATTTATTTTTTTTTTGCGTTTATTTATTTAATACTTTACATATAACATTTGAATTAAAAATAAATAAAAGTGTTAAGTAAATATAATTAGAAATTCGCCGTCCCCTGTTTGGGCTCTTAAACTTATATAATACTAGCTGACCCGGCAAACGTTGTTTAGCCTAGAAAAGTATTATTTTTGTGTATATTCCAAATACAGGATCAGGTACAGGTAATATTTTAGGGAGATCGGTGCAGATAATTTATCTTTATTTACAAAAAAATATGAAAATGTGAATAATAAATAAACTATTGAATAAATTAAGAGAATATCATCGTTATCAAACTACATAATTTCGGTATTCTTACCAAGCTTAAAAGCAATATGTATAACAATTATTTAAGTTAACGACAGAACATAATTTACCTGTTTGGGGGAATAACTTTCCCTGCCTCTAAAAAATATAATTGTAAGTATTTCTACTAAGTCTAAATAAAAGCTCTATGTGTTACACTTCTTTAAAAGAGCGATATAATGTGTTCTACCTTCTGAAGGAATACCCCTTCCTCTGTCCTTATCTCGCTCGGAATAAGCTAGTGCTGGAAACATTCGTACTATGTTTAAAGTCCTTATGGGGAACGTAAACAGAGTTTTAAGTTCAGGGAAAAAGTTGACTGTCAAGTGGGCGCGGAGGTATAAAAGATAGATTAGGGTCTATAGTCAGCCCTACTGAATATACAGACAAAATTTTATAAGAATCGGTCAGACAAACTCGGAGAAGCTTTGTTACAAACATTGTGACATCACTCCATACAAAATGTATGAGAAAATGAATTTTCTTTATTTCTTTTTTCTGGAATATTTTAGAATTTTTATTTTTTTTGCTATTCTTATTATTTGCCGGAAACCATTCCGAATTGGTACAAATCATCGAAATCAAACCATGCGTTCTTGAGTTACAAGCGTAGTAACTAACGCCACTTTCTTTTATATATATAGATTTAAAGATATTATAATATTATAAAGTTTCTTTTGACGTCTTTTAAGAATATTTCAGTATAAAAGATATTCCAAAATTGGACACGTACTACTATTTGTGATGTGCATGCTGCTTTCAAATTTTATTTTCCGCAGTTTTGCGATTGCTAGTTATAGTCTTATTATACAGTGCGGTACGAAAAAACAAATAACCATACACGGACACCATTACGTGATAAAAGACCAAAAAAAAAGAAGACACAGATTCCACGGCTTCGGTGTCATTTTTCAAAAAAGTGATATGATCAGTAAAGATATAAATTTAAAAAAAAATCAATTACCTTTGTGGGTGCGTGGTATAGTGGTTACAGCGCTCGCACAAAAACTCCAACGACCCAGGTTCAAATCTCAGCAAAGATAAAAAATGAAAAAGTTAGATTGCGGTTTTTTCAAAATTATAATCTAAAAAATAAAAGCCCCCCCCCCCCCCCCCCTCCAAGAAGACCATCCTCAAAGAAACCGCTCCCCTACATTCCACTGTATTCCACCTTAACTAATGTCAACAAAAAACGAATGATCAGGAGAAAAGCGCCACCTATTGGAAAATAGCAGATAACAGCTAAGCCTACTTAGCGAAGACACTCATCACCACACAATCGACATGCAACTGGCTCCTGAATGATTAATTCACAACAATTTGTCTCATTCCTAAGGCGCTTAATAGTAATATAGAAAAACGAAATGTATGTTCTATCATAAATGTACTGTCCTTTCCAAAAATTCCAATACAATGCACTGCATTTAGTAGGGGTTTACCCCTGAGTATTGGTCTCAAAATAAAAAAAAATAAAAAAGGGCAGAAAACATATTATGTGAATGACTCTTCACAGGATTTGTTTAGATGTGCCTTATACGATTTCACTAGAGTACATATCCACCACTGGACTTTCAAACCTGAATGCGGATGTTCATTAGGAAGACAGTGGGTTTCCTAAACGAAAGATTAACTTAAATGGACACAATGGATCTTATATATAGGTCGCAGTGTCTTGGAATTGTGGTGGGTCAAAACTCAATAATAATATTTCTCACGTTGCAAGCTCTGATTTATAACAAAATTTTTCATATTATTTTCCCCATAAATATTTCGTAAACTCTATTTTAATTTCATTAAAAATATGTGTATGTTCGTTTAGTTTTTTTTGTTTTGTTGACAAAACGTGTAATTATTCTCAAACTAAACTGAGCATAAAATTTGCAGATTCATTCATTTACATTTTACAAACCTCCCATCAGAAAAAAGGGAATAATTTTAAAATCTTCAGACGCCAGCCAAAGCCTTATGCGGCTGTAAGACTTTGATCATGTCAAAAAAGGCGTAAATAAATTGCTCAATTATGAAATATTAAACGAGAACCTCAATCATGACAATCATTTTATCAGCGGCATGCTAATGTGACGCCTAAAAGGAACATCATCTTACTTCCTTGGCCTTCCGTATTCTTTATGTTACATTTCTTCCTTGGGGAAAGTTAATTATTCATTTGTAATGTGGACTCACACATTGTATACATTAAATACGGTGGCGGTTATTGAGGAATGTAACTAATTAGAAATTGTCTTAAAGACAAAAAGAAAAAAGAAATAGGAAATTGAACTAAATTCCCCTACACACAAAATACACTGGAATTAATTGAAAAATATATTTTTCCTCTTCATCAAGTACAAAAATGCCGAGGTTGCTTTGTGGTTGTAACTTTTAATATCATAAAGGCATTGAGATACGAGTACAATGGAGTATTGCCATACAGCGAACAGATGCTTAAATGCAAATTGTAAGAAACAAGCACGTGGTAAAGGCTACATAGAATTGTAATGCATTGTGAAACACCATTTCTCACACAGTGTAATATTAAAAATTATTTTGATTTCAAACTATTCATTGCAATTCAACTGCCTAACAATTCGTTGTAGCAATAAAACTTATTTTAGCCCATATTGAGCACGCTACTGAAAATATTACAAAAAATAAAGTGGCAATCAAAATTGATGACAAATGGAAACAGTGTGTTCCCCATACATACATACATATGTATGCATATTTATATAAAACAATTTATTACCTTCGCTAGCATTTGACATTTTGACATAATGTTGTTTTGTATGTTTTCTAGATGTTTTATAAGAGCTGATAGTTTCGTTTTATTTTTTTTTTTTTATTTTAGTATTTTCTGTATTTTATAATACGAAATGTCCCCATATTTCTTAATTTATATTTTCTAATCATCATGAGAATGAATGGGACATACAATAAGAGAGTTTGCTTCTTGATGTGTAGCACTCATCGCTGGCAGCTAATTAGATTATTTGTCAATTTAAGTTGAGCGCTATTTTGTATCCCATCAACTTGTTTGATTGTCTGTGATTGTCTATGATTGTTTGTGAACATGGAATTATTTTTGTTTTTATGGCTAAACACTATTGCCGGCTGACTGACTGGCTTCTTACATCTGTATTTTACCCTTCTTCCCCTTCCGTTTATTCATACTACAACCTTCATCAAATCAAGAAAAGGAAAAAGAAATAATTATTTTAAGTTATTTGATGCCCTGTTGAAAACACTGACATTATTCTTATTAATTTAGACAAATACTCTAGTGTTGATTTAATATTTCTTGTAATTTCATTTGGTGTAGATATTTGGGTGTTAACTTTTGAGGCAAAAAGGCGGCAAGTTCAGATTTAAATTTTCTTAACACATGAGTTTGTGTTCTAAATTGAAAATGGTTTGTTTGTTGGTCAGAGGGTAGTCTTATTTTCTGTAAATTTTATTTTTTATTTGAAAAAGAAGTCTTCCAAACATTTGAAATCATATATTTAAAGCAAAAACAAACGATTTTTTACAGATTACGAGTATTATAAAAACGGTGTTTAACCTTAACATAGACGTTACCTTTTATAGCTTAATGGACAACAGATTTTGACACTTCTCTTGTTATGGCCATATATCGAACTAAGTTCTGTAATGTACAATTCCGTAATTGCTATAAATCACAAATTTCACACAATTTTTATTGTGCTAAACCGGCATGGATTAGAGAAAATTTTCTGGCAAAAAATTTTTACCCCCTCAATTAAAAAAAAAATTTAATGCATACTAGTGCAAATAAAAATGTCTGCAACAGTTGGAACACAGTACATACATATTAAAATTGTCCAACAACATATTCTTTGAATAGAAGTGTTGATAAGTGACCAATTCACTAGACAGTATGAAAACCTTATTGTCAGTCGTTAAGTATATTTTTTCAATTTATATGTCTTCTGTACATATCACTTGGTGTTAACTGAATTAACAACTGGTGTCAACTGAATTTTATAAGTATGAAGACACAGATATTTTGAGGCTTTCTCTTCCTGGATTTTTTCCAGTCTCCTTGAATTACGAGCTTATATCAGTATTTTGACAAATTCTTATTATATTAAAAATTTTGTTTAACAATAAAAACACGTTTTTATCTTTTTTACTAACTACAAACTTTCAGTTGTCAAACTGAAGGCATACTATGGTATTAGATATTGAACCAAATTCTTATGTAAACTGTTTTAAATTTGCTGAAATTTTCTTTGTGGTTTTCAGGGTTGCCAACAACTTACCGCCAAAATGGCGGTAAATTCAATTCGTGGTATAGTGATTAGAGCGCTAGCACAAAAACTGAAACGACTAAAGTTCAAATCCCAGCAAAGGAGAAAAATTAAAAAAATTTTCAAAAATTTTCAAAAATTATAATTTAAAAATAAGGGATTCCAACCTCTAAGATGTCCATCTTTGAGAAACTGCTCTCTTACATTTATAGTCTACTAGCTGAACCCGGTGTGCTTCGCTACCCTCTCGTTATATAATAAAATTAAAAGTATTTATATATTTTGCAGACACTATTTTAATTCAAATGTATATTAAATTTAAGGTAAAGTCGTTAATAAACGTAGTAGAGAGTAGGTGAAGAAGTGTGCATGATCGAAAAATGTTATCGTGTAATAAGTGTTCCTGAGTCAAACCTGCACACTGTCAAAATTTAAGATCGGTTAACAGGGGCGTGCTCCGCCCACTTTTCTCTTGGAAAGTATTTATATTCATGGCAATGCCATATATAGCAAATGCTACCGCCGTTGGTCAAAAAATGCCCAAGATATGACGATATGACGATTTTGGGTTATATGGGCGGTGCCACGGCACTTTGTCCAATCAAAACTTCATATAGCCTATTATTCCTTCCAGAGTAACATGCTGAGAAAATTTTAGGAAGATCGGTCCAAGGGTTTGGCGGCCTATAAAGCACAAATAAGCAAACAGACTGACAGAAATTCATTTTTATATATATGGATTGAAAGCAGATTAATTATAATTTAAGGTAAAATGGGGCGAATAATGGGGATTTGGTAATAAAAAAATGTATGGCTACCTAAAGGTGGCCATTTTTGTTAGAATTCATTCATATTTTACAAAATAAAAATGCCATTTAGAAAAGTAAGAGTGATGTCTTGTTGTTGACATTTTAACTTATTGTGATTTTTTATAGCAAGCATTGTTAGTGGTATAAGTAAATATAAGATTTAAGCAAAAAGGAGGCGGTGAGGTGGGCGTGGTTTCCACTTAAATGGAGACGTTAAAGGTATTAAGAGCAATATACTACCAAAAAAAAAAAATCCGTTGGAAGGAACAAATTTGTACAGAGAACAAAAAGCTTAAAACTTTTAAACAAAATTTAGCGTGTAAAGGGGCGTGAAAGGGGGCGCGGCGCCTGGAGTATAATGTGTATACAATTTGAAGTAAATCTGTTAAAAGTATATGGGAGCAATCACATAATTTTAAAAAGTGAGCGTAAAAGTGGGTGTGGTAGAAAAAAGTATCCTATTAAACATGCCAGACTCCCAGTTAAATGCTGTGAAAATTTTAGGAAGATCTGTCCAGAGGTTTGGTCTCCTATAAGGTACAAACAAACAAACAAACGAACAAATACACAAACAAACAAGCAAATAAACGAACACACATTCCATTTTATATATTTAGATGTAAGTAAGTAGTTATGAAATTTTTTTATGGCTATTAAATAATTATGTATAAGGTGAACACAGTCTGCGTTATTGGCTATATGTACTAGAAGTTTTGATTGTGGGATAGAAAAAGAGAGTAATGTAATACAAGTCAAAAGAATGATAATTTCTTAGGCTGTATGGATTATAATCAAAAATGTTAAAAAGCTACAGACTGAAAAATGAAATCATTTCGGATAGAAACGACAATATAAAACAGTTATATTGAAACACTTAAAACTTTAAAAATATTTCAAATTATTTTGGCTTTATGTTCTTACTAGCTGAACCCGGTGTGCTTCGCTGCCCCCTCGTTATAGAATAAGATTAACGGCGGTGACAGGTTCATACTACCAAATAAAAAAAATCCGCTGGAAGGAACAAATTTATACAGAAAGGGGGCGTGGCGTAAGAAATGTTTATTAATACCTCACCTGGAGTATAATGTGTATACAATTTGAAGTAAATCTGTTAAAAACTATATGGGAGCAATTACATAATTTAAAAAAAGTGGGCGTAAAAGTGGGCGTGGTCGAAAAAAAGGTACCCTATTAATCATGTCAGAGTTCCAGTTAAATGCTGTGAAATTTTCAGGAAGATCGGTCTAGAGGTTTAGTCTCCTATAAGGTACAAACAAACAAACAAACAAACAAATAAACAAACACACATTCAATTTTATATATTTAGATTACATTTCATTTCATTTTTTGGTTTGTGGACAAACTAAGAACACAAATTATTATAGACTGCAACCTTATGAAATTTTTATAATGAAATTGCCAGGTTCATACAAATATTTAAAATGGTGTTGATGTTAAATATTTACAATATTATTTAGTAATGGCACTGCATCTAAATATACTAGTGACCTCTAGAAAGCATTAAAAAAATTTATCCTTCTGCATGACATAAGGGTTCAAGAACTTGTGTTACTGTTTCTAAGTGTATCTACCCACCACTAGAGCGGTAGTTGGTTCAAATCTTCTTTCCTTAAACTGTGTTACATAACACAGTATTAATTTATTAAAGAATACATAAATGCAACTGCCTCTACATATGATTCGTTCCATGTATATGATGACATTTCTCTCAATACATGAAATTCCATTATACTTTAATACTAAACAAAAGGAAATTCCTTAAAAAATTTCATACCAGGCCAACAGATTATTTCACAATACCTTAAATACTATACGACAAATATTTTAACGATGAGTCATATGTGAAATGTGAATTACATTCTATATGGAATGCTTCTATTTTAGGGGTGAGTTTGTAGTTTCTCTTTTCTTTTATTTTATAATTTTTTTTCATTTATGTTATTCCTGGTTGATAAGGCCACAAGTACTACTGCGTGTAGTTAAAGTAACAAAGTATCTACACTGAATAACTTTCAAATACGTGTGTATGTATGTATTTCCATTAAACAATACATACTTATAATGTGCCATGTATGGAAACCATATGAAGAATGTACAGATTTTAAAGGTTTGTACTTTTGTGAACCTCCCACTGGGTGGCCCCTGTTTCAATTGATGTTTCTTTTGTTTATGAATGGTGTAACTAATCCTATAAAATATACGAACAAAGGAAATTATTTCTACATTAATACTTACTTATTGGATGATTTTATTTGTTATTCTATTTAATTATGCTTTTCAAACCACTTTTATTTTGCTGTTGTACAATGTTACCGAAAACCTTTTGTTTTTATGAATACATTTGCATGGCATAATTAAAACTCAAAGGAAAATCTGAAACCTCTTCCTTTGTAGCAGAAATGTTTCTCATAGTAACTGATTTCAAATAGACACACGTCCATCAATAGACTTAACCCTTCTTAAGGTAACGCCCAAGGAATACCAGGCAAACAGCAGTAATAGCAACGAATAAAATAGCAACTAAAAACACAGCCCTCTTTATTGATATGCGTTAGCGTGGTAAGATACACGAATAAGGGTGTGTCTCTCCAACTCTAAGAGTAAAATTATATAACAACGTAGTATACTATTAAGGCTTAGCGTTTTTTCTTCAGGGTAGTTTGTGTGGCAAGGGCTCGGTGAGTTTGTGGCCTCTTTAAATGAAAAAGTGATAAAAAAAACTAAAAAACCGTAAAAAATTCAATCAAATTAAACCCTTAAGTCGCTTTACCCATATCGTCCAAAAATTAAAAGTCGAAATTTTATTTTTTGTTTTATATTTGAGAAAAACGGTGACTAATATAATTTTAATATAAAATCCTAATGGATTTTGTACTCTAATATTTTCGGCAGGGTTGAACTAATTTTATATACATTCAATATCATATATCCCTGCAGAAAATATTGGAGTACGAAATTCATTTAAGTTTATAGGGAGCAGTTACAACATAGTCCATTCCAATGCAGACCCTGTTCATAATCCATGGCCCTGTTTTTTTTTATTTTTTAGACCAATACTCAGAGGTTAACCCCTACTCATGCATTGCATTGTTTTGGAATAATGAATATACAGATAAATGGGCGAAGAGCGCTGGAACGCAGATTTAATGCAAAAACATCATTTACTTGGTAACTCCTAAAAAAAATGAACAACTTAATTAAAAAAACGACTCTGAACATGAAATAGTTACGAAACTAACCTTATGTAACTCCACACAAAATTTTTTTTTTCTGAAATAACATCAATTAACAAATTAATAATTATAATTCAATTTTTCCAATTAAATTTTTAATTATTACAATTAATTTTTTAATAGAAGCACAAAAATAGAAATGTTGTGTAATATATATTGTTATTTACGTATTTTAAATAAATGTTTAGCATTGAAATACAAAGAAGACATATTTTATACACATATATTTAGGACTTATTTGACAAATTTCTATGCAATACTTGTCAAATAAACCCTCAATAAACCTAAAATAATTTTTATGAATACGGGCATAAGTAATAAAAAATATGTAAGTAACCATGAAAATTGTTTCGATAAAAACTCTCATATCACTAGCATAATAATAAAAAAAATATGTATTCGTAAACATTTTTTTTTTGTTCGTTTTTGCCGTGGTCTTGTGCTTCGTATTTTGGCTTACTAAGACGAGAACCCCGGGCTCTGACACCTTGAAGCATAGAAATATTAAAAAATATATTTCTATAGGCGACGTGGTCTAGTGGTTAGTGTGTTGACTTACTAAGACATGAGCCCTGGGTTCGAAACCCAGCTCCGATATCTTAAAAAAAAAGAAATATGAAAAAAATATTTCTTTCGGCGACTACCTCTCAGCAGTCTTCTGGCAAAAGCTCTGAGAGAAACTGATTCTAAGGTTTGTCGTTCGGAGTCTACACACAACATGAGTGCTGCGAGAAGCTAAGCCGTAATCATGACACAAGAAATAAAAGAAGTATAAGTACTTACAATATTTCGAATTTGAATACAAAATTATTTCACAGAAAAAATTTAAATTCGATTTCAATTAAAAAATTTGTACTACCAATTAATTTATTTATTAGTTTTGCCCCTACAAACAATATTAATAATATCAATTAAAAAATTAGTAGTGTCGAGCTTTTTGAAAATATTTTGTATCAACTAAAATTTTTATTAATTCCAAAAAAATTTTTCAATTAAATTTTTAATTGGACCAATTAAACCTTTAATTAAAAACTCAGACACTTTTTAATCAAATACATTAATTGGTACAATTAAAAAATTAATTGACGCTAAAATTTTACACCGATTAAATCATTAATTAACAGAACTAAAATTTGATTTCATCCCACCACTGATTTGCAAATAATTTTTTTTTTATTTTTCATTTTTTATTAATGAATATGCATCTAAAAACATACATAATAATTAAATAATATAAAATTATATCACTACTATTGTATTTTCTTTTTCCTCCAAAAACGATAATTTTTAAAAAATGTGTTCTTTTGGACAGCCTTCTATCAACCGCCAGCTTATTCTATATCTTTCCCCTTTTTCATTTGTGTAAAATTCCTAAAAAAAAGTAAATAAAATTGAAACTAAATAATTTTGTATTAAAATTCGAAATATTGTAAGTACTTACCAATTTCTCCAGCATTTTTTGAAACGTTATGTTCCTGTATATGTACGCTCAAAAAATCATTGGAAGAGTTGTATGTGTTACTGCAAAAAAAAAAAAAAAACAAATGCACACAAACTCAAAATTTATTTCTTTTAAAAATAATAATTTTTTTATATACATACATAACATAACTAACCTTTACAACCCTGTGTCAGATTATTATTACTTCTCGCAGCACTCATGTTGTGTGTCGACTCCGAAGGACAGACCTCAGAATCTGTTACTCTCAGAGTTTGTTGCCAGAAGTCTTCTAAGCGGTAGTCGCGGAAAGAAATATATTTTTTTTAATATTTCTTTGCTTCTAGATGTCAGAGCTGGGGCTTAAACTGGAGCTCTCGCCTTAGTAAACCAACATACTAACCACTATACCACGGCGACCACATATACATATATACATATGTATATTATATATATTTGTATACAAAAAATATATATAGAAAAATAAAACAGCCACAAATACATAAAAAAATAATAATTTTACGAATACATATTTTTTTTTGTTTGTTTTTTATGCTAGTGATATTAGATTTTTTATCGAAAAATTTTTCATGGTTAATTACAAATTTTCAATTTTTGTGTGATTTTAATTTTATTCGGCTTATTTTGTGTGTTTTTTTTTGAACGATAATTATTTTTACGATAGTTTCTAGTCACTATATGAAAGTTTAACATAATAAATAAATAATAATAATAATAATAAACAAATTTATCAGCAGTGTTTGTAAAAGGAATATACAGAATAACGAAATATTTCGGAAATTTTTTCTAGAATGTATGCATGTTTTGGACAAAAATATGGGTTACTTTTCTTTATAGCGATTATTGATATGTTGTTCTTCGAAATTTGTAATGGTTTGTTTACACGATAATATGAACCACTTAGTTTAATCTCTGAACCACGGTTCAAAATTATAACGTTCACACTAGAGTTTAGTTTAAATTGTTATCAAATTAGAGGTGATAGCAATTCTTTGAACTTCGCAGCAAGATTAATAAGAAAAACGATGGTCTGCTCTCAACATTTGTATTGCAAATCTACTTGTTTTAAAAGAGATTATGCCGCGAACCGCGTATGAGATACAACCAACGTCACAAAAACTAAATATTTACCTAATATCCACATGGTAAGCTAGTTAGTATCTTTTAGTGGTGAAAGCCATTGTGAGGGATAATGATTAAGTTGATTTTTGTATGTAAAACAAGTGGATATGTAAAAAAACTTTTTTAAAAATATCCACATTTGTACTGAATTTAATGAAATAAAAAAGTTTTGGGTTATTTTTGACGTGGAACTTTTTTTATGCGGTCCCTATTGATACCCTAAAAAAAATTTTTTTTATGTTACGAAAACTATTTTTAATAGCGTTTTGTAGAGTTTTGTTTAATTTTTTTTATGCGATTATATTTATACAGCCCCTATCTAGCGCATTAAACCAAGTTTCTCTGTATAAAATATGTCTTCTTTATATTTTAATGGCAAACTTTTATTTAAGTTACGTATTCGAATTTTAAATTAAAAAGTAATCATATATTGATTCTTTATATAACATACCAAACAACACTAAGGCAAAAGAAAAAAAACATACGCACAAACATTTTTATTTTTGTTCTTCTATTAAAAAATTAATTGTATTTATTAAAAATTTAATTAGAAATATTGAATGATACTAATTAATTTGTTAATTGAAATTATTTCAATAAAAATTTTTTCTGTGTTATCTTCAATTTTATTTATTTTTTAGGAATTTTACACAAATGAAAAAAGGGGAAAGATATACAATAGAATAAGCTCGCGAATGATAGAAGGCTGTCCAAAAGTACATATCGTTTTTGGAGGAAGAAGAAAATTCAATGGTAGTGAAATAATTTTATATTATTTATATGTTTTTGATCGATATTATTTAATAAAAAATGAAAAAATAAAAAAATTTTGTATTTGCAAATCAGGGGTGGAATGACATAAAATGTTAATTCTGTTAATTCATGATTTAATCCCTTTAAAATTTTAGTGCCAAGTATCTGAATTTTTAATTAAAAGTTTAATTGGTTCAATTAAATGATACAAATTATTTTCAAAAAGTTCGATACTATTAATTTTTTAATTGATATTATTAATATTGTTTATAGGGGCAAAACTAGTAAACAATTTAATAAGTAGTACAAATTTGTTAATTGAAATCGATTTTAAATTTTTTCTGTGCATGTAAATAAGATATAATAGTTTTGAGATTATTGTTATGCAATGCATAGTTTGATAACTTAGTCCTAGCCATGTCAATTGAAACACGTTTTTTTATACATTTCGGTTACGTTTGAACTAGTGCTAGTCTTTTATGTATTACTGTTTACATGTCTGTATGGAGTAGCTGCATTTTCTGTAGGTATATATACATACATCACACAAACATAGCATGTTTCGTAGAATTAGAATCCCATTTTTTAACAAATTATTTAATTGAGCTACCTATTCGATTAAAGAAAAATTGTCTGCAATATGTATTAAAAACAAAGAATTCAATTAAATGCTGAAGACTCTAGTTGGAGCCCCAAGAAGAGTGATCAATTTTAAAATAATTTTGTTAAGTCAGGAATGCTTTAATTAGATTAAACTAAATTCTATAAAAAATTCAGATTTTTTTGGAATGAATTTTTTGATAATCAAAGGAGAGTCGTCAATGTCTACTAATGTAGATAATATGGAATAAGAGGACAGAAAACAAAATTAAGTTGTAATTCTGTTTCATCCAATTAAGATGACAATTACAAAAACTGCAATGATGGTGAGAAAAAGAAAAAGTAATATAAGTATATGATTTCTAGAAAAGTGTGAGTTAAATAGTTAATGTTTGGTCATGAATATGTACAGACATATAGAACTCTGAAGAGACTACCGTAGCTGGAATCGAAAACATGTTCAGTTTGACTAGTATACTATTCCTTCACCGACATCATTATCTCCTTTGATCATCTAAATATTCATTGTTAAAAAAATTTAAAGTCTTTATAGAATTTAACTTTGATCTAATTAAAGCGTTTTCCACGAAACCAAATAATTCAATATTTACAAAAAAATATTGTCATGTTTTGTGGCACACTTTAGCAAAAGTTATATTTAACACATTTAATTAATTTTTTTATTGTCTATGTCAATTAAATTTGTATTTAATTTTTTATTGGCATACATAACTTCACAACAGGATTGCCTAATATAGGGCAGTTATTACGAGCTAAGGCTACAGTGTGATATACAGACAAAACCATACTGACTAAGAATCGTTGAAAATCGTTGTCTAGCAGTAAATTGGAACTCATCTGCTGTGAAAAAAAAGTAACAGCCTGTTCATAAACGATGTCAGTCTAAAGACACAAATGAATCGGGCATAGACGAATACGTAACAATTTGAGTCTTTTTATGGACATTCTATTATACGGCATGTTTAATACTTTGCTTTTTTGAGCCCAGCTTTAGTTTTTCTTTTTAACTCTTCTATAAGTTGATCTTATAGTCGCCGTTGTCTAGTGGTTAGTATGTTGGCTTACTTAGACAAAAGCTTTAGGTTCAAAATCCAGATCTGACATCTCTTGCAGTCTTCTGGCAAAAACTTTGAGAGTAACTGATTGCATTGAATAAACTCCTCAACTCTGTCGTTCGGACTTCACTCATAGAAAGAAATTGATGCACACTGTGAGAGGCTAGGACGTAGACCTGAAAGAGGGTTGTATTGGCAAATTATGTATAAGTATGTATGTACGTAGAAGTTGATCTTTTATTATTAAAAATAGATTTTGTTTTTGTTTGTTTAATTAATTGTTTTCGGTAGAAGCACAGGTTTAACTTTTTCTTTTCGGGAACTTGCGCTTTAATGCCAATTATGTATTTCTATCTTAATTATCTCTTTACAAAAATACACTCTTAGCATTAAAATTCATCGTTTCAAGAAGATGCCTGACATCTGCAAGACTCTATCCAAAAAAATCCTTTAAGAGTAAGATCAAATAGTTTTTTTTTTCTATAAAAGGCCAGCACTCAGGAAACGGCCATTTCTTATGCAGTACATTTTGCTGGTCTAGGAAAATATGTTATGGGAAGGGGGAAAGAGGGAGTAGTGTTTGTGAACATTTGTTTTAAACTTACCAATATCGTAATTGGCAGGAAAAACATTCGCTGGACGATTGTTCCATAAACGAGCGGTGTGGCTAAAGAACGAATTCTTTCTATAATGCATTGTGCGAATCGATGAACAACCAACCACAAACAGGTGAGCTCCGAGAGAGGTATGTGCAGTCCGCCAGAATATGCGACCACCCGAAATCAAATCCCTCATTTCATCAGAACACCTCCCATGGTAGTATCGATAGAACAATGAAATGCACACCACATTGCGCCGATGCTCCAACTAATCGATAGAATTGGATTACCTACTGTCGTTGATATGCACCTTCGCCCTTTCCTGTAAGCGGTCGAGAAGCCCCAAAATGGATTTTGAAGCACCGGCCCATAGATGAGAGTTGTATTCCATCCTAGGTCGGATGAAGATCTTGTGAATAATGAGAAGGTTAAATTGTGTGAAGTATTTTTTGCACCGTTTTAGAAAACCGAGGCACTTGAATGCTTCCTTCGACACTCGAAATATGTGATCATTCCAAGGGACATCACATTCTCATGCCAAGAACATGAAGAGCGTCAGCTTCCTCCATATTTACATTACCCATAGTCACAGATAGCAGGATTAAATTACCACAACGCATATGCATTATGAAACAACATTGAGTCTTGCGCGCATTTAAATTCGACCCTTTTCGTTAGATCCCACTCGGAGATTCTTTGCAGGTCATTTGAGGGTGTCTCATTCATATCTGCTGGACACTATGGAAACAAAAAAATAGTTTAAAAGTAAGATAAAATTGCTTGATACTTCTCTCACCATTTTTATCCAGGAATTAAATTATTCATTTCCTAGCATAGAAATCACGAAAAAGTAGTGAAATATTGAAATCATAAACAGTTTTTGTAAGAAAAATATCTTAAACTTAAATTAAATTTAAAGGTTCTTTTTGTTCTGTGCACTCCAAGGGCCCTTAAATTTGTAGCGCCTTATTCTCGTTAACCTTTATATTCCATCTTGTTTCACAGTTTTACTCTCACACTTTATTTGTTGAAAGCACAAAGGCTTCTATTAAGCAGAGGGTTTTCATTTACAGAAGTACGAGTATTACTTGCTTTTACTCAACCAGCAACATTAAGTGATGGGTTTTCTTTTGTTGGTCTTTATTATGCTACAGTTTTGTATTTTTCTTTTTATTCCATATGCTTATTCGACCCGCGAATGGCCTTCATGTAACTTTGTTGATTGGCTGTATTACATTACATCGTAACTAAGAACAACCTTAGCGGAATAGGAGAGCAGCAAATGTAGAAATTATACCATTACTGTACTGGTTACATTATTTTGTGTTGAATTATAAAATATGGGCTGTTGACCTAACTAAGGGTTGTACTAAATACACCCTTTTTGCAGCAACTACAACAAAATTAATACAAAAAAGAAAAAAAAGAGCGAAAGTGAAAACTCCCCTACATATGAAAAGGGCCGTACAAATATCGTATTTTAAATCCAATGTGAGCATTGTTATAAACAGTGGTGGTAGTAGATATTTTCTATACTTTCAAGTGGTTTTCTCAAAAACTCTGTGTGAGAGTGCATGTGTATGTGCATACTTTCAAACACACATGTCTAATCTTTCGTATACACACGCTCTGTAGTAGTAGATTTTTGACAAGGGCAACAGAACTTTTAGCCAGGATGCTGTGCATAACTTAAGAATAGAAAAAATTTCGCTAAAAATGATTTTTTTTAAAACAACAATAAATACAAGAACATGCAACAACACACGTGCGGAAAATGTATACAAATTTAGGCGTTTAACATGTGTATTTGCACGCAAACATATGCGAAAGTGTATTCACACATTCAGTGCGTTGTTTCAAATATTAAAGATTTAACGGTACAGGTGATGTGATTGTTTGTGTGCAAATTCGTGTAGTTTTACATTTCTAAGTAGGTAGAAGGGTATGAAATTGTTTAATGGTTTCTATTGCATTGCGCATGAGCCCTAAAGAGCTTAAAGCTCTAGGGGTTGTTGAATTGGATGAGAAAGAAACAATTTAATATAAGCAACTTGAATGTTTATGTCCTAGCTTGGTGTGACATAAGTAATACAAATACTTTCCATAACTATGGTCTATTTGTTTACGTGGTTCTCAAACTAGAATCCATATAAAAATTTCGGCGGATTCACGATGTATGTTTCAATATATTGTAGCGAATAAATAAGTTAATAAAAGTTTCGCAAACATGGATTGTGCAAAAAACGTAAAATAAACAAAAATAAAATAAAGTCGAATGATGTGGCAATATTTCATAAAAAAGATAAGAATAAAAAATGGAAGAATATTAATCTTTATAAGAGCCATTCCTAAGTCAAAGTAAAAGACAATTGGAACGTTCTCTTACGGTCAGAGTTTATGCTGAACCGCAATGTCTAAATAAATAATTATTTGTTTACATTTTAGTTGACTTTTGCAACTAACTTCACTATTAAACTCTCTGTCAAAATTGGATTTTCAATTGCAAAGCAATGCTGATACCTTATTTCAGAATGCTCCATACACATTATATGGATGCGAGAAATTTTGAAAACTAAGAAACACTTGGGTTTCATATGGCACACACGCATGTAGAAAAAGAATAATTACAGACACATGTCATAAACTTAACATAAGAATACAAATGCAAGCTTCGTTCTAGCGTTAACTATAGGCTACATAACAAATGGTTCTGTGAAACAAAACACATATAAACTAACAAATTGTAAAATGTAAAGTCGTTAATCGATTACGGTTACGATTATAAGCATTACTTAAGTAATACAAGTTTCAATATTAATCGTAAATACAATAATTTTTTGTCAATTCTAAAATAAAATCCGTTACTTCGCCGTGTAGGATTCGATCAGGTAATAGAGAATATGTACTTATGTATGACATTTCTATATCAAATAATTTTACTAATTTCTTCGGTTACACTTATTATGTCCAGGAGTTGGATTCTTCATTCACATACTTCTTGTGCATTTTGGGTGTGAACTTTAGTGTTCTTTATTTGGATATTTCATCGGTACGTCTAGTCTGTACCGAACACATCCTGTCCAATATTTGTTTTAAAATTTTTGAATAATATTTTTTGTAGTTTCCGTAATCTAGTAGCTAGTCTGTTGTCACACTGGACAAGAGCTCCGGGTTTAAACCTCAGCTTCTGACATCTTAAAAAAATTTTTCTTTCTGCGACTACCTCTTAGCAGTCTTCTAGCAAAAGCTTTGAGAATAATTGATTGCCATGAACAAGCTTCTCAAGTCTGTCGTTCGGAGTTGACTGTAAACTGTATTTCCCGGTACTTATTGACACATACAATATGGGTGCTGTGAGTAGTTAGGCCGTAACCCTGAAACTGGGTTGTAGTAACCAATTATGTATAAGTATGTATGTACATTAGGGTGGGTCAATTTTTTTGCCTACTAAGCGTATAGCAAAATCGTAATCTACGGGAAATTCTAAGAACTTTTCCCAAAAAAACCATGGTTCTAAAATCAAAATCGAGCTTCCGGTTTTTTAAGAGAAAATTTGGTGTTTAGGTCATCCAAAAATAATTCTATTTTTTGGAAGTATTCATTGCAATTGGTGAATAGTTGACCTGTAACGCTGGAAGAGGGATTATTTTAAAGGAAATTATCTCAGCTTTCTATATCTGTCCTCATTTATAGAAAATTATTTACCCAAATAATGCTTTTGAAGGTTTATGTCAAAATAATAATAGTTTTAGGTTTCTAACAGTTTGACTATTATTATTTTGACATAAACCTCCAAAACCATTATTTGGGTAAATAATTTGTATAAATGAGGACAGATATAGAAAGCTGAGATAATATCCTTTAAAATAATCCCTCTTCCAGCGTTACAGGTCAACTATTTACCAATTTAAATGAATACTTCCAAAAAAATAGCATTATTTTCGCATGACCTGAGCATCTAATTTTCTCTTAAAAAACCGGAAGCTCGATTTTGATTTTAGAACCATGGTTTCTTTGGAAAAAGTTCTTAGAATTTCTCGTAGATTACGACCTTGCTATACGCTTTGTCACGTTTTTCGGTCCCGAACAAATTGACCCACCCTAATGTACATCTAGTGTCGACCCGTTTGGTTTGATGAAACTTTATCCTCTGTTTTGAGGCCATGTTCATCGGTCATGTTCTCCTGTTATTTTTGTTTAATGCATCTTTTTCATTCATTTCAGTAGTTTGATTATTGTTTAACAAAATTGAGTATAATTCCGAAACATTTGAATTACGTACCACCGAGGCCACATTCGGTTCAGGTTTCCTCAATCAGTGTGCATTCTCAGCATGGTTTGCATAATGGTTACTCCACAGTGTCCAATTTGCTTCAGTTTTCTTCCTCCTTGATACCTCATATCATTTTAAAGATAAAATTCTGGACAAGGTATTAAGCATTAATGATCTTGGGATCTCATTAGATCATGGACTAAAATTTTGTGAACATATTTCAATGATAGTGAACAAAGCAAATGGAGTTTTAGAATTTATAAAGCGTTGGTGAAAAGAATTTACTGACGCCTACGTAACAAAACAATTATACACATCTTTGGTACGCCCTATTCTTGAGAACGCGTCTATTATATGGGATCCATACTTCATAACTTACGTTAATATGTACAGAAAGGTTTTCTTTTACTTTGTTTGAGAGGTCTAGGATGGAACTCATTCGTTCTTTCTTCATATGCGAACAGACTCGCTCTCATAAAACGGCCTACCCTGAAAAGTCGAAGAACAATGCTAAGTGTATCTTTTTTATTAAGATTAATACCTGGTGAAGTCTATTCTGAGTATTTGTTAAGTAAAATTATTTTTAATGTTTTAATTATACCGTCCCGTTACTTTCATTTATTATATTTAAAATATCACCGTACTGTATATGCCAACAACGACTCCCTTCGTCATATGTTTGAAGTTTAATAATCTTTATCATTTAATTGATCTTCCTGAGAGTAATGATTCTTTAAAGAGAAAAATTATTTTGTATTTAAATCATTTAATAATTAATTTAATTTACTTATATATTATATAAATAGTACGAATAGTGTTCTTGTTTTTATTAAGAATTGAGCAAAGACATTTTCCAATCCATTTATTACAAAACGATTATCTTGTTCTTTCGTAAGACACATTCTACAATATGACCATTAATGGCGGTGTTTTATCACCACATAAATACTCAAAGTTATTGAATGCTATGGCACTTGAACTTACTGAATAATAATTTTTCGAACAAGAAATGAAAATATTCGGAATGCAATCAGAATTTTTTATATAACATTTTAGGAAACGCTAGAGGGAAAGAGGAAAAACATGCTATTATATTGAAAGAGAAGTTTAAAAGAAGCAATGGCTATAGGATCGTAGTCGCCGTGGTCTAGTGGTTAGTGTGTTGGCTTACTAAGACATAGGTCCTGGGTTCGACTCTAGGCTCTGACATCTTCAAAAAAAAAAAAGAAATATGAAAAAAAAAAAATATTTCTTTCGGCGACTACCTCTCAGCAGTCTTCTGGCAAAAGCTCTGAGAGTAACTAATTGCCATGAACAAGCTTCTCAAGTCTGTCGTTCGGAGTCGACATTAAACTGTAGGTCCCGGTACTCATGGTTAAAAATTGACACACACAACATGAGTGCTGCGAGAAGCTAGGCCGTAATCCTGACACAGGGTTGTAAAGGCCAGTTATGTATGTTATGTATGTATATAATGGCTATAGGATCATGAAAATTATCAGGATTTCCTTGATTTACCAAATCCCCAATCCCGTGGTATTTATTTCGAGATCCTGAAATTTCCAAAATAATTGAATATGCAATATCGAAAAGGGCACATCTCACACGTTTTGGCAAATGCGTTTTTTGTCGTATTAATGAGTTGTGACCTTTTCGAAATTATTGTTTAAACAAAAAGTACGAAAATATTCAACGCAGCATAGTTTTTTTTTATTTTTTTATTTTAACGCACATAGCCGTTAATTTTAAGGGGAAACCGTTATCAGTAAAAGGTCATTGAAAAAATGTTTCTGAAAACCAAAAAGACAGTTTTCGAGTATCGAAAAAAAAAATTTCAGAAGAAGTAATCGCAAAAAGTGAGATAGATAAAGACATCTTTAAGGAAATCTTTGTGCTCACTAGAGTAAAAGGTTCTTGCAGCAACTTACCAACCCAAGCTGATTTAGCTTGTAGAGACAAAGGACCTATTAATTATCTTAAAATTGCAGATATTGTAAAAGTTAAGCAATATATTCCGGAAGAATTTACAGAATTTTATGATAAAATACTGCACTGGTCAGCTACAAACGAAAAAGAGCTTCCTGAAGAAAATTTTTGATAAAGGAATAATATTTATTTTTAGTAAAAGTTTTGCCTTTAATTTTTTGATACCTAAACTAAAATTTTCTGAAAAATTAATATGGTTTTCCATTACGTTTTGTTTACTCGATGTCATAAATTTCGAAAAGGGCACATTTCATTAGTTTTAAATATATAAACAGACATAGTATATAATAAAGTCAATATCCAAATATATCTGTAATTTGCTGATACAAATTAGACCCAAAATAAAGTTCGTATAAAATTTTTTGAACTACTTATTGCACTCCATTAAAAAATAATTCGTTTTAATGTAATGAAATTCTCAAGCTCAAGGTCTTTTTTTTAAATAAAAACTTTTACTTAATTATCAATATTTCGCTACTCCTGCGTGTAGCGTCTTCAGGATATATTTACTTATAAATTATTTTCAAATTTTAAATACAGAAAATGTGTATTTATAAATTCAAAAAATTTTGACAAAAAAAAAAAATTTTTTTTAATAAAGGTCGAAAAACCAGAATTAAAAAATAATTCGTTTTTTTCATTTCGTGTAAAATTTCAATATTCGACCATGTGCCCTTTTCAAAATTGCAC
The DNA here is from genome assembly GCA_963576795.1 of Metopia argyrocephala. Taxonomy (NCBI): domain Eukaryota; kingdom Metazoa; phylum Arthropoda; class Insecta; order Diptera; family Sarcophagidae; genus Metopia; species Metopia argyrocephala. The sequence goes on along the minus strand of OY756211.1, from coordinate 41,567,561 downwards.
ATTCAATTGTATGTAAAATGTTTAGTTTTTCAGTGTTTATAAAAGAAGTACAAAAAGAAAAAACATAAACAATATCTTTTTGATGATGGTCCTTAGATTATAACTTAATATTCATATGGATCCATATATAAAAAATTTAAGAATGCGATAGAAAGGTACAAGAACCCACTATGGAATGGAGATAACAAAGTAAATAATTTATTTCAGGTAGAGATACGAAGTTCTTGCAAAGAGCATACAACCACTAGTAGACAATTCTTTCAACAAGCGATGACAGTGACCGATGTTTTTCTTCTGCTGCATACTTATATATGTAAGTATGTATGTACATATATTGGAAATAAATTCAGATTTGGAGCCCTATTCTGTAATGCTCTTAAGCTAAAATACTAAAATTGTATGTTTTTGAAACAGGCTGGGCGTTAGATTATTTAAAATTAAAAAGTTTAAAGGTAATAAGCATGAAGCTTTTAAATTACAATAAGCGTTCAAGAATTATATTCGTAGCCAAAAAATCCTAAATCGAGTTTATAAATTTTTAGCGATAGAGTTTTAGCTTAGGAGAGTTACAGAATAAGGCCTCAGGACGCTCAGATGACATACGGGATGCTTACATTTTTTAGTGAAATTTATTTTATTTTTTAAAAAATTTCGATGTCTCGGAAAATCCCCAATTCCGTGTTTAACGAAAACCAGTCCCGTTTGGCATCACTAATATGTTTGTATACTACCAAAGAATATAAATCATTTTATTGGACTTTCTATTATTGGTTCTCCTTCGGAAACATTGCTCTTGGACTACAGAAAAAGGAAGTTCCAAAAAAAGAAAATTAGATATTTTATCCAATAAATAATCTTTAAAAAAAAATTAACTTTATTAGCCTTTTTATGGAGATGAAAAACCTCAAAATATACATACTTTTTGATGCTTTGAAGTATAAAGTAAGAAATAATTTTAATCTTGATTATTATTTATTTATTATTTATTTTTAACATAAAAAAATTAAAGTGTCTTTTCTTTTAAAAATGTATATACACGTACATATATATAATTCATACATATATATATATATAAATTAAAAATAAAAATTGAATTTTCTTATAATTGAAAGATCATCAATTTATCATTCGAAAATTTGTCATTAATGAATATATACATACTTGTTTTTTTATATTTTTGGAATTACATTTTTTGGTTTAGTTAACCTTTTATTTCAAATAAATATAAAATTAATTGTTGCGCTTAAATAAATAATAATAAAAAAATATATTTCTAACTACACTTTTATTACGATATTAAATAGGGCGCTATATATTCGATGTAGATTAATGTATTTTCCTTCGCGCAACTACAAATTAAATATGCTTTGCCCTACACTAGCTTATATAGTCGTATCGGAGCACTGTATTCTTTATTACACAAAATATTTGAACCAACAATATTATTCTCTAAGTTTTAAAATTTAAAAAACGAAAACAGCACACAATGAATAAGAAACACACACACATAAATTGTATTGTATGTGAATATTGTTGTTAGCATGATACCGTTTCTGTACTTAAGCAAAAAAAAAACACGAAGTAAAAAATTTGTTGTGGCTATCGTCTTATACACTGTGATGTTGTGTGTGCAAAAATTTTGTTGTGGCTATCCTGCTGTGTGATGTTCTTGTTATAGTTGTTGGAGTTTCTTCACTGTATGTACTGTGGCTGAACGAACAAAACTAAACAACAATGCAAAAGAAATAAAACACACATTAGCACAGTGCATACACTGTGACATTAGTTTCTCTTTGGTTTCTCTTGTTTTGTTACGCTCTTTTCATTTGTTTTGCCTTTTGCCCTTCCTTCCCGCGCCAGAAAAAATTTTGACAAAATATTTGGATAAGTGTTGAGATGCGCATTCTATATGATTTATATTCTTTGCTACAACCAAATAGCCATAAATAGGAATTTTATAGAAATGCGTACATTTATGTGTATGAGGAGTCCTGTTTGTTAAAATAAAGTTTCAAATGCATCTGAAGCATTTTAGTAATATTTTGTATATCGTCCCCTTAATAAAACGATAACGTATAATTTGTTTGCCATTTCGAGATAATGGAAAATAGTAATGTTTTAGAACATAATCTAGGTTTTTAAATTGTGGCCATTAAAATATTTAGTGGAATAATTAAGGTACTAGTAGATGATATTTCATTAATTTACAAATGATATAATTGCAAAGAAATGGAATTCTAAGTACCATGATGTCACTATTTTATTTGTTTTATAATAAGTATGAAAATCATTATACACTGTTTTATATTGTATGGTATACTCTATTTTATTTGAATCATTTACAACATTTTTATTGTAAAAAATTGTGTGTATCAATATATATTTTTATAATTATTATACATTTTCGAATTAAATTCGAATATTTTAATGGATCTTTATTATATTATATATCCTTAACGGATGTTAATTCTCATAAGAATACCAGTATTAGGATCTTAGGCTATTAAATTTCATACAATAACTATATATTTTTATTATAAAATAATAAAATAAGTAAATAATCAAAAGAGTTTATGCTTTTTATACACTATTTTTCCTTGAAATTATATTCAACATAATAACCCAACATACCATAAAGCAATCCTTCTACAATGCAACTTGAGAATAAGCTTACAAAAACAGTAAAATGCAAGTATTTCTTATATTAATTTATAATAGTATATATAAAATTTGAATTTACAAACGTTTTTTAACCATCCACAATTATACTTACAACTTTTATGTCGAAAAAAAATACATGTTTTTAATTTAGGGGATTTCCACAAATAAATCGAATGTGCTATGGATTAAATGTTTGCAAAAAATCGTTTAGAACTGAGAAAGGAATACTTCAATAGGAAAAAAACATAAACACATAACACCTATTGTATTTTTTGTGTAATAAATATTATTAACGATTTTATTTTTATTGTTAAAAAATAATATATTGGTGTTTTAATGTTTATTTTATTATTATGCTAAAAATGTTATGATAATATTGAGACGAATAAGCTTTTTTATACAATAATTAATATACATAATATTATTTTTGTAAGCTTATTCTACTATTGAAAAGTTAGGCTTTAGCTTGAACATATAACCAAAGAATATAAATCATATAGAATGTGCATCACGTACAAGTAAAATTTCTTATGGCGGGTCGTAATGTTGGAACCCGCAAAAAGAATTGTTACTCTCTTACTTAGCAAAGAGAATTCGTTTATTCTCTTACTTTGCACACACAACATCACAGTGTATAAGACGATAGCCACAACAAAATTTTTACTTCGTGTCTTTTTTTTTTGCTTAAGTACAGAAACGGTTTCATGCTAACAACAATATTCACATACAATACAATTTATGTGTGTGTGTATCTTATTCATTGTGAGCTTTTTTCGTTTTTTAAATTTTAAAACGTAAAGAATGCTGTTCGTTGAAATATTTTTTTGTAATAAAGAATACAGTGCTCCGATACGACTTTATAAGCTAGTGTAGGGCAAAGCATATGTAATTTGTAGTTGCGCGACGGAAAATACATTAATCTACATCGGATATATAGCGCCCTATTTAATATCGTTATAAAAGTGTAGTTAAAAATATGTTTTATTATTATTATTATTTATTTAAGATCAACAAGTATTTTTATGTTTATTTGAAATAAAAGGTTAACTAAACCAAAAAATGTAATTCCAAAAATATTAAAAAAAACAAATATATATTCATTAATGACAAATTTTCGAATGATAAATTGATGATTTTTCAATTATAAGAAAATTGAAAAAATTTTATTTTTAATTTATGTATGTTTAAAATATATAACTGTATGTATATATTCATTTTTAGAAGAAAAGATACTTCAATTTTTTATGTTAAGAATAAATAATAAATAAATAATAATCAAAATTAAAATTATTTCTTAGTTTTTACTTTGAAGCATCAAAAAGTATATTTTGAGGATTTTCATCTCCATAAAAAGGCTAATAAGGTTACTTTTTTAAAAATTATTTATTGGATAGAATATCTATTTTTGGAACTTCCTTTTTCTATAGTCCAAGAGCAATGCTTTCTAAGGAGCAGCAAATCCAATACCTCTATTCTGTGTTGAGAACAAGTGTTGGCAAACCACTCTGGGGTGATTCGTTTACATGACTCAATAATAAATGATTTTATACCAATTTTTTGAGGTTCAGATTTAAAGACATTATGAAATATTAAAATGTGTTTTTTGCTTGCATCCATTTAGCTATCATTTTAAATTATTTTACTTCCCAAAATGGTTTATCTGCAGATTCTTTAAGTGAAATTGTTACAGTAAATGTAAATATTTTAAAAAGCATTGGTATTAATGTTTATGCCCTTATATGTGATGAAGGCTCGACTAACCGAAAATGATTTTCCAATCTTAAAGTATCTGCTAAAAAACCGTTTTTTGAATTAAGCGATCAAAATGTTTTTTGCCTTTATGATTTCCCACACTCAATTAAATCTTTGCGGAATGGGTGGCTGAAATGTGACATAAAAACCCCGGATGGGACGGCAAGCTTTCAGGTAATTAGGGAATTGTAAGAAATGAAAGCAAATCCAAAAACAAAAATGTGCCCAAAACTAACACGGCAACATATGTTTCCTAACACTTTTGAAAAATGCTTGTAGTATTTGCCACACAAATTTTCAGCAGGCTTGTTTCTGCTGCTATTAAAACAACGTCTGAAACCACAAAATTTAAGACATGTTCCGCAGAATTGGCTTTATCAACAGCTCAGTTTATGGAAAAAAATGGCAAAATTTTTGATTGTCTTAATATTGGCTCCCTTTATCGAGATAATTGCTACACATCTGCAATTCAGATTAACAATGAAGTATATTAATATATTCAGTGCTTTTTAGAATATTTAAAAAAAGGTGGAGTTTGTAGATCAAACCAAGCGTATTTTCTTTTCAAATAAAATGAAACTCACCCTAAATTCAATTCTTATGTTAACAAATGAAATTTTAAGGGAAGGTGGTGATTTATATTTCTTAATGACAAAGTCCCTCAATCAAGACAAATTAGAACACTTTTTCTGTCTTTAAATCTGAACCGCGAAAAATTGGTACAAAATCTTTTATTATTGAGTCATGTAAACGAATGACCCCAGAGTGGTTTGCCGACACTTGTTCTCAACACAGAATAGAGGTATTGGACTTTCTATTATTGGTTCTCCTTCGGAAACATTGCTCTTGGACTACAGAAAAAGGAAGTTCCAAAAAAAGAAAATTAGATATTTTATCCAATAAATAATCTTTAAAAAAAATTAACTTTATTAGCCTTTTTATGGAGATGAAAATCCTCAAAATATACATACTTTTTGATGCTTTGAAGTATAAAGTAAGAAGTAATTTTAATCTTGATTATTATTTATTTATTATTTATTTTTAACATAAAAAAATTAAAGTGTCTTTTCTTTTAAAAATGTATATATACGTACATATATAATTCATACATACATATATAAATTAAAAATAAAAATAGAATTTTCTTATAAATAATTGAAAAATCATCAATTTATCATTCGAAAATTTGTCATTAATGAATATATACTTGTTTTTTTATATTTTTGGAATTACATTTTTTGGTTTAGTTAACCTTTTATTTCAAATAAATATAAAATCAATTGTTGAGCTTGAATAAATAATAATAATAAAATATATTTCTAACTACACTTTTATTACGATATTAAATAGGGCGCTATATATTCGATGTAGATTAATGTATTTTCCTTCGCGCAACTACAAATTAAATATGCTTTGCCCTACACTAGCTTACATAGTCGTATCGGAGCACTGTATTCTTTAATACACAAAAATATTTGAACCAACAACATTATTCTCTAAGTTTTAAAATCTAAAAAACGAAAACAGCTCACAATGAATAATAAACACAAACACATAAATTGTATTGTATGTGAATATTGTTGTTAGCATGATACCGTTTCTGTACTTAAACAAAAAAACAAAAACACGAAGTAAAAAATTTGTTGTGGCTATCGTCTTATACACTGTGATGTTGTGTGTGCAAAAATTTTGTTGTGGCTATCTTGCTGTGTGATGTTCTTGTTATAGTTGTTGGAATTTCGTCACTGTATGTACTGTGGCTGAACGAAAAAACCTAAACAACAATGCAAAAGAAATAAAACACACATTAGCACAGTGCATACACTGTGACATTAGTTTCTCTTTGGTTTCTCTTGTTTTGTTACGCTCTTTTCTTTTGTTTTGCCTTTTGCCCTTCCTTCCCGCGTCAGAAAAAATTTTGACAAAATATTTGGATAAGTGTTGAGATGCGCATTCTATATGATTTATATTCTTTGATACTACTCTGTTGTAATAGGAACTCAATACTTCGTAATAAGTCGGCTCAGTTTTTCTACTAAAGATTTATGATTGAAAATAATTTAACAGTTAATATATTCTTGTATTCTGATGTCAATATTCCATTTCAATTCAAAATAATAATATTCAACGTCCACATGTAGTTTCCTTTTTAAATCATAAATCTAATCTAGTTTTTATTACAATTTTTAAAACATAACAAGTTGATATACAATTTATTTCCAACAGCCATAGAATATAATAAAATGAACAACAACAATAAGAAAAAACTACTTACTATAGACATGAAACAAATTAATACTGGTGTCAAACAACACTGATAACATGCGCGTAAAGTTAAAACAAATGACTGGCAAATATCATCAAATGGTCTATAAACGAATTACATAAATGAATGAAGAAGAGTTTTTCACTTTAAGGAGTGGTCTGTCCTTTACATGAAAAAGAAAGGACGAAAATGTAAAGAAATAGAAAATGAAATTAAAACAGAGACATGCAATATCATGAAGGCTTTAATGACAATTTGACTGCGACTAGAAGAAATAAAAAGACAATGTAATTTAATTTGAATTTGACAATGTAATTGAATTTATTATGAAAAGTGCAATATAAAAAGGAATTTGTCTTAAAGCAGCAAATGCATAGTATATGTTAAAGAAAGGAGTTTTTGTGGCATATATGTATATAGATCTATAAAATAATAAAGATGAGCATTAGTTTTTATATATTTATGTTTTGTATAGGATATTCCATTTTCTGCCTACAATTAAATGCATTACACACACTGATATAGATTTCAGTTATGATTTTCAATTGTTTCATTCACAGCGTTTATACAACCAATTTTATTATTATTATTGATAAAAATTAAGTTAATATGTATTATAAAACTAAATTAATTATTTTTAGTATAGGAAATTCATTATTATAAGTACAACCCTAATTATTATTTATTCTTACTGATATTCCAGTATTGTAGAGATTTATTACGAAAATTTTGTAGTTTAATTTTACCGTTAGTTTTGTATAAAACCAAGAGAAAAATCCATAAATCAAGCAATATAATCTGAGCCTCTAAGTCGGCATTTATCTTTTTAGTTTTAGCATATAAAATTGCCAGTAATTAAAACTCTTTTTTAATACCCGTGGCGTTCATTAGCGCCCGTACATAAAAATAAGGAAACTTACTCAATTTTTATATTGCCCACATCTTTACATGGCGATTCTGCTAGTAATTAAAAATGTTGCGGCAAAAATTAAATTAATTAAAATTTTAATTGTATCAACAAAAATATTTGCAAACTTTGAAAATATTCGCACAAACCTATAATTAAAAAAATTAATTGAATTCGCAAAAAATTATAACAAGTTTATTATTTATTCCTACTGGAAACCTATTGCTATTCCAGTATTGTACAGATTTATTATTATTATTTATTCGACCTTAAGCTCAAATAATTTAACTAATAATAAAATTAATAAAAAGGTCAAGGAAAATAATACAAATAATTTATTAAATAAATAATTATATTTGAAGGACCCTAATTTAATTATTAGTTTTCGATGTTTTGCTACTCCTTAAAGGACCTTAAATGCAAGAAATTTGTTCAAAATTTTTATTAAATGACAACGATTAATAGTATTATTTTGTTATAAACTAACTTTTTAACTGCAAATTGTCCGGCAAAAATTATCTGTATATTTTTGATTTACAATCACTGTTAAAGTCAAACAAAACACTTGTGTTTGTCCAATTAAATATCTAATCAATTTATTAGAGAGTTGCCTGAAGACTTTTTTTAGTTTACCAAAAGAACTTATTAGTACAATTTAGTTTAAATGTTAGTTTAAATGTTGCACTTTTTTTTGTCCCTTGGAACATTATTATGATACATACATACATACATATGTAATTGGTAATTACTACCCTATTTCATGGTTTCTCGTAATACCCATATTGTGTGTGTCAATTTTTATTCATGAGTACCCGAACCTATAGTTTAAAGTCGACTCCAAATGGCAGACTTGAGAAGCTTGTTCATGGAAATCAGTTACTCTCAGAGATTTTTCCAGGCTACTACTAAGAGGTAATCGCCAAAAGTAATATTTTTTCATATTTCTTTTGTTAGATGTCAGAATAAACTAACACACTAACCACTAGACTACGGCGACTAGACTACGATTACAGTCAAATTTTCAAATCATATTTGAGTTTCTTAAAAAACGAAAACTCGGTTAATATTTTTTAATTTTATTAAAAGGAACAAAATTATGGTTTGAATTGAACTTTGTGACATGGCTGATAGTCTCTGCTTTTTCAAGAATAGCAAGAGCAATTAACCTTATTTAGGATGCTGTAATTAAAGATCCGTAAAAACAACTGATCGTCTTTTTTTTTTAGGCCATGGATTTGACCACAGTTCAGTTTTTAATGCTGGAGTTATGTGTCATTTGCGTGCGATTAGTAATTTATGGTTCGTGCACAAACTTGCTTATAAATAATTTTTTACTCATATCATAACAATATAACTATAGTCGCCATAGTCCAGTGGTTAGTGTGTTGACTTACTAGACAAGACCTCCGGGTTCAAACTTAAAAAGAAATATGAAGAAAAAAATATTTCTTCCAAATATTCTGGGACCAACTGCTTGCCATGAACAAGCATGAACTGTAGGTCCCGATACTACTGGTTGTAATGGCCAATTGTGTATGTATGTATGAATTCACCTATCAAACAGAATCCTTCTTTATGCTCTGCGAATTTTTGAATTTAAAGGGAACATATAATAGTCTTTGACAAGTAGCGCATATGCCAAGTGTCTATTTTTCCATGGCTCTGACATAATTCATTGGTAACATTGGCGTTGAAAGACCTTATGGTTTATGACTTATTCACATATTTATGATTTCAAAAATCGGTTCACATTGCTTTTGAAAAATGTCTACTTTAGTGTGAGCTGTGTGAAACTTAGTCATTTTGTTAAAATTATTCGCGTCGAAATCGTTCGGTGTGCGCCTTCAGCTGTTTACAGCCTTGGCCTCACCAAAGTCGTATTTCAACACAAAAGAACTGATGATGCTGCCTGTTTAAAATCCCCATCAAACAGTGACATTTTGGGATACATATTGGATCTTGTATAGAGTAGTATCGCCCAAAATTGGAAAATTGCTTTTGTTGACGTACATATTAATCTCAAATGGTTCTCAGTGTTGATAGCAATCTTATGATAAAAATTTTATTCAGATTTTAAAAATTTTACTAAAGCAATTTTATCATTAGTTTTTTTTTTTTTTCGAGATCAATACTCACGGGTAAATCCCCTATTAAATGCAGAGCATTGTATTGAAATTTTTGGAAAGGACAGTACATATATATTTTTCTTATATAATTAGTAAGCGCCTTAGAAATAAGGCAAAATGCTGTCAATTGATAATTCAAAGGCCAGTGTTATACCTGATGATCAACAGCAATTGCCTCATCGTTGCATGTTGATTGTTTGGTGAGTGTGACTTTGCTAAGTAGGTTTAGCTGTTATCTGCTACTTCCCAATAGGTGACGTTTTTCTCCTGATCATTCGTTTTTTGTTGACATTGTTAAGGTGGAATACAGTGGAATGTCGGGGAGCGGTTTCTTTGTAGACGGTCTTCTTGGAAGGGGGGAACCTCTTATCTTTTAAATTATAATTTTGAAAAAACTCTTTTCTACAGAAGTATCTTTAACTTCTCGCTGCTATTAACTGTCAAGATACAAAAGACATTTTTAAAATTAAGTCAACAACGGCTTGACTAAAATATTTACATTTAGCATAAGTGATTGAATATATTGACCTTAGGGTACTTTAAATTGATACTGGAAATGACAGGAAATAAGTGGAATATAAAATTAAGTATTATAATTTTGTGTAATAAAATTTAACTTTAATGCCAAAAAGCCTCATGAGGGAAAACTGAAAACTCAGTTAATTTTCTACTTAAGCCATATATACGCACACACACAAACACACTGACACGTGACATTAAAACTATTCTAATAACCAGAGTGGGCAAACAAACAAAACATTTCGCAAAAGTTTCAACAAAGTCATACACTTTTCAAAATTTTTTTAATAGTATTGTACATGAGCAAAACAAACACAAATACTTTCTAAATGAGAAAGAGCGCAAATGAAACAATTAGCTTTTCGCTCTTGTGCTTGCTTTGTTTTTTGTTGTTTTTTTTTTCTCTTCTTCTCTTTTACTCTTCTATCCTTTTTCTTCTCATTCATTTTTTGTTGTACCTACGCACATTTGAGTTAGTGTATTTGTAGTACTCAAAACAAAAAGAATATACAAAATTAAATGGGACAATCTTTCTCACTGTTTGTGTTTTATTTTTGTTTTACTCATTGTAAAGAATACAACAAAATGAGATCAAACGTTCAGTTTTGTTTATTTTCCTACTCTGCTAATAACCATTGGATTGTCTAACTTTTGCTTAACAAATTAGCATAATTGTTGACCAAATAAAAAAATTAAACAAAAAAAAACTGCTCTTAAGCAATAAAATGTTTATAAATTATAAAAATGTGTGTGATGGCCAGTGGTAATAAAATGTTTGTAAATAAAATTCAAATTAAAAATTACTCGAAATTATCCAACAAATACACATACACCCATGTACAATACATACATATGTATGTACGTATACATTTAAATATTTAACAAGAGTTACCCATCCTAGAAAATTTTTTTATATTTTTTTCTCTTTTTTAATAAAAATTGTCTCCCAGGGCGCAAATTATTTTGTATATTGCTAATTGTTGTTTAGCATGTTAGAGGACAATAAACTACAATAAAAATGAGCCTATTGCTTAAGAATGCTATACCGAAACTTTCTTTTTTACAAGACATTCTGGTTTGAATAGAACATGTGGGGATGTATGAAAAAGAGCTTATCGAGAAATGACATTAAAAAATAGGTTTATTTGGAAATTGTTTTGAGTTAAGATAACATAAGAGCCCAATATATAAGTAATTCCACTCGTATTAAAACTAACAACCACACCGCAACAATTTAATTTAGTCAGTCATGCTTAACAGGCTGTGATAGAAAAATATTTATTTTTTAATAACGCACTCAAAACTTATATATAAAACGTATTTAAATTTGTAAAAACAACAACTACAACCACTAAACAAATATATTTTTTAATGAATTCTTTTTTAATGGCATGTCATTATTTCGTTTAACTGGCCCAACCCAAAATGGATGAAAAAGTGTTTGAAGAAAGTAAAAAAAAAAATGTATAGGAAACTAGAAACCTTTTTTTTAGCATATAAAAGCAATAAAATTTATTTGCAGCGTTTATTGCTAATGAAATGTAATTGCTAATGAAATGTCAAATAGTATTTAAGCACTTATATATATATATCGTTGGTCTCAGGTAGAAAGGCCCTAACTCACATAATTTAAAATTTACAGGAGGAGGTAAAAATACAACAGATACTGTAATTATTAATATACAACTTTTTATTAAATGCTGTACAATTACTTGTAATACCGTTAGTTTTAATAATATTGCAAAGATTTTTTGTTAGGATGTGCATATTTCTGAAATTTATTGGAATACTAAAAAAAAAATCAGTTTTGAAAAAAAAATCGAGTTAGGGCCTTTCTACCTGAGACCAACGATATATAAGTACATATACATGTATGTGAAGGATTTCTCATTTATTTATAGATCAAAGCTTTTAAATAATGCATGATTTTATAATTCATGGAATTTGCTACTGTTTTTATTGATGACACATTACATATTCTCTCCAAACGTGAAAAACCTATTTATAACACTGTGCGACAAATGAAGACTTTTGGAAAAATGCACGGACCCGACAGTATGGGTTCCATTGTACTACTAAGGGTTAGTAAAACCCTGTGAGTTTGAGTTAGCTGTTCCTCAGAAACTGAGGACACTTTTTTTTGGATTTGTGCATAGATTTTCAAAATCTTTTATTGTCCAAGTTAAGTTCTTCTTCAAACAAATAAAACAAACGTCTGTTTGTTCTGATAGTCAATAATGAACTTATTTTCTTATTGAAAATATAAAATTATAAAACAATTTAAAACTAAAGGGTAATATGATTAAATATAAACGAAAACATAAAAATATGTATATACAATAATACAGTATCATTTTGTTATTAATAATTATATACGAGTATCTTAAGTACATACATGTGATAATAAAATAGATTAAGCAAAAGGAGTCTTCTCTAGTTATGCGAATATAACAGTCCAAAACAAAAATTTGTCGTCAATCTGGCCAAACCGAATACAGGGTTTTACTAATCTTTGGTAATACAATCGAACCTATACTGCCGAATCCGTGTATTTTTCACTGTTGTACTGTGTAATTGAAATTAAATTTCTATAAATTTAAATTCAAGGGACCTCAAAGGCACAGACTAGTATTCTAAATCCTCTACTAGAACAGAAACTGAAAATAAATCCACTTTTTGAGTGATTTCGGACAAGAACTGGGGATATGTATTGACATTTTAATTATAATTTTTTACTTCCAAAGCCCTTAAAAAAGTTTGACCAAAAGAAATTAATTCAACTCTTTAGGACCAATATATTTGAGGTATCGGAAGTATTGCTATCTGACAATGACACACAGTTCATATGCAAGAGATTTCAGCATCTTTTAAAGGAAAAAAGTATTTGCTTACAGCCGTTTATAGTTCACAAGTGAAAATTGTGGCAACAAAAATCTAGTTATCATAATTTAGTAGCGCAGAGAATTCACTGTAACAGCGTTTCGAAAAATCACATGCCGATTTTGCGGCCTAACCACAAACCGCACCATACGGTCCCTTTATTTGGATGTAATGGTTTTTGAGGACTGTTTGTGGATTTTGTGAACTCCATATGCCACAATTTTGTTTGCTAACATAAAAGCATAATTTAAAATGGGCCTCAAGATTTTGTCCGACGTGCTAGAGGTGGACATTTGCCAGACACAATATTCCATTATTAATTCCCATATTTAAACTTTACATTTACATCATTAACACTGAAATTGTCAACAAAAATTTGTCTATAGGCCAATTTACTTTCTAACCACAAATTTCCCCATCCTTTACTCGTTAAGATTTTGAAGGTGTGAAAATTATTTGACGTTAACAATAGCGTAAGAACTGGATAAGTTTATTTTTGTCAACCGTATAAATTCAAAATCCTATAAAGGAAAATCTTGTTAAAACAGGATTAGGTGTACGAAGTAAATAAAACTAAATAGCTTTAGATATTGAACTCCGTAGTCATGAATAAAACTTGTCGGTATATAAAATGTTTAGAGATATTTTTAAGAGCTCTCATATCTTCCGATCTAAAGTTTCTAGGCATGTAGATCTGCCTAACAAAATTTATTTATTCATTTCGAATAATAGGTGTATATGTATATGCAAATGTAATATTCAATTTTGCTTGCAACAAAATCTTAACATTTTAAACTAACGATATCTACGTCTTTAACTATTTTTTTTTTTTGAGATTTCAGTATATTTCAGTATATGCCATAAATAATTAAAGTCTTTTGACATATTATGTTTATTTGTTTAACCTCTAAACATTTAAATTATTTTGTGAAGGTTTTATGAAGGGAAGGATGAGTAGTTAATTTTATTTGTTAAAAAATTGTAACAGTTGCTAAAGTGAAATTTTATCTTAAAAAAGGTTATTTATAATCTATTGATCTTAGAAATTATTCAAAATAAAACGCTGTTATCAGTATCAAAATATCAGTCATGTAGTAAATGAATGAATGAATGAATGAATATACACAAGTGTCGCTGCCATAACCATTGGTGGTATTTAATTAAAAAAAGTTTTAAAGAATATATGACATTTACAATTCATATCAATGGGCTTAACTGAACTGTTTGTTAATTTACAGGAAAAGCAAAACAAAAGTTAATAAAATCCCAAAATTTTTTTATAAAAATATAATTGCTTTAATACAATTTTTATTAAATTAGGGTATAAGAGCCTAACGTCTAAACGGCATTTCTATATATTTGAAGCATCGGTTTGAAACTCCATCCCCTATAGATTTCAGATATTGTGTAGCGCACGACAATTTAAAACTCCGCTTGAACTGTTTTTAATGTAATTATTTGCTAAATTTTATTTATTTTCTTTATTTATATTTTACTTTATTGTGTTAATTTATATTTGATTTTAATTTTCACTTTTGTATTGCTTGTTATTCAGTTTCATACTGCAGTATTAGACAATTTACTCAATTAAAAGTTACCAGAAATTTTATTAATTTATTTTTTATTATTATTTGTAAGCCTTTTACCTTATATGTAACATTAAAGATCGTGTGCTCATGTAGAGAGGAGGATACTGTATTGGACGTAAGCCATTCCAAACAAAGCCGTAGAGATCGCTATTAGGATTATGGGCGATAGGTCAAGCACTAGACTTTTAAGGATGTATAGTGTCCTTGACAGCCTCTTGATTGGCAGACCCTTCTCCTTGACCGTCCATTGGATAGAATCAACAAATTCGATTACTTTGAAAAGCGATTTACATTTCAACTGAATAATGAGAGTGATTGGAGCAGCTTAGAGGCTGCATACTCTTTTAAGGTATGCGGATAGGTCAAAGATTAAAGGCGACACAGGAACGTGAATATTTAAACCTAGAACGAAATATCCTGAACCTGTGGGGAACTCGCTAGTATTTTCCAAAGGTAAAGTAGCAGATAACAGCTAAACCTAATGAGCGAAGGCACCCACCCCACAATCAACATGCAACCATGGGACAATCGCTGTTGATCATTCAAGGGTGAATGCCTTTCGAATGATCAATTCACAGCAATTTGTCTCATTCCTAAGGCGCCTACTAATAATTAAGAAAAAAAATATACACTCAGGCAAAAAAGTAGTAGAAAACTATCGAAATTAATATCATTTGGTATTAAAATTGAGTAAAGTCCGTTTGTGCTTACTTCGTTAACGGTTGGTATCAATATTTGCATAAAAAGTCGGTATCACTTTATTACCACCACTGTTCCCTTCTTGTTACCCATTTTTTTATTTTATTAACATACTGTTTTTACTTTGATACCGTAACCGTTCTTTATTTGATACCATATCGTTCAGGATTCGAAAATGCTTCTAATGTAATAACGGATCGTTCTTAATTTATTAACTTATGTTTTTTCTAGAATTTTCTATTTTTTGTATACACTTTGTTAACGCTTTTACTACCGGTTGTTCTTGATTTATTGACTTATGGTATTTTGTGTCGTTTGTTTTTAGTTTGACAGCAGCATTAAGCTTGGCTTGATACCTAAGGTTAACGAAATATTGTTCACGACTCGTTCTTAAATTGATACCATTGGTTAAAAAATATAGAACGCTTTTTTCCCCTCTGTGTACTGTTCTTTTATAAAAATTCCAATACAATGCATAGCATCAGTAGATGGCTTAAATATGCAAATGAGTTTTTCTTTCGAATATACCAAGTATAGCAACATGTAATTGTGCAACATATAATAAACAGCATGTATGATATCAGCGTCTTTTATTGAATATTAAATAATTGTAGTTTGTTTTAATTTTGATGTGTAGAGGCTCAGTATCCCATTTGAGAGGAAAGCAAACACCTGTTCGTAAGTATAATTTTCTTTTTATATTCGTAACATAAAACTGATGTCTTAGTTTCGTTTCATTCAAATGCATGATAAATGGATACAATCGAAGTTGTATATACTAATGTTTTTTAGTAAACTAGGTAGGAAGGTATACTACTTTGAAGGTATACTACTTTGTTTACTTGTAATTTTTGATTAAATAAAAGGGAATGGATTTTATATTGATGTGTTTTTTATATAAAATATTTAAATTATGTATGGAATACAATACCAGATAAATGTTCGCCTCTCTTAGCCTTACAAATGCGAACCCTTTTGAGCACATTTTTCATTACATTCTGGTTTGTTTGCATAAACCGTGCCAAAAAAAAAAGTCCGGGGCAGTCAAAACAGGCGACCGTGAAGGAAAGAGATCTCTCAGTAATTTCAATGTTATCCTGGCTGTATGTGATGTGACACTGTCTTGTTGAAACCATAGGTTAGTCAAGCCTAAAGCATGTAGTTGTGTATCGCTCCACATTGACATTTACCATTACGCAGTTTTCAGTTTTAAAGAAGTAAGGTCCAATTATTTATTCTGACCAAATTGCAGACCAGACTGTCACTTTTAATGGATGCGAAGGTGACTGATGAATAATTTGAGGGTTTTTCATTGCCCAGAACCGACTATTCTGTTAATAAATAATGCGTCTTTTTGGCACGTTGGTTCCCCCAAAAATTTCACATAACTTTCTAATCGTCACAGTAATCGATGATTGATTTTGAGAAAATGTTTTAAGGATTGAAACATGTTGGTTTACCGAATATTTTTCCTTAAAAAATTTGCCACTGCTAAATATGAACTGTCAAGACTAATGTTTACAAAAATGGTAGCAAAACAAAGTAGTATACCTTCTCGGAGGATACTATGTACTTATCTCCTTTCACTGCCAAAGCCGCTTTCATAAGTTGCCTTTTAAAATTTAAGAAGACGGCATTTAAATAATAAAATATTCTATTCCATATAATAAACACAATTACAAGTGACCTGTCCATCTCAGGCTCAAGAAGAGCATCCACTGTTGATGTATTGAGCTTCCGCATTTTATTACACGATTCGTCCGACAAAGTAACGCAAATGTCAACAAGTGGTGTTCACTTAGTGTATGTGTATGTATTGACCTGATGTGATCTAGAGATCTTTCGACTGCCTACAAAGAAAATTTGTGTTCTTTTCTTTTATTAGTGTGACCTGTCGCTTTGCTGTGAGAATGACGCTGATGTTTCTCACTATAACGAAATGTTGAAATGTCACTGTGGTCTAGTGGTTAGTGTGTTGGCTTACTAAGACGATAGAGCCGGGTTCTAATCTCACCTCTGACATCTTGAAAAAAAAGAAAAATATGAAAAAATTATTTCTTTCGGCGACTACCTCTCAGCAGTCTTCTGGCAAAAGCTCTGGGAGTAATTGATTGCCATGAAAAAGCTTCTCAAATCTGTCGTTCGGTGTCGACTATAAACTGTACTCATGGCTAAAAATTAACACACACAACATGAGTGCTGCGAGAAGTCAGGCCGTAACCCTGACACAGGGTTGTAATGGCCAATTATGTACATATGTATGTATGTATGTTGAAAGATCGATACTTATGGAAGTAATTGATAAATATGAAATAAATAATGAAATTTGGCTTTTGAAAAGAATTGATTTCTCAGAACCAGCACTATAAGGAAACAAGAAGAATGTAAAGCATGAAATAGTTAAACTACTTATATATCTCCCCACATATATAAGCTCACAAAACTACTGTAATCCCAAGAATGTGGTGTCTTTAGCAAAAATGTTTCGTTAAATAATTTTTTCTAATAAAAAAGAAAAAAATTTCACATTTTTGATTAACTTCTTAATATAATTTAAATAAAATTAATTTTCAATCATAAGAAAAAATGTGAATATAATTGAAATTCATTGAAATGTGAAGGAAAAGTAACGACTGTGAATAACCAATTACAACACAAAGTTACCGGAGTGCTTGTATAGGATTTTTTTTCTCCTATTTTAATTCTACTAAATAACTCTCGGAATTAAGCAGAGTAAGTAAAAAATTCATAAAACCAAGCTGATGCATTATAAAGAAAATCAAATAAAACTCTGAATCCAAGTGCAAAAGAGAAAAAAAACGAAAGAAACAAAATGAATCACAGGAAAAAATATTACAAATTCAAGAAACAAATCCAAAATCTAATTTAGATTTTTTATTCATGATAAAAGAAATGAAAAAATTATGATTATATTCTGAAAAATAAAACAAAACAACTTTCAGAACATCTTTAATAAGAAAAGTCCTTAAGAATGAAAAACAAAAGGAGGTGGGCTAAGGACAAAACGCAAAATATGTACATTGACAGAAAACACAAGTTTTCCAAGAAATTCTGCAAAAAAAAAAAAAAAAAAAATGGAGCAAAACATGATGAAGAAAAATTTCATACTTTTTCCTTTCTTTATTTCACCTCATTTACTTTAACAAGACACAAATGCCAAAAGCGAATCATCATCATCGTCATACTCAACTCATAAATATGCTAATTTCCCTATACCTTTTATCCTTTTCGTCCTTTCTCAGTTGATGTGTGTATGCATTTGTGTGTGCAATTGAAAAATAGGGAATTTTACACACACTAACAAAGTCAAAAACAAAAAGAGAAAATAAAACGTCACCCACTTCAAAAATAAGAAGAGAGAAAAAAAAAAATAAATAAATAAATATGTAAATAAGAACTCGTACAGCTAAAGGACTTTGTATTGTTGTGGGTGGTGGTTGCAATTATAGAAGTTTTTTAAATAAAACGAGCAGACAAGGGAGGACAAAAGCAAAAAGCCAATCATAATTTATATGAAGTGGAATGTACGAAATTGCCTGACAACAAACATTTCTAACGCTTTGTTTATTTGTTGTGACATTTTAAGATCTATTTTCATGTTGTTTTTTCTTTTTTATTCTTTTTTTCTTATTTCTCTGTTTTCTGATTTGTTGAGCAACAACCTACGTTCCCCAAGTCCTTTCGACGTGATTGTTTCAGTATTTATTTTTTTTGTTTGTTTGTGTTTAACTGTGATAACACAAAAAAAAAACGAATATACCCTACATTGCACTACTCTAGTAGTTTGTCGGTCGTGAGTTTGATTCCAATCAGAGGCTCTGAGAATCAGAAAGAATATCTCAATTATGATGACAATACAACATAAAACCAACTTTCTATTAAAATTCTATTCTATTTGGGGGTCGTGGTATAGTGGTTAGAGCGCGTTCGCAGAAACTCAAACGACCAAGGTTCAAATCCCAGCGAAGGACAAAAAAATGAAAAAAAAAAAAAAATTGCGGTTTTTCATAAAAAAACAAAAAAAAAAAAAAAAAATTATAATTAAAAAGAAAAATAAAAGGTTCACCCCTCTAAAAGAACACCATATTCCCTAAACCGCTCCCTGACATTTCCAGCCTATTCCACCACGAAACGAATGATCAGGAGTACAGCACCACCTTCTGGGAAGATAACAGCTAACCTACATATACTCACCACTCACATTCAATATCCACATGGGCAATTGTCCATGATTATTGGATTTGTCTTTGATTATTCAAAGGTGAAGATATAACACTGGCCTTTGAGTGATCAAATTGACAGCAATTTGTCCCATTGACATAAGGCGCTTATCTATCTAACTATCTATCTATCTATCTATCTATCTATCTATCTATCTATCTATCTATCTATCTATCTATCTATCTATCTATCTATCTATCTATCTATCTATCTATCTATCTATCTATCTATCTATCTATCTATCTATCTATCTATCTATCTATCTATCTATCTATCTATCTATCTATCTATCTATCTATCTATCTATCTATCTATCTATCTATCTATCTATCTATCTATCTATCTATCTATCTATCTATCTATCTATCTATCTATCTATCTATCTATCTATCTATCTATCTATCTATCTATCTATCTATCTATCTATCTATCTATCTATCTATCTATCTATCTATCTATCTATCTATCTATCTATCTATCTATCTATCTATCTATCTATCTATCTATCTATCTATCTATCTATCTATCTATCTATCTATCTATCTATCTATCTATCTATCTATCTATCTATCTATCTATCTATCTATCTATCTATCTATCTATCTATCTATCTATCTATCTATCTATCTATCTATCTATCTATCTATCTATCTATCTATCTATCTATCTATCTATCTATCTATCTATCTATCTATCTATCTATCTATCTATCTATCTATCTATCTATCTATCTATCTATCTATCTATCTATCTATCTATCTATCTATCTATCTATCTATCTATCTATCTATCTATCTATCTATCTATCTATCTATCTATCTATCTATCTATCTATCTATCTATCTATCTATCTATCTATCTATCTATCTATCTATCTATCTATCTATCTATCTATCTATCTATCTATCTATCTATCTATCTATCTATCTATCTATCTATCTATCTATCTATCTATCTATCTATCTATCTATCTATCTATCTATCTATCTATCTATCTATCTATCTATCTATCTATCTATCTATCTATCTATCTATCTATCTATCTATCTATCTATCTATCTATCTATCTATCTATCTATCTATCTATCTATCTATCTATCTATCTATCTATCTATCTATCTATCTATCTATCTATCTATCTATCTATCTATCTATCTATCTATCTATCTATCTATCTATCTATCTATCTATCTATCTATCTATCTATCTATCTATCTATCTATCTATCTATCTATCTATCTATCTATCTATCTATCTATCTATCTATCTATCTATCTATCTATCTATCTATCTATCTATCTATCTATCTATCTATCTATCTATCTATCTATCTATCTATCTATCTATCTATCTATCTATCTATCCATCCATCTATCTATCTATTTCTATGTATACATTCAACATTCCAATACAATGCACTGCATTTAGTAGGGGTTTACCCCTGAGTATTGGTCTTAAATAAAAAAATCAAACTATATAGAATCGAATTCGATTTAGTGTTGCGTATAGTTGCGTAAAGTTGATTTAATGTTTGGCATTAATTTTTTTAATTATTTCGCTACACTTACCACTATCATTTGTCCACATTTCTTGACTGACGATTTTTATTAACTACGAAGTAAAGCGATCCCGACCGTTCTCAAGAAGCAACTGAAACTAGAATATTCCTTCTAAAATAAACTTTTGTAATACTGTCTGCGTTTTGATCCATGAATTGTATGAGTGCACTGTATTTCAAACCTGATAGTGTAAAAGAAAATTTAATAAGAATATTTAGTTTTTTGACAATTAGATTTTGTTTTGTCAAAATCCAATTAAAATCTTATGACTTCGAATAGTGTAAAAGTACCTTTAGGGTGTCGAAAGCTATGATATTTAAAAACAAACTAATATCTCCTATCACGTGTAATAATTAAGGCATAAATTTGTTATAGGCTAATCTTAAGCCATCACACATACAAGCTTATTTATAGGCAAACATATTATAAACCTAAGCACCATAACTGTCATCATTGAAATATCACACATCCATACGCGTATCATACTCTTACTCCTCCTTCTAAATATTAACCCAATGCACCCTCTTTATAAAATATAAAATGTTTTAGAAAACCGCTTGTTTTTCTTTTCTTTGTTTTTTGTTTTTGGCCAACATTTCTATGAGATTTTGCACCATCCAACGTCAGTACGTGCTTCTGTCATCCTCTCTTATAATTGGCATCTCCGCTTTTGAAGTCTGTCATTCTTTCTCTTTTTTTTTTTTTTTTTTTTTTTTCATCTACAAAAACTGCAACAACATCAAAAGCACAAAGTTAAAGCTAATTTTAATATTTTTCGTGACATGAAAATCTTTAGTAGCTCATTTTGTTTTTCTATTTGTGATTTTATGGTGTCACCATTATGTCCTTTTCATCATCCCCATTTTAGCCCCCCCGCCTCCTCTTCCAAAACCAGTTTCACGTTTTACAAGTTTATTTGTTATATCAATGTGTGTATCTTTCATATTTTGTATAATTTGTGTTATTTTTTTGCTATTTTTAATAAAAGTCGTAAGAAAAATGAATAAACATTACGAGGGTTGTGATAGAAACATTACATACATACATAACTGGCCTTTACAACCCTGTGTCAGGATTACGGCCTAGCTTCTCGCAGCACTCATGTTGTGTGTGTCAATTTTTATCCATGAGTACCGGTACCTACAGTTTAATGTCGACTCCGAACGACAGACTTGAGAAGCTCTTTCATGGCAATTAATTACTCTCAGAGCTTTTGCCAGAAGACTGCTGAGAGGTAGTCGCCGAAAGAAATATTTTTTTCATATTTCTTTTTTTGAAGATGTCAGAGCCTGGTGTCGAACCCAGGGCTTATGTCTTAGTAAGCCAACACACTAACCACTAGACCACGGCGACTACATTATTTCGCAGTCGCGTGTCCAACATTTGTGCAGACTTTTACCGAATGCCTCAAAAACATTCAAAAAGTGCTGTGGTTATTTCGCAGTCGCGTGTCCAACATGTGAGAGAAACATTAATTATTTATAAAAAGAACGGATTTGTTAAAAAAAAATATTTTATGCCTTAAAAACTTTATTAGTTTGTTGGCATTTTATTTCTTTTTAAAAATTATCAAAAACTAATTAATCTTTAGTTCTTGGCTTTGATTATGTGTTTATCGATATTTGTTGTTAATATAACGTCAAAAAGTAATAACAAATTTTACGATAATCTCTGCATTAGCTAAGATCCTTATCACTTCGCAACAACAAAAAATTAACATCAACAGATGGGCCAATTTCTGTTGATAATGTTCAAGGGTGAAGGTATAACACTGACCTTTGAGTGATCAACTGATAGCAACTTGTCCCATATAAGCCGCTTAAATAGAATGAATATGAACCATATCTTCAAACATTCCAATAAAAAACTTATCCAATTGTATTTTAAAGACCTCTACATAAATTCAGTTCGCACCATTAATATAATTCTGAGAGCAAAATAAAAAGTTCATAGGCTATATAGTGAATGCATCAAATCTCTGCAGCTCTCAGTTTCCGCCTGGTAATCAAACCTGTTTATGGTCTGGCCTTATCACAATAAAACACAACTACTTTTCTGTTGACTATGACCTTATTAACTGAACTGCCTCCTAAAATCTTCTTAAATCTTGACAGTATGAATCAGATTTCTAGATGCTCATAATCAACAACTCACTTGTAATCTAATCTGACATACAGCATTACCTTTCTTTGTGACAATTTAGTTTTGTCACTTTGCTATGTTTTGAACACTGACATATATTTTTGATTACTCGATTAGTAGTTAATTTCTTATTTGGACAATAATTTGCTTTACCAAAGTGAATTAATAGAGCTTAAGAGTTATTTTCTACAATATCCAGGGAAAACTGTATTTTCAATTTCGTTTTGTTTAAGTAGTGAATTGCAAATGGAAGTCCATTCATTATTTTTAAAAATTATATGGATAAAATTATTTGTTGGTAAATTTCTTAAAGACTGTTATTGATTAAAGTGATTAGGTTTACTCTCTTCCGCCGTATAAGTTCACAAAGTTCCCTTCTCATGACCACCTCGTAGTCATTTGGTATGTGGCTTTCTAACCATAGCATTCTACTGCACTGAAGTAAGTATCGGTTAATATATGTTCCACTGAGATTAGCTCTTATAACCTTGTATGTAACACAAATATACTACGCGTAGTCCTCTCAGTATTCTGCAATATAAATTACAGGTAAACCTCTTTGAAATTTGTATTGAGTTAATGCCTTCTACAACAACTCGTTTTCTTTCAACGGGAGCATTTTTTAGCTACATGTCTCCCAAGTTGTAGACATTGTTTTGAAGGCATTTAGGTGTGATTTAGTTTTATTTTATATACGGCAAAAGAGTGATCGGCTCTTAATAAGCCACTAATCTAGATTTTCTTACAGCCTGTTGATGATCTTAAGAGTCAGGCACATAAAAAGAACAAATGTTTTATTTTTACTTTTTTATTTGTAGCCAATTAAACTCGGCTAATCTCATTTATTTCCAAACTGCTTCATTTTTATGTCTTTTCAAACATAACGGTACTTACATCTTTTTATACTATTTGTTTGTGTCTATTTCCTAGGACTCCTAATTCTAGTGTTAAAAAACTTAACAACTACATAATGAATGCCCCAGTGGTCTAGTTGATAGTGTGAGAGTTGTCTGTTCGTTTCCCATCATAGACCCTGGCTTGTGACACTACACCGAGCAAAGGACTTAGTCACTCGTCTCGGAATAGTTAAATATAATTTTAATATTGTATTCTAATTTAAATAAAAAAAAAAAAAATAATAAAAAAAAGGAAATTACAATATGATTCCTTTAAGGGTTACAATTGTGCAACATTTACAAAGTGTTACCTGTATTTACATTTGATGAAGTGATATATGATGTAGTTGTTGTTTTGCAATGAAATTTTACATTCATATTTATTTATTTTAGATATTCAGTAACCTCGATTTTATTTAAATTTGCCAACAACTTTTAGGACAACCCATTCTTATGAGAATTGCTTTTTTTTTTAATTTACATTTATTTTCTTTTCGTTTGATAAGACAATATAACCTGAAGCAAATAAATAATTCTCAACAAATATTTGCTGTTCTATGTCATGTGACACATAAAAGGAAATAAATTCCAACAAACTTTTGAAGAGATGTATATGAAGTCTAATGAGATGAGATGTGTTGTAATTATTTATTTCAGTTCGTTTTTTATATTTTAAAAAATACATACATAAATACCTACATGTGTACGTACGTTTGATGCTTATATTGGATTTTAATTTCAGTCACTGTTAAAAAATATTTTTGTAATAAAAAATTTTAAAATATTTAAAATCAGAACTAATTTCAATAGAACGTATAGCAATTTGGTTTTAATTTTTAATGATTTTTGTGTTTAAAGAAATAACATCCTTCACGAATATGCGAATCCAGGCTTAAAATCCATTCCTAAAATAATTCATAATACTCCCAGATTTGCTCAAAAATAGGCGAGAGCGACAATAATGGACCCGTCTTTTGCTCTGTAGTTCTGATGGCTTCAAAATATCACCAAACGAAACGAGCATAATTTTAATTAACCCTAGCCTTCTGTGGTCTAATGTGTCACCCTAAAATTTTGTTTTTCTTTTTTTTAATAAATTTTTGTTTAAATTATTTTTAAACTTGAAAACTTTTTCTATATTTTCATGATTATGTACGTATACATAAGTATATAACATATGTACATATATTTACATATGTTTCATGATATTATTTTTCTTTTCTTATTAAATATTTCTTTACAAGGATATGAAATTCTATTTTACATTCCTGTAGACATTTTCTTTTAACAAATGCATACACACTGGCTCATAAGGACTTAGACTTTTGCCATATTTTAACTAAATGTGAAAAAAAGATCTGGAAATGATAATCAAAATACAAAAAGAGAATCAGAAATAAAAAAAAAACATTTATATATATAAAGTTAACAAAACTAATTTAAAAATTCAAATTCTTATTTGCGCAATATTACTTTGCAACTTCACCCCAACTCCTTGTATCGACCATTTGAATATATAATATGGAGTATAAGTAAGCAAATGGAAATAACACTGGAAGAAAATTTATGGTAAATTTAGTTTTATATAACTAGGTGCAATAAAGATCAATTTTTGGTCGTCCCTCATCAAATTTTTGTAGATAATTTTTATAATTTAGTAATACGCCATCTTCAGCGTCCCTTCGGAAGAAATAATATGACTTTCCCTCCTGCATCTCTGCATGAAAACGTATTGTGAGAGTTTGAGCATGCTACTTATGCCAAAGCCAAATCTTCGGGACTATGGTCACATTACTGTTCACGATATTATACCGTATCGTATGGTCATTTGTTTGATTACAAACAATATGATTCTAGAACTTATTTTTGAACAAAACAGGAGATTATGTTCTCTGACGACAGAGAATAGTCATTATTTGCGAGAAATTGACAAGATTTTGTTTTTTTAGATGCCAAACTGATTACGGATTTTCGACACGATATTGCTAACAAGGTATTAAAGTATTTTGACCTGAAGACCTCAACTAGGATTCCTACAGTATTTCCCCCAGCTTCATTTGCTGTGACGAATTTCAAAATGCTGGCCGGTGCTCTCCATGATAGTTTCCTATCCGAGTCTACTGTAACCGGTCAGGACTTCCGTTAAAATCCTTTCGGTTAGAGAATGTAAAGCATGACTCAAATCTCCCTTGCTTATAGTTGACAAATAGAAATTTGAAAAGTCTATGATCCGTCTGGCCCAAGAAGAATATCGGTCTATCCCGTTTTTTTCTTTCCCTCAGTACGCTCTTCCAAACTCCCCTCCTATTCCACAATAGAGTTCTAACCCAACCCGTAGCACGGATATTCCCTTTTTTGAAAGTTTTTCAACCATTTTTTTTTTCGAAATACCCACATCATCATTTACTTAGCAGAGGCTAACCCTGCCCATACTGTTTAGTTTCACTAGAAAGTTCTGTACGAACTTTGAGCCAATTACATAGGTGCAAAGTGTTCGATTGGCAACCTGACTACCAGATAATATGGCTCTTGTCCAGACTGAATTGAACGCGTATTTTAATGGAATAAAGCTCCGCCTGAAATATGTTGGCGAATTTCTCTATTTGAGCAGAATATTTCATTTCGGGTCCAAACAGCTCCGCTCCTGTGCCGCCTCTCGTTTTCTTAAAAATTTCCAGCCTATAAAATGCTCCAGTTACTCTTATTACTCAGTTCAATCGCTTTTCAAGTATTGAGTTGCAAACAAATCATCTGGGTTGGTCACTATACCTCCATAATGTCTAACGTTCTACCTTTCCCTCATAATCCTAATCGCGGTCTCTATGGTGTGAGGTTAAAAACACTATACCTTTAAAGTGACATTGGTGACCTCACCTAGCCAAACAGTTAATAAAATTAATGCATTTGTAATTTTATTTTATTTCGCTAATTCTTAGTGTAGAATATTTGAAATATCGATAAAGAAATTTATAAATAATTTATAAAGAAGACATTAAACTGTAATTGTTTGTTTATTTTCAACGAAGATAAATGTAATCTGCAGGATATTAGATCAGCTCGCATCGGATATAGGTTTGACGCCCTATACCTTTTTATGACACTGAGCTAAGTAGTATAGAACAAGTAAACTGACATACTCAATGAAAACCGTTAGGGAGAGTTCTCACGGTCAGTCGCCCTGGTAATAGAGTAATGCTGATTATTCTTGGGTATAGCAAAACACAAATAATCATTTTTAATATGAGTTATCTACCACTTTACATCCTAAGCGTGCCGATGTATTAAACTTATATTGTTTTCATCATCATATCTTCTTTTTCTTCGGTGCATATGCATGCATGGGTATAAAAGTTTATTTATGACACAGAGTGTTTTTCAAATGCTTTTTAGTATATAAAGACTTTTTCTATTGGTGTAACCAAATGCAAGAAATTTCTTATTATAGCTTTCTGGATAATTTGTATTCTTATGGGTTTTTATTGTAAAAAATTTTCTTGTTAAAGTTTTTATTTTTATTATTTTTGCCATATTTTTTTTTTGTATTTCGAACATTTGTACAAAATTACATATAAACTTGTGTTATATTTTGTGCATTTCCGCAAAACTACTTTTGTTAACAAGAAGAAAAAAAAGAAAAGCAAATTGTGTAATGAATACATTTCAGTACTAAAATGTGTCTTCATTTTATTTAATTTTTTCTTTTTTTTTTTTCTTATTCGTAAGTATAAATGATTGAAATAGAATAGAAATGGAAATTACCATAAAATGTGTTGGTATTTTATTTTAAATTTATTTTACAAGTTACACTATGTTTTCTATTTTTCTTAGCATTTTGTGACAGCTTCTGTTCGTTTCCGTAAGTTTTTAAATTCAATTTATTATTTTTTTTCTAAAAATAATCGCCCAGCTGGATGTGCGTTTTTTTGTTTTGTGTTTTGTTTTTGTTTTGCTATAAAATAAGTTCTTTCAATTCTTAGCTATTTTATTGGCCATGACTGCATAATTTTGTAATATAACAACGTATTATTTTACATACATTTATGGGCTTTGATCTTGATTTTTTTAATAAATAAATTTGGAAATAGTATAATTATCATATCGGTCTTATAGTCCTATAATCCTGGTATTCTTTTTATGAGAATTAACATCCGTTAAGGACTATATATAACACTAGTGCAACTGAACTAATTTTGAACCGCCGCTACGAAGGTCTCATCAGAGAGAGCTCTTTGTGTAAATATTCACTTTCTGTATTATTTCTTTAATTTTGTAAATCTATTTAAATTAGATTAACGAAATTCTCACTATTTCCAACTATGTGTTGAAATCTCTAAGTTCGGCTCATTATTCAGTTAACCAGTCCATCATCTTCGAATAACTGGAATTACACATATTTTTCTTAAATTATTCATACATACATACATAACTGGCCTTTACAACCCTGTGTCAGGATTACGGCCTAGCTTCTCGCAGCACTCATGTTGTACGTGTCATTTTTTGTCCATGAGTACCGGGACCTACAGTTCAATGTCGACTCCGAACGACAGACTTGAGAAGCTTGTTCATGGCAATTAGTTACTCTCAGAGCTTTTGCCAGAAGACTGCTGAGAGGTAGTCGCCGAAAGAAATATTTTTTTCATATTTCTTTTTTTTTTTTTTTTTTGAAGATGTCGGTGCTGAGATTTGAACCCGGCACTATCGTCTTAGTAAGCCAACACACTAACCACTAGACCACGGCGACTACAACTTAAATTATTCACTACCAAGCAGTAATCTTTTTTGTTTTTAAAATTATTTTAGAGGCTTAAAGAAGCCCAGCATGATGGTAAGAAAAGGAGAGTATGATCAGTGGAGAGTATGTTGTGTTTGATCAGTGGCGTAGCTAGGTAACCAAGGGCCCTGGAGCAAATTGAAAAATGGGGCTCCACTGCTATGTAAACTGATTAGATTTTATCAAATATATGTAAATATAAAATATATACAAATACTTTAAAAATGCTAAGTTACTTAAGCTCTTTTTTTTCTCACAAATGGAACCATATCGGGCGACAAGCTCTACAAAAGACAGAAAATTTCCGTGGTATCCTTCCTGACTTAAGTCTTCTTGATATCCTCTCAAAGCCAAAGAACTCTTTGCTAGGGTAAGTATGATAACGGATAACTTTTGTAGAACCATTTTTCAATATTATGCTTCTTTGTGAATTTCATTTTCAAGTTCGTTTTCGATAGAATTAGTATAGTTTTTTTTTTTTTCAAAATTCACACACAGCACCTGCCTCCGAATGGCCACTCGAACAACTGTGTTGTTTAATTCTTTCTGATAAATGCTTCCAATCTTGAATTCCCCAACAACAAGCATCATTCCTTTGTGAAGCAAATAACCAGCAAGGTTGACAATAGGCAGCGTCTAGTAACCAAAAACGATTAACTGGCCCATATTTAGAACACGAAACGTAGTACGATTTGTAAAAACGCCTATTGTTCTGATTGATGTCTGCTGGATGTTTTTCGTTAACATTTAATATTTTGTTCGTGAAGATTCCCGAGCCATAAGAAGATTTGTTGTACAAATTTTTGAAAAATGAAGAGGTATGTGGTTCCTCCAAACCCTCCGCTCTTATGTGTGTCATGCAAACATCATTCACGTTCACATGATCGGCGGCGGAGGTATACCCAACTGCAATAATTGCCGAATCTTCTTCAGTAGGCTTCTCAACCAACACTGCAGTTACTAAAATTTGTCAATTTTTGTTCACTATCTTCTCTTTCCTGGCGTTCTTTGCGTTTGAAAGCACCATTGAGTTTCTTCTTTTCATCCATAATTTTAGTTTTCTAATTTATTTAAACAATACAATATTAGATTGTGCTCGAGTAGGTAGGTACCTATTGTTCAGTGACGGCGTTAAAAGTAAAATAAAAGGAAGGAGAAACACAATGATACGCTACAAGTGTCGTTGAGGAATAACCGGGAAAACATTATCATCGTTAGTCTTACCACATTTAACGAATGAGACCATGAATCCTGCCCGCGGGCCTGAATTAATGTACATACTACAGGTGACTTGCATATTTTCACGATGTTTCGCGTTATACAATGAGCTGTAGCCGAAATCTATAGGTTTGACGCAATTTATTGACTTAACGGACATCTACAATATATGAGTGGTAAAATTAAATGTAGTCGCCGTGGTCTAGTGGTTAGTGTGTTGGCTTACTAAGACACGGGACCTGGGTTCGACTCCAGGCTCTGACATCTTCAAAAAAAGAAATATGAAAAAAATATTTCTTTCGGCGACTACCTCTCAGCAGTCTTCTGGCAAAAGTTCTGAGAGTAACTAATTGCCATGAAAAAGCTTTTCAAGTCTGTTGTTCGGAGTCGATATTAAACTGTAGGTCCCGGTACTCATGGATAAAAATTGACACACACAACATGAGTGCTGCGGGAAGCTAGGCCGTAATACTGACACAGGGTTGTAAAGGCCAGTTATGTATGTATGTATGTATGTATGTATGTAAAATCAAATAAAATTGAACCACTATATTGACCAGTACAAAAAAATTTATTGACATTAGTATACTTACTCCTGATAAAGAATTAATTTTTTAACCGTTCTCGAAAAAAAGATCTCGAATTCACAATAAAACGCACATCGATGAATAATAAAACGCACATATTACTATTCATCAAATTGACAACACTGCCAACCTACAGGAAGAATTTAGGGGAATTCGCTAGTCATAACTTTTGAATTTCTCTCAGCTGAGTTGGCATGATTTCAACAGTGACCTTCGCATCGAAAACCTTTTCGCTGGAGCAGATTCTTCCATCCGAACAACATGTCCGAGCCAGCGCAGCCGCTGGATGTTAATGCGCTGGACAACATCTACGTCGCCGAGGAGCTCATACAGCTCATAGTTGGTCCTAATGCGAA
Organism: Metopia argyrocephala; assembly: GCA_963576795.1. Lineage (NCBI taxonomy): Eukaryota > Metazoa > Arthropoda > Insecta > Diptera > Sarcophagidae > Metopia > Metopia argyrocephala. The sequence continues at coordinate 41,536,391 of OY756211.1, read as the reverse complement.
ACTCATCGCCTTGCTTCAGTGGACCAAAGATCTTGCGAAGAATTTTTCTCTCAAACACTCCCAGGACCGCTGCATCGGCACAAGACAGCGTCCATGCTTCCGCACCATAGAGAAGCACCGGAAGAATAAGCGACTTGTAGAGTGTTAACTACGTCGCACGAGAGAGGTCTCTGTTACTAAACTGCCTACCGAGACCGTAGTAGCACCTGTTGGCCAGTGTAATTCTTTGCTTGATCTCCAGACTGACATCATTCTTGCTGGTAATGGCGGTGCCAAGGTAAATAAATTCCTTGACTACATCGAATGTATAGTTGCCGGCTGTAACCTGGGAGCCGATACGTTCAACATCCCTGCTCGTCGACAACATGTACTTCGTCTTGCTCTCATTTACCGCCAGACCCATTTTAGCAGACTCTCGTTCAATAGCATTAAAGGCTGCGGTGACATCTCGCTTGGTATGCCCAATAATGTCTATGTCGTCGGCATACGCAAGGAGCTGGACACTTTTATTAAAAATAGTGCCATTACGATGTACACCCGCCTTTCGCAAAACACTCTCCATAACGAAGTTGAAGAGGTCGCAGGATAAGGGATCGCCTTGTCTGAAACCTCGCACGGTATTAAAAGGCTCGGAGAGGTCTCTTCCAACCTTGACGGAGCTGCAGCAGTTCCTCAGCGTCATTCTGCATAGCCTTATCAGCTTAGCAGGAATACCAAGCTCAGACATTGCGGCCCTTATTGGGCTGTCGAAAGCTGCCTTATAGTCGACAAAAAGATAGTGTGTGTCGACTTTACTTTCATCGGTCTTCTCCAGGATTTGGCGCAGTGTGAATATCTGGTCAATAGTGGACTTACCAGGTCTGAAGCCGCACTGATAAGGTCCAATCAGTGAGATGCCGAATGGCTTCAGTCGTTCACACAATACGCTCGTAAGAACCTTATATGCGATAGGGAGGAGGCTTATACCCCTGTAGTTGGTGCATATCGTGGGATCTCCCTTTTTCAGGATGGGACAGAGAGCACTAAGATTCCCATCGTTGGGCATACTTTCCTCCAGCCATACACTGCAAATGAGCTGGTACATGCACCTAACCAACTTATCGCCTCCTTACTTGAAGAGTTCAGCTGGTAAACCATCAGGTCCAACTTGCAACCTGTCATATTTATTTTGAAAATGGGAGTAATTTCCAAAATTTCAGTTCGATCGAGATTTCTGGTAAGGATTTGAGGGCTCCCTGAGCTTGAGGGCACCGGGTCACTGCCCCGCCTAGCCCCTAGGTAGCTACGCCACTGTATTTAATAGAATTTTTGGAAGACCAAAAACTTCCTCACTTTCTGCTTCTTTGTAGATTGTGGGTTAAGGCATAGTGGCATATATTTCTCAAGTGGCTTAAGCATTGTTTTGACCCTTTTACCCACAGTTTTTTTTTTTCAATGAGTCCAGCAGCAGTCAGACTGGTCAGAAATAACAAGTATGGGAATGGGACTAACATTGTTATTGAAGGGAAAACCTTTTTTGGCACAGTAGTGCCTCTCTGTGAGAGAGAGATTCGTTTACTACGTAAGAGTATGAGATTTTAATTCATACATATATTTTTCTTTTATGAGAGTAAATTCCACAAGCAGACAGAGATAGAGGTTTATCAGAATCTACACTGTAAATACCTGCCAGGAAAATTGTATCATTTCCCAAGTAGATCAACATTATTTTGTGATATATTGTTACTGCAGTATTTAAAAACAGTGAAGTAGAGATAAAGTGCACATTAAAAAGAACTTAAATGGAAAATTTTACTTGAAAAATACTTCTAGTATCCTTTTTCCTACGTCGGTATTGGCTCCTTGAATGAAAACCAGATCAAAAATTAATTATAAATATACAAGACATCCTATTTTATGTTTTAAAAGAAAATGCTCAATTTCTTTTTAGAAAAGAAAACTTCATAAGTTTCTTATTTTTAATTTCTTTTATTGTTGTTTAAATTTGGCTTTACTGTAATAATACTATATATGTATATAGTAGAAGCAAATTTTTGTATTAAAAATATTTCTTTTTTTAAATCAAATCATATTTAGTGGTTAAGTTAAATATTTATTTTAATATTATTTCTTGTTTTTATTCGATTTTTAAAAATTTTTAAAGAAATGTTCTCTTAACAAGACATTTTGCGTAAAATTGCATTTCCTGTAAAAGAGTGGTTACACTTACTTCGGCCAATATTTGCCCAATATAATTGCAATTTTACTTGAAATTATAACATTAACACAAAGCGGTTTATAAACTAGAGTGTGTCAGACCTAAAACTGTATTGAGTAGAACATATTTCTCTTTATAATGATAATAGACTGTTGGTTAATTATGACAGACAAAGTAAATTAAATTGATTGATTACCCCCACCTCAGTTGTTACAAATATTTTACATGAATTCAAAAGCAACTCAAAATAGTACATAAAATGCCAAAAACAAAAGTTCTATTTCTTCGAATTTGACAGATTAATGCTGTTAAATTGATTGTTTCATACATTTGTCATTTGTTAACTTTATAACTGGCTAACTGAGTGTATGTATAACCTATTGGTGCAAGCATTCATTTACTTTTTGACTGACTGACTGACTGGCTGGTTGTTTGTTTGTAACTCGTTTCTGTCGTTCAGGATGGTTGAATAAAATGACAACATATTGTAAAGTGTCCCTTTTAACAGCATGAACTGAGTAGAGATGAAACAAAGGTATCAGACAAAGCAATGTGTTTTAAAACTTTAAATTGAATGAGAGTTTAAGGGAATAGTACAATATGATTGACAGATAGAGAACGACAAGTAAATGCGCTACTAAAATTTTAATTTTTATTGCCAAGATTTAATTTTTTTTTTTTGATAAAATAAAGCAATTCAAACAGTGTTAGTTAGAATTTAAATTAGATTGCACTATGTGACAAATAAAGACTTTTGGAAAATGCCCGAACTCCACAGTATAGGTTCGATTGTTCTACCAAAACTTAGTAAAACACTGTACTCGGTTTGGTCAGATTGACTACCAATTTTTTTTATGGACCTCAAAAGATTTTGGAAATCACTGCATCACTCAAGAAAAGGTGTCCTCAGTTTTTGGCCAACAGCTAACTCAAACTTAAAGAAACTTGTTAACTATGTTCGACAATAATATAGTGAAGACTACTGAACCAATTTTAAAATATTTTTTGTGTCAAAAATAATTTTTTCTTGTACTTTTTTGTAAAAATGTGCGAAAAAAATTTTACTTTTTTTACAATATTGAAGCCATTGTAAATCTGAACAATTTTTGTGAACATATCATTCCCTGACATTCCACTCTATTCCACCTTAACCACCGAAATTACAATACCACGCACAGCATTGGTAAGGGTTTACCCCTGAGTATTGGTCTCAATAAAAAAGAGATTGTTCGAGGAAGTATTTGCCATTAAAATTATTTTGATTCTGTGCTGAGAAGAAATAATTTCTAAACCATTATAAGCAAATAAATGTTTCAACTGTTGTCAACTCCTGAAACTTGTGTAGGGTATCACATTAAATATGAAAGAATTTAAATGGCAATTAAAAAAAGAGAAAAATATTATTATTGTTTGTTTGCCGACAATGTATTGTTAAGTTTTTGTTTGTAAAGACGTATGACATTAAAATTAAACACTTCAGACTCAGCAGGATCAACAATAATAACAAAAAAGGAAAAAAATATTATCATTCGTCCTCATCACAGGAATCATCATTGTCGTCATCATCAATTCAATTCGAGTCATTAAAACTGACACTGGTATATGAAGAATACCATCCAACCAACCAACCAAACGACATTGAAAAGGGGTGCGTTTAGTGTCGATTTAATATTAAAACAGTAACAAACACAAATATTACAAAGTTATCATTAAAGTTTGAAATAAAGGATACATCTGTTTGTGTGTGTGAGTTGTTATTGTGGTTGCTTATATTGACATTAAATGTAACAATTGTCAAAGGATTTATTAAAGTCTCTCTACAACATTAACGTCAACATCAAATATTATCCACATCATTATTACAAATGATTTAAAAGGGGTGGCTTATGATTTGATAAACTTCACTCAAACACTAATTTAACAGGAAATGTATTTATTTATACACTGACTGTTGTATCCTCTTTTTTTTTTCTTTCTTTTATATACATTTCTACTTAAATATACACAGAAATGGAAAAAACAAAAAACCAAGAGTCACCCATTATTATAAAATCAAAACAAAATTAGTTTTACTTTGTGGATTCACAATTCAAATCAGTAAATAAGAGTGGTATTGTTGTTGTTTTATGTCTATTTTATTAATCAATTGATTGATATAAATGAGCATAAAATTTGCATCCCAAACAATAATTGTTTTTATTAATGTTTTACTGTTTTAGGCCTATTTAAGGAAGATGATGTTGTACATGAAAAATTCTTGCATAAATTTTCGGGTCCATTAATTCCGTTCACATTGTTTTTCAATTCTTGTAAAACATTTTTACAATATCAATTTGATTTTTTTCTCCCTTTTTTATGAATTATGCGCTAAAGTTTTTAAGCCTTTTCAATAATTTATGGCTTTATTTTGCATAATTTTTGCACAGAATAATTGCTTGTTAAAGAAAATAAAATTTTATTTAAATTATGGTTGTTTTTTATTTTTTGTTTATTCAAACAAATTTAATAAAAAGGTTATAAATGACACAGCATATCACAAAATATTGCTTATAGGACCAGCTGATACACGAGGTCTGATCAAAAACTAATCGTTGTTTTTAAATATCGTGACTTATGTTATGTGGCGTATGTTCGATTTTCGCAATTTTTTTCTGTTGTGTTGGCACACATGTCTGTTATATATTTTAGTAATATCAGTCATTTTGGATTGTCAATTTGTTTGTGACAGATAGAAAGGTTGGTCGTGTTGTGGTGTGCTCTTCGATTTTTTACTATTCGAAAAATTGGATCAAAGAAACTGTATTAAGTTTTGTGTAAAAAATGAAATTAAATTCGCAAGGACATATGAAATGTTAACTGTGGCGTTTGGCGGGTCTCCTGGAGCAGAAGCCAAGTTCAATTGTGGTATATCCGGTTTAAGGAATGCCGTGAAGATGTCAATGTCTATCCTCGTCCTGCTCGCACGAACACGTCAACAACCCATGAAAACATTGAAGCAGTGAAGAAAATGAATTTGGATAGTCGTCGAATTACTATCAGAGAGGTTGCTTATGATGCTGGCATATCGGTCGGCTCATGCCAAGCAATTTTTACGGATGTTTTAGGCACGAAACGTGCGGCAGCGAAGATTGTTCCAAAATTGCTAAATTTTGAGCAAAAACAACATCGCATGGAGCTGTTGAACGTCGTCAACGACGATCCAGATTTACGCAAAAAGGTCATAACTTTTTTTTTTTTATTTAAGACCAATACTCAGGAGTAAACCCCTACTAAATGCAGTGCATTGTATTGGAATGTTGAATATAAAGATATACATAGAAATATAGATACATAGATGTGAAGAAGTCATGTTAAGCGCCTTATGTCAATGGGACAAATTGCTGTCAATTTGATCACTCAAAGGCCAGTGTTATACCTTCACCTTTGAATGATCATCAGCAATTGCCCCATCTGGATGTTGAATGTGAGTGGTGAGCATCTTTTTTATGTAGGTTAGCTGTTATCTTCCCAGAAGATGGCGCTGTACTCCTGATCATTCGTTTTCTTGGTGGAATAGGCTGGAAATGCCAGGGAGCGGTTTCGTGAAGATGGATTTCTTGGTGGTGGAGGGGGGGGAACCTCTTATTTTTTTTTTTAAATTATAATTTTAGAAAGACCGCAAATTAATTTTTTTTTTATTTTTTTCTCCTTCGCTGGGATTTGAACCTGGGTCCTTTGAGTTTCTATGCACGCGCTCAACCACTATGCCACAACCCCCCCTGGTAACGAATCATGGGTGTATGGCTACGATATTGAAACCAAAGCCCAATCATCCCAATGGAAACGTCCAGAAGAGCCAACACCGAAAAAAGCACGTAAAGTTCGGTCAAATGTGTATTGCATCATGAATTCTTGCCCAAAGGTCGTACGGTTAATAGGAATACTATCTTGAGGTTATGCGCCGTTTGCGCGAAGCAATTCGTCAGAAACGCACAGAATTGTGGAGAAACTAATCATGGATTTTCCATCATGATAGCACACCAGCTCACACATCGATGCTAGTGCGTGACTTTTTGGCCAAAAACAAAATCGTTATCATGCCTCAACCACCGTATTCACCGGGCTTGGCCCCCGCTGACTTTTTCCTCTTCACAAAACTGAAGACACTGATAAAAGGAAAGCGTTTTGTTACGATTGAGGAGATAAAAAAAAATCGAAACAGGAGTTGTTGGCGATACCAAAAAGCAAGTTTCTGAACTATTTTGAGGATTGAAAAAACGATAGTTATTGATGAATAAATAAATACTTTTTAAAAAATTTTAAAATAACGATTATTTTTTGATCATACCTTGTATCATGTTAAATTCCTTTAACAGGACTAGCGCGATTTGAGAAACCCCCGATTATTGTAACACTCCGGTTTTGGTAATAGGCAAACATTTTACATTATACTCTTTATGAACTTCACTATAGCCTAGCTTCTCGCAGCAACCATGTTGTGTGTCTCAATTTTATTCATGAGTACCGTGTTCACGGCAATTAGTTACACTCCGAGCTTTTGCCAGAAGGTAGTAGCCAAAAGAAATATTTTTTCATATTTATTTTTTTCAAGATGTTAGAGTTCGGGTTTAAACTCGGAGCTCTTTTCTAGTAAGCCAACATACTAACCACTGGATTTTGTTTGTATTTGTTTACAGTCTTTAAAAAGAAAATTTTATTTATCCGATCAAGTTCGAACTAGTTTTGTTACACTGGATGTTAAATATTTATTTTTTTAGATATATTTTATTGTATAAGCTGTGATAAAAATTTCTAAAATAGTTTTGAGAACTCCTAAGAATATTCCATTTTTGTGCTATAATTTCCTTTTACAACAATGTGCAAACAAGATTCGTTTATAAACAAGTAATTGTAGACTTTACTGATTAAATTTAATAAATGTTTTTATTTATTCTGTGTACAGATGAGAAATTTTTTTTATACTTCTAAATCATATTCATCCGTTCGAAATAATCCCTCTCGATCCAATGCAAGTATGCCAACACATTTCTTAATTTTCAAAACAATTTTTATATTTCTCCTCCGGAATGGTCATCTATTCTATTTCCCCGAATTAGGTTTTGAGTTTTGTGAACAGTTAGAAGTCATACTATGCTAAATTAGGTGAATACGGAACGATATTGGTTGAATTTTGGAAGAAATGTTCTCGTAGAATGCAGCTTTGTTTCTCCAAAAAATTGGGTGTTTTGGACACCAATCTAAATATATCTTTTAAAATGGTCTGGACTGATCCATTTGCAATGCCAACAATATTGGCAAGCTCTGTTGTAGCCAATCCACGATTTTGCAGAACTATTTCCTTGATTTTGTTGACGTTCAACTCATCAGTTGATATTCTTGGTTGTTTTCGATATGGTTCGTCTTAGATGTGGTTCGTATTCAAGTTGTTCTAGATCTACATTGAATAATTTAAGTCAATCAAAAATATTTGCTCTTTACATTGACTTAACATTACGGGATTTCTGCAACATTCTGATCAATTCGGCTGCCGATATTTTATTTCGAGCTTAAAATTTAATGTAATTTCTTTGCTAAATAAAACAATTTTTTTTTTTCGCAAATACAAGCATAACTACTTGACTAAAGAAGCAATAGAAAAAAATTTTACACGAATGTCAATAACTGTGCTGCCAATCAAAAATAAAAATTTTTGTCCAAATTGTTAACCAGAGAAGTTTAAAATAATATAATTGACTTGCTTCCCTCCTAATGTCTTTACTTTTGAAAAGCTTTCGAGTAAACTAATATCGAATTAAATTTTAGATTCCTATAGTTTAAAAATGTGACACAGTTGTAACATTTATGTTTAATGTTAATTGATCATTTGATTATTTGAAATTTAAATTTCGTCGATTTCAATTTCATTTCTGTTTGGGTTACCAAACATACCCGTATCTAGTATTTTAAATTATAGTGGTAGAAAAAGCTGAATTGGTGAGAATTGAAAACAGCTTTCCCAAATGCCGCTAGATGGCGCGAAAAACTATAAAACTTTATTGAAATAAAATGCCTATAAAAAGAAATTGAATATATTTAACGTAAATTACATATTTCCTAGAACTTAAATTTTTTTTTATTTTCAATTGTGAGGAAATTTGTAAACTAAATTGCGATATTTTGAAGTGAAAAAAAAATTTCTTTAATTTTAGAATTTAAGAACAGTATCAAATATTAAAAAAATAATAATAAATAAGTAATAAATTCCCATTTGTTCTTAAACAAATGTCTGTAAAGCCTTTTCCTTACTTCCACATTCCATTTACCAAAAGTTACAGTAGTTGTACTTCTAAATTACTTGACAAATGGTGATCATTTCATTAAACTTTAGAGTACTTTGCACCGTCATTGTTTTTATTACCATCATAGACGAAATGTTAAAACTGTGGACACTATAATAACTCAATTAATATATATAATTACTTAATTACTACTCTACTGAAAAGGAAGCATTTCGTTTTGAACTTTATTTTGACAATTGCACTACTAAAAGCTGAACGCGTCATACGCATTTCAAAAAATGGTTAAAAGCGTAATTACACACAGTGTTCTCGTTATTTAAAAAAAATGTATTTCAACCAATTAGCATTTTAACTTTTGCAAACAATTTAATGACATGCGTCAACGCAATATCATATTAAAAATTGTATATTAACTGGAAAGAAGAAGGGAGTTTTATATAAAAATATTCATTTAAAATATTAAAATGCCAAAACAATTTGGCCAGTAATTAAAGTAACAAAAACTGTTAATACGTATATACACGTACATAAATACATATGTATGTATGTACAAGGAAGAAAATAATGTCAGCCAAGTCTTGTTTTATGATGCTCTATATGATTTAAATCAAAGTAAATGTCTCTATATGGTGTTGATTCGCGCAGCACTTTGAAATTGATTTTAGCAGACTCTCATGCTTGGTTTTTTACGAAACGAAAAAATCGTTACAACGCAATAAGCCGACAAATTTATAAAGTGCTCAACAAGAATGCTGTGAAGATGGGACTCGATTTCGATGTCGAAGATGCACTTACCGAAAAATTGAAAAAATTTAGCAATTAAAATAAGATCGTTTGGCAAGCGGTAAAAAATATAGCAGAGAAGCTAAAATTCGAATCTGTATTTCAAAAAACGATTATTTATGCAAATAAGCTCGATGTTTGGTACCCTATAAATAAAAGCCAATAAATTTGAATCAGCAAATTACCATCGTCCTGCTGAAACGCAATGAAATGACTAGAACTCTCTGCCCTCGATTGATGATGCAGGGACTAGTTGTCTTCCCGGGTTTAATAATACCAGTTTAAGAATGATGATCGACATTCTGGCTGGTGATTTTATTGTGAGGTGACGAACGAGGATCTAAAAAAATTCTAAGTCAGGACATGTGGAAACGTAGAAAAAGAAAGAATCAATATATGTTATGCCCTACTCTTCGTAGAAGATATTCAGGCTTTTCTGAAGTTCGTGATGGGATTTCAATGATGAATGATGAATGATGGTTGAATGATGTTCTTCTCTGTCACTGTAAATACAGTGTGATTTGATCTAATTTTTAAGTTCCTATAAATAGTTAGAAAACAAAAATAAATTTAAATGAATTATGGAAAACAAACGTGATAGTGCCTAATAATTTAGAAGAAGGTTACTTCTCACGTAACCTTTAATTCAATTTTTTTTTAAATCGAAGTTTGGACGAATTTTAAAAAATTTACCGAATTCAAAACGTATTAAATGAAGAATTTTTAGTTTGTTTTCAACATCATGTTACGATTTTTTGCGTTTTTTGCAGAGCTATCATTTATTGTAGGCAGCCTCCTCTGCCTAAGTGTGGTTAGTTGGCAAAACAAGTAGGGAAGAAGGCTGTTTGTTGTTTACAATTTTAAACTGCGAATTTTTTTTTTTAATATCTCGCAAGAATATTGGAATATTTGACATGCAAAATGTATTTTGTTAATTAAAACCAAAGCGTATCCTGAGAAATCTGAACGAACAAAGTGGAAAGTCAATGCTTTGAAAGAGAGTTGCTAGTTCATGCAGCTTCAACCTTAATTTCTCTATATGAATGAAATACTATGAAGCAAAATAAGCAATAGTTTTATTAAAAAATAAAATCTCAAAAATCCCTCTATATTGATTTATATCTTTATATAACGATTCCTTATAACTTTGGACAGAAAAAGTGGTAATTTTACCTATAGTATTATTTTTTTTTATTTAAGACCAATACTCAGGGGTAAACCCCTACCAAATGCAGTGCATTGTATTGGAATGCTGAATATATACATACATAAAAGATAAATAGATAGATAAGCGCCTTATGTCAATTATACATATTAGCGCTTGTAATTCGTGGTTTTTTTTTGTAGGTCCACAGATTTTATTTACTTTAGCAATCGATTTAACAGCTGATAGTTACGTTTTATTTGGTTGGACTTTTCATTATGAATAAACCAACACCAAGGCAACGTTAACAAATTGATTTATTAAAACAATGGTTTGTGTTTTTACATTTTATATAACATGTTAACAAAGGATATAGGCTTTAAAAATTGATCTTGTGCAGAAACTAAAGCCAATTCGGCTAATAGGCTGAAGCACAAATTACACATTTCATTCTCCTCATTTCATTCATATTCGCAATGGTCTAGTGGTTAGCAGAGTAGGAAAATAAACAAAGCTGAACGTTTGATCTCATTTTGTTGTTTTCTTTACAATGAGTAAAACAAAAATAAAACAGAAACAGTGAGAAAGATTGTCCCACTAACTCAAATGTGCGTAGGTACAACAAAAAATGAATGAGAAGAAAAAGGATAGAAGAAGAGAAAAAGAAAAGAAGAAGAGAAAAAAAAAACAACAAAAAACCAAGCAAGCACAAGAGCGAAAAGCTAATTGTTTCATTTGCGCTCTTTCTCATTCAGAAAGTATTTGTATTGGTTTTGCTCATGTACAATACCATTAAAAAAATTTTGAAAAGTGTATGACTTTGTTGTAACTTTTGCGAAATGTTTTGTTTGTTTGCCCACTGTGGTGGTTAGAGTGTTGGCTTACTAAGACAACAGCTCCGACAACTTGAAAAAAAAAGAAATCATAAAACATTGTTTCTTTCGACGACTACCTCTCAGCAGTCTTCTAACAACAACTCTGAGAGTAAGTAATTGCCATGAACAAACTTCTTAAGTCTGTCTTTCGGGGTCGACTTTAAATTGTAGATTCCAGTACTCGTGAATAAAAAAGTATATATGATGGTGCTTATTTTAGTTTAAATGGCTTAGTTAATAATCAGAATTGCCATATTTGAAGTGAAGATATTCCACAAGCTTTTGTCGAATCACCATTACATCAACAGTAGATTATTGTATGGTACGCTTTAGTCCATATGTCATCAAAAACTATGACGTTAAGAATTTTACTGTGAATGATTAAGAGCATAGGAACATGTTGAGACATTTTTTCACACCTGAATTGGTGACATATGTTTACAATAAGATGGACTTCTATGCGACACAGCGTGCAGTAAAGTTGATTTATTCAAAATAAACTTTTGGTAAAAGAATAATTTCTCCTAATGGTTCAATTGATTGGCCATCATGTTCGCGTGGTTTAGCCCCATTGAATTCATTTCTCTGGAGTGATTAAAATAACTTATGTTGTATTTTGGTTAGAGATAATTAAACGCTAGTTTTCCGCGTACATGGTATCTGGGCGGCCATATGATCGAAATCAAATTCAATTAAACACTAATTGAATAACATTTTCTATCCAATAAAGTTTATTTCATTGATATTGGAAATATATATCCTTGTTTTATTATGATTTAAATTAGTGTAAAAAGACACACGATAAAATTTCATAGCAGCTCTACCAACGTTTTGTAGTTAGCTTTATATAACAAACGCTGTTTTCACTCCATTGACAGTGCGACTGACGGTCGCACTACCTTTTTATTTACATACATAAGTTCGCCTTTTGAGTTCGTTTCATGCATTTCTGACAGTTAGATTATGCTTGACACATTGATTTAGCTTAAGGTTATGTGAAGATATATATAGAAATGCAAAATGTAAATACTTATATAGTGTTCACTTGCAGTACTTGATAAGTCAGTGTAGGGTATTATGAGATGGCAAAAACAAAAAACATACAGTCAACACAGAGAAATAAGCTGAAATGATAATACAATTGTATGTATAATTAAGAGCTGACATTTAATTGTATAAAAACGTCACTAAAACTAAGCTACAGCTTATTGACGAAAGGAACAATTAAAGAAAAAAACTTAAATTATAACAATTTTATAAAAAAAAAGTGTGTAAAAATTAACCGCTGGAGAAAATAAGGGTAAAAAGTATGATTTACGACGATAAGATTAAATAAAATAAAATTTAAACAGATGATGTCTGCTTACAATAAAACAAAAAAAAAAAAAACATCTATTTAAACCACAAAATTAGGAAATTTAACGTTCAAAAACCAGCCTTAAATTCTTTTTCAGGTTTAACAAAAACTTGTTAGTTTTTGATTAGTACATGGTATGTTTTCTAAAAAAAATTATTTTAAACTATAAAATGAAGTTATAAATTTACGCAGTCTATGGGTTAGCAAAGAAGTGAAGAGGAAATTTTTTAAGTGAATCTACTGTTTTATTTCTCTCTTGCTGCTTTCTAAACATTCGTCACAGATTATTAAACACACTGGCACACGCATTTTACACATTTTTAAATTACAAAAAATAAAATAAATAACAGAAAAGGATACGTTACTATCCTTTTAAGCAAAAAGTTAATGTGAAGTATTTAAAATGAGTGCATTTCTTTCCTACCCCTAAAGAAAATTTAAGTTATTTTATGTCCTAGAATTAACTATTAAATCGTAAAAATGTTAACACAAAAAACTGACAGGCCTACTAGAATTATTTTAAAATTTATTAAATTAGTAAAAAAATTACAAAAATAGAAGAAATCTTAAACATTTATGGAAATATTTATTAAATTATAATACAATATTACATTATATTCTCGGTGTAGTGTTGAAGGCCAGGTTCTCTGGTGGGAACCCAAAAATCGCACACCAGCCGTCTAGCAGACTACCCACTAGACCACCATTGGGGCACCCAAAAGCACAAATAATATTAAAAATTAATTTAAAAATAAAAAAGTACACTTTTAATTTTATACATTACGGAATTTGTTCTGTTTTTTTTTTTATTTTTTTTAACGTTTATTTAAAGAAAACTTCTATTATAATTACTACAAATAAACAAAATAGTATAATAAACATCTTGAAAGTATAATACATATAGGTATAAAATTTATTATTATTATTATTTATACTATAAAAATATTCAATATATACATTTTTAAAAATAAATATGTTCCTTCTACATGGAATTCATTCTGTAATCTGGTTCCTTAGAAAACGAAAAAGGATAAAATTTCAGGGATTTAAACAAGGTTTTTTAATTTATTTTTAACATAAAAGATTATTTGAAATAATTCTTTTTGCTTTATTGAGGTAATTTTTTTTTAAATAAAATAAAAAGACGTTTAAGAGAAAACGGAGTTATCGGAATTAATTTGTATGGCAATGCTATATCCCTTTTATCTATTAATTTTGTCAAAGTTCTTTAGTGGCAACGCATAAAGAAAAGATAACCATCCCTACTATAAATAACAATCCCCCGGGAATTTTTCCCATTCCCTGTTCTCCTATTCCAAACCAAAAATTCCCCACATATTTTTCTCTTTTCGCTTTTCCATTATTCTAAACAAACATCGAAATTGGGAAACTTTTCCCCGAGAAAAAAAGTAGTAGAAAAAAATTTTGAGAATAATTCCGCCAATTTTTTGCAGGGGAGTTGTGCTAAAATATTTTACAACGCAATCGTTAATGCATTCCTTATTTTTAAGCCAAAAACAACAAATTAAAAGCAATTATAAATACTTTTGAACGGAATGCAAGCTCACCCAGATATTGCTCGGGGAATGTTCAAAAGAAGTAAAGAGGAGGTAAATCGATTTTGGCATAATTTGCAGGCGGAGTTGAATTCAGCGTCGCTACCTTAAAAGTATAGTCTGATCAAAAAAAGTATGTTCGGTAGAAAGCTACCCAAAACTTTAAATGCACCAAAGGAACTGGTAGTAGCAAATACGTTTGGCCTAGGATGTTCTACTAATATCAAAAAAATAAGAATACTTTGGTACTGTTTTCTCCGAATTATTGGTAGATAAAAATATAAACATTTGGGATAAAAATTCTAAAGATTGTTTATCTCAGCCACCAGCAAAAAAGGACAAAAATACACCTGTTGAGGTGCCGGCACAGTTCTTCTCTGCCGAAATACTTGCAGAAGAAATCCCCATTCATAGAAGTATGTTGAAAACCATGAAAGAGCAGCATCATATAAGAAAAAAATTATCGCTCCATTGACCGGCTTTGTGATTTAAAAAAAGAAGAGCTAAAAGCGTAAACGCGGCATAATATGGAAATAGAGAAATTGAGGCTTAGGGAAGTTGAAAATAAAATTGAAAAAACCAAAAACTATTGGAAATAGAAAATTTAGCACCGAATTTTTATGCTTGTATTGGCTGAATAAAATTGTAATAAGTAGTCTCTATATATTATTCCTGGTTCGTCTTAATCATAATGTTGTCCTCTAAAAGGCTTTACAGTTTTATGCCCATTATTACAACTTGCCCATAGTTAAAGGTAGGATGCTATCAGATAGATAAATTGCTTTTTTATTACAAGTAACCTTTAACAGAAATTAGTGCTACAGTATTTTTCGTTTAGCTGCATTTCGCTTAGCTGCATTTTCTGCCTAACTGCACAAAATACAAAGTATTGTGTATGATGGCTGAATGTTGTATGAAAAAAAATCGTTTACGTGCATTTTGCTTAAGTGCATATTTTGAATAAGAGCATTCGATTTTTTATCAGCAATGTTTATTTTTAATACAAAATATTATTCTTAAGTGCCCTATAAACATGAAAAAAAAATTATTGTGGCAATCGCTATTTTTAAGAACAAAAAAAAAGGAAAAAAAAAATTACTTTGTTTATGTGGTAACTCAATTCACTGAATTATAAATATGTATATAAAAATATAAGTCAATTTCGCTTTTGAATGCACTGTATTTTATAAAAAGCGTTTGGTCTTACCAACCGACCTGAAACAATATATAATTGCCTTTAAAAGGTAATTATAAATATAGATATGTACGAGTATTTATGTAAAAATGCATAACAGAAACTAAAGTGATAACTCTTTTTGATAATTTATAGGCAAAATTCTATGAGGCGTCAAGTTCTGAGGTAGAAATATTAGAGAGTAACGAATTTTTTGAATTATTTTCTAACTATGAAAGCTATATAAGATGTGATGATAGTTTGGAATGCTATGGAAATTTAAATGACGTAGATATTATTGATTGATGCTGTACGAGACAACCAAACAGAGGAACAATAGAAAAATGTTTTGACGATTAAGGAGGCTTTAACCGTTTTAGATGTGCTACAAAAATATTGCTTTTTAAATAATATTGATGGCACTTTGGATGAAATAGAAAATGCAATTCTTAAGCAATCAGTACGTGCTTTAAAGCAAAAAAGTATTAGTAAATATTTTTCAAAAGCACATATTACTTGTTTAATATGTAGTACTTATTAGTTGTTGACTTTTGTTTCTTTTTTTTTTTTTGCCTCTCTTTTTTTTGTACCTCTATTATTTTTAAATAAATTGTTTTTCTTGTTTAACTATTTTTACATATGACTCTGAAATTATTGATTATTAAAAGATGCATATATAAGTAAATCCATTTTGGCAAAGAGCACACTTTTACGTAAGAGCACTTCTATTTAGGCAGGCGAATTCACTTAGCAGCGTTATTTACGAATACTGCGTAGCAGAATATTTTGCGTAAGTGCACGAATTTTCATGCAAACTTGAATGTGCAGCTAAACGAAAAATACTGTATAGCCAATAAGCTATTTTGTAAGGGAAAAATTGTGAACTATCACTTACTCGTGCGCATCAATAATGCATGATTTTTATATGAAATGAGCCGCTATAGTGCAATAGAAATGCAAATTTATTGCAACCAGTAAGCAAATATTTTACAAAATCAAAAATAATACCTTATTCTATAGCATTTTTGGAAGCTTTAAGGTATAAATAAACAATATAATGTTTCCATTATTTATTGCTTCCAAATTTGAAAAATTTTCTGCTGGGAACCTAAAGGCATGGCAGTATTCCCAATAACTTTATCGGTCACTTTAAGTTAATATTTATTTGTAATAACAAAAATCAATTTATCTGTCTGATAAAATCCTACCTTTAACTAACGGCAAATTATAACAATGGGCCTATGAAGTTTGTTTTGATCTTCTAGACGATTAACTTTAATTGGGTTAAACATTTAAGGAACAATTAAAAGAACTAGAAATGTAAGTAAATAAAAGAATGTAATTTTCATAATAGCAATTTACTTTAATTGAGAACTATAATATAATTTGTGATGTATTTTTTATTGAAATTTAATAAAAAATTTTAAACGGCTGTTTTCATAAACGATTGCCACATTTTGCTTTAACATTTAATAATGTTGCTAAATTATTTATAAAAGAAAGAACTCAACCACATTCTTCGGTTTGATGAAAACTTTCGGAATCTAAAGCACAAAAAAAAAAATTCAATCAAAATGAAACTACGAAATCTAAACCATTCCGAACGGATTCTGTGATATGGCTGAATATTTCAGTATAAAATGACAGTGATGTGTTGAGAAAGTACTATTCTCCGATAGCAACTAATTCATGGATTAAGTATTTTTTTTATTTTTTTCTTATCTCTATAGAACTGAGCACAAAAATTTTAAAAATCTTTCCAACCTAGAAGAAAATAAGAAATTGTTTGTAAATTTTAAAAACAGTAGAAGTCTTAAAGCAAACTTCAGCATTTCCGTATTTTAGTGCAACTGAATTTACTGTTCAACAGCGTTGTCTTTTTCTGTTCTTTTTTTTTATCAATTTCAATTGCTTTTTGTTCATTCATTTGTAAATTTTTTCATTTCTTTCTTTATTTCTCGTTTTTTCTTTATAAAATCATTCCATATTTCTTACTTTTCTCTCCTTTTAAATGTTTATTGTTGTTGTAGTTGTTATTGCAGTATAAAATATTGATCACTTTTTTATCCAGATTTATTCATTCGTTTGAAAAGTAATTTCTTTTCATTTCTTTTATTTTTTTTAGTCGCTCTGATTTGAATCTTTTTTTTATTCCAAATTTTTCAGCCTTTTTGATGTTATTGTTGCTGTATTTTATTTTAGAAAATTATAAAATCGTATATGCCGACTTCCTTTGTAGTCGATTTTGATTTGAAATAAAAATTCTCACTTCAGTTGTATTTGTTTTGAAAATTAAAAAGAAAAAAGAAAAAGAAAAAAAAAATGATTGAAAACAATACAATAAAAGTTGCTTTCTGGCGCCCTTTTTTCGATTGATATTTTCTTTTACATTTTTCTACATGAATTGCTGGCAATATTTATTATTATTTCATGTTGCAAGTTATTGTTGTTGCTATTGTAAAGCATTTATTTTCATAAAGAGAAATACTATATTTCTTTTATTTTTCCATTTTATTCTGGTATCAGTATCGAAATAAGTGAGGCGAACAAATAATTCATCTTTGATGAAAAATTTTCAATGAATAAGTATAGATGACACGTATAACTATTAGAAAATGGACGACTCTATGAACCGAACATAGACTTTGTAAAGCTTAAAAACAAATTAAAAAAATTAAATTTTTTTTCTATAGTAGGCAAAATGTTAATTTAATGATTAACAAGAAGCTACAGTAACTCAAAGAAGGTTTTTTTTCATCTTTATTATTTCATCTTTGCACAAAATGTGTTATAGAACAAATAAAAATTTTACCAAAAATTAAGAAAAGTATTTCCTAGTTTAATAAAGTAGATCGAATAGAAGTGTAATATAGTTTGGAAGAGTTTCTGATGAATGCTGAAATGTGTTCATGGAAAGTTGACATCAGAGTTAGTCTCTGAGTAAAGCTTTACGTTTGCTTAATTAAATTTCAAACTAGTATTTCTTATTAAAATTTATTTTTAATTAAATAATATTAGCACAAAACGAGATTTTTGCATAAAATAAATACGTATACATCCAAAGTATAGTGTTTGAGCTCCTTTCGTCAAATATTTGTCTAATGTGATCCTAGCTTAATAATAAAACGTGGTTTTGGTCTATACCTAGAAAGCAAATCATAGATTACCATCTATTGGAAAAGTTATCTGCCGACTCTCTTAAACAGAGACGGAATGGTCATAGAGACATGCTTATCTCTATAATCAATACATTTCATATATGTATATATATACGTATATAAAAAAAAATATTAAAATTTGGCAAAAATAACTAAAACTCATGATCACCATACAAATTTAATTCTGTTTTTTTATAGTTCAAATATTTTTTCAAACATTTTTTTCAAGATGTCAAAGCTGGAGGTTGAACCCAAAACTCTTGTCTAGTAAGCCAACATACTAACAACTGGACTACGGCGACTACTTTTTTAGGGTTTTTACAATATATTTTAATTCCATGGAAATTAAGGGATTAATTTTTCTTTATTTAATAATTTTTTTTCAATATGACTTGCCAACACTATTTCTTTTACCTCTTTTATATAAAACATATTTGGCGACATATTTTGTTTTTCGTAATATTTCCCTATTTTTCTTTAAATGATCAGTCATATCTCCGTAAACATGGTTTCAATCGCTAAAAACCTTTTAACAATACAACATATTATTGCATTAAAAATTTTACTGGTGATAATTTGCAGCAGTAGTGCCGAGTTTTTGTGGTAAAAGACATTTTGCATTTACAAACGTTAGTATTTTACAATGCAAACTCCCTGCAGGAGTATACTAGATGATTTTTATTACAGACTGGTTGCCTATCTGTCCTTTTTTCATATATCGAACTATCGATTTTAATATCAGGTTTTTATAGGAGCCCAACTATTAACTAGAGCATCTATAATATGCGTAAATATTAGTCTTTCAAGTCTTTGCGTAATCTAGTAATGCTTAACATTCCATTCTAAACCAATTGCGTTATTGAAGCTTGTATACCAATTTCAGTATCCAATTAAATATTGCCGAAGTTAATTAAAATCAATGTGTTTTTAATATGAAACAGAGCGCACCATTTGTGATTTTTTCATTTGAGTTTAATTTTTGTCCATTTTGGACTAGTTCATATCCGTCAATTCTGCAACGATCTTTTTACAACTTAGTTACATAACTGCCTCAAAACGTTACTATTTGTAATTTTAGCTACTGGGATATTACACACATTCAATTCATGCATATGACTAGATGTTCATTGGCAATACATCTAAATCATATATTTATTTTTTTATATACAGTTAAAGCCCGGTATAACGAATACTCAGTTTAACGAATATCCGATGTAACGAATGGCCAAATTTTCACATTAACTACCTTATACATCGAATGACAAAAAAAAAATAAGTCTCGATTTAACGAACGACAAAGCAAAAAACAAAATTCGTTACAGAACCGTTAGATTTTTGTGTGAAATAAATAAAATTTATTAAATAAACGTAAAAGTATTAATTAAAGTTTTACTTATACACTGAATTATACGGTTAAAATTTTATTTTTTTTAAATTTCATAACGTTTTTAGTGCTGTTCGATATAACGAATATCTCGGTATAACGAAAGGGCTGAACATTATATCATTCGTTAAACCGAGCTTTGACTGTATATTAAATTCATAGATGTTTACAAATATGTATATTTACTAAAAATAAAATTTAATTTAATTTATCAATATATGTAAATTGTATGATATGGATCACACGTTTAACAAAAATATAGTTGGAAATGTTACTTTTATACTCGTATGAGGTTAAATGACCCCTCAATTTAAGTTTTTTTTTTTTGGTTATCAAAAGAGACCAGCCAACCCCGGGGTAATTCGTTACCTGTATTTCAATTAAATAAAAATGTTTACTGTAAAGCATATGTTCGTGTACTTATATTTTAATATTTTTATTTTATTATTCCTGAATAAATACCCTGAACGTAAAATAAATAACATAAAAATATACTTCTGTTAATAATAAAATCATGCCATACCAATTTAAGTAAATCTGGGCCCAGGTTCAAACCCTGGGAAAGGTGAAAAATTAAGAAAATAGTTTGCGGTTTTTTTTTTATTCAATATTATAATTTAAAAATAAGAGAATCCCTTTACTTTTAACTATGAAGCTATATTTACATCAAATTTTGAAATTTCGGCTATTAAAATCCTCAAAAAAAACAGTATAAAAATAGACATTTTCTTGTATGACCGTGGTGGCACTGACTAGTGGCAATTTTCGAAATTAACGTAGTATATATTTTCTTCGAGGCGTACAGAGAGACACTGTAAAAATTTTCAGTAAATTCGTTCATCTGTGTAGCTGTCTATAGACTTCAAACAAACAAACAAACAACAAATAAATTCACGTTAATTTTTATATATTTATATAAAGGGTGATTTTTTAGCTATTATCTTTTGGGCAACACTGGTTTAAACAGCTGACGCACGTTTTGTGTTTTATTTCACTGTCAAACATCTTCAGTTTGGTCTATAATTTCACCATGAATCGTCTTAAAAACGAACAACGCTTGCAAATTATTGAATTTTATTCTTCCACTTTATGGTGGAGTTTAATGGTGAGATGAAATCCAACTTTTTTTTTGCCAAAAATGCAAGAGCTTGACTTGCATGACATGTGGTTCCAACAAGACGGTGCCACATGCCACACAGCACGCGTAACAATGGACTTATTAAGAGGTGTGAAGATTGTTGATTTTATTTAACAATCTTCGTAACAAAATTGCTTTAAGAGGCCGATATGCTTATATACTTTACAAATAAAGAAAAATAAAAAAATTAAATTTTTTTTAACAAGAAAACCTTAGAAAATTTTTTGAGTACGAAAAAAAAATAATTGTGATTCGGGAGAAACAATTGAAAGAACATAATTTTGGTGTCTAAAAAAAAGATATATATGTACATATATCTGTATAAGAACTTTTGTTAAAAAAAAGAAAAATTTTAAGTAACTATTATTAATAAAAAAAATAAATTTGCAAGAGAAAACAAATTGTTTATTGAATAAGGAAAAGAAATAAGTGAATGTACTCTTCTATACAATTTTGGATTTGCTATAATTTGGATGCTGTAATTTAGAAACACAAATCAGAAGCCAAGATCAAAATTTTGAAAAGGATACCAGAAATTTATCAGGACGTTTGAAGAATTTTTATAAAATATACCCAAGGTAAAAACTTCATAAGAAAAATAAAGAGGAAAAAAATATAAATGAGGCAAGAAAGGTAAAAAGTAAAAAAAAAGGTGTTCCGTGACATATAATTTTGAAAATTTTGAGTCTAATATCATGCGAAATATGCAAAATTTGTTGTAATAAAAAAAAATAAAGATTAACAATTGATTATATAAAAAGAAGAAGAAAAAGAGAGACTTATACAAAAAAAAAAAAAGGAAAGAAGAATAAATTTTATAGTTATAAAAAAGATTTTTGCAATATATAAATAAAATAATTGTTCATTAATTTAAAATTTTGTTATGTAATGTTAGAACTTTTATTCTATTTACAATTTTATAAAATTTGATTGATTGCATTTTGTAATTTCATTAATTTTTCTTTATTATTTATATATGTATGTATGTCTTTGTAGTCGCCGTGGTCTAGTGGTTAGTGTGTTGGCTTACGAAGACGATAGTGCTGGGTTCAAATCTCAGCTCCGACATCTTTAAAAAAAGAAATATGAAATAATTATTTCTTTCGGCGACTACCTCTCAGCAGTCTTCTGGCAAAAGCTCTGGGAGTAATTAATTGCCATGAAAAAGCTTCTCAAATCTGTCGTTCGGAGTCGACTTTAAACTGTAGGTCCCGGTACTCATGGGTAAAAATTAACACACACAACATGAGTGCTGCGAGAAGCTAGGCCGTAATCCTGACACAGGGTTGTAATGGCCAATTATGTATGTATGTATGTATGTATGTCTTTAATAAATTATTTGAATTTGTATTATATTAGAAGAATTTCAATTTACGCAAACCATTATCGTCAGCGAGCGCTTGAGGACCTAATGCCATTGCAGTAAAATTGAAAATGTAAGTTTTATATCATTTATAATACAATATCTTATTTACATATGTTAAATGTTTAGATACATGTCTTTTTATTAACTTCATTGAGCACTATTTTTTTTTTTTGTTATTCTGTCAATCCTTTTCTTAACTTTTATTTATTTTTTTTTAATAAGTATATGTTAACTTTCTTTCTTTTAAATACAAATAATTTTAATAAATTAATTTGATTGTTTTGTAATAGGAATTGCTAAATTGTTTGAATTCATTTCGTGAAAAGATTAGAAGAGGAAGGTAGACCAATGTATATACATAAGTCAAAGATCACTAGGTTATTAACAAAATACAGAATATGTATGTATTAGCTATCCTAATAAATTTTACTTTTATGTTCGAATTTCCTTTACTTGTCTCTCTTGGAAAAAGAATCCGGCCCCAGACTGAGCACAGCCGGCTGATAGGGTAGCTTCTGTTTCCGAGAGAGCAAGTTCACAGGGTGGAATCGTTACAGAGGCGAGTTCGGTGAACATTTTATTTCACGTTCAGAACCGTTCAATTGGCTGCCTAAATCGTGCGATTTAACGCCTTCAATTGACGCATTGGAAGACAACATTGAAGCATTTATTTGTGAGATACCGGCCGAAATGTTAGAAAGAGTATGCCAAAATTGGACTAAGCGGATGGACTATCTGAGGCGCAGTCACGGTCAACATTTGCATGAAATAATTTTCAAATATTAAATTATATGGACCGTACTATCGATTCAAATAAAGATTTCATTAATTTTTTTTAAGAATTTTATGTGATTTTTTTTAAACTTTCCTATAGCTCTTAAAAAATCACACTATATAAGATTATCGCATTATGTGTTTGAGTCACTAGTATTTTTAAAGTGAAATTATACGAGTTTGGGATTTTCCAAATATAGCCATTGTTGTCATCATCCACCATGGGGTGAATGAGAGTTTCATACTATTCGTATATATTAACTTCTATTGAATATCATTTAATAAATAAAAACTGAGGCTTATCTCATAATTTTTGTGTGTGTTTTTTATTTTAATTGCCTCGTGTTTTATTTCACAAAAAAAAGGAAAGGAAATTAAATGAAAAAAAACTAACATTCTTATACAATTTAACAAAATTAATTTCCAAAATATGTATGTGAAATATTGTATATGTATGTATGTACATACATATGTACGTATGAAAATATATTGTAGGTTTAAATATGTATTTGAATTCATATCTTAATTCGTTTTGCTTGTCCATCCTTTTTTTTGTTTTTTATTTTTCCTTTTTAGTTTTTGTAATATATGGAGAGTATTATAGCCTTTTAGTGGTATCATTATTAATTAAATGTATCAGTATTTTTTTATTTGTTATAATCATATGAATATTAGAAGAGAACAATTTAATGTCCTTTTTTATGGTTTTAATACCATTGTCAATACAGTTCTCTTTTGAGGGTTTTTTTAATTTTTTGTTGGTTTTTATATTTTATTCCTACCACCTTCTGGTCATTGTAATTTTTGACTTTATTAGTATATTGAATAATAAATAATTATAATTTTGTGCTGTCTTTATGTCTTTATGTAAAGAGCACATTTTAGTAGTTTTTAGTTAAGAATTAGGATAGTACTTACGCTAATGAATTGTTTGTATAACAGGTAGAAAAGTAATTGAGAGTACTTTCTTGTTTCGAAATACCAGAGCGTTCCATGAAATGCTAAGGAAATTCCTTGGGTTAGAATGTGAAAACTGGAGCATAATAGAGAATATAATTCTGCTCAGGAATAGCGTGTATGACTTTCTAGCAATCACAATTCTGTAAAAGTATATCTAGGATACCAGATTAAGCTGTTATCTATTTAGCTTTAACTTACTCTAAGCAACTGGGAAACTCTTACATGCACTTTTAAGAACCTATTTCTTATCGTATATTTTTAAGAATTTTTGATAAACTTTTGTAGTCAAGTTTGCTTGTGGATATTTCTTCCACAAAAACAATAAATACATTCACTCCGATTAAAAATTTCATTATTAAAACAATTATAAGTATATTAAAAGAACTGTGGAAGATTAAAACAATAAACAAAAATTAACATCAACAGATGGTTCAATTTCTAATGATCATTATCAAGGTTGAAAGTATAGCACTATAACAGTAACTTGTCTCAGTGACATAAAACACTTTATTAAAAAATAAAAAAAGAGCTCTATAATTCCATAATAATAATGACTATGTGTGTCAACCCCCTAATCGGAATCGACTTTAAACTGTAGGTTACGGGATAAAAATTGACACACACAACATGAGTGCTGCGAGAAGCTAGGCCGTAATTCTAAAACAGGGCCAATTATGTATTTATATGCATGTATGTATAAATTTCCAAAGAAAAATAAAACTCTTAAAAATATTTTAAATTTTAAATGCTGCACAAATAAATAAATTAAAATTTAAATTTAAATTTAAATAAATTAGCTACTTTAAGGCTACAAGGAGAATGCTGATAATAGTCCGAAAAAGGTTTGCAGAGAAATAGAGGTAGACCACGTCCATATACATATATAACTAAACATAGAATATTGTTAAAGTTAATAGATTCGGAAACCTCTTGAGTAATTATTGTGAATATTTATATGTATTAAATATAAGTATCAAATTGGGTAAAATGTAAATGGCTAATCATGGCAGCTGTATATTATCTTAGAACAGAAAGGTGGGTACACTTTATTTACAATACCCATTTGCTCTCACTTTTCGACTGATGGTTTTTAGTGACTATGTAGTAACATAGGCCAAATTTACTAATTTTATCTTCAATCGTTCTCGAAATATACGGAAGTTAATAGTTTGTTTGTATATGAAATAGCATAGTTTGTCGGCTCTTTTCTCGAAAGATTTTTTTTTGATTATGAAGTCATTCATAGTAAATTCAGAAACTGAAGCTATAACTCTTATGAAAGGTACCATGCCTACTTGCCTGCTTCCGCTTACTTTCTGACTGATGATTGGCCTTGACCATAAAGTTATTCAAACTAGCTTTAGCCGTTTTATAGACATACAAACATGAGTATTTAAATTGTAAGAGAAGACGATGAGGTTAATTAGACCAAATACAGAAACTCTAGCTTACATCGTTCTCAAGGCATAAAATATCACTATTTAGTTTTTGTAGGAGGTATCACGCCTAAGTTCTATATTGAGAATAAAAAATACCCTATTTCATTGTCGGTAGTTGTTCTTATGTTCCAAATTTCAACAACATCGGTTCCGGGTTTCGGCGTGTTCGACCAACAAACAGACTTTCAAAATAATTTACAATATATGTGTATTATATGTACATATACGAGTATATATGGATGGTAATTTGAATGAAATTTTGTAAATATTTGTATGTTTTCGTGGAGAAGACCTGTGATGAGCATAAAAAAACTAAAATTATATTATTTAGTAAACACTAATCATAAACCATAATATATAATTGTATGATGGATAACATGGCTGTAATGCCCCTGCCCAGAATGTTCCTTCTTTGAGTTGCTTGCATATATATTTTCATAAACTTTTTAGTAATACAACAAAATATAAAAAATAATCATGATAGAATTGGTATAAGACAACATTCTTACATTCAGTTATAAGTATACTTACAGACATAATTGGCGTTTATAGTATAACGTCGAATCCAAACGACAGACTTCAGAAGCATGTTCATGGCAGTCAGTTACTCTCAGAGCTTTTGCCAGACGACTGCTAAGAAGTGGTCGCTGAAAGAAATTTTGGTTTTTGGACTCGTAGATCACTTCTTAGAAAGCCAACACACTACATACTAGATTATAGCGACCAGCACGAAAAAATAAAAGTCAAGCGTTTGTCTAATGTGACCGTAGCGTATCTTCAGTCAATTCTTCCATAAAACTTATACAGTTTCTTACGACAGTGTTGGTGTAATGAATTTGAAATTTTTCTGTTTGTTTTTGCATGTCGACACTTTTGGTAATTGTATTGTTAACAAAATTGTTTTGCACATTGTTGCCAAAATGTTTAAGATACATATGTATGTACTTATGTGTGCGTGTTTGTGTCTGTGTATGTTTTTTTTAAATACAGTATCATTAAAATGCAATTTTTCTTCATTTAGCAGTCAGAAAACAGCACCTTAAGCTCCCTAATTTGGTTTGAATTTTTTTTGTCATGAAAGCGTTTAACGGAGGACCCCTCGCTGTGAATATTTTGGCATAAAAACCAAAAACCACAAAACAAACAATTGTTTTACCACATTTAGACTGTTGTTTTCATTTACAAGCCGTTAAGTGCTAAATGTGGTAACAAGAAATGCCTAATGAATGCACCAATAACAGTTTTTGCTGCTTTTTATGAAGCAAATAAATGAAAAAATAAATTTATTCCGCTAAAACATATTCATTATTTAGCTTTCAGACTCTATCCTGTTGTTCTCTTTGTTTGTGAGTCTGAAATTTATGTTGTAAAGGTGATAAATGTTTGAAATTACAAGCCAATATTTTGTTATTTTCTTTGCAATTCATTTTGTATTTCTTATTGAAAATTTAAACAAGATTTCAAGTACTGATAAGAGACTTTACAACTGATAACTTGGGCAAAAGCTTAAATACGAATAAGTATTCAAGGCATTAATCTCCTTCTATAATGAAGGAGTATTACAAACAAAAATTTTTAATATATTTTTTATGCCTTTCACTTTTGTTTTAACGAGTTACTAATTTTCCAAAACATAAATTTAAAAGGCCGTAATAAAATACGTTGTTTCGTTGGTTAACGAAATCATTTAATTATGAATTCTATTCAGCCACGTTTTAGGTATATTTTACGATAAACTCATAAAAATATGTTTTTTCTACTTTAATTTCTAATTTATGACCATAAAAAAGCAACATTGTTGTAGAAAATTTTTCTATTTTTAAGTCTTTTTAACATGCCAATATTCGTGATAATTAGGTTTTTAATATGAATTTATTATTAGAAGTTATTTAATAATATCCAATATACAAAACGGGCCATAGTAATGTGATAGAGGAAAAGAACGCTTAATATTCATAAACAAAATTGTTAATCGATTATGATTCTTTATTGTTTAAAATTTAAAAGAAAAACTAATCATATACTCGTGCAAATATGATCACAAGATAACTTAAGCGTGTTTGTAATTAAGGATCGGATAAACTTATCAGTTATTCTACTGTAATATTCGTATGTTACAGCCCAGCTTGTCTTTAATAGGCATTTAGCATTGCTTTTGATCTTAAAACAGAATCAGAATAAGTAGGTCTTGTGTATTATTTATATTCTTTTATTTTTCACCTGCCTTTTGTTCTCAGGTATTACGAATTTAATTTCGATTTCAGCAAAATTCCTAGAAGACAGTGCCGAAAATCTGTGGAAATCTCTTTGCAATTCTTTCCAATGTTTGTCACGAAAAAAAAACATATTAAATAAATTCAATGTGTTCATTTTAATAGGATGTCTGGCTTAATTAGCCTTTAAATTAATTAATTTTAGAGACATTTTTATCTTATCGGCAGCCGTAATTAAATACAAGACAGAAAAAAAATTTAAAACTAAAACGCTGACACGTGCCCCTTGACATTTAAACAAACAAATTAAAACGAAATAAAAAATACAGGAACGAAGCAACCACCAAATGCGTTTATCTGTTGTTTTTTAAAGGCATCACCTTAAATTTTATAATTAAGGTCACAGTGGCATAATCTTTAGCGGACCATATGACTGAAATTTTTATTTAAAATATAATTAGAAGAAATATTTTAATTTCAAAGTACGAATATTGTTGTTAGTTAACACCGTCTTAAAGATACACTAATTGTTTGAATGCTTACAGATTTTAGCTTTTTTTTACAAGCTGAAAAGGATGTGTCCACATTGACGTTTTGTATTATATAATTACCATGTCGATAATCTTCTAAATTAAATAAAATATGCTTCTATCTTTCCTTTTTGCACATAAAAGGCACACATAAGTATTTAACGTCTTAGTTTTTTTAAGCCAATTTGATTATTGCATTATTGCAAAGAAAACTTTTTTTTAATAATAATTTCAGTAAAAATAATTATTCGGAATTAAAATTTCTATGTTATCCAAGGAATTATGTTTTTTGTTTTTTAATATTTATAAAAAGCCATGAGAGTAGGACCAAGTTTGTGTTTTTTTTAATATTGTGCACAAGGGACCCCACTCGTCATCAGTACGCCGAGCTTAAATATTAAGACCGCGTTTATGAGAACAAATTTCATCTTTGAGATAGGGTATATACTTACATATACAAATAGGCAAATAAGAAAAAACTGCACTCCTTCACATAATTGTACAGTCTCTAATAAGAAAGTTGCAAAAATACTTATAAAAATTGGTAAAATTTTAAGGGCCGATGTTGATTTTGAATAAAACACAAATATAGAAATTTATTGTCATTTCTTTTTATTATTAATTATATTCATTATACTATGAAATTATTTCTTATGTGTATTTTGTTTTGATTGTGTGATGTCACAGCATCCCGTTGGCGAAAATCACACTGAATCATCTTGACAAACGCTGAGAATGCTAAATCATCGATAACAGTTGCTGAATTTTATTTGGGGTCATACATGAATTTTTAAAGCATTTGTCCAAAACGTCATATATGACTGAAATTGATTTTGTCTCTCAGAATTCCGGGTATTGGTGAGTTCTGACAGCCATTATAATCGACAGTCATAGTGAATTTTTACATAATGTGTCGCTAATGTAGTGACAGTATCGAAAAATATCGCTTTGATTCACCTATGAACCTCTTAATTTTAAATTATAATTTTTGAAAAACCACAAATTTTATTTTTGAATTTTTCTCCTCCACTGGAATTTGAACCTTGGTCGTATGAGTTTCTGTGCGAGCGCTCTTAACACTATACCAAGACCCTTCAAGTTAGCAAAGCGTCAAAGTCATCAGCTTAAAAACGGCTCATAACAGACAATGTCGCCAAGTTTGGACATTCTTGGGTAAAGGGCCGCTTTAATGAAATTGTCATGCATAAGTACGGTGACCATCCGTTCTGTATTATACAGAACAGTTCTGTATTTGTAACGCATGTTCTGTATAAATTATTCATTAGGGAAAAACATACAAATGTTCTGTATTTTATTTAATGTTCAGTATTTGTTCTGTATTTTCATGTCTCAAAGTAGTATTTGTAGTTTTGATTAACACCTTTGAGAAAAAGTCTCCAGACGAGCATCTTAAGTAGAGACGAAATGGCCATAGAGACATGCTGATCTCCATAAGCAATACATTTCACATATGTATGTATATTTTGACGGTTGTCGAACACAGTTTGTGTTTACCTGGTTCAAATGCTCCAACAGAAAGGGTATTTTCTGTATTAAATAATATATGGACCAATGAAAAAACTCAAATGAAATTGGAAACCATCCAAGTCATTTTGGTCACTAAATTAAACTAATTAATTTAATTAATTAATTAATTGCATAGGGTTTAAATAATATTTAAAGATAAATGATAACTCGGTAAAACAAATTTATTCTTCAGAAAAATACTAAAATTGGTTGTAATTTATTTTACCCTTTCAATGCACCTTTCTGTGAATCTACTTTGAATGTTTACTTAATGATAAAAGCAAAATATAATTTTTTTTTAAATTAACTTTAACTTTTAGTTTGATATCTAGAAACTAATTTTTATTTTATGGTACAGTAAAATCTTTTTTTACACGGTAAAAATTGTGTAAAAAAATACACAATTTATATGTAAATTTGGGGATCTGTTCCACAACCTTAAAAAATCGTGTAAAATTAAAAAAAAAAATGCAAATATTTTTTTAAAAAACCGTGCAAAAAGAGTGATATTGAATTCAATTAAGTAATAATAAAACAAAACAATTCATATTTATTACAAGAAAATAAATTTAATTTACAGTTTAAATTCAATCCATAAGTACAAAAAAATAAAAAATTAAAAATGTGAGGAAACAAGAGTACTGCTACTCATCGCTAGTTGATAACAATCGTGTACGTTAGCACTGTCGTCAGAAGATATATCGAACACAACTGTTGGGTTTTGTTTTATTTCAGAATTATTAACGGCTTCTATAGGTTTTTTTGTTATAAAGTCTGTTAAAAGAAGTTGTTTTTTTGGTTTCTCCAGTTGATACCTAGCAACAAAAGATTTAAGAGCAAGAAAATGTTGTTCCAAACTTGTA
This sequence comes from Metopia argyrocephala, assembly GCA_963576795.1. Taxonomy (NCBI): domain Eukaryota; kingdom Metazoa; phylum Arthropoda; class Insecta; order Diptera; family Sarcophagidae; genus Metopia; species Metopia argyrocephala. The sequence goes on along the minus strand of OY756211.1, from coordinate 41,505,675 downwards.
GTGAATTTCAAGCCCTCACGAATTAAATTAGCCGTTAAGAAACCTGACCTTCACCTTCGTCTTCGTCGACCTTCTTGAATTAGTTCATCATTGTTAGCCATTTGGATGTTGTCAAATCCTTATTATTTGAAAGGGTCATAATCTCAGAACAAATTTCTGATCTTTGCACCACTGAAGTTCCACATTGAACGAAAGCTGGTAAAATTATTATCTTATTTTTAAATTATTATAATTTTTCGAAAAACCGAAATTTTTTTTTAAATTTTTTTCCTTCGCTGGGATTTGGACCTGTATTTATATGTAAGTATCTTATTTAATGATCTCAGGAATTTTAGTTATTTCTAAATTTTTGGATAATTTATTTTATATTGTTTTTTTTTTTTTAATTTTGCATATAAATAATAAATATAGTAAATACATAACTATGTACGTACGAAAGATTGTTTGTTTGTATTTTATAGGTCAGATATTTTCTTGTTCTGTATTTTGGTTTAAAAAATATGGTCACCGTATGCATAAGTGTCACGTATAATGTTCATATTAAAAATTTAACGTACAATGCGACTTGATACTGATTGTGTGACGATTGAATTCGCCACCGGGATAATGATATTATGTGTTGGTATGAAAATATGAAATATTTCTTGCTGCTGTGGTGAGCATATTTAATGAAATTTGAAATGAAGAAAATAATTAGGATTCCCCGAACATTACTTTAATGCTTTGTACATACGGTAGTGAATGAAAAACACAATGTGCACATGTATGTATTGCCACAGCCACAGCAGCACAATTAACAGTATTAAATATATCCTGCAGATAATTCGAGTACTCCATACATACATGTGAAGAGTACTCCACAAAGGAGTAGGACTAGTCCAAAACTAACCAAAATATATGCAAAAAACGTGGTCCATTTAATATTGCGATGTCCTAGGACTGGACTATGTAACCCAAAAAAAGTACTATATAGACCACAATAGTAACTACTCCATGGAGCACATCAGAGAACTAGTTTAAAAACTACCCCATTAACTAATCGATACAGCACTCCACATGGGTAGTTTAATCTACTCGATTTAAGTACTTGATGGAAGAAAAAAAAAACAGATTAGAAATAAAATTTATGGTTTAAATTGATATTTATAAAAAATTAATAAATAAAATTATACTACTCTTCAGTTTTGAAATGAGATAGGAACTTTAAAGATAGTTGATCCAAAGTTCCAAGCAATCTTGGTCAGAAATTTCGGCTCTAGCAGAATGGATGTTAATAAACTCTTCACTTTAAAACTCCATTAATCATTTGCACCATTAGCGTCATTTAGTCTTTCTAAATATTTTTTTTCTTACTAATTGCTTTTTATTGCGTGCACTACACTGCATACTCTAATGTTATTATATTAAATGATCTTACCTATTTTGTACCTTTAAAATTTATTTCTCTGCTTTATTAATTTTGTTCACTTTTAACTTTTTATTCTGTATCCTAAACAAAAATTTCCTACTAAAATAAACATGTGGATAATAGAGTTGCCACTATAAAATATTTCCTTAAAGATATATTACGATTGCTGGCAACAATGTATGAGAATATTAAACACGAACGCTTGTGTTAAAGCAATAAGCTGTCATTTGTCAATAACATGGTCCATGTCTGCATTACATTGGACAATATTCGTAAGTACACCATTTCACAAAAATTGGACCATGTAACCAAATATTATTTGCAGGGTAACCATAGAATAACAAAATATACATATAGATAAGTATAAATGAATACAATATTGCCACATATATGACTAGCACAGTACAAATCAAAGTTCAAACACAATGCTTATACTTCTGCGCCAGCATGCAACTGTCGAAGAAAAAATAATTTCGTAGCACCACCACAGTTGAATATACATATGCATCTTGCTAGCAATGTGAGACAAATTAATTGTGTTCAATATGCTATCTTGCTAGCAGATATTCAACAAACATTTTATATGCTAAATTTTAAACTCTGTTTTTGCAACCATTTTAATTCTTAAAATGATGTCGAAGCACTGTATCACTGAGTTATGTAAGTTAGGTAACTCAAACTAAAATACCCATAGTTAATAGGAAATTTTCCAAATAAAAAATTTAATACTGTTACTAGGACAGACATATGCATATAGAAAATTATTGCGAATATTTTTAAATACAATTATTAAGAAGAATAAACTAAAATCGTTGAAACATTGTGAACAAATTTTATGAGTTTTTTGTCTTGAACTACAGGAGCACATTTTGAAATTGTGGCCTATAGAGAACGGCATAAAAGCCATGAAAGCAATTGTAGTTATTAAACGTGAAAATGCGTTAATTAATTGAAATATTTTTACGAAAGAATTCTTTAATTTTTATTTAAAAAAAAACACCCCCCACTTTAAACCATAAAATATTTGAAACATTTTTAAGTGAATAGTGAGAGAAGGTTATCAAAAATGTTTGCTTTTAAATGCCTTGACAAAAAAGGTGCAAAACACACATGTCCGTTAAAAAGTAAAAACAAAAAGTATTTGCTCACATTTTTTAATTTATTTTTTTTTAACCACTAATGAAATATTTATAACAGTATTTGACTTTTTGTTTTCTTTGCCGCCACTAGTCTTTTGTGGTAAAAACCCCTCTCTAATAAATGGTCAGTTTTCCAAGTGTTGGCGTGTGCGTGCGTGTTGTGGTATATCAAATGAAGTTTTAAATTTGGATTTTACTTTATAGGTATTGTTGTTACCAATTTTAATATTTATGGCTGTGTTTGTTTGCCAGTGTAACGTGTTCACACCCTTAATTAAATGTGTGCGTGTTTTAAAAGGTTATTTGGACGTCAGCATTTTTCTGTTGCCTGTTTATTAATTTAAGCCACTAATTTGTTTTTAACTTTTTTATTATTATGATTTAAATGTTTTTTAGATAAATTTTTGATATACATTCACATTTATAGCTGCCACTTAAGCGGTTTTAGCTGTGAACACTGTTTAATGTTATTAAAAATTTTGAAATATTTAACTTGGTTTTCCGGTTTTTAACGTTATTTCCGCCGGATGTAATACATTATTTTAAGTGTGTACTTCTTATTGTCATTGATTTGGATTTAATTGTTTTCACTTCTATTTTTTTCTCTTACTTTCTTTTTAGATTGAATTGTTAAAGCAACAATTTGGGTAAGTCTAACAAAAAATTTTATAGAATCTTTTAAATATAAAAAAATTCTTTAGTTTAATTGGTTTAACAAATAGTTCATAAGGATTTGCAATAAATATTTCTATTATTTTAAAATTTTTCTAGGCAATATTTGTTTATATTTTAATCCCCATTTATTGAAACTACTTGTCACATACATTTGTTTGAAAATTTTGAATAATTTTTTTTTTCCTTTATTTATACAAATAAATATAAAAATTTTTATCTCTATTTGATTTTTTTTTTATATTTACAAAATGTGAACAATAGTTTAGATTTTTTGCAGGAAATTGAACACATAGTTTGCATTCCCCATAAAGTATTTTTGCAAAGAGGAGTTATTTTGCACTTAACAAAATAAATATTGCTTTAATATAGCCAAAGGAAAATAAGAAATTCTTTTTAAATTTTTCAATAAGTGGCTAATAAATTTTAATAAGTAATTGGCTAATAACCATAAAAAGCTTATTAGTCTTGAGCATTTTTAACGATTTTGAGTTACAGGTGGCAACAACTATTTCTTGAAACATTGAACAAATACTTCATTTTCACACTGAACAAAAACTTTTTGTTTAAAGTTTAGCATTCAAATTTTTCATACGCTATATTCTTCTTCAGTAGAAAATTAAATTTATTTAATTAAATTGCTTATTTTATTATTTATTTATTGTCCCATCTGACATCTTGAAAAAAAGAAATAAGAAAAAAAAATTTCTTTCGGCGACTTTCTGGCAAAAGCTCTGAGAGTAACTGATTGCCATGAACAAGCTTCTCAAGTCTGTCGTTCGGAGTCGACTTTAAACTGTAGGTCCCGGTACTCATAAATATATAAAAAAAAATGATAAAAAATGACACACACAACATGAGTGCTGCGAGAAGCTAGGCCGTAACTCTGACACAGGGTTGTAATGGCCAATTAGGTATGTATGTATTTATACAATTAAATTACTTTAACTGCTTGACATTACGAAAATGAGCTCTTTTTAATCACCATTGGCATTCACATTTTTATTAAAAACAATCAAATTAATTGAATAATGTTTAAATATGAAGCCTAAGTATACAAACATTTATTTTTCTGTCTTAGAAACAAAAAAATTTAAGTAAAATTTATAAAATTTAGTAAATTGGTTTCGAATATAAGATAACGATAAAAACTCATCTTTATAAATGTTTAATATATGTAAGTATAATGACGGTCTCTCCATTGTGTTAGGCGTTGTCGACCTCAAAGAAAAAAAAAACGTCTCAATATTAACAGTACCTCAGCGTATCTCGACTGGCTATAGCCATTGATCAACTTTTGTGTAAAACGGATACACAGTTCCTAATTTTTAGTGCCATGTTAAAGTGTGTTCCACAACGGCTTACAGAGTAGAGTAGATATAATCACATTTTACAAATTCTATGAAAGGAAAAGAAAATGTAACAATTTTTTCTTTTGAAATTAATGTTATAGCAAAATCTTCATAAGTGGCATACCCACACAATGATTTTTAAAATTGACAGTTGGTTTTTGTAAAGATAGTTTTACAAAACTAACTATCTAATCGAAATTATGACTTACACGAGCACAAGTCCATAGCTAGAAACGCGCATATGAAATATTTCATACCACCGTGGGTAATAAATAAACTACAGATTTCGAAATCGTCAGTTTTTTTTTTGGTTACACACAAAATACAAAAAAGAAACATACATATGTATATCTAAACCATATAATTAGTAAAGCATTAAGGCAAAAATATACTGAATCCAAACAGATAATATGAATCAGTAGCAGCAAAATTATAGCGAACAAAATCACCATGCAAAAAAGTATTGAACTCAAATACACAGACAATAACTCAAAATTGCAATCTAATTATCAATAACTCTGATCTGGCATCACCATTTCAAATTTTCATTAAAAAAACAGCACTAAGCATAGCATGTCCACTTTTCAACGAATATAACCTAATTAAAGCTTGTCTACTTGTATAAGTAACAAATTTTTATGCACAGACTCATTCATTTAAAGTAGTACATGCTACACTGTGAATCCCAAACTACTTAAGTACATGACAAAATGGATCTTACCAAAGATTCTTGATATTGGACAACTTAAAATTGCATTATTCATAATAGGTGGGTTAAGTTTATGACCTGAAATACTTATATTCCATTTCAAAAAGTAAATATAACTTTGTGACACAAATCATATAATTCATAGAAAGTTTTGCTTTAATACTGTTAATAAATATAAATTTTGCTTGTCGATTGTTGTCTGAATGTCACTTGAATACGGGCCATCGATTTTAAGTTGCGATATCAAGTAACTTTTGTTCATGGTATTTTATCTACTTTTGGGCAGATTTCGTGAACACATAAGTTTTAATTGCCAGAAGCATATTTGAGCTCACATCAAAGGTCTGGTACCACTGTGTTCCAATTCAAAGTAAAAGAGAAATTTTAATAGGATTTTCATGTGTTCACGTAATTTTTTTCTGCAATGAGCATACAGCTATTTTCAACTGCACGATTTTAGATGGAATAATAGGCCGTATTCCAATTGGCGGCGTCGTCGTCGCTTAACGACATTTTGTAATAGATTAAAGGCAAAAGAAACATTTTTTCTTTATTCTACTACAAAAATGTCGTCAGACGACAACGACATCGCCAACTGGAATAAGGCCGTATATGATATAAGAGAGTGTTGTCGACACCTTCTTCTCTAATCGCATTTGCAAAATCGGTTCAATATTAACGTTTTGTGTAGAAATTTTTACACGTAAATAAGTTAATACAAAATGGTGCAAATCTTAAGCATGTGCGATATACACCCTCATGCATTGTAATAGACAGCGACAGAAACATGTTAAACCGTTTACATAGAAATAGAAAGAAATCATCTCTTAAACATATTATTGGAAACTATACTAGATAATATCCTAAACTATCGGAAACAGAATATTCGAGTGTGAATTATATTCTAATACTCGTAAAAGAAGTGCAAAGATTGGATAAAAATTTTGTATTGATTAGAAGACAGTGAGAGAATAAGTTGCAGTGTATGTTACAGCATGAAAATAAAAGAAATTACTTTATCGGGTATTTAAATAAAGGTTTTTTAAAAATTAATTTGCAATTACGAACATACGCACATATTGTTTGGACTAAAATAACACCTTTAAATAGGATAAAGGTAATCCATATACTCATGTACATACATACATACATATATATTAAAAGACTCTCTAAACTAATTTTGTTGAAATTTGAAGCACAAATAGATCCAACTACCGAAAATGCAGTAGGGTATGTTTTTATTTTTAATTAGACCAGGGCAAGATACTTTCTATACCAACTTGGATTGATTGCAATTAAAATTAATTTGTTATTTAAATTTTAAAAATAAAAAATAGTAGTAAGTAAACGTTCATAGAATGGATTTAATTATTGTTAAAATAATCTTAATTCCATTATTGAGTGCAAAACAAAAATGTTTTGTTGTAAAATTCATATCTTTCCAGAAGAAAAGGTAAAAGTTTAAATTTAACGAGAATCGATATTTTGGATAAATTTATATTCTCTTTTGTATTGTCATACGATAAATAAAAATAATTGCAGTGTATCGAGTCTTACTTGTTTAAATGCTGCGGCCAATTTATTTGCAGCTCATTTATCGCTAAATGATAGCCACTAAAAAAAATATTAAAATTTAATGTTTTTAATAATTTTTACACTTTAAAAAAGCTTTAATCTTTATTCAGAAATAATATTTATATCGGTACTTTTAAAACTCAACAACTGCCTATTCCATCTAAATACTTGTATATTCTATAAACTGAAGACAAATATGCAAATCGATAATTATCTTTTCTTTTGTAAACATTTTCAAATAATAAGAGAAACTAAACATATGCATTTTTTTTTGTTTTTCATAAAACCTGTTAGAGAAGCTTAAACTGATAAGATGTCATAAATACGTTAATAATTTAAAAATATATTTATCCAGAATTACTAAATGACAAATAAAAAAATATCTGCAGAGGAAAACAAAATATTTATATTTTTCATAATAAAAATCCTTAAAATGAATATAAAATGAGCAAAACTCGGAAAGCCAAAGGGAAAGGAAAAAAATAATATTTTTATTTAATAACGAGGGATTAAAATATAAAATTTTAAGAGAAAAAAAAATGTAAATCTTTGATTTCTTAAGTATGAAAATGTAAGTGAAATAAAAACCTTCTTTTTTCTTTTTTTTATAAGAAAAAAAGCGATTTTCTTAAGTAGCGATTATAACACTTGATATGCCACAAATCATTGTTCAAAAGCGACTGTTCAACCCAAGAAGCATTAAAACTTTTGAAACAATAGACAGATAGCCTACTTAAGTTGAGATGTTTATTTTTTCCTCTTCCTCTTCCTCTTCCTCTTCTTCTTCTTCTTCTTCTTCTGCTGGATATTATTTTATCCACTTTTTAAAAGAAAATATTTCATTTTTGTTTTTTTATTTTTATTTTTTTTATTTTTAAATATTAAAATGTTGTGTAAGAAGAATAATTTTATATTTGGGGTTGAAATTCGCATATGTTATCTTATACTCCTTCTGCTGTTGCTCTTCTTGTCAGTTGTTGTATGAGTAACTGCTAAATTATCTTAAAAGTGGTTAATAGTCGTTGCTTACTCGTATAATGTGTTGTTTGAAAGCACTTAAAAGTCTTAAGGGAATAAACATATTTGCTCCTTTTCCTTTTAATTTTTTTGAATTTGAATTTCGCTTTTCCTTTTTTTTTTCTTTTTTTCTTTTTTTGTTTTGCCTAATGTGTGATATTTTTACAAGAGTTTTCAACAGTGACAGAGATTCAAAATTTAAGTTGAATTTCGTGTTCTTTTAATTTTGGGGTCGAATAAGGCGTTTCTATATTGTGTTGTGCACTCTTATTCGGTTGCGTTAAATATTTCGCATTTCAGATTTTGTTATTGTGATGTTGTTATTGTTGCGGTTGTTAGTGGTGACAATTGTCACAGATGGTTTAATTGTGGTAATTACACACAACATAGTAAATCCTTGAGGATCTTATTTAATATTTTCATCATCCACATTATTATCCACTCTGTCTCATACACAAAAAATAACTTTTTAACCTAAAATGGCAGCAGAAATGAAGTGTTTGTTTTTAAAAAAATAAAATCTATTTTGTTGAAAGACTGTGGTTTGTTCGGGTGTTTGGCATAAATCTCTTAACATTAGGCTGGACAACATTTTCGAAATATTTTGTAAACTTTTGAAAACTACCAGTTTTAAAAGAGCGTAAACCACTTAGTGCAATCGAATGGGTGGAAATTGCAACAAATTAGATAGAAATGGAATTATTTCGTTAATTAAATCCAAAAACATTGTCATAACCGATGTAGTTCCCTAAAGTGCATCTGAGCAATTACCTCAAATGGATTTTTATTGCTTAGACTGAATTTCATTTGGAAATGGTCAGAGAATGCCTTTCATGATCATGGATTGAGTCAAACTTTGTCGGTTCATATAATTGTAAGACATTTTTAGCACATTTTACAAACAATATTGTAACATATGCAAACTACATATGTATTATATTGATTAAATCTAAGTTTTTAACATTTTAATTGCGTTATTCTTATTATGATTTTTTTTTTCTTTCGAATTGAATTATGTAGAAGACTTACAGAATTTAATTTAGTTTAAGTGAATAAGAAATCGGCATTGTTTTTTAAACTTTTCATTCGTGAAAAAATAACATTCGTATGTAATGAATATTAATGTGAATTCTGAACTTCAAAGGGTTCGAATCAAAAGGAAATTATAGGAAATTGTAAAATTTCCCTGATGAAAACTAAAAACTCTTTAAAAAAATATATATCTCGTTTAACAAAGTATTATATGACAAAAAGGTAATGAAATCAAAGACATGACAAAATGCTTTGATTTTGATGAAGCATTCGAGAGTACTTCCGCCTTAGGCCTATTGTACAGCTCTCAACTTAACTGTGATTGAAGCATGCACACTTTTAACATTATCGTGTGTCTGCGTGAGAGTTTAGAGAACTGAACTCATTTGAAATGAACGAATCACAGTGCAACACTAAAATAAAATAACTATATACGGATACCACTACGTCATAAAAGACCAAGAAAAAAGAAGACTCCCAGTTTTGGCTGATGTAATGAATTTTTTATGGTCCCACAAACATGTGCGGTCTTGGTGTCATTTTCGCAAACAAAGTAATCATTTTCTAAGGTTCATATCTTGCAAACCGTTCAGAATTTTGATTTATTTTCTGACGCAAAATTGTAGCTCTTGTCACGAAGAAAAAAAATTGTGAACAAAAAAAAAAAAGACTTCCCCTTCAAGACCGAAATCGCAAAAAACTTAAAAAAATTCTATATTTTTTAACTTTTTCCCCCTATTTATATCCATAGGTATCAAACCGTTCAAAATGTAAGGAAGCAATGAACTACAAAATTTTACCTAAGATCTCAGTAAACAACTTTCTAAAACATATGAACTTCCTAGGAAAGATTGTTAACTCCGGTCACGTAACGCTTAGCCTTTTTATATTGTGTGCTGCGTCCCTTGATGTGTGTGCTAAGCTTACTGTTTGGCTTGTGCTGCTGCGGTCCATGTGTGATCGCGTAGGTTTTTTATTGAGATCATAGGTAGGTCTATGAAAAAAGAAACTCTCGATATCAGTCTCATTTTTCAGAACATACGCCATTAATTTAGCTTGAACGAAAAATTTATAAATTCGTAAATTTCTGTACTAACTGTACGGTTTTGGTTTTTATTTTTTTTTTATTTTTAGAAAAGAAAAAATTCTTTTTAAACATGTTATACAAATTCTGGGGGCTAATTCTGTCATTCGATTACGATCGAATTCTTACTCGTATGTACGACTTTTTTTACTTTTGGGATTCTATGAGTCGTTATCGAATAACATGTATCGAAATTTCTAATGATGCCATTCGATAACGAATGGTTGTTCGAATGCAGTCTTGCGAGTTTTTACTCGCAAACAAAAAGCCATTCGAATTAACGTTTTTCTATATACATACATAAGTAAAGACAAAAAATAAACATGTAAGTTATTTTTTTTTAATTTCTTCAAATTATAAAATATATTTCAGGTCAAAAATAAATTATGCACAAAGAAATTCTTGGAAATTTCATGGCATAACTTACGGACTTGGCAAAGAACATATTGCCGAATACTTAGCACGGAAAGGCAAGACTTTTACATCTTTGGGAACAAATAGCGTTAAAATTTAATGCTTCTAGTCCACCAATACGAATTTAAATAAAAAAATATGATTTAAATCAATTTTCAGTTCCTACATACACTTATTTTAATATTTTCGAGGATTTTTTTTCCAATATTTGTTGTGTTGGTTTCAGCGTCATACTCTGTTTAATTTATTATTTCTAGTGGTGTTTGATATACATTCTCGTAATTAGGAACTTTGGAGATACATAATACATATTCAAAATGCCTATATCAAGATTTACGAATTGCTTGGCAGACTTAAGGGATCACTGGTACTCCGCATTTTTGCCGAACAAGATTCATATTTAAATTCTCATCAGTATCGGAAGATGATGTGTAAAAAATAATGATGGATTCATTGTAAACTTGCTTTATTTTTTTTTTAATTTGATTTAAATTTCTTTTTCCTTTTTTAATTTTTTTACATATGTATGTATGTATGTATATACATATGTACATACATAAGTTTTTTGTTTACTATTTGTTGTATTTTTGTCAGTATTGTAAAATGACATTTTTTGCATGTTTTACAACACTAAACAAAAATTCGATTCGTATCGTATCGAGTAACAGAATTAGAAAATTGTTCGGTGTCGAAATTATTCTCTATTCGAATGTAATTTCGATCACGACTGCCAGAATTAGGCCCCTGACATTTTTTGTATGTAGAAAAAAAAACCATTAGAAAATATTTTAACAGTTGAATATACAAGCATCAATAAAAATAAAATCAAATAAATAAAATTTTATATGATAAATATACTGGGTTTATATATATATTTGGTTTTCTTTAAAAATTAAGAATTTTTTCTTAAAATGATTTCAAATGATATGATTTAGAAGTCGTGAAAATGAAAATTTTCTTAAAGCACTACCATTTTATTTTGCTGGGTAAGCAAATATTTGAAAAAAAAAATCATTAACATGGAGGATGGACTTTAAGAAAATATAAGTACATACCTAAAGTTTATCATCGAATCCGTAAACAGGCTTGAGAATCTTGTTCAGGGCAATTAGTTGCTCTCAGAGCTTTTGCCAGAAGACTGCTGAGAGGTAGTCGCCGAAAGAAATATTTTTCATATATCGCTCTTTCAAAATATCAGAGCTGTGCTTTGAACTCGGAGCTCTCGTTCGGTAAGCCAACACACTAGATGCTATTTAAAAAAATAATTACCAATATTTACCTCTCTATTCCGACCTATAGGTCTGTGCATGAATTTTGTGTTTTAAGTACATTTTTTACAAACAAACAAAAATTGTTTTAATATAATATATAAGTGTGTTAACAATAGCAACCGTATATACATTTTAATATTGAGACATTTGTTGTTTGTTTTTGTGTGCAAATGAAAACTAATGCAAAATTTCAAATTTAAAATTGGAAAATTATATCATTTTTAATATGGCAATATTGCGAGTGGCACAAAAATAAAAAATTAAAAAACCAAATAAAATAAAAAATAGAGCCTAATAGTAAATTCTTTTTTTAGACGATTATTTTTAGATGATTTATAACACTTATTTAGAATTTTTTTTGCTGCCTTTTGCCATTTTGAAGAAAATATTATTTAAGTTTGTTTACTTTGTTTTAGAATGCTGTTCACAGTGAAAGTTTTAAGATGCCGTAATATTGATATTTTAAAATTTAAAAATACCCATTGTGACTACCTTTTATATATCCTACTTTATATATAATATAAATAAATATATATAAATACTTTTTTGAATTTGCTTTCTAAGATGAAGTTAAACACAGGGTGTCCGCTTGTTTTGCTGCCATTTTGGTAAACATTAGTCTTGACAGTTCATATTTGGCAATCGTGAAGTAGAAACGTTGCAAATTTATTATAGAAAAATATTCCGTAAACCAATGATCAATTTCTGTGACGATGAGAAAATTACGTTAAAAGTTTGAGAAAAACAACCTGCAAACAAGGCGCACTATTTATCGTGTAGTGAATGAATTCGAAAAAGAATGACTGTAGCTGACAGGCCACAACGTACTGCAAGATCGGCTGAAAACATTACTGCTGTTCAAGAAACTGACAATAAGGAGCGATATCCTGATATGATTGAAAACTTTTTAACGCCACAACTGCATGCTTAGGGCTTGACTAACATGTAGTTTCAACAAGGCGGTGCATATCGCATACAGCCAGGATTACAATGGAATTACTGCGAGACCTCTTTCCACAACAAGTTATTTCAAGGAATGGTGATGGTGATTCGCCTCCACGATCGCCTGATTTGACTGCACCGAAGTTTTTTTTGTGAGAATTTCTGAAAAGCAAGGTCTATCCAAACAAACCAGAAACGCTGTAGCAACGCAAACAAACTATTCGTGAGAATGTAATGAAAAATGTACTCAAAAGGGCCCGCATTTGTAAGGCTCACAGACATTGCCGACATTAAATTAACTTTTTATCGATATAAGATCCATTCCCTTTCATTTAATCAAATATTATAAACAAACATTACACTTTCCCCGCAGACACCCTGTACTAAAAGAAAAAGAACAGAAAAATATAATTCGGCTTTATTAAAAAGTATTTTTTATTTTAAAAGTAACTTCATTGTTCAAATATTTTAAGAATTCGCAGTCTCAAATAAAATTTCTACTTCTAAACAGTGTAACAATTTTTAATGACCATAGGTCCCACTCTCGTTCACATAGATTAACACTCATTGTGTACTTTCCCTGTATGGGGCTTGTGAAACTTCTTCTCTTGTTTCCCTTCATCTATGGCTATTCATACCACTGTACTCTCATTATTTATTGCCTTTAAAATATCTTTATTTTGTAATAAAAATATTTTATTAATTATAAAAATACAATAATTATGTTTTGGTTTAAAATCATCATTTCTCCTTTAAACAGGATTAATTGGCAGTAAATCCTTTTTTTTATGCCACTGGTTTTCCTTCTCTCAATTATTGTCTATAATTTACTTTCCCCTTTATCATTACCAGTTTATTTTCTGTTTTTATTTCTTAATGTTGTACCCCCCATATAAAAGGTTTAATATTTAATTTTTTGCTTTTAACCCGTTTTCCCTTTTATCCTGTAATTGTTATTTGTATTCTTTGAATATCAGGGCATATACAGAAAGAGAAAAAGAGAGAGAGTGATAAAGAGTGTATAAGAAGAGTATAGGCTATATAAACTTTAATGTATTTTAATGACAACTGCGTATAATTACAATTTAATTCGTGTTACTTGTGTTATATTCGTAAGTAGATAGACATTTGTCGTAATCCAAATTTACAATTGTTGTTGTTGCTTCTGTTACTACTCCTGGATGTACAATTATTTATTGTGACTTTTAAATTCATTGACTTTTTTTTTTTGAAAGTGCGTGTGCGTACCTTTTTTTTACCTGTTAATTTTAACGCATTTTAATTCATTATTTTTTGAACATTTTTTGTATGTCCTTTTAATTATGTTGTTGTCCTTTTTTTCATATCATTTATATATTTATTGCCCTTTTTTCTTTTTAATTTTTTGAATTTAAATGTACTTTCCCAAAAAATTAAGCTGGTTTTGCAGGATTTTTATTATAATTTTTAATATGATTTTCAAAGGGTTTTTCTTATTATTTTAATGCGTCACACATTAGAACGTTTTAATTTAGATGCTGGTTAAAAGGTATTCCATTTTTAATAGAGTTTTTTTAATTGTCCCTTTTTCATGTGGTTTTAATGTTGTTTGTTTAAACTACTCATAAAAATGATGAGCTTGGACACAGAATTTAAGTAGAAAATGTAAATTTTCTCTATAACAACCACTTTAGAAGTTAATAAATTACTGGTAATTTGAAAATGATTTAAGACAGAAATCAAATTGAAATAAATGAATCACTATAACATCACCTTTAAATTGCGTCTAAACAGCATTAAAAGTTAAATATTTTAAATATGTTGGAAGTCTTCATTTTATAGGAAATAAAAATATTTTTGAAACTTCTGAGCTTATTATATACAGGGTGTCCGCGGACATTATATTCAGGGTAGTTGTACTAATTTCTTTGTTTATAATTTTTTGTTAAATGAAAGGGAATGGATATTATATTGATAAATGTTTTATTTATTGTCGGCAATTATGTATGGAATACAATATCAGATAAATATCCGCCTCTCAGAAATACGAGCTTTTTTGAGCACATTTTTTATTACATTCGGTATTTTATTAATTTCACAAAAAGAAGTCCGTAGCAGCCAAATCAGGTAACCGTGGAGGCCAATCGACATCATCATTCCTTGAAATAACTTGTTGAGAAAAGAGGTCTCGCAGTAATTCCGTGCAGTCCTGGCTGTATGCGATGTGGCAATATCTTGTTAAAACCACATGTTAGTCAAGCCCAAAGCATGCAGTTGTGGTGTTAAAAAGTTTTCAATCATATCATGATATCGCTCCCCAATGAAAGTTAACGTTACGCCGTTTTCAGTGGAAACAAATTCAAATCTTTATGCAAAATTATGGCCAAAGTTGCTCTTTGAACACCGAATTCCTGAGCACGGCGTCGAATTGAGGTTGATGGTTTCTTAAACATCAGTACTGTTTTCAGATGATCTTGCAGTACGTTGTGGCCTGTCAGCTACAGTCATTCTTTTTCGAATTCATTCACTACACGATAAATAGTGCGCCTTGTTTGCAGGTTGTTTTTCCCAAACTTTTAATGTAATTTTCTCATCGTCACAGTAATCGATCATTGGTTTACGGAATATTTTTCTATAATAAATTTGCAACGTTTCTACTTCTTGATTGCCGAATATGAACTATCAAGACTAATGTTTACCAAAATGGCAGCAAAACAAAGGAGTACACGTTCCCAGCGGACACCCTGTATTTCCATGCTTGGACCTGTCACTTTTGAATATCAAATAAATATCGAATATCCGAATTTTTTCTTGAATTCTCTTTTTATGTATGTCTACAAACCACTAAGTAGTTCTCAGACAATTTCTTACCGGAATAAAGGGCCAAGGAAATATGTCGTATACCGTACGATATACCTAAATATAAAAGGTTTAATTTATATACGTCAGTATTACCGAAATACGCAATAAATGTAATAATAAAAAAGAGAATAACAAAAAAATTGTTTTGCTTTGTTTGTTAAAATATTTTTTACATCAATCCTAAACAAAAATTATTATTTATCATCTTATCTTTTTCATGTTTGTTTTAATTTTTCTGTTGAGCACTCTGTCAAACTTGGATGTATTTCAGTAACTCTCATACAAAATGTACGGGCATGAAACAAATTTTGGCAGAAGATATGGTTCTTAGAGACTTTAATTAAAAATATAAGAGGTTCCCCCTCTAAGAAGACCATCCACAAGAAACCGCCCCCTGACATTCCACCCTCTTTAACCTTTAGCATGCCATCAAAAATGATTGATTTCAAGAAGAGCGCCACCTACTGACAAGATAACAAGATAATACTTAGCGAAGATGCTGAAGATATAACACTGGCCTTTAAGTGATCAGGTTGACAGCAACTTCTCTCGTCTCATTTGTAAGGCGCTTAATACAAAAAATAAAATGATACCAGGTTTTTCTAAGTGTCTTATACTACGAGAACCGAAATCAGTTAAGGAATAAAAGCTTAATTCCGCCTAACTTGTTAGGCTTGCGTATCCTGTGTACCTTATAGTTAAAATATAATCCGAAGTGATTCCATATTAACCCTTTGACGACGAACGGGACATATATGTCCCATTTGGATTTTTCGTCATTAAAGACCCATTTTCCAAGGAATTGTAATGTAATCAATGCTGTTCTTTGGAATATGCACTAAAATTAAGTTTTTTTGTTTCAACTGGGCCTAAACTAGTCTCAAACTTAAAAATTTGTATCTTTTTTTTTAAATTTTTGCTAACTTATATCTCGGTTTCGAATTGATAGTATTGGACAAACTTTTAGTATTATATGTACCAATGCCTTTTACAAACTTATTAATTAATAGATTTTGAATCAGTTCTATACTTTTTGTGTGAGGTTGAAAATAGTATGGGACATATGTGTCCCATTCGTCGTCAACGGTAAAAATAAGGGATATTTTTTGAGCATATTTTTCATTTTATTAACTTGTATATTTGAAAAACAAAGAAAGCAAGAGCAATTAAGTTTATGATATAATTAAAATTATGATATCTTATACCTATACATAAGCTAAAACAATATCGAACTCAATTGTGATAAATTTCAAAACAATTTCTGTTCGCCGTAAAGCTCATTTTATTCCATTTCTTGTGCAAATAATACACCGGTTCCTGCCTCCACCTTTCATTCCTGTTTGAAAATATCCAACGAATTTCGAATGCAGTAAATCAAAAACAAAATCTAGAAGATAATCTTCGATTTACGATCATGTTCGTAATACGACTGAAAGTAAGTAAATCTAAATCTAAAGAAAGTAATAATTTCCTACTAAAGTTAATCAGGAGTTACATAACACTATACCATTTTTTAGTCCATAATATCAACGCCTCCCACTCCTGTATTATATTGCGAAATCATTTTTGGTCATGCCACTGTAATTTTATTTACGGATCCAGCCTTGCGTCGTTTGACATTTACAGTTTCGATTGGATTTATCCCATATGAACCGCACGGTTATCCACCCATTTTATAAATGAAATTCCATTTGACATTAAGATCTGGATGTCTCCACGTTCAAACGTTTTATTGACATCAAATTTTGGCATTTGTGCACAATTTTGTCGCAAAGTTTCACAGGCTCATATTCCATTGGTAATCATTTTATACAGTAATATTAGACTATTCAAAAAGTTATCGAAATTTTTTCCCATTTTTTACAGCCCTGCTGCCACACCTAGAATAATAGATTCGCCAATGATAAACTCTCTCTCTCTCTCTTCCGTTTTTCCTGTGTATATATGCAACAGTACCACAATTTTAACCTCTATCTTATGGGTTTGTCCCATATTTTGTTTCAGTATATTTCGACTGGTAAATTTTACGGTATGCTCATCTATAGACTGGCATTTGGCTTGACTCAAAGAATTTCCAACAGCTAAGTTAAAATGATTTATTACTGGTAGGGAAAGGACTTTTTGAAAACGGAAATAAACGGAATTTAATATATTTCCATCGTAGACCATCAAAGATTGCTGACAATCTGTATCAGCAGATCATTCCAAAAAGTACTTTCAACTCTTTTTTAGTTATGGAATATATATTATACCTTTCTGTTCACAATAAAGTTTTGTAAAGTACTCTATTGGTGAATTGAACTATCAAACTATTATCATTTTCAGTATCCGATACGTTCAAAATCTGTAGAATTTCAATTTCAGTTTTATAAAACCGACGCAATCTGTTCATTCTTAAAATTATATTACATGTTAAAATATGTTGGAGGAAAATATATTTTCAAACCGTATATAAAATCACAAATTAGGATATGTAAACCTTTCCACAGTTGACTAGAAATTAAGCCACAATTACAATCGTTATTCTTATATATATACTGTTATATAATGCCTATGTTTATTTTTATAGCGACAAAAATGCGCCGTAATTATAATGTATTTATTCCCAAATAATTATACTTGACGACGAATGGGACATATATGTCCCATGATTTTTCTCCTATAAGGAGTAAAAATTTTTAAATTTTAACAACACTTTAGTCTTGAAATGTTATGTTTCCGATTAAGAATCCGCAAACAAAATTTGAAAATTTCCAATTTTACATTCTTCGTCGTCAAAGGGTTAAATGTCTTCAACACAAAATTTTGAAAAGCCAACTGTTATATGACAGTTTAAGAGTTTATTGTATGTGCTCATATTTATATCATGAAACAAAAACATACCCATTTTTAATTTATTGTTCTTTTTTATAAATTTGCAATCAGTTTTTAATCTAAAAATAAACCCATACTTGAATCTAAAACGGATAAAATGGAAAAGAATAAAACCAATATTTTTCACATGGGAGATTTTGTAAACAATTGAAATTTTTACAAAAAGAGTGATGGAAGAAAGGAGAAAAAGCAAAGTAATCTACCAAAAACAACAAAAGAGTATACAATAGAATAGAAAAACTCACACTTTCTCTTAAACAAGTTCTAGTATAGTTCCATATTGAGCAAAAAAAGGAAACATAACCTTGGCAGTAGAATCAGCAATGATTTTACAAAAACACTAACAAAATATTATTTTCTTATGTGTGTGTGTGTAAAAGTCTGTGAATCTGCTTATATGGCAAATATGAGATTGCAATTTTTAAAGTGGGTGTGAGTGCAATTTCTTTTTTAAATGCACCGCAATCAAGAAACAATCGACACTAGGAAACAAACAAATTACACATACGGCATACATGCCAGAATGACATGTATACATACGCATACACACTCATATGTAGTATTATAATAAACTGCTGATGCTTTTGATTGCTTTGCTTATAGAGCATAAGTAGAACAATGGCTTTGCTAAAGAAGATGAAAGGATAACTGGAAACTAAGAAACAATCAACGGCAAATAACTACAACTACTACAACAGCATGTAAAGTTCAATATCCATCTAAAAACAAGAAACCCATACAAATACATACACATTCTTCTACACACACTCCTTTTCAATAAGAATTTCTTGCACCTTCTCTATTGCACTCTTATTCTTTCATTGTCTTAAATCTAAGAAAACTCTGTTGTTGTTATTGTTGTAGAATTAAAATAAAAGGCCAAAAATCATACTTTTATAAAAGAAAAGTGTATCCAAGTGTACGTGTGTGGGTGTGGGTGTGGGTGGGGATGTGAATGTATATAAACAATTGTTAAGAGTGTGAGTGTATCACTTATTGGTTACACTCGGTAGAAACGTTTAAAAAATTATTCCCATATGAACTTACTTGTATGCAACAACAGCAACAATACTTGTTTTCTACAATTTGTTTCTCTTTTTTAAAAGTCTCTGCAAATTGGAATAGTCAATGAGTTTGCATGTGCATGTGTAAGAATCACTATTAACTTGAGCTAAACACAAGCAATCAGTAAACGAATATTATAGTCGAGCTGGAATAGAACCGTAAACTCAAATGCATGCACTCAAACAAGAATTGTACATTCTTTCTCTTCTTCTCTTTATTTTATTTTATTTTTTTTTGCAAAATATGCCAATTGACTTTGTAGCGTAATAAGTGGGATGAGTGTCTATCTATTTTGTTATCTTTAATGTACAGAGACATTTATAGCAATGAACAATATTGTTGTTGCTGTTAGTATTGTTGTTGTACGCTTTGTTTTTTACAAGGGGTAGCAATTTTCCAATTTCAAACAACAAAGTGTTCATAATATCAACAATAAATGAAATCTGCTTCTATTGTTGCCAATGATGCTGTTGTTTTTGTTGATAATGTCTGTTAGACAAACAATATCAGTCAGTCAGTCAGCCAGTCAATCACATCTCCCTGTTGTAGGTTTTAGATTGGTTGCACAAATTGTTATCAAGTTTCTTTGTGCAACAGCAATAACAATAACAACAGCACAGAAAAAACAACAACAATAACAGCAAAAGATTACAATGATTGCTTCCGTTAAATAATGTTTTCAGTTTGACTTTTGAGATTCACATCGTGAGAGACAGAAAGACATTTTAAGAATTTCTTAATTTTCTCGAATATCAATACAAAAGTAAAGAGTTATCTTACAAGGGGGTATTTCGGGAAGCTGGAAACAAACAAAAAAATAATTTTTTTGTTTTTATATTTTTAGAGTTTTAAATAATACTGATTCAGATCTGTGAATTAATTTCTAATTTATTTTTTTAAAAACCCAGTTGGAA
The DNA here is from genome assembly GCA_963576795.1 of Metopia argyrocephala. Lineage (NCBI taxonomy): Eukaryota > Metazoa > Arthropoda > Insecta > Diptera > Sarcophagidae > Metopia > Metopia argyrocephala. Next base: position 41,485,366 of record OY756211.1, on the reverse strand, counting down.
CTGAATATGACTGAAAACCCTATTTTCTAGATAAACTCGCTCTACACTGTCAAAATTTTGAAAAAAAAACCTCTTAGAACACGCCGCACAAATGTTAAAGAGCGGTATTAATTAATTTTTTGTATGCCTTCTGATTTACCTGATTTTTTTGTAATAGACAATCTAATTATTATGTAGACTTATATCTTTATCACGTTTTTGTCCAGAGACACTCATAGTTGACCTAAGGGAATGCGTTTGCAATGACAGTAATATACATATGTATATGGTACTTTCTATCGCTTCTATAATACTCTTGTAATAACACAATTATGCATTTTTTATACTATTCGATATTATAAATAACACTATTTGACAAAAGAAGGCTTTTGGAAAAATTCACCGACTCGACAGTATAGGTTTGATTGAACTATCAAAGGTTAGTAAAACCCTGTACTCCGTTTGGTCAGATTGCCTACCAATTTTTCTTTAAAATAAATATTTTGAAAATCAATGCACCACTCAAAAAAAAGGTTTTTGACCAGCAGCCAACTTGAACTTAAAGACATTGTTTAACTATGCTTGGCAATAATGTACTGAAGAGTCTACTGAACAAATTTTAAAAATATTTATGTGCAAAAAATAATTGTTTCTTGCACTATTTTGCAAAAATCTACGAATAAATTTTTACTTTTTTTTTCACTAACAATATATGACAACATTGTAGCCATTGTAAATCTGAACAACTTTCAATTTGTGCCCTGAAAATTTAGTTTTTCACTACTTTATTTAGAAAGTATTGTTATTTTTTATTTATTTGGTACATTTAAAACATTTTTGTTTTCATCAAAAAGTTCAGTAGACATATTCATCATCATTATCATCTGAATCGTCACAATCCTTCAATAATGGTAGTTTATCATAGTCTTCAGCATGAGACCTTGCTACTCTTATTTCTCTTATTAACCCTAGATTATTAAAAATGTAACACACAATGCTCTATGGGACAGTTTGCTTTGCCGCTTTTGATGAAACTTGGCACGTATCTTTAGTTTATTTTAAAAAGTGCATTTACGAAATATAAAAACTTTTGCTTTTATAGAAAAAATTTTATGAGAAAATATCGATTTGGATTATATGTGCGGTAGTCGATGGGCGTGGCGGATTTTTATAAAATTCCAGTATTTTCTTAATTAAGTCTAGGACCACTTCTTATATTTTTTGCACAAAAATGTATGAAGCCAAACCACTGTGCGCCGTTGTTACCTCTTATGTTATGCAGCGGGTTTATTTTGTTTTATTTTGGAGAAAATGACAAAATGTTTTATTAAATATTCTTTTGAAAAAGTTGTATTTTAGTCTGAAAACTAAATATACACTTTGGTAGGTCAGATATTATTTTATCGTTCCCTTGCAACTTTTAATGCATAATAATAATAGGTTATTATTAATAGATTATTTTCTGCTTTTTTAGAAATGTAATTATCGGTTAGAACAAAATCAACCTCAGTTGGAAGTTCATTGCCATATAATTCGTTTGGGAAATGTCAAGGTGTAAGTTAGTCTTTCATGTTTGTAATCAGTATGTAATTTAAAAAATTAAACCACATAACCGATTTGAACACCCTTGCCTTATAATACGACTTTTCACAACCCGTCAATCTTTTACAAACATTCGATTAAAATCGAAACTACACTACCACATGAAATGTTTATTGCATCAACAATCTCAAACACTTTTACTCTACGATCGGCCAACACCATATCGTAGATTTCAGTATGGTTTGTACTTGTGCGGCCACAACTAAAGTCAGTAAACCACTTTTTTACCATTGAAATCGATGGTGCAGAGTCCATATAGTATTTATCAAGCTTTTCCTTGGTTTGATTGAAGGTTTTTCTTCGCAAAAATAATGTTTAATGCGTACTCGAATTTTACTGTTTTCGATATTAAAAAAAATTTACGAGGTTGTATGTTTTGGACAGCTGTTAAACGCAATATAATATTACTACGAAGTACTTAAGTGCGAAAACTCACGGACTTACTGATTGGCCCTCGTATCTACCGTGTTATAGGAATCGTAGCAGTAGTTGAATCATTATATAGAAATAAACATAAAACTATAACTTCAAAATGACAATAGTAGTGATTTTTAAATTAGATCTTGCTCTTCCTTTGTTCAGAGTTTAAGCATTTAAAATATAAAGAGGTGACATAATATTGAAGCTATTATACAACCTAAAAAAGTCGATAAATAACAATTTTGTAAAGTACTTTCTAAAAACAAAATTATCTTATTTCCAGAAAAGCTTGTCAATTTAATAAATTCTTAAAAACTATTAAGTCTTTTTAAAATGCTACAAAATCTCAGAAACCATCAAAGGCCACACACAATCTCTTGCTAAAATGGAAAATATTAAACATGATTTTCATAGAAGTACCCAAATGAGTGCTTTTATAGAAAGCGTGACCTTTTAAAGCATTTACGTACTTGAATATTCTAATTTTCCAACCAAAACCACTTACAAATATTTAAACAACTATAATCATCGGCTTTCTGACATGAGAAGTGTGTCGTTTACCTTTTCTGCTTGCCTGCATATCTCATCAAAACATTTGCCAACATAATGAAGTCATTTAGAAGTTTGTCTATAAAATTATAGACTTTTGGCATGTTTGTTAAAAGGGAAACTAAGGGGAGGTAATATTATCAAATGGCCGAATGAGCAATAATACAGTTGAAGTGGTTAATAGAACAGTTTTGAACATCAGCTATACAAACAAACCAACGAGCCACATCAACCTTAAACTCGTACTCAAACATAACGACCCAAAAAAAAAGCAACCATTTAATGACACGCCCACTTATCAGCAATTAGTTTAACCAAATAACATGTAACAGGCAAACTGACAACAACAATATAAATATTTTGTTATTGTTACTGTTACTGGTTACAAAAGAGTATCATTAAAAGATTGAGTTTTAATTCACAACCAAACAACATACACGCTCGTTAATTTACGCGTTTTTGCTCGTTTGGTGGTTGCTAAGAGTCTTTTTCAGAGCAGGACAATACAACACGCGCCTACAAAAACATATTCTTTTCATACATTGCTTATGCGAGTAGTTCTCATACTCTATCTTTGTTTTTGTTTTCTGTTTTTATTTCTTTACAAGAGCGTTATAATTATATTTCATATGCACGCCACGTGCTGACTTCATCCATGTTGCAACAACATTTAAAGAAAACATATTCCACAAGTATCCATTTCCGCTTTTTTACGTTTTTAAGGGCTTCCTAATTGCTCGATGAATATCGAAATAATGTGATGCTTTTTGCTTTCTAATTTTTAATTTTTGTAACAGTAAAATATTTGCAAACTACTCGTACTTTCAATTGTCGCTTCTAACAAAAAAGGGGGTAAGTGAGTAACGCTTTTCTACAACAATATGTTTTTTTATTTCTCTTTGAAAAAGGCCTCAAGTGCTAAATTAAGTACCCACTTGTTTAAGTATTTTAATGAAGTTTATAAAATATTGATGAAATAATTTTGCCTGTTTGCACCATACCAACGAAACATGCAACATTTACTACAAAAAAAAAAAACATTTGGTATTTAGATCTTGGGAATATGTTTCGTAGGCCTTTTATTTAAAGTTCAAGAGTACTTTTGTGGTACTTCTAAAGTTTTAAACGTGGGAAAGTATTATATAAAGGATTCTGATAAAACATATTTGGGAATAAAATAATTTACCGTTTCGTCTGAAAGGCATTAATTAGATAAAAGTACAATGTTCAATTCTATTACGAGTTTAAATTTCTTTGCAAAGATTTTATTTAATAATCAAAGGAGAAAATGATGTCCGTGAATTAATAGTACACTAGCCAAACTGAATATGTTTTCGACTCTAGCTATAGTCGTTTATAGAATTTTAACTTCGATCTAATTGAAACAAAATTAATTTAAAAAATGATCACCCTTTCTGGGGCTCGAACTCTTCAGAATATTAAAAATTAAAATATTTCATTTGTGCCACAAAAAAATGGATTATTTACAAAATATTTTTCAATGCTTAAAGGCCGAATCACAGTTTAAAAATGCAAAGTATAACGTATGACGGATTGTATGTAACCCGGCCTTAACTTTTAATATTATCAATGAATACTATTTTTCTAGTGTCAACGAGACATCGTACAGACATCGTATTTTGGTACCAAAATGGGAATAAATTCAGGAAGGCATTTCCGACATAAAATCCAATGTTTTTCAATCTATTTTAATTATAAATGTAAGAAAAATAACATTTAAATATACTTTAGTAGAATTTTTTTAATTTGATGTTTTTTTTTTTTGTACATTTTGCAAGTACCACCAACAGATAATAAAATAAAAATAATTTACGTATATGGGAAATATATTAATTTATTATCATCTCTATCGCAATTATTAACCCATATCGTCCCGCTGTTCGATTTTTTGAACAGTAAATTTCAAGCGTGTTTGAAAAAAATTTTCTCTTCTCAGGGAAGACTACGAACTTATTTCTTTTAACAATTATATATTGTGATAGATTAGCTACAAATATAAAAATAAAAGGACCTAACTACTTCAGTCCTTTTTTTTATTACAAGGAGAAAGAAAAAACACTAATTTTAGCACAATTTTAAATTTTTAAAATTATGCATAAAATATAAAAAAATAAAAAAATGAAAATTGTAGTTTTATTGAAAAACAGTCAAACTATTAAAAATAACAAATAAATCGTTTTGGTTTTCATATACATTTTTATGATCTGCCTTCAAAAATCGGTGTTCGATTTATCGAACGCTGGGCACTATTTAGCACTTTTGTTTATTCTAGGAATGGCTTTCTAAAACATATTGAATTACCATATTGTAATCTTTTTTTCAAAATGTAACTAACGGAAAAAAGAAAAATACACATATGGTAGCATAATTATTCAGACTATTTTTTATGATGAGGTTTTAGGTATGATAGTCGAGGAGACAAATCGCTACGTTCAGCAGAAGATCTGTTCTTTTGTACTAGACAATATCATACTCCAACGATTTCTTGGCATTTTAGTATTATCTGGATATCACACTTGCCTGCTGCACGCGATTATTGGTTAAATCACCTTACATTAGGCGTTTCTGCTGTGAAATTATGTATGTCAAGAAATAAGTTTTTGGATATTAAAAAATTCATTCACTTTACCAAAAATTTTGAGTTAGACAAGAACGAAAAATGGCAAAGATATTCTTCAAATCAATCAAAATAATTTGAAATAGTTAATTTTTATATTCATTATATTTATTTCATATAAGATACGACTTTTGAATGCAGTTTGGAATCTGGGAGGCATATTTGTCGATTGATGAACAAATGGTGCCATATTTCGGACGACACTCTTGCAAAATATTTGTACGCGGTAAGCCAATCCGTTTTGGGTACAAGTTATGATATCTTTGCTCTTCAGCTGAATATCTTTACAACTGCGTACCATATGCCGGGTCGGCAGGCAACTATAACCAGAAAGTTGGTTTAGGAGCCTATGTGGTTCTTCGCTTATCAGGAAATATACAGTTTGCAGATAAGCATATTGTGTATTTTGATAACTTTTTTTACTTCTTACTACCTCATGAGCCTACTTACTGAAAACGATTGTGTGCCACAGGCACTTTGCGGGCAAACAGAATCGGAGGAACTGAGCTGAAATCCAGAAAACCTTTAGAAAGAGGCTGTCATAATTTCAAGTTTGATAGCAAAAATAAAATTTTAATTTGCCGTTGGCAGGACAATAAAGAAATCACAGTGGCCCCCAATTTTGACCAAGCCTATCCAACTTAAAACGGACTTCTGTTTATGTTGAGCTTTTAATCGATTGTTGAGTAGATCGTATTAATAACAGAGAAATGCACCACCTCGAGATGCCCGAATTGCTTACATACCGTACCGGTACCGAAAACCGTAGAGACTTCAGTTTCTATCTGACGATTTAGGTGTAGCCTTTCAGTAAGAAATATACAACTGTTTTAGCGAAAAGATGGAAAAAGCAAAAGAAAAATAATGATGGCAGCATTATAGAACACGGTCTGTTTGTGAATTTTAAACAAACAAACAAACAAAGAAATGGGAGGAGTGGATTTACACGATAATGCTGTACAAAGTTATAGTGTTGCAATTCGAGCAAAGAAGTGGTACTGACCTTTATAAATAGTTACTTTAAATTCTTCGTTGGTAAATGCTTGGACTGTTTCTGTCATCGCCAAAAAAATTAAAAAATTAGATCGCAAAAGGAATTTTGAGTAAAACTTTCGTATTCTTTAATGACACACACAACAAGAACAAATAGATTCAGCTGGTGATTTCAGCGCTTTTGATTCTCCAATAAATATTCTTCCTGTAAGAAAAACTGAGCATCTTATAGTTAAAATAGAGGAAAACAAGAAGCACTGTCATAAACCAAGCTCATTTTTATGCAAAAAGTGCAAGGTTGCGTTTCATACACATTGTATTGGGGCATATCACCAAGAAAAATAATATATATTTTTAATAATAATAATAATATATATAATTAATATTCTTGCATTTTGATTTAAATGAATTAAATAAATTAATTTTGGTTAGCTTTTGATTTAAATAATTTTAAAGGAATTAGTTTAAGTTTAAAAAAATTGTTTTTTTTATTATTTACAATTTTTAGGAACAATAAAACTAATATGCTAAATAGTGCCCAGTGTTCGATTAATCGAACACCATTTTTCTTAAAAACAAAAAATTTTAAAAAAATTTTGACTTCAGATTTGTGTTTTCTGGTCGCAATTACCTTCTAAAAACCAAGTTTTAAAAGTCAATTCGAAAAAAAAATTCTCTGGGACGATATGGGTTAATAGCATTACCATCATCATTATCATTAAAATCCTCATTATGTTCATCATTTTTATCACTATAAATATATAGAACATTTTGATAATTTTTCAAATGCATATAAACGCAGTACTTCTTTTAAAAAAATTTTCACGTTTTTTTTTTAATTTTCTAATATTTTAAGTGATAGACTCAGAAGTCACTAGAAATCTTTTAAATATATCCTTATAGATTTTTCCTTATAAAATTTTAAGAAATAATTTTGTCTAAAATTTTTAAAACCTTTTTTCGAACTTTTTTATTTATTTATTTATTTATTTATTTATTTATTTATCTATTTATTTATTTATTTATTTTGTATAGAATCAGAATGGCAACACTGGTTGTTTTCTTCAAAAAACATCAATTTTTCATCAATCGTTTTTATAAAGTCAGTAAAATCAGAACGCGGCGGTGAATTAAAAATAAAGTAAAACAAAGGAAATAGAACAGAAATACAAAGATAAAATTATTGGGACAAATTAAAACCAAAATATCTATTTGTACAAAAAAAAAATAAAATTGTGAAACAAATAAAAATTAAAACTAAAATTTTATAAATAAAATTAATAGTGATTTGAAACTCTAGAAATAAAAAACCCAAAATTAGAACAGTGTTTTCATTTAAATTGTTTAGTTTGACCCTAAACATATTTATTTATTTATTTATTTATTTATTCAAATAGCTCCAATGAAAACTTACAGCTAGCTTTTAACAAAAAAAGTATAGAAATTAAAAAGTAAAAAGAAAGCATAGTTATTAAATACAATTATAAAAATAAGAATTAGAGTTGAGATAAGTTAGCAGTATTTTCTTGGATTTAACGACACTATCAGTAAAGTCAATATAAACATAAAATTTATTGAACTCGGAATATATTCTTCGAAAACCATCAAAATGTGTAAAGTTTGATCTGTAAGGTTTCAAATATATAGGCTCAAAGGTTCTAAGTTGTCTACTTGGAACATTGTAGTGCATTATATTTAGAAAAAATTCAGAGTTTATACAATATTACCCTGTATCAGATTTAATACGAATGTTATATTGAAGGTAGTTCCGCGACTTTTAAAAAGAGTGGGTGGGAGTGGCATGTCAGGATTCCATCTGAAATTTCTAAAACAAAACAGCAAAAATTGTTTTTGAACTGATTCCAATTTATTTATATAAACGCTGCACATTGGGGATTTTGAGGAAAAAAGTCAAATTTTCAATATACTCTTCATGCAAGATGCAGTGATATTTTGACATTTTAGACTAAATGGTACAATCAAATCAAAAAGAATTACTCCGATCTGACTGCAAATTTTTTTTTATAGCCATCTCAAACTCAGTACTTGTATGTTTTACCGAACCAACTTAATTTAAACCTAAGAATTTCAAAGCGAATATTCTTTTATTATGTGAGCTAACGTTTTTCTTTTTATTTTTTATTTAAAGTAGGATATTTCAGCATACTAAAATTGGGAAAATAAACTTTGAACAGATTTAAGTTTTTTTTGTGTGCTTAGTTTTATGAACATATAACAAAAATCCCTTTTTTCTCTAAACATTTGGACCTGCAATTTTAGCAATACTTCCCTACAGTTGGAAATGACTACTAATACATTGTTTCATATGTGTTTTAACATTTTATTCAATTTCAAGTGCCACCAGGTGCCAGCTCTTAATTTGTTGCATTACGCAGTACAACATTTTTCAGCCGATTGATTCACGACTCAATTCTGATAAGGCTCTTTTGTTTAATATAACTCAAGAACCACTAGTCGGATTTTACTGAAATAAATATAGGAAAATCAAGAATTACAATTACTTTCATCTCTTTATATAACGTTTTGCTATCTAAGCAACAGTTTCGCAGTTATAAATAAATGTATGAAGGAAAACAAATTTTTTTTTTGCCTAAAAAACAAAAAAATTTTTTTTTTAATTCATTAAAACCCCAAAACGGTAAAAACGTATCAAGTTTTACTACTTTCGCGTAAAGTCGCATAACCTATGAACAAAATGAGACATAAATCATGAAAATCGATGAACACGTTTCGCTTTTATTCACAATTATGTAAAGGTATGAATTTAAAAAATTTGCTCGAGATATGAACAAAATTATTTTGAAAAAACATTGAGGACTTTTTATGATATGCAGAATTATAAAAAAAGTAGTAAACAAAACATTATTTGATTTTTATGATTACAGTAGCAAAGTAATAAGCGATAATAAATTTCACATGGGGTTTTACGCCCGAAGTTTCTGGAGTTTGACAAAGACAACAAAATTAAAACAGTTTTTGCAACAATCGCACATTGGCTTAAATGAAACTAAAGCATGTGAAATTTTGGATACAATATATAAAGGCTTTTACTCTAACTTCAAACAAAGATGGCAGGATTCTAATCGTGCGAAGTCGCGATTTGAAAAAAAAAATGCAAATTGGCTTGAACGCACATTTACTGAGAGAGAGTTTACTGAGACTGAATGTCCTACCAGTTCTGCACTTGGTCGGCCACGTAAATCGTTTGAGGAGTGTACCTCTGCAAAATCTGTTGGATCATACTACTAAAAGAATCCTAGAGACCAAGTTATTAAAGGCTCAAGAAAGTCGTAACAAAGACTACAAAAAATATGGCCTTAGACACTCCAGAAAATGCATTTAGCCAGAAAAGGCATAATGTTATAAGCTCTTTTAGAATTTAATTTTTAATTTAAAAATAGATTTAAAATAAATAGTAAATTTAAAATTAAAAATTTATTAAAATTTTTTGTTAGTTATGGCTTTTTACATTGTAGGTAGCGATATACATTTCTCTAACTTTCTTTATTTTGATTACTTTTGTGTATTGCTATATAAATAAAACTAAATTTGTGATAAAATCACTACTTTTTTTGACAAATATATTTTTTTCCTCACCTTCATACAAAAATCCCCAGTGTGCGAGGTAGTAGATCCAAAAAAATTTGGTGATTATTGCCTGGAGACGGCAAAAAAGTTTGTTGCACTGTACGAGTGGTACAATACGCCACCTACACTTCACAAAATTCTGATTCATGGAAAAGATAAAATTGAAAACTGTGTTTTTCCTGTAAGTTTACTATCCGAAGAGGCTCAAGAAAGTCGTAACAAAGACTATTAAAAATATCGCCTTAGACACTCCAGAAAATGCAGTCGAATTGCCACGAACGAAGATATTATGCACCGAGAGATGGTAACATCAGATCCCATGATCTCACATATCGAGCCTTTGGTGCAATACGGTAGTAATTCAAAAAATCGTGAACTGAGAAAAATGCATTTGAAGTTTTCAGCCATCTTTTTCATAGTATTTTCGTTTACTAAACTTATTTTTTTACAAGTTTTTAAATAAAGAGGAATGTTTTGTAATTAAATAAATAATTATTAAAAATATGAAATATTTATTTATATTTAAGTATTTTGTATCAACCTATCAATGATGTATCAACGACAAATTTATTAATTAATTCGAAATACATCGTTATAGCAAATATACTTTTTATTTTATTTGCAGTTGTGTTTTTGTGCCTAGAAGTAGTAAAAAATGATTGCTTTATTGTTTTTTTTGCAGTTTGTCTTCTGTTTGTAAATTTCTTATCATAAAGTAAATATTTCTTTATTGCAAATAAATATTGTTTGACATAGAACGATTAGATATAGAACCATAATCTTTTTTTCTTTAGATAGATATTTCGCCAAATATCATTTCTGCACCCAGATCAAAAAATTAAAATTTTGGGTCTTGCACCAAAGACTCGATATAACTCCTTCATTTAGCCAGAAAAAGCACACTGTTATAAGCGACGAAGTTAAGGCTCTTTTAGAATAATAATTTAAAAATAGATTTAAAATAAATAAAAAATAAAAATTAAAAAAATCATTTACATTTTTTTGTTAGTTATGGCTTTTTACACTGTAGGTAATGATATACATTTCTCTAACTTTCTTTATTTGATTACTTTTGTGTATTACTATATAAATAAAACTAAATTTGTGATAAAATCACTACAGCTTTTGACAAATATATTTTTTTCTGCACCTCCATACAAAAATCCCCAGTGTGCGCTGTATTGGGGGTCCCATATGACAGATTTTAGTTGAAGAGTACTGCAAGGTTCAAGAACATGCGAGTACCATTAATGGAGTGAGTATACATTGACGAATGGGGAATATCTACAATAGGTAACTGATTTACATTTTTTGAAATATTTTTTTTTTTAATTTAATAATTATAAAAGTTATTTAAATCTGATTGAAGGTGAGCACTATTATCTTTTTATATCATCAGCATACATCAGGATATTGCTACACTTAATTACGTCGGGCAGGTCGTTTATAAACAATAAAAATAATAGCGGGCCAAGACGGCTTCCCTGGGGAACACCAAAAGTCACTTTTATAATCTTCGAATTTGAATTGTTAAGAATAACACATTGGTTGCGGTTAATGAAATATGAATTGATCCATATACGAAAGTTGCAGGAGAAACCAAAATCATCAAGTTTATTTATAAAAAGCTTTATTGAAATCTCTATAAATGACAACAGTTTGCAAACCAATAAGTTTGTACACGTCGACCTGCCTTTACAAGAACCATGTTGCACAGGAGATATAACTGATGGTATATGATAGCGTAGCAATAAGTCAGCAATATGTTAGTTAAGTCAGTAATAAGCTTAGGAATTGCATTAAGCTTAGCTATTGCTAGGAAGATGGAAATGGCACTGCTACTATCACACTCATGAAGTGGGATTATAAACGATTCCTTCCAGGTCGAACTTCAAAGAATAATTGTATAAGTGAGTTATAGGAACAATTAAAACATCAGCGCACTTCTTCAGAACACAATTAGGTATACCATCTGGTCCAGGAATAATTGAGCTTTTAACATTTTTAAGATTATTGTTAACGCCGTGAACATTTAAAAGAGGCACATTTATTAGTATTTTTTTGAAGAAATGTTGATGAGAAAAAATCCGCAAAACTATTAGCAATATCGTCATTAGAATAGGATTTACCATTAATTTTCATTGAAGTCGGATAGGACAAGACTCTACGCTTAGAATTAACAAAATTATAAAATTGCTTTGGATTGTGTTTAATCTAGTCCATTAACTTCCTGCTTTTCTTCTGATAACTTTTCATCGGTAACAAGACATAATTAATATTTATTTTCTATACCACGAATTAAATATTTGTGAACAGTCTGAGACATATTATATCGGGAAGATAATTTCACAAAATGATTAGCAGGCTCAAGAGCAAACACCCGAAAAGGTTGATATACAGACACAACGACCACACTGTTAATAAAAGAAACAAATGAAGTGCAAATTCATATGGCACTGTTAACACAGCCTGTAAATAAATGTAAAAAAGTGTGTTTTTCAGACATAAATTAATAAAACAATTTAAATTTTTACTCTGTTACAACCTTACATTGGCAGTAAAAAGAATTTTTAAAAATATTCACCACCTTTATAGGAGTACAAAGTCTATCAATTACTTTTTTAAATGTAATGTGTGCCCTTCCCCTTCTGCACTGCAACTACAATCCCATGCCATAAATCGGAAACTAAAACGCATTTAAATGAAAACAAAAGCAAAAAATTAATACTCAATATCGACTATTCACTATACAAATTATTAATTTAATACGAAATTCTAAAGATGACTATAAAGAGTCAGTAAAGCTTTAGCTAAACAAAAGATATGCCAACAATCCTATAAGAGCACATAAAGTCTGCAACTAAATCCACATCCCCATACAAATTGAACCAACAACACAATCATTGAACAACTAAAGCTGGCACATTGGACCCCAGGGAATTGTTTTTAATATACACACTCTATACACTACAAAGCAACAAAAGAATAAGCAAAATGGAGTGAAATGAAATGAAATTCTTTAATAGAAATTACAAATTCGAAATATATTTTTGTGGTGTTTATGCGTTTTCAATTTTGCTCTTATAGGGTAATATTTACTTGCGTAAATGTTTTGTCTCTTAATATTATTCTATTATATTCTATTTGATATTTCTATATTGTTTCTGTATTTTTTTTATTCCAATTTTGAGATTTTTTATATTTTACTTATGAATCTATAAGTATTCATAATATATACTGCGTTAAGTACACAGAAAATAGCTTTTCTAACCACAAGCTCTGCTTGTTTTTATTGGCACTGTCTGTCAATGTTGTGGTCGTTATACATTTCAACTTTGATATTTCTGTGCGGGTGTAATGACGTTAAGTGTTGGCCTGGCCATTATAAATGCATAAGATGGTGAGTGATGGAAACCATATCCAGGCAGATATTTTCATAGAAGCATGTCGAGGTTAGTGAAACCATTAAGAGAAATTTCATTACAATGAAAATAAGAAATTCTCAGTCAGAAAATTGCCCATTAGATTAGAGATACTCATACAAAAATATTAATTTATACAACATGTCCATATAGACATATAAGTATATGTAAAGTATGTATTATTCTAAATTTCAATATCAATATAAGTATACATAAGTAATAAAAATAATTATATTTAAATTTAGAAGAACAATTTTAGAATTTGAATTTAGAAAAGCCGAGTTTTAAATTTGATCACATTTCTCTACTAATGTGGAATGAATATTTATTTAGTGAAGTGTATAAAGGGTTTTCCAATAAGAAATTGGCAAGTTATAAAAATAAAAACGCAAACCATTTGAGATATTCTCAAAATTTCCATCTTAAAGACTTGAAATAAAACCAAAACATTTATTACTGGAACTCGACTTCGTTTGCGCTTACATACATAGGTAGCGGAAAAAGTAAAAATATCCCAAAAATTACTTAAACGCTACCTGAACGGTGTTAAAAAGTTGTTTATTGAGATCTTACGTACATTTTTCCCAAATTTTGAACGATTTGTTACTTATGGACCTCAGAAAGTAAATCAAAATTCCGAACGGTTTGTAAGATATTTATGTCCAATAAACTTGACAGCACTGGCTACAAATTGTTTAGTTCAAAATTAGTACATTTCATAAAAATCACTTCCATATTAATGTGAAGAAAAAGATTACAGTTTCTACTAGTATATTTTTCATCAATGCTCTAAAACCAAGATTTAGTTTTAGTTTTTAATTTTATAAGTACTCGTACTTTTTTTAATTAAAGTATAGTATTTTTTATGTATTAGATAAAAAAATAATAATCATGCAGTACAATTAATCCTAAAAAGGTACAACAAATTAAATGAATATTTAATATTTGATGTCATATCACCAAATAATATCAAAAGGGAATAAGCCATCGCGCTTTTTTATTAAAACATTGAAAAAGAAATGTTTTTTGATTTAAAACCAACGAACAAAAATCTAATATATGTATGTACATATGTACATACACATGTATGTACTATATGGTAATAGGAATTCATAGATATATTTTAATAATTAAAATTTTTTGGGGTAATACATTCTCTACATTAAAATAAAAAATTAAAAATGAAAATCAAATCCAATATATGTCTGTATTGGCAAAATATAGAATAAAAAAAAAGAAATAATTTGGATTAATCCATTGAAAATTCACGTATGTAGTTGGATATTTTAAAATAGAAATACACAGATATTTGTATTTTCAAACAAACATGTAAAAAGACAAAAATAAATTAATTTTTGAGTTCACAACGAAAATGTTACACCCAGCTTTCAAAAATATAAAATATTTATAAGCGATTTTAACATCTTTAATATATTTGGCAAAACATTAAAAAAATTGCTAAAGAATTAAAGACATTGCGTAGCATCATCAAGGAAGTAGCGAAATATCGAAAAATTAATAATTTAAATATTTATTCGACCGTAAGCTCAAATAATTTAACTAAATAATAATAAACATACTAGATGTTAAAACTCCAGCTTTAAGTTTTTAGTTGCGATATAAGGTTAACGAAGAAGGCTTACAAGTTTTACTATTTCTTCCTTTTGCGCACCACTAATTGTTACAGCTGGGTTAACCATATCAGTAAGAAACGGTTTCAGTTCAATGATGGATTCAATCATCAAATCAAAGTTCTGATAGCTACACAGAGGGAAAAAAGGCGTTCTAAAATTGTGAACCAGTGGTATCAAATTAAGAACGAATCGTGAACAATATTTTGTTAACTTTCGGTATTAAATCAAACTTAAAGCGTTATTAAAATTAGAACAAACGGCACAAAATACCATAAGTTAATAAATCCATAACGATCTGTTATTATATTAGGAACGATTTTTTATCGATTCATGAACGATATGGTATCAAATAAAGAACAAAACTGACAAAAGTTTCAAATCAAGAACGATGTGTTATCATAGTAAAACCATACTGGCATATAACAACCTTTTGTGTTTATTAATTTTTTTATTAAAATTTTTTTGAAGTGTCAATCGAAAATGGACGAAAATTTTATTTATTTAGAAATGGATGAGAGTTTTTTAGAAGAAAACTCTACTGAAACGGAGGATCTGAATGTTGACGACACAGACCTGAAGAGCTTTCCCCAATCAATTGACATGGAAAACATTTTTGATTTGTTAAAAGGTAAGTAAAAAAACAAAAAGAAAAAATATAATTAACTGCTTTCTTTTTAAAGGTGCGAATGTTACATTTAGAAGTTTGCGGTACCTAAAAAAAGAGCATTTGAAAAAAGCAATTCCTCCACTCGGGCTTCTAGTAGAGTTTAGGGAGAAATTGCTGTTATGGAAAAAAATTGAGGTATTATTACGTTTAATATATTTTGGGCATGTTAATGCGTTTTATTTGTTTTAGTTGGGAATTGACGATGAGACTCTGTCAGTGCCATCTAAAGGGGACCAATGGCTCACTCAAAGCACCAACCAAATGGATTGCAGCACAATGTCTCCAACTTGCCCCATTAGCACGAAAAGTCAAAAAGAGGTAAGGCATTTTGAATACCAATTTTTTTATTTTTAATACTAAATCAATTGCTGTATGTGCTGTGTTATGGAGTTAATATAAAAGGTTTTAACAAACATCTTCAGTCGTATGAAGTTGGTTTCCTTACTAAAAACTTATACGTCAACGAATTTACAGAAATTATGAGTCTCCCACTGCATTTATACATAATAAATAATTCAAAATCCTATTTCCGAATGAAGTATATATAAGTTTTTTTAATAAATCATCAATTTAAAACTAAGAGAATTATGTAGATATGTAAAATATATATCAAATTTTATTAAATAAAGAATATATTGTAAATATAAATTTGTTTGTGTTTAAATTGTTTTTCGGACTTAATAGGTATGTATATATGTAGGTAAAATAATACCAATGGATACCGTAATGAGAACGGTCCGTTATCAAAATAAGAATGATTGGTAACAAAGGTGAACGATTACGGTATCAAAGTAAGAACAGTGCGTTTTTAAAATAAGAATGCTTGGTAACAAGAAGGGAACAGTGTGTTATCAAAACCATAATGGGCAGTAATAAAAAAAAAAATCGATACCAAACGTTAACGAAGTAAGCACAAACGGACTTAACTCAATTTCAATACCAAATGGTATCAATTTCGATAGTTTTCTACCGCTTTTTTTTCTGAGTGTAGGAAATTTCACAATAACTCTAACGTTTGTTGTAGGAATGCGAATGGAAAAATTTAATTTTTGCGCAAGCGAATCGTTCCACCATATTGAAAAGTTATATAAAAGTAAAATTTTTACATTTTCCAATTTTATTTTTATAGAGAAATGCATACATACAAATACACATACATATATAAAAAAAAAAAAAATACAATATTCCCCGGATAATTGCCCCACGCTTAATTGCCTTTTACGCTTATTTACTTCAAATTCTAAATCCCCATATTTTGTCTCGCCATTTTCTAATTAAATTCCACGGTTAATTAACTTTCGCTTAATTTCGTTATTCGCTTAATTACCTCAAATATATTTTCCCTAAAGAAAAATTTCCCTCGTTTGATTACCCAAAATAATTATTTTCTAAAAACTGCGGCTTAACTCAACTATGTTGATATAGGCATAACATGTCCTTTAAATTTGCTTTCAAACTACTTTTTGATACAACCTTACAATTAAAGTCTACCAAGTTTATGTACTTGCTTTTAACATGTTTTGGCGGCAGTGTATATGAGCAATTAAGCGTATTCAAATAAATGATTTCCACGCATAATTGCCCAAAATTTTGACATTTTTGTCGAGGCAATACTGAAGATAATTTCTAAGAATTCAAAATTGTATATTCTTTCTAGCTTGTATATTCTTTCTATCAAAGGGGTTCTTGCAGACCTCAATATACACAAGTCTTCTGGGCCGGATGGTATACCAGCACTGGTCCTTCCTTGCACGTCCATTGGCTAACCTTTTCAGTGTGGCTTATCGTGCCGGTTTGTTTCCATCTAACTGGAGGGAATGCTAATGTAATGCCAATGAAGCAAGTAATCCCGAAAATTAACACTCAATCGCAGTATGCTCAACACTCTCCAATGTTATGGAGAGTTTAATAAACCATCACTTTATGAGGTATTTAGAGTCCAATAGGTCACTAAGTAATCGCCAGTATGGCTTTCGTAGTTTCTCTTTTCACCAGTTCCTCGCAATAGAAATACCAGCGCCTGCAATCGTAAATTGTGTGCTTCGCATTATGCAAAAGGGGGAGTCACACTTTCCCATTTGGTGCAGTTATTTTCTGAAATATTGAGAAATTACAATTATTTTATTTATTAATTCATAAAATTATCTAAATTTTTTGTTATTCGTTTTTTGCTATTTCTTTGTGCTGTAGCATTCTCATGATGCGGGTTTGTACACCATTAGTTAAAATCTGCTTTCTCGTTCTACGCACATAACTTATTACGAGTATACCACTGATGAATTTGAAATC
Source organism: Metopia argyrocephala (assembly GCA_963576795.1). Lineage (NCBI taxonomy): Eukaryota > Metazoa > Arthropoda > Insecta > Diptera > Sarcophagidae > Metopia > Metopia argyrocephala. The sequence continues at coordinate 41,467,564 of OY756211.1, read as the reverse complement.
AAATTATATTTCAAATAAAAAAAATAAAAAACTCATCATGAAAAAATATAGCTTGTGAATGAGTAAAAAAAATTAAGCAGAATTACTAAACATGGCTATTACATTTACAAAAGGCATTCATTACAATATTCAACTTTTATCTAAAATATGCTAAAAAAAAATTCGTTACTTTTTTTTATCTCGTAAGTATGCATGCATGTACGTATGCATTTCTGGTTCAATTTGAAACCATATGGGTATTACCGAAAACAAAATTCAAAAAAATGAAATTCAAACGAAACAAGGAACTAAAAAAAAGTATTAGAAAAAGCCTAAGGAGGTGGAGGCACCAGAAGAAATTTTGATGTTTTTAGCCACTTTTTTTGTTACATTCGAATATCACCTGAATTAGATATCTCACTCGTACATGCTATCATGGACGAACGGTTGATATTTTTGATGTAAAATATTCATTTTTTAGTTTCTTTTTTTTTTCTCTTGATTTGTTAGCCGTGGTTTCACTCATTAAAATTGATGAATACTAATATGATGGCTAAAAAAATATGATAAAAACTAAACAAACCCAACAATTTCCGTATAAATTTCATGTGTTTTTAAAAAAGCAAAACGAAGAAAAAAAAACCGGAATAACAGTAAATTTAAAAAAAGAGGACATCATCACTACACATTCATTTCATATTTCATTTTATATGAGAATATAACACTGGCAAAAACAAAAACAAAAAGATTTTAAAAAATAACAGCCTTTTTTTTTCTAAAGGATAGTATAGTACATATCTATGTTTTCGCCAGTAATCAGAATAAAAAATGATACAAAATTTTGAAAGGGTGGAGCCTGTCTAATAAATGAATATGATTTATAGGTTTTTTTCCTGTCATCACATATTTTTGGATAAAAAAAATTAAAATATAATAACTTGTTCAATGGTTAAGCATAAAAAAAAACAAATAATATTCAAAACAGTTTCCATTTGCAATGAAAAGATTTCATGCATATTTTTGCCATGAAAAATGTAAAATGTTATGTAAAGTAATACATTTTTTAGTTGGAATTGAAATATAATCCATAAATATTAGTACGTGTACCAGAGATTTCAGTTAGAAACTAATATTCAATTACATTATTAATCTTTTTTTTAATTAAGTATAAACATGGCGGAAAATAATGATTTAGAAGTTTTCGTATTAAAAACTATAAATAACTATTAATAAATTTTTACAATGAAATTTATATTCCAATAATATTTATAAATACTTAACACTATGCTTTAAGAGTGTAGAGAAAAAATATGTAGGCGTCCTGACATAGCAATTCTGTTTTGTGGAAGCCCATAGAGTACTGAAATAGTTTTAGTGTGTGAAAATTTTCTAGGAAACACAAAAAGTGAATGTTAAGAGGAGATAGTAGCTGCAATGTTGTCTGCCTACCATGCAATGTGTTGCAAAATGTCCATAGAATTGCACCATCTGCATGGTCATTTGAATATGTTCCCTTCAAAAATTTACGCCAGATGAGTGATGAACAAGATGAACAAAAGTAAAATCAGAATGCTCACAAACTACTGCTGGTCTTTAAGGCGCGGTACTAGCAGCAATTTATATAAAAGAAAACGGACACGTAGGCATTTCTAAGAAAAAAGTATAAAAAACAAAAAAAGACGAAATACATGTTACCAGAAAAGTCAATATAAGTATCTCATTAATATTTTAGTCCATTTTTATGTACTTACGTGTTTTCAAAAGCTTCTTTAGCACGCTTTTTACAAACGAAATAAAACAAAAATATTCTGCCTCACGGCCAACTTAGAGCGTGAATAAAATGAAAAATCATTGATAAAGTGTGTTTTGTTTAAAGTTAAAAGGCCGTATCTCAACCATTTTCCAAACCAATTTTCGAAAACATTATTTTATTTAAAACTATTATTTTCGAATAAAAAAAATTTTTTTTTTTTTGAAAATCGGTTTCAAAACAAAAAATTCATGATTTTTTGAAGTTGTAATTTCGTGAATATGGGTGCCCAATATATTTGTTATTAAAAAAGACTAAAACTATTTCAGTACTCTATGGGCTTCCACGAAATGGAATTGCTATGTCAGAACCCCTGCTTATTTATTAATAACACAGTGCAATTAAAATATATATTAATTTGTAATATTTAAAAATTTGAAGCTTTTATATAATAAAATTAATAAATATATGAACTTTGTTTTTCAAAATCTATTGAGAATATTTAATTATTTATTATGTTATTTGAATTAGTTATTTGAATTTCAAATTTAAATTTTTTAGCGTTACCTTAACTTTTTATGACAGCAGAACTGTCACTTGCTGAATCTTCATTATCTTATAAGTAAGCAATATATAATTACTAAAAATATAAAGCTCGATTTTATATCCACTCATTGCAAGGACTAACCTACAAAAGTTCACATACATAAAATAATAATTGACCATTACAACAGTGTGTCAGGGGGTTACGGCCTAGCTTATCGCAGCACTCATGTTGTGTGTGTTAATGTTTTTCCATGAGTACCGGGACCTACAGTTTAAAGTCGACTTCGGACGACAGTTTTGAGAAACTTTTTCATGGCAATCAATTACTCCCACAGATTTTGCCAGAAGAATGCTGGAAGGTAGTCGCCGAAAAAAATTATTTTTCATATTTCTTTTTCTTAAAATGTCAGAGCTGAGGTTTGAACCCAGCGCTATCGTGTTAGTAAGACAACACACTAACCACTAGACCACGGCGACTACATATGGTACGAGGACTTCACAGGATCATTTTTGTAGTCAGTCTTCAATTACTTCGTTTGAAAAATAAAAGTACAAGAGTTCACATTGTCTTTGAAAATCGAACATCTTTAGGATTTGAATATTTTAAATCCTCTGATATTTACAGTCTTATTTATAATAAAAATTTAGCAGTCTGTAGCGGGTGTTAAACTTGCCAGTTTTTTGTCCCTTATGTTAACAAGTTGTAATTTTTCATTATACATACGATCGTTAATAATTTAAAAGCTTAAGATTCAAACATTTAATTAATTAAATTTAAGAACAATTGCGATGTTGTTTTCTCGAGGCATTAGCGCAACTTTTCTCATTGACATAAGGCGCTTACTTATCTGTTTTCAAATTTAAATGCAATACACTAAATGAGTAGGGCTTTACTCCTAAGTATTGGACTTAAAAAAAAAAAGAAAAATCATAAAAATTAAATAAGAATTTCAGCGTATACCGATTACTCCTTCATCCCTAAAACCTCATTCGAGATCATTTTCGCGTTGATGTGTTGACTACCATTCTGTCAACAAAAATATATTATTTTGAGTTAATACAGACGTTGAAATAAAAATTCATTGTATGTTATTAATATTTTCTTAAAAAAGGTATTATTTTAATTTTTTATTTAAATTTTGTTGTATTTTGAGTTGATACTGTTTTCTCGATAAAATAACACAAAAATGGTATCGAAATATTTCATGTTAACTAGGTAAGTAGATTTTTCTTTTTGCAATAATTATAAAAAAACCAATGGACAAACAATATAAACATGTTTTCGAATACAATTTTCTTGCTATGATGTATTCAGATATTCAAAATTGTTTAAAATGTAGCCACCAACAATTGTTGGCTGCTACAGAAGTTTTAGAAATTTTGAGTTAATACCCTCTTGTTGATAAAATGCGATATGTACAGAATGTATCCTTTTTTAATTTTGTAATAATATCTGTGGCAATATGGAAGAGTAGCTTAAGTCGAAAATTGAAGTTTTGAGATATCATCAATTTTGTGTAATTTTTATTCTGTATGTTTTTTGCGAATAATTTATGAGCTAATATATTGGTACCATGTTCATTAGAGAAGAAGGATGAATATTTTAAAAAAAATATGGTTGATTTTAGAAGATTTTACGCCTTTTCTACTTAAGCGCTTTTTCGAAACTGAAATCTGCGTTGGACAGGTCCTTAAGTAACTTAAGCGCTTCTGTTGAAATAAAAAGTACGTCTTGTGTAGTTTTAAGTAAACATAAGAGGATTTATTCAAGAACTTACATTCACTTAAGATAACTGTATACAAGAATCACATTTTATTAAAAAAACTTATGTAAATATAAGTTCTATGATAAATCGAAAATCTGAATATGTAAACAAATCATGTGTGTGAAGATAAATTCGAATTTGAAAAGCAAAGACATAAACCATCTTTCTTTAGCTAACACATTTTTTGCGTTAACAGAGCTCTGTTAATAGTTTAACAGCGACTATGTACGGGTATTTCAGGACTTATAAGGCGTTTAATGGACACACATTCCAATTTTAGGAAGAAAAGGTACCCCCATATGGAAGCTATATTGTTCACTTTGTATCTCATAAAAAAAAAATTCATATTTATTTAGTTTTAGGTTAAAAAAAAGCCGAAACAAATTCTTTCAAAAAAAACCAAATAAGTGGAGAAGATCAGTGGCCATTATGGAAAAATACGAAAATGCACATATATCACACTATATGGAGATGATACTCCAAGGGGTCCCCAATGACGCTGTGTTAGTGGTATTCCTGAAATAATTTTGGGATTTGAGAAAATTAAATTTGAAAAATTCAATTTTTTTGCAAAATGACTGGAGAAGATCAGTGGCCATTATGGAAAAATACGAAAATGCACATATATGGAGATGATACTCCAAGGGGTCCCCAATGACGCTGTATTAGTGGTATTCCTGAAATAATTTTGGGATTTGAGAAAATTAAATTTGAAAAATTCATCTCCATATAGTGTGATATATGTGCATTTTCGTATTTTTCCATAATGGCCACTGATCTTCTCCAGTCATTTTGCAAAAAAATTGAATTTTTCAAATTAAATTTTCTCAAATCCCGAAATTATTTCAGGAATACCACTAATACTGCTCCATTAGGGACCCCTTGGACTGTCATCCCCATATAGTGTGATATACCTGCATTTTCGTATTTTTCCATAATGGCCACTGATCTTCTCCAGTCATTTTGCAAAAAAGTTGAATTTTTCAAATTAAATTTTCTCAAATCCCAAAATTATTTGAGGAATACCACTAATACTGCTCCATTAGGGACCCCTTGGACTGTCATCCCCATATAGTGTGATATACCTGCATTTTCGTATTTGTCCATAATGGCCACTGATCTTCTCCAGTCATTTTGCAAAAAAGTTGAATTTTTCAAATTAAATTTTCTCAAATCCCAAAATTATTTGAGGAATACCACTAATACTGCTCCATTAGGGACCCCTTGGACTGTCATCCCCATATAGTGTGATATACCTGCATTTTCGTATTTTTCCATAATGGCCACTGATCTTCTCCAGTCATTTTGCAAAAAAGTTGAATTTTTCAAATTAAATTTTTTCAAATCCCAAAATTATTTGAGGAATACCACTAATACTGCTCCATTAGGGACCCCTTGGACTGTCATCCCCATATAGTGTGATATACCTGCATTTTCGTATTTGTCCATAATGGCCACTGATCTTCTCCAGTCATTTTGCAAAAAAATTGAATTTTTCAAATTAAATTTTCTCAAATCCCAAAATTATTTGAGGAATACCACTAATACTGCTCCATTAGGGACCCCTTGGACTGTCATCCCCATATAGTGTGATATACCTGCATTTTCGTATTTTTCCATAATGACCATTGATCATCTCCAGTCATTTTGCAAAAAAATTGAATTTTTCAAATTAAATTTTCTCAAATCCCAAAATTATTTCAGGAATACCACTAATACTGCTCCATTAGGAACCCCTTGGACTGTCATCCCCATATAGTGTGATATACCTGCATTTTCGTATTTTTCCAAAATGACCATTGATCTTCTCCAGTCATTTTGCAAAAAAAATGAATTTTTCAAATTAAATTTTCTCAAATCCCAAAATTATTTGAGGAATACCACTAATACTGCTCCATTAGGGACCCCTTGGACTGTCATCCCCATATAGTGTGATATACCTGCATTTTCGTATTTTTCCATAATGGCCACTGATCTTCTCCAGTCATTTTGCAAAAAAGTTGAATTTTTCAAATTAAATTTTCTCAAATCCCAAAATTATTTGAGGAATACCACTAATACTGCTCCATTAGGGACCCCTTGGACTGTCATCCCCATATAGTGTGATATACCTGCATTTTCGTATTTGTCCATAATGGCCACTGATCTTCTCCAGTCATTTTGCAAAAAAATTGAATTTTTCAAATTAAATTTTCTCAAATCCCGAAATTATTTCAGGAATACCACTAATACTGCTCCATTAGGGACCCCTTGGACTGTCATCCCCATATAGTGTGATATACCTGCATTTTCGTATTTTTCCATAATGGCCACTGATCTTCTCCAGTCATTTTGCAAAAAAGTTGAATTTTTCAAATTAAATTTTCTCAAATCCCAAAATTATTTGAGGAATACCACTAATACTGCTCCATTAGGGACCCCTTGGACTGTCATCCCCATATAGTGTGATATACCTGCATTTTCGTATTTGTCCATAATGGCCACTGATCTTCTCCAGTCATTTTGCAAAAAAGTTGAATTTTTCAAATTAAATTTTCTCAAATCCCAAAATTATTTGAGGAATACCACTAATACTGCTCCATTAGGGACCCCTTGGACTGTCATCCCCATATAGTGTGATATACCTGCATTTTCGTATTTTTCCATAATGGCCACTGATCTTCTCCAGTCATTTTGCAAAAAAGTTGAATTTTTCAAATTAAATTTTTTCAAATCCCAAAATTATTTGAGGAATACCACTAATACTGCTCCATTAGGGACCCCTTGGACTGTCATCCCCATATAGTGTGATATACCTGCATTTTCGTATTTGTCCATAATGGCCACTGATCTTCTCCAGTCATTTTGCAAAAAAATTGAATTTTTCAAATTAAATTTTCTCAAATCCCAAAATTATTTGAGGAATACCACTAATACTGCTCCATTAGGGACCCCTTGGACTGTCATCCCCATATAGTGTGATATACCTGCATTTTCGTATTTTTCCATAATGACCATTGATCATCTCCAGTCATTTTGCAAAAAAATTGAATTTTTCAAATTAAATTTTCTCAAATCCCAAAATTATTTCAGGAATACCACTAATACTGCTCCATTAGGAACCCCTTGGACTGTCATCCCCATATAGTGTGATATACCTGCATTTTCGTATTTTTCCAAAATGACCATTGATCTTCTCCAGTCATTTTGCAAAAAAAATGAATTTTTCAAATTAAATTTTCTCAAATCCCAAAATTATTTGAGGAATACCACTAATACTGCTCCATTAGGGACCCCTTGGACTGTCATCCCCATATAGTGTGATATACCTGCATTTTCGTATTTTTCCATAATGGCCACTGATCTTCTCCAGTCATTTTGCAAAAAAGTTGAATTTTTCAAATTAAATTTTCTCAAATCCCAAAATTATTTCAGGAATACCACTAATACTGCTCCATTAGGGACCCCTTGGACTGTCATCCCCATATAGTGTGATATACCTGCATTTTCGTATTTTTCCATAATGACCATTGATCATCTCCAGTCATTTTGCAAAAAAATTGAATTTTTCAAATTAAATTTTCTCAAATCCCAAAATTATTTGAGGAATACCACTAATACTGCTCCATTAGGGACCCCTTGGACTGTCATCCCCATATAGTGTGATATACCTGCATTTTCGTATTTTTCCATAATGGCCACTGATCTTCTCCAGTCATTTTGCAAAAAAGTTGAATTTTTCAAATAAAATTTTCTCAAATCCCAAAATTATTTGAGGAATACCACTAATACTGCTCCATTAGGGACCCCTTGGACTGTCATCCCCATATAGTGTGATATACCTGCATTTTCGTATTTTTCCATAATGGCCACTGATCTTCTCCAGTCATTTTGCAAAAAAATTGAATTTTTCAAATTAAATTTTCTCAAATCCCAAAATTATTTGAGGAATACCACTAATACTGCTCCATTAGGGACCCCTTGGACTGTCATCCCCATATAGTGTGATATACCTGCATTTTCGTATTTTTCCATAATGGCCACTGATCTTCTCCAGTCATTTTGCAAAAAAGTTGAATTTTTCAAATTAAATTTTCTCAAATCCCAAAATTATTTCAGGAATACCACTAATACTGCTCCATTAGGGACCCCTTGGACTGTCATCCCCATATAGTGTGATATACCTGTATTTTCGTATTTTTCCATAATGACCATTGATCATCTCCAGTCATTTTGCAAAAAAATTGAATTTTTCAAATTAAATTTTCTCAAATCCCAAAATTATTTGAGGAATACCACTAATACTGCTCCATTAGGGACCCCTTGGACTGTCATCCCCATATAGTGTGATATACCTGCATTTTCGTATTTTTCCATAATGGCCACTGATCTTCTCCAGTCATTTTGCAAAAAAGTTGAATTTTTCAAATTAAATTTTCTCAAATCCCAAAATTATTTCAGGAATACCACTAATACTGCTCCATTAGGGACCCCTTGGACTGTCATCCCCATATAGTGTGATATACCTGCATTTTCGTATTTTTCCATAATGGCCACTGATCTTCTCCAGTCATTTTGCAAAAAAGTTGAATTTTTCAAATAAAATTTTCTCAAATCCCAAAATTATTTGAGGAATACCACTAATACTGCTCCATTAGGGACCCCTTGGACTGTCATCCCCATATAGTGTGATATACCTGCATTTTCGTATTTGTCCATAATGGCCACTGATCTTCTCCAGTCATTTTGCAAAAAAGTTGAATTTTTCAAATTAAATTTTCTCAAATCCCAAAATTATTTCAGGAATACCACTAATACTGCTCCATTAGGGACCTCTTGGACTGTCATCCTCATATAGTGTGATATACCTGCATTTTCGTATTTTTCCATAATGGCCACTGATCTTCTCCAGTCATTTTACAAAAATTGAAAAAAGTTGAATTTTTCAAATTAAATTTTCTCAAATCCCAAAATTATTTCAGGAATACCACTAATACTGCTCCATTAGGGACCCCTTGGACTGTCATCCCCATATAGTGTGATATACCTGCATTTTCGTATTTGTCCATAATGGCCACTGATCTTCTCCAGTCATTTTGCAAAAAAGTTGAATTTTTCAAATTAAATTTTCTCAAATCCCAAAATTATTTCAGGAATACCACTAATACTGCTCCATTAGGGACCCCTTGGACTGTCATCCTCATATAGTGTGATATACCTGCATTTTCGTATTTTTCCATAATGGCCACTGATCTTCTCCAGTCATTTTACAAAAATTGAAAAAATTGAGTTTTTTAAATTAAATTTTCTCAAATCCCAAAATTATTTCAGGAATACCACTAATACTGCTCCATTAGGAACCCCTTGGACTGTCATCCCCATATAGTGTGATATACCTGCATTTTCGTATTTGTCCATAATGGCCACTGATCTTCTCCAGTCATTTTGCAAAAAAGTTGAATTTTTCAAATTAAATTTTCTCAAATCCCAAAATTATTTCAGGAATACCACTAATACTGCTCCATTAGGGACCCCTTGGACTGTCATCCCCATATAGTGTGATATACCTGCATTTTCGTATTTTTCCATAATGGCCACTGATCTTCTCCACTTATTTGGTTTTTTTTGAAAGAATTTGTTTCGGCTTTTTTTTAACCTAAAACTCAAAAAATATGAATTTTTTTTTTATGAGATACAAAGTGAGCAATATAGCTTCCATATGGGAGACCCTTTTTTTCCTAAAATTGGAATGTGTGTCCATTAAACGCCTAATAAGTCCTGAAATACCCGTACATAGTCGCTGTTAAACTATTAACAGAGCTCTGTTAACGCAAAAAATGTGTTAGCTAAAGGAAGATGGTTTATGTCTTTGCTTTTCAAATTCGAATTTATCTTCACACACATAAACAAATCTATGTGTACATAAGTTGTTTTGTTAAATGCATTATTGATTCAAAAAACTTAGGCTAAAAAGTAAACGTACATAACATTGATAAAAAATAGAATTTTTCAAAACGGACTAAACACATTTAAGCGCCTTTGCGTCTGTAATGCCCCAAACGCCTTAACTCAATTCTTTCTTATGTCGACTTAAGCTACTCTTCCAAATTGCCACAGATATTGTTTGTGAAAAAAAATATCATTTATGACAAACAAAACCTGGCACATAAATCAATTTAACTCATTCTTTAATATGCTGTTTTCAGTAAGTTTTTTATGCATTTGAGGAGTTTTACTTGGTAAAGGCTTCTTCTCTATTTCATTTTATACGAATATAACAGCAGATGAATCTCTTAGCGTTCCCATTAAGGCTGAACATGAAATTCTTTATAAAGATAAAATATAATTTGCCTTAAAAAAAAAAATAATGGCAATTTGCCATAGACAAAAAAAAATGAAAGAAACATGAATTGCATGTGTACTTTATTTACAATTTAAGGTTTTTGAAGGGCTTTAGCATTTTTCTAAATATTTTTTTTTTTACCTTTCTGAACAAAAACTAAAACAAAGAGAAAAATTTATAGAAAATCAACGTTCTAAAAACTTTGCATTTGCGCTAAAAAAAAGAATCAATGCAAGGATTACAGAGCTAAAACGTTAACATGTCTTTTTAACAATATCCCAAAGCGAAAATTCATGTTGCCTTATAATTAGAGTTTTTTTTTTCCCGGGGTTTTGTGTTTCCCGGGAAAGCGGGAAATTTTTTTTAATTTCCCGGGATCCCGGGATCCCGGCCTATGAAATAAATACAAAAATTTATTTGTTTTTAGTAATAATTTTTTTATTTAGAAACGTAAAAATTTTGGTTTACACGAAGTAAATACTTACGTTATTAAAAATAAAAATAGGAAGTAAGAGTAATGTGAGATCAAAAACAAAATATAACACTTCAACTATTTAAAACAATTAATAGTTTTATGCCCGTATTCATAAACATTATTTTAGGTTTATTAACGGTTTATTTGACATATTTCTATGCAATACTTGTCAAATAAACCCTCAATAAACCTAAGATACTTTTTAGAATACGGGCATTATAATATAATAATTCTATATAACATCGAAAATCATATTCCTTAACGGATGTTACTTCTCAATAAGAATACCAGTTCTTAAATACTATCATTACAATTTGGATTTATAGAGGCAATACAAAATATACAAATATAAGAAATACATATTTCCAGCAATACAAGAATGAAAAATGTATAAAAATTAAATTTTTATAAATAAACATTATTTGTTTTTTGGTTTAAAAAATAATTTTTTAATACACTGAGTGCATTTATAGACTCATCCGAAAGTCTATTTCTTATTTTAGTAACAAACTGCCTGCTATCGAAAAAACTCTCTCACTTTCTACTGAACTTGGACGAATGGATAAAAGTGCTTTAATCAAATGCGCAATACTTTGAGTTCTTTGGCCACTTCCTTCAAAAAATTTCAATTCTTTTTTTATAGAGACCTTGAAATTATTTTTGGAGGTAGGTTGAGTACCTCAATTTACGTCACTAATGGCTGCATTTAAGACTTCTTCAAATGTTTTTTTCTTTTGCAACGGAAAATTCTTCAACCTCATCAAAAGTTTCAACTTCTCCGAAATTGTGTACACTAAAGAGTCGATTATAAAAACTACCAACTACCAATTGCTTAGAAGCATAAGAAAACAAACTATGTTTATGATCACTGTTAATAAAATTTAAAATTAACCATGTTGTTTAATACAACTATATTTTACTCAACCCATAGTTCAGCCATTTCTAAATCAATAAGGCTCTTTTTTATTGAATTTTTTATGAGCAGAAACTTTTCTATCATTGGTACTAACGAATTCCAACGAGTTACAATATCTAATTGGAGACATACTTCCTTCTTGTGTTCTGCGACAACATATTTTTGATGTATAGCATTTTTTGTTGAACTTTTTTTTGAAAATTTTGATAATACGACGTGTCTGAACCAACACGTCTTTGTAGTTACTATTTATTGACATATAATTTTTTTTCCCGGGATCCCGGAAAAAAAATCCCGGGAAAGCGGGAAATTTTAACAATTGAAATTCCCGGGAATTCCCGGGACGGGATTTCTCGGGAAAAAACTCTACTTATAATCTATTTTTCATTTTTTTTTTTTTTTCGTTTTTGCACTTCTGTTGTAATATTTTTTCTTTTTTTTCACTTTAACGGCTTTTATCCACTGATTAATTGAGAAATGGATTTTTGTAGTCATGGAATTTGTGTATAAAAAAATTAAAAATTGCCCCAAACAAAGAAAAATAATAAAGTGGACGAATAAAATGGAAATGGTAACAAAAGATATGAAATTTGGAAAATTATAAATACCTACAACACTTGCAGTTGAGTTTCCGATTTTTCTTTTTTAATTATAAAATTTTGAAACTTTTTAAGAAATGTGTATCGAATGTATGACCGTAATGTTTTTTTTTAATAATTTTGGAAAAATCTAAACTAGAAATACCCAAAGTTTTGAAGACTTGGATTTGCAACAAATTTTGTAGTAAGATTTTGGCAACCTTTAAAACTCTCCGTCGTGGATAATAATTGCGTTTTTCATGATGCTCTATATAGCGTACATTCCTAAAGGATCTGTGTATTAATGCTCACAAGAATTCAATTTACACAACAACGCTAGCCTAATGACCATAATGGCGAAGAGTGTTAGTGTAATGGATTATTAAACATCAACAGGTGAATGCTTAATTTACTTACTAAGTCATGCTATGCGATAAAACGCATTTTCACCTCGATAGCTTAATTAATCGCTAAAAATGCGTGTTTGGGTTTCGGAGAATACACGTCTAGTTGGCTGGACAAGTAGCAACTATTACTGATTTACGATATCCCGACATAATGTCGCACTTGCTCTACTTCTATATAAAGAATCCTATTCTACGTACTTTATGATTCAAGAAAAAATAAAAATCTATAGACTAAAAGCTCTCTCTTATATTTATTTAAAATCCTGCTTTAACTTTCATCTCAACGTGGTTAGTTCATGCTATGTTTTGTTTCAAGGACGAAGGATTTTACTGATAAGTGTATGAAACAAAATTGTGTTGCTTCGAAAGCGAAAGAAGATGTCTATACCTTTGTATGGATATTATAAAAATTAATAGAAGAATGAGATTTGCTAAATATCCTTAATGCTCTGTCTGTTAAATTTAAATGCTGTGTCGTGCTATGTAAAAAGGAAGGCTCAAAGACGCGTATTGGTATACCCGATATTATATCTATTGCATAAGGTATTTGGTTGGGGAAGGAAAGAAATAAGCATTTTGTATTTCTTCTTAAAGAGCAAAATCGTACTCATTGTAGGTACTGAATGTAGTTTTACTGCAACTTTAGTGATCATGGACTTATTCTGTTTCTGTGAACTGATTTAATTTGGAATGGCCATCGTTAGAAGTATCTTGAATTCTTCAAGACCATGCCTAACACGGACATAAAATACCAATTGCGCAAAAAGTAATAATAGTTGATATATGTATCTCGATATAAATTAAACTCGTGCCCTTTATTCAGTATTGGATTTACGCCTAGGCCCGTTATGCCCTGACCCTAAGAAAAACAATTAATTCCTAAGTAGATCACGTGCCTTGTGCTGCCCATTCTTTAAATTTAGTAGGCACTTCTGTAGTTGAATGTAGTCGATTTGTTGTTTTTTTTTTTTTTTTTTTTTTTTTTGTTGGCACCTTGCAAGCACGAGATAATTTTTTGAGAAAACTTGGTGTACAGACGTATAACTTGATGCAGCGGACAAGTATAAGGCTTAAAAAATGATTTCCCTACAATAGCCTACTAAAGGTGCAATCCTAAATCCTCTACTGCATTGATAACTGATACATTTCGAACAGTGCAATTGTTTTATAAAATTTGGAATTAGAAAACGAAATAAAAATTCCATTTTATCAAAAATTACATTTTTTTTGAGATTTTAAATGTTATTTCTGTTAAGAAATCACCACACCAATGTAATAATTAATGGATAGTATCTACCTGTTCACTGCTTATTCTGCTACAAAATACAAAAGTGAAGAATTCACACTCAGCGTATTCATAAAGAAAAAAATGTAATTTTTCTATGTTTTAGGTTTTATTATTGCTTTTTGCTACTGCATTGTTATTATTTGTCACAAGGATGATGATTATGGCAATAAGGACTATGATGATGATGATGATGATGAGGATGTTGATGTTGATGTTGATGGAAGCAAAGTGGTTATTTTTTATATGTATTTAGCAGCCCGTTGGCATTTTATTGTTGCTACTGATACGTATTTATTCATATTCTTTTTTATTTATATTTACTTTTTTAAGGCTAAAACTTAACAAATCTGCACTGGGGATTTGTTATGACGACGTGAAAATGCGGTTGAGAAACGAAGGTGTTTTACAAAGACCACGGAAATAACGAGCAAACAAATAAAACAACAACAAAAGAATATGAATAAAAAAATAATATCAGCGAACAAATGTTTATAAGGCTGTTTTGCCACTGTTTGTCAATTTGGCCAAAGTGGTTTTTCGCATGTTTTAATTTAAACAAATGCGGCTGAGTGATGACTTACTGGTTGCATTATATAGTACTGCCACAACAAAAACAAAAAAACAAAAAAAAAGAACTGAGCAAAATTTTTTCATATTACAAATGTTTTGGTTACAAACAACAGGAAGGTAAATGCTGTTCATTTTCTTTTTATATTTATAAAGGAAAAGTGGTAATTTTATAATAACAAGTCTCATAGCTTTAAAGAAGGGAATTACATTTCCTTTTAATCACTTAAGAGTGTAGTTTACCATACAACGCTTCTATAAAGATTTAAATAAGAAAAGTGTTGCATAAACAAAAGAGCCTCGACGGTTAATGTAGGTGCCTTTTTGCAACATTAAATCTTTCCACTAAAGTAACGTTGTATTGTTGCAAGCAAGCATTAGCACTTAACACATCTTCTTTGGTATACGAGTATACAGAAATGCAAATGAAAAGGACATCTTTTTCAGCTTTCTTTCTGGTGTTTTTTTATTATTAAGATTAAAGCTTTTAACTTAATTGAACTTTATTAGGGCGTAAATTAAAATCCAGTAAAGAGCTGTGCTGGTGGTTGTGCGTGTCCATTGTTGCCAACATTACAATGGGCGTAAACATAGTTGTTGCAAACACATATGGCACATGATTTGTATATTAAGAAAAAGAAAAAACAAATTTTTAAATTGTTTTCAAAAATCAATTCAAAGTTGAAATTTATTTGAATAGAAAATTGTTCAAACGTTTTTACACACACAAAAAACTTTTAACAAAAAGTTAATTTGAAATGATTGTGTTTGCAGTAAAATTTCATTTGAGATATGAAAGAAAGCTGTAAAAGAATGATTTCTATATTTAATAAAACGTTTTGAATAGATTCTTAATCTGTAAATTCTTGAATTTTTCAATGAATATAAAATTTCTCAACAACAACAAAAAATGTTTAACAAATAATATTTTTTTTATGATTTCATTTTGATACAGATCACGACTTTATAAACAATTCAAATTTTTTTTACCAGGGATAACAGTTTTTTTAGCATACAAAAGTTCTTGTTTACCAAATTTTAGAACGTCTTAATTGCTTATAAAATTCTCGAATTTTTACCATAAATTTTTGAATAAGTACATACATACATATAAATTTCCATTCCAACCCTATTTTAAGGTAACAGCCTAGCTTCTCACAGCACACATAATTTTTTCCATGAGTACCGTGTCCCACAGTTTAAAGTCAACTCCGAAAGGCAGACTTGAGAACTTGCTTATTGCAATCAGTTACTCTCAGAGATTTTGCCAGAAGACTGCTAAGAGGTAGTCGCCAATAAAACTATTTTTTTCATATTTCCTTTTTTCAATATAAAGCTGGATTTTAAATTTCGCATTTATTTTACGATTATTAAAACTACGGAAGTAATGGAATTCATTAGTCGTTGAAATAAAAAATTTTCTGATCCAAATACTATAAAACTAGTATTCATAACATTTGTCAGACCGATTCTTACTACGAGTATGTTTTCGTTGTGTAACCTTGTCCTCTTATTTTGTACTACTAAAAGTACCAGCATATATACATAAATGTTAAACATATCACATCCGCCTAAGTTATTAAATAGAAATATGAATTCAACATACATACACTGCCGATCATCTGAATAGGTTTAGTACTTTTATCAAATTCAAACTTTTTTTCTGGAAAAAATATTAACATAATAATATCTAGTGGTACCGCAAATTGTAGAATAATTCTTTTTTATAAGTTTTTATTACAAAAAAATTATTTCTTATGGACCAGTATTTGTAAAAAGTTTTTTTTTTAAATGTGTACTTCAAGAAACCTTCTTTTTTTGGGTCACCTGAATAGGTTTAATGCTAATAAATTAAAATAACTACAAAATGTTATTTTGTTATAAACTTTTATTTATTTAAATACATTCTAAAACTCTTATTAATAATGTGTATACCCTCCTTGATTTAATATTACTTCATAAATGCGGTTGGAGAGGGAGTTATACAAGTTTCCAATTACTTGGAGGGAAATTTCGCTCCAAGCCTTTTTGATTCCATTAATTAATGCTTTCTTGTCCTCATATTGTCTTCCAGACTCATACACTTTACGTGAAAGCAGTCCCCACACATTCTCTATGATATTTAAGTCTGGGGAGTACGGCGGCCATTCCATATTAATAACATTTTGACTATGAACCCATTGTTTTACCACTCTAGCTCTGTGAATTGGGGCATTGTCTTGCTGAAATGTCCATGCAATTGGTCCAAAAACTGATGAAAATTGTGGAAAAGCTTTTTCTAACACACTTTTGTAAGTATTTCCTGTCATTCTAGATGACAAAAACTGAAGGTCAAAAGTGCCGTAGAATGAAATTACTCCCCATACCATCACACTGCCTTCACAGCTATGAAGGCGACTTAAATAGCGTTCCTCTTTTCTCAGGTCGTGGAAGTAATAATTATATCCGTCAGGACCTTCCAAATTAAATTTCTTTTCATCAGAAAAAATCACATGTTTCCACTCTGATTTATATGACATGTACTTACGGGCAAACTGTAGCCGTTTTGCTTTACGGTCGGCGGTAAGGGTAGGTTTTTTTTAATTTTCATTCTTTTTAAATGATTTTGGTTTCGAATTATTCGTTTTACTGTTGCTATGCTAGCTTTAGTTCCAGTTTTTTGCTTTATTTTTGCAGCAGAATCAGTGGAATTGGAGGCAGCTCTTATAATTGCTCTTCTGTCTGCACTTGTTGTTGCCTTATACGTACCACCCTTCATATTTTTTCCATACTCTGACTCATTTCTTAAAAAATTGCTTATGACATTTTGACTCCGACGAATTTTATTCGCAATTTTGTTATGCGATAGCCCAGAATCAATATAAGCTTTTATTTTGCCTTTTTCTTCATCGGACAATGGCTTTCCGCGACCCATTTTTAATAGAATTTATGCAAAAACGTTTAAAATGTGAACAGACACTAAAATAATGACCTAATTTTACCGACCTTTAAGGAGAAGTGTTTCTATTTTAAGTGAACCTAATCAGATGAGCCAATTTTTACACGTGTTTTTTGCTATAATTTTCTATAAAGCAAAATTGAAAAATAACGGTTAATTTTCTACATTGTTTTAGCAGTCTAAATTATTCTCAGACACATGATCTCTTAATAAGAGAAGAAAAAAACAACATACTCTTAAAGCATATTTGAAGAGAAATAAAAATTAAACTAAAAAAGAGTAAACCTATTCAGATGATCGGTAGTGTATCTACTAAGCAAAATAAATTTGAACATCCCATTTCGTCGTTCAAGAATTTATGAATTTTTAAATTTTAGTTTACCCTAGCTTTGGCATCTTGAAAAAAGAAATATGAAAAAGTATTTATTTTTAGCAGTCTTCTAGCAAAAGCTCTAAGAATAAATTCTTCTCAAGTTTGTCGTTCGGAGTCGACGTTAGACTGTAGGTCCTGGTATTCATGGCTAAAAATTGACGCACACAACATGGATGCTGTGAGAAGGTAGGCCGTAATCCTGAAACAGGATTGTAATAGCCGTTAACGGTTTGTTATGGCCTGCCTCAACACTAGTCTCCAGGCGTCTCCGCTAAGCGCTCTTCTTTCTCCGGAGTATGTGCACAGCGTAGTTTTCTATGGATCTCCATAGGTTCTCGCATTCAAGCATCTTGTTCACTATGTTGCCGGGAGTAAAATCTCCGACTTGCAACCGCAGCGCATCTCTTTCATCCTGCCATTTAATGCAGTGGAAAAAGGTATGTTCAGCATCATCATCAAACGTCCCGGAGTAGATGCAGGAGGGGTCAGCCTACTTGCCCATTCTGTACAAGTGTTTCCCGAAATAACCATGGCCCGAGAGGAACTGAGTCAAGAAGTAAGTAACCTCCCCGAAATTCCTTCTGATACATCTCTCTATACAGGGGATGAATTTTTCAACGACTTTCGGGTAAAGTAGTAGCACCTGTTGGCCAGTGTAATTCTTTGCTTGATCTCCAGACTGACATTATTTGGTGCCAAGGTATGTAAATTCCTTGACCACATCGTATGTATAGTTAGCAGATGTAACCTGGGAGCCGATATGTTTAACGTCCCTACTCGTCGACAACATGTAGTTCGTCTTGCTCTCACTTACCGCCAGACTCCCGTTCAATAAAAGCTGCGGTGATATCTCGCTTGGTATGCCCAATGTCGTCGGCACTCTCCATGACGAAATTGTAGAGGTCGCAGGATAAGGGATCGCTTTGTCCTAAACCTTAAACCAGGGGTTGCTCAGCGTCATTCTGTATAGCCTTATCAGCTTTGTAGGAATACCGAGCTCAGACATTGCGGCTTATATGGGATCTCTTATTGAGCTATCGAATGCTGCCTTATAGTCGACAAAAAAATGGTGTGTGTCGACTTGATTTTCATGGGTTTTGTTCAGGATTTGGCGCAATGTGAATATCTGGTCAATGGTGGACTTACCAGGTCTGAAGCCGTACTGATAAGGTCCAATAAGTTAGATGGCAAATAGCTTCAGTTGTTACACAATACGCTTGTAAGAAACTTATATGCGATAGGGAGGAGGCTTATACTCCTGTAGTTGGTGCATATCATGGGGTCTACCTTTTAAGGATGGGACAGAGGCCACTAATATTCCAATTATTGAGCATATATTCCTCCAGCCATATTTTTCAAATGATCTGGTGCATGCACTTAACCAACTCATCGCCTCCATACTTGAAGAGTTCAGCAGGCAAACCGTCAGATCCAGCTATTTTGTTATGTTTCCACATACTATTAATTCTTTAAATTAAACTGTAATAAATTTTGATTTTTATTTCATTTTACTTATACTTATATCTGTGGAATTTTGAAAAAACGTCTTCTCTCGAAATAAGACAATTTTCCAAGATTTTTATAGTAAATATATAATTTCCTTGTCCTTCTTTTGCTCTAATCCCCGTATTTCTACGACCTTTGGAACGCAAGATATGCCGTTGACTAATCGACTTCTTTCAGACTTTCCCCCCATTACAATTTGACAAAACGACTTCTTTCAGAGAATTAAGAATAATTTGAAAAATTGAATGTCTATAAAAAATTTTATTTAATTCTTATTATTATTTTTTAATTATTTGCATATTGAAGGGAAAAATAGAACCCAAATATATTTTCCAGATCAACTTCTTTCAACCTTTTTTCATATTCCATTTTAACAAAACAACTTGTCTTGACTTAAGCGATTAAGATAATTTTCAAATTTAATCAAAAAAATTTTGACAAAACGACTTGTATGATGTAAGCTAATTTTTTTTCTTTAAAATCTATTTAACAAAAAGTCTTAAATTAATTTTTTGTCGTTTTAAAGAAAATTATTGCTTCTAGAGGGACAAAAAGTCGCATAATGTTCGTTAAGTATTTGTGTATAATATCCAAGTTCAAAATTTCTTTAATTTTCTAAGCAATAACTTCTATTAGCCTTTTTAACTGTTTTTTGCTCTACTGAAAAGTTGTTGATTTTGAAAAAAGACGTTTTGTCAAATGTCCACAGATATGTCTGTATGTATAGTCTGTAAATATTTATTTAACAAAAATGGTACTTAATTTAATGGTGGCTCATTTTTATTTTTAGAGCTGTCATTCGTTTAGGCACTCTGCAAACTATGACTTGCAGGTTTGGTGAGATTTGTTGTTGAGATTATGTACTTAATTTTTTTTTATGGAATTTCTTATTTTCTTAAGAGCGAAATATAAGTAATAAGATTGCTGTAGCCGGTGTTCTACCAATCATCAGCGTACGCAAGTGTCCTACTCGATATTTTCGAAAGAGTAGGAGTTTTCTCGAGAATCTGTCTGAGTGTGAAAAAATAAATGCGATTACACTTGGAATCACAATTGTATAAATAATTAAGGCATGGAGCTTTACTCTTTCATATATCATAGATGCCATGGTCTTACAGAAAACGTGGATAAAAATACCTTTTTGAGAATCGGTTATATTATGTTAATATTTCACCCTTCTGACATAGTTTCTGTCTTCCAAATTTTAAATCGTTAAACTTATGACAGCATTTTTATTAGTTTTAATTCTCTGGATTACAAAAGTGCAAGAGCTGCTTTAAATTTACAAGAGTTTTCTCGTACAAAAAAAAAAAAAAAAAAAAAAAAAAAAAAAAAAAAAAAAAAAAAAACATTCGCCTAACCAGAATGCTATTTAAGAAGAGTGGCTTTAGTAAACAACCATCTTAGTTTTGAGTTATTGCAAAAGCATTACATTCCTTTTCACACCTGTATCGCCCCACCGGCAATCGCTTGTAGTTTTACACCAGCTGTTTTATTCTTTCATTGTTTGTCATCAACGCAAACGAAAGGCATTTAAAAAATAAGAATTAAAAAAGAAAAAAATGAAAAATAAAAAAAATCATTAAATAGAAGTAAAAAAGTGCGCAAAAACTCAAAATCTTTTGTTAAATTCATTTTTGGTTTGTACTCGTACGTTGCTGTTATTGATGTTGTTTTTATTCACTTCACATTTTGTTTAAAAGCCTTTTATAGAAAGAGACACAGACAAACGGAGACGTTCTATTTATCGTTCTTTTAGCATCACTAGTATTGTCCTCATTGCCAACATCTCATCCTTTATTATTTTCTTTTAGATTCTTCTGTAATTCTGTAAAAGGAGCAGCAAGCATACGTACATACATCATCTGTACGTACATATAAAGACATATTATTTAAAAAATTTGTTTTAATTCAAGTGCTTTTAATTCGTCCCCTCTCATGTAAAAAATCTCCATTTGATTGAGTTTGGGTTGTGTTTTATTTTATTTTATTTTTTTTATTTTTTTTAGCATCATTCAAAAGAAAAAAAGTGAAATTAAAATTTCATTGTTGTTCGTTTCGTAGCTTTGCTTTTATATTTTTTATTTATTTTTTTTTTTAATATTTTACCAATTATTTAGAGGTTATTTCTTTATCGAATTCAAAAGATTTTATGACGTGTGCTAAAGATGTAAAGTCAGTCCTTTGTATGAAATGAATTGAGCAGTCGTCTTTAATCTGTAAACTCACAATGAAGGTGTGAGTACTAGAAATTTTTAATTTTTTGCTAAACCTTTTAAAATATTATAGAGATATTTAAGCATTTGCTTAAATTATTATGTGGCTATACGAACAATTTAAGATGACTTCAGAAATTGGAAACCTGCCTTTTAAAAATATTTATTAAATTGTTATCCCAGCCTATCAGTCTGTAGTGCTAACTTCAGTAGATGAAAAACTTAGCAAACGGAATAATTTCCTCATATGATTGGCCTCACTTGTGACAATTACTGTTCAAGTTTGCAAGTAAGTAATGAATAATTACATCAATATAAAATCGCAAATATTGAAAAGGCTAGATATATTTCAATATATGTATGTATATACGTTAGACCGTACCTCAAAAAAAAGTTTCCCAGTACCGCTTCCAACTAATATAATGTATTTTTGCACGGATGTTTCGAAAAAAAATTTTTTTCGTTATATCTTAGGTATTTACAGTCCGATCTTACAGTATTATATATCAATGCTTTTGTCTCGAAAAGACCCTTTGACCTTTTGCGACCATTAACCTCAAGTATATCGTTCGTGCGCTGAACAACGCCTAGATCGCCGAGGAGCTCATGGTTATTATAGAATGTTAATTTCGTTGTACTGAGATCGTAGTAGCACCTGTTGGCCAGTGTTATTTTTCGTTTAATCTCCAGACTGACTTCATCCTTGCTGGTAATGGCAGCGCCAAGGTAGATCTATTAATCTACCCGCCCTTATACTTATATATTATTTTGCAAACAATAAAATATTAACAAGATCCTAACTTTATACAAAAGTTACCATATTTGATAAGTTGCCAGCTGTTTATATACTTATAATGGGTGTTTTTTATAGAGTGTCACAACTTCGAGTTGGCATCACTGACTTATTGGACCACCCACCTAACAGCTGATAGTTGCTTTTTCTTAAATTTTTTTGCTTTAAAATTTCAATATTAATCGACTTACACTAGAGCAACGCGTGCAAGTTGTTGAAATTTTTAATCAAAATAATTGTTTCATTCGTCAAACTCGTCGGGCACTTTCACAATGCTTTTCCGATGAAGCCCATTTCTGGTTGAATGGGTATCTAAAAAAGCAGAATTGTCGCATTTGGAGGAGAATAATCCACAAGCTTTTGTCGAAACACCATGCCATCCACAGGAAATTACTGTTTGGTGCACTTCATTTCACGGCGGAGTCATTAGCCCATATATATTCAAAAACGATGATGGTCAGAATGTTATTGGCAATGGTGAACGGTATAGAAACATGTTTTGAATTTTTTTTCGTACCTCAATTACTTGGCATGAATCTTGCTGATAGGTGGTTCCAACAGAACGAAGCCACAATCTACACAGCAGGCGCTAGAATTAACTTATTCAAAGAATCTTTTGATGAAAGAATAATTTCACGTAATGGCCCAAATAATTGGCCACCCAGATCGTATGACTTAACTCCATTGGATTATTTTCTTTGGGGTTATTTTAAGCCACTTGTCTACGTCGATAAACCGCAAACAATTGAACACCTGGAAATCAACATTTGAAGAACTGTCGGCGAAATACGACCGCAAATGCTGCGAAAAGTTGTTGAAAGTTGGTGTTCCAAATTGCTCTTTCTAGGCGCCAGCCTTGGCGGCCACAAGGCAGAAAATATATTTAAACATTAATTTCATAAAATTTTCTTTTTAATAAAGCCCGTTATTTTGATATTAAAAAAATATTTCATTGCTTTGTTATGATTTAAACTTGTGTCACTCTATAAAGAACACCCTTTACATACTTATATTAAATTCTAGTCGCCGTGGTCTAGTGGTTAGTGTGTTGGCTTACTAAGACAAGGGCCCTGGGTTCGACTCCAGGCTCTGACATCTTCAAAAAAAAAAAAAAGAAATATGAAAAAAATATTTCTTTCGGCGACTACCTCCACAGAAAAAATTATTTTTTTGATTCAGACACGAAATTCTATGAGTTAATAAATTTTTTGTTTAATTTCGGTCCTACAAAGAAATTTGTGAATTCGAACAACAAATTTGTAATTTTTTGTTTGAAAAAAAATTGCGATATTTTCAATAAAAATGTTGCGATATTCAATAAACATTTTTATTGGAGTCACAAAAAAGAATCAAACAAAAAATTTAATAGAAGTAGATAAAAGTTTTATTGAATATTACGGTTCTAAGCAAACAAAAATTTGTCAAACCAATTAATATATTTTTTGAAAAAAAAAAATTTGTTTTTAGAGAAAAAAGTTGCTAATTAAAAAAATTAAATGTTTAAAAATGAATT
This sequence comes from Metopia argyrocephala, assembly GCA_963576795.1. NCBI lineage: Eukaryota > Metazoa > Arthropoda > Insecta > Diptera > Sarcophagidae > Metopia > Metopia argyrocephala. The sequence continues at coordinate 41,443,631 of OY756211.1, read as the reverse complement.
CAAAATTGAACAAATAATTATTCGAGACAACAAAATAATGTTCAGAAATTTGACAGAAAATTCAAATAATTTTTTTACAAATTTAAATTTTTTGTGGTAAATTATTTTTATATTTTATCATTATTAATAGTATTATTAATATTATATTATTTTTTTTTTTAATCTAATATGAAATGTATGCTTTTGGGGATAAGCATGTCTCTATGACCATTTCGTCTCTGCTTAAGAGACTCGTCAGGAGACTTTTTCCCAAAGGTGTTATTCAAAACTAGAAATACTTACATACATATGTTAAAATAGATATAGACTAAATGCGAATCATATCCCATTTAATATATAAAAACCAAACAAAAGTATTTACAAAGCAATACATTTCAGTTTTTCAAAAAATTCAAATTCTATTTCTCTGTTCTATTTTATTTTATTTATTTATTTTTATTAAATGTGTGACCATAAATATGTGTTGCTTACTATTTTAAAAGAATTATAAAAGCTTTACCAATGTAAATGTGCGGAAATTTTGTACATAAAGAAAGCAGAATAATGTTAAATTAAAAGCCGCGTTTTTATTATATCATGTTTTATCAACATTGATACTTTTAAAATACATTCAAACAAAATTATTAATAGAATCAAACAAAACTTTATTTGAAAACGAAATAAAAATTGAACAAGCGTTTGTTTAAAATTATTCCAGCAATAATTTTTTCTGTGTCTCAGCAGTCTTCTGGCAAAAGCTCTGAGAGTAACTAATTGCCATGAACAAGCTTCTCAAGTCTGTCGTTCGGAGTCGACATTAAACTGTAGGTCCCGGTACTCATGGATAAAAATTGACACACACAACATGAGTGCTGCGAGAAGCTAGGCCGTAATCCTGACACAGGGTTGTAAAGGCCAGTTATGTATGTATGTATGTAATAATATAAAACAAAAACAAAAATAATTTAAGAAACAATGTGTCGAAGATAGATATTTTGCTCGTCGGTTTTCGGTTTTGAACATTTGGCGTAAAAACCCGTAGTTTCAATTTTGGTTAAAATCGAACAGTGAACCTTAACCCTTATGATATCGTGTTCCATAATATAAATCGAACGTAAACATTTTAATGTGTATGTTTGAAAAAGTTCCAGCCTTAACCCAAAAAGTCTGAATATTTAATTTCAAAGTGATTTAAAAACTTATTAAGAAATAAAACTATCGAAATTTGTTTGCCCTTTATTACGGTCTGATTCTCAAAAATTTAATTTGAGGCTCGACTTTATTAAATTGCAAATAAAAAATTTAAAGGCTTTAGTTTTAAGATTGCTAGAAGAAATATATTTTAGATAAGATTTAAATTAACTTTTAACAAGCTTTTATCGTAACTTTCAGTACGAGCACAGTTATTTCACACTTTTAACATTATATAATTAAATATGATAGTTGCAGTACGCGTACGATAGTCCGTAATTTTCTTATTCTGTTACCCTTTACGAAACGAGACAAGTTCACGTCTTATACCACATTTCCATTTGCTAGTTTTGCTGCATAAAATTAATTTTTTAACAAAACAAGTTTTGTTTACTTGCTTTGTCGTACAATTGCATATGAATTTCAAAATTAGTTGTAAAATTATTAGGAATTTCATTGACCATGTTTTCATTTCATTCACTTCCTTGTAAAACTTTAAAGTGGCATATGTTAAGGCAAGTATTTGCTTTCCAGCTGACGTTGTCAGTGGATTAGGATTTCTAAGCAACAACTGTCGTTATGGTCACCATAAGCTTTACACTTTGTCGACAGTGACTTATGCCAGTATTACGTGTAAAATTGTTATAATTCTTGTGGTTTAATCTGTACCCAGAGACAGAAAAAAAAAAAAAAAATAAATAAATGCCACACAACTGGAGCATTCACGATTATAGGGGAGGTAACAGTAAAAATGGCAGTGGTTGATAATAAATTTCATTTCATTTTATTAAAATGCATTGGTTTCTCCTTGAGTTCGTGTTTTTTTCTTCTTCATTGTTGATTTTATGCACTTCCTTTTGATTTCATTATAAACGAGAAAAAAAAACGGGAATAACAAAAACGAAGTAGTGGGTGGAAATTAAATTCTATTCTGCTGTTGTTAATGTGCCCTTTGATGTTGTTACTCTTTAGCAAGGGGACGATTTAGCTAAATTGGATGAAGTTTGCAGTAAAGGATGAGAAAATTGGCACTAGAAAGAAGAATGGGCAAATATTTTGACCATTAATTACTTAATTTCAATGATTGAATGTTTTCTCTGATATGATTACATTTTACATTAAAACAAAACACAAAACTGCATACATTTGATGGTATTCACTTAACTGTACATACTCGTGTTAGACTAACAGTCGCAAATATGGAATATAGAAAAGAGTGGGAAAATGTTAACTGACAAGGTGTAGAGAGCACAATTAGATTTATTTAGGATATAAAAAAGCAATTAGCAAAATGATTTAATGAATTAAAATGCATGTGCAAATAATGTTTTTCAAATGGTTAGATATTTAACACTCTTTTTACTGGGGATATATAAAATAATTCAAATGTAGAGAAAATGTCTTCTAAAAAGTATTAAAATGTAAATCAATGATTTTTTCATATACATATTTGGTATAAGAGTATACAGATTTTACTTTTTTTTTGTCAATCCTTAAAGTCTTAAATATTGCTTCTGTTCCTTTTAGATATAAAAACTTCGAGTATTTTGAGACTTAATAACGACGATGGCAATTTCTTAAATTAATGTCGTTAAATATACTTTAAGAAAAGTTATTATTTTGCTTCAATTTTACTGTATAATGAGTTCAGAAATCTTCTTTTTCGATTTTATTTAAGTGCTAGTTTGGCTTTTTCAACAAATTAATTTTTGAGAGCGCAGGGTTTGGAGTTCTCTAAACCAAATGTTTTATTTTTTTTTAAACTTCCTATTTGAATTCTATAAGAAAGCCTATAAATAATGACCATTAACAATTATTATCGTTTTCTCTGAAGAAAGACCGACACAGTAATTCCCGGAATTTTAGTTGTTTAAGTTTTCCACCATGCCAAAAAAAAATCGGGGAGTACGTTTTCTACGAAGAGAGTACATATTTATACTAATTTTTACAATGAATATGAATTAATAATTGTAGTTTCCGTAGTCTAGCGGTTAGTCTTTTGGCTTACTAGACAAGAGCTCCGGGTGCAAATCCCAGCTCTGAAGTTTTAAAAGAAATATTTCTTTCGGCGACTACCTCTTAGCAGTCTTCTTGCAAAAGCTTTAAGAGTAACTGATTGCCATGCACATCTATAATCTCTAAATATAAAAATGGAGGCAATTTTTAGCTTACATATGTCACCACAACACGCTTAAACGCGAGGACCGATTTCAATCATGTGTGCCACAACTAAACCCCAAATTGCTTCTAAGCTGCCCTTCATTTTTATATATCTTGAGAACGGCTAAATTTAAAGTTTTTGAATTTATTCCGAGTGAATGTTATATTTCGATTACCAATCGAATAAACGTAATTTATTATATTTATTTCATTATACATATGTAATGAACTATAGAGCAGAAGGATGATTTTCATCTCATTTCTTTAGAATAGTACGTATTTTTTTTAAGCAAGACTTTAGGACACTTTCAGGTTAAGCGTTTAATTTCAAAGTTCCGTTTTTTATTTAATTCAGTAAAAACTAAAATGAAAAGTATTATAAGACAGAATTGTTTTAAATATTTGACATGATAAATATTATGTTTTTTTTTAAATATGCAATTCAGTGATTATCTTATTTTAAGGTAAATGTTTACGTTTTTAAACGTTTCATTTTTTAAAAGCAAACAAATTTGTATTTTTATAGAGCTGGCTCCCGATAAATTGGTAAAAAAAATCTTTACTATGTGTTACCATGTGGTTATTTAATCCATTGAAAACTTTAGAAATTAGACCAGTTTGTAAAGGTTTATGTATTTATTACTTTGTATTTATCCCTGCGTTCCAGCGGAAATATTACCTATTTGTTCTATTAAAGCCTGTAGTCTAAAACCAATTAAAAAAAATTACGGATTGCGCTCTAAGGCATTTTTTATTCTGCATAATTTAGATTATTTCACTTACAAACACATATTTTTATCTGGGATCGAAATATAATACTCCACTGGTCAACACAACTCTTGTTTCCCTTAATTTTCTTCTATATATCAGAAAACAACGAATGTTTGGTTGACCAGTGTTACTATTGAACTGAATTTAATTACATATGTACTTGAAAAATGAAAAGCAAAAATTATGAAGAATTTTCATTTTTGGCTTCTGCCATCATTGAATGCAAGTCTATTAAAAAATTCTGTCTCTTTAATGATAAAAGAGATTTTGCAACTTAAGTCAAAAATATTTTCAACTTGAGTGAGTCGAATTATTAAAGTAGTCCCCGAGGGCAACATTTCATAATATTTTCGTTATTATTTTTACCTACATTTGTGTCTTCTTTTTATTGTTGTTATTACTGCCACAACTGCTCTTCTATATTTGTTGCTGCTTTTTTTATTTCACTATTGAATGGAATTCTTAAATGCACTTTCAATCTTCCGTTCTTTATTTTTTTTTTATGTCAGCTTTAGCAGTTCCAATATTCATTGTTTGAATTACCCCTTAGATCGGCAAAATTATAAACCAGTAAACATTTATAGCGTAGTCGCCGTGGTCTAGGGGTTAGTGTGTTGACTTACTAAGACATGAGCCCTGGGTTCTACACCCAGCTCTGAGATCTTAAAAAAAAAGAAATATGAAAAAAATATTTCTTTCGGTGACTACCTCTCAGCAGTCTTCTGTCAAAAGCTCTGAGAGTAACTAATTGCATTGAACAAGCTTCTCAAGTCTGTCGTTCGGAGTCGACATTAAACTGTAGGTCCCGGTACTCATGGATAAAACTTTACACACAACATGAGTGCTGCGAGGAGCTAGGCCGTAATCCTGACACAGGGTTGTAAAGGCCAGTTATGTATATACTTATGTAGGTAAACATTATAATTCAAGAAGATATTAATAACGGTGAAGGTCGTAGCTTCTATTCCCTTGAGAGATTATGACTTATTACAGTATGCCGAATGTATAATCTTAGTCACACCGATCGTATTTAGAATATATAAGTAATATATTTAAAAAGAACACGTAAACAGACGTCTATCTGTCATCTGTAACTTTAACAATAAGCTCACTAATAAGTATACAATTTCAAAATCCCCTGTTGATTTTTATGTTTATTTAACTCTTATTAGAAAAATTTTTTTGTAATCTATTGCTTTTGTCTTTATAGTTGATGATGATTATTCTGGGCTTTACGTACTAACTAGGTACGTACTTTTTTTGAAGCATGTCAAAATTACTATCTTCTGTACTTTTTTTTTCCAAAATAAACTGTGATAAGGTTCAGATTTCTCTGTCTGAGCATTTTTCTAAAAAAGAGTAAGAAGTAATAAAAATACCATATTATCTTTTTAACAGAATAATATAGCGCTCTTTTACAACACAAAGCAGCTCAGGTTCAAGGCCCAATACTAGAGAAAATGAAGAGGAGACATTTGTGCGTTATTTCCAAGTTTTAATTAAAAACATAAGACATTCCCCTCCACCTCTAAAAACTCAATCCCGCAGGAAGCCTACCCCTTACATTCCACCCTTGACTGCTCAAACGAATGATCAGGTGAAGGCGGCATCTACCGGGAAGTAATAGAACAAAGCAGGGTTGTGACCTAAAAACAACAAAGTAAAGATGCTCACCACTTCACAATTAACAATCAGCATGGGGGCAATTGCTGTTGATCATTTCAAGGCTGCAGAAGGTATAACACTGGCCTTTGAGTGATCAACTGACAGCATCTTTTCTCATTGATATAATTCGCTAATTAACAAAAAAAAAGTCTCTATCTTTCCAAAAGATAAAAAACAAACAAACGAAGACGCTCACCATCAGCATTCACCGACAGATGGGACAATTGCTGTTCATCATTCAAAGTTGAAGGTATAGCACTGGCCTTTGAATGATCAAATTGACAGCAATTTGTCCCATTGACATAAGACGCTTAACATCTATAAAATATCTATCTACACTTTCAAATTCCAGTATAATGAACTGCATTAGTAGGCGTATACCCGTGAGCAGTGTTACCGTTGCCAATTTACCTCTGTTTTAACCGTCTTGACACTTTCGATGACCCTTGCTTAAAATGTCCCATTTCTGACTCTTTTTATACATTTTTACCCTTTAATGACTCTTCGCTTATAGTGTATTTCTGATATAAAATTACGTTTGTAAAACATGTATTTTGGTATGTATACGTCTCACGAAGAAAAGCATTTGTATGTAAGCTGTTTATTAATGACAAAAGAAATGTAAAAAAAACCTTTCATAAGAAACTGCTTTTGAATTAAAAATGGTGTAAGTAAATATACCCAAATTGTTGACATTTTTAGATCCAATTTATATAAAATCTAATGAAGGCATAAATTATGCCGAACTAGTTTCAGAGTTTGCTGATTTTATTACTTGTCCTGGAGAATTTGTTAATGAACTAAAGTTATTGGAATCTAAGGTCAGTGAAAAAAACTACCAACATATAAGTAAGATTTATCATGTTGGAAATTATTGGTTTAATATTGTAAGATGTAAAAATATATTTAATGAATGTTTAATGGAAATTTATACGAGTAGTGATTCTGCTGAAAGAATCTTTTGAAAATTGGCATTGATGAAAAATAAATTTTCCAATAGGCCTAAGATAGACACTTGTGAGTCCATGCTTTCTTCTTTCAATTTATTGAAAGAAGATTGGTGGATTCCAAATACAGAATCGAACCCGAAGATTATATACATATATAAACAAATAAATGAAATGAAATAAAATGGAATTTTACATATTCAAATGTATAAAGGTTGCAAAAAATATATATATGTATGTGTGTACATTTTAATGCTAAAAAGCAGACTAAATTTTTTTCTAATTAAATTCGAATATTTATATTTATTATATTTGTCTATTTTGTATTGCCTCTATAAATCCAAATTGTAATGATAGTATTCAAGATCTGGTATTCTTATGAGAAGTAACATCCGTTAAGGAATACAATTTGGATTTATAGAGGCAATGCAAAATAGACAAATATAAGAAATACATATTTCCAGCAATACAAGAATGAAAAATGTGTAATTACTTATCTCGTCAAACTCTTCCCTTGACAATCTGACTCCTTGCTTTAAAAAATACCCGTCTTAATGACACTTTTTTTCAAAAATGACTCTTTTTGTGGCTCTTTCTGAAATTTTTCAACGGTAGCATTGCCCCTGAGTATGGGTCTTAATAAAAAAAAATATAATTCTAGCTTGATCAGACAAATACGACCAAATTGGCTGCAGCTAGATTAAACTATAACTTGAGTGTGTATGATTTGTCGCATGCTGTAGACTTAACTTCGCTTAACTTATAGTGCGTGTTCTAACAACAGCCTAATTCTTTTCATAAGTCAAGATTTAGTTCAATCGAACTGAAACTTAAAATAAAACTCTACTCGATATAAACATTCAATTAAAAAACTAAATTTTAATTTAAAAATACATAATTGATTTTTCAAGAGGCCAATACATGGCAAAGTATTCTAAGTAGTCATTAACATTAAAAATATTTGTGTATATAAGTACATAAGCAGATAATATTTGGTTGTACGTATATCAACAAGAATTTGTCGTCAAAATAATATATAAATTACAAAAAAAAAAAAAAAGAATTAACGTATTGAAAATTTCGCAAAATGTTCGCTGGGTTTTTCTTGTCTGTAAAAAATGCACACTGCCAGTGTGTTTTAATTTATGAATATAAAGGTACTCGCATAACAATTATCACCCTTAAATGGTACTTGTGAAAATAATGAAAAGCAATGAATTTTTAAAAACGAAAACCAATCTCTTTACAATGCTTCACAATCAAACTCACCAACCAATTTTATGACCAAATATTACAGACATATTTAGAGTTATTGCAAAAACCACATTGTAAAGAATTTAGCACAATTACAAGCATTTTGTAATCCCACATAGTAATTCATGTTACCCTGAATGCGCTAACATTTTACTTGAAATGATTCAATGCTGTCTGTACCTGTTCATTGGGTTGAAATTTAAAATCGAACCATTAACAATAACACGAAATTTATGGGGTTTAAATGATTGACTTGAAATGCTCGTCTTTTTATTGTTTTAAATCAAACTTCCGTTCGTATCTTTTGTTGTTCTAATGCACAAGTTTTATTTTTGCGTTTTATTGCAACGGAATGGGGGTTGTTGTAGGTTGAGGTTTCTTTGTTCTAAACGTTTTAAAATTCGTTTAAAAAGTTCCCAATGAATTGCATTTATTTTGATGAAATCTGTTGGAAAATTTTCTTTTAAGATTTCTAATATTTTATGAAATTTTTAAGAATTCGCGCCGAAAGACATTAAAACTTAAAAAAGTATTTGGTTTAATACGATTCTGGCTACCTATTCTTTAATATCCTGCAATTCCATTTAATTATTCTGATTGAATTATTGTCTGGTCGCACATTCTCACATATCGTTGGTCTCAGGTAGAAAGGCCCTAACTCGAATTTTTTCAAAACTTACTTCTTTTAGTGAATCCAATGCATTTTAGAAATATGCCGCTCCTCACAAAGAATGTTCACAATATTATTAAAAATAACGGTATTACAAGCAATTGTACAGCATTTAATAAAGAGTTGTATATTAATAATTACAGTATATGTTGTATTTTTACCTCCCCCTGTAAATTTTAAATTTTTTGAGTTAGGGTCTTTCTACCTGAGACCAACGATATTCTACATTGTTAGACTTCATTATTCAAAACTGTTTTCAAAGGCAAGTAATTTTTGTGTGATGTGATTGGCAGTTATTGAGAGATATTACAAAAATCCGACATTTTGTTTATCTTTTGTCTCAAGTGGCCTTTAATTAATAACAACTCCGTCGATATTACTAATATTTGACATTTTAAATATTTTCACAATTTTCGGAAAAATTTATAATTACAGTGCCGTAAAACCGACGAAACACTTCATTAGCTTATTTCAATGAGTACGCAATGGTACGCTTGCCCTCAGAGATGTAAAGTGTAGAATAATTCATGAAAAATTATGGCAATATTGAAAAAAATACATTCAAAAGCACATTGTGATATCGGGTCACAAAATGACTTTAAGTCTGTATCACTACTTATCAACAACAGTCACCCACCCATCACCAGAGCATTCAGTAGCAAATTTGAATCTAAATGTACTCCAGAAGAAATCGTCCCGTAGTTAGAAACTCCTCTTCCAGACAATAACTTCCTAATGTTGAGCTACCACATCCCAGACTGACTGCATTTCTACCTACCGGACAATGGTTAGAAAACATACGAAATACTGCCAAAATACTCTGCCAGTTCAAGTTCAAAAGTGTGCCTGTTCTTTTTCGATCAACATTTGCCCGTAGCTTTTTTGCTTGTATGTCCGAATAATTCTGTCTTCATATTCTATCTTTGTATTCTGGAGCCTAAAACGCTGGTTCAGATGAAAAAGATAAGCAGAGATCGGAATACCTTTTGCCAAACCTTCTTATGCGGTCGTACCCTTTCCAGACGATTTATCTCCAACACAGTTACCCGCTATATCTTTTTATACTAATGAGCCCGATATTGAAATATTCCGCTATCAACCCCGATGTTAAGTGGTATTTTATGTGTAACACCGTTAAGAGAGAGGCTTAATAGCCGCCTGGCTATAAGTGTAGATGCCCCATGATTACGTTGAGTCTATCAATTCTTGTGGCTGTTACTTAATATCCATGTTTGAACAATTGAGTTACAGTTAAGATACCCGATATAAATTAATTTTTTCGGCTAAACATTTTTTTTTCGAAATCTCCTTGCAAAAATGCTTTATATGAGAGGTAGAACGAGGAAACTTTTTGTAAGGTACGGACTAATATACATACATATATGTACATGTACAAAGAATGTCTATATATTTTAAGCATTTCTGTCTAATCTTACCCCACCAGTTTTAAAAATTCCATATACAGCAAACCGCCGAACACAGCATCAGCAAAATTTACGGAATCTGCGTATACTTGAAACAATTTTAGGCGTATTTTTATTTGGGGTCAATGTTTTTAGATATTCAAAATATTTTTAATGAATACAATGTATCTTTGTGTAGACGCAACGAAATAATAAACTATTTCACCAAAAACGTAATCCAAAATGTCAACCCTTCAAGCACTTATGGGATAATCAACATGACGTTGATATGATGTAGTGAAAAATATTGCATATATTTGTGTTGACTCCGCTTAGCATAGCTTTCAATATATTTTTTAAAAGAGTTTAATAATTTTCCAATTCGTAATCTTAGTCTAAAAGGAATATCCAATAATAATGGTCCTCATAAACTTTTCTTCGATTCTGCAAAAAATGCTCTGCATTTCCAACTATATTAAGAGCTTTTAAGGGATTTAAGAAGCTGAGATTTTAAATGAAAAGTCAGGATATATCAAGCAACATAATAGATTCATCTTTTATGATACAACAACAGTAAACGCAACGACAATAAAGGCAGCTTAATTATTTTTGTGTTGTTATTGCTTTGATAGCATTTATTATAAAAATTCATTTAATTAAATCGAACCGTATATCATGTCATGTACATGTAAAATAGGGTTGATGAAGCAACAGCAGGTTGTTGTGTTGAAGCATAAAAGCGACCTTAAAAAATAATAAAAGGCGATATTAAAAAGAATAGAATAGTTTCTAAAAGAACAGAAGAAAGAGAAGACGAAATTAAATGTCACAGAATTGTATTGATTTAATGAATATATTTTTTGGCATCCAAGCAGGGGCATATAATTGTAAAAGCTAATGAACCAGTTAAAGTTGTGTAAACAGGGCAAAAATAATGTGGCTACACTCATACAAACACCGAAATATCTACAAAAAAAAGTGAGAGAATCCAATTCTATTCAATTTAAAATATAACAGCAATGATAATGCTTTAAAAAAACACCACTACAGACAAACACTAGCATTATCATTTCTAATGCCAACAACATATTTCTCCAGCGTTTATATGATAATAATTAGCAAATTGTAGCACAACCAAAATATATATGTACATGGAAGGAGCAAATTACCCATAATGGCAACCCTTAAAGAGTATGTAATTGCTTGGTAATCTATTTTTGACAGATTGAATTACGTTTTCTATCTTGATTTTTATGTTTTGACTGACTCGGTTTACAAAATTTTTATACGAACAACTGCTACTTTTTTCCTTCTGCCATACACTCAGAATTGATGATGGCAACAGCAACATTGATTGAGTTGTTAAAAGAAATGGTTGAATTAAGGCGTACGGAGGTGGTGGTGGCAACAACTTGATCATCATGCCTAACAAAGCTATTACTTACAAGTATAGAGATATAAAAGAAGAGATTCATATATAAAGTATAATTGGGTATTTTCATCTATTAAAGCCAAAAATATGTTTCTTTTGTCAAGAGGATGGCGGGGGATTGCTTTTTAAATGATGGTAATTGTAAAAGTAATATTTGGTTGGGAAATAAGTAATTGCGAATGGTGTTGCTGTTTCCTTTTTTTTTCATTATTAAGGCCAGCACTCATGGGATGATTTCTACTCATGAAGTATATTGTGCTGGTCTAGGAAAATATATTATGGGAAGGAGAAAAGAGAGAGTAGTGTTTGTGGTCATTTGATTTAAACTTGCTAATATCGTAACTCACAGGAAATACGTTAATGGGGAAATTGTTCCACAAACGAACGGTGCGGCCAAAGAAAGATGTCTCTCTAAAATTCATTGTATGACTCACTGGATGATCAACAACAAAAGGATGTGCTCTGAGAGAGATACGTATAGTCCGCAAGAATATGTGATTATCCGGAATTAAATCCTTTATTTCATCAGAACACCTCCCATTGTAGTATCGATAAAACAATTAAATGCACACCACATTGCACCACTTTGCATTTTAAACAAGATACAATGCCTGTGTTGATTTTATTGTTGCCATGAATTTTAGTGGAATCGTATGTAGTGTGTTGCCTTACTAGAACAGAAGCACGGGTTTAAACACCAGGTGTGACATTTTTTTAAGACCTAAGACCAAGGGGTAAACTTTAACTCATGCAGTGCATTGTATCGGAATTTTGAAGATAGATAGATTTTTTTTTCATAGATATATATGTATATCGTCGCAAGAATTAAAGAACGCTGTAACTGACAAAAAATCGAAAATACGTTTTTTGCATCATTTTTATCGGAAAAAAAACGCGCCTATTGGTCCCGGTCCCAGATTTCTACGATGAAAAAAAATTCACTTCCGCCGTCTGCGTTTTGCAAAATGCAAGTCTTTGTTCCACTTTCATACAGTTTTTTTTGCTCAGGTGAACATTTAAGGTTTTGTCAGTTACAGCGTTCTTTAATTCCAACGACGATATACATATATGTATATATTATGCACCTTTTTTTTGATGAGACAAGTTGCTGACAATTTGACCACTCAAGGGCCAGTGGTATACTTTCACCCTGGAATGATCAACAGCAATTACCCCTTCTGTCGGTGGATGTTGAATGTGAGCGGCGAGCGTCTTCAGTAGGTTAGCTGTTATCTTTTATTATCGATAAGACTGGAAATGTCGGGAGCGGTTTCTTGCAGATGAACATCTTTTCTATAATTTAGAAAAACCGCAATTTATTTTATAACTTTTATCCTTCACTGGGATTGGACCTAGGTCGTTTGAGTTTCTGTGCGAGCGATCTAAACACTACACCACGACCTCCCCGACGTCATGAAAGCAAAAAATATAAAAAAAATGTTTCTTTACGAGGAAAGATTGTGATGAAGAAATTACCTTTTCATAGAACTAATCATTTTCTTCTTTCTATTTTTGAACATTAACTTTGATTTTGTTTATACCACCCCTCTTGCCAAAGGGCAAAGATGCTTATCGAGACAGTAAAAACGTTTTATAATTTTTTGCTGTAGAAAGTAATTTAATACCATAAAGATATTATTGCTGTGATAACTGAATCAGAAATTATATAAATTTTTTTAAAACAATATTATAAAAACAATAAAACCACACTTGCAGCCACACATATTTTGGTATTTTTAAAATTTCAAATTAAACCGAATTATTATTATTTTTTTTTAATAATTTGATAAGATTTTTATCTTAACGGGAAAGAAATAATCTTTCAGCCCTTATTACGCTTTAAGTTAAAAAGGGTGTTCAGTAGGAGTACGAATATGTTAATTTGGAATATGCGAGTGTTGTTTTCCTGTCATTATCTAGAACATAAATAGTATATTAAAAAAAAATATTTACTTTAAATAAAATCTTTATGACAATTTATTACTTTGTCACTTCTAATTTTATCTACCGCTGAGTTTTGAAAAATTATGAGTGCGATAATTGCTAATCTTTCAATTTCACACCTGGATGCCCTTCGTTGCCTCAATTATTTGTTTTGTCTTTTAATATTTGGTTGATGTGTTGTAACAATCTGTTTAAATTGATGTCTTACTGTGGGTTTTGGACCATCATTTGGAATAGTTCGTTAATTGTTTAATGGAAATTGGACGATTTTCATGTACAGACTATGGTAATATATTAAATAATACCCAAAGGTGATTAGGATTTAAAAATATGACCATATGGATTAATATTTTACTTCAGTTTTAAATATGTGCTACTTTAGCGTATGATATGAATATTTAGCTAGTCAATTTTTAAATGTGAAGGTATTTTTTTTTTGTTTTTTGTTATGGCCAACAAGACTAGAATTGTCATAAAGTTTAGATACCTACATAAGTATGTTTCCCAAGTGCAACAGTGCAACACACTAATATGGCGATATATCAGAACAAAAATATTCTCGTTTTGAATCAAGGTTATAATTTTCCTTCCAACTTTAAGGTAATAATCCAATGGCCGTAGGCGTGCTTGCTAATTTTTAAACAACTTGCAGTCATGAATTTCAAATACAGTTAAACCTCGATTAACCGGGCATCTATTGATTGGCTACATCTATTAAACGACATGCGGTTCTTTTTATTTCTTGCCCCTACTATCTATACTTTACATCCGTGTTTAGGATTTATACATCTAAGTATTAACCGTGCTTTACACCTTTATCAATGCAGCATTCATACTTATGTTTTTTATTGTGTAAATCTAAATCCGGTGGTTCCCCTTTTTTTGATTTTGTATTCTCTAAGACGATTTGTATGTTTTGTATAAAAATATGTGGTATATTTGACTCTAGAGTTACATATGTAAATCGAATGTTTAAATAAAAACAAATAAAAAAAATAAATTTCTGTATATTTTAATATAACCTTTATTAATCCTGTATTTAGATTATCCATGCTGGTGCCATTCCCATGAGAGCCGGATAATCAAGGTTTAACTGTAAAAGATTTTGTGCCATTTAAACTAGTAAATCAAACAAAATAGAGAAATTTTTACTACAAAATTATAAGTAAAACGAAATTTTTTCTGCTCATTCTAATTTCTGGAAGTTTTTTTTTTAGAAATAAGCCATATATTCTTTTCATAGAATAGACCAGCTTACTTGTGGTTTCGGATAAAATTTTGGACCATTCCTTAACGAGAGCATTTTAAAGATCCTGCTTGTTCTTTATTGTTGTTTTTCGTATTCTACGGTCTAACTCGTCCCATAAATTTTCAATGGGGTTTAAGTCAGACTGAGGTGGACAGTGGAGCTGTTTTGGTACATTGTACAGCAGCCATTCCTTTACAATGGCTGCTCTACGTTTAGGGTCGTTATCTTGTTGAAAGACCCAGCTTTCAGACAGACCCATTTTGGATACTGAATCCTTTAAATTATCCTTCAATAAGTTCAAATACATATGAATAAGGGTCCATAGTCGTCTCAATAAAAACTAAATTTCCAACACCAGCCGCTGACATACACCCCCAATCCATTACGGAACTGCCTCCATGTTTTACTGTGGGAATCAAATTTTTAGATTGGAGTTCCTCATTATTTTTGCGCCAAACTTTTTGTTTTCCGTCGCATCCAAATAAGTTGAACTTACTTTCATAGATGAAGACAACATTTTTCCAAAAGTGTTCATCATTATTTATGTGCTTATTGGCAAAATCCAATCGTTTAGCCTTATTTACTTCGCTAAAGATTTTTTTTCGGGGCACGCGACTATGATACCCTCCACTTCTGAATACAATGGGTACTGATTCAGGGTGAACTGTGACAAAAGTCTGTATTTTCCACCTCCTTTGCTATATCAACAGCCGTTCTTTTCGGATTTTTGTCAATTTCATTCAAAATGCGTCGTTTTATGCGTGGAGTAATTTATGGTGGACGGCCTCTCCTTGGTTTACTAGTAATGCTGTTGTTTTTTTTATAATTTCTTAATATGGTTTGAACACTTGACTTTGAGTAACCAACAATTTCAGAAATTTCACTCAGCGATTTTCCATTATTTTGATGCTGCACAATTAGGTTTCTTATATCTAAGCTAATTTCTTTAACTTTTGGAGCCATTACTACAGAAAAACAAAAGCAGTCGATTGCAAACCTTTTTAATTATTAACTGAGAATAATGTAGAATAACAACGTAAATAAAAAAGCTTGCATCGGTTGTTTTCTTGGAAAAAGTGCGGTGACCAACAATGGGAGTATGTATACTTTATTGTGTTTTAAAAATTAATTTTCTTTAATTTTTTTAATAAAATTTTATTTTTTAAGAAAAATATTTTTCCAAAATAGTTTTACTTTTTGCAAGAAATGGTACAATATAACTTTTATTAATAAAATATTGAAAACTTTGCATAAAATGTAGTTTTTTAAGGGGTATGTATAGTTTTCTGTGCCACTGTATCACCATCCCCTCTTCCGCCACCACTTCCACAAGGCTTGTGCCGGCTATAACAAGAACTACAGGTCCCGACACTGTGCCGAGATGATTCTCATAGCCGCTTCTCTCGCCCTCATACCTTTAGGCCAGATGCAGCTGTATTCAGTTCCCGGGTAGTAAAAGAAATAAACTCCGTGGTATACGTATCTCGCCTTCTTTCCCGCCTAACCTCATGGGTCGGGAAAAGTGTATCCACAATATTTCCCATTACATGCTCACTCATAATAATAAATAAAAATAGATTATGAACACATTAAAGACAAAATAATTAATATAAATTAAAGTAAAGAAATAGGATTTACGTAATTACAGAACTTCAAACTTTAATGCTACAGGCCAGTACTGGCGATAATAAATGGTGGCATGTATCAATCTACTTATTATAAGTCTTTCAGCATTTGTCACAAGCTAAAGATCTGATTTATTGTGAACCTATTCAGCCTAAATCTACACCAAACAGTATGAACTTGGGATTGATGGAATAATTATCTCACAATGGTTGAGGCAAACAATATTGTGTCTTTCGTTTTCTTTGGCCTTATACAGCTTTGGTGTTATTCCGTCGGCTCCTACAGCTGTATTGTTAGACCTTTTTTTTATAGAAGAGTACACATGCAAAATCATCATCTACTTATATAATTCAAAGGTAGCTGCTTTCGACAAGAAAACCCATAATCTGAAGTAAATTTGTATAAAAGTTGTTACAAACTTTAACCACACTCGGGCGTAGCTGTCACTAGATTTTTTACCGAAATTTACCTAAGCGCTACCTGATCGGTATTATTAATCATTCCTGGAAAGTTCATATGTTTTACAAAGTTGTTGATTGAGATCTTAAATAAATGTTTGTAGTTCATGTTTTATTAATTTTTGAACGGTTTGTTACTTATTTTCTTAGTCAGAAAAAAAGGGTAAAAACAAGAATTTTTTTAAGTTTTTTACGACTTTGGTCTTGAAGATGAGGCTTTTTGATTTTATATCTTCACAATTTTTGTTCTTCATTACAAGAGCTACAACCTTGCCTCAGAAAGTAAATCAAAATTTCGAACAGTTTGCAAGATATGAGCCTCAATGACACCGAGACCCCAAATGTTTGGGAGCCCATAAAAAAATTGCATGTCTTTGGACAAAAGTGGGAGAGGGAGTCTTCTTTTGTTTTCTCTTTTATCACATAGAGGTGCCTGTATATGGTTATTTTTTTCGTGTTGCACTGTGTATGTAAACCTTTTTGTCAAGAAACATATTTTTTACAGAAATTTACACCGGTTTATCAAACCTATGTTGCTTTGATCAATCGTAGGGAAGGTAAAGTTTGTTTTAAAATGTTTATTAAATAAAACTTTTAATAGTAAACCCTTAACTCTACTAGCTGGCCTCAGTTCAATCGGTTTATAATAAACCTTTGCAATTAATTTTTAAAACTCTATTCCTTTTCAATATATTTTTTTTCTTTTGGTAATTTAAATCTCTGCTTTTGTTATTTGCTATTTATTCAACTCGGTTGTATTGTTTCAATTTATGTTTTATTTGCAACCTGTAATTTTCACACCGATATCTTTTTTCGTCCTGTGTCCATAATGTCCACCGAACCTCTGACTGCCTATTATAAAATGTTTGTAAAACATATTGTTTTGTTTCCATTTATTTTGTATTTTTCTTTTTCTCTTTGTAATTTTTTGTTTGTCACTTCATTTGCAATTCCAATTAAATTGATATTATTTTAACAATCAGGCAGTGCAACAACAACAACATACTCGTAAAATAGCAGAAAAACAGTGTGAATACACAAATTGTAAATTTTTGGGGCGTTTTTTTTTTTTTCTTTTTCTGTATGTAGTTGCTAAAGGCTATTTGTTTCCCTGTTTGTTGCACGTTAAACTCCCTGCCTACTGTATTGAGCAACAACATTTTCCCAATGTCAATAATGTGAAAGGTAACAAAAATTTTGTTAAACTTTGTTTTTGTTGCTGTTGTTTATTGCATGCTATGATACTCAATTTGGTATAAACCAAAAATCAAATAAAATATAAAACTGAGTCGTAGATTTTATTTCTTTTTTTTTTGAAATGAGAAGCTTTAAAAAAATTATTTTAGTGGTTGCAATGGCATGTTGTTTCAATGAATTTAAATAAATTTTATGTTTTATATGCAAAGTTAACTTTTGCAATTGTATATATACCTATACATACGAATGTGTGTAATAGATGTTTCCATACTAGGGATGACGATTTTGTGATTGTGCAAATCTCGAATACCAATACTTATAAAAATTTATCCCTAGATTTTTAGAGACTTGTAGGTTAATTTTCCTTTTTTTATATACAAAACATTTTAAGCATAAAAAATATTAAACAATGTTTGAAATATAAAGATACAATTAATCTAAAAAATGCAATGATATCTTTAAACTATAGTTCCGACAAATACATTCCAGTGTTGCGTTTTACCAATAAATAATCATACACACAGGGTTACCGCTTGGAAGTTATACTTCTTTGTTTGTTTATAAATTTTGATTGAATGAAAGGGAATGGATCTTATATTGATAAATGTTTTATTTAATTTCGGCAATTATGTATAGAATACAATATATCAGATAAATGACCGCAACTGCTGCCCTTTCGAGCACATTTTTCATTACATCCTCACACATTTCATGCGGAATATTTTGTTTGAGTTGCTCCAGCGCTTCTGGTTTGTTTGCATAAACCTTGCTTTTCAAATAGCTTCGCGGAAAAAAATACGGAGCAGTTAAATCAGGCTACCGTGGACACCAATCAACAACACCATTCCTTGAAATAACTTGTTGTGTAAAGAAGTCAGTCGAGTTCGTGATCTCTTATGCATACACATACATATGTATGTATAAGTATATGGACAATTCGAGAAAAGGAATGCACTGTAGTCCCAAATCAGGATGTATTGGCAAAGAAACATTTTGAAAATTTTTAAAATTTTTTTTTTTAACCGATCAAGAAAATATATTTCAAAAACAGTTTTGAACATTGCAAAGTTGAAAGTTTAAAAAAGTGCTAAAACACAGATTTATAAGATATTTTAAAAATGAAAACGAAAGTCAAGATAAGTAGTTTTATCGTATACTTTTATCGGTTCTCTGTAGTTATAATAATTATAATTATCTAGTTTTGTTGTCTAAACATAATCTATAAGTTCCGTGGACCCAACGTTCTGTTTGGCTACGAACTTGTGTATTTGAAGTGAATATTCATATCTCATCAGCATTTTTCAGCAAACATCTATTTCATTTTAAGAGAGTTTTTAATTAATCGTACTGAAATGCTTTGGGTTTAGGAAACAAACGAACGCAAAGATGATGTACTAACAGAATGGTATCTTCACAAAATGAATACAAATCTATATAAAAAAAAATCAATATGATTTTCTCCATCACCTGTGGATACTACTGACCGTAGGTTGTGGGGCCTGAACCAATTGTGTATTTTTATTTTTAATTTATTTATTTATAAGTAAATGCCATGGAAGTTGAAAGCGTTGACATGATTATTTTAATTTATACAAAAAAAAAAATGGACCCATAGTGGAAGATACGATTTATATATTAAGAGTGTTGTAAAGCGAGAAAGACTACTACATTTAAGAAGAATATTGGGCAGAATCAACAACATAGCAAACACTATTGTTATATTTTATGATTTAATATAAAAATATAGCAATTACACAAAATTGAATTCAAGGTGCATGGCATACTGCTTAGAGAGCTCGCATTCGAATCAAAACAGCCGAGGTTCAAACCCCAGCAAAGGTGAAATATTCAAGAATAAAAATGTGCGACTACCTAGCGAAGATGCTCACCAATTCAGATAGAACAAGTTCTTTTGATCACTCAAGGGTGATTAAGTGATCAAATTGACAGCAACTTGTCCTCGTCTCATTTGTAAGGTGCTTTAAAAAAAAACTATCCAATTTTCAATTCCAAAACAATCCACTCATGAGTAGGGGTTTACACTCCTCAGTATTGGTGTCAAAAAAAAATTATATTAAAAAAGTTTAAATAGAAATAGTGTTTCGTATTCTATAGCATTTATATACACGCTTAACATTCCTTTGTGGTTCTATTGAAATTATTTCAGAATCATCTACTCTCTTCACCCAAAAATAATTAAAATATAATTTATTATTGTATTGTAATCTAGGAAATAAATAAAAGATCATTTTATTTTATTAATATTTGTTTATTGAATATTAAAAACTTACAACAAATTAAGAGTGTAAATAAAATATTTTTAGTTAAATGCGTTTCCTTTTTTAACGATCAATTAGTCTTCTGTGACATCGTCTTGTAAATAGCATACCCTCTCCTTCTTTTGATCATCTGAAATCTGAAGAGGTAATCAAAATCGATAATTTCTTAACGATATTCTTTATAAACTAGATACCGAAAACACACAAAAATATTCGACTGTTTCTTTCATATCTGAATCTCCAATAGAGAGAATAGTGATTTGAAGAGGTCGTCAGAATCGATCCATAATATCTTACCGATTCTTTTCATAAACCAGTTTCCAAAGCTACTATGGGACGACTAAAAAGGGCTGGCTAACTAAGTATGTACATAATAAATATTCGACTGTTCTTTTCATATCTGAGTCGTCACAGTAACAACAGTGGGATTAGTAATTTAGTACGTGATTTAGTAACACGCTTGCATTTGACCATCCAATATTTACTAAATTAGAATATTGTGTTTTACCTAAACATTTCTTTAAAACATATAAAAGGAAATAATATTTCAATATGTATTTAATTAATCAGTTTTTAGGCAATAGAAAACAGAAGTATCGTTAAATATTTTATTATATGTTTGTCTACCATAGCGCAAATATAAGAAATATTTATTGAAATTTTTTCAAATCTATGTTAAAACCATCTTAACACCCAATTCCAAACCCTTTCATGTGTAGCTGTACATGCTTTACTTCATTACAATTATAAAATTACCATCAATCAACACCAAATATATGTCAATGGCTATTATTTGACAAAACAAAACAAGTCTAATAAAATACTTTGTCAACAGCAATTAGTGATTAAATCGTAATTAGAAACTAATCTTTTAAAATATTTGAAATTCAAGAACATACTCGTACAGGCGCTAAAGTAGTTTTAGTTGTTGTAAATTTTTAGAATTTACGCGCCCTTTGGAAAAATTTTAATTGTCACCAATAATAGAAGAAGAAAATGTCCTCTTTTTGTGTTCAAAGCAATAAATTTCATTACCTGTAATTATTCTTAAATTACACAATCATTTAAATGTTTACGTTTTCTATGGCAGAAGAGAAGTGAAATAGAAAAGATTATCAAATAAAAAAAAACAACAACAAAAAAACAGTCCTTTAAAGTAAAAAGGACACAAACAAACGAATCAAATTACAGTTTTTTTTATTAATTTTAAACTGAATACACAGAAAGAAAAAATATTGTTTACTTTTCGTTTTTATATACAAGCGTTGTTCAAGTTTTAGTAGATTTTTTTCCTTTTTTAGAAGTATCTAATAGCCCAACAAATTATCTAACGGCATACAACTCGACCCCAACGATATTTTATATGCCTTAAAGATGGTTAGTATGTTACATAATTCAATAGTTACTTAGTTTATGCCTGTTTTGAAATCAGTTCGACACAAAACGATTTCACTCATAACGATAACTTTATATGCGTTTATGGCTATGTTTTGAGTCGAAACAGTTTTAAAACTGTTTTAACTAACAGCTAATTCTAAATAATTCTAATTCTAATTTTTTCATATTTTCTATAATATAATATATATAATATGTGTATTACATAGAATAATAAAAATAATCAATGGAAGAAATTGGCAACCCCATCAAATTTGACAGAACACCCTTTACAGCTCATTTTCATAAAGGTTTTAAAATGGTATGCGTCTGTACTCAATTTTGAAAACGCTTGGTCTGACTCAAACAGTTTTGAAAAGCAGTTTCAGTGAAAAGGTTTCGAAATTTTAAAACTGTTTTTTTAGCTGTTTATGCCATGGGTTTGATCCAATGAAAACGTTTTAAAACGGGCATAAACATGATAAGTGTTCTATTTTTCAAAATCAGTACCTTTCCTGTTGGCTTCACAGTCTCAAATTATGTTTTGATGGTTCAATTCTACTCTAAGATTATATTTGTTTTGATACTCGTTAGTTTCACATTTTCCGCAATGTCTTAATAATGTCTTAATGTCTTCCATTCTAAGTTGAATAATCCTTAAAATAGAAGCAACATTTAAGACTGTTTGTAGTGCCTTTAAATGCTGAATAAGAAGAAAATTGATTCTGTTCTGTACAAATTTTCATAACGAAAAATTCGGTGAGACAAAGGTTTAATTGTGTCACAAAGGGGGTAAAAGTATAGAGGAATTTATGTTTTGAAAAACTGAGTTTATTTTCAATCAGAGATAAATTGTTTTCAATGGGAGTGGCAAATTCTATCATCATAACTCTAAAGCAGTTCATCGGGTTTGAAAATTTTATGGAAAACCACTTTTAATACATAAAATATTTTATTTTAAATTTTTTGCTATTTTAACCATTTTAGAGTTACTCAGCATGTAGCGTTAAAAACAGAAAAAAATAAATAAAAAATTATATGATTTTTGCGTTTAAAAGCTCATAAAAATTTTAAAACTAGAAAAGATAATTTTATTGCAAATAATCTGAGATATACTTCATGAAAATGAATAAACAAATAATTATTTTATTCACATTTAAGTAAAAAACCTTATTATCAATTAAAGTGGTACAATTTAGAACAAAGTTTAAGCTAACGAGTATGACGATTTGGCTCCAGACTTTTTTAATGTTTCATAAGATATGAGCCTTTCCATAGGAAATACATACTTTCGTATTCTTAAAAGAGTATTATGGATTTATTTAGAGCTTATTTGAAAAGTATTGCATGGAAATTTGTCAAGTAAACCTTTTATAAAGCTATTTTAGTTCTTATGAGTACAGCATATATTGTAAATTAAATAAAATTGGTCATAGACAACAATTAATCATTAATAAGTAGGAGACAAAGTGGATCGAAACCAATTTAATTAAGTTACAAGAACCACAAACAAATTCAAATTGTGTGGTGAAAACATACTATTTGTTTCGGATTAAATTTGCGTGGTATAGTGGTTAGAGCGCTCGTACAAAAAGTCAAACGGCCCAAGTTCAAATCCCAACAAAGATGAAAAATGAAAAAGTTAGTTTGCGTTTTTTTTTTCAAAATTTTAGTTTAAAATAAGAAGTCCATCTGCAAAGAAACTACTCCCTGACATTCCAATCTCTGTTCCCCTTTACAAATGATAACAAAAACCAATACTCAGGAGAAAAGCGCCGCCTATTGGGAAGAAGCAGTAAACAGATAAGCCTACTTAGCGAAGGTACTCACCACAATGAACATTCAACGATGGGGAAATTGCTGTTGATCATTCAAGGGAGAAGGTATAACACTGGCCTTTCAATTCACAGCAATTTGTCTCATTCCTAAGTCGCTTAGCTTTCCACAAAAATTTTAAATTTTTAGGGGTTTAGTCCTGAGTATTGGTCATAATAAAAAAATGAACTATATGATTGCCAATAAAAATTAGTCACATCTGCCAAAGTTTTTACAAATTCTGGAAGCACTTTTGATAAGAACTACCTTGAGAGCTATCATTTAATAACTCATTCCTAAAAGTGTCTTAAAAAATGGCAAAAGTCAGACAAGGCCCGATACATTAAATGCTGTCGGTGAGACATATTCAGTACAAGCTGCATAAATAGATACTTCGTACCCTAATGTATGATGCCCAATTCTACTACTTCTGGATACTGTTTAGGTTTGTTATCTGGCTCTGACATTAATACAATGGCAGAAAACATTTGAGGCTAAATACCAAAAAGTATGTGATAAGTCACCGTAGTAGAAGTATTAATAATATAACAAATGAATTATTATATAAATTTTTAACCCATTGGTTGCAGCGGTTCTGAGAGTGTTCGAGAGAAAAGTTCTTCGTTAGATCTTTGGTCCTCTAAGGCATGGCGATGAGTTTCGTATTAGAACCAACCATGAGCTGTATGAGCTCTTCGGCGATGTGGACGCCTTCACAAAATAATGTATAATAAATATAAATATATTCGTGATAAGCCACTTTATTAGTAAATGGTGTGACAACATTGCATGTTGCAAACTAAACAGCAAACTTAAATACTCTGTTTTTTCACACTGTAGTGCACACTGTAAAAACGTAATTTAACGCAATTAAATTCAACACTTTTGATTTATTTCTTCAATTGAAAAGGAGATTTAAGGCTAATTTTCGTAATAACAAGGTCTTCAGGTTACACAAATAAACGTTAAATAAGTAGAACCAACAACAAAACAATTCAATTTCCTGTTTGTTAAATGACATCAATACACAAACACCAATATACCAAAAAGAAGGAGGGTTACAAAAATACAAAAAGAAAAAAATATATATAAAATTATTATATTTTGCAATTGAATAGCAATAAAAAAATATGAAGAGAAAGAAAAAGAACGAAAAGAATAATAATTCAACTCTATAGTACGAGTATTACGATATTTGTCAATGCTGAAGCGTTTTACTCAAATTTTTATTTTTCTACTTTTTTTTTAATTTTTCGTTGTCATTTGAAGCCTGGTATTATATTCTCATTATAAAGTCTATGCGAAATAAAAGACTTAAAAACAAACGAACAAACAAACAATGGTTTCAACTTTACTCCGGTGCTGTGATAATGTTGCAGCATCTTTTGATGGTGCTACTGTTTAACTACAAATTATAATTTTTTGTTGTTTTTTTATACATGCACACACACACTCACACACTAAAATATGCATCAAATTATTATGTACAGGAAATTGTTAATAACGCTCCCAGGATATGCTCGCTCAGGATATTACGGTGTATAATTTGTTGCTGTTATCAAACGCTTTCCTGTTACACAGAATCATTTCATTAATATCCACGCACAAACAACTCATCGTGTTGTTGCATTTTTTTTTCGCTACACTCCTGTTGCTAAAGCTTTTCGCTTCTTAAATTTTCTCTGTGTTTTCAAATTGAATGTTATTTAGCCTGCGGCCAAATAAACGTCCCCTTTGTTGCACTCTGTACAGTGTAAAAGGCTCCTTTGTATGAACAGCCTAAAATGTTAAATGGGAGTGACAATGTTTTTCTGCAGTAAATTTTACAATTGAGTTTTTTTCATTTAACAATTTCTTTTCGCTTAATTGTTTAACATTTACAGGAAATAAAGTGTTTTACAACTGATTAAGTCGATGTCAGAAAAAAGAATCTTGTAAATAGAAGCAGGAAATTAAACAAACTAATTAAATGTTTTAAATTTTTTTTAGTTTATAAATAAAGAAATATGCAAATGCAACGTTGGTATGGTATGTACCATACCAACGTTGCATGCAAAAAATTATCAGCCAGGCCCACGATATCGAATCGTGTAGTTTTAAGCGACAAACAGCTGATTTGCGGCACACTAATTTTTGTGTCGCCAAAAATAAATGCGATTGGTAACAAAATTTTTTTACACACATATAAATAAATAAACCAAATCGGAATAAGTTTGTTTACTACATTTCTATCAAGTTAAACTAGCACACGGTTGCATTTTTTACTGTACAATTTAAGCATTTCAGCGCTTTTTTCGTGTATATTCGCGATTATTTTTTGATATGTTGATATGGCAGCTTTGTTGTTTATTTGCATTACGTTGGTAACATAAAGCAAAGCGAACGATAAAGTGACAATTAGTGGGCCGCAGTTTAGATTCACAGTGAGTGACTGAGTTTCGTTCGCTTAAGTTTTCTTTCGATATCGTGGGCCTGGCTGTATATTTTCAACAAGTTCGCTCGACAGGGAACGTATCACAACAGAATAAAGTTAGCAATTACACACATTGCAATAAGTTAAAATAAAATCAGCTGATTCATCATGGAACAGAACGCAAGGACTAATAAAGACTTCAGCTTATAAAATCAAGTAAACTGTTTCTTTTTTATAATTTTAGGACTGAAATTAGCAGTTATCAAGTGATTTTTATAATTAATGAATATTTTACTCACAATATTAGTGTTTTTGTGATACATGACGATGCTATACAACTTTTGCCTTTATATTTTTTTTTCAGATTTAGAAAACAAACAGGAGAATCCACCTTCGATATAGGACGAAATAATTAGACAAATCAACCCATAAAATATTTTGAGGCTAATAGGGTAACAAAAAAACTGAAAACGGATTTAAATTTAGAAGTTTTAAAACTTTTTACATTTTATTTAAAGGCGATTATTGATGTAAATCAATCTATTTAAAGCAACAATGAGAATCATAATGGAAAATGAATAGAAATAATTTGAGAAATTTGTAGGGCATACATCTACTCGTAATGATTATGACATGGAATATTGTTTCCTTTATTTATTTTTTTTTTTTAATTAATCTTAACAGTTTCATAATAAGGGTACTCACGAGAAGGGTATTGAAAATTGTGCAAACAATGCAAAGTGTGTAAAAATGCATCGTATTTTTTCAATACAAAATATATAAATTCGCAGTTTGCATCAATTGCACTGAACAACTCTTACGTAAATTGGCATTTTTGCCTAGAAGCTTTAGAGATTTCGGCAGCCATATATTTTACGCTTGTGAAGATAGCAGCCAAAACGCGAAAACGATAATTGCATTTACAATATTTCATGCAATTGTATTTTTCCTGAAGAAGCTACGCAGAGAAGTAGCGAAATATCGAAAAAATAATTTTATAATAGACCTAAAGCTTAAATAAACGCTTATATATTAATATTTCATGCATACAAAACACTCATTTTCTCTTTTCGTTAATGCCATTATTTTTTAAAAAAATCAATTATTTTTTCCTTTTCGCTGCTTTCGTTAACGGGTTTCGGCCTGCTTCAACACTAGTCTTTAGGCGGTCTACTTAGCGCGCTCCTTCTAGTTGGTCACACCAATCGATGACAGGGCTTCATTAACTTAATCCTTCCAAAGTAAACAGGGTCGTCCTCTTCGTCCAGTAGTCTTCGCATTGAAACCTTCCCTCACTGAAGCAGATTCTTCCAACCGAACACTATGACCGAGCCAGCGTAGCTGATAAACGTTAATGCGCTAAACAACGCCCACATCGCAGAGAAGCTCATACGGTTCATGGCTGATTTTAAGGCGAAACTCATCGTCTCAGAGGACCAAAGATCTTACGAAGAACTTTTTTCTCGAATACTCCCAGCACCACTGCTGCGGTTCAAGAAAGCGTCAATGCTTCCGCACCATAAAGAAGCACCGGCAGAATAAACAATTCAGCTAACTTTAAATGCACTTTAGACTAAATTTTTCGAAGCATACGGGATCACCACATTTCGGACACGACTGTCGTCTTATACGATATTTTTTACCATTACTAACACATAGCTTGCAACAGCACTTTACTGCAAGTGCATCTGAAAGCTTAGATGTTTAGGCGTTAATTATTTTCATAACTAATGATACACCCATAATTGCATTATTGGTCACTGTTTGAGCCACAATGTTTTTATTATTCATCCGACGATCTATTTCTTTTTGCACGAGCTCCTTGGAAAGCATATGTAAGTTTTCACACCGGATATCCATTTTAATAAATGGATGGAAAAACTTATATATAATTATCATTCAAAGTTCATTGTCTTCCTTTTTATCATATTCGGCTGCATCATATTTAATACGAATTTCGGTGTTCTGCATCTTTCACATAAACGATGTTTTCATCAGGGCTAATTTATCGAACCATTCATGATCTTCTTATTCATTGTTTCGCAAAAACCTTCGTTAAGTTATCATATCGATCAAATCTTTGGCCTCTGTTGGCATTTCTTTATGTTGTGAGCCCATTTCAAATCAAAAATTGAAAAACATGTGTTCTCAACAAACCACTTTATATAACGTTATAATACGTTATAATAGTTTTATAAGATTTGATGCATTTTATAAACCGGACTAACTGTTCTAAATGATATAGCTCGTCCAAAAATCGTACTATTCATACATTTTTTGTCCAAATATATTTATGGTAAAATTGTACCAAGGATGTCAATAAAGAGCAAGCAAACGTGTGGCACGCCCAGTCGAGGTCTGATAAATGTACATATAAAATAAATGCCACCACGTCGTTTTCAGATATATAGTTGAGGCATTCATGTAGTTTCAGCTCCTTAGATGTACAAATAATATAAAAATTTCCTTTTCAAAAAAAAAAGTTGGCACAAATGTACCAAGGATGTACAGAAGGCTTAAGAAATACGCAGTGTTTTTGGTATTTTAGAGAAGAGATGTCAGATATTTTTGAGTCAGTAAATCCGGCAGCACCAGATCAAATAAGTACTTAAAGAAATACAATTAATTATAAAAGGACGCATACGTTCTATAGCTATTTGCACAGTAGATTTTATTAATTTTAGTTTGAACTGGTTCAATCGTGAGTATCTCTAATATTTTCATTTCGAAACCTGTTTCTCCAGAGAGCCGAATATAAGTATATGGATATTTCATATTCAATGTATGCTTTTTTGCAAATAATGAGGCATAAAAAACTACTCGTACTTTATTAATAATTTTATTCCTCTTCTTATTTTGTATGCCGTTAAATAACGAAACTATTAAAAAAAATACACACTATTAAGCCATTAACAATAAATGTTATGGGTGCATAAAAACAGGCTAAAAAAGTTATAAAACTAAAGAAGACAATGCCCATAGTTAAGAGCAGCAGTTGGACATGTACGAAGAACTATCAAACAAACTCATAAAATTAAATGACACTCTAAATTAAATGAATGATTCATAAGATGGTACATTTTATGTGACATCCTTTTATGTTTTACAGCCTCCTTTTTTTAAACGAAAACTAAAAAAATAACCACCACAACAACATACATATTTACTTGACACACTCATCCTGATGTCCAGTATTTTTTATGATCATTTATATAAAATATCTTGTTTTTTTTATTTTGTAGTGCTAATGTTGGTCATTTATTTCATTTTTTATTAAGATTTTTGTTTATTTCATTTCTGTTTTTTTTTATTTTTTACGAGTATTTAACCACAGAATTCATTATTGCGCAATTACTGGTTAACATGACAATTTTTTGTTTCCTTTTTTGTGTTTTTATTTTTCAGAAATATTTCATTTGCGTTCATTACGCGTACATTCATGTTTTACTTTCACAATTTCTATTATTTTTTATTTTTATTGTTCAATTTGCAGCAGGCACATAAAAACTAAGGAAACACTGTATACTGGATTAATGGTTACTTCCTTGTCATTCTATTAAAGTGTCAGTAAATGATCGTAAAAAAGAGGCTGCGTTTTTAATGTCTATTTATTGTCAATTTTTGTTTGTTTTTATCATTCCATTATTGTCTAATAAAAGAAAGTGAGAAACTGAAAAATAACACCCATATCTTTAAAAAAAAAAAAAATAAATAAAAAAATAGGTACATTTTATACCATAAAGAAAAGTTATACAAGTAGGAGGCAAAAAGTAATTTTTATATGAGATTGAATTGTTTTTATAAAACCTGTCAAGTTTTATTTAAAAAAAATTAAACGAAAATATAAAATTTCTTTTACGAAATACAAAGCCATGTTAAGAGATTCATGCACATACATGAGAAAACAATGTCTTTTTATACTACTTAGACATTTGGTAAAATACAGCCGTGCATCTTATGCAAGTTTGTATAGTTGCATTTGTTATTATCACAGGGGTTTTTTAATCAGTAACTATTTAAAAATTCTATAGTGAGAAATAACTTCAGGGGCGAAAAGTTGATATCGGGTCGTTACTACTTTCCATGGGTCTAAAACTAGGTCTCCTGATAACGACTTCCCAAATTTGAGAGTTGATATCGGCCGTATCCAAAAAGTACTATTGTTCTGTGCATTATGAAATTTAGTTATAACGAATAATTTTCTATACGCGATTTGGGTGTAAACCATTGCCTAAATATAGTAATGGAAATATAATTCCGGTCTAAAAAGAATATATAATTTACACACACAATTATTTTTTTATTTAATCGGACTGCTTTTTCACACTCTGCCTTAGCCAATACCAATTGTTAAAATTTGTACACTTTTTTTCTAGGACTTAAATAAATAAATAAATACATAGATAATATATGTATGTACATACTCATATGTCCATATGATATTTCTTTGTGTAGTTTATTTTACCATAACAGAATTGTCATTGTGTCACTATTGCATGTGGCTTTATATCTACATTTTATGTGTACAGTAAAATGAATAGAATGGACCATTAATCACCTTTATTCTCACATAACAAGGATCTTTTTTTACAGTTGTGTAACCAAAACTAGGTTTAGAAAGTTCGTATTAAATGTGCATCAATAATGTGTTATGCCTTGCAATGAGGAATGCTATCACCATTTATGCAACTGCATTTTAATGTAATTGAGCTGTTGTGATGTGTGCTTTGATGTGTTTAAGGGTGAATTTGTTATTCAGCATTGACATGGTGCAGAACCTTTTAGATTTAAAGGAACTACTTCTTACAACAAAATATATTTTTTAATGAATATTATTTAAAAAATTATTTTTTACGGTGTCTAAATGGGTACGCCTTTCTAATTAAGATATTTTTGATTATAAGGAATTTATAAAATAAAAATTTTATATCGTTTAATTTGCTTGTTATTATTAAAAATAAGTACTTATGACAGTAACTTGCTTTTTTAGAAATAATTCTTTTAAAATTCTGTTTGTTTATTGCAGTTTACTTGACCACTGACTGCAGTTCTAAAGTGTGTTTTCTTTTTTTAATTTCGCTGGTTTATTTTTTATATTTTTAATTGTATTTTAAGGTACAGTCCTTATTTTTTATGGAGGTGTTCAATTGTGAATACTTTAATAATGCAATTACAGTACTTACAAAAGCAAGAAGTTCTGAAGTTTTTTTTATGAGGCCAGCACTCAGGGAATAGCCCCTACTCTTGCAGTACATCGCACTGGAATCGTAAAATAGGCGGAGAAGTGAGAAAAAGGGTGCGGACCTTTGATTTAAACTTACTAATATTGTATCCGATATAATTCCGAAAACAATAAACGTCCTACTTCAAGAATGCGAACCGCAAGGAAATCGGTTGCTGTTTATTGGTTATTCAATGGAGAGGGTTATACCTTCACAAAACAGCAATCAAACCTAAGAAGCAAGCACAATAAAGTTTAAATTAGGGGAGGAATAAAAGGTTATATGGATATTGGAGATGATGTTGTTGTTGTTCTCCTTGATCCTACCCCTTCGATAAGTCTTAGTTGCTGCTCGTCAACTGCCTTTATGGCATGGTAGACCATGCCAGAGATCTATTGCTCTCCGCCAGCTTAGCCAGTTGAGCCCTTGTAGTGTAAGCCTCCACACCACGACAAGGTCATTGCATCATTTATTTTATAATTTGAGTCATCTCTCATAAAAACCAAATTATACATCACCTAAACTTATAGAACTTAAGTTCTATAAACAACATAAAAAAAGTCAAAAATAAATTCAGATTTTTGAAAAACAAATCATTTCGTTTTTCAACGTAATCTCCTTTGAAATTTGTGGAATATGTTCAACGGTTCTAAAATTTTTCATCATTTCCAAAAATTAAATTTGTCGAGTTCAACAAAATAGTTGTTTGTCTTTTGTGAGATGATTTAATTCTTGGAGTCAAATTTACACACAAAAAATAATATTCATAAAATGTATGAATTCTGTTCATATTTTTTGTGGTTCATAATATATGTATATGAAGTGATCATAATGTATATGTACCACTTCATAATGTTTATGAACTTTTTTTGAGTTCCCGGTATTTGTTTATAAATTTGTTCATAAATATTATGAATTTCGTTCATATAAAAAAGTTACATAAGTGGACTGTAAAAATTCATAAATATTACGACTTCTTTCATATTTAGCATTTTTGACTATCATTTCCCTATTTTTTTTTACAAATATGGAATGAAATTGATCATATATTTCATGAATGGGTTCATAAATAATAAGTTTTTAAAAATATCACAAAGATTTTGATTTTTATGAAAAATGTCATTCAATTTATGAATTTTTGTGTGTATATTTTATGTACAGGTTTTTTTATTCTATGAATTTTTTCCTAAAAAATAATCAAATTTTTAGACAATATGAGGGCAAGAATATTTTATGAAATATTTCATAAATTCTTGTAAACCTTTCATTTAAAATATGATTTTTGTTCATAATATTTCGAAACCGGTTTTGAGGGTGGGTGTAAAGAGTGTAAATTATGAACAATGTTTTATCTTTTAAATTAGGAATATTGTTAAATTATATGAGCTATAAAACAACTTAAATATTTCACTTGCTAAAACTATACTTTGTGTATTTAAACCACATTAGCTTTTGTAAAATGTCATTTGCTTATAAAAAATAATTTGTAATTTGCTAATGTAAGGAATACATAGTAGCAGTAAGTAATGACCGTTACTTCCCCACCTCAATTGAACATAATTTACGTAAGCGATGCGCTTTCGTTACGTTTAAGGAATGTATGCAAGACTAAAAAAATTAAATAACTTTTCGATATCTCCCATATTCAAAATTAGAGAATCGGTATCATCTCATATACTTATGTACAATTCTTTTAACTAATTGTACATTTGTTCTAACAATTATAAGGTGTCGAGTTTGATGAGCGTTTTTGAAGCAGTAACTGATTACGTCGAAGTTCTATCATTGTCAAATGGTTTCTTAGATTATGCATAAATTAAATATTAAGCAATTAAAAAATTCACCTAAAATGTAATGCTGGCTACACTGATGATTCTCTAGGTACTTTGTTTTGTTGACCACTGGGTTATTAGTTTATTGTTAATTCACTTTTTTATATTGCATATTTTGATAACTTTCTTATTAGACTTGCATAGTACATCATAAAAGAAAAGTTAAGGGTTTTTTAAATACAAATTTTCTATTTCGACTTTACTGCTTTTAGAAATTTAAAAGGAGTCCAAGAAGAGAATTACTTTATAGAGTTGGTGTGGTTAAGTAAGCTCTAAATAAGCATTTAATGTTTTATAGAGATTTGTAAAATGCATGAACGGAAAAAAATTTAAAAATTTGGGGCAATTATGCGTGGAAGTTATTTAAACGAATACGCTTAATTGCCCATATACACTGCCGCCAAAACATGTGAGAAGCAAGTAACTTTATACTTATACTTATGTATATATAAACTTGGTAGACTTTAATTGTAAGGTTGTATCAAAAAGTAAATAGTTTGAAAGTAAATAAAAACATAAAAAATAAATGCATATAAAAACATACTTAGTTAAGTTAAGCTACACTTTTTAGAAAAAAAATTATTTTGGTATTTAAACGAGGGAATTTTAGGGGATAATATATTTAAGGTAATTAAGCGAAAATGGTAAGACAAAATATGGGGATTTAGAAATTGAAGTAAATAAGCGTGAAAGGCAATTAAGTATGGGGCAATTATACGGGGAATACTGTATATTTAAAATTGTACTTAAAAATCTGTTTTAAGTTTAACGTAAGAAGATAACAGCTACCTACTTAGCGAAGATCCTTACCACAATCAACAACACTGGCCTTTGAGTGATCAAATTGATAACAATATGTCTCATTCGAAAGGCGCTTAATATTTATCTATCACTACAAATTCTAGTACAAAGCAATTTACTTTCTTGAGTATTGGTCTCAAAAAAAAAAAAAAAAATAAATAAACTGCTTTAAACTTCGTTTGTTATAAATACAAAAGTTGAATTGCTTTAAATTGAAGTCCTTTAAATATAAAATCAAATTAAGCTATATTTCCGTTCTAAACTTTCTTTTTAATTTTTGTTTTTTGCTATTTCAATCTGAACACAATTAGTCTTATTGAAGCTAATTAAGAAATTACTGCAGGCATTCAATAACACTCATACTAAAATGTCTATAAAACTTATTTTTATTTATTTCTCTGGCATTATTTTTTTTTTTCTCTTTTTTTTCTTTTTCCATTATCAAACAAGGCTTTTTTAGGCATATGTGATGCAAAGAACTCATATAACCGCATACTCTT
The DNA here is from genome assembly GCA_963576795.1 of Metopia argyrocephala. NCBI lineage: Eukaryota > Metazoa > Arthropoda > Insecta > Diptera > Sarcophagidae > Metopia > Metopia argyrocephala. The sequence continues at coordinate 41,409,449 of OY756211.1, read as the reverse complement.
TATAAGGATTTGGTATATTTTTTGGCATTCAAATATTTGGATTATAAGTAGGGGAAAATTACCAAATAATACCATGATGGCAATGTGCATGAGAAATAAGAAAAAAAAAATCGTAAAAAAGTAACCAAAAAAATTTTTAAACAGTTTTTTTATATAGAAAGTTAAATTATTGTTCTCTTATGTGCTGCCGTTCAACCTCCATATGCCACACATGTTGGGGCCACTTTATTTTTTGTAAATAATTCTTTTCTTTTTTGGTAATCGTAAAAAGGATAAAATTATAAAAGACGAATGAAAAAGAGAATAAATGGTGATTCTCGAATATAGGAGACTCTACAAATAAAATCTGATTTAACAAAACGCAACAAAACGACGCTTTATGATAATGTAATGCAGCTTTATAAATTGATAAATATGAAGCGTTGATAATCTCCGTTGTCGTGATTAGGGATGCCAATTTTTAGATAAAGACGTAATATATACAAATTTAAGAATGCGGTAGAAAGGAGCAATATTCTACTCAAAATGATGGTATTGAGACAAATATTAATAATGAAATAAAAATGTTTATGATGTGCTAGAGACCCGGGTTCAAGCCCCAGGAAGAATATGTACTGCACAATAAACTCTGATGATGAGGCTAGCGTAGCTGGAGTCAAAAATTTGTTCAGTTTGACTAATGTACTATTCCTGCACGGATATCATTTTCTCCTTTGATTAAAAAATTCATTGCATTGGTAGGTATGTTCGAAAAAAAAGTTTGAGGTAAAATATTAGTAAGTGTCGGTCTTACATTTTATCCCTCTAGGGGCTACTCCAGGGCAGTTGTGAAGCTTTTTGTAGATTTTTATTCCTTCAACCCAACCTTTGACCTCGATGAAGAACTATTTGCCCCCATCCCACATCCCCCGTTTTTGTTTCATGTATTTTTTGTAGAAACTTACAAAATAAGCGGTTCCAGCTAATCGAAATCGAAAAATCGTCTACCATTCCAGCACTATTAAACTAGTTTTAATCACATTCTTTTGCGATTTGATTTTTATTTCTTGATCCAAAAATACCTCCACTCTGAAATTTTTCACAACTGTAGAGAACGAAACTATCTTTGGCATAATTTTTTTTTCAAATTTTTAAAAAGGTCGCTTTCGGAGATATAGGCTTCCGACTTATAGATAAAGAAAATTGACCTTTGAATTTTTCAAAGAAAAAATCATTTCGCATACTAAATCAAAGCTAATTTAATACCCTTCCAAATGCTACTTTTTACCGTTAAAATTTCAAAATTTTCTGATTACTCTTTCATCTTTAAAACCACATGTAAGATCATTTTCGTTATAAAGGACTAACTTTTTAATAACATAAAGGATACTGGATACTGTCTTTTAGTAATTTTTTTAAGATACAATGCAGTGCATTGTATTGGAATGTGAAGATGGTTGATAGATATGTAGAGATTTTTATTTTATAGGTATTTGTATATATTATGCACCTTATTTGTTGATGAGACAAGTTGCTGTCAATTTGACCCCTCGAATGCCAGTGTGATACCTTCACCCTTTAATGATCAACAGCAATTGCCCCATCTGTCTGTGGATGTTGAATGTGAATGGTGAGCGCGTCTTCAGTAGTTTAGCTGTTATTTTCCCAGAAGGTGGCGCTGTACTCCTGATCATTGGTTTCTGGTGGAATTGTTTGGAAATGTCAGGGAGCGGTTTCTTGAAGATGGACTTCAAAATTTTGAGTTAATATCTTCTTGTTGATCAAGTGCGATATGTCTGTACATTTCTAAACTTTAAATATTAGTGATAATTTTTGAATGCCGAATGCCTTAACAATTTATTTGTTACTTTGTTTTTTAATAATTTGTGTTGAAATATCCCAGAATCTCGGAATGTGGAAATCCGAATTTTGGGATTTGACATCCCTATGTAAGACAGGGCCGCTTGAGAGAGGGAAGATTCGAACCATAAACTACTTGGCATTAACTAGAAAAATAGATTTGTTTGCACTTATTGCAAACAATTAAAGGAAAAGCATATTTTCAAGAGTAATTTTCATGTATGTATTTTGATTTTCAAATTCTTTAGAAATATAATCACAAACAGTTTTTGGTCTCTACTGGAATTTAAGAAAATTTGAATTAATGCTCTCTTGTTGATCAAATGGGATCTGTGATAATTTTTGAATACCGAATACTTTAATAATTTATTTGCTATTTTCTTTCTTTTTTTAACAATTAGTTTCGTTTTTTGTTGTTTTTCAAAATAATGATATTAAAAAATTTTGTTTCTTATATCTTTAAAAGGTTCTTCTTTAATAAAAATTTATAAAAAATCCCGAAATCCCGGTATTGACGAAAACCAGTCCCGTTTAAAATCAATAGTCGCGATAAATCTGTGACTATTTTAAAACTAACTAAAGTATTTGTCTTATTTATTTATGTATGTATTTACTAAGGTGAGGATAACTAAAACTTGGTGTAGTATTGCAATTGATGTGAATCTCATCCACAATCCTCGTCCTAGGAGTCTAACACACTACCCACTAGACCTCTGTGCCAGACACACATAAAATTTATTTGAAATAAATTTAACCAAATTTAAATGTCTTCTTTAATGTTACCAGTCTATAGTTTCAAGAATCATTACCACTACTTTCTAATGTAGCGTCCTTAAAAGAAGCAATCGTATATATATTTTTTTTAATTTTGCAACAATTTTCCCTTTACAAATTTTATACAAATGAATTGAAGTTTATATATTTATATGTACATATTATTATTTCTTTTTTTATATTCTTATACATTTCGTTATAGAAAAATTGTTAAAAATAGAAAAAGAAATAATATTCAAACCCATATAAAAATACAAATTGCCAAAGAGAAATAGAAAAATCTATTCATGCGCTTAAAAATAAAATGCTCGAGCCACTTGACTGCATCCATTTTAAAAAATTAAAGCTTTTACTCGTATGTTTACCCGAAATAAGAATGAAAAAGAGAATAAATATTTTTCTTTTCTATTAAATACGGCAAATAAAAAAGCCTCAAAAAATAAATGATAATAATGCTACAATAATAGGAATAAAAAAAGTTAAGTAAACCCTTTTTTTTGGCAAAAAATCAAGTTGAATCAAATAAAACGAAAGAAATAAAGTGAAAAAAAAGAAAAATGTTGGAATTCATTCTTCGTATTTTTGGTTGTTGCAATGGAACTCAATAGTACAACGTTCGTTTTAGAGATTCAAATTAATTTTTAGCTTCTAACGTTGTTTTTTTTTTAAGTTCCTGTTTTGATGATTTTATTTCTTTTTTTTTTTACCAAAAAAAATCGTTTTTGTTGAGGGGTTTTTTAAGGAAATTTCTTATTACGTTAAGTGGATAATATGGAAAGAAGCCAACAAATAGACCATTTTTTTATTTTTTCTTAATCGCAATGCTAAATACATGAGGTATGGCATTATTGTTTGCTTTATAATGTTGCCTAAAAAATAAATAATTTAAAGGGTATTAAACGAAATGCATATGTCAGCTATAATGGCAGGTATGCTTTTACATTAAAAGACAATTTTAATTGGAATGCATGTTGCGGTGCACGAAACGTTATTGATCTCTTAAAATCCTGTAAAATTTAAGCACTTTAATTCATCAGGAACAAAAGACACATAATAAAGAGCTGATTCAACTATATTTCCTGTATATCCACTAAAAAACAATCTCCTAAACATCACAGAAATCCTAAAAGAAAGTTTCAAGTTTAATAAACCTTGTCTATGGAAAATATGGAAAACCCGTTTAAATTGCCAAACTAGTTTTTTTATCGATTGATCAGCAGGTGGAACCGAACAGAGTGGGCAAACAAACAAAACATTTCGCAAACGCTGCAACAAAGTCATACACTTTTCAAAATTTTTTAAATGGTATTGTACATGAGCAACACCAAAACAAATACTGTCTAAATGAGAAAGAGCGCAAAAGAAACAATTAGCTTTTCGCTCTTGTGCTTGCTTTGTTATTCCGTTACATTCGTATAATTTGCTCTTTTTTCTCTTCTTCTTTTCTTTTTCTCGTCTTCTTTCCTTTGTCTTCTCATTCATTTCTTGTTGTACCTACGCACATTTGAGTTAGTGTATTTGTAGTACTCAAAACAAAAACAATATACAAAATTAAATGGGACAATCGTTTTCACTGTTTCTGTTTTGTTTTTGTTTTACTCATTGTAAAGAACACAACAAAATGAGATCAAACGTTCAGTTTTGTTTATTTTCCTACCGAACTGTGCACTGCCATAAATAAACTTGTTTGTGGTAAACGCTTAAAAAATTGTTCTAATTTATACCAATATCATTTTTAAATGTTCTTGTATTTGTGGCTTTCTTCAAATTGAAAATGGAAAAATCATTAATTAGGGAAGAAAATATATGTAGCCTTAGATGAGTACTTAGGGAAACTCCGAAATGATCCCGTATATGTTTGGATATACTTTTGGAATCTCGTACTATTTTTCTTTTCGTTTCAGCCAACTTAAGCTACTTCTAAATACATACAATCATAATTGGCCATTACAACTCTGTGTCAGGGTTACAGAAAGAAATATTTTTTTCATATTTTCTTATTTTCAAGAAATCAGGGTTGTTAATCCCAGAACAATTACTAGACCACGGCGACTACTGAATTGATTAGATAGTGAAACATGAAAAATACGGACACTACTACATGATAAAAGTCTATAAAAAAAAAGAAGACTCGTGTCTCCCACTTTTGAAAAAATCATGAAATTTTTTGTATGAGCCTCGCAAAAAACTTTAAAAAATTCGTTCTACTTATTTTAAATTTTTTCCGACTGTTTAAGTCCAAACCGTTCAAAATTAAAGGAAACAATGAACTTCAAAAATTTACCTAAGAATGAGTCTAAACACTGTTTAGGTAGCACTTAGGTAGCTGAAAAAGTAAAAATTTCCCGAAATTTACCTAAGCGCTACCTGAAAATTCCGAACGGCTTGCAACATATGAGCCTGAGCAAATGATTACATTTTTGCAACAATTACACAGAGGCCCCAAATGTTATGTCTTTGGGAGACATGGGTCTTCCATTTTTTGGTCTTTTTTAACGTAGTGGTATCCGTATATGGTTATATTTAAAAAATTACACACAGTGTTAGAGATGTTAAATAAAAAATATGTTTTCCTCTGAAGAGAATTTAGTTTAATGGAATAATTTTAAGGGTCTCATATGTATTTAGCAGAATTGATTTTGATAGTCAAGTATATTTAAGACTGAATTTATCCAGCTTTCTGAGTTATTTACAAACTTTCTAACACAAAGTCAGAATATGTCGATTCAAAACGTCAACATTTTTCAGAGTTTGTTTGCCTTCAGTTTTTGCCTGCGACTCTTTGATTTTTAGAATCATTAGCAAATGAGAAGCCAAAGCAATAAAAAAAATATTACAACGAAATATGTTGGCTGTGGTAAACTGTTTTAGAAATCCATGTTTCAATCTCAGTGTTCACTACAAATATACTTCATTATAACTGGTATTCATTATAAACGTGTTTGACTGTATTTAAAGAAAAGACACGTAGATTAAGAAAATCTTAATATTATGTGCTAATCAATTAATTGAATAGTTTTGTTGTTGATACTTTATATGATTTTTAATTTCAAGTCAATCGCGTATAACCTTTAAAATAAAAGCCAGAAGTAAACATGTCCAATAACTAGAAAAGCAAAAATATCTACAGTAGGGGTAGTAAATATTATAATAAAAAATACAATAAAAATAATGACAAAAATTCATTTTAATAATTTTATTTATGATTTACGTAGAAAAAAAAGAACAAAATTATAGGTTTACATTATTCCACCTTAAATTTCTGTAACATTTTTTACCAAAATTGGATTTTCATAAAAAAGTCTCTGTAATAAAATTGCATTAGGCAAAAAAAAAGATAAAAGTTTAAATAAAACTGTTCGTCATAATGATGAATTAATTTTATGCATTATTTTGATGGTGGATTACAAAACAAAACCAAAACAGAAAAAAAAATATTTGAAAAATATTCCAATTTCGTTATTTACCCATTATTCTCTTTTTACAATTCAGCACAGTTTTCATTCAATTCATTTCTATGCTATTCAGTTTTATTTTTATTCGTCTTTTAAGTGAACCAAATAAAACTGAATTAAAAACAATGAAAAAATCGGGGGAATGTAAATTTAACTTTTTCACTCACTCATACATTTCAAATAAATAAATAAATAAATGAATAAAACCAACGAATAGATGGATAAATGAATGACTGAATAAACGAATGAATGATTAAATTGTATGATGGCTGGACTGACTGATCGTCCTGGGATGGGTAAGTGGTAAATGAATGAATATGAATTTGTTGAATACAAAACAATGTCAGTCATTGTAAAGAAATTCTCATCAATCAAATCTAACGAAACATTAAAACAAAACCAAATAAATTAAATGTAAACTAGACATAAAATAAACGATGGACAGATAGAAATTGTGGTGGTTTTTTTTAAGTTTTGAAATATTCGTATAATTGCTTATTAACAACAACAACGATAAGGATGAAAATTTAAATATAAAAAGGAAATTAAGGAATTCTCAGAAGAGATTAAATAAAATTTAAGTGTGTAAAGTGTTTCTTAAAAAACCAATGAAAATTCGCGTTTTCTTTTCTACAAAAATTGGTAATGTCTTATTACACCTATCCGCTATTTTACACGGTAGATACGTTGCTGAAAAAACCGTTTAACTCGAAAAAATACTTTTTGTATGAAAAAACCGTGTAAAACGAAAACAACGATACGATACGATATTAAACAATTAATAATTTGTAAGAATAAATACGAATTTATGAAAAATGATATTCGTTTTGTTGTTTGAAATCAATTAACTCATCTGTATGTGGACACATAAAATTTTGCTTTGAACACTAAAAGGGGAATTCCTATTTTCTGTGTTTTTTTCGATAAGTTCATGAGAGTACAAGAGGTATACGTCAAAGTTGTGCCAGATTCAGATATAATTAAGTAGAAATAAATTCGCTGGCAGACAAAATTAGACATTCTTAACATAATTTTTTTTTTTAATTTTCATTTAAAAAACCGTGGAAGATCGAAAACGTGCAAAACGAGTAGCGTGTAAAACGAGGGATAGGTGTACTATATTTCACAAAATTAGCTGTTTTGATCTCATTTTTTTTATTTTTTAACTGATACTATAAAGGATACATTAAAATTACACAATATCTTGTTTTAATTAAAATTCACAAGCGACGGTTTTCCGTTTACCATGTACATAACTTAGGCAATAACACATTTATCCCGTACTTCTTATTGAAGGTATCTAAAGTGGACCGTTTTATGATTAGTGGGTTGGTGTATATGTGCACCACCTTCTTAATCCAACCTAACCTAACGTTCATCATAAAGAACTGTTATAAGTTTCGGTAAGTTTTTCGATGGAAATACGTAATCTCGAAAGACTTCGCGTCATCCCACATTAAATTTTTATTAGTTTCAGGCTTGCTTCGACAATAAGCCATCTCTTTCTAAGTAAAATAGAGAAAGCTGAAAAAGGCGCCCTTTAAACCGGTTTCAGCAATGCAATAACCCTTACATAGTTAAGAGAAACACCGAATTATTTTTATGATTTGAAGGCAATTATTCAGACCTACAAAGTATGTTTCAAAACATTTCACGTTCACATTTTTTCAGTGGTTTTTAATAATTTTATGAGTTCGGTTTACGTTTAACAGACATGAAGTTTTTAAAGAGCGGTTTAGACTATACGACTTTACGTACGAAAAACCTGAGAGAAAAAATATTAAATTGTGTACGATTTTTTAAAGTGAGTATAAATAAGCATCGTTTTACAAAGCTTTTTATTTATTATTCTTTTTAAATAAATTGAAAATTGTTGTTTATTGTTTGTTTAACCCTAGAAGGTCATACTTATTTTTGTGGCGTAAAGGCTATACTTCGTCGAATAGATGAAATTGTGATTTAAGAGGACGTGAACGATGGGTAACCTATGTCAAAAAATTATAGAAACTTCACTTGTTCAGTTATTCGTTTTGTATATTAATGAAATAAATCAAATAAATTTGGTTTATTTGCAATTATTTACTTGTAAAACAAGGTTTTAAAGCACTACTTCGTTTAACTTGTTTCAAAACATAATAAATAAAAGGTATTAAAATAGTTGAGATAAAAATATAAAATTCATTAAGTTTGTTTGCATCTTAAAACTAACATATTGAAAGAAAAAAAGGTTTTAATCATGGTGAAATTACTTACAAGGTGGTGGCAGGTGATTATAGTACAAAAACAACAGGGAATTTGTTTTTGTTTTTTCAACTCTTTAATGTCAAAAGCAGGTATGGTGAGTTAAAAAAGCACATGTCACAAGTGTGTGTGTGTATTGTTAACAACATATATGACTCTACACCAAAACAAAAAACACGAATACACACAAAGCAAAATGTAAACAAAACATAAATATAAACAAAACTTTTGACAGGACCGGTATGATCAAAAAAAAAACCCAGCTGGGTTGGCAACACCACCTTGTAAGTAATTCCACCATGGGTTTTAATACTTTCTGTCTTTAATTTATGCAAGAGGCACTAAGCTCTATTTTGTGATCCCCACATAGGCTTATTAGGCATTTTGATTTTGTCATCCGTTGTTTATATGAAAGGCAAAATGTTTAACTTCCGCTTCTTGTTTAGTATACTAAAGTTATAACTCCTGAGATTCTTCTTCGTTATATTCCGAGTCTTACGGCAATATATTTGTGATATTAGAAGAGCTCATTGTACTGCACATTTGGTCAAACGTATCCACTCCGCCATTCGTTTTATCCTCAGATTCTATCGTAAGCAGTTTAATAGGTACTTCATTACACGAATATATTATCAATGTCATCTGATATAATGCTTATTATTTATATTGAAATTCGTTTTCTTTATCACTTTAATCCGACTCGATTACGTTGTCATAATTCAAAAAAAAAAAAAAAAGAGGATAGCAGCGACGGCTGCTGTACGTAAAATGAGCAACAAAAAAAAAAAACAAATTTAGACAAAAATATATAAAATGGAAACATGCATTGTCGATTCGACAAGGTAAAAACTAGGGTATTCAATTATTCGACTTTTTTTTTTTGGTCGATTAATCGAGTGAGTAATTATTCGGGTTTTTTTCTTGATCGATTAATCGAATAAAATTTCAAAATTGTTCGATTAATCGCATTTTGTTTTATATAAAATAACATACCAATTTTGTGGATTTTTAAAACATTTTATTAAAAAAAAAAAACAAATAATAATAACCAAAAACATTGTAATGTAATAACTTCTTAAAAATTCATTAACTATAGTTAACTATAGTGCACAAACATATTGTTGCAAAACTAAACTATAAATAATTCATTAATTAATTTTAATATTTGAGATCATATATATAACGATTTAATATATAAAAGTAATAATTTACTACTTCGTATGCAATAAAAATATTAAATAAGTAATTAAAAATAATTCATATTATGAGTTAAAAATTAGTTTAAAAAATTATGCACTTCTATTAAAATAGTCTTGTAATGTTATTTATATTTAGTAATTTAGTTTAGCTCTCAACCGATGGTTTTCTTTAGTTTTAATAAAACTCGATTTTGAGAAGACTCTCTCGCTGATTGTAGATGTTGGAGAAATTGAGAGAAGTGCATGGAAAAGAATATATAATTTTTGGGTTCTGTTTTTGGTTTTTTATAAATATAAGAAATCATCCATTAAATCATTGCAGCCTCTTTTAGGTTTTTTGAAATTTTGTACACTTTTAATTGCTTCATTTCATTGTGATAATCGATTATTTTCGTTTATTTCAATTAAATCTTCTGCAATCTGACATAATCATCTGACACATTTTGTTCCGTATTTTCTAAAAACATTCTCAAAAACAATTTGTTTGCAAAATCTTTTGTTTCAGATTTGTGCAACACTTTGAAAAAGTGAAAATGTACTAGAATTTAGATATAAAATAGGTGTACAAAGTAGTTTTACACGTCTTTTATTTATTCGAATCTTAAGCCTTTCTAATAACTAATTTAAAAAAGGATTGTTTGCATTTTCCATTGTATTAATAACAAATTGTATAATGCCTTCTAAATCTATCAATGTAGCAGAATCCTTGCCGAGCTCCGTAATAGCGACATCAAGTGGTTTAAGGGCTTTATTCAATTTTGATAAAACTTTAGTTTCCATACCTGTAAAAGTCCTCAAACCAAAATCAGATAGAGCGTAATTTACGTATTTACAAATACGAAGAAAATTTTCAATCATGGAAGATAAGGACGACCATCGATGCTTTACCGCATGTACAAGACGAATTTCTTTTTCTTTTCTTGCAGCACAACATATGTTTGCAATTTCTTTTGTTTTTCATTAGATTTATTAAATATTTTAAAACACTTAGAAAGTTTATTAATACCATTTATTATTTATATAAATAAAGTATTTTTTTATATGGATTAATCGATTAATCGTAGGAAATTATTCGAGTTATTCGTTATTCGAAATTTGACTATTTTTAATTGTTCGAACAATTATTTGAACACAATTGTTCGATTAATCGATTAACGATTAATCGTTTGAATACCCTAGTAAAAACATTTAAAAACAGAAATATTAGTATATTTCTTAACATTTTTCATAGAACATCGTTCATATATGACGAATAGAAAAAATATGAGTATATTGTTTTTTGTTTGCAATATTTTCAATTTTTTGCTTCGATTAGCCGAAATTACCTCTATTGTCAATGATTAAAATGGGAAATTCTCTTGTTTGAATATAATGAGTCAGCAGTATTTATAAGTGATTAGTTTAATTTTGAAATTTGAAAAGTGTGGTGGTTAGATCTATATACTGTTACGAATTGTCCTTTATAATTCGATTTATTATTCAAGGGTTCGATATTTGTAAACTAAAACACCGTTACTTTTCGATTTAAAGCTTTATTTACACTCTATAACGTTTAAAATACAAATAACTCAAAACCTTAATGTGTAGCCCTATTTATAGTTCTAATGTTTTATTCTAGTAATTTCAATGTTTTTATGTATTAGTTTTTACATAATTATACAACAACAATTTCGTTTTCAATTTTTAATTTTATATAATTTTAAATATACATGTGTTTTGTTTTTGTAGTTATATAATTTTCATATACATTTTAAACCAACATGTATTTGTGTTTGTGTGTTTTATATACATTTTTCCCCTATATGTGTATTTGTTTTTGTAATGATTTATAATTTTATAAACATATTAGAGAATGTTCCTAATATATTTGTTTTTGTAATAATAACAGCAAAACCTACTTTAAAAGACTGTAATGACGATTTTGCTTTATAAAATAATTTCTTCGTAACAATACATTTAATATGGCATTGTTGCCAGTGGTAAAAAGACAAAGAATCTTTTTAATTATTGAAGACAAAGTTAAAATAATTAAATAATGTGAGTGTTAAAATGCTAGCTCAAAAATACAAAGTTGGGATACAGACCGTTTATGGCATTACTATCTTTTAATGTAAATACATACATATATACATATGTACACCAAGGTTCACTTAAAAGTATTAAGAAAACTGTATAATCAAAATTTTTGTTCGATCAACCGTGAATGCTTCTGGTCCCGAACATAACAACGGAATATGAAAACAGCGAAGAGTTATATATGTCAACTGACCTTTTTGATGAAAGCCCAAAGTTAAAAATGTTTTAAATGTACCCAATAAATAAAAAAATTGTGAAAAACAACATTCTTAAGGTAGAAAGTGGTCTTTGTAAGCTATTTCGGATGTCTAAACACATTAAGATTGTATTGATATGTTCACAAAAGTTGTACAAATTTACAATGGCTACAATTTTGTAATATATTTGTTAGGTCACCGCATAAACATTTTGAATATATTATCATCCATTTTTCTCTTTTTATTTATTTCATATTGCATTAATTTTTCATTTGAACTTCCTATTAATTGTATTAATTTTAATCATGTAATTTTTCATTAAATTCCATTTCGTTTTGCATTTAAATACTTTCACATTTTTGCTTTTTCTAACCCATTGTAATTTGATCACTTTTTCGTGTATGCTAAACCACTGTGACTTGGTTTGGTTGTAACCCGTTAGGTTTTATTATTTGTTTCTCACTTGTTTTCTTTAAATTTTTAAATAACATTGTTGTTCTTGTAAACAAAATATTATTTATTTGCAATGATTTTGTATGTACATTTTTTATGCATAAAGTTAAATAGGGACAAATTAACGTTATGCAGTAGCAGCGAGAAACAAATAATAACAACAAAAACAGTGGCTCCTTATATATGAAATTTGTACTTAGGTTTAAGAAAAATATTTTTAAATAAAGCATTTATAGTCAACCTTGAATTCATTCGAGCAACTTGTTTTTTACATTTCTTTGTTGAGACACGGTCGCAGTTTTTCTATTTATTTTGAAAATTAAATTATCGTTGCCCAAAGAACATTTTAGCGGCATATAGACAATAGTAAGACAAATACTTTACTACTTTATATCGCCGCCGGTGAAGAAAACGCTCCTCATCGTACATTTTGGCGCCCAACGTGGGGCTCGATAATTTAAACATCGTTCTGGTTTTGTCGTGCGGTCCGTGGTAAACCAAAAAATCGTTGTTGAAGTGCATCTTTCATTACAAGTGCACAGGTCGTAAGTGAAGTAGAAATCGTTTTGAAAAAAATGAAAGACTGTCGGGTACCTCCTTGTAACAAGTGTACGGTCGTATAAAGTGAAGCTGTTGTGTTAGAACTTATTGTAAAGACTCTTTGCGAGCAAATTAAATAAGTATTGTTTTGAAAAACATTTTGAAAAAATATTGTGTAGTCCAGAGGACAATAATTTTTAAGTAAAAAAAGGTACTGTGTGGTGCATCAAACATTTTGGAAAAAAATAAAAATACATAGAAATATTACTTTTCATTTTTGGCTCAGTGGAGAATTATATAAAAAATATTAAACAAAAAAAATCTAAAACTGTGTTTCGACATTACCGCTAATTGTTGTACATAAAAATTTATAAATTTTTTTGTTGTGCTTTCGTTGGTTTCAGTTACGGTACATAATATACAGATTATATACAATTCGTTTTGACAAAAATTTGTGGCATCGGTTACAGTGCTGATCAAAATTGTATTGCCGATAATTAAAAAATTTTTTGGTGTAATTTTTGGCTCATTGGTCATTCAAATTAAATTTGTTTTGTGTATTTGAGAAATACTTTTGTGGTTCAACGATGACTCTAGAAGAAGCTAAGCAGCAACGGGCTAATACTAAGAAAAGCATCACCCGTATCAAGAATCAGGTCGAAGCCAATGCAAGGGGTGAAGGAAAAACGCTTTCGTCAGTGGAGCTCAAGTGCCGTTTGGGGATTTTGGAATCATATTTCAAGCAAATCATGACATTTCAAACCTTAATCGAGAAATACGATCCTGAGGACAATGGTCGGCCCGAAATTGAGGACATGTACATTGCCGCTAAAATGAGTATCCTGTCCCAGCTCAGCGAAGATGTTCACAACACTTCAATGTCTGAATCTACAGTTTGTTTCCCAGCACCCAGCCATAAATTACCAGCACTCAAATTGCCGACATTCAGTGGTAAATATAGTGAGTATAAAAATTTTATAACGTCTTTCAATCAAGTGATCGATCGTGAGCTTGGCCTTTCAAACATTGAGAAATTTAATCATCTGCTCAACTGCCTTCATGGACAGGCACTGGAAACGGTAAAGGCGTTCCAAATTACCAATGAAAATTACCCGAAGGCTCTCGAAAGGCTAAAAACGCGTTATGACAACAGCTCACTTATTTTTATGGAAAACATTACCACTCTTTTTGAACTTCCCAACATGTCGAAACATAATTGCATACAACTTCGTAGTCTTGTCGACAATGTTTCCGCCCTTTTTAGCTCTCTGCTATCTCTTGGCTCACACAGTGACATCGCACAATCAATGCTGATCTACATCGTTATGGAAAAGGTCGATGACGACACCAAAAGGAAATGGAAAGATTCATTGGACTTCACCAAACTGCCATCATGGGAAGACTGCTCTAAGATTCTAGAAAGACATTGCCAATTTCTGGAATCGGTCGAAACTAGCCATACTCATGTGTCTCCTCGTAAGTCTGGTCATCAACCGTTGGGTAAGTCCAATGATAAAAATTCTAAATCAGGCTCTAGTTTTTCTATTTCCAAACGTGTTTGTCCGCTTTGTTCAAAATCTGACCACACACTTATTCGTTGTCCTCGCTTTAAAGAGATGAATGTCAGTCAACGCTTTGAAAATGTCAAACGGCTTGGCCTTTGTCTTAATTGCTTGTCAAAGGGGCATCATGTTAATAACTGTTCCTCCTCATTCAAGTGCAAAACTTGTTCTCGGTTACATCACAGCATGCTTCACCGTTCTCAATCTGCGTCAAGGCCCTCGTCCCCTGCTGCAGAACCAACCTCTTCTCGTGCAACTTTGAATGAAAATCCTTCCTCGGTCCACACGCATGTGGAAAGATCATCGCCAGATCAGATATTGCTTGCTACTGCCATAGTTCTTGTTCGTGATTCAACTGGATGTTTTCAATTGGGACGCGCCTTGTTGGATTCTTGCTCTCAATTGAATTTCATGACTGACGAATTTTCTCAAAGGCTGCATTTGCCCCGCACAAAAAAAACTACGGAAGTCGCTGGTATTGGAAACTCTCACAGTAAAAGTAGATATAGATCGTCAACAAATGTTAAGTCTCGATTCACTGATTTTGAAGTTTCACTGTCATTTTGTATTACGCCTCATATCTCGTATCAACCCGATACTGAGTTAGATATCTCATCGTGGAATTTGCCTCCAAATACTCAGCTCGCAGATGAAGATTTTTTCAAATCTAAACGTATCGATCTGCTTATTGGTACTGAAACATTTTTTGATATTTTGTCGGTTGGTCAGATTAGACTTGGTCCTAATTTACCCAAATTACATAAAACACTTTTTGGATGGATTGTAGCAGGCCGTTATCAATCTCATGTTTCTAGTTCTACTTGTATGCTCTCAATAGAAAAAGAGGTCGATTTGAAGTTACAACGTTTGTGGGAAATCGAAGAAATACAATCTAGCTCAAATGGTTTGACTCCTGAACAAAATGATTGTGAATCATTTTTCAACAACACCGTCTATCGTGAATCTTCTGGTAGGATTGTTGTCAAATTGCCGTTCAAGGAACCTGCCGAAACTTTAGGCCTTTCTCGAAACATGGCTCTT
The DNA here is from genome assembly GCA_963576795.1 of Metopia argyrocephala. Lineage (NCBI taxonomy): Eukaryota > Metazoa > Arthropoda > Insecta > Diptera > Sarcophagidae > Metopia > Metopia argyrocephala. The sequence continues at coordinate 41,394,072 of OY756211.1, read as the reverse complement.
AAAAGATTTGCAGCTCAAGAAAGGCGCTTTGCTCGTGACAAGCCTCTGAAAACCCAATATGTTGCTTTCATGAAGGAATATGAAGATTGCGGACATATGAGCCTAGTTAGAAGCCCTCATTTGGATCAACCTCATTATTTCATCCCTCACCATTGCGTTTTCAAGCTCAACAGTACTTCAACTAAGCTTCGAGTTGTTTTTGACGCCTCGTGTCCCTCATCTTCACAGAAATCGTTAAATGACATTATCATGGTTGGTCCCACGATTCAAGATGAACTCTACAAAATTTTACTTCGCTTTCGTCTTCATCGCTATGCTCTAACAGCGGATATAGTTAAAATGTATCGTCAGGTCCTCATTGACCCTCGCGATAGAAGATTTCAATACATTTTGTGGAGAAATTCGGAAGAAGAGGAAATTCGCACATACGAGCTTAACACTGTTACTTATGGAATGGCGTCTGCCCCTTATCTCGCAATTCGAAGTCTTCATTATCTTTCTGATCAATATACGGACCAGTTTCCACTTGGCTCAAGAACGATCAAATCATCATTCTATGTTGATGATTTTCTAGGTGGGGCGGATTCACTGGAAGAATTGACTCAAATAAAGCGGGAGATGATTGAAGTTCTTAATCGTGGTTGCTTCGAACTGGACAAATGGCATTCAAACCATAAAGACTTCCAACACGACAACACTATCAAAGATTTAAATATTGACGACTCTGCTATAACCAATGCTCTGGGTATCACTTGGAATCAACAAAGGGACGTTTTCCTGTTTTCGTTTTCGCCTAAGTTTCATGTTGATGAGAAAATCACCAAACGTACTATTTTGTCGCTCTCATCATCTCTTTTTGATCCCCTTGGACTCTTGGCTCCGATTCTTATCAAATCAAAAATCATCATGCAGGAATTATGGATTCTGAAAATTAGTTGGGACGAATCTATTCCCCAGGAACTGCACTCGGCATGGGAACATTTCGTCTCAGATCTCAAAACTTTAAGTTCACTCGAAATTCCTCGATTTTGTCTCGCTCCTGATTCTCAATCAGTTCAACTGCATGGCTTCTGTGATTCGTCAATTCGTGCTTATGGCTGCTGTTTTTACTTACGTGTGAAAACTACTTCTGGAAAATGTTCTGTTCGCCTTTTCACTGCCAAATCTCGTGTTGCACCTACAAAAAGGCAGTCTCTTCCCAAGCTCGAATTGTGTGGAGCTCAACTTCTGGCAAAATTGTACTCCAAAATCAAAAACCTGCTCACGACTCCAAATCCCGAAGTATTTCTCTGGTCAGATTCTCAATTGGTTCTTCATTGGCTTAAACAGCACTCTTCAACTCTATCCGTTTTTGTTGGCAACAGAGTATCAGAAATCCAGGATCTCACTAGTGGTTGTGTTTGGCGTCATGTCCCAACGCATTTCAATCCTGCTGATATCGTCTCTCGTGGTTCTTCTGTAAAAGAACTATCTTCCTCAATCTGGCTCACCGGACCAGAATTTCTCGCTCTCGATCCCGCTCAATGGCCGCCTGAAAAAATGGATAAGCTTTCGCAAGAAACTCAACAAGTAATCGACAGAGAAAAACGCAAAACTGCTCTTTGCCTCGAAATCAGGTCGAATTACATCTTGGATTGCATCGAAAAGTATAGCTCGTATCTGAAAATAATTCGTATTGTCGCCTGGATGCTTCGTTTTGCTCAAAAACCAAAAACTAATATATTTAATTCTGACTTTTTGCAGCCCCAAGAATTAGAAAATGCCTTGATTCGTATTGTCTTTAACATCCAGAAGCAGCATTTTCAAGATGACATAGATAGAGTTCAGAAGAAGAAAGATCCGGAAGGCGCTCTAAAGTGTCTCAACCCCTTCCTCGACTCATCAAGTGGGTTCAATTTGCTCAAGGTTGGAGGCCGCCTGGAATACGCAGCTATTTCTGAAGGCCAGAAGCATCCCATCATATTGCCCAGAAAAAATCATTTTGTCACTTGTCTTGTGCGACATCTACACCTTCAAAATTATCACGCTGGACCTAAGGCTCTAATGGCGTTCATTCGTGAAAGATTCTGGATCATCAACTCAAGGGAGCTGTGTCGTCGTATTGTTAACTCCTGCCCACAATGTATACGCTATCGCCCGAAATTGTTAAATCAGATGATGGGAAATCTGCCAGTAGAACGACTCAACCCCTCAAGGCCCTTCGCAAGATGTGCTGTCGATTTTTGTGGTCCTGTCAATACTTACCTAAGAATAAGAGGAAAAGTTCCATACAAAACTTACATCGCAGTTTTCGTTTGTCTCGCTACCAAGGCAGTCCATATTGAAGTTGTCTCGGACCTATCAACTGACGCCTTTATTGCTGCTCTTAAAAGGTTGATCGGACGCAGAGGTTTGCCCACAGATATATTCTGTGACAATGCTACAAATTTCGTTGGAGCAAATTCTAAGTTGGCAGAATTTAAATCGTTCCTTTTTGATCCTAAAAACTCTAATGCTATTATAAATTATTGCTCAAATCAATTTATAAATTTTCGTTTTATTCCCCCTAGGGCACCACATTTTGGCGGATTGTGGGAGGCGGCCGTCAAGTCGGCCAAGGGTCATCTGACGAGGGCTCTATCAAACACTAGGCTCACTTATGAAGAATTAACAACTGCAATGGTCGAAATAGAGGCCATACTAAACTCGAGGCCCATTTCACCTTTGTCTTCCGATCCTAGCGACTTTGAGGCCCTTACGCCGGGCCATTTTCTGATCGGCGCTCCCCTGCGAAGTTTGCCAGAGCGTGATGTCCTGTCAAAAGAAGTCAACAACCTAGAATACTGGGCCCGAATAAGCGCTATCAAACAGAGTTTTTGGAAGAGGTGGTCCTACGACTACCTTAATGAGCTCCAAACCCGTAACAAATGGACTGCATCCAACCCTAACGTCAACCCAGGTTCTCTAGTTATTGTTCGAGAAGATAATCTACCCCCGCAACAATGGCTCATGGGCAAAGTCGTAAATATCATCCGTGGAAGAGATGACCGGGTCCGTGTTGTCGATATCAAAACTACAAAGGGAAATATGCGTCGCCCTATCCACAAACTAGTTCTACTATCTTCTTGAAAGGGTCCTTTCAATGGGGCCGGTATGTTAGGTCACCGCATAAACATTTTGAATATATTATCATCCATTTTTCTCTTTTTATTTATTTCATATTGCATTAATTTTTCATTTGAACTTCCTATTAATTGTATTAATTTTAATCATGTAATTTTTCATTAAATTCCATTTCGTTTTGCATTTAAATACTTTCACATTTTTGCTTTTTCTAACCCATTGTAATTTGATCACTTTTTCGTGTATGCTAAACCACTGTGACTTGGTTTGGTTGTAACCCGTTAGGTTTTATTATTTGTTTCTCACTTGTTTTCTTTAAATTTTTAAATAACATTGTTGTTCTTGTAAACAAAATATTATTTATTTGCAATGATTTTGTATGTACATTTTTTATGCATAAAGTTAAATAGGGACAAATTAACGTTATGCAGTAGCAGCGAGAAACAAATAATAACAACAAAAACAGTGGCTCCTTATATATGAAATTTGTACTTAGGTTTAAGAAAAATATTTTTAAATAAAGCATTTATAGTCAACCTTGAATTCATTCGAGCAACTTGTTTTTTACATTTCTTTGTTGAGACACGGTCGCAGTTTTTCTATTTATTTTGAAAATTAAATTATCGTTGCCCAAAGAACATTTTAGCGGCATATAGACAATAGTAAGACAAATACTTTACTACTTTATATCGCCGCCGGTGAAGAAAACGCTCCTCATCGTACAATATTGTTTCGTCAGAAACGCTTTTATTAGATCAAAGATAACGGCAATGAATATTTTTCGTAATTAAAGAAGAAATGATGTTATGAAAAGAGTTACTGATACGGCCGGAAGTTATCAAATGTAAAACAAATCATCGTGTTCCGAAGCATTATCCATTGCCTGTGATGAGAGTATTTATATTGGGTGCGCTGCCAATTAGCTGTTTTTTTTTTTTTGTACGACACAGACATTTACGAAAATGTATTATATTTGTATTATTTTCCTTGACCTTTTTATTAATTTTATTATTAGATAAATTATTTGAGCTTAAGGTCGAATAAATATTTATATTATTTATTTTACGATATTTCGCTACTTCCTTGCGTAGCATCATCAGGAATATATATTTGATCATTTCATCATCAGGAATATATATTTGATGATGCTACGCAAGGAAGTAGCGAAATATCGTAAAATAAATAATATAAATATTTATTCGACCTTAAGCTCAAATAATTTATCTAATAATAAAATGTATTATAAATACTACAGATGAATGGCACTACTACAGGGGAAGATGAAAATTACGTATACAAACTTCTGCAGAAATGCAATTTACCTCAGTCGAAATTGATTTCTATAGCAACTGATGGAATTCTTTTAATGACCGCCAAAGCAACGTTTTTGTAGCATAACTACAAACAAATAAAAAAATAAGTGAAATATATGATTGGTCTCACATTCATCATACGCATGGTATTCATTATCGGGAAGTATTATGTACGAAAGTAATAAAAAGCCCAATTTAATAAGATCTCGAGGTTTAAAGGAACGATAGTTCTACAGGTTTCTAACAAAATTAGAAAATTAATCCAGTTTAAGAACTAAATTTGACACAAGATTTGCTGATTTCAAATCGTTCAATTTTCTCAATAAATTTATAATCTGTACCTAGCTATATGCAAATGCAGGTTATCGATATCCAGTGTAATAAGATTCTTAGAAATATTTGCCAGCCAGATTTGAAAACACTCAAAAATTCGCATATGAAATTATGCCCATCTTTGGAAGTATTTATCGGAGCAAACAGTTATTTTCTCTTATGATAGGAAATAAGTCTCCAATCAGATCAAGAATTACTGGTAGTCACTCCGGGTCAGTTTTTAAATTAAACACTGCAAACAAGATTCCCCCCGAAGTCGGAAAGATGTTTGCAGAGAAAAGAAATATTAATTTTACCTTTTTTTATGCTTATCAAAATAAACCTAGTTTAGTATAAGCTTTTAAGTCTTCTTTTTACGGCCAGTTTGACAAGCTTCTTGTAGATAAACACAATTTGAGTCATCAGATCTTTTGCCAATTTCAAAACAATTAATAATCGAAAACGGTTTTCATCGCGTTTTTGGCCAAGCAGAAAAAAGAAAATAAGAAATAAATATAAAAAAAGTACTCAAAAACAGTAAAATATATTAAAAACACTGTCAGTTTAAAAAAAATGTTTGACCTCCTATAGTGATAATGAAAGTTTTTTAAGTCTTAAACACGTCCTTAACACAATGACTTTAATTTAAGTTTTTCTTTGTTTTGTGGTTTGTTTTTTGTTTTTTTTTTTTAATTTTTTATTTTCATTGTGGCTCTAAAATGATAATTACAACAATAAAAACCACAAACAAAATCTGTCTGCAATTAAAATAAAAATATATAAAAAGCAAAAAAATAAAAAAAAAATAAAAGTAGCAAAAAAAAACAACGTCTAATTGTGCAACATTTTGTGTGTTTTAAAATGCTAAACAATGGGCCAGAATAATAGAGTGGCAGCAGCAGTAGCTGCAGTACACATTTACAATTAATTGCCAGCGCAACTAAACATAAAATATTGTTGCAACAATTGTTAACAATTGTTGGTTTAAGTACTATAAATATAAAACCAACACACACATACAAGCACACACTTGTACAAAATAAATGCATTCATTACATTTAAACAATGTAACAAATAACAGCAACAACAACAGCAATAACACCCACAACATACAACAAAATCATATACTATTTAGACATATTTAAATCGCAGCATTTTGTTGCACATTTAATTGTTGTCAGTCATTTAGCCTGTTGTTGTTGTTGCTTTCTTGCTGCTACTGATTGTGTCGGTTGACGTGTTGAATTGTACAGAATTTTATAAATTTTTTTCCTCTTTTTATAATAAAAAAGGAGCAAATTCCTGCTGTATTGTTATAAAAATTTACTTGTATTTTTATGATTTCTTTTTTTTTTTAATTTATTTATTAAAGAAAGCTTATATGTATCCTCCGTTTGCCGTTCTATTTTTTTCTTTAATGGGCCAATCATTATAATTGTTGCAGCGATTTATTTTACAAAACAATTGAACAATTTATAGATAAAAATTAAATGGAAGCAAGCAACAGTAAAGCCACAATTTGCTAATGAAATGTGTCTGTTGTTATGGTTGAAATCTGTTCTTCTTTTTGTCTGGACTCTCGTATTCAAAACATGGAACAATTTTTTTTATATGAAATTACTTTTATAGTTTTTAATCTGAACAAAAAAATAATATTAAGAAACTTGAGCTGAAACCAATAGCATTTAAGTAAATTATTGGTTTAGTTAGAAATTTTTAAGTAAGACAAAATAATTTTTTTATTTTTTTCGGTATTCTGTTGGATTGCAAAATATTAGAATATTAGTTCTGAGCTTGCAAACTTTCTTGTGTATGTTAATCATCGCAGCTGTATTACAAAAGTCAAACGTTTATAACTGTAAAACTTAGCATCACTAATTTAAGTCTAATGATCTGCATTGCAAACCATTCAAGCCCCATCTAGTCCTTGGCAGATGGAAGCTTCATTTGTTAGTCATATTAATTTGATCCTAGGATAAGCCTTTTGGAAATCGGGGTGAGAAGGCAGAATATGAATGACCCACTCAAAATGACCTGAAAAAAATCGCCAATTGAGGTCAAGGTTAAATTTAATGCGAGCAAGATCTAATGTTGTTTTATCGCCCATAGACGTGATAATAATAATAGCTCCTGCCATCTGTGACTATGGGTAATATAAATATTGAGGAGGCGGATATTCTGGGCATGAGAAATAATTGTGATGTCCGTTGTAAAATGATGCAAAAAATACTTTACTCTATCTAACCTTCTCAATACTTACAAGATATTTATACAACTCTCATGTATGGAATGGTGCTTCAAAGTCTATTTTGGAGCTTCTCAACCACGTTCAGGAAAGGGCGAATTTGCGTATAAGTGACGGTAGGGTATCCAAATCTATTGAGTTGTTGAAGTATCAGCGCAATGTGGCGTGCGTTTCATTTCGGGACTACCTTTGGAGGTTCTCTGATATAGTTGACTGCCTAGTGAATAGCACAATGTATTATAAAGATAAATCCGTTCGTTTGTGGAACAATCATCCAGTGAACGTTTTTCCTGTCAATTTAAATATTTTTAAGTTTTAATCAAATGTCCACAAGCACTACTCATTCTTCTCTCCTTCTCATGACATGTTTTCCTAGACCAGCGAAATATACTACAAGAGTAGAGGTCATCCCCTGAGTACTAGCCTCAATCAAAAAAAAAAAAACAAAAACAAATAAAAATTTTCTAAGGGCCATTGAAAACACCGGGTTAACATGAACAAACAATAAATAAATGACACTCCACAGATTGAAATTCGGCTCTGCATTGACAAAGACTTATTGCAAAATTCGGTTTAAAATTTTATAAAAAGAGGGGACGTGCAGATGTGCTATAAATTGATATTTTTTCTCTTTTTTGAGCGGCAAGGAGAGAAAAAGCTTTCTCAGAGATTGTCACCTCGCATGATGTGTCGGACTCACCTAAAAGGGTATACCGACTAAAACCCCCCTTATCTCCTCGCCAGGAGAAAAATAACACCTCGGAATCACATTCGCATTAATACAAAGTGGATCCCGTTTTTGGCTCGGTTGCCAGTTTCGTCTAGGCTACCCTGCATCCAGAACCAATACTTTTAAAAGCTTTAAGGTTCTTCTTTAGCTGCCTTAGAATAAATTTAAAGTATGTATCCTGCAATGGAAATCCAGTTCGCCATGCTTGCCCTCATATTATCGATATTCTCGACTGTTGACACAAGTTCCGCGCAATAGCAATGCCATCGCCAATTCTTCTTGTGCCACATTAATGTGGAAAGATGAGTCAAATTTTTTCATTTGGTACAGACCATGACCCGATAACATTTGTGTGGAACAATAGTTCACCTATCCGGATTTTCGATTTATCCCTGTAGATACACCCTATAGTCGGTATAGTCTCTCTGTCCACCTTCCTCTTTCTTCAGCATTGTAAGAAATTGACATTTGTCAGACATCATACTTCATTATTAATTTTCATAAGATAAATTAGATTTAGTAGGTCTGGGGCCCTATTTTGTCATTCTCTTAAGCTAAAATGCTAAATATTTGGGTTTTTAAGACAGGCTGGGCGTTAAAATATATAAAATTAAAAATTGTAAAGGTAATATGCATGAAGCATTCAAATTAAAATACGCGTTCAAGAATTGTATTTGTAGCCAAAAAGTCATAAATCAAGTTTATAAATTTTTAGCGTTGGAGTTTTAGCTTAGGAGAGTTACAGAATAAGGCCTCTGGTCGTTGGGAAGGTGAAATTGCTTATTTAATAGAACCTTTAAGCCTTAACTGATTTTTTCAATTTGATTATAGAAATAACTAGAAATCCTCAATAAAATTAGAATTTTGTGATTAATATTTAAACACTGTTTTTTATATTTATAAGCAATTTTTTTATTTTTTTCTCATTTATTATAATCAGTAATAATTTTATTATTAACATTTTCATTATTTATTTGACATTGTGTGTTTTAGTTGTTTTTTTTTTTTTTTTTCTTATATATTTTATAAATTTTTGGTATTTATAATAATAATTTAACTAATAAATACAAAAGAAATGATGTCTACGCCTTAATTATACAATATATGAGTATTATAATTAATAATCTATTAATTAACTTTAAAAAAAATTTACATTTTATTTCAATTATTATAAGTATATATTAATAAAAATAAAAACAAAACTTAGTTATCTACGAGGGTGGTTAGTTTATATAATACACTTTATAAAATAAGATATTTGCTTTTCAAAATATGAATTCTTAGTTGTATTTTGTTTCTTTTTAGAATTTTAATGTAATTTTTATAATATTCATTATAAATATTGAGCAATAAGACATATACAAAAAGTTGTGAAAGTTGTTTTTTTTTACACTAAATTTATTTTATAATTTTTTTTTTTCTTCTATTATTTAAGGAAATATTGTACAAAGTTTTTCAGATATTTAAGAAGAGGCTTTTTAGTATAGGTCGTTATATACAGAAATAAAATAGGAACAATAAATATATGTGTGTGTGTGTTTTTTAACCTTAATTTGTTTTTTAATTGCATTTTCAATATGTTACATTTAAAAATATTTTATTATATATTTTTTTTTTTTAATTTTTCGTTTTTTCTGAAACCACTTTCTAATTTTTTTCTTTTTTTGTTTATATGGTATTTTAAATGATACAAAGAAAATTCATTATGAGAATTAATATGTTTAAAGCTTTGTAAAAGTGGATGATAAAAAGACCACTACGTGCTAAAATTATTTTTCGTTTAATCACTGTTATCGTTCATCAGGGTTGTCATATTGTCAGATTTTAATATTTATTTTTACAAAAAAAAAATTTTTTTTTAAATTCACGAAACTAATTTACTCACATACATAACACTGGTTTACAGCCAAAAAAGACCAAGAACGCCACATGCCTAGATAAGTTAGTTGGGACCTCCTGAGCACGAAAAACGCTGTTATTTTTTTCCTAAGTACCGTTGTTTAGATAACGGTAACACTGTTCTCCAAATCAATATTAATACAAAAAAAGTAGGTTTCATACAGGCTTAAGGATATCAAAGTTTTTACTATTCTTGTTCTTGTGACACAAACAAATCTTTATCTTGCTGACCAGTGTATACATTTCTGTAATTTTTTTTTTTTTTCAATTTTTTTAAATAAATTTAGCTCAAAAATACATGTAGTTGAAGTATTTATTTTTTTTTTATTACGACCAATACTCAGGGTGCGTGTTCCATTGATTCTAAAACCGTCATTTTTTAATACAATTTAAAAAAATAAAATAATTTTTTTTTCCTTAATTTAAAGATTTTTAATAAGAAAAATATGACAACCCTGAATACTATACACTTTTCAGACATTTGGAAGCACTTGAATTTAACTGAAGGTATTGCAAGGATTTTACCTGATCAACTATCGTAGAAAACAGAAGAGTATACCAAAAGACATAACCAATTATCTTCTGTAATAAATTACTGTTTCAATTACAAATTACTTGTAATTAGATTTTCAATTGGAAAATTGAATAACGTTTAAATTTACTGACGGGAGCTATATGGAATTGGTAATTGGGTAAATAAATTACAAGATTTCTTCAATTAGTACATAATTCCGAATAAATGGTATTGAAAACACTAAAGACTCCATTTGGCCCCATGTTGTGCAAACAATTAAAAATTTTCATTAATTCTTCCATTACCTCTAAAACCGTCAAATGTTGTTGGTGTGTCTAAGATGGTATGTGGACATACCCTTGCTAGCTGACATATTGAACACTAAAATGAAAGACTTGTTGGCCTTCAATAGTAAATGATAAACTCGAAGAGACGCAAAAGTTCTTGTAGGTCGCATTGTCTTGCAGACGAGGTCAGTCCAAATTGAATATAATCATTTATTAAAATAACTTTTTGACACATTTTCGAGTTAAATTAAAAAAAAAAATGGAATCCTGATAAAAATGCAATATTTCAATAATTATTGTCTTTAACGCGTTAAAAGGTTGCTCGATTCAATCAACATATTATTTTAAATATTGCAAAAATTCATTCAGCAGCCATATTATTACACTCAGTATTTTCAGTAGTCGTAGCACAATTTTATACAATTTTTTGTTATCGGTTTAGTTACTCAGTTTGATGTTATTTGAAATTTCAGAAACTGAATTAAAACTTTATCAATCTAATCAAAAAACATTCCATATTTCTTAGATACTTTGAATAATTTCTTTATTTTCTCTCCGTTTCTGTTATTTCATCCCATAAGTTTGTACAGTGTAGTTTTAATTTCCATCATAAATTCATAATTTGTTCACGATTTTCGTTCTCAATAAATTTTATGATTTTTTATTTGTTCTGTCATATTGTTATGATTTAAATTACCATTAAATCTTTCCTCTCTACCGATTTCATTATTCCCCACATCAGCAGCAGCAGCAGTAGAAATTCCTGATTTTTGACTACCATTAATCTGCCTATCCAATGTCAGCTGATGTTGAGTCTTTGGTATTAACAATTCCGTCATTGTTACAGTGCTGCCCGTAGTGGCAGTTGTGTTTGCAGTAGATGAAGTAGTGGAGTGACCATTTATTTGTGAAAACTTTGCCGTCATCATTTCCTCTATCCTGGAAGTAGTAGTAGTGGCTGTGTGATGGTCATCATCTTCATTTTCTACATCTATGGCTGTATCATCAGCCTCTGAATCTTCATTTGAGCGTGGCGATAGTGGCGTTAATGCCGCTACCAATGCAGAGGTGTTATGATGAGCATGATGAAATGGTGACTGGGATGAGGCTCTCATTAAATGCTGCAAATGATGATGATGTGGGTGGTTATGGAGATGATGATGATGGTGGTGATGACCATGATGTGTTAACTGATGATGTTGAGGTGAGTTTGGTGTTGTTGGTCGTCCGCATATATTACTTGCTGCTGTTGTTGTTGCAGAAGAAGTTGATGACGTCGTTGAAGAAGCACCAGCTGCTGCAGCTGCCACCGCTGCCGCAGTTAAACACCCCACCCCCTATACAAGAGACGACAATGGTGGCCGTGGAGGACTATTGTTGCGTGCTGCTGCAGCTGCATAATATTGCATAGCATGAGGATGTGGTGGTGGTGGAGGCACAAAACCTGATGTAGTGCCATCATGATACAAAACTGGCACTCTCACCAGTCTTTGAGCAGCATGGGCCATATTTGCCATATTGGCAGCCTCTAATTCTGCGGCCAATTGCCGTTTCCATTTATTACGGCGATTTTGAAACCATATTTTCACTTGAGTTTCTGTCAAACGCAATGAAGCAGCTAAACCGGCTCTTTCTGAAGAACTTAAATAACGTTTTAAATCAAAAGTAGACTCCAATTGAAAAACTTGAGCTCGAGAAAAAACAGTTCTAGTTTTTTTCTTGCGTTTTGTTTGATTTGCATCGCCCTGAGGCGAGGATCCATCCGAGGGGCCATCTGTGCCGTCATCTTCTTCAATAATTTCTTCACCCTCATCATCAGACTCATTCGAACTGGTGGGTAATAAATAACTAGAGTTGGAGTGCGAAGAATGATGATTTAGACCTGCGCTTGAACTGGTGGGTGTTGTTGGCTGATGGGGTTGTGAGAGGTGGTGATGGTGTAGACCATGACCGTGTTGGTATGACAAATGAGACGGGGGTGATTTTGTGCCATTATTATTGTTATTATTGCTACCGCTGTTAGTCAGAGAACCGTTGTGTTGTGGTGAGGGAGGTGATGAAGGGTTGTCTGTAGTATTAGTAGAGGAGCTGTCTGCAAAGAGAAAACAAACACAACTTCATTTAAGTCATTTCAGAACAAATATATTTGTATAACATGACATAAATACGTATATTTTTATCTTTTCTATTTAGCTCTTCAAAATTTCTACTTCCTATTGTGAATTCTCTATTGTTTGCGCATGCTTTTTGGTATTCAGTCTCGCGCTCATTTTTATATGTGTGTTAATAGAGAATGAGCAAAAACTTTTTAGTTGCCTGATGGTGGTTGTAATTCGTTATCTCATAAAGTAGTTGAGTGTTTCCCATATAAATTTTTCGTTATTTCTGAGGGGTGCGGGTGTGTGTATTTTATCAACATATGCTATAAAGGATAACTATAATAAGAACTTTGATTCATCTTTTTTTTTTTTTGCTCTTGCTCGTTTTTAAAAATGGCGTTTAAGTTAAATCTTTTGTTTTCCACTCTATTTTACTCTTCCCCCCTTAACGACATAAATGTCAGCAATTTACAGAAATTATAAGAAAAATTTAACAAACACTTGACTTTTATAAACAAAACAAAAAGAAAGTAGTGAAAGAAAATTTAGAAATTTAAAAAAAAATGTAAACGATTGAAAAACATTTTGTATTAAACGGTTTTCTATTTTCAAGCATCTACATATTTAAAACCTTTGAATATGTGATAGAGATCAAAATAAATTTAAATCCCTAATTGTTTGAGAATATTGTTAATTGTTTTAGGGCCATTATTACAACTTGCCGTTAGTTAAAGGTCGAATTTTATCAGACAGATAAATTGCTTTTTGTTATTACTTCAAACTTCCCAATAACTTTATCGGTCACTTTAGATTAAAATTTATTTGTAATAACAGAAACCAATTTATCGGTCTGATAAAATCATACCTTTAACTAACGGCAAGTTGTTATAATGGGCCTTAATCTGTTTAGAAGTTTTGTCTTTAAATGAATGAATAAAAATACTTAAAATCTTGTCAGGTTTGAAAGTTTCAGAATTTTGTTGTAAAATTTTCAATTAATCGATTTCATACATACATGTGTAGCAACATCTTAAAATTGTCTACTTTTTAATGTGTACTTGTTAAAAACCGAAATATTGGTCATATCGTATTTCTATGTTCAATAGAGCCCTTAAGTCGAGCTACGTACTATATTTTATTTATCCTAATAATTTTAATCTATTGAATTAGTTTTTCTCCTAACAAAGTAACCTAATTTTGTTTCTATTCTTTCTATAAAAAACAATATGTCTTCTTATAAAGTATAAAACAAACTGAAATGATCCTTTTTCATTATCCGGGGGCATACTACGGCATTCGATATCGTGCGAAATTTCATACAATTGCACAAGAACTTACAAACTTAACATCGAATAAGATGTTAAGTTTTCCCAGTAGCTCTGAACGAGACCATGTATATGTCTAAGTATTTATGTATGTATATGTATAAAGTATTCTGTATAAAATTTTTTCACTTATTTATTTATCTAAGTATTTCCAATTCTTTTGTTTGATTTTCACACTCTTGTAATATTGGATTATAATCCAATATATTTACCTATTGGGAAGTGTCATTTGTTTACCTAAAGATTTGCCATTTACAAATATTGCTCGTTAATAACGAGTAAAAACACCAATAATTCTACAAAAATTTTAATTCAAACCTGGCTACTTTTTAGAAATCGACATTTATAAAAAATGAAAGTTTTAAAATTTATAAGGAATTTTTAAGAGTTTGAAAGCGTTGCATATGAGATTAGGAATGAACATCTCGTCAATGTACGCACTATCGAAAATATCGCTTTTGTGAGTGAAAGTTACGCGGATAATATTAACTTTGTAATTCCACGGATTGCAATTGAGTTGACTTACAGCTAATTATGATGTATTATGGTCTAACTAATGCAATTATTAGAGCCGGTTAGCCATTCCCAGAACTCACTAGTCCAAAAAGAATTTCTTCAACTATGAAGCTAATTCCTCGGTTGGTGTTTATGTCAACGCGTTACAGAATGTTTAAAATGGCGTAGACATACAAAAGAATAAAACATATTATATATCCGAGGAGACCAACATTATAAATAGTCAAATGTTCAGTTTTGCATAATCCTTGACAGATGTAAGTTCTCATAAGAATATCAGTATTAGGATCTTAAGGCTATTAAAATCATACAATAAGAAACATATATATATTACAAGGCTGTTAGACTCGGGGTTTTGTTCCCAAAGTTGGGGAGTTTTCCTTCTTTTACGAGTAAATAACAATTTAGTCTAGCGGTTAGTGTGTCAGCTTACTAGACACGAGTTCCGTGTTCAAACCTCAGCTCAAAAAAAAATATGAAAAATATATTTCTTTCGGCGACTACCTCTGGCAGTCTTCTAGCAAAAGTATCATATTTTAAGAGTTATATTGTTCATTGGATCCCTGCTGTTAAATTACATGGTGTTAATAAACATGGTGGTGAGTGTTTATTAGGTTTCGAGAATGATCTACGCAAACTATATTCTTTTAAAATTATAAATATAAAAGACAATATGGTACTAATGGCTAAATTAAATGGAAATTTGTTTTACTTTATCTCAAGATTTTTAAATTGTTCTAACTGGTATTTTCACCTGGAAAAGTTTTAAGAATTTTCACAACAATTTAAAAGTGATAATTTTTGCATAATCGGTGATCTAAATGCAAGAAATGCTAATCGGCAAATTTTGGATACTAACTGCCTCCAAGCCCTCCACAATTCCTGAGATTAGATGTTCAAAGGAAAAAGTGCTCAATAAACAAGGAAGGAAAATCATGGGCTTGTTAAAAGATATGGGTGGTATTAGTGTTAACGGAAGGTTTAAGAATGATAAGAAGGTGAATACAACTTTTACGGGGCAAGAGGTAATTCAGTCATTGATTACTGCATTTTTTCTCATAGCTTTCTGCAATACTTAGATTAATTTTATATTGGCTGCAAACCATATTCTGACCATATGCCGGAGTGCTTAAAAATAAAATCTTTATTTTAAAGGTCTGTTTCAACAGATGACTACTCTTTACACAGATTATACTGGAGAAACAACTTGTAGGTCTTGTGAATAATATTAATATGCTCTCTAATGTCTCTGTTGATGATTTGGTTTCATCAGTAGCTGCTAAGATAAGACAAGCTGCTACGTGTGGAGCTTGTAGATACAAATTTAGTCCAAAACAGAAATGGTTCTATTGGAAATGTGAAAGATCTCGTAAATACATGAAAAAAGTGCTTCGCCTCTACAGAAAAAAAAAACACTCTAACTTAACAAATATCGCTATTTCTTATCGCACGATAAATATCTTAAATTATGTGGCGGAAAAAAGCTGGATATGTATAATAAGAACTTGGACGATTA
Organism: Metopia argyrocephala; assembly: GCA_963576795.1. Lineage (NCBI taxonomy): Eukaryota > Metazoa > Arthropoda > Insecta > Diptera > Sarcophagidae > Metopia > Metopia argyrocephala. The sequence continues at coordinate 41,378,214 of OY756211.1, read as the reverse complement.
GTGGAAGCTATCAAGATCATTTCGTTCGAGTAAGCAGGTCGTTAGAGGCAATTTAAAGGCTGATGACTTCCTACAAAATTTTGCTACTATCCTTTAAAGCTCAGCTTACCAAATAATTAACCTTCCATCACTGATCCCTTTCTTGACTCTGTTCTTGAATACTGCGAAATCGTATTAGTAGTTAAATATCTAAAACAGGTGAGGACGGGATTGCCTATGAATTTTTTAAATATGCTTCTTCATGCTTCATCCGAAAAATTCTAGCTATTTTAACATAATCTTTCTACAAGAGAATATACCAGTTTTTGTAATTTTATAATTACGTCTTTATTTAAAAAAGGAGATCCAACAATGCACAATTTTTAATTTGATATTATTTAACAGGATAACTGGTTGGCTTGAGAGTAACAAGATAATCAATGACTTTATTTAACCTGGTTAACATAGTTGAGCTAAATTGGGTAAATAATAAAAATACGTTCACGGTTTCCGTTGATATCTCCATCGCATTTGATACAATATCTATTCTATAAGCTGTCTAGTTTAGAAATGGTCTTCTAAATTTATCAGAATTTTACAGAACGCCTATGAAAATACGTCCAGCCGTATATGGGATGGTTCCTCTTTCTATAAATATTTATCAGTTAATGTTGGTGTAAAACAGCGATGTATTTTAGGTCCGGTATTATTCTCCCTACATATTAATGTTCTGGTGGATGTGATGCCTGGAGGGATAAGTGTTGCTGGTACTGTTGTGAAGGTCCTGCTATATTACAAACTATGATCGATGCATGATATAAATACCGTGTGAAGTAGAGCTTGTCGGTTAATTTGAGCAAGTCCAAGGTATTGGTATTTCGGAGAGGACCTAGAATATCTAAGCGCCTAAAATGGAATTTCGCTAATGACAATATTGAAATTGTTAACTGTTGTAAATATTTAAGTGTGGACATGACTTACGAGTATAATCTGTCGTTTAAGAAGCATTTGATTAATAAATTGTCTGCCTCAAAATTAGCTATTAATTCAACCTGGTTAAAGTATATAAATCAAAAATCTTTGAGGCCAATATACTAAAAATATTCCAATCAGCCTCTCGCTCAATAATGTTTTATGCCTCTCAAGTTCGTGGTTACACGAAATATGAGGAAGTGGAAAAGCTGTTTCGTTTTTTCATTAAGAGACTCTACTCTACCTACCTGAAACAATTCCAAACTATATGGTCTATTTAGAAACTGGTTTGTCTTCTCTATACATATGTCCCGACTTTGAAATTACATTTATGACATATAAATAAAGTGTTAAACATGCGCCATAGTTGAGTCTATTATAGCCCATAAAATCAACTGGGCAAATGAGTGGCCTGATCTATTTCTAAAAACGTCCACTCTGCTTTGAATAGAAGTCAATATTACAACATCTCGTTATTAAGGAACATGAGGAAAATGTTTACAAGGCTATAAATTCACTACACCACGTACCTTTACTGCCAACTCAACAACAGTACAATGCCTTTGCTCACAAATAATCTTTCTGCAGATACCACCGGTTTATCAATCAAAGTTAGAGGAGGTCTTCTTAATTTAAACGCCAAATCATATTCTATTGTAGTATTACCGTAACCCTATATACTATATGTAATCTTAATCTGGTTGAAGACACATAAGAGTTATTCAAAGCTTATGAAACTTAACAATTGTAAATAATTTTTTTTCCTTTCTTTTGGATTAGCTGTTTCTTTTTTTTTAGTTTTATATTTAATAGAATTACATTTTTAAATAACAATACAAATTAAAAGAATCCACTTAATCATCAAATTCCTTTTTATTTTAAGCTTTCTTTTACATTTAATTTTAATAAAAACAAAAACAATAAAAATTCTTTAACGTTATTAAGGTTTCTTATCGAAAGTGTTAAACAAATTTCTATTCAAACAACAATGCTTCTTAAGAAATACCTTTCAGAGAAGATTTTTTCTATACATTTTTTTTTATTTCAAATGTTATCTGCCTCTCACGACAAACTCCTCCCACTCCCAGAAATCTTAAAAAGAAAAGAAATAGAAAATACTCATGCAAGTGACCATCGCATGTTTAGAATTTATATTGAATTTTAACACTTATTCCCATTCACTTACTCCTACTCGTATGGTCTGCGAAAATTTTCAATTAAATGGCTAAAACAATTTGTACAAAATAGTTTCATTAAAGGTATTACATATCAAAACGGTTTAACGGTTACAATAGTACATACATTCCAATCTAATAGCTTGTATTTTTATATGTAAACTGTTATCACAGATTGTAAGTGTAGTTGCAACAAACTATACGGTATACAAACTATAACTCAACGGAAGTCGTATAAGAAGGCTTTTATAATTGTACGCGTGCTTGGAATTTAGCAGCATATATTTAATTTTGAATTGGTATTTTAGTTGTGGGCTTAAGCCTATTTAATTGGCCTCTTGCATTAAGAACCTATTTAATGCAATTGAGTTCGATCATGTAAATTGGCCTTAAGTAGCGAGTGAAAATATTTCTCTTTTTACATTCCTTCCCTTTGACTGGTTGCAGTTTTATTGTTGCCTTAAAAGAAACGAATAAAAATTGTAATACTGTGTGGAATGTGCTGTCTCAAGGTATTTGAATGGAATTTGTTTACGAGTATTTTGTAATTAAAAAAGGGAAAGAGCAAAGGGTTTGTAATGTGTAATTGGGCAAGTAAAATACATTAAATGTTTTAAATTAATAGTGTTCTATATTACAAAGATATGATTTGAAATGCATAATTATGATTTAATTTTTTTTTTTTTTGAATAACAAACATTACCAAAAAGTCCTGGATTTAAACAAAAATTAAGTACAGGTATCCCTTGTATAACGCGATAGTTACGTTCCAGTGAAACACCGCGTTATGTGTTTTCGCGGTATATAAGACTTAGTTTTCATATAAATTTGGGGGTTATGTTCCAATAAGTTTTTTTACCAAATAAATTACACATTTAATAAGAAATAATATATATTCTCAACTCAAAACTGAAATTCATATTTTGTTATAAAATTAAAACCATAAAAATATAATTAATAACAATTTAATTTATTATAAAGTTTAAAAACAAACTGAAAAAAACTAAAGTTTATTAACAGACTTCATTCCAATTAATCAATTTTTAGAATAAAATTGCTTCCTAATTAAACATCTAATTTCAACAAAAGTTCACTTTGTACTAATATTTTTAATTCAGTATGTATGTATACTCACACGTCTTGAAAACAAAAATGGGAAATTCCCGGTTACTCACACTTGTCTTAAAAGCAGAAATGGGAAATTCCCGGTTTACATTCAAAACAAATATGAATACACATGTTTTAAACTTCGCGTTATAAAAGTCCAAATTTCGCGTTCTACTAAAACCGATTATTTTTTCAAATCGCGTTATATTGAAACCGCGTTTTACAAGTACCGCGTTATGCAAGGGATACCTGTACTTATTATAACCTTCTGTGAACCTCAATACCTTTGATTGATGAATTACTTACAGTTTGCACAAAAAAATGTGTATTCGAAGTATTTTTATGTTCATCTATGAATTGTTCAGAAAAGATCAATTATTAGCTGTCGATAAATGGTACTAAATTGTAATATCTCTGTAATATGAATTCAGGTAACTTTACAGCTGGTTAGTGTGTTGACTTAATAAGACGATAGCGCCGGGTTCAAATCTCAGCTCTGACATCTTGAGAAAATTATTTCTTTCGGCGACTACCTCTCAGTCTTCTGGAAAAAACTCTGGGAGTAATTGATTGCCATGAAAAAGTTTCTCAAATCTGTCGTTCGGAGTCCACTTTAAACTGTAGGTCCCGGTACACACACAACCTGAGTGCTGTGAGAAGCTACCCTGTCAGCAATTGGATGATTGTTTTTTCAAATATCACCAAAATGAGTCTTTTAAGACTCCCTTGCGTGATCGAAAACTGATTATATATACGGAATCATAAATTAATCGATTAAATCATGTAAAAAAGACAAACAAGCAAATAAACCGCATGATCATTTTTAGGCATTCATCACTAAAGAGTTATCAACGATTTGAAGAAATATGAATATAAGTGATCACATAGAAAAGTGTGAAACAAAATATTGAATCGCTCTTCGCTTTGTGAGTAAAAAATGTTTCTGTATGTGAAGGTTGTTCATAAAAATGTATTTCATTCTATAAATTTAATTATTGTAAAGTGTGGTACTTGTATTTAAAGGACTGTAACCCTCTGCTTTTAGACGCCGTGGTCTAGTGGTTTTTTGTTGGCTTACTAAGACAAGATCTCCGGGTTCAAACCTCAGCTCTAACATCTTCGAAAAAAGAAATATAAAAAAGTAATACTTCTTTCGGCGGCTACCTCTTAGCCGTGTTCTGGCAAAAGGTCTAAGAGTAAATCATTGCCATGAAAAAACTTCTCAAATCTATCGTTCGCAGTCGACTTCAAGCTGTGCGTCCCGGTACTCATGGATAAAATTTGACGCACGCAACATGGGTGCTGGGAGAAGCCAAAACGTAACCCTGGAACATACATACATAATTAGCGATTACAGCTCTTTTTCAGAGGCCTAACTTCTTACAGTACCCATATTGTGGCTTCATTTTTTATAATTGAGTACCGGGACTAACACTTTAACGTCGACCCCGAGCGAAGAAGACTGCCAAGATGTGTTCGGCTAAAGAAATATTTTTTTCATATTTCTTTCTTTTAACATTTAACGGTTAACAAAAAAATATATATTTTTTCTTTAATATTTCTATTAATTTGAACAAAAAAATTAGTCAGTAAAACTTCATTTTTGTGATAAATAAAACCTGACTTTTAAACAGCATTTAGAAATTATAAAACTTCTAATATTCAAAAATTACCAGTCAATTGTATAATTTTTTAATTATATCATTAAACAATTAAATTTATACGATAATTTAAAAACTTACCATGTGTGGGACTATGAAAAGGCATACGTTGTGGTGCCCAAGGCCAACCGGGTGGACACAGAGCTGCATAACGACCCGCTAATGCACCCCATTGTGATATGAAACCCAATCTGAAAAGAAAAAAAGAAGAAGAGAAATGTTAAAAATATATTTATTTATAACATTATTGTACAGAAATAAATCAATAAAATTAAAGCCTTAAATTACATCAACAAAATTAACCCTTTTCTTTGCCATAAATACTCGAGTACAAAAATAAAAATAATTTTCTTATAAAACAACCATATTGAAAAAGTTTCCCGTTACAGAAAGATACGAAAAACATTAGCTGTTAAATATTTATAAGATTAACGTTTTTATACTTCAAAAACTTTCCCCACAACCAGGAAAATCTGAAGATTGCATACACACAATATATATACTCGTATCTTATAATATAAGTATTTATTTAACATGATAAATCAAAGGCATCAACAACAACAAAAGAAAGTTTATCTACAATTTCCCGATATTCATCATTTAGGGGTTGTTTTTATTGTGTTTTAATTTTCCAACAGGTATTTTCATTCATCTCGTTTTATTTAAAGTAAACAAAAAATAACAAATTTGGGGTTGGTTTTCTTTTTTGACATCGAAAAAAAAATTGAAGATTTTCGTTTTCTTTTCTTTAACTTTTACTTGTGACTTAATAAAGCACTTAAGTGATTTGTTTCTTTTGTTCTGTTTCACTTCACTTGTTTTCATTCACTGCTCAGCATAAAATGTTAAAAATTAAGATGTTTAATGGATGATTACGGGTAAAGTAGCATGGCTGTAATAGCTGACTGGTAGTAGTAATACACACATATAAGAGGGAGTTAAGTTGAAGGTAATAAAAATCATTAATGAAGTTTATAAAGCTAAAAAAGGGTGGGTGAAGTAGTTGTCAGATGATTATAAGAAGAATATATACGTATACATATATGTACTTATGTTTATATGTACGTATATATAAACAGTTAATAACTAGAGGTCAAAGATTTTATTACTTTACCAGGATTTAACTTTTATTTATGACCAGACAATATGTCTGTATATTTAAATAAAAATTTTTTCTCGTTATAAAGATTTGTTTGGCTTTGACATATTATTTGTAGGCTACAGCGAATGTATTACTTAAACTTGATAGAATTTTTACTTATAAAGTAAAAAGAAAAAAAATGAATTGATTTTCAAAATACATAAATTTACGGGTATGTGACAGAACTCAATTTGGATCGAACGTGAAAATGATTTCGTATTTTGCTTCTACAGAAAACGAAAATTTCTTTCGGAATGAAACCACTTTAATTTTACAAAGTGCAAGTGTTTTTTATAATAAGGTGAAGTTCAAAAAAGTAAATGAAACGAGTTTTAATGAGTGAAGTAGACAATTATACTTACTATTAAAGCAGGAATTAAGCTATTTTTGCTACCTACGCTATTGTACACAACAAGGTTTTTCAAAAAAAATAATGCTGTTTGGCCATTTTTTTTTTTTTTTTGTGAAGTACGTATACCATACAGGAAAAGTAAACAAAATGATACGGTTTTAGACAGGTCGAAAAGGGTCATCGTTCAGGTACAGTCATGGTTTGATGGGGTGTCTCTTACGATGGTGTGACTGACTTATATTTCTGTGAACAAGGGGTCAAAATATGGGCCAAAGTTTACCAAGAAACCGTTCTAAAAACAGTTGTGAAGTTGTGATCCAAAACCAGTCTTAAACTTTCCAACAAGATTCAGCACCAGCTCATAAGGCTAAGCTCTGGTTCGTGCTGTAGCTACTTTTCCAAAGGATAAGGTTCGTGCAGCTATTGATAACTGGTCAATGCGACTTAAGGCGTGTGTGAAGGCAAAGGGCGACATTTTGAATAAAACTAAGATATTGTATATAATAAATAAAATGTAAATTGAGAAACATAGATTTTATATCTATGTATGTATGACCCGTAATATTTGACAAACAATAATATATTTATTTTTTATTTTATTTCTATATTTAATATATACTATGTATATGAAGTGGAAGTCTGTACTCTAAACGATGTACTTACGAAATTTGAGACCAATACTCAGGGGTAAACCCCTACTGAATGCTGTGTATTGTATTGGAATTTTGGAAAGGACAGTACATATATTATTATTATATTATTGTTAAGCGCTTTAACACTGGTTAAGGTGGAATAGAGTGGAATGTCGGGGAGCGGTTTCTTTGTAGATGGTCTTCCTGGAGGGGGGAGGGGGATGGAACCTCTTATTTTTAAATTATAATTTTGAAAAAACCGCAAACTAACTTTTTCATTTTTCACCTCTTCTGGGATTTGAACTTAGGTCCTTTGAGTTTTTGTGCGAGCGCCCTAACCACTATACCACGCAATGCACAAAATCAGCTGTAGGAAATGAATTTAAATTGCTATCAGGGGTATGTAGTATAAATATGTAAAAAATATAAATATGATCAAATAAGTAATTTAAAGTTTTTTTTCTTTTTAATTGTTAAGTATTTAATATAATTTTAATTAGAAAAAACTTAAAATTTTAAATATGAAAGGCCTAATTATTATATAAATATAAAATACTTTTGATGTTTTGCATACTTAGAGGACATAAACATATACTCGCATGTGTGTATGTATGCCATGTATTTAAATGTTGGCTCTCGAATCCTTTATGGGTGATTTTTAGATATTTATTAATAATAACACATAAAAAATTAGTCTTTTTACCTATGTATGATCCTGTGTATTATAGCTAAAATCTCCTTTAAACTGTAATTATTAAATCAGTTTATATTTCTTATCCCAGTTTATTATTTGATTTTATTTTGAAAATAGAAAACAAACATAATTAAGCAAATAACGAACCCTTGTCATTACGATTTTTTCTTTTGACATTCTTTTGAATTGGTCCACTAAATGAAACAACCTTTTTACTAATTGTCCATCAGTATGTCCCATTAAATTTACATCAAAAGGTTTATATAAAAGATATAGCTTGAAAAGCTAATTTTTATTTGAAGCGCCAAAAATCAAAACAAAAACCAAAAAAACCAAAAAGGTAGAAAAATTAATCATTAAAAGTGGCTAGAACTCTCGGTCCGTGTTGCTGTTTATCTTTTAGAACCAAACCATTGTTGTAATAAAAACGTTCAAATATGGCCCAAAGCAAAATGTTGTTACAAATTTATTTTAAACGTTAAATGGGTGTCATTTGTGGCGGAAATGTGGCGGCTGTTTTTCTTTGTTTTTTCTTTTTTTTATTGTTGTTAGTCTTACTGTTGTTACTTGATAAATCGTATCCAATTTTGTTTTTAAATCTGGTCTAAATTTTTGTGTTGTTTTATTCTGTTCTATTCTCTCTTTTTTATTTCATTTTTCTGTTGTTTTGCTTGGTTTGTGACTTCCTGTTTTAAGGGTAGTTTTAAGTTTTGAAATGTTATACCTTTTTTTTAAGTTGTTTTTTTTTGCAAAATTTTAAATGAACTGTTAACGTTTTTATAACTTTTTTTTATTGTCTTGGTCTATTTGTGGTTGTCTTTTTTCGTGCTATTGGTGTGTGCCTGCCTGCTCATGATTAAGGAGCTGTCTAATAGAGAAAGTAGAAAAATTATCTTTGCAGTTAAGAAAACAAGTTGTAAAACATAAGGTTTCTTTTGTTAATTTATCTTGTAGGGCATTTAAGAAAAATAATAGGCAGCTAAAAGTGTCTAAAAGAAAATGAGCTAATTTTGTTTAAAATTTACGTTTTAAAATATACATTTATTGCATTAATTTAAATTTAGTTTTAAAAAAATTAGTTTTTGGAAATTCAAATTTATGTGCAGGTTTAAAAAGAAAATAATTAAAGTATACTTTAACTTACTTCTCATTCAAATTTAAAGGCTTTATTTATAACAAGTTTTAAAAAACAAAATTTTAAATAGTCAAATCTTGTACAGAATAGCAAAAAAATCTTAATTTAATCACCTTGTACAAGTTATTCCATACATAATTGGCCACTACAACCCTGTATTAGGATTACGACCTATCTTCTCGCAGCACACATATTGTGTGTGTTAATTTTTATATATGAAAACCAGGACCTACAGTTTAAAGTCGACTCCGAACGATAGACTTGAAAAGCTTGTTCAAGCAACTAGCATCCCTAAATAAAAGCGGCAAGCATTTTCTAGCTGTAAAATTTCTCATGCCTCATGCCAAAATAACGCGATGGCAACGCTTTACAATTGAAAAATCCAATTTTGATAAAGCGTTGAATAGGAAAGTTGGTTGCAAAAGGCAAATAAATGTCAAAAAATAAGAAGAAAATAGGGTTGTGATATTTGGATAGCCCTGTTTAATTTGTAGAGGCAAAATTATAAACAAAATAATAATAGTAATATATGTACTTATAAAATAAATAAGCGAAATATAATAAAAATAAATAAAATAATAATACTATTGAAAAATCTAGGTTACGTCACAAATACCAATAGAATAATTGACTTTGATTTTGAATAAAATATAAACTTTTTATTAAGCTACAGCTCAATACCGAAATAATAATTATTGCGATATTTCGCTACTTCTATGCGTAGCTTCTTGAGGAACATAAACATACATAAACCCTATTGCCCGTATTCATAAAGACTATTTTAGGTTTATTGAGAGTTTATTTTACAAGTATTGCATAGAAAAATTAATGACGCTTTCTTTTCTCTCTAGTCTTCCCAAAATAGTATGTTTTTTCAGAACTATCCTTTAAAATATCAGATGAAAATGCAGTCGCTATGGTGTAGTGGTTAGCGTGATAAGTTGCTAACACAAGAGCTCCTGGTTCAAACTGACATCTTAAAAAATATTTCTTTCGACGACTACCCTTTAGCAGTCGTCTGGCAAAGCTATGAGAGTTACTGATTGCCATGAACAAGCTTCTTCAGTCTGTCGTTCAGAGTCGATTTAAAAAAACGGTCTAAGAACCGTAAAAAATGTTTTATTTTTGCACTAAAATTTCCCAGTGATGCACAGTATGGTAAAACACAAAAAATAAAAATTAATGTTTGGAAACTTTCCTTCTGATCATTTAATGAGCTTCTCAATACAACTGTAATTCAGGTTTTTTTTTCTGTTTTAGCTCAGATTAAGAAGAAATAAGCCTTAAAGTCAGTTGCTATCAACAATTGCATTCAATTTTCAAAGAAGGCGTATGATTTTGGTTTACGATAAAAAGGCTACGGAGATTTATTGCCATAATTTCTTTATTATTAAGGGCCGATGTTGAATGTGAACCACATTCTTCTGCATTTCATTTGATATTTCTCAACCTCAGACTAACTCAATTTGAACCATGGAAGGATACACAATCGAGCAACGCGTTAAAGTTATTCAGGCTTATTATGAAACTGGGCGTTCAAAACAATATGCATATCGTGCACTTCGTGATTCTGTCGGTCAATTTAATCGTCCAAACGTGCGTGCAATCGAAAAATTAAGCCAAAATTTTAACAAACGGGGTCTGTAGGAGATGTGAAAACAACAGTGCATGCTCGTACAGCTCGTACTGCAGAAAATATTGCTGCTGTTCGCAATAGTGTAATTAAAGAGCCGTCAACCTCAAATCGTCGTCATTCCCAACAATTGCACCTCTTACGCTCGTCGTTGATGAACATTATGCATAAAGACTTGCATTTTTACACTTAAAATGTGCAATTGACTCAAGAACTAAAGTCTCTTGACCATTCCAAACGTCGTCAATGGTCATAATGGTGGCAAGAAATGGCAACAGGGGATGATGAATTTTTGAAGAAAATCATATCAGTGGATTCGTCAATAAACAGAATTGCCGCATTTGTTATTGTCGAAAAACCAATACACCCATAAAGAGTGACTGTTAGGTGCGGTTTATGGGCTGGCGTCACCATTGGGCCGTATTTTTTTCAAAATAAGGCCGGTCAGACTCTTACTGTAGATGTGGACGATATGTGGTTTCAACAGGACGATGCCACTTGCTACACAACTAACAAAACAACGGCTCTTTTGCGCAACAAATTCAATGGCCATGTTATCTCACTTGGTGGCGATGTCAATTGGACGCCAAGATCATGTGATTTGACACCATTGGACTTTTTTCTTTGAGGTTATTTGAAAGAACAGGTGTACGTTAATAAGCCAGCAACAAATAAAGAGCTAAAGTATGGGAAAATTTAGCACATTAACAGCATAGAACCTCAATTATGAGTCAGTGTCAACGAAAATTGAAACCATTGGATAGAGGTGTCTCGGCAGTCATTTGACCTATACTTTGCTCCGAGCACAATTAAACCATAACAAATTATCATAATACAAAAAAATTACAATAATTTCCTAAATAAGTAATTTGTATTTTATTCAAAATCAACATCCGCCTTTAAAATTTAACCACCCTTTATATTACAATTTTGATTTAATTATTCCTATTGTAAAAACTAAACAAATGATTTTATTGTGAGAAGTTTAGAAAGTGAAAAAAATAAAAAAAAATTCCTGTTTTGAAGTAGACTTAAAACTATTTATTCCCGATAGTTACGGGGTAAAACTTTATTTAGGTTAATATTCCAAGTGTTGGCTTTCAAGGTGAAGTAAATCAAAACTTCTTGCACGATTTTGCCACCTCCATAGTTTTTTTTTCACTTTTCCAGTATAACTTTCACTCTTTCGAAAATTTTTTGAAGAATATAAATAAAATAAATCGTAAAAAACCGCAAGGACAGCAGTTTATTATGTTGAAGCAACTTTTTCCAAAGAGCACGACTATTTTAAAAATTTTGAACTCGTGACCAGTATTTGGTGTAAATTCCACTAATTTTCTAAGGTTTCACAATTTTTATATTTTTACTAGTTTTTGCAAGCTAATGTTCATATACAATATTAGATTTCGAATTCACAGTAACACCAGTAGATTGAATTACTTCATACAATTAACACTAATAGAACTTTCGTATTCGATTCAAAACATCGATAGCAATTCAAATCAGGAGCGTAAACTAAATCCGAAAATGCTGGTTAACAGAACAATTGCTCTAAAAGACTAACTGTAATGCTGTGTGCCACCTATTTGTTTGAATTCGACTAAACCTAGTAATCTACTTCGAACTCCAAGAACGTTTAAATATAATAAGGAAAAATATATATACGAGTATATCAACTATGTTAATTTCTTATTTATATTTAATTATAAGGCACTTGTGTGCTAAAACTTTTATTTTCATACTCGTATAATCTTTATTTTATATTGCAAACAAAAAAAAAGCAAATATTTTCTCACATGTTTTAAATTTCAATGTTTTATTATTTTGTTGTTTTTAATTTTTTTTTTTTTTTTCAAATACTTTTTGCCAACAAACTTTGTATATGTGACTGTGGGGTGTTAATGTATTATTTGTCATACAAGCTAGCCAACCCTGCTGTTCATTAACCTTTTGTGAAAAACCTTTAGACCATTATCAAGTGACCCGACTTAGAAACGCCAGTGATTTGTATTGCATGTCTGACTATTTCATTCATTATATTATTTACCTTCACAAGACCACACTAACCTTATCGGCTACACTTCTACCAGCCTGTCTGTACACCCTTAGAAAAGAAGAAAAAATAAACCAATACTTGTTGTAATTTAAATATTTTAAATAAATCTTTTTTCCTTCAAATCGATATTTAGCTGAGAAATTTAAATCACCCCCTTTTTTGTGGGAATGTTATAGACAGAGGATGACATTAACACTTTTAACCTGACCTGCTTCCTATAGGTCAATTTATCAATCAATAAATGTTTTTTTTTTAATGATTTCATTTCAATTTAATTTTTTATTTATTTTCCTGATAATTTTATAATTTTTTTTATTATTATTATTTCTACGAGTAATTGTAAGTTATAGTTGATTTATTAAACTTCTCTGTCTCTCTCTCTCTATCTCTCTCTCTTTTCAAATATTTATTTCTAAATTGTTTTGGTTGATTTGTTGGTTTCTTGTAAGGTTTCTTTCTTTTTTGTAAATACTTTTTATTTTTTTAAATAAGTGAGTGTATACCTTTTTATGGTTTAATGCCAATATTTATTTTTTGTTAAGCTTTAAAAAGTCAATTAGAAAAACAGTTTAAGTGTGAAAAATAACAACAACAACAACAAAATACTAATAAGTGAAGCATAACAAGAGAAAAAGAAGACTTTGCTAAACAATTACAGTAGAAATACTGACTAGAAAAACATAGTTAACACTTGGAAAATCACGAAAAGTTAAAAATGATATGACCAAAGATTTTCTCCTTGCATTTCGGACAACAGGTCTGAAATTTATTGAGAGAATAGGTAATGAAACCTATACGTTTTACATTTGTGTCTGATTAAAATCCGATATCGCATGTATGAGATAAGTAAGCCTTAAATCGCTAACAAGTTGTCCTTTATTTTAGTATATATTCAGAACGATTAAAGGTGAAGTTACTGAATTAAGTCTAAAAGACTCCGTAGTCAATTCAAATCATCACAAGAAGTTGGGGGAAATTGGGCATGTGGGAGTGGTACCACCCACATAACTAAATATGGACTTTTGTATATCTTGAGAAATTTTTAAGGTAAAGTTTCCAATGATTATTTAAATCTAGTATATGAATATAATTATCACAGCGAACTGTCCTATCCTAAAACTGGTATTCTTTTTATGAGAATTAATATCTATTCAAAAAATATGTATGTATGTACGACACTAACGGATCTAGTTTTTGACCTTCGCTTTCTATTTTTTTATTTTTTATTTTTTTTTATTTTTTATAATTCAACTTTTTTGTCAGTGTAATGATTACACGATCGTGGAGCACTTAGAATTACACATATTTTCATACTTCTTCATCATTTACGGGTGTTAAGAGTATGTATTGTGCAGAGTACAGTTTAAACAATATACGACTGTAGGAATAGCAACATTTCTTTAAGGATGCCACTTATTTAGTAAGTACCTACATAAGTATGTATGTATGTACTGCTATACATAGTAACTTGATATTTTTGACACTAGCTTTGAACAAACATTCCAAACGCAAAATTTTTAACTGTGGTCCCAAATTATTAAAATGCACTAAACTATTAGTCTTTCAGTGGTCATTGCATTTCAAATGGGTTAATTATAGATAGAAACGAAGTTTATTTGTATTGCTAAAGACAACTTTATAAAAAAAATGTTTGTGATATATAAACAGCTGATTAACATAAAATAAAAAAAAATTTGAATTGTTTCCAATCTTGGAAAAGTTTATAAGCGTTTTATAAACGCTTTTCGTACTGCGTCCCATATTTATATTTATTTTTTACAAGAAATGATAACACAAGTCAACACCAGTTTTGGTGCCAAGAAACTGTATATATTTTTTAAACCAGGACTTAATACTGATTACAAAAATAATAAAAATTTGGAAGTCGTGTAGTTTTCTAGTACTCCGCTTTTGTGCATATATATGAAAAAAGTGCCTCGTTGCATTCCCCATATGTGTGACAGCCACTATTAAAGTTTTACATTATATCCAAAATTACAAGTGGGAAAAAAATTTTTTTTTCAAATTTTCAGTATTACGAGTGTTGACATATTACAGAACCACTAACGGTTTCTCGGCACCATTTAACTTTTCTAAATTTGTTGACTTGTGTAATATATTAAAAATTAAAAAAACAACACTTAAGATTTTACGTTTATTATTATTATTATTTATTTCAATTTTTCATTGCCGATATTTATATTTTATGCTTGTGTAAACATACATCTGTGCTAAAATGAAATATCTTAAAATTTAAGGAGGAAACGGGAAACATGTCGCACAGAAAATCATGTGAAATTATCTCCGTATTTTAAAAATTACAGTACAAATCTTATGATAAATTTTGTTACGCTTACATCATTGACAAAAGATCAAAACAAAGTAAAATAAAAACATAAAATATACACACACATTTATAAAAAAAATTACATACATTGTGAATGCATTTAATTTAAATAAAAAATACCAACGAAATACATCCCTGATCTGATGATGTGTGATTAACAATTTAGTGAATACCATTCGATCAAATAAAAATATAGTCCCTAAAGCTACAGTCACATTAGGCAAATATTTGACGAAAAAAAACGAAGCCACTATTTTATGTAAACGTTCTTATTAAAATTTTTTTGTTAATAATTGTATCAATAAGTTTAATAATGTTTAAAGAAGAAGGAAACGTTTACAACAAAACAAATATTTTATATAAAATATATAAAAACAGTAGTGTTTACGCTTTTTACCCCAAATTATGTGACAGTCTTGTAAAAATAAATACAAAATTTATGGTAAAAGTCACCTTGTATATAAATAACTAAATTAAAAGTTTGATATAACTTTATTAAGTACTTTCACACGTTTATTAAACGTAATAATATGGCACATACTTATCTTAACTGTTGTCACTGATATTGATAACATTAGCAACTGACAAATTTTACAATAACAAATATTATATAATTGGTATTTGATCAAGCGATTTATTAATTGTATATTGTTCCATGATTTCTTCTCCCAGGGATTACATAGATATCATTTGATTTAAAATCCGTTAACAGATTAAAGTTTTCCATAGAAATTTTAAACAAATTTTGACAATTTTAGCACCATATTTACACCACAATTTATAATAAATTACCCTCATAATCATATTAAAATTATATATTTAAAATAAAAAAGAAAAAGAAAAATATTTACAATTGTTACCCCCGTATCAATGGAAAAATCATTTCAATTGTAATAAATATTTAAATCACATACTCACTCGTACATACAATACATTTCATAAAATTCTTTTATTTAAAATCATTCATGTATATATTATGAGATTATAAAATATTTAAATTTTTTTCAAATTTATTTCCTATATTTTACTTTTAAATCTTACTTTTGTTTCGAATACTTTACGATATGGAATACTTCTTGACAAAATGTTTTGTAACTACTGTTATACCTTTAAAGTGGCATGAATAGCAGTGGCGTTAGGCCCGCCAAGGGGTATACAATAAAACAAACCAGAACGAAAAAACTGGTCACTTGTAAAGCCACAAAGTAGCAAAATATTTTCAATTACCATTTCGATTTAATTATTGTTTGATGTTTTGGTTCAATAAGTACCATTATTATAACAAAATATATTTACTCAGTGATTCATTCATTGATTGATTCTTGTTGTCACACTCATTTTCCTATATGATTCTTACGTTTATTATTCTCTTGAGTTCATATGTTTTTTTTTTCTTTTTATTTTTTAGATTAAGTAGGTTTTTACCTCTACATCGTTGTATGGTACTGGTAGTATTAAAGTAGAAAGAAATAATATATTCTGCCTGATTGCATACGCAGTTTCTCACTGAGCATTTGTGTCGTATGCGTGCCACACATATAAATCTAAAAAATGTAAAAGATTATGCAGTCATGGCAATCAATACACAGTAGTAGCCGTACAACATCAATAATAAATTTTGCAAATACTCTTCTTGCTGATGGAATTGATAGAGGTAGTTGAAGTAAATGTTGCAACAATAGAAGATAGATTTTCTGTTCTTCTGTATTGTTGTCGCAGTTGTTGTTTTATTGAATTTTAAAATCTATAGAGTATTACTGTTGACTTTTTATGACATTTGTTCTATATATACATACTTGTAAATATATGTATGTACCACCACTTCAATACGCACTTTTTACGCAAATGCGTAAGTGGCTTATCAAAAAGGAATTTAAAAAAAAATTCAGTCCAAAAGCAATATAATAAAAGCTGATAATGAGTATTTTACAACAATTGCTCGAATTTCTTTTAAAATTATTTAAAAACTTATTAAAATTTATATTTGAAGTATCTAATATTAAAAAAAAAAATAATAATATCTTAAGAAATGCCAGTCCTAAGAAGAGACAGTAATTTAAGTAAACTAAATAAATACATAAATACATAGTAGGCTGTTATAACCCTGTTACAGGATTACGGCTTAGCTGCTCGCAGCTCTTATGTTGTGTGTGTAAATTTTTTATCCATGAGTTTCGGGAGCTATAGTTTAATGTCGACTCCGAACGACAGACTTGAGAAGCTTATTCATGGCAATCAGTTACTCTCACAGATTTTGCCAGAGGACTGCTAAATGGTAGTCACCGAAAATTATTTCTTTATATAAATAGAAATTCATAAATATTAACTTCATTTAGCACTTAACTCTAATTTAATCAATTAAAAATTCAAACAATTATCCTCAAACTTTTACTATAACATTTTAAATTTGCCATGCCCACACAATTATGCATCGAAGAGAATTTGAGTTCTGCTTTAGATTCTCTTGGGATAAGCTTTGAACTTTTACAAGGACTTCTGACCGGGCACTGCAGAAACAATGGACATTTAAACAAAATAGGAATCATTTCGAGTAGTTTGTGCAGGTTCTGTGATGAGGCAATCGAATCATCAGACAACATACTGGGAACATGTGCAGCATTCAAGCAAAGTAGAAAAAGGCTCCTGGGTGATTATAAAATGTCGGATTTGGAAGTGTCAGTGTTGTCACTGGCCGATATTTTAAATGTCTTCAAAGCAACAAACCTAAGGGAGATACTATAGAGATCCTAGTTCAGATGGTTAGTTAGATCTAAAGGTCTAAGTACTTTTATAATGTTCTATGTATATGAATGACTGAATGCACAAATTATATAATTTAGTCATTAAAAAGAAATTTTGGCTACAATTAAATATTTTCTGAGTAGTTTTAAATAGTCCTAGTGATTGCATATACTTTCCAAGCCAAGCAACATCAACCGACTGCAAACTTTTATGAAAGTTGCTCATAATTACCCATTGCAACCCCGTTTCAGTGTCACGGCCTAGTTTCTAGCAGCATCCATGAATACAGTGACCTGCACTTTAAAATCGGATACGAAAGACAGACTTGAGAAGCTGGTTCATGGCAATCAGTTACACTTAAAGCTTTTGCCAGAAGACTGCTAAGAAATAGTCGCCAAAAGAAATATTTTTTTAGATTTTTTTTTTTTTTTAAGTGTAAGAGCTGCCTTGAGGATTATATTGCAATGCTATCCTTGCTATCTTAATTTAGATATCAAAATATACCCCATCAAATCTAACTTTCTTTTAACAATATCGTGTTGGATTGAGATAAGTTACGTTAAACAGATCCCTATTACGTATTGTATTTGATCGCACACATCTTATTATACGTCTAAATCATCTGTTGATGAGAACTTGTAAACATCGTACGTTGACCTTGAACAGCCCCTTGTAACGGTGAATTGTGTTTTCGGTTGTCTCGGCAAGTTAGAATATTTCCACATGTCTCTTAAAGTATTTCTAATATGACGGGCTTTGTTAACGAATGAATCCAGGTCTACATTTGGGCCTCCCTTCTTAGAAATTATACAACTCACTGTGCACAGTGTGACGCTAACTTTCCGTTATGCAGAAGGCATATATAACATATATGCAAGAATTATAGAACTAAAGATTACGATATCAAGCACACAAAATTTTAATTTTCTGCGCATCTAGGTGAAATGACGTCACGAAAAAGTTAAATGTGTACTCATACGAATGAGTACACATTCTCTCGCTTTTTTCTCTCATATGTAGGAGAATCTACGTCATCTAACTGGAAAACTTGCGCATTGCGTAATCTTTAGTTCTATCATTCTTGACATATATGTATGAAAATATATTTCGCATAAAGTTTTTTATAAATAAGGTTTTGAAAGCACTTTAGAAACCTTTAACGCCAGAACAATGCTCGTCAGTTATCGTAGATGACTTCGAGAAAATTAATCTGTTACATTTATTTGTCAACATAATCGGCCCAGTGAATAAATAATTCGTGCAGTTATTGTTCGTTTTCGCACTAATTTTACATTTTTCATGTCAAAATCATCAATAAGATAACGAAATGTTGCGCTAAGTCGTACGTAAAATATATTTTATTCTTTTAATAAATTGCTCTCTAAATAAGTGATTATCCCCTTAAACATTTTCATAACAAATAATATTTTTCAATTAATTTTCAATCTAAACCAACTAAATCCCTTGACCAATTGTTGTGGGCCTAACAATTATGAGAGATTTTTATCTAAAAGTCGTATTAATTACATAAATTTGTATGTACATTGTAGCCTTGTACTGCTAAATGACCAGTTTTTTTGCCGTTATTATATCGCCATATCTCATAATATGTATAAGTGCATATGTATATGTATGCATATACATCTATTTAATAGTAGACGGCAAATATAAATAAGAATAGAAAAAAAAAACAATAAATAGGAATCCTTAAAAAATTAACCCTCCTGTGGACAACATTATAGAAAAATTAGTTTAAGCTGACGGTTATAGACAAAACTTTATCTTTTTAACATAATGAATTGAAATTTGATAAGTTTGTAAATGTCGAAAAACGTGGATTTTTTTTTTCTAAACATTTCAAACTAAACGAGTCGTTTATGAAATGGAAATATTCGCATTGCATTTATATACGAGTATGAGTGAATGTAATGTATTGTTGTTAGAAAAAGATTTACTCAAAATTTACATATAACAACAATAACAACAACAAAACATTTCTAAAATAAAATCTCATATACACACCACCACCTTTCTTTTTGTGATAAACCCTACAACTCGTCTTACAATCATTAGATTTGGAGTAGTATTTTTGTTTCTTGTGTTTTTGCTTTTGTTGCAGCATTTTGTTGCTGGTTTACATACTATTTTCTATTTGCTTTAGAGATTTATACGTATGTTGATGACGTTAATGGATAATGACGTTAGAAATTTGTCCATTTTTTTATAATATTTCGGTTACTCGTATTATGATCATACTCATGAAATACAATTAAAATTAAAAGGCAAATAATTACAATACAATTGATAATCATTTTAAGAACATAGAAACGATATAAAGAATGTTTAAATGTAAAGAATTTGACAGACACTTAAAAGAATTTATTATTTTTTAGTACAAACATTTTTAATTTAAAATTGTTTGATTAACAAATCATATTAAAAGTCACAATACTTTTTCCTAAAACATATAGTTTTGTTTGTTAGGTTTGTCTTTCCATACGAAAATGATAATTTTGATAAAATTTGTTAAGTAAACGAGTATTTATTTATTTACACCATCATACAAGGACTTACGTTATTCACTTTAACATCCTGTTTAGATAACACAATTTTTTTCGGACGATTGAACTACACTCATAAATTTAAAATATTTTTATGTAAAATTTTCATCTTCTATAAATAGGCTATACGTATGTATGTGTATAAGAATCAATTGTGACAACGCTAACTTGTTTCGCTTAAACATTTTCATTAGCTTGACTTTTTTCGCCGCTACAGTTTTGATATTTGTTCTCAATCTTTGAATTCGAAATTTAGAAAACCACACAATGAGTTAAATACTAATATAATAGCTGAGATATAACTGTGATTTGATTTAAACCCATAACATTATCAGAAACAATTAAATACCAAAGGTTATGTTTTACACCATTTGAGTTTTATGATCTTCTAGTTAAAGTTACTCATGTCTTAAGGCCGAGTCTTATAGAATTTGTCATGCATGCAAAAATGAAATTTAGATGGCAGAGTATTTCTGAAATCCGAGAAACACCACCAATGTTTTAAATTACGATTGGAACCAATTTTTTTTAACTGTAACCGATATTTACTTTCTCGGTAAATTTCGAAAAAGGAGACTAAAGGTTTCTGTTTGTATTTGTACCCACAATAACTTTTTTATATTTTTTCCTCTAATTTTTCCAATTCACTAACACTTTTCTGCAAAATTTTATTAATAACCGGTTTTTGTTTTAAATAAAAGAGAGGATATTTATTACGATTAACAACTACCGCTTAAAAAATTTTGAATTATTAAGCTTTTTCTTGCAGTCAATTTGAAAAAAAAAAACAAAAAAACCAAAATTAATAAAAAAAAAAATTCTTAATAGACCAAATCAATCAGAGCGTAATATTTGTTCGGAATTTTTGTGCCCATACATTTTGTATTGGCACAAAACAAAACAGTTCGGAGCTATGTAAAGGTAGATGTGCATAGCATGCGTTACGTCATTAACAGCGGTTACAATGTGCAATGTAAGTCAACTGTTTAACTGTCAACATATCTAAAAGTTAAAAGTTGTTTTAATTCTATACATTAGATGCGCTGCCGCAAAGTTTACCAGTAACATGCCTTATGAAAATGCATTATTTTAACTTTTAACACACAATTGGCGCAATGCATGTTAAGAACTTCTACCTTAACGGATTTCAATCGGAAAATCCAATTTTGACAGCCCATAAAGGAGTGAAGTCAGGTTCAAAACAACTATAGCTGTTGTTTTATTTTATGATTTTATTTGCTATTTTGTTTTTTTATTTTTCTTTATTAGGTTTTTATCAAACAACATACGTGATCATTACTGTTCTTGGCACAACGCTGGCGTTTTTATTTAAGTTACTCATTACAGCGTTAATGAGTTCTGCTCATTGGTCTGTAACGTTTGACGTTGCTAATTGGAGAGGAAACAAGATGTCTATTAATTTATAAAAGATTTTTGAAACTAATGTCCCATTTAATTCGGAAGTAAACATAAATTTCTTTTATTCCTACTACGGTATAAGCAAGTGTCCAGAGTTATCTTGCTGTTTCAATTTATGTTCACAATTTCCTACATCACTATACTTTTGCTTTTTAGCCGTTATGCCATTCATTGGAAAGCATATTTTAAGTTAAAACAGGGGTCTAATTGTCGCTTACGTAATCGAACGAGTGAACGTACTGAATAAAATTTCGATACCATACGAATGACCTAATCGTGGCATTCCATTGCTAATGAATCATAAATTATAAAGTTAATTTGATTTTTTTCTTCTTTGGAAGAGAATCGAACATACATATGTTTATTAAATCAACAAGAAATTAAATGGAAAAAAGAAATTAAATAAGAAAACACTGTGAAAAAAGCAAAATATTAAATAAAAATTAATAAAGTGAATTAAGACTAACGCT
This sequence comes from Metopia argyrocephala, assembly GCA_963576795.1. Classification (NCBI taxonomy): domain Eukaryota; kingdom Metazoa; phylum Arthropoda; class Insecta; order Diptera; family Sarcophagidae; genus Metopia; species Metopia argyrocephala. Next base: position 41,356,138 of record OY756211.1, on the reverse strand, counting down.
CTATCCTTAACAGGTAAATCGTAAGAAACTAAACAGAGTATATTATATAAATCGCATTTTATTAATATGGGCATATTTGTATACTTGTAGTCGCCGTGGTCTAGTGGTTAGTGTGTTGGCTTACTAAGACATGAGCCCTGGGTTCGACACCCAGCTCCGACATCTTAAAAAAAAATAAAAAAATTTGAAAAAATATTTCTTTCGGCGTCTACCTCTCAGCAGTCTTCTGGCAAAAGCTCTGAGAGTAATTAATTGCCATGAACAAGCTTCTCAAGTCTGTCGTTCGGAGTCGACATTAAACTGTAGGTCCCGGTAGTCATGGATAAAAATTTACACACACAACATGAGTGCTGCGAGAAGCTAGGCCGTAATCCTGACACAGGGTTGTAAAGGCCAGTTATGTATGTATATTTGTATACTTCTGCAGTTTTAAGTAGGATTGTAGAGTGACACAAGTTGCATTTAACTGTCTACTTAAGAAGTTACAATTAACTTGGCACATGTCAACAGCAGTAAAACCACACCTACAGCAACTCTTTACCTTCTGGATAATGGTAGTTTTCAGTACGTAATTGGCAATAACTATTTAGTTGGCATATGTTAAAGCACTGTCAGGGAAATATAAATTATGTATGTGTTAAAGAAATTTCCATTAAAAAAAGAAATTTATACTTAAATAAAACAAATCTTTTTTTTTAGAATAAACAAAAACCCTTTGTTTTAGAATAAACAATTTGTTACTCGTTCATATGTTTACGATAGCCGCATATATATCGAATGAAAATGCTCGATGAAACACTCGATAAATTACTCATAAACGTATGCTATCATCACAATAACTCGTGTGAGTTGTTTGATAACGAATGCCGCGATGCCAAACTAAAAAAACTCGATCAAATTAACACGATATCAAATATGGGCATTTCCTCAAAATGGTAAACCAGGATCGAAAAAAATATGTTGATAATCATAGCATTTTATTGCTTATGATTATAAAAAAGAGTCTATATTTTTATAATAAATTAGATTCTTAGCATATCTCAGGTGTTTTACTTGAGAAAATTGGGGTAGAAACTGAAATATTTAAAATTTCATTTTTAAACTACTTCTAAAGACATTTTTATATTTATTTATTTTACATGCAGAAAATGTATTATGTTTGCACTCTTTCATCAAAAGCTTTATTTTCCTAACAACTAAGTAGAGAAATGTGTAGGGAGAAAAAAAGAAAGTTCGATTAACGATTAATTTTTGCTTTGTTTCTTGTCTAGGTTTTAATCGTACGTTCGCTACCGAAAACATAATCTTGTTGTTATTACTTTGCATAAAACGTCAATAAGCGCCAAGACATACCACATTTTAATTAATTTCGGTGTCAATAATTTGCAAATAATTAAAAAAAACTTCTGGGTTACCATTAATAGACTTTTTTGTTTGCAAAGTTTCGTACATTCGCGACCGTAAGAAAGTTTTTTCTATATGCAATGAGTTTATAATTGATAAGATGTCTCCAGCTTTACTTTAAAAGTGAAATGATATATCCAATATTCCAGTATCAGAATGATGCATTGGATTTTCTGTGATGAGGACCTAAAATAAGCAAAATTTTAACGGCTTGTTGAATAAAACCAATAATATCATAAATATTGTTAAAATTTCATTATTTCATATTGAAAATTGTTATTAATAAATCAAATATTTAAAAAAAACTGTACGTGCTTTACTGAAATCTATTTACTTATCAGAAGGATTATGTTCTCGAGAAGTTTCCTAATTCTTTTATCAGTATCTGTAAACGAGTAGTGGCTTGCGCTAACTAAATTATATTACAAAAATATCATATGTATGTGTCACCACTTAATAAAAGGAAGATATAATCTTAGTAAGTGAATTTTTGAAAAAAATTTTTATTTAGCCTGTTGATCATTACTTTACTGTAATAACGTAATAACGTATTTTTAGACGAAGTTTTGTTTTGCTGGTTAAAATTTTAATTTTCCACACAACTTTAATGTTAAAGTACAAGTACCCAAAAATTAGTAAAAATACTCGATACTTGGTACTCATTACTCAATACTTTGCCAGTACTAAGTAGTTACCACACACTCTAAATAGTGGATTAAGTTTTTGTTTAAGGAAATTTGATGATATTTATGTGATTAAGAATGGTGATAATACAAAAAAACCTATGGAAATATCGTACGTTCACGACCGATGCTTTAGCCAATTAAACGAAAACCAATAGAGATATTTTATTGTGTAAATACTGGATAGAGACCTACATTAGTATGCTTTAAAAATTATTTAATCGCTTTTGAATATTCCGTTGCATTTCGCAGAATTTTACATTTCAATACTGTCAGCTAAAGTTGACTTCTATTTTGCGTACGTTCGTGACCACGTCTTTATAACTATTATTATGAAAACTTCAACTCGATGAAAGCCATCTTTTGCACTACATATAGAGCTACTAAAATGCTATCAAATCGCAAAAAAAATACTAGAAAAAGTTTTTTTCTATCTTCTTTGTACATTAAATGCGTACGAACGTACGTTCGTTACCCCAGAAAATGCCCATATATAATATGTTTAATATGGCTTGTTACGTTTCCAAGACTTGCGAATTCGTTTGCAACGATGAGTTTTTACCGCCATAATGTTTATTCTATGTCCTTCTAATATTCAATAATAGTTCATTTATATATATATATTTTTTTTTTGTGAATCTTGAATTAAATTTGGCTTTTTTAAAAAACACTTTATTTGTATATTTAACGGCTTTATTGATAACTTAGGCTAGTGGTTAGTGTTTTTACTTACTAGAGGAGAGTTCCGATACTCTTGAATTAAAAGTGAAGCACACCACATGGGTGCTGTAAAAAAGTATTATTATTTAACGACTTATTAGACAAGAAATACAAACAATAATACTTTACATTACAGTACTATGAAGCTCCTAAGATACTAAAAAATACTTCGACTGAATGTCAATTTAAGGTATTCTTCCATTAAAAACAAATAATTGCAAACTTTTTAATATAGTATAGGAAAATTGAGTATAGGAAAAACAGGATGTAATACGAAGCATACGTACATATATACATGCAATATGAACCCTACTTCCGTAGCTGTAGTCGAAAACATGTTCAGTTTGGCTGCTGTACAAGATCCTCAGACACCTCTTTCTCACTCTGTTTATAAGAAATAATATTTGGCTCCATTTTTGTAACTATAACGTAAGATAAATAAATATAAAATGTTTCGCAAATTTCAAAAACATATTCTTGCTGTACTAAATAATAACTATCAGGAAAAACATATCACTTATAAAATTTATGCAATTTTCTCACAACTCTATAAGGCAAGTACGAAAAATACACTTTTTAAAAATTATTTGTGTTCCAGAGATTTTATTCTATTAAAGATCTTTTGCCATTTCCAAAGCATGAAAGCATTAAATTATAAATCCTTATTTAACATTTTTAGCACCATATGCTGCTTTTGGTTTGTTGAACACATTTATCCACTAACTCTGTCTATAATCGTATTTTTTTCGCAACATAAACATTTTCACACTCATATTCGCTCTTTCACTTAACAAATATAAAAAAAAAGAGAGAGAGATTTGAAATCCTCTAAAAACATGAGATTTATTGTGGCGTTAAATGTGACTTTAGCAATACATTTCCTTCCAACTACAGCGTAAATGTAATGATAATGAGAGCGATGATTTCATGGATAATGACAATGATTTTAGCAACATTTATAAAATGTTTTAAAAAAGTAAAAGTGTATTATTAATGTGTGATATAAGTGTGTATGTAAACGTAAAAAATAAAGTTAAAAATTAGAAAGACGATAATTATTATTATGAAAGTCATTGTCATATACTTCTGCAGAGTTGTAATCTTCTTGAAATAGTTTTGCAGTTAAAACTGTGAATAACACAGATAAATACACTCAAAAATAAAACTTTTTAATCTTAACTTCGCGTATTATAAGCAGTGATTTTATCAGATCATTGAATTTTACATACGTACATACATACATAATTGGCCATTACAACCCTTTGTCTGTCGCCGAAAGAAATAATTTTTTCATTTATCTTTTTTTTTTTCCAAGATGTCAGAGCTGGGGTTTGTACCTCGGGCTCATGTCTTAATAAGCCGACATCTCTACATCTGCAGACAGTAAATTATCATCTCCTTCGGCTTCACATTGTGAGCCCCTAAAAAAGAAGTCGGCGTACTTAATCATATTAAAATGGCCTAGGCAGCAAGATCAAAATATATATATTTTTAGGCCGCATTAGGTCAACGCTGAACCAAATTCGCCGTAAGAAATCTTGTGTAAAAACAAAATTCGGTCGGTGTATTTAATTTTGTTTTATTAATTGTGGTTTCAAATTTATTTAATTATAAATTTAAATATTATTACTTCTTATAAAATGTTTATAAATAATCTTTTTAAAATGTTTATTTAAAACGAAAATATTGCATAATACTAAACGCAGGTAAATATAAACCGCAACTTAATAATTTAATTCCTTTTTTAATAGTTTCTACCCAATGTTTACATTTATAATTGTAATTAAGCAGGAAAATGTATTTCTTTTCTTATAAAATATTTAATTACTCAGTGTATCAAAATATTTAAACATTCATAAACATCATTAATCAATTTGATAATCTCGTAAAATAACAGAAGGAAACCCCTTAATAAAAAAAAAAACAAAAAAAAGGAGGCAATACTATTGAAATAATTAAACGATTACTCAACGAGTTTGTTAAGCTTAAATTAATCATTTTTATAATACGAGTAATTTTCACAATGACTTTTGGGCTAAAAACCCAAAAACAAAAAAGAAAAAAAAAATAATTTTAATTTTATATTTCATAAATGTGACTGGCAGGCACGGCACACAGACTTTTTTCCATTTTTTTTTTCTTTGTTTGGTTTTATTGAAGATGTTGAATGTGATAAATTTATCAAAAAGGTAAGCATACGTCAACTAAAGCGCCAATTTAGAGAAGAAGCCATACCAAAAGCCAACACTCACGTTTTATTAACTCGCTTGCGCTTGTTTAGTTACTGCCATACAAAGTCAGGCACACGAGCCAAACGCGGGAGGATCCGCTTTTATCTTGATGGCTTCTTTTAATGTTTTTTTTTTATATTTTTTATACCCAAAAAAATAAACGAATGTGTACATCATTTTGGCACTTGCCAGATCCTTATCAGGGACAAGAGAAAACCAACAGGCTTCTCTTTTTTTCTCTCTCTTTTTTAAACAGTTTTACTCGAATACCACTTTGTGTTTATGTGTCAAGGGGATTCAAATGGAAACATACAATTTTTGTTAATATAACCCAAATGATCATTATTTAAGAGACTGACAGACAGACAGACAGTCATTTATTTGTGTATTCATTCATTCATTGTTTTATTTAGTCTTTAAATTGTATTTTAAGGGTTTGTTTTTAGTGCATAATTAAAACCAATTCGTTGTTATTTTTTTATTTGGGAGTTTTTATATAAAAGGTAATTTGATCTTTGATTATTCAAACATTCCGTTTTATCATAAAACTAAAAATTAAAGACCAAAGAAATATGTAATTTTAAGTAAAAGGCTACTAAAGTGAACTTTTGCATTTGTAACGTATTTAACAGGTCAGTTTTAATACTTTTAAAGTAGGGGTGTATTCTTGTCTCACAATCCTTATGAATATAGAAAAAAATTTTCTTTTTTGTAATTCTATATTAAAATTTATCAGCTGTTAATAAAATATTAAATATTTTCAATTTATTGCAATGAAACTCAATACTAATAATTGCTTCAAATTGTTTTATTTTTGTACTTTTATACGAAACACTTAAAGTGTCGTGTTGCTTAGCAAAAATTTTTTCATTACATTTTATAATTCTTCAGTTGAACTGTTTGAAATACAATTAGTAAAATTAAAAACTATTATAGACTGAAATTAAAACCTTTTTTATATATAAACTTTTGCAAAAAAATTTTTTTTTAATTTTAATCGCTTTATTTAATAAGGACTATTTTAGAAAATTATTTTTAAAGAAAGGTTTTTGGTAAAACATTTTTTTAATTAATTAAAAATTTTTACCTGCATATTTGACAATTTTGGGGAACTGTTTATATATATATATTAAGGTTACTCACGAAGGGCTTTGCAGGCTGTGCAAACGATGCAAAGTGTGTAAAAATACATCAATTTTTTTCTCTGCAACAACAAAATATATGCATTGAAATTTGCATTAATTGCACTGAAAAAACCTTAAGTAGCCATATATTTACAAATGTTAAGATAACAACTAAAACCAAAAAATTATATTACTTCATATATATAAAACACGTGCTTTCTTTTTTAGTTATTGCCTTTATTTATTAAAAAAAATCATTATTTTTTTCCTTTTCGCTGCTTTTAGGCATTTTTATTTGTAAAATATTTATTTTTCTTTTTAAAGAATATGTGGTGTTTTTGGCATTTTAGGAGGGACACACCAGATGATTTTGAGTCTATAAATCCGGCAGAACCAAGTCAAACAAATACTTCAAAAAATACAATTAATTATAAAAAGACGCCAATTGCACAGCAAATTTGCTTTAGTTTGCACAGATTTAATGGATCTATAAAATATAAAAAAAAAAATATTTCTTTCGGCGACTACCTCTTAGCAGTCTTCTGGCAAAAGCTCTGAGATTAAGATAAGCTGCTCGAGTATGTCGTTCGGAGTCGACTTCAAACTCTAGGTCTCGGTACACATTGATGAAAATTGGGACACACAACATAGGTGCTGCGAGAAGCTAGGCCGTAACCCTGACACAGGGTTGTAAAGGTCCATTATGTATGTATGTATGTATGGAATGGATCTATTATTGTATGAATTCTAATAGCGTAAGATCCTAATACTGTTATTCTTATGAAAATGTAACTTTGTACTGGAGCCCCCTAAGGGAGTGGAGATAGGGGTTAGGTATGTTTGGGAAAAAAGTTATTTATTTTTATTTATTTATTTTACGAGATGCGTAGATATAATACTTTTCAGGAAAACTACAATTAAGTAAGTGTAACTTTGTGCATTTTTGAAGTTTTTTCCGATTTTCAAGACCTAAAATTTCTGGATCCAGATTGTCAGTGCCCTTTAATTTTATGTTTGTCTTAGTGTTATGATATACTTTATTCATACCAAATATCAGCAAATTTGGAAACAGTCATTTCAAAAACGGCATATTATAAGTTCAGTTGAGGTAGTTCAAGCCATATATGAAAATTTAGACATTTCAGTAGATGTATGCATAGAAATAAATTAAAATAATACCTATCACAATTCGGATTTATGACCATAGGGTGAGCCAGATGGCTTTCTTTAAAATACGGTCAAGTCTATACCTCAAGACTTGACAAATAAAACTTGATGTCTGTGAATTGTGATTTCCATTTTGATATTTTTAATCAGTTGAGATAGGCATGAATTGAACGGAGAAAGCTTAACCACTGTTTTTTGGAAACTTTTATATATTTATTATTTATTTCTAAAAATCAAACTGCTAAATTTATGAAGAAAATTTTTGATTTATAAATTCATCACGTATGACCTTAATGAACGTATTTTTTTCTATTAATAAGTAATTAATATTATTATCTATTCTAGTGTTTGTATTTAAATAACTGTTTACGAAATTTTTACATACAACGAATTATTTCCATAAAATAGACTTTGGCAATATCAAATTTTGGTTATAAAAAGTCGACAATACTATTTAAGGATATTTTTTATAAAGTATAATAAATATGAGAGTAGAGCTGTAAAGTGTTGCAATCGATTTCTTATCCATCACATAATTTTCAGTTAATGATGGTGAACTTGTTGAGAATCATAAATTGCAATCAACTACGATCAAATGAAGTGATCGCAATGATCGCAGTCAAAAATTTATAAAATTGAAAAAAGATAGTAACTTTTAAGTCACATTTTCTAAAAGTAAACAAATGCAAAATATGCTCAAAATAATGAAAACGCAAATATTATTCATTTTATTAATTTTTCATTCACATAAGGCACTTCAATGGAACTATGAATATAAAGATAGACAAGATAGCTATTGCTTGTAGCCTGTGAGGATATTTTAAATTTATTGGTGAAAAATAAATAAATAAACTATATAACTTTAATCATTCCAATACAATGCACGTATGAGGAGGAGTGTAAACCCCTGAGTATTGGTCTTACAAAAAAAATGTTTGTTATGATTTTTTCCTATTTTCTAAATGAATGATCTGCAAATCCGAGTTTATTAGTTAATTTGTCATTAATGAAAACTTGAGTTCTGATCACAACGAACTCCGCAGCTAAACTCTCTTTTATTTGAGAATTCTTTGTAAAAATATTCTGAATCCATTTAATACAATTTAGTTCTGATCTATTAAGGCGTTTTAATGAAGAAACAAAACTATTTTTTAATTTAATTTTTTTAGTATAAATAAAGGTATTGTTTTCACTGAAATCTAATGGTTTCCACACAAAACTGTTCTAGCGTAGACATGTAGATTTCAAGTGAAAATTATTTCGTTGGGCTATTGGCAATGCGCTGTGATTTCAAGATAATTGATAGACATCGCATGATTTCAGGAAAAATTCCATTTGAAATCTGAAAAAAAAACTTTAAATCAACGAATGGGTGTCATGAGTTTGGTTGAATCATTTTTTTTTTAATGCCAATTGATTTCAGCTATTTACATTTCTGATTAAAAACAAATAATTAATCTCGAATTTGGAGAATTCACTAAAGCCACGTTCGCACTAGTCAAATATTTGATTTTAAAAGCGTAACCACTATTTATATTACGGGTACATTATGTAAATATTTCTTTATCAATTATTTAAAATCATATAAAAATATTTAGATACTTATTTTATCATATATAAAACAATACAAAATGATAATAAATAATTGATAAATATTTTTGGTCAAATATTTGCCTAATTTGACCTAAAACTTGAATTTAATTAAATTTAGAATTTATTATTTGCTTTTACCCAGTATATAAAAATCTAATAGGACCATAGCTTAAGATTTTTTAATTTTTTTATTTAATTTTAATTTTGCTTTACTTTAATGCACAATTTTTTACCATAAGTGTGTTTGTTGCATAAATCTTATCACAACCTTTTAAGTGCCTAATTTTTTGAAATGTTTACGCAACTAATTTATGAAATAAACTAAAATTGAACTATTAATGCAACAGAAATTTCACTTTACTAACGTCAGAGTTATTTAGGTAAACTACTAATATGGTTTCAAAAATCGAACATTTTTCGATCAACATTTCTAAATAAAAAAAAAAAAAAACAATAATTTCTTTAAAAATAAACTTTTTGGAAATGTTTAGTCAGTATGAATTTAATTTGTTTTTGTGTTTTATAAATTGTTTAGGATAAAGTTTGTCAATTACCTTGACAGCATGGCAGCATCTTGTGGTCCACCAGCACCCACTGTAGCCGGCGGTAATTGTGGTATCGGCGTTATTAATTGTGTTCCGTTCTTTTTAGGTTCGTTGCGGCTTAAAATCGAGGAGATAGAAAAACTAGTAAAACCATTGCCCGACGTAACTTTACTAACGTTACCATTTAAAGTTGCAGCAGCTGCCGCTGATTGTTGCTGTTGCTGTTGCTGTTGCTGCTGTTGTTGAGATTGACCGCCAGCGGTATTAGAATCTGTGAAAGTGTTATTATTATTTAACTTTAAATTATTGTTGTTATTATTGGTTTGTGATTCTTCTGTGGTAGTGGACTCTGGTGATTTAGGTGCCATAGCCGCCATCGCCGGAGGACTGAGACGCTCACTATTGAGAGCATTTGTAAAATGATGTGCTGCCGCTGGTGTTACTGCGGCTGGATGTAATAAATGTTGGTGAGCAGGATGTGTGAGATGGCCAAAACTGTGTAAGGCATGATGCAAAGCCACCGGATGGCCTGCATTTAAAGAATTTAAATGATGCTGTAGGTGGTGATGCAGCACAGTTGGTGGCACTGCAGTAGCTATAGTGGGACTATGGTGATGATAATGGTTTGAGGTGGACGACGAAGTAGGTGTGCCGGCGGCTGTGGTGGGTGTATGAGTAGAATTAGGCGTTGAGGCACCATGTGAACGGGCCGGTGAAGTAGATCTTAAAGGTGTTTCACGACCCTCTTGACCACCGCAACCCAGGGGACTGGGCTCTGGACTAGAAACCACACTAATATCAACTTCATGTTCCGAGGAAGACATTTCGAAAGAATGATTTTATTTTAAAAACTTTTATTTTCCAATTTATTTTATTATTATAGATTCTAAAAAAGATTCTATTTTGCATAAAATGGCACTATTAGAGATTTTCTTTTTTTTTTAATTTCAACTCTTCATGTTTCCTTTTTAGCACAGATTTTTATTAGATTTTAAAAATTTTTTTAACATTGTGGGTCCTTCACATAATTAACTTTTTCTTTCAAGTATATTTGTTCTTTGTAATGGAAACTTTTATCAATAGAAAATATTTTGCTTTGTTATCCGTTATAAAAAATGTAAACGTCCTTACACGATCGTCAATGTTTTACATTTAAATTGTTCATATCCTTTGTTGTGTAGCCGTAACCGTCGACTCTCGCTTAAAAAACATAAAAACGTATGTGTATGTGTGTGTGTGTTTGTGTTTGTGTGGGTTTGTGAATTCTATATCCTTTAGTTGGAAATTCTATTGAGCACGTTATAGTGTTATTTGATGTTAATATTTTTTGACTGTATGAGTATTTGGATGGGTTGATGAATATTTTGCAAGTTTTATTTTTATACTCTTTGTTTTTACTTCGTAATTATTTTTTATGCGAAAATATTTAGAAAACCGTTTAATTTCGTTTGTTTTTTTTACTTATTGAAAATAAAATTACATTCGTAGGATTAGTAGAGTTTCTATTTCTGCGTTTTCTAATGACGTGTTTGTCTGTTTGTGTTTAAAACACAACTGATTCGAAGGTGGTTAGTTAAAAATTCTTTTAGTCTTTTAGCAAACACACAAACATATACTCGATTCAATACACAAACATTTAAAATGGTTTTTCTCTGTTAGAAATGATAAATCCTCTATGAATACCACCACCTTTTCCAATTTTTTTTTTCTTTTTTTATTATCAACTACCGTTTAACGTGTTGTTTCTACACACAAGAAAATTGTTCTTAAAACAACACGAATAAAAAAAGCAAAAAATAATCCCTTGCCTTCTATTTTCAGGGGGTTGTTTTTGCTTTAATTTTTTGCGAAACCATTTTTTCCGTTTGAGTAAATTTTTCCACAAGAAAAAACACCCCTCATGTTTACTCTACTTTTAATATTTTCACTCATAATGTTTTTTTGCACTCTGGTACTCGTATGTAATTGTTTGTTAGAGTGTTTCAATTCCATTCGTTTGTTTGAACTGTCTTCGTTTCCGTTTCCATCGTATGTAACAGTAAATTGTTTTTCTATGCTGTCTATCCATTTTCTTCATCTTGTGTGGAAAAAGCATTAAATCAATCATTTAAAATACAAAAGGTCAAGTGTTATACTATTGCAACAATAACTTTCTTCTGCTTTTGTAGAAAAACACTAGTGGAAGGATAAAAAAATTTAAATTGGTACACAGAGAAAAAATGTTGAGGTCATTAGAAAAAATTGTATATTAAAATCAATTATCCCTCAAAATTTAATTCTGTTTGCAAGAAAATGTTCTTTCAAATAAAGTGTTTTGTAAACACCTTTTAAATGGAATGATTTACAGACACAAATCTGAATAGTTGTTTAGTTAATAATTTTCACGGACAAAATAAAATAAAAATTAAATATTTAATTATATAAATATCTGTAATACAATTAAAATTTTAATTGATTGCGGACAAACGCCAAAATTTATCATAACTTTAAACAAAATAAAAATATTAGAAAAACCAATATACCAAAATCATGTGATTTAACACCGTTGGACTTCTTTCTTAGAGGTTATTTGAAGGAAAGGGTGTACGTCGATAAGCCAGCAACAATTCAAGAGCTAAAGGATGAGATAATCCGATACACTATCGGCCTAGAACCTCAATTATTCCTCAGCGTCATAGAAATTTTGGACCAGGATTTGTGCCACCGATATTTTATTCCATACATAATTGAACCATACAAGATTATCATAATAAGAAGAAATGACATTAATTTCCTAAATAATTTGTGTTTTATTCAAAATCAACATCGGCCCTTAAAATTTAACCACCCTTTATTAAACTTAAAAATATATTTCGGCGATTGAATGGAATGGTCACCTCAGCTTTGTTTTTTTGAATAAAAAAGCAAAATTTGTTATACCTCAACGAAATTGTACTTAAAAAATTATCTTTTAAAGCAAAAGTTATTTAACATTTTTAAACCAGATCACGTTTATTTAACAGCGCAAAATCTTATGATAGTCCTCTTTATGATAGTCCTCGACTAAAAGCACAAAATAACTCTCATTATAAAGCTAAAAGCTAACCCTAAATATATGTAAATACAAAAATAAAACCAACGAATACATTTGCTCAAAATCTTTTATTTTAACTCATTTTCTTTAATATCATAATTTGTTTGTAATTTTAAGCACACAAGAAAAAACAATCTGGCAAGACATAAAACTTACACGTTTACCAGTAATAGAAATTTAAATTCATATCAATACTGTAGTTGTTGTTCTAAATATGTATATCCTTACAACAACTAATTGTTATTGTGTATGTAATTTAACTAGAGAACACCTGTCGTAGGTGTCGTTTCATTAAAACGTATTTAATATTGATTGTAAAATTACCTGTTTCGCCCAAAAACTATAGGGGTCTCACAGACTAACCATAAATTTAAATGCACAAAAACAAATAAAAATTTTAATAAATTTGTTGAACTTAATTACAATAAGTTATTTATTAATAATTTACTAAATAAATAATATTTTATAAGTATATGCAAAAAAAAAATTAATTAGGCTTAAGTTCTGTAAATTTGTAATAGATATTTTCTTCAAAACGTAAATAAAGTTATTTAATTATTAAAAATACAAATTTATGTATTTAAAAATATTGAAAATTTATAATTAACAATAGGTAACTATATCTCAAATGTGATTATTTAATAATAATGATAAGTCTTCTGGGCCGGATGATATACCAGCACTGGTTCTGAAGCAGAGCTCTTCGATGCTTGCGTTTCCATTAGCTAGCTTTTTTAGTGCGGCTTATCATGCCGATGTGTTTCCAACTAACTGGAAGGTTGTTCATGCAATGCTAATCATTAAAAATGGAGAGGCTACTAATCCCGAAAATTACCGCCCAATAGCAGTATGTTCAACACTCTCCAAAGTTATGGGGAGTACAATAAAACATCACCTTATGAGGTATTTAGGATACAATAGCTTGCTAAGCAATCGTCAGTATGGCTTTCATAGTAGCCGCTCCACTGGTGACTTGTTGGTACTGCTCTCTGAGAGGTGGAGTGGGTCTCTTCACCGCTTTGGTGAAAGTAAATTTGTTGCTCTAGATATTTCAAAGGCGTTTGATAGAGTCTAGCACGAAGCTCTTATTTCCATACTTGCTAATTTTGGAGTCGGTTATCATTTCCCTCGTTTCATAACGAACTTTATCAGGGACAGCGATATAAGAGTGATGTCACTTTCAACGAGTTTAGATTAATTTTGGGAGTACCGCAAATCACAAACCAAAAAACAACAAAAACATGTACATATGATAACAGCATACATAAAAAAACAAAAAAAACAAAACAAACTGTTTTGTTTTATGTGGCAACGTGATATTATATCCGTACTTTTGAAGGATGAATTTATAAGTAATTGTTATAATGCCCATCTATGTATGTGTTAGCCTATGAACTTTTAACGCCCTAAAAATACTACATGAATGAACGAATAAATCGTAAAGAATGTAAAAAAAGAGTCACATCAACTTTTTCTGCGAATTTAAGTTATTCGAAATTCTAAATAATACTACATTGTATAAAAGCGTCGAGCTCAAATATGAATTCAACATAGGGTTTCGCATATAGTTTGTTTGAAACATTGGACTTTAAATGCTATTATGAGTCGGCCATTGCAAATAAATAGAAATTGGACTATAACTTTAAAGCGACACGAACATCAGTAAAAAATGTTTAATAAACCATTCACGATTCTTGCATTCTCATAAATAATTGAAAAAAAAGCGAATTTAATTCGCTCTATAGCACGTGCAAAAAAAACTTAGTATTACAGCTCAAAACACTTAAAAACGAAACATTCTTTATTATAACACTCAACTAGTACTGGACAGAAATCACTCATAATTCGACTACAATAACAATTAAGGGTTGAAAAACGGCCATTTTTATGCAAGAAAAACCACTTTAAATTTGCTTTCGACATACGGTGTGCAGAAAATAACAATTGCGCAGTTTAAATTAAAAGAAATAAATGAGAGCACAAGTGTTGTTTGTAATGCGGCACATACATATATTTTTCAATTAGGTTGAACAACATGTCAAAATCAACCAATATCGTTATGTGACAATTGGCTAAAAGATCGGTTTGAAAAATTTTGGCAAGTGAAACAACAAAACTTCATGTGTGTGAGCCCCAGAAAAAGTATAGTATTTACGCATAAATACCAACAATTATAGAAGAGTCAGTTTACTTTTTATTATTGTTTTAACGTTCGTACACGAGTACTTATACAATATAAAACAACAATATTAATAGGGAAAACAATAAAAATTTAATGCTTCTTTTGTTATTTGTACGTATGTATGTTTGACTTAAAGGGGAGAGCAAAAAAGAATTGGTTTCATGAAAACAATTTAGAGCAAAATACAGAAAAAAATATGAAAAGCAAAACAATTTGCAGCAGAAATTGTAATATAAGAGAGCATTTTTCGCTTACCATATGGGAAAAAATGAAAAAGAGGCGTGGCTTTTGAATCAATTGACCAATCGTTTGTTATAACAAAAGGAGAATTTTACTGCTTTTAACAATTTAAGCACCCAAATTCATTCATTTCCCTACACCCATCTGCTACTGCTCTTAATTTGCAAAAGAAAACACAAAAAAAACCGAACAGATGAGTGTTTAAATGTGCGTCTGTGATGAAAAAAAAAGAAATTGTACCGACGGTTTTTTTTCTGTTTTATTTTGGTAGTTTTTTCGTTTTTCCTAACGGTTTAAGTTGACAAAAACAAAAATAACGATGATTATGAAGAGAAAAAAAAACAGTGGAAACATAAAAAATACAGTTTTTAGCGCTAAAACAGCGTAACACAATCATGCAAACGCAACTACAAGTACAATTCATGTAGAAAAATGCGTTGAAATTCATGCGCAATTACTTTTATCCTGTTTGCCAAATTGTTTCTTGGTAAATAGGCGAGCGAAGTATTATGCACACTAACAAAAAAAAAATAAATAAATAAATAAAAACGTATAAACGTTATCAAAAACTTAAAAAAACAAAAAAAAAATCACTTTCAAAGCAATACACCTACAAATAAAATACCATCTTTGCAAACTCTTTCTACCAAAAAAAAAAATGAAAAGAGTGGGAGTAAAACTCTTGTTATGGAATAGATTACAAAAAATGCTGATGCTTGAAAGAAATTAAGAAAAAAAGAAAAAAATCTTTTTATTTTTCATTACATTAAAACACATTTTAGTTTGAGAGTAAATTGGTAGGTGTAGGTGTTTATGCGCTTCTTGAACGATGCCACTGAGGAGTTGCATCATTTTAAATCTCATGTTCTTTGTTTTGCATAAAATACTTTTATAATTATTTTCATCTATTCCATATCTTACTCCCTCTCTTTTCTTCCGAGTAGATGGTTGGCTCTCATTTAATTTATCATTGTGTGAGTGCTTTTATTAATCTGATTTATTTGCTTTTGCTTAAAATGTTCGTACTTTTTAATTTACAAGCAATTCACTTTGATTTTCTCTTTTTTACCCACCCACCCGCTTTTCCTGTTCGTGTTTTTTTTATGTTTCTGGTAATTTTCTTCGATATCTCTTTGAAAAATACTATATTTTCTTCTTTAAAAATAAAAAACAAATCTTCGAAATACCTGTTGTTATTTAAGAATAAAAGTATTTTAATTCCTGGATTTCTTTTTAATGGCAATTATATTTTTATAATATTTCCTTACATATAAAAACAAAACTGGTTTCAAAAATAACACTAAAGCCAAGAGTTGCCCCATAACATTTGTTATATTTTTGTAATGTACCTTAACATGTAGGAATATGAATCCGTGAGAGTATTTTTTTAACTTCGGCAAAGATTTTAGAAAACAAAAACAATTTGTTTATTAATTTTATTAATTTATTAAATTTATTGATTTTCCAATATTATCCACCCTTAAGCGGATAAGGTCAAGCCTTTATTTTTGGTAACTATCCCTAAATGGGGACCAGCGATATTTGAGACAGATGCTTTTTATATTCTCTGCATAAGAATTCACTGTAATGTCCGTTGGAACAATAATGTGTGTTGAGTATTGTAGAGAGCATTCAAGTGTCTCAGGTTTTTAAAATAGTGCAGGAAATACTTCACTCCCTTGGACAATCTGTTTATTTATAGTAGATTTATGAGAATATCATAGAATTCAATACAACTCTCATGTTTAAACAGCTCGGTGCTTCAAAGCTTATTTTTATGACTTTTCCGCGCAGTATAGGAAAACTAATTTGAATTTTCAAATTTTAACACATAGTTGAAAAATAAAAGTAACCTAACACAAAGAAAGAGTGAGAGAGTTTCAGAGAGTAAAAAAATCTAATTTCAATCAGAGTAGGAAAATAAACAAAACTGAACGTTTAATCTCATTTTGTTATGTTCTTTCCAATTAGTATAACAAAAATAAAACAGAAACAGTGAGAAAGATTGTCCCATTTAATTTTGTATATTCTTTTTGTTTTGAGTACTACAAATACACTAACTCAAATGTTCGTAGGTACAACAAAAAATTAATGAGGAGAAAAAGGATAGAAGAGTAAAAGAGAAGAAGAAGAGAAAAAAACAACAAAAAACAAAGCAAGCACAAGAGCGAAAAGCTAATTGTTTCATTTGCGCTCTTTCTCATTTAGAAAGTATTTGTGTTTGTTCTGCTCATGTACAATACTATTAAAAAAATTTTGAAAAGTGTATGACTTTGTTGAAACTTTTGCGAAATGTTTTGTTTGTTTGCCCACTCTGATTTCAATAGATGGTGAATTAAATAGATAATATAGAAATTGAATATGTACAACACAAAAAACTCTGATGAGACCTTCGTAACGGGGGCCGAAAAATAGACCAGTTCCGCTAGTGTTATACGTACTCCTTAACGGATATTAAAGAATAATAGTTTGTTATCCTACTGCCGTAGCTGGCCTCCGGTCTATCAACATAACAATTGTCTTTAACAGCGCCACATAGAAAATAGCAATAAATCGAGTGTGACATGAGATGTGTGGCAAGTTGCACCATCCTATTGAAACGCAACCCCATTCATATGAATACGATGAAGATAAGGCACCATCGTTATGATGGTGCTTTAGGTGTTTCCATTGACCATAATGTTTGCGTCGTCGTCATTTTCAAAGAAATATGGGACAATGATGGCCCCTCTCCTCAAGCCACAAATATGGCAATTTCCTTACTCATATACCCACTCCGATGAAAATTAGCTTCATTCAAAAAGACGATTTTTTCATATGTTTACAAAATCGACATCATCGTACAGTTTCTCGCTGACTCACCTAGTGAAGGGATAAACATTAGGGTGGGTCAATTTTTTTGCCTACTAAGCGTATAGCAAAATCGTAATCTACGGGAAATTTTAAGAACTTTTCCCAAAGAAGCCATGGTTCTAAAATCAAAGTCGAGCTTCCGGGTTTTTAAGAGAAAATTTGGTGCTCAGGTCATCCGAAAATAATGCTATTTTTGGAAGTATTCATTGCAATTGGTGAATAGTTGACCTGTAACGCTGGAAGAGGGCTTATTTTAAAGGAAAATGTTCTCAGATTTCTATATCTGTCCTTATTTATAGAAAATTTTTTACCCAAATAATGCTTTTGAAGGTTTATGTCAAAATAATAATTGTCAAATTGTTAAAAGCCTAAAACAATTTTTACATATTGTGTCCATAGTTACCTAGTCGCTCAAAAAATTAATTCGAATTACACTCTGCTAAACGTTTAAATCTTAACAATCATGGTGTATTTAAAGTTTCATAAGCAATATGCCAGAGTTGTAAACGAATCACTCATTTTTGAATTAATTCGTGAATCATTCATGCAATGAATTGGAAAAATTTTGAATTAATTATTTTCTCCAAAAAACGAATTGAATTAAATTTGAATCAATTCATTTGAATTAAGCGAACATGAATTGCGATTCATTTTCAATTCAAATGAATTGGTAAAAAGAATTGCAATTCATTTCCAATTCATTTGAATTGAATTGATTTTGAATTAATATAAATGAGTTAGAAAAAATGAATTGCAATTCATTCCCAATTCATTTGAATTGATTTTGAATTAATTCAAATGAGTTAAAATATGAATTGCAATTCATTTTACCAATTCATTTGAATTAACTCGAAAAATGATTTTGTTATACATTTCCAATTTACTTAAATTGAATTGATTCTGAAAAAAAGACTGCAATCCAAAAGCATCTCCATTTTTCCAAGTACTTCTATTCTGTACTTTATAATAAAAATATATCCACTACTAATAATGATTCACCCATTGTCTATTACTTTTAATCCAAGTATTTATTACTTATTTATAATAATTCTCTTAATAATATAATAATAATATAATAATTATAATAATTCTCATAAGTATTACTAAAGTGTTTGTCCTTTAATGTTCGTGCGTCACAAAATTTCATAAATTATTAATAGGTTTTAAATACTGAATGTCTTGTTATTCAGCGTATATCAAAAGCGATATAAGTAGTACTTGAAGGACCAAACTCCAAACACCAAGTTCACTTCAATTGAATGCAATTCATTTTTGATTTGATAAATTTGAATTACAAGTTACTTTTCTAATTCATTTGAATTAATTCCAAATCATTTCAATTCAAATGAATTAGAAATGAATTGTGATTCTTTTTACCAATTCTTTTGAATTAAAAAATGAATTGCAATTCATTTTGCCTAATTGAAATGAATTGCAACTCATTTTGCCCAATTCATTTGAATTGGAAATGAATTGCAATTCATATTCGCTAAATTCAAATGAATTGATTCAAATTTAATTCAATTCTCTTTTTTGTTGAAAAGAATTAATTCAAAATTTAGCTAATTCAAATGAATTAAAATCAAAAAAGAATGATTCATTTACAACTCTGCAATATGCCTTGAAATGTTTAAATCCTCCGCTACAATAAACACTTTCACTCTGATGATTGATTTTGTACTAAAACTTTGAAGATTTTTGTGCTGAAATCTTACATTTAGATAGGCAATAAATTTGATAATACAAAGTCCTTGTAGTATTAATATCAATATTGACGTAATGGTTGTAAAAGATAATTTAATTGGACACAAGTTAGTCGTTAACAAAGTCTGTACTAAATTTTTAAGTGTGTCTTTGACGACTATTGTCTTGTCGAAAAAACTTAGCAATACAATATGTTTTGTTTTATTTGCTCAAAGTTGTCCACTTTATTAAGCAATATTCTTACAAATAGAGAAAATGTCAGATTATAGTGGATGCTGGCTGCATTTGTTTTGCTAACAATTTTCTTAAGTGTCCAGTGTGTGTCTTACGGAACTTTCAATTGTCCGTCCAACTATCAAAAAAATATCTTAAAAACAAGTGCTACTGGAAACCTGCTCGAAATTTGTATATATGGAACTAATAGCAAAATTTGACTAGAATACTTCCCATCTAGTTTGATAATATAAAGATGAAAAAACAAATTTTTGATGCCTTTTCTGGCATCATTATGTACTAAGAAGTCTTGTGTTTTCTTCTTCTTCTTTTTCACAAATAAAAAATCTTTTGGCAACCCTAGTGTTATGTTTCTGTTCATAAAAAATAACCCATAAGTCATTGTATTCAAAATAATCTTTTACAAAGTGGCTTTTAAAAATCATACCAGTACAACACATACCATGGGAAATGAAATAAAAAGAAATAACAATAAAAACTATTATAAATATATGTATAAATATGTATGTTTTGTATGTATGTAAGTATAACACAAGTTCTCCTACAAACACATACACATATTTATATGTAGTCCACATGGAAGGGCAACATTAAAAACATTTTGCAGAAAAGAAAAATTCATTGAGTGACCATTAAAAAGGAAAAATTCATCGTTTTTGCTCTACCAATACCAAATAACTCAATACTTAAAAGGCTTTAGCAAAGTACGAAGTAAAACGGATTCCATAAAATGGAAAACCGCATCGTTTCAAGAACTAAATGGAACGAATTAAATATACAAAAAATACCACAAAACCGCAATCGAAAAACTTAATAAAAAAAATTTAAGTCGACAGTTGAGACCGACTTTTTAATATCCTACTTCACTAAAAACGAGTAATTAGAAGAAAATGAAACGTATGTGCACTTATTAGGTTTAAAGGTGTGAGGACCAAATAGAGAAACTATGAGATTCTCTTTTGGTTTTGTTGACCTATACGCTGTCATACAACTTTACAATTATGAGACTATATTAAATAATATTAATACATATACATATTGTTATTAAAAAATTATACAACTTTATTAAGCTTAGAGGTAATATTTATTACATGATGGTAACAAGCGATAACAGCCTATGTTTGTTTTCCAAATTTTTCAGGGAAGCTGTGTAATATTTTATTTCAGAGACCAGCAGTCAGGGGCTTTGAACTAGTGTTTAGGAAATTAGTTTATATAAGGTGGAAAAAGGAGTAGCTTTTTTGGACACTTGATTTGAATTTTTTCATATCGTAATTGTCAGAGAAAATATACGTGAAGACACTGTTCCGTGAACGTACAATTGCGCTAAAAAACGAGTTCTCTAAATAGAGAATAAGTTATTCATAAATAGGTATTTGCTTATTAGTTGACGTCGTTCGAAAGATAGTAACTGGAAAAATTATTATTTTCTGAAGAAATACATATATATTTATACACTTTAATACCAAAAACGTTATTTTGTGCAAACTCAAAGTGGGCTTTTTAGGTCTATATATGTATATATGTACATACAAATATCTTTTTTTCACCGTTATGAGAATTAGGTTTAGATATAGAATGATTATGAACTAAATGAGCCCTGTGGTTTGTCTTTGAACATATCTATTAGTGTAAGCGAGTTTTATACATTAAATAGAAATCCAAATTTGAGCGCTGGAAAACGCCTACATCGCTGAGGAGCTCATACAGTTCATTGTTGGTTCTAATGCACAGCCTTTCGCCAAGCCTTAGAGGACCAAAGATCTTGCGAAGAACGTTTCTTTCAAACAACTCCAAGGACATCGGAACAAAACAGAGTTCATGCTTCCTCACGATAAAGAAGCACCGAAATAATAAGCGACTTGTAGAATGTTAATTTCGTCTCACGAGAGAGGTTTCTGTTACTAAACTGTCTACCGAAACCGTAGTAGCACCTGTTGCTTGATCTCCAGATGGACATCATTCTTGCGGGTAATAGCGGTGCCAAGGTCGATGAACTTCTTGACCTCATCGAATGGCTGTAACCTGCGAGTCTTTACTCGTCGGCCTATTTCAACAAACTCCCGTTTAATAGCATTAAAGACTGCGGTGACATTACGCTGATATGTCCAATGATGTCTATGTCGTCTGCATACACAAGGAGCTAGACGTTTTTATTTAGTGTGATGCACACCCGCCTTTAGCAAAACACTCTCCACGACGAAATTCAAGAGTTCGCAGGTTAAGGAATTGCCTTATCTGAAACCTCGCACGGTATTAAAAGGTTCGGCGAGGTCTTTTCCTACCTTGACGGAGATGCATGAGTTACTCAACGTCATTCTGCACAGCCTTATCAGCTTTGAATAAACATCGAGCTCAAACATTGCGGCTTACATACATACATAACTGGCCTTTACAACCCTGTGTCAGGATTGCGGCCTAGCTTCTCGCAGCACTCATGTTGTGTGTGTCAATTTTTATCCATGAGTACCGGGACCTACAGTTTTAATGTCGACTCCGAACGACAGACTTGAGAAGCTTGTTCATGGCAATTAGTTACTCTCAGAGCTTTTGCCAGAAGACTGCTGAGAGGTAGTCGCCGAAAGAAATATTTTTTTCATATTTCTTTTTTTAAAGATGTCAGAGCCTGGAGTCGAACCCAGGACCCTTGTCTTAGTAAGCCAACACACTAACCACTAGACCACGGCGACTACATTGCGGCTTAAGCTATTTGAAAACCAAAAATGTATGTTTTTACGCAGGAAAAACTAAAAACTAAGTAATTTCAATTACGAAAACAGCACATTCAATTAATTTTTGTTTAAAATTTCCCTGATAAAAGAAAATTTTTCTTTAGCAGTAAGTGGTCATATAAGCATTGATTCAATTAAGAATATATTTTATGGAGTTTTATGCTAGTACAAAAACACTTACCTATGTATATACACAGAAAAAAATTTTTCTGAAATAATTTTAATTAACAAATTAATTAGTATAATTCAAATTTTCCAATTAAATTTTTAATTATTACGTCTCGACTTTTACGAGATGTGTACCTATAATACTTTTTAAGAAAATTACAATTAAGTAAATATAACTTTGTGCATTTTTGTACTGTTTTCCGATTTTCAAGACCTCATATTTCCAGATCCAGAAGTGTCAGTGCCCTTTAGTTTTATACTTGTTTTAGTGTTATGATGTACTTTAATCATACCAAAATACAGCAAATTCGGAAACAGTCATTTCAAAAACGGCATATTTTAAGTTGAGTTGAAGTGGTTCAAACCATATATAAATTAACAATTTACTTAAATATTAAAAATTTGTTGTTTGTGGGCACTTTAAAAGCAGGCTCTTGAATAATTCAAAACTACAAGAAATATTCGAAACCGGTAAACGAGTTTTTTGGCAAAAAAAAAATTGGTTAACCGGTTTTAGATTTAGTTTTTGTATTCTACTTTTGTAATGTAAGATATAACAAAATAGAAAAGCAGGATCAGAAGTAATCCAACCAGGTTATGATCGTTAAAAATTATTGCTGTTTTCCACGTTTTTTTTATGTAACAAATACACACCCTAACACTTACTAATTTTTTCTCTCTTCCTTCTATTCCTTACAATCCATTTATCCTTTTTAGTTACTCACTTAACATTATCAAAGCAAATGAGCTTAATTGATGTACGACCATTCAGAGATGATTTTCTTTTATTTGGGTGTGTGTGTGTGTGTGTGGGTACATATGTTTTTATTTCGTTTATTTAACTTTTAGCGTTTACCATTTACCATTTTAACGTTGTGTGTGTGTGTGTATTTATTTGTATGCTCGTTTATGTTTCATAGTGCTGTGGTGGTATTGGTTACTATACATATTTGTTTGCAAACACCCACTTACTTATTTCTTAAAAAGAAAAACATCTACTCGTACAACACAAACTAACAAACATACAGGATTTTATTGCCTCCTCTCTTTCTTTTGAATAAAAGCTTAAAACTTTTACAAATACTCTTTATCGATGTAGTGTATGTGCCATTGTGTGTTCTAATACTGCCTGCCACATACACATTCTCCCACATTCATACTGTATTGTGTTTAAAACATTGTATAGAAGAGTAAAAGAAGGTCAAATAAGTAGAAATTAGTTTGAGAACAAAAACAAATCAGTTTCTCTAAGTGGTCTTGAATCCAGTATTTGTGTTAAAATATATGTAAATGTTTATTATTTTTTAAAATATATGCGTAGGTAGTTTGAAAAATTCTACAATCAACTAAAAATGATAACAATTGCAAACCATACCATTCATACGACAGTAAAGTGATCATTTTGGCATTTCGTTTTTTATGAATTATGGTTATAGACATTTTAGCACGGTATAAAGCAGCAATTTTAAACATCGAGTAAGGCTTAGTAAGGCAAGATTTTTTGTTCCCACCTTAAGTTGTCGAAAAATTTTATAATATTAGGAATTTAAAACAAAAATAAATTAAAAGCTGAAGACTCGGGTTCGAGCCCCCGGAAAAGTGATAAATTTTTTAAATTAATTTTTGCTCCGTCAGAAACGCTTTAATTTGACCAAAGTTAACTGCAATGAATTTTTTTTGTAATCAAAGGAAAATTGATGTCCGTAAAGGATAAAAATTGTTGTGTGACTTTACTTCGACTAACTCACACAAGTGTATGTACATACATACCCGGTGGTGAAAATCAGACTGAATCATCTTGACAAACGCTGGCAATGCTAAATCATCGATAAGAGTTGCTGAATTTTATTTGGGTTCATACATGAATTTTTAAAGCATTTGTCCAAAACATCATATATGACTGAAGTTGGTTTTGTCTCGTAGAAGTCCGGGTATTGGTGAGTTCTAACAGACATTATCATCGAGAGTCATAGTGAATTTTTACATAATGTGTCGCTAATGTAGAGACAGTATCGAAAAATATCACTTTGATTCACCTATAAACCACTTATTTTTGAATTATAATTTTTTAAAAGCCACAAATTTTATTTTTTAATTTTTCTCCTTCGCTGGGATTTGAACCTCGGTCGTATGAGTTTCTGTTCGAGCGATCTAACCACTATACCATGACCCTTCAAGTAAGCAAAGAGTCAAAGTCATCAAAACAAAAGAACAGTGAGACTAAAAATAAAATTAATATTAAAACCTATAAAAAGCAAAAAAAAGCAAAACTATTCTGTTATTTCTGCTTAATTTATCATTTATCAATGATTTCTTGAAAAGTGTGAGTTAAATAGTTGATGTTTGGTCTTGAATATGTACAGAATACAAAGAATTCTGATGAGACTACCGTACCTGGAGTCGAAAACAATTGTTCAGTTTGTTTGTTTCTTCACGTACATCATTTCTCCTTTGATTAAAAAAAATTCATTGAAGTTAACTTTGATCTAATTAAAGAATTTCTGATGGAACAAAAATAAATTAAAACAAATATTTCCTCTTTTTTTGTAGTCATTATCACACAATTACAGAATATCAAAAACCTTTAACTTATTTAAGTCGAATGGTAAACCAGAATTGATTTTTTAGGTAATATAAAAAGAATTTGTGTTTCCAACTAAAATTATTAATGTACAAACTCGTACATACATATATAAAAAATCAAATTTAAACAGTTAGATACTAACTCCTATTGTTGATAGTCTAGTATGTAGTGTGATGGCTTATTGAGACGAGATCTCTGTGTTAAAACCCCGGCTCTGAAATCCTGAAAGAAATTGTGACGACAAAAGGCGAAATTCTTGTTTTTGCCCACACCAAAGTTCACCGAGTCGTCCAGTCAGGGATTTATTTAGTTTTGATTATTTTATTTTTTATTATATTTTATTATACTTTATTTTATTATACTTTATTATATTTTATTATACTTTATTTTTGTACTTTATGCTATGGATTCATATTTATTTAAATTGAAATATACTTATATAATTTAATACTAATTGTAAAATTTATATTTTGTACAATAATAGATATGTCAGGGCCCACTGTGTTGTTTACGAACTAAAAACACATTTTATGAAGGATAACGGATTCTTCTTTTGGTACACAAACTTGCTGTTTGGTATGCATTGCAACATGTTCGATGTGGTTGGATGTTGTTTTCTATCACTGAGAAGTGTATAAGTAGAACATGCATATTAAACAGAGAGTCAGTTGATCACAGGCTACAGGTTGGTAAGGTCGATGTTAAATATTGGTAGGCCATATTTAACATCGTAATTATTAACCTAAGAGAGCAAAAGACAAATACTTAAATTAACTCAATATTGGTGACGGTGCCCCACTACTGTGTGAATTTAAGTATCAAATCAACGACAGACAGCTAAGAGACAGACAAACTGAAGCTATACACTAATGGTGACGTTGCCCCATTAGTGTAGGTTTTTAGTTAGAGACACGGACTATCATTGACAGGGAAAGGTCAGACGGACTGGATTGTATTCACTGACGGATTGAGTGTAGCCATCCGCTAGTGGTACTCTCCAGACGATTAGAACAACCATTATACCTGGCGTAGGCCGGTTAAATGGTGTTTTTATGACCCTTTCTCTAAGACGCAGGGACAATAGAGAGTTTGAGATTTTAGTTGCTAATCACAACAAATAAAATAAGCAGGATAATATATTACTGGCCTGTAATAATATACTATTATATTAAAGATAAGATATTTAATACGACAATTTGTAGTATTCACTCACGTTAATTTAATAATAAAATAGAATTTAATGAAAATATAAAACTAATATTGTATTTTCTTTCTGTAACACTGGACCCCGCTGCGCTACCCCAGCAACCAGCGTAAACGTGTCGTTACAGTGGCGCCCGAGCAGGGACATTAATGTCCATTAAAGAAAAAAAAAATTTAATTATATTTGCAGTTTATATCAATAGTATTCATCCAGTAAGTGGCAATATCCTCCTGACAAGCAGCTAGCCAAAATGAGTCTACGTGAATCACTAAAGACGTCGTGGGTGTACTCCCTGAAAAAGGAAGAACTCGTTAGCTATTTGGTGCAATGTGGCCAAGATGCGTCTGGCACTGTTGAGGAGATGCGGAAACGAATGGGGAAGTTCATCACCATCGAACATGATGATAAAGTAACCGAAAAACTCCTAGAGTGGCAGAGGCTACACGATCAGAGCAACAGCGGTCTACCAAGCGGTTCGCATCGAGTGCCGAGTGAGAAGAATGAAGCCCGCAAGCCGTCTATGATAAATGATGTAGAACTCAAGATCCCACCCGAAGCTACAACCGGAGAAAGTAATGCAAATAGACTATCAACCGCAACGAGAGAAGAACGTATCGCCATCATGGAATTAATTAGAAAATGGGGAGTGAAGTACGATGGAGGAAAAGATGCTCTGAAATTTGTGGATCGCCTGGAAGAATTGTCACCAATCTATGAGGTGAAGTTAAGTGATATTGTCCCATTAATGGGTGAACTGTTAAAAGACCGTGCCCTTCTATGGTTCAGAAATAACAAGAAACCATGGCAACACTGGTCTCAGTTTAAAACGGATTTTTTAGAATTCTTTCTCCCACAACGATATTTTGAAAAATTAGAGTTAGAGGTTCGTGCCCGAACACAACGGCCACGTGAGAACTTCAAAGATTTTATGCTTGCCCTACAAGACCTGATGTACCACACGAACCTGAGTGAGAAGGAGAAGTTAGAAATTATTTTCCGGAACTCGCTACCGGATTATCAATGGTATATCAGAAGAAGGGATTTCAATACATTAGAAGATCTTTTGTCCCTGGCGGAAGAACTAGAAAGCATACCTGCACCCAAACCTCCAGGCCGTAACGAGCACCATCGTATACTACGCAACACTCAATCCCCACCCATGGACAGCCTAGATCAGCATAAACGTCAGTCATACCTGTTCTGGGAAGAAGAAAAGATTAGGGCCACCATAATCGCTAACCACCATGTATGCAGCGCCATAATAGATACGGGAGCAACACGAAGTTTCATAAAGCCGGCACTGATTAAGCAGATGAGACAACAGCCGGAAAAGATTCCGAAGGACATAGAAGTGGCATTGGCCGACGGGTCGAAGAAACGCATTGCCACGGCCATTCGAGTCCCGGTAACGTTTGGTAACCTTACCAGAGACCACGAGTTTCTGATTATGACAGAGGCTACTGAGGCGATCGTTTTAGGCCTCGACATTCTCCGAGCTTTCGACACAACTATCACATGTGCGGGGCTTACTACGAAAAGCGGAGTAGTCGATGAAAGGATATACCAGAACCATGGATCGCAAACTAAGGTAAGGGAACCAAATGAACGAGCGGAAGAATTAAAAGAGATTTTTAAGATCGTGAGGCACAACCTACAAAAAGCTTCCCAGAAGCAGCGACATCATTATAACCTACGTCGGCGGCACTGGTCCCCAAAAGTAGGGGATCAGGTACTGGTACGCCAGCATCCACTATCAAAGGCTATCGACAATTTCACTGCTAAATTAGCACCAAAATTTGAGGGACCCTATGTCGTCCTTGGATTCGTATCCCCGGTGATCGCACAACTTAGGGCTATAGGATCTCATGAGAAACGCACCGCGCACTTAAATGATTTAAAGCCATACTATTCCAATAATTTTTCTTTTCTTTTTATGTCCCGTGGATCTTCTAAATCCAGTGACGGACGAAACGGCAAGAGTATGGATGCAAATGGACGAAAATTCGAAGAGACAAGAGAAAAATTCCGGCGTAACCTACAACGAGAAAAAGAGAAGGCACGACACACAATATTCCCCGACGACGACGAGCTACCTAGTACCTCTAAGGGTAGATCCCGTGGACGTCAACAACCGTTTTGGACATACACCCCACATAAACAGGCACGGGCACAAAAGCCACCTAAACCTAAAACCAGCGGAACGAACAAGGCTCGGAACTTGCACATCACCGTGGTCTCTGCGAAGGAAAATACGGATAACAATACTATCCTGATCAGTGACGGGTCGAAGAAACGCAGGCCAGCGTTTAGTAGTCCCATATCACCACCCACAGTGTCAGACGAAATAGCAACATCCGTCACTAGATCCCCACCTCGTCAATGTGATGATCGTAACTTCACCGCGCCACTTACACCTGAAAGAGGATGGATTGATGGTCTAAATCAACGTACCCCTTCACCATCATCTCCGATGCAACGTTCGCCAACACCAGTCCCTTCACCACCACCAATCAACCGTCAGAGTTTATCTGAACCTCCATCCCCGCCAGCCATATTCACAGAATTCTTGCCAAATACCCTAGAATTTAATGAGCTACCGATCCAGGTCCAACAGGACATAACCCAGCGTATACAATCATTCCAGAAGAGACGGGTAAGATTCATTCATCAGATATGGGGGCATCCCTAACGTGTGACCAGCAAGAACGGAGACAGTATTTGGATCACACGTAACTAAGCGTCAAAAGAGGGAGGGGGTAGTGTGACGACAAAAGGCGAAATTCTTGTTTTTGCCCACCCCAAAGTTCACCGAGTCGTCCAGTCAGGGATTTATTTAGTTTTGATTATTTTATTTTTTATTATATTTTATTATACTTTATTTTATTATACTTTATTATATTTTATTATACTTTATTTTTGTACTTTATGCTATGGATTCATATTTATTTAAATTGAAATATACTTATATAATTTAATACTAATTGTAAAATTTATATTTTGTACAATAATAGATATGTCAGGGCCCACTGTGTTGTTTACGAACTAAAAACACATTTTATGAAGGATAACGGATTCTTCTTTTGGTACACAAACTTGCTGTTTGGTATGCATTGCAACATGTTCGATGTGGTTGGATGTTGTTTTCTATCACTGAGAAGTGTATAAGTAGAACATGCATATTAAACAGAGAGTCAGTTGATCACAGGCTACAGGTTGGTAAGGTCGATGTTAAATATTGGTAGGCCATATTTAACATCGTAATTATTAACCTAAGAGAGCAAAAGACAAATACTTAAATTAACTCAATATTGGTGACGGTGCCCCACTACTGTGTGAATTTAAGTATCAAATCAACGACAGACAGCTAAGAGACAGACAAACTGAAGCTATACACTAATGGTGACGTTGCCCCATTAGTGTAGGTTTTTAGTTAGAGACACGGACTATCATTGACAGGGAAAGGTCAGACGGACTGGATTGTATTCACTGACGGATTGAGTGTAGCCATCCGCTAGTGGTACTCTCCAGACGATTAGAACAACCATTATACCTGGCGTAGGCCGGTTAAATGGTGTTTTTATGACCCTTTCTCTAAGACGCAGGGACAATAGAGAGTTTGAGATTTTAGTTGCTAATCACAACAAATAAAATAAGCAGGATAATATATTACTGGCCTGTAATAATATACTATTATATTAAAGATAAGATATTTAATACGACAATTTGTAGTATTCACTCACGTTAATTTAATAATAAAATAGAATTTAATGAAAATATAAAACTAATATTGTATTTTCTTTCTGTAACACTGGACCCCGCTGCGCTACCCCAGCAACCAGCGTAAACGTGTCGTTACAAAATATGAAAAAATATTTCTTTCGGCGACCAAATCTTAGTAGTTTCCTCACAAAAGCCTTGAGAGTAACTGATTACCATGAACGAGCTTCTCAAATCTGTCGTTCGTATTTGACGTTAAACTGTAGGTCCCGGTACTCATGGATAAAAATTGACGCGCACAATAGTTATGACCTCCGAAAAAGTATTGTAATGCCCAATTATGTATGACTCTTATATACCGTGACTTTTTTCAGCTTCATACTTCTATTGCTAAAGAACTTTGATGGTTTATCGTGGAAAAAGTTTTTCAAGAAATTTCCAGGAGCTTTTGGGTAGTCAACAAAACAAATAGTAGTCAGTAGTCAGAAAAAAAAATAAAGAAGAAAAGGTTCACCGAAATCTTGTTAGTTTAGTAGCTGATCTAGGAACAGATCAGAATATTTGGAAAATATATACCTAAATGATCTTACATTTCTCCACTAGCTAAGAGATAACATATATTATTTAAGGGCATGGAAGATCATTTTTTGTTCACGTAAATGCAGATGCTAGCATGGACGTCGTGAAACGATATCATCAGGCAGACATTCGAAATAGTGTAAGTGTCCATTTTAATCACGATAAAGCTAAAGAGCAGACAATAATAATAATTAAATTTACCCTCAACTGAGAAAACTTAAGATACAACATCGCAGTCAATCTTGGACTTGTTTTTATAAGACCTGATGTCGCAATGGTATAAACGTCCTTCCGATTCGAAAAGGGTTGCTACTTCGAAACGCCTATTAAAATCATATCTGCCAGTAGAGTAGTCGTAGTCCTTGTAGTTCTTCATACTTAAGTTCTGGACGTTACTCCAGCAAGTATAAATAAAGTATATATATATAATGTTCATTGGAGTAGATGCAACATAAAATTAAAGGTTTTAGAGGAAAAGGGGCGCATTCTGCCCGTAACACTCAAGCGAAACAATCTTTGAGTCTTAAGCAATAGGCTGATGGGTGTGAATTCCTTTGCTACCGGCAATCATACTGCTGCACTGTATATGAGTAATGACCATATGCACATATATTCAGATTACGATACCCGGTTGGAGACTCTAACGTCTATACTTTTTATATAACCCAAAGAAAAGGAAAATAGAGTTTTATAAAAATGATTGAATATTTCATTTCCAGTTGACCCTCCTATTCAATACAAACTTTGTCTAGAGAATTCTTAATTTTTAAATGTTTGCTATTATTTCGATACATTGTTGTACTTGTAGATGTGGCAACTGCTATCTAAGTAATATAATGGTAATGATGGTGGTAGTTATAGTTAATGTTACCATTGTTGTTGTAATTTTTCGACTTAAGGGATATTTCATTTTTAATGGTCTACACGTTTTATGCGCTTTTAACGAAAATTGCTTCAGTCTCTAAACTATCGAGAGAAACAAAAAAGGAAAATAGGAAAGAAAAACAACAATTTCGATAAACTTTTACTATCCGGTTTTTGTTGGAGATTAAAAACAAACAAAAAAAACGAAACAACTTAAAAACAAAAACAAAAGCAAAAGCCATAAAAAAATATTATTTTAACTTTTTAAATTTAGTCGATATAATATGTAGTAGTAGTAGTATAGAGTGTTTTTTTTAGAGGTATAGAACTTCGAATTGAAATAAAATACAAGAAAATCGTTTTAATGTCCATCAATTTGGCTTTATTGGAAGGATAATTTTATGCCATTAATGTTTAAATATGATTTCGGGCATCCAATGTCAAGCAGCATATGCTGAGTAATGAAAGGCCACAGAGTACTTGGTCAATAGTAGGCTATTTCAGTTTAAAATAATATGCCAGCTTTATTAATTAAGCCAACGACCTTGGTATAATAGTCCGTGGAAAATTGAAGGTACATTGTGCAAACTTGTGAAGACAACTGTGGGCCTAGCATGAAGTATTGTCACTGAATCTGTCAAAGTCATCTGCTGTACCTTTTATGTAGAGATACAAGTTAACATGTGAATGTATTTGTTTTATAGATACCACCATTAAGTTTTCTAGAGAAATTAGATACTTAGGTGTCATTCTGGACAAAAGACATAGTTGGAACTCGCACAGAGTGCTGTCTACGCGAAGGCGACTAGGACTATGAACAAAAAAAAATTTTTGGCTTACAATGATTTTTTACATTATTGTATCATAAGACAAATATGTATGGTTGACTTCCTTTTTTTAAAGCCTAAACTTCTAAAAGCAAAAGCGTAAAAAACCAACAAATTTACTCTGTAAGAAGTTAAAAAGTGTTTTATAAATGCGATGCAATTTAACTTTTTTTAATTATGGCTTAATTTCGCTCTGGGCGTCAAATGCACTCTGACGCATAATAGAAATTGCTGCGTTTGGTCCACAAATTTGTATTTTTGTCAAAATTTTGCGAAATAATTTCTTTGTTGCTCTTTTAAGCAGCAGTTGTTTATTTCAAATTTTCTTTATGAGTATCTGTTTCATTTATTGGCGAAATACATACATACATAACTGGCCTTTACAACCCTGTGTCAGGATTACGGCCTAGCTTCTCGCAGCACTCATGTTGTGTGTGTAAATTTTTATCCATGAGTACCGGGACCTACAGTTTAATGTCGACTCCGAACGACAGACTTGAGAAGCTTTTTCATGGCAATTAATTACTCTCAGAGCTTTTGCCAGAAGACTGCTGAGAGGTAGTCGCCGAAAGAAATATTTTTTTCATATTTCTTTTTTTTTCAAGATGACGGAGCTGGGTGTCGAACCCAGGGCTCATGTCTTAGTAAGCCAACACACTAACCACTAGACCACGGCGACTACAACATTGGCGAAATAAAAACAATAAAACAGTATAATTGTTAACAATTTATTATCCATATATCTATATACTTATTGCATATTATAAATCTCTTTATAAGTCAGTTTGTTTATCGACCAATAAAGCTTAAACAACTAAAATGATTTTGTTTCAATTTGGGGATTCAACTACGGAAAACACCATAGGGTTTGTTTTTTTATAATTGGACCTCGTCTCCTGTACAAGTTTTATCCTGATATTTGTATATCTAGCGAACAGTTAAAGCTAACATTTCTGAATTTGGCCTGAATAATTTAATGGTCAAGGAAAATCACCAGACAGAGAGTGCGCAGAAATGGGCAAGTGGGCGTGTTACCTATCATACAAGTTAAATATTGATTTCATTATATTTCGAAAACTGTTACAGTAAAAGTTTGTGATTTGGTGGGAATGAATTCGTAATCAATAAAAATCATCAATTGAAAAATTGGCTAAAAATTAGTCGTTGTATCTGCCATATAAACTAAGTAACTATTTCTGTATATCTTGAAAACGGTTAAAGATAAAGTTTCCGAATTTGGTCTTACTTCCAAGTCACTAAAAATCATCAGTCGAAAAAGTTCGGGTTATCACTAGTAAATTAAATACAGAATAAGTAATTTTAAGTAATTTGAGAAAAACTACAAAATATTCGTTCAATGTTGTCAACAATGATTTAGACAGTTACAGTAGTAACAAATCTGAAGGTGTTTGCATATTTGGCAATATTTTTTTTTCTAACTAACAATTAGTTACACCTAAATTTGTATTGAGTTCTTTCTTGCCAATTTATTTCATGACGACTTGACTTAAATCACGGACGAAATCAGATTCCTGTCACGAATATGTACGACTCAACACGAAAAAGACACTACACGCGCTCTTCTCTAGTTCAAACATAAAGCCGAACTGTTCTCATCCCAGCTACAAAAATGAACTCCTCTAATGCATAGACATAACAACTCTTTCTTAATACGAGTACCTATAGACAATGCACAGTAATTAAAAACGTGGATTTCTTTGTAAATCATTATCCAAAAAACCAATTGAACTAAAAATAAATTTATTTTAATATCATCAAACGACAATCTACCGACAAACCATTCTTTTCACACTAACAGCCAGGCCCACGATATCGAATCGTGTAGTTTTAAGCGACAAACAACTGATTTGCGGTACACTAATTTTTGTGTCGCCAAAAATAAATGCGATTGGTAACACAAAATTTGTTTACACACATATACATAAATAAACAAAATGGGAAAAAGTTTGTTTACTACATTTCTGTCAAGTTAAACTAGCACACGGTTGCATTTTTTACTGTACAATTTAAGCATTTCAGCGCTTTTTTAGTGTATATTCGCGATTATTGTTTGATATGTAGATATGGCAGCTTTGTTGTTTATTTGCATTACGTTGGTAACGTAAAGCAAAGCGAACGATAAAGTGACAATTAGTGGGCCGCAGTTTAGATTCACAGTGAGTGACTGAGTTTCTTTCGCTTAAGTTTTCTTTCGATATCGTGGGCCTGGCTGTAAATAACTTGTTTTTACATTTCAAATTACTATTGGGAGCACCCATAAAATTACAACCACAAAACCAAAAACAACAAATAAAATAGAATGACTACCGCCAATAAACATTTTGAATTAATAACTTAAGATACACGTTCTCATATTAACATCCATTCACTTGAAGGTTTAAAAGTAAAAAAAAGAAAGAAAGAAATACGAATCAAAGGACTAACGAAGGACCACCGGTAATACGCGTACTATCGTCAACGGTATAAGATTTCCAATTTGCAATAAAAGAAAATACAAAATAAAGAAAGAATAGAAAACAAGTCAATAATAATGATGATAGTGATGATAATAATAGTAAATTACAAAATGTGAGTGACTGAATGGAGCATTAAAGCTAGTCAACCACAAAAGAAATCGTATCTAAAACAAGCAGCACTCAACGCTTTCGACAAGTTCGAATATGTATGTAATGGTTTATGGTCATTCATTCACTTGCTTAGTTTTTATTTCTGTTGAAGAGAAAAAAAAAAATAATAATGGACGATGTTATTCCATTGTTGTTTACATGCCATTATTATTTTTAAGTTAGTAATTGTGAATCCTTTTACCTTTTTGTTTCGTTTTTATTTTGTTTTATTTTAGGATATTTTTTTTTTTTTTTTTTTTAGTAATTGGCCAAACATTATTGTTTATTATTGCTATTGTGTAGGCAATAAAATAAATATTTTTGATAAGATATCATCAAAGGCGGTTATTAAATTTGATATCCTTGTTATTAAGCGGATACCTACAGGTTGTTCTTCTATAGAGTCATATTTTTTTCACGAGACCAGTACTCAGCGGATGACCCCTACTCGTGCAGTGCGTTATACTAGTAGTATTTTTGGATATTTAAAATAGAAATGTTTGTTAACTGATCAAAAGAAATAAATTTTGGAAAAAGGTTACATATCGTCGCAAGAATTAAAGAAATTTGCATCATTTTTATCAGAAAAAAATACGCGTCGATTGGTCCCGGTCCCAGATTTCTATGATGAAAACAAATTCACTTACGCCTTCTGCGTTTTGAAAAACACAAGTGTCTTCTTTCTACTTTCATACATGATTTTTGGCGCTGGTGAACATTAAATGCTTTGTCAGTTAGAGCGTCCTTTAATTCTTGCGACGATATGATAAAATCATTTTGATCATATGTACTCGTGTGTTGGAAGATTTTTAAATTTTAATATTTTGATACTAATACCTTTCACATCTCTCTTTAAACGTTGTCTACTATTGACATCATTAAGTTAAATATCAACGAATTGGTCTACAAACGGTTACCCTATCCAGTCTTAAGATGTTTAAGTCAAAAGCAAAATATTTAAAAGAGTTATTATTTTTATTTAGTTAAAAGGCTATATAATCTTTCATTATTTGTACTTAGAAAATTTCAGAATTTACCAGAGTAGGAAAATAAACAAAACTGAACGTTTGATCTCATTTTGTTGTATTCTTTACAATGAGTAAAACAAAAATTAAACAGAAACAGTGAGAAAGATTATCCCATTTAATTTTGTATATTGTTTTTGTTTTGAGTACTACAAATGCACTAACTCAAATGTGCGTAGGTACAACAAAAAATGAATGAGAAGAAAAAGGATAGAAGAAGAGAAAAAGAAAAGAAGTAGAGAAAAAACAACAAAAAACAAAGCAAGCACAAGAGCGAAAAGCTAATTGTTTCATTTGAGTTCTTTCTCATTTAGAAAGTATTTGTTTTTGTTTTGCTTATGTACAATACCATTAAAAAAATTTTGAAAAGTGTATGACTTTTTTGAAACTTTTGCGAAATGTTTTGTTTGTTTACCCACTCTGGAATTTACTAATACTTTAAATCAAAAAACAGGCCCAATGTCTAAATAAAT
The DNA here is from genome assembly GCA_963576795.1 of Metopia argyrocephala. Lineage (NCBI taxonomy): Eukaryota > Metazoa > Arthropoda > Insecta > Diptera > Sarcophagidae > Metopia > Metopia argyrocephala. Next base: position 41,319,585 of record OY756211.1, on the reverse strand, counting down.
GCGCTATATAATTATGATAATGGTAATGGTAATGGCTGATCATGTGTTCGCTCAAGCCTCGAAGTATAATCAGTTTTACATATAGTATACATATACATACAAACATAACTGACCATTACAACCCTTATTCAGAGTTAAGGTCCAACTTCTCACAGCACCCATATTGTGTGCGTCAATTTTTATCAATGAGTACCGGGACTTACAGTTTAACGTTAGCTCCGAACGACAGTCTTGAGAAGCATGTTCATGGTAATCAGTTACTCTCAGAGCTTTTGCCAGAAGACTACTAAGAGATGGTTGCCGAATGAAATGCTTTTTCGTATTTTTTCTTTCAAAAAGAACCGAATAAAATATTTGTTTCCATATTTTCTTTTTGTATATATTTATATGTAGAAAACCAGTCCAACCTCAAATTAATGATTCTCTATGTGATGGAAACCGGTTCGATCCAACTCCTGAAGGGCGTTTGCACATTTTCATGGTAATGTTATGGGCAGAACCCTATTGACACTATTTTGAATCCTTTAAGAGGTATTAGATGTAACATAAGCTATTCTTTATTAAATAATATCTCTTTGTTTTAACACTTGTAAACCGTTTAAGTGATTTGCTTACTTTTCACTCATCACGACTATTTTGGTATAACATACGATAATTCCATGGACAAGTAAGGTTAGACTAATTGGGCTGGTTGCATAATCGACCAATGGCTCAAAATAGTAAAAATAAATTTAAAAAAATATTTATATACATAAAAAAAATTATATATATACTAGCCTACACTCGGCGTCCACATTTTCCGAATGATGATTTTTAGTGACTACGAAGTAATTCAAACCAAATCCAGAAACATTAGCTGTAAACAATCTCAAGATATATAGAAGTCAATAGTTAGTTTGTGTGAAAGTTACCACGCTTACTTGTCCGACCTTTTTATTACTGATAATTTTTATTGAATACGAAATCAATCAAACCAAATTTAAAAGCTTCAGCCTTAACATTTCTTAAGATATAAGGAAATTAATATTTAACTTGTGTGGAAGGTACCACGCCCATTTGTCCAATTCTGACTGATGATTTTCCTTGCCCATGAAGTCATTCATACGCAATTCCGAAACTTTAGCTTTAACCGTTCTCAAGATAGGCAAAAATCAGTATTTAGTTTGTATTAGAGGTACCACTCTCAGGTCCAGTTTTGAAAAAAAAAACATACCCTCTTGCACTTTTTGGTAGTTGAGTCCGTCTATGTTCCAAATTTCAACAAAATCGGTTCTGCCGTTTAGGCATGATTGACTGACAAACAAAGAAATAAACAGACTTACAAAGAGATTTACTTATATTATATAAAGGGTATATGGAAAACTCTTTGTATTGTATAAAAGGCACTGTGCACCATTTCTAAATATTGGAAATTTTAACATAATTTGTACTATTTCATAATTATTTGTAGAAAGAGAGAAATAATAATAATAGAATTAACTTTTCTTACGAAACAAAAATAATAATAATAAATAAAAATACAACTCCGATCAAATAAATAATTGAATTGTTAAAAAGTATTATAAAAATGATCAAAGCCATACAGCAATGTCAAATTTCTATATTTATTTTTTGGCATTTAATAACTTTAATAGATTCCATTTTATGAGTTTTCTTAAGACACAGTATTTGTTATTAAACTGACCTTTATTTTCTTTACAGATTTTCTTTAAAACTTCACAGTTACCCTGCCATTACGAAAGTCACAACTTTCTTGTATTTCGTTTGTGCGTTTACATATGAAACTAAAAGTTTATTTGAAAAATGCCTTTAAAGAGATACTTGTTAAAAATTGCTATACTTCCAGAATTGAAAAAATAGAAATGTATAGCAAAAATGAAATAAAAAGCAAAAAAAATCAAAAGAAGTCACTGGATTAAGCTATTATTAATAAAAAAAAACAGGAATTATATAGATGTAGAAGCTCATTTACTGAAAGACCTACTCTGGGAGGAAGATGATGCTTTGCAATTTCTTCATAAGATTTTGCTTTCATATCATTTCTTCTATAGAATTTATGGTAAATATCCCATAAAATGGGAGATGCAAACCTTTAAACCTTTTTAGAAAATTACAATTAAATAAGTAAGTAAAACTTTGTCCAATTTTTATCTTTTTCCGATTTTCAAGACCTCATATTTCCGGATCCAGAAGTGTCAGTGCTCTCAAACTTTGTATTTAATTTAGTTCTATGATATACTATATTTCTACAAAAAATTCGTGGGGGGGTGGGTAACACCCATTGGTTGATTTGATTTGGAATATCCCATATGGCAATTGTAGAAAAATATTTAAATAGTAATTTTTTTTAACAAATTATTGCAATAAAAACCGCTATTATTTTCTTTAGTTAAACAAAAAAAAAAAACAATTGGTTACACATACATTTTTTATTTATATAAGTGAAATTTACAATTTTTATTCTTTCACAATTCTAGAAGTTTTGAAAAGTTCAAGATGTCGGCAACCGCTTTTACTCATTTGTCATTTTACTTTCAGAAAGTTTCAAAAAATCACTTTCAGGAAAAAATTTTGAAAGTTGATATGAAAGCAAAAAAAAAATTTTTTTGAAAGTTGATATGAAAAATTGTGAGTGTATTTTAATTTTCATTTTACTTTCAGGTGTAAAGGCTAAGTTATAAAAACGTCAGTTTAGAATTGTATTGAATTTAGTTAAGTTTGATTGAATTGAGTTTAATAGCATTAATTTATACAAAGTATATTACTTATTACTTGATTTAACTTGAATTGAAATAGAGTTTAAAACAAAAATTTTTAAATATTCTGTTTAAAGTTTTCAAATTTTGCTTTTCCATTTACAAATTCTTAATATTAAAATGTTAAAAAAAATACAAAGAAAAAGTTAAAATAAATTATAAAAACATTTTGTACACCTTTGGGTCGTTTCACTTTGAAGAATATTGAGTTTCGTTTTATTTTCTTCTACTATCAGTTGGTATTATCTTACCCTGATATTTGATTTTTCTTCGTGTTGTCTTGCAGTCTATCTACTCGTACTTTTAATTTTTTCTAAGTCTTACTTTAAAGCAATTTATAGTTGATTGTGTTGGTATATTATAAGAATTTGATACTTTTATATTGAATACTTTGTATAGAATGAAAACATTTAATTAAATTGCACAACATGATTGTTTTAAAACTCAAGTGAAAGGGAGAGATAAACCGTTTGGATACAGTCTTAAAATAATACCATTACTTAAGTTTATTTTTAGTCGTAAAGAAACTCTTAGCAACTTAATATAAAATATTGTAAATTGATGAAATGCATTTAAAATGTATATAATTAACTAATTGAACTGATTTAAGAATTAATTAAAAAAAAAAGGTTAATATGTAACTTAATAATATATAAATTGATCGCCTCAAACATACATACATACGAGTACATATGGGCATATCCGAAAAAATGTCAACCAATAAAAAATTTTTAAAGTTGATCAAAAATTATTCTTGATTATTTAGAGTAATAGACTATATTTGTACTCTTACAAATTTCATCATAAAATATTTTTCTGGCAGTCCATTTTACGAAAATCAGGACTAAGGGTCAGCAACCTTACATTTTTAATATTTGGCCAAAATATGCTTGTTTTTTGGCTGCTGTTAAACAAGCTTTATCCAAAACACGGCTGCTCCATCTTCGAAAAAGTGTTTTTTTAATTAATTTTCTGCAACTTTATGAAAAAAGCGCTATAAATGTTCTATTGGAATATACTAAATAAAACTGAGTAAAGTTACGACCACGCTTTGTAACGTTCGCAACGGAAAATAAGGGTTTTTATATATAACGAAGAAACTAAAAAATTTTTTGACACCACATTAACATTCCAAACAAAACTAAAACTGTTCTTTAAAGTAAGAAAAAAAAAATTCAAAAAATATACAAAAGTATGTTTTATTTCTTAATATCAAATTTTGTAACGTCCGCAACGGTATCGATCTGTCCTAAAATCAAGTTCTGCTAAAAGTTGTTTTGTTTTCACAAATCTATAATTGAAATCACATACATCAATAATTATAATTATTATAATTATAATTAATTTTATTATAATTATAATTATTATTCAAAAGCATCATTCAGTATCTAAAATCCGTGTTTTTTCCGATGGATGCAGTAGTCAGTTTAAAAACAAATTTATTTTACGTAGCATTCCACAATTTAAGAATGAAATTGGTGTTAACCATTTTGAGTGGAATTTCTTCGCTACTTCTCATGGCAAAGGTGCAGTAGACGGAGTAGGCGCTATCGTGAAACGTAAAGATTGGCTGTTAGTAAGAGCTCAAAATCTTATTCTGAAGGTGCACACGATTTTTACAGACTGGCCAAAAGTAATATCGATGGGGTTAAACTAATATACGTTACAGAAAACGATATAAAAACCACAACTCAATATCTAGGTGAGAAATGGCTAAATATAAAAAATATTACAGGCGTAAAATCTCATCATCACTTTTCCTCACTTAATGAAAATTTTATCGAAATGGCACGCACTGCAGCATCTCCTAAATATAAACTGCAAGTTTAAAAAGAAAAATAAAATCTATATTTTTTGAAAATAAACATAATAATATTCTTTATTTATATGAGTAGGACAGTGGTTAAAAATGCAACGTCCGCAACGTAACGTCCGCAACAAATATAAGACAAAATTGTGAATAAACTAACAATTATTTTTTAGCTTCGAAAGTGGGTTTGATATGCTTAAGCATTCCTCTTTCTTTAATGTATTTGGAGTTTTTTTGTTTATACTGTAAAATTCGCTAAAATTTATGAAAATTTGCATTGATCTCCACAACGACTTCTGTATTGTGTAACGTCCGCAACGGCAATTTAAGTACAATTATATCGTAACTGATAAAACTCAGAAAATATTTGTAACTGCCATTTGAAAGTACTCTCAAAGGCCAACATACCAATGTAGGTTACTTAAGAATATAAGGCTCAGAGCGCCAACAGTATTCAAAAGTATGCGTACGAACGTAACGTCCGCAACGCAGGATTAGCCCATATACATATGAGCTAAATATGAATTTAATAAAATCAAAATTTTTATTTTCGATATATTTAATTATTATTAGTTAATAAAAAAAATTTTTTTTAAATAAAATTCAAATCTACAAAAATAACCATTAAAAATACAACAAAACAATGGCTTAAAATAATGACAAAATGTTTTTACTAAATAAATGTGCATTGAAATAAAACAACAATTAATGGCATATACATACTATATAAGTATGTAGGTATGTATGATTATTTAAAGCACAAAATAAAGCAAATAAAACAACAAACACGATATTAATAACAATGGCGAAAAATAACCGTTTGTGTAACGTATTGTATTAAGTAGTCGTTATTTATTTATTCATTGTTTCGAAATACAAATTCAAAAGTAAAAATATTTTTAGTCACAATTCTTTTTTTTATTTTTAATGTAAAAGATATGAAAAAAAAAATTAAAACAAAAAAAAATACTTCAATTGCAAATATTTACAAATATTTACTCGTATTTATTCTTGTGTATATGTATATTTTTTATGTATATGTAACATACATACATACAAATGCATATACATTTGCTGAAAAGGTATTTATTTTTTCTATAAAAAAGTGTGTCTGTAGATATGGTTGCAAGTATTTCGATAAATATTTCGCTAGAAAAAAGCTTAAATTGGACATAAAATAGCCTTGTAAATCAATAAAACTCAAATGGATATCCTCTAATAAAAGTTCAAAGATATTTGTATGTTAAAACGTAATACATATGGATAATTTATATATAACATATGTATGTATGTATATAACTATAGGAGGGGTATTTTATTAATTTTTAAAACTTGGCAATTATGCGAAAGCTTAAAACTATATCTAATTGATAGCAATTTTTTAGAAAATACTCGTACAGTATACTCAAGAAAACATCGATTACATTAATATCCGAGAACGTTAAGGCTGTGTGTGGCTTTTGCTTGGCGTTGTACATGTTTATATGCCACTTGTCACATAAAATACATTTAACGCAACGCAAGGTGAAAAGTTGGTCAACTTTCATCGCTTTGCGGGCTTTGACAATCTGCTGTTAATTTTTTTAAATAACTTCCAAAAATTTAAATGTTTTAGTTTAGTTCTGTGTTTAAGTTTCGTTTTAAAACTATGAAAGTAAATTTATATAGAGAGTTATTGAGAGCATTAAAAGAAAAGATAAAAACTCAACAAAAAACCCTATTGCTAAAGTTTTTATTGCATCATACACCTGCTGCCTTACGCTTTTCTGTCAAAGTTTTAAACGTCACACAAAGCAATAGCACACTAACTAAACTGAAAATTTTTTCGACTCCAGCTACGGTGGTCTCATCAGAGTTCTTTGTATTCTGTAGATATTCATGGCAAACATCATCTCAAACTTTCGTAGCAATTGTATATTAGAATTATATTTTTCCTTTCTCTAGTGTGCGTAAACTTGTAATGAGTTAGTCGAAGTAGAGTCAAACACAACACATTCTATCATATTCTCTTTTTCTCACCATCGTTACATTTTTTGTAGATAGTTTAATATTTATTTGGTGTAATTATTATATATGATGACATCTTGGAAAAATATATATATTTCAGCGACTACCTCTTAGCAGTCTTTTGGCAAAAGCTTTGAGATTAACCGATTGCCATGTACAAGCTCCTCAACCCTGTCGTTCAGAGTCGATTTTAGACTATAGGTCCTGGTACTCATGGATAAAAATTGCCACAGATGTATATATTAAAACAAAATTCTGTTTGTAATTTTTTTCATATACTATGTAATTTCGGTCTCGGTTATATGTAACTCTTAAAGCTATTGGTGGAAATACTGCATTGTCTACTCTAAAACGGTAACCATATACATTGGGGGAACGTGGTATAATGGTTATAGCGCTCGCACAGAAACCCAAACGACCGAGGTTCAAATCCTAGCGAAGGTGAAAAATTAAAAAATAAATTTGCGATTTTTCGAAAATTATAATTTAAAAATAATAATCAAGAAACCGCTCCCTGAGATTTCCAGTCTCTTCCACCAAGAAACGAATGATCAGGAGTTCAGCGCCGTTCTCTGGGAAGAGAACAGCTAACTACTTAGTGATGAAGACGCTCACCACTCACATTTAACATCCACCGACAGATGGAGCAATTGCTGTTGATTATTCAAGAGTGAAGGTATAACACTCGCCTTTGAGTGATCATATTGACAGCAACTTGCCCCATTTACATAAGGGGCTTAACATCTTAAGACTTAAGACTGTATACATATTTCAACATTCCAATAGGATAGGAGGAAGTGGCAGCCTTGTACTAACAAGGCACACTTGAGCACGCACAGCTGCCCGTTGTGATACCACATGAGCCAGAGGCTCCACACAAGAAAGACATTCCAATACAATACGCTACATGAGTAGCGGTTTACACCTGAATATCTGCTTTAAAAAAGTATCTAGCCAACCCAAATAGCGCTGAGCTAACGCTCAATTTTGATAGCAACACGTGAAAATGTAAAGTTAGTTGCAAAACAGCTGTTATGACTTATTTTTTTGCAATTATATGTTGTTAAGTATTGACATTTCAGCTACTTTCAGATCAATTTTGTGATTTTATTTCCCTTTGGCATGTTTATTTAGTAGCTTTTATCAAACAAGAAAAGTTAGCATCTTAGCAAAACATCGGTGCTTTTATTTAAGTTACTCATTACAGTACTAATGGTAAGTGCAAAATTATGTCGCACCAAAAAGATTTATATTCTAGGTCAACTAATTTCAAAGCTATTAGTTTGGTTTATGTAGACTCGCTAAATCTTACAATTTATTTGTAAAATATTATCTTCATTAATGGGGTAGGCTTTAAATTTTAAACTGAACTTTCGTCTTTCTACAAAAATCAAATTACACAAATATCTTAATGTTTCTAAAGGTTCTTCCTGTATTTGATTTATAGTTTTTAGATAAACCCAAAGCTGTAAATAACTTAAGATTTTATATGGCTTATACAACTTTATTGAGGTTTTTTTATAAATTACATGGCATTCGGCATAATTTATAATAGAGCAAAACTATTACAAACCTCAAGTTACAAAATCACTTCTTTATATTAAAAACTTATGTATGAGACTTGTCTTACTCAGCTATTTTTAATTGCACCTCGTATTTCGAGAATATTATACAAGTACATACATGAATTGCTTCTTCAAATATATATTTTATTTGCCTTAAAGATTTTATGCAATTCCTTTTCCTCACGAATGATTGAACATCCTTTCAAGGCGTTTGCAAATTCAAATTGGGTATGTGAATCGTAAATAAAAACTTAATTTAAATATATTGCCAAGTTCAAAAACGTATTTTAGCCATTGATTATTTTTTTATTGCGCAAAAATATGTTGCGTACATACATACATACATACATATATGAGTAATATATCCAGAGAAATTTTAAAAAGAGCATTACTGATAAATAAGTTTGATTACAAAAGAAAAGAAAAAAATTTTATATCTTTAAAGAATCATATTTTTTTTTTTTTGCCCTTTAAAAGAAACGAATTTGATTTCATTACAATTTCAAATCTCATTTCCCCCTTAATATTATCTCGTACTCCATAGAAAAATGACTGCAGTAATGTTCGCTGGTGTTAAATCGTAAATTATGTTGGCAAAGTGATATTATGGCTAAAACAGAAAAATTCAAACAAAATTGAAAAAAAAGAACCAGAAAATGAAATGAAATAAACAAGAAAGAAATACAAACAGGGTCATAAAAACGCGAAATTGCATTTTCATCTAAAGCTATTTACGTTGTTATTGTTATTTGTACACTAAAGAAAAAAAGTTCGTTAAATTTTAGAAAATAGCTTTGAGACACATATGTACAAAATAGAATTGAAAGAAAAGGTGAAAAGTGAAAGGTTTGAAGAAGATAGAATTAATCAGCATAACCCATGGTGTTCTTAATAATGAAAAAGAGAGAAAAGTTTCCCGCAAACATTTAGTGAAAAAGCTGTCTATTGAAATACACAAACCGGCAACAATTATGAGCCGAAATGGTTTTGAAATCAAAGCGCCTAAAGTAGAACTAAATCGTTGTCATGAGTTCTTTACAGAATTCTACCCAACATTTAATCAATCGGACATAAGTCTGCGCTTCAAAATCACTAAGATGTTAAAAATCATGCGACCTAGGAAGTATTCGGTAAAACTCTACAAATGGTGCCCTTACACTGTTAAAAATACTCACTCTGTTTTTACAGAAAGTGTGGTGACATAGAAAATTCCTGACATTTAGAAAGGAAAAATAACCAAAAATATTGTGGTGATGATCTGAAATAATTTGGAAAGTCGCGGAATTCTCTACAAAGCTGCTGGCTACCTACTTTTTTACCTGCTCTCTTTTGCTGTCTGAATTGATGATTGATGTCTGAATTATGCGACCAATCCAGTATAATTTTAATATAGATTGGATACTCATCGCACATAGAGATTAGATAATAGTTACGTATTGTAAACGGGCAGAATGTTACCATTTTACTTTCTGCACCTATTTCATGAGGATGTTAAAAAAGCGGAGCTTGTATTTTTCAATAATTTTTAAATTTGATGTGCTATGCATATCAAGTTCTGTTTATTCTTATCATCCGATTTAGAGCCTTTATCTTTGCTAATTATGCTATTTAGATAGAAGAATTCTTTCACCCCTGTTCAACCTTATTACTTCAAAGAGTACGACAAGCTGTGAAGTCGACTTTTCGACGTGAACAAACCAGTTTCAGATTAAAAAAAAATCTAGTGAACACACTTCTATGGCTGATTGGAAAGAACTTAGAATTCATGATTTCACATGGCGCAATATGATGCATACTGACAAATATAAGTACCTATCCCTGATAGAATTAAACACATTGTCGTGTGTATTGGTGTGTGGGGTTAAGACACCAATCTAATTTATATTGAGGGTAAATTTTAAAGGAAATATAAACACAATTTGTATTACTTCAAATTATAACTTCACTTTTATTTTAGATTTTTATAAAACTATTTTAGTTTAATTTTATTTAGAAACATAAATTTTGGTAGGATGTAGTGTAGATTTAAGGATATTTTGGTAGGTATTTATACGTTTTATTTATGTATGTGTCTTGTTTACGAGTTAATATAACATGTTATTAAAAATTAAGATTTGTTATTTAAGGTTTATTTATTAAGTTATAAAAAGTATGAACAGAATTAAAAACGAGTTGTCTTCACTGTAGTGTATATAGAAAAAAGTTTTTTGTCTTACAGGAGAAAGAAATAAAAGTACAAGAAAATAAACCAAAGAATAAATAAACTCGTCGTACATGTCAATTGACTATTGCAACGAGTACTGTATAATTACAGTGAGGGCAAAAACTCATACGAAATTATTAGAGCATAAATATTTTAATAAATTCTAATTTATATATTATCTTGTATTAAAAAATATAAAAATATCACAATTTGCACTAAGATAATATTTTTGTCCAAACATATTGCAGAAATTCGAAAAGTTGAGTATGGCTTAATGAATATCGGTCTTTATCGACTATCTATGCGGCTAATCAAGGCTATGCTCTCTCCACAACTTTGATTATACTTTTAGTGATGCTCAAAAGAAGGAAAAAAGAGGCCGCATGTAGAAGGCAATGCAATGTCGTGACGACTTTTTTGTGTAAACTCGACGGTTTAAACAAATTCGTACCTTAAAGCAAAACAAAGCAATAAACATTGGACAGCGGACTTATAACATTTGCCAAACGAACAGACACACAAAGCAGACTTGAGTATGTTAATAAAGTGCTCTGATTCCTGGACTGACCTGGACTTCTCAATACCGAAATACAGGAAAAATCTTCTCTGAAAGATTAGCAAGCATCGGTTTCAAAAACATTTTTATATCAAACAAAGTAATGTGATTTATGGCAAATGCAACACCTCTTAAGGCGGGTTCAGACGGTAATACAAGTCGTACGTAAAATCAAAGAGAAAATATTATGAAATGCCATCAGTATTTTAGAAATAAGAGTAAAATCATACGACAGATATTTTTTGTGTTTACACGGTTGGTAAAATACCAAAAAAATTACACGAAAATATAAAATGCACATACACATGCACACAATATTTACATGCATTGTGAATAGAAACGTAAAAATGCATCCCTGATCTAATAAAATGTGATGGTTTTTTAAAAAATTTCAAGAAATAAAGAGAGCCGTACGACTGTCAAAATTGCATCTGTATTTTCTCTCAATGTCGTACCCTCTCAGTTTACACGATACCATTCATTCTCTTCTACACAAAAATTTGAGATGTCGTACGACTTGTATTACCGTCTATACCCCCCTTTAAGGACTTTTAGATCGATGATGTAGATACCTGCTTTAAAGATGAAACAAACAAATAAGGCAAGTGTAGTTTTTTACAAGGTATGGAAATAATTATAATTGGCTATTACAACCCTGTATCAGGGTTACGGCCTATCTTCTCCCAGCACTCATGTTGTGTGCCTTAATTTGTATCCATTAGTACCGGGACCTACAGTTTAAAGTCGACTCCGAACCACAGATTTGAGAAACTTTTTCATGGCAATCAATTACTCCCAGCGCTTTTGTCAGAAGACTGCTGGGAGGTAGTCGCCGAAAGAAATAATTTTTTCATATTTCCTTTTTCAAGATGTCAGAGCTAAGATTGAACCCAGCGCTATCGTCTTAGTAAGCCAACACACGAACCACTAGACCACGGCGATTACAATTAAACACACGTATTTATTTAATAGAAATGTAAAATCAGTGTAACCGTATGTTTGAGAAATAACAATGCGAGAACAGAACAAAAAACCGAGGAGCTTTTTACATAGATTTTCAAAGCCGTATAATAGTTAAAAACCTAAAAGAAATCTTAAGCTATTTAATGTCTAGTGCATTACTAGAAGTTTTCAGTATGTTCGCACGGACTGTATCCTTAAAACACTTCCCAAACTCCAGCTAGCGAGTTATTAAATTCTTACTTACGTTATGCTCACCATTCGTTTATGACTTTACAAACGTTTGTCCTGCTCCTAATATTCCATTTTTTTAATTTTAACTACTAGTCTTAATTTGTTAACAAAAAATTTTACAAAAATAATTTTATGGAGGGAAATATTTGCAGATATAAATCAGGGCCTCTTTTAAAAGCTACTTCATGCTCGCCGTATGCTAACATTTTGTTATGCATTAGGTTGGACAATTTTTTCGAGTGTTTGTATCACAGAAAAGGCAAACGAGTACAATTTGCAAAACAAGGATAAAAAAGTGAAGATAATTTTTCATGTGGTAATGTTTGTTTTTACTCCATACTTTTTATTATTCGCGTAATTTCATTTGTATCTTCTACTCAGTTAAAGAGAGACAGAGATTTGGAATATACTCGTAGAATGAGAAGTCTGGGATGGAAAAACAAATTATTAAGGACAAAGACTTTTCTGTTGGTTATTTTCCATTTATTTTATAAAACTAAAATGAAAATCATTTAATACGTTAACTTTATTGGACTTTAAGAAAACAAAATTTTGCCAATTTCGTTTTCTGGCATGTGATACTGCTACAGAGGGACGTTTCTCAGTGAGCTATAAAAGTCAACAGAACGTTAAGATATATAATAGCAGGCATTTAGCATTAAACTTAAGCTATAGGATATTAAAACCTTAACAAGAAAATAAGTGTAAACTACAAATTGCAAGAAACAGAAAGCTTTTATAGAAAAAGTTTTATAAAAACGAACAAAGGAATTAAATCCTTTTTTAATTTGGTACTAAAAGAAAAAGGTTCTCACATATTTGAAATTCAGTGAAGTTTCTTTTTTTTTAATTTAGAAACGCCTAGTTTAGCCACCAACCAATAAATTGCTGAAAATGAAATAAAATTATATGCCACGCCTTAACATCTTGTTTATGCCACGAAACACTTTTCATAAATCTTTAATTCATTGCATAATTAAAGGCTTTCAATACAATATAAGCGAGTTTTTTGTGTGTAAGCTAGTAATTTGCTCTCCTGCCTTTTGTGAACATGTCACAATCTCTCCTAAGAAGATAAATACATACAAGTGCCTTAAAACCGCATTACACTAAACAACGGGAGGTCCTTAAACATCCTTTCCTTTGAGATTTTTTTAATACGCCTTTGTTGCAAAATTTATTTTACCGCACGCTGTGCTTTTCATTAAATCAACAATTATTTAGACTTTAGATTTATGAAAACAAATAAAACAACACCAAACAGATTAATGGCAAAAGAAAAATGTATAAAAAATTAAAAAAAAAAAATAAAAGAATTGTTTTTTATCTTTTTATTAAGACGCGGCTTTTTTATAAACTACTCTTGATTTTAAAACTCTTGATGAGAAGTCTTAAATAATTATTGTTGGTATAAATTACATAGAAGAGCCTCACATACTATATGTACTCGTATGTATGTATAAATGCTCATATGAGAAGGGATCAGTATTAACAATAAATTCAATATCAATGCCTCTCAATACATACATACAATACGTCCTTATTTTCTTCTATTGATTTGGCAAAAATATCAAATTTAATTTTTCTTTTATTTACTGCATCTAATCATGTGGAAAATAATATAATTAGTTATTGTAAATAATTAAAAATTAAAGCGGTATGTTTTCTATGATCAACCGTTAGGTCCTTTTGATATCCTTTTTTCTGACTATATTTATGCACATGAATGTACATACATACATATATATGTAGTATATATTCTCCCTGAAAGATTTCACATTGTGCAGAAATTTTTTAACAAAAACAAACAATTATAAACACCAAATTGCAAATACCAGTATGAATACAAAATAGATTCAGTTTGGTGTAAATTGGAGTAAAAACAATGAAATATGAAAAAACAATGAAATAAAAATAAAAACAATGAAAACTGTGATCAAATTAGATATATTCGCTTTTACCATTCTCAAGATATAAAACGAATATATAGATATTTCACTTGTATCGGAGGTATCACACCCACTTTTCTAATTCCGACCACTTCTTACTGATGATTTGACTAGACCATAAAGTCGTTTAAACCAAATTCAGTAACTTTAGCTTCAACCATTCTCAATATATACAAAAATTAGTATTAGTTTGTATGGGAGGTACCACGCCCCTTATCAAATTCCGTCCAATTTTCGACAGTCTGACAGACACACATTCATAATTCATTCATTTTTCATAAAAAATCCTAAGAAATGGTGTATAGCATGAAAAAAGTATAAAAAAGTTCCATCATATCAACTTTCTTATACTTGAAGAGAATAACGAAACAGCTGCTTTTATAATACAAAGAGTTTTCATTTTATTTAAAATGTCATAGTGAAAATGCAAAATGTAATGGGAAAATATTCTATTTGAGTTTTCGACAATCTAAAGAAAAACCATTAGACTTTCTTCTCACTAAATACAATGAAAGTCTTAAAACTTGTAAAATAGTGTAAACTGGCTTTTAATAGAATCATAACAGAATAAGCACTATTTGATCACTGTTTCAAAGACTCTAACATATATGTCCTGGCCTTCGTATCTGGCATAAAACTTGATAGTGGTGTTTTGAATATTGCATTAAGAGCGAGTTAAAATCGAAAATGTAAAAAACATTGAAATGATAAATACATACATACATAATTGGCCATTACAACCCTGTGTTAGGGTTACGGCCTAGCTTCTCGCAGAGCACATGTTGTGTGTGTTAATATTTATCCATGAGTACCGGGACCTACAGTTTAAAGTCGACTCCGAATGACAGATTTGTGAAGCTTTTTCATGGCAATTAGTTACTCTCAGAAATTTTGCCAGAAGACTGCTAAGAGGTAGTCGCCGAAGGAAATATTTTTTTCATATTTTTCATAAAATACTTTGTATGTTACTTTAAAATTAGGTATTTATTAACTGACAGATCTAAATCCAAAATCATATAATAATATAATATTCATTTTTCTTTTTTTTTATTAAAAATATAAAATTGAATTGTGTTTCAGTTTTACTTTTTTTTTTTTTTTGTTTTGTTTTACATGCATGTGAGTGTCTATAATAAATTTATGAATTCATATTTTCACTAATTTTCTTTTTTTCTTTGCATACAATTAATTCGGCTTCAATAGTGTCGATTTGTTACCAAACTTCTAAAGCTGTTTGCCAGGAAGGTGGAGGGTCTACGTTTACTGTCACCCTCAATGCTGCCAATCTGCGTCTTAGTTTTACTAACTTTCGTGGCAATATTATTTGTGGGATTCGGGGGAGCTCTTCCTCTTTTTTTATTGACTGTCGCTTCTTATAAACCTCAATGGACATGAGTTTAGGATCTTCTTTGTTTACGTTCGGCTTTATTTTTATTTTATTTGGCAAGATCGCCATGTAAAGCGTGGGCTATACAATAAAGTTGGTTAAACTTTCACTACCTAATGTTTTGTACCGGCGCTAATGAACGCCACGGGTACTAAAAAAAGGTTTTAAGATACTGGCAATTTATATGCCAAAATAAATGAATAGATTTAAAGGCTTGGATCATATTGATTTCTTTATTGTTTTTCTCTTGTTTTTATACAAAACTAACGGTAAAATCAAACTATAAAATTTCCATAATAAATCTGTACTGGAACAACATACAATTGGTTTCCAGCAGGAATAACTAATAATTAGGGTAGTATGTACTTATAATAACATATTTGGTATATTAACAAAAATTAATTTAGTTTTATAATATTAACTTAATTTACTATTAATAATAATAATTACTTATATTAATACAACACAAGTTGCTGAAAAGAGATAATTTGGAATATTAAACTCATAACTTAGAAATACTTTGTATGCTGGAAATGCTGTGATTTTAAAACAACTTTCATTTTCTTTTTTTTTTTTGTGATTTTCATTATCAATTTTTCTTCTCTAATTTTCAAATACCAAAGAAAACATTGTGGCCGAATTTGACTCGAAATGATAATTGAAAAAAACTGGGCTGCATTAATTTCTAACAAATATTTATGATATTAAAACTGTATCGTATTGCCCTTACAACTCTTAAATACGAGTATAAACCATAATAGCACAGCTGGAAATTTTAAATGAAATTTGCATCTGTAACGTAAACAAAGAAATTCAGAAAAAATTTAAATTGTAATTAGAATTACAACGTTTATTTGCCAAACAATTTTCTTATTTATCTTCATAGATACTGCAATAATCCACTGATTGAATATATAGAAATATTTTTGATAAATTTTTCACTTTCAAATACGAATTCTAAACAAAATGAATATTAAATGAATACAGCAATTACAATTTAATTATAATCCAATTCGTTAGTCAGAAAAAAAAAACACACACAAACGGAAGCTAAAACCAACAGCGTTTAGAAAACAAAAATTATGATCCTTTATAATAATCTCTACAAGAGTTGAGATCAGCTTATTAAGATAAATGTCTTAAAAATGTATGGCAGACCTTTTTTTATTAAGTATTTCTAATTAAAATAGCACATGGGGTAGTTCGTTGTTATTCATGAAAAGGAAAATTTTTCTCAACTTTTCTTATGCGAGTACAAGATGAAGAGTTAACGCGTATCATGTTGTTAAAATTAAAAATCTTATTATTATTGTCTGCTCTAGGATTAAGACAGGAGTTTTACATATTCTTCCTGGCGCCGGCATAATTTAAGCAATCAATCGATTTGTATTTCATTTTATTTCGTTTACTTGCTATTTAAAATAAAAAGATTTAGATTTTTAGTTCAGATTTAATTAAATGAACATTTAAACTTTTAATTGTTCTTTTTCTGTTTTCAAAATATTATTTAAGGGCGGTATGTTGTTTAAAAATTGCAAACAATTTTATGATAAGAAAACAAACTACTCATTTAAAAATGCAGTTACCTGCCGGATATATATTTTTTCTAGCATTTTTTTTTAACTGGGATAAGCAAATATCTTTAATTTTGGCCTGCTTTTATTTTCTTAAAATTTTTCTTAACAAATGCTATCACGGTATTGATTAAATGATAGGGACCACTACAATTACTGTTAGAGTAGGTT
Organism: Metopia argyrocephala; assembly: GCA_963576795.1. Classification (NCBI taxonomy): domain Eukaryota; kingdom Metazoa; phylum Arthropoda; class Insecta; order Diptera; family Sarcophagidae; genus Metopia; species Metopia argyrocephala. The sequence continues at coordinate 41,302,413 of OY756211.1, read as the reverse complement.
CTATTTTTCTAACTATTTTGTCGATAGTTATTATTTTACCATCATTTAAGAGACCACTTGACAATTAAAACAATACTTTGGATCTTTATTTTTTTTTTTTTTTTTTTTAAATATAGGCTTCGACTTATACAATAAACTCTCTATAGAAGAAAAACATTACTTTTAAACTAAAGTTTAAAGACATATTTTTATATGTATAGTTCATATTTATGGTTAGCAGAGAAATTTCTGGTCTCTTTATATAAATATTGAAAACTAAAAAGCGAATAACACTTTCTGGGGTATTAATAATTTACAACCCTTTGTCAGGATTACGTCCTAGCTTCTCGCAGCACTCATGTTGTGTGTGTAAATTTTTATCCATGAGTACCGGGACTTACAGTTTAATGTCGACTCCGAACGATAGACTTGAGAAGCTTGTTCATGGCAATTAATTACTCTCAGAGCTTTTGCCAGAAGACTGCTGGGAGGTAGTCGCCGAAAGAAATATTTTTTTTTTCATATTTCTTGTTTTTTTAAGATGTCGGAGCTGGGTGTCGAACCCAGGGCTGATGTCTTAGTAAGCCAACACACTAACCAATAGACCACAGCGACTACATGATTTTGAAATTCACATCCCCAAAAATCCCCACAGAAACTGCATCAATAATTTTGCATAGATACATATGCATTGATATAGGTATAAATATATACTATATTATTTGCTATGTACGTACATATGTCTATTTACAGTGGTGGTCTATAAAAAAGATTGACCATGATCTAGCATATTTGTGACCAAAAAACTTTAGAACAATGTAATTAATATTTTTGTTTGTTTCTATAAAATATCAATTATAAAGTAAATAAAATAAAAAACATAAAACTTCCCAAGATCAGAACTTAGAAAACGATGTATTCAAAAATTTTGTTAAAATTAAATCATTTCGCCTGTTCAAAAAAATATAGCCATCAAATTTGATGGCCTAAAAGAAAGATTTTTTTATTAAAGAAACCAAATTACTACTATTCCGTAGATAGTGGAATTACCCTGATTTTAAAAGGGATCCCAAAAGCATTTTGGTATTGAGTCCACAAGTGTTTAAAGCATGTTGATGGCAATGTTTTTGCACACATCTTTAACAAATTCCCATAAACGTTCCTTTTATCAACCTTGTATAAAAATTTGAATACCAAAATAACTACTATGATTATATATCATTTTCAATATCACTTTTTAGATATACATACATATATAAGTACTTTTTTCTATTATATAATTACTTTTTTGTCAATCTTCAAAGAGAATAAATTAGAATTTTAAAATATAAATAACGCGTGCATTAATTATTTATTTATAATTACAATATGTATAGAGATGTTTTTGTTTATATGAGGAATAAACCAAACTAAAAACTATGAGTTTTAAACAAGTCATGCTTATAAATTCATACTTTCATCGGAAATTCTTTCACTGTGTGCTCCGAATGAAAGAAATCTATAATATACAAATTGTAAAAATCGTCAAAAATTTTTCGATTATCCCCAATAAAATCCCCATACTCAAATTAATTTTTGTATCCCCATTTCAGAAAAAAAAAATCCCCATTTTGGGGATTAATCCCCTAATCTGACAACACTGCACAGAAAAAATTATTTTTTTAATTTAGACACGAAATTCCCAGAGTTAATAAATTTTTTGTTTAATTTCGGTCCTACAAAGAAATTTGTGAATTCGAACAACAAATTTGTAATTTTTTGTTTGAAAAAAAAATTGCGATATTTTCAACAAAAATGTTGCAATATTCAATAAACATTTTTATTGGAGTCACAAAAAAGTATCAAACAAAAAATTTAATAGAAGTAGATAAAAGTTTTATTGAATATTACGGTTCTAAGCAAACAAAAATTTTGTCAAACCAATTAATATATTTTTTGAAAAAAAAAATTGTTTTTAGAGAAAAAAGTTGCCAATTAAAAAAATAAAATGTTTAAAAATGAATGCAAAATTGAACAAATAATTATTCGAGACAACAAAATAATGTTCAGAAATTTGACAGAAAATTCAAATAATTTTTTTACAAATTTAAATTTTTTGTGGTAAATTATTTTTATATATTATTATTATTAATATTATTATTACATTATTTATTTTAATGTAATATGAAATGTATGCTTTTGGGGATAAGCATGTCTCTATGGCCATTTCGTCTCTGCTTAAGAGACTCGTAAGGAGACTTTTTCCCAAAGGTGTTATTCAAAACTATAAATACTTATGTTAAAATAGTTATAGACTAAATGCGAATCATATCCCATTTAATATATAAAAACCAAACAAAAGTATTTACAAAGCAATACATTTCTGTTTTTCAAAAAATTCAAATTCTATTTCTCTCTTCTCTTTTATTTTATTTTATTTTATTTATTTTTTTATTAAATGTGTGAGCATAAATAAGTGTTGCTTACTATTTTAAAAGAATTATAAAAGCTTTAACAATGTAAATGTGCGGAAATTTTGTACATAAAGAAAGCATAATAATGTTAAATTGAAAGCCGCGTTTTTATTATATCATGTTTTATCAACATTGATACTTTTAAAATACATTCAAACAAAATTATTAATAGAATCAAACAAAACTTTATTTGAAAACGAAATAAAAATTGAACAAGCGTTTGTTTGAAAATATTCCAGCAATAATTTTTTCTGTGTGCGCTTATCCAAAACAAGATTCTGCTCTAGATGAGCCGCTTGATCTTCAACTGTGTATAAAGTTTTACACGCTCTTACACGATAATATACTATTTGACGTTCTCATTAATATTAGCAAATTCGACAACTTATCATTCTTTTGAGTACTCAATTCTAATCTATAGAGATTACAGTTTAAAGTTTTAAATGCTGAAAAATAACAAAGTGATAACTTGACTTCATATATACTTAAATATATATGTATATTTTTTTGTAAGTTATTTTAATTAAATACAAAAATAACTTTAAATTCGATAATAAGTAATTATTATAATATAATTAAAATAAGACATTGGCTTTGCGTAACATTCTATATAACCGATTTTCTCGACTAATACAAAAACCAATTTTGAGTAGTAAGTTTTAATATAAATTGTTTAATAACGCCAAACTTGTACCAATTACTCCCAGAGCTTTTGCCAGAAGACTGCTAAGAGGTAGTCACCGAAAGAAAACAATTTTTTCATATTTCTTTTTTTCAAGATGTCAGAGCTGAGATTTGAACCCGGTGCTATCGTCTTAATAAGCTAACACACTAAACACTAGACCACGGCGACTACGACACTTTCTGTACACAATTTTTAAAGTCTGTCCTTTCTTTTTTCGCAAATATTAGAAATATTGATTTTTAAAGAGCTACGGGGACAAATCAGACGATCTCGATGGCCAGTTCACATAACCTCCAGGTGTGATGAGCATGCCCTCAAATTGCTCGTTCACAATATTCAATGTGCCATGATCTGTATGGCACGTAGCTCCGTCTACTTGAAACCACTTATCATTAATTTCCGTATCATCTAACTTAGGCCAAGAAATATGGCAATCCTCGACCAATAGCCCCTTCCGTTTACAGTTACGGCTTGGCTAACATCGCTATGGACCGATGATGCTGACAGCCCAAAATCCGCACAGAAGAATGCGTTTTTCGGAATGCACTGGACACTCTTGAGTCTCTTGTGGATTGTTATGGTCCCAAATTCAACAATTTAGTTTATTCACGTACTCATTCATGCAAAAATAAGCCCTCATTGCTAAAAATGAATTTTCGATGAAAATTTTGTTTACATTTATTGAACAGAACATCCATTTTGGTAAAACAATTTGTTATTTGCATGAGTTATTCAATTCTATATCCGTTTAGAATAAAATGACAAGTACTTTAACAGATGTAGCCATTCTACAAGATGGTCCATATCAACTCTCAAATTTCGTAAGATCTTATTGAAAAACTATATATTTGATGATTTAATACATAACCTCCATAACCTTTAAGTATATCTTTCTTTTAATATCTTACTTGGTTATTAGTACACCTTAGTATAAAGCAACTCTTTTTCTGTTTCTTTTTATCGCTTAAACTTGATTTCTATATGAAATCCTGTTTATATTTCTAATTATTTACACTTATAAATATCTTATCCATAGAAACCATAAAACATATATAAACTATCACTTTATTTGTTAAACTATTTATAGACAGACGCCCATATTTGTTTTTGTTACGAGAACTACACATCGTTGCAGCCATTATCACACGTACTCAATGGTAAGCAAAGAAAACATCAACATCTCATCAACCCATTAATTCTTCCAACCATTCATTCAGTCAGTCATTTAGCCATACAACTATTTTCAGTACATCAATTATTCACTTACGTTTACACATAAACTCACACAAAATCCAACATTCGCTTATTAATACATTCATTGATGTTGGAATGAAGAAAGCATCATTGTAACACTACAACGATTTTTGTTTGTTGTTGCAGTTGTTAAGTACAAGTAAAAAGGAGTAAATGTGTGTATGTCGGTATACATTTTTATTGACAGACGTCAGACATTAGCAGACCAAATGAAGTACTCTCTCAAAAGGTACGTACTTCCATATTCCTTTTTTCTACTTTATGTTGTTATTGTTAAAATTTTGGTACAATAAAATAAAACAAATAAAAGGTTGTTTATATGAAACGTGTGCGTATTACCGGATATATCCTGTTGTTGTAAAAGGACTTTTATATTTACATGTGTATGAGTACATATGTATGTATGTTGCTGCGGTATATGTACTCGTATGTGTTTTTAAGTGCATATTTCTATTATTTTGTGGGTATAATTTTAATGAAACCCTTTTTGTAACACTACTTCTGTTGTTGCTATTGCTACTTGTTTTTTTTTTTTTTTTTTTTCTTTTTAATTGGATAAAGAGTGAAAATTTGTTATAATTTCATTAAGATTGATATCGTCATCATAATCATCTGTATCAACACCATAATTATTTTAATAACGCTTGTTATGCATTAAGACAAGTTTATTTTTAGGATTTGTGGTGAAAAGAAATACGCTTAAAATTACAAGTCACTTAACAATTAATTGAATTTTTTTAGGGAAAAAGGAAAAAATTCAATTGCCATTTTGCAATTTGTGGCATTTAAATTACAAATTTTCAAACTTGCAAATCTAATGTTTTCCTAATGTACCCCAAAAGACCTGAAACTTTAGAATTTGATATGTCCCTCATTTCAGAGATGTAAACGAATCATTCATTTTTGATTTCATGAATCTTTCATGCACTGAATTTGAAAAATTGTTAATTAATTCTTTTCCCCAAAAAAAGAATTGAATGAAATTTGAATCAAATCAATTGAGCAAACATGAATTGCAATTCATTTTCCCTAATTTATTTGAATTGAATTGATTTTGAATTAATTCAAATGAGTTAGAAAAACGAACTGCAATTTGATTTCCAATTCATTTGAATTGAATTCATTTTGAAAAAAGACTGATAACGCAGATAATTGAGGTGTGAGCTTTGCTATTTACAGTGTGCAACAATTTTGCCATTTTGATAAGTTTTTGCAAAAAAGAAATTACTATTTTTGTAAAACCAAAGTCATGGTATAATCATCATAAGGTAGTCCCAGTTTGAAATAGCATAGAACTCTGTGGTTTTGCAACCCTGCTGCTCTTAGAATTGTCAAATAAAAGCAACACTGTGGTTGACCGTTGTACACAAATAATTATATTATTGAAAACAAGCTCTTCCTCTTCTTTTTTTTGTGAACATTTTTTTTAAAAGTTGAAAATTTTGCTTTTGTTCTGTAAAAAAATAGTTTATAAACAATATAATACATTCGCCCGTTGTAAAATACTAGCTGAACCCGGTGTGCTTCGCTACCCCCTCGTTATATATATATTACAAAAAAAGTATTTTGCATAGCAAACATTATTAGTGATGTAAGTAAGTATCTGAATTAAAAGAGAAGGGGGCGGTTGTTATAGAAAAAACTTAAAAAATAAAAAATGTAGCAGCCATTTTTTTTTTGGTTCATAGTGTTATGTTTTTTAAGACCAATACTCAGGAGTAAACCCCTACTAAATGGAGTGCATTGTATTGGAAGGTTGAATATATAGATATACATAGATACATAGATGTGAAGGAGTAATATTAAGCGCAAATTTAACGCAAAGGCCAGTGTTATACCCTCACCTTTGATTGATCAACAGCAATTGCCCAATCTGGATATTGAATTTGAGTGGTGAGGATCTTTTTATGTAGGTTAGTTGTTATCTTTCCAGAAGATGGCGCTGTACTCCTGATCATTCGCTTTCTTGGGGGAATAGGCTGGAAATGCCAGGGAGCGGTTTAGCGAAGAGGGATTTCTTGGAGGTGAGGGGGGGGGGGGGGAACCTCTTATTTTTTTTTTTATTATTATTATTTAATTTATTTGAGCTTAAGGTCGAAAAAATATTTCTATTATTTATTTTACGATATTTCGCTACTTCCTGGCGTAGCATCATCAGGAATATATATTATGTGACAAAACAATAACAAAATTATAAAAAAAAATACATAAAAAATTATGTCATACATATTTTCAAATAAAAACATAATGAACATTTAAAAAATTAATATAATAATTAACCAACAAACAACATTAATAAAAATAATAACAAGTAGGAACGATATGTGTGTATTTACAAAAATAATAAAAATAAAAGTAACAAAAATTATCTGGTATGTGATGAAAATCGACCTCGATTGAAACCAAAATCGAAAGAATTCCAAATTACTTACTATAACTTCCAATTCTTTTCAGATTTGGAATTTTTCTTATACTCATTACGTTAATGACTATTGTCATTACATCCTTTATTATTATTATTTTAATATAAAAGAAAAAAAAAATTATAATAAATTAAAATGATTTCAATCTCGAAAGAAGTCGTCCTTCATCACATCCCTGAATTTTAATAAAATTAATAATTATTTTATATATATAAAAAAAAACTCAAACGACCAAGGTTCCAATCCCAACGAAGGAGAAAACAATTAAAAAATAAATTTGCGGGTTTTCAAAAAATTTTAATTAAAAAAAAAATAAGTCGATCCTTCTGCAGGAAGTCCATCTTCACGAAATCGCTCCCTGACATTGGGCAAAAAAACGAATGATCAGGAGTACAGCGGCACCTTCTGGGAAGATAACAGCTAACCTACATAAAAAAGATGCTCACCACTCACATTCAACACCCACCTGGGACAATTGCTATTATATATATTTTATATTATTATTATATTGATCATTCAACGGTGAAGGTATAATACTGGCCTTTGAGTGATCAAATTGACAGCAATTTGTCCTATTGGCATAAGGCACTTATCTATCTATATATATATATATATGTAAATATTAAACATTCCAATACATTGCACTGCATTTAGTAGGCGTTTACCCCTGAGTATTGGTCTTAAATAAAAAAATGAATAATTCGTTTACAACTCTGCCTCATATAGAATCCAAATACTTTTTGTTCAGTGAAACAGTGAAATTAAAACTTTTTTCATATTTTCATAGTATTCCTTAATATTATCATTTGTATATAAAAAGTGGAATTAAATAGAATTATTTCATAGTTGCAGAGCTATGTTGGGTCTTGTTTCGTGCAACAGTGTAAAAAGATGACAAACAGATTTCTTAAAGCTTCCAAAAATGCTACACCCTAAGGTATTATTTTTAATTAATTTTATAAATAAATAAATAAATAAAAATGTATTTGCTGGGTATACACAATCAACTTTCGAAAACGTGTTCACTCGAAAAGGTGAACGTCTCAGAAACGTAAAATGTTTTTTTCACAAACCACTCTAAAAACAGGTTTCTTTTGTTGCTTTTTAAACTCTTTACGTACTCTTTTTTCAATTAGACAATCCCTAAATTTAGTGATAATTTGTTTAATTATATTAAAATGTTCTTCTTTCTCAATTGAACTCATGGATGTTCGCGCTGATCTGTAGTTGTTCCTTGATAGTGCTACGAAAGCATTAGAAAAGTTTAGAAGTTTTTTTCGAGAAAGTGAAAACATTCAATAAAGCCAAACGTGTTATCAAAGCAAAATATATAAATTCTACAGTTTTTTGAAAAAGGTTATAGTTTCCGTGATTTGGCAAGGAAATATGGTGTTCTTAAATCAACCATTTGTTACATTGAAAACAAAAACAGTGACATCCTATTTCACAATGTCGAATGAGAGCTCTCTTTCGAATGCTGGGCGAAAAAAATTTGATTGTAGTTTCTCTACATCAGAATTGAGTGCGAACAAAACGAATAAGAAAAAGAAAAGAGAAAAATGTAATGATTTTCATACAAGTTTTAAGTTCAATTACAAAAAAACAAATCTCAAATGCGAGTTTAAAATATTTCTTAGATTTTAGACAAAAAAGGAAACAATTGCAAAAAAACAGCATTCTGCGTCTTATAAAGAATATATTTAAAATTGCATTTGAAACATGTGTAAAAATTTGAAATTTTAGCCATTTATATAGAGAAAGCCGTAAAAGATTAAAATTATTTAAACAAATAACACTTGGAGTGAATACTCAGTATTTATCTTTAGCAATTCAAAATAAAATACCCTTGTGTTGTATAAATATTGTATTAAATATTATTACAACAAGTGGAGATTACAAAATTGTAAGTGCCTTAAGGGGCTTTATTTAAGCCAAAAGGAAAACTTAAATCTGCGCTAGTTTTTAGAGTGTTTTTGGTAGGATCCCATTTAAATTCTAAGAATTTTTTTCTCAGATATACCGCTAGACATTCAGGTGCTATAATAAAATCACTTGATCTAAATTCAATATAACTTTTTATGCAAGTGGGTGTATGTGTGTGTGTGCGTCACAAAGGATCAAAAGATTTTGTATGCAATTACAGCATATGTTTACTAAATGTTGTATTTTATATATGAAGAAACATTCAAATGCTATGAAATCAAAGAGATTTGTAAAGAAGATCAATATACAATACGATTGCGCACCTCTGCTTTGGTTTTCTTTGTTTTTTTTTCGTTTTGAGTACCTTTTAACAATGGTATTTAAAGTAGTATGAAAATGTGTTATTTGTTGAAAGGAATTGTCATGTTTCAACACTTTGAGCTGACTGTTTAAAGACAACGCTATTGTTAGGCTTAAATAATATAAAGAAGATCATTGTCAAGTAATAGAGTACAGTACAAAGGAATAGAAAGTATTAGAGAAATACTTAAATATTATTCAAGTTATTTTATTTTATTGCTTTAAATGATTTTTCTCTTGCCATACCCTACATTTTGGAAGTTAATTTGTTAAGTTACGGCTTAGCTTTTCACAGCACTGAGTGCTTCAAATGTTGTTCGTGACTACCAGACCCGACATTTTAATCTAGAATGACAGGCTCGACAAGCTTTCTTATGGCTTTCTTATCAGTTAATCTCGGTACTTTTTTACCACGACGACCAATAAACTTCATTTCTAAAAGAAATACTTTTCACAGTCTCGTCAAAATTTAATCAAGTTTTTGAACTCATTTCCCAGATTTTTCTGATTAAAGATAACAGATTGTCTTTTTATATTACGAGCAGAGTGGGCAAAATATGCTCAGAAAAAAATGCTATACTTCGTTGAAACATATGCCAACATGCTAAAATAATGATAGAAAAAGGAACTTGCATGAAAATTTAAATAACGAAGTGTTCGTCAAAATGTGTAGTTTAAGTGCAAATTCGTATCACGCCAGCATATTTCAGCATACTCCCATAATTAGCATTTCATTTTTACACAATTTTTGATAAACAGTGCTGAAATGCTTACGATTTTGAAAAAAAAAAATTAAACAAATAAAAAACGTTGGTTTTATTTTATATTCTCTATCATCTATCTACGCAAATTTGAAAGGAATCATTCATCAGTTTTGAGACCATCGCATTTGAGCCAAAATTAAAAGCTGCGACATGGTTATATCAATTTGTCAAAAAAAAAATCGATTTGGAGTCATAGTGCAGCGTTAAAAAAGCATACAAACACTGCGCTCGAATTTCTAAAACTTCTAACTTCTGTCCAATTGTCAGAATATTTTTTCTAATTAGTACCCAGGTTTAGTATGAGCCGGACATGTCAATTGATAAAGCCCTAAGTATGACAGAGTTTTCGAAAACTGTTAAGCTCTCCCACTCTTTATTCAAAACAAAATGTAATCGCCAAAATATTCGATTCCTCACAGTTATGTTGAATGATTTTAAATCGAAATTAAAATGTTCCTTGTAGTGTATCAACTAGTCGGCATTGATTGACAATAACGTTGCATACATACTTTTCTTATTTAAAATTTCCATTTGTTTATGGATTTTATCTTTTGTCACATTTTACTTGTACATCCTCTGTGCATACAAACGATTTGTATAGATCAACTGGTAAGCATTTTAGTACGTACTTTAGTTTCCATTTGTTCTTAAAACGTATTTTCATTGTGTTTGTTCCATTAATAGGGCTAATTTGATTCATATCTTAAGAACGAAGTGTGGGATATCTCACATCATCTTAAAGATGTTCGTTTCGTGTTTTTGCAGATATTTTTCTTGACAAATTTTAAAAGAAAAGTGTTGAAATTCGAGAATATTATTTTTGCTTATTATTCTGTTATATTCTTTTAAGCAGCCAAGTTAATTAAATAATAATGTTCGTTCGTTTAAATTTTAAAAACTTTGATGTCTTTCGAGATAACATTTGTTGCTTAATTTAAAAAATTCAAAATGTATCCAATTTCACTTTAAAATTGTTAAGATTGCGTGTGAATTTTTCACTTAAAGAGATTGATTAGCCATTTTGTTGAAATACAAATTCGATCAGATGATGAAAAATATTTTTTTATACTTTCTATTCACTAAAAACAAAGAAACGTAAATTTTTTTATATTTTAACTGAAACTACTGACTCTCTTTATTAAAATAAGTTTACATACATACATGGTGTGTAAATAGCCACTGGGAGCTATAAATAATAAAATTCAAATAATTTTGATCATTTATTTTATAGTTTGCTGATCCTTTCGCTAACTTGTACAATTGTTCTTTAATATTTGGATTATTTCCAAATTGCTGAAACTAATCAGAGCCTACCGAATGCTCATTCCATCAGTTCTATCTCCAGCTCAACATAAATTGTGTAATGGCCGGTCAACCTGTAACAACTTTATGAAATTGCCGTGTCTTATTACCACAGGCTTATGCAAAAGTTTCTAAACTGATGTTATATTCATTGATTTTACCAAAACTTTTGATAAAGTTAATCATGATTTACTATATAAATTATACAAACTTTCGGCTTGAGGTTCTTATATATAAATTAAAAAGTTTAACACCTTTTCTTTTGTGTTTTTTTACTTAATTTATTTTTCCAATATTTCGATCAACCTCGTTGATCATCCTCAGGGAATAAATTATCACTACAATACAATTTAAAACATATAACATAAATTTAATAAAAATCACAAACAGAAAAATATCACAACTTTAATAACAAATATCTTACATAACTATTATCCGTGGTGTCGTCAATCTGTTTATATTATTTGTCACTCACTGTCATGTTTCTCCTTTTTCAGTTCTGTGCTTATTTATTATGTGTCGATATATATGTGCACAATTATCAGTATCAGTTTTAAAGTTTATTAGTTTATTTGTTGGCATATTTATTATATGAAGCATCTCTTTGAAATATCTCTTTCTATAATTATTCTCTCTATCCAATATCATCACTTTATTAAACTCAGGTTTGTGTCCAGTTATGCTACAGTGGGCTGCAAGTGCTGTTTTTTTATTTAAATTTTTATCATTGAGGATGATCAACGAGGTTGATCGAAATATTGGAAAAATAAATTAAATAAAAAAACACAAAAGAAAAGGTGTTAAACTTTTTAATTTATATATAAGAACCTCAAGCCGAAAGTTTGTATAATTTATATAGATAAAGAAAAGGTTCACAACATATAGAATTTACATGATTTACTATATTTAGGATACACGAAACAATTTGTTAAAAAGCTTGATGTTAACGGTAAAGCCTTTAATCATCTAAAAACGATGTTCCCAAGATTAAGTGAAACCCAAAGTAAAAGGTGGTATTTGTGTATTTACGTCGAAATAGCATTCAATTCTAAAATGTTTATATCTTCTGATTAATTTTAGGTATTTTTATTTGACGGGAAATACGAAAAGTTATGAAAGCTAAAAAATTTTTAGAAATGTTGAGTCCCATTGAAAAACGCGCGTGGAATGGTTTTGTTGCACTATGTGATAATTTTCTATTAAGCCACAGAAACGACGACTATGTCATGGTGGCTAATAAATTTTTAAAAACTTATGGGGAATTGGCTGCAACATATCAATATTCGTAAAAATTCATTTTTTGCATTCGCATTTGGATTTTTTTCCAGAAAACCTAGAAATGGAAAGACATTTTAAAGGCAAAAATAAAACAAACATGCTTTCAGAGTATTGCTGGTCACTTAAACGAGACAGTGATGACGATCAATTAGAAAGAAAAAGATCAAGCAAGCTATCAATTATATTTTTGAAATAAAATCATAAATAGCAAGGTTCGTGTACATAAATATTGAGTAACACAACGTCGCAAAAAACATTTCGCAAACATTTCGTCATAAACTTTAACAAATTTTTTTATCGTATTGTACATGAGCAAAACCAAAACAAATACTTTCTAAATGAGAAAGAGTGCTAACGAAAACAATTCGCTTTTTGCTCTTGTGCTTGCTTTGTTATTCCGTTACATTCGTATAATTTGCTCTTTTTCTCTTCTTCTTTTCTTTTTCTTCGCATTAATTTTTATTGTACCTACGTATATTTGAGTTAGTGTATTTGTAGTGCTCAAAACAAAAACAATATACAAAGCTAAATGGGACAATAGCTCTCACTGTTTTTGTTTTTGTTTTTGTTTTACTCATTGTAAAGAACAAAACAAAATGAGATCAAACATGTCGTTTGGTTTATTTGCCTACTCTGGCAAAAACAAAAAAATAATAAAAAAGCCAGAAATAAATACATTTGGTGTAAAAATACACACATGTATCTAAAGTATGTATATTTTAAGAAACTATATACCGTTGAAGAGGTCTAAGCTTCGTCTTTCAATATCTGCAAAAGGATATTGAAATCGGTTTATATTTCTCTAAGAGACAAGGTGATAAGTGCATACGGGTATGAAAAACCGGTTTTCTACACGTAAATCAAGATTTTGGGGTGTTTTGAAAATTTCTGAAACAGAGTGTTGTTGTAGTTGACAATACCTACCAGATAAATGGTACAACATCCCAGAAACTTTTATTTCATTTTATTTGTCTCACTGTGTTATTAATGCACCCAACTTGACAAAACGAATGATTCAGTTCTTATTTGTAGGGTTACTTTCACATGCAATTCCAAGAATTGAGTCCCAAGATTATGTGTTGTATTTATTCTTTTAGTACTCGTAATAAACAAAATAATAATGAAACTTCAAGTCGTAAATCTAAAATAAAAAATAGTGTGATATTGTTTTTAGAAATAGAACAGCCTGAATCAAATCTGGTTTCATTGGTGCTCTCAAATCGGATCTAATATTTCTGAGGGCAGAAAATAATCGTGCTAGCCAGCAGTAGTCTGAATTATCTCTGAATCGCAACCCTAATTTATAAATTTAAAGAGCGTTCAAATTTTTCTATTCCATTTAATGCATAAGACTATTTAAAAGCTACGACTGTTTCTATGTGTACACTTCTTTCTATTAACTAAAGTTAACCCTTTCACTACCGCACTATAAGCAGCGAGTTTATATATCTCCATATTAAATGCAAACGAGCGTAACTACACAAAATTTCGAAATCGAGTTTTTTATTGATTATGACAGGTTTTATCAAAATACATGTTCGTGCAAAAATGGCGATTTTATTAACCAAATTCAAATGGTGCGTGTAATTCTAAATGCAAGAAGACATAACTACATACATATTTATATGAAATCCTTACATTCAAATTCATTTGTTTCATATAGGGATGCTAATCCTTACATCTCGATCAAAATCATAATTTTCAGGATTTAACAAATTTTTGATTTTAATGTTTTTTGCTTCTCCTATAAAAAAAACAAAAAGTGCAGTGAATATATTGATGCTTACTTACTTGATTGTAATACAAAACACTTGTATTATTTACACATAACAGCTTTCAGAAGTAGAAACACTTATTTATATATACGCTTACAAATCGAAAAGCACGTGGTCATCCAACCGAAGTAGATAATAAATAAAAAGAAGAAGATAATAAATAAAAAGACTTTAAACTATCAATGTGTAATTATTTCATTTTAATATAGTGTAAATTGTATTTTTGACGATTTTTAAATTCCGCCTGAGACGCATGATTCCCATGGTAGTGAAACTATTAACTCACATATTTAGGAATTAGTTTCGATGAAGAATTATCAAACATAACTTTACAAAACATAGAAAAATTGTACAAACTTTGTTTATGTGAACCTTAAATTTTATGCCAGAGTGTTGTATCTTTTGGTTTTAACCAAGAACTTCTTTGTATTATAAAGAGAGTTTTTGACGAACAAAATTGCTCAGTATAATTTTTAACCTTATATGATTTTACCGTCTAAGCGAAAGTTCAGTTACTTTTTATAACACTCAAAGCACAAGGTACTTGTAAATATTCTCTCATATATTTTGATGAAATAAAATTCATTTGTTCAACCTTTGTTAACAGCCATAGTAATATGAGCATTGAAATACAGCTTAGCATCAAGTAGGATTTCAAGATCAATGATTGATTCAACCACCTCCAAATAATTGCCACCGAGAGAGTAATTAACTATGTTTATGTTGTTTTTACCAAATTGCATACATTTACATTTTCGTATATTTAACTCAAGCATGTTGTGTTCGCACCATATGAAGAAGTCATTCAGGTCGTTTTGGAGAAAGGCATGATCATCAAGACTAGCAAAAGAAAGGAAAATTTTAACATCATCAGCCTACATCAATATATCAGCGGATTTAAAAACATTTGGAAGATCGTTGATTAGCAAGGAAAATAAAAGTGGTCCAAGATGACTGCCCTGGGGAACACCAGAAGGATACACAGTCGTTAACTCGTACTGTCTGTTTCCTTCCTGTTAGGTATGACTCCAGCCAATTCAAACTAATTCGCGATACACCCAACAAATCCAGTTTAATCAATAAGAGCTTATGATTAACCTTGTCAAACGCCTTACTGAAATCAGTATATATGACATCGGTTTACCTCCCTCGAACAAACGCAGCATTGGCTAAGAAAGTAAACTGAAGAATATTAGTTGTCGTAGAGCAGCCTTTCCTAAATCCATGTTGTGAAGGTGATATTAATGATGCAGTGTGATGACAGAGAAAATCAGCAACCAATTTTTCAAACATTTTCGGAATAACACTTAATTTTGCAATGCCTCTATAATTTTTAATATCAGTCCTACATCCAGATTTAAACAGCGGTATAATAAATGAGTCTTTCCAAATAGGTGGAAAAAATCCAAACTTAACAGAAGTACTAAATAAAAGAGTCAGTGGTGTAACAAAAGATTCAGCACAGCGACGTAAGATACTGCTTGGAACCCCATCAGGACCAGGAATAAATGAGATTTTAAGCTTTTTTAAGTTAAGTAATATATCACTACTGCTAAAAATTGGTAAGGTTATAAACTGGTTTGATGCAATGGTATATGAATACTTGTTGTCATGGTAGACAAAATCAGAATAAGTGCTCGCAAAAAAGTCGGCAAACATGTCACATATATCCTCATTGCCAGATTCTTGGTTATTTAATTTCATAGCTAAAGGAAATCCGTTTGATTTTCTTTTAGAATTTACGAACTTGTAGAAGGACTTGGGCTCATGAATAAAATTTCCCTTAACTTTATTTAAATAATTTTTGTACAAAGATTTGTTAAGTATAATATATTTGGAATGGACAACTGAATACTTTCCATAATCAATACAACAAGCAGATATTTTGTATTTTCTATAGTATTTATTTTTCAAGTTTTTCAGCCGAGACAGTTGCTTAGAATTCCATGGCGGACTAGATAATTTGTTAACACTCTGCTTAGGAACGCAAATTTCAAAAAATGAATTTATAAATATATTATAAAAAGAAGCAGTCATCGAATCAATATCTAAATTATTGTTACCAGGAATTGATAGAATATCGTTCCAACACGTATTTTCCATTAATTCGTTAAATAAAGTATAATTGGTCCTTTTAAAACAAAATACTTTTTCAGGTCTAGACGGTATTAACTTATCTCCAGATAGAATTGAACAGCTTATTTCAATAGTAGGATGAAATTTTTAATATGTTTTTGATAACCTCTGACCCAATTATTTCAAGCATGCAAAAATTGCCTACAAAGAAGGTTCAAAGCTTGCCAGAAGAGGCAATTGATTTAATTGTACCTGCAGCTACGAACAAGAACTATTTCAGTAATGTTAAAGTTGCTGATGCTGCTGATGATGATGCTGTTGATGATGGTGATAATGATGATGAGGATAACGATGATGATGATGGTAATGATGATGATAATGATGATGGTGATGTTGATGCTGATGATTAACTTTAAGATGTATAAAATGTAATGTTTAACTTCTCATACTGTACTCCTTGCGCTATATACCTACATTGATATTTGGCATTATTTAATAAAATTATACTCAAATATACTAAGAAAACATTTTGTTTTACTTATTTAAATGGTATTAACTGAAAAATAAAGAAAAATTATCCGAAGATAGCTTCCCTGATTTGATCCAAGAAAACATGCTATTCTTGTGCGGTGTTTGGACATGATAAAGCATAATCCTGCTGATTTTTGGGGTAGATTAATAACTGTTGATGAAACGTGGGTCCACCACTACACACCTGAAACCAAAAATCAATCGAAGCAATGGGTGAAAGCTGGTGGAAGTGCTATTAAGAAGGCGAAGACAGCGAAATCGGCTGGCAAGGTTATGGCCACTGTATTTTGGGATGCACACGGTATATTGCTCATCGATTATGTTGAAAAGAGATCCACAATCACAGGAGAGTATTATTGTGCATTATTGGATCAATTTTTTGATGCAATCAAGGAAATACGACCACATTTAAACATGAAAAAAAGTGGTCTTTCTTCAAGACAACGCACCGATTAACACAGCATAAGGTACGATGCTAAAACTACTAGAAATCCACTTCGAATAGGTTGATCATCCACCTTATAGTCCAGATTTAGCCCCTAGTGACATTTTTCTGTTTCCAAGCTTGAAAAAATGGCTCGCAGGAAAAAGATTCATATCAAACGAAGGAGTGATTACCGAAACTAATGCCTATTTTGAGGAGTTTCCAAAATCGTATTATTCAGATTGTATAAAATTGTTGGAAAATCGTCTTACTTACTAAGTGTATTGAGCTAAAAGGAGACTATGTTGAGAAATGAATGGTTTTTGTCCTTCAAAATCAATCCGTCCTCGTAGGTCTTGTTGAGTGAATCGTGTTTTAATTTTCAGAATTTTAATTTTGAATACATTCTCAAATTCTAAAGTTATAGCCGAAAAAAGCGTTTTTTTCAGGACTTTATGGACAAAAATGTATCTTAAGACGAGTTAGTTTTGAAACAATTCTGAGATTTTAAATGGTTTTGGAAAGATAAATAGTTAAACTTTTAAATATGTATACATATATACAATAATTTAAATTGTTTTTAAGTTTGATCACCTTTATTATGTCCTTCTTTTAGGTTTTCACAAAATTATGCCTTTAAACAACGATTTAAGATCTCATTGGTTCTCATTGAATTCTTGCAATTTTCAATAAAAAATCTTATGTTACGTTTTGGAAAAAGTTTTTTTTTTCACATACAAGTTAATAAAAAGAAATTTCCTTAAGTAATTGCACTTAAAACCTTTGACAACAAACTATTTCTAAATGGTTTACAGCTGAAATGGAAAAATCTACGAGTAAAATGACATTAAAAATATAAAAGGAAAATGCCAGGAAATCAAATGAAACGAAAGAAATCAAATAGTATGAAAAAGAAAGCGAAAGAATGAAAAACTTGCACTTGTTTAAATAATGAATTGTCTGTGTGTGTTCATTTCTATACACCTTTGCTACATTCATTTATTCATTCAATCATTCTTCCTCTACTCATGCATTGACTATGAAAGAAATGGATTTTGAATCATTTAAAACACAAAAAAAGAAGAAAAACCATTAAAGAAATTACTTTTTCGATGTTTAAGGGGAAGATTCCAAAAAGAGAACTTTGTCTCAAAGCTTTTATAAACTTTAACTAACTTTGCATAATATTAAGTGCACAAAATACATTATGTCGTTATAACCAATTCTCGTTGGTGGAATTCTTTCCCTTACCTTTTCTCGATCGTATTAGATAAATTTAGTAAATTTGAAACACTCTTCAATCAGCAAACGCATACACTTTTATTTAACAAATTCTAAATTGTTTGGGGTATGGGTTTTGTAGGTGTTAAAAATACTTTGATTTTATCGAAATGTTACCCCAACAAATTTAACAGGGATAAAAATAAACGAAAGCTATCTCAAATAGCAGTAAAAACAAAAGACTTCAAAGGAAATAGTCGTGTTTTAATTTTTTGAAAAGAAAACTTACCAACAACGATTGATATTGAATAATAGTATATTTAAATAAATTACAAATACGATTACATGTGTACTTATACATATTTACATATATGATTATTTACAAACATTTTTTCTAATTAAATTTCGTTCTTCCACTCATTTAGTTAAGCCCTAGAAAACTAAACCCCGCCTGTTAGGCCCGACGTATGCCATTTTTGCGTATTTCGTTTTGACCGAGTGCAAGTAACAGCACGAGCTTTCAAGCCTACGCAGTAATCTAACGTGTGAGCTTGTCAACAGACAGAGGTTCTTTGTTGCAGAGATATACTACTTCGTGTAGCCTGCGAGACGAGGTTTACTGTTAAAGTAATAATTTTGACTAGACCTTCCAATTAAACCTTTAAATTTTTTAGCAACAAAAGTTTTTCAAATCTTGAAAATTTGTTTAATTTAGAGATGTGCACTTCAGATTAACAGATAGAAAAATTACTGGAAGAGTTGTCGTTAAGTAAAACAGAAATAGGGATTAATTTAAAAGAAAATGTCGATTCGGACAACAGTCAAGTTGATCCAAATTTTGAAGTTGAACCGGAAAATTAGTTTGAAATTATAATCCGGAGCCTCAAATTTAACCGCTGCAGATTCTGTTGCAGATGCTGTACAGAGAAAAGAACACCGTAAGCCATTGTAAGCCATTGTGGGACATTATAGATATGGAATAATGAATATGACCATATTGAATAGTTAATTTAAAAAATAACGCAGAAGGGATTTCACTTAAGAAAGAAAGAAAGGCAGAAGGGGAATTTATGCCACGACCGGCGTTCTATGAAGAAAGACCGTCTACAAGGAAACAAGTTTTGAGGCAATAAGGTGGTGGGGGGTTTTAGAATAGTGGTTGAGCGCTCGCACAGAAACTCACACGACCAAGGTTCAATCTCAGTGAAGGACTAAATTATAAAAATAAAAAATTTGCAGTTTTCTATTAAAAATTAAATTAAAAAAAATAAGAGATTCCCCCTCACCCCCCCGCTTTTCTGAGAAGATCATTTTCAAGAAACCGCTCCCTGACATTTCTAATCTATTCCACCAGAAACCAATGATCAGGAGTACAGCGCCACCTTCTGAGAAGATAACAGCTAATCTACTGAAGACGGTCACCATTGATCATTCAAGGGTGAAGGTATGACACTGGCCCTTGAGTGGTCAAATTGGCAGCAACTTGTCTCATCAACAAAAAAAGGAGCATAATATACAAATATCTATGAAAAGAAATCTATCAACCATCTTCACATTCCAATACACCGCACTGCATGAGTAGGGGTTTAACCCTGAGTATTGATCTTAAAAAAAATAAAGCCACCCACTCATGTATGCGATTCCTAGCAAAAAGGAACTCTAAATCACAAATAAAGAAAGGGAAAAAATTAATGTGCAATTACTGTTCATCAAGCAATTTGTTGAGCAAAATGCAATAAAACATATTGTTTAGAACAGGGATGAGCAACACGCGGCCCGCGGGCCGCTTGCGACTCTTTCAACCTATTTATGCGGCCCGCCAAACAAATGTTGCTGCTTCTCAAAAATACACATAATATATAGACACATTAATCAACGAATTTCAATTACGAAGAAACTGAGAAGAGAGCAGTTTCCATGAAAATGTTTTCCTAACCATTAATTATCGATGTGGATACAGTTCCCGAAGACTTTCAAAGGGAAGTGATGGACATGCAGAATAATACTGATGTAAAAAATGTATTTCTCTCAGTAAACATCGAGAATGTTTATAAATCCGACCACCGACCAATTACCACCGATCAAGACTGATTAATGCACGATTAGAAACTTGTGTATGTGTACCTACCTCATCAATTCCGGCTGATATTGATCAGGTTGTATCGAAAAAACAGTGCCAAATTTCTCATTAAAAATTTCAAGCAAATACTTTTTTTTTTGGCATTAAATTTTATATTTTTTTATTCTAATTTTTATTATAAATAGAGTTTTGTAAATTATTAGTATTTATGTGCGGCCCGCCAAAAAATTTTAAAATTTATAAGTAGCCCGTTGTTTAAAAAGGTTGCTCACCCCTGGTTTAGAACATCGATCTTCAAATTGCTAACAATGTGATGTTGAAAAGAAGGCCAGACCTAATTAAAGCGTACAAATCAAAATGCACTTAATTTGTTAAAACTTTTTAATTTTAATTTTTATTTGCACTAGATAACTATAGAAAACTGTGAATTTATTTTTTTTAAGATTAAATATTTTTTTTTTTTTTTTGTAAATGAAGTGCTGCCTTCAACTCGTATATTATTGATATGAAAAATATTTTTGTTTTATAATTGAGTATGTCAACATATAAAAAATCTGTCTTTTTTCAATAAAAAAAATACGTAAAAAATAAAAAAATTTATTATTTTTAAAAAAATAGCCTCACAAGCGAGGTTTAAAAAAGGGTTAGGGTTAAGAACAGTTCATATTTAATAATAAAGCTAAACATAAAGGAAAGAAGTTTTAGAGAAGCAAATCCATCAATAAGTCGATTTTTTGTATAGAATAGTCCGAACTTAATATGTAATGAAACCATACGACTTAGAGACAAAATACGGATCAAAGTTTGGCAATCGTACGGCTCTCATCGTTTTTTAAAATATTTCAAATTCCACCACACATCATTAGATCAGCGATGGACTTTATTGTTATTTTTTATTTACTTAAAATATGTATATTCACAATATATGTATGTAAATGTTGTATAAACTTTCATTTACATTTTATGTTTTCATTTTAGTTTGTCTTGGTCTTTTCCCAATGGTGTAAATATAAAAAAATCTGTCTTAAAATTTTTACTCTCATTTCACATGATTTTCTCTTTGGTTTTCCGTACGACTTGTCTTACTGTCTAAATCCCTTTAAGTAGTATTGAATGCAAACTATGGTCAATATATAATTGACCTGAAATATGTTCACAATTCAACTTTGTTATGTTATTATAATACCAATATCATAAAATATTCAGTCTTTAATATGAATAACAAACATGCACACATAATTGGCCATTACAACCCTGTGTCAGGGTTACAACCTAGCTTCTCGCAGAAGTCATGTTGTGTGTGTTAATTTTTATTCATGAGTACAGGGACCTTTTTTTATTTTGAGACCAAAACTCAGGGGTAAACCCCTACTAAATGCAGTGCATTGTATTGGAATTTTTGAAAAGGACAATACATTTATGACAGAACGTACATTTTTTTTTTGTTTTTCTTATATAACTATTAAGAGCCTTAGGAATGAGACAAATTACTGTGAATTGATCATTCAAAGGCCAGTGTTATACCTTCACCCTTGAATGATCAGCAGCAATTGCCTCATTATTGCATGTTGACTGTGTGGTGAGTGTCTTCGCCAAGTAGGTTTAGCTGTTATCTGTTCCTTCCCAATAGGTGGCGCTTTTCTCCTGATCATTCGTTTTTTTTTTATGACATTGGTTAAGGTGGAATTGAGTGGAATGTCGGGGAACGGTTCCATTGTAGATGGTCTTTTTGGAGGGGAGAGACCTCTTATTTTTAAATTATAATTTTGAAAAAAACGCAAACTAACTTTTTAATTTTTTCACCTTTGCTGGGATTTGAAAGTGGGTCGTTGGAGTTTTTGTGCGAGCGCTCTAACCACGCACCCCCCTACAGTTTAAGCCTGAAATTTGACTCCGAACTACAGATTTGAGAAGCCTTTTTATGGCAATCAGTTACAGAAAGGTGAGAGGTAGTCGCCGAAAAAAATTCTTAGTAAGACAACACACTAACCACTAGACCGCGGCGACTACCTAATACTATATGAATACCATACTAAAGATATATCTTTGTATGTAAATAAGTAAGTGTTTTTTTTATTCTTTACTAATTCCAGTACTCAGGGGAGTAAACCCCTACTTATGCTGTGCATTCTACTGGAATTTTGTAATGATAGATAGAGTAACAGTGATAATAGACGTAAAATTAATATTTCGTCGAGAGGAGTTTTTTAAAGATTTACAAACATTAGCATAATAATTATATACAAACACATATTATGATGTTGGATATAATAATACTCGTAAATACAACAAAATTATAAAAAAAAATATTTCTTGGATAAATATCAATTGCCATAAATATGAATTAACGATATCAAGGCATTAAAATTTTTAAATTTTACGCACATAAAAGTAAAAGGAAAAAAAATACGTTTTCCTATATGACTACATTTATAGCCTGATATGCATATACCCAAGCGAAAGGATATGTACGAGTATATTATACATTTGAGCATACATACGTAAAAATTTTTTTGCATGTTATGACATGCAATTCAATACTAACGATAGCACCATTAAAATTTAAATAAAAGCAATTATTATAAATGGTCAAAACCGCTTTTTAAATTGCACTTTATGGCATCGATATACAATATTTTGCAATCTGCAATAACAATATTGCATTTTACATTTATTTTCACGCTATTTTCATGTATAAAATACAATCAAATTTATATATACACATACACACACATGTATACTCATAATACATCCTTTAGCCATTCAAACATATTCGGAAGAAATAAAGTTGTGGCGAGAAAAGGTAGTATATATTTTTATTGTATGTATGAATTTATATACATGTACAATGTACATAAGAAACAACGGGAACAAATTTGGCCTGACTTAGTAAATATGCAAAAGATTAAAATTTAAAGTTTTAAATTTGTATAGCCGAATTTATTCTTAATGCTCTCTGATTATAATTAAAAATAATATTTTTGTAATTAAAATGTATATCTTTCTAACATCTTTATGTATATACATATAGTATATGAGTTATATACAACCAGATTTAGCAAAATGAAAATTTCATCTCAATAAAATTGCTTATAAATAAGAGGGATCAACCAACAAAACCCTTAAAAAGCTATACTTCACTACTGTACACTATTTCGTACTGAAACCAACACCACCTATACGAGTATCTGTCCAAACGTTTTTTTGATATCTCGATGTTAATACTTTTCTATTTTGTTTGACAGTAAAATCCCTTACAACACATAATATAATATAGAAGTAATATAACGGTTAACTATAGTAAGGAAATCTGTAATTAAACTGAGTGCGCTTCTGATATAAAACTCAGATGAGACTTAGGTGGTGCAAATATAGCTTAAGTAGTAGTCAATACTAATTCAAACCATTTTGAATTTCTTTTCAAAGATTGGGTAAATTATAGTAAGATTTTCGATTAGTAATATGTTAAATAAAACTTATTTGTAACTTTTAAGGATACATATCTAATTGAAATTTTCTACTCCAGCCAGGGTTGAGTAGTTAACAATATTTGCTAACGTTTCTTAAGTATTAAACTTTACACAAAGCAGAGAAGTTAAACTAATTTATTTATTTTTTCACACCAAAAATCTTTATCAAGTCATGTTATTAAAACTATTTATTGCGAGCTTATGAAACAATAATAAAATAATAATTTTTATAAAAACCAATTGTCCAATATCCATACATATGTACTTAAATATGTATATTGAAAAAAATGTATATACGAATGTATGTGCAAAACCATTTTTGCACGTTTTTATATTCGTATAGTATAACAGCATGTAACCATAACTTAACAAGATTTTTTTTATTTTCTTATTTCTTGTTAAATAAAACAGAAAATTGCTGGCGTTTTTATAACAATTTTACAAAAACAATAAGCATTGACCGCATAAAAAGAAAAATATCGGTAACAGCGATTTTGTATAGTAGGGATATAACTTAAATTACCTTTCCAATATTTCCCTTCGCAATAATTCTTTAAAAAAAAATATATAGACTGCGCTCAAGCGAACCAAGCATTTTATGAAAATGTTTTATAAAATAATTTTTTTTATGTAAATTTTTCTTAAAAATTATTTAAAAACAGAAAATAGTATTCAAAGAAAATAGTTTTCATTTATTTTTTGTACTTTCAATAAAAACTCAAGTGGGTTTTGTGAAGACTATGTGACAAATGTGAGTCGCGAAATGTTCAGATTTCTTTAAATGAAACAGAAATGACTTAAATATTATTGTTATATATAAAAACTTTTTTATTTTCTTTTTATTTATACACTTTATTTCTTTGTACACTTTACTGATTGTGCCAAATTTTGAAGTATGGATATGGACAAAATCCTATTACGTCGCGCTGTTCGTCTCTGCAGACATGGCATATACATATCGTCAATGGAATCAAATAACGCTGTAACTGACAAAAAATCGAAAATACGCTTTTTGCATCATTTTTATCAGAAAAAAATACGGATCGATTGGTCCAGGTCCCAGATTTCTACGATGAAAATAAAATCACTTACGCCGTCTGCGAAATGAAAAATACCAGTGTATTTGTTCTACTTTAATGAAAGTTTTTTGGCTCTGGTGAACATTTAAGGTTTTGTCAGTTACAGCGTTCTTTGATTCCATCGACGATATGCTTTATTGCAGTTCTTTTTTATTTTTGCTACATTGCACAGTGGTTCAGTAGTAGGACATGTTTGATTTTTTCACCGTTAGTTTGTTCTAACTTACTATTAGTGGCACTACTAAAACATGCAAAAAGATTTGCAATTAGTTGTTTTTTACATTAACTTTCGTGCATTGGAAGTAGAGTTTTTTCCCGAGAAATCCCGTCCCGGGAATTCCCGGGTATTTCAATTGTTATAATTTCCCGCTTTCCCGGGATTTTTTTTCCGGGATTCCGGGAAAAAAATTATATGACAATAAATAGTAATTACAAAGACGTGTTGGCTCAGACACGTCGTATTATCCAAATTTTCAAAAAAAGTCCAACAAAAAATGCATACTTCAAAAATATGTTGTCGCAGAACACAAGAAGGAAGTATGTCTTAGATTAGATATTGTACCTCGTTGGAATTCGTTAGTACCAATGACAGAAAAGTTTCTGCTCATAAAAAATTCAATAAAAAGAGCCTTATTGATTTAGAAATGGCTGAACTATGGGTTGAGGAAAATATAGTTGCATTAAATAACATGGTCAAAGTTTTAAAACCTATAAAATTGGCAGTGGAAAAGTTAAGTAGCCGTGATACAAACATATTAACAGCTGATGCCATACTTAACACATTATGTAAAGAAATTCCTTTGATCCTTCAATTCTTGGCGAAAAAATGTTTCAGGCTATGCATCAACGGATAGATGAAAGAAGAGACAATAAACTGTACACTCTAGTAAAATATTTAAAAGATCCAAATTTTTTAACAGTGATCATAGTCGCCGTGGTCTAGTGGTTAGTGTGTTGGCTTACTAAGACATGAGCACTGGGTTCGACACCCAGCTCTGACATCTTCAAAAAAAAAAAAAAAAAAAGTATGAAAAAATAGTTCTTTCGGCGACTACCTCTCAGCAGTTTTCTGGCAAAAGCTCTGAGACTAACTAATTGCCATGAAAAAGTTTCTCAAGTCTGTCGTTCGGAATCGACATTAAACTGTAGGTTCCGGTACTCATGGATAAAAATTGACACAATTGAGTGCTGCGAGAAGCTAGGTCGTACCTCCAAAAATAAATTCAAGGTCTCTATAAAAAAAGAATTGAAATTTTTTGAAGGAAGTGGCTAAAGAACTCAAAATATTGAACATTTGTTTAAAGCACTTTTAACCATACGTCCAACTTCAGTAGAAAGTGAGAGAGTTTTTTCGATAGCAGGACAATTTGTTAATAAAATAAGAAATAGACTTTCGGATGAGTCTATAAATGCACTCAGTGTATTAAAAAATTATTTTTTAAACCAAAAAACAAATAATATGTTTATTTATAATTATTATAATTATATTATTATTTATTTTCGATTTTATATATAACTATTATATTATAAAACTATTAATTGTTTTAAATAGTTGAAGTTATAAATTTTTTTTTTTTGATCTCACACTACTCCAAGTTCCTATTTTTATTTTTAATAACGTATGTTTATTTTTTTTACTTAGTTATGTAAGTATTTACTTCGTGTAAACCAACATTTTTACGTTTCTAAATAAAAAATTTATTACTAAAAACAAATAAGTTGTATTTATTTCATAGGCCGGGATCCCGGGATCCCGGGAAATTAATAAAATTTCCCGCTTTCCCGGGAAACACAAAACCCCGGGAAAAAAAACTCTAATTGGAAGTGAACATATTAAAACAAATCTCCTTATCTATTACAATGGATATTTAAGTTGAAGGTGTGTACCGTTATTATTATGTATTTATTAATTTTTTATGCAAAACATATTCTGCTAAAAGTGGTTTTACGCCAAGTCCATTTTCACATAGATTAAAAAAAATTTTTTTTAATGAAACTTTTAACTATGATGACGTTTCAGTTATATATCAAAATGTTAGTCTATATCTCTGCTTTCAATTTAAAAACAAATTATCTGCGTTTGTTTGCGTTTGTGCATGGTACAGAGGGTCTACGTTTCTACGACTAGATTCGTAGCACATATTTTTAACATATATTTTATCGTTCGTTTTCACAAATTTCTATGCAATACTTGTCAAATAAACCCTCAATAAATCTAAAATATATTTTACGGGCAATATAGTGCGTGTTTTTCAAAGAAAAAATTATTTGCGATCAATTATTTTATAATAGATATTCAAGTTGAAGGTATGTGCCGTACATTATTATTATATTTTTTCTAATTTTTTGAAAAAAAAATATATTAAATATATGTATTTAAGGTGCTGTTATTAAGTGTTTTTTTGCAAGAATTTTTGTATTTGATACATGGTTGTCGATTAAGGGAAGTTTGACCGAAAGTGAGTGGCGTAATCATGTGTTTCAAATCTTAACGCAGTTACTTCCAGATGCGGAACATTTAAATATTGGCTGTTTTAAAATTAAAACTGCTGAAATAACTGGCTTAAATCAACCAGTTAGTGATCGGTGTCGTCACCTTTTGCAGTGTCTTTCGTCGGGTTACAAAATTAATTGCCTAGCATTTAGAGATTACTCATTAGGGACCGCGCGAATTCTTGTTAGTACGTATCCATGGTATAATTTGCCTCCTTCAGTTCATAAAGTGTTAATTCATGGATCGGAAGTAATTGATCATTCTTTAGTTTCCATAGGCGAGCTCTCTGAAGAAGCCGCTGAATCTTGTAATAAATTATTTAAGCAATTCAGACGAAACAACTCGCGAAAAATGTCTCGTGTTGCTACTAACACTGATCTTTTGCATAAACTTCTTCTAAATTCCGACCCGTTAATTTTTTTTTTACGTAAATTACCACAAAAGAAGAAGTCTATGCTATCAGCTGAGGTCTTAAGTATTTTAAGTTTTTGAAAATAATGTGTTCAAACTACTTTGAACAATAAATATTTGTTTGCCGACACTAGGTTCATATGGCACTTAAATAAAATCCTTTAACCTAATTTTGTGAATGTGAGTCTGGCATCACCACGTCGAGCGCATTTCTCGTTAAAAACATGAACTGCAGTTGCAGCGAGTAAAAGTTTGACAAGTTTAAAAAGGAAGAGAAATACTTATAATTTACAATTGAAAAAGTGCAGTGAAACCTTAACCAACGGAACTTAAATACTTTCATCACAACTTAAAACTATTGTTATTTATATCTATATGTATTAAAAATTAATATTAAAATTAAACTGTCTAAAACTTACTTATATTTATGTATTAAAATCTTAAAATTTACTTACAACCTATCTATTATCCACATAAATTTTGAAGAACAATAACAACTTTGTTAACACTATAGAACGTAATAAAAAACCTGAATTATATTTATATACTAAAATGAAGATTATCTCTGCCTAAAATTTCTTTCTCATATCATCATCTGGGAGTAAGTAATAATTATCACCATTACCAACAAAATTTAAATTGATGTCTTCAACATACATCAAACATAATGTGAGAATGTTGTATTAAATTGACGTTACAAAATTTATTGTTTTCTATTATTTTTGCTTTAATTAATGACTCACATTTTTGACAAATAAATTATAATAACATTGTCCTTGTTGATTTTTTTTCTATAATTTTACCCTGCAGGACCCTTAAATAGCGTAAACACAGACATTCATATTAATTTTGATGAGTATAGCTAAGCAAACTACGTATGACCGCCTTCTTTAGAAACTTGAACCACTGTGCATTGTCGGCACCTTTTTCTTGAAGAAACAGCGTCTGGAAAATGACCAACATAACGCTCTCATAAACTATTTATAAATGAGAAATTTTTATTGTAGGTTTCTACCTACTTTAACCGTACAATTAAACGACATTTGTGAGTTGGATTGGATATTGCAAAATTTACTAGATCTAGTAAATTTTTTTATTGTATCGTTTCTGTAAAGAACCAAAAATGGTGATTTTTTTAAATGTTTGTATTGGGACCCTCCAGGGCGTTTGCCTCTAGCATGTATGGGTGGACCATAATATACATATGTATGAACATATATTATACATGCATAAATAAAAATTATGAAATGTTTTATCCCTAATGTAAATACATATGCATCGCTGCAATTACACATTCTGTGTAAGTAAGTACTATATACATACTTATATAGTATTATATTTCAATTGCACATACATACATACATGCTAAATACATATTCAGGCATGCACTTAAATATTGGTTTTTTATTGTCGTTATTGTTGTTGTAATGACAAGTTGTAACTATAAAATATGTTGGCTTAATAGCATTTTGCAATTAAATTAATTGCAAAATACAATTGTACATTTAAATAAATATGATTTAAAATAAAAAGAGAAGTTTTTTAAAATACATGTACATATACGAGTACATATGTACGATAGAGAACAGCTCCAATATACAAATTTAAGCAAAGATGTTTATAAATGTAAGTGGGAATATTGATAAATGATTTTAATATTTTATAGAAAACTCAATTTCTAAGGCCCTCTAAGATAAAACGTTATTGCTTAGTGTGAAATTTAAAACTTGTTTAAACAAAAAAGCGTTACGCAAGAGGTGTATGACACATACATACACACATGCATACATAATTGCCCATTACAACCCTGTTTTAGGGTTACGGCATAACTTTTCGCACTCCGAACGACAAACTTGAGAACTTGTGCATGGCAATCTGTTACTCTTAAAACTTTTGCCAGAATATTGCTAAGAGGTAGTCCTTGAAAGAAATGTTTTTTCATACATGTAAGGTGACCTTGTCCTCAGTGATCTCTCCAAAAAAGGTCTCTTATAATATTTTTTCTAATTTAATTAGTTCATATATAGATCGATGTCAAAATCTAGGTTCTAAGTCTACGGATTATTTTTGTTTTTACTATAGTTTAATGATTGACATAAAAGATTATAATAAAAATAAAAATTAATTGACTAAATATTGTTAAAACTTCAATAGTTTGAGGAAAAATTTTATTTAATTTTTATTAGAGACATTGGCATGAATTTGCTGTACTTATTTTCTTTTAGTGTGTTATGAAAGGTTTCAAGATTATTTTTACAAATTGCAATACATATTGCATTTTGAGTCAGCCTTCAAGTAATGTTTACAAAAATCTTGTACTAGTTAAGCTCTTCTCTCAACACAGCCATTTATACTCGTAACTGATAGCTTTTGTTTTTAATCAAACTATGGTATAGTTTCATCGCTTTTACTTAGTTTCAGTTCATTCAGAGGGATGAATTTTCAAAACTTTTGATATCATTATACAATAAATCGCTTATACTCGTACATTGAAAGCGTTTTACTTTAAATTTTTCACTTGTATAAATCAAATTTTCTTCAGGAAAACATCAACAGCTGTTGCTTTAATAATATTAGCTCTCTTAAGAGTTCCTATTGAAAATTTCGTTTGATGAAAGTAATAGAAGTACTAAATATTTCAAACTAAAATGATCTTCAGATATAATTAAAACCGAAGCTATTTATGCTGCAGCTAGATATGAAACTGAATTATTCAACAACCTTCGTATAAATGTAAATATATAGTAGAAATTGCAAAACAAAAATAAAGGTCAATTAAAATATACAACTACTGAGGCCAATCAGTCGATTTACTTTTACGCACAAAGATAGATGGTTGAGGGTAATAATTACAAGTAGCACATGTAAAAATTCAATATAATTTAATACTGCAACCAACTGAATGAAATGAATTTATTTAAAACAAAATATTTTTTTATATATAAGTACATATACATTTACATATGTATGTGCATATATATACAAACATATATATATATTTTTTTTTCTTTGTATAAATAATTTCAGATATTGATTTAGAATGATCTTATTTCAACATACACTAATTATTACAAATTTACTTAATTTTAATAAATGAAAAGAAAATACGTATTTTTAATTAATTTTAATTTTTAATTAAACATTAAAGATAAAAATGTGCAAAAAACAATAAGAACTCGCCAAATACTTGCATGTTGTTAATGTGAATGTCAGTTTGTTGCAAGTAAGTTTTCCTTCTTAGAAAGGGATTTTTAAAAGACCAAGTGAATGAAAATGTTAATATTTCAAAGTAAATATCATTGATATATGATATATGAAGGAGAAAGTGTCCCTGAATTAGTTACATAAAAGGTGGCCCCCCAAAAACTATAAAAAGGCCCAAATTTTTGTGGTGTTTTTTTTTTTTTTTTTTTTTTTTTTTTTTAAGACCAATACTCAGGGGTAAACCCCTACTCATGCAGTGTGCATTGTATTGGAATGTGAAGATGGTTGATAGAATTTTTTTTTTTTTTTTTTTTTAATTCCATTCCATTCCATTAAACATTTTCGTATGTTTTTTTAAACGTTTTCCGAAGAGTCAATTTTCATATTTCATATTGGGGCGATATTTTATTTGAAAAATTACCCCAATAAAAGATCTATTTTACATTTA
Organism: Metopia argyrocephala; assembly: GCA_963576795.1. Taxonomy (NCBI): domain Eukaryota; kingdom Metazoa; phylum Arthropoda; class Insecta; order Diptera; family Sarcophagidae; genus Metopia; species Metopia argyrocephala. Next base: position 41,270,779 of record OY756211.1, on the reverse strand, counting down.
TTGCTTTAGAGTCATTAATAAAAGCCTTGTATTCTATAAATAAACGTATAAAGATATCTTTTAATGCCCGTATTCATAAAAACTATTTAAGGTTTATTGAGAACTTATTTGACAAATTTCTATGCAATACTTGTCAAATAAACTCTCAATAAACCTAAAATAGTTTTTATGAATACGGGCATAAATGTTTTATCTGGGTTTTCTATTGGGGGTTTGTTTATTTTCAAAAGTATATTTTTGTTTCATAGAAAATAAGTCCCCAGTTTTTTCATCATTGTTTGGGTAATTATTTCATTCTTTTGATGCCTTAAATTAATTTAAAAATGGGAGCTTTTGAAATAAAACTCTAATTACTCGTGTACATATATTGAATTTTTATTTTGTTGAATTATTCCTAAAGCATCTGAAATCAATTATGGGTTAAATTTTTACCCAATTTAATACATTTGTCACATAAAATATGAAGATGCTTGACCATGCAGAACACTTAATTACTTTAAAAAGAACAATAAAAGCAGGAGATATCTTTTTTACTTATTATTCGCATATTGTAGAGTTAAGCCTGACAAACGCCTTTCAAAAATTTCTTCGCTTGTTAAGACTTCTTTCGCATCAAACTCTGTTTACTTGTTTACCATAAATATTGTCAGATGTTTTACAAGAATGTCTATTCTAAACTAATTTCAATATGCAAAAACAAATTTGTAATGAATAATTTTAAGGCTTCTTATCAATAACAATGGTTCGCATTGAGATTTACCCTCTTGTGTGCTCTTGCGCTCATCCAAAGACAATAAAATCAATACAATGGCTGTTGGACCAACAATGGTATTAATCAAACCAAAGGCTCAGAACACAAGCAAAACTTATTCACTGCCAATGCTGCATTACAATGAATAGATTATATTTGAGTACATGCAACGTTTGCAGAGAACAAGTACATGTGTGAGTATTTTACTTTAAATCGCTAAATCGGCATATACTATATTAGACGTATGGATAGATGAATGTACATCGATTTAAGGCATTAAATAGATTAGCTGGATCTATAGCCGCTGTAAATAGTTACACAAACAATTTACCACACTCAGGACAATAGATTCATTTTTGTGTATGTGTTTTGTTATGTTGCCAGTCTAAATCTAAGATCTCATTACCATTGTTACATATAAGACTTAACTGACTATTTTCTATTAACTAACTGACTGTTTGTTTGTTTGTTGTTCGCGTGGTAAGTACTATATTTCAGTTTCCAATATACATTGGAAAGAAGAAAGATATTTTTTTTTTGTTTTTTTTTCAAGTATTTATGGTCCTTTAAAATATTGTAAAATCCTGTTCATTTAAAAGGCGTGCTTTGTACAATTGCATCTTCATGTATGTTTGTTAATCAACATACACATACTCGTACATACATATGTATGTATATTAATCAAATATTAAAACTGCTGCTGCACTTAAAGTAGGCATTAACAGTTATTACTGAATTTTACTGTTTCTTTGTGTACAAAATACCGCATATATTGTTTTTCATTTTGAAAATTTTTTAAGATCGAGAAAAAATTCTTACAGATGTACTGCATTACATATTCACACACTTACCTACTCATATGTCGTATACTCGTACCTTAATCCGATATATACAACATACGAGTATACATGTTAGATTAGATTTCTCTGAATCATTGAATCAGCGGTATTCTTTTGCGCTTTTAGTTTCATTTTTCAATGTTCATTTAAAAAAATAAAACATAAAAATGAAAGAGAAATTATCTACAAGTCTAATCGTTTCCTGTTGCTAAATCGATTAGAGTATCGATTGAGTAGGTAAGTAGTAGAGAATACAGAAATGTAACTCAGAGATCTGTTTTTAAAATAATTGAACTCAATACTAGGGATTTGTCACATTGAGACAGAGTTAATTAGGGACTAATTTTCATTATATCTGCATACGTATATTGTGAAAAATTTTGATAACAAAAAATGTACAGGAAAAAAATTTGTAGAAAAATTACCACTGGCATAACTGCGTCATATCTGTAGTTTGTTGCACTATCTTTTAACAATTTGTTTTCTGTTAGAATTTAAAGCCTGTTTGGCTATTTGCGTTAATGGCTGTATGATTTCGTAACAGCTCTCTAAAAACATAAATAAGCTTAACGAAAACCAGTGTGGGCAAACAAACAAAACATTTCGTAAACATTACAACAAAGTCATACACTTTTAAAAATTTTTTTAACGGTATTGTACATGAGCAAAACAAAAACAAATACTTTCTAAATGAGAAAGAACGCAAATGAAACAATTAGCTTTTCGCTCTTGTGCTTGCTTTGTTATTCCATCACATTCGTATAATTTGATCTTTTTTCTCTTCTTCTTTTCTTTTTCTCTTCTTCTTTCCTTTTTCTTCTCATTCATTTTTTGTTGTAACTACGCACATTTGAGTTAGTGTATTTGTTGTACTCAAAACAAAAACAATATAAAAAATTAAATGGGGCAATCTTTCTCACTGTTTCTGTTTTATTTTTGTTTTACTCATTGTAAGGAACACAACAAAATGAGATCAAACGTTCAGTTTTGTTTATTTTCCTACTCTGACATAAATACGTTTGAAAAAAATATACAGTCACGGAGAGTTTTGCGCTTCTATACAATTTTATGCCACCTTCTACAGCTCGTCTTTAAATCATTCTAGATGAAATATTTGAAGAAAGGGAAGTAGAAATAAGAGCAACGTATACATAGCGAAGCCCCTAACCCCAAAAATATTCAATGACTGATGAGGTAAATGCTGTTGGTCATTTAAATGTGAAGGTATAAACACTGGCCTTGTCTGCCCCGTAAGGCACCTAATGAAAAAAAAAACTTCTATAATTCCAGTCCAATGCACAACAGTAGGGGATAAACCCCCACCCTGAGTACTGGTTTTAGAAAAAAACCTGGTCCGAACATGTGGTCTGTGGCAAACCCAATATTAAACGACATTTAAAATCAGACTTCTATTGGTGAAAATGGTTCCAATTGCAAAATTAACATAATGCAATGCAAAAACTAAATTGAGACTTAACGTGACATTTAGTAATATAAATACATTTGTTTTTGGTCTTAAATCATATGGAAACTGTTAATATGTCACTTACTACTCTAAGCGAATTCGTTGAGTTCAGTTTGAAAACTTAACATAATATCGTAACTACCCAACAGCCTGAAGATCTTTACAAGAAACTCAAGTTCACAAGAGGCTAAAAAAACGAAGCAATAATATTTTGGAGATAGCACTAATTAGCTTAAGATTGGCTATTCCTTGTACCCACCATTCGTCTCAGAACTACCATTTCTCCAACTATTAGGAAAGCAAGCAACAGTTTGCTTTTTAAAAGGAAATTTTTTTCAATATTATTTTTGATTGCTATCTAACTAATGACTTTCGAAACTACGTTTGTAGATCTTTGTTTCCAATTCTGTCATCTAGTCAGTATATTAAAAAAATAAATAAATGTTTATTATAAATACATACATATGTACATTCATACATATTTGGAATCATATTGTTACTTAATTTTTTCGTAGAGCCTTACAGAAATAACAAATACTCGTAACTATTAAATAATAAAATGTTGTTGACAACTGTTTGTAAATTTACATTTTACAAAAATTTATATGATAAAAATTAAAAAAAGTTTACATCTTTAAATTTTTTTCACGTTGTATTGTGCCCAATATTAAAATAGAAAATGTAAAAAGTAAATGAGAAGTTAGGGGGCGCTAACCTGATGACACGCAGTGTATGTATTTCAATAAAAATGTGTACTATAAAATATTTTTAGTATTTTTGTGCAGTTCATCAAAAATCGCAAACACTTCGTATTTAATTGACATCGACAATACCTTACACATGTACTTGGGTGATATTTTTATAATTTTCTTTATTATCATATATTTGTTTGCTTTCGAGTATTTTGACTTGCTCTACGTCCATCTAAAATTGATTGGCTATAGCACCGGTATATTAAAAATGGATGCAATAAATACAGAAATAACAAATAAAAAATATTTTCTATTTTATCTACTTTTGCAATTTAAATTCTTCCCTTTAATTTTATATCATTTAAATTATAATCAATGAAGGATCCTTTTTGAAATAGCATCTACAAAGAGTCATAAAATCATCAAGCAGGTAACAATAATTTCTAAGCGGGTATGCGAATTTAACAAGCATTAGCTGTAAACGAAATTAGCGATAAAAAAAAAAATTAGACAAATGAATTTCTACCTGTGGTGTGAAGTGATTAAAAAGTAATTTGAGTCCTGGGTATATAAGTTTGTAAAATTTTCAAAATCATAATTAGTCTGAAACTGTACATAGAAGCGTTAAGTGTTGAAATACATATTTCACGATAAACTTATAAATTTTGTAAAACGCAATATCTGTTGAAAAACTGAGTGGTGCCTGCAAGAAGTGTCCAAGTGGTTAAAAATCCAAAGTGGAATCAAAAATGAATGGAATGGAAAACGACAACGAAATTTGGCAAACAGTGGAAGCGTGGTGTGACAGATGTGATTTTAGTAACCCCTCACCATTTTGGATAAGACCTGGAGATTTCTGTATATCATTGGAAATATACCGCACTAACCCTGAAGAAGTTTTTAAGCTTTATAAACTCTTTATACAGAAAACTTCCGAAACTAAGGACATGCATTTCGGCATAGATAAATACAAATTTGTGAAAAACATCCCATATGAGAATTTGTACTATGAATGCTTACCAGATGAAAGAGAAGATTCAAATTACTGGTTTTCATCTGGTAACTTAGTCATTAACTTCAAGGGGAAATTCATGTCCACGGAAAAGATTATACGCCTGTTTGCTCTAATTAAAGAGAGTGTGAAAGAAAGCAATGCTTTAAACTTTGGTGTGAATTCCGTTGAGTTCTCACATATTCCAGAGTTTTGTTGCCAACCACCTACAAATATCACGGAAGCTGATCATAGTGTCAATTGCCGTGAAGTTCCCCCCGCTTATATTTCCAGTGAAGATTTAATCGCGTTATACATGGGAATCTATCCTGTTTTTTGTTAAAATGAATCCATTGAACAGTTTTACAAAGAAAATTGCACATTCACTCAGCAAATAACTGACAACAATGAAAATTATAATTCGAGTGAGTTAACAGAGCTACACCCTATGCAAATACCTGCAGCGGAATTCTAATTCTACGATGGTAATTGTTAAAAAATAAATTAGTTTTAATAAAATTAATTGCAACTGTAAATAAAATAAGAGAAAAAGAAACATTTTATTTGTTTCTTTTTAAACGTTCGATAATTTTGATGTAATGAAAAAAATTATAAATAAAATTCATGATTATTTAAAATACAAAATTAAATTGCCGATAAACCGTGTTCATAAAGGAATTTTACCTTTATTTTTTCTTTGTCCATAAATGCAAATTTTTCGAAATTATTTTGACTCTCGCTTTTTTTAAAACCTCTTAGATTATAACGATAAAAAAAACTGCAAATATTCTTTTGGATGTTTTAAAGATAATTACAAATTATTACAAAAATTAGTCAAAGGTTATATAGAAGCTCAGTATCTTCTTTAAATTTCCACTATTAGTTCACAAACCCTATACATATCTCTCTCTCTCTCTCTCTGCGAGAAGAATGACATACATAATTCAAAAAACCCATTTATGAGTTAATAATGCAGAAATATGAGACTGTAATTTAAAGCATCTAAAAATTGTATTTTTATCTCTTTTTTTCACTGGCTAAATTAAAATATTTAAATCAGTGATTACCATTTCATAGCACAATTGTGCAGAGAGCATTCACACGTATTGCTTACGCTCTTTTACATTTTTTAGGTTTACTCAAAAAAACTGATCGATTACACTTAAAAAATATTTCATGTTAAAAAATTAAATATTTTTAGAAACAATAAAAGCTTGGTTAATAGGTTATGAAACAAAATTAGATCCTAAATTGAAATTAGCGATTTCAAGCTTAATAAGCTTAAAAATTGTTAGAAAGGGTAGATCATTTAGTGATGGTGTTTTTATTAAGCAATTATTGAAATAATTTTGAAAAGGCCTAATTATAATACAAATATTTTCCGACTTAAAATATATTTGTTCAAGCAACGCAACAAATTACATTATACAAATATAAAACTGTCAAATAAGTATAAATGTAGAAGATTTTATTTTAAAGCCCAGTTATATATGCACATATTATATACTTGCACTTTTAAAGAATATTTTTTTAAGAAGAAGAAATAGATTTTTTATTTCCCAGCAAATATATAAAAAACAAGCCCTAAATATAGTCAAACATTTATAACTTTATGTATGTATGTTAATGAAATTAATGTCAGAATAGCGTATGTTACTAAAAATTTTCTCTGACTGTAAAGTCACTAATACACAACCAAACAATTTTTGGTAAACCCTGATTTAAATGTATTTACCTCAGAATCGTTTTTTTGAGTTATGGCACTCTTCTCGCAAATGAGCGATATATTGATATGAACTCGTATACCTTGCAAGCGTTAAAAAAACAATCTTCTCTGTTCAAATAAATTTTATGTTGCAATACGCAATAGAGTCAAATTGGTGTATATTCAGAAATTATCAATAAGTGTTAACTTGTTTTTAAGTGCATTCTATTTAAATTATTCAGCACAAAAGTTTACACTTAGGGATGGCTAAAGCGATAACTAATTGTAACCAAAATCTAGATATTTTTGTTTTGTTTAATTTGTGTGCACTTTTGGATTCCTAAGCATTTGAATTATATACAGTATGTATTAGAGGGCTGCGCAAGCATAGCTTAAATGGCTTACAAGCAATCCATCCATTTTTTAAATATTTCATGTCAAGTACTTTTTCTTTATTATAAAATTGTTAATAAAGAGAAAATATTTTGAACTGCAAACAAAATCAAAAACATCAAAACTCTTATATAAAAAAAATACAAAGGATTTAAGAGAAAAATGAAATAAGGCAAAATTGCTATATAATATAAAGAAATGATACATAATTCAAACACAGTAAATAAAACATTGGTCGGCAAAATTGATTTGTAATTGTGTTAGTGAGCTTAAAGGAGACTACATATAAACAGTGATGCCAATTTAATGCTTTAGGCACTAATTTTAGTGCTTTTTTATGTTGCAAAACGGCAAATTTTCAGCTCTGATGCCAAAAAAAGAAAAGGCACTAGCTTGGTGCTTTTCAAATTTTCCAATGGTGCCTTTAGTGCTTTTTATAAATTTTAATATTTTTACATTGTCTAACAAAGACTTTTTGCAGCTCTTTTACTTTATCTTTGTAAAATAATTTTTTTTTTGTATTGGTAAATCCTTTGTAGGACATAATTTTTTGGGACAGAATTTTGAAAAGGAATTTAAAGACGGAAAAAGCAAAGGAGATAAAAAATAATTGTGTCCGCTTTACAAAAAATCTTACAGGAAATTAGAGCGACTGTCAAATTTTTTTTTAAATTTCGCAAATGGTTGATCTTTTAAGTATTGCTAATATATTCGATAATAACAATAAAAATTATATTATTAGTTTCGTAAAACAATTCAATGTGTCGATACTATATCTAAAATAGAAATAGCTTAAAATGTTACTTTTGTATTGTTGTTGTTCACAATGATCAAATAAAATAAACCTTGTGCTCTTTTACGCCTTTGTCAGTTCGAAATTACACTTTTTATTACTTTTTTTCTTTATATGTGCTTTTTGTTCCAAAAAAGCTTACATCACTGCATGTGAACTCTCTCAGCTCAACTGAGCTATGAAATGCCGATCTACGCAATAACATCAGCGTTGTCGACTTGGTGCGATTCGCATTTCGGTGCGTTTTTAAATAAATAAGGTATACATTTTGTAAATATTCTCCTCTGTTATGTTTTTTTAATTATATTGTAAAAGGCTGTTTTATTTTTAAATATTTAATATAAAAATATTAAACTAAAATAAAAAAAGTGTTTTAAAATATTATAATAAAAGAATAAATACTGAACTATTCAAAACCTTATTATTAAAGGTTGATACATATCGTTTTAAAACATATAAGTTGGATATTACAAAAAATATCTAGAACGAATTTGGTTAGTTTTTTAATTTTTTACTTTATATTTTATTTTCTAAAACCCCTGAACTGTAAAATATTGTAATACTTTTTATACAAAATTATTATACTTTTTTATGCAAAATTAAAATTTAAATGGTGCGATTTTTTCTCCGCTTTTGAAATTTCAAAGTTGACAACGCTAAAGAGAACCTTGTAGTGGCGACATGCATATATTTCTTGGTATTTGTTTTTTTTTTTGTTAACTGTATACCAGTGTTGCCAGAGTTAAAGTTGGATTTTACACATACAAAGCTTACATTATCCACAATTTTATAAATTACACAAAATAAATTTATTATTTAAAATGTAAAGGATATAATATTTATGTTATTATTTAAGACCATACTTATGCGTTCATATATCTTTTTAATACTTAAATATTTTTATACATGTCTATTAATTACATTGTACTAGGGGAAACGTTAATTCTTTTAAAGTTACTAGTATAATTACTAGTACAGCACAAACGGTATAAAAGAGTCTACTGTTTTAAATAGTTCAGGGGTACTGCTTGGAATTTGAAGGAATATTTGTGTTATTTCCAGTTTAACGTCTGTATTGAACTTTACCAAAATTAATTAATTAGTTTTTCTAGATCGTGTAAAAAATTACTTACAAAAATAAAGCTACACTTATACCATATTTGAATTTAAATTAAAATACGTATTGTAGGGTAAGATTTTCATTAGGATTTTATCAGTATTTTTAAGAATTGTGCTGCACTTTAGTGTAACATTAACAAACCATTGCAAAATATGTATCAAGAACTACAATATTTGTTGATGGCAACGCTTTCCAAGAAAATAGTCTGGTTGAGAAATGTTGATAAATGAAATAATGAATAATGGTAATAACCATTTCATACATGTATGTATAGTATACACATGTGAATTCTGTAATCCTGTTCTATACATATTAACTAGAAACTATTTATTTTTAACCACATATAAAAATTTTGAGCAAGTGGTCATTTTAGTCAGAATATATTTTTAACCAGTAACACAGTTTTACATCTGCTTTACTTTCTACTTTTACAATTATCTGTAACTTAACGATACTATAAATCCTAATAATAGATGTTAACAGGAATAAATATTTTTGTAGATTGGTATTTATATTTATTAATACTATTTCTCGAAATATTTTATTTCTCCTTTGAGAAAAAAGGAACAAAAACAAGAAAAAAGTTCACATGTATGGTTATTTCTAGCTAAAATTGGTTGTTATTTTCTGCAGTGTGTACATGTGGACATTTTTTTTTGTTTTGCTTACTTTTTCCTTTGAAGCAAAAGAAAATCACTACTTATTTCAACGAATTAAATTCAAAATAATAATTTCATTATTTGTTAAATAATTTGCAACATCGTATTTAATTTTGGTTATTTTTATTCCATTTCGGTTACATATTTGTTGAAATACGGTTACAAAAAATTAAAATTCGTGGCAACACTGATAATAATATAACAGGAGTAGGAGAATGAGAGTAATGTCGTACATTATACGTATGCGTGTATATCTGATGTGAACAACACAAAATTGTTTTTGTTTAGATTGTTGCTTATGGATTATATCGTCCCCTCAAACAATAATGCATACACATATACCATTAATTTCTTATTTTATAATAAGTATCTACATAATTGATTCTAAATGTGGTCAAAATTTGGTGAAATTCTACTTCTACAAATTAGACCAAAAAATCAATTGAAATATTAGCGTATAATTGGGTGTTTGAAATTGTTCATTAATAATTGTGTAAGTTCAGGTATTGTGTTTTAATTAGTTGTTGCTCTGGACATTATTTCAAAGAAAAATAGTGTATAAAAATCACACCTTTTTTATACTATTTTTATTATTTCATAACAAAATAAAATATATCGATATACACAATTTTTTTATAATATAGATAAATGGTGTAAATGATTCAAATAAAATAGTTTATACCGTACAAAATAAGAAATTGATAATAATTTTCATACATATTGTAAAACAAATAAAATAGCCTAAGTGACATTATGGTACTTTGAATCGCATTTCTTTGTAATTAAAGCACTTGTAAATTAATGAAATATCATCAACTAGTAGCCTGATTATTCCACTGAATATTTAAATGGCCACAGCTTAAAAACACCGATTATTTTCTGAAATATTATTGTGTTCCCACATCTCTAATATTAATAAAATTTTAAACTTCATTATCTCGAAATGGCAAAAAATTATACACTTTTGTTTTATTAAGGGGACGATACGTTGTGAACAACAGAAAATTGTTTTTGTTTTCTTTGTTGCTAATATAATAATACAGGCCTGTGCAAAAATAAAAATTTCATACACAACGCTCTTGCTTTCAGACGCCACTGAAACAGCAATGAGTTAACATGCGTAGTGGATGTACGCTGATTTATTGTTTACAGTGAGAAGAAAATTAATAGCAATGCACTCAAATATTTTATTATTATAAATGCGTTTGGTAATCACCAATATCTTATTTATCATAAAACATTTAAAAATATAATTTAAAAGTTTTTCAGTGATATTTTCATTATTTTTTTAACAATTTTTTTTTTAATAAATTGAATACAAAAAACAACACTTAAAATTTTTTTTTTTTTGTTAAAAAATTAAAAGTTCTTTTTATCCTTTATAGCAGTATAGTATTTATAAATTGTTCTTAAAGTAATTAAATTTTTAGATAAAATGTTACGTACAAATTTTAATTAAAAAAAATTCATATAGTTGCTGGTACTGCTACTTACACGTTCAGCAGTGTAATGCTCATTTTCTCACCAACACAACTACATTTTTTCTTTGACACAGGCCTGTAATAATATAACGTGAGTAGAAGAATAAGAGAAAATGAATGTTGTATATATTATTCATGGTATCGTTTGGCCTAATTTCTCTTAAATATATAGTTTTGCTTTCCTTCATATTGTCAATATGCTTTTGAACGACAAAGACAATATTCTCTTGAAAAAATTTCAAATTTTACAAGAGCTTGTCTCTTAAGACACAAAACCACAAAACTTTTGTTTTTAATGAAGAGATTGAACTAAATTTTGTTATACGTTAAATTGCATAATAGTGTCGTCTGACTTTCAAATGGTCTTGCGCAGCCCTCTAGTATGTATATCGTTTATAGTATTATCTTCTCTTCATACCAGTATACAGGGTTACATTTCTTATACTAGCGAAACTAGTTGCTGCGTTCCAGAGTGCATGTTAGCTAAGTATTCAAGCATTCGTTGCATTTGCTATGCATTTATTCCACATCAATTTTTACTGATGTTGCTTTATTTACACTCATTGTTTTTGTGGATTGCCTTTTGCATACTCTTTTTATATAATTCTGTTGTGCAACGAAAGATTTTATAATAATAATTTTTTTATATGTGAGACAACACAAAAAATACACTCAAATTTGTTAGTGTTTTTCATATAAAAAGACGAACATCTTAAACCATTCGTCTTCTACGAACGGGTTGTAAATATTTAATACATACATAAATCAGAGTGGGCAAACAAACAAAACATTTCGCAAAAGTTACAAAAAAGTCAAACACTTTTCAAATTTTTTTAATGGTAAGTATTTTACATGAGCAAAACCAAAACAAATACTTTCTAAATGAGAAAGAGCGCAAAAGAAACAATTAGCTTTTCGCTCTTGTGCTTGCTTTGTTATTCCGTTACATTCGTATAATTTGCTCTTTTCTCTTCTTCTTCTCTGTTTCTTCTCTTTTTCTTCTCATTAATTTTTTGTTGTATCTACGCACATTTGAGTTAGTGTATTTGTAGTACTCAAAACAAAAACAATATACAAAATTAAATGGGACAATCGTTCTCACTGTTTCTGTTTTATTTTTGTTTTACTCATTGTAAAGAACACAACAAAATGAGATCAAACGTTCAGTTTTGTTTATTTTCCTACTCTGACGAAAACACAGTATGCAGAGTTCGTATTCATGCGCAAATCGTATGTCTATGAAAAACGTCAAATAATCAAAACCGATATAAAAGCAAGTAATTTGTCAGATTTTCGTTAAACAATTAACAAAACCTTTTATTTGTGCCACAAACACGCATATAAACAAGCAAAAAACATTATGGAAGACAACTGCATTTTGGCGATTTTTCCCCAAAACTAGGGATCTTGTCGTGGTCAAAAGGACAAAACAACTAATTTGAGGATTGGCAATGTTTTACAGGATATTAAAAATATTTTTGGAATTTTTGGGGAATTTTTAGCTTCTTAATTTTGTTTTTTCTTTTATTCTTAAAAAATAAAAATATATAAATTGTCATTTATACGTAGTCATTAAGTATGTCTGAAAACATTTGTAATATTCATTAAAAAAAACTTTTTGTAGAAACATCGTCGGTGAACATTACATTTTTCCAAAAAGTAAAATTTATTTGGGTTGAAATATAAGCCCACAGTATGAAAAAGTTCTCGTACCAAGAGTTACAATTGAGAAATCTGAAACTTGGCTCAGTGGAAACTTGTAGTTCATTTTCGGAAGCAGTTTGCGTTAAAAAAGATCTTTTCTAAAAGTATTGTAAAATATTCTAGCTGTCAAAGCATAGTCGCTTAAATGGCCACTCCAAATTGCTACTAAAACAAGAGATTGCACACAAGATATTAATTTAAGAACAAAAACCAATTTTATGTACTTTCTTTTGGCGATAAAATCTTTTTTTAATATCTAGAATAAGCCAATATTATTACATCCTAAATATGGAACGAAATCCAAATTGCACAGTATTTAACTTTTAATAGTGACTTTACATTAAAATCTGGTAAATACATGTATTAGTTTCGATAATTATCTGTAGCAACCTTCGGCTAATTCTACTTCTACTTTTATTAAGGGTACTCACGAAGGGCTTTGCAAACTGTGCAAACGATGCAAAGTGTGTAAAAATACATAAAATTTTTCCCTGCAACAACAAAATATACGCATTTGAAATTTGCATTAATTGCACTGAAAAAACCTTAAGTAAATTGGCTGTGTATTTTTGCTTAAAAACTTTTGACATTTCTACAGTCATATATTTACAAATGTGAAGATAACAACTAAAACCAAAAAATTATATTACTTCATATATACAAAACACGTGCATTTTTTAGTTATTTCCTTTATTTATTAAAAAATTAATTATTTTTTTACTTTTCGCTGCTTTTAGGCATTTTTATTTGTAATACACCTGTTTTTTTTTTTTAAAGAATGAGCGGTGTTTTTAGCATTTTTGAGTCTATAAATCCGGCAGCACTAAGCCAAACAAGTACTTCAAAAAATACAATTAATTATAAAGGGACGCTCACGATCTATAGCCATTTGCACAGCAAATTTGCTTAGTTTTAGTTTGCACAAATTCAATCGTGAGTGCCCTTATTGTTTTTATTCTGATTGCAGAAAGCATAGTCTTTAAAAATCTGTATGAATATATATTTTACATATATACTCTACGAGTATTTTTAACCTTTAAAATAATTTTATAATAATATATATATATAAATATATAAATATATATAATATAATTTATTACAATTTTTTTAAATAAATTTGTAAACCCTGTACTAATTATAAAAAATTATTTTATAAAAAGTTTATAAGACAAGTTTTGTATGAAAATTCGTTTTAAAAATTTGTTATAAATAAAAAAAAATTAATGAATACACCCGTGGGTCTTTAAAATTTTGTAGAGTGGACATACGCAAACCAACTGCATACTTTACAGATCACTGTGACCTCAGGCACCACTTTAGAAAACTTAATTTCTTTGACATCAACGTCGTTTTTTTTTTTGCTTAAGTCACAATCTTATACAACTGTGATAAAGGCTGCACTATATCAGGATATTAGTTGTGTCTTTAACCATATTTTAGAATACTAAATCTCGGATAGTTTTGAAACTCTTAAAGAGTTTTTGGATTTGAAGTTAATGAGCAAACTTGGCACAAAAATCTATTTTAGTCTGATTGTTTCCTAGCTAGTAGTCGTCGTGGTCTAGTGACACAGGGTTGTAATGGCCAATTAAAAAAAAAATAAAAAAAAAATAAAAAAAATGGGTCAAAGTGGGATTTTTCAAAATTTGAACTTGGGGTAAAAATAAGGAACATTAGAATTCTTTTAAGGGTATGATTCCTTGGCCAAAGTTTATATTGAACTGCTTATATACTGATATTACGCTACACCATTCGCGAAGCTTCGTCGAGAAACAAGATCCAAGAACTTTAAATATAAAACACATATACACAGCGAAGCCAAGCGATCACATGACTGGAGATTCTAATACATACTAGCAATTTTTCTTTGAGGCCATTTTTCTAAGAAGCAAAATCGTTTGCAATAACTTCTCATCTGAGGCCATTTTTCAATATGCAAACTTAACATAAGCTCAATAAATTTGTTATAATAAAATACTCGGGCAATATCCTTCGGAATAATTTTATCACCAGAAATTTTTTTATTCCTGTATATGTAACTAATAGAACTGCAGAAAAAAATAGAAAACATAAATAAAGCACTCAATAGTAGAGCTGGCAAACTATCGATAGTCATGCCATTCGATATTTTTAATAGTTTGTTGGAAAACTATCGATACTATCGATAGTATCGAATTCTTTTAGGAATGTTAAATTTCCTTTTTCAATACATATCGCTCATTTACTCAAACAACATTAAAACAAACTTTTAATTCTGATTATATCATACTGATCTAAGATCAATACATTTATTATTAAGATTAAGACAAAAACTCTACTTAAAAACTTAACATAACAAACGAATATTAGTCTGAGATCCACCAATTTCTATAAATTTATTCTTGTGACAGAAAACTTACTTAAAAACTAACCATAATAAATTGTATTTATTCTTTAATCCACCTCTTGTAGAAATAAAAGTATGTTAACATGCTTTGCTTTCAGGGAAGCCCGGCGGTTACTTATAATAAATCCAGTCTTACTGAACATTCGTTCGGCTTCCGTGGATGTTGCAGGGACACATAGGAACTTTTTTGCCACATCTTTTATGCTAGTTACATTGTGCTGAAAGTATAGGAATGTAATATATCATTGGCTTTAAGGTGTAATACCAATTCACATAATTACCCTCCAATATTTAAGGGGATCTATATCCTCAGAAGAATGTTGCGTTGAAAAATACCGCCGAAGTTCCCCAATGTCGTCAGCTCTTTTAGATTTTAGCAATTCCCCAATATTTTGTTTGACGAATTGAAAAAGTGTTTGGGGAAACGGTATTGCCTGTACAATTGGTGCTGGTGGCTCTGAAGTTGGAATAATGGATTCTTCTAGTGGTGTCTTCAAAAAAGTAATTTCGTTTTCTAAAAGTTTTTCCGCCTGAATGATGTTATACGGGAACGGAATCCCTGCTTCTTGAATCTAAGGTCTATCAAGGTTCGAAGTCGTGGCAATAAACTCTCCTCATATTTCGACAATCTTTTAATAATATTGTCCATTAAAAATATGCATACTCGTAGGCCATCGTTAGTTTGAAGATCGGGTTTATAAGTTTTCGAAATTGTGCAAAAGACCACAAGTAACTGGTATAATTAGAGACAAGGTTACTGAGGTGTTTGACGATACTTGTGTAGTGGCATTATCAAACAGCATTAATAACTTTAACAAATCCTTCAATAAGTTAATTTCGTCAGCTGTAAAAGGCTGTGGTGCTTTTGACGTATTTAATAGAACTTTTCCGATAGCCTCGTGCTTTTGTATTATTCTCTCGATCATATGATAGGCGCTGTTCCATCTTGTGGGAACTTCCTGTTTCAGACTGCATTTCCTCTCTGTGTTTTGGAAGTCTTTAAATTTCTTATAAGCAATTGTGCTGCTTTTAAAATAAGTTACTATGCCTTTACATTTTTTCATTAACATAGTCAGGCAATCTAGCTTTAGGCAATCCTGCACAACCAAATTTATTGTATGCTCAAAGCATGCTGAATATCTTATTTGCATCAGTTCGGACGCTTTTATCATTGAGCTTGCGTTATCTGTTACAATAGCTTTTATTTTTGTAGCAATATTCCAGAGTAAAAACACAGCTCGCAGCGAGTCAGCAATATTTTGTGCTGAATGATTTGTTTCTGTCAGCAATTTGTTTGTCGACAAAACGGCAGTGCTCAGATCAAAGTCTTTTGATACAAATGTGCATGTTACTGTTAGAAATATTTGATTTGCCTCAGAATGGCCTTTTGGCTACATTGTTTTTCTCATCCGAATAGCTGATGTCCACTTCCTCGGCATCTACATATAATAAATACATATACATGTCAGTAAATTACACATTTTTAGAAGTGAAAAATTATACCTACCCTTGTTTGGTTTAATTGAAATCTTCTCCATGCTCAAAGCAACCAACACCAATAAAAGTTGAACTAAAATGATGATGTGCAACTAATGATTATTCTCTTAGCTATCGATAGTGGAAAACAACTATCGATATGACGCAAAAAAGGAAATATTCGATACATCGATAGTGCCATCGATAGTTTGCCAGCTCTACTCAAAAGACAACACTTATAAGCAATCAAAATTTATTTTATTTCTAAAGAACAACATACATACATATGTATGTAAATATGTATATGCAGCGTGCTAACCTATTGCTCACCACTGTATGTCTTTTATTTGATTTATGGCATAGGTATTATAAAGTTTTAAGAAATGAATCTGAATTTTTTTTGCTATGGATTTTCCTACTTCCCCTTCACAAAATTATTCTTAAAAATTGCTTTTTATTTAAGAAAGAATATTGGTCGGTCTTACAAATATTCTGTTTTATTAAGATTAACTTGAATATTTAAGGCATTTAATAATTAAGTTTTTTTTATTGTGTTCTCTTTATATGTATGTACGAGTATTTGGTTGTTGTAATAGCTTTATGGCATAATTGTTAAAAGTTGCTAATTAGACATTTGGAATAGAAAATTAACTTGTGATGGTTAAAAAGCATTTTCGTTTTCTTAAAGGCAATTACATAATTCCCTGGTTTGCAATTAAGCGCCATCTTTCATTTTGTTAAACGAAAAATATACTTCAAATTCTGGGATACATATGGAAAAAGAAAAACGGATATAAATTTCAAACAAAGAATACTCACACATTATTTATGTACTTGTGTTCAGATTTAACATTCTATAGAAATTAACACTCACTTACTAAGGCACTTAATGGGGGTGATGTTGATGATGGTGATGCCAAAATCATAAAATGCCGAAAAATGAAAAAAACAACAGCATATAAACGTAATTATAAGTATACGAACCCGATACATACATATGTGTGCATATATACATTTATATATGTATGGAAAGCATACATTATCACATAAATTAACCGCCATTTTTTTGTTGTTTGCTACAATGTATGTAAAATACATACTATATACTCGTATAAACGAAAACTGTAGAAACTGCAAAGAATAAAATCTTTGTACACTTTTATTGTACAAAAACCAGGACCTAGTAGCCTGTTATCCTAATTATTAACACGGTTTTTTATTATTTTGTGGAAATTACCTCGATTTGCACAAATTTTATTAGATTGCATTTAATCATCAAAAAAAAAAACTTATGACAGATAAAACGTATTCCGCAAAACTGATTTAGGTTGCAAGTGGGTAAAAACCTGCTAAAGATCAAACAGCACTTCTTGTTGGAGATTGCATCATGAATCCATTAGTTGTAAGTAAAGCAGTGACAACCCAAGCTATTAAACGAGTAAATTAAAAAAAACTACCATTTTATTGAATGGGTAAAAATGAGGATAACTGCTACACTTGCTCATCATACGTAATTGGCCATGTCGTGTGCGTCAATTTTTATCCATGATTATCGGGACCTACAGTTTAACGTCTACTCCGAAACTCCGAAAGACAGAGTTGTAAGCTTGTTCATGGCAACAAATTACTCTAAGAGCTTGAAGACTACTAAGAGGCAGTCACCAAAGGATTTTTTTTTAATTCTTAATTTCAAGATGTCACTCACTGGACTACGGCGACTACTTCGGATATTAAAAGCTACTTAACACTCAGAAATATAAATATTTTTTCATATTGGGTTGTGCAAAATATATTGCAATAATGTACAGTAAAATAATAAGACCTTCAAACCTTAAAGAATGTTGAAAATATCTATGATCTGAAATCTGAATAGAATTGCACTTCTTCACAAAGACTAAAGCTAATATATGTAAATCAGGTAGGGTATGATTTGATGATTTTTCCTATGCCGAAATTTCCCAACTTCTTATTGTTGAGATGAAGAATTAAGAGTAAGTGATTTAATCGATATGGTGAACTAAAGCCATCACACTGAAGATGATGTAGAGGAAAATACGAAAACGTAGATTTTGACTATAAAAACTATAAATTAGGGACCTGAAACTGGTAGAAAATTATCAAATAATTTTTTAAAATGTGATTTGATTGGCATACTCATATTGTAAAAAAAGTATAAAACAAAAATAAGTTTTGACAGAACCTCTAATAATTAGGTTTTCGTTTCCTCGCGAACTCGATTGTTTTTTGTTATTGCTCGCCCTCTTATCGTTAATAATTTTCATTTTCAATTTTTGAAACGTGCTTTTGTTTAGTGAAAAATTAAAAAAAAATCTACATTTACTAAATTTAAAAATTTACTAGTTTTATTAAAAAAAAATACTCAAAATCGAAATTTTTATTCGTTTGTGCGGCAAATATACACCACGGCTTCTCTGGATGGAATGCATCCGAAAGGTCAAAATTCGGAAGTTCATATTTGAAAGACCTTATACATGTTTGAATTCTTTTGAATTACTGTACATTCATAACTTCATATGAAACATTTCACTAAAGCTTTTATTTTGTAATTATTGAGTAAAACATTCCACCATTTTTTGCTATTAAAGCAAAATAAATTTTTTAACTATCAGGGGATGAAAATACATACATATGTATGTGTATGTATGTAAACACAAAACATAAAGTAATTTTTTAATTAATGTCAATATACATATGTATCTACATATACGTATATGTTGGTATGTTAGAACAGCTTAAATCAAAACATGAAATTTTGAAATATGTATTCGCAGCAAATTAATGTAAATTTTACTATTTATATAATAAGTTCTTGCAGAAAATCTGTGATTTCATCTACTGATAACAGACTTATGGAACTGCAAATATTCATTATAATATTATATATTTTATTGTTAACCTGAGTTACATGAAACGTCAAAAATAAATTAATTTAAGCTGATTTCGACTTGAGCTATTCTTCCATATTGCCACAGATATGTAAGTGTATGTTAGTAGAGGAGTACCACACAAATTATGGTACAAATAGTTGTATTTAGGAAATACAACTTTAAAGCAATTATTTAGATACATACATACATCCATAACTGGCCATTACCACCCTGTTTCAGAGTTACGGCTTAGCTTCTCGCTGCACTCATGTTGTGTGTGTTAATTTTTATTCATGAGTACCGGGACCTACAGTTAAAAGTCGACACCGAACGACAGATTTGAGAAGCTTGTTCATGTCAATCAATTACTCCCAGAGCTTTTGCCAAAAGACTACTGAGAGGTAGTCGCCGAAAGAAATGATTTTTTCATCGTCTTAGTAAGCCCCCACACTAACCGCTAGTCCACGGCGACTACAGATACATACTTGTACATACAAGTATCATATTCTAGTGAATATCCCTAAAACAGACAGTCACAACACACTTTAACACAAACACAACAATATCAAATTATAATTTTACAACAACTATGTACTCGTATATTGTAGGTATTCTTTTACCTGGGAAATGTACTACTTAATATTTCGGCTGATTAATCAAAATATAAATACAAAATTGATTGCACATTTAAATTACAAATTTATTTTATTGAAACTCTACACCATAAAATTAGTTTACATAAGAAAATATTATAACTTCATTTTGTATTAATTATTGCGACAGCATAAATCTGTGAGATATAAAGAATTGTTAACTATTCAAATCTATTATGATAAGCTAAAATATTTTATAAATACATATAAGAATATAATCAAAAAAGCTTTTAGTGTCACTTCTGTAAAACAGCAACCCGGTCTTTTATTCAATCCGCATAACTTACATACATTCATACATATGTATCTAAAAAAATACTTATTACTTACTTACATGGCCGTTAACGGGTTTCGGCCTGCCTTAACACTAACCTCCAGGCGTCTCTGCTAAGTGCACGCCTTCTCCAGTTGGTCACACCAATAGACGACAGGGCTTCATCAACTTGGTCCTTCCAACGTAACCACGGCCATGCCTTAGAGGACCAAAGATCTTACGAAGAACCTTTCTCTCGAACACCCCCAGGACCGCTGAATCGGCACAAGACAGCGTCCATGCTACCGCACCATAGAGAACAACCGGAAAATAAGCGACTTGTAGAGTGTTAATTTCGTCGCACGAGAGAGGTCTCTATTACTAAACTGCCTACCGAGACCGTAGTAGCACCTGTTGGCCAGTGTGATTCTTCGCCTGATCTCTAGACTGACATCATTCTTGCTGGTAATGGCGGTGCCAAGGTAGATGAACTCCTTGACCACATCGAATGTATAGTTGCCGGCTGTAACCTGGGAGCCGATACGATCAACGTCCCTACTCGTCGACAACATGTACTTCGTCTTGCTCTCATTTACCGCCAGACCCATTTTATCAGACTCCCGTTCAATAGCATTAAAGGCTGCGGTGACATCTCGCTTGGTATGCCCAATGATGTCTATATCGTCTGCATACGCAAGGAGATGGACACTTTTGTTAAATATAGTGCCATTACGATGGACACCCGCCTTTTGCATGACGAAATTGAAGAGGTCGCAGGATAACAGATCGCCCTGTCTGAAACCTCGCACGGTATTAAAAGGCTTGGAGAGGTCTCTTCCTACCTTGACGGAGCTGCAGGAATTGCTCAACGTCATTCTGCACAGTCTTATCAATTTTGCAGGAATACCGAGCTCAGACATTGCTGCATATACGCAATCTGTTATCGGGCTATCGAACGCTGCCTTATAGTTGACAAAGAGGTGGTGTGTGTCGACTTGACTTTCATGGGTCTTCTCCAGGATTTAGCGCAGTGTGAATATCTATCTGGTCAATGGTGGACTTACCAGGTCTGAAGCCGCACTGATAAGGTCCAATCAGTGAGATGGCGAATGGCTTCAGTCGTTCACATAATACGCTCGTAAGAACCTTATATGCGATAGGGAGAAGGCTTATACCCCTGTAGTTGGTGCATATAGTGGGGTCTCCCTTTTTCAGGATCGGACAGAGGGCACGGAGATTCCAATCATCGGGGATACTTTCTTCCAGCCATATTCTGCAAATGAGCTGGTGCATGCACCTAACCAGCTCATCGCCTCCATACTTGAAGAGTTCAGCCGGACCTGAGACCCTTCTACTATGCGATATATTGACAGACTTCTACAATAGGAAATTGAAATTGCTAATGCCTTTACTAAATTTCTTTCAGTCTAATTTTATTAATGCAAAAGAATCTGTTATTCCTGATGTCTTAAAATATTTAAAGCCTAATATAAATTTTGGTTTCACTCTTTAAATGACTTAAATAATATAAAAAATATCAAGAATTCATATAAAAAATTCTTTATAAAAAGTTTGGGTCAGGATTCTTTCTTTCTTTCTCTGCAATTTATTTTTAATAGATCACTGATAGAGGCACAACTGTTTCAAAAATATTTGAAGATTTGATCAACTAGAAAATGGTTTTTATTTTAATTTTTCTATTAAATGCTATATTTGTGATGAGCAGCATGGGTTTTTTCCTGCTCATCCGAAAACCACAAACTCTGCAGTCTTTAATCATTTTTGTGTAACAGAAACTAAAACTTAAACTTGAGCAAATTGGCCGCTTTATAACGGGAACTCAGTTTTTATTATATGCCGATGATATAAAAATCTTCACGTAGATACGTACTGAATGTAATGGCCATATTTTAAAAGATGGTATCTATGCTATATCTACTTTATGTCGTTTGAACAATTTATCCTTAAATATGAATAAGTCCATTAAGATGACATTCTGCAAATCTAATATTCATAATCGTATATGTTTTCAATATAAATTACATAATGAGAATTTAAAGGCTGTTAATCGTATACTAGATCTTGACATTGTTTTTTATAGCGAATTAAATATTTGTCGTCTCTTTGGACTATATAATTCTTAAAACTTATTCTGCATCTTCATTTATAAAAAGAATCTGCAGAGACTTTTCTGATCCTTCTACACTGACATTATTATTTATTAGTTTTGTTGGTTCTAAGTCAGAATATTGTTCATGTATTTGGAACCCTTATTTCTCTGTTCATTCTAATCGGATTGAGAGGGTTCAGAAAAAATTTGTAAAGTATGCTCTCCGAGGTGAACGTGAACTCTTAGTACATTCCTCATATTAAGACCGTTGCTTGCTTTTGGTATTGAAACCATTTTATATTAGAAGAATTACCCATTCTGCGATGATAAATTTTCATCCAATTAACGGTATTACCGATTGTGTTTATCTACTTAAATTTATCTGTTTTTGTATTCATTTTAGATCGCTAAGATCTTATAATTTGTTTTACGTGTCTACGATAATATATCTAGCCTGTAAGAATCTGGTATGTAATGAAAAACGATTTCTTTCGGAATTGAAATAGTCTGTATTTTCAAAGTCATATAAAAGTTATCTGTTTGAATATTTTTTAAATGTTAATAATGAAGGAAGTTGTGGCAATGATCATTAAGGGTTTGTGTTAGAAAAAGAATTCCAAATCTCTTCAGATAGCAACTTGAATTTGCAGTCGGTATCAATGTCGAACAATATCAATTTCCATCACATACCAGAATACATATATTGTTAATTCATTCGATTAACTTTTAATTAATAATTGTAAAGTAATTTAAATAAAAGATCAGTTATTTTTTTTTAATACGATTTTTCTGATTATTTTTGGTATGAATAAATTTTCTAATGTAGTAATGCTGTTACATCCACATGTAGATTATTATGATTACACAATTTTACTGCGAAAGTATACTTTATATATTATCTCTTGTAGGTCACAGGCCTTATTGTCTGAAACTCCTGAATGTTGAATTAAAAACGTTTTTATGACTTAACGAACAAAAATAATTTCAACTTAATTAGTTCTTAACCGGTACTAAATTTCTGAACGATTTTGGAAAAATTAATGTCTAAGCTTTCCAAATGCACTTACAAGCCATTACATAAATATTATCAAAAATATTTAGAATTTTCAATTTTTACCATTGTTTCAGTCATAATACGCTTTTTTTCTTATTTTTGCATTTCAGTGTGTTTTTGTTTGTTTAAATCAGTTGAAAATTGCTAATGTTACTTTTTTTTCTTGTAATATAGAATTTTATATTTCCTTGTAAAAATAGGCAATATAAGTATTTGTAAAAATTGTTAAATATTTTGCTTCTGAAGCAGTATGTAATACTTATACATGTGGCATCACTGCAAATACCAATAAGAATACTGGTTACTTTTTAATGTAGTACATTACTTTTACTTTTGTCCTTTTATCATTCTATTACCTACCGCGTGCTTGAAATAACGTACTTTGTGAAAAATTGAATAAATTGTAACATTTATTTTTTGTTTATTTAATAAAAGAAATTTTGATTAGTTACAATCAATAAATTAATAAAACAAAATACGTTGTAACTAAATTGGTGACCCCGACAACGTTCTCTGTTGCTCACATCAAAAAAAAATTTTTTTTACACAATTGCGTCCATTTTTTAAATTGGTAGCCATTTTGTTTTGAGCCAAAAAACCGCGTGGCCTATTTTCAATAACAAAATGCCAAACAACGACAGTGGAGTGCAAGACATGCCCCCCGGAAACGTTTCAATCGTTTATGCCAGATTGCCGGTACCCCAGATGTCGGGATGTAACATCGAGGCGTGGTTTACGACCATGGACTTCTGGTTCACGGCCTCAGGTGTTACAACAGACAGACAAAAATCAGCGACGATACTAGCAGCATTGGACCCAAATGTTATAGCGCAACTGTCTGATGTTATCGCGGCACTCCCCGAATCAAACAGGTACGAGTACGTTAAATCAAAGGTAATAGAGCATTTTGCAGACAGCGAGAGCCGTCGTTTAAACCGCTTGCTGTCAGATCTCCCACTTGGCGATAGAAGGCCTTCCGAGCTATACTACGAAATGAAACGCGTAGCCGGAAATGCAATTGGAGATGCAGTTATAAAGGGCTTGTGGATCAAACGCTTGCCAGAGCTAGCGCAGCCAGTCGTCGCTGCATCAACAGGACCACCTACTGAATTTACTAAAATAGCCGACTCAGTTATAGACGCCATGACTCCACACCAAGTCCGTCAGGTGCAATCACACACACACAACGAAGTTAACGAACTACGGACTGCCGTGAATGATTTAGGTAAGAGGCTAGAAAAATTTTCAATGCGTTCACGATCACGTGCCCGGACTACGCAGCGTAATCGCTCGAAAAGTCGACCAACATACAACGTCGACGCTACTGGACTCGAATGTTGGTATCACAAAAAATACGGCCGTAGTGCTCAAAAGTGCCGCAGTCCATGCAAGCACAAACGTAGAGTGAATCCACCCACCTCTACCAGATCTTCATTTTCAAATTGACTCGAAAATACGGTAGAAGGTGTTGGCGAAGCATCTGCTATCAAACATAAAATTTTTCGCCTACAAATTAAAGACAAATATTCGAACAAAAATTTTCTAGTCGACAGTGGTGCCGACGTGTCTGTCCTGCCACTTACTCAAAAGTCAATCGATATACGTCCTACTAGCATCATGCTATATGCCGCAAATGGAACCCCTATTAAAGTAATAGGGGAAAAACGAGTTAAATTAAATCTCGGTCTCCGTCGAAATTTTTTCTGGTCCTTCGTGGTTGCGGACGTCACATCACCGATAATTGGATCTGACTTCATCAAGCACCACGATTTGCTCATCGACTTGCGTCGCAATCGACTAATTGATAACGCTTATCAACGTGCGACACGTCTTACGCCATCCACATACGGTGCAACAGCCACTATTAAAACATTCGACTCAAATGACTCATTCGCCGATATTTTAGAACAATTTCCAAACATCACAAAAATTTCACCATATGGCTCAAGAACTAAGTCCACCATCACTCATCGAATAGAAACGACAGGTCAACCCGTGTTCTGCCGCCCACGACGCCTGTCACCTGAAAAGCTAGCTGCCGAATTCGATTTTTTAATTACAACAGGCATATGTCAACCATCGCGCAGTAATTGGTCAAGACCGCTGCATATGGTGAAGAAAAATGACGGCACATGGAGACCTTGTGGCGATTATCGTGCCTTAAATGCCCAGACCCTTCCCGACAGGTACCCACTGCCGTATATGACAGACTTCACATCAATTTTGCGAGGTAAGAAAATCTTTTCTAAAATAGACCTGCAAAAAGCATTTCACCAAGTACCAATCCACACTGATGATGTCCCCAAGACGGCTATCACCACACCTTTCGGTCTCTACGAGTTTAACTTTATGACTTTTGGGCTATGCAATGCCGCCCAAACGTTCCAAAGACTCATCGAAGATGTTTTACGTGGCCTGGATTTTGTATTCCCATACATCGACGACATCTGCATCGCATCGTCTACGCCCGAACAGCATCGACAGGACCTAACCGAAATCTTTCGTCGCCTTAACGAAAATAACCTGGCTATCAACGTTAAGAAGTGTGAATTCGGAAAAAAAGAGATAAAGTTTCTAGGTCACTTAGTAAACGCAGGTGGGATCCTACCACTCCCAGAAAAAGTAGCAGCTGTTAAAAACTATCCGAAACCAAAAGTGGCTCAAGAGTTAAAGAGGTTTATCGCAATGATAAATTTCTACAGGAGATTCTTGCCACATGCCGCCGCCTACCAGTTAAAATTACAAAAATTAATTGTAGGCAATAAGAAAAATGACTGCACCCCATTGGAGTGGAATTCTGACGCTGAAGCTGCTTTTGAACGCTGTAAGGTAGAGTTAGCCAACGTGACGCTGTTAGCACACCCTGCCACAGACGCAAAATTAGCATTATTTGTAGACGCCTCTGATACTGCTGTAGGGGCAGCCCTGCATCAGGAGATAAACGGCAAATTACAGCCTTTAGCCTTCTACTCTAAAAAATTAACGAGTACGCAGCAAAAATACTCTACGTACGACCGAGAACTTGCAGCTATGTACCAAGCCGTTGCTCATTTTCGATATTTGATTGAAGGAAGAAGCTGTTACATCGTTACAGATCACCGACCGCTCATATTTGCATTTCAACAAAAGCTAGAGAAAGCTTCACCTCGTCGGATAAGACAGCTAGACTTCATCAGCCAATTCACCACGGACATTCGCCATTTGCCCGGTGCAGCAAACGCTACCGCTGATGCTCTCTCTCGTATCTGCTCAATGGAAACAATCGTGGACTATTCGAAGATAGCACAGGCACAGAAAAGTGATAAAAATCTTCAAGAGTATCTTCAAAACCCAAGTATGTCAAATAATTCGTTGCAATTAAAATATTTTCCAGTTCCCGGCTCAAACGAACAGCTAGTGTGCGATACAAAAACCTCACGAATTCGACCCTATATCCCAGACGAGTTTCGACAGCTGATCCTCTCAAGGATCCACAACCTTTCACACCCAGGCGTTCGAGCTACAACTAAAATGATAACCAGTAGGTTTTACTGGCCATGCACGCGGAGCGATGCGGCAAAATTTGTGCGAAATTGTATACAGTGCCAGCGATCGAAAATTCAAAGACACATACGATCTAAACCTGCAAAATACGAGCCGCCTAAAGAACGTTTTGCTCATATAAACATAGATGTCGTTGGTCCCTTCCCATCCTGTGAGGGACAACGATACTGTTTGACAGTCATCGACCGTTTTACGCGCTGGCCTGAAGCTATTCCTATACCGGAAATGTCAGCTGAAACAATTGTGAAAGCACTGCTGACTCAGTGGATCTCGAGATTCGGCGTGCCGGCAAAAATAACATCCGACCGTGGCCGCCAGTTCGAGTCAGCTATCTTTGCAGAATTAATCCGCACAATTGGTGCAACGCATTTTCGTACGAGTTCGTATCATCCGGAATCAAACGGCATAATTGAACGTTGGCACAGAACGTTAAAAGCAGCCATTTTGTGCCACGATCCTGCACGATGGGTTTATTATTTGCCAGCGATTTTATTAGGCTTACGAGTCGCATATAAACCGGACCTTAAAGCCTCACCAGCTGAAATGGTATATGGCACAAACTTAACAGTGCCAGGCGAATTCTTTCAGCAGTCAATACCACCTGTTTCTTCAAGCGACTTCGTGTCCGAATTTCGAGCGACTATGCAGCAGCTTCAACCAACCGATACGGCCCATCATTCAACGCCACGAACTTTCATTTCAAAAAGTCTACAGAGCTCAACTCATGTTTTTGTACGCAACGACTCTGTAAAACCTTCATTATCACACCCTTACGATGGACCTTATGAAGTATTAAAACGCACAAGCAAGTTTTTTACTATCTCAATTAAAGGTAGACAGATCCCTGATAGTACTTCCGAAAGCAACTCACATTTGCAAACCGTCCCTAATGTTCAACCAAGTTGCATCGACAAAACCAACACAACAAGCGTAAATAAAGAAGCTACACCAATACTTCACCAGCATAAGCAAACTAGAGGTGGCAGACAAATTAGGCTTCCATTAAGGTTCAGGTGACCCCCCTCTGGCGGGGGAATGCTGTGGCATCACTGCAAATACCAATAAGAATACTGATTACTTTTTAATGTAGTATATTACTTTTACTTTTGTCCTTTTATCATTCTATTACCTACCGCGTGCTTGAAATAACGTACTTTGTGAAAAATTGAATAAATTGTAACATTTATTTTTTGTTTATTTAATAAAAGAAATTTTGATTAGTTACAATCAATAAATTAATAAAACAAAATACGTTGTAACTAAATACATACTTTTATATCGCATACTCTGAGAAAAATTATTTTTTTTTTGTGACGGTCGTATTGCTTTTTATTAAAACTTTCTTGATTGCCCATGAAAAAATTACAAATATGTTTGTAAATTAATTAAACTTGTCATTTTAGTTTAATGATTCTGTTAAGAAAGAATATTTTTATTTAAAAAATCATAATTACAATATTGTTCTTCTTTACAAAAATGCTGATACCATGTCAGCGATCTGTTGAGTGCTTTAGGTAACAGCTAAAAGGTGCAATATAAAATCGTAGGTAAAACAAATATAAAAGAAATACAAAATAATGTTAAATATGGGTATTCACTTAAAAAATATATTACAATATACTTCAACTAAGTCGCAATCGTGTTAACTTGTATGTACATATACTCGTTTGTACACAAAATTTAATGAAAAAATTTTTATTCCTTCACTTTATTAAAAAAAGGAGGAAAACTGAAATTCTAGTAGTTTATTTTAGTAAATCTTCCACAGAATAGATTTTATTATATTTTATTATAAATTTAAGCCTATCGACCGTTACATTGTAATAAGTATTCATACCCATTTTTTATTGTCAACACCCTGTTTGCTAATCAGCAACATCAATAAATATCCACTCTAATTATATTCTGACCAGTGTGACCATTTCTGCTTTTTATAGCTAAATTTAGCTTATTTTATTGCAATTTAGCTTGAAAAATTCATTCAGCCTTTAGCTTTGTTTTAGCTTTTTTCTTAAATCGCATTTGGATTTTGGGATTTCTTGCTTTTGAAATAAATTAAAAACAGAAGAAAATGAATATTATCCTACACAAAGCAAGATTTAAACTTTAATGCCCGTATTCATAAAAACTATTTTTGGTTTATTGAGGACTTATTTGACAAATTTCTATGCAATACTTGTCAAATAAACCCTCAATAAACCTAAAATAGTTTTTATGAATACGGGCATAAAAATTTAAATACAAGGTGCTTAAAAAGAAAATATTTACAAAATTGAAGAAAAAGTTGGTTCAATGATAAGAAACTTTTAAACTGGATTATTATTGCAAATGCACGTTGAAGTCCAGCAAGCACTTAACAGCTTCTTCACCTTTCACCACCAATAGATAAAAGCAAATAGAATGTCCTTCTGTAAGTACTTATTTAGAAAGAAAGAAACTGAATTGCTTGAATCGTTGTACGTAGCGGTCCATACCTCCATTAGATCGTTAGATAACTTAATAAAAGTGCAGAAGAATATATTCAATGAAAGTAAATTGGCTGGCGGTTTAACTTTAGGTCGGACAAACTGTATAGCTGTTTTAAAGTATTTTTTAGAACCACAGTTCAAACAGTTACTATATAGTGTCTTATAGATAGGTCAACCGACATTGCTATCGAAAATAATTATAAATAATAATTCGTTACTACAACAAGTCACTAACACATTTCTACAATTATAGGTACACATATCCATAAATATACAAAAATTTGAATAGTTCTATGCACAACGACAATAAACATGGAAATCTTGTAAAATAAGTATGTAATGTTAAAAAGTGCTCTTGAAAAGCTTTTGGCTCTTCTTAACTTCAAAATATTTTAATTTGAAAAATATTTTAAAATAAAGACATATATAGATTTCAATAAAAGATTAATTTTCCTTGAAAAGAATCATAGAAAAATTTTGCTTTATTTTTTAGCTTAAATCTTCTTTTTAAGCCTCTTTCTAGCATTTTTCTTAAAATGTTTTAGCTTAACCCTTAAATGCATGAATTTTTATTTCTCAACTAAAGTGTCAATGAAGAATTTTGTCGATAATAATAAAACTAGCTGCCACAGGCCCTAGATATGTTTAACAACGATAAATCCCCTTTTTTATTATTAAAAAAAAACCAAAAACACTTTATAAAAGTTTCTTCATTGCAAAATGAGCGATTCAAAATACGATGTAGATCTACATCACAATGCATTTAAGGGTTAACAATGTTCTAGAATCTGGTCACACTGATTCTGACATATGTAAAGTTATCGATTAAATATGTTTCTCTTGAAATTTTTTCTTTCGCTTTTCATTCCCATTGTTAAACTAAAAGCCGGGTCAGACGATCAATTTTATTGACAAGATTTTTTTTTCATTAATTTTTATCAATAAATCACCAATAAAACTACAAAATATAACACTTCTAAACAATTAAACAATACGATGTCTTTTTTGGCCAGAAATTTCTTTAGAGCTGTAAGTTTAACAAAAATAATTTCATACAAAAATAAAGTATCGGAACCATTGCCAAACCCTTTAACAATAACAGAAAATAAAAAAAGGTGTATAAAATTACAATTACGTAATTGGCATAAAAAAGAAACTTGTTCTACATAAATTGTTTTATCCCGTTTTAATTTAATTATTTATAGCTTCCTCATGTGGGCAGACAACTACTTAAACAGAATACGAACAACAACAACACATACCAACGTCTGTTGCACCAAAGTGAGTAGTAGTAGGGCTATTGCCTATGGACATGGTACAGAGATGGATGATTATCATTAAATTTAAAATAATGATTATAATTGTATTTTTTATTTTTAGCTGCTCTATTGTCTGTGAAAGTTCAACAACCTGCCCCTGATTTTCAAGGTATTGCTGTAGTGGGCAATGACTTTCAAGAATTGAAATTATCTGATTTTGCTGGCAAATATTTAGTTTTATTCTTCTATCCCTTGGACTTGTAAGTCTTTCATTCAATTCTTTATTTACAAAAGTAATGTTAAAATTATTGCTTTTCAGCACATTTGTATGCCCTACTGAAATTATAGCATTTAGCGACCGCATCAAGGAATTCAAAGATATTGATGCGGAAGTTGTCGGTGTCTCTGTGGACTCTCACTTCTCTCATTTAGTTTGGTCAAATATTGATCGCAAAAATGGCGGCTTAGGTGGCTTGAAATATCCTCTATTGTCGGATATTTCTAAAAAGATTAGCTCGGACTATGGTGTCCTCTTAGAGAAAGAAGGCATTTCATTGCGTGGTACCTTTATTATCGATCCTAATGGTGTTTTACGCCAGTATTCTATTAACGACTTACCTGTTGGTCGTTCTGTTGATGAAGTTTTGCGTCTAATTAAGGCATTCCAGTTTGTTGAAAAACACGGTGAAGTTTGCCCAGCCAATTGGAATCCTGAAACAAACCCCGCTACTATTAAACCAGATGTCCAGGAATCAAAGGAATATTTTAACAAACATGGTTAAGAACGAATTTCCTAATTAATGGTGAAAAGTTTTAGCATCTTTTATGTTTTAAAATGCTATGAATAAAATTAAAGTTTTAAGTTTCACATGAAGAGTTTTTATTAACATTTGTCTTGAACTAATTAGTTTTCTAAATATGTAAGGTGTCATTAGAGCAGGGAATTCAATTATTTAATATCTGTATATATATTTTGATTTTTAAACATAATTTTTGCTAGGAATATGTTTTTATTATTTACCTCTGTACTTAGTAGAATTACCCTTATTATAAATAAAGTCCCATTCTTCCCATTGTGCATTTCAAATTACATACATACATAATTGGCCATTGCAACCCTGTGTCAGGTTTACGGCCTAGCTTCTCGCAGCACTCATGTTGTGTGTGTTAATTTTTTCCCATGAGTACTGGGACCTACAGTTTAAAGTCGACTCCGAACGACAGATTTGAGAAGCTTTTTCATGGCAATTAATTACTCCCAGAGCTTTTGCCAGAAGACTGCTGAGAGGTAGTCGCCGAAAGAAATAATTGTTTCATATTTCTTTTTTTAAAGATGTCGGAGCTGAGATTTGAACCCAGCACTACAGTCTTCGTAAGCCAACACATAACCACTAGACCATTTCAAATTACTTACTTTTTTTGTGCTAGTTTTTAAACAGCATAGAATGAATTTTGTGTATCTGTTTATAGATTATTACATGACCTTCCATTTCTTTTTAACATTTTGACAGTAATTATTATTGTTTTTTTTTGTGTGTTTTTGTTTTCATGGATGTAGGTAAATAAATTATTATTAGATTTATTGTTACAACTCTTCAAAGCCGTTAAATCATTTTCTCGCTCTCACATAGGCTGTTTTATTGGCATATGAGACTTTTAGCTGCGTGTAATGCTACGACTTTAATGTGTATGGGATGTGTTGTTTTTATTGCAGCGTTTTGGCATTGAATCCATAAGACTTTTAAATGTTTCGGTTGGAATCTTCTACCAGAAATCTTAAAAAAAAATTCTACAATTGTTCTTTATTGAAAGGATTTGATCCTCGAAGGACCCTTTAAAAATTTTCCATAAAATTTCAATAGGATTTAAGTCTAAAAACTATGTAAACCTTCACCCCATTATTATGAAAACAAGCTTTTGATCGCTTTGATGTGAGTGATTGTGAACCATAATCGGGGCCATAATTCATTTGAAACAAGTGATCTGTACTTCATTTCAGCGATCCCTCAACGTATGAGAAATTTGAGTTTGAATTTTTGTGTGCAATACAATGCTGCCTTGTTATATTCTTATATGAATATTACCGGTTATTAGAGTTATCAGGCTAATAAAGGCTATGATAGCTGAGGTTTAATTGTTAAATAAAATAGATGTACATTTGTTAGTGATTCTTTTATACACCACATCGCTTTTCTAAAAATGTATACTTTAAAAAGCCAATGAATACTTACATGTATAAAAACTTTCAGCAAATTCCTTTAATCGGAAGTATTCTCAGACTTTAGCAATCTACCTTAAATTGTAAAAAATGTGTGTAATTGAATTAAGTCGTAGCAATATTTATCATCTATTGGACTTTATTAAGTATATTTTTAACTGTTACTGATTTAAGGTATCAGCTTAACATAAGATTCTGGTCGAATTGCAATTCTTATTAAATTCTAGTTAGTAATCTGATTTAAACACAATTTTTCTAATTCTTTACAAATTTTAAAAATTATAGTGTTATTGTTTTGATTTATATTAATTTGTGTAGTAGCATTTTTATTAAAATACGGTATGTTAGATATAGAAATGAGAGGGAAAATAAACCTTACGAATAGTTATACAACTAAAATAATGTACTTAATGTTACATAAAATTCCTTTTTTTAAAATTACTTCAGCTCCTTTTGACTTTCAATATTTCATTAAGTATTGATTGCAACACATTTTAAGTTTCCAACCAATTGACAAAGTTTTAATGTTTTGGATTTCATTAATTTCGGTAAAAAAAAAAACTGCAATTTTATAACCGTCCACTCATTTATGAAGAGGGTGGAGGTGGAGGCGGCGGTTGATTGAGACCGCTAAGACCAGGTGGTGGTGGAGCGCAAGGGGGTGGAGGTGGTGGCGGTGCATATGCACCAGGTACTGCACCCCAAGCTGGAAAACCTGGTGGCATTAGACCAGGAGCACCGGGCCATGGTGGCAAACCAGCACCGGGAAGTGCAGTACCTGGTGGTGGCGGTAATAAAGGTGGCATGGTACCAGTTCCTGGTGGCTGTAAGGGACTAGTTCCAGGTGGTGGTGGCGGATCGCCACCTGGTGGAGGAGGTTGAGCAGCACTCATCCATGGCATCACAGGTGGGGGGGCTGGCAGCGGCGGCTGGGTAGTTGGTGGAGGAGGTATTAATGGTGGCATACCTACTGGTGGCGGTGCATTAGAGGATGGTCCCCAAGCCGGTGGTATTGGAGGTGGCGGTGCCACATTTATGCCACTGGGTGGTAAAGTAGTTGGTGGCGCCGGTGGTGGTGCCTGTATAGCTTGCATTGTTGTGGGTTTCTTATCAAAAATACTATAGCCACGGTTAATATGAGCTTGTGCCAAAGGATCAACTGCAGGTTTTTGCACAGCTGAAGGCGGAGGTCCTTCTCCCAACTCAGCCATAAGACTTAGATATTCTTCATCAATTTTAGCTTGTGTGTTTTCAGTAGCTTCATCTGCACATACAACACCAGCGCCTGGGCGTTTACTACGGCAATCTTTTGATATATGACCAGCTCCACCGCATGAAGTACAAACAATACTATTGGTGACATTTGGTTTATCAGGGCAAAGCCATGATTTGTGTTCAGTTGAACCACAATTTGTACAACGGGGACAATCTGTTTCACGCAAAGTACCATTCAGCTGCGCCAGCTCACGCAATTGCATCCTTCTTAAATCGTTATGACCTTCTGGTACTTCAATACCTTGTCTTATGACATCTTTTATCTTGTCAACAGCTTTTTTAACAGCTTCTGGATTAGGTGCTGTAATAAATGCATGTAGCGGTTCATCTTCTCCTGCCATTGGTTGGCCATCTTTGCGACCCACCTTACCCTCCTTGACAGAACCTTTACCTCTGATAATAATTTTAGCGCCAGTTTCTTTTTCCATGGCTTTTAACGTATTGCCACGGGGGCCAATCAAAAGACCCACAAAATTAATATCAGGATGTTGTTCTTGCGGTATTAAAACTTTGTCAATAACACGAGTTACTGGTGGCCTAAAACAAAAATGTATATTTTAATTTTTAGTCAAATTGGTGAAAAAAGTTTATGCCATAAAACTTACTTGTAATCTGCAGGCGGCTTAAAATCTGGATTCACTGCCTGCATTTTTTGGATTAATTGATGTCTTTGCTCTTCCAATTTTTTACGATACCGGAACTCGCGTGTATTCAACCTCTTGCCATCTGAACTGTAAATTGGCTCCGGTGAGGGAGATCTAAGAAAAAAAATAAATAAAATATATGATGAATATAATTAATCCTCTAAATACTTAAATACATAAGCTGTAATATTTAAGAATACAATATTATTATTATTATCATTATTTGTTTAAAACGAGTTCCTAATTTCTATATTCCTGCAAATTTGAATTAATTTTCAATTAATTAATTAAAGATTTATAAATTATAATAATTGTTGCTGTTATCAAAAGTTAAGGGTGGGAAAAAAAGAAAATTTTGATTAATATTGCATTAGTTTTAAATTAAAATTAATCTTCGTATTGTACTGTTTATTTATCAGCAGTTTACTTTATTATATTTCTTAGAGTGTAACACTGTGACTAGATTGTCTATAGCCGAGTCCCCATTAGGATTACGAAAAATATTTTTACTTTGTTTTACTCTCCTTAAGGAAAAAAGAAAATTGGTTTTAATTAATAAATTTTTAAATGTTCAACTGTTTAGTAAATAAACATGTACTTTTTGCTTACATATGTAGCCTTTTTGGATTTTGTGGTTTTATGTTTCACCTTTTCAATCTTTCTTATAATCTTACTTAGTGTGTCTTTTGAGTTTATAGTCTTACCTAGAGATCTAATAGGAATGAAATTTTTTTTAATTAGTAATTATACATTTTATACGATGTAGTATTTACCATCATTAAAAATTGCTTTTAATTACAGATTTTAAACAATTTCACTTTACCTTCTTCTTTTTTTTTAAAAATTAAAGTACTGGTTACTTTTTGACCATTCATTTTTATATTTAATTAAGGTTCTTTAGAAGCAATACAGGTTTCTCGGAGAGATAGTATTCTTTTATTAGACAAAAAAAAACGACGATTGCTTTTAATGTAAAGAAAACAGGAAGTTTTGGTGCCAATGTGATTAAAAAAGGTGTTTTTCTTAAAACAATTTCTGCGAGTAAAAAGAATTCTAACATACTACAAACAATTCCAATACCAATTGCTCGCAACATTTATATACTGGCTATCTCTTCGTAAATAGAGCTTGAGTCAAACTATATTCAAACAAACTTTTAGTACATTTTTTTAAATTTTAAAATTCAAATTTACTTTTTCTAATAGAGGATTATTGTAGTAGAATTCACTTTTGATCAGCAAGAGGGTATTAACTAAAAATGTTTACAATTTCACTTGTTGCAAGATTCCAATCAACTAACAATATCTATCTACAGTAAAAACTTAAGCGTACTCCGATTACTTTTCATCAACAAAAAGGTATTATTTGAGTTAATATAAACGATGAAATAGAAATGCATCGTATATTTTCTTAAAAAGAAAATATTATTTTGATTTGAGTCTTTATTCAAGTTAAAACTCACAAAAATGTTTTACCTAAATTTGGTAAAGCAGGTATAAACTCGAAAGAGATTTCTTTTTTGCAATAACTGGAAAAAATTAAAAGAAAAATATGTAAGTACATGTTTAAATGTATTCAGATTTGTAAATTCTCTTGAAATGTAAACACAGTTTTTTTGCTTCTAATGAAATTTTACAAATTTTGAGTTAATAGGTTGGCTTCCCAAACGTCTGTATGCGATGTCAAAGCAGTGTTTAAATCAAGCAATTATATTTTACCACATTGTAAATCAAATGTCTTGTGTATAAAAAACATTGTCAATTTAATTAATGCCAAATTGTTTTTGTTTGCCTATAAACTGAGAAACAAGTGAGTTTTGGAATGCTATAAATTTATCAAAGTTTATATTGTTGCGTTTAAGAATACATGATACTGTCACACTGCAAAGCAACTTGCGTTTAGGAAAGCAGCCATATTCTCTTGTTGATCAAATGCGCATTTTCTAAGAATCAAAAACATTAAGACACGGCCTAAACCTAAACAAATCTTAATAAAAAACAATGTGTGTAATTTATACTAAAAAATGTATAGAAAAAAATTTTTAAGACAATGCATTCAAGAAAAAACTAAATTTGACTTTTTTTTTTTGTATCACATGGTTTTTCGTTTTTATCAACGTTATGTTGATGGCCTATATATGTACAGCTGCGTGCAACTAATTAAGGACAGTAGTACTAAATATTTAAATCATTATGTTGAAAATAATACTATTAAAAAAAACCGCTAAAATTTGACCCTGTTTAGTTAGCCAACTTTGTTTATTGAAACTTCTCAATGGCAACCCTATTTTTACCGTTATTTTTTTCTTGTGGTGTTTTTCAAAATTTGTGAAATAAATTACTCGTGCACTTAATTAAGGACAGTGAAAAATTTTTTAAAATATTAAGATTCAAGTAAGTTTTAACAGTTAAATTCAAATAAATGAGATTACACAAAGTGTATTTCAGAATTTGATAAACTTTTACTTATTGCTAAACATGGGTAAAAATAAGGCCCCGATTATGGTTCACAACAGTTGTAAATTTGATGTTGTATTTCTAAAATTGCCATTATGATTTACAACAGCTATGTGTTGTACCATATACTTTGACTATCGTTTACAACATTTATTGTTATATGTTGTAGCCAATACAACACAACATTTAGGTGTTGTGAATGATAATCGGGGCCTAAGTCCTGTGACGTCAGTACTCGAAAGATTATTATACAAATGCATCAGGAAGGAAGCTCTTATAGGGAGATTGCAACAGCCTTAAAAGTTTCTAAAACAATGGTTTTCCAAGCGGTGCAATATTTCAAAAAACATTCGACAGCTGAAAAGGTGCCTCGTAAACAAAGAAGCCGAATTGCGACAGTGCGTGAAGATTCACTGATTGTCCGCGAGTCGAAAAAAAAATCCGCATAAATCAGCAAATGAAATTCGGATAGCAGTCTTTGGTGAAAATGGAGCAAAACCATCTGTAGACACAGTAAAACGTCGATTGCGGGAAGCTGGCCTCTTTGAAAGAATTTCCCGAAAGAAACCATTGTTGTCTGAGCGTAACCGGAAGAAGCGAATAGAGTTAGCAAAAAAATACCGCCATTGGACCGCTGTGGAATGGAAAAGAGTGTTATTTTCGGACGAAACAAAAATTAAGTCTCTCCCGATGGAAAAAAATATCTTCGCCGGCCAAAGTTAAAAGAATTTGATCCAAGATACACCTGGGCCACTTTAAATCATGGAGGAGGTTCTATTATGCTTTGGGGTGCTATGTCGTCACGCGGTGTTGGACCGCTGCACAAAGTTGACGATAACATGGACAAGTTCCAATATGTAAGAATCCTAAGCGATACAATGATGCCGTATGCAGACGAAAATATGCCAGTAACATGGATATTTCAACAAGATAATGACCCGAAGCATACGGCTCATCACGTCAAACAATGGTTTATAAACAATTCGGTCACTATACTTGATTGGCCTTCATGCAGTCCAGATCTCAATCCGATTGAGAATTTATGGCAAGTTGTAAAAACCAAAGTAAACGCAGTAAAAATAAACAATTTTGATGATCTCTTCGCCGAAACAAAGTAAGCTTCGGAGGCCATTCCAACTAGCTCGATGCCTCGCAGGTGTCAAGCTGCTATCGACAACAATGGTTTTGCAACAAAATATTGATTTTTTTTTTTAATAAATACAAGTTTTTCTTAAATTTTACGATGTGTCCTTAATTATATGCACGACTGAATTTAATATTCTTTAAAATATGGCTCACTGCTTTATAAAAAATAATTTAATTGACACAATAAACAGTTATTTTCTACGACTAAGAGTTTAAATAACTAAACTCGGAAAAATTTTGACAATATATACAACTATTTTTATTTTTTGGCTTCAAGCTCACATGTAAGCTTCGTGTCCTTAATTAGTTGCACGCAGCTGTATATAAGAAAAGCGTAACTTGATTTTTGTTACTTTACAACATGTAAAACTTTAGGTACGAGGATATGTAAAACAAAAATGTAATGCAAGACTAAATGAATAGATGCAAGATTAAATTGCATTAAAACTTTTTTTACATATCTATATATGTACGGATTTGATAGATTTTAATTTCGGCTATAACGTAACGAAAAAGCGACTTACGCCTTTTTTAAATTAAGCAGGCATCCATACTGTAATTACACAATAGCTTTTTTAAAAATTAAGATCTTGCATACTAATATGGCATTAAAAAAGAAAACAAAGAATGATTAATCAATTGATAAAAGTAATAAACGTAATGATTTGTTTTTTTCAAAAACAAAACATTACATAAAACCTGTTATTGTTTCGTTTTCCATGTCCAAAAGTCCTTTTTTTCTATGCTGGATGGAACACAATAATGTTGGATCCTTCGCACATAAAAAACGAATGTCTCAAACAGAGCTCTTTTTGGTTTGGCTCAGTGGCTTGATAAATACAAAAATTTTGCTTAAATAGAGATGATTTATAATTATGGATGCAAACCTTTCTTCCGGATTTTGTGGTATACCCAATTCCCCAGTACGCAGCTTACGACTTATTTCCTCTATTTGTAATTGAACTGTAATTAGAATGACAGATTAGAAAAAAGAAGAGAAAAAAGGCGAGGGCAAAGCCTCGTTATTAGTAAATTTGTGATATATTTTTTTATATACTAAAATTTATGCAAATAAAATTAGGAAAATATTTTAGAATAAAAGTTGGTTTGGTAAAAATATATGAATATTGATTTTTTTTTTTTTTTTTTTTGTTTTTTACGGAAGAGTACATGCAAATAGGCTATGATGATAATTTTAACAGTACTCGAGGACTTACAAAACTGAAGAAAAAAATTGTAAAAATATGCATTAATCAAGATATTTATATAGGGACATATTTACATATATATTTATATATACAGTAATATGTGGTAATTGTACATATTAGGTTTTGACTAAAACTGGAAAGCTAAAAAAAATTTATTAGTAATAGTATTAAAGTTAAACTGTTGATAGATTATCACGCTGTTTTACGTTACGATTGTGATATAAAACATGGTACAGTCTACTGATCCCAGAGGAAAGTTTTCTACTATCTTTGTCATACATAATGGAAAGGTTGCCTTCAAAAAGAAAACGAAGATTATTTGATTAGTTTTAATGTTTCATTAATCATTATTAAAAAAAAACAAGCTCATGAATTTCCTTTGCAGAGATGACTTTCTCCTCCCATTGTCGTATGTATACTTCCAGTACTGCTGTAATTTTTAACATTTGAATCAGCCTAGTTATTTTCTTTTTTTTGTTGCTAAATTTAATTTTTGAAAATCCACACTTACGTTATTTCAAAATGTACCTATTGCTATTACTTAATACTATAAAGAAATCTTATACTCTAATATAGTGTTTTAAATATATATAAAAAATTTACCTAAATAAGCTTCCTGTTGTGTAGGATCCAGTGTAGATGGTAAAATTGTAGGCATGCCAGGTATAAATGTTTTATCATTCTCTGTACCTCCCCAACGAGATTTTCTGCGACGTCTACGTTCAGCTGCTTCTTCTTCTGTAATTTTTATTAAAAATAACCGTAAAAATTTTGTGCATATTTTCCTTTAATAGCAATAAGCTATTGTTTTATTTAAATAAAAGAACTTACGTGACATTTCCGAGGGACCATTTGATGTTGAATCATTGCTGTTGGTGCAATTAAAGAGAGCTGCAAAGTGTTTATTAGAAGTACTACTCATAAGCTCCTGTATCGTTTGTGTTAAATCAAATCGACTTTGTGCTGGTTCTTCCTTTATAGTCTCCAAGTTTATATTAGGAAATCTGTCCCGTGAACCACTACGATGCACACGTTCACGGCTGCGACTGCGATCACGACTAGAACGTCTTCTTGAATGTCCAGGAGTACGGCTACGGCTACGAGAACGGTCTCTGCCGCGATCTCTATCACGATAATCGCGGCGACGATCGCGATCTCTGCTACGAGAACGCCGACGATTACTACGTCTTGAATCGTAGTCGTCATATGTTCGGGAACGACTACGATGTGATCGAGATTCACGATCCCGATCTCTATCACGTCTTTTGCGCTCCCGATCGACGTCTCGATCTCTGCTTACTCGATCACTACGTTCCCGACTTTCACGCTTGCGGTCACGGTCGCGATCTCTATCACGGTCCCGTTCTCTATCACGTTCACGTTCTCTATCGCGGTCATGATCTCTATCTCTCTCACGGTCTCTTGACCGGTCCCTAAAGAAAGTAAAATAATGTGTTTAACAGAACAATATCAGATACAATTCATTGTTGGAATTATTACTCCACTTTGCTACTCACCTCTTTTTGCGGCTCTTATCTCTGTCGTCACGATCCCTATCACTACGTTCTCTGTCTTTTTCTCTATCTCTTCCATAATCTTTAGATCTTGAGGGCGAACGCTCTTTCTTTAGATTTTTTACTTTTCTGTCATCGCCTGTTTTTTCTCTAAAAATCCCATTACTTTCCTTGCTCATGGCAAATGGTGGTGCTCCCATATTTGCCATGGTGTCGTAAGAATCTGATGGCATATTTGCAGCCATGTCGCTCATGGTTTTCAATATTTTTTTAATTTTGTGTCCTTTTTAATATACATATAAGTTTTTATATTCTTTACTTTTGGATTTTTAGCTTAAATTTTACACAAAATAATAACTATCCGCCACAATTTATACTTTTAGCGTTCAATAAACTGGAGCCACAATGAAAATTTTCTTCTATGATGAAAAGCAAAATGGCGACGATTCTGCAAAAGTTTGACATTTTCATTCTTAAGATGCCATATAGAATATTGTAGTAATGCCATATTGTATGTAGTGAGGCGTGGAACAGGGCTGCCAACTTCTTATAAATACGATAATTTGTCGCTCTTAAGTTAAACAGACTTGAGGTAATTAATTATGTAGTGTTTCAATTATCAATATATTATGTTTTTATTATATATACTTTTAGTAGATATTTATTTAGTTGGTTCCAAAAATATTGTGTTTTTTTTCTAATATGCGCATAAAGTTTTATTTAAATTTAATTGTATTAATAATAGAGAGTTTTAACATTTAACATTTCCTTTTATATGCGTCGCCGTTGTCTAGTGGTTAGTGCGATGGCTCACTAAAGATGCTCAGAACTCTTGTTATGTACTTCCACCTTTAGTATTTAACTAATTCAAGAGCAATAATTAATTTATAATTTTAAATTTTATATAATTTTAAACATAAAGCAAAAGATGTATGACACAACTAATACTTTAACAGTAGCGTTGTTTGTTTAGTTCTCTTTTAATCCTCTCAATTACTCCCAATACAAATTTACTTTTATAGTTTTAAAATAAAACTTTAACACAAAACTAAATATAAAACACTGCAAACTTCAAAGTACGACAATAAATGATAGAATAATTAATTAATAATTGATTTTTCATTATCTACAATAATGACGTTGAGTTCG
Source organism: Metopia argyrocephala (assembly GCA_963576795.1). Lineage (NCBI taxonomy): Eukaryota > Metazoa > Arthropoda > Insecta > Diptera > Sarcophagidae > Metopia > Metopia argyrocephala. The sequence continues at coordinate 41,228,486 of OY756211.1, read as the reverse complement.
CGGATTTCTAGTGGTCAAAATATCAATAAGTAGTATTGATACTTATTTGTGATTTAGCAGATATACATTTTAAGCAAGTGTTTCTTGTACAAAATATGCAAATAATAGGTGTACACTTTGTTTTAAGTTGGAAGAAAAACTATATACAAAAATACATACAAATTTTTAAACAGAATGAAGTTTTTGCATAGTTTGTAAGACTATTCGTGAGATCCCTTTTCATTACAAATTTGAAATTAATAAAACCATGGACCATTAATTACAATGTACATTTGACATACCAACTAAGCTATATTTTTTAGAAATTTTGAAAAAAAACAACACTTTTTTCATTTTTCATAAATTGTTTTTGTTCTTCCAATTTTTGTTTTCTTTCTTGTACAGTTCAAACTAAATATTTCACTCAAGTATTGGTTAAGATTTTTTCCTTAAATATTTGTCAATTTCAGCATACTTAATTAAAGCTACAATTGAAATCATGTTATTTTTGCATATTATACTTTTTGCAACTAAAAGGTGAAAATACATAACAAGCGTTAGCTGCTGAGCGTGTTTTAAGATTTAAGACTTTTCATGCTTCTAAAATGGCAAGTTACTGCCATCCCTAAATAAAAGCGGCAAGCGTTTTCTAGCTGTCAAAATTTCTCATGCCCATACAATTTGTATGGAGCATCCCAAAATAACGCGGCGGCAACGCTTTGCAATTGGAAAATCCAATTTTGACAGAGCGTTTAATAGTAAAGTTGGTCGCAAAAGGCAACTAAAATGTAAACAAATAGGAAAAAAACAGGGTTGTGATATAAAGATATGTTATTTGCATAACCATATTTTATTCGTAAAGGAAATTAGTAAACAAAATAGAAGATAATAAATATTAATATAAAATAAATAAATAAAATATAATAAAAATAAATAAAATAGTACTATGAAATTTAGTTTATGTTTCAAATACCAATAGAGAAACGCAGTTTATTATTAAAATAGTCAGAATTGTTATATAAGCATATGTTTTTGTATTACCCTGTTTTTAATGTTTTCACAAAACGTTGCCGCTCTTATTTAGGGATGGCGGTTCAGAGAAAGCGCTGAGCGTTAGAAAACGTTCCGCTTGCCGCTTTTATTTAGGGATGGCTCTTTCATACCATACTTTACAGGCGCCACTTAAATATGTATTATTATTAAGTTTAATGTATTTTTCCAAAAATTTTATATTTTTTTAAACAAAATTTTTTCCCACAAGCCAATCATAAAACCACAACTAATTCTTTTATATTTTTCAACAAGTCTTCTTTTTTCTACATAAAAACATAAACACGTTTTTATATGTATTAGTGATTTAATTTTTTTTTCATTCATCCAGCTGTCAACACTTGTAAAAGTTTAAAGTTGGTCAACTTACTCGCGTTAGCAGTGTTGCATACTTTGCTTGTAACTTGCTTTTTGAAAATGCACTGTTTTAACTTTTTTTGACATAAGCTTGCATCGCATGGCGTTTGGAACGCTTGTTATGTACTTCCACCTTAAGGGTACCTTATGAAAAAAGCGCCACAAATAAAGCAAAATTTTCTAAATAGCTATAAAAATATAAACGTCTGGCAGCCTGGGGTCTATATAAAAATGGTATTGTGTAAACACGCTCAAATTTACCAATCAGCTGTTATTAATGTTTACCACGTGCAAGATCACTTAATTGATTTTGTTTGTATTAAAAATGCACGGATAGTTTTCAAAAATTCGCAATTGAAAGTAGAAAAGTAAAATATAAGAGGTAATAAAAATGGTGAAAAAGAGTAAGAAATCAATAGCTGATGCAGTTTATGCAAAAAAGGCAGATAAAAAGGAAAATCCCTTTGCTATTGCCAAACCAGCAACATCAAAACATTTAAATCCCTTTGAAATACACACAAATAAAGAAAAATTCCAAATTCTTGGAAGAACATGTAAACATGATAGAGGTTTGCCGGGCGTGTCTAGGGCTAAGGCCGTTAAAAAGCGTAAGGAAACTCTGGGTCAGGAATTTATGGAAAAGCACAAGACCAACAAATTTAAGGATCGTCGTATTGGTAAACATTTGAAGGGTGATGAATTGAATGAGGAAGTAATGAATGCCAGATTTGTGGCTGATAAAATGGAGCGAATGAAACAGTCTAAGCAATCACGTTTCAATCTTAACGATGATGAGGTGCTAACTCATCGTGGTCAGACTCTTGAAGAAATCGAACAGTTTCGAGATGAACGTTCTGATGATGAAGCCGAAGAAAACGAGGGATTAGATGGTATGGCAATGAAATATTTGAAAATTATTAACATTTTCAATTTACTATATTAATTTAGCCGAGTTTACGGAGGCGGCACATTTTGGAGGTGATAGTGCTGCAGCCAAAGATCGCAAAAGTGCTATTGAAGAAATGATTGTAGAACAAAAACGTCGTAAGGTAGAAATTGCCAAAGAAAAAGACGAACTTTTTGATTTAACTGAAAAATTGGATGCTAATTACAAAGATCTTATGGGTTTAGTGGGCAAAATGTCTAAAAACGAAATGAAGTTCAAGGCTGCCCCAGATGATTACGATCGTCTAGCTAAGGAGTTAATATTTGAACCTAGAGGTGTTGTCACTGATAAATTGTTATCAGAAGAAGAAATTGCTAAAAAGGAAAAAGAGCGGTTGGAGAAATTAGAAAAAGAACGCATAAAACGCATGAGAGCTGAAGGAGAAGAAGAAGATGAAGCACAAAAACCTAAACACCGTTCTGCTGACGATTTAGATGATGGTTACTTTGCAAATTGTGATGACGAGGAAGATGGTACCTTGGCGTACACATTGGATGGTATGTAATATATAAAGGAAAAAATGTTAAAAAGTGTTTTTTTTTTTACAAGCTGTATTCCTTTTTAATACAAGCCTTTACGACCAAAATTAGATATTACACTTAGGTCTTCTTTTTATGCGGTAGATGCGTATTAAAAAAAACAGCATAAAGGAAACTCCTATAAACAAAGGCTCATTTTCACACAAAATGTATGATTCGCTCAGAAAAGTTGGAAAACCGCATAACTTCAAATTTTGGTGTAAAAATTGCACAAGTTACAAGATAAAAAACTAACAAAACAATATTCATTTTATTATAAAAATCACATAAAATAGGAGGAAAACCATCATATCGAGCCGTAACCGCCAAAAAAGCGTAACCAACAAAAATAAAATTTTAAAGGAGAAGGTTTTTTTTAATATCTTCGTTGTTTTTGCAGTTATTGTCATGAAATTTAGTATGTAAGTGTTATTTTTCACGATTTATATACTACATGTAAAATTGCTCACATTTTAGAATAATAACGGTAATTTTTGTCGCTTACGCTTTTTTCGCTATCACTCTTGTAACCTACTGATGATATTTGTGTCAGTTAAGCTAAAGAATATTTTTTTAGAGAAACAATTGTATACTGTTTATATATATCGCTCATTTGCTGCAACAGTGACATAACTCAAAATCGCGTTTTTCTGAGTTAAAAATGTAGAGATGTTCCCAATATCGTAAGTAATATTGTGTATAAAACCTATTGTGATCGGAATGATTTTGAGCGTTTAGGATCAGAAAGTGATTCGATACTACTTATTTTTTTAATAAAACAACGACAGATTTCAGGCGCTACAAAATCGTTGTACAATAAAAAATATTATTATTATTATTTTTTAATAAATCTCAATCTTTGATTCCTGAAATATTATTATGCGATGAAAACAATTTACTAAAGTGTGTAGAATGTAAATGTTCAGTATAAAACTTTTACACACCTTTTATATTCCAAAACTCTTGTGGTAAGTATAATTTGCTACTTTTATTGCGACAGTAGTGGGAGGGTGCTGCTGGGAGTTTTTCAATAAGTGATTTCAATATAATCACGTAAGATTCATCAGACTTATTATGTGGAATTGATTTCTTTTTGTTTTGATTGCTTACATCCAAATCTTTTATTGATGTCTTTAAAAACGTTTGCGAAATGTTTAATGTTTTTAATAATAACTGCTGGCACACTTCAAAACAATTATCATTATAGTTAATGCTATAATTATAACTGTATCGTCATCTGCTGCCTTCTCCTTTTGGCCTTTTAACGCTGACTCTCTTAATACAAGACTTCACCAAATCTTTTTGTCTAATTTTAATTCCCCAGAAGTGTTCATTTATTTGTACTCTATCAATTTCCGTAAGCTTAGAGCTACATGAATTCCCACTTTTTTTATTTTTGCATGGGTCAGGCAAAATACCTCTATTACGAAGTTTAGCCTTTTGCAGACTTTTGGGTATTTTTTTTGCTTTCTATATCCTCTTTTTCCTACACATGTTTCTTCATTAGTCTCAGATTTCGAACAATTTACATCTGAAGATGTATCACTATCACTGTATGGTACTAGATCATATCGAACGCACTTCTAGAAGAACACGTTTATAAATTGATACTTATATAACATCCAAATGGAATAAAAAATATTTTTATTACCTGCGCAATATTGTTAAAAGATTATAAAATTATTATAAAGTGCGAATTTTCAACAATATTTAATATTATAAATGTATTCTAATGAATGCAAAATGATTTTTTTTTACTGTTTACTTAGGTTTTTAAGAGAATTTTAGTGTAACCAACAATCTGCGGTCATCAAAAATGTAAACAAACAAACATTGTGCACTTACGCTAAAATTGTTTTTGCTCTAAATTTGTAACGGTACTTTATATGACGATGAAATTTTAGGAGATGATGCAGATGTTGTCAATGAATTCATTTATTAAAAAAAACGAAAATCGAAAATTATGTTGGTTACGCTTTTTTGGCGGTTACGGCTCGATATATCTCGTTAAACCAGTTTTATAAAAGTTAAAAAATATATAAGTACAAACTAAAAACCAAAAAATTCATTTTTAAAATATTAAGATTTGATACATAAAAGTAACACATTACACATTATCGGAATCACTACTTTGTCATGGTCGGATACTAATTTGAATTGGTGGAAAGTTATCGCTAGAGAAACCAATCGAATCATCATCATTATCATCACTAGATGAAATAGGACAAACAATAGCAGTTGATACGGTCGGACCATGCATAGAATCTTTATTTGGAATAGTTGATTTTAAAACCGCATAAAAATAAACCGCATAGAAACAGATCTAAGTGTAATAAAGTATTTAAGGAAACAAATTTCCATAAATAAAAAAAATTATAATATACTTATATGACGTATATATGTATATATACATACATACTTAACTGACCTTTACAATCATGTGTCAGGATTACGGCCTAGCTTCTCGCAGCACTCATGTTGTGTGTGTAAATTTTTATCCATGATTACCGGGACCTACAACTGTATATTGATTTTACGTGCGCACCTGTCCGTAGACTTAATCACACGCCGTCCGTTGCCGGGACGGTAGTCGAATTCAATGCGTCCGACCACCCGATGCCGGTACCCTCTAATCTCACCATGCCCGAAGGCACAGCGCTCAAAAGAGAGCCCATAGCAACGAGTTGGCAATTTGATACCATTGCTGTCTGGGCAATGATACCCCCCTTGCTGAGGGGTATCTATCTAGGTACTTCTACAACCACTACGTGTACCTCCCGAAGGAGGACCTCACCAATCATCAGGCCGGACCACAATTCCCGAATGACTGAGAGACTAAGGTACCGGGGGCTCCTGATGCCCGTAGTACCAGATTAAGGTATCTCTGGTCAGTCCGTGAGAACACCAGAAATGCCTGCCACGCGTACTTAGCGCACCAAGTACGCGTAGCATTAACGACCATGCACCACATAATCGCCATTAAAGGCGTTCTCTGCCTATATTGAGCGCCAGACCACTCAGGGCTAGGTCGAACCCAATATTCCCCGGGGAAAACAGGCTACTGACGGGGACACTCGTCAGCAGCGCTTAAATGTATCCCCGGGGGGAAACCGGGACCAACAACTGTTAAGGGTTTAACGTGCGTATCGTCCGTAGACATGCCACACGCCGCTAGTTGCCGTAGCGGTAGTTGAGTTCAATGCGCCCAACCACCACCACCCGATGCCGGTACCTTCTAACTTCACCATACCCGAAGGCACAGCGCTCAAAAGAGAGCCCATAACACCGAGTTGGCAATTTGATACCACCACTGTCTGGGTGATGATACCCCCCTTGCTGAGGGGTATCTATCTAGGTACTACTACAACCACTATGTGTACCTCCGAGGAGGACCTCAACAACCATCAGGCCGGGCCTTTTTCTCGAACGACGAGAGTTGTCAGCACCGGGGGCTCCTGATGCCCGTAGTACCAGATTAAGGCATCTCTGGTCAGTCTGTGAGAACACCAGAAATGCCTGCCACGCGTACTAGGTACGCGTGACAAACGACTATGCACCAAACACAATCGCCATAAATGGCGTTCTCTGCCTATATTGAGCGCCAGACCACTCAGGGCTAGGTCGAACCCAATATACCCCGGGGATACCAGGCTACTGACGGGGACACTCGTCAGCAGCCCTTAAATGTATCCCCGGGGGCAACCGGGACCTACAGTTTAATGTCGACTCCGAACAACAGACTTGATTAATTACTTAATTACTCTCAGAGCTTTTGCCAGAAGACTGCTGAGAGGTAGTCGCCGAAAGAAATATTCTTTTCATATTTCTTTTTTTTTTAAGATGTCGGAGCTGGGTGTCGAACCAAGGGCTCATGTATTAGTAAGCCAACACACTAACCACTAGACCACGGCGACTACATACATATATACATATAGTATAGTATAAAATATATACACCCGCACGTAAATAAAAATTGTTTACGTAGACTATAATTAAAAATTTGTATTGAAAATAAAAATAATAAAAAATAGATTAAAAAAAAAGAAAGTGAAAGAAAGACGAAACTAAAACGGACCAAATCAATAAAGATGTAGTAATAGTAATGTTCAAACTATGTAAAGCAGTTAATTTGAAAACAAAACAAAAACCCAAAATATTGAAAAGCATAATGATTTATAAACTAAACCTCAATGTTAGACATATAAGTTAACAATTTTAGTCTGAAAACATTATTTGAATGTTAGAATCTAAGTAATTCAATCGGTAAATGGTTCCAAAAACGGGCAGCCGTAACTGTAATGATCGATGATTTTGCTATACACTGAACTTTCGATAACGTAAACTAATTTTCACTAAGCCAGTTCACATTTTCAACATTGTTCACGATTTCGAATGCGAAATTTTGGATATTCTATTTACCATCAGAAGTAATGTTTTAGCAAAAAAATGAGAAACTAGAACTTCAAGTAAATAGTTTATTGATTAAGAAAAAAAAAATAATTGGAGATTTTCCAATTAAAAGTATGTAAGCAAAGTTTAAAAAAATAACGAGAGAAAGTGTCCTCGTTTTCACATTTTGTTCACGTTTTAGAGTTGTCTGTATAAAAAATGTTCACGATTCTGAGACCCTCACCCTTCACGTTTTCAAAAGTGGACTATACTTCAAAATAGTGCTTTTATACATTTTTTAATAAATTTACAAAAAAACAAGAATAATCTGAACATCTTTATCAAGGTAAAGCAAACAAATTTAGACCTAAAAATTTTAACTTATTTTGGACTTTCAATTTATAAAACTATTTAAAAACTAAACCTTTTCCACTTGTAATTCAGAAAGCATCAATTATAATTCAGAAAGCGTCAATTGTAATTCAGAAAATTATTAAAGTACTTACTTACTTATTAAAGTACTTACTACTTAGCTGGCCATAACAACCCGTTAACGGGTTTCGGCCTGCCTCAACACTAGTCTCCAGGCGTCTCTGCTAAGCGCACGCCTTCTCCAGTTGGTCACACCAATTGATGACAGGGCTCCATCTACCTGGTCTTTCCAACGTAAACATGGACGTCCTCTACGCCGACGTCCAGTGACCTTCGCATCGAAAACCTTTTTCGCTGGAGCAGATTCTTCCATCCGAACAACATGGCCAAACCAGCGCAGCCGCTGGATGTTAATGCGCTGGACAACATCTACATCGCCGAGGAGCTCATACAGCTCATAGTTGGTCCTAATGCGAAATTCATCGCCTTGCTTCAGTGGACCAAAGATCTTGCGAAGAATTTTTCTCTCAAACACTACCAGGACCGCTGCATCGGCACAAGACAGCGTCCATGCTTCCGCACCATAGAGAAGCACCGGAAGAATAAGCGACTTGTAGAGTGTTAACTTCGTCGCACGAGAGAGGTCTCTGTTACTAAACTGCCTACCGAGACCGTAGTAGCACCTGTTAGCCAGTGTGATTCTTCGTTTGATCTCCAGACTGACATCATTCTTGCTGGTAATGGTGGTGCCAAGGTAGATGAACTCCTTGACCACATCGAATGTATAGTTGCCGGCTGTAACCTGGGAGCCGATACGATCAACGTCCCTACTCGTCAACAACATGTACTTCGTCTTGCTCTCATTTACCGCCAGACCCATTTTTGCAGACTCTCGTTCAATAGCGTTAAAGGCTGCGGTGACATCTCGCTTGGTAGGCCCAATGATGTTTATGTCGTCGGCATACGCAAGGAGCTGGACACTTTTATTAAAAATAGTGCCATTACGATGTACACCTGCCTTTCGCAAAACGCTCTCCATGACGAAGTTGAAGAGGTCGCAGGATAAGGGATCGCCTTGTCTGAAACCTCGTACGGTATTAAAAGGCTCGGAGAGGTCTCTTCCTACCTTGACGGAGCTGCAGGAGTTGCTCAGCGTCATTCTGCATAGCCTTATCAGCTTAGCAGGAATACCGAGCTCAGACATTGCGGCATAAACGCGATCCCTTATTGGGCTATCGAAGGCTGCCTTATAGTCGACAAAAAGATGGTGTGTGTCGACTTGACTTTCATGGGTCTTCTCCAGGATTTGGCGCAGTGTGAATATCTGGTCAATGGTGGACTTACCAGGTCTGAAGCCGCAATGATAAGGTCCAATCAGTGAGATGGCGAATGGCTTCAGCCGTTCACACAATACGCTCGTAAGAACTTTATATGCGATAGGGAGGAGGCTTATACCCCTGTAGTTGGTGCATGTCGTGGGATTTCCCTTTATCAGGATGGGACAGAGAGCACTAAGATTCCAATCGTTGGGCATACTTTCCTCCAGCCATACTCTGCAAATGAGCAGGTGCATGCACCTAACCAACTCATCGCCTTCATACTTGAAGAGTTCAGCTGGCAAACCATCAGGTCCAGCTGCTTTGTTGTTCTTCAGTCGCAATATGGCAACCTTGACCTCTTCATGGCTGGGGGACGGGATCTCGATGTCGTCGTTAATGATTGGGTCCGGCACAGCATCTCTAAAGCAGTGATGTCCACTACTACATAAACACACTTGCGCTTGTGTATGAAGCAGAGAAAAGACTCTGCTTACTTCTACCAGAAATGGGAATGGTCGAATTACTTTCTGTTTATAACTTCATAAATATTTCTTCATAATTCTGAGTAAAGTATGTACGTAATCGATTGTCCGATAGACATGTGACCGATCTATTAAGAATAAAGGAGTACCGAGGTCACATAAATTTGGAGGAAATAATGAATAATTATTTCAGTTAAATAAAAATGATACAAAAAATATGCACTATCCAACCCTGCACTAAAATATTAAAAGAGCAAGAGTAACAATATTTCTTTTTATTCTGTTCGTGTTTGACTTCGACGCAAGCAGAATTTGTTTTCCTATCACGCGTGATAGGGGAAGAGAATTGTGGACATCACTGCTCTAGAGGCGGAATTTGTGTCGCCATCGCCCTGCAATAGATTAGAGAAGAGCTGTCTCCATAATCTTAGTGTTCCTTGTGCATCTGTAACCAGGTTACCATGTTCGTCTCTGCAGAAGGTTGCTCCGGGCTTTAAACCAGTAGTAAGACGCCTTATCTTTTTATAAAAATTTCGAGCATCATTTCTACTCCTGCACATCTCGATTTCCTTACGGTCACGCCTTTCTTGCTCTCTTTTCTTCTTTCTAAATAGGCATCTCTCTTCCCTCCTCTTTTCCCTGTACACCTCCACCGTTGCTCTTGTAGTGGTGGACTGCAATTTTCGTCTATAGGCAGCGTTCTTTGCTGCAGTGGCCTCACGGCACTCTTCATCGTACCATTGGTTTCTGCGGGGAGGACGCTCAAAACCAAGGACTGTTTCGGCAGCGCTGCGCAGAGAGTGAGCGATGTGAGACCACTGTCCACCAATACTTTCGAGAGAGGACGGGATGTAATTGAGCTCGTTAGAAAGACGATCGGAAAACGACCTGGCTGTCTCTTGTGATCGCAGCTTTTTGATGTCCAGCTTCCCTTGCACACTCGAACGTGTGGTATTCGACGCGCATATACGCAGTCGCATCTTGGCTGCGACAAGATAATGGTCCATCAATCACAATGTGATCGATCTGGTTGTTGGTAGATCGATCAGGAGAGAGCCAGGTGGCCTTATGGATATCGGGATGCTGGAACCTGGTGCTACAAACTACCATGTTTCGCGCCGCGGCGAAATCGATCAGTCTCATGCCGTTCAGTGAGGTGGAATTATGGAGACTGAACTGTCCGACAGTGGGGCCAAAGATACCTTCACGTCCAACTTTTGCATTGAAATCGCCGAGGACAATTTTGGCGTCATGTGCCGGACACCTATCGTATACGTCCTCAAGCTTTGCGTAGAAAGCATCTTTGACCGCATCATCCTTCTCTTCCGTCGGGGCGTGCACGCAAATAAGGCTGATATTATAAAACTTTGTCTTTATTCGGATCGTAGCAATTCTTTCGTTCACGGGGGTCAACTCCGAGACAAGATGGCGAAGTCTCTTACTTACTACGAATCCGCAGCCAAATTCGCGTCTCTTGTCATGGCAGCTGTAGTAGATGTCACATGTTGCTTGCCTTGTACAACCTTGTCCTATCCATCGCATTTCCTGGATGGCGGTGATGTCAGCCCTGCATTTTGTGAGAGCATCCGCCAATTGGATAGAGGCACCCTCCCTATAAAGGGTTCTCACATTCCAGGTGCATATCCTTAAATCATAGTCCTTAAAACGTTTGCCAAGATAGTCAACATAAAAGGGGGTCCGTTTAGAGGCTATTGTTTTTGCTTTCATTGAAGTTTTTTTTTACGTGGTGGGTTTCAAGCCCTACGCACAACCCAAATTTAAAGTCCAGGGGACCAAAAATCAGACCAGTATTTACATGATGTAATCCGTGCATTATACATACGAATTAATTTTAAAAACATTAATCAATAATAAGACAGTTCAGTTAAACAGTTAAAAAGCAGAATAAAATCATAACCGCATAAAAATGAAACTTAAGAAAAATTAAGCAATTTGTCAAACTGCAATGGCAAGGAAACCAGTAATACGATTGCTGCCATGTCTACACAAAAAACTGCACACAATATATAATCGATGTTTATGTAACATTAATATTGTCATTGTTTTTTTATAATAAATAAAGAATAAATATCGTATGAAATTTAATAGCCTAAGATCCTAATACTGGTATTCTTATGAGAATTAACATCCGTTAAGGAATATGTACAAACACTAGCAGAACTGAACTAGTTTTCATTCAAATATAATTCACATAATCTATTTCCAATAGATTGTGCTTTAAATAGAAGTATTAAAATATGAATATGTATAACACAAAGAACTCTGATGAGACCTTTCGTAGCTGGGTCGAAAACTAGTTCAGTTCTGCTAGTGTTTGTACATATTCCTTAACGGATGTTAATTCTCATAAGAATACCAGTATTAGGATCTTAGGCTATTAAATTTCATACGAAAAGTATAATAAAGATCCATTAAAATATTCGAATTTAGTTCGAAAATGTAGAATAATTATAAAGAATAAATAATTAAGAAAAAAAAAATTTTTTTTCAAAATTACAATTTATATTTTTTAAATTATAATTGACGCATTCAGAATTATAAATGGAGAAGGTGCGGAACTGCTTGCCACTAGCTCCAATATAGGAGTTAAATTTCTTTTGTTTTTCAAAAGATTTTGCCTGCAATATAATATATTATTTATTCTTTATTTTTTGCCATCAAGGCACATTGGGAACTAAGCAAGCTGAGAATGAGGAAAACGGTGCTGCAAGTGGTGATGATATCGACAATAATGAAGACCTTCAAAATGAAGAGAACGAAGATATCGAAGAGGATGAAGGTGAAGAAGAAGACAGCGAAGGTGATGATGAAGAGGAAGAAGACAACTTAAGCGATTTAAAAGTAAGCGATTCGGAAAGTGATGACGATGTACCAATAACAGAGAATGATGTATCACCAAAGGAGAAAACAAATGAAAAACAAAATATATCTGCAAATTCGATAAAAATTGAAAGAACTGATCTACCATTTACGATTGAAATGCCAATATCATATGAAGAATTTTCAAAATTTTTAAAGGAATATAAGCTTCAAGATCAATCGATTATCGTCGAACGACTTGTGAAATGTCATCACCCTAAATTGGAAGGAGTTAATCGCGAAAAAATAGTTAAACTGTTTGCTTTTCTTCTACAAATGTTAAATGAAAAATTCTCTGATGCTAGTCAAGAAGATGTAAGAGAACATTTTAAATTTTTGTCTTCCATAATGCCTCACTTGTATGATTTAATTCATCTAAACCCTGAACGTATGTCTACTACTCTACTAGATGTAATAAAAGAAAAATACGCAGATTATAAAAAAAATCCAAAGCACTTTCCTTCTCTAGAAGTTTTAATTTATTTTAAATTAGTATCTAATCTATGCTCTACTTCGGACTTCAGGCATCCTATTGCCACACCCTGTAACATATTTATACAACATATTTTATCTAAAGCCAGAGTACGGAGTAGGCAAGATATAGCTATGGGCTTATTTTTGGTTACTCTTAGTTTAGAATATGGCCAAATTTCTAAAAGATATTTACCAGCGGCTTTTAATTTCCTTTTGGGAGTTGTATTTCTAAGTATACCTAAACGACCGGTTGAAGTTATAAAAGTACTGCCACCGTTTCAAAGTCAAGGGCTTTTAAGTAAATTACTTGCTATACCAGAAGACTCAGTTGATTTTAAAGATATTGAAGAAGAGTTCTTAAAGGCTGAAGATTTAGTAACGCAAACATTTTCAAATGATTTCAAAGTACGCTGCTTAAATCAATGCTTAAAATTAATACAAGAAGCCGTGGCGTTGGTAAACGACAATGTAGGATGTAACTTTTTGGCTGCACCTTTATTACAAATGTTAGAAAAGCTACCATTGACGGCTTATCCCTCATATGTTAGAGATAATTATGAGAAAACAAAAACGGCGCTGGAAACCTTAGCTAGCAAATCTCTATCAAAATTAGTACCTCCAGAAAAGAAACCTAAAGCTTTGCGTTTATTAGAGCCACGTATAGAAACTGTGTATGATGATAAACGTCGGCCGAAATTGTCTGCCGAAAAAGAAGAAAAAGTCAAACTTTTGGCTAAAATTAAACGTGAAACTAAGGGTGCAATACGAGAAATACGACGTGATACAGAGTTTCTGCAGAAAATGCGTATTAAACAACAACTGCAAAGGTAAATATTCCTCTAACATTGTTAAAGTACTTAAATTAATACATTATCGTTTTTTTTACACAGTGACCAAGAACGCCGCGAGAAGGTTAAACGTATTTACGCTGAAGCATCACTTCAACAGGGTGAGCTTAATGCTTTGGATCGTGCTAAGAAAAAGAAGAAGTTTTAATATAACTATATATAACTCAATAAAATATGTATAGATTTCATAACTTTAAACTAAAATGCTTTATTTATATAAATATAAATTACTTTTTCCTAAACTGTATTATTTTTATTACTGTTGGTCTTTGGACATTTCACGGCATTTAATTGTAGCGGCTTCCACTGCACCAGCCACAGCAGCTCTAAAACCCGCTTCTTCTAAATGCTTAAGTGCTGCTGCTGTTGAGCCTGCCGGACTAGTAACATTATCTTTGAGCATCCCTGGATGTTCCTTTGAATCCCTAACTAAATGGCCAGAACCCATAACTGTTTGGGATGCCAGACGATAAGCCATATCTCTCGGAATACCCATGCGTACTGCACCATCTGCTAGTGCTTCGATCATGACAAATACATAAGCTGGGCCACTACCACTTAATGCTGTAATTGGATCCAATAGATACTCATTCACTTCTTCACATGTACCTATGGCCTCTAAAAGTTTTTGAGTATTGTGGGCATCTTCATCAGTGGCTTTAGATCCACGAACATATACGGAACAACCGGATTGTACAACGGCAGGTGTATTAGGCATTACTCTTATTACACGGGAACTCGATGAAAGATTCTGAAAATAAGAAATTTTGAAAGATTATATAGTATTAGAATGTCTTTTGCGTTTAGCATACTAGTCTTTAGAAAAAAGGTATTCCCCAATATTTCTTTGAAAAGATAATTATAAAAAATATACATACATACATACATAACTGGCCTTTACAACCTTGTCAGGATTACGGCCTAGCTTCTCGCAGCACTCATGTTGTGTGTGTAAATTTTTATCCATGAGTACCGGGACCTACAGTTTAATGTCGACTCCGAACGACAGACTTGAGAAGCTTGTTCATGGCAATTAATTACTCTCAGAGCTTTTGCCAGAAGACTGCTGAGAGGTAGTCGCCGAAAGAAATATTTTTTTCATATTTCTTTTTTTAAGATGTCGGGTCTAGGTGTCGAACCCAGGGCTCATGTCTTAGTAAGCCACTAGACCACTTAGCTAACCACGGCGACTACATATAAATAAAAAATAAATAAAAACATTCAAAAAATTTAGTTTTAAACAACTTTTATTGAAAGAAAATCTAAATTATCCATATGTGATGAAAAACGATTTCGATCGAAGTTGAAATCATTTGTATTTTCAAAGTCATATAGAACTTATTTGTATTAATTATGGCTGACTTCCAAAATGTTAATTGCTTTGTATTCGAACAAAGTATATTGTTTCATATAGTCTCTATACAAAATATTTACAATGTATACGATTTCAAAATGTCGCCAATAAGTATTTTTAATGCAGTAAAAAAGCAATCAAGCATCGGTTTTATAACTGATGCTTTGTTTGCTATTGGTTTGTTTACAAACATTAAAACGTTTGTGTTATAAAAAAATATATATGTATGTATATAAAAACAAAAATTACAAATAATGACTGAATTACAAACGTAAATTAATTTGTTTTTAATAAAAAATCCAGTGGCTCAATTTAATAACCGGACAGCCATTATTTTTTTAATAAAACTTTTATAATAATCAGACTGCCTTTTGCCCAAAAACTAAAACTAGATTATTTTGTTATTATAACCCTTTGTTACATTATTTACCATATACGGTATCAAAATTATTTTCAGAAAAAAAGTTGTAAGTAAAATTTTCAAGTAAGGCAATATTAAACGACAAATTAATAATCGGACATGAGGCAACTTCTATACTTTAGAGTTACTTTAAAAAGGAAATTCCCGTTTTTAGTGAAGCCGATTGTAATTGTTATCTTCGTAGGAACGTCAAAAGTAAAAGGTTTTTAATATCCTACATATTTGAAGCGTAATTTGTTGTAAAATTGTGAAATGAGTAACAAATGTGCCCACATACATAACTGACCTTTACAACCCTGTGTCAGGATTACGGCCTAGCTTCTCGCAGCACTCATGTTGTGTGTGTAAATTTTTATCCATGAGTACCGGGACCTACAGTTTAATGTCGACTCCGAACGACAGACTTGAGAAGCTTGTTCATGGCAATTAATTACTCTCAGAGCTTTTGCCAGAAGACTGCTGAGAGGTAGTCGCCGAAAGAAATATTTTTTTCATATTTCTTTTTTAAGATGTCGGAGCTGGGTGTCGAACCCAGGGCTCATGTCTCATGTCATGTCAAATGTGCCCACACATCTACAAAAGTTAGAAAGTTGATCATAAAGCAATATCAGGATGGCTTGTCTGTTCATGAAATAGGTGCTATTGTTCAAAGAAGTCATTTCACAGTCCACGATATTATTAAACGATTTAAAATTTTCAGTTCTGTAGAGAATAAGATAAAGTTAGGACAACCTAAAAAATGTCCACCTTCAGATGAACGATGGATTTTAAATCAAACTAAAAAAAGTCGGAAACTTAGTGTCCCAAAATTAACTAAACTGGTGTCCGAAAGTTTGCAAATTAACGTCAACCCCAAAACAATTCGAAATGTGCTTCGCAGAAACAATTTCCATGGAAGAGTTGCCCATAAAAAACCATCTCTGAACAACATAAATCGTATTAGGAGACTGAAATTTGGTAATAAATATAAAAAACATGATTTTTCGTTCTGGAGCACTGTTTTATTCACGGACGAAAGTAAATTAAATATCATTCGTTCTTATAGACAACATTAACATAGTAGAAAATCTGTGGGCCTATTTTAAGAATAAATTTAAATCTAAATCGATTTCTACCATCGCTTAGCTGATACTTGGCCTTGAGGAAGAAAAGGACAATATTGATCCTGCATACTGTAAAAAATTAGTGGAATCAGCTCCAAAGAGGACGGACGCTATTTGCAAAAACAAGGGATATCCAACAAAGTATTAGTTATAAAGAAAAATTCTAGAAAATCTGTAATTTTTTGAAGTGTCCGATTATTAATTTGATTTTATTTTTTGTCTCATTATGAATTTGTTATTGTTACTTTTAGTATAAAAACGTTTTTGTCGTTACTTTTAATATCTTTTGTAAAATTTATTTTAATAAATTAAGAACTAAATGAATTTTTTAATTTGAAATCGAAAATATGTATAATAATGGGAAAAAAATGTACGAGACATATGTAGCTGTCCGGTTATTAAATTGAGCCACTGTATATTAAAAAAACAGCAAATGATTATTTTTTTAACATACATATTTCAGCGAAAAGAACCCGACTTTTGCGCAAAATGCAAGAAGCGCACCATTTTGTGGGAAAAGATCTTGAGAGAAATTAAGGAGGTGGATGACACCTTTTCTTTCTCTCGGGATGATATCATGATAATCATATCTGATAATTTAAAAAAATTATCAAATAAAAGTTTTACAACCGCCGTTTCCATTTTCTTGTTTGTCAGTAATAAAAATGGTGCATTGGAACATTTCTGTTTCATAATGAAAATGTAAACAAAGCACATAGTTGCATTGTTTCGGAACTTTGCATATGTAAAAAGTTTAAATACCGCAGTAGAACTGTATACAAACTTTGTATTCATACATTTTGGAAGTCAGCCTATTTTAAAATTGTAATAATCGAGAATGTAGTGACAATAATCAATAACGAAATGAGTGAAAAAGTACATCCAAATTTGAAAGGAGTTGCAAGTTATAGAAACTTGAAATTTCATTCGATTTCAATTGAAATCAGAGTGGGCAAACAAACAAAACATTTCGCAAACGTTACCACAGTCATTTTTAAATTTAAAATTTTTTTTAATCGTATTGTACATGAGCAAAACAAAAACAAATACTTTCTAAATGAGAAAGAGCGCAAACGAAAAAAATTCGCTTTTTGCTCTTGTGCTTGCTTTGTTATTCTGTTAAATTCATATAATTTGCTCTTTTCTTTTCTTTTTCTTCTCATTAATTTTTTGTTGTACCTACGCACATTTGAGTTAGTGTATTTGTAGTGCTGAAAACAAAAACAATATACAAAACTAAATGTTACAATTGCTCTCACTGTTTTTGTTTTACTCATTGTAAAGAACAAAACAAAATGAGATCAAACGTTTCGTTTTGTTTATTTTCCTGCTCTGATTGAAATAGATTTCCATCACATACCAGTATATGTTTTTGTGAACAGTTGTGGAAGTCACTGTATGTATACAAAAATTATTACAAAAACAATATATAGTCGGGCCTCGATTATTCGTATTCCGGTTAACCAGTAACCACGATTAACCGTGATGGCCAAACATCATAGTATTGTTTTTTGTTTGCAATGTTTTCAAATTGTTTGCTCCGATTAACCGTGATACCTCTGTTATCCGTGATTAAAACGGGCAATTTCCTCGTTTGCATACGATGACTCGGAAGCATTTACGAGTGATTAGTTTAATTTTGAAATTTGAGAAGTGCGGGTGGTTAGATCTAAATATATTTAATATGGCATCGTTACCAGTGGTAAAAAGACAGAGAAACGTTTTATATATTGAAGATAAATTTAAAATAAATTACGAGCATTCAAAAAATAATGCGAGTGCTAAAATGCTAGCTGAAAAATACAAAGTTAGGATACAGACCGTTTATGACATTCTTATCTTGAATTAATTTATTTAATGTAAATATGTGTGTATGCCAATATTCGCTTGTTTAATAATAAAAATATTAAAAGAAAACTACAATTAAATTTGTTATTCGATTAACCGCGAAAATCGATTATCCGTAATATTTCTGGTCCCAATCACTACGAATAATTGAGGCCCAATTGTACATGTGCGAAAATCAATTACATATCTAATACATAAAATTCTCGTGTCGCGGTGTTTGTTGCCAAACTCCTCCGAAATGGCTCCATCGATTTTCATGAAATTTTTATGCATATCGGGTAGGTCTGAGAATCGGTCAAAATCTATTTTTCATACTCCGTAATGTTAAGGTGACCGGCCCCATTTATGCCTTACCTAAATAACGTACCGACTTTGATGAAATTTTAAACTAGACAGATCTGCGTAACGTAGAGCATATTTGTATTACGTTTTTTTAAGTACTCAGAGGGGGCGGTACTGATTTTGATTACATTTTGTTGGTGTCTTAACACAACTTCAGATTAACAAATGTAAATTTTTACCTCCCCCTCCCAAGGGGAAATTTATGCCTCACCTAAATAACGTACCGACGTCGATGAAATATTAAACTAGATATGTTGTTTATCTACGTATCGTAGAACACATATGGTTTACGTTTTTTTTTTTAAATGTACTCTGAGGGGACCATACAGGGGATATTTCTCCCTATCCTCAACTATCAAACTGAAGTATCGAAAATGGCAGATAATCATAATAATTGATTGCTCATATCAATGTTGACTTTTGCAGTTCGGTGAAGAGTATCAAATATATTTGAACTAAAAAAATGTTTCCTAGGGCAAATTTATGTGGCAAAACAACGTTTGCCGGGAAAAAACAGAAATAACTAGAACAAAACTGTAGAGAAATAAATAGGGCTACACATTAATGTTTTAAGTGAGTTGTACATAGAACTTTATTGAGTGTAAATAAAGATTTAAATCGAAAAGTATCGGTGTTTTTAATTTACAAATATCGAACCCTTGTATATAAAACGAATTATAAAGGACAATATGTATACATACATACATACATATTTATATTTTATAGTCATATATATAATTGACGCATTCAGAATTATAAATGGAGAAGGTGCGGAACTGCTTGCCACTAGCTCCAATATAGGAGTTAAATTTCTTTTGTTTTTCAAAAGATTTTGCCTGCAATATAATATATTATTTATTCTTTATTTTTTGCCATCAAGGCACATTGGGAACTAAGCAAGCTGAGAATGAGGAAAACGGTGCTGCAAGTGGTGATGATATCGACAATAATGAAGACCTTCAAAATGAAGAGAACGAAGATATCGAAGAGGATGAAGGTGAAGAAGAAGACAGCGAAGGTGATGATGAAGAGGAAGAAGACAACTTAAGCGATTTAAAAGTAAGCGATTCGGAAAGTGATGACGATGTACCAATAACAGAGAATGATGTATCACCAAAGGAGAAAACAAATGAAAAACAAAATATATCTGCAAATTCGATAAAAATTGAAAGAACTGATCTACCATTTACGATTGAAATGCCAATATCATATGAAGAATTTTCAAAATTTTTAAAGGAATATAAGCTTCAAGATCAATCGATTATCGTCGAACGACTTGTGAAATGTCATCACCCTAAATTGGAAGGAGTTAATCGCGAAAAAATAGTTAAACTGTTTGCTTTTCTTCTACAAATGTTAAATGAAAAATTCTCTGATGCTAGTCAAGAAGATGTAAGAGAACATTTTAAATTTTTGTCTTCCATAATGCCTCACTTGTATGATTTAATTCATCTAAACCCTGAACGTATGTCTACTACTCTACTAGATGTAATAAAAGAAAAATACGCAGATTATAAAAAAAATCCAAAGCACTTTCCTTCTCTAGAAGTTTTAATTTATTTTAAATTAGTATCTAATCTATGCTCTACTTCGGACTTCAGGCATCCTATTGCCACACCCTGTAACATATTTATACAACATATTTTATCTAAAGCCAGAGTACGGAGTAGGCAAGATATAGCTATGGGCTTATTTTTGGTTACTCTTAGTTTAGAATATGGCCAAATTTCTAAAAGATATTTACCAGCGGCTTTTAATTTCCTTTTGGGAGTTGTATTTCTAAGTATACCTAAACGACCGGTTGAAGTTATAAAAGTACTGCCACCGTTTCAAAGTCAAGGGCTTTTAAGTAAATTACTTGCTATACCAGAAGACTCAGTTGATTTTAAAGATATTGAAGAAGAGTTCTTAAAGGCTGAAGATTTAGTAACGCAAACATTTTCAAATGATTTCAAAGTACGCTGCTTAAATCAATGCTTAAAATTAATACAAGAAGCCGTGGCGTTGGTAAACGACAATGTAGGATGTAACTTTTTGGCTGCACCTTTATTACAAATGTTAGAAAAGCTACCATTGACGGCTTATCCCTCATATGTTAGAGATAATTATGAGAAAACAAAAACGGCGCTGGAAACCTTAGCTAGCAAATCTCTATCAAAATTAGTACCTCCAGAAAAGAAACCTAAAGCTTTGCGTTTATTAGAGCCACGTATAGAAACTGTGTATGATGATAAACGTCGGCCGAAATTGTCTGCCGAAAAAGAAGAAAAAGTCAAACTTTTGGCTAAAATTAAACGTGAAACTAAGGGTGCAAAACGAGAAATACGACGTGATACAGAGTTTCTGCAGAAAATGCGTATTAAACAACAACTGCAAAGGTAAATATTCCTCTAACATTGTTAAAGTACTTAAATTAATACATTATCGTTTTTTTTACACAGTGACCAAGAACGCCGCGAGAAGGTTAAACGTATTTACGCTGAAGCATCACTTCAACAGGGTGAGCTTAATGCTTTGGATCGTGCTAAGAAAAAGAAGAAGTTTTAATATAACTATATATAACTCAATAAAATATGTATAGATTTCATAACTTTAAACTAAAATGCTTTATTTATATAAATATAAATTACTTTTTCCTAAACTGTATTATTTTTATTACTGTTGGTCTTTGGACATTTCACGGCATTTAATTGTAGCGGCTTCCACTGCACCAGCCACAGCAGCTCTAAAACCCGCTTCTTCTAAATGCTTAAGTGCTGCTGCTGTTGAGCCTGCCGGACTAGTAACATTATCTTTGAGCATCCCTGGATGTTCCTTTGAATCCCTAACTAAATGGCCAGAACCCATAACTGTTTGGGATGCCAGACGATAAGCCATATCTCTCGGAATACCCATGCGTACTGCACCATCTGCTAGTGCTTCGATCATGACAAATACATAAGCTGGGCCACTACCACTTAATGCTGTAATTGGATCCAATAGATACTCATTCACTTCTTCACATGTACCTATGGCCTCTAAAAGTTTTTGAGTATTGTGGGCATCTTCATCAGTGGCTTTAGATCCACGAACATATACGGAACAACCGGATTGTACAACGGCAGGTGTATTAGGCATTACTCTTATTACACGGGAACTCGATGAAAGATTCTGAAAATAAGAAATTTTGAAAGATTATATAGTATTAGAATGTCTTTTGCGTTTAGCATACTAGTCTTTAGAAAAAAGGTATTCCCCAATATTTCTTTGAAAAGATAATTATAAAAAATATACATACATACATACATAACTGGCCTTTACAACCTTGTCAGGATTACGGCCTAGCTTCTCGCAGCACTCATGTTGTGTGTGTAAATTTTTATCCATGAGTACCGGGACCTACAGTTTAATGTCGACTCCGAACGACAGACTTGAGAAGCTTGTTCATGGCAATTAATTACTCTCAGAGCTTTTGCCAGAAGACTGCTGAGAGGTAGTCGCCGAAAGAAATATTTTTTTCATATTTCTTTTTTTAAGATGTCGGGTCTAGGTGTCGAACCCAGGGCTCATGTCTTAGTAAGCCACTAGACCACTTAGCTAACCACGGCGACTACATATAAATAAAAAATAAATAAAAACATTCAAAAAATTTAGTTTTAAACAACTTTTATTGAAAGAAAATCTAAATTATCCATATGTGATGAAAAACGATTTCGATCGAAGTTGAAATCATTTGTATTTTCAAAGTCATATAGAACTTATTTGTATTAATTATGGCTGACTTCCAAAATGTTAATTGCTTTGTATTCGAACAAAGTATATTGTTTCATATAGTCTCTATACAAAATATTTACAATGTATACGATTTCAAAATGTCGCCAATAAGTATTTTTAATGCAGTAAAAAAGCAATCAAGCATCGGTTTTATAACTGATGCTTTGTTTGCTATTGGTTTGTTTACAAACATTAAAACGTTTGTGTTATAAAAAAATATATATGTATGTATATAAAAACAAAAATTACAAATAATGACTGAATTACAAACGTAAATTAATTTGTTTTTAATAAAAAATCCAGTGGCTCAATTTAATAACCGGACAGCCATTATTTTTTTAATAAAACTTTTATAATAATCAGACTGCCTTTTGCCCAAAAACTAAAACTAGATTATTTTGTTATTATAACCCTTTGTTACATTATTTACCATATACGGTATCAAAATTATTTTCAGAAAAAAAGTTGTAAGTAAAATTTTCAAGTAAGGCAATATTAAACGACAAATTAATAATCGGACATGAGGCAACTTCTATACTTTAGAGTTACTTTAAAAAGGAAATTCCCGTTTTTAGTGAAGCCGATTGTAATTGTTATCTTCGTAGGAACGTCAAAAGTAAAAGGTTTTTAATATCCTACATATTTGAAGCGTAATTTGTTGTAAAATTGTGAAATGAGTAACAAATGTGCCCACATACATAACTGACCTTTACAACCCTGTGTCAGGATTACGGCCTAGCTTCTCGCAGCACTCATGTTGTGTGTGTAAATTTTTATCCATGAGTACCGGGACCTACAGTTTAATGTCGACTCCGAACGACAGACTTGAGAAGCTTGTTCATGGCAATTAATTACTCTCAGAGCTTTTGCCAGAAGACTGCTGAGAGGTAGTCGCCGAAAGAAATATTTTTTTCATATTTCTTTTTTAAGATGTCGGAGCTGGGTGTCGAACCCAGGGCTCATGTCTCATGTCATGTCAAATGTGCCCACACATCTACAAAAGTTAGAAAGTTGATCATAAAGCAATATCAGGATGGCTTGTCTGTTCATGAAATAGGTGCTATTGTTCAAAGAAGTCATTTCACAGTCCACGATATTATTAAACGATTTAAAATTTTCAGTTCTGTAGAGAATAAGATAAAGTTAGGACAACCTAAAAAATGTCCACCTTCAGATGAACGATGGATTTTAAATCAAACTAAAAAAAGTCGGAAACTTAGTGTCCCAAAATTAACTAAACTGGTGTCCGAAAGTTTGCAAATTAACGTCAACCCCAAAACAATTCGAAATGTGCTTCGCAGAAACAATTTCCATGGAAGAGTTGCCCATAAAAAACCATCTCTGAACAACATAAATCGTATTAGGAGACTGAAATTTGGTAATAAATATAAAAAACATGATTTTTCGTTCTGGAGCACTGTTTTATTCACGGACGAAAGTAAATTAAATATCATTCGTTCTTATAGACAACATTAACATAGTAGAAAATCTGTGGGCCTATTTTAAGAATAAATTTAAATCTAAATCGATTTCTACCATCGCTTAGCTGATACTTGGCCTTGAGGAAGAAAAGGACAATATTGATCCTGCATACTGTAAAAAATTAGTGGAATCAGCTCCAAAGAGGACGGACGCTATTTGCAAAAACAAGGGATATCCAACAAAGTATTAGTTATAAAGAAAAATTCTAGAAAATCTGTAATTTTTTGAAGTGTCCGATTATTAATTTGATTTTATTTTTTGTCTCATTATGAATTTGTTATTGTTACTTTTAGTATAAAAACGTTTTTGTCGTTACTTTTAATATCTTTTGTAAAATTTATTTTAATAAATTAAGAACTAAATGAATTTTTTAATTTGAAATCGAAAATATGTATAATAATGGGAAAAAAATGTACGAGACATATGTAGCTGTCCGGTTATTAAATTGAGCCACTGTATATTAAAAAAACAGCAAATGATTATTTTTTTAACATACATATTTCAGCGAAAAGAACCCGACTTTTGCGCAAAATGCAAGAAGCGCACCATTTTGTGGGAAAAGATCTTGAGAGAAATTAAGGAGGTGGATGACACCTTTTCTTTCTCTCGGGATGATATCATGATAATCATATCTGATAATTTAAAAAAATTATCAAATAAAAGTTTTACAACCGCCGTTTCCATTTTCTTGTTTGTCAGTAATAAAAATGGTGCATTGGAACATTTCTGTTTCATAATGAAAATGTAAACAAAGCACATAGTTGCATTGTTTCGGAACTTTGCATATGTAAAAAGTTTAAATACCGCAGTAGAACTGTATACAAACTTTGTATTCATACATTTTGGAAGTCAGCCTATTTTAAAATTGTAATAATCGAGAATGTAGTGACAATAATCAATAACGAAATGAGTGAAAAAGTACATCCAAATTTGAAAGGAGTTGCAAGTTATAGAAACTTGAAATTTCATTCGATTTCAATTGAAATCAGAGTGGGCAAACAAACAAAACATTTCGCAAACGTTACCACAGTCATTTTTAAATTTAAAATTTTTTTTAATCGTATTGTACATGAGCAAAACAAAAACAAATACTTTCTAAATGAGAAAGAGCGCAAACGAAAAAAATTCGCTTTTTGCTCTTGTGCTTGCTTTGTTATTCTGTTAAATTCATATAATTTGCTCTTTTCTTTTCTTTTTCTTCTCATTAATTTTTTGTTGTACCTACGCACATTTGAGTTAGTGTATTTGTAGTGCTGAAAACAAAAACAATATACAAAACTAAATGTTACAATTGCTCTCACTGTTTTTGTTTTACTCATTGTAAAGAACAAAACAAAATGAGATCAAACGTTTCGTTTTGTTTATTTTCCTGCTCTGATTGAAATAGATTTCCATCACATACCAGTATATGTTTTTGTGAACAGTTGTGGAAGTCACTGTATGTATACAAAAATTATTACAAAAACAATATATAGTCGGGCCTCGATTATTCGTATTCCGGTTAACCAGTAACCACGATTAACCGTGATGGCCAAACATCATAGTATTGTTTTTTGTTTGCAATGTTTTCAAATTGTTTGCTCCGATTAACCGTGATACCTCTGTTATCCGTGATTAAAACGGGCAATTTCCTCGTTTGCATACGATGACTCGGAAGCATTTACGAGTGATTAGTTTAATTTTGAAATTTGAGAAGTGCGGGTGGTTAGATCTAAATATATTTAATATGGCATCGTTACCAGTGGTAAAAAGACAGAGAAACGTTTTATATATTGAAGATAAATTTAAAATAAATTACGAGCATTCAAAAAATAATGCGAGTGCTAAAATGCTAGCTGAAAAATACAAAGTTAGGATACAGACCGTTTATGACATTCTTATCTTGAATTAATTTATTTAATGTAAATATGTGTGTATGCCAATATTCGCTTGTTTAATAATAAAAATATTAAAAGAAAACTACAATTAAATTTGTTATTCGATTAACCGCGAAAATCGATTATCCGTAATATTTCTGGTCCCAATCACTACGAATAATTGAGGCCCAATTGTACATGTGCGAAAATCAATTACATATCTAATACATAAAATTCTCGTGTCGCGGTGTTTGTTGCCAAACTCCTCCGAAATGGCTCCATCGATTTTCATGAAATTTTTATGCATATCGGGTAGGTCTGAGAATCGGTCAAAATCTATTTTTCATACTCCGTAATGTTAAGGTGACCGGCCCCATTTATGCCTTACCTAAATAACGTACCGACTTTGATGAAATTTTAAACTAGACAGATCTGCGTAACGTAGAGCATATTTGTATTACGTTTTTTTAAGTACTCAGAGGGGGCGGTACTGATTTTGATTACATTTTGTTGGTGTCTTAACACAACTTCAGATTAACAAATGTAAATTTTTACCTCCCCCTCCCAAGGGGAAATTTATGCCTCACCTAAATAACGTACCGACGTCGATGAAATATTAAACTAGATATGTTGTTTATCTACGTATCGTAGAACACATATGGTTTACGTTTTTTTTTTTAAATGTACTCTGAGGGGACCATACAGGGGATATTTCTCCCTATCCTCAACTATCAAACTGAAGTATCGAAAATGGCAGATAATCATAATAATTGATTGCTCATATCAATGTTGACTTTTGCAGTTCGGTGAAGAGTATCAAATATATTTGAACTAAAAAAATGTTTCCTAGGGCAAATTTATGTGGCAAAACAACGTTTGCCGGGAAAAAACAGAAATAACTAGAACAAAACTGTAGAGAAATAAATAGGGCTACACATTAATGTTTTAAGTGAGTTGTACATAGAACTTTATTGAGTGTAAATAAAGATTTAAATCGAAAAGTATCGGTGTTTTTAATTTACAAATATCGAACCCTTGTATATAAAACGAATTATAAAGGACAATATGTATACATACATACATACATATTTGTCTATAAAAAATCGTTCAAAAATTCAAAATCGATTTAGAACTCATTAAACTCAAAGTTGCCAGAGGTCAAATTTGAGTAAGAGGGATATTTTTTTAAATTAATTTTGTTTCATCAGAAACGCTTTAAATTTAATTCTATTACGAATTTAGATTTTTTTTGCAATGATTTTTGATAATCAAAGGGGAAGATGATGTCTGTGAAGCAGAGTAGGAAAATAAACAAAACTGAACGTTTGATCTCATTTTGTTGTATTCTTTACAATAAGTAAAACAAAAATAAAACAGAAACAGTGAGAAAGATTGTCCCATTTAATTTTGTATATTCTTTTTGTTTTGAGTACTACAAATACACTAACTCAAATGTGCGTAGGTACAACAAAAAATGAATGAGAAGAAAAAGGATAGAAGAGTAAAAGAGAAGAAGAAGAGAAAAAAACAATAAAAAACAAAGCAAGCACAAGAGCGAAAAGCTAATTGTTTCATTTGCGCTCTTTCTCATTTAGAAAGTATTTGTGTTTGTTTTGCTCATGTACAATACCATTAAAAAAATTTTGAAAAGTGTATGACTTTGTTAAAACTTTTGCGAAATGTTTTGTTTGTTTGCCCACTCTGCTGTGAAGGAATAGTTCACAAGCCATACTGAACAAGATGACAAGGGCTCGCCAATTACTCTTGCCGTCGCTGAATTTAATTCTTAGTTTAGTTTAGCCGAATGTAAAAGCCTCCGTATTTCTTTTATATTCGTATTTTATACTGTAGTTACATATTGGAACAATATTTTGTAAATTGGGAAACACATACTACATAAGTACATATATTCGTATATACATACTATATACATATAATAAGTACATAATTGTTGTAATCTTTAATAATATTGAAGATAAACAGAAATTAAGCAAACTTATAACAAATGATAAAAATGATAAGAAGTCAATTGACATACGTACATACATATGTACTCGAATATAAGAAAAAATTTAAAAATAATTACATTCTTACCTGTTCCAATGTTTTTAAAGTTATGCCCATGGCTACTGAAATAAAGAGCTTTTCATGACTTTTGTGTTTGATTTCGCTTAAAACTTGTGGTACAACTTGAGGTTTAACCGAAATAAATATTATATTTGAATTTTCAATTACTGGGTCATTTTTTGTTAAAGTCTCAACGCCAAGTTTCTATAAATAAATAAAAACAAATATATTTTTTTTTATTATCAATTTTTATTAATTAGAAAATTAAATTAAAGTCCAAGATTTGCACCTTGAATGATTGCAGTGATATGGTGTCAGCGGGATGCACACTGGCTATAATTGAATCGGGCTTCGTTAAACCAGCTGATATGAATCCTTTTGCCATAGCTTGAGCAATTCTTCCACCGCCTAAGAAGCCAATTTTGCCAATGCTATTCATGATGTGTGTATTTTTATTTATTTATTTATTTTTTCAAATAACACGAAAATATAAATCTATTTACTTTAAGAAGGTATATTCGGAGAATATCACGTCTTTCTACGCAAAAATTCGAATAAATACTGACTTCTTTAAACCTTGTCTAATATTGTGCAAATGTACATACATACGAATATGTATGTACTTTGTTTTATACAGATAAGCATTTGTTTTCGTATGCCATTAATAATGAAAATTTTATTTTCAATACGTAAAAAAATAGCAAACAGACGTTCGGTTTGAAATACCCTCTTTAATCTAAGATTTTCTCATTTAATTTCGTTATCAGTTTTAATTTTTGTTTTTAATAATAAATAAAAGTTAAAAAAGCAAAATAAAGAACAACATTCGCATATATTTGAACCACAGATAGTCGGTATACATGTAATGTAATTGGTTGTAAATATGTTTCTAAAGAAATAAAAATATGATCGATCACACTTTACCTAAAGACACCTACATACACTAATTATTATATAATGCGATTTTTGGGTATAAAAAAATCTCATTCATAAATTGTAACACAAATATTGGACTGAGTGTGTTCAAGAAAATAATTTACTTGAGTAAATTTTGCCTCAATTTCTTTTGGCGGTTTTTTAGAAAAAAAATAGAAATATGTATATGGTTTTAATTATTTATTACTCCGTTAATAATTATGATCCATTTCTTTTTTTTTTGCAAACATTACGGTTACAAAAACTCCAATTTTGCCTTAACCCTTAGAGTGTCTTTAAAAATAACTTACGTTTTGAATTTCAAGGTCAAAATCAAAAGATCAGTTGGAGTAAACCATAAACCATTTAGTCTAGTTAGATAATATATTAGGACATTTCAAATATCAGCACAAACAAAATATAATCTCACCACCTATATGTACATATATACATACATATATGTTTGTATATAATACATACATAATTGGCTTTTACAACTCTGTGTCAGGATTACGGCCTAACTTCTCGTAGCACCCATGTTGTGTGTGTTAATTTTTAACCATGAGTACCGCCGGGACCTACAGTTTAATGTCGACTCCGAATGTCAAATTTGAGAAGCTTGTTCATGGCAATCAGTTACTCTCAGAGCTTTTGCCAGAAGTCTGCTAAGAGGTAGTCGACGAAAGAAATATTTTTTCATATTTCTTTTTTCAAGATGTCAGAGCTGAGATTTGAACCCGGTGCTATCGTCTTAATAAGCTAACACATTACCCATTAGACCACGGCGACTATATAATAGGGGCCCCTTAATATTTGCTCAATTTATCCAAACGATAAATTGTTATGTGTGGTCACCTTATTAAAATAAATTCTACCATCAGATGAGTGAATAATAAGCCAGCAGTTTTGCTTTTAGAAATATACCGTTATATTATGTTTTTTAAATTTATGTAAGTAAGTGCAAAATGCAATGCTTCTAAATGATAAGGTCAGTGATTAATAAGCACTTAATAGGTATAAGCGCAGCATATTACAATTTTTACCTTTTTTATTTTTTTGTAATAATTTATAATTTAAATAATATCTGCGCGGTATGGGTCGAGGAAAACCTTTGGCACTTCATGATTAGAGATTGAATATGAGTGAAATGGCGAAAAAACTCGAACGATCTTTGTGCAAATATTAAGGTGACCATATCATTTTGAAGCACACTATATAACGGAGTAGGGAACAAATATTACATTGTGTTACTTGCTCTAAGCTGACCTAGATAATAAATAATATTATTACAACAAATTATTAAACATTAATTTTTTCTTTGATGGTCTGCGACTACATCTATTAGAACAAACAAAAGAATTAAAAAAAACTAGTAATTTAATTTAGATTTCTTCTTTGTGGGATATGTTTAAAACTACATTTGATTAAAAAGGAGGAGTGTCATCATATAGTGATAGTCTGTCTCATGTCCGTCAAAAAAAAATTTTATATCAGTAGTCTGTTATCATCGAAATTTGAATCTTTTTTTATTATTTGCAAATTTTTATTTTTTTTATATATATTCGTGAATACATATAAACGCTAGACAATAAAATATATATTTTAAATATAAAAAAAAAACGATTAAATGTTCACCTTAAATTATAAGTGCTAACTCTCACTTAATTCAGAGTTTTTTTATTGTTATTTTGTATTATTCTTTCCACTCTCAAAAAATGAAAAGTAATTTATGACAAAAACTTCAACTTTCATAAAACATTTAAATGCATTTAATTTTTAATTTCAATATACCAGCGTAAAATGCTGTAAAATGCATACCTTAATTAAACGCATAGATGGGCATTTTTCAGTACCAGTACTTTTTCAGTATTTTCTTTTTTTGACTGATTAGTGGAAAAAAAATCAGTATTCAGTAAATTTTACTGTTTACTGAAAAGAGAAATCAGTAAAAAGTACTGTTTACTGAAAAGAGAAATCAGTATGCAGTAAATTTTACTGATTACTGAAAAGAGAAATCAGTATTCAGTAAAAAGTACTGTTTACTGAAAAAAAATCAGTATTCAGTAAAAAGTACTGATTTGTGTAAAAAAATTCAGTAAACATTAAATGAGTGATAGTAGATACAGTATGTTTTAAAAATGATATGTACGCATTGCTCACTAACATGAATAGCGGCATAACTAAAAAACAGCATTTCGAATATAAATTTAGAATTGAAAAAATTATTTTATTTAACATTTTCCAGTATATTTTTTGAACTTGAAGTCTCAGCTATATAAATCAGTTTTTATTTACACAATAACACATTTCATAATTAAAAAAAGTAAAAGCACACAAAAAAGAAATTTTTCTCGAAGTGAGCAATGCGTACATACATTTTTAAAGCACACAGTATCTACTACCAGACATTTAATGATTACTGAATATTTTTACACAAATCAGTACTTTTTACTGGATACTGATTTCTCTTTTCAGTAAACAGTACTTTTTACTGAATACTGATTTTTCTTCTCAGTAAACACTACTTTTTACTGAATACTGATTTCTCTTTTCAGTAAACAGCACTTTTTACTGAATACTTATTTTTCTTTTCAGTAAACAGTACTTTTTACTGTTTACTGATTTTTCTTTTCAGTAGTCAGTACTTTTCACTGAATACTGATTTCACTTTTCAGTAAACAGTAAAATTTACTGAATACTGATTTCTCTTTTCAGTAAACAGTACTTTTTACTGAATACTGATTTACGTACTGCTGTAAAAAATTAATACAGTATGCCCATGTATGATTGGACGGTTAATATTATCTTTACAGCCTTTAGCTATTCTTATAAATTTTTTAATCAATTGGTGTATTTACAAGATCTGCTATTGTGCCTTATTGTCATAAATTTGTTGCATTTTTTATTAATAAAAGGGGGTTTAGACGGTAATACAAGTCGTACGACATGTCAAATTTTTGTGTAGAAGAGAATGAATAGTATCGTGTAAACTTGATATGTAATGAGAGCGTACGACATTGAAAGAAAATACGGATGAAAATTTGACAGTCGTACTCTCTTTGTTTTTTGAAATTTTTTAAAAAACCATCACATTTCATTAGATCAGGGATGCATTTTGATGTTTTTGTTTGTTTATGTTAAATGTATTAACAATGCATGTAAATTTTGTGTGCATGTGTATGTGCATTTTATGTTTTCATTTTAGTTTGTTTAGGTATTTTATCAACCGTGTAAACGAAAAAAATATCTGTCGTAAGATTTTTATTCTCATTTTTAAAATACGGATGGAATTTCATAATATTTTCTCTTTGATTTTACGTACGACTTGTATTACCGTCTAAACTCCCCTTAAAAGACATTTTTCTTACTAAAGGGGGGGTTTAGACGGTAATACAAGTCGTACGACAGGTCACATTTTTGTGTAGAAGAGAATGAATAGTGTCGTGTAAACTTGATATGTAATGAAAGTGTACGACATTGAGAGAAAATACGGATGAAAATTTGAGAGTCGTACGGCTCTCTTTGTTTTTTCAAAAAACCATCACATTTCATTAGATCAGGGATGCATTTTTATGTTTTGTTTGTTTATGTTAAATGTATTCACAATGCACAGACTTTTATTGGATTTTGTTGAAAGAAAATCTAATGGTTTTTGGTCTGACTGTCAAAAAATCAAACGTAAAATGTTTTTATTACATTTTGCTTTTACACTATCTCATTTCAAATAAAATGGAAACAACAGCTTTTGATACGGCAATATTTGTTTTATTAATATTTCATAATATAAGCCATATTAAATGATTTTTTACAACAAATATTTGTAATTTATTTTATGTTAAAGCGAAAGAACTTGAAATGTTAACTATATTTTGTATTTTTGTAGTTATTTAATAAAAAAAAAGGAATAAGCAAAATTATGGTGAATAATTTCCAGTTTTCCAACCCTGACTTTTTCTTATTACATTACATTACATTACATTAGATGGCCATAACAACCCGTTAACGGGTTTCGGCCTGCCTTAACACTAGTCTCCAGGCGTCTCTGCTAAGCGCGTGCCTTCTCCAGTTGGTCACACCAATTGACGACAGGGCTTCATCAACTTGGTCCTTCCAACGTAAACACGGTCGTCCTCTACGCCGACGTCCAGTGACCTTCGCATCGAAAACTTTTCTCGCTGGAGCGGATTCATCCATCCGAACAATATGGCCCAACCAGCGTAGCCGCGGGATGTTAATGCGCTGAACAACGCCCACATCGCCGAGGAGCTCATGGTTGGTTCTAATGAGAAACTCATCGCCATGCCTTCGAGGACCAAAGATCTTACGAAGAAATTTTCTCTCGAACAATCCCAAGACCTCTGCATCGGCACAAGACAGCGTCCATGCTTCCGCACCATAGAGATGCACCGGAATGATAAGCGACTTATAGAGTGTTAATTTCGTCGCACGAGAGAGGTCTCTATTACTAACCTGCCTACTGAGATCTCCAGACTGACATCATTCTTGCTGGTAATGGCGGTGCCAAGGTAGATGAATTCCTTAACAACATCGAATGTATAGTTGCCGGCTGTAACCTGGGAGCCGATACGTTCAACATCCCTACTCGTCGACAACATGTACTTCGTCTTGCTCTCATTTACCGCCAGACCCATTTTTGCAGACTCCCGTTCAATAGCATTAAAGACTGCGGTGACATCTCGCTTGGTATGCCCAATGATGTCTGTGTCGTCTGCATACGCAAGGAGCTGGACACTTTTGTTAAATAAAGTGCCATTTCGATGAACACCCGTCTTTCGCAAAACACTCTCCATGACGAAATTGAAGAGGTCGCAGGATAAGGGATCGCCCTGTCTGAAACCTCGCACGGTATTAAAAGGTTCGGAGAGGTCTTTTCCTACCTTGACGGAGCTGCAGGAGTTGCTCAACGTCATTCTGCACAGTCTTATCAGCTTTGCAGGAATACCGAGCTCAGACATTGCGGCATGTACGCGATCTCTTATCGGGCTATCGAACGCTGCCTTATAGTCGACAAAAAGATGGTGTGTGTCGACTTGACTTTCATGGGTCTTCTCCAGGATTTGGCGCAGTGTGAATATCTGGTCAATGGTGGACTTACCAGGTCTGAAGCCGCACTGATAAGGTCCAATCAGTGAGATTGAGAATGGCTTCAGTCGTTCACACAATACGCTCGTAAGAACCTTATATGCGATAGGGAGAAGGCTTATACCCCTGTAGTTGGTGCATATCGTGGGGTCTCCGTTTTTCAGGATGGGACAGAGGGCACTGAGATTCCAATCATTGGGCATACTTTCCTCCAGCCATATTCTGCAAATGAGTTGGTGCATGCACCTTACTAGCTCATCGCCTCCATACTTGAAAAGCTCAGCGGGCAGACCATCCGGTCCGGCCGCTTTGTTGCTTCTTAGTCGCTGTATGGCAATTTTGATCTCTTCATAGCTGGGCGACAGGATCTCAACGTCGTCATCATTGATTGGGAGCGGCACAGCATCTCTAGAGGCGGAATTTGTGTCGTCATCGCCTTGCAGTAGATTCGAAAAATGCTGTCTCCATAATCTCAGTGCCCCTTGTGCATCTGTAACCAGATTACCATTTTCGTCTCTGCAGGAGCTTGCTCCGGGTTTAAAACCAGTAGTAAGACGCCTTATCTTTTTATAAAAATTTCGAGCATCATGTCTACTCCTGCACATCTCGATTTCCTCACGATCACGCCTTTCTTGCTCCCTTTTCTTTCTTCTAAATAGGCGTCTCTCTTCCCTCCTCTTCTCTCTGTACACCTCCACAGTTGCTCTTGTAGTGGTGGACTGCAACGTTCTTCTGTAGGCGGCATTCTTTGCCGCAGTGGCCTCACGACACTCTTCATCGTACCATTGGTTTCTGCGGGGAGGACGCTCAAAACCAAGGACTGTTTCGGCAGCGTTGCGCAGAGAGTGAGCAATGTGAGACCACCACCACCACCAATACTTTCGAGAGAGGATCGGGTGCAATGGAGCTCATTAGAAAGACGATCGGAAAACGACCTGGCTGTCTCTTGTGATCGCAGCTTTTTGATGTTCAGCTTCCCCCGAACACTAGAACGTGCCATATTCACTGCGCATATGCGCAGTCGCATCTTGGCTGCGACAAGATAATGGTCCGAGTCGACATTTGGACCTCTAAATGTGCGCACGTCTAGTATGCTGGATACATGCCTTCCATCAATCACAATGTGATCGATCTGGTTGTTGGTAGATCGATCAGGAGAGAGCCAGGTGGCCTTATGGATATCGAGATGCTGGAACCTGGTGCTACAAACTACCATGTTTCGTGCCGCGGTGAAATCGATCAGTCTCAAGCCGTTCGGCGAGGTGGAATTATGGAGACTGAACTGTCCGACAGTGGGGCCAAAGATATCTTCACGTCCAACTTTCGCATTGAAATCGCCGAGGACAATTTTGGCGTCATGTGCAGGACACCCATCGTACACTTCCTCGAGCTTTGCGTAAAAAGCATCCTTGACCACATCATCCTTCTCTTCCGTCGGGGCGTGAACACAAATAAGGCTGATGTTATAAAATTTCGCCTTTATGCTGATCGTAGCAATTCTTTCGTTCAGAGGGGTGAACTCCGAGACGTGATGGCGAAGTCTCTTGCTAACTACGAATCCGCAACCAAATTCGTGTTTCTTCTCATGGCAGCTGTAGTAGATGTCACATGTTGCTTGCCTTGTACAACCTTGCCCTATCCATCGCATTTCCTGGATGGCGGTGATGTCAGCCCTACATTTCGTGAGAGCATCCGCCAACTGGATAGAGGCACCTTCCCTATAAAGGGTTCTCACGTTCCAGGTGCATATCCTTAAATCATAGTCCTTAAAACGTTTGCCAAGTTCGTCAACATAAAAGGGGGTCCGTTTAGAGGCTATTGTATTGGTTTTCATTGAATAAAATTTTTACGTGGTGGGTTTCAAGCCCTACGCACAACCCAAATTTAAAGCCCAGGGGATTGGACAGTCGCCGTATACATTAGTTCACAAGCTAGCGGGTGCTAGAATGTTATCCAGGAGGGCCACGTGGAGGCTGTATGTCGACTTGAATACAACGGGAACAAGGATCGTTCTGGAGGCCGCCAAGTTGACCCCAATCAGAGACTTTGCCTTGTCCGAAGTATCCCATCCATCCCTTCTTATATTTGTGTAAAAAAGCATCTCTGCTAAAATGAAAAATCTAATGGTTTAGAAAAATTTCTAAAAATGATGAGAGCCATACGACTGTCAAATTTCTATCCGTATTTTTTGACAAGTCATTACATATTGTTTTCACATTATTATACTTTTTCATTTTATTTGAGTTTTTGATATGTCGTTATACTCAGTGGAATAGTGTAAAACCACCTTAAGCACAAAAAATATCTAACGTAAGATTTTTACTCTCATTTCTAAAATATGGATTAAATTTCATAATATTTTCTCTTTGATTTTACGTACGACTTATATTACCGTCTAAACCCGCCTTTACTGGGGACTCAGACGTTGACTTTTGCTTAGTCTGTGTTTACACGTAGAGATTCTTATTTTGAAGGTTGCATGTTTATAGGCGAAGGGTAAAGAAATGAATACAGTCTGTCTTGTACTGGCAATACGGTTTACTCTCTCATTCGTTATTGCACACATGCATACACACAATTGTAAATAACCTACGTGACGTCAAAAATAAGAATTGTATAAGAACGCCGAAGATAGTTCAAAGAAGAATAAACCAAAATCTTAAAAATAAGAATCTCTACGTGTAAACACAGAGTTAATTTTTTTTTGTGCGCCAAAGGCAAGGGTTTTTTTGTGTTTTTGTGAAGAGAGTAGAAAAGGCAGAGATGTTGGAAAAAGCCACGAGTTCTGTTTGCTATGACCAAGATCCATTCATACAGGTCATTGCATCTTTTAGGCTGATTTTTATGTAAACAAACCTGAAAATGTCAAAGTTTGTTTACATTTTTGCCTTTATTGTTTTTATTTGTATGTTTATGTTTACAATCAGTGTTGCCAAATTGGCTATTTCTGACCAAAGTTGGGTACTTTTTTCTTCAATGCATTAAAATATGTACTTATATAAAAACATATTTTCTTTTTTTGTTTCTTTGTTTCTTTCTTTAAAAAGAAAAAGGTATTTTTATTTTAAATAAATAATAATAATAAAAAATTTCATATTTAACTTTATGCTGATGCAGTTTTAACTAAACATTTTAATATTTCAGGTTCAAGCAGAAAATTATTATTATCGTTTTATATACAAGGGTTCTTTACTGCAAACTAAAAACACCGATACTTTTAGATTTTAATAAAGGCCTAGCACCAGTATTGCATAGAAATTTGTCAAATAAGCCTAAGAGTCGTACCTGAATAAAAGCGCACAACGTACGACGTATAGAAAGTTTAAAAGTGTATACGTCCGTATTACCGAAATACGCAATAAATGAAAAAGAAAAAAAAAAGAAATTACTTACTTACTTACTTAGATGGCCATAACAACCCGTTAACGGGTTTCGGCCTGCCTTAACACTAGTCTCCAGGCGTCTCTGC
This sequence comes from Metopia argyrocephala, assembly GCA_963576795.1. Classification (NCBI taxonomy): domain Eukaryota; kingdom Metazoa; phylum Arthropoda; class Insecta; order Diptera; family Sarcophagidae; genus Metopia; species Metopia argyrocephala. Next base: position 41,191,159 of record OY756211.1, on the reverse strand, counting down.
TAAGCGCCCGCCTTCTCCAGTTGGTCACACAGTACTTTTTACTGTTTACTGATTTTTCTTTTCAGTAGTCAGTACTTTTCACTGAATACTGATTTCACTTTTCAGTAAACAGTAAAATTTACTGAATACTGATTTCTCTTTTCAGTAAACAGTACTTTTTACTGAATACTGATTTACGTACTGCTGTAAAAAATTAATACAGTATGCCCATGTATGATTGGACGGTTAATATTATCTTTACAGCCTTTAGCTATTCTTATAAATTTTTTAATCAATTGGTGTATTTACAAGATCTGCTATTGTGCCTTATTGTCATAAATTTGTTGCATTTTTTATTAATAAAAGGGGGTTTAGACGGTAATACAAGTCGTACGACATGTCAAATTTTTGTGTAGAAGAGAATGAATAGTATCGTGTAAACTTGATATGTAATGAGAGCGTACGACATTGAAAGAAAATACGGATGAAAATTTGACAGTCGTACTCTCTTTGTTTTTTGAAATTTTTTAAAAAACCATCACATTTCATTAGATCAGGGATGCATTTTGATGTTTTTGTTTGTTTATGTTAAATGTATTAACAATGCATGTAAATTTTGTGTGCATGTGTATGTGCATTTTATGTTTTCATTTTAGTTTGTTTAGGTATTTTATCAACCGTGTAAACGAAAAAAATATCTGTCGTAAGATTTTTATTCTCATTTTTAAAATACGGATGGAATTTCATAATATTTTCTCTTTGATTTTACGTACGACTTGTATTACCGTCTAAACTCCCCTTAAAAGACATTTTTCTTACTAAAGGGGGGGTTTAGACGGTAATACAAGTCGTACGACAGGTCACATTTTTGTGTAGAAGAGAATGAATAGTGTCGTGTAAACTTGATATGTAATGAAAGTGTACGACATTGAGAGAAAATACGGATGAAAATTTGAGAGTCGTACGGCTCTCTTTGTTTTTTCAAAAAACCATCACATTTCATTAGATCAGGGATGCATTTTTATGTTTTGTTTGTTTATGTTAAATGTATTCACAATGCACAGACTTTTATTGGATTTTGTTGAAAGAAAATCTAATGGTTTTTGGTCTGACTGTCAAAAAATCAAACGTAAAATGTTTTTATTACATTTTGCTTTTACACTATCTCATTTCAAATAAAATGGAAACAACAGCTTTTGATACGGCAATATTTGTTTTATTAATATTTCATAATATAAGCCATATTAAATGATTTTTTACAACAAATATTTGTAATTTATTTTATGTTAAAGCGAAAGAACTTGAAATGTTAACTATATTTTGTATTTTTGTAGTTATTTAATAAAAAAAAAGGAATAAGCAAAATTATGGTGAATAATTTCCAGTTTTCCAACCCTGACTTTTTCTTATTACATTACATTACATTACATTAGATGGCCATAACAACCCGTTAACGGGTTTCGGCCTGCCTTAACACTAGTCTCCAGGCGTCTCTGCTAAGCGCGTGCCTTCTCCAGTTGGTCACACCAATTGACGACAGGGCTTCATCAACTTGGTCCTTCCAACGTAAACACGGTCGTCCTCTACGCCGACGTCCAGTGACCTTCGCATCGAAAACTTTTCTCGCTGGAGCGGATTCATCCATCCGAACAATATGGCCCAACCAGCGTAGCCGCGGGATGTTAATGCGCTGAACAACGCCCACATCGCCGAGGAGCTCATGGTTGGTTCTAATGAGAAACTCATCGCCATGCCTTCGAGGACCAAAGATCTTACGAAGAAATTTTCTCTCGAACAATCCCAAGACCTCTGCATCGGCACAAGACAGCGTCCATGCTTCCGCACCATAGAGATGCACCGGAATGATAAGCGACTTATAGAGTGTTAATTTCGTCGCACGAGAGAGGTCTCTATTACTAACCTGCCTACTGAGATCTCCAGACTGACATCATTCTTGCTGGTAATGGCGGTGCCAAGGTAGATGAATTCCTTAACAACATCGAATGTATAGTTGCCGGCTGTAACCTGGGAGCCGATACGTTCAACATCCCTACTCGTCGACAACATGTACTTCGTCTTGCTCTCATTTACCGCCAGACCCATTTTTGCAGACTCCCGTTCAATAGCATTAAAGACTGCGGTGACATCTCGCTTGGTATGCCCAATGATGTCTGTGTCGTCTGCATACGCAAGGAGCTGGACACTTTTGTTAAATAAAGTGCCATTTCGATGAACACCCGTCTTTCGCAAAACACTCTCCATGACGAAATTGAAGAGGTCGCAGGATAAGGGATCGCCCTGTCTGAAACCTCGCACGGTATTAAAAGGTTCGGAGAGGTCTTTTCCTACCTTGACGGAGCTGCAGGAGTTGCTCAACGTCATTCTGCACAGTCTTATCAGCTTTGCAGGAATACCGAGCTCAGACATTGCGGCATGTACGCGATCTCTTATCGGGCTATCGAACGCTGCCTTATAGTCGACAAAAAGATGGTGTGTGTCGACTTGACTTTCATGGGTCTTCTCCAGGATTTGGCGCAGTGTGAATATCTGGTCAATGGTGGACTTACCAGGTCTGAAGCCGCACTGATAAGGTCCAATCAGTGAGATTGAGAATGGCTTCAGTCGTTCACACAATACGCTCGTAAGAACCTTATATGCGATAGGGAGAAGGCTTATACCCCTGTAGTTGGTGCATATCGTGGGGTCTCCGTTTTTCAGGATGGGACAGAGGGCACTGAGATTCCAATCATTGGGCATACTTTCCTCCAGCCATATTCTGCAAATGAGTTGGTGCATGCACCTTACTAGCTCATCGCCTCCATACTTGAAAAGCTCAGCGGGCAGACCATCCGGTCCGGCCGCTTTGTTGCTTCTTAGTCGCTGTATGGCAATTTTGATCTCTTCATAGCTGGGCGACAGGATCTCAACGTCGTCATCATTGATTGGGAGCGGCACAGCATCTCTAGAGGCGGAATTTGTGTCGTCATCGCCTTGCAGTAGATTCGAAAAATGCTGTCTCCATAATCTCAGTGCCCCTTGTGCATCTGTAACCAGATTACCATTTTCGTCTCTGCAGGAGCTTGCTCCGGGTTTAAAACCAGTAGTAAGACGCCTTATCTTTTTATAAAAATTTCGAGCATCATGTCTACTCCTGCACATCTCGATTTCCTCACGATCACGCCTTTCTTGCTCCCTTTTCTTTCTTCTAAATAGGCGTCTCTCTTCCCTCCTCTTCTCTCTGTACACCTCCACAGTTGCTCTTGTAGTGGTGGACTGCAACGTTCTTCTGTAGGCGGCATTCTTTGCCGCAGTGGCCTCACGACACTCTTCATCGTACCATTGGTTTCTGCGGGGAGGACGCTCAAAACCAAGGACTGTTTCGGCAGCGTTGCGCAGAGAGTGAGCAATGTGAGACCACCACCACCACCAATACTTTCGAGAGAGGATCGGGTGCAATGGAGCTCATTAGAAAGACGATCGGAAAACGACCTGGCTGTCTCTTGTGATCGCAGCTTTTTGATGTTCAGCTTCCCCCGAACACTAGAACGTGCCATATTCACTGCGCATATGCGCAGTCGCATCTTGGCTGCGACAAGATAATGGTCCGAGTCGACATTTGGACCTCTAAATGTGCGCACGTCTAGTATGCTGGATACATGCCTTCCATCAATCACAATGTGATCGATCTGGTTGTTGGTAGATCGATCAGGAGAGAGCCAGGTGGCCTTATGGATATCGAGATGCTGGAACCTGGTGCTACAAACTACCATGTTTCGTGCCGCGGTGAAATCGATCAGTCTCAAGCCGTTCGGCGAGGTGGAATTATGGAGACTGAACTGTCCGACAGTGGGGCCAAAGATATCTTCACGTCCAACTTTCGCATTGAAATCGCCGAGGACAATTTTGGCGTCATGTGCAGGACACCCATCGTACACTTCCTCGAGCTTTGCGTAAAAAGCATCCTTGACCACATCATCCTTCTCTTCCGTCGGGGCGTGAACACAAATAAGGCTGATGTTATAAAATTTCGCCTTTATGCTGATCGTAGCAATTCTTTCGTTCAGAGGGGTGAACTCCGAGACGTGATGGCGAAGTCTCTTGCTAACTACGAATCCGCAACCAAATTCGTGTTTCTTCTCATGGCAGCTGTAGTAGATGTCACATGTTGCTTGCCTTGTACAACCTTGCCCTATCCATCGCATTTCCTGGATGGCGGTGATGTCAGCCCTACATTTCGTGAGAGCATCCGCCAACTGGATAGAGGCACCTTCCCTATAAAGGGTTCTCACGTTCCAGGTGCATATCCTTAAATCATAGTCCTTAAAACGTTTGCCAAGTTCGTCAACATAAAAGGGGGTCCGTTTAGAGGCTATTGTATTGGTTTTCATTGAATAAAATTTTTACGTGGTGGGTTTCAAGCCCTACGCACAACCCAAATTTAAAGCCCAGGGGATTGGACAGTCGCCGTATACATTAGTTCACAAGCTAGCGGGTGCTAGAATGTTATCCAGGAGGGCCACGTGGAGGCTGTATGTCGACTTGAATACAACGGGAACAAGGATCGTTCTGGAGGCCGCCAAGTTGACCCCAATCAGAGACTTTGCCTTGTCCGAAGTATCCCATCCATCCCTTCTTATATTTGTGTAAAAAAGCATCTCTGCTAAAATGAAAAATCTAATGGTTTAGAAAAATTTCTAAAAATGATGAGAGCCATACGACTGTCAAATTTCTATCCGTATTTTTTGACAAGTCATTACATATTGTTTTCACATTATTATACTTTTTCATTTTATTTGAGTTTTTGATATGTCGTTATACTCAGTGGAATAGTGTAAAACCACCTTAAGCACAAAAAATATCTAACGTAAGATTTTTACTCTCATTTCTAAAATATGGATTAAATTTCATAATATTTTCTCTTTGATTTTACGTACGACTTATATTACCGTCTAAACCCGCCTTTACTGGGGACTCAGACGTTGACTTTTGCTTAGTCTGTGTTTACACGTAGAGATTCTTATTTTGAAGGTTGCATGTTTATAGGCGAAGGGTAAAGAAATGAATACAGTCTGTCTTGTACTGGCAATACGGTTTACTCTCTCATTCGTTATTGCACACATGCATACACACAATTGTAAATAACCTACGTGACGTCAAAAATAAGAATTGTATAAGAACGCCGAAGATAGTTCAAAGAAGAATAAACCAAAATCTTAAAAATAAGAATCTCTACGTGTAAACACAGAGTTAATTTTTTTTTTGTGCGCCAAAGGCAAGGGTTTTTTTGTGTTTTTGTGAAGAGAGTAGAAAAGGCAGAGATGTTGGAAAAAGCCACGAGTTCTGTTTGCTATGACCAAGATCCATTCATACAGGTCATTGCATCTTTTAGGCTGATTTTTATGTAAACAAACCTGAAAATGTCAAAGTTTGTTTACATTTTTGCCTTTATTGTTTTTATTTGTATGTTTATGTTTACAATCAGTGTTGCCAAATTGGCTATTTCTGACCAAAGTTGGGTACTTTTTTCTTCAATGCATTAAAATATGTACTTATATAAAAACATATTTTCTTTTTTTGTTTCTTTGTTTCTTTCTTTAAAAAGAAAAAGGTATTTTTATTTTAAATAAATAATAATAATAAAAAATTTCATATTTAACTTTATGCTGATGCAGTTTTAACTAAACATTTTAATATTTCAGGTTCAAGCAGAAAATTATTATTATCGTTTTATATACAAGGGTTCTTTACTGCAAACTAAAAACACCGATACTTTTAGATTTTAATAAAGGCCTAGCACCAGTATTGCATAGAAATTTGTCAAATAAGCCTAAGAGTCGTACCTGAATAAAAGCGCACAACGTACGACGTATAGAAAGTTTAAAAGTGTATACGTCCGTATTACCGAAATACGCAATAAATGAAAAAGAAAAAAAAAAAGAAATTACTTACTTACTTACTTAGATGGCCATAACAACCCGTTAACGGGTTTCGGCCTGCCTTAACACTAGTCTCCAGGCGTCTCTGCTAAGCGCCCGCCTTCTCCAGTTGGTCACACCAATTGACGACAGGGCTTCATCAACTTGGTCCTGCCAACGTAAACACGGTCTTCCTCTACTACGACGTCCAGTGACCTTCACATCGAAAACTTTTCTCGCTGGAGCAGATTCAACCATCCGAACAATATGGCCGAGCCTGCGTAGCCGCTGGATGTTAATGCGCTGAACAACGCCCACATCGCCGAGGAGCTCATACAGCTCATGGTTGGTTCTAATGCGAAACTCATCGCCCTGCCTTAGAGGACCAAAGATCTTACGAAGAACTTTTCTCTCGAATACTTCCAAGACTGATGCATCGGCACGAGACAGCGTCCATGCTTCCGCACCATAGAGAAATACCGGAAGAATAAGCGACTTATTGAGTGTTAATTTCGTCGCACGAGAGAGGTCTCTATTACTAAACTGCCTACTGCGACCGCAGTAGCACCTGTTGGCCAGTGTGATTCTTCGTTTGATCTCCAGACTGACTTCACCCTTGCTGGTAATGGCGGTGCCAAGGTAGATGAACTCCTTGACCACATCAAATGTATAGTTGCCGGCTGTAACCTGGGTGCCGATGCGATCAACATCCCTACTCGTCAACAACATGTACTTCGTTTTGATCTCATTTACCGCCAGACCCATTTTTGCTGACTCTCGTTCAATAGCATTAAAGGCTGCGGTGACATCTCGCTTGGTATGCCCAATGATGTCTATATCGTCTGCATACGGAAGGAGCTGGACACTTTTGTTAAATATAGTCCCATTTTGATGTACACCCGCCTTTCGCAAAACACTCTCCATGATGAAATTGAAGAGGTCGCAAGATAAGGGATCGCCCTGTCTGAAACCTCGCACGGTATTAAAAGGTTCGGAGAGGTCTTTTCCTACCTTGACGGATCTGCAGGAGTTGCTCAACGTTATTCTGCACAGTTTTACAAGCTTTGCAGAAATACCGAGCTCAGACATTGCGGCATATCGATGGTTTACTAACGCAACCTCGTAACTGAAAACCTACTACTTTTCAGGAGAGACAAAAAAGTTTTTCTAACAAATATTTGCACATTTTTGCAAGATATTTTTTCATAATCGTAGAAAATGTAAAACTTTTGATTTATTTTCAAGACAACTATTGTGTTAAAAATAATTAACTGTAAGATATTCACACTTTTTTGGGATACGATTTTCCTGCACTGAAAAAATGTTTTAAAAAGTAAGATACGAGGTTGCGTTTTTTTTAAATAAAACCACAATAACAAACTTTTTTAATACTTTTGCTTAAATATTTTAAATTAAGTTATATTTGATATTTCTTACTATTATAGTAATTATTAATATATTGTTTATTTGTTATTATTTATAACAAAATAGATAACTTACATACATTTTAATGGAAAATAAAATAATGTTTGTGTATTGTTCTGACAGTTCCAGTATGAAATATATGTACTTATTTTTTAGTGGTATTTATTGTTTTGGTTACTGTAAATATTTGTACTTTTGATTAGATAATGAAATTTCTTCTATATATCAGACCTTAATTTCGACGTCAATAGGATATTTCATATTTAAACGTTGAAGAAGAATTTTCCCCTCGCTATCAAAACATAGTTTAAACATTATATTATCCTTGCAGTATTTCAATCCTCTTATCTATAATACAGTAGAAGAATAGTTTTTAAAAAAACTAAAAATCCAAGTTCTTTTTTAACAAAATTACAAGGTGCGTATGATTGGTTTTTTGTACGTCTCTCGATAGCAGAATGGGTACTACGCTTAACTAAATATTTTTAATAGACATCTACATTGTTTTTTGCAGAAAATTGAAATAAAGCATTAGCTATTGTTACATTAAGGTTCTGAGCGTTGCACTGTAAAACACAATCGGCATGGTAAGATAGACTTCGGTTTTAAAAAATCAATTAGACAGGAAGCAAAAATGTTTCCATCCATACCGCCTTCACCTTTGTGCCAGGTTAAACATGTACCGTGAAAGCTTTTATTTTTTCAGCAACATCCTTAATTTTATCATTATTTTTTTCATCCCTAGCACGATTTTTTTCTATAACATGATTATTATTTTCATCACTATAGATATGTGGATTTAGATGGTGTATTTCAAATAATTACACTGTTTATGTTTACTTACAAATTATATTTTATTAATAAAATATGTTGATTAATTTATATTTTTAGTTTTATTATTTTATATATTCAAAAATATATTTCATCAATGATTAATTATTTAAAGACACAACCTTATTGCACCGATGCCAAATGGAGAAGAAGGAAGTTATTTTTTTGCATTCTAATAAGAAGCTATTTTAAAACATGTGTAAACTGGTTATTGATTACAAGTGCAATTAGGCAATTGATAGTTACAGGGCGTCACAGCTATATACATGGTTTTATTTTTATAAGGGAAACAGATATACCAAAAATCTTTTCGAAATTGAAATATTGCTATATTTGACATATTTTTTGTATAAAAAAATCTATAGCTAGCTCTTTAATTAACTGCAATATAACGTTTGTAATTTTTTAAGAAATCACGGTAAACATCTTGAGCTGATCTATAAACATTTTCTATATATGTATATATATTTTTAGTAGTATCTTTACTGCAGTAGTATGACTCTATTTTGGGTAACTTATTTAAAAAGTTTGAAATATTTATCTTCTAAAAACAATTCGACTTTCAAATCATTATAAAATAAATAAAAAAAAAATCATAATTTTTATAAATTTAAAAATGTAAATGCTATGGTTAATAAACTGCATAGTATTTTGTTTTTTCATTAAAAGACCATAAATCTAAGAGTTAATCATTAATAATTATTTCACATAAAAGCAAGAATAAAATTATTTGCAATTTTTCTAGTAAAAACAGTAAAATTATGCGTCGCCTTTTACTTTAAGATACGAGGTTACGCATGCAAAATTATCATCAGTTGAGATACGAGGTTGAGTAATATTGAATAAAAACAAAACTAATAAACATTTTCACTTATAACTTTGCAAAATTGTTGTTTGGTATTAACTGATTACTTTTCCGGTTAAAACACAAAATCGCAAAAAATCGAGTTACGAGGTTGGGATAGTAAATTATCGATATACGCGATCTCTTATCGGGCTATCGAACGCCGCCTTGTAATCGACAAAAAGGTGGTGTGTGTCGACTTGACTTTCATGGGTCTTCTCCAGGATTTGTCGCAGTGTGAATATCTGGTCAATGGTGGACTTACCAGGTCTGAAGCCGCACTGATAAGGTCCAATCAGTGAGATGGCGAATGGCTTCAGTCGTTCACACAATACGCTCGTAAGAACCTTATATGCAATAGGGAGAAGGCTTATACCCCTGTTGTTGGTGTATATAGTGGGGTTTCTCTTTTTCAGGATGGGGCAGAGGGCACTGAGATTCCAATCTTCGGGCATACTTTCCTTCAGCCATATTCTGCAAATGAGCTGGTGCATGGGCAAACCGTTAGGTCCAGCCACTCTGTTACCTTTCAGTCGCCGTATGGCAACCTTGACCTCTTCATAGCTGGGTGACGGGATTTCAACGTCGTCGTCATTGATTGAATCCGGCACAGCATCTCTAGGGGCGAAAATTGGGTTGTCATCGCCCTGCAGTGGATTAGAAAAGTGCTGTCTCCATAATCTCAGTGTCCCTTGTGCATCGGTAACCAGATTTCCATGTTCGTCTCTGCAGGAGGATGCTCCGGGATTAAAACCAGTAGTAAGACGCTTTACCTTTTTGTAAAAATTTCGAGCATCATTCCTACTCTTACAAACAAAAATATTGTTTTGTCAACTTTTTACTTTTGTTTGTATTATAAAAAACGTTCAAACAAATATTATTATATATATAATTTTTTCTGTGTTTGTTTTAATTTTTCTTTTGTACGCTCTGTAATATTTGGATTTTTGAAATCTATAATATACGAACGCGACGTATTTAGGTAGCTCTCATACAATATATATGGGCATGAAACAATTTCGACAAAAAATATATGTCGTACGAATTTGATTAGGTACGACCTTAAAATATTGTTTATGAGTACGGGCAATAAATTATTACAATAATAAAATACATGTAGGAAAATTAAGTACGTTTGAAATTATATAAGATTTAAGATTCATTCTGTGGAATTAGTTAAATTCTAAGGCATATAAACAATAAAAATTACAAGAAAAACTGTAGGTATTATAAATAAGGCTTCACAGTACTCTTTTTAGTTGTATATGAAATTTTATATAGTGTAAATAAAAGCTTTAAGCCGAAAAAATAGTTCAACTTTGTTTTCTTCTAGAAATACGCCATGAGCATGAGCATTGATTGGAAGATCCATTTGACATATCAGCTGAGACTGGTCAATTTATTCTTAATTTTCCACAATTTTTTATGTACAAGAGCGAAACTTAAACAAAAATAACTTTGTTTTGCTTATCTCGTTCCATACTTATTTATATCTAATTGTAACCAAGTAATATGATGGTAAGGTTGGATTTGAGTTTAAATTAAATTTTTTTTATTATAATTGGTATTATAATTTCGTTATTGAATTATTTTATGCAGTACTTATTTATATTCAGTTTAAAACAAGTTTTTTTTCTAAGAATAGTGTAATACTTCTAGATTTTAGGAATAAAATATCGGAAATTGAAATGAGAGTATATGTATATACATATAATATAAGAAATACATATTTCCAGCAATACAAGAATGAAAAATGTAAAATTGACAAATATGAGAGTATACTATTTTAAAACTTGATTTCATTTATTAAAAATAGTGTTACCGCATTCTTCAGAATTCTTCTTCTAAATAAGAGAAAATTTAGAAATTCGTTAAAAAATCGTCCTAAGGCAGTGGCTATAAATTTGAAACTTTATTATGTCACAAACTATATTGTATAAATAATCCCAAGTTCATACTATATTTCTATATATATGTAACCTGACAATGACTACGGTGTCTTCAGTGAAAGCAGCATAGTGGTTTAAATAAAAAAATTCTTTATGCTACAGATGTTGCTGGTGCCCACGTACACGATACGTTTTCACTCCACCCTTAAAATTAACAGCTTTTTAAGCGGATATAGGCAGAAATTTCTATGGAATATTTTTATTCGGTTCGAAAAAAAAAACAAATATATTGTGTTGCCACGGTTTTATAAGGCGTTACTACACTGTCTACATAAACAAATAAGTCGATACGCAACACGTAATCGATACATCGAATTGTTCGTGACATCACTAAAAAAAATTACAAAGAAAATGCAGAAAATTTTCAATAGACAAGTGAAATTTTGTGAATTACACAGTTAAAAAGTAAAACAAAAGTGCTAAAAACCAGCAAAGTTATATGAAGAACCAAACTTTCGCAGAACTGTTTGAGGTCCCAAACAAAAACTAAAGTTTACAAATTCGTAAAAACTACAAAGAAATTACAATATTTTTAATTAATGTCTCGTTTTTTACTTCATTAAGTGTGAGTTCAAGATTCTTTTGTTGTAAAGTGGTCAATTGCAAAAATTAAAAATAAAAAAAAGAGTAAAGCGTATCAAAAAACTTCTAAAGATAAAGACTACAACAAAATTAAGGAAGTAAAAGATTTGGATGAAACGTCACAATTTACAATTGTTGGAAGACAATTTCTAATAAAAGACTAGTCAATTCAATTGCCACAACACAAAGACGAAAAAAGAAGTAAAGAAGTCAAGAAAGGGTGTGAGAAGAGAAACGCAGTCACCAAGTTAGTATTATTATCATCACTATGAATTAATTGTTTATTTAGTTATAAATATGTATGTATATAAGCATGCATTTACCGTATAATATGCTATAGTTCCAAAGAAATTATTGTTACACTATACAAAGAAAAACAAATTTACAACAAGGACCGTAAATTCGACTAATAATAGAAAAACAAAGTAATCAAAAGACGAAGGTCAGCAAAGATGTGTGGTAAATGTAAAAAAATGCAACAATTTAAAGGTACTTCCAACTATCGGCATATTGATACATAAAACGTTGATGCATTGAATTTATTTATAACACTGGTCAACGCAACTCTTGTTTCTTTAATGTTTTTCTATTACTGGCATTTTCTGTGGTCCTGATTATGAAAAAATACGGGGAAATTGCTAACTTCTCTACTTGTGGAAAAAGAAATGCAGTAATGTTGGTAACACATATGATTTGACGTAAACCTGGAAACCTGACGACTGCTACTTCCGCTTACGAAAATAAGCGGAATATATACTATGTATATATATTTCTTTTTCCACTGGGCCATAACCGTAGATATACCTCAAATTTTGGCCTACAATATGAGAAACCCACGGCTTGTCCTAATTACACAATTTTATTTTAAAGTATGTATTCATGATACGCATTTTTTACAAAGTCCGATATAGGTTTTCGATATTTTTTAAATGTACCTATATTCATAACAGATATAGCAAAAACAATAAGTATTAAGTAGACAACATATTCTTGATCAAGCCATATTGAAAACAACAATAGTATATATTTTATTGTTCAATAAATAATGAAAATCTAATTAAAAATATTATCTGAGGGCAGCTAGTTATAACTTAAAAACGAGATAATTTACGAAAAAACTGTTTACGTGTTGAAAAAATACACACCATTCTGATATAAAAAAAGAAAAATCGCAGGAAACAACGAATTTTTTTCTTTTGTTGACCAGTGTAATTATCAATCATATGACAAATTGTTATTGGTATCATTATATCTTATCAATAGATTGCCTAAGAGCTTAAGGCTGGCTAATATTATTTAATTTGAGGCCTTCCAGAATACCTCTTACGACTAGGAAACACCTATTTTTAATGGTTCTAGAATCTAAACGTTGCCCTATCAGGCGAGAAACGCGAAGGATCTCTTAAGGGTAAATAAAAGGAAGTAATTTTCGAAAGAGTTTCTTCCTTAAATGCATAATATTTTGAAGATAATTTTCTTCCAACTATTGAACTATTGCTACATAAAACGTTAACAGATTGAATTTGTATAGTCCGTATAGGTATGAATGTAAGTAAATATCGCTTGCTACTTTCATACATATTTTCTTAATTTATAAGTAATTTTAAATGGAAACCATAAGTTTTTATTAGTTATCTTATACATACATATGTACATAATTATAAAACACGTGTTGTTTTTAAGGCCCCGATTATGGTTCACAACAGTTGTAAATTTGATGTTGTATTTCTAAAATTGAGATTATGATTTACAACATCTATGTGTTGTACCATATACTTCGAATATTGTTTAAAACATTTGTTTTTATATGTTGTAGCCAATACAACACAATACTTAGTTGTTGTGAACGATAATCGGGGCCTAAATAAAATTTTTGTAAATGTAATCCATATTGCTTTGGTTTCGACTAATTAAGGTTTTCCGTATTTTTAGGTGTAACATTTTTGTTTATTATTAGTCTCATCTGTCCGAAATGGAAGTGAAAAGAATGGCTAACTCATCGTCGTCTTCAGGACGTAAACAACCCACAGCAGTTTCACGCATGAAACAAGATTATATGCGTTTAAAACGTGATCCCTTGCCTTATATCACCGCAGAACCCTTACCCAATAATATATTAGAGTGGCATTATGTTGTTAAAGGTCCAGAAGATTCACCCTATTATGGAGGCTATTATCATGGAACTCTGTTATTTCCGAGAGAATTTCCATTTAAACCACCCTCTATCTATATGCTAACACCAAATGGGCGTTTCAAAACAAATACCCGTTTATGTTTGAGTATATCAGGTAAGGAAAGCGATAGAGTCGATTGAATGAAATTGTAATTATTTGCAATATAAATTTTAGACTTCCATCCAGACACTTGGAATCCTACTTGGTGTGTTGGTACAATTCTTACGGGATTATTAAGCTTTATGGTAAGAAATGACTTAATTTGTCCTATTTATTAACACTATAAATTGAAACCTTTTTATGTACTATTTATAGTTGGAAAGCACTGCTACTTTAGGTTCCATTGAAACTTCAACTTATGAAAAACAACAACTCGCCAAAAAATCTCTTGCATTTAATTTGAAAAATCCACACTTTGTTGAATTATTTCCTGAAATTTGCGAGGAGATTAATAAAAGACTTCAAACAGAAAAAGAACAGAAATTGAAAGCATTAAATGCCGCCTCCAATGGATCAGTTGCAAACGGTACAAATGGTCTTAAAACCACAGTGAATGGTGGCAGTGTAGATGGTGTAAGAGGCAGTATAGCGGCTAATGGTACAACAGCAAATGTGAATGGTGCCAATGGTGGTAATATTGTTGATCCAAATACACCAAAAGGTTCATCAAATATAATAATTTTAATATGTTTTGGTATATTCGCACTAGTGGTAAATTATGTATTAAAAAATATTAATCACGAATAGAAATTAATAAAATGAAAAATATTAACAATATAAGCAAAAGGTCGATGGTTTATACAAAGAAATGGTTTATATGTTTTTATTCTACTTTGTTATAATGCTTTTAAATATTTTATTACCTCTTTCTAATATTCCATTTCTCGCTCTAAAATAATACTACACATTTTCCTTACTTTACAATGTAGACTTTTATAAATATGGCATATTAATTATAATTTATAAATAGAAATACAAAAAACATACATAAATTTATGTAAAAAATATGAAATTTATCCTAGACTATTACATGCTCTTTAGCAGTGATTAGCTTCACTGCTGTAGATCTATTTTTATTTAAATGTTACGAGTAATATATAATTTTTGTAAAGATTTAAACATTGGGTATAGTAGGCAAAATACATACATACATATCGTCATATTAAATGCAAACGGACGTAACTACACAAAATTGCGAAATTGAGTTTTTTTTATTAGTTACGGCTCGTTATATCAAAATACATGTTCGTGCAAAACTTTATATTCCTACGATCAAAAATGACGATTTTTTTTAACGAAATTCAAAAGGACGTCACTACAAGTGCGTGTATTTCTAAATGCAAGAAGACATAACTACATACATATTTATATGAAAACCTTACATACAAACACATTTGTTGTATACAGGGATGCCAATCCTTATATATCGATCCTGAAAATTATATGATTTTCTGGAATCACAAAATTTTTTATTTTAATGTTTTTTGCTTCTTCTGTAAAAAAAAACAAAAAGTGTAGTTACGTCCGTTTGCATTTAATATGACGATATATTACAATTACAAAAAATAACGCTTACTTGTGTAATATAGATACATTCATACATACACATAAAATAAGTTTTTATTCTGTACATGATTTTTTTTTAAGTTAAAACTAATGTTAAATAAAGAGAACAAATAGATTTCATTAAAAATGTTTATACCAAACGAGTGATACTATTATACATCTTAATTACTCAATAAGTCCCTAAGAGTAGTACATAGTTATCATATAATCGTGATTTCTTTAATTTAGGACAAAAATGTCGAAATATGACAACGCCTACGCCAAACACGAAGGAGCGATTGTTTTATTTACTTTTAAAGGCGAATTTAGAAGTCGTTGATTGTGTCGCGCAGTTGTATAGTGTGTATATTTTTAAAGCAGTGGTCTTCACAAAGAGTCACACAAAAATACACTGGCAGATGAGATTGGTTTTTTTATTTTTTTTTTTTGAATGAAATTAGTGAAAATTTTCGTTTCAAAAATCTTTAATTTTGAAATTTAAACTAATTTATTAAAATTATTCATAAAATAAATTGTTTTTAAATGTTGTAAACAAATTGAAATGTAGTTATAAGAAATATAAATATTAATACGTTTATGTTCCTTATTATCACATCTTCTCAGTGTCTGACCAACCAATTTAGCTCTCTTGAAAACTAAAAAACAAACACATACGCAATTTGTCTCACACACATGTTTTTGTAATAATTGTGGTTGTCGTTTAGCATGATGAAAATAAAGCGTATGGATTTCTTTTTATGAAAGATTTTTAACATTGCAAATTTTTTTATAATTAATTAAGTTTTTGTTAAAAAAAAATAAAACATAAACAGGTTTCCAGGAATTCTAATAGTGATATCTGTTAATACAGTACGATAAATTAAATTTAAAACTACAGTCGAAACTCTCTATAACGAATTCCAAGGGACTGGATATTTACTTCGCTATAAAGAAAATTCGCTATATGGAAAAGAAAAAAAAATTGTTCCTTTTAACATTTTTTATTTGTAGTAGTCAGTTATTTTGGTTTGAAGTACATTTTTCCACTTTTCTTCTTCAATGCAAAGGCAAATGATGATGGAAATGATTCCAGTTGTCACTTGCATAGTTCGGTAGTTCCCCCACTTTTAATTTTATGGTAAATAAACGATTCAAAGCATCAGACTCTGCTTGTGCGTTGTGAAAGCAACAAAGTACACACAGAGCAACAATAAAAACACCAATAACACAAAGCGACATCGATTTCTTTTTTGTGTGCGTGCGTTCGGTTTTACCTAATTCGTTATATGGAGATTGAAAACGCTTCAATCTTGAAGTTGCAGTCGCAAAAATACTTCGTTATAAGGAAATATTCGCTATATGGAAATTCGTTATATGAAGATTATAATACTCTCAAAGTAGACCCAAAACACAGTGTTCTTATAATTGCTTCTCAATAAAGAAAACTTCGTTATACAGGAGTTCGTTATAAAGAGTTTCGACTGTAATATAATAGGAATTAACGATACAGGTAGTTTTGGTACATTACAAGAAGCTGTTAGGCAGGATTTTTGTTCAGTTAAGCAACACTGGTTGTAATATTCACGAGGAGAGTAAGAAAAACTAAAAAATATCCGAACAATTTCGTTACCTGAGTAATATGGCTGAAGACCACATACATTGCAACTACTTATTAGTTTTATAATTTTGTGACTTGTTTTTTTTTTAATAAATCTGTAAAATTTGGAATTTTAGTTAATTGCTGCCAAGTGGCCAATTTCTGGATAATACCAATTCACATGAGATTCAAGAACGTCCAACCCACCCCGAAATAGTCATTGTTTAGTCTGTTTTTTTTTATTAATTTTTCATCTCAGGTGTAAGTGATGTGAACTTCGACAGAGATTGCGATTTGACCTCTTGTGACAATTTCTTAAGTCACTCACGCCAACTCATACCATCTTTTAAATTTAGCTTGATTTATGCGCCTGAGTCATATCAAATTCGACAATTCGGATCGTTCCACACAGAGAAACCCTCGCGTACGGTGTTATACGGAGTTATATTCCATACATATCAATAGGTCTTTCAAACGCATAAAAAATTTCGATAATTACTAAATTAATATCATAGGAGGGTTTTATTTAAATGGATTGATTAAGTTTATAAATATTAGGAATTTTGTTGACCAGAAGATTTAGATGGTCAATGCTACTTGGAAATTCATTACATTTTAACAACAACTTAGTCAACATACATGCCTTCTGGGAGAGAAGCGGTGCACTTCGACTCTTGCGCGTAAATTGATTAACCTTTTCAGTGCAGCTTATGTGTTTCCAACTAGAAGGTTCTTAATATAACGCCAGTTCGTAAAAACGATGAGACTAATAATCGTGAAAGCAGTAACTCACGAATAAATGCTTCAATGTTGTCTTCCAATGCGTCAATTGAAGCGGGATTGGCTGTATAGACATGAGCTTTAACACAGTCCCACAAAAAATAGTCTAAAGGCGTTAAATCGCACGATCTAAATAAAATAAAATGTTCACCGAACTCGCCTCTCTCTCCATTGTTACGAGTGCTGTGTGGCATGTGGCATGTGGCACCGTCTTGTTGGAACACATGTCATGCAAGTCAAGCTCTTGCATTTTGGGCAAAAAAAAGTTAGATATCATCTCACCGTAGCGCTCACCATTCACAGTTACGTTACGATTCGCATCATCTTTGAAGAAGTACGGTCCAATGATGCCAAGTGCCTATAAACCGAACCAAACTGTGACTTTTTCTGGATGCATTTGTAGCTCTTGAAATTCTTCTGGCTGTTCTTCACTCCAAAATCGATAATTCTGCTCGATCAATTCGACGATTAAACTGACCATAAAATTGAAGAAGCGCGCGATGAACTTTCTTAAGAGAGCACGCATTTTGATAATAAAATTCAATAATTTGCAAGCGTTGTTCCTTTGTAAGGCGATTCATGGTTAAATTATAGACCAAACTGAAGATGTTTGACACGAAACGTGCGTCAGCTGTTTAAACCAGTGTTTCCTGAAAGATAATAGCTAAAAAATCACCCTTTACTTATCAATTTCGTGAAATATGTTTATTTTTCTTATTTTTTCTTGCCTTTCAAACTTTTTTCGTAGGTCAGGTTTTGATTCTTCTAATTGCCGTCTTTACGCCGTAGTATTAGTGGGATATACATATAATGATATTCCTTAATGGATTTTATTTTTAATAAAAAATACTAGTTTTAGGATCTTAAGACCGATATAATAATTATAAATAGACTTATAAAATAAAGATGCATTAGCGGAAAAGCGGAATTTTCTTTCAATTTCCGGAATCCAGCTTTATAATAAAACAAAATTGTCTTTAAGTAATAAAATTTTTATAAACAAAGCAATTTATTTTAAAAGAATGATAATTCCGTATAAAGTTCTCTCCTACATAAATTTCTTCAAATAACATGTCAGTATTTAAGTTTTTTTTTCAAATAAAATAATAAAATAGAACCTCGCTTTAAAATATACTCCTTAAAAAAGGAAACAAAGTATTGTAAAAATTAATATAAACACGTTACCTCAATGTAAAAAAAAAATCTCTTAAATTTTTTTTACTTCCTGGGATTCCGGGGAAAAAATGCCAGGAAGGCGGGAAATTACAACAACTAAAAAAACACTTGTGGTTAAAGACGGTGTCTTTTCTAACGAGTTCAGGTTAAATTCAGGAGTACCGCAAGCTCTGTTCTGTTCCTACTCTTATTTTTCTATACCTCTTCTGTTTCAACATTTTATCTCATTTACTTTTGAGCGGACAACAGCAATATTTGTCACTCATTCTCTTTCGAGTCTTTTGGATATTGGGGTTAGAGGGCAAGTTGATGTGTACAAGACTCTATGTTGATTACTCACGAATAATATGGTTGTCATCTGTGACTATAGGTAATGTAAATATTGAAAAGTCGGACGCTTTCAAATGTCAAAGGAAGAATTAAGTGCCTCGGTTGTTAAATTGATTTAAGAAATACCTCAATACATGTGACCTTTTTAATATTTACAAGACTTTTATCTGGCTCAAGATGGCATACAACTCTCATGTATCGGCCCGTGTTTCAAAGTATATTTTGGGGTTCTAGATTAGTGTGCGGTATTACTACTTAGAAACAACGGTAGGGTATTCATCTCTATGGATTCAATGAAACATCTGTGCAATGTGGCATGCGCTTCACTATTCTATAACTGCCTATCATGTAAGATGCTCTGATAAAGCAAAACCTTGAAGAAGGTTTTGTAGGGCTATTATAAAGAAAATTAAAAAAAGTCGGGGCATTGATTTATAATGTAAAGCTCCGTAGACTTACAACAGCAAAATGTTTGTTGTTTTTTATATGGTTGTATTTTGAGAGAAATGGATTGACAGTATTATTAGGCCTTGTAATCAACATTTAAGTTGAACTCTCAAATTCCAAATTAAAAAAAAAAAAAAAAACGTTTTAAATTTCTCAATTCACAGAGGAAACATACAAACTGTATGATGCATTTATCAAATTTGATTGCTTATTATTCTACAAAACTACCAAAAACTGAAAAAGATTATTTTGTTTCCTTTTGCTGATAACGAACATTTAAGAGAAAACTTTTCATGTTAAATTTGTTGACACAAAAAAGAAAGAAAAGTTGACAAATAAATACCACAAAACCATCAACACCAACGAACTTTTAAAAACAACTTCTCACTATGATTATGGGTAAGACTTTTGTAACAGTTAGTGCTGTACTTCATCTGCTTGCCATCTATTTGTTGGTTAACTTGTGTGCATTTATTTGGCCAGGGACAGAGAATGGAATGACTGAATAAAGTTATAAAATACAATTTCGTTGACATTGTTAACTTGACTTTACGCAATAGCAACTCGCAAGAAGAAGAAGAAGAAAAAAAAAAATAAACGAAATAAATAAAAGAAATAAAATTAAATAAAAAATGAAAACTTTTAAAATCCATATACTTGTTCGCTTTTTTTTTTGTAACTAAAACATTTAAATTTTCATTTTGAAAAGAAGTTTCATTTCTAAAATAAATGTTTTGTTTCCCTAGCATTTAGCGTACGATTGTTACTTACCGCAGGACATGTTTAATAGAATGCATGCTTTTATGCTTACTTGCTTAATTCTCACAACATCTGAACTGAATCTCACGTCGAGGCGACCAATTAACATCGCCACGATTTGAGATAACATGGCCATTGGATTTCTCTTGAAAAAGAGCTATTTTTTCTTTGACTGTGTGGCAAGTGGCACCGTTCTATTAAAACCATATATCTTCGAAGTTCATATTCTCAATTTCTGGCCACAAGAAGTCCGTTATCATTTTGCCATTCACTTGTGAATTTTCATTTGTCCAAATGCGGTAATATCTGCTTGTTAGCGAAATTACTCAGTTGAAAGTGTGCCTTGTTGCGGAAGATTCTTTGCTCTGTAAAGTTATTTTAATCCGTCTAAAAATTACCTTAAATATACAGTGGATAAAAGTCAAACACGATTATTAGACTAGTGCTGGCAAAGTATTGAGCAATGGATACCGAGTATTTGTACTAATTTTTGGGTATTGAATACTTAAAAGTATCTCCTCAATACTTTAAGGTCCATTATTACAACTTGCAGTTAGTTAAAGGTAGGATTTTATCAGGTAGATAAATTGGTTTTTGCTATTACAAGTGAACTTTAATCTAAAGTAACCGATAAAGTTATTGGGAGCATTGCCTTACTTTGAGGTTAAAGTTTGCTTGTAATAACAAAAAGCAATTTATCTGTCTGATAAAATCTTGCCTTTAACTAACGGCAGGCTGTAATAATGGGCCTAAGAGTTGTATTTTTCTTCAAAGTTGTATCGAAAATTTAAATTTTAGCGGCCAAAATAAAATTCTGTATAAGAACACAAAACTTTTTGAAATTGTTTTTCCTTAAAAATAAAATCCGTTAAAGGCACTTAGTAGTACTAAGTACCCAAAAGCAAGTACTCAATACATACATACATACATAACTGTCCTTTACAAACCTGTGTCAGGATTACGGCCTACCTTCTCTCAGCACTCATGTTGTATGTGTCAATTTTTATCCATGAGTATCGGGACCTACAGTTTAAGGTCAATTCCGAACGACAGACTTGAGTAGATTGTTCATGGCAATCAGTTAGTTTTAGAGCTTTTGCCAGAAGTCTGCTAAGAGGTAGTCGCCGAAAGAAATATTTTTTTATATTTTTCTTTGCTTCGAGGTGTCAGAGCCGGGGCTTGAACCGGAGCTCTCGTCTTAGTAAACCAACAGACTAACCACTAGACCACGGCGAGTACTCACTACTGCACTCAATTCTATTGAGTAATGAAGTAGCAGAATTTGACAGCACTATAAGAACACTATAAAATAAATAAAAATGAAATAAATAAATAAAAATAAAATAAAAATTAAAGAAAGGCTATATTTATTATAAGCAAGAATTACGGAAAAATTGTGCAATTGCTAGGGTTCTGGGCAATTACAATTAAATATAAATATCAAATTCGTTGACTGTATGAATTTTGCTTTTAACCACTGTAGCTTGTTTCCATTAAAACCAAACTTATTATTTTTTTTAATGCAAAGCTTCTTCAAATAAATAAATATGGCAACCGTTCAAAAATAAGTAGACCGAACAGATTCAGATATTTTTAATTTTTTAAGATACTCGTATCTTTTCGAAATTCTCTTCCTCCAATAAATCTTTCGAAATGTTTAGTCTCTTAAAATAGCATCAACCGCAGACTCCACCTCTTCATTTATTGAAGGTATTTTTGATTTGCTTAATTTATCAGTTTAACATAAAATTACCATTGAACAAAATATTCTCGAAATAGGTCATACACAAATGGAAACAGGCATTGTTCACTCTATCATTGAACGATCTATGAAAAATAGAAATAATAATGTTCCTACCAGAGATCAGCAATGAGTACTGAAAAAGTGAGTATACTCGAATCATGATTCATAATTTCTTGTACTTAAACGCATTCATACTCTTGTTAATGTAACTGATACTCTACTCTTCTCAAAAGTTTGAAGTACTCATCACATTTATACTTAATAATACGTATGATGTTGTTGACTTCAACTCTCCTTAACTCAGTGCATACTGATGAGAAAAAATAAGTATGATTCGATTACAAACTGTTGTGTGTTTGCTCTGCTTACTGCGTTAGTACAAGAGTAAATTAATGCTATAAACACATTTATAGCTACCAACCATTTACCACACGACTGCAAAAGAATAAGTTTTAGTTTAAATCATGCATCGTGTCAAATAAATATTATGTTTTTGACTATGTAATTTATTATCTTTTTATTATTTTTCGTCAATAAAAAGAAAATAGATATGGTGTATATAATAATAAACATTCAAAATGTAACAATGTACATAAGCGAAAAAGCTAATGCGTATAGGAAATATTTTAAAGAAATTAAAAAATTTTTAATTATTTTTTTATTTTTATAAGCAGGTTATAAAGAAATGGACTGCAAGAGTGATATTAAGGAGAAAATCAGTGTCGAAGGTCTCCGATTAGTTCGGAAACATAAAGGCAATAGCCCAATATGGGCAATTTTCGTTTCAATAATCTATTTTAAAAATATTGATTATAAAGATGTAGTTTGTTAAGTATACTATAAGTTTTTACAATGTAAAATTTAGAAAAAATTTAAAAATATTTTTTTTTGTTATGAATTTCTTTAGAACCTATTTATAAAAAATTAAAAAATAATCAAGGTATAAATAATAATTATGATATAATTGTAAGTATCATAATATATTCTTTTTATCTTCTTTAATACATTTCTTATAAACTTAAACTTTTTCGCTTATTTTTGTTTACTATTTGCATGTTCATTTTTGTATACACCATATAAATTTCCTTTTGTATTGTATACGTCTATCGACTAAAACGGTAAATTTTTTTTCATATGATTCGAGTCACTCGAATCAAGTGTGAGTCTCATAAGTATTTTTATAAAATTATGAATCCAAGTGAGTATGAGTTTGATGTCAACATTTTACTCATATTTATTGCAACCTTTGTTAATGAATCAACGTTGTGTGAGAATGAGTGAGTCAGAGTAGTTAAATTTCAACTACTTGTACTCACTTATACTTAAAATTTCATAAGTGCTTATGAATCGCTAAAAAGCGACTCATTGCTGATCTCTGGTTCCTACTGAAAAAAAGCCTGAACCCTATGGCGTCACATATTTGGATTTTTGCTTTTTCTTTATCAGGAAAGAAGAAAAATAACGGCTAGAAAATATGAAGACTTAAAAATTTTAAAATCTAATTTAGCCAAAGACGACCACAAATATTATGGTGAGCTGCCTCACAAGTGATTTTATTTAATTTGTATGTTTTTAATTTTAAAAGTACAAAAAAAGGGTTTATTTTTATTATCATAAATTAAAGACAGATGCCCGTATGTATAAATATTTTTAAAGTAATTAAAAGAATTGAGAAAAAAATCTGCTAGACCCATAAGTCCCTAAATGCTGAATTTTGGAATTCTACGATTATTAGTATTTAAAGAGGACAAACTAGAGAATCAAACAACTTTTGCAGAATTAAAAGAAGTAATCCCAACAGAATCGGAGACATTTTTTTGTCTCCCCTCAAAAATTCGAAAAAAAGGATTCGGCATATTTGCTGACTAAGCCAACGATAGTAATAGTTGACCCGATAAACATTGTTTTGCCAAAAAAAATAATTTCTAGGGAATAGTTGTTTGGTTCAAATATATTTGATACTTTTCACCGAACTGCAAAATTCAACACTGATATGACCATAGAATGTTCTGTTCAGCAGAGGTGAATATAGATCACCCAACGTCAATGTTTGCATTACTAATAAGTAGTTTTAAATAATGATTGTCCGCCGTTTTCAGTACTTCAGTTTAATAGTTGGGGAATGGGATAAATAGCCTCTGTACAACCCCCTCTGAAACGGAAACTATATGTGTTCTGCAGTACTCACATCTATTTTTTTCGAATTCGCTAACTTATGTATAAATAAATTGATCCTGGGGTGACCCATAACGTATAAGGGTATGAAAAATAGAAGCTGACTTATTCTTAGACCTACCCGAAATACACACTAAGTTTCATGAAAGTTAGTCCAACCGTTTCGAAAGAGTTTGTCAACGAGAATTTTATATATTAGAAAGATATTATTATTTTATATTATACTAGTTAATCCGGCAAACGTTGTTTTGCCATATAATTTTGCCCTAGGAAACATTTTTGTAGTTCAAATATATTTTATTCTCTTCACCGAACTGCAAAAGTCAACATTGATATGAGTAATCAATGCCTACATTACTAATAATTTTAATAAATGATTATCCGCCATTTTCGATACTTCAGTTTGAGAGAAATGCCTCTGTATCGTCCCCTGTGAATACTTCTAAAAAAAAAAAGTAAACCATATGCGTTCTACGGTACGCAGATATACATATCTAGTTTAAAATTTCATCGAAATTGGTACATTATTTAGGTAAGTCATAAATTTTCCCTTGGGGCCGGTCACCTTGACATTATGGGGTATGAAAAATAGATGTTGACCGATTCTCAGACCTACCCGATGTGCATACAAAATTTCATGAAAATCGGTCGAGCCATTTCGAAGGAGTATGGCAACAAACACCGCGACACGAGAATTTTATATATTAGAAGCTTATTTGTCATAAATACATTCTTTCAAAGTTCGGTTTATGATTGCACGTGTTTTTCTTTTTTTAACTGCTATGTGTGTGTATTTGTCTAAATGGTTTATGGTGTCTGTGAATTTTCAACTCATCTTAATTTATCAAAAGTTCTAAAACGGAAGTTACTTTATTTTTTGTATATTTAACACATTTGTTGCATTCAACTCTGTGTGTGCAATTCTTTTTTTTTTTCTTTTTTCAATACGAGCGCAGTAGGAAATAGCGAATAATTTTTTTGCTTTGTTGCCATTACAAATGTTTTGTCTCCCAGTTTTTGTTAAACTTTTTTGTTTTTTTTTCATGATTCTTTTATGTGGTTTTGTTTTTTTGTTGCATTTTTAACAATTTATCCTTTTGATGGTGTCTTTCGCTTCTTTAGAAAGAAGAAACATTCTTTTCCTTATTAACCAACTCAAAAAGAGAATGATATGCGTTGAATAAAAATGTGCTTTTAGAAACCTTAGTAGGGTGTCTTGTTTTCATTTTAAAAGATTGTTATCTATATATTTTATGACTATCCTATCAAGTCGAAAAAGACCGGTTAGGTTAGACGTTCTGTTCGACCACTGCACTAAATTTAGGTAATATTTTTAATTAATATTACATGTCACATACAAATATTAAAAAGAAACAAACAGTAATCTGATTAGTAACCATTTCAGATAAAGTCAAATTGAAAAGAATTTTTGTAAATAACGGCTTATAATTAATCCTAACCCAAGACGAATTGATTATAAGGTGTGTTTCTGGTTGGAGTTGTGAAAATATTATGCAGTATATTGCGGTAGAAGGTGTTAAAACGAATTTCATTATTGTGTTTGTTGTAAAACTGCCCCCAATTTAGAATCAATTCGCCTCGTGCTAACCTTACAGAAATATTGAGATATTTTTACTTTAAAGTAATTGCTCCCAAACACAGATACTTTAATAATTCCATACACATATCTGTGGCAATATCGAAGAATAGCTTAAGTCGATATAAGCTTAAATTAAAATAGTATTTTTGTCGCTTTCTAAAACTCAGGGTAGTAATAATATATAAAATATTATAGTGCATATCATAAGTCTATTATCAGTAGGTAAAATTACAAATTTTTTACAAGAGCTAATCATAGTTAAATTTACATAAATTTGGGGACATTTCAAAATTTCATCTTTTGACTTAAGCTGTTCTTACATACCGACACATATGTATATGATATACAGATTTTAAAGCTCTTATAATCTTGTTGTAAATAACTGTTGAGCTCTCTTCAGTGTAAAAGCACGAATTTCTTTTGTAAAAACTTACAATAATCTTTTGATGGCTTGGGTATAATTGCTTTAAAGATACTTACTTACTTACTTAGCTGGCCATAACAACCCGTTAACGGGTTTCGACCTGCCTCAACACTAGTCTCCAGGCGTCTCTGCTAAGCGCACGCCTTCTCCAGTTGGTCACACCAATTGATGAAAGGGCTCCATCTACCTGGTCTTTCCAACGTAAACATGGACGTCCTCTACGTCCTCAACGTCATTCTGCACAGTCTTATCAATTTTGCAGGAATACCGAGCTCAGACATTGCGGCATAAACGCGATCCCTTATTGGGCTATCGAAGGCTGCCTTGTAGTCGACAAAAAGATGGTGTGTGTCGACTTGACTTTCATGGGTCTTCTCCAGAATTTGGCGCAGTGTGAATATCTGGTCAATGGTGGACTTACCAGGTCTGAAGCCGCACTGATAAGGTCCAATCAGTGAGATGGCGAATGGCTTCCATCGTTCACACAAAACGCTCGTAAGAACCTTATATGCGATAGGGAGGAGGCTTATACCCCTGTAGTTGGTGCATATCGTGGGATCTCCCTTTTTCAGGATGGGACAGAGAGCACTAAGATTCCAATCGTTGGGCATACTTTCCTCCAGCCATACTCTGGAAATGAGCTGGTGCATGCACCTAACCAACTCATCGCCTCCATACTTGAAGAGTTCAGCTGGCAAACCATCAGGTCCAGCTGCTTTGTTGTTCTTCAGTCGCCATATAGCAACCTTGACCTCTTCATGGCTGGGGGACGGGATCTCGACGTCGTCGTTAATGATTGGGTCCGGCACAGCATCTCTAGAGGCGGAATTTGTGTCGCCATCGCCCTGCAATAGATTAGAGAAGTGCTGTCTCCATAATCTTAGTGTTCCTTGTGCATCTGTAACCAGGTTACCATGTTCGTCTCTGCAGAAGGTTGCTCCGGGCTTTAAACCAGTAGTAAGACGCCTTATCTTTTTATAAAAATTTCGAGCATCATTTCTACTCCTGCACATCTCGATTTCCTCACGATCACGCCTTTCTTTCTCTCTTTTCTTCTTTCTAAATAGGCGTCTCTCTTCCCTCCTCTTTTCTCTATACGCCTCCACCGTTGCTCTTGTAGTGGTGGACTGCAATGTTCTTCTATAGGCAGCGTTCTTTGCTGCAGTGGCCTCACGGCACTCTTCATCGTACCATTGGTTTCTGCGGGGAGGACGCTCAAAACCAAGAACTGTTTCGGCAGCGCTGCGCAGAGAGTGAGCGATGTGAGACCACTGTCCACCAATACTTTCGAGAGAGGATGGGATGTAATTGAGCTCGTTAGAAAGACGATCGGAAAACGACCTGGCTGTCTCTTGTGATCGCAGCTTTTTGATGTCCAGCTTCCCCTGCACACTAGAACGTGTCGTATACGAAGCGCATATACGCAGTCGCATCTTGGCTGCGACAAGATAATGGTCCGAGTCGACATTTGGACCTCTAAATGTGCGCACGTCTAGTATGCTGGATACATGCCTTCCATCAATCACAATGTGATCGATCTGGTTGTTGGTAGATCGATCAGGAGAGAGCCAGGTAGCCTTATGGATATCGAGATGCTGGAACCTGGTGCTACAAACTACCATGTTTCGCGCCGCGGCGAAATCGATCAGTCTCATGCCGTTCAGTGAGGTGGAATTATGAAGACTGAACTGTCCGACAGTGGGGCCAAAGATACCTTCACGTCCAACTTTCGCATTGAAATCGCCGAGGACAATTTTGGCGTCATGTGCCGGACACCTATCGTATACGTCCTCGAGCTTTGCGTAGAAAGCATCTTTGACCACATCATCCTTCTCTTCCGTCGGGGCATGCACGCAAATAAGGCTGATATTATAAAACTTTGCCTTTATTCGGATCGTAGCAATTCTTTCGTTCACGGGGGTGAACTCCGAGACAAGATGGCGAAGTCTCTTACTTACTACGAATCCGCAGCCAAATTCGCGTCTCTTGTCATGGCAGCTGTAGTAGATGTCACATGTTGCTTGCCTCGTACAACCTTGTCCTATCCATCGCATTTCCTGGATGGCGGTGATGTCAGCCCTGCATTTTGTGAGAGCATCCGCCAATTGGATAGAGGCACTCTCCCTATAAAGGGTTCTCACATTCCAGGTGCATATCCTTAAATCATAGTCCTTAAAACGTTTGCCAAGTTCGTCAACATAAAAGGGGGTCCGTTTAGAGGCTATTGTTTTTGCTTTCATTGAAGTTTTTTTTTTTACGTGGTGGGTTTCAAGCCCTACGCACAACCCAAATTTAAAGTCCAGGGGATTGGACAATCGCCGCATACATTAGTTAACAAGCTAGCGGGTGCTAGTATGTCATCCAGGAGGGCCACGTGGAGGCTGTATGTCGACTTGAATACAACGGGAACAAGGATCGTTCTGGAGGCCGCCAGGTTGACCCCAATCAGAGACTTTGCCTTGTCCGAAGTATCCCATCCATCCCAAAGATAAAGATAAGATAATAATTAATAATAATTAAATAATAAAAAATAATAAAAAATAATAATTATTATTAATTAAATTAATAATTAAAGATAATTCTTATTATTATGTTCCGCTAACATATAGTACCTACAACATTACTTTTATATGTATGTATATCTCTTTGTAAGTTAGTTTACCGGCCAATCACGCCTCTACAACTAAACCTATTTTGTTAAAATTTAGAACATAGACAGATTTAATTTTCGAAAACGCAGTAGGGTATGTATTTCCAAAATTGAACCTGACCTAAGTACTCCTATAAAAATAAATACTGATTTTTGCATATCATCATTCAGAAAGTGCTTGCAGTTGAATAAGTAGGCGTGGTATGTGCCATACAAATTAAATATTGATTTTTGTATATCTTGAGAACTGTTAAAACCAACGATTCTGAATTTGGTGTGAATGGCTTAGTAGTCGACAAAAATCATCAGTCGAAAAGGGAGCGAACAAGTAGGCGAGGTAAAATCTAACTATTGATGTCTGTATATCCTAAAAGCGGTAAAAGCTAATGCCTATGAGTTTAGTTTGAATTACTTAGTAGTCACAAAAAATCATCAGTCAAACATTTTAAATGTGGTCAGGTTTTTGTAAGTCTATGAAATAAAAAAATGACTTAAGCACGGTACATATTTGCCATTCTACAGTTTGTAAAACTTTAGTGTAAATCAGATTTAAATCAAAAGTCCTTTGATAGTTTGTGCTATAGCTTTAATTTCTTACATACAGCTTCGACTTGATCTTACAATCGACATTTAGGTCTTCCTCTTCACCGTCTTTACACATGTAAATATGAAAATAATTTTTTTGTTTTCACTGAACAATTATTGCACTCTAATTTATCTAAAGTCAACAACTTCAAGAATTACTTACTTACTTACTTACTTAGATGGCCATAACAACTCGTTAACGGGTTACGGCCTGCCTTAACACTAGTCTCCAGGCGTCTCTGCTAAGCGCGCGCCTTCTCCAGTTGGTCACACCAATTGACGACAGGGCTTCATCAACTTGGTCCTGCCAACGTAAACACGGTCGTCCTCTACGCCGACGTCCAGTGACCTTCGCATCGAAAACTTTTCTCGCTGGAGCAGATTCATCCATCCGAACAATTTGGCCGAGCTAGCGTAGCCGCTGGATGTTAATGCGCTGGACAACATCTACGTCGCCGAGGAGCTCATACAGCTCATAGTTGGTCCTAATGCGAAACTCATCGCCTTGCCTTAGAGGACCAAAGATCTTACGAAGAAATTTTCTCTCAAATACTCCCAGGACCGCTGGATCGGCACAAGACAGCGTCCATGCTTCCGCACCATAGAGAAGTACCGGAAGGATAAGCGACTTATAGAGTGTTAATTTCGTCGTACGAGAGAGGTCTCTATTACTGTTAGATATATTTATGTTAGATACTTTTATGTTAGATATTATAATATGTATACCAGCAATATGGCATCTCTTATAATAATCTAATTGAATAATCAAATATATGTATGGATAAAGAACATAAAGAAACTGAAATAAAGAGACTCACTATTAATCTGAAAGTCAAATGAAACGCGTGTAATTATTTAATTATAAAAGGTGTAAATACACAACAAATGGCGACGAAGTAAAATAAAAAAAAAAAATAGTGAAGTGTATATATACATATGTAATTACATATTATTTTACATAATAAAATAAAAAAAAAAGTTTTTAACCATAATGCCGGAAACTGGTGTAAGCAATAGCAGTGGTGGTGGTGGAGTGCCCATAACATTATTGCCAACTCAGTCCATTTCTGAATTTGTGCCTGATATTGATAAGTGGAATTTGTGGCATGAAAGATTCGAAATATATTTGTGCGAAATTAATTGCACAAATGATAATATAAAAAAGTCATTGTTATTAAAATCTGTGGGAGCAGAAGCTTATGGTGTATTGCATTGTTTATGCAGCCCACAATCTCCAGTGTCCAGATCGTATAAGGATTTGTGTAATACACTAAAAACACATTTTACGCCACCAACCATCATATATCAAGAGCGAAAAAAATTTTATAATGCAGCAATGGGTGAGAGTGAAACCGTTTCTAATTGGTTTGCACGCATAAAAAAACTTGCATTGGATTGTAAATTTGGTGAACACTTGGATGCTGTCATACTAGACAAGTTTGTAATGGGACTTCCATCTCGAATATTCGAAAGAATTTGTGAGGAAGATGAGAGGTTATGTTTAAATGAGGCGTTTAAAAAGGCGCTAATTTTGGAGACAAAATTTAAGTCTTCAAACAACATGTATGAAAGAGACGTCAACTTTGTAAAACGGAACACGTGGAAAAATAATGACATAGAAAAAAAACGCGGGAACAAAAGTAGCAGTAATAGGTTAGGCAGTGGCAGCAGTGGCAGCAGAGATCAAAGCAGCAATAAGAATAAAAATAAAAGCAAAGACTGCGCTCACTGTGGATGGCGCAATCATAATTCTGCAGACTGTAAGTTCAAGGAAAGCAAATGCCATTCTTGTGGTAAATTGGGACACCTGGCATCAGTATGTCGTTTTAAAAAAAATGTTAATTATGTATTAGAAAATTCAGAAATTGATAATTCTTATAATTTTTCTATATTTAGCGTTGAAAGTGAAAATCTGATGAGTCTTTACACACTGCCTGTAACAATAAATAGACACCAATTTAAGGCCATATGTGATACGGGAGCATCATGTACTTTGTTACCTCGATCGTTTCTGCAAAAGATAAAAATAAGTGAAAAAGATGTCCGTCCGTGCAAAATGACGTATGTAAGTTATAGCGGTAACACTATTCCAATTTTTGGTGAGTTTTTTGCAAATATTACTTACAGAGGTATTACAAAGAAAATTATTGTTATTGTGACGAACACGGAAAATCCTCCTTTGCTAGGAAGAACATTTTTAAGAGCTTTTAACTTCGAATTAAAGCCAGTTAATACAATTTTTGAAAAACGTGATTTAAGTGTTATTAGTGAGCAAATGAAAAGTGAATTTGCAGATGTGTTCAATAATGGCTTAGGAGCTTACAAATATGTCAAAATTTCCTTACCTATAGATGAAACAGCAAAGCCTATATTTTTTAAGCCTCGATCATTACCACTTATGTGGAAGAATCAGATTGAAACCCAGCTTCGTGACCTAATTGAAAATAATATTTTAGAGCCCATAGATAATTCAGATTGGGGAACGCCAATAGTTCCAATTTTGAAGCCAGATGGTAGTTTTCGTTTATGTGGAGATTTTAAAGTAACAATTAACAAGCACTTACTTGATTTCAAATACCCCTTGCCTAGAATAGATGAGGTTTTTGCCGCATTACAAGGTGGTTGTTTATTCACGAAATTAGATCTTTCAAATGCGTATAACCAGTTAATATTGGATGAAAAATCACAACTTTTGTGTACATTAAGTACACACATAGGGACTTTAAAAATGAAAAGGTTACCATTTGGAATAAAAACAGCGGCAGCGATTTTTCAAAAGACTATGGAGGGAGTGTTAAGAGGAATACCAGGAGTTGTAGTTTATCAGGACGACATAACTGTGACGGGTAAGAGCTTACAGGAACACATGGCTAACTTGAGAATGACTTTGAATAAACTACGGAATGCAGGCTTCAAATTAAATGTAGGAAAATGTAGATTTTTTGAAAAGAAAATATCCTTTTTAGGTTTTACTATTGATAAGGATGGTCTGAGCAAGTCCGAAGAGCGTATTGTTTCCATAGTAAATGCACCCCCACCACAGAATGTATCGCAACTTAGAGCTGTAATAGGCATGTTAAATTATTACTCTAAATTTATTGACCATTTTGCAGAGAAAATGATACCCCTTTATAATTTGTTAAAAAAGGATGTTAAATTTTACTGGTCGAAGGAATGTGACGCGGCTTATGAAAATTTAAAGCGTGATATCACATCGGATCAGGTATTAGTACATTTTAACGCTAATCTACCTATACTGTTGACCACAGATGCTTGTAATACAGCAGTGGCAGGAGTGTTATCACATATTTTTCCGGACAAGTCTGTAAGGCCAATTGCTTTTGTGTCAAGGGCACTTACGAAAACAGAAGTTAATTACAGTACGTTAGAAAAAGAGGCTTTGGCTATAATATTCTGTGTAACAAAATTGAGGCAATATCTTTTAGGCAACCATTTTATTTTAAAAACAGACCATAGGCCTTTGTTGACTATTTTTGGTGAAAATAAAGGTTTACCATTGATGGCTTCAGCTCGCTTACAGCGCTGGGCTTTAATCCTTTCGGGATTTAATTATTCTATTGAACATGTTAAGGGGGTATCAAATCATGCAGATAGCCTCTCCAGAATGCCTCAGATACCACAGGATGAAGGCTATGATGAATATAATTACATTAATTTAATAGAAAGGGAAAATTTATTTGATTTCAATTTTAAAAATATTGCCAAAGAGACAAGACGTGATCCTATTTTGTCGAGAGTTGCTAGTGCTATTAGCATGGGCACAATTCTCCAGTTAAAAGGTGATGAATTTAGGCCATACAGAGAAAAGGCAAATGAGTTGTCTGTTGAATATGATTGTGTACTTTGGGGATATCGCACAGTTGTTCCTCGTAAATTACGAGAGCCCATATTAAAAAGTTTGCATAGTTCCCACTTTGGCATTGTCAAAACCAAAGCTTTAGCTCGTTCTTATGTGTGGTGGCCTGCCATTGATAAGAATATTGAAATCCTTGTCAAGGATTGTAGGCCATGTCAAGAACTACAATCAAGTCCGGAGAAAAGTCTTTTAATACCATGGAGTCCAACTGAGACGGTATGGAGTCGTATCCATATAGATTTTGCAGGACCGGTCCGAAAACGGTATTTATTCATTGTAATTGATTCGTTTTCAAAGTGGGTTGAGGTTTTCACAACTAAAGACATAACATCGCATTTTACTATAAGTAAACTTAGAGAATTGTTTTGTAGATTTGGTTTAGTAGATACTATTGTAAGTGATAATGGACGACAGTTTGTTTCAGCCGAATTTAAAAATTTTTTGAAAATTAATAATGTTAGACACATTTTGACAGCTCCTGGGCATCCGTCCACAAATGGACAGGCGGAAAATTTCGTCAAAACTGTAAAAAAATCACTTTTGGCAAAGTTGAAAGAAAACAATAATGCAGATATTGATGTTTTAATAAATAGATTTTTAATTGATTACCGCAATGTCCCACATTGCTCCACTGGTGAATCACCAGCAAAACTACTCTTTGGTCGCTCACTTAAAACACGTTTTGATAATTTGAAACCTCATTCGGTAGTTAAACGAATAAAAGCAGCTCAGGAAAAAAGTGTTTTTCTTCACAAAGGTAATCGTAATCTACAATTTTCTGAGGGCGAAAAAGTTTTGATCAGAGATTATAAAGATTGTAATAAACCGAGCTGGTCCCCAGCTACAATTAAACAGAGAGTAGGGAAGCAATCTTATTTGTGTACTATGCTAGATAATAATCGTGAAATAAAAAGACATTTAGATCAAATGCGTAGCTTAAACAATAATGAGCCACAGTACGCTAATAGTTTAGACAACACCAATGAAGAAACGAGCAACGAAGGCAACAATGGTGTAAGTACTTCCACAAATAATGATGACGGTAGAGAGGTAGCATGTGCAGGCACATCAGATAGAAACTTGAGACCAAGAAAAGATGGAAAGGTAATAAAAAATTAATGTAGTATTTTAAGTAAATAATTTTAAGAAATGAAGTAAATTTAATTTAAGAAATGAAGTAAATTTAATGAATTAAATATACAAAACCTCAATATGTATCTTTATTGGGAAAAGCTTTTTCTTAAAAAAAAATATATATATATTTCAATATTATAAGCATTACATATATTGTATTAACATATATTGCTAATGTATTCACTTAAAAATAAAATTAGTAATTAAGAACTGCCTTAAGGGGAGGCGTGTTAGATATATTTATGTTAGATACTTTTATGTTAGATATTATAATATGTATACCAGCAATATGGCATCTCTTATAATAATCTAATTGAATAATCAAACATATGTATGGATAAAGAACATAAAGAAACTGAAATAAAGAGACTCACTATTAATCTGAAAGTCAAATGAAACGCGTGTAATTATTTAATTATAAAAGGTGTAAATACACAACAATTACTAAATTGCCTACTGAGACAGTAGTAAAACCTGTTGGCCTGTGTGATTTTTCGTTTCAGGCGTAAATTTATTCATCATGATTTGCCAGAGTATGTTCATTATAAATGTCAAAAAGTAAGCGAAAACTCAAAGGGGCTTAAACATCACTTTATAAACACCTTTCGATTTCAATAGTTGTACTTCAAGTAATTGCTTCCATTGTCGTAAACTTAACGCATTACGCTTATTCAGTGTAACTCGTTCTGATATGTATAAGCATAGGGAATAATAGAAGTGTGAGTCGATGAGTGCAAGCTTTAAGCTGAGCCAATCCATTTTTTTTTCTACTACCAAACCTGGCTTTTAATTTGTAAGTTAGTGTTGGCATTACGGCGTTGAAAGGTATTGTAAGGTCGGTTTTAAACGCCTATTCTTACTTTTTGAAAGATTGCTGAAGTATATTACAGTTACGGTTACTTTTCCGTTTATTTCAATATAAAAGTTGTTTCGTTAAATGTTCTTTACTTCTGTTATTACAGTTTAAGTTGTAGATGTAGTTACAGATACTGCTGTTGTTGTTGTTGTTGCATGTGAATGAATTTTAAATGACATTTAGCTGTAACAACTTAAGTCATAAATAAATTTGTCTACGAAAGGATTGTGGTGCCCTTTTTTTCTTTCGCTTAGTAAAATTTGTTTTATTACTATTTGCTAAATTGTAGGAAAACTATAAAATACTGAGGAAATATTTTAAAAGATTTCGTTTTGCTTTTGTGTTTTATGAGGCGATAAATGGAGACAAATTTATGAATATTTTTCTTAAGACAAAGTTTTGCTTTATCATAACAAATTTTCTTGATTGTTTTGCTGAAAAACGAAAATAGAAAATTTTATAATTAAATTTCGTAATTAATTTTGATTTATTTTATAAATTATTCTCATATTAGAAAGAAAAGGTTTTTGAACTGTCATTTGATTTAATAAAATTTGAAAATAATTTTTTTTAAATTTTTTTATTTTAATTCGTCTTCTTAATAAAACAATAGTGTATACGCATGTACACCATTATTTCTTTTATTGCATAATAAGAATTTACATAACTGATTCTAAATGTGTTCAAAATTTGGTTAAATTCTACTTCCACAAAGTGGGTCAAAAGACCAATTGAAATATTAGCGTATAATTACATGTGTGAAATTTTTCATTGATAATTGTGTAAGTGCAGTGGTGGTGGTGTTTTAATTGGTTGTTACTTTGAATATAACTTCAAAGGAAAATAGTGTATAACAGAGTTGTGCGTAATCAATTATTTTGTGTAATTAATTACATGTAAATTACACAATTACATGTAATTGTAATTCTTTTTTTTCAATTACATTTACTTTTCAAGTAATTGTAATTGTAATTACGCAAGTCAATTACATTTGTAAGTAATTGTAATTCAAAAAACTCAATTACAAATTACAAGTAATGGTAATTGAAAAAACTCAATTAACAATTACATGTAATTGTAATTGGAAAAATTCCAATTATAATTACAAGTAATTGAAAAAATTTAATTGGCTTCATCAAGTAATGGTGGAAAATAAAGTAATCATTAGTTTTTGAAGTAATCATTAAAAAAAATTTATTTAATTACAATTACTTTTAATTATATTTACATTTTTATAACAATAAGTCAATATACATCATCTCAGCTCCGACATCTTTAAAAAAAGAAATATGAAACAATTATTTCTTTCGGCGACTACCTCTCAGCAGTCTTCTGGCAAAAGCTCTGGGAGTAATTAATTGCCATGAAAAAGCTTCTCAAATCTGTCGTTCGGAGTCGACTTTAAACTGTAGGTCCCGGTACTCATGGGAAAAAATTAACACACACAACATGAGTGCTGCGAGAAGCTAGGCCGTAATCCTGACACAGGGTTGTAATGGCCAATTATGTATGTATATGTATGTATGTACGTCAATATACATTTTAGTTACATAATTTGTTTTACTTATATTTGAATTGCTCATCCACCTCAATAACATCAGTCTTATTTATGATAATAAATATAATGCGTAATATGAGTTTTTTATAAATGGCAAAACAATTCAAACAATCTCTTTAATACCATTTTCTAAAATTTATCATTCATTTGAGATACAAAATTACATTGATCTTATTTTTTAAAGTAAAATGAGGCGTAATATGTTAAAAAATTTCATTAAAAAAATTATATTTATAAAAAGAATCACAAACATTTACATTTTTCATTCAGTATTTTTATCAAAAAAAATATTTTTTTTCCCATTACAAGTAATTATTTTGTGTAATAATCATTAACAGTTGAAAATTTGGAAGTTTTACAAAAAAAAATTTATAATATTTTTGCATAAACTATAAGGAATTAAATTTAATAAAATGAAAATTGTTATTCCAAAGCTATTTCCATAAAATTCGTACAAACAATACGAAATAAAATAGTGTATAATGATTTTTCTTATATTATAAAACAAATAAAATAGCCTAAGTGACGTTATCGTACTTTGAATTACATTAATTTATATATAAGAATTGGTATATTGGTTGAGCTCTCGAACAGAAACTCACACAACCGAGGTTCAATCCCAGTGAACGACAAAATTATAAAAATAAAAATTTGCGGTTT
The DNA here is from genome assembly GCA_963576795.1 of Metopia argyrocephala. Taxonomy (NCBI): domain Eukaryota; kingdom Metazoa; phylum Arthropoda; class Insecta; order Diptera; family Sarcophagidae; genus Metopia; species Metopia argyrocephala. The sequence goes on along the minus strand of OY756211.1, from coordinate 41,153,563 downwards.
TCTAAAAATACTTAATAATTAAAAAAAAAAATAAAAGGTTTCCTCAGTCCATCTCCAAGAAACTGATCCCCGACATTTTCCAGTCTATTCCCATCTTCTGGGAAAATAACAGATAATCTACTGAAGACCCGTTCACCATTCACATTCAACATACTTCCACCGACAGATGAGGCAATTACTGTTTGATCATTGAAAGATGAAGATACAACACTGGCCCTTGAGTGGCCAAATTGTCAGCAACTTTGTCTTATCAATAAAAAAGGCGCATAATATACAAATATCTATGAAAAAAAAATAACAAAAAAAAAAATTCTCGATCAATAAAACCATCTTCACATTCCAATACAATGCACTACATGAGTAGGGGGTTACCTCTGAGTATTTAAAAAAAAAATTAAAAAAATTAAAGCACTTGTAAATTAATAAAATATGATTTACTAGCAAGAATGATAGAACTAAAGATTATGCTATGCTCATGTTTTCCCGTTAGATGAAGTTGATTCCCCTATATTTGAGAGAGAAATAAATAATTATCTCATTGTTATGAGTACACATTAAACTTTTTCGTGACGTCATTTCACCTAGATGGGCAGAAAATTAAAATTTTGTATGCGTGACCTTTAGTTCTATAATTCTTGATTTACTAGTACCCTGATTATTCCACTAATTATATAAATGACCACAACTTAAAAACATCGATTATTTTCTGAAATATTACTGTTTTCTTACATGTCTAATAACGCAAAAACTTTAAACTTCATTATCTCGAAATGGCAAAAAAATTATTCATTATTTTTTTATTAAGGGGACGAATTATAAAAATATGTATGTTCGTCTTCAGAGTGTAATTACGAATTAATTCCTAAAATGAACGAGAGATTTTTTAAATACCTTATATATCATCGCTTCGTTTTTTAATGTTAGTTTATGAAATAAAAATGAAATTGTACTCGTAGTAGACTGAAACTTTGATGCAATGAAGGCCGAGATCGTAAATAGCAGTTATCAACTAAAAATTAAATAAAAAATATTGTGTTAGAGCCCATTTACATTTCGACATTATACAACAACTGACTTAAGTATTAGGGTGCTCTTACCAAATCTGAACTGTAATTGAACAAGCGATTATGAATCGGATTTTAATTGATAATTTTCAAAAAAAAGAAAAAAAAAAAAAAAGAAAAGAAAAAAAGAATATAAGGACAGATACTTAAATTCTTAATAATAAAAAGATTGTTTAGTTTTATCGTCATGAAATAAAACTCATGATTTTTAAGTTAAAATAACAGTTATTTTAGGAGTTTGATTTTCCCGTAAAATATAACACTCTTGCTATGAGTTTTAATGTTTCCGGTATAAAATAAAACTAATTTTTAATTTAAATGAAGAAATTAAATTATATAAATATACCACTCCACAGCAACCGTTTTCTATATTATTTATGTATTTCAAATGAATGTATGCCTTGTTATGTAAGAGCTTAAATTAAGCCTCCCATTCTCTATTTAAGTATATATACCTTTTAATTCGGCAACAGTTTTAAAATACTTATTATTTTTTTGGCCATATAAATATTGGATCGAATAATCGTAAAACATTTCTTTACTTATTTACAAGCTCGACTCTTGTGGAAATTCCGTAACAAGAGTATAAGTCAAAATTTATAATAAATTTATAATTCTACTTTCAGATATTAGTCGGCCGTATACTCAAAAATTAAATAAACTTTGAATGAGTTTTAAGTTTTTCTTTTCAATTTTTAAAAACCTTTGATAAAATTGCTTTTGAAACAGATAAACTACTTGTGATGAAAAGTTTGAAAAACTAGTTTTCTACCCCCGCTACGAAGCTTTCATCAGAGTTATTTGAGTTGTACATATTCATTTCTACATTATATATTTAACTCACAGGCCAGACATAAAAATCCTAACGGATTTCCTTACGGAACACTGTAGTATGAGAGCGGCTATCACAGATGGAGACTATACTCAGAAGCATATTGATGGATTTACATGGATGTGTTGAGGAAGATATATGGTGTCATTGGGGGATATATCCACAGCTAAAGTTTCGGACCTGCTGGTGTTCATAAGGAAGGCAGTTGGTCTGCTAAACAAGCAGTAGACTCAAATGGACACAATACTCCGCAGTGTCTTGCATTAGTGCTGGGTCTGAACCAGATAATAATAATAATTTAACTCACAATCTAATGGAAATAGATTTTGTCAATTGTATTGTTTCTGCCAATTAGCGGGAGTCGAAAACTAGGAAACGAAATAGCGTCACCGAGTGGTGCGAATTGGTTGAAAATGCTACAAAAGACAAAATTTCTTAAATTATTAGAAAAAGTGGCAAGAATTGCAAGGGTAGTTTATTTACAAATCAAATTTAATTTTTATTGTTTTTTGCTCAGTTGAAAATAGAACATTTTCCATTTTCAAAATTGTTACCGTCTGAGTTACAACTATTATAATCTGTTATAATCAGATGAGAACTTAGGTGTTGTAAATATCGTCAATTAAATTAAAGAACGCTGTAACTGACAAAAAATCGAAAATACGTTTTCTGCATCATTTTTATCAGAAAAAAAATACGCGTCGATTGGTCCCGGTTCCAGATCCCTACGATGAAAATAAGTTCACTTACGCCGTCTGCGAAATGGAAAATACGAGTGTATTTGTTCTACATTTATACAGGTTTTTTGGCTCTGGTGAACATTTAAGGTTTTGTCAGTTACAGCGTTCAATACAGTTAATATCAGAATAAATGAATGGGGGTTCTGAATGGGATTTTTTTTAAGTTGTTGAAATAAACACAAACTGAAAATAACAGGCACCGCAACGGTTATAAGTTATATCAAAAAACTTATTTTTTATGGTTATTTTGAGAGTTTTTTCAAAAAAGGCCAGCAGAAAAAGTTATTTTTCAACGAAAAAAAATTAAAAAAAAAAACTCTCAAAAAGAGAGTTTTATGTTTTCTTCATAATATAAAACTCATTTTGTGAGCTTTATTTTTCCGTCATAAAATAAAACTTATTTTTGAGTTATATTTTTCCGTCATAAAATAAAACTCGATTTAGGAGTTTTGTTTTTTCTATCATAAAATAAAACTCGTTTTTATGAAAGATTTTTTTTTACACCTAATCCTTTTTTGACAAATTATTCTCTCCAAACTATTACAAATGTCATTTCTATCATATTTTGTTCCCTACAGAACGTCGCGTCGCGTCGTAGGAGACGCAGTCATCGCACCCGCTTTTGTCCTCCTAATCAAATATTTCTAACATTTTTAGCAAGTTCCGGCCATTATCGATTGTAATTGTGTAAATTTGTCTTTTATTAATATTAAAGCACCCTAAATTTCGTTCAACTTGAGATTTTAGATATTTAGCTATAAAAAACAATAAAATAAAGATACCACAAGCAACTGGATTATATTAAAAATAAATTCTGTTATAAAACACCCAAATAGAGTTTTATTTTTTGACGGAAAAATAAAACTCGAAAAATAACGGTTATTTTCTGACTGAGAAATAAAACTCACAAAATTTTTAAAGGTTTCATCTAACCTTTTATTTTTCTGTCAAAAAGTAACAGCTAAAATCTGATTAATGATAATTTTTGCAAGATCACCACAGATTCTGTGAGAGCTCTCCAAGACGATTAATTTGGTATATAATGTCGACCCTAATACGATGATATTTTTACATGTTACAAAGTTATTAGAGCATCTATAATTCATAATAATATTCTCAAAAATATACAAAACAAATATAACTTCAGAAAAAAATATTAACTTAACTGTCAAATTGTAGCATGGAAAATCTAAATTCAAGTACATAATTTTAGAGGGCGTAAGAAAACTGACTTTACATACTGTTTTTTCGAAAACTTTTTTTCATAGTTATGTAGAAGCCAATTAATTCCTATTTTGAACTATCAGCGTTAAAGAATCGCACTATCGTTCGTGCAAACAATAAAACTGACTGCTTGTACGGTTACAGCTTCCGGCTTTTATTATAGTTTAAACTTTACTATGCAGGTTTTTGGGGTTGATTGCTGTTAGATTATTTAGTTATGAAGGTAATTGGCCATTGAACAATCAATCAACATCAATCGATTTCTTTACGGTTTGCATTTTTAAAGTAGGATCTTTGTTTTTTTTTTTGACTGATATCAGAAATGATATTTGTAAGTTTAAATCAAAGGTCCAAACCCTTTTTACTTCTTCCCCTCTTATTTTTCTAGACCAGCACAATATACAGAATGAGTAGAGGTCATCTCTTAAGTGCTGGCTTCATTATAAAAAATACATATTTTTTTACGAAATCTATATGCACATACATATCCCCTCCGGGGTTACAGTTAATGGCTGCTGGTGCTTTACGTCACACCAGGAGCCTGTACTCACCGCGAAATATGGAGTTCACCAAGCTCTGGGTGGCCTGGCACTCGCTATAGACAGAGAGTCGTTTGTAATTTATTACTGACCACCTCAGGGAGTGACCAAAGAAACCTACTCTAATCTGGTACTACAGGAATCAGGGATCCCCCGGTTATGCCTGGGCTCCCCTGTCATTCGGGTAGTGAGGCAAATCGGCCTCATGGTTTGGGTGCGGCCCTTCGGGGAGTACTCGTAGTGGTTGTGGTAGTGCTATATAGAAAACCCCTCAACAAGGGGGTATTACTACCCAGGCAGTGGTGGTACTACATTGCTAATTCGATTTTGCAACTGTTCGCAAAATATATAAATACTTTTAATATATAAGCTTTTAATTAAGCTTTAGGTCGATTACATAATTATTTTTTCGATATTTCGCTACTTCTCTGCGTAGCTTCTTCAGGAAATACTTTTAATTTTATTTTATAACGCTGGTAATATTTATATATAACGAAATCTCGGCATACAATTTTTCCCTTAATTTTTGCATTTTTTCAATAATGTGAACGTACCTTTAGATTTTATTACTGAAAATTTTAAAAAATATTCATATTAAGCGTTTTGCGTAAAATCCCTAATTTGTTTCAAATTAATTTTTATTCGAATATAAAATAACAAAAAAAAAATAAAATTGTATTTTTATTGGAAAACTTCAAAATTTTGTTTTCTAAATTTATGCAACAAAAGCAAATTGTAATCATAAATACAAAATCCAAATATTAACAGTGCTCATTATGAAATAAAGCAGACAGGTTGTCATCGTTTAATCTTATTTCTTAAGATTTAAATAAAATACCACTTTTTGGCACATTACAATTATATGTAAATATTATTAAGTGCTTAAATAAATCGTACTAAAAATATTAAAAAAATCGACCATAGCCCAATGTAGTTAAAAAGAAGGAAAAAAGATAACGATTATAGAAACATGCTTAAGTCGGATCAAACAACGTTTATTCAAGTAATACCAACGCAAAAACATCAACAAGAGTATTAATAACGAACTTCAAACAAATTACAAACACTTTAAATACAGACAACAACTAAATTACACTCGTAAATAAACAAACAAATGAATGAATAAGTAAATAAATAAATGTATGCAAAAAATAAACACACAAATACAAATAATATACAGTTACATACCCAAAAAATATACTAATATTCATACATGCATACATATATAAAATTTGTGTTTATATTTCTTAACTACACAACATAAAATTACAGACCAAAAACATAAAAAGAACGAAAGTGAAGGCGAAGTAGAAATATGGCAACAAGAAAAACTTTATCTTTTTACTCAGTTGGCAAATGCAAAATTAATGCAAAAACTTTAACCATCATTGCGGCCTCCTCATGATACTATAGGCGGAGAAATACTAGAAAAATGGGAGTTTTTGTTTGTGTTGTGGATAAACCCATAAACTGTTACGGAACAAGTTGATTTCCGCAAACTTTACACTGTTTAAGCTTTATTTTATGCCATTAGAGATTTTTACATTTCATGTGTATTTTTGTAAGCATTAGTGTTAGAAAGGCAAACTTTAGAAATTTTCAGTAGATTTTATTGAATTTCTAAAGCCAGTTAGAGAGAAATATATTTATATGTAAGCAAAATAGAAACATATTAACATTTGTCGAGTTTATTTTCGTTAGTTTTCTTTTAATGGCATGAGTTAGAGTTAGAAGTTAATTTATACACAGATATCGTCGATGGAATTAAAGAACGCTGTACCTGGCAAAACCTTAAATGTTCACCAGAGCCGAAAAACCTGTATAAAAGTAGAACAAATACACTGGTAGTTTTCAAAACGCAGACGGCGTAAGTGAACTTATTTTCATCGTAGAGATCTGAGACTGGGACCAATCGACGCGTATTTTTTTCCTGATAAAAATGACGCAGAAAACGTATTTTCGATTTTTTGTCAGTTACAGCGTTCTTTAATTCCATCGACGATATGAACATTTGTGAATGATGGTAGTTCTAGCAATATGTTGCTCCAGTTCTTATATTTTATGGACTATTTCTAGTTGATATTTCTGTCTGTTATAACCTATAGTTGTGCCTATTTTTGTAAAGGAACAATGCTCGTTTTAACTAAATTTATCTAAATCGAATGGTATACATACATACTATATAATCTTGATTATCCGATTAAAATAAGAGGTTTAGCTATATCTCGAAATATACTTTATATTGTCGCAAGAATTAAAGAACGCTGTAACTGACAAAAACAAAAATATCCACCAGAGCCTAAAAACCTGTATGAAAGTAGAACAAAGACACTGGTATTTTTCAAAACGCAGACGGCGTAGGTGAATTTCTTTGCATCACAGAAATCTGGGACCGGGACCAATCGACGCTTATTTTTTTTTTCTTAAAATTGATGCAAAAAAATCATTTTCGATTTTTTGTCAGTTACGGCGTTCTTTAATTCTTGCGACGATATATTTCATTCCAAAAAAAATTACTATCACTGAAGTGTGTTAACCGCTTCCGAGCTCAACACAAACATCAGTAACTATGCCCTGTGTATTTTTTCGAGACCGTTTGCTGTCAAAAGAGTTTCTGAAGATCTCAACATACGCAAGTCTTCTGGGCAGGATAATATACCAGCACTGCACACCAACGATAGAGTGCCCATTGGCTAATCTAGTGTACTGGTGTGTTTTCATCTAACTGGACGGTTGCTGTTTTAACACCAGTCCCTAAAATGTGTGAGGCAAGTAATCTCTCCTCGTAATGTATTTAAACTCCAACACTTACTTAATGACCGTTTGTATGACTTGCGAAGTGGCTGCTCCTCTGAAGACCTGCTCGAATTGCTATTCGGGATGTGGAATGAGTCTACTCACCGGCTTGATAAAAGTAAGATAATGAATGTGGATATGTCTCGCACGAGGTTCTTAATTGAAAACTTGGTGCTTTTAGAATTCGATTCGATATCGGTCTAAATTTTGGAATAGTGCAGGTCTCAGATCCTTCTTCCATTTCTTTCTAACGATTTTTAACTTCAAATTCAAAAATTTGTATTGTTTCCATTGTAGGCAGGAATTTTTAGAGCTAAAAACGCATAATATGTATGACAAATGTAAACAACCATTACCAGCAAGAATGATGTCAGTCTGGAGATCAAACGAAGAATCACACTGGCCAACAGGTACTACTACGGTCTCAGTAGGCAGTTTAGTAATAGAGAGCTCTCTCGTGCGACGAAATTAACACTCTATAAGTTGCTTATTCTTCCGGTGCTTCTCTATGGTGCGGAAGCATGGACGCTGTCTTCTGCCGATGCAGTAGTCTTGGGAGTATTCGAGAGAAAAGTCCTTCGTAAGATCTTTGGTCCTCTAAGGCATGGCGATGAGTTTCGCATTAGAACCAACCATAAGCTGTATGAGCTCCTCGGCGATGTGGGCGTTGTTCAGCGCATTAACATCCAGCGGCTACGCTGTCTCGGCCATATTGTTCGGATGGATGAATCTGCTCCAGCGAGAAAAGTTTTCGATGCGAAGGTCACTGGACGTCGGTGTAAAGGACGACCGTGTTTACGTTGGCAGAACCAAGTTGATGAAGCCCTGTCGTCAATTGGTGTGAACAACTGTAGAAGGCGCGCGCTTAGCAGAGACGCCTGGAGACTAGTGTTAAGGCAGGCCGAAACCCGTTAACGGGTTGTTATGGCCATTTAAGTAAGTAATGTAAACAACCTGATTATAACTTTTTAGTGGGGTTGTGCGAAGAGGGTCCTAATTAATGCACATAAGATTTAACGTTGTTTTCTTAGTCATAGGCGTTTTGGTGATGGTGGTGTCTGCTGTTCAAGACGAATGTAAATATTGAGAAGCCTGACATGATCCATTACGATTAACTGATTACAATATCCGCACACATTTTTTGAGTACCGAAAGATGCATTGAAGTGGTTTGGTTTTTTTTTCTGAAATGGTTTAATAAAAACTTCACTCCCTCTGACCTTCTTTTTATTCAAGAAGAGTGATATAGATTTTTTTTAGAAATTTATTGATCGCCATATATCAATGAGACAAGTTGCTGTCAGTTCATCACTCAAAGGCCAGTGTTATATCTTCACCCTTGAATGATCAACAGCAATTGCCCCATTTGTCGGTGGATGTTGATAGCGAGTGGTGACCGTCTTCATCACTACGCAGTTAGCTGTTATCTTCCCAGAAGACGGCGCTGAACTCATGATCATTCGTTTCTGATGGAATAGACTGGATATGTCAGGGAGCTGTTTTTCTTGCAGATGGACATCTTGGAGGAGGGGAAACCTCTTATTTTTTTAAATTATAATTTAGAAAATCCTGAAATTTGATTTTATAATTTTTGACCTTTGCTGGGATTGAACCTCCGTCGTTTGAGTTTCTGTGCGAACGCTTTAACCACTATGACACGAATATTGAATTTTTAATATATATTATATATTTTATATAATTCAGGAGTACAGGTGGTATAATAATATATCACTTATCTGAAACCAAAAAGTAATTAGTTGATATCTCCACTAAATGCTTAAAGTTTTATTACAATTCGGCCCTAAAGCATACACTTAATGTCTAAAATTAAATTAATCAGCTAATCTTTAACTAACTAACTGCTATATTTTCACCCACAACTATCTTTAGTGCTCTTTTATCGTACTTTAGTGTAATAGTGACTGTTAAAAAAAACAAGATTTTTCTTAAACAAGCTAAAGAATAACGAACGGAAAACTCAATCGAAAACTTTCTTCTTCATTTCCGTTATTGTGTTTTAAAGGATGGGAAAAATACGAAAACAACAGCAATAATAACAAGTATTATTACAAATAACAGTAAAAAAATAGGAAAAAAAGATAACAACCACTTGTGGTTAAGAAACATTAAGAAAACATTTGTTGTTACTGTTGTCATTCATTACTGTTGTTTTCTTCCTATAATAGACATCATCATTATGTTATAAATGTTTTCGATTATTTTATTATTCTCTCTTTTTACAACTGATTCATTTCTTATAAATAATTTCCTTGCGACATATAAACAAATCTTTGGCTTCCATTCAACAACACCTAAACTACGAGTATTAATCATACAATAAAAGCAATAAATTGAAAATTTGAAATGTTCATATACTCGTATATTGAAAGATTTTGAATTTTATTTTTTTACTTTTGTGAGACATTTGGGTATGTGTGTGGATGTTCTTGAAAACATTTCTAAATCGATATAATCTCTTGTATTGCAAATTCTATTATCAGTTTGGCCAATTTCATATAAAAGCAAAATTATTGCTTTCAATTCCCATTTTCTACCTGACATCATCAAATCTATAAATGAATATCACATTCAATATATTCAAAGACATAAGCGTTTCACAATATAAAATGCGGTAATAGTGAAGGAAAACTAACGTAAAACTGTTTCACTCCCTATACAGATGTGTATCATGTTTATCAGAGATGAAGCCCAACGATTAGATGTATGAGCGATATCTGTTTTTCTCATTTGAACGTATGTATAACGTATACTCAGAGATCAACTTATCACATTGAGTGCCAAGGGGTTTTGACGAAAACCTTCCCCGGGTGCCAAGCACATTTTTTGCTATAAACTGGCGTAAAAGTAGAAAATATTCAGTTCTGCGCCAATCCCGGATGATTTTGTGGTTTATTTTGGATTTTATAACGGTTTTTTTATGTCGCACGTTTCCGTACGACGTGGCACTGCACGACGGAATTGCAATCGTAAAAATCACTGTCGTACGAAAATGTGCGACGCGATTTTTTTGCTATTTCTTAATTTTTTTTTCTTTTTACGCATTTTTCTTTACATTTATTTAAATTTTTAATTAAGTATATCCGTTTTTATTTTTATTTTGTACTATTTTTTATTTTTATATGTCTGCTTTTTTTAATCGAAAGAAAGCAAGAAAGAATATAAAAAGGACAACTACGTACTCTCCGCAATGCACTCCCCAATTGTGCATTGATTGCTTTCCAAAATATGCACATCTAAAAAGTGTAAATTGAAATTATCATATCCTAATTTTAATATTTTTGTATCTTTTTTTATACTTTTTTTCCGAAATATCGAATGAATTCCAATAAATTTTCAAAATTAAAAACAACCTCCGAGTTTTTATCATAAAAACCGCAAAAATTAAGATATTTCTATGAAACTTGGACCAAAATTTAGGGCAAAAATTGTGGTACTAGAAACACATTAAAAAAACCCTGTAGAGTCAAACAGAACCGCACGACAATATCTAAGGCCAGACAATGCCTGTCGCACGTTTTCGTACGACGTTGCACCCCAGGAAGGATTAGGTGTCACACGAAAACGTGTAGTCATGGCACTTAATGTGTTATATGCGGTATATAGGGTTGAAACATTCAAATTTCTAATTTGAATGTTTGACATTCACCAAAAAATTTTGATCTTAAATGAAAATCATTGCAAGGAAAATTTGAATTATTTATCGGTTTTTCTTTTTACCTTTTTATACGAGTAGCTATAGTTGAAACATACGTACATATATTAAGATTAACATATAAAAAGATTTTATGCAATAATGCATTACATATTTACTTAATAAAACATTAATATCATGTAAATAAAACTGAGGTCTAAAATAAAACGCACTTAAGTCTTCAAAAAAAGTATAGTGAGGCTTCCAACACCAAGCCGGCAGGGTACGAGTCCCACTACTGGAGAAAATGAAGAACAAAATGTTGTGCTGCATTTCAAAATTTTAATTAAAAAAAAAAAAAGGGAAGGAATAGGCAGAATCGAGGAAGAATAAAAAAAACCTACTAACAACAACTTTGCCGAGATCCTCACCACTTCACAACAAAAAAAAAAAAAAAGAAAAAAACAAAAATTAACATCAACAGTTGCAGCTATTGATCATTTCCAGTCTGAAGGTATAACGCTGGCCTTTGATCACTCAAAGCAACTTGTCCCATTGACATAAGGCGCTTAACTGAACAAGAAAAAAAATCTGTAATTTTCAATTCCAATACAATACACTGCATGAGTAAGAGTATACCCCTGAGTGCTGGACTTAACAAAAAAAATTTCATAATCTCAACATTTTTGTGTCAATAGACTTAATTTATCCTTTCCACCGTTCATTAAAGTTTAAGTTGCAAAATGTAATTCCGGAATTTTATAGCAATCCCTCTTCTAACCCAATCTAGCAGCCTTAACACTTAAACTGCATTTTATTTTTAAAATTCGAAGATAAACAAGTTTTCTTTTTAAATCTTTATTAAAACTCAATTATTTCGCTACTGCTCGGTGTAATATTATTTAAATATTGCTATATGATATTTTTAGTTTTTTTTTGTAAATGATCTGTTAAATAATTATTTATTTAAACTAGAGATTTTTCAGTGGCTGAAATTCGAAAATAATATATAAAACTTGGAGTTTAAGTCTCACTAAAGCCTTCGCTTATCAAGGAAGGCACCAACATAACCTTTAAAGAAGTATATTCCTTTTATTGTAACTTTTATTTAAAATGAAATGTAAAAAACTTTTCAAAAACAAAACGTGAATTTTGTGCCCTAGTTCAGACGCACTACCAGCTCGGACTGAAGCTGTAAAAAATATTGTTGTCACCAAATTTTTAACTCAGAGCAGGCTGTAGAAAACGCTTTAAAAAACAACATGAATATCAAATTCTAAAGCACAATAGGTATACATTGAAATATTATACCATACGAAGCCTTGATTCTATTAAAAAGGAGAGTTTTCACACTCGTATGGAATACAGCCTTTTCGTGTTTTCTATACTTTTTCTGGTCTAATTAATATGTATTCATATGCACGTCAAGCGGTAATATAAATAATTCAATTCAAGTGAGGCGCAGTTAATTGTATGTTTAATGAAATAAATTAATTTAAATAATGTGAACCAAGTGAAACATCTTTTTGATATGTTGGCATGAAGGGAAATGTGTGTGCTATCGTGAAATTTATGTAAACTTTTGTTCTGGTATCAGTACTAAGTGAATGTAATCTAAGGAAGAATAAGAAATATCTTTGTAAATAATTAAGTTTTGTAAAGATAAAGTTAAATTCTATCAAATATTGTCTAAAATATCATTTTTGGTTTAAATTATATATTTTTAAGAGTGTTTATTAAGGTGTGTTTTTAAGTTTTCTTTTGAAAATATTTAAAATTGATGGTATTGTTTGGTTCGGTTCATCTCCCGTCCCCTGTTGTATTTTCAAATTAGCCAAAGACTTCGACTAGATATACCTCATTTCATCTATCCTAATCTATTACAAGTTTTATGTATATAAAAATGTTCAACGTTTAAGCTAAAACCAAATTTTTCTAATCACGAATATAAGATATGAGCGAACTCAAAAATTCGTTCAGCACATCTTTTATTAACTTTAGAAAACCACATGATATGAATCGGTTGTTTTGCATTCTATTGAGTACCTTAAATTGCGCGAAAAAAAAGACAGAAAGGAGAAATTTCAGTATAGCAAAGATCATTGAAAAAATTATTATATTTTTTTGACCATTAAATTTAACAAAACCGACAGTAATAGGCATTTTTCTTTTCTTTTTTAAAAAGAAAAACTTTATTGGAGTAAATTTTTGTTTTTAATAATATAGCCCTCAAATAAAACATTGGAAACTGCAATATAAAAATAAAATATAATATATGAAATGTATTGCTTTCGGGATAAGAATATCTCAATGGCCATTTCGTCTCTGCTTAAGAGACTCGTCAGGAGACTTTTTCCCAAAGGTGTTATTCAAAAATACGAATACTTATATCAAAAAATTGTTATAAACTAAATGCGAATCATATCCCACTTAGTATATATAAAACCAAACAAAAGTATTTACAAAGCAATACATTTCTGTTTTTTAAAAAATTCAAATTCTATTTTTCCTGTTTCACCACAGTCAGCCAACAATTAGTTGGAACAAAAACCTGTAGCGAAAATATTTTTCGCCATATAGGCAAATACATTTAATATAATATATGAAATATATTGCTTTGGGGATAAGCATGTCTCTATGGCAATTTCGTCTCTGCTTAAGAGACTCGTTAGGAGACTTTTTCCGAAAAATATTTTTTGTTTTTGAATAAAAATAAATCACAAATATTTAAATTTCTTTATCACTTCACCGACTAAAAACAAGTGGGAGAAATGAAATATTTTGAGGGAGAAAAATATTTACAGCAGAGGTGATTATCTTTAAAATCGTCTCATACTCGAGCCCATAGCTTATAGAGAGAGAAGGTAATTTACAAATGTGCCTAAAAATCCTTATTTTTTATTTTGATTTTATACAATTGTTATAGTTACGAGTAAGTTATAGTTATTTATAAATTAAATTCATTATACTTTAAGAAATAACTTTTTGGTATGAGCTCATTATCAGCTGTTTGTTGCTTCAAATTCTTGTTAATCACCACATATTCAAATCGGAACATTTCAGTTTATATTTTTGTTACCAGTTCATCAATTCGTTAGTTTATAAATAAAAAAGCGAAATACAGTAATCCCTCGAACTGCGCGGTAGATACGTTCTCAAAAAACAGCGCGCAAGCCGAAATCGCGCACTGTGAACCCTATTTTGTATGAAATTAGGGGAATACGTTCCAAATCCTAAAATTATCATGAAAATTTTAAATTCAATCCAAGTAGATAACTAAAAAAAAGACTTTATTCAATATTAACATAAACAAAAAAAAAAAAAAATTAAAATTATAAATAAATTCATAAAAATTAAACAAAAAAAATCTTAAAATCTGTTCATTGTATGTATGTATGTACATAATTAAAATGTATATATGTAATTAAAAAAGTCTTTAGATAAGTTAATTTTCATCTTCTGATGAATTTGTTTTATTTTCCTCCAATGGTTTCGAGGTTAATGTGATTGCTTAATAGTATCTCTTGAACTGTAGAGTTCTTTATACGGCGCTAAAGCTTCCGTCAAACGTCAACTTCACCAAGTTGATTGCCACGCTTCAAAAATTCTGCCAGTGCTTTGCTACTAAATTTGTTTTTTCAACAATTTCTACACCTTCACTATCGTCAATTTCATCATTATTATTATCTGCAAAATTGTATTTATGTACATATTTTGCACGAAATATATAATATTACGCAAAAAAAAAAAAACCGCGCAACTGCGAAACTTTTGCCGCGCAATACGAATTTTTGGTGGTAAAAATAAAAACGCGCAACTCCGAAACCGCGCAGTCAGAAACCGCGCAGTGCGAGGGATTACTGTATTGAAAACTTATCATATTTACTCATGTAGATGTTGATTTGTCGGTCTGTTTGACCAACTTTGAGTAATTCTTAAACTGCTAGATCGCTTTAAACGTTAGCGCGTGTAGCCCTCTCACTTTCCTATTAAGGAAGTTAAATCAATATAATTTAGTACGTATTTTAATTTTTTCGTGAAGAAATTTTATAAGTTACTAGAACGGCCATAATAGAACAAGGTGTGAATGAGAAATGAAAACTATAAAACTCGGCAAATAATAATCATAAGGGAATATTAAATAATAATCAAATAAAATAATAAATTTTTTATATTTTTCATTATAAGCTGGTAAACATTCAATAACTTAACTTCTTAAGCAGACAGAAAGTTTAATTTCAGTTTGGCTTAGAGAATCAGGCAAGAGGCAATCGAACACACTATCTTTGCAGTAACACATTAGCACACTAATCATTAGGGCACCCATTCTTGCCTTATGTATTTTATATTCCTGTTTAAAGTCAAATTTTAGTTTTTTATAAAAATTTCAAATCTTATAACTTTATATTGTATAAAAAAAGAAGAAATAGAAAATATTTTAAAGCATACTTCTCATATCATAAGCTGGTTCATATGACAGCTATTGTTAGCATTTTAACTCTCACAAATAATGACAATTGCAATCGCAGTAGCTGCATAGCAGCATGACTTTATAAATGTTTTTCCTTTTTATTATTTTTTGCTACAAAACCCCATGAATTTATTCTGACCAGTAAACCAACAATGATGATTTTGCTACTGCTGATTATGATGATGAAGTTCATAACAAATGTACCAAAAGTACTGCCATCATTGCTGACACCACCTCTATAAAAAGGTTTCTAGTAGTCAAGTCAAGCCAAATAACATTATATTCATACTTTCAAAGAGGAGAAATTATGGAGGAAAAATAAAAAAAAAAGAATTCACTTACAAGCTATTGTAAAGACCACTAATAACAAAACCAACAAATATAAAAGACAAAAAAGAAGTGGCTAAAAGATATTTTTTTAGAACACAAATATACAATGACATCCAGTCTTTACAAAAAAAAAAAAAAAATATTGAAAAAAAGCAGAAAAGAAAAATAAACTGTGTATAAAATTGCAACAAAATGTAAAATCTTAAAAAGAATAAAACGAAAAGTTGAAAAATGAAATGAAATTTCTTAAAATGTATACGACGGATATAAATTGGATGATGCGGATTTTCAAGCAGTGGTGGTCTTCTATCGTTATGTTGCGTCTTTGTTTCAAAATTTTAAGGATTTGTAGCATTTAATAATGTTTCTTAATAAATTCGTTTGGTTTCTATTTTTTAAGGATTATAATTTGTTTAAGTCGTCTTGACAGCAGGAGGTTAATGTTATTAAGCGTAGTTAGTTGAGTTCATTTATTATTCTTGGCTTTGTTTCTTATTTGGCCAGTCAGACTGTTAAAAATTTGATTATGCCAACTTAAGAAATATAAAGTTATAAAAGTGGCTATTTGTTTAAGATAATTTTCGGAAATTTTTTAACAAATCATAATTAAGTTAAATAAGAAAAACGGAAACTTAATAACGATTTTTTAATAAAAAGGAAAATTATTAAAATTATAAACACAGCCAAAGAAAGAAGAATGCAGATTTACTGTATAAAAAACTAGTGTTCAATGTTAAAACTACTTAGTTACTTCATCTTGTTCTTCAATTTGTTAATTTTCTGCAGATTTCATGTACGAGTTTTAGTCTGTGTTCATACGTAGAGATTCTTAATTTTAAGATTGCATGTTTATTGGCGAAGTCGGCGAGGGGTACTGGCAATACGTTTTGCTCCCATGACGTCAAAAATAAAAATTGTATTGTCTGAACGCCGAAGATAGTTCAAAGAATAATAAACAAAAATCTTAAAAATAAGAATCTCTACGTGTGAACACAGATTTATGACGAGTACTTAAGTTGGATCTGAAGACAGTAATAAATGTTTCTTCTCGCGATGTTTATCGTGTATGACACAGCCTCGCCTTACTTACATTTTTTGTGGTTTTCTTCTAATGCTTCTTCTGAAGTTACAAATTGTATAACTTTTTTTTAAATATTTTTAAATTCCTATTGGTAAATCAAAAATTGTATAACTTCATAACCATGAACAAAACCTTGTGAACAGTATTAGACATATATAAAATACTATCCATATGTAATAGACACATGTTTCTTGTGATGGTTATTAGTTCACAAAATGTACATAAGTATATTGATTTTGAATCTAGAAGATATTATCCTTATTAGCGTTTGTAGGGGCTATGTTCCGAACTGTTATCCATTCCCCAATTATGAACTAGCGAGAACTTACTTATATTATATTTTCGTTAGAAATACAGTGCAACACGAAAAAAATAACCATATACGGACACCATTACATGATAACAGACCAAAAACGAAGACCAGTGTCTTCCAGTTTTACCCCAAGTCATGAGTTTTTTTATGGGCCCCAATCATTTGGGGCTTCGGTGTCATTCTTGCAAAAAAGTGATTATTTTCTCAGGCTCATATCTTGCAAACCGTTCGGAATTTTAATTTACTTTCTGAGGAAAAATTGTAGCTGTTTTCATGAAGAATAAAATAGTGAAAGTATAAAATAAAAAAAAAACTTCACCTTCACCATAGGTAGCAAACCGTTCAAAATTTACCGAAACAATGAACTACAAAAATTTACCTAAGATCTTAATAAACAATTTTCTAAAACATATAAACATCCTAGGAATGATTCTTATAGCGCTATCTGAACAGAGTTCAGGAGGTGCCAAAATTATAGATATTTCTATACACAGAAGAAAGAAGAGAGAAAAATTGTACTTACAACTAAAAGCAACTCCGCTAACTTTAAATGCAATTTAGACAAACTTTTCCGAAACAAGTAGTGGATGGATGTACATACATGAATAAAACTGTATACATACCACATGAGTGCTGCGAGAAGCTAGGCCGTGATCCTGACACAGGGTTGTAAAGACCAGTTATGTATGTATGTAAGTTGTAATAATGGGCCTAAAAATATAAGTAATACATACATAAGTATGCATTATAAAATAATGAAATAAAACAAAAACAGATATGTATTAGGGTGTGTCATTTTTTTTCCTCAAGTGCTCATCGCGATTGTTATTCTATGGGTCATTCTAAGAAATTTTGCTAAAGAAACCATAGGTCTAAAAAAAATTTTGACCCTCCGGATCTTGCGCCGAAGTTTTGTTTGAGATTTAAAGCTTTTGAACGAAAAATTTCCTACATTTTAAATCCCAAATATAAAACTAACGGCAAACTGTATTGGACAGATTTTATACACGTCCGAATTCCTGAAGTCTCTAGAATTTTAGTACCTTTAAGTTTTTTCCTTTCAATATATCGTGGAGTTGATCTTTCGAAAAATGCAAAAAGTGTCGTTCAAAATGTTGGTAAATTTTTTAAAATAAAGTTGCATTTTCAAATCTAAGTTTAAGTAACAAATACTTTTTGGATTCTGCGATGTGCTAGCAATACAACGCTACCAAAAACCTTTGGTTGGAATAATGAGGTTAGACATAAGCTTTAAAATAATAAAAAAGAAAATAACCAAAAAATATAAAAAATGGCATTTTATTTTGTTAAACAATTTTAGCAAAAAATCAGCCACAGATTTTAAAAATATTCTTCACTGCAGTAAAGAGACTAGAAAATTTTCTTTCCATTGATATATAATTTGTGTATATTGTCTTTTTAGTTCGTATAATTATTGAGATCCAAATTCAAGACTTCAAAAAATTAAAACATACTCTATACCAATGCAGAATTTCTCTAATTTCTAATTAGAAATATTAAGAATATAAAAAAAGAAAATTAAAAGGACCAAGAACAATATCATTTCAACTATGGATCCAGTGCCGTCAACATCTCAAGACGCATTAATATCAGCAAGTACCGAAATTGAAAATAACGTGACATACATACGTACTCTCTTACAATGTTTTTAGTATCCCTTCTGATTTAATTAGTCTGAATCTGCCAATTATACAGAATATTTGAAGATGTTATTTTTTCATGATAAACACCAACGTCTACAATAATACAAATAAACGTTATAGTAGACTGTAAATAAGATTTTTAAAAGTAAAAGTATCGGTGTTTTAGTTTACAAATAACGCACCTATACATTCGTATATGTAAGTTAACAGATTTATTTTACATTGAATAAAAAAAAATATTTTATAGTGGACAATCCAATTTTTTTATAAGATTTAATTTTTAAACGTTACAATTTATTTACCACGTTACTGGTCTGTTCTCCCGATAAAACAAAATAAAATTTTATTATATTCTATAAATTTCATAATTAATTCCATTATTATACATTCCATTCCCCCGCTGCACAATTAGCCAGACGAAAGATGATCATGCATCCAATTACCATTAATCGGCGCGTGTGCAACGTCATCATTATTTCAAGAGCATTCATTATGCTCGTGCACACTGGATTGTGTTAAATTTTATGTATGTATTATGTATTAATAAAGATATTATTGGAATTATTGAACGTAACAATAAGAAACAAAGAAATAAAAAATATTTGAAATAAACTAATAAATTCTAAAGAACATTTCAAACGAATATAATTTAATAATTCAAAAACAGATTCAAATGTTTGGTTCCTAGACTATAATATGAAATTTTTGATTTTGTTCTGGATTGCATTTTATAGTTAGCTTTTAAGTAGTTCGTTAATAAAAATTAGCTAAACATTTATTTTTTGGTAGTTCACTATCGAATTGCTTATAGAGTTCATATGTATGTATATATGTATGTACATGCATACACATATGTATTTATGTATGTGTATATACAGTGGTGTTCCTTAAAATAGAGCCACCTTCAACTAAAAATTTTCAATAAAAAAATTACCTATTAAATCTTCAGGACAAGGTTTTTTATTTTAAGGTTTAAGCAACTAAACAACATAAAAATTAAATAACAGTATTTATCTTTTGATAAAAGCCTTGAAAAATATCTTTATAGGGAAAAGCATTTGTAATTTCTTATTTTGGGTGTGAAAAAAATAGAGCCATCGACTACAATTACCTAAAAGACAACAAAATTGCAACAGATGAGTAAGGTAACAAACTTTAATCACTTCTAAATTACTTTAGGATTTAGTGGAATACCCCTTACTTTTTATAACGACCGAGCAACGTTTTGGTATTGAGTCTACAAGTTTTTGTCCTGTCTCAATTGGAATATTATTCCACGCCTCTTTTATTAATGCCCACAGGTGATCTTTATTTGCTGCATGTTATCCCTTTAGAGCTACCTTAACTATTCGCTATAGGTTCTCAATGGGGTTTAAGTCTGGCGACTGATAGGGCCAGCATAAAACCTTCATTCCATTATTTTCAAACCAATCTTATGCCGCTTCGATGTGTGTTTCGGGTCATTGTCGTGCTGAAACACCGATCGAAGCGGCATAAAGTCGTGAAGCAGATTAGTATAAAAAACAGCATCCATTCTTTCTTCAATCCGTACTATAGGCCCAATTCCACTGTAGGAGAAACATGCCCAAACCATAATATTTCCGCCACCGTGTTTACTTGTTTTTATGGTGTGCTGGGGAACATTTTCGGTGTTCGGTGGTCTTCGTACACTCTGACTGATTTTATCTGAGTTAAATAAATTTATTTTTGTCTCATCGAACTACAAAATATTTCGCCGTTTACTGACAGGCCAGTTCAAATGTTCTTTGGCAAACTGCAACCTATTTTTTAAATGAGTTTTTTCAAGAAACTAAACTTTTCTTGCACTTTTTGATTTTAGATTATTTTTTATTAATAGTTTTCGTATAGTTGAAGTTGTTACTTTGATATTATATTCTTTTTTTAAAGCGGTAGATGTCACAAACGGATCCTTCCTCACGTGGCGTAAAACTTTTCTCTCTAAGGCTTCTGTAATTTTTGGTTTTCCTCCTCTTTTTTCTTCTTTGTACGCAAATTTTATTGCATTTTCCACCATTTTCTCTGAACACCCAACAATATCTGCAATTTTTCTAAGACTTTTACCTTGTTTATGAAGATTTTTTATAATTTCCCTACGTTCTTGAATACAATGCTTGTATCTACCCATTCTGGATTTTTACAAGAACAAATTATAGAAATTAACATTCAATTTTAATTAAAAGGACATAAACTTACGTTTTTATGAAAAAAATCTAAAAACAATAAATTATTTAACTTTTACAAAATATTTTTTTGTGATGGCTCTATTTTAAGGAACACTTTACATCGCAGACTAAAGAAGAATGATATAATTTTTTAAAATATTAATGCAAAAATTTTAATAAAAATAAGGATTTCATAAAGAAAACAAATCAACAACAAATCTGCAGTTGCACTTTTGCATGTCAGAGTTTCCCCAACCAAAATAAGTACAGACAAATACAAAAAGATTGGGTGGCTCTATTTTAAGGAACACCACTGTATGTATACATACATACATATATTCTTATAAATGCATGTATTTTTTTTTTTGTTTGTAATTTATTGCAAATGTCATGTCGTAAATTTAGTTTTGCAAACGTTTCCCTTTTTATTTGTTCAATCTGCTTGGTAACTTTTACACAAAATCATATCCTTGTATGCACATGTATAGCTTGAGAGTGCTTTGCATCTACATTTAGTCAGTTAGTTCAGTGAAAGAAAAAAGGAAATTACAAATGGTTGTTATAGTTTTCTTTTGATATTTTTCTGTAGCCATTTATTTATATGTCTCTTGGTAATATTAATGATTGAAATAGTTGTATAGAGTAGGAGTAACTCAATAGATTATAAATATTATTTATACTCTGCGCCAAATTAGGTGGTGGGCGTATATTGCAATTGTAAACATATTTGTAACGCCTATAAAACTGACCTAAATCGTATTACATTTTGGATCGAGTAAAACTAATATGTGTTTTGTTTTATCATAAATGAATTTAAAGAACAGCATTGAAACTTAACAGCTTCGGGGAATAAAATTAACCACAGTTTTAAAAGATCGTATTTCATTGTAAGTTTAGATTTTTTTAAGTTGAGAATCGAACCAATGGCTATATTTTAAATAATTAAATTTTTTGTGTTAACTCATGTTGCAACCGAATATGGATGCTGATACTAAAATATATCAAGTTTCTCTGCTGTCACCTCACCTGACAATTTTTGTACCGGACACTGATTGGCAATTCACAACAACTTTAATTTTTAACATCATAATATACGTAATTGGTTTTTATGTACGTTATTCTTACTAAACGAAACATATTAATCAATTTTACTTATAGTATAACTTTAAGTAAATAAATATAAGTTTATTTCTTGTTGTTTTTTATATACATATTTTCGCAAGAATTAAAAAACGCTGTAATTGACAAAACATTTAATGTTCACCAGAGCCAAAAAACCTGTATGAAAGTAGAAAGAAGACACTAGTATTTTTCAAAACGCAGACGGCGTAAGTGAATTTCTTTTCATCATAGAAATCTAGGACCGGGACCAATCAAGGCGTATTTTTTTTTCTGATAAAAATGATGCAAAAAAAACGTATTTTCGATTTTTTGTCGGTTACAACGTTCTTTAATTCTTGCGACGGTATACAGAGTTTATAATTTTTATAATGTTAGTTGTCATAGACTTCAAACAAACACACATTCATTTTTATATGTAAGATTATTGTAAGTTTTCTTTCATTTACATAACACTGTTAACAGTAATCACTCTTTGTACCAAATGGCCTTAGAAGTCTTGCAAATCCCGTCAAACAACAACTAAATATAGGCAGATATACTAAGTTCTGCTTTGTGGAAGCCCATAGAGTACTGAAATAGTTTTATGTGCTGAAGACCCGAAGTTCGAGCACCAGGAAGAGTGATCAATTTTTTAATATTAATTTTTATTTCGTCAGAAACGCTATAATAGTTTTAGTTTTCTTCGATCACTTCGGTAAGTGTCGTTTTTAAGAGCAAATATAGTGAAATACCGATATTCACGAAGTTAAAACTTCAGAAAATCATAAGTTTTTTGTTTTGAAACCAATTTGCAAAAATTTTTTATTCGAAGGTATTAGTTTTACCTCTTAAACGAAATAATATTTTCCAAAATCGGCTGAAATATGGCAGAGCTACAGACGTGTAACACACTTTTGCAATAAATTTTCAATTTATTCACGCTCTAAGTTGGCCGTGAGGCAGAATATCTTTTTTATTACGTTTGTAAAAAAAATCGACTTAAAAATTAATGAGATATGCTAAGTTTTGTGGTAACATGTACTCTTTTGTTTTTTTTTTTTTCTTAGAAATACTTCCGTATCCGTATAATTTATATAAATATCTGCTAGTATCTCGCCTTAAAGAGCAGCAGTAGTTTGAGACCATACTGAATTTACTTTTTCCAACATAACGCTATTCAGTCCTTAAAATTTTCTTGTAAAGTCTTTCACCTTGTTCATCTGGCCTAAATTTGAAGGGAATATACTTCAATGAGCATGCAGATGGTGCAATTTTATGGACACTTTGCAACCCATTGCATTGTAGGCAGACAACATTTAATGTACTATCTCCTCGTAACGTTCACTTTTTGTGTTTCCTAGAAAATTTTTACACCCCGAAACAAATCCTTTTGATGCATTTTTTTACAAAAGATTGGAGATTATTCATGAATGGTTCAAGAAAAATCAATATGAAAAAGTTTTTTATTCTAGCATTTTTAATTTACTTGTTTTTTGTTAAGGTTTAACAAAAGTACTTTTAGATAATGAAGGCTCAGTTCTATCTGTACCATTAGCTTACACTACTGACATCAAAGAATGCTGTGCTGTCGTTATGCATCTTTTGTTATAGTGGTTAGAGCGTTCGCACTGAAACTGAAACGAACGAAGTTCAAATCGCAGCGAAGAAAAAAATTTGAGGTGTTTCCAAAATTTAAATGTAAAAATAAGAGGTTCCTCCCAACCAAGAAGTCCATCTTCAAGAAACCGCCCCCTTCCATTTGCAGTCTATTCCACCAAGAGAGGAATGATCAGGAATACAGCCCTACCTTGTCTGAAGATAACAGCTAACCTACTTAGTTGAAGACGCTCACCACTCACATTCAATATCCACCGAAAAATGGGTTAATTGCTGTTGATCATTCAAAGGCGAAGGTATAACGGTGGCCTTTGAGTGATCAACTGACAGCAACTTGTCACATGAGGCTCTTACTGAAAATTGAGAAGGAAAAAATCTATCTATTTGTCTTTAAATTCCAATAATACACTGCATGCGTAGGGGTTTACTCTTAAAAAAAAAGTTATAGTTTAGGTGGACATTTTTCTTTAAATAATATTTTTGATCTGCAGTATCGTTGATAAAAAATTATTTTTTCTTTCTTATTTTCTTAATTAAAAGTCGTTTAATGAATAAAGCATTTTAAAAATAGGAAACGAAACTTATATTTAATAAAGTGTTATATTTTATATCTTTAAAGAAGTTTTAATTGCTTTCTAAGGCTCTTATTATTTTAATATTTTATTTTGTCATAGAAAAGATAAAACTAAGTAGAAACTGATATAAAGGAGTTGCTTTAACAAAAGCAGTTTAATATCAATGTCATGGAGAATGTCCAGTACAGTGTTTTTTATTAATTTTTCTTATTATATTGTACTCGTATGTACTAATACAACAGCTTGTATGCATGAATTCGATAGAAGAAGTGCCTTTATGCATGTTTGTATGTTTCTATGTGAGTACGAGATTCATGCATTCATCTATTCAGTCAATGTGTAAATAATAGATATTTAAAGTTTTCAATTACACAATAGATGCTCTTCACTTTTCTACTTTTTCATTTACGTACATATAAGTATATATCTAGTCATTCTCAAAGTCATTTTACTAACACTTGCATAAAGAAACGTATCCATTTGTCGTTGTGTTAAGTATATGTACACATTTACATTCTAAAGTGCATCTACATTCATACAAATACTTATGTTAGTGTGTGTATAGTATATTACATACAAACATATGAATTACTAACATCAAAGCAAACATTATAAATTTAAGAAGATAGTAAATATCCATATGAGCATAAGAATAGTTTGTTATTGTGCATGCATTTGTGTGAGTTTGTAAACACCCTGTTGGATCTGTCTTCAAAACATTCTTGAGGACGGCGCATAGACGACACATAGAACAATTCGTCAACGACATTTTCAAACAAATGTCACAAAAATCGAAAACGACTGGCTGAACGACAATGTCATTGTGCTTGTCTGTTTGTCATTGACAACTTGAATAAAATAGACAACAAAATATTGTGCAAGAACACCTCCGCGATGTTATCGACAACCGTTAGTGACATGACTTACCAAGACATCCTTGATAACAATGTCATGCACGACGATTGTGCCAACAGGGCATACATACATATATAGATATGTATGTATACACATATATGCATACTTGTATGTTCATAAGTAATTGTTTTCAACCAATATAAACAGAATTGCTTTAGCATAACTGTAAACGCACTCATACACAAATATGTGTATAAACCATAGGTGGGGAACCTGCGGCCTCCGCGAGGTTCTAGTGCGGCCCTTTGCCACCTAGTACATGAACGCCATGACAGTTGCGCGAAAAAATTATTTAGAAGGAATATTGGGAATTACAAAATTGTAGAATTTTTAGGTAAGTGAAAAATTATTTATTCTGAGATTTCAAAATTTCAGAAATCAATTACGATTTTTTCAGAGTATTGCCGAAATTTGTTTTCATATCCAAATAAACAATTTTTCACTTTACTGAAAATTCCACAAAGTTTATGTAATTTACATATCTAAAAAAACGAATAATGTTCTATGTACTATTTATTTAAAAATAAATTAAAATTACAAAACACTATTTACAAAATTTGTCATACATAGTCAGCTAATTGTGTTTGCAAAAAAAATTTAAATTAGCGCTAGCAGCGCAAACTACCTTGTCTAAGAAGTAAATATAACTCGGTTTCAGATCTCCCATTTGAGTATCATACCTTGCTTTAGCTTCTCTGACTCGCATCTCTCAACGCTTCCCTGTTGAATAATTTATCGTTTTTCAAAACATTGCTTGTGAAAATAAAATAATCGATGAATATGAAGGTGCCTTGGATTGTTTAATAGAAGAGTATACTAATAGGTTTTCTGATTTTGATGAGCACACTCCTGCTATGAAACTGGCATTTGAACCACATTTAATAGATAGATCCGAAGGCTCCTTCAGAACCACAAATGGAGTTAATTGATTTAGGGGAAGATACTATCATCAAATCCCTTTTTAACGCTAAAAAGGATCCCATATAAATCCGGAAAAATGCTGTTGAATATCCATGTCTTCGAGAACATGCTCGCCGTTTACTTTCCTGCTTCGGAAGTACCTACTGTTGCGAGACAATTAGGGCAATTCCTATTCTCGCTTTCATACGCTTTCGATACGCTCATAGAGTTTATTTTTTAATTCTATAATACGTTAGGGATGAATAACTTGAAAACATGCGTTTTTTTTTTTAAATTTCTATATATTCCAAAACACGGTTTCACCATCCCAACCAGTCAGTTCTCTTCGTCAAAAATTTTGCTGCGTTTTACAAAAACAATCGGAAAAAATATATCATGCATAATTAAAGAGAAGGCTTTTTTTACCGAATTTTGCTAGAAGTAAATCTATTAAGAAGAAAGCATCAAAAATTTTTTTTGCAATATTTACGGCTAAAAGACAAACAACGTCAGGTCAATTTAAATTGATGTTTGATTTTATGATGGGACATAAGGGGATTGAAAGATGAGTCAGCCCATTACCACCAGAAGATCAAATGCTTAACGGAAAGAAATTACACAAAATGTTAATATATGTAAATGTCCCTCCTGCTAGAGATGTAGCAGGTTGGACAAAGGTAAGTGGATCTAATCAAAGGCTCAAATTTGAATTATACTTCCAATTATTGACTACATGTGAATATGAGTTGTGAAATTTCTGTAAAATCCCATTTGGAAATGACTTTTTATATCTCCAAACTGGGTAATAGCAATATCCACACACATCCTAAATTTAAAATATTTAAATCCTAGGGTCTGGCGAGACCAATACAAAAAGCAAACTGGTAATAAATAAACAGCAAATGGAGGCCACAGGTGAAAGTCTAAACAAAACCATTGCGTTAAATGATTTGGAAGAGGCAGTGTTTACTATTAAATTATAAAACATCTGTGAAAGGTGTTTCAAATGTAAATTCAGTTGGAGTATTTAAAAAACCGGAAGCATTAGAAGAAGGAGTTAGTTTAAATATCAATAACAGTCCTGCTAAAGAGCCAGTACCTAAAAAAAAGAAAACATTTGAACAACCGAATTTTTTGCAGCAGCAATTAGAAGAGTTTTATGAAAATTACCAGCCTGTTTTTTAGAACACGGATGGTTTTTGACATTCGTCTTTTTATATGAGAAACATTGAGTGTTTTTGTTGTTGTTTCACATATAAAAAGACGAATGTCAAAAAACATTCGTGTTCTAAAAACAGGCTGTACGTTACTTTAAAGAAAGAATTGGGATATCTTAAAAAAATAGCTGAATGGGAAATATTCTTGAAATTATTTCTTATTTTTGTATTTTCTAGTAAAAATTACTTCTTACTATTGTAGTTATAGGACTTCATCACCTAACGAAATTTGAAAAAGCCATTCGGGAATATTTTGAGGGTAGTACGAAGATTTTCTAAATATTTTTGTATTAAATTTTATGTTTTTTACATGTATTTTTATTGAATCAAATAATAAAAATAAAATTTTAAGCAGTGGTGACAAAAATATGACAGTTGTTATCGATAATTCATCACACGTATTTAAGAATTTATAGAATTTTAATTGTCGAAAGCATTCGACAATATGGTATTCCCGAATTTCCCTGAATATTTTTTCTTATGTCAAAAATAAAAACAAATTAAGGCTGTGTGCTACGAAGCTTGATCCAAATATACAATTACTGTCAAACAAAATCAAAGCCAAATAAGTCACGAACTTAATAAATAACGAAATATTTTAAATTGAATTTTTTTATAATATTTTTATATTATTCTAAATGTATATTCTATTTAAAATTTTGTAGT
The DNA here is from genome assembly GCA_963576795.1 of Metopia argyrocephala. Classification (NCBI taxonomy): domain Eukaryota; kingdom Metazoa; phylum Arthropoda; class Insecta; order Diptera; family Sarcophagidae; genus Metopia; species Metopia argyrocephala. The sequence continues at coordinate 41,125,684 of OY756211.1, read as the reverse complement.
ATTATTATTTATTTTTTCTAAATAAATTGTTAAATCTATAGAAAAACTATAATAATTTCACAAAAAGTCACTTTCTTAGGGCAATCAGTTTATGGGGCCTCTCGTATTGCTGACTAATTTAAATGTGGCCTCTAATGGTAAAAAGGTTCCCCACCTCTGGTATAAACAAACAACAAAATAAACAATGCAGAGGTATAAATAAGTTTTGTTTTCTTTTGGATAAGTTGGACACAGTTGTGTTGTGTTCCTTAGTCGTAAGAATAAATATCTAATAGAGGATATATGTTTTTCTAGAGGTACATATTAACAAGTTTTTGAAGAACAATAATTCATAAGTTTATTTTGTTACTGCCATATTCATACGAGTTACAAATAAAATACATTTATTAAGGGGTTATTTGACAAATTTCTTAAATAAACCTACACTATTTTTATAAATATCGCAGTTAACATATAAAGGTAGTAATATCGTTTTGAGTGTTAGAGGTCCGTTCAAAATTATCGGGATTTGACCAAAACCATTATTGTGAATAACAATAACTAAAATTTTATTTTGACTTTATTTAAAGATTACTCTTGTTGCGTATTGAAATTACATATTCGTATGAATAAAATTGGGACTTGAACATAGTTTTCGCAAAATATTTTTTTTTTAAATCTTTCAATAGAGTATTAACTACTCTCAAGAGGTTCGATTAGAACATAAATAGGCTACCACATATTGTTTTTATATAAAAGGAAAAAATTGAAGCAACATTCACATATGCAGCCAGGGCAGAGAAATAACTTCCTTAAGTCTTTAATCTGTTAGTTTTTCTTTTGCTTGCATTCTCTGGTATCAATTTACCCTGTACTATTGACTGATTAACTTAATGCCCACTAGTTTTTTAGGGCAAAGATCATATAGCTTTTTTTTATTACAATAAAGACAAATTTCAAAAGAGAAAGTTCTTGATTTAGGACACCAACAGCTTTTTCTCAAGAACATTTTAAATTCTATTATTAGTGATCGAAATTTAGTAAACTTTTTCGAATACTTAATCTAAAGTAATGAAATACACAAACTGTGAAGGCCCTAGACGCACTACCACCTGTACCGAATATATGAAGCCTTGGCCTGATGAAAGTTATGAAAATTCCTTACTAGATGACCCGCAGGATGGCCGAGATGTGGGGAAGAATTTTCAAGCATAAAGTACAAGAAACACTTTGTCGGTCAAACACTTTACAAACAGACTTTACAAATATTTTAATCAGTATGTCATTTTGTTTTTCCGTCAAAATAATTTTATAAATTTTCATAATAATAAAAAAGAAGTTTTAGTTTTAGAAAAACCTTTGAAATAGAACATTGAGCTAAACGCCGTTTTATTCAAAATCCCACAGTAATGATTTAGTATTTGGTAATGTCTATGTCAAACATAAATAAATTACACCGCATAGCAATACGACAACTTGGTCACAAACTGAAAAGGAAATAGAAACCTTGGGTTCCCAAAAAAATTTACAAATGTGCGCTAAGTTTTTATGTTTGTGGTCAAATATTATAAGAAACGGAATAATTTTAGATACGAAACCGTTAAGATATGAACTCAACCCTTGAACCACTAAGAGGATTCTTATTTTATTTTGGGAACGTAACTGGTATTAACCGAAAAATTAAAGCCATACTGTCGGCACATGAACGAAATTAAAATCCTAAAAGATCAATTAAATTTCTGATAACAGCTGATGGTTTACAGGAGAAGTCTTTACGAAAACTGACAATAGTAATAGTTACTCTTAATGTGACCTGAAAATACCTAAAAATTATTCGACATTGTCGCAGACCTGGGACAATAAAAGAATTTTAGGCTAAAAGGATGAAACATAGTAGTAGTAAAAAAGGAGCGAATGTTACTTATTACACGTACTGCACAAGAGAATAAAATCTTTTGAAATATTTTCGTAAAGAAACTGATCTCGTATTTTTTAAAGATGTAGTAACTGAGATGAGACCAAGAAATTAGGTTTCTATTTACTGGCGACTATCAAAATAGTCTAAAATGTGCTGCCTTACACAATGGGAATAATTTATAGTCCTTGCCTATTGCACATTCCTCAAAAGTAGAGAAAGACTATATAAGTACAACTATTACTCTGGTTGTAGACAAAATTGAATATGTGGACAACAATGGGTTCATATGAGTTGAATTAAAAAATCTCAACATTCTTTTAGGTCAACAAGGTGGTTGTATAATATATGATATAAAATATTTTTTTATAGGGGAACACGGTAACTCTAAGTTGTTAAGTTAAGTAAAATATAGGCTACGAAATATGTATAAGATAATAAAAATAATTTCTAATTGATGAAGCAAACATATATTACTTTGCTAGTAACTGTAAAATAAAGTATTAGCAATGGATTAAAAAATATTGGCCTCCTCGGGCACCGCTAGTTACAGGACAATATATCGTGATAAACTATCATCAAGAAAAAACGCTCCCTGACATTTCCAGTCTATTCTACAAAAAACGAATGATTAGGAGTATAACGCCACCTTCTGGGATGATGGCAGGTAACCTACTGAAGAAGCTCGCCACTCACATTCAACACCCACCGATAGGTGGGACAATTCCTGTTGATCATTAAAGGGTGAAGGTATAACACTGTCCTTTGATTGGTCTGCGATACTACACTGATCATATAGTCTTAGTCACTCCGCAAATAAAATATTGTATTTAGTAGTCGCCGTGGTCTAGGGGATAGTGTGTTGGCTTACTAAGCTCTAACATCTTAAGAAAAAAAGAAATATGAAAAATTTATTTCTTTCGGCGACTGCCACTCAGAAATCTGCTGGCAAAAGTTCTGAGCGTAACTGATTGCCACGAACAAGCTTCTCAAGCCTGTTGTTCGGAGTTGATCACACAACATGGGTGCTGCGAGAAGCTAGACCGTAACCCAGACAGAGGGTCGTAATGGCCAATTATGTATGCATTTTGTAAATAAATAAATAAATAAATAATAAATCAATTTCACTAAGGACATACAATATACTCGTAGTATATTTATAGATGTCGTAAAAATTTTATTTATTAGTTTATTTCAGCTTAATTAATCAATTAATATTTGCAACATCATAGCATAAAGTGTTATCTACTACAAGTGTAATAACATTTACTTTAAATTATTTTATTAACGATTGGAAAGCCAACTAATTGCAGAAATTAAATTAATTTTTTTAATAACTTGTACAGATAAAACTGCAGTGCATTAAATGAAGGATACAGACTCTAATTTTAAACTCTATTGCTCTTTCTGGCATTTATTATCTAAGAATTCAAAATTATAAAACAAAGAGTCATGTTGTAAACATAAACTAATAATTTACATCTGTAACTTTGTTAGTATATACATATGTACATACTTGCATACATACATACATGTTTTTCAAGCACATTATATTATACATACTTATGTATTTGTGTGTCTTTGTTTTAAGTTAGTTTACATTATATTATCACTTACATACGTTTATGTACACTCTAAAACTTTTCCCAAAATTTAGGTTCATATTATGTCTAAATTGGTGATGAAAATTTGTTGTTGTCTAAAATTATATAAATTTCATTCTTAATTTTAAAAAAAGTAAAAAATTTACACAAAAAAATAAATTTGCTATCAAAATTATTTATGTTTAAACAAATTATGTTTAAATTTACAAAATAATGTTCAATATTAAGCACATTTGCTTAAAATCAGTAAAAAAATTTTAAAATTAATCACTTTTGCCTAAAAATAGATATAAATGTGTAATATTGAGAACATTTGAGTAAAAACGGTATGAAGACGTGGTAACAAAGCGACGAAAAAAAGAAGAAGCATTCATTTGCAATAAAAAGTCCAAAAGAGTCGCGTCGTATTGGTATTTATTCTAATTTATAAGTAGTTAGTAAAGTATATTAAAGTGTTAATTAATTATTCACAAAAAAATTTTTGTGTGCAAAATGTCAAAGTTTATGAGTTTATCATTTAACGAAGAAGAATGCAATGTTTTTAAGTGTTTGTATTTAAAATGTGGTAAAATATATACCAATTATAATTCCTATTTCACATGGAGTCACTCTACTAAAAGTCACATGTGCAATAATAAATAGAATTTGAGCCATTGATATCAATAGTTGGTAAGCAAATCTTTTAATATTAATTATTTTATTTTACTAAAAACCTTTGTATTTATAGAAACATCAATAGAGGAAAGTTGCAAATCTACTGCGTACATTTGGTTTGAAAAGGAGATTACGTCGAAAGAGGAGGATTTCAATATACTGGATCTTTTTCCATAGTTGCTTTGTTACTCAAAATTTTGGATTCTCATTGCGATATTTTTTTAGATTTTATCCTTCGCAAATGAGAGGAAAAAAGTGTCATTAAAATAATTTAAGAAAGATTAATACTTTAATACGTAAGCTCGATAATGCCATATAAAAAGTGATTTTTTATATAAATATTTTCATTTATTTAATCCTTTATATATGAAAAAATGTTTTTTTAATTTAACTTTTTTTATGTAAATGTAAATTTATGACACTTTTTTTACAAAAAGACAATATGTATATAAAGTATATCGTTGGTCTCAGGTAGAAAGGCCCTAACTCGCATTTTTTCAAAACTTACTTTTTTTCAGTAAATCCAATGCATTTTAAAAATATTCCGCTCCTCACAAAGAATGTTTACAATATTATTAAAAATAACGTTATTACAAGCAACTGTACAGCATTTAATAAAAAGTTGTATATTAATAATTACAGTATCTGTTGTATTTTTACCGCCTCCTGTAAATTTTAAATTATTTGAGTTAGGGCCTTTCTACCTGAGACCAACGATATGTAATAATATGTAACTTGTTAAAAGATAAGACAGTTATGGACATATGTATATACATATATGTATTTTATATATATTTATAAGAATATATAGATAGTTTATAAGACATATAATTTTTAATAAATTAAATAATGTAATTAAAAATATGTATTGCAGCCATTTTCATTTAAGGAGTGTTGAAAATAAATATATGAAAGGGGGGAAAATTAGACATACATTGCCTAAAATATTTAAACATTTTTTGTTTAATTTTAGACATATTTTGCTTAAAAACTAACAAAATGTCTAAAAAAACTACATGCTTAATTTTAGGTCGAAAACAGTCTGTAAAGTGTTGCCTACTATTATCGACTTAATTTTCAGCAAAAGTGGTTTAGAGTGTATGAATAGTTTGTTTAAAATTTTTTTCGTAATACTTATTGTTAATATTACAATAACTGTTGTTCTTGTTGTTACTATTGATAAAATTTGATTACATACGCAGTCATACTGTTATTATCCTTTAATAAAATACATATTTAATTATTTTAAATTTTAATTATATGTAATTAAAGTTACAAATACAAATATTAGGCAAATGTTTGTTTAGTTCTATATGTAAAAGTATATTTTGTTGAAAGGTTAAAGTGTCATAAAGGCCTTTTTAATAGCATTTAAATTGCAATTTAAATATTTAAATATCAAAACTGTCAGTACAGCATAATATGGAAATGTAGTAAATTAAGCTCGTTCTTAATTAATTAAAAATTACCATATGAAAACAATGTTTTGAAAATAAAAAAAAGTAAATCAAAATTGAGTCTTTTTGAATATTTTGTCCAAATAAGCTCTCATTTTATAATCATAAAATATACTTTTGCCGAGAGAAAATTGTCAGTTTTTTAAAGTTTTTTTTCAAATCCTATCTTCAATAGGATTTTGGCTAGTTTAAAACCTTGGAACCATGATTTTGAAACCAACCTTTTGCTCGCTTCGATAAGTGTTTTGGGTCATTACATACATACTAACTGGCCTTTACAATCCTGTGGATTGCGGCCTAGCTTCTCGCAGCACTCATGTTGTGTGTGTAAATTTTTATCCATGAGTACCGGGACCTACAGTTTAATGTCGACTCCGAACGACAGACTTGCGAAGCTTGTTCATGACAATTAATTACTCTCAGAGCTTTTGCCAGAAGACTGCTGAGAGGTAGTCGCCGAAAGAAATATTTTTTTCATATTTCTTTTTTTTAAGATGTCGGAGCTGGGTGTCGAACCCAGGGCTCATGACTTAGTAAGCCAACACACTAAACACTAGACCACGGCGACTACTTTTGGGTCATTATTTTGTCGAAACAACAATCGATGTGCAATTTCATATTCAGCTTTGTTTAAAATATTTGTATAGTATACGGCATCTATTGTAGCTTCAATTCTAAATAGAGGTCCTGTGCCATAGTATGAAAAACATTCCTATATCATTACTTATAGGTAAAAAAGTAATTTGTGGTCAAACGAAAACAAAAATAGTTTCTTTATATCCGAAGGAAGTAATTTAACTGTAAGAAAACCCTCAAATATGTACTTAATAAACAGATTGGTATGAGGATTCTTTTATTTACTTATATATGAGAAAACAAAAAAAGGAAAACAAATTAAAACCAAGAAACAAATTTATATGCAAGTCTTTTTTTTTTTTGAACTCTTACTTTCATATGCAAATTTTTCATCTTGTGTTCCGAATGTAAAAAAATATATACTTAAATTAGTAAAAAAATGTAAAAATCGCCGAAAGTTTGTCCATTATTCCCAAATAAATCCCCACCCCTAAATGAATTTTCTATACCCATTTTGGGAATACATCCCCTAATCTGACAAAACTGGATAAAATAAACCTCAAATGTAATAAAGCTCCAGAGAATAAAAATTAAGAAATAACATATATGGAAATTATAGCCAGCGAAATCAGATACTTACATGCGCTTCTCAATATAACAATTTTAGTTCAATCTTTGTAAATAAATAGTTTTTTTTACTTAGTTCTTGGCCTATTTTGAGAAAAAGAAAAAAAAGAAATGATTTTGTTGATTAAAAAAAAATTAAAATATAAAAAATTTGTCATGCCTGTTATAAAAAATCTCTACTTGACTGAAGAAAACTAAAAAACGTAGGTTTCCTCTAAAAATTACTTATTATATGCTGAAGTCTCGAGTTCGAGCCTGGGGAAACAATAAAATTGAATAAGAGGGCAAATAAATAAATTTTAATTCTGTTTCATCTAAATAAGATCACATTTACAAAAACTGCAATGGTGGCGTGAAAAGGAGAATATGATAAAAACTGTTGCTTGACTTTAATTCAACTAACTTATACAAGTGAATGTACATATGGAAAAGAAAAAGTAATTTCAGTATGTGATTTCCAGAAAAGTATGATTTAAATAATTGATGTTTGGTCTTGAATATGCACAGGACACAAAGAACTCTGATGAGACTACCGTAGCTGGAGTCAAAAACATATGTTCAGTTTGGCTAGTGTAGCATTCCTTCACGAACATCATTTCTCCTTTGATTACCAAAAAAATTCATTGCATTTAACTTTGATCTAATTAAAGCGTTTCTGACTAAACACAAAAAAATTACTTATACAATATTTTTTCCAGTTCCATAGACAATTCAATAAGTGAGTAATACGAAAAAGAGGAAAATATAGTTGAACAAATTATTCAGGATGAAACGAAATTTCTATTGCACATCATTTCCTACTGAATGATTAAAAAAAGGGTTTACATTTCATAAAAAATAATTGATGATTGATATTTCAGGAAATAGCATCATATTACGAAGAAAAAATATTCTCGATTTGATTTTCACACGAAAATTAATGGCATTTGTTAATATTTAAATATTCATATTTATATATTTATATGCCAAAGTTTTAATTATATAACTTTGAAAAAAAGGAACTAAAAAGTAACTGTAAAATTTTTATATATAAATAAAAAGTGACTGTGTACTTATTATTATGATTTTAATATATTTTTCCTCCAATCATTGCATTTTCAATACTTTTTTTTTAATTTTTGAACTTGCACGAAACTTAAAATTGTACGTGCCAATATTCGTACAAATTGAAAATGTAAATGAAAATACAATATTTCTTTAAATTAAAACTTTAACACTTTTCTTAAAAACAAATATGTATAACGTTAAAAATCAATGGCAGTAATGAATATTTAAATATACTACAAAACTTGTATTAATATACCTGTGGCAGTTAAGGTAAATTTAAACTTTGTTCAGTGTAATATTTGACTTGTTTAGACTGCCTACCATTAATTTATTACAGACATCTAGAGGTGTTTAGATAAAACTTCGAATGTGAAATATATTTTGAAATTTTAGAAAGATTAGGTTTTGTTATTATCTCTTCTAAATGTTTTTTGATATGGTATTTATCATTTATTTATTTATGATTGACCGATTAGAATAAGCAACAGTCCGGTTTGTTTTAAATTTATTACATATGGGCATTTCCTGGGGTAACGAACGTACGTTCGTACGCATTTAATGTACAAAGAAGATAGAAAAAAAACTTTTTCTAGTATTTTTTTGTTGCGATTTGATAGCATTTTAGTAGCTCTATATGTAGTGCAAAAGATGGATTTCATCGAGTTGAAGTTTTCATAATAATAGTTATAAAGACGTGGTCACGAACGTACGCAAAATAGAAGTCAACTTTAGCTGACAGTATTGAAATGTAAAATTCTGCGAAATGCAACGGAATATTCAAAAGCGATTAAATAATTTTTAAAGCATACTAATGTAGGTCTCTATCCAGTATTTACACAATAAAATAACTCTATTGGTTTTCGTTTAATTGGCTAAAGCATCGGTCGCGAACGTACGGGTCGCGAACGTACGATATTTCCATAGGTTTTTTTGTATTATCACCATGCTTAATCCCATAAATATCGTCAAATTTCCTTAACCAAAAACTTAATCCACTATTTATAGTGTGTGGTAGCTAGTACTGGCAAAGTATTGAGTAATGAGTACCAAGTATCGAGTATTTTTACTAATTTTTGGGTACTTGTACATTAACATTAAAGTTGTGTGGAAAATTAAAATTTTAACCAGCAAAACAAAATTCCGTCTAAAAATACGTTATTACGTTATTACAGTAAAGTAATGATCAACAGGCTAAATAAAATTTTTTTTCAAAAATTCACTTACTAAGATTATATCTTCCTTTTATTAAGTGGTGACACATACATATGATATTTTTGTAATATAATTAAGTTAGCGCAAGCCACCACTCGTTTACAGATACTGATAAAAGAATTAGGAAACTTCTCGAGAACATAATCCTTCTGATAAATAGATTTCAGTAAAGCACGTACAGTTTTTTTAAATATTTGATTTATTAATAACAATTTTCAATATGAAATAATGAAATTTTAACAATATTTATGATATTATTGTTTTTATTCAACAAGCCGTTAAAATTTTGCTTATTTTAGGTCCTCATCACAGAAAATCCAATGCATTCATTCTGATACTGGAATATTCGATATATCATTTCACTTTTAAAGTAAAGTTGGAGACACCTTATCAATTATAAACTCATTGCATATAGAAAAAATTTTCTTACGGTCGCGAACGTACGAAACTTTGCAAACAAAAAAAGTCTATTTAATGGTAAACCAGAAGTTTCTTTTATTTATATACAAATAGGTGATATAGACTCTTTTTTATAATGATAAGCAATAAAATACTATGATTATCAACATATTTTTTTTTCGATCCTGGTTTACCATTTTGAGGAAATGCCCATATATAATATTATAAAACATATATAAATAATATAATATACATACATTATTGTACATAATACTTAAACTATATTTATATACAATTTTTAAAGTCGACTCCGAACGACAGATTTGAGAAGCTTTTTAATGGCAATCAGTTACTCTCAGAGCTTTTGCCAGAAGATTTCTGAGTGGTAGTCGCCGAAAGAAATCATTTTTTCATATTTCTTTTTTTGAAGATGTCAGAGCTGAGATTTGAAGAAATTGAAAGAATTATCCTCTTAGTAAGCCAACACACTAAATACTAGACCGCGACGAAGATATGCTCCTGTAAAAAACTCACACATATTTGATTTTTTTCACACGCACGTGTTTTTAATACCGCAAACAAAATTCAAACGAATGAGAGAAAATGCCTAAACAATAAAACAAAACTAACTGCGGATTGCATTTGAAAGTACAAGACTACTGTTACCACAACAGCAATCCGTATTTGGCGTAAATAATTTTTCTCTTTAATCTTAAATAAGAAAACATTTGATTTTAATAAACTGCTGTTGACATGCATTTTTAAATGCAATTACATTTAACTTAACGAAAATTCAATTTGGATCAAATAATTTTGCTCTTGATTTATGCCAACTGCAATTTTGTTGTTGCGACAAATACAGTGTATTCGCCGAAATTCTTTGTGGCAAATAAAATATCATTTAAATCAAATACTTTTTATTTGCGACAAATACAATTTCCTCAACTGCAAAAAGTATTTGCCATAACAACACTTTTTTTTCTGTGCACTAGGACAAACAAAATTTTTATGATTTTGCACAAATATTAGCACAGTCTAAACGCACCTTTACTGATGACGCCAAAAATATATATAATCTCGCAAAATTTTTAGTTATTCCATGTCTTCTATGAGAGAAAGTGGAGCATTTTCAAACCCGAACTTTTTTTGTTTGCTAAGACCAATACTCAGCTATTGACACTCCTACTCATGCTGTGCATTGTAATGGAGCTGAAAAGGTAGATGAGATATATCTTTTTTTTATTTTGCGCCTTATGTCAATGAGACAAGCTGCTGTCAGTTGACAACTCAAAGGTCAATGTTATACCTTCATCATTGAAATTATCAACAACAATTGTGTTTATTTTGAAGTGGAGAGATTCATTGTTAATTTATTGGTAGGTTTAGTTGTTGGCTTGCTTAGTTCTGTCTCTTACTTCTCCTGATAATTCGTTTGATAAGTCAAAGGTATGGAAATTCAGGAGACGGCTTTCTTAAGGATGGACTTTTTACCTCTTATTTTTTTTTTATTAAAACTACGAAATACCGCCAAAATTTTTTATCTTCGTTTTCTCCAGTGCTGAAACTTGAACCTGGGCTGCTTTGTGTTGTAAGCGAGCACTCCCAGACTAAAATTTTTCAAAATTTCAAGTCGTTCGAGATTACATTTAAAAAAATCTCTGTTATAAACTAATGTTGGGTTTAGGAATGTTTTTCTTGAAGCAAGCAAAGCAAATGCCCCAACAAGTTCTGCTCTTTTGCCTTCATCATCTTTAACGGAACCCAATATTGCCTTACCATCATATGAATCCTGTCTTGCACTTATTACACTACCAACTCTTAAGAGCAGAATTACTTTTATGAACATTCCTGTCGTGATAAATTATGTTACGTGATTCTATTTGTTCTGAAAATCTTTAAAGAAAGCTACACTCTAAAACTTTTCCCAAAATTTAGGTCCATATTATGTCTAAATTGGTGTTGAAAATTTGTTGTTGTCTAAAATTATATAAATTTCCGTCTTAATTAAAAAAAAAAATACAAAATTTACACAAACAAATAAATTTGCTTAAATTTACTAAATGCTTAAATTTACTAAATTATGTTTAATATTAAGCAAATTTGTTTAAAATCAGTTACAAAATGTATAAAATTAAGCACTTTTGCCTAAAAACAGTTGGAACATGTGGGAACAAAGCGACGAAAAAAGAAGAAGTATTAATTTGCAATGAAAAGTTCAAGAGTCGCGTCGAATTCTGAAAATTTTTTTTAAATTAAATTTTCAGTGGCTGCAGCATTTATATATATAAAAAAGTGGTTTGTATTAAGCTGGTGGTATTTACTGTAATTTATAAATAGTTTATAAAGTATAATGTGTATATTAATTATTCACAAAAAAATGTTTGTGTGCAAAATTTGTAGAAAAAATGTCAAATTTAAAGTGTAAGGTATGGGGTGTTTTTTTAAAGGTATAGAACTTCAAATTGAAATAAAACACAAGAAAATCGTTTTAATGTCCATCAATTTGGCTTTATTGGAAGGATAATTTTATGCCATTAATGTTTAAATATTATTTCGGGCATGTGGCCGCCGCGGCTAGCTCTAATAAAGCCAATTCTACACGTCTAATTTTCAACCACTTTTTCGAGCATATGGGGCCGTATATTGGCAATAACGCCACGAATGTTGGCTTCCAAGTCCCCTAACGTTTCTGGTTTGTTGGCGTAGACGAGCGACTTCACATATCCCCAAAGAAAATAATCCAATGGTGTCAAATCACACGATCTTGGTGGCCAATTGACATGTCCATTCCGCGAAATTATGCGCTCATCGAATGTCTCCTTCAATAAATCGATTGTGACGTGCGCTGTGTGGCATGTAGCGCCGTCTTGTTGGAACCACAACTCATCCACATTCATGCCATCCAATTCGGGAACAAAATAGTCGGTTATCATGGCTCTATACCGGTCTCCATTAACGGTAACTGACTCTCCAGCATTATTTCGGAAGAAGTATGGCCCAATGACTCCACCAGCCCATAGAGCACACCAAACAGTCAGTTTTTGTGGATGTAATGGCGTCTCAAGGGTCTCATGTGGATTCTCTTCACTCTAAATGCGGCAATTTTCCTTGTTGATGTAGCCATTCAACCAAAAATGAGCCTCATCACTGAATAAAATTTTGCGATGAAAATCAGCATCGAGATCAATCTCATTTTCGGCCCATACACCAAAATCACGACGCATTGCATGGTCTCGCGGCTTTAATTCTTGCACAAGCTGGATCTTGTAAGGTCGCAAGCCAAGATCTTTGCGCAAAATCTTCCATAAAGTTGATGGACAAAGCTCCAATTGTTGTGCACGGTGGCGAATCGATTCATTCGGGTTCTCTTCAACACTTTGCTCTACAGCGGCAATTGTTTCTTCGGTGCGCACTGTTCGACGTCTCTGCGGATGCGTATTATCACATAGAGTAAACGTAGTGCGAAAACGATCCATGGTTAACCGAATTAATTGCTCTGATGGACGATTATGTCGACCATAAAATGGACGGAGCTTGCGGTAAACTTCGCGAACTGAACCATTATTTTCGAAATAAATTTGCACGATTTGCAAGCGTTGTTCTTTTGTCAACCTGCTCATGATGAAATGGCAAACCAAACTAAATATTAATCACTTGACAGCTGACAAAATGGCCGCCAGTTAAAAAAGTGATGCCAACTTAAAGTTCTATACCTCAATAAAAACACCCTACACTCTAAACCACTTTTGCTGAAAATTAGGTCGATAATAGTAGGCAACACTTTACAGACTGTTTTCGACCTAAAATTAGGCATCTAGTTTTTTTAGACATTTGGTTAGTTTTTAAGCAAAATATGTCTAAAATTAAACAAAAAATTTTTAAATATTTTAGGCAATTTGTGTCTAATTTTCCCCCCTTTGATATATTTATTTTCAACACTCCTTAAATAAAAATGCCTAAAATACATATTTTCAATAAAATTATTTAATTTATTATAAATTATATATCTTACAAACTATCTATATATACTTATAAATAGATATAAAATACAAATATGTATATACATATGTTTTGTCAGTTACAGCGATCTTTAATTCTTACGACGAAATATAGATGATAAACTTAAAAACTTTGTCATTTTTTTTCTGTAAATTTTGCAACAAACACTTTTTTTAAAATAATTAATATAAATTTTAATATATTTGATAAACTAGTTATAAATTAAAATAAACATCACCAGCTGAATACAAAACACTTTTTTTTAAATACATATATATATAAATGATGCAGCCACTGCAAATTTAATATTTAAAAAATTTTCAGAATACGACGCGACCCTTTTAAACTTTTTATTTCAAATAAATGCTTCTTCTTTTTTTCGTAGCTTTCCAACTTTTTTTACTTAAATGTTCTCAATATTACACATTTATAACTATTTTTAGGCAAAAGTGTTTAATTTTACAAATTTTTTACTGATTTCAAGCAAATGTGCTTAATATTAAACATTATTTAGTAAATTTAAGCATAACTTGTTTAAACATAAACAATTTTAATAGCAAATTTATTTTTTTGTGTAATTTTTTTATTTTTTTTAAAATTAAGACGGAAATTTATATAATTTTAGACAACAACAAATTTTCAACACCAATTTAGACATAATATGAACCTAAATTTTGGGAAAAAATTTAGAGTGTATATATGTAATTATATGTAACTTATTTAAAGATAAGAGAGTTATGGATATATGTATATATGTATATGTATTTTTTATATATTTATAAGTATATATAGATAGTTTATAAGATAGATAATTTGTAATAAATTAAATTATTTTATTAAAAATATGTATTGCAGACAATATATCAAAAGGGGGGAAAATTAGACATAAATTGTCTAAAATATTTAAAAATTTTTTGTTTAATTTTAGACATATTTTGCTTAAAAACTAACGAAATGTCTAAAAAAATTACACGCTTAATTTTGGGTCGAAAACAGTCTGTAAAGTGTTGCCTACTATTATCGACTTAATTTTCAGCAAAAGTGGTTTAGAGTGTAGAACTTATAGTTTCAAATCGTCCCACAAGATACTACATTCCCCTTAAATTACAATATTATCGTTCCAAATACGTTAATTTTGACCCATTTAGAAGAATGTGTGCGGATTTCAACACCTATTTTCATCTTATTGACTTCTCATTAGATTACGCGACGCTTAATTGTATTCTTGTATTATTAATATTGAATATTAAATTATTTTTAAGACATTTTTTAAAATACCCTGCACGAAATTAAAAAAACTGTTTAACTGTAGGGTTAAAAGACTGGATATAATAGAATATAAATAATAATAATGGAATAATAGAAGATCTTGGGAACAGTAAAAAAAAAAATACGATACAACAGAAAAAAAAAAAAAATTAAAAATGCAGTGAATGAATAAACATGCTAATCACGTCTGAAATGTGTTGTATATTTCGTATATATTCTGTTTTTTTTTTGTTCAAAATGAATAAATTTTCAGGTGAACTTACATTTTATTGCATTCAAAGATGCTGTGTGTTAAATGGGTGAAGAAAATATATAATATGAAATAATTTTCGAACAAAACGATAAATTGAGCAGAAATACTAGTATGTAATTTAAAACATAAAAAATTCTTAGAGATTTATAAACATATAATGCAGGCGTGTTTAGGAAATATTTTTTTGTGAAAATGATTTCAAAAATTGTAATTTAGAGAATACCATAGAATCACACGTGAAGGAATGTGAATACAAAACCACATATGAATGATTTTAATTCACTAGATTTTTAGGACATGCCTGTTAAATAGACTATTAAGCATAAAACATCGTTAGAGAAAATTGAAATAGTCAAACGTGTATATATTTTTAAGAAATTTGAAATGTAGATGGTTTACTGGGGAAATGGATGCAAGTTATTGAAATAAAATTAAGTCGTAGGTTAAAAAACTCAAATAAGTTAGAAATGGTGGTAAGACTTCCATTTTTATTGTTGAATGATCTGGAAATTTTAGTTCAAATAGTGGTGATAATTATTTAATTTTATTTAGTTTTATCAGATTATTTAGATATCAGATTTATTTAGTTGTATCAGATTAATCATCAGTATTAATAAATAAATAATGAGAATCATCAGTAAACTGTAGGTCCCAAAACTCATGGATAAAAATTGACACACACAAGATGACTGCTGGGAGAAGCTAGGATGTAACCCTAAAACACAGTTGTAATCAGTGTTGCCACAACCTTTAATATTTTGTAATCAAATTTTGGAAAAAAGTAATCAAAAATATTGAAATCATTCGTATCCAAATTTTTTGCTTTTTTTCAGTTTAACGTCTGCATTGAACTTTACCAAAATTAATCAAATGGTTTTGCTGGAATGCATTATGATTTCAAAACGATTTCTTTTTTGGCATACATTAAAATTATCATGTCAGAGCTTTAATTTTCACTCATTTTATGCTATAGATTAAAAGAGAAAATAGTCAATTTGTCCATGCCCATACTCCACGCCCACCAAAATGGAAGGTAACGAAAATGAAATTTATTTGTTCTTTTTCTTATTAATATCTTAATTTTTCTTAATATTTGAAGAACTCATTCTATTTGTAAATAATCTTTGTGCCCGTTTGGTTTCCAAAGCACTTCGGTACGGTAGGAAAACTTCTTGTGAGCTTTTTCTTGATTTAGTAAGCAAAATCGTAAGGTAATGTGTTAACAACATAGTAATACATGTGTGTACCAACGGCAACAGCTCTATAGAATTAGAAAATTAGTCGCGATGAAATTAAAAAAAATATTAAAAATTACGGGCTATGTTGCTTCTCCAAGAGTGGACAAATCTTTACCTGCTACTATTGCGTATTTGACGGCTATTGACGTTAACATTCTGTCATTTCTTAACATCACTTGAACTAATAAAATTTTTGCATACGCGTGGCTTTGATGCCAAAGTCTAGGGCACTGTTAAATCAGTGCTATAAAATATTTTGATAAATGAAAGAAAGAGACAAAAAGAAACTACTAATGTAATATTTTTGTCACTAGAAGACCAAACAGACTTTACGAATTAATGATTAAACAGAATAGGACCGCAATTTCAGGCAAAAATCGCTTCTTAGAGAAAACATATCCGAAATTAACAGCCAGGCCCACGATATCGAAAGAAAACTTAAGCGAAAGAAACTCAGTCACTCACTGTGAATCTAAACTGCGGCCCACTAATTGTCACTTTATCGTTCGCTTTGCTTTACGTTACCAACGCAAGGCAAATAAACAACAAAGCTGCCATATCAACATATTAAAAAATAATCGCGAATATACACGGAAAAAGCGCTGATATGCTTAAATTGTACAGTAAAAAATGCAACCGTGTGCTAGTTTAACTTGACAGAAATGTAGTAAACAAACTTATTCCGATTTTGTTTATTTATGTATATGTGTGTAAAAAAATTTTGTGTTACCAATCGCATTTATTTTTGGCGACACAAAAATTAGTGTGCCGCAAATCAGCTGTTTGTCGCTTAAAACTACACGATTCGATATCGTGGGCCTGGGGGTCAATTCTGAATTTGTGAAAAAATGAAATGATAAAAAAATTTATCATTTGCACTTCACATCAATTTATCACTTCGCTTCGTCATTTATAGCGATTCTTATTCAACTTATGAAAAATAAGTTCATAATGAAAACTGTCTGTCACTTTTGTCCCATTCTATTCGTTTCTTGATTATTTACCACCAGCGTTGCCACTATTGGTAGAATTCTACCAAAACTGGTAGAAAATTTTTCGTTTGGTAGGACGGTAGGCTGAATTTGATTTTGGTAGATTTTAGAAGAAGCTAAAAAGGAAGAAGTTTTTGATGCTAAACATGAGATTTTGCAATTTAACATAGAATTATTAAACCAAATCAATGCTAAATTTGATTTTAATCGAGAAGATATAAAATTGTTACAAATAATTAGAAGTATTGTCAAAAGAAAACTTGCTTATATTGTCCCTTGTTTTAAAATTTTCTAATCTTATAGAATGTGATCCTTATATTATTATGTTGGGATTATGAGAAACCAATCTTTTAACGGAATTAAACATTGAATTATTTTGGGCTAAAGTTAGTTTAACTAGAAACGGTTTAAATGAGAAAAGTTTTGGTGAATTAAACAACTTTGTTTTTAATTTACTTTCTCTTACGCATAGTTCTTCAGCAGCTGAACGCAAATTGTAAACACTTTCCTTAATCAAAACAAAATTGAGCAACAAACTCGAAATAAATACAATTAATAATATAATGCTCTGTAAAGAGCTTGTAAAAGCTAATGATGGTCACTATGTGTGGTCAGCAAAAATTTCTATACCTACATATCCATTTAGATTATTTTTGGAAAATCGAATTGTTTTTTTTTAATTTCTTGTATTTATAAATGTATTTTCGATTTTATTGTTTAGAAATAGAATTGTTTTTGTTATATGTGTATTTTTTGTTATATGTATTTTCGAAGAACTGAACTCTTTTCGTTATATTTTTTACTTTTGGCTGTTTATACAAATGCGTTTTTAAAGTGTTTTTAATTAAAAATGGTTTTTGATAGATTTTGATCAATTTTGGTAGATTTTAAAAGAAATTTTGGTAGAATAAAATTTTTTCAGTGGCAACACTGTTTGCCACGTTCATTTACAATAGAATAAAAAAAATTGTATTTATTTTAGATAACTTTGAAAATATTATGTTAAAAATATATCTTTATATAATTTGTTAGGCATGGAAGAGGATCGAAATTGCTAAAATATTTTTATTTTTGTTCTCCTTGTTTGGGTCTGTGTTTTTTTAGTGCTGCATATTATACCATCTTATATAAACGACTAAACGCTTTTTTATTGTAAATCAATAAATGTTTAAAAACTTTTGCTAAAATTAATTCTTTCACTTAGAATTAATAAATTTGAAAAAAATGTAGTTAAATATGTGAAAATGTTAAATGAAATACTTAAAAAAAGTTTTAATAAATGATTTATTATTTATAAGCAATGCAATATTGTTTAAAGCTTATAACACTGGTTAGATATCATCGACTATTTGCTAACGAAAAAAATTTATCGTATGAAAAAAATTTGACAGACAGTTTTCATAAAACTGGAAATTAGAATCGCTTTTTTTATGAAAAAGTGAAAAATTTTTTCATTTTGCTTTTTCACTAAAACAGAATCGACCCCCTGTGGCGCGATTCAGTACCATATTTTTACGATAATCGCATTGTTTTCAACAGTAAACAACAGAATTGTCGATATTGCTATTCACTATATTTTGTTTACGATAGTCTCAATATCTATTGTCGTAAACTTAAGACAAAAACCTCAACCACCGTCGTACATATCATTCATGTCGACTAATGTGGATAAGGTAGAATAAAGGGCAAAAACAAAATAAATTTGTAATTCTGTTTCATCCAAATAAGATGACAATTACAAGAACAGCAATGATGGTAAGAAAAGGAGAATATGATATAAACTGTTGTGTGACTTTACTTCGACTAACTCATACAAATGTATGTACATACGGTAATAATTTCAGTATGCGATTTCCAAAAAAGTGTGAGTTAAATAGTTGATGTTTGGTCTTGAATATGCACAGGACACAAAGAACTCTGATGAGACTACCGTAGCTGGAGTCGAAAACAATTGTTCAGTTTGGCTAGTGTACTATTCCTTCACGGACATCATTTCTTCTTTAATTACCAAAAAATAACATTGCAGTTAAATTTGATCTAATTAAAGCGTTTTCTGATAAAAGACAAAAACTTTTATGCTGTTTATTCAGTTGGAAAATCGTAAATTTTTTACATTGAAATTTTGTAGAGAGATATGCCTACGCTATTAACTAGTTTGTCTCAGAACCATTTTTGTGTGTTTTTATACCCAAAGAAACTAGAGGTTTGTAGCTTTGCTAACTTTCGACCCATTTTAAATGCTAACTACTCAAAAACTGATTTTATACGGTGCTGCCCCATTATTGCAATTTAATCATAAAGAAAACTAGAGTTGTCGACAGTCGATAAAATGTACTTAGTGAATCACATAATCGTTACTGCAAACAATAAAAATTGTCGACTTCTTTTGCGAATATCGTATTGTTAAAAATTACTGAATCGCGGTACTGGCTGTAAATATTTTACAATAGAAAAAATGTTAAAAGATAAGTGATGCCAAGTTCACAGAAAAATAATATTAACATAACTTCCAGAGTATACATATATGCATTATGCAATCGTGTTGCATATATTCCAACATTCACAGCAACCATATTTTTCGTGTTATTATTGTTTTATGACATATGACTTTAGAAAGACCATTTGTATCCCCTGATTGCAAATTAACACATTTTTAATAAAATGAAGTTAATAAATATTTGCAACTGTAACATTTAATTATTTCCATATTGTAATTCATTAAGAGATCTCATTAAGTAATTACTGTATTAAATCTAAAAAAATAAAATATATACATTTTTCTCTTTTTATTTTTTTTTAGCAATGGTTAGTTTTATTCCAACTATGTATGTATGTAAGTAAGTAGTACAATAACTTTAATACTTTTTGTTTATTTTCTTAATGTTTTCACAGAAAAACACTTTTTTATAGTATATAAGTATGGACATAATATACTCGTATTGAATTGAATCACCAGCTAAAAAAATATTTCTTAAAACATTCATTATACGTTTTCATTCTACGGCTCTAATGTTTGTAACAATACTTTTGTAATAGCAGAAAAACAAAAGAAATTTTTTTCTATAAAATTTTTATAAATTGTTTATTCCCTTAAGATTTCAATTGTAACAGCCACTAGCAACTAATGTCTTAAAATCTACTTTACTTTTCCCACGAAAAAAGATATTTAATTTCAGTATTTATATACAGTGGGATTCAAGAAGGGAATATGTTGTTTTATTTTGGGATAAAATATAAACAATACAAATAGAGATTACTCGTACCGTGATTCGTAGAAAAAATCACAAAATTCGAAAATTTACGTCCCTTAAGGAGTATGTATAGCGCTAGCGGACCTAGATTTCGACCCTCTCTGAGAAAATCTCATAAGACTTCTTTATGTCTTGTTTTTCCGTAGACATTGTACCGGACAGGTGGTATTTCCTTTCTTTAAAACTAGAGCAATCATTTATTTACTGAAATTTTATTATTTTATCTGATAACTCGATTTTCACACAAACTATTCCAAGTTAGACCATATCTGTGGAGCGGTTCCCAATGTGATATTCACTATAAGAAAAATGTATTGCAAAGTTGTGATATTTGTGACATCAAGGATGTTTAACCTAAAATATGAAGAGAATACTGGGCTTTATTGTTCACATACTTAGAAACGATAGTATTAATATATAAAAGACCACAAAACTCTGGGCGCAGAACCACAGTACAGTATTTGAACTCTCGGATTATACTTCTTGATGAAATTAAAACAACACTCCAATAAGCGACATATAATATATTGTAGTTTTTAGTGGAAAATTGATAAGCGGAATATAATATGTTTTAATTTTTAGTGGAAAATTTATCTTTAAAAAATAAAAAAATCAGAAACGCTTTCATGATTTTAGTCTGCCTTTATCTCAGTTTTGAAATTTTCTTTGGAGAGCAACACATATTTATAAATACCTATACGGTTAAACCATCTCAACTCAACTTAAAATATGCCGTTTTTGAAATGACTGTTTCCGAAATGGCTGATTTTTGGTACGAATAAAGTATATCATAACACTAAGACAAATATTAAATTAAAGGGCGCTGACACTTCTGGATCCGGAAATATGAGGTCTTGAATATCGGAAAACAGTACAAAAATGCACAAAGTTATACTTACTTAATTGTAATTTTCTTGAAAAGTATTATAGCTACGCATCTCGCAAAAGTCGCATTTGAAAAGGTATTGAATTACCTTTGATTTAATATATAACATGATTTTTTCTTTGAAAAAGTCAAAGGTCAATTTTCTTTATATATAAGTCGGAAGCTTATATCTCCGAAAGCGACCTTTTTAAAAATTTAAAAAAAAATTATGCCAAAGATAGTTTTGTTCTCTACAGTTGTGAAAAATTTCAGAGTGGAGGTATTTTTGGATCAAGAAATAAAAATCAAATCGCAAAAGAATGAGATTAAAACTATTCTGATTGGGGTGGAATAGTATACGATTTTTCGATTTCGATTAACTAGAACCGCTTATTTTGTGAGTTTCAACAAAAAAATACATAAGTCAAAAAGAAGCGATGTGGGATGGAGACAAATGGCTCTTCATCTGGGTCAAAGGTTGGGTTGAAGGAGTAAAAGTCCACAAAAAGATCCACAACTTCCCTGGAGTAGCCCCTAGAGGGATAAAATGTAAGACCGACCCTTACTAAAATTTTACCCCCTAACTTTTTTCCGAACATAGCTACCCCCTATCTCCAGTCCCTAAGGAGGCTCCATTACAAAGTTTATAAAATCTTCTCCTACCACTCTAAGGAGTGGAGATAGGGGGTAGGTATGTTTGAAAAAAAAAATTCGAGGTAAAATATTAGTGAGGGACGGTCTTACATTTTATCCCTCTAGGGGCTACTCCAGGGTAGTTGTAAATTTCTTTCCATCTATAAGGGTTAGAACATCACACATCATAGCAATCTGGGACCGGGACCAATCGACGCGTATTTTTTTTACAAAAATGATGCAAAAAACGTATTTTCGATCTTTTTTCAGTTACCAACTATTGATTTTTACATTAGGTTGTCATAGGAGCCCAACTAGTACATTTGTGCATAGTTACGAACTAGTACTACATATACTAGCTCTTATTAACTACAGCATGTACTATATACATGAATATTAGTCTTCCAACTAGTATTTTGAGGACATCTTCCTATTAGTTGTATAATCTACTTATGCTTACCATTCCGTTCTAAACCAGTTGATTGTTGGAAATACTACATATATCAGTTTCAGTGTCCAGATAAATGTGTTTTTGAAATATGAAAAACACCTTTTTGGACTAGTCATTTCTGTCAATTTTGCGACAGTCTTTTTACAACTGGTAACATTACAACCTTACTGGTTGTAAATTTTGCTGCAGGGTTAAGAAAACTTACATTTATTTAATTTTTTTTTTTTGAACAACTTTTGCCACTAAAATAAGATTGGTTTTTTTCATATGATCGAAAGCCTTGATACCAAAATAAAAACTCTGATTATTTTCAATCGAAATCGAATGCAATTAATTGGAGTATAAATACTTATTAATTAATACTTGAAGCAGTGAAAGTTTTATTAAAATTGAATTGATATTAAGTTTTAGTTGTTTCATTTAATTTAATTTTTGATATGCATATTTTTTATAAAGCCTTTACTTTCTCCCAAAAAGATATAAAACAAGTTTATATAATATCTCTTGATCTATGTATATATTTTGAACTATCCGAGGTTCATTATCAGGATCTGTTAAAAATATATATTTTTTTCTTTAAAATTTTTACAATATGAATAAATAAAAACTCCTAGTGCGAATTTTATAATTTCAGTTTTATTTCTACTGTTCTTCATTAGATCTCTATAGAATTATTTGTTTGTTCTTTCCATTGGTTTATTTGTTTGTTAGTTTTTCACTCATTCTTTTCCTTTTCCTTTGTTAATTTCTTATTTGCTGATTAAACTTTTTTATTTTTTTTACCATTTTCTAACCATTTCTTTTTATTTTTATTATTATTACTGCTATTGTAACTCAAAGAAAAAATGATTTAAAGAACGACTTGATTGAGTTGACCGGAACCGGATATTTTTGTATTGTCAGTTCATTGCTTTTATCTTTTATTGTCTTATTTTTTCTTTTTTTTTTTTCTTAAATAAGATTTTTTTTTGGTACTTTTTTTCTCCATTCGTTATAACACTAAATTGTAATAATATTTCTAATTTGAAACATTAGAATTTTGTTCTAAAGGGAAATTGGATTTTTTTTATTCTATTATGCTCTTAAGATAGAAATAATTTCCTTTTAAAGTATCAAACATTGAAAAAAAAATTATTTGTACATTCAAATGGATAAAGGAAAAAATAATTTGAATCTCATGGGATTTGTTTTTATTAATACTCGTATATAAAAATTAAAAAAAAAAAGATTTGTTTGTTAGATTTTGTAAAAATAAAAAAAATTAACAATACCAAGAAATACCAACTCAGTTGTCTCTTTAAAGTGGTATAATTCAGATGTCATTGTAATCAGCAAGATTCACATCAGTGCTATCTAAACTAACGTGGCAAGGGCTCTATAGTTTCGTTGAAAAAGACTCAGGAAGATACCATCATAAAGAAATTATGCAAAATACAGAATCTTGCCTGGTACAATGAAACAAGAGTAATGAATATGGGAAATGCGTTTCCTGGTGAATAATATTAACACTTCTGCTTCATCAAAATAATATTTCAAATTGATTTAGTGCGCTTTGTTTTAGATGCATTAGCACAAATGATTTCAAAAGTTCATGCATTTCAGTAAAGATATTCTGACTGAAAATATTTTATAAAACTGAAAAAATAGAACATCTATGCTCGTTGGATACGAATATTAAATTTTACACTAATATTTGGATACAAAAACGCTAATTACGACTGCGGCAAAACTTAAATGAATTTATAAGCCATTTTCTAACTGTAGATGAAGCAATGATCCATTACAATATACAACTGACTATAAAACATTAATGTTATAATGTTACTAAGGTGACTCTGTAAGCAAATAACGCTATGATTAAATTTTTTTGATCTCCTTCGGAGTGATTTAAGTTTTTCTTAGATTAAGCTATTGGGTTCAAATGAACGGTTAAACCGATACCTCATTTAGCGTAGTGATTACGTTGAAAAACACGGCGCAAATTCAAATAACACAAAGCGAATTATGATTTTCTATAGCTAACCATGTGAAAATCGAAGTTTGGTTCCAGGATTACGAAAATACTACTTTTTAAAAAGAAAATTGAATAAAGATAGTAAACATTTAAGTAGAAAACAAAAATAATATAAAATTTTGTTACATACTTACATACTTATGTATTCATGTAAAAAATAAAAAAATTAAAACAAAATAATATATTCAATTAACTTATAAAAAACAAAATAACTTACAGTTTACCGTCGACTTCGAACGATAGACATGAGAAGCTTATTAATGGCAATCAGTTACTCTTAGAGCTTTTGCCAAAAGAGAAAGAAATAATTTTTTCATATATCTTTTTTTAGATTTTTTGAGTTGGGGTTTGAACCCCGAGCTAATGTCCTAGTAAGCCAAATCACTAACTACTAGACCACGATGACTACAAAAGAAAAGTAAGTCAACACAAAAAAATTGGTGAGAATTTTCATTCGATAGAGTAAAAACATATAATTCACGCAATTTAGTTGGTGAATTGTAGAGATAATGTAAAAATGAATGTAAACAACATAAAGAACTCTGATGAGAGCTTCGTAGCAACGAAAACTAGCTGAGCTCCGCTAGGGTTTATACATATTCCTTAACGAACGTTAATTTCCATAAAGAGTACCAGTTTTAGGATCTTAAAGCCAATATAATAATTGTAAACAGATTTACAAAATACAGATACAATACATAAGTAATTCCAATTAGGAATTCAAGAAATAAATAAAATTTACTTAAAAAAAAATATTATTTTAAAACAAGAGGAGAAAGATGACAGAATATAAAAAAGATGACAAAAAGAAGACACAAATTTTATAGATGACAGTCAGTGAAAATTGATGACTGTCCTCTAAAAAAGAGTAGGTATGGGTCATATTAGGTAATTGAAACTGAACTCTTAACTTAGCAAAGCACAGTGAAATTGAAATTTAAATTGCATTGATTTTCAGTTAGAAAGGCAATCCCCGAGTTCTGATGGCATGGAGCAATTATAAACAAAAGTTGTACCATCTTTGAGAAAAAAAAAAAACATTTTAAATTATAGACTCGAACCCAAAACAAGCCAACTTCAAAAATCTAACGACGCACAGTGAAAATTAGTACTAATTTAGCTGGGACGCAACTTCGATAAGACACAAAACGAAACGACGTAAAACAAGGTATTAATATAATTATCAAGAATGGAATTAATTCAAGGAGATAGTCATTTTCATGCATTTAAATTTATTTTTTAAGTCATTACCTAACTTGACATTTTGTTGGTTCTGAGAAAATGCTCACTTAGTATCAATCCATTTTAGTCATTCAAATATCGTTGCTCTCAGTACGAAAACTAACTAAAAGATTAAAAGAACAGCTGATTTAATTAATTTTACGTTTTTATACTCTATTTGAAAAGTGAAACATTTTTGAAGTGATAATAAAAGGTTAAGGAAATGGTTAACAATATAAAAGATTTTTATACATATATGCATTATCAGCTGAAAATATGATGAAAAAAGTTACGACTATATAAAATGTGTCCATTTCTCCTACGCTCAAAAAATATTCACCCAAACCGAAAATAAATAGAGATGTGATAGGCCCTTACTTTTATTGCTGTATAAACAAATTATTACAAAAAAGTGTCTTTTTAAGAATTAATATGCATTTTTTAAGAAAAATTAAATATTCTCTTTGAACAAGATTTTGATGTAATCACAGTAACTGCCTAACTAATATAATAACTAATATGAGTGTATTATTAAAAAAAGCCTAAAAAACAAATAATTTTTCCAACATTTTACTTTATAAGCACCACAAAAAATTTCTAAATTATTTTTTTTTTATGTGCTGGAGGCCCGAAGTTCAAACCCCAGGAAAAGTGTAATAACATTTTTTTATTTAATTTTTGTTTTGTCAGAAACGCTTTACTTAGATCAAATTTAACTGCAATGAATTCAAATTCTAAATTATTTTTTAAAAAAGTTTTAACTGTTGCACAGGTCCCTAACAATAATTTAGCTCTTACAGATTTAAAAAATATCAATTAGTCGACGAGTTATAGCCAAAAAAAACCATATAAGCAATATGCTGAAAATCGGCATTTGACTGCAAAGTTCGAAGGTCGATTAAAAAAAAAAATTCGAACTAACATAAACAAACGCCACGATACGGGTCTTTTAATTTAGCCTCTATTTTTACCCCTCACTCTCAGAATCGACCTAACTTTTCCTAACCTGAATTTGTTCCACAGTGTTATTATTACTTTTCTTATTCCCATTATAATATTTGAGTATTAAAGATTACATCGCGCATATTCAACATTATATACGGGTATATTTCTAATTAACTATAACTCATATTTAAAACCTGTGTAAAATTAATTAGTTACTGTGTTCGTTACAAATTATCAATATTATTTTTTAGTTTCTCTTTAACTATGATTCGCTTTGTGCTATATAGATTTAAACTTGTATAACTAAAACGGAACATCCGATACGATTTGAAGTCAATATTTAAAACAAAACATTTTAAAACTAGAATTGGGTGTCTTGAAAAGGACTCTATTCAAAAGATAAGAACTCCCTTATTATTTAATTTATTTGAGCTTAAGGTCGAATAAATATTTCTATTATTTATTTTACGATATTTCGCTACTTCCTTGCGTAGCATCATCAGGAATATATATTTGTATGTGACAAAACAATAACAAAATTATAAAAAAAAAATACATAAAAAATTATGTCATACATATTTTCAAATAAAAACATAATGAACATTTAAAAAATTAATATAATAATTAACCAACAAACAACATTAATAAAAATAATAACAAGTAAGAACGATATGTGTGTATTTACAAAAATAATAAAAATAAAAGTAACAAAAATTATCTGGTATGTGATGAAAATCGACCTCAATTGAAACCAAAATCGAAAGAATTTTAAATTACTATAACTTCCAATTCTTTTCAGATTTGAAATTTCTCTTATACTCATAACGTTAATGACTATTGTCATTACATCCTTTATTATTATTATTTTAATATAATTAAAAAAAAATTTAAATTCTATATGACTTCGAGAAAAGAAAAAAAAATTATAATAAATTAAAATGATTTCAATCTCGAAAGAAATCGCCCTTCATCACAGCTTCAAAACAGAGTAGGAAAATAAACAAAACAAAACGTTTGATCTCAGTTTGTTTTGTTCTTTACAATGAGTAAAACAAAAACAAAACAAAAACGGTGATTGTCCCATTTAGTTTTGTATATTGTTTTTGTTTTGAGCACTACAAATACAAATGTGCGGGGGTACGACAAAAAACGAATGAGATGAAAAAGAAAAGAAGAAGAGAAAAAAGAGCAAATTATACGAATGTAACGGAATAACAAAGCAAGCAGAAGAGCGAAAAGCGAATTGTTTCGTTTGCGCTCTTTTTCATTTAGAAAGTATTTGTTTTGGTTTTGCTCATGTACAATACCATTAAAAAAATTCGAAAAGATTATGACTTTGTGGTAACGTTTGGGAAATGTTTTGTTTGTTTGCCCACTCTGTTTTAAAATATAATTTAAGAATATGCATTCAATTAAACATAAGTAAATATTTTTATTTGTATGCCAGCATTATTTAAAAAATATTTTCTTTCATTATTCTAGGAGAAAATAATAATTAATTATTTTGTAAATACTAAGTATCTGTTGAAAAGATACGAGTACATAATCAATTTCTTTTAATTCAATTGACTTTGCAATTATTAAATGTGTAACACAAGGAATCTTGTTAAAACATCATTAGGATGATTATCTTGTATATTAAAATATATGTACATATGTGTGGTAATCTTTACGTATATTGCTTTTTTATATAAAAAATCTAAAGTAAATAAATGTACACATTTATATAAACAACTATTTTTATATGTACAATTAACAATATAGTATATAAATTCTATATGTATTCACATATTTTATATTGATTACACGGTGCTACAAATGAGCAACTTTTTTTATACTTGGAAAGTGACCTAGTGTAAGTTGTAGGCCTTATTGAGTAGATCATAAATTAATTTTTAAAAGTTCGAAAACACGCTCAAATTTCGGAGCTATTCCTAAAAAACTATTTTCGGGTAGGTTCGAGTACTTATGAACACGTAACTCAGTTGATTTTAATCCGATTTTGAATTTTTAAACGGTTTCAGAAAGAAGAAATATGTGCCTTTTTAAGTGTGTACACATTTTGGTATGTATATTAAATTTTTGGAGTGTTATTTTAAATTATATCTGATTTTAATTTTATTTTTTCTAGGTTTTTTAACTTTGGCGCCATTTTTTTAAATTAGATTGTTTGGAAACATACCCTTATGTATATATTTCATTAAAGCTAATTTAGTTCTGAGTTAAGAGAGCTTCCAATAAATAAAATCGAGTAAAAAATAAAAAAAGTTATTAAGGTTTTTCAAAAGTTAAAAATTTTGCTTTTACATATATGTATTGATCAAGATACTACATTTTCTTTATTTTTTAGTCTTATGATTATGAATAAATAATTTTGCCACCATTACACCTCAAATTGCGATACATGAAGCAGTTCGTGAAACGCTTGGATAGGGAAAGCGATGCCTTTTTACACTTAAAATCAGTTTTCCCAAGAATAAATGAAGCAAAAATAAAAGAGGGTACAAATCCTTATTGATTTCAAAACATAATTGCATTATTTTTTTATTTTTGTTGGACCTCAAATCCGCAAATTCATGCTTGACGAAGAATTCCCAACGAAATTAAATGTGTGGAAAAAATAGCACGGAGAAGCTTTATTAGTTTATGTGAAAATTTTTTGGGAAATAAAAAAAGTGAAAATTATATTGATGTAGTAAATGAATTTCGTGAGACTTATGTAGAAATGGGCGGCAGAATGTCCATTGAAGTTCATTTTCTGCATGTACATATAGATTTCAATGAATGATTTCAAATTACTGCTGGTCACTTAAGCGAGAAACAGACGATTTGATGTACAAGCGAAAGAGGTCTAGCAAGCACTTTTATCAAATATTCTAAATTTCCATATAAAATAATTTGAATACTGTTATTTTAAAATATTTATGTAATCATATCATTATAAGACTAAAAAAAAATTTTTAACTTTTGAAAAATCTTAATAACTTTTTTATTTTTACTCGATTTTATTTATTGCAAGCTCGTTTAGCTCAGAACTAAATTAGCTTTAATGAACTAAATACATAAGGGTATGTTTCTAAACAATCTAATTTAAAAAATGGCTCCAAAATTAAAAAACATAGAAAAAATAAAATTAAAATCAGATATAATTTAAAATAACACTCCAAAAATTTAATATACATACCAAAATGTGTACGCACTTAAAAAGGCACATATTTCTTCTTTCTGAAACCGTTCACAAATTTAAAATCGGATTAAAATCAACTGAGTTACGTATTCATAAGTACTCGAACCTACCCGAAAATAGTTTTTTCGGAATAACTCCGAAATTTGAGGGTGTTTCCGATCTTTTAAAAATTGATTTATGATCTACTAAATAAGGCTCACAACGTACACTAGGTCACTTTCCAAGTATATTTTCACTGTAGTACCGTGTTATTAATAAAATTATATTTACGACAAAATCATAAGTAGCATTCTTCTTTGGAAACATATGAGCTTTATTTATAAGACCATTATGTGAAATGTTAAATATTTATGTACTTAAATTACTCGCATTATATGTATATGTACATACAATATTCATATACAATGTATTTTATTTGTATATTTGTAATAAATATTTATAAATTCATAAACATATACATATTCAATAAGTATATACTCACAAATGTTTAGTTTTCTTTAAATATGTAAGTTTGTTTACTTAAATTTTAGTTGTATCTTTGATTTGATGTTAAGTTATTTTGTGTAAAGTAGTGCTTTAAAATGTGTACCTAAACCCGGATGTACTAACTTAAGGACACTTCTATCAAATATGCATTTCTAATAGAGGAAACATAATTCTATTTTAGTGTTTTTCCTTTGTTTTATCGCTTATAGTTTAACCCTATTCTTGCTGACATAAATATGTTACAAATCTTGTTATTATGAGCCTCTAAGGTTCATACATAAAAACTAAAAGAAAACTGTCGAAAACAATAACAAACAAATGAATATATAAAGAAATCTTTGTCATAAAATTTTTTTCATAATAAAACTTTAAAAGAATGTTGAATAAAAACAATTGTGTAACATATTTGAAAAGATTGCTTAATAAAACGATTTTTTTAATATCAAAGAACACATTCTTTTGAGTTGATTTATGGTACTAGTGGTTGTATTTGCCACATTTTCATCTTGCATGACTAGATACATCCGCTCAGGTTTAGGACCCTGCAAATGATTTCTTAATTTTTTATGTATTTAAGGAGTAATAAGTCCGTTCTGCCTCTAAAGCTCATGTCAGTACTTACTGTTACAATTTTATATTTCGTTCTCTATTTAATATTTCTTAATTTTATTTCCTAAAACTTTTCAAAACATATGTATTTAAATTAAAGTCATGAAGTTTGGCTGCGATATGATAGAAATTATCTTCTTTACAGTGATCTGAACATCAAAATGAGCCCCACAGATTCTTAACACGAATAGGGATGGAGCTATAAATTGTTTTTGTTATTTCATGCTGCTCTTTGATGGCTTCCAATATACTTCTATGAATGGGGATTATTTTTGCTAGTATTTCGGCAGAGTTGACCTGTGCAGTCACACCTTCTAGTGTCTTTTTATACCTTTTTGTTGGTGACTGAGATAAACAATCTTTAAAATTTTCATTCGAAATGCTTATAATTTTATCTACCAATACATACATACATACATAACTGGCCTTTACAACCCTGTGTCAGGATTACGGCCTAGCTTCTCGCAGCACTCATGTTGTATTTGTCAATTTTTATCCATGAGTACCGGGACCTACAGTTTAATGTCGACTCCGAACGACAGACTTGAGAAGCTTGTTCATGGCAATTAGTTACTCTCAGAGCTTTTGCCAGAAGACTGCTGAGAGGTAGTCGCCGAAAGAAATATTTTTTTCATATTTATTTTTTTGAATATGTCAGAGCCTGTAGTCGAACCCAGGGCCCATGTCTTAGTAAGCCAACACACTAACCACTAGACCACGGCGACTACTTTATCTACCAATAATTCGGACAAAACAGTACCAATGTGTTCCTTTTTTTTCTTTGTTGGTATTAGTAGAACATCCAAAGCCTAAGTTTTGGGCAGCTTTTTATCGAACATACTTTTGTTTATCATGTATCATAATTATTTGTAAATGCATTAGAGATAAATTTTATTAACACTTTCTTCTATTCCGAAACACATTTTAATGGTGGCCACGCTGAATTCAACACAAATTATGCCAAAACCGATTTACCTCCTCTTTACTTCTTTTGAACATTCCCAGAGCAATATCTGGATGAGCTTGCATTCCGATCAAAATTATTTGTAATTGCTTCTTATTTGTTGTTTTTGGTTTAAAAATAAGGAATGCCTTAACGATTGTGTTGTCAAATATTTACCCAATTCACAAAATGTTATAGTTGTCGTAGATCGGTAAAAACTATGACAAACTACAACTATTATACATAATCTACAACATTTAACTATAATCTACAACAATATAACATTTTGTGAATTGGGTAATTATATTTATTTATTTTTATGAAAATATTTACATTTTTCAGCACAACTCCCCTGCAATTTTTTGGCGGAATTATTTTCAAAATTTTTTATTTCATTCTCCCTTTAATTGACATTCGTAATAGCTACTTTTTTCCCGGGGAAAAGTTTCCAAATTTCGAAGTTTGTTTAGAATAAGCGAAAAGCGA
Organism: Metopia argyrocephala; assembly: GCA_963576795.1. Taxonomy (NCBI): domain Eukaryota; kingdom Metazoa; phylum Arthropoda; class Insecta; order Diptera; family Sarcophagidae; genus Metopia; species Metopia argyrocephala. The sequence goes on along the minus strand of OY756211.1, from coordinate 41,093,372 downwards.
AAAGAGAAAAATTTCTCGGGAATTTTTGATTTGGAATAGGAGAACAGGGAATTGTAAAAATCCCGGGGGATTGTTATTCATAATTGGGCTGTATATGGAAGAGTATATTAGTATTATTATTCAATTTTGAGCGAACAGCATCTATTGTCTCTCTTGAAATATAATGATTTTTCACTAGACCTAGTAAACGCCAGCAAGATGGTATGTTGTCCACGACATCATCTGAACACACATTATCAAGATCAATTTAATAATACAAACTATGTTCCACTGTTTCTGATGCCTGTAAGCACAATCTAAGAATAACTGCATCTGTCGTGTCCATTTTCTCTCAATGCGTTCTCACAGTAACCTTTAAGAAAATCCATTAGAATAAATTAAAAAGACAATCTAACAGTGTAAAATTGTAAAATCCTTGAAATCAAATCAAGTTACTTTCAAATGGTAAAATTAAATGGTTTTTGACGACTAACCAATGTGCCGTAAATTGTGTAGAAAGCACCGTTCTGTGAAACTGTATGCCGTTGGTTTACTTATCATTCCATCCCGACCAGTTGAGCTCGCCGTTGAAGGCAATAAACTGTCACTGTCGGTTTCTAGTAACCACTTTAAAAGGAAGATTAAAATTAATTATATCAGAAACTTTTTAGAAAAGAGGAAAAGGAAACTTTAAAGCACTAAGATAAAACGTTTGCATTTAAATTTCATATAAGCACTAGCAAAAATCGTCCAACGTTGCCTCATTATGACTACGCTACTTTCTACTATGTCCTTTTTTAGTACCGTGACAATTTTCATTGCTGTACCTTAAGTAGTTTTCCAGTTATCATGCATAACTGGCCATTTTAACCCTGTGTCAGGGCTACGACCTAGCTTCTCGCAGCACTAATGTTGAATTTGTTAATTTGTATCCATGAGTACCGGGACCTAAAGTTTAAAGTCGACTCCGAACGACAGATTTGAGCAGCTTTTTCATGGCAATAAATTACTCCCAGAGCCTTTGCCAGAAGACGGCTAAGAGGTAGTCGCCGAAAGAAATAATTGTTTCATATTTATTTTTTTCAAGATATCACAGCTGGTATTTGAAACCGGAGTTCTTGTCTAGTAAGCCAGCCACTAATAACTAGACTACGGCAACTACTGCGGCAAATTAATATAAATTAAATAACTCCGAAAATAGTTACCATAGAATATACCAAATTTGGTAGGCGTCTTCTTTTAAATAAATGATTGGACGGTGGGCGTAGATTTGAATGGATTTTCACCGAACTTCGTTTTTTCTTGTACCAATTTTCATTAATCTCCGATACGTGCTTCTATTTCTGCCCATTGCCGTAGTAAATGTCTGTATACTTAACAAAATTCGTAAGCGCTGTCCCAGATGGTTGTCCATTAGTAATTTCTAAATCCTTAAATATAATCTCTAATATCCTTTGAATTTTGTTTCTTCTATTTACTGAAATACACACATTGTCAACACCATAATGTGATTATATATATAAGATTATCAAAATATTTTTGTAATAATAAAATGTACTGCTTTTGGTAATGTATAATAAAGGCAATGTCCAATATGTTATGGACAGCAAAAAGACATACATATTTGTTAAAAGAATTCATATATTATAAACATACTTATGTATTTATACTCCTGTTATTATTAGCTTTAAATATATTTTTAACTCAATTCTCCATTAGAGATTAGATTAGGATTTAAAGAGAAAAAATTTATGTAGATATGTATTATTATATAATTTATAGTATATACATAAGTATGTATAAATACATATCGTAAAAATACTGCGGACAGTTTATTATTAATTTGTGTCGTATTATAGCGTTCTATGTATCCCTTAATGTCCTTTTACAATCAATGATTTTTATGTTCAACTTAATATGAGTATATAATAATAGTCTGATAAATTCTATTACTTTATAGCAATACATATATAGGTTCTATATTTATTTATTTTGCATTATTGTACTCTATATTGTGTTTGGGTGTTATAAGTGTGAGCTGAAGTTTGCAACACTATTTTAACAAATGCGGATAAGAAGATTAGATGTTCATCAGGTAACATGAATAACAGACAAATTTATACTCTTCAATTAAAACCCCCTTTTCAACTGTTTTTTCCTTCGTTCTTGTGGAAGCTGTAAATCATGCCTGTTCAAAAATAAAAATTTTATACACAATTGTTCTTAAGCTAAACTCACATGTATTCTTACGCTCTTGCTTTTAGTCGTCACTGAGACAGCGACGAGTTAACATGCGTGGTGGGTGTACGCTGATTTATTGTTTGCAGTGGAAACAAAATTAATAGCAATGCACACAAATATTTTCTATTATAAATGAATTTGTAAATGCAATACCTTATTTATCATAGAACACTTAAAAATATAGTTTAAAAGTTTTTCAGCGACATTTTCATTATTTTTATAAAATTTTTAATAAATTTAATGAAAAAAACGAAACTTAAAATTTTTTTTTTTTGTCAAAAAATTAAAAGTACTTTTTATTTCTTTATAGCAGATTAGTATTTATAAATTGTTCTTAAAGTAATTAAATTTTTAGATGAAATTTTATATATAAATTTTACTTAAAAAAAATTCATACAACTGCAGATACTGCTACTTACACGTACAGCAGTGTAATTATCATTTTCTCACCAACACAACTACATATTTACTTTTGAACAGGCCTGCTGTAAATTTACTTCATATAGTGGTAGATAAACTGTATAAAATTTGGTAAAAGTATGAATGATAAAACTTCCCTATAAATATCCTTTTTTACACTAGACCAATACGTATGAAAATAGGTTATTCAAAGAAAGCAAAAGAGAGTTCTGTTTTGGGCATTTGATTTGAACCTGTTTATTTTATTGTAATTAAAAGGACACAGGAATTGTCTAACCACGTGTATAGTGCTATTCGCTGGATAATCAACTAAAAACCGATATGCTCCTTGAGAGTTACGAATACTAAGTAGAGCTTACAGTTCTGGCGACTTTAAGTTTAATTTGGCGTCATAATTTTCGATTCATCGACAATGCTTTTTTTTTTTTTTGGCAATTTGGGAAACAGTTGGTGATTTCTTTGGCCTTTTTTTTGATGAACCATAATTAATTGATGAACCAAACAAAATTTTATTTCCATTTTTGTATTTTTACGTTTGATAATCGATGTATTAAAACATAATTGATTGTTAGGGAAGTCGGTGTAATGAGAACATTTTTGTTTAATTTTTTTCTTTTTATTCTGATAGTAACTTACCTCCAAAACAAAACGTTAGTATAGACGTTACACTTCTTTTATTCATTTTTTTCAGTTTTTGAGCATGCGCTATCAAAAGGTTTCTTGGAAACCTCAACACCCGTCAGTATTACCGGACAGATAGCATACCAGCACTAGTCCTTAAGCAGTGTTCTTCGACGCTAGTGCGTCAATTTCAATTCGGCTCATCATGCCGGAAAGTTGCTAATGTAACGCCAATACCTAAAAAGGATGAAATTAGTAATCTCGCAAATCACCACCCAATATTAGTATTTTCAACACTCTCGAACGTTATGAAGAGTGTGATATATCACCTGCATATGAGGTATTTAGATTCCAATGCCTTGTTAAGCGACCGTCAGTATGGCTTTCGTAATGTACGCCCCACTGATGACTTGGTGGGACTTCTCTCTGAGAAGCGAAGTGGTTTTATTCACAGTAAAGTTGTTGTTCTAGATATATCCAAGATTTGATAGAGTCTCTCACGAGTCTCAGAGTCTCTCACGAGCCTCTTGCTGCCTTTGTATCGATTCATAACAAGTTTTCTCAGGGACCGTGTTGTAGGAGTGGTTTAGGCGGTGTCTGTTCTAACGAGTTTATGTTAAATTTCAGAGTACCACAAGGTTCTGTTCAGTCTTAAACTCTGTTTTTGATTTTTCTTTAACTTAAAATCTTGTATACTCTTCATTCGATCGTAGTCCGAGGTTTCTGGATATTGGGGTGAAGAGGCAGAATACGAAAGACACACTCGCAAATGGCCTATGAACTGTAGTCGAGTGGGGTCGCGCTAATACTTATGTTGTTTTATCATACGTAGACCTAGTGGTGATAATGCAATCTGGTTATCTGGGACTATGGGTAATATAAATATTGAAAAGGCGAATGCTCTTGTTCTGAGCATGGGAATTAATTATGATTTTTTTGGAATAATCACATATTTCGGGTGCCGGAAGAAGCACTCAAGTGCTTTATTCACCTTATATTCTTCATATTTACAAGACCTTTATAAGGCTTAAGATGGAATAAAACTCTCATGTATGGGCTCGATATAGTATAGAAAGGACGAAAGTGCTTATCAATAACGCTAGGGTATCCAACTCTATCGGTACATTGGATACCATAGAAGGGGCTCTGATGAAATAAAGTCCTTAATTCCGAATAATCGCATATTCTAACTTATCCCATGTATTTACTTCAGAGCACAACTTTTCATAGTTGATCTTCGCGTGAATCGCATAATGCATTATAGAGAGAATTCGTACTTTAGCCGGAGGGCTCGTTTATGGAATAATCTTTTAGCTAAAGTGTTTCATTTCGCTACTTTCTCTTTTCCCGTTCCCATAAAATATGTTCCTACACCAGCATAATGTATGGCATGAGTAGGGGTCATCTCATGAGTGCAGGTTTCAATATATAAAAAAAAACCGAGTATTACATTTATACCAAATGTAAATATATATATGACAAACCGATAAAATAAAACCTAATAAACCAAAAAATTCCTTTTTCCAGATTCTTGCCTAATAATACAATAAAAATGTACAATAAAAAATTATTTCTTATCTGGGTAAAATTAAGATACAAACTTCCAGATGATCAAAGCATCAAAATAAGTGTTGGTATAAAATTGAGTCTGTCCCCCCTGCGGTATTAAAAAATGGAGTATAAGGATTCCGATCTCTTAATAGTGTTTTAATTGCTCCTGCCTAAACAGAGAGAAATAAGAAAGTAAAGTAGAGGTCTCATTACTACTGATCAATCAAAAGAAATTCTTGTGGCTTGTACATGGATTACTGTAGTAATAGAATTTACAGCTTCTAAAATTCTAGCTGAATGAAGAGGGAAAATAGCTTAATTTGCATAAGATCTTTTATGAGCAATAATAAGTGATTACGTTTATCATCTGTAGATATTTTATACTATACTGCTCACCTAAAGCAATATTAGTGCAGGAGGTAAAAGTCAGAAGCTTTTATTATTTTTCAAGGGTAAGCAATAGTGTAGTTTCTAGAATTAGGGTACTAGCAAATTTTCAATCTACTTGGTGTTACTATACAGAAAAGTATAATAAAAGTGTCAGCAAATTGGTGCTTCGACATTGATGTGATTTACAACGTACTTGTAAATAATCAATAAACATTCACTTAGACATTTAATAATTAAAGAATAACTTTAATAACTTTACATTAAGTTAATGACTATATGTTAACACGAATAATAAAATGTATTTTTCATCCTCTTGTCAAGACGGCTTGTAAGCAATGAAACATGGTATTCGATACATTTTTAACTTGACAAAAGAATGATTCTGAATTAGTTCTGTTGTAGAAGATCTAGTGTAAATTTACACCAAAAGATTGAGGCATCACTTTACAGTCAATTTTTTCAGTCGAACTGTTCTTATTATGTAATTCAACATTGTCTGTATTTACTTAAATTGAATCCTAGGAGCCTCCTAGAGTAAGGGGCTCTAAGCACTGGCGCCGTATGCATTTACATACCTGTATATTAAAGACGGAACTGTTCAAGGTATCATTTTTTAAGTATTTTAATTTTATACAATTTTTTTTTAACATAGAAACTAAACTATTTAACAAAATATAAAAAGAATTACATTTTATTTTAAAATGTTTAAAAAAGTAATTACTTAGATCGAAAATAAAAAAACTAAACCAAATTTAAAAGTTTCACGTATGTTTCACATTTTTATAAAATCCGAAATTAAAAACAAATCAAGAATAATCTTAAACTAAGGACACTGTACATTCTAAGATATTTTTTTAACTCTTGTTTAAGCACATTGTATTTAATAAAAACCTTAATGTTTGCTGGGTTGTAATGGCCTACATAGCAAATGGTCATCATAAAATGTAAATAATATTCCCATTTGGTTTAATAGAAATTTGTTGTAAAATTAAAATTTTCAGTATAATTTTATTACGATAACTTATTATTGTAAATATACTCCTACTTTGAGATCTCTTTATGGTATATTGCAAAATATTATATTTTCGGTTGTTACTATGTTGTTTTTATTTAGAATAAAATTAATTTTAAATAACAAATAATGTAATCAGAGATTGACATAAATGCTAACTACTTAATTTCGTTATACTAAATTATTTTATTCTATGTAATTCAATTGAAATTTGTTCATTATTATTTCCTTCATTAAAACAAAATTTATTGTTAATTTGCGTGATATCATACCATTCATACATACATTCATACATAATTGACCATCACAAACCTGCTTCAGACTTACGGCCTATCGTCTCGCAGCACCCATGTTCTGTGTGTCAATTTTTATCCATAAGTACCGGAGCCTTCGATTTAAAGTCGACTCCGAACGACCGACTTGAGAAGAATTAGTTAATCTCAGATCTTTTGCCAGAAGACTGCTAAGATGTAATCGCCGAATACTTTTTTAAATCTCCTTTTGTCAAAACGTCAGAGCTGGGGTTTGTAATACCTATATCCTCTTATAGCGAACAAAAAATAAGTAATTCAAGATATTTGTGTAGTCCTCGATGCACTGTTGGCCTTTAACGTTGTAAAATGTCATCGAACAGTGAAATGAGACCAAATTACTTACTCTATTTTAATGCTAATGTTCAGAATCTTATAAAGGTTAATAACTTGAACATTAATTGTAAGTTAAATTTGTTGAAATTGATTGAAACTATTAAGAAGAAAAAGAAACATTAAAAGTTCAGAAAACAAAGTTTCCTTAAGTTACTGCAACTAATGATCAGCTTTGAACTTCATATTTAAATACGAAATTAGGTAATGTTAATCAAAACTTAAGTTGCATTTAAATAGTGTTAGTTTTTCGGTTGTACATTTAAGTTTGTATTTAATACTGATAGAAGTATGAAAGCACCACCAAATGTAGAAAAAATTTTCAACATTTTTTTTCAGAAACAGCTGTGATTGGCTTTAACAAAAAAATACAAAAAATTAATTGTAATTAATACCAATAAATCTATATAATTAATATTAAGTAATTTTATTATTTAAAGGCCACTTTTATTTATAATATGCTCACTTTTGTAAAATTTAAATGAATATGATTGGACATTTAAATTCCATTTAAGTTTCATTTAACTTTGTGCTTTAAAAACCAATGTGGTATTTAAATGGCATTTAAATTTAAATTGAATTTAAATACGAACTTAGAAACTATGCTTAAAACCCGGTTAATATTTTTGAGATTTTCTGTAATAAGTAGCTGCGTCAGCATACACGATATTTACACCTATGAGAGAACAGTTTTTCAATTACGATTCAAAGCCATCTAAAGTGGTTGTGTATCTTTTACATTTTCAATTGCAATTCAATTTTAAGGCAAATCAAACAAAAACGAGTAAAACTACTTGTCCTTAACAAAAATAACAATTGAAATACTTGAGAGATACTTTCAATTACGGCACATCTTCATTGTTTTATTGCGTAGTGAAGGGGCAATTTTTTTTTTGCTTTTAAATTCATTCAAAATTGTCTTTTATATAAGAAGAAAAAAAGAAATGAAAAGTAGATTAAAAAGTAGAAATAAAATATTAAGTGCTACAACTTGCTACTCTTTCTTTTTTATAAAAGACAAACTAAGAAAATCAGTCTAAAATTTTTTTAGTGGTTAGTTGTGTGTGGGGAATGAAATACATATTTTCTTTATATGTATTTTATCCACTGCACTATGGTCTAATATTGGAAACTAAGAGGAGCAATATTAAGCAGTAGGCTACTCTTGTAGTCGCCGTCCTCTAGTATGTACTTATAGTGTGTTGATTTACTAGACAAGAGCTCTGGGTTCAAACTCCAGCTGTGGCATCTTGAGAAAAAGGAATATGAAAAAATAATTTCTTTCTGCAACTACCTGTTGCCATGAACTAGTCTGTCGTTCGGATTCGACATTAAGCTGTAGGTCAGAGAGCTCATGGATGAAAATTGAAGCAACCATATGTGTGCTGTGAGAATCTATGCCGTAACTCTGAAAAAGGGCTGTAATAGCCAATTATGTATGTATGTGTATAAGCTAATCTTACCGTATGTAGACTTACACTGCCGATTACTTGAATAGGTACACTATTTTTGTTATATTCAAATTATTTTTTTTCTAAAAGTAATTAAGTTTATAGTTATATTATTTTCTAAAATAGTAAAATATGGGATTATGTGAGTTTATATTTAAAAAAGTGTTTCAATAATTAATAACTGCATTTTCGTAATTTTTTTCCCAAAACTAATATGATCTTCAACACAATTTTTTGTGCCATTTGAATAGGTTCACTATCATTCATTTAAAAAAATAGAAGAAAATGATTTTTTTGAAAAACTTTTTTAATTTTTTAAGATTTCTACAATGTTTTGATGATTTAATAATGAGTATATCCTTCTTTATTCGGTATAACTTCAACTTCTACATTTGGGAGGGACCAAGCTTTTTTAATTCTTCCAATTAAAACTTCTTTTGTTTCGTATTGTCCGCCGGACTCGTAAACTTTGCGAGAAGGCAAACTTCATACATTTTCTGTAATATTTAAGTCGGGGGAATTTGGTGGCCACTTCAACGTATTGACATTCTGGCATTGAATCCATACCTTTACAACCTTGGCCTTATGTATCGGGCCTTTATACTATTGAAATATCCAGGGAATTGGTCTAAAAATAGAAGAGAAGCATGGAAATACCTTTTCACGTACTGTTTTGTAGTTATTCGCTTTCACTTTTGATGTGTGGAATTAAGCTTAGATGTATCATAATATGAAATCGCCCCCCACACCATTACACTTCCCTCACAGCTATTGAGACGACTAAGGTAGCGTTCCTACTTACGTAGGTCGTGGAAATAGTAGTTGCTTTCATCTGGATCTTCCAAATTAAACTTTTTTCGTCTGAGAAGACAACATCGTACCATTCATTTTTATCGCTCATGTGTTCTTGTGCAAACTGCAGCCGTTTCGTTTACGAGCAGCATTAAGAGATGTCTTTTTTTATTTTCAAACTCCTTAAATGTTTAGAACTTCGAATAACACGTCTTACAGTGTTTGTACCAGCTGTGATACCCAATTTTGTCTAATTCTTGGAGCAGAATCGCTCGAATTTGAGGCAGGTCTTAAAATAGCTCTTCTGCCCGCTTTTGTTGTGGCTTTTTTCGTCAGCCCTTTCATGTTGTTTCCGTAATCGAACAAATTTCTTAAAAAATTATTTACAACATTCTGGCTGAGACCATTTTTTTTGGCGATATTCCTACGGCTTAAGCCAGCTTATTAGTATGCTTTAATATTTATTACCTTTTTCTTCTTCAGTTGTTCGCTTGCTGCGCCCCCTTTTAAATAAAAAATGTAAAAAAGTATTGTAGTAACTCACAGATATTTAAAATTTTATTTATACTGTCGATGGTCAAAAGCAAACTAATTTTATTCCTAGTAAAGCAGCATTTTGAAATAGTAACAAATTTTTATTTATTGTACCGTTATTTTTTTATTTTTCTTAAAATATTTTTTTTCATTCATAATATTTCTTAATTTAACTGAAAAAGAAAATTGTTCTCTCAAAGATTATATGAAGATAAATTAGAATATAAGAGCACAAATTAATGAAAAAGTGATCGGGAGTGTATTTTATTATGAGTTAAAAAGAAAAAAGTTCTGTTTTAACACGCTTTGTTTTGTGTTAACACGATTTGAAATTTTCGACGAATGCCATAAAGCAAGTAGACACACACATCCGCAGTAAGTTGGAAGGTTCGTCTGTGTTCTCGGGAAGCCAACATGTATGTCTAAGGAGTCGATCTATCGAATTGGCTCAGAACTAGATAGTGGCAATTACTGAAAGATTCCTGGATAACATACTATTTACTAGAGCAGCCTTTTTGGACAGCAAAACAACACACACAAAGTGACAACAGATATTCCTTTTTGCTCCGTCAGCCCCATAGAAATGGAATTCGCTACTGCAGGATCTTGGCCTGTTTTTGACATTAGACGTACTAGATCGCTGTTGTATTACAGTAGAAAGAACATTTCCAGGTTAATGGCTTTACTTAATGGATAGTCCTTTACAATTGCTTGGCCCTCGTTAGATAACGTCATGATGCTCTCGGGTAGAGATTAATACAGTGCATTCTGGAGATATCTGGTATACGTCTGGGAAACATCCGTAAATACCTCAATCTGATAAATTGGATGAGAGATATGAAACATTTAGACGGTGGTCACGAGTGCTGCGATATTTATCAGAACGACGTGTATGAGCGACCACGTTAACCAACCAAAAAATCTAAGTGTGTGTTCACATTTGTCAAATATTTGATGAAAAAAGTGTAGTCACTACTATTTTAAACATTTATTTTGTTTATTGTTTGGTGCTTCAAACTTAATGAATTAAAAACTTAAATATTATTTTTGTGTTTATATGTTTTTAAATAATTTGTCTAGATATGTTTATATAAAACAAAATGTTTTCTAAAAATAGCGATTACGCATTTTTGATCAAATGTGAAATGTTAATACTGTAAATAGAAAAATCTACTTCTTGCCAAAATCTTAGTAAATCTGTCCATTGTGCATTACAGTATCCGATAAGGAAGATGCTAAAAAAAGTATAAAACTAAAAACGAGTTTAGTTTGAGTTCTGTATCTCTTTTCTCCTTTAATTTATATATTCTCGTAGTATTTGTGTTTAAGTGTTAAATCCTGAATGAAGTCAATTGAAAACAGAAACTTTGTAAAGAAAAATAACAAGCAGTACTATAAGAGAATTAGAAATGGAAAGAGTAAAATATACTATATAAGACGAATTTGAAACTCTTTAACTGGATAATTATTACATATTGCTTTAGATAGTTATTAACTTAAAGGTACTTAATAAAAAATATTATTGGTGTTATGCAAAAAAAAAAAAAAAAAAAAAAAAAAAAAAAAATTCCTAAGTTATAAGGAAAGCATTAAATTTTGGTAAAAAGTAAAAAAAAATCCATACTAAGTACTCCAAATTTGGATAACTGCTACACATTCTGAAAGAGTGCTAACCTTTATATCCGCCCTCATTCCATTTGGTGTTATAATAGTAACTGTTGCTTAAATCGTCGTTTCGCTATTAAATTATATTCTTGAAATACATTGAAACGAAAACAACAAGTTATCGTAAGCATACGAAAACAAACATTGTAATGTTTGTAGCCTTGCAATATATTTTACGTTGTTATTTATAAAATATTTAAAAATTTTTAAATACTTTTTTATTTTAAACGAAAATTAAGGAATAGCAAGTACTGAGTTTGAGTTTGTCTCTTCAAGTGATGACAAGAAAGATAAACATGCATCGGAAGATTTTACATCAAAACATAAACATCTTCGTCATGGCCTGCATCTGGACTAAAATTTTTGTTAAAATCACATATAGGTATGTGGGTGTATGTGATAGTCGCCGTAGAATAGTGGTTAGTCTGTTGGCTTACTAGACAAGATCTAAGGGTTTTGAATCCCTTAATCAAACGATTTAGCATTTTTTTTTGACTCACACACATGTTATGTAGGCAGTTTTGGTATATTTCAGGAAGTTGTTTGGTATAGGATTTTTATTTCATTGGGCAACCCTGGTTGTAATAAGAGTTAAGAAGAGAGCAAATAAATACTGAAACGATTGCGTTTTCTGGGTAATATTGATAAAGACCATTGTTTGAAATAGACACGTTTTTTAATTTCGCGTTGATTTTCAATTGATTTTTCAATAAAAATATTTAAATTTTTATCAGTCTTATGAATTGAACTTCTTTAAAAGATTAACTTATTATACACTAAAAATATTTCTATGAATATGAATGCAAGTCTTTAAAAATTTGAACATCTACAGTCCTTATATTGCCTTTTTAAACCAATATTGTCTTTTAATCCCAAATTTTTCTTTTAAAAAAATTTTTTCAAAAAGGCTTTTTTTAATTTTATAGGGACTCTTAAAATTCTATAAAATTTCCGGTAAGAAATCTATTTTATGTTTGTATCTCAAATTCTCTTTCAAACGAATAATACTTCTGAAACTTTAGATGTAAAGAAAAGTAGCGACATTCAGGAAAATTATTTGTAAACAAATTTTCTTTATCTGTTTCATACCCCTTTTTAAACTAAGAATACTCTTCAAACTTTCAACGAAACTTAAATCAAGAAAAAAAAAATTGAATTAAAAAGAAAAGATTGTTAAAAAAATTACAGACACAAAGTAAAAGAATTTCAAGCATTATGAAGTTGTTTGTTGTTTGTTTTTTGTTTTTTTTTTTGTCTAACTTTTAAGTTTTTTTTATTTTTTGTTTTTCGTTAAAAAGCTTGCCTGAGTGAGTTTATCAGGTGAAATCCAAAAAAAAAAAGCTTAAAAATAAAACGATGATGATGAAGGCGATGACGTTTCTACTGCTGATATTTATGTTGGTAATGATGATGAGCTGAAGACAACGTGAAAAATGATGATGATGTGAGACTACTCTTACTGTAAATAAAGCCACTTTATAAAGTATAGAATAGAAGCTAAGGACTCTAAGATGATGAGTGGGCTTAAAACAGGAAATGAAAAACCAAAGTACAAAAGCTACAAGAGGAAAAAACCAGAAGAGAAAACAAAACTGGAAATAAAAATTTAAACTAAAAATGTCACAGAAAAATAGTGCAAAATTTAAGCATTTAAGAAATAGAAATAGAAAAATCGGAGTTGAGTTACACATTTTTCTAAATTGAAATAAAAAATTTAATTCGCAACTGAATGTAAGTAAAAATGTTCATCTTCTTTATTTAGTTTCGTTTTGCTTTTTTGAAGAAAGTAACCCTAATGAAAAGAGTAAAAGAAATAAATAAAAAGAAAAATAAAAACCGAACATGATTTATTAGTCTAATAATATGACTTTATTGGATTACTCGCAATTTTTTGTAATTTGTTTTTGTGTATACTTTTGGCTCTCATTTCACATTCATTTCATTTCATTACTGTTCTTATTCTCATATTATTTTCCATTTTGGACTTTTTTTTCGTTTCCTATAGGATACCAATCATTTGGTCCATTATTTTCCTTCTTTTCTCTCTACTATCACTGCTCGTTGCCGTTCAAGTTTAAGTGCTACGAAAATAAAATTTATGTTAATTTGCTTTTAACTCTAGTGGCAGTAGTCGTTGGGTTTGTTTTCCTTTTATCCTTAATTTTTTTATTTTTTTTTATGGAGGGGCTTTTTTTTCTCTGAATTTCATTTCCAATTCATAAAATCATTTCAATATTCATTTGTTCATGGCTAACGAAAACTACCCAAAAAAATGTTCAGCTTTTATTATTTTATTTTCTGTTGGTTATTTCGCTTTTCCCATTTCTTTTGTTTAATTTGTTTTTTTCCGTAATTTGAAAGCATCTGTTTAATGTTGGCACTCTAGTCATAGATGATGTTTTTATTATATTCTTAATATTTAGAAACTCAAAAACCCAACAAAATAATAGAATAGTTAGATGTTGGTAATAAATAAATGATATTTCATTACAAATTTAAGTTAAGTAAATATATTCCTTAATTTTATTTATCAGAGGCCTTATTCTGTAATTCTCTTAAGCTAAAATGCTAAAATTTTGGGTTTTTGAAACAGGCTGGGCGTTAGAATATCTTAAATTAAAAAGTTTAGAGGTAATAGGCATGAAGTTTTAAATTACAATAAGCGTTCAAGAATTCTATTCGTAGCCAAAAGTCCTAAATCAAGTTTATAAATTTTTAGCGATAGAGTTTTAGTTTAGAAGGGTTAAAGAATAAGGCCTCAGCTTTGAAAATTTACAAACTTAAAATATTTCCTTTAACCATGTATTTTAAAGTGAAAAACGAATGAGAATATTTTTTTTTATTTGAGACCAATACTCAGTGGTATTGCTGTGCATGGTATTGGAATTTTTGGAAAGGACAGTACATATACATATATATTTTTTTTATATTTATTATTATTAAGCGCCTTAGGAATGAGACAAATTGCTGTGAATTGATCATTCAAATGCTAGTGTTACACCTTCACCCTTGAATGATCAACAGCAATTGCCTCAACGTTGCATGTTGATTTTGCGGTGAGTGCCTTAGCTAAGTAGGTTTAGCTGTTAGCTGCTACTTCCCAATAGGTAGCGCTTTTCTCCTGATCATTCGTTTTTTGTTGACATTGGTTAAGATGGAATTTGAAGTAAATTTTTTTCATTCTCAATTATATAATTTCATATTTCACTATTAATTTCTTCCAGCGTTTTAGGAATACAAACTAAGTAGTTACTATTTTGTATATCTTGATAACGATTACAGCTAAAGTTTCTAAATTTGACCTGAACGACTTCAACGTAAAACAAATCACCAGTCAAAAAGTGAAAGGAAATGAACAAGTAAGCATGGTACCTCCCGTACAAGTTAAATATTGATTTCTTTATATCTTGTTAAAGTTTCTGCATTTGGTGTGACTGATTTCGTAGTCAATAAAAATAATCGGTAGGAAAAAGCGCAGACAAGTACTTATAGAATGAATTCAATTTTAAGCGAGAAACAGACGATTTGATGTACAAGCGAAAGAGGTCCAGCAAGCACTTTTAATCAAATATTAAAAATTTAAATAATTTGAACACTGTTATTTTAAAATATTTATGTAATCATATCATTATAAGACTAAAAAATAAAGAAAATGTAGTATCTTGATCAATATATATTTGTAAAAGCAAAATTTTTAACTTTTAAAAATCTTAATAACTTTTTTATTTTTACTCGATTTTATTTATTGCAAGCTCGTTTAGCTCAGAACTAAATTAGCTTTAATGAACTAAATACATAAGGGTATGTTTCTAAACAATCTAATTTAAAAAATGGCTCCAAAATTAAAAAAATAGAAAAAATAAAATTAAAATCAGATATAATTTAAAATAACACTCCAAAAATTTAATATACATACCAAAATGTGTACGCACTTAAAAAGGCACATATTTCTTCTTTCTGAAACCGTTCACAAATTTAAAATCGGATTAAAATCAACTGAGTTACGTATTCATAAGTACTCGAACCTACCCGAAAATAGTTTTTTCGGAATAACTCCGAAATTTGAGAGTGTTTCCGAACTCTTAAAAATTGATTTATGATCTACTCAATAAAAAGCCTACAACGTACACTAAGTCACTTTCCAAGTATATTTTCACTGTAGCACCGTGTAATTTATAAAATTTGAAAACCTAAATAAAACAAAACATCAATAACCATTATCTTTTAAGTATTATCTACATACATATTTTACCATTACACACTTTAGTTTTTTTGTAAGCGAAATGGCCTAAAAGAACGGTTGTTGAAAGTTCAATAAATTTGTTAAATTCTTTCATAAAACAAAATAGTTTCTTCGGTTATTATGTAATAAGGACTTAAAGCTATATATTCGTTTTCAAAATCAAATCATACTAATATTCGACCACACAGTTCATATAAAAATAAAAAAGCAAGTAATAATAGTTTTTCTACTCTATTTCATCAATTCTTTCGTTAGCAAAAATATCTTTTCTTTGAAGTCTAAAAAACTTTATTCGGCTTTACAATCTGCAAAATAAAAATGTTCGGTCTTTAGCACATTGATTTTTATACAATTACAAAATACTGATTTTAGTAAGTTTTTCATTTCACTATATAAAAATTGTATTTCCGTTAATTTACGTTGAAACATATCGCACACCTAGTTCAAAAGTGACACAGGTTCATAGCTCTGACATCTTGAAAGAAAGAAATATGAAAAATATTTCTTTCGGCGACCACGTCTCAGCAGACTTCAGGCAAAAATTCTGAGAGTAACTGATTGCCATGAACAAGCCTCTCCGGTCTGTCTTTCAGATTTTCAAATCACTTGAATGGGTTTTGCGGCACTTAATAAATGTGAATATTCGACCGGTCATCAGAATTATTTTTTATGATCAGAAAATGAATTCATAGTTACAAAAGGTAAGACACAATCATAACCACCACCCCAACGTGCCAAATATATGTCATGCATGATGTGTCTCGTTGCTCTACGCACCTAAAGACTTAGTCTTCGATCAAACGAACAAAAATGAGAAGTATATAGAGGAAAGAAAGACCAATTAGAAATATAAGAAATAGGTAGGTACCTTGCGGTAATCCGACTATAACCAGTTTCATAGTGCAGTCTCTCAGAAAACTTGTGATAATGAATTGATTACCAACACCGAAATCAATAAGTGTCGATAATAAGTGACTCTCGTACCAGAGCTTATCAAACTCCTAGCAAATAATTCAGCATTGCTATACAGTCGCCTTCCGAAAAAAAGTTGCTTACAATCTCAAATATCCATACTTAACTGGTGGGAATAGAACTTAGTCTGTCGCAATATTTAAATAGAGTTTTAATTAATTTTTGTATTAAATTCTACCATTGTGTTAACTATGTTGGCATCCGACTCAAATAAGTAAACATTTTTCATAATATTTAGATATAAAGTGACATATATTGATCGCCAAGACATCCATTAGACACATCTGGTAGGCTGATTGATTTGACATTTAAAGAGATGCTTCTGTTATGATGTAGACGCCCGCACAGATCGTGAAACATTAAAGTAAATTTTGGTTTTTGTATATCTTGGGTATAAATGACTTCATAGTGAATGCAAATAATCAGTGAATGGGTGTGAAAAATTGAGTAAGTGGTCATTGTAACTCTGATACGAAGAAAATGTTAAATTTTTATATATCTTTAGAATGATAATAATGAAAGTTTTGAAATTTGGTACAAACAACTATAACGAATCGATAATACTGGATTTATCTAAGTGTGTTGTGAAGCACCCCAGCTTCATTTGAAAGTAAAAGTATTTTTTACCAGTTATTGCAAATTGTAATGCGCAAGGTAGGATTAGTTAATTTTTTTTCTTCTGGTAAGTCTTCAATATATATCTTGAATTAATTTTATAATTAAGTCAACCTGACTATGGATGCCAAGTATATGTAATCCAAGCTCGTTAAAATTCATATTTGGCAGAATAAGTGATGAGATAGTGTGTAATTTGGCTTTGAAATTGGAGTATATGTATAAGAAGTAACACAAAAGTTGAATTAAATAGACTTATTCGAAATAATACTTTAAATGTATAACACCATCTGTTAGTTAATCCAATACTATTTCGATTTTGTTTTTTTTTCAATTTTGGTACTGAAAATATGTTTCTTTTTTTATTACTTTTGTCTGACATCAACAACTATTTTTGTTGATGAGGATGAGAAAATAAATATTCATATTATGCAACTTAAAGTATCTGCTCAAACAAACTTATGTACTCTTTATAATTCCCTTTCTAATAAAAATAATAATAAAAAAGAAGATTCATATATATGTAAGTACAATACATAAAACTTTTGCTGACTTTGAAAGTGAATGTTTTTACAAAAAAAAAGAACCACTTAAAACAAAATCAAAAATGTTTGTATGCAAAAACTTTTGCTTTCCAGTTATTTTTTTTACATTTTTTATTTGTTTGTTAATAAAAGAAAAACACTTATAAAGCTGAAAAGTTTTATTTTGAATACATTTGTCAATTTCAATTAAAAAATAACAAAATAATATGAGTATGAAAGCAAAATAGTGAAGTGGTGGAATAAAAACAGTTTTTGAATTTCAATTAAGATTTCATCTCATGAAATGAAATTGTAAATATTTGTGTTTATTTGTTAAATGATATATATATTTTTTTTAATATTTGTTAAAAAAAACGAATAAAATAATTATAGACAGACCATTTTTATATTACAAAAATAAAATAACAGTGTGTTAAAGGGGGTTCCGTGGTATAGTCGTTAAGCGCTCGCACAAAAATTCCAACGGCCCACGTTCAAATCGCAGCAAAAGTGAAAAATGAAAAGATGGAAAATATTTACAAGTATTGTATTAAAAACCGTAATAAATACGGATAATAGAAAACAAGCTCGGAAGGCATCTGTGCCACAGTATATGTGTCCTGAACCCTACTATGCAGCCCTGCCGTCTACTATTATCAATTTGATTAGAGATTGGGAAGTTGGTAAATGCTTGGAACACTGTTATGTTATGTGGGTTTTGTATACAATAAGGTGATGATTACTCCCCAAGTCGAGTGAAATTCTGATTTTTGAAGTTTACCAAATGTGAACATACCTGAAAGCAACTTTATTATAATATTGCTGTTTACATAAATATTTAAATTTAGTATCGTTATAAATTGCATTTTGTGGTCTAAATCGTTTTATAAGTAAAAATTTCAGTTAATACATATTTATTTGTTTATTTTTTTCTCAAATAACAAATAATAAGTGACAATCGTAGGGGTTTATCATAAAAACAAATTTCAAAAAAGGTAAATCGTATTCAGGAAGTTTGGAACAATATATCTAAACTATAGGCTATTATTATTATTTTATTTTCAAGTCAAATTAAAGGAATACAAAAATTGCATTAGTTTTGGCCAATTATATTTTACTCATGTAATATAAAATAACACATGTCCTTTAAAACTAGAAATAGTAATACAAAATACTATTTATGTTAGCTTACGAATATAAAAAATCGTTGCATATGTACCAATTTTTATATGTATGATTTTTCAAAATTACACCAATGCGTATGAGCTATATTTGTTTTGTTATAAAATACATATAAAGTATACGCCTCCTTATTTTTTTATGTTAATATAACGTTTGCGGACTTTTGACACAAAAAAACCTAATTTAAAATATTTAATTTGTTTTTACGCATGAAATGCTGTATATTTCAAAGTTAATGGGGGTCGATCATAAATTTAGGATCGATTGGGGCACTTTAAATGAGTTAAAGTAACATTTTTCCAAATTTTACATTTGGGTAAAAATAAGGAACTTTGGGAAAAATTTTTATTTTGATCTCTAGAATACGATTTACCTTGTCACTTGGGCGATTTTGAATAGACCCGCCCTAATATATATATAAACTTATATGTGCATACATATATTTGTAATAATAATATAAAAAACCGCATGGAGAGTTAAGCATGGTTATAAAAGCCGCCTGATCTTATACAAGATTTTTTTAATGAATAATGTGAATAAAATGTACATAAAAAACAATTGTTGCAAATTTATTGTTACTATTGTTGCATTTAATTGCAGGAATAACTGTTTTTTTTTACATATAATGTCTATACACATGAGTATATGTACGAGTATTTATATTATGCATGTGTTCATATTTTTAGTTAAAATGCGCCAAAGCAAACCCACAGCAATTAACACCAACTTAAAATTTGTTGAACAAGTGTTTTAAAAGTTGTTGTTCATTTCGTTTTTTTTGCTACTCTCTCTTAAAAGTACTCGTTGCTGTAGTGCTAATTTAGCTGATTTTATTGTTGGTAGAGATTTTACAGTGTACTGATTATTCTTCTATCTATAGTTATAGAACATTTTTTTAAAGGATTACTTTAGATACTTAACTTTATATGAATTAAGTTTTATAATAAATAAAAATTTATGTGCATATGTATGTTTGACCTTTAGGGGAAGCTGTCGAGTCAAAGTTGTGTATTCGGAATTTGCAATATTTTCAACATAGTTGAAGTACTTATAAAAATTCACAATTCACCATGAATTCATGGTAATAATTTTTTTAATATTTTCCAAAATAAAAATTTTCTGACATTAGCGACGTAATAATTTACAGGTCAGTATGAATAAGTAGGCTTCCATTTAATTTTTGAGAGGTACGATTATTTTATGCTCGGCTGAATTGTGAAAATTTTAATCAGTTTGAAATCAAGCTACATGATGGTGTAGTACCTGTTCGACGATAGAATTCATAACTGAACTAAAACCTTCTGTTATTGACATGACTAACTCAAACAATAAAATTTAAAGAAATAGAAAAAGTTGATAGTCTTCTTGATCATGCTTATGTCGCAACTATAAATAATCAAGGCATAGTTGTATCTCCTGCATGTTTTACAAAAATAAAATATTTTTCCAATTATGGATTCAATAATAATACTTTGAGAGAATGATATCTTATTGTATGGTATACATGAATACCATTGACCGAGTATTACTAACAGAGGTGCCTTATATAAATTAGCTATTCGTATGAAAGCCATAATGTGGGAAGATGAAAAGCATAATGACTACCTTCATTAACCATAATTCCTGAATATGTTGAAAAATAAGATTTGGAAATATATTTAAAAGAAACGAAGCATTTTAGGCTAAGTCGCTTAAATTATGTAGAAAGTAAGTTAGAAATGAAAATGTTGCAACTTAATTAATGTTGTTGCAAATTAATTATGTGGCATTTTAATTTAACTTATTACTTTGCATAACGGGTGCACCAGCGGTCTAGTGGGTAGTGTGCCAATGAGAGAGTTGTAGATCCGACCCTGGTCTTCTACACTACATGTAGCTTATGGTTACCGTCACTTCGCTCGTACCAATAAAATAGAATATAATTTAATATTATATTGTAATTTAGTAAATAAATAAATACAAGATTGCATATTTGTGATGTAGTATACTATTTTTATTTCTAACATGAAATCTTGCTATTTTTACTATGGACAATGTTGAAATTAATACGCTCAATTTAATTTCAATATGAACTGTCTTAAATTAAATTTATTTAATATTAAATTAACCTGTTTAATTGTTTATTCAATATGAAACAATGTTAAAATAAAATTTTTTCCACAAATTTACAATGATTTAAAATCAAAATTTTTTAAATGGGGTTTTTTTCTGTGTGTAAGGATTGTTTTTCCGGGTCAAAACTCAAACCGATTTATATGTTTCGCTAAAAAAATAAATTTGGTTATTATTTGACAAAGTTTACCGACATAATGTATAAGATTGTTTTCGGTTTTACCAGTAACTTAACATTTTGGAGGAGTTTGACAAAAAAATAAATCGTTTTATATTACATTAGAATATATCTGTGGCATTTAGAATATATCTGTCGACATTTAGTATTTTTGAGGCTTCATAGAACTCAGGATAGTATTTATTTTAATGTAAAATATTATAGTGCATATTTTTTGTGCCATAATCTATTATCAGTAGGTAAAATTGCAGATTCGTTGCAAAAACTAATTAAAAAAAAAAAAAAAACTAATTTACTTAAATTTGAGAATATTTCAAAATTTTAAAGTTTGTTAAGGTTTACTTAATAAAAACCAGCAGCTGAGAAATTCTGCAAACAATTTATTTATAACTGGCTTTAACCCGGCGTGCTTCGCTACACCTACCACTTACTTACTTACTTACTTACATGGCCATAACAACCCGTTAACGGGTTTCGGCCTGCCTTAACACTAGTCTCCAGGCGTCTCTGCTAAGCACGCGCCTTCTCCAGTTGGTCACACCAATTAATGATAGGGCTTCATCAACTTGGTCCTGCCAACGTAAACACGGTCGTCCTCTACGCCGACGTCCAGTGACCTTCGCATCGAAAACTTTTCTCGCTGGAGCAGATTCATCCATCCGAACAATATGGCCGAGCCAGCGTAGCCGCTGGATGTTAATGCGCTGAACAACGCCCACATCGCCGAGGAGCTCATACAGCTCATGGTTGGTTCTAATGCGAAACTCATCGCCATGCCTTAGAGGACCAAAGATCTTACGAAGATCTTTCCTCTCGAACACTCCCAAGACTGCTGCATCGGCACAAGACAGCGTCCATGCTTCCGCACCATACAGAAGCACCGGAAGAATAAGCGACTTATAGAGTGTTAATTTCGTCGCACGAGAGAGGTCTCTATTACTAAACTGCCTACTGAGACCGTAGTAGCACCTGTTGGCCAGTGTGATTCTTCGTTTGATCTCCAGACTGACATCATTCTTGCTGGTAATGGCGGTGCCAAGGTAGATGAACTCCTTGACCACATCGAATGTATAGTTGCCGGCTGTAACCTGGGAGCCGATGCGATCAACATCCCTACTCGTCGACAACATGTACTTCGTCTTGCTCTCATTTACCCCCAAACCCATTTTTGCAGACTCTCGTTCAATAGCATTAAAGGCTGCGGTGACATCTCGCTTGGTATGCCCAATGATGTCTATATCGTCTGCATATGCAAGGAGCTGGACACTTTTGTTAAATAAAGTGCCATTTCGATGTACACCCGCCTTTCGCAAAACACTCTCCATTACGAAATTGAAGAGGTCGCAAGATAAGAGATCGCCCTGTCTGAAACCTCGCACGGTATTAAAAGGTTCGGAGAGGTCTTTTCCTACCTTGACGGAGCTGCAGGAGTTGCTCAACGTCATTCCGCACAGTTTTACAAGCTTTGCAGGAATACCGAGCTCAGACACTGCGGCATATACGCGATCCCTTATCGGGCTATCGAACGCCGCCTTATAGTCGACAAAAAGGTGGTGAGTGTCGACTTGACTTTCATGGGTCTTCTCCAGGATTTGGCGCAGTGTAAATAACTGGTCAATGGTGGACTTACCAGGCCTGAAGCCGCACTGATAAGGTCCAATCAATGAGATGGCGAATGGCTTCAGTCGTTCACACATATAGTTGGGTCTCCCTTTTTTAGGATGGGGCAGAGGGCACTGAGATTCCAATCTTCGGGCATACTTTCCTCCAGCCATATTCTGCAAATGAGCTGGTGCATGCTCCTAACCAGCTCATCGCCTCCATATTTAAAGAGCTCAGCGGGCAGACCGTCAGGTCCAGTCGCTTTGTTACCTTTCAGTCGCCGTATGGCATCCTTGACCTCTTCATAGCTGGGTGACGGGATTTCAATGTCGTCGTCATTGATTGGATCCGGCACAGCATCTCTAGGGGCGGAAATTATGTTGTCATCGCCCTGCAGTAGATTAGAGAAGTGCTGTCTCCATAATCTCAGTATCCCTTGTGCATCTGTAACCAGATTGCCGTGTTCGTCTCTGCAGGAGGTTGCTCCGGGATTAAAACCAGTAGTAAGACGCCTTATCTTTTTGTAAAAATTTCGAGCATCATTCCTACTCCTGCACATCTCGATTTCCTCACGATCACGCCTTTCTTGCTCCCTTTTCTTTCTTCTAAACAGGCGCCTTTCTTCCCTCCTCTTCTCTCTGTACACCTCCACCGTTGGTCTTGTAGTGGTGGACTGCAACGTTCTCCTATAGGGAGCGTTCTTTGCTGCAGTTGCCTCACGGCACTCTTCATCATACCATTGGTTTCGCCGGAGAGGACGCTCGAAACCAAGAACTGCTTCAGCAGTGGTGTGTAGTGAGTCAGACATGTGAGACCACTGTCCACCAATACTTTCGAGAGAGGATGGGAAGCCTTGGAGCTTACTAGAAAGACGATCGGAAAATGACCTAGCTGTCTCATGTGATCGCAGCTTTCTGATGTCCAGCTTTCCCCGAACACTAGAGCGTGCCGTATTCGATGCGCATATGCGTAATCGCATCTTGGCTGCGACAAGATGATGGTCCGAGTCGATGTTTGGACCTCTAAATGTTCGCACGTCTAGAATACTGAAAACATGCCTTCCATCAATCACAATGTGATCGATCTGGTTGTTGGTAGATCGATCAGGAGAGAGCCGGGTGGCCTTATGGATATCGAGATGCTGGAATCTGGTGCTACAAACTACCATGTTTCGCGCCGCGGCGAAATCGATCAGTCTCAAGCCGTTCGGTGAGGTGGAATTATGGAGACTGAACTGTCCGACAGTGGGGCCAAAGATACTTTTACGTCCAACTTTCGCATTGAAATCACCGAGGACAATTTTGGCGTCATGTGCCGGACACCCATCGTACACTTCCTCGAGCTTTGCGTAAAAAGCATCCTTGACCACATCATCCTTCTCTTCCGTCGGGGCGTGAACACAAATAAGGCTGATGTTATAAAATTTCGCCTTTATGCGGATCGTAGCAATTCTTTCGTTCACAGGGGTGAACTCCGATACGTGATGGCGAAGTCTCTTGCTAACTACGAATCCGCAACCAAATTCGTGTTTCTTCTCATGGCAGCTGTAGTAGATGTCACATGTTGCTTGACTTGTACAACCTTGCCCTATCCATCGCATTTTCTGGATGGCGGTGATGTCAGCCCTACATTTCGTGAGAGCATCCGCCAACTGGAAAGAGGCACCTTCCCTATAAATGGTTCTCACGTTCCAGGTGCATATCCTTAAATCATAGTTCTTAAAACGTTTGCCAAGTTCGTCAACATAAAATGGGGTCCGTTTAGAGGCTATTGTATTGGTTTTCATTGAATAACATTTTTACGTGTTGGGTTTCAAGCCCTACGCACAACCCAAATTTAAAGTCCAGGGGATTGGACAGTCGCCGCATACATTAGTTCACAAGCTAGCGGGTGCTAGAATGTTATCCAGGAGGGCCACGTGGAGGCTGTATGTCGACTTGAATACAACGGGAACAAGGATCGTTCTAGAGGCCGCCAGGTTGACCCCAATCAGAGACTTTGCCTTGTCCGAAGTATCCCATCCATCCACACCTACCACTATCATTTATTTATTTATCAAGATATATTGTTAGTTTGTCTTTAAGCTACCACGTCTACTTGTCCTTTTTATTACTGATAATTTTTAATGACTACGAAATCAATCACACCAAATTCAGAAACTTTAGCTTCAACACTTCTAAAAATACGTATATATAAAGAATTCAATGTTTAACTTGTATGGGAGGTGTCATTCCCACTTGTCCAATTTCGTCCACTTTCTGTCTGATGATTTGCATTTGCCCATGAAGACATTCAGACCCAATTCCGAAACTTTAGCTTTAACCGTTCTGAAGATATACAAAAATCAGTATTTAGAAATAAACAGAACAAAGTAGGCGTAAAAGTAGGCGTAGCAAATTTTTCTCTCGATGAAAACTTAAAATGGATTAATACAACTTTTTGAAAGAAGAATTAGTCAAATCGATGGAGCCGTTTTCTGATTTTAAGTAAATCAAAAAATTTTCTTTACGTAAAACCTAAGCTGGATCACGACAATAATTAGAAAGAAAAAGTCATCAAAATCGGTAAAGCCGTTCTCCGTTTTTTTTTATTTTTTTACTTTATATGGAATATGATGAATAAAAGCTAAGTTGGAAAAAACTTCTATTGCAAACTTAAAAGCATTTTGTTTTTTGTAAAATTGTTAGCATTAAATACTTTAGTTGGTAACACTAATTTTTATCTGGTTTAAAAGTTTACATGGATATGCATGAACACTCTAATGAAATAACAGCCAACCACAAAAGTACTATATGAACAACAGCAACAAGTAAACAATTTTTATGCTTATAGATATATACATAAACACATACGGGTACATATTTACATAAATACACCCTTAAACCCACACATTATTACACGAATATACATATATTTTGTTACTTAAACAAAACAAAAAAAAAAAAAAAAAAAAATACAAAAAAAAAAAAAAAAGTTTAGAGAGTAAAGAAGAAGAAAGTTTTATTTTTTCATATACTCGTAATTAAGGACTCTAATAGTACGTATTTAAATTATTATGTGCGTACGCTATAGAATATTTAAGCAATACAGAAACTAAATACTCTTTCTATAAGTACTTAAGTGTTAATAAATGGAATTTTAAGTATGTGGTATTGAAACTACTGGTGCGAGTTTCTCGCTTTTGTTAAAAAAAATCCTTTATTAAAATAGTAAAGTTTTCATATAGCTTTCTCAAATGAAAAAAATATGTTCATAAATATGTGTATAAATGTATGTATATTTTCATAAGTTATATTATCAGTTGCTATTAACCTTTAAGGTCTAATGCCAGATATTTTTCGTTTACGGCTGGAAGTTGAGAACATTGCGATTTGGATTTGTCCCATTCTATCCTATTACCAAAAATAAATATTGCTATTAACATAATTTTTATGAAGAGTTCATTTAAATATGACCTCCGCCTTTTGATAGCAATTAAACAAAGTCCTCTTTTAAAGGAAGAAAGACTATTTTTCATCTTTTAATATAGGCTAGTGGAGGTGAATTAAATAAAACTTGCTTTCGTGCACATTAGTCTGCAATAAAAAAAAAAGAAAAATCGTTCATTAGCCTCAATGTTTGTTTATGGAATGATCTTCTTGCGACAGCTTTTGCTTACAATTACTTACAATTAGAAAAGCAAATATTTACAAAAAGAAGAAGAAGAAGAAGAAAAAAAAAATAAATAAATAGTGACCACCGCTGGTCTTTCCTATTTAATTTTTTTAGGCTCATTCCTGGCTTCATCGATAAACATTTTAATTACCTCAAGGTTCCTTTAGCTGACTATTCTTTTGTGTTTGTTTTTGTACTGATGTCAGTGTTGTCAAATTGGTGCGTTTCACAATTTTTGGTGCTTTTTTTAAATTTGTGTGTGAACAATTGCTTAGCTGGTTCGTGGTACGATTGTTTTTTTATTTTCGGTGCAAAACTATTTTACAAAAATAGTCTAATTTATTAATTTGGAATAATTATTAAAAAATTTCAATTTCTTCTTAAAAAGATGTATAAAGAATTTATAAAAATGTACGAGTGTCATCTTATACAAATGAATGCAAACTTACTTATGTACAAACTTGTGAAATATTTTTTTTTTGTTAAAATTTTTTTATTATATTATAAAAGTCTGTTTAATTGTTACATATTACACAAGAAGATATAATATCTTAGATATTACACTAAAATAAAAAATAAATTTTTTAAAATATTTCAAAAAAGTATAAATACCGAACCTTACTATTAAACGTTAATATCTTTTTAAAATATTTTGTATAGAATACATGAAATTAAAATATTTGTTTAGTTTTTTATTTTTATTACTTTATTTTTTATTTTCTAAAACCCCTGAACTGTAAAATATTGCTATATTTTATATATTTTTATAAATTATTATATATTATTATTGGATTACTAAACATTCTAAATAAATAATAAAACATTATGAAGTTGGTGTCTGTTTTCTTAAATAGCGCGATTTTTTCTCCATTTTGAAATTTCTAAGTTGACAACGCTGGTTTTTATTGCTGTTGCTGTAGCATGCAGTTGTGGCTATAGTTTACAAGTGTTTCTTAGGTATTCTGTATATTGTCACTTAACATTGCTTTGGTAAATTAAGTATGTTTTTAATTTGTACCAGTTGCTTCAAATAGTGCGTAAAAAAGCGAATCGAGTATTTTCGCATTAAAATACAATTGTTGAATTTACCAGCTTCTGCTTAAAAACAGTTTTTGTTTGTATTCATCTACGTTGTATCGAAAACATTAAAAATCAAATAAAAAGAAGAAAGTCACTATTCACAAATAAAAAAATTTGTCTTTATTTTATATTCTTACGATTCTGTCAACATAACTTTAGACTCTTTTTCTTCTAAATAAATTTGCTGCTGACAATGAATAATTATAAATAAAATAATAGGGAATATTTGTTTCACTATTTACCAATTTAAGGTACCTGTAATTGCGCTCTTATTAATAGACTAATAATTTTATCATGTTCATATTAAAAACATTTTGCAAACATTTAAGTTATAAAATAAATATAAAAAAGATATAGGTGACAAAAATGGTGAACAGTCGAAGAAATATTCCCGAATAGCTACTAATATACATATTAATTAATCTTAAACATTAATTTTGTGTATGCAATTCGGCGCATTTAAATATAAACTGCATTTTTTAATAAAATAAAATTCCTTTTGCGTAAAAAATAACGGATTTTATAAACAAATATACGCAGAAGCAATACCTTCTTTCTTCTATATATGTGGGAATGTACATGGTAATCAATATTTACTTGTGTGACACATGACATTACCTTCTCGATTCCAAAAGTAATATATTCCGAAGTAATATGTTATATAATTGATTATAAAATAAGCTAATCAACCTTTTTCCGTTGGGGCATTTTTTTAATAAAATGTTGAACAATGAATTCCTTCTTTTGAAGATGTGGGAATACACATGGTAATCAATATTTACAATATTTCAAAAGTAATAAATTAGAAGTAATATATTATGTAATCTAAATACAATATATAAAATGGAATGTGTGTTTGTTTATTTTTTTGTTTGTTTCTTTGTTTGTATCTTGTATGAGACCAAACCTCTGAACCGATCTTTCTAAAATTTTCACTGCATTCAACTGGAACTCTGGCATGATTAATGTGGTATCTTTTTCGACCACGCCCACTCTTACGCCCACTTTTTTAAAATTATGTAATTGCTCTGATATTGTTTTTAACAGATTTACGGACTTATACCACTTTCAATGTTTGCTATAGAAAATAATTTACTTGTAATATGTATTTACCTAAAATTTATTTTATCTACAGGTAAAATAGCCATACAATTTTTTATTACCAAATCCCCCTTTTTCGCCCCATTTCACCTTAAATTATAATTAATCTGCTTGCAATCTTCGATATATATATAAATGTGCTTTGTGCTTTATAGGAGGTCAAACCCTTGGACCGATCTTCCTGGGGTAGCCCCATTGTCTCTCTCCCACAACTGTCTGCAAAATATATAAATACTTTTAATTTTATTCTATAACGAGGGGGTAGAGAAGCACACCGGGTGCAGCTAGTTGATTACAAAATAAGGTAAACAATCTTTTCTCGCTTGGACATTAAAACCAATTGTATGAGTGAACGAATATTTTTATGAAAATTACTACCATCGGACTGATTAACAGAAAGTTGATTCCACTCTTGAATTTGATAATTCCAAATAAGAAATTGATGGTTTGCTCTTATGTGTGACTAGAAGGATTAATGTTGTATTATATTGTGTCCACTTTCGTGATTCAAAGTTTTAAAATGTTTGTTCATATTTGGCTTAAACTTTTAAGTAATTTTAAATATTCTGCAAAACATTTAATATTTTTATAAAATATAAACTTCGTTAAGCATATTTTACTAGTGGTTATCTTAAGAGAAAATATTTTTTATAGCATTTAATTAATTATGACTGTAGTAATCTACGAATTCGTTTTCCTAAAAATATATAGTCCAAGTAAGAGTTGCCAATTGCAATCAAATTGTAGTAAAAATAACACTATGTAAATTTTAGGTATGTAATTCTATAGATTCCAAATTCAATTCCAACATATGTATATATACAGTTAGAGACTAAAGTTTAAATACACCCAAGCACACTGCACGTTCCGTGAAAGAGTGGTTGCTTTATTATGCTCATAGACAGCTCCATAGCCCTCCCCAATCACCAGACTTAAACCCACTTGAGCATGTTTGGGGTTTAATGAAGCGCAAATTAACATCAACCTCAATAACGAGCAAAGAGTCGCTTAAAGAAGCTCTCAAAAAAAATCCTGTCGGAAATATCGCCTTCTGAAACAGAAAGCTTGGTGCTTTTTATGCCACGCCGCTTGCAGGCAGTTATAGATAGCCAACAAAGTATTGAAATGTTTTTCTTTTTTAATTGTTTTAAAAAATGTATTAACGTTGCAAGGTGTATTTAAACTTTTGTCCGGTGAATTTTATAGTATTTATAAGAATTACCGTTATGTTTGTAATGAAGTCTATATTTTTTGTTGTTGTTTTTTGTTATTTATGAAACTAAATAAAACTACATACTTTAAGTTTTTCTGAAACGTTTACTTTTGTTTAAACATACAATTTTTGGGGTGTATTTAAACTTTAGTCTCTAACTGTATGTACGTCGATTTGACAAATCTTAGGTAGACTCCTAGAAAACCCGTATTATTCTAATTGAACTTGAAAATTTTCCTGTGAGCTAGCAAACGTACAATACGGAAGTCTCATCAGAGCTCTTTCTGATCTGTACACGTGGCTTAAGAGTAAGACAAATAAATTTTTTGTTAAAGATCTGGAAACCCAAGTTCGAATCCCAGTAAGGTTGTTAATAATTTTTATCAATTAATTTCTTTACATTATTGAACGCCTTAATTAGATCAGAATTAAATTCTTTAGATAGTTTTTCTTTTTATTTTTTTGTAATAATTTCTCAAGTAAAGGAGAAACTGATATTCATTTAATCTAAAATAGCTCTGATTTGGGTCAAGCTTATTCTAACGAAATTGAAATATCTTTTAAACTTTACAACCTCCAATCTTTACACTTACAAAGAAAATAGAATCCATTAATGAAATTAATTAATTAAAAATAAATTATTATCTGTTAATTTTTAATTGAATTAATAACATATTTGATCAAAATAACAACTATCTTACGGCGATTTCTTTTCTCGTAGTAAAACAAAATCATAAAAGTTTATATTTGTATAAAAGAATAATAAAAGTTACAGTTATTGTAAATGAGAAAATGCTGTTAGTGTTTAAAAAGGAAAGTTCAATTAACCTAATAATTGTGTCAACAAATTTCAGTCATAGGAGGAATTTCCAACAAAAAGTAGTTGAAAGTAGTGTGTTTGTAACTAGAAAGGCGAATAGGCTGATTGTATAGTATCTAATGCTAAGATGGGAGGTGCTCTAATGAAATAAAAAGATTCGTTCCAAATAATCTCATACTCCCTCATAGTACTTGTACTTACATGAAACAACCTTTTATGGTTGACTGCCTAGTGAATCGCACAAATATCCTTCCATTAGCATATTTTGTACATATACTGAATGATTAGGTGTAATATCCTGAGTGCCTGGTAAAAAAAATTATGACCATGCCCATATATATCGTCGTGCGGGAGTTTATGTGCTCTATTCGCCATTTTATATATCTTGAGTTAATGATACCACTTTAGGTTTTTGACACCAAAATTTTTAAAATCTGCAATCCGTTTTCGGCTATTTATCTCTGAAAATGGACAAGATATCCGAAAACGGTTATAGACTTTAAACATTTGGGAGCGAAAACCTAAAGTGGCATCATTAACTCGAGATATATAAAAATATAAAATAGCGGATAGAGCACATAAACTTCGGCACGACGAAATTTTGGACTATAGTATGCAGGGGATTCGCTTATTAATTACATTCAAGATAATTTAATTTTTAATGTATTCATTAGGAACTTATGTACACACTAACACATACAGGGTGTTCCAGAAGTCAATGTCAAGTCAGGGTTATATGACTAATTCTGGATAAATAAATTTCATATTGTAATTGACGTGCTGACGTTATAGTTCCTAAACAAAAAATATTCAAAATATGAAATATATTTAGAAATAAATCATAGTTTTCTTTTCTAAACAGACAAGTTTTAACAAAAAATTTAATATTCTTTTAGAGATTTAAACAAAACCACTACTGACGTTCATTATCCTTTAAAGAGTTTTTAGATTGGTAACTGTTTTATAACCATAAATATAAATACATATACATATACTATATGTACGCAAATATATCTGTATATGTACTGCATGTTAGAACGATTACATTGAAGTCAGTATTTTTGCGGTTTTAATGTGGTTGGAGTAAGTCGAGAGTATGGCTACGAATAGGATGAACAGTTTTCCTTTTTGTTTAATTTAAAGTTTTGGCCTTATCGTATGCGGGGCTATTTAAAATAATTGTTGCTGTGGTTAGTTTAATAATTCTAATTGTTTTGTGTTTATACAGCTTGTACTTGTTATTATTGCCATTGCCAGCCAGCATTGTTGGTGCTTTTTGTCTTGTTGCTTTTTATTCACTCATTTATTCTTTTAGTGTCCCTGCTAATGGCTGTTTGTAGTTCATAAAATATTATGAGTTTGTTTGTTACTCGTATTATGAAAAGATATTTTTTGCAAATTATAGTGTTTTTCTCGGTTTAGTTTTTATTTGTTTTCATTTTATTTTGTTTTTTTTTTATGGTGCATTTTAGTTAATGGCATTATATTGTGTGGGAAAATACTTGGTATTATAAAAACAAGTATGAGAGTATAATACTCATATAACGAGAGGGAATAATTTTAATTATTTTTCTTAATTGCAGATTAAATGAATTATATTTTGAGAAAATATGTTGTTTACTGGATTAAGTTTTGTTTTGAAAAAAAAAGAAAGATTTATATGAAAAATATTTGTTTACTCGAATAATTTAATTAAAAAAGTAATTATACTACTCGTAGTATTCCAATTTCAAAAGTTTTCCTCTGTGAGTGCTTGAATAACAACATTTATGATTTTTCTAATAAATAAAATTTTAAAAATTTGTTTATTTCTGTTTTATGAATAACAAAGATGTTGTTGTTTTGCTCATTCATCACATATGATTGCTGGGAAAAAATTATTTTTTACCGTGTTTGTTTATTAATAAAGAAAATAAATATCATTCAGGGCAATACTCATTAAAAACGACACAAAATATTCTGAATTCTGTTTGCAAAACATATTTATATAGTGACATGTGAACAAACGTTTTATACGAAAATTTATATTTAACAATCTGTTTTTATTCTGATGTCACCGCTAACCGCGGAAACGGATGGATCGATTCCAGCCAAAATTCAAGGGTAGGCTGGGTATAATATGTAGATTGTTTATGCGAAGTTTGCGCGAAACGGCTCATTGGTCTCGGGGATATGGCATTTAGATTTTCCTATAACAGTGCACTCGCCGTAACGTAAACACCGTCTAACGTGAACATCGCTTAACGTGAACAAGCTTTTGGGTACATTGACTACTCTGTAACGTGAACAAATTCAGAAAGGTCTATAACGTGAATAATTTTTTTATTGCATATGACTCTGATATCACAATTAAAGTATTGTTTTACTAATTTTTATGGTATGCTTAGCTTGCCAATGTTTCTTATGTTGATGAAACCACTGAAATTCATAAAATTTGCAAAAAAAAAAAAAAAAAAAAATATTAAATCACGACCATTCCTTTCTCGTGATCTCGTTTTGTTTTAGTTTTATATTTTAATAATTCAAATAGTAAAATAATTTCGTTTTGAAGCGAGTAAAACACAGGTTTATATTATTAAATTTTATACTTTTGTCATGAAATTCAACAATCGCTAAAGTGAACAATTTCGCTAATATGAACTCCCTTGGCTTTAATTAGTTCACATTACCGTGAGTATACTATATTCCCATATAAATTCAATATAAAATATTTTCATATTATTCTTAACTTATATCTTGAGAGCTGTTAAAGCTAAATTTTCTAAATTTGGTCTGAACGACTTCATTGTCAAGAAAAACCATTTATCAGAAAGTAGGCGTGGTAACTCCCATGCAAGTTAAATATTAAATTCTTTATATCTTGAGAAGTGTTAAAGCTGAAGTTTCTGAGTGTGGTGTAATTGATTTTGTAGTTATTAAAAATATTTAGGACAAGACTAATTCACACTGTCCACTGTATAGCGAAAAATTCGTTGTTTGGTGTAAATTTTCGGCTGGCGATGTCTTCGGATTATATTTCTTTGAAAACATCTTGGTTAGGCTATCACTGTTAACATTGAGCGCTATAGGTCGATAACTACTATCAACCATTTTATGAGATTTTCTTAAGTCACATTCATATACGAATAAAGCACAAACCAGAGGGTTCTCAAAGTCAACATATTCATTCTATCGGACAAATACATTCTGAATAATGCGCTGAAGTCATGGATAATAAACATGTCGGATTCTATTAGACGATGTTATATTTCACACAGTCGCCATGGTTTAGTGGTTGGTGTATTGTTCCATTCTGTTTAAATCATATGTCGTTGGTTTCCAGATTATTGAACTCAGGCCATAATAAGTTGGTGATCATCGACCTACAGCGCTCGCCATTAACAGTAATGGACCGGAACAATATTTATACCAAACAGAGATTTTTTCGGAATACATTGGACGCTCTCGAGTCTCATGTGGATTTATATCGCTACAAATTCGATAATTTTGTTCACGTACATATTCATTCTGAATTGGCTCTAATCGCTAAAGATGATTGTTAGATGAAAATATTGCCCGAACAGAAACCCATTTTGATCAATAAATCGTCGTGCGGGAGTTTATGTGCTCTATCCGCTATTTCATATTTCTTATATATCTCGAGTTAATGATAACCCCTTAGGTTTTCGACCCCAAATATTTCAAGTCTGCAATCCGTTTTCGGATATCTTGACCAGCTTCGGAGATAAGTAGCCGAAAACGGATTGCAGATTTTAAAAATTTTGGTGTCAAAAACCTATAGTGGCATCATTAACTCCAGATATATAAAATGGCGAATAGAGCACATAAACTCCCGCACGACGAAATGCTTTATCTATTTACAGTATAGTATAGTAATTCGGCAATACAGAACACCCGTTAAGTGTACTAAATTTATTAAAACTCAGAAATTATGCAGATAATTTTTTTGTTTAAATTAGTAATCTTTTCTATACTGCATCTATACATTTTTCATTTAACAAAATTAATGTATTTTGATTTATTTGTAAAGAAAGTAAATTAAAATTTACTTTAAGATAAATATTTTATCATTTATAAAAAACGTGTATCTCAAAGGAATATTAAACGGTTTTATAATTCATTTCATATTTTCTTTTCCTATTCATGTTTAACCATTTTTGTCATACAAAATTTCTTACTGATTGTTTTATTATATCCTTGATGATGATAATATTTAAAATTTGTTTCTTATAATTTTTATGTAAATTTACTGTCATTATTATAATTATGATTCTGTCTTCCTTCCTTTCGTTTGTTGCGGTAGAAACTGTGATATTATTTTAATGCAGATTTATAATACAAACCATAAAATGACGCATAAACTATTAAACAAAAAAAAAAAATAAAAAATATATATTTGTATACGATGTGTACATAATAATGTAAGAAACATACACACAATACACACATAAAATATGTAGAAAAAAGTATTTTACATTAAGGAGCATAATTCACTGTCATGTTATAAACTTTTCGCCATACTTTAGAAATATGTACGTACAGATGTAACGATACATTAAAAGAATATGAACTTGAACGTACAACAGAAAAAGAAAAGAGATAATAAAACGTAACGTTATGTTACGAGTACGATACTTTCTAACCAACAGGTTAATGTTGTAGAAAAAATCCTTTAAATACCTTTACCATGGCAAGGATAATCATAGAGATGCACACACATTTTCAGGAAGATAGTATACTTTGATAACAGGAAAATAATCGTGTTATAAAAGAAAATTAATTTCTTTATTTTTATGTTTTAACATAAATTTATTAACTAAATATTAAATACTTATACATACACATCTTCAAAGATGGTGTTATATATATACAATTTAGTGGACAGATATTTTAAAGAGTGATATGATCAATTATAATCGCCGACACTTTTATTATAGCTTGTTTAAAAAGTAAGAGTACTTAAAGAGGTTATAATTTTTATTTCAAAAATGTCAATTAAACAATTAAAAATAAATCTGGGATGAACAAAAAAAAAAAATAAAATTATTTTGTATGTCATTTAGTCATCCTACTTAGTTTCTTCTGGTTTATCAAAACTGTGTATGATCTGACTTTTTTATAGTAGAGCAAAACTATTTGCCTGTTGGCCAATTTTTGCTGATTTATTTGTATTTCTTGCTTTAATCTTCTTATATGTTGGCAGTAGAGGCCAGGGCAATTTGTTTGTTGAAGCTCATTATGAAAAAATCTCTTCCATTTCCAACAAATTGAAAAATTTGTCTGAAACTATTAAAAATTTACAACAATAATAACAATATCATAAGTTGTTTTTTTAAGACTTATAATTTTTATAGGACGTCCGGTTTTTTTTATACACCTTTTTATATATTTATCTAATTTTACGTATACATATTTTAGAACTTAGTTACAATTTTGTATAAACAGCAATATCAGCTGATAAAATACCATAAATATAGTGTGAACGTTTAGGTTTAGTTATTGAAACGTTTTGTTTAAATGCATTTAAAAACACATGTTTGAACATTGTATAAAAGCTGCAAGGCTTTGGTTTTCAAAAACATGGTTATCTAAATAGGATGTTTTTATATAGTAGCCCTGACTATTTTTCTGTTAGCTGAGGCCTATACTTAGAGTGTAGTTCCCTACTCATGCTGCGCATTGCATTAGAATTTTTTATAGAATAGAATGAGTGCCTAAACGTGAGTGTTATACCTTCACTCTTAAATAATCGACCGCAATTGCCTCATATGTCGCTGAATGTTGATTATGAAGTGGTGAGCATCTTCGCTAAGTAGGTAGTAGATGTTAACCTCCCAGTAGGTGTCGCTTATTCTCCTGAACATACATTTTTGGTGGAATGTCAGGGAGCCAATTTCTTCTGGATGGACTTCATGGAGGGAATCTTCTAATTTTTTAATTAAAATCACAAAGAACCGCAAATTTGTTATTTTTTTATTATTATTATTTTATTTATTTATTTTCTTTTCATATTGTTTTCTTTTATTTTGTTTTTGTTGCCTTTTGCAATTAAACAATATAATGTATATGAAAAAACAAAAAAATATATAATATATATATGAAATGTATTCTTTTAGGGATATAGACAGACAAATAGTATTTTAATTTGTTGAAAAACAGAAATATATTGATTGGTAAATGCTTTTGTTTGGTTTTTATATACTTAGGTCCATTATTACAACTTGCCGTTAGTTAAAGGAAGGATTTTATCAGACTTTAACGTTTAACCAAACTTTAACATAAAGGTAAAACAATCTTCCTAATAACTTTATGGATCACTTTAGGTTAAAGTTTGCTTGTAACAACAAAAATCAAATTATCTGTCTGATAAACTCCTTCCTTTAACTAACAGCAAGTTGTAATAATGGGCCTAAATGTGATAAATTGAACTTTCTAATTGCAAAGCGTTGTCACCTCGTTATTTCGGGATTTTCCGGGCTAATTTATTCAAATAAACAGACAATCAGCTGTCTGAAAAATAATGTATGTAAAAAAGTAATGGCTGCAGTTAAAAAAAAAGATATTACAGATGGCAACTGGAAACAGATATATTAAAATTTTAAATGTAAAAAAAATATTTTTTGGCAACTAGAAACTTTCGGTTGCCAGTGGGCAACGCAA
Source organism: Metopia argyrocephala (assembly GCA_963576795.1). Classification (NCBI taxonomy): domain Eukaryota; kingdom Metazoa; phylum Arthropoda; class Insecta; order Diptera; family Sarcophagidae; genus Metopia; species Metopia argyrocephala. The sequence goes on along the minus strand of OY756211.1, from coordinate 41,056,116 downwards.
CTGAGGTTCAACTGAAAAAGATTGCATTTGAAATTAAATAATATTTATAACCTTGCTGTGAACGAGTTATGGTAAATTTTAATTCATTATTAAAAAAAAGTTTTTCTTAATTTAATTGACGACCAGTGGCAATACTGTCCAATTTATTTAAGGTATCTATATACAAAATTAATTCATCAGCAGATATATGATTATTATAAATAATAATTGTCTACTGATAAAAGAACAATTTGGTTCTTCAGCAGATATGTATCCACCGTGCTAAATAACTTTAGAAACAACATTCAGTTCCCAATCGACAAAAACTGTTATTTCTTGTGTAATCATTATTATTATTCAAGTTTATTCAATACAATTTTCTTTGTTCATTTATAAGTTTTTCTTTAATTGTATATAAAATAACACAGAGCTTTTTGGCTTTTAAAACGAATCGAAATCTGGAACATATACGACTATTTGCAACAAATTCTTATGAATCTTATATTTTCACAAAATGCTCAAAAAAGAATTTATTCCTTTAAACGTTCGTCTAGAAAGTTCCACAGACAATGAAGCATTTAGAATAAAGTAGAACGTGAAAATTTTTCTTTGCTGCAACAAGCTGAAATAAGATGAGTTTATAATGAATAGAATTTATTGCAGAGATAAACTGTAGTGAATATATAAAATATACGTATCCACCATAGCCTTTTTGCTTAGAATGTGCAGAAAAACAAAACAAAAAAAAGAAAAAAAAGAAAAATCAACTAAAAACATTTGTTTGAATTTTTATAAACTCCAAAATTTCCCACTTAATTCTGTTTTTTTTTCTCTTCTTGTGTTAGTCTTTATCCTTTATAATATAAAGTGTAGAGATCAACACCACTCCATATGACATGAGTCTTTATATGTACATACATATATGAAATATAAACACATTTAGAAACATGTTGTAAGAATACTGGCATAAAAAATTGTATGGCAAAAGGAAACATTGTATGGGCCAAATGGAGGTTTTGTCTGCTTTATATGTATAAAATACGAGTAATATAAAAAAATATTTTTTTTCTGTTTTGTTGAGTCACCAGGATGCCAAGATTTAAGCGGGCAAGCATATAAAATTATAAAATATTTTCTGAAAAATAACTGCTATGCATTATCCTTTTCTTATTCTTTGTTCCCTTAAATATTACAATTGTTAGAGTTTTGCCTAAAATCTCAGTTTTCATTTTGTATTTCATAAAAAAGGAAGTGTTTCCATTTGGAGAATATGCTTTTAATATAAACAGAATTTTGGCCATGATTTGTCTTATAGATATTAGTTTAGTAGAGAAATAATAGTCCATTTGGCTTCTATATTTTATAATAAAAAGACAAAAATATCGTTGAATTTGACAAACTCGCGTTTGTTAACCTCCGTACACATATAAAAACTTAAGTTAAAGTATTAACATTTTTATATAATTGTTTTCAAAAACTTTCTATGTTCAGAGAAGAATTTTGATAATTAGGCAGATAATTGGTCACTATATTAGCGCATGAAACCAATTTAGCCGAAAGAAAATTGCGTTTTCCCATAATAATGTAATCCTAACTTAAGACATTTCAAACAATAATAATAAAGTTTTTAAAACTAGAATTTTATGGTTTCTTTTTAAGTTTAATGTTTTACTCCCTAATCCTAAGACGGTTCCAAATCTAGTTGACCGTATAGTATGGCTTTCGGAATTCTTGACAAATTGGCTTCAGTTTTCCTCCTTCGTTATAAAAGGTACACTTACACTAGCTATTGTAAGGCTTCTAATAAAGAAAATCACAGCCTTTCGGAAAATTCCCTTGCCCAATCTTTATTAAAACCAAAAATTCGATCCGCCCTATTCACAGCAGCAATAACGTGAGAGTTAATTATTACTATTACAACAGAATGCCAAAATCAATAGTTGAATCTACCTTCTACAAAAATAAAACTCACAAAATATAAGTAAAATCAGTAAAAACTAACCGAAAATATATTGAGATCTGTTGAATAATATACAAAACGAATTGATTGGTGATCAGTAAAGAACTGAATTTAACAACTTTATTGAAATAATAATAAAAGAAAAATACCGTATAAAAAAGAAACTTCTGTAAACAAGTTAGTATATAATAAGAAGTAATGAAATACAGTTATATTATAACAAAATATATACAGTGGGATAGTAAATGAAAAGTTTAAACAAATATATTCAACAAGATACCTCATTTATAGCTTACACCACTAATCAAATTCACTTGCCCCATTTTAATATTATTGCAATAAATTAATTACTGATTTGTTGACTCCACAAAGTGAGGCAATCAAATCATCAGAGCATATACTGTACAGTTGGAAGAGGTAACTTGGGGTTGGCACTGGCTGGCATTTTAAAGTTCATCAGAGCGACGAGACTGGGGGAGATATTGTAGGAATCCCTGTCAAGTTTAGGGCTGTACTCTAGGACCTGATATATGAATGACTCCGCAAAAGGACTCTTTTAAAATGCTTAATTTTTTTTATTAGTTAATTTAGTTTTCTATAATTCGCTATTTCTTTGTGTAGGAATTATTTTCTGCATTAAATTTTCTTAAAAATTATACATTTTTGTATGTATATTTGTCTTATAATATTATTTATATAAAAAAGTAGCGAAACATCGAAAATAAAATTATTTTTGTTAGTCTTACCTTCCCCTTAAAAAGCAATCTCAGAAATCCAAAAATGTATCCAAACAATATCCTGCTTATAACACACATACAAAATACAATAATCTGATGACAGCAGCAGGATACTGTGAAAATACATTTTCTTATTTTTCTTTTAAAGATAACACTAAGCAGCTGGACTGTTTTATTATTTATTATTAGGCCCCCTAATTTTTATCTAAAATAAATTAAATTTACATATATATGTATTTACATACTTATGTAATACATACATATATTATTAGGAAGATTTAAATTTGCAGATGCTTTTGCTAAAAAAATTAAAAAAAGACTCTTGGCTATAAAGGTGTATTGTAAATGAAGACATCAGCAGATGATGGTTAGCAAATGAGGCTCTTAAAAAGTTACTTTTTATCCTTTTCCTCCATCAGGTTCATAAAATATATACACAAATACATTTACATGTACATGCATATTTGTGTATGTTGATATACACCCGGTGGCGAATTCAAAGAGACATGATCATTTACAAATTTTCATTGATGAATCATCGCCACACAAGTCGCATTTTACATGAAATTTTTATTGATGAAGGTTCAAATCCCAGCAAAGGAAAAAAATAATTAACAGCCAGGCCCACGATATCGAATTTTGTAGTTTTACGCGACAAACAGCTGGTTTGCGGCACAGTAATTTTTGTGTTGCCAAAAATAAATGCGATTGGTAACGTAAACATTGTAGTACAAAATTGCGGCTCTCCGTTGTTTGTACGAACTCAAATGTAAAAATCGCTCACTAGTTGATTTGTTGTCGTTTGCATATAAAAGAAAAAGACTAAAGTTTTTGTAAAAAATTAATTAGAAATAATAAAGTAAAAAATGGAAAATTAAATGTAAGTAAAATTATAGTTTATGCATATATAGCACGTTAGTTACAAAAAAATTAACAACTTCAGTAGCAAAAAATCAAATTATCATCAATTGCAAGCTCTTGTGGAATATATGGAGGAGCATCCTGACTTCGCTCTAGGAAGTGTGGTTTACGGGAGCAGTAAAATGGCAACTGAGGAAGAGAACGTAAGATCTCTTGGAAATACTAATAAAATGTATTTCAAAATTTAAAAATATATTGAACTTGCTCAGTCCTATCTACTTATCACAAAGTTTGTTTTTGTTGTTGTTTCACATCTAAAAAAACGCATATATAAAACCATTCGTGTTCTATGAACAGGCTGTAAGTTTGTTTACTACATTGTTGTCAAGTTAAATTAGCACACGGTTGCATTTTTACTGTACAATTTAAACATTTGTTGATATGGCAGCTTTGTTGTTTATTTGCATTACGTTGGTAAGGGAAAGCAACGCGAACGATAAGTTTCCAATTAGTGGGCCGCAGTTTAGATTCACAGTGAGTAACTGAGTTTCTTTCGCTTAAGTTTTCCTTCGACATCGTAGGCCTGGCTGTAAATTTGCGATTTTTCAAAAAATATATTTTAAAAATAAGAGGTTCATACATGAATCAAAGTGATATTTTTTGATACGGTCTCTACATTAGCTGCACATTATGTAAAAATTCACTATGACTCTCGATCAGAATTCACTAATACCCGGACTTCTACGAGACAAAATCAACTTCAGTCTCATATTACGTTTTGGACAAATGATTTAAAAATTCATGTATGATTTAATCGATGATTTAGCATTGTCAACGTTTGTCACGATGATTCAGTGTGATATTCGCCACCGGGCATATACCCAGCAGAAAATTTATAGAAATAAGTAATAAGCAATAATTTAGAAAATAAGCAATAAAGAATCAGTATATACGATATTCACACCCAAACGCTTCTGAGGATGCAAACTGGTAAGGCAATAATTTGTAATTATATCATTACGCAACAACATCTATAAAATAAATGCAGTGAGAGTGAGAGAGAGCGAGATTAAAAACCAATTAAAACTAACGATCGTAACTGCCTTACACTATTGCCTCAAAGAAGCAATTTTGTAAGCTCTTTTTTAAAAAGCATCATTTAAGAGGGGATCCCCCTAAATTGATTTATTAAAAAAAATGTAAGATTACGCAATATTCATACACCACATAAATTTAGTCAACATTCAGCTCTCAACCGTTATAGACGTCGGGGTTAAGTTTGTAAATGAGCGTAATAGTTAAAACAAATTTGAATCCAGGGATAAAAGCCACAAAAAATATATGTATCATTTTCCTATTAAAACAGAAGTTGAACTTAAAGACTTGGAAGCTGAAATTACCGAGGAAACTAAAGATGCAATGGTAAGAAAATTTGCAATTTTTATTGTATGTACATATATGTAGATTTTAATTAATTCGCTATTTTCTCTATAGGTCGCTACTTTAAAAAATATAATAGGAAGAGACCCAATAAAAAAAGGTTGCCGAAATTTTTGATAAAAAAAATGCTTTTTAGTTTTAATGTCGATGGTAAAAAGGGAAAGAAAAGGCTTTTAGGCTATCAAAATTTTATAAACGCAATATACCGTAAGATCATTTATGTGAAAAAAGTCGACTTTATCTAATACGTCTTTTGTGCTTACAGATTCATTATACAAGGATACATTTTTAACTAAAGCAGCGTTTCTGAAAGAACTGAGAATTGGAGTGCGTCTCGTAAAAAATCGTTTTTTTAAAGATGAGTGCCTAAAAAAGAAAGAATGGTTTAGATCATAGATGCCCAGTAGTGGCTGATATCAGCAAATTAAACTCACACGTATACTTACGCTGTTTTGTTTGATCGCTTTTAAACAGGACTTTATTCATTGCTTCGCGGATGTTAAAAGCTATTGCTTTTAACCGGCTCATTCCATACAAAAATCATGCATTATTCATGCGCATGAATAAGTGATTTTCGACAATCTTCTCCCTTATAAAATACCTTACCGGTAAGCACTATTTTCTGCTGGGTATGTATATACATATGCCCAGTAAGTAAATGAATATAATTTTAAATTCTTACATAAAATTCTATTTTCTTTCTTCACCCAACATAAAGTTTATATGCTGGTTATATTAAAAAATAATGATTATGATGATGATGATGATTATGTCAATATGAATATGTAATAATAAATGCTGGCTTAAAATTGATATTCTTGGGCTATGCATTATTGATAATATTGTTACCAAAACTGATAATAAAACACACATTTAAGCAAAGGATGAATTTTAGTATAGAAGAGAATAGCAATACAAAGTAAAATATTTGATTATGCCAATCCAGCAGCATGTCAGAGTTGATTATGCGTCAAATTTATTATATTTTCATATATTTCAAGTTCCATTTGCTATGTATGTATGAATGTATACATGTGTGTGTAGTGAAAACTCAGCATATGTCTTTACAGTGTATTTTTTTCTTGTTCTCAGGGAAAATGCGAATGAAGAAGGTTTTCTGGGTGACTCAATGATTTGAAAGCAGCAGAGTTCTGTTTAAACCAATATTAATATTTAAATATAAATCTATTTTTATAATGAAATGATTACGATTTATTTATTTATTGGGGTTAGCAAAACGCAATATTTTATCGATTACCGCAAACAAACGAAAATTTAATTTAAAATTTAATAATAATACTCGTACTTCATAAGAATAACAATAGCGGTAATCACTCTTTATTCTTGATAATGTTGCCAAACCAAGTTAAACAACAATAAAATGTAGGCAGATATTCTAGGATTGCTACGTTTGTAAGGTTTGCAAGGACATTTGCAACGAAGAGTGATTACCGATAATATTTGGCTTTAATTTTATTTATTTTTTCTGCTTTTGGTTAATTGTAATTTTATAATCAACATTTTTGATTGCGATTACAAATTGATTTCAATCAAAATTGATTGCAATACCTTCAATCCTAATAAACACCCAGCAGGTTTATAACTTTAGTAGCAGATGTGTTCATTTGCATGATCATAAGCCACCCTAGACACATCCATCGATTAACAAACCCCAAGAAAGTCCTGTAAGCTGCAACAGGCAGCAGTTTTTATTTAAAATGTGGTTTACTAAGATTGGTTGCGATAAAAAGAAAAGTGTAGACAAGTATTTAGATCGATGAATCAATTCCCAAGCATTTAAGAATTTAAGCTGATGGCATTTAATCGAGCTCGAAGTATAAAAAAAAACTTTTGGTCTACGCAGAATTATAAGCCAACTTATCGTCAATAGTGTCAATATATACAGGAGACCTCAAATTAACAAAAACTATGAATTTTGGGCGGTGAACAGAGAAAACGAAAAGAATATATTGTTACGAAGAAATAATTTTATAAAGAAAAATCGTCATTACAGTCTTTTAAAGTAGGTTTTGCTGTTATTCGCCCATGTTCTGAAAAACGCTGCGTTTTCAAAACGCATTTCATTTTGAAAACGCAAACCGTATTTGAGCATGTTCTGACAAACGCGCGATTTGCTTTTTTTCGATTTTAACACAAATGGAAATATTAACTAAATAAACGCAAATGGCGATGTTTGGATATGAATATCCATCTTTAAAATTGTTTTTGAATTCCTTTTAAGAGTTTTCTTTGTGAATTAGTACAAAATTGTGTATTCATTTGATCATAAATAAGTAAGCAATTGAAACAGACAAGTGGTATTAAAAAAGCAAATTTTTAAATTTTAAATTTTTAATAAAAATTTTAAAAGAAAACGTACAAGATTCCTTTAAATTAAAAGAAATCATATTAAATTTATATATTGTATAATTTTTTTAATTTTTTAAGGTTTACATTTAATACAATTGACCAAAACGCTTCAGGGTACATTAGCGATTTGAAATCGCCAAAGTTTTAGCGTTTTCGATTTGCAGAACACCTATTTGGCGATTTCAAATCGAAAACGCCAAATTCAAGCGTTTTACGATTTTCAGAACATGGGCGATTATTACAAAAACAAATATATTAGGAACATTCTCAAGTATGTTTATAAAATTATAAATCATTAAAAAACAAATATACGTGTAGGGGAAAATGTATATAAAAACTCACAAACACAAATACATGTTGGTTTAAAATGTATATGAAAATTATATAAAATTAATAATTGAAAATGAAATTGTTGTTGTATAATTATGTAATAACTAATACATAAAAACAATTGGAAATTACTAGAATAAAACATTAGAACTATAAATACGGCTATACACTAAGGTTTACAGTCAGTAGTTCGTTGTATTTCAAACGTTATAGAGTGTAAATAAAGCTTTAAATCGAAAAGTAACGGTGTTTTAGTTTACAAATATCGAACCCTTGAATAATATAACGAATTATAAAGGACAATTCGTAACAATATCGAATAAAAAGTTGATTATTTCAAAAAGAGGATACAACAAACTGTACGAGGGTTGAATCAAAATTAGCCGATCTAACAAAAAAAAAAAAAAAATGATAATTCATTACTTCTGAACATAATCTCTTGTTAGGTCGATACACTATTTTTCAAACTGCAGGTCCTCGTTTTCTTTGTTAGAAGATGTATTACTACTGAGAAATTTTTTATATTTAAAAATATAAAACAATCCAAAGGAAATAATTTTGGTAAATAAGTTGAGTGAGAAAACAATTCGAGCCTTACTTGGGACGTTAGCGGTGGCGAACGCTAAAAAGATAAAATTTTTGCCAAAAAGATTTAATTAAAAATTTAATTGGTATCATTTAAAAATTCTGATTAATTATTTAGTAGCAACATTTTTCTTGTTTTGGCAAATACAGAAGTTTTCTTTGACTTTTTTGAAAACGATTCTCCCATCCTAGTACACCGTTTAAATTGTTCATTTCTCTCGGTTGCGATGTGGTGAATCTATATCTCATAGACACAAGAACTTAACGATATTGCAGTGAAAAATTGCCAAACCCTACAGTGGAATATCTTCAATATCATCTGATTTAGTTTTATTGTGAGTATAGTCTTATCAAATTTTTGTGAAAATGGAGTCGTAGGATGCTAACTATCGGTCGTATATGACCGGTAATGTTAACCATAACAAAATTCTCTGTCTTTTTTAAATGCATGTCATTTCAAGTATCTTACTGACCTTGAGTCAATGATCATTTCATATTTACCATTTTGTGCACTTTTCAACTGGTGTATTAAACTTTTGAGAGAAAATATGTATTCCTGTAATAGGAAATCCATATTTATTTGGGTCTAAGATGTTGTACTATTTGCAAATGGCGGTAGATGTCAGTTCTGATTTGAGACTTGTTCATTAAACACAAGAAACGAACCATACGATTAAAGAACGACTTCCCTCTGTAAAGAGTTATGCGATCCAATAAACAATAAACTACTAAACGATGTGCTCTGTGAGAAGTACGAGTACTAAGTAAGAATATGTAATTTCTATGAACTAATCCTTTTATCTACACATATGGCCAAAAAAATAGGTGTGAATTACATAGCAAACAATATCCGTATATATTTTCGATTTAATTAATACTTCATGTTTTTTTTTCAATTATTTTAAATAAATTCATTTATTTTGCGTTCTTAAAAGTTAAAATGAAGGGAAAATATCAGTAAAATATATTTAAAATAAAGTGAATTCAAAAAAAGGACAGCTTTTGTTGTGGACAAAAAAATAGGTGTATACACAACAACTTAAAATTTAATACAAAATTTGAAGTGAAAAATTGTTTTTCACAAATAAAAACTAAATAATATTATTAATACCCCGTATAATTGCCATTGTTTTTGATGACAGCTTCCATTCTTCGAGGCATAGACGAAATTAAATTACGGCAAGTCTCTACCCCAATATTGTACCAAACATGTTGAATGTTTTCCCATAATTGGTCTTTATTAGAACAAGGAAGCTTGGAAACTCTTCTTTTTAATTCTCCCCAAAGGTTTTCAATTGGGTTCAAGTCGGGGGATTGACTTGGCCATTCAATAACGTCTATCTTTACTTGACGAAACCATGCACTCACTAACTTTGATGAGTGTTTTGGATCGTTATCCTGTTGAAACTTCCATATAAGAGGCATATTTTCCTCAGCAAAAGGTAGCATGACATTCTCTAACAAATTTTTGTACACAAATCTGTCCATTGTTTGCTCTATTCGATGAATTGGACCTACTCCATACCAGGAAAAGCTACCCCATATCATGATATTGCCTCCTCCGTGCTTAATGGTCTTTTTTGTGTACCTACTATCGAATTCTTTACCTTTTGGCCGACGAACATTTCTTTCTGCGTCGTTTCCACATAAATTGATTTTGGTTTCGTCGCTCCAAAGGATATTTCGCCACTTTTTTTCTCCCTCTACTCCACACCAATCTTTGTGAGCCAAGGCAAAGTTTTTCCTCTTCTTTAAATTGTTTCTCCTAAGCAGAGGGACTTTGCGAGCTATCCTACCTTGTAGACCTGCCTTCTGTAATCTTCTTCGCACAGTTCGTGATGACACTGTATTTCCAATTTCTCTTGCAATCGCCTTAGATGACTTAAAAGGTTCCCGCTTGGATAGAGTAACTATGCGATCGTCTGTAGTTAATGAAGTTTTTTTATGTCTACCTCGTGTTTCAACGTCATTTTTTTGTTTTAAAGCGTTTGTTACAAAATTCTCAGACCGATTCAAAGCATCTGCAATAAATTTGTAGGTTTTACCTTGTTCACGAAGTTTAAGAACCAGGAGTCTTTCTTCATTACTGCAATGGCGCCCACGACCCATCTTAAAAATTAGTTATGTCTGATTTAATGTTTAATTTATTTTTAATTAATATTATTTCACTTCCTTCCTTAATTTTTTTTTTAATTTTTCCACAATAAATCAGACTTTAACTAGACTAAAAATCACACACCTATTATTTTGTCCAAGTAAAATTCGCACTTAAAAGAAAAATGCTACACTAGTTATCTAACTCAAGCTTATTTTTAGTGGGATTCCCCTTTTTTCTTTCTGTGACAATAATAACAGACTATTTATTTGGTAATTTTTGCATGGTTGTAATTTTTCGCACTTTTAAATAAGTTAAAAGGAAAAAAATAGTTTACACCTATTATTTTGGCCATATGTGTATGTAAATTATACAAACTTTCGGCTTTGAGTTTCTTATATATAAATTAAAAAATTTTAACACTTTTTATTTTGTGTTTCTTTATTTAATTTATTTTTCCAATATTTCGATCAACTTCGATCAACAATAGATGACGACGAAAGTGTAGTTTCCTTCGAAGTTGTTTCGTTATTTCCTAGCATACCTGTGAATTTGGCAATTAAAACTATAGAAAATAAATGGTATATACTGGAGCAACACACAAAGATACCAAAAGAACTATTTATAGAAATAATAAATTTTTGTATCAAGGACTGTAACTATTTTAAATTTGATGGCCATTGCTACAAACAAAACAGAGGATTGCCAATGGGTTCACCAGCGTCTCCAATAATAGCTGATTTAATAATGGAGGAGCTTTTAAAAAATACAGTGAATAAAATGGATATAAAACCAAGAGAATTTATAAAATACGTTGACGACCTCTTTGGGATTGTAAAAACTGACAAAATACATAAGACATTGGATATACTTAACGCATTTAATAGACAAATACAATTTACTATGGAAAAAGAGACTGAAAATAAATTACCCTATTTAGACGCTCTCGTCATCAGAGATGGTAATACTTTAAAAATAGACTGGTATCAAAAATCAATGGCATCAGGCAGACTAATAAATTTTTACTCAAAACACCCTAAAAATATGATAATCAACACAGCAAAAAATTTTATAAATAAAGTCTTAAATACCAGTAGCATTGAATTCCATAATGAAAACAAACGAAAAATATATGACATACTTATGAAAAATGACTTCCCAAAGCGGTTAATTAAGAATTTGTTAGAACAAACTAAGAAAAATGACAAAAATCGTAGTGACAACAAGCCTGTGGATGAACCCACAAAGATATATTCAGCCATTAATTATGTACCAGGACTGTCCGAAAGAATTAAACATTCTGATATATATAATAAAGAGAAATATATTCTGGCAATGAAATCAGATAATACAACTAAAAGATTATTTACAAACATGAAAACAAAATTAGACAAAATGGATGAAGCAAATTTGGTTTATAAAATAACGTGCAATGGTGACGACAATGATAAATGCCAAAAAGTTTATGTTGGTACAACAAAAACAAAATTAAAGACCAGAATATCATCACATAAATCGGACTTAAAAAACAATGATAAAAATTTATATCAAAAAACAGCACTTGCAGCCCACTGTAGCATAACTGGACACAAACCTGAGTTTAATAAAGTGATGATATTGGACAGAGAGAATAATTATAGAAAGAGATATTTCAAAGAGATGCTTCATATAATAAATATACCAACAAATAAACGAATAAACTTTAAAACTGATACTGATAATTGTGCACATATACACTGCCGATCACTTGAATAGGTTTACTAATTTTTGCTCTTATATTTTAATTTTTCTTCATATAAACTTTAGGAGAATAATTTTTTTTTTCACTTAAATTAAGAGATATTATGAATAATAATATTTTAGGAAGAAAAGAATAACGGTACAATAAATTAAATTTGTTATTTTCTGATTTTACTTCAAAATACTGCGAAAACAGGTGTAGATTTTGGGTCACTTGAATAGGTTCACTAGGAGTAAAATTAGTTTGCTTTTGACCATCGACAGTATAATTAAAATTTTAAATGTTTGTGAGTTACTGCAATAATTTTTTATATTTTTTATGTAAAATGGGGCGCAGCAAGCGATTATATGAAGAAGGAAGAGGAAAAATTAAAGCATTCAATGAAAGTGGCTTAAGCCATAGGAATATCGACAAAAAATTGTTCGCAGCCAGAATGTTGTAAGTAATTTTTTAAGTAATCTATCCGATTAGTATAGAAACATGAAAGGGCTGACGAAAAAAGCCACAACAGAAGCGGACAGAAGAGTTATTGTAAGAGCTGCCTCAAATTTGAGCGATTCTGCTGCAAAAATTAGACAAAAATTGGGTATCACAGCTATCATAAGCACTGTAAGATGTGTTATTCGACGTTCTAAACATTTAAGGAGATTAAAAATTAAAAAAACCATCTCTTATTGCTGCTCGTAAAGCGACACGGTCTCATTTTGCACGAGAACACATGAACGATAAAAATGAGTGATATCGTGTTGCCTTCTCAGACGAAGAAAAAGTTTAATTTGGAAGGTCAGGATGGATACAACTACTATTTCCAAGACCTACATAAGGAGGAACGCTACCTTTGTCGTCTCGATTCTGTGAGGGAAGTGTAATGGTGTGGGGGGCGATTTCATATTATGGTACATTTGAGCTTCAATTCATCACATCAAAAATGAACGCGAATAACTACAAAACAGTACTTGAAAAGGTATTTCCATATTTTTCTACTATTTTTAGACCAATTCTTTGGATATTTAAACAAAATAATGACCCGATACCCAAAGCCAGGGTTGTAAAAGTGTGGATTCAAAGCCAAAATGTCAATAAGTTGAAGTTGCCGCCATATTCCCCTGACTTAAATATTATAGAAAATGTATGGGGCTTGCTTTCTCGCAAAGTCTACGAGTCCGCCAGACAATACGAAACGAAATAGGCTTTCATTGGGGAATTAAAAACCTTGGTCAAAAAATTTCATTATCATTAATTGAAAACCTTTATAGCTCCCTCCCAAATGGTATTCTTGAAGTTATATCGAATAAAGGAGGATATACTCCTTAATAAATCATCAAGCATTGTAAGAAATCTTAAAATATTAAAAAAGGTTTACAAAAAAATCATTTTTTTCTTTAATTTTTTAAATTAATGATAGTGAACCTATTCAAATGACCCAAAAAATTGTTCTGAAAATCATATTCGTTTTGGGAAAAAATTACTAAAATTCAGTTATTAATTATTGAAACCATTTTTTTTATTATAAAAACACATAATCCAATATTTTACCATTTTAGAAAATAATATAACTAAAAACTTAATTACTTTTAGAAAAAAATTAATTTGAATGTAATGAAAATAGTAAACCTATTCAAGTGAGCGGCAGTGTATATCGACACATAATAAATAAGCACAGAACTGAAAAAGGAGAAACGTGACATTGAGTGACAAATAATATAAACAGATTGACGACACCATTGACAATAGTTATGTAAGATATTTGTTATGAAAGTTGTGATATTTTTCTGTTTGTGATTTTTATTAAATTTATGTTATATGTTTTAAATTGTATTGTAGTGAAAATTTATTCCCTGAGGATGATCAACGAAGTTGATCGAAATATTGGAAAAATATATTAAATAAAGAAACACAAAATAAAAAGTGTTAAAATTTTTTAATTTATATATAAGAACCTCCAAGCCGAAAGTTTGTATAATTTACATAGATAAAGAAAAGGTTCACAACATATAAAACTTACATACTAATCCTTTTATTTCATCAGAGCATCTCGCATGGTAGTATCGAGAAATTAGTGGAACGCATGCTACATATCGTTACAATGGATAGATAGCGTTTTTGCGATTTCCTATACGAGGTCGAGAAGTCACAAAATAGACTTTGAAGCACCTGTCCATGCATATTGAGTCGAATAAAGGTCTTGTAAATATTAAGAAGGTCAGATGAGGTGAAATGTATCTTTCACCATTTATTTGTTTTCGAAAAAGTTGGGGTTTCTTGAAATCAAGAGACTATGTCAATAAACTCCACCAGTAGTTCAGGCAAAAGTGATTTAAAATCCATTATGATTATTAATGTTGATGGCGGTTACTATTTAATTTTTTTTTCTTCATAAACATTTTTTTTTCTAGATGTATTGTATAAACACAATTATTTAAAAGTAAAACTTAACATTTCCATCTACACATTACAGTCAAAGAGCAATGGCTGACAACCTTTTCCTCATCTTGAATAATTATAATTGTTTTTATAATGCATGAACAAATGCCTGTTTTATAAAACTATCCCCCCTTTAATATTTATGTATTTGAGCCACTAAAGATAAAGGTGTATGTATATACCATACTTGGGTGATAAAGATAAAGAAACAATATCTTTTATTCTTTTTACGTGTTTATGAAAATCTATTGCTTTTAATACTCTTGAAAATAAATATCCATAATTCACTTATTTATCAATTTGTAAACGATTATAATCTATTGAATAACTACTCTGATACCAATAAGAGAAAGTAGTGTGGCTTACAGGTAAATATTACTAAAGTTTAGGTTGATGGGTAAGTCAGTAACACAGCATGTGATAATAACTAATTAGCTTTATAATTGAATGAATTTTGACTCCAGATGGTTTGTTATATTATTAACTGAAGTATTTTCAGTCAAGGCCAAATTGTCTTTGTTTAAAGCGATTAAATATTTGCTTTAGGCATTTTTATTGCTTGAAAGTGAAGTTTTTAAAGTGAAATGGAGAACATAAAATTGGATTAAATTTCATCAAACAAAAGTAATTAAATAACAATAGTTGTTGTAATACTGAAGAATAGAAATACCACTATAGATTAAAATAATTTTATTAATTAAAGGGATGTTTTTGCTTATATGCATAGATAAGATTAAAGAAATGTATAATTGGTTTCCAATCAAAATACATACAATATATGTACATACATATATGTAAAATATATATGTAAAATTCTTAATATTTGTTTATATACGACAAATGAATAATCATACTACTGGAATTAAAATTTGAATATTTATATACACATACTAGCTAAGCCCCTCCGGCATACTTCGTATTGTAATATAGGTCTCATTAAGGCGAGCATATACGTATTGTATGTATAGTTATGCAAGAGACTTTAAATTGTTTTGTACAGTTCTTCATAAAACATAAAATTTCACAAGCTTTAATAACACGTAAATTGTAGCTGAGTTTCCAGTTAGAATGAGTTCCAGAATCCCAGAGTCTAGAAATCCGTTGTCAATTTCTTACGTATATCATTGTTTTGTTCTTAAATGAGTATACTTTAACGGACCCATGTTATGTGAATAAAATATAAAATTAAATCAAATCAGAAAAATGATATAATTGTTCGACCTGTTTCCAAATTATCCAAATAATAAGCAAATACTTTTTTCTCAAGCTCAAGGTCAAGTTTATTTTCAATTTAATCATCAATATTTCGATATCCTTCGGATATCATCTTCAGGATTTAAAAATTATATAAAAAAAAAACAACAAAATTAAAATTGATATATATGTGTATCACTGCACTGACGCTGTTACATTACATATTATACTAAAGTATTTGCTTATAAAATTAAATTTTAGAAATCTAATTCATGAGAAGAATCATAAATGCTTGTTTTCGGCGATCACAGTTCATGAAAGCTTCTAAATTTCGCATATCAAATATGTATGTTTCGCATACACACACCTAGGTTAGCTTAATACAGAAGATTTATTTAACAATTAATTCACATACAAGATATTATTTAAATTGTAAGTTCTCATAGCACTACAAGAAAAAAGAAAACAAAATTATTTCTCATTTTCTTATTTTTTCGTAACAATGAGAAAAACGAACACATACAGGGCAAGAAAGGCATCCTAGCAGTAAATAGTGCTTACCAGTAAGTTATTTTGTCAAGGAGAAATTGTAAACAATCACTTACTCGTTCGCATGAATAATGCATGATTTTTATGTGAAATAAGCCGCTAAAATGCAGTAGAAATGCAAATTTATTGCAACCAGTAAGCAAATAGTACATAAAATTAAAAATAATAACTTACCTGTAGCATATTTGGAAGCTTAAGTGTATAAAAAACAACATATTGCTTCCATTATTGCTTACAATATGATTTATTGCTTACAAATCTTAAAAATTTTCTGCTGGGATACCACTTTGTTTTGCCTCCATTTTGGTACACATTGGTCTTGACAGTTAATATTTGGCAGTAGTGAAGTAGAGACGTGGAAAACTTATTATGGACAAATATTCGGCAAACCAATGTGTTTAATTCGTAAAAACATTTACGTGAAATTTTTGGGAGAAATAACGTGCCATCAAAACTAAATCACTATTTATCGTGTAGTGAATGAAGAAAGGGGGACTGTAGCTGATAGGCACAAGCATGGAATAAAACGTACTACAAGATCCACAGTGGAAAATCGTAGAGTAAGGCCAGCCCATAATTCATTTTTAAAAAGGTTCGAATTGCACCATAATTTCTTTTTTATCGAAAAGCTAAGACGTTGAACTTAATGATTTAAGGAAAATATTTGATGTTTCGTCAATAGTAATACTCGGAAATAAGGGCCGTATTCACAGCTTTTTACGACAACGATTTATTACTATAAGAATAAAACATATTTAAGAGCAAATTTTTAATCTAACTCATATTACAATTAAGCAGTTATATACCTTATTCGAAAGGTAATTTGATGTAGATTCCGATTTTATAAATAGCGGATTAGGTTTTAGTAAAAAAATTTGAAATTTTAGCTCCTGTATGATGTAATGCTGTTTTGGCTGCATGTAAAAACTTCGGTAAGTCTTTTATTTAGGAGCTCTGCTTAGCTCTGCACTGATACGTATAAAACTTTAAAGCTTAATATATTAATAAAATACTTTAAAAATATGAGCTGCATTTTCGTGCCTAAACAGAAGTTACAGTCAATAATGTTAAAAAACTAAATTATTTAGATAATTGAACAAATGATTTTTTCTAGAGTAGCTTTGCATTGTTATCTTCTTCTAAACTTGAAAAGAAAGGGTGAATGAATTAGAGGCGTTAAGTGTATTTATTGGTCTTGACTTGACAAAAGCCCAATACATATACTTAAGAAATCTTATCGTTTTTTAAAAACAGAAATGTATTGCTTTGTAAATACTTTTGTTTGGTTTTTATATACTAAATGTGATTCGCATTTAGTTTATAACTATTTCAATATAAGTATTTGTATTTTTGCTTACCACCTTTGGGAAAAAGTCTCCTGACGAGTCTCTTAAGCAGAGACGAAATGGCCATAGAGACATGCTTATCCCCAAAGCAATACATTTCATATATTATGTTTATTTTTTCATCATAAAATAAAATTTATTTTATTTTTCATTCGGAAAATAACCGTTATGAGAGTTTTTCCAAAAAAGGTCAGCAGAAAAAGTTATTTTTCAACAGAAAAATAAAAGTTAAAAAAAACTCTCATAAATAGAGTTTTATTTTTTCGTCATAAAATAAAACTTATTTTGTGAGTTTTATTATTCCGTCATAATAGTAAAGTAAAGTTTTTAGTCTGAATGCACTTGTTGACAAAAACTGACTTTAAGGCTTCCTTTTTCTTAATCAGAGCTAAAACCAGAAACAAAAAAACATGAATTTCAATTACCTATTGTATCTCAGCTCCGACAACACAATAAAAAGAAATGTGAAAAAATTATTGCTTTCAGCGACTACCTCTCAGCAGTCTTCTGGCAAAAGCTCTGGGAGTAATTGACTGCCATGAAAAAGCTTCTCAAATCTGTCGTTCGGATTCGACTTTAAACTGTAGGTCCCGGTACTGATGGACAAAAATTAACACACACACCATGAGTGCTGCGAGAAGCTCGGCCGTAACCCTGACACAGGTTTGTAATGGCCAATTTTGTATGTATGTATGTATGACCTCCAACTGAAATCATTAAATCACAATTAAAATGTCGAAGAAAATAATACAAATATTTTATCTTTTTTTTTGTTTTAACAGATTTTTAGTGTATGTTACAATTATGTATGTTGCATAGATCTACAAAGGCTTAACAAATAAATTTTTAAAACTTAAACTTTTAAATCTTACATGTATAAGAGAATCCATCTATTTAAAACAAATATTTTCTATTCATCAAATGATCGATTTTGGATGCAAATATACTAAAAAAGGAAATAACAAAAAGTGACTAAAATTCCAAATAAATTATTCCTGAGCAAAGATTATACAAAGTTTATTACCCTTTAAGCTTAACTGCATATGAAAGATGATTTTCTGCTCTCGAACAGTTAAAAAAAAACACACATAAACACACAAAATGTCATCCAAACACATTTACTAACTTTAATAGATAATTATCTAAATTTGAATAATGAAGATGACAAGCTTTGCTTTTCTTGTTTTGACTGTCTCTCTTCTGTATGTACACAAGTAACTACTTCATGTTTTTAATAAAAAATTAAAAAAAGAGTTTTTTGTATGATATGTGGGCATAATGGCTTACTTAGTACATACATACATACATCAGTATACATATGTTGTATATTTCCTATTTATAAACGAATATTCCATTAATTTATCCTTCTAAACATATGCTGGTTAAGAGTCCTTAAAATGTTAACGTCAAGTATGTAAATTATGCAAATTGAAATACAAAATACATACAGTGGGTATTTGCGCCTCTTCTGTATCCCTGTCAGCAATTGGAAGATTGCTTGCTCATAAATCACCAAAATGAGTCTTTTAAGACTCCCTTAGGTGATCAAAAACTGATTAAATGTGCGGAATCATAAAATAATCGTGCAGACGTTCGAAATACGAGTGCTTTTATAATTATTTTGCGTCGTATTTTATTGTTTTCTTCTGCATTTCGTTACAATGGGATTTATTTTATTTGAAAGAATAAGAGCTATGCAATTATTGTAATGTCGTGGTATAGTGGTAAGACGCTCGCACAGAAATTCAAACGACCGAGGTTCAATCCTAGCAAAAGGCAAAAATTATAAAATAAAATTTAAGGTATTTCTAAATTATAATAAAAAAAAAAGAAGAAGTTCATCTTCAAGAAACCGCTTCTTACATTCCAGTCTATTCCACCAGAAACTTGTCTCATCAATAAAAAGACGCATAATATACATATAAAAAAAAAGAATTCCTTCAGTTGAGCTTGATGAATTTATTTTTTTTTGATTTTTTACATTTTTAAACAAAATACAAAGATAATAAAAAGATAAGTACAACTCGTTTAGTGTGCGGAGTCACAAATGACTCGTTCAGGGGAGTCGCGGCAAGGGTGCATTTTTCTCCCGACAAAACATTCATTTTCGACTCATAAATGAGCTCATAAGTGACTATTTTAATCGCCTAGAGGAGTCAAAAAAGACTCGTAATTGACCAAAAATGCTGACTGGGATGTCTCATGTAATAACATTTGTGGGTGTGTATGTATGTATGTATGCGTGTGTTTGTAAATACTTGACTATCTTTTTATAAAAACGATAATTTATAACACATTTACTTACAAAAAAAAAAACTACCAAAGTCAGTTTAAATTAAAAGAGATACAAATTCTGATATGAGCTGTTGTTGTTGGTAGTGATGGCGTTTTTTTCTCTCTGTATTTGTAAAAATACTCGTATGCACATACAGCGATGCATTTGGACTTATTTCGTAATTGTATTTAAACAAAAAAAAAAAAAAAAAACAAATTTTAGTGTTTGAAAAATTAAAATCATTATTAATCAGAATGTATATGGTTAAGTAAGAACTCATACTGCCTACTATAATAGTACGGGAACATATTTATTTTTTTTTATTTTAGTTACGTTATTTAAAATCTATCTTATAATAATTTAATTAATGTTTTCAAATTCATTTTAGTTAATAAAATACTCTCGACGAAAAACAAGAGTGTACTCTCACATTTAGCCATAATAATGACAACAGAGGATAGTACTGCAATACAAATTATATTTAAAATCTATTGTCATAGGTCATGTCTATCTACACATAATATAAAATTTATATTCACTAAAGGTTACACATACACTTATTTATCTATAGGTATTTTTCAGCATATTCATAATAATCCTGTGTTTGTTTATCTGTGATTTAGATAAAAATGTGTTTTCCTTTTAAAGGTGTTACTTCAAGAGAGAGAGCGAGTTAAACACTTAAAGCGCAGGATTGTTTGGTTCTCTTAAAAATGGAAAATTCTCTGAAGAAATTTAAACAGTTTTTTGTTTTCTTTTTTTGTAAAATAAAAAAGCACGTGCTTTCTTTCGCTAAGAACATACAAAACATAGGTTCTCTGAAGAAAACACATGGCTAAAAAATGATACAAAAAACCATAAAAAAAACGGGAGGAAGAGAATGAATATTATGATTTCACGTTCAATGTCGCGCGTAGTAAAGTTTTTGTTTTTTTTTTTTTTTTGTTAATTTTTTAAGCATGTGTTTTCATGTTTTTTTTTGTTATTATATTAGCAAAAATGTGTGTGAGTGTGTCTGTACATATACACGTACATAATTGGCCAGCGAATGAACTACATATTGTTTGCATAATTTTTGGCGCTTAAAAATATATGAATGATTTGCATATGTTGGTTGTTGTGGGCAACCATCTGTGTGGAGTAATTTTTTTTCTTCTTGGCAATGTGTAAAAAGAATGGCGGAACAGGAATTAAAATATTAAATAATAATAAAACACCATGGGGGTAAAATATGAAGACCTTTAATTTCACATACATATGTATGTACATATTACTTATATACTTACTTATTAAATAAAAATAATGTCTCGTCATTTAATTTAATGGAGCTTTTATTTTATTGCAACATGATTAGGCTATTTTTGAAATGAATACACTTTTGTCTTTAATTATTATCTTTTTTTCTCCATTATGGGTTTAGAAAATTTGTTAGAAATGTGTATGTTTTGTGACTTTTAGGACACATTGCCATTATAGGAGTATTATTTATATTTCATTATTTGCGATTTGGGTCTATATACTCGCGACATGGATATTAGGGTGTCCGTTATTTTGGAAAATTAATGCTTTTGTTGTTCTTATGTTAAATGACTTAAAATAGCCCCAAACAAAATTCTACAAATTAATGTGCCGCAGGAAAACCAATTTGGTTTGAGTCGCTATTTTCGGTCAAACATAGACTTGTAGGAATAAAAAGCCACACAGACGTTTTTCACTCGCTCCTCTACATGCAGCCTCCAATGAGATTTGGAGTCCAATATCACACTAAGGTATTTGACTTTAGATGATTTGTATTTTCTTGTGAATAATATAAGCTGAGTTTTACCAGCATTAACTGTAAAACCACATCTAGCGGCCCAATCACCCAGCTTAACTAAAGCACCATCAAAGATCCGCTCATAACAGAAGAAAATGGCCCTGAAACCAGCAGGAGTAGATCATCAGCGTAAACCACCGCCTTGACGCCATAACCATTAATAAAGGAGAAAATTTAATTGATAACGACTAACCAAACAACAAAGGGCGGCAGAAACCACCTAGGAGTGTTCTTCTTTTTACAAATCTAGTGCCTTTAGCCCTGCATTAATTTCCCTGCATCCTAGCAACGATGCGATCCAGAGGGATATATACCTTTCCACCCCTAAGCCTCTCAATGGATTGTTGAGGGCACCTCCAATACCAATAAAGGCGGCCAAAGTAAACTGCTTACACTCCAAGGATTTTTCCAAACTCATGTAGCGCCATCTCATTGCACTTCTCCCTCGCGTAGGCATGCTGAGTAGCCGAGAGCATACTCTCCAGATACTGACAGAGGTGACTTTCTATTATCCTGTCCAGTACCTTAAGAAAAAAGGAGGTAAGGCTAATTAGCCTAAAATCATTGGTATTACGTGCCCTCATCAACCCACCTCGGAAGTGAAGACCAACTTGGTCCTCCTCCAACGACTAGGTACGTATTTAAGGGTTAAATAAGCAGAAAAAATCATTTGCAGAATAGGGATCAAAAACATACTATATTAGGAGATAAATTTGTATTTGCAAAATTTTTAATTGCTGTATACACAGAAAAAATTTTTGTTGAAATAATTTCAATTAACAATTTATTTAGTATCATTCAATATTTCCAATTTAAATAATAAAAATAAAAATGTTTGTGCGTATGTTTTTTTCTTTTGCCTTAGTGTTGTTTAATATGTTATATAAATAATCAATATATGATTACTTTTTAATTTAAAATTCAAATACGTATTGCTACTTATGTAATTTAAATAAATGTTTAGCATTAAAATATAAAGAAGACATATTTTATACAGAGAAACCTGTTTTAATGCGATAGATAGGGACCGTATAAATAAAATCGTATAAATCAATAGGGACCGCATAAAAAAAGTTCCACGTCAAAAATAACCTTTTTATTTTATTAAATTAAGTACAAATGTGGATATTTTTAAACATTTTATTTACACATCTACTTGTTTTTCATACAAAAATCAACTTAATCATTATCCTTCACAATGGCTTTCACCACTAAAAGATACCGACACACTTACCATGTAGGTATGAGGTAATCAGTTTTTGTAACGTTGGTTGTATCTCATATGCGGTTCGCGGAATAATCTTTTTTGAAACAAGTAGATTTGCAATACAAGTTTTGGGAGCAAACCATCGTACTTCATTTTTAATCTTGTTGCGAAGCTCAAAGAATTGCTATCACCTCTAATTTGATATCAATTTAAACTAAAGTCTAGTGTGAACGTTATGATTTTCAATCGTGATTCAGAGAGTAAACCTAGTGGTTCATATTATCGTGTGAACAAACCATTACATATTTTTACGAACAACAATTCAATAACCGATATAAAGAAAAATAAAATTGCACAAAAATAGTATGCATAAAAACAGGTTCTCCTGTATACATATATTTACAAGTATTTTAGCTTAAAAACAACATCTTGTATTAAAAGACACTCAATTTAATTTTTTAAGTAATTAACAATATGTAATTAACCATGAAAATTTTTTCGATAAAAAATGTAATATCGCTAACATAAAAAGCAAAAACAAAAAAAAAAAAATAATGTGTATTCGTAAATTTTTTTGTTTGTTTTATTTGTATGTGTATGTTTTTTTTTTCTTTTTTTTTGTACATACACTCCGGTTCACTTATTTAAAAGCACAAAAAATCCCATATTCAGGAGCCGGTATCTTTTGCAATTTTTAACCGATTCCAGAATTTTAAAATAGAAATGGAAGGTAGACATCTTGAGATATAAACAAAATCATGACAATTGTGGTTTCTTAACTAAGGAACCTTTTTTTGAGAAATTTATAAAAAAAATCTAAAAATGTGTTTTTTTTTTTTGGTTCACTTGAATAAAGGCACTTTAACTAACTTTAATGAAAAACAGCTTTTCTTGTTTTTTAAGTTATTATTACTTTATTTGCTTTATTAAAGAACTATTAGTAATGGGTACAACATCCTTTGTTTTTAATAACTTCAAATATACGGGTTTTCATTGATAGATAAAGAGAATTGATGTAATCCAACGAAATTTCACTCCAAGCATCCTTAATGGCCTGAATTAGTGACTGCTTGTCATCAAATTGTCTACCTCCTTCATAGACCTTACGAGATAACCAACCCCACACATTTTCGATAATGTTTAGATTTGGCGAATAGGATGGACAGTCAAGAATATTAACATTTTGGCTTGCAATGTACTCCTTTACTACTCTGGCGTTGTGTATAGGGGCATTATCCTGTTGCAATATCCAAGGTATTGGACCAAATAGTTCATTGAACTTCGGAAAAGCCGACTCCATTAACGTTCTATAGGTTGCCCCAGTCAAGATCGATGGTGCCATAGTACGTAATAGCACCCCACACCATAACGCCGCCCTCTCGGCTGTGATGTCGGTTCAAAAATCTGTTTTCTGATCATTTAAATAATAGTTGTAGCCATCAGGCCCATCCAAATTAAACTTCTTTTCATCCCTAAATACAACGGTTTTCCAGTCATTTACATGGCCTCTTTGCTGCACATCCCATACCATGTAGTCTTTTGCGAATTGAAGACGCTTTTCCTTACGAGAACCATTAAGTGGCGGCTTTTTTTGTAATTTCTGGTACTTAAGATACTCACGGCTCTTAATAACTCTGCGTACTGATGACTTGCTCGCTTGCACTCCAGCTTGAGCTCTTATTTTTGACAAGGATAAGACAGAATTAGAAGCAATTCTGATGATTTTTCTTTTCTCATAAGTAGATAAAGACAACGAAACCCTTCCTTTAAAATTTTTTCAATACCCCTCGGGGTCCTTGATGTAATTGTCGACAACTGTTGTGTTCCGTAAAATTTGTTTAGCTATTGCGCGGTTAGAATATCCTTCAGAACGGTAAACATCGATTTTAGCCCTTTTCGATAGATTTAAAATTTTTTGTTTTGCCATTTTGACTCGTAAATCGACTAAGATGTAATAAATTGCAATAAACAAACGCCCCCAATAAAAAATTACCACTTACATTAAAAATAATACAAAAAAAAAAGTGCCTTTACTCAAGTGAACCAAAAAAAAAAAATACCACATTTTTAGATTTTTTTATAAATTCCTCAAAAAATGGTTCCTTAGCTAAGAAACCACCATTGTCATGATTTTGTTTATATCTCAAGATGTCTAGCTTCCATTTCTATTTTAAAATTCTGGAATCGGTTAAAAAATGCAAAAGATACCGGCTCCTGAATGTGGGATTTTGTGTGCCTTTAAATAAGTGAACCGGAGTGTATATATAATATACATATGAAAATATATAATATATATAATATAAATACATGTGTTATGTGGTCGCCGTGGTCTAGTGGTTAGTATGTTGGCTTGCTAAGACGAGAGCTCCGGTTCAAGCCCCCGGCTCTGACGTCTTGAAGCAAAAAAATATGTTTCTTTCCGCGACTACCGCTTCCGGCAAAATCTCTGAAAGTAACCGATTTTAAGGTGTGTCGTTCGGAGTCGACACACAACATGAGTACTAGGAGAAGGTAAGCCGTAATCCTGACCCAGGGTTGTAAAGGTCAGTTATGTTATGCATGTATATTAAAAAATTTGTATTTTAGATTGACATGGATTTCACAGTAAAGATTAAAATGGCAAGAAAAATAGATGAACACTGATCAAGAATATCTCGTCTAGTTTAGGAGATAAAAAGCCGAAAAGAGATTGCAGATTTTATAAATTTTGGTGTCAAAAACCTAAAGTGGCTTCATTAACTCGAAATATATAAAAAATATGAAATGCTGGATAGAGCACATAAACTCCCGCACGACGAATTGGCAATAATTAAATATTTTTACATAAATAATATTTCCAAATATTACTTCATGTCAAATAGACAAATCAAATACATATACACTAGTATAAAGTTGTTAATTTTTTTTTTTTTGTCGCGTTGGTTATATATGTACTCATCTCTGTATTTGTCGTATTTATTATTTAAGTTGTATATTTTTAATAAAAAAACTATTATAATTTGCAATTTGTTGTAAATTTGGGGGTTGCATTTAAAATATTTTTATCATTTTAAATCAGAGGGATTAAATAAAATTTTAGTTCTATTAATTAATTTTTTAATCTGTTTAAAATTTGTGCGTCAATTAATTTTTTAATTATACTACTCTAATTTATTTTATTAAAATTTGCCTGGGTTTTTAATTAAGGGATTAATTGGCCAAATTAAATATTTACTTGAAATTTTTTTTTGTCAAAAAGCTCGACACTATTAATTTTTTAATTGATATTATTAATATTGTTTGTAGGGGCAAAACTAGTAAACAATTTAATTGGTAGTACAAATTTGTTAATTGAAATCGATTTTAATTTTTTCTGTGTACTTAATAAATTCTTAAATTTTTATTTTTATTTATTGCATATTAAATCCTTACTAACCATCAATCAAATACCCATATGTATAAAATTATGAGGATATTAGGAACAATTCAAATGCAATGGAAATGCAAATAATTTTGACAATAAAATTGACAATAGTTGTGCATTAGTGTTAAGAAAAACAATAATCTTTCGTTTTATAAGACAAGAACTTAAAGAAAAATCGACAAGATCTGAAAAATCATTATGTGAACCATGCTGTGTGTTTCAATTTTTATCCATGAGTACCGGGACCTGCAGTTAAATTCGACTCCGAACGACAGACTTGAGAAGCTTGTTCATGGCAATCAGTTACTCTCATAGCTTCTGCCAGAAGACTGCTGAGAGGTAGTCGCCGAAAGAAATATTTTCTTCATTTCATTTCTTTTGTTTTTTTTTTTTTTCAAGATGTCAGAGTTAGTGTTTGAAGCCTGGGCTCATGGCTTAGTAAGCCAACACCCTAACTGCTAGACCACGGCGACTACGATTGAATATACTCCAAAGTTTAGTAAAATATAGATCAGAAAACTCTTTTTCCGACCGCTTAATATAGCCAAGAGCACATCTATTCTTATTTATAAGTCATAGCAATATAATCATTAAAGTTGAGTTTTCGATTTATCAATATACCAAGATCAACAAATGAGTTAACCAACTTCAACTGATAGCCACCAAGTGAATAATGGTTATATCGTTGATTAAATATTTTTTTAAATGCATTTTTATTTTATAAATAAATTATTCTGTTACTGAAAAAATTCCGGTTTATTTTGAAATTTATTTATTTATTTTATATTCTATACAACAAGACCTTTGGTCTTATGATTATAGAACAGAATCAGAATTTAAATGGTCAGTTAAAAGCTTATTAAGAAAATGCCAAATATTTGTTAATTTTTCACAGACCCTGAAATTGAAAAAGCAGAATTGTTTTCAATAAATTTATTTCCTACATAATTTTTTTCAAAAAACAAGAACATATAACCTTGCTTTAAATCAAAGGAGGAAAATAAACAAAACTGAACGTTTGAGATCATTTTGTTGTATACTTTACTATGAGTAAAACAAAAATAAAAGAGAAACAGTGAGAAAGATTGTCCCATTTAATTTCGTATATTGTTTTTGTTTTGAGTACTACAAATACACTAACTCAAATGTGCGTAGGAACAACAAAAAATGAATGAGAAGATAAAGAAAAGAAGAAGAGAAAAATGAGCAAATTATACGAATGTAACGGAGTAACAAAGCAAGCACAAGAGCGAAAAGCTAATTATTTTATTTGCGCTCTTTCTCATTTAGAAAGTATTTGTTTTGGTTTTGCTCATGTACAATACTATTAAAAAATTTTTGAAAAGTGTATGACTTTGTTGTAACTTTTGCGAAATGTTTTGTTTGTTTGCCCACTCTGCTTTAAATACGTTATTTAAAAAGTAAACAAATCTTTATAAAATTTTTCAAAAAACAGTTCTAACTCCGACTTCCAACTTCAAATACTAAATCTTTTTGACTGCAATTCCCACTTCGACTCCCACTCCGACTTCAATGCTAAACGTAGATATTACAACATACATATGTATTTAGAAAAATATGATAATTATGCTGTGAGTAATTTAAACAATATACGAGTATATTTTTTTTCTTTTAATAATATTCAGAATACTATTTATATTATACCGGAGACTTAAAATAATAAAACTTCGAACGATAAATTAAAAATATAAAATTACTCTGCAGTTGTTCGTAAAAACTGCATTCACTGATGCTCTTAAATCGAATATGACGATGAATGCAGAAACTAATCGTTCTACAGAGACTTATGTGTACAGGGTGTCTGGCAGCAAATTTATGTTTTCAAACTTTAATAAAAAACCTAATGATTGACAAAAAGTTTTTTTGAGCATTGAAAGATAGAATGGAAATGCGGATTTTATTTTTTAATGAGTATGTCATCCAGATGACTTCTGTTGAGTTGAACACCCTGTTCAAAACGGAGTCTTATATTCTGCGCCACACGCTACAGTAAACTTGGTTCAATTGAGCTGATTTCTCGAAGAATATTTTCCTTTAAAGCCACAAGAGATTAGGGACTGAAAGTCGCGGATTTTCACGTAAACTGCTTTCAACCAGTTCAATGTTTTCGGAAGTACTTGAAGATCGACTAGGCCCTGGCCGTGTTACAATAATAACCGAAGCAGTTGCATGGAGTATCTGCACCCAGGAACGATTTAAATTTACACTTGAACTTTAAACAAAATTGTCGACGAGAAATTACGTAGGAATTATTACTCTTAAAAAATGTGTCCACAGCAAACGCGCGAAGCTCACTCGACCACTGCGATATCGTGACTGACAAGTCCGCACAATCGATAATTTCAACCTCGCCACTCTCTTTTCGACGCGTTTATTACTTTTTGAAATAATCGTAATTAATATAAATAATTAATATAAATCTGCTATCAGACACTCTGTATAAGTTCTGTTAATGTAATTGAGACAAACTACAGGAAGAGTATTCTTTAAACCAATAAATCGGCTAAAAACGAATTCTTATAAAGTATTGTGCGATTCACTGGACAATTAACTACAAAGAGATGTGTTCTGTGAGAAGCACGAATAGGGTGGTCCGTAAGAGTATGGGATTATCTGGAATTAATGTTTTTATTTTATTAGGGCACCTCCGGCGGTAGTACTGATAGGACTACCTGATGCTATAACGAATCGATGGAGTTGGATACCCTACTATCACTGATAAGCATTTTCGTCCTTTCCTGTACACGGTTAGGAAGCCCCAAAATTGATTTTGAAGCACCGGCCCCTTAATCAGAGTTATATTCCATCTAAGGTCGGAAAAAGGTCTCGTAAATATTCAGAAGGTTGGATAAAGTGATCATTTCAATGCGATCATTTCATCGAACATCACAGTTAATTAAGTTAAAGCATGATGCCTAGATGTTTGTCACTTTCCTGAAGAAACCTCAGTATTTATTAATTTAATAACAGAGCAATTCTATAAGGATTAACAATTATAAAACGCATTCATATTTAAAATAATAAAATATTAATGAAAGATAAATGAAATTGCATGCCATGAATTTAAATGAAGAAGAATAAATAATTGAAATAAAATTTTGATTACGACCTACATTAATAATGGCTCTGAACTCATACTCACACTCCTTTTATCTTCTCTCAAGGAAGTACATAAATATTGTATATATGTATGTGAGTTAATATACATTCACAATAACACTCAAATACATACATATAAGCACACATTCAAAAATCATGATGAAGTATTGAAGTAAACAAAACAGTTATGTGTGGCAGGAAGAGAAAAATATATATAACGGAATTTCATTCATATTGGCGGACAAAGGAAAAAACAATAACAAAAATTTTATATTGGTGGTTTTATGTAAATAAGAGTCTGCATATGTATATGTAAAAAGTTTTACTTTTTTCAGTAATTGTGTGAAAAAATGTTTGTTTTGAATTTTATGATAAGAGAGTATAAACTAAAAAGAGAGCTTAATAGAAAGAGAGACATTGTGTTTATTTAAGAGAATTATTAGAAAGGACATAAATGTACATACTCGTATATATTGTATAAACGCTATAAGCCGGCTTTATTTGTTAGTATTTTGTTTTTGGCAGCGCTGCTGCCAAATGAAGATGATACTTTCATTTTGCATAATAAAGTCTGGTAGATAGAATTTTAGAAGTTCAGTCATTGCCGGCATTTAAAAGCGTTTGGACGTGTTAGCGGTTTGCATTTGAGTTAACGTCTTAAATAAAGAGAAAGAGCTGTAGTCTATTTTTGAAGTTTCTTTTTGTCTGTGACGGTATTGGTGTTTAGATGATTTGACCAAAGAGTAAAATAAAAACTATTTATAGTTGTGTGAGTGTAGATGTGTGTATAAGTGATGCTGTAGGCCAGTAGTATTATCAATACGGGTTTGTGGGTTTAATGCAAAGGTCCAAAGAACACAAGAGATAATAAATTCTATATACTTATGTATATACACATGTGTGATAGTAATGCTGATAGTGAACACATACATATATGTATTAAGTACAAACAAATGTGTGAAATAGAAGAACAAGACATTTTTGTTCACATTACTCATTACCATTATAAATAATTGAACATGTATTAGTACATAAACATACATACATATGTATGTACATATATATATCTGCACATAACTTCATATGTTAAACAGTATATCTGTGTGTGTGCGTAGAGATGGACATTTACATGTACGAACGGAGTTAAAGTGCCTAAATGTATGCTACAGCATTTCATTTATTATTTGAACTTTGAACACTAAACAACTGAGTTGTGAACACGCATTTAAATTCTGGTACAGAAAAACAAAACGAAAAATAAAAAAAAAAACCAAAAAGGATTAGAAGTTGTCGGTTGTGTTTGGGTATATTAAGTCGCTTGGTCAGTCGGTCGGTCGTACGGTCATACGTTTTCTCGCTTTTTTTTACTAATGCTAATATGCTTTCTACATTTTGCTTTATTGTTGGGGTCTGCAAGAGCCAAAAACTAAAAATAAGGCCTTATTTGCTTAAGCCTTTAAGTAGGCAATAAAACTAGAGTAAAGAAAAAATTTTTTTTATTTTTTCGGTTCTCGATATAAGAAAAAGAAAGTGTATTTAAGAAGTTCTTTTTTTTAATACGGTTATTAAAAAAACAGAAAAAGGGAAATTGAAAAAGGGCCAAAAGCAAATAATTTGGCTTTAGATGGTAGTGAAGATGCCTTGAATGACCAGAAAGTAAAGAAAAATAAATGAAATCGAAAGTCGTTTTAGAAAAGAATTTACATTTCAAATGTTAAAAAAAAAGTTTTCAATGTAAATAAGTGCTAAGAAAAAGAAAAACCAGCAAAAATTATTCAAAGAAAAATAAATAAAATCAAAAGAAATTTGAGAAAAAATAAAGTGGTACCTACCAAATAAAATTCTACAAAAAAGAATAATAAAATAAATTTAAAATGTAAATGATGTGAAAGTGTTTAAAATCAATCAAATGTAAAAAACGAAATACTTTTTAGTGATAAATAAATAATAAAAAAAAGAAATTCTCATAAAAATTCATCTACTAGGGACAAGCAAAGAGAAAAAATTTGAAAATCTTCACGTTATTTAAAGGCAATAAAAAAAATGTTAATTTTCTTTTAAAATAAAAATAAAAAAAAAACTGTAAACCCCGAAATAAAAAATATTAAAAATTCAACAAAGAAATGAAAAATAGCAATGCTGTAGACATTCTTTCAAGTGGAAAATTTATTGCATAGAAAATATAAAAAACGAAATTCAAGGAAGGAAATTGAATTTTTCCATTTTACCTTCACACACATTGCACGTTCGCTAGCAAATTTATTAACTGGAAGATTATTTTCACTTCTTCGCAAACCTTATCCTTTATCTACACACTCCTAAATGACAATGTATGTTATAGAAAAACCAAAATGTAAGTCTAAAGCGATTATCTGGCAGCCATAAAATGCCCTTCAGCTTAACTTTTAACTGCAAACTATAAAGTGTGTATAAGTATATATGCACTCGTACAACCTATGTTTATTTCAGACAAAAAAGTAGTGTAACTAAATTAGACAAAAAAAAAAAAAAATTATATAATACATACATTTATGTATAACCAGTCGAATACGGTTATAATGAATCTGATAGGATCGTACAATTTAATTCGTTAAGAATTAATATCGTCGCAAGAATTAAAGAACGCTGTAACTGACAAAAAATCGAAAATGCGTTTTTTGCATCATTTTTATCAGAAAAAAAAATTGCGCATCGATTGGTCCCGGTCCCAGATTTCTACGATGAAAATAAATTCACTTACGCCGTCTTCATTTTAAAAAATACCAGTGTCTTTGCTCTACTTTCATACAGGTTTTTTGGCGAACATTTAAGGTTTTGTCAGTTACAGCGTTCTTTAATTCCATCGACGATATACAGTTGGTTATATCAGTAATTTAAAACTTTTCCACCACACTGTTTACTGTCGAACTTCTATATAATGAAACAGAGAGGGACCAGAGTATATCACCATTATATAGAAACTTCATTATAAAAAATAATGATTTTTACTATGTGCGGCGGTAAACTATCTCAGCATTACTTCATCAATATCCTTGAAAAGACAGGTTCGCAGTCTTTTGCGTTTTGTACTTATTTCACCCTCAAACCATTGCTCCCTCTGTATCCTCAAAGCTTGCATAATCGCAAATACCTCAGCCTGAAAAACACTACTTATGTCTGGCCATCTAAATGACTCTGAAAAGCTGGCAGACTAGGAGAAAACACCAGCCCTCACACTGTATTCCACCCTAGAACCATCCGTGAGGACTGTAATACCAGATTCTCCCAGATTCCCATTCTTGACTACTAGGGAAGAATATCCTTACAAACCCCCTAAAACCCAACTTTCAGAAGGCCAAATCCGTATGTAATTCCTTCTAATGGGGAGGAAGTAGCCCCAGAATATTACTATGTACATCATAGTACTTATTTAATTGCTCGTCTTCTACATTTCTTAAAATTATGTGATTGTTTTTTAAAGAGTTATATAAGGTGCTGGGATGATTTCCAAATTGTTGAACATGTTCATTAGTTATTCACTTCTTTACGTTGCTAGACTTTTGTTTAAGTACGTTCTGTTTTTATTTATTTTTATTTTAGGATTCCCCTCTTATGTTTTATTTTATTCCCGGCAAACAGAGTTGTTAGTTTGCGTAACAGAAATAATATTGTTGGAGAAACTTATGAGGATAAAATCCATATATTACAAGTTTAAATTTTCTACTAGGGTGTTATTGAAAGCTGTTTATTCTCAGTAAATAATACTCTAAGCATTATTATTATCATATACAATTAATACTTTGCAAAGCTGATATCGTACTTATCAATGCTCTCTTTCAAACTCTTCAACTTTACTTGCTCTCATTACATCATTATTATGTTTATAATTATATTTATATATATGTAATATTCATACATTTGTAACATCTATTTTTACATGGATATTATTTTAACTGTTTTATTCTTATATACCTTTTTATAACTTTGTATATTGAATATTAAAGAAATTATTAAAGAAAAGAATAAACTTCACTTGGTGATAAGATTTCATAAAGCAAACATATTTAAATTGTTCTGCCTTGCTGCTAAATTAAAAAATAAACTACACAGCCTTGCTGCTTAATAAAGAAATTATTTAAAATTGAAGTATAACTAGTTTTTTTTGGAATAAACTCATACAAATATTTTAAATAATCGAGTAAAAACACATGAGAATGAAATTAACATCCGCAAAATTTGTTCATTGTTTTCCTTACAAGTTCGATTCACTCTATGGAAATTTATTATAAGGAGATTAAAATATACTAATAATAGCACAAAAAAACTGTGTTCTTCAAATGAATTCATAAAAGAGAGAACTTCATTGTATAGAATCTCACTAAAAGGAAGATCGACTGTATTTAGAAACTAAAACAACTGATTTATTTCGTTTGTCTTATGCATCTATTTGGTAAGAAAAAAAAAAAAAAACGCTACGCGAATTGAAGCGATTATTTAATTGGAAAGCATTTCCGACACAATAATTGTTTAGAATTATTTAGAAACTAAAGCTGATGAAAAATTGTCTTATGTATGGATTTTGTAGAAAATATTACGAAACGTTATGCAATAATTTATTTATAAAAATTTATATGCACTGTGTTTTAAAAAGACAAAGTAATTCAGTCAAAATTCACGTGTAAAAGTAAAAATATATTCGCTTGAAATGTTTTGGTTATAAAAGTAGTAATAAATAGAAAATAATTTCAGTACAACAGCTCCCATAGTTTTTTAACCAGGGTTCGTTAAAGATCAGTTCAACTGTATAATATAATGTTAACCTCGGGTTTTAATATACATATTCTAACTGAAACTATTTTTTTTCTTGTGTAAAGATAACAAGTGGCTTGAACTTATTAAAAAAAAAAAAATATGTGACAGTGTAGGTGTAATTTATTACTTTTGGCATATTGTGTTTTAATAAAGAAAATTTCTACTCTTCGCTTTGCATTTGCAAATGGAAAAAGTGTGAAAAAACTATTTTTTTTTTAAATCTTTTTGATAAACTCTGGTAAATTTAGTTCTTTTTTTTTGGCATACATATGTGTTGTATTTTATATTTTTACAAACACACACATACATATATACATGTATGTAGATCCAGTTAAAGGACTTAAAAAGAAATTATTAATTGGTGAATAATTTTGTAATAGAGATTTTCTATTTAGTAGCATAGGAAAAATACTTATATTTTCCATATACGTATATGTATGTGTACTGTAAAAAAATATCTGAATGTTTTAGAAACCTTTTAAACAGTACTAATATATCTGTGCTATTAAATACAAAATCGCTGCATAAAATTTATTAAAAATTGCTTAAATAAAAAGTGAGTCAATACGTGTGTAATTTTTTAAGTCATGGAAATATATCCATATGTTATTACTACGTAATAACAGAACAAAAAAAAAAAGAAGACCCGTGTCTCCCAATTTTGTCCAAAGTCATAACACTTTTTTTGTGGATCCCGAATATTTGAAGGCGAATCAGTCACCGATCGCAGCAATACAGGCAAAACAGTAAGCTCAGCACACACATCAAGGAACATTTTTATTTTTGCGGCTAACTAAATGCTACCTGGGGACCTATTCTGTAATTCTATTAAGCTAAAATGCTAAATTTTAGGTTTTTAAAACAGGCTGGGAGTTAGAATATATAAAATGAAGCGTTTAAATTACAATACACCTTCAATTATTATTTTCGTAGGCAAAAAGTCCTAAATCAAGTTTATAAATTTTTAGCGATGGAATTTTAGCTTAGGAGCGTTATAAAATAAGGCCTCTGAAGGGAGTTAAGAATCATTTCTAGGAAGTTCATACGTTTTAGAAAGTTGTTTAATGAGATCTTAGGTAAGTTTTTTTAGTTCATTGTTTCCTTAATTTTTGAACGGTTTGCTATCTACCATACATGGGCATACTGCTATATCTGAGAAACTAAATCAAAATTCGGAACGGTTTGTAAAATATGACTCTGAGAAAATTATCACTTTTTTACAAAAATGACACCGAGGACACAAATATTTGTGGGCCCATAAAACAAATTAAGTACATGACTTTGGGCAAAACTGGGAGACACGGGTCTCGTTTTTTTGGTCTTTTATCACGTACTGGTGTCTGTATATGATTATTTTTTTCGTGTTGCACTGTGTATGTTACAAAAATTAAAACAATAGAGATAAAGTTAAAACATCAAATGCAGTCATTACGATTACATGAGTTGATAGACAAAAAGCCTGGAAAGTGTTATTTTTCTCTGATATTGTTATTGTTGAGGAATACTTTGTAAATTTGAGTAACGGTTAGAAAAAAGACTTTTTTTCCGACATTTTTGCATTCAATTAGTAACACATTATTAAATATTACTCACTTTAAATTTATAAGTAGAGTCATAAAGAAGAGTCTAAGAATTTTTAGTAATTTAGATAGACAAAAATTTATTACAACAAATACACATCTTTGATATTTCTTTTGCAATACTTCAAATTCAGAGATGTTTCTATGCAACATGACATTAAACGAGTATTTTCTGGAAATCAAAATCGAGTGAAATTAAAACCAAGTTTAATGCAAATAATCAGTCAAATGGTAGACAGAATCGAATAAATCGGCTTAGAAAGGTAATAATAAATTTAAAATAGACAAGTCGCCATAATACCTCACAACCTCACAAACAAAGTAAATACCGAAGTATGTGATGAATAACGAATTCGGTCGAAATTGAAATCGTTTGTATTTTCAAAGCCATATAAAACCTACACGTTTGATTTTTTTTTTAAATTGAAATAATCAAGGAAGTAGTTTCAATAGTCCTTTAAGTAATTAGTAAAAAAATATGAATTCCAAATCCTTACAGATTGGGATGTATGGGAAGTAGCAACTTAAATCTCAGTTGATTTCAATATTGATCAAAATCGTTTTTCAGCACATACCAGATTAATTTTTGTATGTCTAAAATTAAAAGTTAAATTAAGAGATTACAAACATGTTTAAATTACTTTAAAATTAAAATAAATCATTAGTCAAAAAGTGACCAATCCGACAAGGAGACACTGCACCACCCTTATAAACTGTATATTGTCTTGCTATAACCTTAATACGAGTTACAGAAGTTGCTAAATTGAGTTCAAATAATCTGATGATTAATAGAAAATATCTAAAATTAAATTTTTTAGGTTTCATATTCCTCTCTCTGACTTTCTTCAGAAATTAAAAATCTCTAAATTATTACCAATTTGTTAAAGAAAAAACAAAACAGAAAAACCACTCATCAATATTCATAAAGAAAATGGCATCACTTCTCAAGTGTTTCAAGTTTACTCATTGTAGTACCACATTATAATTGACAGAATTTATCTGAGGAAAAACATTAATAAACTTATTTTTAGCGAACTTTTTGTCCTAAAAAAAATTTAACCGATATTCGTGAAGTTTTTTGACTTTTTCTGTAGCATGAATGTAACTCAATGAATTTTATTTTATTTATTGGAAAATGCACAAAATGTTTGATGCCCAGTTAAAAAAAATTAAGAAAAAAAAAATTCGATTAGAAATTGAAAGTGCAGAATATTCCAGAAATCATAACCCTCTCATATGACTCATGTTACAATTTTGAATCAGCTCTTGGTATAGTTGTAGTCTTTTCTCTCTCTCGAACCAAAACACAATTATGTATAAAGTTTTGTAGGAATGCTTGGCGTTGTTTAGCCGCAAAATGGACCAGTTTTTGTAAACGAATCTAGTGGTATAACTCGCATTGATTATTAGTATGTACAAAACAATTAATGGTGAATATCATCACAACTCATTAGGTCGATTAATGAGGATTTGAACATAAAACATAAAGTACAGCTAACATTGAACAAATTCATGAATTATGTTAGACTACGAATTTCTTCTAGTTTCAACCAGCGCTGACAGAATTTGAACTAAGCTGAGAAAGCTCTAAATTATCAAATATTTTATAAATTATCGAAAATTTCAAAGTTTCAAAGTTTCAAAATTTTAAAATTGGTTTAAAATTTTATAAATTACACAAAATTAAAAAAAAGGATTGAAAAAAAAAATTTATTTAACAAAACAATAATCACTAATTGTAATTTTTGAAATATAATTGCCGAATTCACTAAACCCTTGTATTCATTGTTTATATTAATGTTTGTTACACCAATATAGTATTTTTAAAAAGGGGTAAAATGAGAAATTATAAACACAAGTCTTTAGGTTTAGTATACAATTTCACCTTTATTTTAAGTTTTATTTAAATTATTTTAGTTTTAAGATTACTGCAGATTTAAGGATACTTATTTTAAATTTATAACTTGTCTACACTGCAGCTGGATACTAAGTAAGTGATCAAAACAAAAATTAAAGTACAAAAAAGTTCTGTGTTCTTGCAGTGATGACAATTTAGTTAAATTATTAGCTAAATGCATGAGAATGCAGTAAATATGATGCGATATATACAAAAATAAAAAATTTTATAAAATTCCTTTAATCAATTTAATACAAAATGTTCATTGATTTCTATATATGTAAATGTTATTTTAAATTGTGAACTCAAAAAAATTATTTTTATTGTCAGCAGCAAATTAAATTAAAGAAAATTTTGATTTTTTACGTTTAATGCACCAAATACATACATATTTATACAATAGGTGTTCACAAGCAAAAATTGTTTTTAATACATGAAACAACGATACAAAACCTTGTGAATTCGGTAAATTACTTCAAAGGTGTAAATTCAAAACCGTTTTTCAGTTTTTTCTATCGGACTTTGAGATGGTATCACTGCTTTGTTGGACCACCCACTTAACAGCTGATAGTTGTTTTTTTTTAGTTTGCTTTGAAATTTCAATATCAATCGACTTACACCTGAGTAACGCGTGCAAATTGTTGAAATTTTTAATCAAAATAATTGTTCTGTTCGTCAAACTCATCATGCATTTCTTCAATTTTTTTTCGATGAAGCCCATTTCTGGTTGAATGTGTACGTAGTTAAACAGAATTGTCGCATTTTGAGTGAGGAAAATTCACAAGCTTTTGTCGAAGCACCATTACGTCCGCAGAAAATTACTGTTTGGTGCTCTTTATGGGCCTGCAGAGTGATTGGCTCATTTGTATGCGAAAAGTTGTTGAAAATTGGTGTTCCAATGGCAGAAATTATATTTAAAGATTAATTTCATGATTTTTTCTTTTCAATAAAGCCCGTTATATTGATATTAAAAATATATTTCATTGCTTTATTATTATTTAAACTTGTATCACTCTATAGAAAACACTCATTACATATGCATTTAATTACCTCGATAATATTCAATTCATGACACAAAAAATTTTAAGAACCGAAAAAACTTCAAGAACAAAACAACTTCTCTCATTTTTCTGTAACTACATAGCCATTGGCAGGGCTGATACTCAAAGTGTTGCTTCAGCGGATTTTACTACAACAATTAAGTTCTCTCACCTATAAAGATTTACTGTAATGACCTTAAATAATATTATTCTTTGGAGGAAATTAAGTAATTGGTATAAGGTTTTAGAAAAAAATATAAAAATAAAAACTTTTTAGTTAAAAAATATTGAAAAACTCACGGACAAAGTCTGGATTTACATTTGGGAAATTGAATGACAGACATTTTTTCAATTTTTTTTTGCTCTTGCCTCAAGTTTTTACATTATAAAAATTAGAGGACAGAGAGAATTGTTTTTTAGCTTTTTCTTTCATACACAGCAGAATAGAAATGCTCGTGAAATTAGAAAAGTAATATGAAGCAACAAGCGACAAATACGAAAAGTATTAAAACGAAGGAAACAATGTGCGGCATTCGTGTATTTTAAGTTTCACTTCTTCGTCCCCTCTCCCAAAAACTCCGTCTGTCTGTCCTTCAATTTTCCAAGTGTAATATGGGTCTAATTGGTTCGGATTCGGATGTACATATATAAATATCTGCAATTAAAAATCAATTTGTTTCTTGTTGTCTTTTACTAAACTTTAGTTTACTTCAACTCTGTTTTTATTTCTTAATATTCTGTTTTGCAACAGTTTTGTAATTCATTTACTGCTGTTATTGCTGATTAGATTATATCCTTACTAAAGATTTTGTTTTGGAAAGCGCAAAAAAAAAACAGTATAACCATTAAAATTCTCTCCGAGGTTCCATGTTCACTAGTGCATTTCTGCAAAATTACGAAATTATTTATACAAAACTTAAAAACTTTCGCTTTAATATCTTAAAGATATTTAAAAAACCAACAGACTCTTACTGCTACCATTGTCTAGATATAATCAAATAAATATTTTTGTACTAGCCCGTTATTATCTAGAAGGAATTTTTAAGATTTATAGACATATTTATGAAGACAGATTCGGCGACTGTCTCTCAGCAAACTTCTGGCAGAAGGTCTGAGAGTAACTGATTTCGACTACATCTTAGCACTCTTCTTGCAGAAACTCTGAGAGTAACTGATTGCCATGAACAAGCTTCTCTAGTCTGTCATTCGAGGTCCCGGTACTCCTGGATAAAAATTGACACAGACTTGGGAGTTGCTAGTAACTAGACGGTAACCCTGAAACAGAGTTATAATGGCCTGTTGGCATGCATGTATGTCCTATTGGAAACTAGGCCTGACTTTTTCGTTTAATTTTTAGTTTAGCGATGCTGTGTTGTACAAGGTTTGTCAGGCCAGCTTGGTATCTAGTCTACAGCTTGGATACGTTATTTTAATTTTCTCGCAAAATATCGCCAACTCAATGCAACCATTTTTTACGAATTTCTGTAGCCAACGTTATTGGCCGATTGTGTGTTTGAAAATTAGTAAGATAGTAACTGATTGTAATAAAAAAGCTTCTGAGGTCTGTCGTTCGGAGTCGACTTTAGACTGTAGGTCCCGGTACTCATGGATAAAAATTGATACACACAACATGAGTGCTGCGAGAAGTTAGGCTGTAACCCTAAAATACGGTTGTAATGGCCAATTATATATTACGTATGTATGTATGGGTTTGTAGATCGTCAATCGAGATTATCTTGGGACAAAATATACGAAATATTTTCCTGGATCATCGTATAAACAAATCTTTAGTTATAGTTTATATTACGCATCACATAAGTTTAAAAAGCCCTAAGAAACAGAATATTAAAAATCTACTTCTGGGTTAATTATGATACAGAGTATTAAAATATTTGTTCCAGCGAAACTTTACAATCCTGTGGTAATAATAATGTAAAGGCATTACTTTTTAAAACGTTTTTTATTTCTTTGTAAATATGTTTGAATGTATGCATCTTGGAGCGTTTAGAATTCATATGACTTTATGTATTCGTTCAAAGCTGATAAAATTAAATTCCTTGTTTAAGTGATTTGCAGTGTATAGTATAGATGAAATAAGTTCACATATACCGATTATTTACCCCATACTGCGTTATTTTATAATAAGTTTCATTTTAATTCCTATTTCTGTACCAGTTACCAACTTATAATTTAAAAATGAAACAAAAAATCAACAGAAAATACATACATATTACCAAAAATTTTGATTTACTAGAAAAAAAGAAATAAATAGGAAAATAATACGAAAAATTAAATAAAAAAATAAATAAATAATATTTAAATAGTTTAACTGTCAGAAAGCATAAGAAAAATAAAAATAAAAAAGATTCCGATATACATAAAAAATACATTACAAATCATTTTAAATGATTACCTCGTTATTGTTGGCCACATACACGAATACAAAGTGCCAACATTAATAAAAGATTAGGAGATGAGAGGAAAAAGAGGAGGTACAACTTCCCTAAAACGAATGCAACAACAGGAAAACAAAAAATAAAAATGCAATATAAACTGAAACCAACAAAAATTATTTTACACTTTTATTCCTTTTCGCTGAAATAAGCCTACTTTTTGGGTTTTGG
Organism: Metopia argyrocephala; assembly: GCA_963576795.1. Taxonomy (NCBI): domain Eukaryota; kingdom Metazoa; phylum Arthropoda; class Insecta; order Diptera; family Sarcophagidae; genus Metopia; species Metopia argyrocephala. Next base: position 41,014,752 of record OY756211.1, on the reverse strand, counting down.
TTGTTATAATGCATTTCATACTACTACTGCTGTACAATAATATTTTTGGCTAAATGCCAAAACAATTTGTCTCTAACGCCAGTAGATGAAGTTAACAATAAAATATAAAAAGAAAAAAACGTTCACATGGATACATATGTATGTATGTAAGTATGTATGTATGTATATTATAATAGACAAAAAAAGCATAAAAGTAACATAAAAAGCAAACAAATAATGCAGTTAAAAAAGACGAAAATCATAAAGAATGACTAGAATCTGCAAATGCTGCATTCAAATATTAAAGTATTACTGTTTTCGCACATGGAGCGATAATTTAAAACACAAAAAAAATAAATAATAAAAAAAAAACGTTTGTCTAAACTGTCACGATTTCTAAAGCCAATAGAGTTGTCACACAGGTCACACTTTATCATGTATAGGCTCTAAGAGACTATAGCACTATCATGCAAAAGTGTTTTATTGATTTTTTCATCATAAATTTAACGCAACATAGCATACACTGCTGCATCGATATAAAAAAATAACTTTAGTTGATGCAATTTCAATGTTTGGTTTTCATATCTCATTGAAATATGAAATCTAAAGAATTTTAATATATCAAGAAACCAAATAGAGATATGGCAAATATGCAATAATACAACTTAATTCAAAATTAAATTCAAAATTTAAAAAAAGCACACAAAAAGCTCTTTTGATTGTTTTGGAAAAATTGTATTTTACAAAAAATGTTATTAACTTCTTTAACTTTTAACCGATTTATACAACTGTGGCCTTATTTTAATCCGTATGATAGTTGCGAAATATCGAAAAAAAAAAATAATTTAATTATTTATTCGACCTTAAGTTCAAATAATTTAAGTAATAATGAAATAATTTTTCATTATTTTTTTTAAGATGTCAGAGCTAAGATTTGAACCCAGCGCTATCGTCTAAGTAATTTAATACACTAACCACTAGACCACGGCGACTACAAGAAAAAGAAAAGAAAATCATTTCACTTAAATTATTAATGTCAGGTTTTGAATTTATGTACATTTTTCTTTTGCTAGGCGGCACTGATGCACAACTACTGCATGTGCGAGCGTACCAATTGTCTTATTCTAATACTCGCATAACTTCAATAATTATAGTTTTAGGAAATAGAAAATCTTTAAGTACTTACAGGTAGATACCATTTTTGTTGATTTGTTTAATAAAACATAAGTTTAAAGGAATTTTACTTATCGCACATACGCTGTAGTGATATACACCCAACAGCAAAAATTTGCGTACAAGCTTTACTAATTAATTTGCAGGTTAATAAAATTATACTTATGTAGGTTTATGTTTAAAAAATATTTGTAATTATTAGTCACCTTGTCATTAAACATAACAAAAACTAATTTGATATTTTATTGATTTACTTTACGATTTATCGATCATTTTCTATAATAAGTCACATCCCTACTGAAGCAAAAGTCTGCGTACAAATTAAGTAACGTTACTTTCAATGTGTTTTGTCCTATTAAACGCGTCGATTATTAGCACATTTTGTTTTTTTCTTTTTCTAAGCAACATATATTTAGAGAAATTTAAAAATGCTGTTAAAATGGGTAAAATAAAAAAAGATGTTCATGAAGAGGACAGAAAAATTATAATAAAACTATGGAAGGAACGAAAAACTCTACCCGAAATTGGTAAGACTGTCGGCAGAACGCATTCCTCAGTTCAGAGAATTGTGAATACTTAGAAACAAACAGGAGTTTTTGACTCCCGCCCACGTTCTGGACGTCCACCTGTTTTAACTCTGCGAGAAAAGCATTACATTCTGCAATGAGTTCAGCAGAATCCTAAAATTAACTCAACTCAAATTTCTTGAAAATCACTTTAATAGAACTGTTAGCAAAGATACCGTTAGTAGAGTTTTGAAAAACACTAATTAAAAAGTCATGTTGAACGTAGGAAGGCTCTGGTGTCACTGATTAACAGTCAGAAGCGAATTGCTTTTGCCAAAAAATATATAAATAAGCCAAAAGAATTCTATCGAAAAGTTTTATTTACAGATGAAAGCAAGTTTTGTATATTTCGTGTTAAGGGCAAACAGTTTGTGTAGAGAAAACCAGGAAAAGCGCTTGATCCTAAGAGTTTAAGTAGAACTGTAAAACATGGCGGAGGTGGTTGCATGGTATTGGGCGGTATGTCATATCAAGGATTGGGAAATTTGGTGTTGATTCCCTCTACAATGAATACTAAAGTATTTCTTGATATATTAAAAGAAAATTTGCAGCCAGGCTTAGACAGATTAAACCTGGGCAACGATTATATGTTTCAACAAGATAACGACCGGAAACATACGGATCATAATTCAAAGCTTTGGCTACTCTACAATGTACCGCAACAGCCTAAAACTCCACCACAGTCTCCAGACTTAAATTCCATAGAAAACTTAAGGGATTTATTGGAACGCCGTATTCGGCAACACAAAATTTCTTCGAAAGAAACGTTAAAAACGTGATAATTAAAAAGTGGAACAAAATTTCTCTTGAAGAAACTGCAAAGCTAGTCGACTCTATGCCTAAATGGTTGGCAGAAGTTCTCAAACAAAAAGGATATCCAACCTCATATCAATTTTTTTTACTTAAAATTTAGACACAAAAGACATTACGAAAAATGTTTGTACGCAGACTTTTGCATATGCCATTTTAAATAGGCCGTTAGTTTTTCTTTTAGTTATATATTATTGTTTTTGTTTTTGTTAAAAAAAAGGGCAAATATGTTTAGAAATAGTTGTAATAAACAAATAAAACTGAATTCCTATTAATTTACACAACATTTTTTTACTTTTTTAATTTAAAAACAAAATAATAAAGGCTTGTACGCAGACTTTTGCGTCTGGGTGTACATATTTTAAGTAAGTTATACATATCTTTTAAATATTTGCCTATTTTCAAATAATTAATAATTTTGTGTTTGTTTCTATAATTTTCTAAATGCACTTTAAAAAATGTCCCTTTAATTTTTTATTTTCAGATAAACGTAATAAAAATGAAAACTTCTAACACTATTTCACAATTTTAATGATCCTACATTAACAATTATTAACAATGTTTTAGACCAAACAAATGAAATAAAGAAGTATATATACATTTACATACATATTAGCTTTAGGAAAAAATAAATAAACCGGAATAATGATGACGATGATGAAATTCGCGTTTTTATATATTTTCTCCTGCAGCAGTTATTGTTATTGTTGTTGCTGTTTCTGCTGTTTCTGCTGTATCCTAAATAATAAATTTATTTTACACACCAACAACAATTGTTTACTTTGGCTTAACTTCCGGTCTTTTGTTAAACAGACGCTAGCTACTCCCGTGCCATAAACAAAAAGAAAAAAAAATCAAAAAGAAATATATTCAAGCAGACAATACAGGAGGGAGTCTGTGTTATTGTATAATTTTTGGAGGGGGACTATTATTGTTATTTAGCAGCAGTTTAGGTATAAAATAATAGAAAAAGTTAGTAAAATTCTGGGAGGGAGTGAAAGAAAGAAAGAGAGTTTTATTGTATTCTATGAGCCATGGCATAACAATGCTTTTACCATAAATGCAAAAATAAGAAAAAAAAAAAAACCGGCGAAAATAACGGCAATACCCAAAACAACAACAATGAATTGAATATAATAAAATAGCCGTTTAGCTTCATTGGGCTTATTGTTAAAAGCGAAGTTTCAACACTTCGTTACATTTGTTTGAAAGCATTTCGTTTAATTTGAATTAAATTTTCTAAAAATTGTAGTGGGCAGTCTTACCGTGCTGCTCTGCACATAATGCCGTTTATTTTAAAAAATGATCTAAGTCAGTTAAAAAAAAAAAAACACAATCGACATCTTTATATGAGATGCATTCAAACCACAAGCCACAGATATTTTGTTCGAGTAAAGATGTTTATTTTGAAAGTACATAATAATATGTAAATAATATTATTTATTATTATTTTATTTACATTATTCATTTGATTGATAATTTTTTTGAAGGTCATTGATTTTAGGTTAGATAGTTGCATAATTTTAAAAAATTTTTCTTTTTTATTGTATTTCAATGGGAGGTAGGCGTAATAGTGGGCGTGTTATTGTAATTTTTGCATGAAACATTTTAAATGATATAAATTACAGTAATATAAAATTTGAAAGTTGTACCTAAAATATTTTAGAAAATATGGCTTTTTTATGTTGAGGTTGTATGGGTGGTGGGGGTAAAAGTGAGCCAAAGTTAAAAATTTTTTTCCTATAATATGTGTAACAATATAACATTCAAGTATACCAAAATTGAAAGTTATACCTAAAGTATTACGGACAATACGGCATTTTACAACTATCGATTGTATTGGAGGTGGGCGTAAAAGTGGGCGAATATTCTTAATTGTTTTTTTTTATAATTGGAATTGTCTCAAAAATAACCTGTATAAAATTTCAGAGCTCTACAATGACTCCTTGTATTTAATGCCGGCGTTGTCTTACTATACGCCATGCTCTAGAGCTTGGTCTTCAAAGAACACAATTTGGCCACAAGTTTGCACAAAGATTTGTATTGAAGATTGTTCCAGAAGACCATTTACGCAGCCATACATATGCCAATAGAATGCTACAGCTCGCAGATGACATCCCCGATTTGTATGAAAAAATCATAATGAGTGACGAGGCATATTTTCATTTGAATGAATATGCGAATAAACATAATAGTCGGGTTCTGCGCAATGGAAAACCCCCAAATTATTAGCAAACAAAGTAGTATACCTTCCCGGCTGACACCCTGTATAATATTAAAAATTGTTTTCTACTACATTTTTCTTATAATGCATTAAATACATTCACGGCTATAGGTCACCGAATACAATCTGTCAAAAATAAAATATACTTTCTCGTATGTATGCCCATGACAGCATTTATTTGACGACAACACACCTACTCGTACATGACTACATTATTTCAGTTGCACAGGTAACCAATTTAAGCTAACGTCTATTTTTTTTTTTTTTTGGCGACAATGTACAAGCTAGTGGTGTCAATGTATGAAACACATTTAACTGTCAAAAGTACGAAAACAAGTTAAGTGCCACCACTGATAAGGAATAACAACTCTACAGATCAGATATTTATTTTGTCGCTGCAGTTACGAAAATAATTAACGTTTATTGCCAGTAGTCTTGAATATGTTTAATATGTTTTATACATGACATATTCTCTAAAGAAGCTTGTTTCTTTAATTGGTATTTAAAATATTCATGCTGTTAATATAATATCAGTAACTGTACAGTAATAAACAAAAAATTAGAATTATTTTAAAACGCCTGCTAAAATACAACGATAATAACAACGATGCTGATTATGATGATGGTCAGGTCATGGAGATGTTTGAAAAGCATTAAAATATTTGCAATTCAACTTACCGTCACCTTCATGTCCGTCATTACTTAGAATGGTATTGTGGGTTGCTATTGTTTTTGTTTGAATACAAGAAAACTTGAATGATGTTGTTGCCTTTATACTTCTAATTTGTGGCTGCTACTACTGATGTTGACGAGCATGACGTTAATGTTTGTTTGAAAGGGTTGCAATAGACGTTTACGGATGAAAAAATTGAAAAAAAAATTCTTTCCGTCTTATATGACTTTATGCCACCTTTTTATATTGTTTCTTTTTTCTCTTTTAGCGTTTTTTTTTTTGTTTGTTTTTGTTTCTTTTAATAGAAGTATGTAAGTGTGAGTAATGGGGTTAAATGTATATATGTTTTCTTAAAAAGATTTCAATTTCTTAGTCCTCTTGGTATCCTTTGAATCTTTTGTTATTCAAACTCAACTCAAACATAGTCTTCTTAGTATTTTTATTGTTTTCCTTTTTTGTTTTTTTCTGTCGATTTTTAAGTGACTACAATTTTAAAGACGAACAAAATAACTCTTATAAGTGTTACAAATGAATGAAGAAAGGGCCACTGCTTATATAAACTCTTATAGTTCAGATTGAGTTTATATTTGGAAGATTCAAAATGCAAGGAATAACGTGCTGATGTTTTTCTGGCCTGGTTACTGTTTAAATTTTTTTTCTATATGTTAAAGAAAAAAAAAAATGTAAATTGTATTTGCTTTTGTTGTTGTTGATGTGTTGTTTGCATTGTTCTATTCAAGAGTTGCTATTTGGCTCGACTGTTATTTGTGTTCTTTGCAATGTTTTTCTGTTTTCTTTTCCTCTTTGAAGTGGGTGACAAAATCAGGAAACTCTTTAAAATGTTCTTTAAAGGTGTTGTGCAAATATTATTTCAATCTGTGCTGCTAGAAATAATGACTCTATAAATTTTTAATGCCCTTTTTGTATATCCAAAGAAACACCTGGCCTGGAAAGATATGAAAACAGAAACAAATAATTTTCAAATAATTTCTGGGTTTTCTCCAAAGTACGAGAATATATTTTCTTTTAAATAAAAATGCACATATTTCTGTTCCCTTTAATTTAAATAAAATTTTTATTAAGAAATGAAATATGTATTCTTACAAATTACTAAAAAGAGTAAGTATTTAAATATTTTTTTTTATAATTTTGAATTGTTACTACTTTTAGTTCACTCTCTGTGTCTCTCTCTATCTACATACATACTTATACATATACTATATGTTTGTATATGGCTTGGAGAATCGTTTTTTTCCCTTTGTAGTGGATGACACTAGACGTTAAAATAGTTTTTTTTTTATTGAATCATAAAGCTGAAATAAAAGAATATAGAAAAATAAAAAGCGCCTAGAAAATACTTACATTTTTATATAAAATTTATTTTACAAACAATAATAAAAGTAGAAAAACAAATTTTCTCTTTGTAGTCCTACAAAGAAATAATCTTTAAATTTTTATTTTTCTATATAAAATGTGTTTGCTATTCCTTAAGACCACAGTAGAAAGAGGATCCTACCTCAATTAAGGAATATTGTAATCGAATGGCAGCCTGACTGTCAGATAGTATGGCTATTTCCTCTCTTTTGTAACCTTATCCAGGTTGAATTCAGCGCATTTCTCAATGGCATAAATCTCAGCCTGGAAAATGCTGGTGAGTTTTCCCATGAACAGTCAAGATACGAGTTGCCATCTAACCGGTTGTCTAGGTCGCCACATCTCTTCAAAAGTCAAGCATTTGACCTCTCCCCCATTATACTGATCGCAGTCTCTATGGCCCTGTTGCCTATATGCATTGGGCTTAAATCTAATAGAGCCTCCAGTGCAGCTGTGGGAGTGGTTTTAATTACCCCAGTTATGCTTATGCACGCCAGTCTCTGTACATTATTAAGCACAGTCCAGTTTATGCCCAGAATCATTTCCTCCACCCAGACAAAAGCCCCTTAAGTCACAATTGGTCTGACCATTTTGGTATAGTAGATACAGTGCTCGCATAAAAACTTACACGACCGAGGTTCATTCCCAGCGAAGGACAAAAATTATAAAATAAAAATGGGTCCGCCGCCCCTCCCTTTTAAGAATTCCATCATGTAGAATCCAATTCGTGACATTTCCAGTCTATTCCATCAGAAACGAATGATCAGGGTTATAGCGCCACAGTCTGGGAAGAAAACGCTCACCACTCACATTCAACATCCACCGACAAATGATTCAATTGCTGTTGATCATTCAAGGGTGAACGTATATAACTGGCCCTGGAGTGGTCAAACTGACAGCAACTTATTAACAACAAAGACGCATAAGACATATACATACTGTATCTATGAAAAAGATCTATCTATCTTCAAATTCCAATACAATGCACTGCATGAGTAGGGGTTTAGCCCTGGTCTTAAAAAAAAAAATATGCATCCAGTACAGTATTCATGGGTTACATTCCAAAGTTCTCTGCATACCATTAGGTATGCTTCAAAATTTAATTTAAATTTAGATTTAAGCTGACTCCATATTATAGTGGGCAACAAAACCTTGCCAATTGGTTGGCAACTCAACTCAAGTGTTCATTAAACAGAATCGGGAAACTAAATGATTTTGAGAAGCGCTGTATAATTGTATTGAGTAATAAGAGTGTTTAGATTGGTGTGCCATTTTTTATGGTCCTGACTAATATTTATCCCAAAATAGGACTATTATGTTAAGAGATTTTATTATGAATTGAATACAGTTTGTCCAATTTTGAACATTATCGGCATTTGTCAATAGAATTCTTTGATTAATGGCTTATTTTATTCGTAATTTAGCTGGTTTTCTGATAAGTGATACAAAAATTATACGAAATTTCATTTTTAATCATTTTGTTTATAGTTACCAGGTCATGTTGAAATTTATGAGCACATAGACACAAATCTGAGGCCAATAGAGAAAAACTAAAAAAATATTTGTATAGTCGAAATTTTTTTTTATTTTTTATTTAATGGCAAAAAGCTTTTGTCTCAGATATTACTGTAATTAAATGCGTACTCGTACTATAGTTTTAAAAACGAAAAAGAAATTAAAGCTAAAGGAATTTTCTCTTAACTTCACACAATTTGTCGCTTTAACATACAGCTTTGCGACTTACTGGATTTGTATATGTACTCGTTTTAAGTACTTTAAATTGGCCCTAGGCAACGAGCAGGCTAAATATGCAGTTTGAGAGAACATAACTTGAATACACACACAAATACTGTAGGCTCTTAATAACAAAAAAAAAATTTAATTCCAAAGGCGTTAAAATGTTTTCAAGCCATTAGACTTTTATTTCACATTTAAGGCGTTGGAAAATTGGCAGAACGAAAACTAAAACAGAAATACTTATAAAAAATTTTGTTTTCTCTCTTGACCTCATTTGGTCATTAACAAAAGTGTTAATGAACAAGCGACAATTTTAATTCATAACAATTGGGACTGTAATATGGGAACCAAAACCATTTCATACATTTTAGACTTTTCGGTTTTATTCTAGTTTCAATTATTATGTATTTCCAATTTTTTAATATTTTTCTATGAACCTTTTTTTGTACTTCGTTTTCTTGCTTTATTTTTTTTTTTGCATTATTTTAGTGCAACGGTTGTTGCATAAAACAAGGTGACGACCATTAAAACGATTCAACAACTCAACTCAAAAGAAAAATTATTATTATTGTTGAATAATGTTGCAATATGGCTTTTTGTATATAGTTTGTGTGTGTGTGGCAAATGCAACACACTGCAGGATGTGTAAAAACCTACTGGTTAAATGTACATTTGCCGCGGTGGCGCTTATAAATTGAACCCATTCCCAGACACCAATGGAAACATATACGTAAAATGGTATAAATGTCTATAAATTTAACAATGAGTGTTGTATGAATAGCTGAATAGAAAATAAAAAACCAGCCTGCCTCGATAGCTTTGGCTGTAATGGATGAATGGCATAGAATGCCATAAGAGTGTGTAAAAGTTTAGTTGCTTTAAAATAAAAAAGTGTTAACGAAATAGAAAACAAAAAAAAAAAAAAAAATAAAAAATGAAACTTAAATGGTAGAATAAAAAAAAAAAAAAATAGAAAACCCAACAGTTGCACAAAAGAATATAATAAAAAATGTAACCGAGTTGAAATTTATAGACTTTTATACGCTGTTGCATTTATCTTATTCTCTATAAAAGTATTACTTTTGTTTTTTTTTTAAAACGCAGTTGCATTTAATAGCAGAAATAAAAAATGAACTCATGGTCTCTATCAAAGAAATATTATGAAATGAATTCTCTAAAAAACAAAAGATGAACACACAAATAAATTATTGAAAGATAATCGCACACTAAATTACTACGAAAAGTAATAAAATATCACTGTAGACTGGCAACTAGACGCCTTAACACATTCAAGATTTTTAAATAACACTAGGCAACAAAAAAAAAAAAAAATTACTTTTTGCATGTAACACGAAAACTTTTATTTACTTATATAAATTAGTAGAATCAAGGAAATTAAATTGGAATGTTTTCAATACGAATTTGTTCATTATTTTGTAATTCGATTAATTTACTAAATTACTAATAACTTTTTAAGTTGTGCATAGATTCTATATTAAAAATCATTTTTAATTTTCTTCATATATCGCTACATTTTTGTGAAATATCTACCGACATTTTTTCAATATTTTTTTGTAATTAATTAAAAATATTAAAAAATAAATTAAATTGTAAAAAAGTATTTAAATATTGAATACAATTGATTTCACCAAAATACCCATAACGTACAGAAATCGTACTTGGAAAAACCTTCCTATTGACGTCACCTTTCTAAGAAAATGTCTCAAAACAATGCAACTTATTTATATTATGGGTGAATGGTAGTACTGTCGAACTTCTCTATAGTAAGGTGACCAGAGGTTGAAAATAAAAATAGAGGACATAAACAAAAAAAGTAAAATATTTGACTTAAAATTTTTTTGTTATCAGGAAATATAATAGGATATATAAATTAAACGATTAAATAACAAGGATTAATGATACAGGTAGTTTTGGTACAGTTCAAGAAGCTGTTTGGTAGGATTTTTATTGAATTGGGCAACACTGGTTGTAATATTCACGAAGAGAATAACTAAAATTGAATAAATACCCGAACGATTTCTCTAGCTGAGTAATATGGATGAAGAGCACTGATCTACATAGACGGTGAATTGTATAGATAATGTAAAATAAATATGTACAAAAAAAAAACATTTCTGATCAGACCTTCGTAAGGGTGGGCGAAACTAGTGTAGTTCTGCTAGTGTTAATTATAATTATAAATAAATTTACAAATTAAAGATCCATTAACTGATTCTAATTAGAAATTCAAAAAAGAAAGAAATAAAATTTACTTTAATATGTATATACAAACAAAATTATCATTCTTAAAAAAAAATGACAAAGATGACAGATTATAAAAAAAGGTGAAAAAAAGATGACACTAATTTTTTAGACGACAGCCATTAAAACATAAAGAATACATATGGTCACCTTACCTATAGTGAACTTCTATACAATAAAAGTTTCTCTATTATGAATTGATTTCAAGTACACAGCTGTTTTTTATAAGTATATGGGATATTTCAAGTCAAATCAACCAATATGTGTAACCCAGCCCCCCCCCCCCCGAATTAATGATTTTTTGTAGAAATATAGTATATCATAGAACTAAATTAAATAAAAGTTTGGGGGCACTGACACATCTGGATCCGGAAATATGAGGTCTTGCAAATCGGAAAAAAAATACAAAAAAAAAAAAAAAAAAAAATACACTTACTTAATTTTAATTTTCTTGAAAAGTATTATAGATACGCATCATGTATTAAATTACCTTTGATTTAATATGCAATATGATTTTTTTTTAAAGTCAAAGGTCAATTTTCTTTATCTATAGTTATAGTTAGTTTCCTTGTCTACAGTTTTGAAAAATTTCAGAGTGGAGGTCTTTTTGGATCAAGACATAAAAATCAAATCGGAAAAGAATTAGGTTGAAACTATTCTTATACGATTTTTGGATTACGATTAGCTAGAACCGCTTATTTTGTGAGTTTCACCAAAAAAATATATAAGTCAAAAAGAAGGGATGTGGGGTAGGGCTAATGGCTCTTCATCGGGGTCAAAGGTTGGGTTGAAGGTATAAAAATCCACACAAAGCTCCACAACTGTCCTGAAGTAGCCCCTAGAGGGGTAAAATGTAAGACCGACCCTCACTAATGTTTTACCCCCAACTTTTTTTCCAAACATACCTACCCCCTATCACCACTCCCTAAGGGGGCTCCAGTACAAAGTTACATTTTTATATAAAATTTGCTCCTACCACTCTAGGGAGTAGTGTAAGACCGACCCTCACTAATGTTTTACCCCCAACTTCTTTTCCAAACAGTGGTATAGTGGTTAGAGCGCTCGCACAAAAACTCAAAGGACCCAGGTTCAAATCCCAGCAGAGGTGAAAAATTAAATTATTATTAAATTATAATTAAATTAATTAATTAGTTTGCGGTTTTTTCAAAATTATAATTTAAAGAAAAAAAAGGTCCCCCCCCTCCCAGAAGACCATCTACAAAGAAATCGCTCCCCGACATTCCACTCTATTCCACCTTAACCAATGTCAACAAAAAACGAATGATCAGGAGAAAAGCGCCACCTATTGGGAAGTAGCAGATAATATGTGTAATTACACACAAGGTGGCAACACTGGTTACATGTAAAATTACAGAACCGATATTGTCCTTTTAAAGCTTTATTTACCATCTTGAACATTTTACAAAAAACTAACTTAAAATAATAATAAGCATGTCTCTATGGTCATTTCGTCTCTGCTTAAGATACTCGTCAGGAAACTTTTCCCCATATATGGTATTCAAAACTATTAATACTTATGTTAAAATAGTTCCACACCAAATGAGAATCATATTCCAGTTAGTATATAAATATCAAACAAAAGAAATTTTTTTTCTGTTCTTCCACAAATTCTTTTGTTTGATTTTTTATACTACATTGGATATGATTCTCATTTAGTCTTTGACTGTTTTAATATAAGTATTTATAGTTTTGAATACGTATAAACATATTTTTGTATGAGTAAGAGTATCATTTACTTGTTTGATCACTTTTATATTTTGGGTTAATATTGACACTAGATCAAATGGACTCACACAAAGTTGGAATATTCCAGCCGTTACTCTTTGCCACGCCCTCTTTTTCGATCACACTTAATTAATTAAATATTGGCCGTAACATTAACATAAATGATGTGCTGGAGACCCGACTTCGAGCCCCTGGAAGAGTTACCAAATTTTAAATTAATTTTGTTCCGTCAGAAACAAATAACAATTACAAAAACTGCAATATAGTGAGAAAAAGGAGAATATGATTGAAACTTAAGTTCGGCTAACTCATACAAGTGTATGCACATATGGAAAAAAGAAAAAGTAATTTCAGCATGTGATTTCTTGAAGAGTGTAAGTTAAAGAGTTGATGTTCGGTCATGAATATATACAGAACACAAAGAACTCTGATGAGACTACAGTAGGTGGAGTCGAAAACATGTTTAGTTCGGCTACTGTACTATTCCTTCACGGATATCATTTTCTATCTTATTTTCATTTCTAAAGTGTTTATTTTTCTTTTTTAATTGAGACCAATACTCAGGGGTAAACTCCTACTAAAAGCAGTGCATTGTATTGGAATTATTGGAAAGGACTGTACATTTATGACAAAACATACCTTTTTGTTTTTCATATATTACTATTAATCTCCTTAGGAATGAGACAAATTGCTGTGAATTGATCATTCAAAGGCCAGTGTTATACCTTCACCCTTGAATGATCAACAGCAATTGCCTCATCGTTGCATGTTGATTGTGTGGTGAGTGTGCCTTCACTAATCAGGTTTAGCAGGTTTAGCTGTTATCTGCTACTTCCCAATAGGTGGCGCTTTTCTCCTGATCATTCGTTTTTTGTTGACATTTGTTAAGGTGGAATAGAGTGGAATGTCGGGGAGCGGATTCTTTATAAATCGCCGTCGTGGAGGGGGGATCTCTTGTTTTTTAATTATAATTTTGAAAAAACCTAAATTGTTTATATAAGATTTAATTAAAGCGTTTCTGACGGAACAAGAATATTGCTGCTCACTTAAAATTTTTTATATAGTAGGTAGTGTGTCATCACTTTTCTAATAACTTTTAAATTTTTTCAAAAAATTAACAATTATTCCAAAGTAATAAAATATATATACATCGATATTACCACACAAAGACTTTTCCACATAAACTGGCGTCTTCCATAAAATACCGAATTGTTTAATAGAAATTTGAAAGATATATTTATTCCGAAGAATTAAAACTTGCTTCTCCCGCTGGTTTAGAAATCAGACTTAACCGAAAGAAATCGTTCAAATTAATTATTGTCGCTTAATGACCAACAATATATATTATTTTCTTACTAATAACTATACGAATTCACTACAAAAACTATTTAGTTTCATTGTATTGTAAAATAATATAAAATGAATGTTTATCTGCAGTGTAAACGATGCTAATCAATAAATAACTTTCAAGAGTTGAACTGTAGGGCATTTCTGTAAGCATAACTGTAATTTTATTGCAACTGCAGCAACTCAAAAAAAGTGCTGAACCTGTAAAAAAGTAGATTTTTCTCACACTACATTTGGATGAGTATAAAGGTTTTTTGTACGTAAGCTTAGACCTCATAACGGATGTCGGATGTTCTATGAGTGCTTAAAGCAGTTTACACTCATAAATACATATGTATGTTCTAGACACACCAACGTGCACATATTTATTTAAATGCATATGCTTGAATATATAGAAACAATACTAATGTGTGTACGTACATTATTACCGTTTTTTATTTCTATTTTGTAAAAACCCTTTTATACTTTCCTGTAGCTGTTCTCTTTACGGAACGGTTAGAAAATACAGTCAAACACTCACTTGTATTTATAATATTTACACTTAAGACTTTAATGGTGAGCAAACACTTGTAGAAATTCAATATTTTATAACACACACAGCCACATACTATTTCGTAAAAGTGTTTCGTATTATTACTTACAAATCTATAATAATAAAAAGAAAAGATCAACAGTCACATACAAGTGTATATGCACATACATTCATATATATGTGCCTATATAATAATAAGTATGTAAGTTATAAGTACAGCTTTCAGATTATATGCTGTTGGCAATTGCTTCTACACTTCTAACTAAAATAATAAGTACATGAGCATAAATACTGGAGTTTATTATTCACATATTGCAAGTAAAAATTAATCCCAAACCAAGATGTTACCGTTCTAATGATCAACTTGTTTTTTCTCGTACATGAAATTCTTTAACCTTTACGAACATTTCTTTACGCATATTTTGGGCATTGTCAGTATTATTTGTTTATAGAAGAGAACTGGAAGGAACTTAAATGTTTTTGTTTTTTTGAAGTTAAATCACCTTTAAATTATTGTACCGAAGTAGAACTGATATGCTACAACCTTCATCAGAAAAAAATTTTCTTGAGTGACACATATTGGTGTCCTTTAACGAGAGCAATAATTTGATTATTGTTGAGTTGATTACAGTTAAGTGGAGGTTTTTAGAATGACCACATGTTTTAAAACTATTTTGTGGCTTAAAGCCATTTTGGTCAGAACACTATGACATATCTGTAACACAGTATTTATTTTGTTTGAATGTAACTTAGTTTCACTTTTATTGACTTTAACCATATATTAAAAAAAAATAAATAAATAAATAAAATAAATTTCCAGAAATCATTCAATTATCAATACCAAATTACGAGGTTTATTATAAAAAGTAATAGACATTTCCAACCAGTTTCTATTGAAATCACTACTAGCATTAAACATTTGAAAATGTTTGTTAAATTAGAAAAGGAAAGTAAACAGTAACCGTGTTATTCGAAAATATATTCTTGTACTTATTATTTTCAGCATATGTTTATGTGCACTCAGTGTTCTTAAACATAAACGTACATTAACACTTTTGTTTGTTCTTAAAGTGCTAAAGGCGTTAAAGGTGTTACTCAGTTTTACTGTAATTTCTATTGTAAGTAAAGTTTTAAGCACAAATTTTTGTGTTAGAGATCAATGGATTAAAAAGGTTATTTTTTAGTGTTTTCTACATATATCCACTAGATGCATTGTTCAAGGGATTACACTGAAATAAAAAGTATTACTAAATACAATAAAATGGAGAATAACACTGAACAAACGTATGCAGATGCAACGCAAGTGCCGAAGCTAGACTTTATCGTGAAAGGTATCCAAATTTAGAGCGCTATCCGGATCACCGTGTGTTTGTTAATATGCATCGTTCACTTACGAAGGGCGGCCATTTCCCGTCCACTCATTGCAGACATGTCCACTAACCATCTCTCTCATCATTTTGCCGTAAAATTAAAAACCTTCCTAGAGCTTGTGCGAATAAAAAACATATGAACTGAGTAAAAATCGGGTTACTTGAGTTTTTTGTTTTTTACTCGTTTTTTTTTAGTATGACACTAACAAGTATTGTACCATTTTACAATTCTGATTAGAAAATTTTAAATTCATAGTTTAACAAATAATCTTAATTCTAGAAAGCTTGAGGCAATTGTGTCATTATTTTTGTCTGTGGTTCTAGAAATGTTATTCAGGGTCACGGTTCCAAAGCTGAAAGGAACAAATATAATAAAAATTAACCACTTATTGTATGAAATTTAATAGCCTAAGATCCTAATACTGGTATTCTTATGAGAATTAACATCCGTTAAGGAATATGTACAAACCAGAGTGGGCAAACAAACAAAACATTTCGCAAAAGTTTCAACAAAGTCATACACTTTTCAAAATTTTTTTAATGGTATTGTACATGAGCAAAACAAAAACAAATACTTTCTAAATGAGAAAGAGCGCAAATGAAACAATTAGCTTTTCGCTCTTGTGCTTGCTTTGTTTTTTGTTGTTTTTTTCTCTTCTTCTTTTCTTTTTCCCTTCTTCTATCCTTTTTCTTCTCATTTATTTTTTGTTATACCTACGCACATTTGAGTTAGTGTATTTGTAGTACTCAAAACAAAAACAATATACAGCATTAAATGGGACAATCTTTCTCACTGTTTCTGTTTTATTTTTGTTTTACTCATTGTAAAGAATACAACAAAATGAGATCAAACGTTCAGTTTTGTTTATTTTCCTTCTCTGGTACAAACACTAGCAGAACTGAACTAGTTTTCGACCCAGCTACGAAAGGTCTCATCAGAGTTCTTTGTGTTATACATATCCACAATAACCGAATAATGGTTACAGTTTGACCAAATTTCTAGGTTTTTCTTAAATGCCTATAACTTTCAAGCTTTCTGGAACATTGTGTATTAACAAATTTATGATAATTTTTCCTAATTTTTGTATGCTGTGCTCTTTACGTACCACAAAAAAAGTTTAATATTAATAAAAATTCTTCAATTCTGCAGAGGAAATATCACCTCCATCGGAGAACAATTTTACTATTTAAAATTTCTTAAATTTGTTTCAAATCTACAGATGTATTTTAATATAAATATTTGATGATAAACCAGGTTTTTAGTAACCGGTTTTTCCGTTTTTTTGAGTATGTCGGTTGCGGTTTTTAACCTTTACCCTTCGAATACCGAATAAATCTTTATTGTTTTCGTCGAATATTCAGTTCTTTTGTCTTTTTGTATATATACCTGCACATGTACCCAAATAAAACTACAAAAATATTATCTGAAAAATTTTATTGAATGTATAATCTTTAAGGAAAGAAGTGTCTCAAAAAAAAATTGTAGTCATATTCCAGTAAATAAAATTAATTATTTTACAAAAAATACTGCAACCATTTATTAGGTTATTTTACTAATTCTAAAACCGGTTTATTACAAATAAGTAATTTTCGAAGAAACCGAAAGCCGATTTCTGCGAAATGTGGAATTCATTATTCAATTGATTCAACAATGCGTTTTCTTTAACGAAACAGTTTTGTTGCAGGATTACAGAATTATCTAAACAGAAAAAATTTTTTACCGGATAGAGTACAATTAAAGAGTTAATTGCTATCGTTTAATTTTCTCAATTAATTGTTTAGTTAATACAATTTATTTTGTTAATTCAAAAATATAAATATAGCTAAAATGATTAACACAATTAAACATTTCATTAGGATGTCAATTAAGTTATAAATTGACTTTTTTTTTTGAAAAACTCAAAATTATAATACTAATATTGTAATCCACACTATTAATATGGACCATTAACAAAATAATTTGGTAGTACAAACGTACATAACGCATATTTATAATTAAAATCGAGAAAGAATTCTCTTTATTTTTTTATTTTATCAATGATATTGGCTTCAGTGAATACTCAATTTATGAAAATATTTTTAATGTCAATCGTCCAACAAAATTTCATACTTGGCGTAGAGTTTTGTTTTGCATAAGTATATCAACGTTATTTTAAATTCATTCTATCAAAAAAAAAAAAAAAAATACAAAAAAAGTCCATATAAAATATACGCAAAATTCGAGTATTTAAATATTTCTTAAATTGCACAATACTTAGTTTGTTACTTTTCAAGTCTTTGTGCACAAAACATTAGCCCTATGATGTTTGTTTCGAAATTGCAGTATCGTAAAGATAAATTACGGTTTGCGTGGTATAGTGGTTATAGCGCTAGCACAAAAACTCAAAAGGCCCAGTTTCAAATCCTAGTTAATGTGAAAAATTAAAAAATTAGGTTGCTGTTTTTCAAAAATATAATTCAGAAATAAGAGGTTGCCCCCTCTAAGTAGTGCATCTACAAAGAAACTGCTCCCTGACATTTCACTATATTCCATCTTAACTACTGACAACAAAAAACAAATGATAAGGTGAAAAAGCGCCACTTTTGGGAAGTAGCAGTTAACAGCTAAAACCTACTTATCGAAGGCACTCACCACAATCAACATATAAGGTTGATCATTGAAGGTATAATATTGGCCTTTGAACGATCAAATCATAGCAATTTGTCTCATTTCTAAGGCGCTTAATAATATAAGAAAAAAAAAAAATATATGTTCTGTTGTCATAATGTACTGTTCTTTCCACAAAAATTCTAATACAATGCAGAGCATTAGTAGGGTTTTACCCCTGAATATTGGTCTCAGTAAAAAAGATGACATATGGTTCTTGCTGAAGAAGAATAATTATATTTTATGTCAAGTTTTCTAAAATATTTTCTTTGTTTATCATGGCAAAGTGCGAGATATAAGAAATATACTTCCGGAAATACTTTTTATATCTACTCGTATTATCTTATTCGAGTTTCTAAATTGCTTTTTATATTTTTTGTAAATGGCCATTACAACCCTGTTTTAGGGTTACTGCCTAGCTTCTTGTAGTCTCCGTGGTCTAGTGGTTAGTGTGTTGGCTTACTAAGACATGGGCCCTGGGTTCGACTCCAGGCTCTGCCATCTTCAAAGAAAGAAATATGAAAAAAATATTTCTTTCGGCGACTACCTCTCAGCAGTCTTTTGGCAAAAGCTCTGAGAGTAACTAATTGCCATGAACAAGCTTCTCAAGTCTGTCGTTCGGAGTCGACATTAAACTGTAGGTCCCGGTACTCATGGATAAAAATTGACACACACAACATGAGTGCTGTGAGAAGCTAGGCCGTAATCCTGACTCAGGGTTGTAAAGGCCAGTTATGTTATGTTATGTTGCCTAGCTTCTTTCAGCACCCATATTGTATGTGTTAATTTTTATCAACAAATACCGGGACCTACAGTTTACCGTCGACTCTGAACGACAGGCTTGAGAAGCTTGTTCATATCAATTAGTTACTCTCAGAGCTTTTGCCAAATGACTGCTAAGAAGAAGTCGTCGAAAGAAATATTTTTTTCAAATTCCTTTCTTCAAGATGTCAGAGCTGAGGTTTCAACACAGAGCTACTACTAGACTACGGCGGCTAAAAGCAATACTACTATGAGGTAAAAAAAACTTTTCTGTGATTTTCCTTACTACTAAAATTGATATTTAGAAAATAATATGTTTTATGAACCCTACAATGAATTCCTACTCCTTACATGTTTTCTCTGTAGATAGAATTTTCTTTTAAAATTTTCCATTTTAAACCTACGCTACACGTTTTAAATATGTGTTTTATTTTTAATGAAAAAAAAACCTGTTGAACTTGTTATATGAAAATAAATTCTTAATGTTCCTCGAAATCTCTCATTTAAAAATAATTTTTTAAGTCGAAAATTTTAAATCCAAAAAAGTTGCAGACAAAATAAATAAAAAACAATCCGAATATTTAAATTTCATTACGTTATGAATTATTTAAAATCCATTTAAACTTTTCATATTATTTTTGCATTATTATTCTATAAAATAATGATAATAATTGTTAACAAAAAAAGGAAAAGACTAAAAATTAACTGACGTTAAGCTAAACGCAGAAAAAAAGGAATGAAAACCTTTTAAAAGTTTAACGTTCAGATAAATTTCAGAAAAATAGAAAAAACAAAATCATACTAAAGGAGCATAACATGATGTGGATGATGATAATAAAAGTTATTCAACAAAGTCAGTAGTTGTTGATACATTCGTCTCTCTGTCTGTCTGTCTGTCTGTCTGATTTATATATATTGTTTGTATGTGTGAATATATAGAAAACATATTATTCTGTTGTTGTTTTATTTCTACACCGGAAGTTTAAGAGCCACACATAATATTGCCTTAAGGCAATAACAACAACAACCCAATGTTAGACAAGTTGTTTTAAAAACAAACAGAACAGCCCAAGAGAAAAAGTTAAAAAAGAGAATAGAAAAGTTTAATGAATGGAGATTAGATTTACTGAAGCTGGATTGTTTATTTTCTCTATGTGTAAATAATTTTTCCTTTTTTTGCAATATATAAAAAATAAGATTTTTTTTTAACAGCGACAAAACAAATATAATCATGACACTCATCATATTGTACAAATGAGGCCACCACCATCATCATCTTTATTCATGTGCAATATTTTATTTCCTATTTTTTTCTATATATTTTTTTTAAATGTATTCATATATTAATGGCATATGAAAGGGAACAGGTAGAGAGACCTGCTAAATTGTATGTGGGTTTGTTAGATGGAAATTAAATTTTAAAGGGAAGGGTTTGTTTAGAATAAAAAAAAAACAGCTACTTGTGATATTCTACTCCACCAAGAACTTACCAAAATATTTTGTAGAATTTTTCATCATACTGCCTTAACTTATTTTTTTTCGATTGTAAAAACTACAAGCTTTTCATAGTATATCTTGCATTACTTTCTACTTTCTTCTTTTTAGGCTTTATATACCTAGAACACTGATATTTGATATATTTGAAATACAAATAAATGTAATATTTAACATGCTGAAATTAAAGATAACTATGCAAGGTGGTTGGACTTCGATAAATTTTAACTTTTATATTAACAAAGTATGAGAGGTTCTCGGAGGTGATTGGATGATGCAAGCGCTTATCCGCTGTGTTTTATGTGTTCGTATTGTGTTTGTGTTTTGTAAGTCTTTATTGCTTGCGTGTGTGCTGGTTGCGGTTTAACGAAGTGGAGATCAATTGGTCCCGTAATAGATCGCTCAATACAGTTCGTGTGAATGTAGAACATAAAACTATGGTATAAGTCTAAATCCTGTTTTTGTATAGGTCAAAAAACTTTACTATGAAAACGGTCGCAAAAATAATAAAGTTTTTAATTCAATACACTTTTCCGAGCGATGTTAAATAACGAACTTTATAAAACGTTGAAATAATCATCTACCCCGGATTATACCTTTTCATTGTACGAAACTATTTTACATTGGAGAAATTTAAAACAGTCCGAGAGAAAGCCAAACCTTGCGTAGAGCGTGATGAAACAATTAAAAATTTTATATATTGTCAATGAAATTAAAGAACGCTGTGACTGACAAAAAATCGAAAATACGTTTTTTGCCTCATTTTCATAAAAAAAAAAAAATACGCGTCGATTGGTCCCTGTCCCAGATTTCTACGATGAAAATAAACTCTCTTACGCCGTCTGCGTTTTGAAAATTACCAGTGTATTTGTTCTACTTTCATACAAGTTTTTTTGGCTCTGGTGAACATTTTAGGTTTTGTCAGTTATAGCGTTCTTAAATTCCATTGACGATATGTTTTTTCATGAAAATTTGATTGAATTAGTTTGATAAGATGTTCCTACTTTTTACACCAAATAGAAATTTCCTTTCTTAACTTCATCACTTAGTTGCTGCCAAAAGTTATCATAATAGTCGCCGTTGAGTGTTTTTGCTTTTTTAAAATAATCAATAAAACTTACCTTCACTGCTCGGGATACTGTTTCGCCTTCTTTAGGCACTATTCTACGATACCAGTACACTACTTTGATGGTTCCTTTGTGTCGGGTATAATGTGATGGATGAAAGTGTTTTTCATATTTTCATATCTACTGTAAAAACTTCCAGACCCAGATTTTGTTCTATGTTGAGCAAATGCTTATCTTGCTAAAAAGCCTTCTTTTCATAAAATTTGTCAACAAAATGCGATGTTTAGCACTTTTTGAAATACCTGTCATCCTTTTACACATCGTTAATACTAAATACCAAATAACCTGGCTTCTAGAAACTTAAAGCAAATGTTTCATCACAGGCTTCCATTATTTAGCAATGAATTTGTTTCTCTCATTCGAATGCCACCAGTTTCGCTTGTTTAAACACATTCCTCTGAAATATCTTTTTTTTTGTATGAAAAAAAAAAATTCATTCTGGCATTGAGTATTCCTATAATGTCTCATCCGAACTTTGTCGTCTTAACAAAGTTTGCGATATCGGTCTGTGTTACTTACTTTTCTTGCTAGACGGTTTTCTTCCCGAAGAAACTGTACATTAGACTTGAGACAACTCCAGTGACTGGTAAAAAGGCTGCTATTCGTTATCGGTTTATCCTTAGTAATCTGTTGTAAGGGTGAAATATCTTCTTACTAAAATTATCTAGCAAATGCTTAGTTTGCCTTAAATCTATATGGTTTGTCAAATCGTATATCTTGCATGAAAAGGTAATTTCATAAAAGGCTAACGAACGGTGCAAACAATTTCAAATTACATATTGCAAGGGGGAAAAAAACCTATCATATCACTTTTAAATAGTGGCACATACTCGTGCCCCATTCAATCTTGAAATGATCCATTAATAGTTTAACGTACACACAATTCAGATCAATTCAAATCGTTTCAAAACGTGTGGTTTTTAATTTTTAACTTTTCTAAAGCAAATGCAAAAGATGAGAAAGATGAGCAACAAAATAGTCACAGAAAATACAATTCCTAGGTTTTTAAACATCCCTCTGTCTTTCCATTAATCCACAACAGAATTAAAGTTAATTGTTATATGCAATATTTTAATTATTTGGATAATAAGATTTTATTGCTTGTGTGAGCTTTTCAATATTTGTATTTTGACACAAATATTCAGTACGACACATCGTATACTCATAGGTAACTAAATACACACAGTGGCGACCAAATTTGTATGCACACTCAAGAAATACCTATTAAGGACCTAGCAAAGTCCATAAATACAACACAGTTTTTATATAAAAAGTATTTTGTAAAATTCTAATTTACAAAACACAGTATGAAATTTATTAACAATAAAAGTAAAAGTTGAAATAAAAAGAAGATTTAAGGGAGAGATCAATATGTGCACTTCTTGACGTACGACAAAATATATTAAATTTAGTATTTTCTTCGTCGTATATGACAAAATGAATTTTGATGTTCAGACTAAAAGTTTGTCCACACTTAGTTTGAATTCTTGACCAGAGTTCATTTATGAGTACATATACTCATTGACATAAGGTAATATAATAATATATAAGTATATTATAAATCTCTGTGTAAGTTTCTTTGTTTGTCGGTCAACCACGCTTAAACGACTGAACCGATTTTTTTTGAAATTTGGAACATAGATACACTCAACTACCGAAAGTGCAATAGGATATTTTTTTTCCAAATTCTCTTTGTTTGTCGGTCAACCACGCTTAAACGACTGAACCGATTTTTTTTGAAATTTGGAACATAGATACACTCAACTACCGAAAGTGCAATAGGATATTTTTTTTCCAAATTGAACCTGGCCGTCATACCTCCCATATACTGATTTTTGTATATCTAATGAACGGTTAAAGCTAAAGTTTCGGAATTGAGTCTGAATGACTTTACGGTCAAGGCAAATCATCAGCCAGAAATTGGAATAGTGGGCGTGGTACCTCCCATACAATTTAATACTGTTTTGTTTCTGAATTTGGTCTGAATGTAGTGGACAAATGGTACTGGTAGGTATAGGGGTTTTTTTTACCAAAGGACAAAGATAAAACCATAAAAAGCAGGGCGGCTTCTTTAGAGTTTAGCAAAGCAAATGTCAATAGTGCTCTTTTATTTTTTAACATCTTTTAGTTTTTAGGAGTTTATTTTTTGTGGTCTTTACAAATTTTAGGTACGATTTTTCAGTTTTTGCTATGAGTTTCTATAAGTCCTGCAAAACATACTAACCGCCTTGTTTGTGGCTATTATAGCCGTCTTGTTTCTTTTCACCAGCTTTATAACCACAACAAAAAAATGTGTTTATAAAATAATTTTTTTTAATGTTTTTGCTGCAGAGAGTAAAAAATTTTTTGCTGTTCTTTCAGTTCAGAGTTTTAAATTTTAGGGAATAGTTTTTTTTATTTTAAAAAAGGTCTCAATTTTTACAAAAGCTTTAACATTTTTTACTTAAAATGCAATAAATTTTTCATTAGCGACTCTAGACTAAAGGAAATAAAATAAGAAAAACTGGATAAATTGAAATTTTTCATTAAATTTCCAAAATTCCAAACTCAGCGGTTATTATTTGTAAGTTTCTTTTATTTTCTTTTTATAAAAATTATTGTTCTTTTAAGGTTTTATGGATGTGGCTGAGATATACAGTCGCATTTGCTTAGCATGTGTATTACAATTTGCTCGCTACTGTCCATGTTTTGTTATACAACAGTGATTGCTTTTATTTACAAAACTGCACATATATTCGTACAATAATATTTATTTCAGTTAAGGGCGTTACATACAACTTTAAATGCCATTCGAATTTTTGTCACTGTCGGTGTTTGTGTTGCTGCACGTTAAAGAAAGGATTCCTTTAACAGATAATTTTAAAAGCTTTGTTTACTTTGTGCCTTTTTGTTGCACACTTTGCCTTCAGCTATTTTTCACACAGTTATGAAACAATGTTTTCTGCTTTAAATAAAACATTGAAAAAAAAATTATTAAAAACGTCTGCACAGGGCATAAATATATTGCCTTGTGTAAATAGAAAAGTGTATTTATAGGGTAACAAGTAATAATTAAAACAAATATTTTAAATTACAATTATTTTCACAAATAAAAATCACAAGTCATATCTCTATCTATCTGTTGTTGTATACAAAAATCTAAAAGAGAGAAATATTATTCACCAAATACATATTTCTCATCCTGAATTTAATATTTTTTAATTAAACATTTTGTAATTTTAATTATTCTTTACTTTATTACCTTTCCCTTTGTAAGTATGAAATTAAATGTTTGATTTATTTTTTACACAAAGAGTGCATTTCTAAATAATATTCCTTTGGTATGTTGACATATCAAAATACCAGCTGCAGTGTTTGCTACTTTGAAAATGTTTTAAACAAATATTGCTTTTATGAAAGTATTTTATGTTTGTGTGTATATGTGTGCACATACATACATATGCATGTAAAGAAAAAATAAAAATATTCAAAAGTCATAAATGTATACTCTTTGAAACTGTTAATAAAATCACACATTTCTGTCTCTATGATTTGTAAACATTAAGGCGGAATATATTGTTATATAAAAACAAATTATTAAAACTTTTCAGAGAAATTTACTAAAACATATTAAATTTTAATAAGTAGCACAGAAAAATTGAATAAACTAATGGAAAATTAAATCATTATTATTAATTAATTTCTAATTGTATCAATAATTATTTTGATAAAAATAGCAATTCTCTTGCAAATATTTAAAATTTTTAAGCAAAACAATGTCTCTCTTCGCAAAACTTATGTCGCCTAATAACTGTCCTACATAATTGTCCATCAGTGCGTTTAATTTGAATAACACAGACTACGTTTACTCTTACTGATAATATGTATTCCTTAAAATGCCAAACAGTACACACTACATAAGCTGTAGCTGCTGTACAAAATTAATTAATTCGCCATCGCTTTTATCATTTGGAATTATGTCCTTCCAATTTATGCACAATTTCACTAAAGGATCTTAGCTTAAAAGTCTTCGAGACTAATGTGTAGGAATTAAAGCCAAACGATCATCATATGTGCCACCAATTCAGAGAAAGGGCTAAAGCTTAAGTTGATATAGAATTTTCATTTCTGAGTTTGTTCTCCGCTGAAACACATTTTAGACTGATTGGATAAGTAAATAAGAAGAATTGGCGCACTTGGAGCGAAAATAATCCACAAGAAAATAACTGTTTAGAGCGTTTTATTATTTAATTTCTTTTTGGTAGGTTAGGTTAGGTTAGGTTAGGTTAAAATTGGCAGCCGCCCCTAGGCAAAGCACACTTGGGTTCAATAAGGTCCCGTTGTGATACCATTATATCCACCAAAAACATGTCTATGACCGTTGGCCATTCTCCAACCAACCCGATAATCTTACGAAGGTGTGAATTTTGTTCAAATCACCTCCAGTCAAACAGGATCTGTCGATAAATTCGGGGCGTCCAAAGATTTTCATTCTCAGGTCCCCCAGTGCGGGACAATGACAGAGAAAATGTTCCGTTGTTTCCTCTTCCTTTTCGTCATTACAGCTTCTACAGAAGTCATTGTGAGGTATCTTTAACCTGCGGGCATGAGTGCCTATGGGCCAATGGCCCGTTATCACTGATATAAGATTTCTGAGATGGACTCTGTTCAGATTTAGCACGAAATTCGTTCTACTCGTATCCATGTTGGGCCAGATTTGTCTGGTCAATAAGCAGGTAGGTTCATTCTTCCATCCTTCCTCCGCGGACAAGTGGAGTTTGTGCGAGATTAACTGTTTTCCCCCCAAAAGGGGGATGCCGATCTCGCAACTGAATTCGCTCGAATCAGTGGTGGAACTAGCCCCAGCAAGTGCATCGGCTATTTCATTTCCCTCAATACCCTCGTGTCCAGGGACCCACATGAGGGTGACCCTTGAATGCCTTGCAATCTCCTCCAGAGATGCCCGGCATTCGCGGACAAGCTTGGATGTGGTGTAGACACCCTCAAGGGTCTTAATGGCCGCTTTACTATCAGTAATAATATGTATATTCCTATCCGATATACCCCGATACTGGATCTGAGCAGCGGCTATTCTGATGGCCATTATTTCAGCCTGAATGATGCTACAATAATCTGGTAGCCTAAGCGACAATCTAAGATTCATCTGTTCCGAAAAGATGCCACATCCGACTCTATCGCGTGATCTGGATCCATCGGTAAAAACCTGGACAATATCCCCTGGGAGATATAGACCATTTTCATAAAAGGATCGCTCCGGTATTTCCGTTGTGAAACCAGGGTCGAAAGTAGGTTCAGGTATCGTGTAGTCAACAGGTTGCTGTCGATTAACTATATCCGAGATATTCGCATGTCCATAGTTTCTATACTTCCATGCTTTGGTGGCGTGAAGTCTCAACGCCGTATTTGCAGCCGTTTGTTCCGCTAACAGGTCCGGCGGTAGCCAGTTCAGGATGGCAAATAATGCCTTAGTTGGGGTGGTTCTTAGGGCACCCGTGATCATAATAGCCACCATTCTCATAATGCGTTCGAACCGGATTCGATGGTTTTCCTTCCGTAGAGCCAACCACCAAACCGCAGCTCCATAGAAGAGAGTTGGTTTGACTACAAAATCGTACAGCCAGTAAACGTTCTTAGGGTTTAAACCCCAGTTAGTACCTATTGCCTTCTTACAGCAGTATAGAGCGTTTGCCGCCTTAGTGATTCTGGACTGTGTATTCGCGTTCCAGTTTAACTTGCTATCCAATATAATTCCAAGGTATCTTGCAGTATCGGATAAAGTGAGAGCTACCCCATTAACCTTAGGGGTAGAGAATTTGGGAATTTTGTATCTCCTTGTGAATAGTACCAACTCTGTCTTGGCCGGATTAACTCCCAGCCCACACTCGTTGCACCATTTAGATAATACTTTCAAGGCCGATTCAAGAAGTTCTGAAAGCATTTTAGGGTCCTTGCCAGTAGCTGCCACTGCGACGTCATCCGCATAAGCGATTGTTGTGCAGCATGTGCTCTCCAAGGCTCTCAGTAATATGTTTAGGTTGAGGTTCCATAGCAAAGGTGAGAGTACACCACCTTGTGGTGTACCGCGTACTGCCACTCTGGAAACATTTGAGGCGCCTAATGTAGACTCTATGCGCCTGTATCTGAGCAGCTTCTCTGCAAAAGCGATGATCGCAGGATTTATATCCATTCGTCTCATTGCGTTCATAACCGACTCCGGTTTAACATTGTTAAAAGCACCCTCTATATCTAGGAATGCTATCAAAGTGTATTCCCTGTATTGAAGGGACCTCTCTATATAACCAACTAGTGAGTGTAGTGCAGTTTCGGTAGACCTACCTTTCGTGTAAGCATGTTGCGCTCCCGATAGAGCCTCTGGTTCGAGGGATGACCTAATGTAAACATCGATAATCCTCTCAAGTGTCTTAAGTAGAAATGAGGATAGGCTGATGGGTCTGAAATCCTTCGCCTTAGTATGAGATGTCTTGCCACCTTTAGGAATAAAAACAATCTTATAAACTGTCCATATTGAAGGAACATGAGATAACCGCAGACAAGCTCTGAAAATTGTCAAAAGCCATGGCATGAGAGTGTCTATGTTCATCTGTAAATCCGCTGGTATGATTCCATCAGGACCTGGGGATTTGAATGGATGGAAGCTTTTCACTGCCCATCTTATGCGATGCTCTGAAATTGGTATATATTGTCCAATCAAGAATGTTTCTCTTTATTTTATATTTCTTAATTGTAAGCTTATATCTAGTCATACTTATATAGTTGTAAAATTAGGTAGTATAATATAAGGATGATATTAATAGTAATATGTAAAATAATGTAATGCAGGGTTTGGCACTATACCTCCCCCTTTTTAAAAAGAATTTTTATTTATATTAAAATATTAAAAAGTTTTCATTATTAGCCATAATTGAGTGAGTATACCTTATATACTATACTTTTTGTTAATTAATTTTTCTGAATAAAAAAAAAAAAGTTAATTTATGTGTTTAAATGTACATATAAAAGGAACTATATTTTATAGGAATAAAGCTGGGTGATCACCGGCTTTTTTTTTTTTTTTGCTTATTTTAAAGTATTTTAATATATTATTACATTCATATGTAATATCTATATACAAGTTTTAATTTTGTCTTTGTTATTTAACATAGTGTAAAAAATTTATTTACATTCATATCTGTTTTTTTTTTATATTTAAAGGTAAAAATTTAAATTATATGTATAATTTTTTTTTCTTTAAAGTTTTCGAATTCTATTCTTATGAACAATTTTTTCTTTCTTTGTAATTTCGTTGTAAATTGTTACGTTAACACCATTTATATTTTTAACGATATAAGGACCGCCATATATGTTTCTGTACTTTTCATATGGTTCTTTCTTCAATAGTACACTATCATTTACTTTAAGTGTTAACGGGTTTGCGAACTTGTCATAGAATTGTTTGTTTCTTGTCTTGTGTTTGTCTATTAAGGTTCTTGCAAGAATATCAGTCCTCTGCAATCTATGTTTTACCTCCTTGCTATAGTTATCGAGATTATACAGTGGGTCTAAGTTGGTCTTGAGTTCATTTGGCATTACGGCTCTCCTACCAAATACTAGCTCATATGGTGTGAATTGATTATCAAAAACAGTGTTTGGCGTAGTGTTGTGGTAAAATGTGAAATATTTCAAGTACGTATCCCAGTCAGTTATGTTTTCCTTTATATAAGCACGAATATATTCATTGAACACACGATGGTTACGTTCAACTGTACCAACACTTTGATGGTGATAAGGGCTTGAAAAATTTAGATCAATTCGTAGTAACTTGCAAAGTTCAGAGAAAAGTTCATTTTTGAATTCAGTTCCCTGATCAGATTTAATGGTGTTCATTCTCCCATACACCAAAATAAATTTTTCAAATATAGCTCGCGCAACTGTGTGAGCAGATTTATCAGGTACTGCTATGGTAACAAGGTACTTTGTCAGGTCACAAATTAAGGTAATTGCGTATTTGTTACCGTATGCTGACTGTGGGAAAGGACCTATAGTATCTAAAACGACTATGTCAAACGCACTTGTCGGGGTTGGTGTTAAAACTAGTTTTCCGACATTACCTGGTCTTACTTTGTTCAAATTACACTCACTGCAGTTTTTAACATATTTTGAAATATCTTTCGTCATCTTCTTCCAGTAGTACTTTGTTCGTATCTTTGCGTATAACTTCTTTTGACCACAGTGCCCCCCTGTTATGGGCTCATTATGGTATATTTCCATTAATTTGAGTTTATCATCTTCGTTGTCTATTACTTCCACTGGTTCCGTTAGAACAATTTCTAAGGTTTTCAAAATATTAATTCCCTTATCTTTTAGAGTTTGAATTTTACAAAGTGAAAAAAATGGATCACTTTTGGACCATTCTACTATAAATATTTTGTGGATGTTGGCTTCTGTCTGCAGCCTCGAAAGCAATTTGTCTAAACAGATTGTTTCGTTAACAATCTCAAAATCAATATATAATAATTTTTTAAATTTTCTGTATATGTTTATGCGCATTGTGGTTAGTTTCTGTTTTTTGTAATATAACTCTGTTTTAATTTTAGGAATTTTTTTATTAAAATTATGTGAAAATTTATCATAAATTTTCAATTGAATAGACTCTCTTTTTGATCTTAGATCATTCTTCTCTTTGTTAATTTTCCCTGACATTGCCCGGGTTGTCATTGAAAATATTTGACTATTTAATTCTTTTAGTTCATTAATGGAAATTCTTGATAACGCGTCTGCTCCTACATTTTCTTTTCCTTTTATATACTCTACAATAAAATTGTATTCAGAAAGTTCTAGTCGAATCTTTGTCAACTTAGAGGATGGATCTTTAATATTGAATAAGTATACCAATGGTCTATGATCTGAACGAACAGTGAATGAAGTGCCGTAGATATATGGTCGGAAGTAAATAATTGCAAAATGTATGGCCAAGAGCTCAAGTTCTATAATTGGTTTTCTTTGTTCAGATGAGCTAAATGACTTGGATGCAAAACAAATTGGTAAATCATTTCCGTTTATATTTTGGCTTAATATGGCTCCACAACCAGTTTTTGAGGCATCAACAGTTATTATAAATGGTACTTTAAAATCTGGGTACTGCAATATTCTTGGAGATAATAAGGCAGATTTTAATTTTTCGAAGGAATTTTTACATTCCTCAGTCCAGTTGAACGGTGTGTTTTTACGTGTTATAAGATTCAAGGGTGCTGCTAAAAGTGCAAAATTAGGGATAAATTTTCGATAGTAATTGGCAAAAGCCACAAATCGTCTTACTGAGTCTTTATCGGTAGGAACTGGATATTTTCTGATAACATTCGTTTTAGAGTCATCTGGCAAAATACCGTTCGCAGTACATTTATGCCCCAAAAAGGTGACTTCAGATCGGAAAAAATCACATTTGTAGGGGTTTATTTTGAGATTGTGTTTTCTCAGAATTTCAAACACGTTTTCTAAATTTTGGAGATGATGTTGTTTACTACAACCGACAATTATAATATCATCAATGTAGAGAAAAGCCTTGTTTGGTGCGAGTCCAGAGAAAGCGATGGACATCATTCTAGAAAAAGAATTTGGTGCTATGTTAAGTCCGAAGGGTAGCACTTTCCAACGAAATGATCCATTGTCGGTACTGAAGGAAGTGACGTCACGCGAATCGGGATGCAATGGTATTTGGTGAAAACCAGAATACAAATCTATGATTGAAAAATATTTCGCTCTACCCAGATTGTCTAAAATGTCATCAATTCTGGGCAGAGGAAATTTATCTGCGATTAGCTTTTTATTTAGAGCTCGATAGTCAACGCACATTCTATATGACTTTTTATCCCCTAAACTCTTTTTGGGTACTAATATCAAAGGGCTGTTGTAATTGGAAGTACTTGGCTCGATCAAGTCATTATGTAGTAAGTTTTTAACTTGTCTGTTTATCTCATCTTTTTGTGTGTGTGCCAATCTGTAATTCTTAATGTATACGGGTGTAGTATCCGTCAATCGTATTTTCTGTTCATAAAAGTTTATTATTGACATTTTGTCATCTTTTAAGGCAAAAATATCAGCAAATTTACTGCAAAGTGGCAATAAATCATTTTGAATATCATCTGGCATTTGTTGTTTCAGTACATTTACAAGTTTTGAAATACGTTCACAGTCTGTATTTGCTTTACTGATAGAATAAATATGAAAATTTTGTAATCTTTCCCCTTTAATTTCACAGTTTTTTAAACATATCATTTCATTTGTTGTATTAACAACACGCAAGACTGGATTTTCTGAATGAACAATACCCTTTGCCACAAAAACTCCCTTTGCAACTTCCTGTGAATCAATGAACATAGGCTCCGAAACGTTTTTAAATTAAAAATTCTGTAAACTTCACATCTAGGTGGCAGTATACAAGCATATTCTTTCGTTCCCTGTTGTATACGTATTTTAAATATAATATTCTGATTAACAAGAGATAATGTCATGGATTCGTAGTCAATTTTACATTTGTTAGTCTTAAGGAAATCTTTTCCCAGAATACCATTCGAGGGAATATTGAAGTCGTCGTCAACTACATGAAATATTTGTGGAATGGAGATATTAGAAATAATTATATTTGCCTGAATTGTGCCTAACGTCGGTACTGAATGTGTTGTTATACCTGTTATTGTGATTTTCCGACTTTGATTCAGCACAGTATTAGGGCCTAAGCAAGATATTTTCACCAACGAAATATCAGCCTGCGAATCAACTAAGAAGGTATATGGATTGTTTTTATTAAATAAGTTCAGGTGAACAAAATCTGCGTAGTTGGGATTTAGACTATAAATTGATTTAAAAATTTCCGACCTGTTTAATTTAAAGTTTCTTCCCCCAACAGTAGTGTTTGTTGAGGGGCCTCCATGTTTAAAGGCCTAACAGAAACTCTATTATTGTTTCGACCCCTGGAAAAATTCCTACGTCCATTACCACGACTGTTGTTAGAATTCTGGTCATTTCTATTATTAGAGAATTGAAAACTCCTACCACGAAAATTCCCACGATTATTACCACGATAGTTTGAATTATCACGATGCCGCGAAAAGAAACTATTACTATGATTCGAATTGTTTCTATAATTCCGATTAGCCCGGAAAGTTAGAACCTGGTGTTCATTATTTTCTGCTGCTTGCTCAACAACCAGCTTGGCCACTACCTCTTTTGGGCTTGAAAAAGTTGACGATGCCAGTATGGATTTAACCAGGAGTAGTTCCAGAGTGTCTCTACTGTTATCAGTCCAGGAACCATCAGATCTCTGAATGTAAGATGGTATTGGGGGATTGGTCGATAGAATTTTCCTCAGGCGACCTGTCTCAGAGGAATTTTCCACATTACTGCAGAAGCTTCTCCATGACTCTCTTTTCGCCTTTCTGATTAGATTCTTAAATCCGTTGTATGAAGACTTATATGTGGTCCATTGTCCACTTTTCTTTGCCTCGTTAAACAGTTTCCTGCAGATTTTGCGCCTTTCCGCAATCTCTGCATTCCACCATGTGGGTTTCGATTTACCTTTCCTGACAGTTTCCCTACAGGATTTTTCAGTTGCCTTAGTCAAGACTTTGGTAAGTAGCTCCGTTTTGGAGTCTAACTCAGATCTATTTTCAATGGAGGGTGGACATGACGGTAATTCGTCTTCCAGTACCCTGGCGTAAGTGGACCAATTCGTCCTTTTCCTATTCAAAAAGACATCCACTTGGTTTGATTCAAACAATAGGTCAAAATCTATATACATGTGATCAGAAAAGGAACAATCCTTCGAAACATTCCAGTTGCTGATCAAATTCCTATGTCTATCATTCATTAAAGTGATATCAAGAACCTCCCTTCTGTTAGTAACGATAAAGGTGGGATCATTACCCCCATTAATAACTGTTAGTTTGTTCTGAACTATAAAGTTGAAAAGTGACTCACCTCTTAGGTTGATGTCCGTGCTGCCCCAGATAGTATGGTGTGCATTTGCATCTGCACATATTACAAGGGGAATATTCCTATTGTTTGCATAGGATATCGCCTTCCTAGTCATGGAGTTTGGTGGTTCGTCCCCTTGGTCATGTGCCATATAGCAGCTCATGATCCAGACTATACGCCTCTTGCCTTCGATGGCGATAGCACAGATATCCTTATCACTAAAATCAGATAGGATAAAGGCTTTAATAGAATTTTTGACCATGATACAAGACTTGGTCTTACCTGGACCGGCTGCATATAGAGTGCGATAGCCATCTCGATGTAGTCCGCAAACCCTATCTTTATACAACAAAGGTTCTTGGATGCATATAATATCCGTGTCCTTAGACAGTCGGAGAATAAGGGCAGCTGACGCTGCCTTTGAGTGATGAAGATTAATCTGGGTAACCCTCATCATCATAATTGGTCATTATTGACGACATTGATATCACCATCCTCTGGATCGTCGTCAGACTCCAGGAAGACGTCTTCATTCTCCGTTTCAATAATGCCCTCAAAGAAGTCACCTACAAGTCCGGAGACCGATTGAGTGTCCTCAGTTCCAGAAGAGAGAGCAGACTCAGCGTCATAGCTCTCTTTCGTGGAGCGCTCTAGAGCTTGAGGCTTCTCCTTGTCGTCGCCTTTGTAGACCTTGAGGAAGATGGTTCCAAAGCCATAGAACACCTTCCCTTGAGTCTCCCTGAGCAACGGCAAGGATTCACTGTTCAATATAACAGTGGCCTTCCTGGTACCCTCAACAGGTTCAGAAACCTTAGCTACTCTCCAGTCGTGTGTGGGTAGCTGTGGGTTACTGACCTGTAGGATCTCCAAGATCTCTTTTGGGTCGGAGGGAATGGCAGGAAACCTGGCAAAAGATCTCGGCCTTTGCGGGACATCGGCGAGATGGATTGCCTCGAGTTTCGCGCCAGGCCAAACTTCCCCGAGCGCCTCTATTGCTTTCTTGTACAGCAGCGCTAAACGCTCATCTGCACAAGAAATAAGTTGATGTGGCCTTGGTACCAGCCTACATCTTCACATTGGGGTGGTGGTCCTGGATTGCTACGGACAATGTTCATGAACACCCCTGATAAAGCGGGGATGACAGCCAGTCTCCAATTTCTTGAAGATATGGTGCCATCGCTCGCATTACGGTCAATGATCGCCCAAATGAGGTGGTCTTTTGCCACCTCTTTGTACGATTTAGTTTGGGGCCGTGGAGGCATATTTTTGGGACGTTTTGTCCCAGGAGGGGTATCCTCTTCTGACCGTTGCCGTTTAGGCGCTACATGGGTTGATGACCGTTTAGGTCGACCATCCTCTGTAGTTGGAGGATTACTCTTTAACTCTGCAATGAGAGTTTTAGCCCACTGGAGAGAGTTTCTCTCACGCTCCGTGAGCTCATCGGCAGGCTTTTCACCAAACCGGCTTATTATCTTATAGGCGGAACGCCTAGTGACAAAGGCCCTTTTGGATGGATTTTTGTGCCGAGTGGTGTTATTACTGGGGGCCGTGGAGGCCGAGGGAGATACTTCAGGAATCTTCGAATCATTTTTCGATTGATTCCCTTGTATGAGGGTTGGCACTAGGGAAACCGGTTTAGTGGTTGACTTAGTCAATTCCACCTTACCGGTACCTGAAGCATGGGATTCGACGAGTTTGGTTCTCATCTGGACCTTATGAGCCTTTGAGGTATCTGGTCTCGAAGAACCAGGTACCAAGCTCGAAGAACGACCGCCCACCGGCTTAGCCGCTATTTGTTTTGGCGCGCTAGTACTTTGCCGATTAGTGAGGCCTGGCGCCACCACTCCACTAATCGGGGTTCCAGTAATAGACAACTGACTACAGCCTGTCACCGACACCGTAGTAGTTGGGTCTCCGGAGATTATGAAGCCCTTTGCCGGATACTTAGGGCATGATTTGTTTGTCTGAGACATGTTTGTTTCGGAATGAAACCTTTGCATTTTATGCCTACTGCCAGGCTGAAAGAAAAAAACTGCCGCTCCATTGGAGACAGACGCAGACCATCAGCCGCTCTATAAGAGTACAGACGCTGATGGATTTAAAAATACTTGGACCACAGACGGACTTGCCCACTGGGCCACAGACTCGACTACTAGCCGTCCCAACTAGGGAAACAGACGCTAGTGGACAAGGGAATGGAAAGGGGGGGGGGGGGGTAAATCTTTTTGGTAAATAAAGTGTCAAAAGAGTTCAAAAATATGCGTCCTTGTTCGTTCTCTTATATTATTTTGAACTCAAAATAGTTCTTGTTTTCAAAACAATAAAAATTAGAATGTTACTGACAATGGCGCTTCTACATTGAACAGGACAGAACCAGATGCCATATAGCGTATGCTACAATTGATTTTTTCAAAAAAGTATTTAATGAAAGAACAATGCCATGAAATGGTCCAATTGACTGAGCACTGAGATCATGTGATTTAACCCAATTAGGTTGCTTTATTTTTTATTTGGGGTTATGTAAAGTTTTGACCACCTGGAAATCCAAATTCGAGGAGTTACTGATGAAACACGGCCGCATATTGGCCAATTGGTATTCCAGACTGAGCCTTTTACACGTCAATCGCGGAGGTCAGATAGCTGAAGTCATATTTAAACAGTAATGCCATAAAATAGTGTATCTAATTACGTCCATTTCATTAATACTAAAAATATATATTCTCTGATTTATTATGATTTGAACCTTAGCTAATGTAAAAAGAAACACCCAATCTTAACTTCAATAAAATTAACTTTCAGTAGAGAAAATTAAAATAAATTATTGTACCCAACCAATATACAAATACAAAAATAATTACCACCTTAATAGGAGATACTTGTATAAGATGTTTCACACGTACATGTTTCTATGCATTTATATGTACGTACGTTTTCACTATATCACATGTTGCCATAGCCGTATAAGTAATATGAATGTGTTTGTTTTTTCTACATTTTTTTTTCTTTTTGTTATTGTTTTTGTTTTCAAACTGTATAATTTTTAATGAGCACACATTTATGGTTAATGATGTTTTCCTTTCATTTGTTGCTATATTAAGCATTTACATATACTACTCGTAGTATGTGTTTCTCTTACACATTCTCATTTTTTATATTATAAATTCGTAATTTTGTTGTTTTTGTTATTATTACTTTATTTTGATGGCTTCATTTGTTATGCTTTTTTTTATTTTTCATATCTAACTTCTCATTTTACATCAATATAAATTCTTTTTAGTTGTTTTTGTTATTATTTGTATTGTCTTTGTTTTTTTCCACACTTTTTGATCGTTAGAAGGACGACTATTGTCTGGCAGTAGTAAATGCTGCTGTCATGACTGTCTTAACAATTTCTCTGTCTACCATTGTTTTTTTTTCTTGTGTTTTTATTTGTTTTATTATTATTTTATTGAGCCTTTCAGAATATATAAAGACTTGTCGGTTTATGGGTGTGTTTGTATTTTTATAAGTTCTGTTAATGGGTAGGATTGTATGTTTGTGTTTGCAAACAATTTGACATTTGATGGGTTGTCGTGTGTTCTTTGTTCTTATTATTGTTTGCTTAAGTGATGTGTTTGGATTTTTGTGTTGTGATTTTTTCTCAGTATTTCATTGTTTTCGTATTACATTTCTAATAATTTTCTACTTGGTTTGTGATGACTGTGTTAATGCTAAATATGGTTTCTTTTGTAATAATAATTTAATGTTGTGTTTATTAGGGTTTTATTTTTTATGTTCGATTTTGGTTTTTTTCATTTCTTTTTCTTTTCTATTGATAAAGTTTTTGTGATATAAAAGTGGTGTGATATCAAACACTCAGTCTTTTATAACATGGGCGGATGCAGCTATTGATAATTAAAAAACTGCATTAATTTCCAGGTTCACAACCTCAGTTTTTTAAACATTTTAAATAAGCGAAAAAGTATGTTGTCGCCGTGGTCTAGTGGTTAGTGTGGTGTTGGCTTACTAAGACGATAGCGCCAGGTTCAAATCTCAGCTCTGACATCTTGAAAAAAGAAATATAAAAAATTATTTCTTTCGGCAACTGTCTCTCAGAAGTCTTCTGGCAAAGCTCTGGGAGTAATAGATTGCCATGAAAAAGCTTCTCAAATCTGTCGTTCGAGTCGACTTTAAACACACACAACATGAGTGCTGTGAGGAGCAAGGCCGTCACCCTGACACAAGGTTGTAATGGCCAATTATCTATTCATGTATGTATGAAAAAGTAGGTTTTGTTCTGCCGCACTTTATATATTAAAATGAATTTTATACGAAACTAGCTGAACCCGGTGTGCCTCGCTCCCCCTTATTATTATCATGTAATAATAATATTATCATGAATATTTTAGATCGGTTAACAGGTCCAGCAATTACATAATTTAAAAAAATAAGCGTAAAAGTAGGCGTTGTCGAAAAAAATTACCCTGTTAATCATGCCAGAGTCCCAGTTAAATGCTGTGAAAATTTGAGGAAGATCGGTCCAGAGGATTGGTCTCCTATAAGGTACAAACAAACAAACAAATAAACAAAAACACATTTCATTTTATATATATAGATTTAGTATTTATTTAAAAACTAGCCTAAGCCCGGCGTTCTATGATACACCTACCATTACCATTAGACCACATTTTTGTACTGATAATTTTTAATGACTGCGAAGTAATTCAGACTAAATCCATAAACATTAGCTGTAAACGATCTCAAGATATATAGAAGCCAATAGTTTCTCTATGTGTAATACACCACCTTGACTGTCCTTTTTTCTACTGATAATTTTTATTGAATACAAAATCAATGACCACAAATTCAGTAACATTATCGTCAAAACTTTCCAAGATATAAAGAAATCAATATTTAACTTGCATGGCTCACTTGTCCAATTTCGCACACTTTCCTTCACCATAAAGTTATTCAGACCCAGTTCCGAAACTTTAGCTTTAGCCGTTATTAGAATATACAAAAGTCAGTACTTAGTTTGGATGGGAGATACACGCCCAGGCGCAATTTTGAAAAAGAATATGCCCTATTGTACTTTCCGTAGTTGAGTCTATGTGATTGACCTACAAAAAACAGACAAACATCTATATATGGAGTAATGATTCAATTTTAACACCAAATATTATGTATTTTTTCTCTTTTTATTAGTACCTATTATAAGTAAATATTCTTATGTTAATAAAACATTTTACTAACAACCACTAATAATAAATAGTTTCTTAATTTCCAAAATTGTAACGAATTAAAATTATATTTCTTTTATTCTTTGCAGATATCTCAGGGTGAAGAACTAACAATTTCCCACATCCTTAAACATTATAAATTTGTAATAAAATTTTAACAAAAATTAAAAAAAACAAAACAAAGAGAAAGAAAAAAAAATTAGAAAAATCTTTTAAACCAACAAAACACATGCACCGAAATGAGTGCATCAGAATATGTTGCCAAAGCAAAAGGTAAGTAAAGCGTGCATGTACAATTACTTGTAAAGGTAACAATAACAACAACTAAAATTTATATAATTAAGAATACACATACATGCATAGATGTAATACTTAAATATATGTATAAACACTTATAAATTAGTTTAAAATATACTACTTAACACCAAAAACTGAATTTATACTCGCATACGTACATGCAGACATGCCGGTAAATTAGCAAGACAGGGTGTGTTTACGAGCGTTAATATGTTCGCTCATCAGGGTTACACAATTAGTAAATGTGCAGCAACCAAAAAGTATATAAAAATAAAAAAGTTTTTTGTCTTTATAATACGACTGTACGGT
The DNA here is from genome assembly GCA_963576795.1 of Metopia argyrocephala. Lineage (NCBI taxonomy): Eukaryota > Metazoa > Arthropoda > Insecta > Diptera > Sarcophagidae > Metopia > Metopia argyrocephala. The sequence goes on along the minus strand of OY756211.1, from coordinate 40,975,134 downwards.
ACGCTACACCAATATATTTTTAAGTATAGGGAACAGTTATTATTAAAATTAAACCACAATGCTCACACTAGTCTGATAGTGTTCGGTTTTATCCAAAGTCTCTGGTCTAGACTAATAGCCCCAGTTATCTTGTCCGTAATTATTAATTAGTTAGCATTTAATTTAACATTCCATTGTAATGCAATAAATAAATGATTTTGAAATACAAACAGAATTAGAGATGCCCAGAAAAAACAGAGCTTACAAATTATTAATAGAACCAGTGATGTCGTTTTGTTGTTGTTATTGTTTAAACGTAGCAAGAAAGTGATCCAAAGACCTGAATAAAATTTGATTCAGAATTTATTTCATCAGTGAAACAAATTATTAATATTTAATAATAATGTAAATAATTATTGAAGCTCAAGGTCTTAACTTAATCAAAAAATTCTTAATTTATATATTGATATTTCGATACTCCTTCATAGCCCCGACAGACATGTGGTATATAAACTATAGTATGTATACTATGGTATTACATACTACATTATAGTGAGACACATATAAGAAGGCATAAATTGTGGTTTCATTTAACATTTGATCATATGTTATGAAAAATTAAAAAAAAAACTATTTCCTTTTAACGTTATTCACAATGAAAAGCAAAAATCATTTAATAAACGACTTTTTTCATGTCGTCGTGTCGTGGAGAAAGCATTTGGCCATCTTAAGGTCAGATTTAGAAAGAGACGTGGAGGTTGACATGAAAAATATCAACGTTATTCTTAAAGCTTCTTGCATTTTGCACAATATTTGCATAAATTGTTAAATTTTTAATGAATATAATTAACAGCTGATCAAATGACATTTATTAAAATTTTATGTCTGTTTATTGTTTTTTTGGAAGTGTTTGGAAAATTTATTTATATTTTTAGCTGTGTTTAATACAATACTACCTTTATACTACGTACATGCACGTAGTATACGAACCAACTTGCTTGATGGTATAATTGTGGTATAGGGTGACACACATGCGGTATAGAATGCTAGTATGGTATGTGTACCACATGCCGGTCAGGGGTATCATGTAGGTTCTTCAGGAAATTATTATATTATAAAATATTTTAAAATTTTAAAAATGTCAAAGACAAACAAAGCTTCCAGCAAATATGAAACCTACTGAAAATCTAAGACATTATTGCTAAAAAACCATGATTCTAAAATCAATTCCCAGTTCGCTTAAGCCGACCTTAGATTTTGACCCGCCCTAATGTCTATACATACACAAACAATTAAATTGTCAAATTAAAAAAATTATTTAAAAATTAAAAAATATTCTACCCAACAAACAATAATAATAATTAAAACAGTAATTAAAAAATTATGACAGAAATGTATAAGAAATTAATCAAAAAGCAATTAAAAATGTAAGAAATCTAATAAATAATTGGAGATTCAAATGGTCGTTTTAAAGTCATATATCCTAAAACATTATTTTTCATTTAGTTTTTTCAATTTATGACAAAATGATAAACATACGTTGAAAAGTCTTATTGTTTTATGACTTTTTATTCAAAGAACAACAACATTTTTTAAACTATTTTAAAATTGTATGATATTTTGACAATATGACTTGATAGGACACCGTTTGAATACCGCAAATATTTAATAAAATATACATATTACATATATAAAATATGAAATGTATGCGTTTGGGGATAAGCAGGTCTCTATGGCCATCTCGTCTCTTTTTAAGAGACTCGTCAGAAGAGTTTTTCCCAATTAAATACCATATTTGTATAGACACTATGATATATTAGAGTTTGAGTTTTGAGTTTAGAGAATTCATAAATTGATCTAAATTATTATAACTGGTATATAATTCACTAAACTTCGCAAGTGTTAATTGGAGCGACCAAAATTTTTTGATTAATATTAATAAATTCGGCTTTGGATTTTCTAAAAATATTATGAAACTCAAGACCAACATTTCGGCAGCTTGCGCACGTTCAGTTTAAAAACTATTGTGAGTCAGCAATCGCTATAGCATCATGTGGCCCAAAGCTACTTACTTACTACCACTGCATATAAGGTGATAATAATTGAGGCGTAACCAAAAAGTGATCATCCTGTCAGACTCAGGTTTAAGGCATTTTGAGTATGAACACAACGTATTTACAATAATCAAGTCAGAAATATGGCTACTACAAACCTGTTTCAAGGTTATGGCCTAGCTTCTTGTAGCAGCCATGTTGTGCACATCAATTTTTATCCATGAGTGCTGGGAAGTACAGTTTAATGTCGACTTTATATAACAGAATTGAGAAGCTTGTTCACGACAATCAATTACTTTCAGAGCTTTTGTCAGAAGAGTACTAAGAGGTAGTTGCCAAAAGATATGATAATTTCATATGTCTTTTTTTAAGATGTCAGAGCTAGGGTTTGATTCCGGAGCTCTTGTCTAGTAAGCCAACATACTAACCACTATACTACGTATTTTATTCTTGCTGTTAAAAAAATAAACTTAATATTTATGGTATAAAAAAGAAAATAAACAGCAATCAGACGGGCCGACAACATCACCTTATTTAATTTTCCTTTGTTATGCATTTTACATCTTATAATTATTAATTAGAATTAGACTTTTTAACGACCTAATTCAAGTATTCCGAATTGATAAAGCTTATGTGAAATATTTCAAGGCGTTACAGACATTAACCCAAACACAACATACACTCTTCTAAATGAAAGTGTGCTTAGAATGCAACCTAAAATGAAAAGATGAAAACAAAATAAATAAGAACATATAATTGTTGTTAAAGTAGTAACAACTTGAACTAAATTTTCCATTTATTATTCTCTGCGCTATATGCTAAAGGACTCAACCAAACTCGTATAAAACTACAGATTCAACTATTACCAACTATTGTTACCACTTAATGCTCATGGCACAAAAACAGCAACTGCAACACCATCATATGCTTACATTCCATGCAATGAGAATTAAGAAAAAAAAAAAAAAAACAAAAATTGTATTCACTAAAGCACAGTATCAAAACGCGGTAGAGATGCTTTTAAATGTGGCAATTATGTGGCATACAAATGCTTTGTTTGCATTATTATGTTGCAACACGAGTATTGTTAAAGGTTAAAACTAAAAAGTTGGAATAAAAATCTTTCTTTTGAAAGCATTGCTTTTTTTTTGGTTTTGCTTTTGAAAATAAAGAGCTCAGCCTAAGTAGTTCTTTGTTATGTGGTTTTTTGGGAACGACCCTCGTTTATGAATAGGCATTAGCCCACAACATGTTAAAAATTAACATACTCGTACATTTTCCTTTAGTTTGCCTTTGATTGTTGTTGCGGTGATGCTACTGATTAAAAAGATAATCCCCAATTATGAATTAAATAGAAATTTTGTGGCAATTTAAAATATGTTCTTGGTTATGAATATAATGAAAAAACAGAAAGAGGAATAAGACCAACCATAATAAAGACATAATAAGTTTTAAAATCTAGATTTTTATTTTATTTATATTGTTGTTTAAGAATTTAGTGATGCACTGAGGTTATACATACTTCAAAATATTTATTAAGAGAGTAGAATTATTTACTAATTCAGATATAAAAAATATAATTTCAGTTTTTGTTCTTAGTAAGCTAGTGCTAGTGTGCGGAGGTTGTGGATCTGATTTTTACCATAGGTTTTGCTCTGCTTTACTACACCGAGCCCAATAGACTTTGTCACCGTGCTTTGTAAAAAACAAACATTTTCTGTATAAGTATGCAACTTACTCAGCACTGTCTTTTAGTGCACCTGTGATACGCACTGGACTTTAAATTAAATTCAAATAGAATTTAATATTGGAAATAAATAACTTAGTCCTTTATATTTAATACTAGCCAAACGCCAGCACGATTTAATAAAAGTTTAATATACACAAATAATAAAAATAATAAAAGTCATTTATAAAAAATTTACAAACTTTGGCTTTATATGCTCTTTCTCACTCAATATTAACCATGTATGAGAGATAAAAACCTCACTTGTATAATTCCGACTATTTTATAAATTATGATTTGCATTTGGCCATCAATCAATATTAAATTAAGGAAATTTTGCTTTAGTTGTTCTCAAGTTATACGGTAATTATTTTACCGTGCACACTTATCCTCCCATTTTTTACAATGGCTCGAAGCTATATGGATCAAATTTGCAGTCTTTTGCCAGTACCACCTATATTCACTTAATATGTAGTTCGTTTGGGAGTACCACCGATGCGGCGAGTTGGAATTTTTGAGCTTTTTATATTCCATAGTTTCTTCTAGATTTACAGTGTACACTGTAAAAATTTTAAGAAAATCAGCTTAGGTGGCTAGCTGTCTATAGACTTCAAACAAACAAAAACACGTTAATTTTTTTACATATAACTGGCTAAATCCCTGATGGGGACACAATTAAAAGTAAATAAAAGGTTGATTATACATAAAAAAGAATAGCGAAAGCAATTACCAAAAATTCAACTTCGGTTACTTTTTGCTGACGATATGTATTAACAGCGTAGTCTTCTAGACCAAATTTAGAAACTTTCACTTCTAGGGTTTTCGAGATATACAAAAATCAGTATATCGTATCATATTAGACGTATCATGTCCACTTGTACAATTCCGGCCAATTTTGAATTTATAATTTCTATTGGCTATGAGGCTCTTATTGCTAACAATTTGAAAATATAGAGAAATAAATGTTTTTTTTTTATATGAGCGAGGAACCGGCCAGAGAGATACGTAAAAATTTAGCTCTCTATAGATTTTAGACACCGTAATTTTTATATGTATTTATCAGCGTTGTCAACTTGGTGCGTTTCGCACCATTTTTGGTGCTTTTTTTAAGTTATTGTGCGAAAAATTTCTCAGCTGGTGCGTGGTGCGTTTTTTCTTAAATTTCGGTGCGTTTTTTATTTTTTGGTGGCACCAAAGTAAATTCAATACAAATTTTAGTTTCAGCGTGAGATAAAAATCTTTGCACAATAAAATACACTCGTTTCAATACAATTTCAATCGACAGTGCAATATTTTTACAAAAATAGTGCTGATTTATTAATTTGGAATAATTACACGGTGCTACAGTGAAAATATACTTGGAAAGTGACCTAGTGTACGTTGTAGGCCTTATTGAGTAGATCATAAATCAATTTTTAAAAGTTCGGAAACACCCTCTAATTTCGGAGTTATTCCGAAAAAACTATTTTCGGGTAGGTTCGAGTACTTATGAACACGTAACTCAGTTGATTTTAATCCGATTTTAAATTTTTAAACGGTTTCAGAAAGAAGAAATATGTGCCTTTTTAAATATGTACATATTTTTGTATATATATTACATTTTTGCAGTGATATTTTTAATTATATCTGATTTAAATTTTATTTTTTCTAAATTTTTTAACTTTGGCGCCATTTTTTTGAATTAGATTGTTTAGAAACATACCCTTATGTATATATTTCATTAAAGCTAATTTAGTTCTGAGTTAAACAAGCTTCCAATAAATAAAATCGAGTAAAAAATAAAAAAGTTATTAAGGTTTTTCGAAAGTTAAAAATTTTGCTTTTACAAATATGTATTGATCACGATACTACATTTTCTTTATTTTTTAGTAAGTATTTTAATGATATGATTATATAAATATTTTAAAATAACAGTATTCAAATTATTCTATTTAGAAATTTTGAATATTTGATTAAAAGTGCTTGCTAGACCTCTTTTGCTTGTACATCAAATCGTCTCTTTCTCGCTTAAGTGACCAGCAGTAATTTGAAATCATTCATTGAAATCTATATGTACAATACATACATGCAGAAAATGAACTTCAATGGACATTCTGCATCACATTTGTGTATAAGCCTCAAGAAATTCATTTACTACATCAATATAATTTTCACTTTTTTCATTTCCCAAAAAATGTTCACATAAACTAATAAAGCTTCTCCATGCTCTTTTTTCCATACATTTAATTTCATTGTGAATTCTTCGTCAAGCATGATTTTGCGGATTTGAGGTCGAACAAATTTATATTTAGAAATCAATAAAGATTTGTACCTTCTTTTATTTTTGCTTCACTTATTCTTGGGAAAACTGATTTTAAGTGTAAAAAGGCATCGCTTTCCCTATCCAGGCATTTCACGAACTGCTTCATGTATCGCAATTTGAAGTGTAATGGTGGCAAAATTATTTATTCATAATCATAAGACAAAAAAATAAGGAAAATGTAGTATCTTGATCAATACATATTTGTAAAAGCAAAATTTTTAACTTTCGAAAAATCTTAATAACTTTTTTATTTTTTACTTGATTTTATTTATTGGAAGCTTGTTTAACTCAGAACTAAATTAGCTTTAATGAAATATATACATAAGGGTATGTTTCTAAACAATCAAATTTAAAAAAATGGCGCCAAAGTTAAAAAATTTAGAAAAAATAAAATTAAAATCAGATATAATTAAAAATATCACTGCAAAAATGTAATATATATACAAAAATATGTACATACTTAAAAAGGCACATATTTCTTCTTTCTGAAACCGTTTAAAAATTGAAAATCGGATTAAAATCAACTGAGTTACATAGTCATAAGTACTCGAACCTACCCGAAAATAGTTTTTTCGGAATAACTCCGAAATTTGAGGGTGTTTCCGAACTTTTAAAAATTGATTTATGATCTACTCAATAAGGCCTACAACGTACACTAGGTCACTTTCCAAGTATAAAAAAAAGTTGCTCATTTGTAGCACCGTGTTATTAAAAGATTTTGATCTCTTCTTAAAAAGTTGTATTAAGAATTTATAAAATTAATATACAAAAACTTACGATCATTTTATACAAATGAATGCAATCTTATGTATAAGCTCTTGAAATATTTGTTTGTTAAGTTTTTTTTTAATTATATTGTAATAGGCTGTTTAATTGTTACATATGGGCATTTCCTCAAAATGGTAAACCAGGATCGAAAAAAAATATATTGATAATCATAGCATTTTATTGCTTATAATTATAAAAAAGAGTCTATATTTTTATAATAAATTGGATTCTCAGGTGTTTTACTTGAGAAAATTGGGCTAGAAACTGGAATATTTCAAATTTCATTTTTAAGCTACTTCTAAAGACATTTTTATATTTATTTATTTTACATGCAAAAAATGTATTATGTTTGCACTCTTTCATCAAAAGCTTTCTTTTCCTAACAACTAAGTAGAGAAATGTGTAGGGAGAAAAAAAGAAAGTTCGATTAACGGTTAATTTTTGCTTTGTTTCTTGTCTAGGTTTTAATCGTACGTTCGCGACCGAAAACATCATTTTATTGTTATTGCTTTGCATAAAACGTCAATAGGTAGAAAGACATACCACATTTTAATTAATTTCGGTGTCACCTATTTGTATATAAATAAAAGAAACTTCTGGGTTACCATTAAATAGACTTTTTTTGTTTGCAAAGTTTCGTACGTTCGCGAGCGTAAGTAAATTTGTTCTATAAGCAATGAGTTTATAATTGATAAGCAGAGTTGTAAACGAATCATTCATTTTTGAATTAATTCGTGAATCATTCATGCAATGAATTGGAAAAATTTTGAATTAATTCTTTTCTCCAAAAAACGAATTGAATTAAATTTGAATCAATTCATTTGAATTAAGCGAACATGAATTGCAATTCATTTTCAATTCAAATGAATTGGTATAAAGAATTGCAATTCATTTCCAATTCATTTGAATTGAATTGATTTTGAATTAATATAAATGAGTTAGAAAAAATGAATTGCAATTCATTCCCAATTCATTTGAATTGATTTTGAATTAATTCAAATGAGTTAAAATATGAATTGCAATTCATTTTACCAATTCATTTGAATTAACTCGAAAAATGATTTTGTTATACATTTCCAATTTACTTAAATTGAATTGATTCTGAAAAAAAGACTGCAATCCAAAAGCATCTCCATTTTTCCAAGTACTTCTATTCTGTACTTTATAATAAAAATATATCCACTACTAATAATGATTCACCCTTTGTCTATTACTTTTAATCCAAGTATTTATTACTTATTTATAATAATTCTCTTAATAATATAATAATTATAATAATTCTCATAAGTATTACTAAAGTGTTTGTCCTTTAATGTTCGTGCGTCACAAAATTTCATAAATTATTAATAGGTTTTAAATACTGAATGTCTTGTTATTCAGCGTATATCAAAAGCGATATAAGTAGTACTTGAAGGACCAAACTCCAAACACCAAGTTTACTTCAATTGAATGCAATTCATTTTTGATTTGATAAATTTGAATTACAAGTTACTTTTCTAATTCATTTGAATTAATTCCAAATCATTTCAATTCAAATGAATTAGAAATGAATTGCGATTCTTTTTACCAATTCTTTTGAATTAAAAAATGAATTGCAATTCATTTTGCCTAATTCAAATGAATTGCAACTCATTTTGCCCAATTCATTTGAATTGGAAATGAATTGCAATTCATGTTCGCTAAATTCAAATGAATTGATTCAAATTTAATTCAATTCTTTTTTTTGTTGAAAAGAATTAATTCAAAATTTAGCTAATTCAAATGAATTAAAATCAAAAAAGAATGATTCATTTACAACTCTGTTGATAAGATGTCTCTAATTTTACTTTAAAAGTGAAATAATATACCGAATATTCCAGTATTAGAATGATGCACTGGATTTTCTGTGATGAGGACCTAAAATAAGCACAATTTTAACGGCCTGTTGAGTAAAAACAATAATATCACAAATATTGTTAAAATTTCATTATTTTATATTGAAAATTGTTATTAATAAAACAAATATTAAAAACAACTGTAAGTGCTTTACTGAAATCTATTTATCAGAAGGATTACGTTCTCGCGAAGTTTTCTTGTTCTTTTGTCAGTATCTGTAAACGAATAGTGGCATGCTCTAATTTAATTATATTACAAAAATATTATATGTATGTGTCACCTCTTAATAAAAGGAAAATATATTCTTTGTAAGTGAATTTTTGCACAAATTTTTAATTGAGCTTGTTGATCATTAACTGTAACCACGTAATAATGTATTTTTAGACGGAGTTTTGTTTTGCTGGTTAAAATTTTAATTTTCCACACAACTTTAATGTAAAAGTAGAAGTACCCAAAGATTAGTAAAAATACTCGATACGTGGTACTCATCACTCAATACTTTGCCAGTACTAGTTACCACACACTATAAATAGAGGATTACGTTTTTCGTAAAGGAAATTTGACGATATTTGTGGGATTAAGCATGGTGATAATACAAAAAAAAACCTATGGAAATATCGTACGTTCGCGACCAGTACGTTCGCGATCGATACTTAAGCCAATTAAACGAAAACCAATAGAGATATTTTATTGTGTAAATACTGGATAGAGACCTACATTAGTATGCCTTAAAAATTATTTTATCGCTTTTGAATATTCCGTTGCATTTCGCAGAATTTTACATTTCACTACTGTCAGCTAAAGTTGACTTCTATTTTGCGTACGTTCGTGACCACGTCTTTATAACTATTATTATGAAAATTTCAACTCGATGAAATCCATCTTTTGCACTACATATAGAGCTACTAAAATGCTATCAAATCGCAAAAAAAAAAAATACTAGAAAAAGTTTTTTTTCTACCTTCTGTGTACATTAAAAGCGTAAGAACGTACGTTCGTTACCCCAGGAAATGCCCATATTTAATATGAAAATATTACTCTAAAATAAAAAATGAAAATTTTTAAATATTTAAAAAAAAATAATAAATCTCATTGAAAGTTAATAATTTTTTAAAATATACAATAGAATATATGAAATTAAAAAATTTGTTTAGTTTTTTATTCTTGTTACATTTTTTATTTTCTAAAACCCCTGAACTGTTATAAAACATTAATTTACTAAACATCCTCAATAAAAAAAATTCTGAACATGGTTTTTTAATGACGCGATTTTTTCTCCATTTTGGTGCGTTTTAAAATTTCAAAGTTGACAACGGTGGTATTTATGTATATATAATAAAGAGATAATGTCAAATGATAATCTAGAGAGAGCGAGAGAGAGAGAAGAATACGGTCTTAGTGTCGAATATATGAAAGGAAATGACAATTATCTATAGCTGAATGATTTTAAATTCGAAATCATTAGGGAGTTTAGTACAATTTTTATAAATCACTGTAGTTAAATTTTAAATGAATCGAGTTTTAGCTTTAAAGTAAATATCAAAATATTAAAGTTATCCGAAACTGATGCTAATTGGCATAATTAAATAAAAGATTTCTAAAAGAGTATCTAGCATTATTCATATATGTATTTTAAAGTTTAAATATCTTTCACATTAAGTATGACGTTGTATGCATCACTCAAAGAAAAGTACATAAAAGTATGTATAGCATATTTGGTACATAATCAACATACATGTGTTATTTCTTTTAATAATTTAAATTTTTTGTTTTGCTTTAATATCCTCTCTCACTACTCCCAACCTCTTCTTTCAGCTTTTGTCTGTCTCAGCTCATTATCACTGTTGGAAATTGCTTTAGTGACCACAATATTATTACTGCCAACGCCTGTGGTCAAAGCCACAAGCGGCTTACGTGTACCCACCTTCTTACAGGAACCACCATCCCGTCTACTTTTTAGCAATGACACTGGAACACAAGTTAGTTGTACTGCACATGGTAATCCACCACCAATTGTTTCATGGGTACTCAGTGATGGAACAATGGCAACACAAGTGCCAGGATTAAGGTACGTAAAAATGAATTTATACAACATATAAATATATAGACATAAGTACATATAGTATTGCAAAAACTTTAATCCTTTTTACTTGTTACAAAAAAAAAAAATCAAAATCAAAATTGCTTAACAAAAGACCTTTTTTCTGTATATAAAAAAGAAACGGATTAAAAATTTGTTTGCAGGATTTTTAGTAAAACAAAATAATTTTGCAAAATACATTACTTTTCAAGTCTCGACTGCTTTTAGAAATTAATTTAAATGCAACATTTCAATTAAAAGTAAGTCCTTGAAAGTTTCAAAATAAAGTAAGAGCATAAGTTGTATATAGATATAAGTTGAAGGTATAAGTCATAACATTTTATTGTTGTTTTTCAAAGTATGAAATTGCAAAAAATGAAGAAAAAACATACGATTCTTAATATTAAAAATTTCTAGAGATGTGGTTCCTATAAAGTTGTTTTAAAATACATTTACTTCTGTGGTAGAATGGAAAAATAGTTTAAGTGGACATAAGATAGCAGTAATTAAATTTAATGTCTATATATAAGTATAGTGCAATTGTGATGTTTAACAAGTCTGTTATCAAAATATTTATTTAGAGATTTTTGTTTTGCAAGAAATAGTTATAATAAAATTGGAAATATTTTAATATTTAATTTTGTGACTTAACCTGTTATTCCAATCAACATAGATATTATTTTGTTATTATTGTATATTAATTATTGCCTGCTGAGGTTGAGCGGACAATATTGCATTGGTAGCGAGAGGGTAAATCTAAAGACACATTTTATGATATCTTTTCTACATGTCTTAGATGTGTGGTGTGTGATAAAGCGCTTTGGTTAATTAAGCGAAACTAAATAGATAAGGGAGTGATGTAGAACGGAATGAATCGATATTATGGAAAAAAGCGGGTAAGTGTGGATAACAAATTATTGTGGAAGGCTCATGTATAAAGCATTTCAAAACAGGATACATTTGTGTTAATATTGTTTAGAAGGATAAATGATGAAACAGAATACGACATCAAGCAAAGACGACTCTCAGAGAAACGAGGCCCATAATTAAAACGACGAGTGCAGCTTCACGAACTGTTATTTAATGCTTTTACATTTTATTTTATTAAAAATAAAGTTTATACGAGTATTTGCTAAGAATTTAATTTATATTTTATATTTTTTGTAAAGGAAAATAAGAATGACTGCAACCAACTCATTATCCGCGGTAAAAAATATTGTTAATATTTAACAAACCACAAATCAAATATTTTTTCTGATTTTCTTTTAGTTCGTGTTATTCTTTCCGCCAAAACTAAAAAAATATATGGGGTTGCTTGCAAAATGTATGAAATTTAATAAAAGCGTAGTAATATTGTTGAGAGAAATTGTGTCTCAAAATGAGAGCATAAGATAAATCGTGGTCAAAATAAAATAGAGTTCATTTTACGACTGAACTCTGCAGTGTTTTTATGTGTTACTTTGTGTAGAAAAAAATTGTCAAGCTCCAGCTCTGCTTCATCATTAACAGAAAAATCCAGGGATTGCAATGAATGCAATACTGATTGTATTTATACGATAAATGTCCAGCCAATCATGATCTATGGAGCAGGATCATCAAGTGCCTTGGATGTTTCAAAAAGGGGGAAGAAACACATATTCTCATCTGCCCCTCATAACAATTAAAAGACTGTTATGCGACCGAAGGCGAAATACAACTCTTATATATGTGACGGTACTAAAAAGCTTACTTGGGCGTACAAATGAAGCAAAGGACGATAGAGTATCCCAATTTGATGAAATAAAAAGAATATTCGTAGTAATCACATATTCTTACGTAGTATCTGTACCATTCACAGAGCATATCATTGTGTATACTTATTCCTTTCCATAAATGTTTATAACTAAAATTATTACATGAACGATGATAATTCAACCTGCAGCGAAATATTTTTACCCCATGGGGAAACTTGCTAGCATTCCTTAAGCCGATGTCAATATGTAGCATGAAAAACGGTGTTCTAAACTCCACTTTTTTATTGAGACCAACCTCTATTGATCCGTGTATTGCATTGGAATTTTTTGCACAGGACAGTATAAAGGCAGCTAATGCTGAATCCCAGGTCGTGTGCCTAATGGCCACTAATTGTGATATAAACCGTCTATAAAGTAAAAGGTTTAAAAGATTATAGTGAGGAAAAGAAAATACAAACAGAGTAACAGCCTGGTACTCTTCTTAGAGCAGACAAGTTTAAGATTGTATAAAATTTTACTTTTAGTGATTTAACTCGTGCTTTAGATTTTTTTAGAACATCTAACTATAGATGGCGGAGCCTAATTACGATTTTAATTAAATGTTAATGGCCCCAGATTATTTGTTCAGATTCTGTGACAAGTACCCTGAGTCAACCAGAGCACATACTTGGCACTTGTATAACATTGATGCTTATTAGAAGGAGACATTTATATGTTTCTCAGATATGGAGAAACTGCCATAGCTGGTACTGGTCGACATTTAAAAGTCAGAGTGGAGAAAATATGATTTGGAAAGTTGTGTAATATAGCTAAGGTTGACAGTACTTCCGTATCTATAAAATGAATTCTCTACTTGGGACAATCAACTTGTCACGGTATAGAGACAATAGCTCTCTGACCGGGTTTCCCATGCCAAAAAGGCAATAGAGGAGCAGTAACTAAGAATTATTCCAGTGGCTGGATGGAGGAGAACAACATCAACATAATATTCAATATCGTTGTAAATGTTTATTCCTCCCCCAACTTAAACTTTACTTTACAGGCTTCTTGGAATAATCAATCAACAGCAACCGATTTTCTTACGGTTTACACTTTTAAAGTACGACCTTTGTTTTTTTTTCTATTTAAAACTCGAAGGTCCACACCCTAGTTTCCCCTTCCTCTTACCCCATATTTTCATAGACCAACATAATGTACTGCATGAGTAGTGTTTAAGAAAGAGTTTCTATATTTGGCTAACTTAAAGACACAAGTTCTCAATTTCAAATCATACAAATATTTGAAAACTCAGTATGAGTTGCTTTCACTTTGGAGCAAAACTTTTGAAGAAATTAATTATTCGAAAAAAATAGCCGCAAATACTTTTTATATGACCAAATATATTTATTGCAAAATACATTAAACTTCCTAGCAAATACGGGGTTTTAAAATTCACTTTTAAATAATTAAATATAAACAAAAAGTTTTAAATTTCATGTAGTTTACCGAAAACTTTGTTTATTTTATAAATTTAGTTTTTAGTGCGGTAATTAATGATGGCATTTTGGTAATTAAAAAAAAAGAAAAACTTAAAATGACACCTTTTTTGTTAATTTTTTTACTGGTTTTTGTGGTTGCCAACAAATGAGGGTCAAAACTAAAATGTTACACATGGGATTAAAGATTCTTTTTATTTTTACTGTCACTTCATCTGAACATCTCATTCTGGCCTTTTACAGTATGATGATTGTGGCTTTTGGTTGCGGTGTGAAAAAAATCTTTATTCATAATAAAGTTTGAAAACAGAAAAAGTAAAATAAAATGGTTTTAATTACAATTTCACAAAAATACATTTTAATGAGTTTGCTTTAAATGCACTTTAGAGACTTGTGTGCATTAGAGCACAAATTATTATTTTTTTATTATTTTTTGTTATTCTAAACTTAATTTCATTAAGAAAATTAGCTGAATTTTCTATATTATTTTTTTTAATTCTTATAGAGAATTTAGTGAATTTAATGCTACTTTAGCAGCCAATAAAGTTAAATAAAAAAGAAAAAAAAATTGAACTTGTTGTCTCTTAACAACTTATTGTTAAATACCATTCATGTCATGTTGGTTGTCAAATGAATGTTTCATACAGACGTGCATACATTACTTTGTATTCAACTCCTGCCTTATGTTATACGTTGCTTCGCATTCATAATTTTCCTTTTTGAAGGACTTTTACAGCAATTATTTTAGTGCTTTTTTTCTTTTTGTATATCTAGTTTGTTTCAGTTGTTTTCTTTTATAGCGAAAAATGTTTTTCCTTGCGGTAGGAATAATCAATTCAAAACATAAATGGTAACAGGTCGTTTTTTATTATTTCAATTTTATTCTCCAATATTACTATGAGTAGAATACAAATTATTAGTAATAAATATGTAACCGAAATGTATCAGTACTCATTATTTGTTATAATAAATCATCTTAGATTCGAACAATTTTGGCTTATACCAGCTCATAAGATAAGATTTTAAACATAAATACTAGAGTTTGAAAAAACGTGTCTGGAAAAAAGTCATCTGAAAAGTTGGTCTAAGTTTCAACGAAATAGCTTATGCCAAATAGAAAACCCATTTTATTTTAATAAATATTTTTATAATTAAAGAGGGAATCAAGATTGCTATGTAAACAAAATTAAGAGAAATATCGGATTGAACATAACCATGGGAGTTTTCAAAGTTGGTAAATATATACGCGGTAGACGACTGCAATACTGTGAAGGTGATCTAGTACATCCATATTGAGATTTCATTGGAGATTTTGATGAAAGTATAGTATTCAGAATTTTTAAACTGATTCCTATTTTTTTATTGTATTGAGGATCACAGATTACTCGTTAGGAGTTGACATTAAATTGTAGGTCCAAGTACTTATAGATAAAAATTAACGCACACAATATGGGTGCTGTGAGTAGCTAGGCCGTATCTCTGAAAAAGTGTTGTAATCACTGTTGTCAGAATTGACGATTTTACGGTTTTATGTCCTTAAATTTCAAAACCAAGGCAATTTTTTAAAATTTTTTTATGTATGAAAACAATTAGAAAGCAAAAAAATAAAAATACTTGTAATTTTACGATTTTCTACAATGATTTAACAATTTTAATAATATTAACAATTTTTTTTCAAGGCCAATACTCAGGGGTAAACTCCTACTTATGCAGTGCATTGTATTGGAATGTGAATATGGTTGATAGATAGATTTTTTTTCATAGATATTTGTATATTATGAGCTTTTTTTGTTGATGAGACAAGTTACTGTCAATTTGACCACTCAAGGGCCAGTGTTGTACCTGGTGAAATGGATTCGAAGTGTCAGGGGATGGTTTCTTGCAGATAGTCTTGCTGGAGGGGGTGGAGGGAACCTCTTAATTTTTTTAATTAAATTTTTAATTTAAATCTTAATTTTTAGAAAACCGGACATTTTTATTTTTTATAATTTTTTCCTTCGCTGGGATTGAGCCTTGGTCGTGTAAGTTTCTTTGCGAGCGCTCTACCACTATGCCACGTGGGAACACCAGAAGTTACCATACTATGTCTCGATTTTCTCTTCTTTTCTTTCTTAGGTATGACCTACTCCACATTTTTAAGTTGTAAGGGAAACCAATAGTCTCCAGTTCTAGATTAAATTAATCACGATCAACCTTATCAAAAGCTTTGCTAAAGTCAGTTTGGAAACCTGTGTTAATATGATACATTAATTACATAAGTTTATTATAAAATTCATCTCGAGCTGGAAATAAAACTAATAATGGGCTAAATTATTAGCCAAATTTTTCGCAAACATTTCGGGATGGCATTAAGCTAAGCTTTGTCAGGTAATTAGAAATATCACTACAATTATCAAAAATATTAGGCGGGATGATGATATGATATGATACTTTCCAGCAATTTGTACAAGTAAGAGTGGGACTCAGCCAAAATGTCTCCACAATTTTTTAATACTCAACTACTTATAGATATACATACGATCTGGTTCATAAATAAAGGAACACATGTTGCACCAGAAAATTAGGTTTTACATTCGCATCAAATCGTACATATTTTGCAATTGGAGAAGCAAACGTTTAATTATTTCCAATAAAGGTGCTTTTTCATTGCGATTTTTCCATCTGATGCCTTTCAGCAATAAACTATTTAATTTTATGTAATTAAATATCAAATAAGATGCATCCATTATTCAAAAACATTAAATTTATAGAAGCGGTTTTTTTGTTGTTGCAATTTTTGTTTTAAATTTATGCAGAATAATATATAACACAACTACTTAGATGGTAATGTCGAAGGGATATAAGTAAAAACTCCTTAAGGATTCGTTCCTCCTGTGATAGCCTTTTAAAGCTTAAAGTAGAATCAATGTCTGCCACGGAATGTAATGTCCTGAATTTGAGCAGTATTCGGGTATTCCCAAGTACAGAAGGCCACAACGGAATGCTTTTCTTGCGGATCATTGTGGGTTGAGAGTGCATTTTACTGAAATGGCTATCGCAGATGTAAATGTTTGTAGATTATAGTTACAGGCATATCAGGGACAGTGAAACACATATTGTGTGAACGTAGGGTTCTTAATAGATTTAGAGCGATGTGTTTAAAGAGATACATAGTGTTAACGAGAGACATATTCACCATGCTGAAAAAACTAATTTCATTGTGGTTTTGGAAAATTGCCCACATCTTATAATCGATTTACTTAGTTTACATTACATTTACTAAAATTATTTTTTAACAAATAAAGGCATTAAATTTATTTTAACAGGTATCCCTAAATAAAAGCAGCAAGCATAATATTTTGCATGCTCAGCGTTTACAGTGCAGCGTCATACGAAAATAAAAGCTGAACGCTTTGTTAAAGCACTAAAAACAGGGTTATTCTAAAGACATGTATATTTGTATAACAATCCTGTCTTACTTCATAATAAAATGCATTACTATAGGTAATTACGTAAACTATATTTTATATTATAATTTTATTTAAATTTATTTTATATTATTAATTTTTTTAAAATAATTTTTGTTGTTTTTGCAATTAAACAGAGTTGTCCAAACAACATATCGTCGTGCAGGAGTTTCAGCGCTCTATGCGCCAAAAATTCATTTTGAGAAAATCGATTAAAACTAGCACAAAAAATTCTGGTTTGAAGGATGTAGAATAAAACAGACACTATATACATATATCATAAACTAACGAGATAGCAGAAAACGGATTGCAGATTTGAAAAATTTGGGTCGAAAACTCAAAGTGGCATCGTTAACTCGAGATGTGTTATATGGTGGATACAGCACTTAAACTCCCGCACTACGAAATGTTTATATCACAACCCTGATTTTTTATTTCTTTAAATTTCAGCTACTTTTAGCAACTAACTTCACTATTAAACGCTATGGCAAAATAGGTATTTCCTGGAACAGAGAATTAAGTAAAGCATTGTTTGTTAAAAAAAAACAGTACAAAATTAGAATGTCTATTGTAGCTTAATTATTGAAAAACTATTTTAACACCAACTTTCAGCCACCACAGACCTAATAAATTTTTTTCGTTTTAATCGGAATGGTATTTTGTTGAAGATTGAAAATTTGAAATAATAGTACGAACTTCAGAATGTTTTTTCTTTCATTATTTGCTTATTACACCGTGTAACACATATTCTGTCCCTAAGGGGAGAAAAAATAAAAATACAGGTGTATCGACGATTTTCATGTACACGTCAGAATATTTTTTTATGTATAAGGTATAAAGCTCGTAGTATCCGTCTGTCTGCCTGTGTGAAAGGCTTTGGATCAATTTTTAACCCTTTTTCCGTGATCCAATCGAGCTGATTTTTTGCAGGCAGACTTGTGGAAATGTCTGTATCACGTCAAACTTCTTAAAAAAATTGATTTTTATCAATTCCCAGATTTTCCAGAATTTTTATTTTTTTTATCAGTTCGATAAAAAATTGAATTTTTTATTAATTTTTTATTAATGTTGTTATATTAAAATTAAAAATTGTTACATTAAAAATTTCAATGCTTTTAGAGAAACTTAGGCCTTTTTTTTAACAGTAGTAGTAGCTCACTTCAGAAAGTCGGGCTTATTTGCTTAAATAATCTTGCAGATATTACTTTTTGGAAATATTTTATAGAGAGCTCTCTCCACTATAGAAATTTAGAAAAAAAAATACAATAAAACAGATGATGCAAAGCAACCTACAACAACAATAAAAGATTGTATTGATTTTGACAGGTTTACAATGCAGTCAACCACTCAGTTATGTCTTTCATTCAGTCAGTCAGACATTTATTCATTCATTCATTTATATGTACATTTATGAATTTATATTACTTGGAATATAGAAGAATAATAAATACGAACGCTGAGGGTACAATATGTGTTTACCAAAAACACATGTGTACATACACACATACATACAAACGAACACATATGCATATGTACTCGTATTTAAATCTGGTTTTAACTATTCATCAAATTTTTTTGTTTAATTTTTTGGTTTCCTTTGAATTGTGGGTGAATATACGAGTATCTCTTCTATTGTTTTGTTCTGAAGTCAACAACAAAATTTGCTTTGTGTTGTTATTCTTATTCTTATCCTTTTTCTTCTGTATTATGTGGAAACATATTGTTTTTGATCTGATATTTGTTACACTTAAAAAATTAGTACTTATCATAGCACATACTTATGCAATTCTGTTAAAAAATATCAGTATATTTTTTGCAGCACTATATGAAATGTAATATCGTACTTTTCTCTTGTAATAAGAACAAGATGCCCCGGGGAAGTCAATTGTCAGCAGTAGAATAGAAAATTCACATGAGAGTGGTTACACAATCAGAATAATTGAACGCAAACTTAACAGATCTAAGACAACAACACAGTATTTTTTTTATCAAATCCAAAAAAACGAGTATTATGGAACCTAAAAAAGATCAGGCAAAAGACTTAGGTGAGATGAACGATAAATTAAACGCTTAGCAGACCCTTATAATTTAAGTAATACCTAAATATAGACTGAAATTTATTTAAGTTTATGAACTAGACGTCTTAATCAGCCACTAAATGCAGATTTCTATGCAAACATTCAAAAGTATCCTACTTAATCCCAATAAAAAAACATAGTACATGAAAGTTGGCGTTTAATTCAGCTGGTCCAGACTAGTTCCAAGGTCAATGGTGAACTAAAGTTCAGGATTCGCAGACAAAAATAGTACAAAATTTTAAATAAAACTCAGTTCTAATTTGGGTTCCATTTGGATATAAACATTGTTCTATAATTTGTTTATATCTAAGATGAATGCAGATAAAAGTTTGGATTTTAATGGATTGTGTTAAGAAAATTTTTTGGCAATAATTTTTACTTTCATTAAGACAATGCAAATGTAAACACAGCCAAAAGTTAAGAAAATACACAAAATAATTGTTTAAAGAAAAATTCATTAAAGTTATGGAATAGGATTCACTTAGCCCTGACTAAAATCCTTTGGAAAGCTTTGTGTAAGAGATACTACTTTTAATCGATCACCACATACCTAGTTTTAAATTTTAGTATTTTTAATTGCAATTTTTTTAGTTATTATTTAAACTATTTCCTACTACACTAATGTGCGGTAATCTGTCTTCGCAGCAAATGTTCTGGCAAGTCTAGAAAACGTAGCAAATCAAGTCAGACAACAATGAACTGTAGGAAGCTATGACAGGATTACTACGTTTGCATGAGTGATTAATGCTCTAATAAAACTTACATTAGGTAGATTAGTAGGTCAGATGCCTAGTCAACCAAAAACGTGATGAACTACAAATAGCACAAAGTGCCGTTTTGATAGCACTACAGGATCAAACTATATCCCACCAGTGGAGCGATTCTGTAACATATTTTTACGATAATCGCATTGTTTCAAACAGTAAACAACAGAATTGTCGATATTGCTATTCATTATCTTTTGATTACGATTACTGTTGTCGTAAACTAAAGACAAAAATTTGTATGCGTTTATTCAGTTGGAAAATCATAAATTTTTTATATTTAAATTTTGTAGAGAGATGTGCCTACGCTATTAACTAGTTTGTTTGAGAACTATTTTTGTGTGTTTTTATACCCAAAGAATATAGCGGCTTGTAGCTTTGCTAACTTTCTACTCATTTTAATTGCCAACTGACTGATTTTATACGGTGCTGCCCCATTATTGCAATTTAAATATAAAGAAAACTAGAGTTGTCGACTGTCGATAAAGTGTACTTAGTGAATCACATAATCGGTACTGCAAACAATGAAAACTGTCGACTTCGTTTGCGAATATCGTATTGTAAAAAGTTACTGATTCGCTGTACAGAGTATACTAAAATGAGTGGTTCAAAGGCTCGCGCACTGCGCCAAGCCCAAAAAACCATAAACGTCTGTTCTGGGCAATCACAAAAAATATGACCTATAGTCTCCCTTTAGAAAAATTCCCACAACTTCTGTAGTGAGGGTTAAAGGGATTTACTTACAATAAAAAATTATTTTATATGTATTTTATAGTAGATATATAACTTTAATATAATTTATGCAATACAATACCAGAGTATTTTATATTTAAAGCTGTGATGTCCACTAGTACATAAAAACACTTGCGCTTGTGTATGAAGCAGAGAAAAGACTCTGCTTACTTCTCCCAGAAATGGGACTGTTCAAAAAGCTTTCTGTTTATAACTTCATAATTATTTCTTCATAATTCTGAGTATATTACGTAATCGACTGTTCGATAGACATGTGACCAATCTATGCAGAATAAAGGAGTACCGAGGTCACATAGATTTGGAGAAACAATGAATAATTACTTCAGTTTAATAAAAATGATACAAAAAATATACACTATCCATCCCTCCACTATGTGGGAGTGTAGCTAAAATCTAAAAAGAGCAAGAGTATCAATACAGTAATCCCTCGAACTGCGCGGTAGATACATTCTGAACAAACAGCGCGCAATCCGAAATCGCGCACTGTGAACCCTATTTTGTATGAAATTAGGGGGATACATTCCAAATCCTAAAATTATCATGAAAATTTTAAATTTTAACCAAGTCGATAACTAAAAAAAAAGACATTATTCAATATTAACATAAAGTTAAACATTAACATAAACAAAAAACGACGTAAGCAGAATTTCCTATCACGCGTTATAGGGAAAGAGATTTTTGGACATCACTGATTTAAAGATACATTTGTAGTTTGGAAACAAAAAAAAAAAACTTATAGCTTCAAAAATCGCAATTTGCTATAGACTGTCACTATTTGTTTACTTTTCCAATCTTAACAAAATTGTTTTTTGGATTATGCATGCCAAATGGGGGGGTCGTGGCATACTGGTAGAGCGCTTGCACAGAAACTCACACGATCAAGGTTCAATTCCAGCGAAGGACAAAATTATAAAAAAATAAATATATGCGGTTTTCTAAAATTATAATTTAAATTAAAAATTAAATTTAAATAAAATAAGAGGTTCCCCCCCCTCCAGCAAGACCATCTGCAAGAAACCGCCCCCTGACATTTCTAATCTATTCCACCAGAAACCAATGATCAGGAGTACAGCGCCACCTTCTGGGAAGATAACAGCTAATCTACTAAAGACGCTCACCATTCACATGTAAACATCCACCGACAGATGAGGCCATTGCTGTTTGATCATTTGAGGGTGAAGGTATAACACTGGCTCTTGAGTGGACAAATTACCAGCAACTTGTTTCATCAAACAAATACAGGCGCAAAAAAAAATACAAAATCTATGAAAAAAAAAAAAAAAAAAAAATTATTTTTTGTGAGTGTACGTCATACAAGTACTATATTCACTTTACTTTCAACCAATTTGCTTACACTTATTCATCACTTACTCATCCATAACGAAGTACATTTTGTGTTTTCTTTCTTTTATTTTTTTAAGATTTCAATGTTATTATTGTTATGTTTCCTCTTCTTTATGTTGAGCTTAATTCATATGCCTCTTTATTATTTTTCCTTTTTCTTAATATTGCAATGCAACTTTATAGAGTGGTTTTATGGTTATTAAAAAAAAAAATCTTAAAAGAAACTTTTGTTTAGAACACGTTTTTTTTTTTGTTTGTATTTTTAAGAATTTCCATGTGAGTATATTTCTTATAAAACTTATTAGAAGGTTTAAGGAAAAAATTCTATTGTAGAAAATTCTTATTCTATGCTTTAAGTGACGAAAGGATATATTTCAGAAAACAATCTTTTATATCATGAAAAAAAAAGAAAAAAAAAAAATAGTAACTAACGTGTTCTTCTCTATCTCGTATTTTTAATATCTTAAGTAGTGCTTTTGAAAAATTAAAAAAAAAAAAATTAAAAAGTACGTATTTCCACTAGGCATTTAAATATACAGGTATGTAAGGAAAAACGATTTCGATCGAGATTGAAATCGTTTGCACTCTAAAGCCATATAAAAATTATCTGTTTTAATTATTTTAAAATTTTAACAAGAAAAGATGTACTGGCCATAGTCAGTAAGGTAATGAGTAAAAATATGAAAGGATTATAGCAACTTGGAATTTCATTCGATTTCAATTTCGATCAAAATCGATTTCCATCATATACCCTATCTGGTAACATGCTCGTATGTATGTAAAAAAAATAATTTATATGTTTTTATTCATACTTAACCTTTATCTGCTCTTTGCGTCGGAAACGACGCATACCCAATACGATTTTTGAATTTTTATTAATATGGTTAGCTAAAAGTTCGTGAAATTTCTTGACTTTGTAGAACACATAAATGTGCATATTTAGACTTATTTTCGTATTATAAATTTTGTTTTTTTTATTGTATCTAAAAAGTTACGTTGGCTACCCTCATGCGTCGTTTTCGACACATATGTGAAGGCATTTGTTTTTTGGCGGGGAACTTTGTTTTTTTACAAGTCATTGTGCTTTTTATAGGTGATAAAGTCATTTTTGTAAACAAAATATATCAAATAATTAAAAAGAAGTAAATAAAATATATTTTAAGTGAAGAAATAGGAGCTCTTCTACATGAAAGTGAAGTTGAAAATAACTACAGTTTTTCTGTAGTTAGTAGTAGTGTAGTCAGCCACAAGGTTGCAGGTTTAGAACTGAAAATGTTATCGATCCTCTACCCGCCGTCACAGGAATTGCATCTTGGAAGCATATTTCTAAGGTATACAAATGCATTTGCCAAAGCTAAGTATGGCGACGATTTCTTGCGAATTGATTCCAGTTTGTTGCCAGCTTCTAGGGGTGTTTTGACATAACTACTCGTTATACATGAATGTTGTATATTTTTTTAGATCAAAAAAT
Organism: Metopia argyrocephala; assembly: GCA_963576795.1. NCBI lineage: Eukaryota > Metazoa > Arthropoda > Insecta > Diptera > Sarcophagidae > Metopia > Metopia argyrocephala. Next base: position 40,951,286 of record OY756211.1, on the reverse strand, counting down.
CAATCAAATGCTGATTTATTCGATTCAGAATAAAGTCGTATTATGTTAAGGACAATTATGTCGAAAAACACTTTTGAAGATGTCGATGAAGTTATTCCTTTGGATGATGATATTAGCTTTTACCTTTGCACAAATCAACATTTGCATTCACAATCAATAAAATACTTGTTTGATATATTGGTAGAAAAAATGAGTGTAAAATTTTACAAAATATATTGCATAACTCTAAAAAAGTTGAACCCGGGGATTAAAAGGTTGCCAACAATTATGAGTTATTATAACAAAACCACAATTTTAAGTAGTTTTGTTACTTCAATATAGACTGTATCGATAGGGTCGATAAGATGATTTCTTGCTACAGTTGCAAGAGGCCGATGACTGTATTTGCGAATATATTCGACATGGCTGCATTGAATGCCTTAATTATTTTAAAAAAAATTAATTCTAATTGTTCCTTCACAAATTAAAGGTACACAAAGGTGCTCGATATGTTTTGAAAGGAATTCTACTTCCATGTAAAAACATATATTTATAACCAAAACGTATGTGTTAAATGCATCGATAATAATTCACTCTAATATATAATAAAACTAAAAGCAATGTTTTAATATTAAGCAAATATAACTACTAGCAATTTTTAGTTTTCTCATCATGTGTGTTTCGCGTTTTTCTACTAAAAACCATAAGAAATATATTGTGCGTCGAAAACGACGCCAGGGTAGACAATGTAATTTATTTTGAGGAGCAGATGAAGGTTAAAGAAAGTTTTATTTTTTTTTAAAGACAAAGCAGCCAAAAAAATAATAAAATAATACTTTAGTTCACGTGTGCTTGCATGAAAGTTTATTAGAATTAAAATTTGCTTCTTTTCTATTAGATTTCTTTACTGTACCTAATCTGTCTATAAATAAATAAAAATTAATGTTATTCATTTAGTCTAAAAATCATCAGTGGCATAATGTGGATAAATGATAATGGTAGGTGCAGCGAACAACGCCGGGTTTAATCTAGTTTTTAATATTTCAATAATTCAATAACACATTGGGTTTTTTAGAGTATATAGGTGTATCCATATCAATACCTTTTAGTCAGGAATGCATATAAACGAACAAAGGAGCTTTAAAGTTGCACAGTTTTAGTCGCTCTTACTTTATTGCTGCATGTTATACGACATAATATTCAGCAAAATGTTGTTTGTCGTAGTTGGCAAAGAGTCAGTACTGTGATAACAATTCCTTTTATTCAATTTAATCAAAATTTTATCCATTTTGTGTTTTTTAAAAATTTTTTGCTTATAATTTTGTTTGCACTATTTATGCCTAATTTATTGTTTTGTGGCGGTTTTCAACCTTTTCTTAATATTAGTACTATTATTTCACTGTTTTCCTACACAGGGTGTCCCAGAAACTGCATGGTCCAGTCCAGTCCTTTCAAACTGCATGGAATTGAATTATTTTTCGACTTTTCTAATGATGATGATGATTACGATGATGACAATCAATAATGTCACCCCGTTTCTGGTTGATGTTGAGTTCTGGGACACTCTGTGTAAATATATTCACATATATCCGTATGTATGGATAAGTACAATAGCATTTAATATCAACTATGGAATAAGAAAAAGGGTTTAAAAAATTTGGTCTTTCTTGGCTGCCGTTGATTCAAATATAACAATTAATGGAAACAAAGGAAATAAAATAAAAAGGCAAAGTGTGCAAGTGTGCAAGAAAAATCTAAAAGCTTGCCAATAGACTGTAATATAGAAATGGTTAGTTATTTAAATTAAATTTAGGTTATAACTAGTACAGAATTGGTTACAAAGGTATTTCGCATTATCTAATCGGCTTTATAGAAGTATAGACTCTGCAAATGTTTAAAAGAAAAAAAAACCCATCATGGTAATTCTCTACAAATTAAAAATTTATCAATTAAAAAATTCAAAATTTTATTACATACGCTTCTACTTCACTAAGTTAAATGGCAGTCTTTCCTGCTGAAAAATATTTTGTGTGCACTCATGAGCAATTTTTGAGTAGATTCACATGGTAATTTTTTTTAAATTCATTACTGACAGAAAACATATTCGCAAGGTCTTAAAAATAATAACAGCAACTTTAAGTTTTGGGTCATAGGGCTCTTTCGATTAATTTTTTTTTCGTTGTTCGGATTAGAACTACGACGTTTTAAAATATTTGCAAATATTCATTAAAATTGTAGTCGCCGTGGTTTAGTGGTTAGTGTGTTGGCTTACTAAGACTATAGCGCCGGGTTCAAAACTCAGCTCTGACATCCTGAAAAAAAGAAATATGAAAAAATTACTTCTTTCGACGACTACCTCTCAGCCGTCTCTGGCAAAAGCTCTGCCATGAAAAAGCTGCTCAAATCTGTCGTTCGGAATCGACTTTAAACTGTTGGTCCCCGTATTCATGAATAAAAAAAAAACACACACAACATGAGTGCTGCGAGGAACTAAGCCGTAACCCTGGTACACGGTTGTAATGGCCAATATTGTTTGTATGTATGTATTCATTAAAATTTTATTAGAGAAAACCAAAAAAGAATTTTGTTTTTATATAAGTATATATGTTTTTTTTTATATTGTTTAAGCACGGCAAACTGTGAATATCTGAAAAAGTTTAAAAAATACCGCAGCTGAATTATTTATGCACGGGAAATTGATTTAAGTTTGTATATGATGTGTGCTATTCTATTTTTTTTATTGAAGAAATCATTGTTCTTTCCAGAGGGCTATAAATATTATTTCCATGAAATACGAAAGGAGGGGCTATCTTGCCAATATAGCAGAGATTGAAGTTTTTGTTTGGTGTGCTATTACATTCAAAGCCACAATCGATTTAAGATGGCCTTTGCCTAGAGTAATTGAAATACTGACACCGATTCAATTGATTCTGCAAGAGCATACTCCTGTTCCTTATGCTAGAGTTGTAAAAAACGTTATTTCAAACTAAAATATTCGTCTTCTTAATTCCGAATATTCTCCAAACCTAAACATAATTCAATTAAAAATGTGTCAGAAGCAGCAAGAAAAATCGATGATAAAAATTACTTTACTCTTTTGATGTCATTAAATGATTTAGATTATTTGAAGATAATTTATGAACGGAATCTAGTCTGAAATTTTACAAAATTTTTCCTACTAAGATTTCTAATCTTATAAATACGTTTTCGAATTACAGTAAAATTTTTGTTGCCGATTTTAAATAAACTATAAAATATAAATAATAGTCTTTATAATTATCTGGTCGAGAGTGTTTTTTTTTAAATATTAAACTAGAATTTTTGTTGCCACTTGAGTAACAATTTAAATTTGACTCCATTATTTTTCATTTGTTACTATAAATCGTACTGTAGATTATTAAGTTTCTTTTTTGTTCTTTTTTATTTAATCAAAATGTCAGTTTTCCTAGACTATATTTTTCCATTTAAGAAAACGTGATGTCGTTATGGTTTCATCTTCCCACTGCTTATGTTACCTCTGCTTTTTCTTCTTTGACATTTAAAACTTAAATTTATTGCATTTCATTTGCGTTATAGTTGATGGTTTTTTCTCTCTCTTTTTATTTTTTTAATAGAAAGTAAAAAAAACTGCATTTATTTTTATTTGAATTTTACTGTACTTGCTTACTGTTGCTTTTATATTTTCTTCTTCTAACAAAATAATTTTACTCAACAAGTACTCTATTAGTAACAGAAATGTAAGCAGGAAATGTAAAGTAGCGGGAGGAAGGTGCAACATTAGAGCACATGTGTGTATCATTTAACAACATGTTGTAACATACTCGTACGAACAATATCGAAGAGAATGACTGTTGAAATGAAAGTACTTTAGTTTTTTGTTAAGAGTGGAGCAATTGACAAGTTATTTCAATTTGTCAGGAATAATTATATTATAATAAAAATTTTTTTTAATTTTTCTGTAATCTATTCTAACATTCTCGAAATATTAAATTTAACAGCTTTAACAAACTCCTGAAGGAAAACTCTTTTACGGTGTTATAAAAATTTAATTTTTATTTGTTTTGAACTTGAAGTTAAACACCTATAAAAAACTTTCAAATCGTAAAGTATCCACTGCCTTATGGAATTATGAATAATAAATATTTTCGTTTAGGTAAACGAAAACGGTTTGTTGCAAACACTCTTGAAGGGCTTGTAAATGTACCAAAATAAGACAAGACTTGTAAAGGTGTTCGCTATGAAAAGTGATAACCGTTAGCATTTATAAAATTATTATAAAATAGTGCATATAGGGTGGGCAAATTTAAGCTTAAGGAGTAAATTGGCTGTCAAATGATAAAATGTCAAGAATTGAGCTGTCATCCTATGATTTTTGTTTAGTAAAATGTTGGGAAATTTTCACAATGGAACGCTACACTGCCATTGTTTACATCGAATGTTTGTGAATTGTTCACAATTGGCTAATATTGTCATCAGTAACATTTGCATTCAGCAGGATGGCGCCACAAAGCCTGCCAAACAATTCAGATATTTTATTTATTTATTTTTTCTATTGTATGACAAATTTTCCGGTCTCGATTTGACAATATCAATTGTTCGCCACATCCTTGTGATTCAACGCTGCTCGATTATTTTCTCCGGAGCAGCATTGACGAGATAAGTAAGGTTTTGTTGTAAAATGTAGTTCAAAATTTTTTTAAAACAGAGAACGTCTGCCTACATGCTAGAGGTGAACATTTTCCGGATATCATATTCCATTATTAATTTCTATATTTCCACTTTACATTGGTATAAATAAAATCGAATTAAAAAAACCGGGTTTTTACACGTAAGCCTATTTGCTTCCAAACCTCAAATTTGATCATTCTTTATATCTATAGACATATGCATGTATATCAAATAAAAAATAAAATTTAAATACTTATTCATTTAACGTATTAAATTCAAGGTAATTAAATAGAGCACTTTAGTTATAGTGAGACATTCATTATAGCGCTCGCATAAAAACTCCAATGACCCAGGTTAAATTCCCAGCAAAGGTGAAAAATTAAGGAGTTAGTTGGCGGTTTTTTTAAAACTATGATTTAAAAATAAGATATCCCCCACCCTCCCTCCAAGGAGACTATCTACAAAGAAACCGCTCCCCGACATTCGACTATATTCCATCTTAACCACTGACAACAAAAAACGAGTGATCAGGAAAAAAGCGCCACCTATTGGGAAGTAGCAGATAACAGCTAAACCTACTTAGCGAAGGCACTCACCACACAGCCAACATGCAACGATAAGGCAATTGCTGTTGATCACTCAAGGGTCTGGCCTTATTGCATATGATTCTTGCTGAAAAAGAATAATTATATTTTATATCAAAATTTCCTTTGAAAGATCAATTCAAAGCAATTTGTCTCATTCCTAAGGCGCTTTATAATAATTAAAGAAAATAATGTAAGAAATACAATGCACAGCATTTAGTAAGGGTTTACCCCTGAGTATTGGTCTCAAAAAATAAAAAAATCATGTATTGAATTTGTATTTTCCTACATACAGTCATGGACTTTATTCTTCATACACCCCCAACATTTTCAATAGCTGCTAAATGAGAAGCATTACAAACTTTTTTTTTTAAATTTATTTAATTATTTATTTATTAGCGTAAAAAAACAAAATTTTTGGTTTCTTTTTAAAAATGTAAGTAATGGATAAAAAAAACTAAAAATGAAGAAGGACAAAAGTGTTTATACAGTACAATTATTTGTTTTTTTGAAATGTGAAATAAGAAAGCTGAGTAAAGTTTTTTATAAAATTAATATTTTGTTGGCCCACCATTAGCATCAGTTACTGCCTGCAGACGCCTTGGCATTGATGCGACCAGATTTTCAGTCATATCAGGAGTTATTTGAGACCAGGCCCTTTGCAAAGCTTGCCTTAAGGATTCCTTGTTTGTAACGGCAGTAGGATCAATTTTTCTTTTCAAAATATCCCAAACATGCTCAAAGGGGTTGAAATACGGCGATTGGTGAGGTGAGTTTAATTGTCTTGGTGCTTTAAAAAGCAACCAATCTCTAACAATGTTCGCTGTGTGTTTGGGATCGTTGTCCTGTTGGAAAATCCAATGCTGGACAAAACCCAACATATCAACTGACGGATGTAAATTGCATTCTAATAGCTGTTTATAATAGTATCGATCCATAATACCATCTATAAACACTAACCGCCCAACTCCAGATGCTGCTATTGCTCCCCAAGCCATTACGTTGCCACCATTATGTTTTATTGTTGGAACAATATTCTTTGGATCAAGTGCAGCATTCTTTTTGCGCCAAACCTTCCCACGACCATCATTTCCGAATAAATTGAATTTACTTTCGTCCGTAAACAAAACCTTTTTCCAGAAGTCTATCCCTTTATTTAAATGCTTTTTTGCAAACTCAAGGGGTAGTTTCCTATTTTTTTCAGATATCAGAGGTTTTCTGCGGGGAACTCTGCTTGCATAACCATTTGCTCGCAACGCCCTCTGAACAGTTTTAGTAGGAACAGTCTTGTCTAAACTGTTGGCAATAGTTTTTGCAATTTTTGAGGCAGTAGTACGCGGATTTTTTTAACTTCTTTCAAAACAAAGCTTATATCTCTTCTGGAGAGTTTCTTCGGGCGTCCTGGCCTTGGCATATTTTCGATGGAACCAGTATTTTTATACTTTTTAATAACATACTAAATTGTAGCAAACGGCACATTTAATAATTTGCTTATTTCCCTATACGATTTGTTGTTTTTGTGCTCTTGCACAATTAATTTCTTTATTTCAAGGCTAAGCTCTTTACGCGTACTCAACTTGACACTTGATCACTCAACACCAATAAAATATCCACTAATCATTCAAGTAACACCTCACCTCATTGCAATATGAAAAACTAACGGTTTTTAAAAAGTTACAATGCGAACCTTTGGAATAAAGCAAAAGATATTACACTGTATGAACATTTTTGTCCCTCTCTACTTTTAGTTTTTTTAGTGTATTCGAAAAAATGAATTAAATTACTTTTGCTGCAAGAACTTTTTTTTATGTTGCTCTTAATTTAGGAGTTTTCTCTAATATAGGGGGTGTATGAAGACTTAAGTCCATGACTGTACATATGTACTGTAATGAGTTAGTCAAGGTTTAGTCAAACACAAAAGAGTTTCTTTCCACCATTGCTTTTTTGTAATAGTCATCTTATTTAGGTGATTCCGAATTACAAATTGAAGAAAATAATCTAATTAGAGCATTCTGACGAATAAAAAATACAGCAACATTTGTCACCACATATGCAGGTGCATTTCACTTACCTGACAATATGGAAAGGTTTGGCAATCGACAGAAAAAAAACTTTATTCTTTCATATACTCGCTTACAAAACTTTCAAGTCGCTGCGCTTGTAATATTAAATTTCTTTATTAATTTGCTCTTTTAAGTTACTGCGTCTTTTTATGTCTTTATTAGTTAGTGTTTTGCAGAAGAAAAAAAAAACACTTTTCTTATTGGGTAACCAAAACTTTAAGTGGCCTGAGTTCTATTAAGAAAATATGGACTTTAGGTACTGACTTAAAAAGTTAAAAAACTTTTATATATAGAATTTGTTATTAAGGTTACTTATGAAACTGTCTATAACAAGAGTATAAAAATCCACATTAATAAACGAGCAGTAGTAGAGGAGTTTAATGCTGAATTCTGCTACTTTTGATGTACAATTTTTTTTTCTTTTTTGAGAAATACATTCTTAAGTGCAACTTAAAATAGACTCTTGCATTTTATGTGGAGTAGTAAATAAAGTGAGTATAGTATACGACCAAATATATTCATTTCTGTTTAATTTTTTTTTACTTACAAATAAATAAAAAGAATATTCGTATTACGTATATCACTCAATGAAAATGTTTAAGCAAATATTCAAGTGAGTAGTTCATTGTGGTCTTAATGAATTTATTAAAAAATAAAAAATAAATAAAAAATAAATGGATAGAAAACATTTCCATTTAGAAAATAATTTTTTTTATTTATTCTTTTAATGCTTATGCGTTTTTTATATCTATTGTTTCTTTTTTAGAAAAATTGCTGGTAATGGGACTTTATATTTTCCACCCTTTTTGGCCCAATACTATCGCAGTGATGTTCATGAGACGACGTATCGTTGTCGCGTTACCAATGAAGCCGGCACAATATTGAGTCGTAATGTTCATGTACAAGCAGGTAAAATAAAAATTTTATTATTTTGTTTTTAGTTTTTAATTTATTTTTATTATTAGTTATTTTGTTATTTTTGTTTTTTTACTGTATTGTTATTATTATTATTATTATTATTATATGACAAACTTTTAACATTGTTAGGAAACCTTACTAAATAGTTGCTATGAAAATCATTCTTTTCATATTAATTTGTTTTTTGTTTATGCAACAAATTTATGCAACTTCCTTTTAAATACATACTTTAAAAAATCAGGTTACATAACAGACTCCACTTACACAACCTTAATAATATTAGAGATTGAATGTAACTCTTATATACAGTGTTAGGCATAAATCAAGGTACTCTAAAATTTTAATGAACTTGTATAAAAAATTTGCAAAATATTCTTTTATATTTATTTTATAGATTCATTTCTGTATTACAATAATACAAACGAAATGTTAACATACAAAGTAAACAACAGATTAATAAAAAGGAAATATATTTGTTTCCTCTTAAATATTTTACAAATAAGCATTGACAACTCAAAATTAAATGCGTGTTCAATATTATCCTTCATTGCAGTAAGAATAAATGCTATTTTATTGTTAAAATGTACTCTCTATTAGGAACCATAAATAACAGTTATTAATCAGAAATTATACTAAAAAAATCATATCTAAGAAAATGAAACCAATTTGTGAATTGTAATGTTAAAGACGAGAAATACGCATTTCTATAAACTTAAAAAATATCAAAATTACTTAACTGCTGTTCAAAAGACATGTTTTTTGTTTGAAATATTTAATTGTTTATTACTAAGCCCACGTTCACTTTTTTATATTGAGCACATACCCTTGTAGTTGATTGTCGAGTGAGTGGCGTTATAGAGAGAATTTGATCTTTAGCCGCACTGTTCGTTTATCGAACAATCTTTTCGCGAGAGTTTTTCTCGTCAATTACTATGTTAACTCTGCTGTTAGGTTAGGACCATTTGCTCCATTTTTCTTATTGTTTTCTTTGTAATTTTTGAACGGTGACATATAGTGACTTAATTTTTTAGCTCACGTGGTCTTTTCATAAAACCATGTTATAGACAAAAATTCAAGGTTCTGACTTAAAACAGGACTGAGAAAAATAAAAAGTTACGAATCTTAGGTTAAGGGACCATTTGGTCCATAATGTATTTTCTTTGATTTTTTTTTACATTTATTTAAAAAAATTAGTATTTATTTGTTGGTTTTATAAAAATTGTCATTGCATAATAAGCAAAACTTTTTTGTATTAGTACTGCAAATAAACTTACTGCAAATGAAGCATTTAATATCACACATAGATACACAAAACTACAAATTTCACGATTTCGGCCCTCTGAATTAGAAATATTATTTGAAGAGGCCACTGGAACTATACATGGTAATCTAGTCCGTTTCATCATATACACGTTAGCCAGAGAAAGTGCTAGTTGGGGCAATAACTCTGGTCTCCTGCAATTCCGATCAGATGGAACCCAGGAAACGTCGATTTCGGAAAATATTATGTACGCATTCAATGCGGATATATCAATTATGTTTGCAAATAAAATGTTTGGTTGTTTTGTGTTTATAGAATGGTACAAAGGGATTTTTTTGAAAGTCAGCAATTTAGGAGGAAGTTTCCTTTCCTTAAGTTTTTTGCCAAAGTGCAAAATGGGAAAAAAATTTTTGGCTGTTACATTTTGCCCTTTCAAGCCTCCAATAGAACGCGTTGTCCTTGGTTCTTTACAGGCTGTGCATTTCTAGGCTTACCAAGTTATAGTTGTAACCTGACCGAGAACCAAAATTTCAAACCATATTTTGGTGGTTTTGATGGCACAAACTGTAGAAAAGTACATCACCCCCTTAATGCAACAAGTTACTCATCAATGGTGACATTTTCGTAAAAATTATAAAACTTTGGAAGAAGTTGTTCCCAACGGTTGCACAGTTCACGAATGAGAGCTAATTTATCGCAACTACGCATTTGCCGTCGACTCAAAACATCATCGAAACCAAAATGAAACACAATAGTTTTAAGTGATTAAATTAAAAAAGGGCAGCATATGGCTAAAACGAAAGTTTTGTTCCATCAAGAAAATGCACCAGCTTATACATCCACTGTTATTATGACCAAAATCAATAAATTAAAGTTTTAATTTCTTCATCATGTACCTTATTCGTCAGATTTAGCTCACGCGGCTTATTTTGAATTGCTAAACTTAAAACATCGGTCTGTGGTAAAAGATACGCCAAAAAAAGTACAGGTAGAGTCTGCCCAACAAGTGCACCTCTCGCGCTCATCGTGGATGAATATTAGAATGTGAACGATATATGGTTTTAACAACCTTTGCGCCACAAGTTCAATGGCCGTGTTATCTCACGTGGTGGCGATGTCAATTGGCTCCTTCATAACTTCTTTCTTTGGAGTTATTTGAAAGAAAAGGTGTACGTTAATAAGCCAGCAATAATTCAAGAGTTAAAGGGTCAGATGATTTGGTACATTAACTGCTTAGAACCTCAATTATGCCTCAGCGTCTTCGAAAATTTGGACCATCGGAAAAAGGTGTGCGAACGAGCTCAGGACTGCCATTTGGCCGATATTTTGTTTCATATATAATTGAGCAATACCAAATTATCATAAAAAAGTAAATAAATTTCGTAAATAATTTGTATTTTATTGAAAAACAACATCGGCCCTTAAAATTTAAGCACCCTTTATTACAATGAATACAATAAATATAACCTCAAGATCGGTGTATATGTAAATAAAAATTATATAATTGACGATTTTTGTATAGTAGTAAATGAATGCAGTCTCTGCACAAAATTTAATTTCTGAACGGCCAAAAAGGGTTTTTGTTTTAAATTACATACCCATATACATATAATTAGCCATTACAATCCTGTGTAAGCATTACGGCCTAGCTTCTCATAGCATCCATATTGTATGTGTTAATTTTTATCTATGAGAAGCATTTCCATGGTAATTACAATAGTTACTCTCAGATCTTTTGCCAGACGACTGCTAAGAGGCAGTCGCCGAAAGAAATATTTTTTTATATTCCTGGGGTTTAAACCCGGATCTTTTGTTTTAGTAAGCCAACACATTAACCACTAAACCACGGCGACTACAAGTATATTCGGGACCTATTCCTATACTAACTCATCATTTTAAAAGAACAAACAAAAAAGCAAGGTAGTAGTCAGGAAGTAGTTTAGTTTCCGTTTTATTTATTTATTTTTTTTTACAGCAAGAAACGTTATTTAATTCACATCAAGTTTATGTATTTTTAAGAATATTGAAAAATTGCCTAAATAGCCAGTAATTTTTAGTGTCCATCATTATGCTGGAATAACATCATGAGATTGCCAGTATGATATTAAAATCGTTTAATAGTTAATCTGATCTTATTAGGGGTTTATGAATAAGATTTTTGCTTTTGAGTTTAAAAAACAGATAATGTCTCATAACTAATGTATGGATTAAACCAAGTAAAAATTTATTATAAACTAGACTGTAAGCATTAGGACACAATTAAGAAGATTCTGTAGTGTGTTAAGTTTGATGAATAAGACTGATCGAAAAATCCGGTCTATGTTCTTTACTGCTGCCTAATTTTCTTTGTTTTGTTCTTTGAAGAAAAATATTTGCTTACGAGTCTCATATTCGTTAATCAATAAATAGATCTATGGCCATATAGATGAATGGGATCGAATTTATTTATTATTAAAATGATTAATTACAGATTTATTGCAATAAATAATAATAAAAAGTACACAAAATTTGAACTATTTCGAAAGGAATTTTTTTTATATTTAAGTCACAGAACCAATTATGCGGTCAAGAATAGGACAAACGATTTTACCAGGATATTAAAGCCATCGCGGAATTTTAGCAGTAAGAACTGCTCAAAGCTCTCTTAAACGACATAAAAGGTAGTCATGAAATTAAAAAGCTACTGCTTATCCCCATATTATCCAGTATCAAAACAACGGTTAACACTAAAGTTACATGAAATTTTTAATTTTTACAATATGTCTAATGGGTTTTTTCTGATTCTTTAAAGTTATACATAAACTCTGATAGCAATAATTCACAATATTAAAGACGTTTTGTTATGGATGGTATACCAGAGAAATTTAGAAGTAATGCAATGAAATCAAACTATTTAAATCGTTTTTACTTTAACAGGAAATTGGCCTTTTAATCAAGTGCAGATTTATTATGTTCTTAAAAACTAATGCTTAATGTGGTATAATTCTTACTTAAATGTGGTTTCTTGGTTCATAAATTTGTAATTTGTAATTTAAATTTTAAACTCCCCCTTCTAAATAAGTATTTTTTTTCTCACAGACAACCACAAAAAATTAAATTCAGCATGTTTGTTAATTTCGAATAAATTCAAATCATCTCTTCCTACGAAATTCTTTTACCTGCAGCAGTTGAAAGGAAATTACAAAATAAACTTACAGGAAATGGCTGAATAATAAGTGTTCCTTTAGTTGTAATTATTATTCACTTTTTAACTCAAACTGTGCTCTTCAATCTTCCGCCCTTCAGTGTCTTTATAAAGTATTTGATGACTTGACAACATTTTTGCTTTATTTATAATCATTACGGCTGTCAACTTATTTCACCACAAACATTTGCAAAAACTTCCTCCATCATGTTTACAAGTGGGATGATGGTAATGACCAGTTGTGGGGTTGGAGTGGCTTTTAGCCATATCCTGTCTGATCATGTGTTTTGACAAAGAAATATCAATATTTTTCTTCTTTTTTTTTCAATTGGTATCGGTATTGTGACTGATGTTTGCTTTTGTGTTTTTGTGTTTATTTGTTCTTTTGGTTTTTGTGGTCTTTTGATGTCTATTTTAGAATTTTATAAATAAATAAGACACTGAATGAGTGAGTGAAGCAGAAGATGGTATTTAACTTTGAGGAAATTGTTTCAAGTTTTATTGGTCAACAAGAAGTTACACGGGTAGGAGAACAAATAAAAGGAGGTCTATTAAATGCTTTTAAGAAACCATAAAATATTTAAGTTTCAAATAAGCACAGAAAAAAAAACTTTCAACTATTAAAGCGAAGAAGTAAAACTGAATATGTCTGAAGTACTCAAGTTAAGGAAGGAACTACAAAACATTAGGGGGTGGCTGTAACCAATATTGCTTTAAAGATATTTTAATTGGATTTCAGTTATTTTGAAAGTGGAGAGAATGTTTTAAAGCTGAATTCTATTTGTAAAATACAAACTCGTCAATGTATGCAACACAAAGTGCAATCAACTTTCTTTGAAAATAATGGTTACGACCGTAGTTCGTTTGACTTTTTGAACACTCACACTCTCTACTGCTTACGAGTTTTTCTTTATTTTCAGTTCCTTAATGTTTAAAGCTTCTGTTTTAAATATTTTACCGTTACTTGGAATATGGCTCAGATTTTTAGGAAAGAAAGAAATGCAAAAAAAAAAAAAAATATTAATTTTTAGAAGAAAATTCAAGTTCGAGGGACTCTATAACTTGCAAAAAATTGTTTTTTATTCCACGCAACGTCTACCGCCTATATTTTCATCTTATTGAGAAATACTTAAAACATGACTTTCATTAAAAAAAAAAATAAGTTTTATCAGAAAATGTTCCATTGTTTTAATTAAAAAATATAGTACTCAAAACTTGCGCCTCATTGCGACATTTACAGCCTATTTCACAATGTGGAAAAAACAGTCATTGAGTGAAGAGAAGGCAAACGAAAGAAAGATAGTTTGGGTTGCTCTATGTCTTTCGTCCGCTCTTACGAGTCTCCGTTGATAAGAAGTTACGTCAGACAAAAATTCTTAAAGAATTCATTTGAAATCATAAAATAAACTATGCTTGTGAACAAATGCAACTCTGTTTAATAGTGCATTCCTGTATATTCGGTAACAAATAGTCGTACAATTTGCATCCAACGTTTAACATATTTTAATCGATCTTCTAAACGAATTGAATTTTTATACATTTTTCATTCCCGTACAAAATGTAATTTTGATGTGTATGGGCGGATTAATGATATAAAAACGACGACGTAAAACAAAAAAAGTGTTTGTGTGTGTATGTTTTGCATGAAACGAAAGCAAAAATGTAAGTGATTCATTTTAACATTTTCCTTTGCAGTTTTGACAATGCTTTCGACATTCCTTCACCTACAAGGTACTAAAAGTCCTTCGACTTGCAGATCTATTGTACAGACATTAACTTAACTAGGGTTTCTATAGTATATCTCCCAGTTTCGTCGCTTTGACGAAATTTCTGATATTTGATAATCACCAAAGTATCAACCGTGAATCAATGCTGCACTATAGCCTAGTATGTGCGCAAATGACTCGATCGTCTCGTCAGAAAATCTGCACATATTGCACGAAGTGATTCATTTTCCACTTAAATGTCCATTGAGTCTGTAGTACCCGATAAGAAAGCCCGTTAAAATCCTTAGGTTGTCCCTTGAGAATCGAATGCAAGGCCTAAATCTACTTTGATCATAATTGCCAAGTAGAAGTTTGGAAAGTCTCAGACCTGTCTGGCCCAAGAAGAGTATTCGCCTCTCCTTTTTCTCATAATTCGACATAGTTAAATTGATTTTTCTATGAAAATCATTACGTTAAATAGCCATCAACAGCAGATTCTACCTCTTCATTGTTGGCAAATTTTTTATCACTCCGTAAATCTTACAAATAAATTGCAGGATCAATTCGAAATTGGATTCTTTGATTTTTTTCTTCGCAATAGTAGATGTGTATACTGGACTGGTGCATTGCTTTGATAAATACCAACAGCACTTTCTTTTTAGCCAAATGCGCTTAATAATAATAATATAATTAATAATAATATATGTACTGTCCTTTCCAAAATTCCAATACAATGCACAGCATTTAGTAGGGGTTTACCCCTGAGTATTGGTCTCAAATAATAAAAAAAAAAAATGCGGCCCTATATTACTTCTATTATTCGCCGTTAATTTTTATTTTTAATTTTTTAAGATTAAAACTTATCTCACGTGAGTCTAAGAAGAAACAAGAAAACAAAACTACATAGATCGTGTTATTGCCTGCAGATGCAATTGTTTTGGCATTTTTTTATTCTTTTATATCACCGAAAATTTCCTTTAAACATCTTTACAAAAGATGTTAATCCCGAAATCCTGATCCAAATCCCGGGATATTCATTTCAAGTACCGAAATCCCGCAAATAGATCTGAGTTAATATTTTAGTTTTATATTTTTTATAAAATATAAACCAAAAAAGTTTATATTGATATTCGGTGGCAAAGACCATTTACAAAATCTCTTGAAAACAAAAACTCCGAGTTGTCCTCAGATGACATACTACTTGTATGTATCGGTAAAAAAAAAATTAAGAAACGCGAAAGAAAGGTTTAAAATCTCTCACAAAACTTTTAAAGGGTCTAACGGTGAATGGAGGCAAATATTGGTAATGAAATAAAAATAATTATTTCATTGAATTATCCTTTATCCGACTTAGGGTGGAATATAACTCTGATGTATAGGCCGGTACTACAATGTCGATTTTGAGGCTTCTCGACCGTAGACAGGAAAGGGTGGGAGGTAATGAAAATTAATTGTGATGTTCGTTGGAAAAAAGCATTCAAATGTCTCGGTTTTCTAAAACGGTGCAGGAAATACTTCACTCCATCTAACCTTCTCAATATTTACAACAGCGCTACCTGGCTGGAGTACAGTCTATGAGTCTATTTTGGGGCTTCTACACGGTGTATAGGAAACTGCGAATATGCTTATCAGCGACGGTAGGGTATCCAACTCTATCTATTCGTTGGAGCATCGGCGTAATGTGGCGTAAGTTTCATTGTTCTATCGGTACTACCTTAATGAAATAAATGACTTGATTCCGGATAATTGAATATTTGTACGGCCTATATACTTGTACTTCTCCTAGAGCACATCCTTTTCTAGTTGATTGTCCAGTTCACCCCACAGTGCAATATAGTGAGAATTTATTCTTTAGCCACACCGCTTGTTTATGGATCCTTCAGTGAATGTTTTTCCTGCCAATTACTATATCAATAAGTTTTAATAAAATATCCACCGGCACTACTTCCTTCTTCCGCCTTCCAATAATATATTGTACTAGACCAACACAATATACTGCATGAGTAGGGGCCATCACTAGAATGCTGGCCTTAAGCATAAAGAAAAAAAGGCATACTTAAATACTTTGTAAATTCCAAACCATTTCCATACACGCTACATCGTTTCCAACGTTTTTTTGTTCAATTATAGCACCGTGTTATTCATTGCATTCCATATATAAAAAAGCTTCGAACTCCGTATCCTAAACTCAAAAACATTTAAAATTAAGAGATTATTTAAAATAAAGAAGCAACAATTCCCTTTTATAATAAAATCAACTTGACGTTAAGCCTGATTAAAGGCCTCGTTACTCAGACGTAAACGTTGCGGATACGTAAACGTTGCGGCCGAGTTTAACGTATGGTTTAGAATTGGTTTACAATTTTTAAGCAGCTGATACGTAAAAATAAAGAAAAATTTTAAATTTATTGGATTCGCCCGCAACGCAACGTTACGTTTACGTATGAGTAATCATTTACACATAGGCTTGATAAGCAAAAGTAAACAGCTGTTCCGCAACGTTTACGTTTACGTTTGAGTAACGAGGCCTTTAATCAGGCTTAACGTCAAGTTGATTTTATTTTCAATTAATTTTAAAATCTTTAAAAATCCATAATAAGAACCACAAATACTGAGACTTATAATTCATACTCGTAGCTTACGGAAGAAATTCAGTCTAAAAAATGGCTTAAAGGTAATATATTCGTAATACTTTATATTTTTATTTATTTTTTATTTGCAATGGCAACAAACGAAAGAAACAATCAGTTGTTGCAAGTGTTGACATCAAAAGGATTTACACAGCTCAGCAGCTTGGTGAAGCAAAAAACGTTAAACAATTGTGTTGTAAAGCGTTGTTGATTAAAAAAAATAATCAGTGTTATAGCCCGGGGCTATAACAAGTGTATTCATTCTGCAGATAATAATCTTTTTTTATGTTTTTTTCTTTAAAGATTTTTAAACATTTTCATACGTTTTTGTAAAAGGTTTATTCGCACATTTGTTGGCGTTATTTTTTTTTCTTTAAATGCAATATTTCATTAATTTAAAACAGTACGATATGAGAATATGTGAATGATATCAGGAAAGTAATATCTTGTAATTTTAAAAGCAAGAAAAAAAAAAAGGTTGGAAGAAAGGAATACGATTTTTTTTTTGCATATTGACCTGAAAACCTTCATTTCAACATTTTTAAACACACACCGATATACCCATTGTTATAAAATACGTGTATACTGTAATCCTAAAGCCTCGAGTATATCTGCATGTGAATATTTGTTTAAATGCTGTGTGTGTATATGGGAATGGGTTTATCTCCTGTTTATCAATTTCCTTTACGTTCTCTATTCACATTTAATATTTACATTTTGCATTATGCATCGTTCATGCATCATTAATATTTTTCTTTTTATTTCTGTTACTGTTGAACATTTGGATTTTTGCTATTTCTATTTTAATGAAACAGAAAATTCAATTTGTTCAAGTTAAAGTAATAATTGTGACGTTTAGGGAATGCGTGAGGTGGAAAAATATTAAAACTTTTTTATTTTAATGCAACTTAATGGTATTTTCATTTTTACAAAACGAGTTTGCCGTTTTAACATTTTTCTTAATTACTTAATTCGAGAATTGTAATTTTGTACAGTTAGTTATAGTGCATTTACACCAAACTCAAATCAAGTAAATTTAATTTGAAATCACTTTGAAAATCTATAGTGTTTACACCGACATTTTTTGACAACTAGCAGGATTTCATTTTCATAAAAATAACAGCAAATAAAAAAATTAATAAATAAAACAATATTTTTTCTTATTATTTTATATTCAATAGAAGAATAAATAAATAAAACAATTTTTCTTTTGATTATTCTACGTTCAATAAAAAATAATTCAAAAATCTTGAATTTATTTTTGTTTTAGTTTTATGGGGCTCTTTTCAATTGTCAGCTTCTTAGTCGGGGTTTACAATGTAGAAATTGAACGACAGACAGAAATTTGTAGAAATAGTGACGAAAATGTGAAGAATGTAGTACACGAATGTTTGTACAGGACATTTTGCCTTTTGCTTTTCCACTTTTGTAGTTTTTGCTTCTTCTGTTTGTCTTCTAAGTTCTAAATGGTAAAAGTTTTAGGCAAGAGCAAAAGAGTATTGAAAAATTTCTGCCCTTCAATTTCCACATTGTAAATCCCGACTTACTGTAGTTTTGTATTTTTTAGTACAACTTAGAAAAAATACAGAGTTGCATTGGAAAGTACACTAGATTTCAACTAGATTTTGTCGAAATCAAGTAACGAAGTAGATTTTGTTTTATATGGGAAATCAAGTAAAAAACGACTAGATTTCAATTGTAATCTGGTAATTAGTTGATTTGAGTTTGGTGTAAATGCAGTATTAGAGAATTAAAATAATTACTCCGTGTGATTATATTGAGCGGAGATGCATTAAATTATTAGGGATTTGATTGTAAAGACTTACTTTCGTTAAATGAAACCTTATTGCCACTTAATATTGACAATCATTTGATTACATTGTAACACATGAAGTTTTCATTTATATTTTCATATGTCAACTGATATTTTGCCATCAGAGAAGAATATCATTAAGAGTATATTCAAAGTCCTCCGATATATCGGGTCTTAGAATCGGTCAACATCTATTTTTCATACTCTTAATAGTTAAGGGTGACTCTAGGAACAATTTGTTTATAAATAAGGTACCGAGTTCGAAGAAATTTTAAACTATTGTAGATAGATCTGCGTACCGCAGAACACATATCGTCGTGCGGGTGTTTATGTGCTATATTCGCCATATCATATTTTTTTCTATCTCGAGGTGATGATGCCACTTTACCAAATTTTTCAAGTCGGCAATCCGTTTTCGGATATCTCGTCGGAGATAAATTGCTAAAAACGGATAAAGCACATGGTTTACTTTTTTTTAACAAGTACTGAGAGGGGGCGGTAAGGGGCTATTTCTCCCTATCCCCAACTATGAAACTGATGTACCGAAAACGGCGGACAATCCTTCATTAAAACTTTGAGTAACGCAGACATTGACTTAGATAATCGTTGGGTGGCACAATAATTTTTTTTTTTTAAAACCAATACTCAGGGGTAAACCCCTACTCATGCAGTGCATGAATGTATTGGAATGTTAAGATGGTTGATAGGTTAAGTTACTAAGTTACTGAGAATTTGTCCACTCAAGAGCCAGTGTTATACCTTCACCCTCGAATGGTCAAACAGCAATTGCCTCATCTGTCGGTGGATATTTAATGTGAATGGTGAGCGTCTTCGTTAGATTAGCTGTTGTCTTCCCAGGAGGTGGCGCTGTACTCCTGATCATTCTGATCAAAACATATAATGCTCATACCAATGTTGAGTTTTGTGATGAAAGTATCTAATATATTTGAATTAAAAAAATAATTTATAAAAATTATTGGCATGGTAAAACAATGCTTGCCGGATCAACTAGAAAATTATATTTCCCAAATTTTTCTCTTCTAACAATATATAGTATGCAATAAAATATCCAGTAATGTTACATTTAAAGTATGTTCGGGTTAAACATGGTATGCAGAACTTTTTAATAAAATAATTCTGATTAATAAGGACTTATCATAGTGTTTATAAATAATTTTTTTTAAGTTATTCTTATTTTTAATTTCTATTGAGAGGGAAAACCTAGGGAAAGTCTTTACATGCATTTGTTTATTATATCCAGAGTCCACCGTATTTTAATTATTTTGTTTCTGTAAGTTTTTAGAATATTTTTGGGTGTTGTGTTGAGTTTCGATATCTGTGAATGGTATTTTTAAATTAATAAAAGTCAAGCATGCTATATGTACCTCAACTAAAAGATTCTAAATCAAAAGAAGTAAATAGTAAATAGCATTAAAGGTTATTAACTGAGTTCGCAATACGAGACTAAAAATATTTGGTTACTGATTAATCAATTAAAGTAGGATTTACGAGCAATATTAGGAACAATTTGTGTTACTTATGCTTGAAGAATAAGAATAAATAATTGCATTTCTAGGAAATTAATTATGTATTGTACTTCTCATCTTAAAGTTATCAATAACGGCTCAGCTATATTGATATCTAAACAACTGCTACAACTGTATGAACACATCTAAAGAGTACTTGATTTTAAAATCGTAGGTAATCAGCAACAACATTTAAGAGATGAAAAATTATGGAAATAGTGGAGTTCTTTGAATGAGAATGCGTCAAAGGAGAATTGTGTAAGAGATCACTTTGATTTTTGTCTTTAGATAAAATAGTGAAATTTACTGCATTTTCACAATACTGATATTGATACACGATAAACATCTTTTGTCTGGCTAAAAGATATGTATCCTCATTCTAGTAAATAACGAATTAACTAGTATATGACTTTATCAATTATCCCATTAAAGCACATTGCAAGCATAGATCTCCCTAAATATAAGCAAAATTTGTATATAAATGAGGGGCCGATTATAGTATTATTTATGGATAACTCATCTGGCGAATGACCTCCACAGGTTTGCTAGTACACTTCGTTAATACAGTATTTAATTTCCTCTTGTAATGCACATATGATTGTAGTTCTGTTGATATAGACCTTTTATTTTAAAAACTCGCCCCAGCAGAAATTTGATGCTGTTACTTCACATGATTTTTATTACGGAAAGAAAAAACTACACGAAAAGGAAATGTCTGATGCATGCCATCATGTCACGACATCGAGCACTAGTAATAGTCGCCGTTTTTTTAGATTTATTTCCATGCTTCGACTTTAAAAATTGATTGGCTTATTTTTTCAATGACCGGCAAGTTTAGGGTCTTCACCGATTCGGTCTCTTTAAATTATTCAATTTATCTTTTCTCGATCGACAAGTCTAAAACACTATTTTCCAATACTTTTATTACAATTTTCAAACTGCAGCCGCCAAACTTTTATTATTTTTTAAATATTGCTGAGAAATGAAGACACGTTGTTTTCAGCTGTCAAATTTAAATATCAGTTAGTGTTGATATATCCTTTATTTGTTGGTTTTTAAGCGATTTCAATAATACTGCCAATTATGGTTTTGTTAAAATAAACTATGATTCAAAGAGTCTGAGATATTTTAGTATTCGATGGGAAGAAATAAAAGAAATAAAAAGAAAGCTTTAAATATATTGGTTTGCCGAAATCAATATACAGATCAATCAAAAGATCTCAGTATTATAAGTACAGTAGCAGGTTTAGCTGGTCTAAATTTTGTTCTTAATTTCATACATGAAACTTATTTTCTGTGTATGCTTAAAGTTTCTTAATTTAACTTTATTCGAAATAATTTTTATAAATCTAGACACATACATATGAAAATGATTATGGTTTATTGTCTTTTAATTTAAAGTTTATTATCTTCTAATATTTATATTTACTTTTGGAGCTAAAAACTATTCATTAATAAACAAATAACACACTAAAAAAAGCAGCTACATTCAGTTTGCTTGTATTTTATAAAAAGTTTTTATTAAAATGCAACATTTTGTCATTATTAAAATACACAAGGAAGCAATCTAACTAATACATGCATATGTAGACGTATATACAAATTGATTCTAATAAAATAAACGAATAGATATGTTCACAGACGTAGAATAGAGTAGATACGTGTAGATGTACATCAAAAGTTGAATTGTTAGAAATTAATTTTCTCACGTTTTTTTAATATTTCATCGCTATTGACTAAAATCATCGTATTCATGGAATATGTTTCACAGATATACTGCTGCAACTTAGTCGTTTGTTTGTGTCCCACATTCATGATGTTATATAATCATTTCATAAAAATAGTTTTATTTTCTCTGTCGCTGGCTGGTTTTTTTTCTCTTTTTTTTTGTAATAGTGCTGCTGCATATTTCCATATACCATTCGCAAAGACTATAAAAATATTCGACAACAAAAAAAGTGATATTTTTATTAAAATTTTTTTTTATTCTCTTAACCGTAAAATACATATATAAAGGTCAGGTGTATAGGGTATATAATATAGTTTTATACGATAAATTATTTTAAAAATATAAATTTATATATATGAAAATATGACTTTATCGCAATTTATTGGCAGCAGATATGAACATTTAGCTCTATTTCCCTCTCTTTCTTTAAATTTTTAATGATGATGTTGGCAAAAATTAACATTGCTTATCAATATGCATAAATACTCGTATAGCTTTCATATGGGAAATAAATGTTTTCTTTTTTATGTACACTCCGGTTCACTTATTTAAAGGCACAAAAAATCCCATATTCAGGAGCCGGTATCTTTTGCAATTTTTAACCGATTCCAAAATTTTAAAATAGAAATGGAAGCTAGACATCTTAAGATATAAACAAAATCATGACAATGGTGGTTTCTTAACTAAGGAACCTTTTTTTGAGGAATTTATAAAAAAAAATCTAAAAATGTGGTATTTTTTTTTTTGGTTCACTTGAATAAAGGCACTTTAACTAACTTTAATGAAAAACAGCTTTTCTTGTTTTTAAGGTATTATTATTTTATTTGCTTTATTAAAGAACTATTAGTAATGGGTACAACCCCCTTTATTTTTAATAACTTCAAATATATGGGTTTTCATTAAAAGATAAAGAGAATTGATGTAATCCATCAAAATTTCATTCCAAGCATACTTAATGGCCTGAATTAGTGACTGCTTGCTATCAAATTGTCTACCTCCTTCATAGACCTTACGAGATATTCAACCCCACCCATTTTCGATTATGTTTAGGTCTGGTGAATAGGGTGGCCAGTCAAGAATATTAACATTTTGGCTTGCAATGTACTCCTTTCCTACTCTGGCGTTGTGTATAGGGGCATTATCCTGTTGCAATATCCAAGGTATTGGACCAAATAGTTCATTGAACTTCGGAAAAGCCGATTCCATTAACATTCTATAGGCTGCACCAGTCATTTTTGCACTATGAAATTCAAGATCGATGGTGCCACAGTACGTATTAGCACCCCACACCATAACGCCGCCCTCTCGGCTATGATGTCGGTACAAAAATCGCTTTTCTTTACGCAGTTCATAGAAAGAATAGTTGTAGCCCCTCCAAATTAAACTTCTCCACATCCGTAAATACAACAGTTTTCCAGTCATTTACATGGTCTCTCTGCTGCACATCCCATACCATGAGTCTTTTGCCAATTGAAGACGCTTTTCCTTACGAGGACCATTAAGTGGCGGCTTTTTGTGTAATTTCTGGTATTTAAAATACTCACAGCTTTTTAGATTTTTTTTATAAATTCCTCAAAAAAAAGGTTCCTTAGTTAAGAAACCACCATTGTCATGATTTTGTTTATATCTCAAGATGTCTAGCTTCCATTTCTATTTTAAAATTCTGGAATCGGTTAAAAATTGCAAAAGATACCGGCTCCTGAATATGGGATTTTTTGTGCTTTTAAATAAGTGAACCGGAGTGTATTTTATTTACGAACAAAAAACTCATTCAAATATTGTATAAGCCAGTAAACAGGGATATTCCAAAACAATATATTAAGCAGCGTATGATTGATGTGGAATAAATATAACTCATACGTCAAAGTGTAAAGCTATAAACTAATTGAGAATAAAGTATGATTTATAAGTATAAATAAAACCGCTTTTTTATTGCATGCCATTGATTATGCATTAAAATATTTATATATAAATCTGAATATGTGCTGGAACTAGGGTTGCCAGATTGGAAACATTGTTGACATTTGATTTTGATTCATTTCTAAATTATTTAACACTCAAAACTATACAAAACATAACATAAAGATAAAAATAACAAATAACGTGGATTTAACTGGCTAAGCTGGCGGAGAACAATAGTTCTCTTGCAGGGTCTCTCATGCCAGAAAGTCTGGAGCAGTTACTAAGAATTCTCCCAGGAGCTGGATCAGGGAGAACTATAAAAACATCATCTACAATATCATTATAATATTTTATTCCTCCCCTTAATTTACTGTGCGAGCTTCTTGGGGTTGATTGAGTGGTGAGTGTACAACATTGGCCATTTAATAATCAATCAACAGCAACCAATTTCCTGGCGGTTTGTATTTTACAGTAGAATCTTTGGTTTATTCTGACTGATATCATAAGTTTAAATCAAAGGTTCATACCCTCTTTCCCCCTTCTTCACATATTTTCCTAGACCAACACAATGTACTGTATTAGTAGTGGTCATCCCTGGAATTCTGGCCGAAATAAAAAAAAAAATTTTGCATTGTTAGGAAGAAAAAACTTTATAAAGTAAAATCATTTAATTTAAGTACGACCATAAAATTATATGAAATTAATTGTTGTAGAATTATTTAAAAAAGGAGCAGTACATAGAAACTGAATAGAAATTACTAGAAAACTATAAAAGCTAAAAATAAAATTTCACATTACAATATTTTGAGTGTGTGTTGTATGTAAAACGTTATGAAGTGTAAATAAAGCTTTAAATCGAAAAGGTATCGCTGTTTTATTTTAGAAATAAAGAAACTCTGAATATACATACGATGTAAACGATTTTTAAAGGAACAGTATGTATAGGGTATCCGCCTGGAAGGTATACTATTTTGTTTTGCCGCCATATTCGTAATCAATACTCTTGACATTTTAATATGGTGAAGACCCGAGTTCGGGCCCCAGAGAGAGTGATCATTTTTTTTTTTTAATTAATTTTATTTCATCTGAAACGCTTTAATAGGATCCAATCTGCAGTTGTACATACATATCGTTGATGTCGGTTAATACGGATAAAGTGTAATAAGAGGGCAAAAGCAAAAATAAAATGTAATTCTGTTTCATTCAAATAAGATGACAATTATAAAAACCGCAATGATGATGAGAAAAGCAGAATATGACAGAAATTGTTGTGTGACTTTACTTCGACTAACTCAAACAAGTATACGTTCATACATACATATGGTAAAGAGTAAATTTCAGTTTGTGATTTTTTGAAAGGTGTGAGTTAAATAGTTGATGTTTGGTCGTGAATATGTACAGACACGAAGAAGTCTGGATCAGTTGGACGAATATGAAATTTGTTACAACATTGTGTTAATTTACAAGACAACCTATAATTCAAAAAACATTTTGAAATTCATAATGTCAATACTTTTGTAAATGTTATCACACAAAAATGGAAAGGAGAAAAGGATACATTTATCGGCAAGCGGAAATTATCCTTCTAAGAGCCACAGAGTAACCCTGTCTGCTTTGTTGGACAATCTACGTATACAAGTATATGTACATGTCACTACTGATAATATGTAATTCTCATAAAAAAATGAGAGGGTGTCCGCCGGGAAAGTTTATTACTTTGTTTTGCCGCCATTTTGGTAAACATTAGTCTTGACAAATTTGGCAAATTTACTATGAAAAAGTATTCGGAAAAGCAACGTGTTTTAATCGTTAAAACATTTTATCAAAATCAATCATCGATTACTGTGACGATGAGAAAGTTCCATGAAATTTCGAAGGAAAAGGAACTGTAGCAGATAGGGCTACATTCATGAACAAATCATAATAAGTGACGACGCACATTTTTATTTGAATGAATATACACAATAGTCGGTTCTGGGAAATTGAAAACCCGCAAATTATTCATCAGTCACCTTTGCATTTGGTCAGGAGGAATTATTGGACTTTACTTCTTTGAAATTGAAAACGGTGTAACGGTAACTTTCAATAAGAAGCGATATCGTGATATAATTGAACATTTTTTATTTGGGTTTGATTAACATGTGGTTTTAACAAGACGATGCCACATCGCATACAGCCAGGATTACAATGAAATTTCTTCTTTTTTAATTATTTAAATAATTTTAAGTAGTAAAGTTAATAGAAAAATATTTTCTATCTCTTCTTCTTCAAAACATATGCTTATTTATGCTTTTTAACTAATTTAATAAATTATCTCATCATTTTATAATTAATGGATTAAAAATTTGACCAACTAATAAATAAGGTTCTTCAAGTGGTCGAGCTCCAATTCATGTTTATGCAAACAAACCAGAAATGCTGCGAGAACTCGAACAAAATATTCGTAATGAAATTAATCAAAAATACCGCGTGTAATGTGGGAGAAGGTAATGAAAAATGTGTTCAAAAAGGTTCCCATTTATGAGGCTAATAGAGGTGGACGTTATCTAATATTTTAGTCCATACATAATTATCGACATTGTCCCTTTCATTTAATCAAAAATTATAACAAAGTCGTATACCTTCCCGGCGGACACCCTGTACTTTGGTGTGTAAAATACTGTAAAAAATATATATTTATAAGCAGTTATTTGTTTATCTTTCCACATGCATACATATATTTTTTTGTTTTTACTCACTGATTCAATTAAATATTTTTCTCCAGTTTTTTTTTTTCAATAAAGAATTTATTATTTTTTTTTATTATTTTTTAATATAAATATTCGTAAAATATTACGGCATTAATTTCATTATATTTTGTAAAAGAAAGAAAAATCAAAAAATATTAATAATATCTGCCTGGTAATACTTTGCATTTGATTATATTCGTTTAAATTTATGAGTTCTGCGTCGTTGTAAGACATTTACGCCATTTCATACAGATTTTTGGCTTCCTCACCTGAAGCTTGTACCATATGCTTTAAATTACCATTTCGCTTTTGCTTTTCAGAAGTGGCCTAATCCATATCCCGAATATGGTTACGTGCCGATAGAGCTCTGGCTAAACAAATTAATTGCCTTTTTTAAAAAGTACCAGTTCTTATTCTGCTTCCTGTCAAGTTTTTCACACTGCATATTGAAATTGTCAGTTCCCCATGTTGTGTGGGAATTATACTGTAGCACTTTCTCTATAATATTTACCACTGAGCTCTTATTGTCGATGTAAGCGTTGTGACGTGCTACGTCCCTGTATGTATGTGCTATGACTGAACGGTTGGTGCGTAATCGCCAGAGTTGTTTATTAAGATCTCAGGTATATTTTTTTAGTTCATTGTTTCCTTAAATTATTAATGGTTTGTTACCTATGGACCAAAACATGGAAAAAAATGTAAAAAGGATAGAAATTTTTGAATTTTCGTCTTGAGAATGAAATTTTTATGATTTTATATCTTCACAATTTTTGTTCTTCACAACAAATTCTACAAGATTGCCTTAGAAATTAGATCAAAATTGTAACGGTTTGCAAGATATGAGCCTGAGAAAATTATCGCTTTTTACAAAAATGACACCGACGTTTGGGGTCCCATAAAAAAAACCTTTATGACTTTTGGTCTTTTATCATGTAGTGGTGCCCGTATATGATTACATTTCCATGATTTAAAAAATTACACGCAGTATATTTAATTAAGCATTCAACTTCATTTCCTACAACTAGCAACTTTAAAATACCAGCAAATATTCTGCACTGATATTTGTATGTATGCTTTCAAACCTTTTTTGTTGTTAATATTTGAAAAAAAAAAATCATCGAAAATGTCACGTATCATTACACGTATTTTATGTAGCAATTAAAACGACAACATTGCAGCATTCACTTTTTGCATTAAAGTCTTAATTCATTATTGTTTCAGGGTTTGTCATTTTTTTCAATATTTAGTTTAAAAGCTGTTAATCCTGGATTACTGTTCATAAAATCTATTTTAGTTTTTATTTTGCTTCTATTTTTATGTTTTCTTTGTTTATGCATTTTTATATTTGGATTTAAAACCCATTTGTTTTTTTTTAGTGGCTTTTGTGAACATGCATTCACTTATAACCGGAAATAACACTTTTGTTTTAACACATACCGTTACATTTACGATGATATTTTATATCTCTCACTCTACATGCCTTTTGTTTTGTTATTGTTGTTGTTAAAAGTTTAATAGTAATCAGTGTTGCCGTTTTTATTATTGCGCTCTTAAATTGGAAATTTTTTCTATTTGATTATAATTTTTCTTAAAGTAAAATCATCAATCATATCAATCAAATCATATCAAATTGTATTATTCTCCTAATAAAACAAAACAAAATATTTTATGTTTCGTCAGAAATGCTTTAATTAGATCAAAGTAACTGCAATTAATATTTTTTGGTAATTAAAAAAATTGATCACACCTTTCCTGGGCCTCGAACTTCGGGCCTCCAGCATATAAAATATTTTATATTTATAAAATAAAAATTGTAAATTATTTTTTCTGTTCAATTTTTTCCCTGGAGTTTTCTTAGATTCCATTAAAACTTTAAGAAATTAATGTATACGATGCATTATTAAAAGCTTTGAAATGAAATATTTTTACTATCATGAAGGCATTATTATCATGGCATTAAATACAAAAAAAGAAAAAAATAATTCCGGCATGTATCGACCGCCACTACAAGGTTTATTCGTTCAACTCAATTTATTTTTTTTTTTCAATAAGCCCCACCGTATGTGGTTAATGCTTCAAGAGTTGCTTGTTAGTCAGAGTACTTTTCTGGAAATAAATCATTAGGGCAGCTCTTTGTTCACTTTAAAAGAAATAATGATAATTATGATGATAGGCTTCCTATGAAGTAGACCAAACTGATGGATAAATTAGCATAAAGATTTGTTTTTGTAGGCATTTAACAAGAAATCACTGAATACAGTACTTCTTCGATAAAAACGCTCAACGCAGAAACATAACACATAACCACTTGAGTACTCTAACGACAAAAAAACCGAGAAGTAACTTGACAACGATGAAGAATCGATATTTCAGCGTTTTTTCCAATGGTTTTCTTTAATAAACATATTTCTCTGTCTTGTTGATGGTGTTAAATGGAGAGGAGTAAAATTAATGGGTTGAATATCAATAATTGCAAGAACAGATCGATTTTTTATTGTAACATGGATGCAGTGCGTTATGAACTTTAAAACAATTTACTCTTTTAAAGTAAATTTTCACAATTTGAAAGCGTTGTTCTAACGCTACTTTCTAGGGATGAATAAATCTTATCAAAAACACCTTTTTATTTTTCTAGTAGTATACTAAGTTTTGTTAAACCATTTTACAACCAAATATTCTGGTCTTTAATGATAAATCATGGGGATTGCGATTGTGATATTAATTTTTTTCTTATAAAATTGTGTGCTAAATCATTGAAATTTAAAGTTCTGGTCCAATTTGGTCAGAAAATTTAAAAGCTTTGGCAACACTCATAGTGACTTTTTGTTACTTTTTCCTCTTTCTCATTGTTTTTACTGCCTTTTTTTTAATTTTGTAATATGTTCTCTATTTCCAGTTATTTATATGTATGTGTTAAAGAGATGATGATGATATATTCTCTTGTTTTTCATTTTTTACTGTTGATTTTTTGTTTGTTTTTGTTTTTTGTGCGGTAGTTATCTTCATATTTTTTTTCTATTTTTCTTTAGTGGTGCGCCGACAATTTCATGTGCACGTGGAAAACACTGAAGTTTATTTGGGAAATTCAGCCTTGATTAAGTGTACCATACCGGACTATGTGCGTGCATATGTTAAAGTGGCCAGTTGGCAACGTGGCGAAGAGATATTATTGCCGGATCTGTCGGATGTTGGTGAGTGTTATTTTGTTATTTATTTATGCAATAACACATGAACATGGTTTTTTATTTTTTACTTTTTTGTTTAAACAAATTACACTGAAAAAATTTTACTGTAACGGATTTTGGTTGTTTATAGAGTGTGGGTTAATTTCTACTAGTTTTGGATTTTAATACATTTTACATGTTTTTTGTGGACATGGTTACTAGTCTGTATTTACAGAAATACATATACTGTGATTATTACACATATATTTATGGAGTATATATTACTTAAACACTCGAACAGTTTTCATTTATTTGAACATTTTTGTGCAATAAGATTTTTTTGCTGTGATTTATGTTGCTCTGTTATAAATACAGGGTGAAAAAGAATACATTACTTTGAAAACTACTTAACTTGAAATTATTAATTTTCTTTAGCTTATCTAAACAACTGTAAACAAAACACTTATTTTATGTAGGAAAACTGTGAGTTTTTATAATTTTGAGCCAAATTGTTTTATTACATAAGTAATAATACATAATTTGCCATTAGAATCTTTTTTCAAAGTACGGCCTAGCTTCTCATAGCGCCTATATTGTGTCCGTCAATTTTTGTCCATGAGTACCGGGATCTAACTTTTGTTCCAATCGGACCAAAAGTGGTAGTTTTTCGTGTTTTTAAAACCGTTTGGTAGTTTGGTTGGTTTGTTGCAGCTTTCCTAGGTTTTTGGTAGATTTTCAAATTAAAAACACTATATATTCCTTAAAGGAAGAATAATATTTTTTTTCGACTGTTTGTTGCATTACTGTTAACACTGTTTAAACATTTTCAAACGTGAGGCAGCTATGTATAAAACATCTCTGTTTTATTGCATGCATAGGGATGATTTAGAGTTTTGCGGAAGCTTTTCAGTTAATGTTCATAATTGTAAGTTTTTAAGGATATACTCGTATTTGTTTGTATATGTGGGGTATGAAGACATTGAAGCGCAAAATTCAAATTATTTTTCAGTTTGTTTCTATAGGGCTCAGTTTTTTTTATGGATTTAAATAAAATTTCGTGCTGTTCAATATTTTCATTTTTCGTTATAACTTGAAAATATTTTGTTTACGAATATAATTTTCTATAGGTCGTCAAATTAAAATTGTTTGGTGACAGTAACAGATTAGAGCTAAATTCTATTATTTGAAATGCGATAGATTTTTACAATGATTTTTTATAACCAAAGGGGAATTTTTTCTACAATATATTTTCACGCATTTTTTTCAAAATTAATTAATTATTTCAAAAAATTGTAAAAAATTATAATTGAGATTTATACTTTAGTTTTTGAAAAAATTTTAAATGCTCTATTAGTTTTTGAAAATTACCGAACTTCATACAACACACAAATTAAAGATACGTTTTCTTTATTAAATTTTGCCACAGCATCCTGTTTTTATATTCATTTGATTTTCACAGTGTTTCTGTAAATTGTTGTGCTGAAATATTGTAAACATTTCATTGTACATTGTAGTGTTTGCCTCGTTTATTTTTCTGTACAACATCACTGAATGTAGTTTTTGTTGGGGATATGTCCCATGTCTGTGTTCATCCGTTTTGTACGAAAATTTATGTTTTCGCATTTTCTTTACTTCCGTTGCGTACGTATGTTGGCTTTTTGCTACTGTTTTCACAGTCTACAATTCAAATACAAACAGATAGAGCACATTTTGTTTGTATTTGCTTAAGTAAAAAAATAGCCAAAAAAATATTTTTAAAATTTAAATGATGTGTTATTGTTCGATAAGTAAAGTTTTATTTTTGTTACAAATTTAAAATATTTCTCCTCAAAAATGAACAGATTTTATGGTTGACAAGTAGTTTATGTTATTGAAGATTAATAACGGTATTACTACTTATGTGGCTGATCACAATAATCTGGAGTCTTTAGCCTGATTTTTTATTTAATAATTCTATTTTCGGAGAAATTTTACAAGCTTACCGCTTTTTATCAGCGTCTCCGATGGAAATCGATTAGACGATTTTTTGACTAGCACATTAGTCTATTGGCTACATAGGCTGGTGCAACTTTTATTAAGCGAAAATTTAGACTATAAGAATACAAATCGATTGTAGATCACCGATGAGATTTTTTGACAGTACTTTAGCTGTACTTTATATATTAATGGACACAAAAGTTTGCTATTTATGAATACATTTCGAATAAATTTAAGATAAACTAATCGGGCTTTATACCCCAGTCTGGTGTTGAAATAACAATCAAAATCACTGCATTTAAGTATATAACAACTTTGGTTAAGCATTAGGTTAACTAATACTACTTAAGTCTTGTCGTTATTTATTTTCAAACATAAGTTACAAACTAAACGCTACAAATCACTGCCACTGCTGTTTACAACCAACAAACGTAAATATCAAAGTAAGTTTGGAAGCCATTTAGTGTGAGCATACACATAAAATAAAAATTCCATTTTATTTTAAACAACTTTGAAAAGCAAAAATATCTTATTGCCTGTAATGCTGTGGTCGTTGTAAACGTGCAGGGCCCTTTTGTGAAGGTTTGCATTATGTATGTAGATATTGCGTGGATGCAATTGGTCTAAATAATTCTGTTCAACAATGAATTCTAAATTATGCATTATTGGAGCAAAGGTCAGTGCTGATGCGGATGTGACAAATCGAATCAATGAGGGGAGATTTGCACATACTTCACTTGGTAGAATATGGCATACGTCACAAATATTGAAGTGATTAAAACTGAGAATATTAAACTCTATTTGGTTGCGAAATATGAAAGGTACCCAATTGAAGTTCAATGAAAATATAAATGTTTGTTAACAAATCACTAAGACAGAATATTCTGGTCCAGTTGTAGACTTAAAAGCGACTTCCTAGTAAGAAAATTCGTCCCAAAAAGTGTACATATGTGAATGAGTTATAGATACATACATACATAGTTGGCCATTACAACCCTCTTTGTGAGGTCTAGCTCCTCACAGCTTCTCTCTGATTTGAATCTCAAGCTACCGTCAAGTAAGCCAATACACTACATACTGAATTACGGCGGGTCATACCTCTTCAAAAACATTGAGGCCTGACTTTGACGCAGATCAGTAGAGGCCGAACAGCGTATTAATAATTTATTCTGGCACTGGACACAGCCTGCTAGAGTATCTTTGTAGAGTCTTTATTACTGTGGGAAAAGCTTTGATTCACATATTATTACTTAAGTATTTTAAGAAGCATAGAATGCGCACTAGGTTACCTGAAGGCATGTTAGAAAAAACTGTGTCTTCAAATAACCTAATCAGGGGTCAATTCTGGTTCTGTGAAACAGTGAAACGAAAAGTTTTTTATCATTTTCGTTTTCATGAGCACTTTTCTCATTATCATATCACAATTACACAATTTGCGATTCTGGTGCATGTTATGAAAAAATTGTTTCATTCCAACCGTAGTCGTGAAACTTTTGCTTGTATGTTATTGAAATTTTATGTCAAAATGTCAAAGCAAGGGTACGAAGCCAACCGATTGAAGCAAGCGGCTTATTCGCCATATATTTTTTTAACTGCTTCGAATTTTACTGATACTGTTTTTAGATATTAATAAAATGATAATAATATAACAAACAAATATGTATTTCATTGATACCACTTTCAGTTTTATACATTCGCAAATACATGCGTTTATGTATATCACTTTCAAACCGAAAAATAAATTAAATCAACACCGACTTGTAATGTGGACTTTTTTGCCTGCACTAATTTATTAGCGTACATAAAGTGATGGTAAATTAAGGGACAATTTTTATGTACCTAAAAGTATAGTCGAACACTAAGAACTTGTTCATAAAAAAGTTGCGATAATTGTTGCTATTCGCTCGTGGCACTCAAAGTATTTACAAATTACCTAAATGTATAAATATATGTAAAAGCAAGAAAAATTTAAATGGCTTTGTGTTGCATAAACATATATACAGGGCGTCCGCCGGGAAGGTATACGAATCTGTTTTGCCGCCATTTTGGTAAAGATTAGTCTTGACAGTTGGCAATCGTGAAGTAGAGAGGTGGCAAAGTTATTATGGAGGAATATGAACTGGCGGAC
Source organism: Metopia argyrocephala (assembly GCA_963576795.1). Taxonomy (NCBI): domain Eukaryota; kingdom Metazoa; phylum Arthropoda; class Insecta; order Diptera; family Sarcophagidae; genus Metopia; species Metopia argyrocephala. The sequence continues at coordinate 40,917,325 of OY756211.1, read as the reverse complement.
ACTACATACTTAAGTTCGTTCTGAAACCAATTTTTTTTTTGGAAAAAGTTTTTTATTGTAGGTAAATCTTTTTCAATATGAAATGTGTATGTATGTACATATACATTTGTTTATTTTAACAACCGCAATTGCATACATAGCATTTGTATATTTGTTCATCTAATTGTTATCATAAATATAAATTTATAAGTTATGTTTTGTACTGTTTTTTCTGTTAAAAAACATAATCAGATTTTTGCTGGATACAAAATTAATATTAAAAATAATTGCAACTATCGCCGATTGATTTTTTGTGCTGCCGGTTTCGCCGCTACCGCCGTCAATTATATTTATTTGGCTCTGTGTTCTAGTACAAACAAAACACCAATATGACGCCATACTTGTTTTGGTTTTTGATATAAATATACGATTATTAAATATTATATTAAAATAAAAATATGACGGCTGCAATTATTTTATTCGATTTTATTAAATATTATTTTTTATTTTTGCTAGCACGCTTTCCTTTTGTTGGTTTTTTCATGGTTTTAAACCTCTATGTTATTTTTTCACATAAACATTTTCTGTGCAAACTTGTTACACATATGAAACAATTTTGACAGTTAATTTCACAATTACACAAAACACGAATCAACACTCTAGTGAAACTGTGAAAATATTTTGTTTCATTCCACTTGTTGTTACATGAAAAATGATATGTATCTTTTAAGTTTTGCACAAAACAAGAATCAAAAACGCTGTGTAACAGTGAAAAACTTTTCATTTTACCGTTTCACAGAACAAGAATTGACCCCCAGGTGTCAAATTAGGATTTTTTGACAAAAACAATTAACATTTTCCCATGATAAGTCTGTTGGGTGTAGAAAGATTTGTGCCTAGAAAAAAGCCGATAATTTTTCTATTTCTATTAAAACTTGTAGAGTTTGAAAACTGTATGATCTGCACGAACATAATTGAATGTTTCCTTTAGTTTGATAAAAGCATAAAGAAAACATGTTTACCGGAAAAATTCTTTCTGCTTAATTTTTGGTTAATACAATTACTACTCCGTTGATTGGTCAAAACTAGAAAACAATTTAATCGTTTTTTTTTATTTTTCTATGTAATAAAGCACGGCTCTATAATGACATTACAATTAAATGATAGTTTGAGTTTATAAATACAATATTCTGCCACTCGATTTACCGTTATTTAAGTTATTTCGAAAATCTTGCGTCAGATTTTATTTATTTATTTATTTATTTATTTATTCCCATTTTTTGTACAACAAGATTAAATCTTCTAATTAAAGTACAAAAATTTTTTATCCAATCGTATAAAAAATTAAAAATATAATATTAAAGACCATATCAACTAAAAAGAAATCTAAAGTAACAAAATATTAAAACTTACACATAATTTAATTATAATAAGAAGAATAAATATTAAAATTACACTTACAATCATTTAAAATGATTAAATAGAAAACGTTTAAAGCTAGTCGCGTTGCTATTTGTCTGTTGGGCATGTGGAAGAAGATTCCAAAGACGCGCGCCATATAGGAAAAAGTGCCATTGGGAAAATAGATAACGGTGGAAAGGAATAATAATTCTCCTACCCCTGGGAGAACTAGAAAATTTGATTTGATTTTAGTTTTTTCAAAATGAGCGGAAGGAACAATTTGTGTGAACAACTACAAAAGTACCAATGGCTAATAAATAGTGAATTGGGGCATATTTTAACTAAAAATATTATAAATTTTAATGTTTCAAACCATTTGAAGTCGTTTGATGCAATAAATATGCGTTTCAGTTAAAAAGGTTACCGAGTGCATCAATTGTGTGTGTGTCCTGAAAATCCTTGAAGGATATAAAAATGGTAAAATCTAAACATTGATTATATTTTCGTACGATAAGGAGATCATATATTCCATAAATCAGTAAAAAATTCCCATTAATTAAGTGGCAGGTCTGAAAGGGATATGTGAACTGTGAAAGGGCGGTGACTCCTTCTTTTAGTAAATATGCTGAACTCGATTCTATGTTTAGAATCATTGAAAAGTGATCTAAAGTTAACTTAATATTATGAGGCTACTGCTGTTTAAAATTGTTAATAATATAGTAAGAGACTGCAACCGAGACCCCTGGTTTGATAGGCGGTTGTCTTAACTACGACACCGGAGCGAAAAACCCATACGTTTATATACGATTTGTAGTTATTTTGTAGGTATTGTTACTCGTATATGTCAGACTTGAGTTACTTCTTTAATTTTAACAATTTTCACTTGGCCCCTTGTCATCATAAAACTTTACCATTCCAATTCTTTTATCTGCCACTACCAGTACAAAAATAGAGAAATGAAATCATGGCAAACAAAAAAAAAAGTTAAATTGAAGATTGAAAATATTTGGACTGTCTGTTGTTAAAGCAGTTGTGAGTTTATTTTAGCATTCATATGAATGTTAGTGTGGGTGTGTTTGTGTCTGTGTGCCACATACGTACATTACCCAAAATAGAAAAACAAATATAATTCACCATTGTAGGTTATTTCCGTTGTTGTTTTTGTTGATATATTTCTTTTTTTTATTTTTTGTTGTTAATGTCCTTGTATTGTAAGTACGAGTATATTTTTGTATTTGACATTTATTGGAAAATGTTTTCATGTCATCATGTGGGAATTTTCATGTTATTGTCCACTATTTTTATTTGTATGTATACATACATATATACTCGTATGTCTGAATGTATGATATTTACAACTGTTTTTTTTTTCTTTTATTTTCATGGGATTTTTCAACTACTTCATCCACTTCCTTCTGCTGTTGTTTGTATTATTGTTGTTAGCAAGCCCCAAACAAGTTAGAAATTTTGTATCTATCACAGAGGAGTAACTATATTTTATGTTTTTTTTTCTTGTTTTTTATTCGATATTTTTTGTTTCTGGGGTTCAGTTTAAATCTCTTAGGAAGTACAAAGAGATTTAGTTATATATTATTACACCGTTTCTAATTGAATTTATTGACAAATATTGTAAAGCAAGTAGTATTATTAAATTTTTTAGTTTTTCTTTCAGTTGGGACTCTAAATCGAAATATTTGAATGTAATTAAGCCTCTCAAATTGTTTATTTGCTTTTTACGAATTTTTATCCGATTACTCTGTATATCGACATAAGGTAGTTCGTGTAACAAATTAAATAATTCTACAGTCTCATCCATATCAATGAAATCTTGTACGAGTACGAGTTTTTGGACACAAAGAACTCTGATGAGACTACCGTAGCTGGAGTCGAAAACAATTGTAAAGCTTGGCTAGAATACTATTCCTTCACGGACATCATTTCTTATTTGATTACCAAAAAAATTCATTGCAGTTAACTTTGATCTTATTAAAGCGTTTCTGACGAAACAAAAAATAAGTCCCATACTATTTTCAACCTCCAAAAAAAAAAAAAAAAAATTATAGAACAGATTCAAAATCTATTGTTTAAAAAATGTTTAAAAGGCATTGGTACATCTAATACTAAAAATTTGTCCAACATTATCAATTCGAAACCGAGATATAAGTAAACAAAAAAAAAAAAAAGATACAAATACTTAAGTTTGAAACCAGCTTAAGCCCAACTAAAACAAAAAAACTTAGTACATATTCCAAGGAATGCATTTGTTTTAAATAATGATATTGATTACATTACAATTCCTTGGAAAACGGGTCTTTAATGACGAAAAATCCAAATGGGACATATGTGTCCTGTTCTTCGTCAAAGGGTTAATATTAACATATGGGGCAATTGCTGTTGATCATCTTTAAGGGTGAAGGTAGAACAGTGGCCTTTGAGTGGTCAACTGACAGCAACTTATTTCCTTGACATAAGGCGCTTATTAGAAAAACAAAAGAATCCATCAATCTATATTCCATTCGAATACAATGCTGCACAGCACTACTACCCAAATTAATTATTTAACAAATAAACACATTGACTTTTTAGCTGTTAACATAAATAATGCTTTAAATTCATTAAAAGTTAAAAAATTCAAGTTCTAAATCACACCCTAAACTTTAACTAAACTTTTAGGGCAAGTGCGAAACACTCTAATTAATAATTAATAAATGCAGTTGACTCCACTCCCGAAGCATTAAAAATCATTCGGCGGTCATAGCTAGAAAAATAGATTTTTTTGGCATATTGCTACTCGAATATGTAGTAAATTAAGAAAAATTGTATTTTAATAACTTTTTGGGAGCGTTTGGAAAACATTAAACAAAATTCGCAGTTTTTGAGTCGTTTTTCATTTTTTTTTCAAATAAAAGTAAAATTAGTTATTTATATTTAATAAATGAACTCAAACATATAAAAGAAACCATTTTAACCAAAAAAAAAATTGACTGAACATGATTGATTGAATAAGAAGTATTTTATTAATTCATTGAAAAATTTTAATAAAATAATTAAAAATAAAAGTCGAAAAAAATGTGTCAGCCGTTACAGGCCAATTAAAAATATAAGTATACACGTTTCGATAGTGAGTGCGACATGGCTTTTTGACTACTGGATTCAGGGAAATTTTATTTTAAGTACGAGTATTTTATTAAATTTGTTCTCAAAACAAAGCACAAAACTCTTTGAGAAATTGCCCTAAAAATGATACTAAAAATCAATATTAGCCCAAAATAGTTAAAGGAATTTAATTGAACAAAAATTCGACGTCATTCCTCGTTGTATTAGACCATATAGCAAAACAAATAGAAAAAAATCAAAATTACAAATTCTACTGTAGGGATCACTGAGTTGCTTAATAAACCCTTTTTATATAGAACATTTTTCTATATAATCTTACTTCTGGAGTTTATAATTTTACATATTTTTCTGTACCCAATGAAATATGTCACCAGAAAAAAAAAATTATTATTCTAAAAAAAAATATGTACAAAGGACATAATTAAGATTTCGGGGTTTTATATTTAATCTAACGTGGTTGTATTTAATTTTTTTGATATTAGGGACTTATTATTTATAAAATAAAATCACAATTAATAAAATGACAGAAAGTCCTAAAGAATTATTTTGGGTAATAGTAGGTTCATCGTAGTCGCCGTGGTCTAGTGTGTTTGGTTGAAATCTCAGCCTTAAAATCTTGAAAAAAAAAAATTTAAAAAATTAATACAATTTTTTGCTAAAATATGTTTCAAATCTATTTTAATTTTTTATACATTTGGAGCTAAAGCTTAACATTTTTATGGATTAAAAACATTCCTTATGTTACAACAAATGGAAACAGTGTTCTGTATAAAACTAAATCTTCTTTAAATATCGATTTTTATTAAGTAAAAACTAACAAATTTATTATAAAGTTTTTTAAAGAAAGAAACTACAAAAAATATTCTAAATTTTCTAAACTTTATTCCACTTTAATTTTTAGCTGGTCGTTATGTTGTTTTAGCAGCATCTGGCGATTTGTATGTGCGTTCTGTACGTTCAGAAGATGGTCTGGTAAAATATTCTTGCCTGGTTACAAACACTTTGAATGGCGATAGGCAGCGCAGTGAAGCTGTTACATTACAAGTAAAAGGTACATTATAAAATAGAAGAGAAAAAACTCGCAATAACAATAAAAGAAATTCTAACTAAAATGTATCCCTAATTATAGCATAAAAACATATTAAATTATCCCTTTTATACCTTCTCTCTTTATTACAGATTTAAGTAAAAATTTAGCACCACGCACTACCCAAAAACCTGTAATGGATATTCATGTTGAACGTGGCAATGATGTACATTTACCCTGTAATATACAGGGTAATCCATTTCCCATATTTACGTAAGTATTTTTGTATATTTTTCATTTGCTCTTTAACCTCTTTAATGTTGTGTTGAAAGTGTTATTTTTTGTTTAGGATTTTATTTAAATCTCTCGGGATAATTGTGAAAAGTATTTTAATGATGTGAGCAAATGGGAGGGCTGTTAGAATTGTTCATTATTTTTTGGGTCTTAATTTTGGGAAAGATAATTAAAGTAGAGAAATATTATTTCTAATATGGAATAACAATAATTACTTAAATGATTATAATTAAGAACTTATGTTTACTAGTAAATGAGCAACAGAATTTCAGGAATAAAGCTTAATATTTTGACTTTAAAGGTGTAGTTTAAAGGTTTATAGAGAAAACTATGAATTTAGGTTACATGGTTGGTATTATATTTTGTGTAAAGAAAATGGTATAAAACTTTAATAGTTTGGTGCAGTGAATTCGAATAAATGATGGAAAATAAACTTTTAAATCACATCCGCTGCTGCCATTTTAATTATTTCTAACTGAAATGTTTCCTTTTTTCGGCAGTGAGTACAGGTGGATTTTATTTACCTTTTCGTTTTTTTCTTTTTTTTTGTCTCGAAGATAAAACAAAGAAAACAACTTATACTTCAATGTATTGAATTCAAAATAATAATTTATTTGCTAATTACTTTGAAACATTGTATGGATATAACATTTAAAGACACAAGTGTATCGAACTTGAATGCTTTGCAGAAAAAAAAATTGGACAAATCACTGGAAGACAAAAATGCATAATTTGCAATTTTCTACAATTTATAAAACAGTAGAATCTCACAAATTCGAATCGTCCAGAAATTAGAACCTGCTATTTGGATACTTTGAAATTAGAACTAGAATTAGAACTACAGGTTTTAATTTCTGGATGGTTTGTTTTTTTTCTTTTTTTGCTTTTGTATTTAAACCACAAATTATTTGTCTTGCTCATTAAAATAAAAAACAAAACGGAGAATCACCGAGTCGGTCGGTCAAAAGCGTGTGAAATTTGATATGTTTGTACAAGTTTGGGTCCGTTGATAACTGAAAATCAAAGCAAAGTGTTCATACTTAAAATATACTGATTTTATGTTAGAAGCCAATTCAATAATTAATATTAAAAAACTGTTTGAAAGTTTGTCTGTGAATTTAATATGTTAAATTAATTAAATGTTAATAAATAAAAATTGTTTATTAAAGAAAAGCTTATACATTATATTATAATTTTGTCATTTAAAGAAACAAAATGTCCAGAAATCCGAACTTTTCAGAAATTCGAATTGCCCAGTGCACAAAGTGGTTCTAATTTGTGAGATTCTACTGTATCGGTAATAATGACAGAAAGTAGAAAAACTTCTACGAGGATAATTACACTGTACAACAATTTCAAACTTTTTGCAAAACTACGGAGTTCAAACGATTAATCCTGTTAGAGGAGACTAAAAAACATATAGTATGTGTGTCGGCGTTTTGACAGATGACGTCGGAATTTTATTTTAGAGGCGGTTAAAATTTTCCATCTCTTGCCAACTCTTGCAGCATATCGGTGTACATAAAACTACGTTTTCCTTACATTTGAGGTGTATGGCATGCTCAGCAACCATGTAGAAAATATCACGACAAATATTTTCGTAGAACATATCGTCGATGGACTTAAAGAACGCTGTAACTGACAAAACCTTAAATGTTCACCAGGGCCAAAAAACCTGAATGAAAGTACAACAAAGACACTGGTATTTTTCAAAACGCAGACAGCGTAAGTGACTTTATTTTCATCGTAGAAATCTGGGACCGGGACTAATCGATGCGTATTTTTTTTCTGATAAAAATGATGCAAAAAACGTATTTCGATTTTTTTTCAGTTACAGGGTTCTTTAATTCTTGCGTCGACATTAACCCTCTAACTTCCCCGCATAACTGCGTTTTGCGGCTTTATACTAACAAATCGTAAAAAGCACCCCGAAAAATGGGAGGGGCGTGGATGAAATGTTCTTCAAAAATGTTGGCCATAAAATTTTACTATATATGTTAGAACACACCAAAAACCAAAACTTAACGCAATCAGCTAAAAGCAATCAAATTCAAGATTGCCCATCCTCCACCAGGCTCAATCGTCAGTGTTATTATACAGGTTTGATATGTCGTATGTATAGCAAATGTAATACTTCAAGATTTAGAATTTCTCTTCAATTAAACATAAGAATTTAATTTTAATATGATCCTTAATTGGTGTTCTTTTAAAAGTCGGTCTAACTATCAAATTAGGTTAACGGATGGATGCTACTTTAAAACCAAACAATGGAAAACTATAACTTCCCAAAACAGCCTTCTTTTAATTTAAGCTACTGATAAGTAAGACTATTGTGAATGGGAATAGAGTAAGCAAATCGTACCGTATGTTTCATCGGCTATTGTCTAGAATTTAGTAAAAACCCATCTACATTTTAATTTGTTTAGAGATAAGACAAAGATAAACTTTCTCGCATTAACCCTACTGTTATGTAAGAGTTTTTTGTGCTCAAATGCGACCAAAGAAACCACCATTACATATTCTACATTCTAAATAAATGAATTTTCTTATACTCCTTCTGTGAATTTCACAAATTATTCGTTAATTTTTGTTAATAATTTGAATTTTAAAAGCTACAACAATTAATAAATTTTGGTGAAGTTCATGTCTTGTCTACTAAGCACAAAATTTGATTGAGATTGGTTTTCATAAGACGATAGATTTGCATGAGGTAAACCAATATGTTATTAAAATTGATATAAGTATGTACATATTTAAACTAAACTATCTATCCTTAGCCTTTTCTCCTATACAATCGGAATGACAAAATATAATTTCTTCTACTACATGTATTTACATTATATTGCAATAAAATATATATTTTTATTTGGTTGATAAAAATTTCCGTAACTATTAATTTCTATTAAAACTATAATTTCACAATTTGGTTATTTTTATTTAAATATTTATGCCCGTATTCATAAAAAGTATTTTAGATTTATTGAGGGTTTATTTGACAAGTATTGCATAGATATAAGTATGTCAAATAAACCCTCAATAAACCTAAAATAATTTTTATGAATACGGGCATTATTTTGTAGTTTTATTTTCGAAATTTGCTTACATTAAATTATAAATTCAATAAGAAATATTGCTTTGAGATGATTTTTGTTGTTTTTGACAGAAAAACAGGCATTTCTTTCATATAAAAAATAGAATTAATTATTTAAATTAAAAAAAAAAAGAATTTGAACGATAAATAAATTCCAGTTGTAACCGAACACTCTTTGACTGCAAAGTTCCTTAATAATACAGTTATATTACTTCAGGGACTGCAAGCCCAGTAAAAATTGGTTCTGGTTCTGGTTCGAGTTCAGATTAAGAAAATATATAAATTTTGGTTCGGGTTCAGTTTTGGTTTCAAATTTTAACTTAGCCTTTATATATGAAAATCAAAATCTTTTACTAAACGTTCAAATTTTTTCGCTTTCTTTGTTTTCTTTTTTATTTATAATACTTATAAGGAACTTCCACGAAAATACTTTCATGTGCAATGGCAGCGTAAAAAAGAATAAGCATTTTATTAACAACTTTATAGCGATAAAATAAATTTCAATACTGAAAAAATCCTCTTTAAGCTGTTTTATGTTGCTCCCAAAATAGGTCTGTCCTTTTTCATATATTGCAATCGAACAAGAAACATTGGCATTCGAATAATTTGATTCACAAAATCTTTCTTTCTGTTTTAGAACTTGTTCGAGCAAATTCAGGAACTCTTTCGAAATACCAGATATTATTATCAATAATTTATTTATTGAAAGGTATTGTATACAAAAATCCCAGTTTTATTCAAAATGTCCTCCCTTGGCTTTCACACACGTCTTAAGTCGTATTGGCCAGTCATCAATAGCTGTACGCGTCTTATTCATTGGAAATTGGCTGTCTTAAGAGGACCAATGTTATGGTATCTTTGGTAAGAGACAATATGCTTTTAAAACGGTCTATAATTTGTAATCTAAAGGAATCAAATCAAACTTGGCAAATTGTTGCGAAACCAGATCTTTGTCGTTTAAGCCCTATGATCTGGTGCAGAATCTTGTTGGAGTCCAAGGCTGGTTTTGAAACAGGGAATTGTTAAACGGCTTCACAACTATTTCCAAAACGGTTTCTTGGTAAAATTTGGCGATGTTTTAACCCCTTGTTCATAGAAATAGTGAGAGACACCCCACCAAACTGCAGTTGGATGGTGAAACTTTTCGGCCAGTGGAATTTGTTCTGATGCTTCTTCAGATGACTGTGCATAAACTCCATTATTTTGCTTGTTAAACTTTTTCTGTACGGTGAAAATTTTTTCATCCGTAAACTAGATTTTTCTATCCTTTTTTTTAAAGCTGCAGTCAATTCAATATATGTCCTGTACGCCGTTTAGAAGCTCCAAGACCGAAGTCTTTTTTAATACTTTCATCTCACGGGCAATGATTTTCTGTTTCCGGAAAAGATTTCTTTTAATTTTTGCCTTGAAGGCTTTGATTACTTACTATGGCCGAACGGTACGTGGGCGGACCGGGGGCGATGTTTTATGTCTCCTCGAACAATCGTATGCACCTGTATACGAACATATAATTACTGCCGAGCAGGCGCAGCGTTTTGAAAATAAAATTTTTATTCTTTCTACATTTAAAAATTGCTTTAACTGCGATACCGTTTTCTTTACCTGACCACTTCATGGTTAAAGTTAACACAATTTCAAATTCCAGTAACTGACTAACGCTATAGAGGTTACCTTTCAAAAAACATGTGATAGTGAAAGGGTATGTTAAATTTTTAGAAAGAGTGTTATTTTAGGATAGAAGTTTAAAAAAAGTTAAAAATTCTCTCTAAATAATAACTGGTATTTTACTCAGCTTGATGTAAAGCAGGGATGAGTAACACGCCGCCCGCGGGCCGCTTGCGGCTCTTTCAACCTATTTATGCGGCCCGCCAAACAAATGTTGCTGCTTCTCAAAAATACACATAATATATAGACATATTAATCAACGAATTTCAATTACGAAGAAACTGAGAAGAGAGCAGTTTTCATGAAAATGTTTTCCTAACAATTAATTATCGATGTGGATACAGTTCCCAAAGACTTTCAAAGGGAAGTGATGGACATGCAGAATAATACTGATGTAAAAAATTTATTTCTCTCAGTAAACATTGAGAATGTTTATGAATCCGACCACCGACCAAGAGAAGACATATTTTATTAATTTATTTTGCAATCATTCCGTTCAACCATCTAATTTATTTTACAAGTACCTGAAATAGAAATACAAGAGGCAAGCAAATAAACCGAAATATAAATTAATGTTTTTTTCTCTCAAGAAAACCGCCAGACAGCAGCGTTATCATTTTAACAATCATGAATTCATATGATTTTCGTCTACTTCTCATTAGATTTTGTTTCACTTAATACGAGTACATATCTACATATGTATGTGTGTTATATCGATGAATTTCAATCTTTTTTATCCAACCTCAGCATAATGCAAACACACAATCATTCACGTACACATTCCGTTATTTTTCATTTCCTTTTTTCCTTATTTTTTTCGTTTTTCTTTTAATTTAAAAACATATGGGGGATAAACACGAAATCAATAAACGCTACTTAAGCATAATCTGTCACAGATTTTATTTTATGAACAGGATTCAACGAACACAGCTTAACGTTTTTATACGAAAGTTGTTTGTTAGCAATGCCAGGCACGCGTTAACATTTTTTATATCCATTTAACGCTTCTTTTTCTTGTTGTTGTTGTTGTTGCTGTTGTTGCCTGCTTGATATAATTTTTTTAACGCTATAAAACAATAAAAGTAAAAGAAGGAAAAGGAAAACAACAATGTCGTATGTATGTAAATATGTATATAAACATAAGTGAAAATTTTAATAATATGTATTCAATTGCATACTTTATATACTCTTATATATGTATGTGTGTACATGAGTATAAAATAAACACAAATAAGAATATGATTCTACTCTTTTTCCCTCCATATCTCTCTTAACTTCTTATAAAGGGTGGACCAATTTGAGGCAAGAACAAATTCAGTTCAAATCTTTCCACAAAACTTTGAACCACATTTTGCAACAAAGATTCGCTGATCTTCGCAATGCACCCCCGAAACTTCACTTTTCAGAGCGTCAGTTGTTTGTGATTTTTTCATGTAAATCCGGTCTTTAAAATAACCTAATCACAATCACAAATCACAAGAACGAAGCGGCCAATTGATACCTCCAAATCGTGACCAGGAAATTTCTCATGCAATAACGGAATTGTTTGATCAGCTGTGTGGATTGTGGCGACGTCCTACTGAAACCAAAGCTCACTGATTTCAACATTGGCCAATTGTGGGCACAAAAAATCGGTTATAATGGTGTCGTAGCTAAAGGTGATTTTGTTGAAAAATGCGTTCTTTTCGTTCAGTCTTTCAAGCAGCGAATTCACAAACATTTGACAAAAACAATGGTAGTGTACCGTGCCTTGTTTAAATTTTCCCAACTTTTAGCTAAGTTGATGACAAAGTATGATAGCTCAATTCTTGATATTTCATTATTTGTCTACTCTCTAACCTCAAATGTGCCCACCCTGTATAAATTTGGGTGTTAGCATGTGTGTGTGTGCGTAAAGAAACTGTTTGTTTGTTTTTAATTTTTATTATATTTTATTATCGTTATTATTCATTAAATACATGATGATAAAAATTATCCCACTCTTAACTGTTTATCTCGATTGCTGTTGCATCTTATGCCATCTCTCTCTTATTTATTGGAAATCAAAGGTGGAAGGGAATGGTTGGTTCAAATTATTTTTGCGTCTCGTTGCTCTCTCTACGAATAGAGTATATTACGCGACAACTGTCTTGTGTTTTTAAAATACATACATATCGTACATACGAGTATGTGCATTCTAAGTAATTGATAGAGAACACGAAATTGAATGTTTTTTGTGATGGAATTTAAATGGGTTTTAAATTTGACCGTGTTTAAGACTAAATATGATATTTTAATATGCCAACCGGAAAATCTATGTTTTTTCTACTTATTGTGTTTGACAAAAAATGCAGCAGCTTTCGTCTTTTGCATACAATTTTTGTTTTGTGTATGCTTCTTAACGAATGTTAAGAAATGTTATCGTGTTTTTTGTTAATTTTTCTATAAATTACAGCACTGTTGAGCATTTTGCAGTTAAACAAATTATAGAGAAAAAATTTTTGGTCTCAAAAAGTAGTAGATTTAAATAAAATTTGTTTAATGTAATTTGAGGTATCCATAAACTTTCGTAATTTTGACAGCTGATAAGAGCCCTTTTGTTAATGCTATATCTGTTAAATTACTTACTTACTTACTTACTTAGCTGGCCATAACAACGCTGCCTCAGAATTAGTTTCAAGGCGCCTTTGGTAACGCAACAGTTTTCCAGTTGATCACATCAATTGATGATAGGACTTTATCAACCGACGTCTAGCGACCCTCACAATGTAAACTTTTTCAATCCGAAATATATGCCGAGCCAGTGTAGCTGCTGGGTGTTAATGTGCTGGACAACGCCCACATCATCGTGGAACTCATAGTTAGTTCTAATGCGAAACTCATTGCCATGCCTTATTGGATTAAAGATCTTGTGAAGAATTTTTCTCTAAAACACTCCCAGGACCACTGCGTCGGCACAAGACAGCGTCCATGGTTGCGCACCACAGAGAAGCAGCGGATTCTTTTATCCGAACTATATGGCCGAGCCAGTGAATCTGCTGGGTGTTAATGTGCTGGACAACGCCCACATCGTCGAGGATCTCATAGTTAGTTCTAATGCGAAACTCATTGCCATGCCTTAATGGATCAAAGATCTTGTGAAGAATTTTTCTCTAAAACACTCCCAGGACCACTGCGTCGGCACAAGACAGCGTCCATGGTTGCGCACCATAGAGAAGCACCCGAAGAATAGCGACTTGTAGAATGTTAATTTCGTCGCACCGTAGTAGCATATGTTGGCCAGTGTGATTCTTCGTTTGATCCCCAGACTGACATCATTCTTGCTGGTAATGGTGGTGCCAAGTTAGATAAACCCCTTGACTACATCGAATGTATAGTTGCCGGCTGTAATCTGGAAGTCGATACGTTCAACGTTCCTGCTCATTGACACCACGTAGTTCAATAGCATTAAAGGCTGCGGTATCATCTCACTTGCTATGGCCCATGATGTCTAACTGGTCGTATGCGCAAAGAGTTGAACACTTTTGTTAAAAACACTCTCCATGGCGAAACTGAAGAGATCGCAGTATAACTTAATGCCTTGTTTGAAACCTCACATTTCTTTCTTCAAAAAAAAATAATATTACAGCCAACTTACAGCAATGTTGCTTAAATTATAGAGAACGTTAATATTCTAAAAGATAGTGGTTCATTGAATCAAACCCTTTACTAAAATCTGTGTAAATAGCATCAGTTTGTAGTTTGAAACTTCCGGTTTTACCAGGGAATATAATATAAGAAAATTTTCTACATAAATAATGAAGTTTAACCGTTCTAAAACTATTAAAAATCAATATTTATTTTGTATAGGAGGTACCTGGCCCACTTGTTCATTTCTGTCCACCTTCTGACTGAAAATGTCTATTGATTGTAAAGTCATTCACACCAAAATGAGAAACTTTACTTTTAACCGTTCTTCAGATACAGGAAAATTAATATTTAGTTTGTACGGGAATTTAAATGATGATTTACATTGACTTGGAGTCTTTCAGACTAAATTCAGAAACTTCCCTTTAACTGTTCCTAAGATAAGCAGATGTCAAGGACAAATTAAAGGCGTTTTGAAGCTTACATATTGCACTGTAGTGTAGGTGTATTAATGCACTACACTGTAGTTCATTTAAAATCTTTTATAAGTCACTAAACTTTAAGATTAGTCGGCGTAAAAGTTTTTTTTATATGTAATACCGTTAATTGAGAAATTATTGTTATAATATGTTTATCAACATCGTATAAGTATTATAAGTATTTCAATATTAATATTCTCTTCAACTAAAATGTTAGATGAAGAATTTCTGTAAATTAATTTTGTTTGTTTTTACTATAATGCTTATGCAATTAAATTAATCCACGTAGGGTGTAATACCTACCCTCATCATAAGATTGGTTGAAATCGGGTGATGGGCGGGGTACGTGGTACAGTGGTTAGAGTGCTCGCACAAAACGGCCTAGGTTCAAGTCCTAGCAATGGTGAAAAATTAAAAATTTAGTATACGGTTTTTTCAAAATTAAAATTTAAAAAATACGAGGTTTCCCCACTCCAAGAAGTCCTTCAACAAAGAAACCGCCTCCTGACATTCCACTATAATCCACCTTAACAATCAACATGAATGAATGATCAGAAGGCAAGCGCTATATATTGGGAAGTAGTAAATGACAGCTAATCCTACTTAGCGGACGCACTTACCACACAATCAACATGCAACGATGAGACAATTGGTGTTATCATTCAAAGATGAAGGTAATAATACAGGCTTTTGAATGATCAATTCACAGTAATTTGTCTCATTCCTAAGGCGCTTAATAATAATATTATAATATAAAAGAAAATATGTACTGTCCTTTGCATAAACTCCAATACAATGCACAGCATCAGTAGGGGTTTACCCCTGAGTATTGGTCTCAGTAAAAAAAAAAAATCGGTCCACACGTTTAAGCACTTTTTTTTCCATTTTTATAAATATAAATTTACCTTTTACTACTAAATATCTGTGCATATCTTAAAAATTATTTATTTATTTTTTTTTCTAAAGAGTTGCCTCTTTATCCACTGCTACTACTAATCTTATTTCCTTTTTATATTGACTTTTATGTTACTTCCTGTCTAACATCTTTATTATTTATTATTTGCTTATAAAAAAATCGTTATATGGTCATGTCTTATAGACTTCATTATTTTCATTATGATTATTTTCTCTTCATGAATTAACTTCTCTTGATTTATATCACAGATATTGATTCCAATTTCCATTATAGCCAAACAACGATGGCAATAGAAGATAATAAAAATTATATTAATGAAGAGCTACTTAAATGCCTGATATAAAACATATTGATTGCATGATATGTTTTAACATAACGCAGTCCAAATATATGAGTAATTTCACGAGAAAAGCGTCACACATAAGACATGTTTTAAAGAATAATATTTTGATCGCAAATGCTAAGAATGAAATAATATTGTAGTATTATTTAAATAAAATAAAAAAATAATTATTTTTTTTTTTTAAATATTTTCAATCTTTAGGGATTTTTATAACTTTTTGTATCTTATTACTAGTGAAATGGCCCACACATTAGGCTGTTTAACGTAGTATATCAATGAATATTGTATGTAAATATTATAAATTTCAAAATTAAGCTCATAATTTTCATTTACAATATCGTTTATTATCTTTGGCTTTTACATTTTCTTTTTCCATTTTTTGTTTGTATTCTTTATAAAAATTTATTACAACAATTTTGTTTCTCTCTCTTTACTTCTATTACCGCATTATTGTAGATGGTATCGCGTATCGGATTCATCAGCTTTATATCCAATACCCTCATCACAGCGTGTTATATTATCTCGTACACTGTTGCTTATAAAAAATGCTGACGAACGTGATGCTGGCAAATGGGTAAGTCTGTTTATATAGCTATACATAAATAAAAGTATCATACAAATATTCGTACATCTATGCTCTAAAAGCTACTGTGGCGAATTTTAAAATACCCTATACAAAAAATATTTAGTTATGCAAAAAAAGAAAAAACCCCAATTAATTTGGTGACATTTATGGCAAAGATTTACCTTTTTTTTAAATTGTCAAATCAGCACTTTTTACAGTTTACAACTTAAGCAGGGCAGGGACTATACATAGAAAAGAGTATTTTATTTTTTTTTCTTTATGTTGCCAATCTGTGGAAATATGAAAAATAGACAAACAGAGTAACTTTTGTTATTTTGCTTTGCAACTGTTATGACTTTAAACAGCAACGTAAGTACCATAAGTACGAAAATAAGTTTCGATGGAGTGAATAAAGTAAATGAGAAGCGCAACAAGGCATAATCACAGACACTCACTGCATAATGACAGACAGTCAACATTAAACAGACTCGGCTTCGAAAAACAACTACAGTTATACAGTTTACCACACAATTTTTGTTAAGAGGGTTCCTCCTCTAAATAAGAAAAAAGAAAAATACGAGTAAGATGCTCCATCATATCTAACGTTGTATTATCTTTAGTCTTTCGTAGAAATTTTCATATTCTAAATTGATTTAAATTCAAGTGGATCCTCTTCGTTATTTATAATTTTTTTTTCTGTATGACAGCAATGAGTACCATCAACATCAACGTAATCATTCTTATGCTATTTGTAGTCCTTTTTATGCTGCCATTGCTCTGGTTTCTGTTGTTCATATTTCCCGTTTAGAAAAGAGGCATAATGAAGAACAATTTAAATTTGCATAAATTTATTTGCACAAATAGCTGCTCAAGTTTTTATCCAGGAGAGTAAAGTGGCAGTGTAAATATATAAAACGAAACTTACTTATCTGCTTCATTCATCACATTCATTTTGATTTTGACAATAACCATTTCAATATGTTTTTACATTGTATTTTTTCTTTTTCGCGTAAAAAAGGAAGAAAATACTAAAATATTATAATTTGAAAGTTTAAACAGATAAACAAAATGCTTAAAATGTTTTGTTGGTTCTTTGGAAAATTATCAAGCCTATCAGAGTTAAATAAACACATTTCATATTGCAATAATGCTAATTGCTTAAAAATAAATGAAAGTCCTGTGTAAGCGCTGCACAAATAAGTTTTATAAAATCAGATATCCAGGTAATTTACTATGTGTAGTCAGTGGAATCTCAAAACCTAAAAACCTTCACCTCAGAAAAAGAAAACTACATTTTAACCAGACTGCCTGTGACAGAACAACGATTTTAAATGAATTTGAATTTATTTAACGTTACAATTATCCTTTAAAGAAATTTCGGAAACTTATTATATTTATCTACTTAATTTTCTTTCATCTCTTCCAAAAACTGCAGGTGTTAGTTTATAAATCACTAAAGTGATGCATTACATATTTAAAATAGGATCATTGAAATAAAAACAAATTAAACAGGAATAACGCAACCCCTCACCTAAGTGATTTATAAAATTACTCTCTAGATTGGTAGAGGTAATAAAAAGTGGTATATGAAGTAATTTTACTTCACTTTTCTTCGCGTTTCGGCGAAGAATGTTTTCAGGTTTAGAAACAACAAACAAAGGCTGGTTAAATTGCAGGGGCCGATGTTGATTTTAAATAAAACACAAACTATTTAGGAAATTATTATCATTTCTTTCTATTATGATAACTTGGTATCCCTCAATTACAATATTGGCCAAATGGCCGCCAATGGCCCAATGGCCGACCTACGAAGGACATCTCCATACGTTGGTTCAAATTTTCGATGACATACATACGTACATAATTGGCCTTTACAACCCTGTTTCAGGTTTACGGCCTACCTTCTCGCAGCACTCATGTTGTACCTACAGTTTAAGAGAAGCTAGTTCATGGCAATCAGTTACTCTCAGAGCTTTTGCCAGAAGTCTGCTAAAAGGTTGTCGCCGATTCTATACACATTTAAACGATTAAATCACGAAGTGCACCCCCATTTTCATAATGAGCCCGAATAACGTTACCGCATTTCTCGATTGCGTATCTTTCCATGGTAGTCGCCGTGGTCTAGTGATTAGTGTGTTGGCTTACTAAGACATGAGCTCTGGGTTCGACACCCAGCTCTGACATCTTAAAAAAAAAAAAAAATTTTAAAAAATATTTCCTTCGGCAACTACCTCTCAGCAGTCTTCTGGCAAAAGCTCTGAGAGTAATTAAATGCCATGAACAAGCTTCTCAGGTCTATCGTTCGGAGTCGACAGTAAAACTGTAGGTCCCGGTACTCATGGATAAAAATTTACACACACAACATGAGTGCTGAGAGAAGCTAGGCCGTAATCCTGACACAGGGTTGTAAAGGCCAGTTATGTATGTATGTATTATTTATGTATGTATCTTTCCATGGTTCACATCATGGTACTATGATTATTAGGTACTCTTTCATCGTCAGCTGATAGTTTTATTTTGGCTATCGGTTCTGTCAAAGTTGTTTGTGTTTTACTAATATTTTTTGTGTTTGTTTTGTTTATTCATAATAAATATGTATGTTTTTTTATATTTTTTTTTTCTAGGAAAAATTTTTTTAGGAGTTTTTTACAATAGGTTTGTTTGCGTACTCAAACATTTTTTTAATTTATAGAAGTTTTTATTGGACCGTGTTTGTTAATATAAATTGTCAGTAAGTAGAGAAAAAACAGAAGTTTCTGGTTTTTATATGAAAAATTTTGAAATTTGCTAGTTAAGTAAAAAATAATTTTTAGAGATACATACATATGTACATATATTCTATATGAAAAATAAAACATTTATGGAAATATATGTACATGCATGGAAATTTGGTTATTATATTGATCGATTTTCATATTGTACTGTTGTGGACCGCTAATTTGAGAAAAGAATATCTAATCGTAAATTTCTTCGTCTGTTACATGTTACGTTTTTATTTGTAACTTTATTAAACAATTTAATATTAAATTTATGGCAGAGAAATCGCTCATTTATATTTTAACTTCATTTATTTGTTTATTTTTATTTTCACAATCAACTATTTTCATTGTATTATTTTTTATTTTTGGGAGTAAATTTTATCCAATTTTCTCTAAATTTTTTACCGAGTAATTTTTAGTAGATTTCACTAGAAAAGTGGCCAAACAGACCTTATGTATATATAATGTTTTTTATTATTTTCTTTTCTACAGCCAACTGTTGTTTGACAGAAACGACAATGAAAAACAATAAAAATGCCCTGTTGTTTTTTGTGTTGTAGATGTGCGACTACCTTATAATAATTGTACCATGGTTCACATTGCGTGAGTTTAAAATTGAGAAATGTCAAATGAAATGTAGAGAAAAACTTGACGTTTAGGTGTGGTTAACATTCAACATCGGCCCTTAATATTTAACCACCCGATACTATTTCAAGGGCTAAGTCAAGGAAGCAATCTGTAGCCTGATTCATGGTTTTTTGCCATTGAAACTGAACAAATATATGCGATCATTTGTTTAATACTAATAATTGTGTGGCCAATACTTATATCGAAAAACAGTAGCCATAACTTTATTGGCAAACAGCAACATTTTAGTCATCTCTGGCGTTAATAACAGTTGAACAATGCCATACATTCCTATAGATTTTCCACACCACAAATTTTTTCAGTTTTGGAAACAAGATATAGACACTCAAAGCTAAATCCAGAGAAGAGGATGGACTAGGGAACAATCCATAGGCTAATTCATAGTTTACTGCTATAGAAATTCCACAAATGTACACTTTAGCATTGTTTTGGCCATATTGTGATGGCTTTTGTGTCAAATCCTTGTTGAATGAATCCAGTAAGTTACTACTATTTTTATTATATATGATATTTTAATTTTTAGTATGGCAGTATTGCGTCTGACACAAAAATAAAAAAAATAAAATAAAAAAGTTAAAGTAAAAAAATAAGCTTTTATTTTATAGGGAATTATTTTATAAATCACATTTTAAAGGAAACATATTTTAATATGTTCGCTATGTTTTAAAATGGTGTAAGTTTTTAGATTCCGTAATACTCGTATTGATATTTTAAAATTTAAAGATACCCATTGTGAATATTTTTACTATTTCTTATTTTTATCTGTTTTTAAATAATTATTTAAGAAGGGTTTATATAAAACAAAATTTTTGTATAAAATGTTTCCCTAAAATTGTGGTTACGACTTTTAGTTATTAAATATTTAACAAATGTGAGGGTAGCGTAAGTTATTGAAGCATTTAAGTGATAAAATTAAAGAAGAAATGCCACATTTGAAAAAAAAAATTAAAGCAAAATGTTGTTTCTTTAAGACAATGCACAAGTACACACAGTCACTAATGCAGAGGCCAAAATCAATTATATAACGTTTGAATTGCTTAATAGCGCATCTTATTTACAATATTAGGCAACGTCGGATAATTTTTTATTTCCAAACTTCCAAATTGGCTCGATAGTAAAATATTTGCCAATTGATGGCTATATTAAGTATCCAGATAGTTTTTATTAAAAACAGATTATCGAATGTATTGAACACAGCGAGGAAAAGTGGGATTTTTTTTCATACTTTCAGTGTTTTTTTATAGGTCGGGTAATTTTGGAGATAGTCCTCGTATCTGATCCTTTTAGTAAGTTATAATCAAATTTGACAATCGTGTAATCGATTTTTAAACGTCATAGTTCTGTATAGTTTTAGAAAGTTTATCACAACCTTCTATTTAAATAATTTTACTGTAATTAAATCGCTTTCCAAATTACGTTTTTTTGGCAAAGTAACAATGCTGCATGTTTGGGCAAGAATTTTTAAGTAAAACAATAGACTAGTGCGTTTCTTATAAATGTTTCATTATTCCATGCATCTTCACAAGAAATTTAGAGTGTATTTGAGCCATTAAACAAAGTAAAGTTATGCTTTATTTTGCCGTTAATTTGTGGAGATTTGATTAGAAAAAAATTTGTGTGTGAAAATGACTTTTCTTTTGCTAATGAGTTAAAACATTTTTCAAACAAGAGAAGTGAATGAATTGCTTGAAATATTTTGTCAGTAAAAACAATTATTATCCCTATTTTCACAAAGATATTCAAATATAGATTTCTGAAAGAACGTTATAAAAAGTAAATAAAAAATCGATGTAATTTATTCTATGCTCAGTATTGGCTTAAAATATAAAAAAATTTACTTCAAAATAACTCCATATTTTTTAGGACTTTTTTAGTTTCTAAATCAAAAGTTTATAGAAAAAAAAGAGACGCAAATATGTACTAGAATTCTATAGTTTTTTAATGACTTTTTTATATTTTTTTGTCTAATTTTTTTTTTTTGTTTGTTTGTTTTACAGGTTTGTCAAGCATCAAATCAATTTGGTGAACAGCGCATTGAAATTCGTTTATTTGTAAATTCATATGTATCTGTACATATATTGCCACAAGTTCAAATTGTCAATTCAGGCGGAACGGCGATATTCAATTGTTCAACAACCGGTTCAGCAATCGATAATATAGAGTGGCTGCACAATGGCAAACCATTGCAGGAGGATAACATTCTAACAACAGGACGAGATAAGTAAGTATCGTTATTGCGACAGAAAAATATAGACACACACTTATGTAAATACACTAAAATGAAGGAAGGAAATGGCAATAGGTCAAGTACGACTATTTAGTACCATACAAATTAATTCAAATACATATTTGAAATGGAAAATATTTGTTTAACCCTTAGATGGGTTACAGTAAAATCAAATAAATTTGGAAAAGTTGTAATTGGATAAATTATGTCAAATGTTTTGAACTTTTGAGATAATACGAGTATGACAAGGTTTTGATATTTCACTAAAAATATAAATATATAAAAAAATAATTAACAGATAGTTATAAACCATAACTATCGCTGCAAGTGCTCTCAGCTGGTATATGAAATGATATTAATAAACTTGGGGATTTATTAAAAGAACATTTTTGTTCTTTTAAAACGCATATAATTTCTAAAAAAAGAAATTATTTGGTTATAATTTGTTAATAATGTTTACTTGTATAACATTTTAAATAAGAGTATGTAAAAATAAAATTTTTGAATAGAATATTATCGACCAGAGGAGAACTCTAGTATATTTTCTACTTGAGTGTATATCATATATTGGGCACAATAAAAACGAAAACATTTTTTATGGGCCTCAAAATGGTCACGGTGTCATTTTTGCAAAAAAAGTGAAAATATCTTTCAAACCGTTCGGAATTTTGATGTACTTTATGAGGCAAAGTTGTAGCTCCTATCATGAAGAACACGAAGAATTGTAAAGATATAAAATCGAAAAAACTTCACTTTCAAGACCAAAATCGCAACAACAAAAAATTAAAAAATTCTATCTTTTTTACCTTTTTTCTATTGTTTAGGTCCAAAGGGAGCAAACCATTCAAAATTTAAGGAAACAATGAACTACAAAAATTTACTTAAGATCTCAGTCAACAACTTTTTAAAACATATGAACTTCCTAGGAATGATCCATTCAGGTAGCGCTTGAGTGTTTTCGGGAAATTTTTACTTTTGCGGCTACCTCAGCGCTATATGAACCGAGTTAAGAATTATTCCTAGTTAGTGTTAGAGTGACAGGGTTTCAAATCTCAGCTCTGACATCTTAAAAAAAAGAAATATGAAAAAATTATTCCTTTCGGCGACTACCTCTCATCAGTCTTCTGGTAATTGATTGCCATGAAAAAGCTTCTCAAATCTGTCGTTCGAAATCGACTTTATATTGTAGCGCCCGTTACTCATGGATAAAAATTTACACACACAACATAAGTGCTGCGAGAAGCTAGGCCGTAACCCTGACACAGGATTGTAATGGCCAATTATGTATGCATGTGACAGAAAAAAAAAGTTATAAAAAAAAAATTGAAATGGGCATTAAATTATTTATTGCCTTACATCGTCTTCTGAGTAAATGTCGAATGACCAAAGCAAAATAAAACTTATTTAATTCATAAATATGAATTTCGCCAAAGTCAAATCGGAAATACTATGAATATATGAAAAACTTTTAACTTCACCGTTTCACAGAAGTAGAATTTACCCTTTCACTCTGGAGACG
The DNA here is from genome assembly GCA_963576795.1 of Metopia argyrocephala. Classification (NCBI taxonomy): domain Eukaryota; kingdom Metazoa; phylum Arthropoda; class Insecta; order Diptera; family Sarcophagidae; genus Metopia; species Metopia argyrocephala. The sequence continues at coordinate 40,893,689 of OY756211.1, read as the reverse complement.
GCTCTTACTCATGCAGTACATTGTGCTTTTCTTGAAAAATATGTTTTGGGAAAAGAGAAAGTAGTGTGTGCGGACATTTGATTTAAACTTACTAACGCAATTGGCAGGATAAACTTTCGCGATAAGATTGTTAAATAAGAGTACGGTGCGGCTAAAAAACGAGTTCTCTCTATAATTCATTGTGTGATTGACTGGACAATCAACTAAAAAATGTTATGCCCTGAGAGAGGTACGACTAGTCCGTGCGTATCCGGAATCAAGTTTTTAATTTCATAAGAGCACTTCCCATGGTAGCACCGATTGAACAGTGGATAGAACTCCAATCGAATCGATAGACTTCACTGTCGAGAAGTTCTAAAATAGAATTTGAAGCACCGGCCCATATATGAAAGTTGTATTCTATCTTAGGCCGGATAAAGGTCTTGTAAATATTGAGAAGGGCAGATGAAGTGAAGTATTTCTTGCACCGTTTTAATAAACCGAAACACTTGAATGCTTCTTTCGATACTCGAAATATGTGATCATTCCAAGGGACATCACAATAAGTTCTCATTCCCAGAATATCAAGCCGTCTGTCGTCTCAATATTTATATTCCCCATAGTCAAAGATAACACAACAACATTGAGTCTTGCGCGCATTAAATGCGACCCCACTAAGAGATTGTTTGCAGATCATTTGTAAGTGTGTCATTTATATTCTGCATTTTCACCCCAATCTTAAATACGTCCCCGAGGAAAAGAAAGGGCTTAAGCGCGAAGACGTTGCTCGTACAAAGTTTTCTCATGTCTAGAAGATTCTGCCTGTTGCGTATCGAATCAGTATGTACACACTTATTGTTGCGCCAATTCCTGAACGCTTCTTCTCTGGATCTAACTGTCAATCTGCACGTCTGGTGAAATATTTTTAGACGGAATATAGACCCCATTTTTAATATATTCACAACCATTTCTGTTGTGGCATTAACACTAGAAACAAAGTTTCCAGTTGAAGCAGAAATTGTTGAGCTCGGTCCAACGGGCTTTTTTGTACCTAAACACAAAGCTTTTTGTAGCTGTCGGTGAAAGTTCACGAAGCCTTGTTTAAGAAAAAGAGACAGAACTACTGACATCCTAATGTACATCCATGGCATTTTTGATAAATACCAAATTTCCAACTTCTGTGCTGGAATCCATTAAAGAAGAATGCAAGAAATAAAATGAAGTGGATATTAAAATTTTGATACAAATAGTATAAACAAAATTTTTTTACTGTAAAAACAATATATTGGCGTATCATTTTTATGTTGGTAATACTCAATTTAATACAAAAATAAGAATGGTTTTAACAAAATATTTTTGTATATAAAATTAGGTTTTTTAAGTGGTTTTAGAAACCATTGAAATCAACTTCTGCAGTAAATCCACTCAATCTAAAGCAATAAAAATTAAATCAGTTTTATGAATATAAGTATAGGTAAAAAAGCATGAGAACATTGAAGTGAAGGTCACACCTTTAATTATTTGAACTGAAGTTAATAGAAATATTGAACAAATAAATTTACTTGTGCCAGATTGTTATTAGAAATGCTTAAAAGAACTGTCTAACATAAATCAAAACATATTTCATTTCAAAAATGTATATTAAAACAGCCTTTCAACGTTACAAACAGAATACTCTCGCACATCTACCGGAGTGTAGGGTATTGCAAACTACATTTGTATCGTATGGTTTTATCAATATTATAGGGAATAGATACTGATATTCACTTACATGCATGTACTTGTACAGAGAATTTGGCTTATATGTCGATTCCTAAATAGAGTATTTGTGTGAGTACGACACACAGATGTATTTCTTTTTTTAAATGGTTTTGTTTCAACTATTTCGTGTGAATGGCATTGAACTCTAGTTTCAGCATTTAATTTATTTTATAAAGTTTTTGTTTTTTATATTTAATTTCTTCGTTTTTGTTAGTTTTTTTTAGGAAAAACAAAAACGTATTCAGAGTTTATTGTTTCAGCATTTATTTCTGATGATTGTTTATAAATTTAGTCGATAGTTTTTATTGCAGAAGAAAAAAATAAAAGAAAAAATAAAAATAGTCAATCACTTCTGAATAGTTTCTTTTTACTAAAAACTGCATTTAATAATAGATTAAAACCGACAGAATATATGGCTTTAAAATTGTTACACAATACAATTTTTTTTTACTTAATTTGCAGACCTATAAAATATGTTTTGATTATCAATAAAATATGTTCGCAGTTAAGATATTAAAAAATATATGATTCTTGTACGTAAAAGTGGATACACATTAAACTTAATTTAGACTTTGCCCACTACTTCTCGGCAAAGCCTTTTTGGGTATAAAGTCCGATTATATATTGAAATTTTATATAGAATCGGAAGGATGTTAAGGTGCTGTAACTGATTTCAAACTAACACATTTAGCGAACAAATTATTGATTTGATTTTATTTTATGTTTTTACATTTTATACTCCACGAATGTATGAAAAGTTTAACAGTTTTTTAGTGATAATTAAAGGGTAAAAAAATAAAAAAAAAATAAAAGATTTTCGATGTGCTGGAGGCCCGAAATTTGACCTCCAGGAAGAGTGATCTATTTTTGAAAATAATTTTGTTTCGACAGAAACGCTTTAATTGGATCAAAGTTAAATTCTATAAAGAATTTAGATTTTTAGCAATGAATTTTTTGATAATCAAACAAAAAAATTATGTCCGTGAAGGAATAGTACACTCGGGTCACCAGCATATCATATAAAATGCCCTCTAAGCACCACGGCTAGAGTTGCACATATCATCGATGTCGACTAATGTGGGTAAAATGAAATAATAGGGCAAAATAAAAATAAGTTGTAATTCTGTTTCATCCAAATAAGATGACAAATACAAAAACTACAATAATGGTAAGAAAAGGACTTTGACTAACTCATATAGGGTGTTTTTTATTGAGGTATAGAACTTTCAGTTGGCATCACTTTTTTAACTGGAGGCCATTTTGTCAGCTGTCAAGTGATTAATATTTAGTTTGGTTTGCCATTTCATCGTGAACAGGTTGACAAAAGAACAACGCTTGCAAATCGTGCAAATTTATTTCGAAAATAATGGTTCAGTTCGCGAAGTTTACCGCAAGCTCCGTTCATTTTATGGTCGACATAATTGTCCATCAGAGCAATTAATTCGGTTAACCATGGATCGTTTTCGCACTACGTTTACTCTATGTGATAATACGCATCCGCAGGGACGTCGAACAGTGCGCACCGAAGAAACAATTGCCGCTGTAGAGCAAAGTGTTGAAGAGAACCCGAATGAATCGATTCGCCACCGTGCACAGCAATTGGAGCTTTGTCCATCAACTTTATGGAAGATTTTGTGCAAAGATCTTGGCTTGCGACCTTACAAGATCCAGCTTGTGCAAGAATTAAAGTCGCGAGACCATGTAATGCGTCGTGATTTTGGTGTATGGGCCGAAAATGAGATTGATCTCGATGCTGATTTTCATCGCAAAATTTTGTTCAGTGATGAGGCTCATTTTTGGTTGAATGGCTACGACAACAAGCAAAATTGCCGCATTTGGAGTGAAGAGAATCCACATGAGACCCTTGAGACGCCATTACATCCACAAAAACTGACTGTTTGGTGTGCTCTATGGGCTGGTGGAGTCGTTGGGCCATAATTCTTCCGAAATAATGCTGGAGAGTCAGTTACCGTTAATGGATACCGGTATAGAGCCATGATAACCGACTATTTTGTTCCCGAATTGGATGGCATGAATGTGGATGAGTTGTGGTTCCAATAAGACGGCGCTACATGCCACACAGCGCACATCACAATCGATTTATTGAAGGAAACATTCGATGAGAGCATAATTTCGCGGAATGAATCTGTCAATTGGCCACCAAGATCGTGTGATTTGACACCATTGGACTATTTTCTTTGGGGATATGTGAAGTCGCTCGTCTACGCCAACAAACCAGAAACATTAGGGGACTTGGAAGCCAACATTCGTGGCGATATTGCCAACATACGGCCCCATATGCTCGAAAAAGTGGTTGAAAATTGGACCTGTAGAATTGGCTTTATTCGAGCTAGCCGCGGCAGCCACATGCCCGAAATCATATTTAAACATTAATGGCGTAAAATTATCCTTCCAATAAAGCCAAATTGATGGACATTAAAACGATTTTCTTGTGTTTTATTTCAATTCGAAGTTATGTACCTCTAAAAAAAACACCCTGTACAAGTGTATGTACATATGGAAAAAAAAGTAATTTCAGTATGTGACTTTTTTGAAAGGTGTGAGTTCAATAGTTGATGTTTGGTAGTGAATATGTACAGACACAAAGATCTTTGATGAGACTATCGTAGTTGGAGTCGATCCATGTTCAGTTTGGCTAGTGTACAATTCCTTTACTGACAGCATTTTCTCCTTTGTTTATCACAAAATTCATTCCTTAAGAATCTAAATTCTTTATAAAATTTAACTTTGATCCATGAAAGCGTTTCTGACGAAACAAAATTAGAAGATTTTCATTTTTTATACACTTAAATAGCTAAGACTTTTAAAAAATGTGCATAAAATATTATATTTTACTAGAAATAGGCTTTCGTCGATATTATTCTGATGAATAATTTTATTCTTGCAGATGTTTATTTTAATTTCTGTATAAATAAAAAATGAATTTTTTACAATTACTTATATTATACATTTCTTAGAGAACAATTATTTGTTTTTATACCTTTTGAACGCCTTACAGTACATATTGTTTTAATTATTATCGTATTTTATCTTCCGCACATACGAATATGCACGGTTGCTTTTCATATACCAGCTGAAAGCAGTCAGTTACGAATTATGGATAAAATCTGTATCGACTTCTTAACTATTTTTTAGTCTACGTTTTATTATTAGTTCCCATTTTAATTATAATTTATGAATACTCGCCAACTTCTTTAATAACTAACTAAGCACTTTCACCACTTCTACAAAAGCGTCTGGAGAGAGAAAGTGATTAACAAAATCAGTGTTCTGTGTTCAAATATAGAAAATTTTTTTTTATAAATGATGGTTCATAGGTAAAATAGCCGGTGGGTGAGAAAAAGCGTTCATTATATGTTGTACTGACGATGCGTTTTAATATCTGATTCATAATTTAATATATTATTGATAACATACATATATGGCGTCAAAAATAAAATTTGCAATGTAAACGTCCATTATAGTTTAAAGAAGATTAAGCCAAAATCTTAAAAATAAGACTCTGCTGTGAACACATGGTAAATAAATTTTGGCAGCATGATGAATAAAATATCTGAGCGGAATAAGACTTGTCGTTTTCTACTAAAGGGTTCTTGCTTTTTTTTTGTAACTAATGATCCCAGTTCTAGATAGAAAATTAACAAATAACATGCTGGATATAAACGACCAATTTACAGCACACATAGCAAAACATCTTCTCTTTGTTTCAATTAGTTTTGATTACTTTTGCTATAATATTAGTTCATATACATATATTAAACGTGAAATATAAAAAAATAATATTTTTTACACTTTTGTCATACAGACTGTAAGAATAAATTTCCGGGTACCCGTGTGCCATTATCAGGCGAAAAATAATTATTTGACTTTAAGAGGGTATACAGTCAATTTAAATAAAACAGGAGGGCTACCAATCAAAATAACGTACAAGAAATGTTAAGCTGAAATAACTTGAGGAACTTGAAATTTATATTTGGCTTTTGCTTAAGAAATAAATATTTAACTTTAAGGAACGCTGGGATACTCGTCTCAGGAAAATAAATAAAATACTCGTATTATACTTACACGAGTATATAAAAATTATATTTTCTTAAAAATCTGTATTCCTTAAAACATAAACAAGGGAGAATATGAACTATAGATGTATATCCTTAAAGGATATCTGCTAGTTAAACAAACTTTAATCCTTTATTCTTCAATTAATTGTGTTTCTCTCGTATTTGCACATCCATTATGCTGACCTGTTCACATACAATTATTAGGCCTGTAAACACTTTTTCCTTTTTAACTAAATTTCTTCTACATTTTTAAATATTTTTGCCTTTTTGTTTGATTTTTTTCTTTTTTTTGTAACAAAAAACATTTTATGATGATTTAAAGCAAATAATACACCCAAAATTACACACAGTCATTTTGCATGATGATCATAAATTTTATTCAAAAGAGATTAGAAAAAAAAACCTCCAGGGAAGTCTTATAACGAAAAACAAAAATTGAACACTCAGGCTAAACAAAATCGAATCTAAATTCTATAAGAAATAGTTTTGCATGATTTCTTTATTCGAGTGTAGTTTGAGTTAAGAATGGCAAATAATGCCAAATACCAAATAATATGGTTACAAATATAGATAAAAATTGTAAAAAAAAGAACAAATAACGAGAAACAGAACACGAACAAGATAAAGAAAATCTCAATTCAATCCTTTTGTCAAAAAAAGAAAAAAAAGGAAAAAAAAAGAAATAAATAAAATATGAATAAAAAAAAGAACAAAAAATAAAAAAGATTATTAGAGAATTCAACAGATGTTGTTTTTTTCTCTATCTTTTTTGTTGTTGTTGTTTTTCAATTTATTATTTGTATGTTGGAGGCTGTCCAGAATTTTTTTTTTACTCTAAAAAAATCAAAATATTAAATCAACCGTAAAGTTTTTATGCTTCACTAAGGATTTAATATATGTATGTATGAACATAGAGATGAGAAAAAAGAATGGAAAAAATGGTACATATGGACACGCATATTCACATACACATTATTTTATCAAATTTACATATGAGTATACAATAATGGATATGTAAAGGGTGTTTTTTTTAAAGTTTGATAACTAAAAACAATAATACAAGAGAGAAATATTTTTGAAATGAAATGGTTTTTTGTCACTATAATCTGAATATGGATTTGAATTTAAATACGATGTTCCGCATGTGCCCATACGCAACACTTTAGTCAAAATATGGTCCCTAGGACACACTTACTTCTCTTGCACCCTGAAATATAAAAATGTTATACTACAGAGAGACGAAATTGGATCATAATCACAATTGAATTGTCATGGGAGAATAGTGCTTGCAAGATTTTGTAGATATCCGTTTAAGTCTAATCACTGTCATGGTCATACGAGTATATATGTAGGTGTTTGAAAATTAAGCCAAAATTGATTTATTACTCCCATTGCTATTGATTTGTTTAAATTTTATCTTTTTATCTCCGTTCTGGTTACCCTTTGCATAAGTGACAAGCTCTAATGTTTCCTTCTTAAATATTAGAGAACATATTGTATTCATTTTAAATAAAAATCTTATAAAATATTTATTAATTTTTTGTTTTATATTTGCAGTCTCCATTTTCTGTCTAAAACCTCCCTGGCAATAAAAAATGTAGGACGTCGTGATCGTGGTGTTTATCAGTGTCTGGTCGAAAATCAAAAATCTAGTGCTCAAGCTATGGCTGAACTAAAATTGGGTGGTAAGTACACAAAAAAAAAATTAGTTTAAGACCTGAATTAATAATACAAAAACAATAACATGGTTAATAAAAATATTTGTAAATATTTTTTCATATTTTACATCTTCATTCATCATTGTCATCTTGGTGCTCATGATTTGCGTCATCTTTATTGCTGTAATGGGTTATTATGCTGCAGATACGGTGCCAGAATTGATTTATACATTTATTGAACAGAATGTACGTCCAGGACCATTAATATCGCTTAAATGCTCTGCCAGTGGTTCACCACCACCGCAAGTAAGTTCAACTTTTTAGTTGTAGTAGTTTAGTCTTTTGTTTTTATTCTTTAATATTTATTTTTTGGTAATGAAGTTACACATCCTGTGATAATGAAAAAAAAAGTTTTACATGAACAGGGTCGATATAAGTGGGAGTAATTGTGTGCCAGAATCAATAACATTGTCTACATATGCTCGCTTTTTAGCAACGGGTGTCTGTACATATACGGACATATTTGCTGTGCATATATTGACATAAAAAAATAAAACAGAAATCAACAAACGATTTCTGCTGATTATGTGAAAATTTTCATATTAAAATAGCACACCTACTCCCATGGTAATACAGATTTCTCAATTATTATTTTATATGACTCATGTCACTTGGAGCGTAACTAATATAGCACAACCATTCTATTTGTCCTCTTAAATGTAAAATTACTCTCATTTCCATAATTTATTTCTTTTTTTAAAACTTTTTAGTTTATAACGGCGTAACATGAATTCTTTTTTGTTTGTTTTTCTCTATTAATTTCTTTCAGTTTTCCTGGCTATTGGATTCACAACCAATTATGGATGTTTCTTTGCATCATCGCTTTGCAATTGGGCAATTTGTTGATATGTCTGGTGATGTTATAAGTCATTTGAATATCTCACATGTACGTCCAGATGATGGTGGACTATACAAATGTATTGCCACCAATACTATGGGAAGTGTTGAACATGCCTCGCGTTTAAATGTTTATGGTGAGTAACAGCATTGCACTTTTACCAAAAATCTTGATGAAGCAGAATATTTTTTCGATCTATACTTACAAAAATGTATTTACAAGAGTTGCGAGTGAACTGAAATTACATTTTTTTATTAATTATTGTGTGACCCAAAAAGTCATACCATAAACTCAAAAGCAAGCATTCAAAGCAAAACATGTACAGTGACAGCCAAATCTAACTGGGTAAAGAGCCCTCATTGCTTAGAGCAAACAAAGCAAATATTTTATAAATCCTGTTGGCAAAAAGTCCTTAATCATTGACTAAAAGTAGTTGCACAAAAATATTGGTCGCCTATATAAACTGAACAATAGAGATTAATGTTATACCAAGATTATCAAAATTGCTGTCATTAATTATTTTATTGAAATTTACCGATTGATAAATATATAACGTATACTCGAAAAATGTAACAAAGGAAATACATGATAAGTAAATATTTACATAAAATGTGAAACAATGTTCGTAATTTGTGGGATGTTTAATACCGTATTGAAGCTATATTTTAAAAACAGAATGTCTTAAAAAGAGTTTCGATAACGTTAAAATAAAATTTAAGAACTCGTATATCCTAATCAACGTGGTCTAGAGGTCAGTGTGTTGGCTTACTAGGCAAGAGCTCCGGTTCGTCTGCCAAAAGCTCCTACAGAAAATGATTGCCATGGACAAGCGTCTCGAAGTAGTCTTTCGGAGTTGACGTTAAACTGTAGGTCCCAATCCTCATAAATAAATATTGACACACACAACATGAGTGCTGCGAGAAGCTAAGCCGTAACCTTGAATCAGAGTTGTAATGGTCAATTTTGTATGTATGTATATTATATTCCTATAATAAATTGTACGAAGTGTATTGGTACAAAAAGGAGACTCTCAGATTGTAAGAATTTTAAACATCTTTATTTGATGAGTATTATATGCATCGCATAACTTTAGGAAAATGCTCCAGTGATGAAATATAACTCTGACGAAACACGACACTTGACTTTCAATAATCGTATATTTTACGTACTCGCACTTCTTGTAGAGCACAATCGTTGATTCGTTATTGAATCGTACTATGCATTAAATGTAGAATTCGCAATCGCACTGTACCAGACAGTAACATCCCCTGATTGTAGGAATTGTAAATAATAATTGTAATCAGCGATCAGATGTAAACTCATCCAGAATCAATCACGCCTGGAAAATTACACCGTTAAGTGCTGATATAATGTGGTTTAAACAGTATGAAGTTATTTGCAATATAGCATGGATTTATTGAAATGAAAACTGTCAAGATTTGCTTTCGAAAATGGCTTCTAAGGTCGTACGATTGGTCACCTTTCGATTATTTTACGTCGGGCCGCGCATATTACTTGTATATGCTGACAGCTTAGCAACAATGGGCACCCTAGGGGCTTCATTATTTTCATCATAAAAGTAGTTCAAAATTGGATATCCAGAACACGCCTCATCAGTAACAGCCGTGAGTACCATATGCTCAAAATAATTTCCAAGTATAGTGATATTGCGAATGAAGAAAACATTTTTTTTAATTAAAAGTACTTTTTCTTACTTTTTTGCGAAGGAATCGATTGCACTTTTTGCAGTTTATGGGCACGGTATGATTGAGCACATATCCGTCTCAGGCATTTCGGAACTTGTTCACGTGTGTTACGGACCTGAATTTGCCAACATAACGTGGATTTTACTTTACAGTTTGAGAAACTATTATAATATGCAACGCTGGAAACCAAAAATGTTGCTTTTTATAGAGTTGATGTATTCTAGTGTGGGTTCTTTTGACATTTGCAATGTCTATATGATTGTGGGCGCTGGAGTTCCTCGGTGACTAAAACCCGTGGTTTTTTACTAAAGTATCGGACCGCTAACAATAATTGAAAAAAATCACTCAGCAAATTATACAGCCAGAGAAACTATGCCGGACATTATTTAAATGTTGATTAATGGAAATTAATTACTTAATGTGTTTGAGGCTCTAGGTTCGAGCCCCGGGAAATTAATTACTTTCTTTGACTGAAATACAGGGTGTTTTTTTAGAGGTATAAAACTTCGAATTGAAATAAGACACAAAAAAATCATTTTAATGTCCATCAATTTGGCTTTATTGGAAGGATAATTTTACGCCATTAATGCTTAAATATGATTTCGGGCATGTGGCCGCTGCGGCTAGCTCGAATAAAGCCAATTCTACAGGTCCAATTTTCAACCACTTTTTCGAGCATATGGGGCCGTATGTTGGCAATAACGCCACGAATGTTGGCTTCCAAGTCCCCTACCGTTTCTGGTTTGTTGGCGTAGACGAGCGACTTCACATAATCCAAAGAAAATAATCCAATGGTGTCAAATCACACGATCTTGGTGGACAATTGACAGGTCCATTCCGCGAAATTATGCGCTGATCGAATGTTTCCTTCAATAAATCGATTGTGACGTGCGCTGTGTGGCATGTAGCGCCGTCTTGTTGGAACCACAACTCATCCACATTCATGCCATCCAATTCGGGAACAAAATAGTCGGTTATCATGGCTCTACACCAGTCTCCATTAACGGTAACTGACTCTCCAGCATTATTTCGGAAGAAGTATGGCCTAATGACTCCACCAGCCCATAGAGCACACCAAACAGTCAGTTTTTGTAGATGTAATGGCGTCTCGAGGGTCTCATGTGGATTCTCTTCACTCCAAATGCGGCAATTTTGCTTGTTGACGTAGCCATTCAACCAAAAATGAGCCTCATCACTGAACAAAATTTTGCGATGAAATTCAGCATCGAGATTAATCTGATTTTCGGCCCATACACCAAAATCACGACGCATTGCATGGTCTCGCGGCTTTAATTCTTGCACAAGCTGGATCTTGTAAGGTCGCAAGCCAAGATCTTTGCGCAAAGTCTTCCATAAAGTTGATGGACAAAGCTCCAATTGCTGTGCACGGTGGCGAATCGATTCATTCGGGTTCTCTTCAACACTTTGCTCTACAGCGGCAATTGTTTCTTCGGTGCGCACTGTTCGACGTCTCTGCGGATGCGTATTATCACATAGAGTAAACGTAGTGCGAAAACGATCCATGGTTAACCGAATTAATTGCTCTGATGGACGATTATGTCGACAATAAAATGGACGGAGCTTGCGGTAAACTTCGCGAACTGAACCATTATTTTCGAAATAAATTTGCACGATTTGCAAGCGTTGTTCTTTTGTCAAACTGTTCATGCTGAAATGGCAAACCATACTAAATATTAATCACTTGACAGCTGACAAAATGGCCGCCAGTTAAAAAAGTGATGCCAACTTAAAGTTCTATACCTCAATAAAAAACACTCAATATGTAAATTTTTGTAGCATTCTTATATAGGCAAAATAAACTCCATGAATTACATATACCACCAACAAATACAGTCTGTTTGTGAAATAATGCTTTAAGTTAGGATTTTGTTTATTTTTACAAAATTGTTCTAAAATAAAACCTTAGGAAATAACATAAATTCTGCACATGTCCTTAAAGCTAATTCGGACATGATTTGGTGCTACTGTTCCAACGAAAAATATACCAGAAGTGTATTCTCTGTAATTTTTTTTTAGTATTTAATGGGATTCAATTAATATTTTTGCCTTTAATAATACTGATACTGGTTTGTTATTGTGGGCATGTTTATATCATTGTTATTTTAGATCTTCTTGAAAACGATTTTTGAATCTTTTTATTAACGAAATTCGATAGACTTTGGTTTGCTTTTTTAAATGCCAACAAATGCTGCAGAATAATTGTTCCATAAAATTTGGTGAAAGCCTTAGGTGGCTTATACCTTTTATCTATATTTCCTTGTCTTATAATAACTCTCTATAACTCTCCTAAGCTTAAACTCTATCGCTAAAAATTTATAAATTTGATTTAGGACTTTTTGGCTACGAATAGAATTCTTGACCGCTTATTGTAATTTAAAACTTCATGCCTACTACCTCTAAACTTTTTAATTTTATATATTCTAACTCCCAGCCTGTTTCAAAAACCCAAAATTTTAGCATTTTAGCTTAGGAGAATTACAGAATAAGGCCCCTGATTTATATTTCCAATTCTTTTTGTTTTTTTTTCCGGTTGGGTAGTATTTGATTTTTGCCAAACGATTCGTAGTAGAGAATATGTACGTTTGCCAACTTTAAACGGAAATTAGCATTAAAGGCAAAAAAAACGAGTGTTGATTAAAACCAAACTTTTTTTTATTGTCAAATATAATCCTACATTTTAGCTTTTCGTATTTACAAGGTATAGAAGGAATACGATCGTTTAATATAATAAAGCCATCGATATTAATTATGACTCCACAAAATTCGTTGCCTCAGAGAACTTTAAAATGTTTGTAAATTCTTGTTTCCGACAGTGATTTAAACTGAAGCAACAGAAAACGAGAAGACTTGCTTTGAAATTTTTATATAACGAAACATGTTGTTTTGTCAGTATTTGAGGTGTAAATTACCAATTAGACAGTGAAACAAGAATATTTGATATCGTTGAAACATACTACTAACAATGTTGTATTGTTATGTTTCTCGTATGAAATTGGCGAAATCGTTACTCTATTGTCTCCCCTGTGACAAGTTATCAAGGGGTTTCAATATATTGAGAAGCCAAGCAAATCCTTCAGTGGATGTGTAAGCAAGTCCTGCTCTCTGAGCATGTTGGCCTATATCTTATGTATCTTAACACCACACAGTTACTATTCAAATACTTCATTAGCACCCATTTTCCACAGTAGATCATGCAGGTGCTAGTGTTGAATGCGTCTTGCTGAAACGTTTTCAAATATTCGGGGCTACTAGTATCGTGTCAATGTTTTCACTACGACGGATTTTGACGGTTTCCAAAAGACCTGCTGACGATAATACTTTCCGTCCCACAGAAACTAGAAGAAAATATTAAAATTAAGATACCTTGCAGTTGCAGCAATTTCCGGCCACTAGTGCGGTTACCATTCCCAAGCTATGTGTAGAAAATTTTCAGCAATATGAGAATCTGGTCCCTTAATAGTAACCAATCAAAAGTTTGGAATGTATAAAATTTGTCATAACTTGGAAAGACCATTTACATTTTGTATTTTCCCTCTAGCTTAACGTATTCAGTGACAATTATCGTCCTCTTCTACAGGTAGAATGTAGAGTGAATTAACCTTAAAATCTTAGGGTCTTAACAGTTGTGGACAGAACTCCTAGCTGGTTCATTTTACTTAGACTAACCCTCTGTAAGTCAATTCATGTCAAATCATGTATTTTTTTTTTAATTTATTATTGTCGTACATGCGTTTTTTAAAGTCACACAACTGTATAATTCTTTTTAAAGAACCGAGTAACGATATCCTCTAAAAAGCCTTTAGTTTAGAATATTTTCCTTCCTTATCTCTTCCCTTTTTATGCTCTTGCTAGTATAGCCAAACCAGAAGTAAATTTTTAGGATATACATCCAAAAAACTCGTATTGTAAGAAAATTATTTTTACGATTGGCTCAACAACATAATGCCAATCCGAAACTCTTTTGCAAGATATTAAACAACTTATTTAGCAGCCTAAAAAGACTGTTGTTGTTGCTTTTAGCAATTTATTTTTAGTGTAATAAAAATTGACACTGACAGTGATTGCTGTTATAGAAAAATACGATACAAACAAGAGCAGCCATTACCAGACAGCAGGCAAAAGTATCAACAACAGTGTCAGCAACGACACAACAGCAATAACAACAAACAGAATAATGTAACAGAGACAGTATTGTAGAAAACAGCATAAAATTTCCAATTTTGCACAAATACAGTAAATAAAAATAAATAAAAACAACAGCAACTACTTATAGAATGTAGCCAACAGCAACAGCAACGACGACAATAATATTGATGAGCATGATTTTATATTTAGTTTTGGCCGTCCGTCTGCTTAATAGTTACTGTTGTTATGGAGAGAAATAAAAAAAAACATTTTTTTTTTCAAATAAAATTCAAACTAAGGAATCCAGGATGAGAGAAAAAAACTAAAAAAAGGAGTATAAAGGAAATGAACTATAAAATAGTGAGAGAAAGAAGCCAGGAAATAGAGAGCATGAAATATAATATAACCTTTTAGCATTCAAAATAACTATTGTTATACAAATAATGCCTTTGTAATTTCTTTATAAGAGAAATCATTATAATGTTAAGGTTTGTCAGTTTTGGGTCCCGGCCAGGATATATGTATGTACTTACGATTATATCAACATATAGGTGGTTCTACGTTTAAAAGAAGAAATATATTTATACGCGCGCTACAATTGATTTATTCTTACTCAAATTTGATAAAAAAAAAACATTTTTACGTAATATTACAATTAACTGGTCTGTGACTTAATGTGATAATATGTATATACAACGTCAGTTATCTAAGTTAGAGACATATGAACAACTAGAAATCATCATTCGAAGAGTTATTGGCCGCATATGCAAGGAAAAACTTAAGGAGACTTCAACATTTATAT
This sequence comes from Metopia argyrocephala, assembly GCA_963576795.1. Classification (NCBI taxonomy): domain Eukaryota; kingdom Metazoa; phylum Arthropoda; class Insecta; order Diptera; family Sarcophagidae; genus Metopia; species Metopia argyrocephala. The sequence goes on along the minus strand of OY756211.1, from coordinate 40,878,660 downwards.
TTTAAAAGGTTCTATGCAATAAAGCACGTTTCATTATATTCATTACTGTTTAGAAACGCCTTATTGACATCACTGACACATCTGTATTGTCCCTTTTTTATTTTTCATGTTGTGAAAGAAATCAGTTGATTTATCAGTTAGTGAGAAGAACGCGGCGGTACAAGTAATGTAAATAAAAATAAATAAAGTAAAATAAGACAAATAAATAGAACATAAAATTCACAAAGTACATTTAAAAATACAAACAAATATAAAACCAAAATTAATTAATAAATAAAACATTTTAAAAACATAAAACCCAAAAAGTGAACCGTGTTTTATTTATGTTTAGGTTCGACCCTAAACAATTACTTTATTTATTATGATTTAAACTGTAGCTATAAAACAAACCCTATATTGATTAATAAGATATATGGGCTCCCATAAAAATATTCACCCAAAAATCGTCGAAATTCAATAGTTTACTAATAACGCAACTGATTTATGAAAAATTTTTGTGGGTTTGGTTTCAAGAGCATTAAAAAATCACTATAAATTTGGTAAAGATGGATACATACTTAATTGAGAGGAAAAAGATTTTTGAGCGTGAATTTTCATTAGCAGCGATAATCTTTGCCCAATTTAAACTTTTTCTACGTATAGTAATGCAAATAAGTTATTCTTAATATTCCATAATATCGGTAGGGTGACATAGAGTTGTGCACGATCTTCTAAAACTCTTGTTTGGTTTTTTTCCCATTGTTCTGTTTTATTTCGTCATTTTGGATAATAATTGTCAAGTTTAGATATTTGATATGAAAAACAATGTCCGTCTTTGAAAACTGTTTTTGGGACGAGTTGTGTGGAGAGAGGTATGTGGGTGTTAATAATGTGATGGTAGTTGTAAAAGTAGGGAATATTAAGGTTCTCTATGGTAATACTTTGTATTTATTGATGCTGTTGCCTGTGTTGTTTGTAATCATATGCTGTAGTTGTTATTCACTATGGAGAGAAATTATTTGCACACACAAAAACCCACATACATTTATAAGCATTGTAGCATATATTTTAGTTGCTTTGGCAATACTTATGTATGTATGTCTGTGGGGAAGTGTGTTTGAATTAAAATATTGACAATACCTAAGGACACTCACTATGCTCAGAGTATTTGCTTTGTATGTATCAATGTAAGCTTCTATAGATTGCTTTGATATCTTCTTTCAATAATAATGAATTTTTTTTTTTCATCTCCTGATCTCTTCACCTCACGTTTATACAGTAGTTTTTTTTACTGTTATATTTTTACTATATTTCCGATTTCCTTTTGTTGCATTATATTATATTTGTACTCGTATAACTATGTATGTAAGAGTATGAGTTTTTTTTTATTATTTTGTCAGCAAAGCAACTGAAAATTTTAATTTAGATTTTGATTTGACTCACAAAAAATACAGTTAAAAGGACCATTGATGTTATAAAAATAGTAGAAAAAAAAAATATTCTTTTTAATTTAAGCTGAAAGATGTCACAGACTTATATAAAAAATTTTAGAAATTAAGAAAAAAGTTATTTTATTTTTTTCTTTTTGTTTTACTTAAATTCGATAGTAAATTTTTAAGTGTTCTGTGTAACACAAAAAAAAAACTATCTATCTTAAGATATTATATCCTCATCAAAGATCATCGATTTTTCTCCGTTAGGGAAATCAACAGCAAAATCAATTCCTCAAGGAAGTTTTAAGATATTTTACAGGAAAAGTTTAAATAAAAAAAATATGAACGGAGTGCGACAATTGGAGAACAATAGCAATTATTTTAAAAGGTAGGAAAATTAAAAAACCCATATAACACGCACTGAAACTTAATTGCACTTCTTATTTTAGACATTTTTAACACTTTACAAAATGCGAAATAAATATAGGATTGCAGGTTTTCAGATTTAATAATACGCATTAATACAAATAAGCAAATGTTTGTAAGTATGAACAAACTATTATTATTTTAGCGAAAAGAATATGAGATTCGAATCTTAATAGTATGTACATTGATATTTTGTATTGAAATTGTATATTGATTTTTTAAAGAAATTGATATAATTTTGTGTTTATAAATTAAAATTTTTTGTATTTTAAACACAAATTAATAACAAAATTCATAAATTATTTTTATTATAAATATTTTTTTTATGCAGTCATACATACACACAATAATTGTCTTTTACAACACTGTTTCAGGGTTACGGCCTAGTTTGTTTGTGTGCGTTAATGTTTACTATGAGTACCGGGACCTTCAGTGTAATGTCTACTCCGAACCTTGCGAAGTTTAGTCATAAAAAATATTTTGCTTTTGTTAAAGGCTTAGCTGTCCAACTTTCATTCTTGTTCTGAAATAATTTTTTTTTTTATTTACTTCGTTCAACATGTATAGTAAGAAATATGAAATATGAAATACGCTTGTCGAATATTGTTTGAATGAATTGCTTGTCATTTTATTTGTCGTTAGTTTTGCTTTTTATTATACATTTTTCCTAAAACTGATTGCTGCTGATCTAAATGTGCATTTTGCTTCATTTTCCAAAATAACCTGTTGTGATTTTGTTTCTAACATAACTAGTTGATATTTTTTGTAAAAATAATCTTTATCTGTTCAACTCAATGAGAATGAACTGAGAAAAAATTTCATAAAAATCGACATTAACAGCCTGTTCATAGAAGACGAATGGTTTAAAACGTTTGTCTTTTTATATGTGGACCAACAACAAAAAAAAAAAACACTCAAAATTGTTAGAGTTTTTCATATAAAAAGTCGAACGTCTTAAACCATCCGTCTTCTATGAACAGGCTGTAAATATTTTAGCTTTTAAGATGTTAAATATGTACGTTTTTAAATTCAGAAGCGCAGATCTCTGATGATAACATAGCCATGCGTTAGAGTCGTCGAAAACTGGTTCTAACTCCGACTCCAACCACAGAATATTTTAGTTTTATACTTCAGTTATGAGTGGATATGGATCTATACAATTTTTCTAATTGAAATTTTTTGAATTAGATTTGTTAGTATTTTAGCACTATAGCAACACTAAAAATCGAACAATGTTATTCATATTATAGTGTTGACAGTTAAAAAAAAAATGCTTTGAAATTAAAGATCAATTCCTGTCATTTGTCATGTTTATGCCGATTTTTAAAACGTTTTCATTCGCTCAAACCCATGGCATAAGCAGCTATAAAAACAGTTTTGAAATTTCGAAACGATTTTACTGAAACTGCTTTTCAAACCTGTTTGAGTCTGACCAAGCGTTTTTAAAATTGAGTATAAACGCATACCGTTTTGAAATCTTAATGAAAATGAGCTGTAAAGAATGTTCTGTCAAATTTGATTGGTTTTCCAATTTCTTCCATTGGTTATTTTTATTATTCTATGTGTATTGTTATACAAAATATTAAAAAATTAGCATTAAAATTATTTAGAATTAGCTGTTTTAAAACTGTTTCGACTTAAAACATAGGCATAAATGCATATGTAGTTATCGTTATAAGTAAAATCGTTTTCTGTCGAAGTGATTTCAAAACAGGGGGCTAATTCTGGCAGTCGTGATCGAAATTACATTCGAATAGAGAATAATTTCGACAACGAAAAATTCTCTAATTCTGTTATTCGATACGATACGAATCCAATTTTTGTTTAGTGTTGTAAAACATACAAAAAAAGTCATTTTACAATACTGACAAAAATACAACAAATAGTAAACAAAAAACATATATACATACATACATACATATGTAAAAAAATTAAAAAAGGAAAAAAAAAATTTAAATCAAAGTAAAAAGAAAATAAAGCAAGTTTACAAGGAATCCATCATTATTTTTTTACTCATCATCTTCCGATACTGATGTGAATTTAAATATGAATCTTGTTCGGCAAAAATGCGGAGTACCAGTGATCCCTTAAGTCTGCCAAGCAATGCGTAAATCTTGATATAAGCATTTTGAATGTGTATTATGTTTCGAGAATGTAAGTATATCAAACACCACTAGAAATAATAAATAAAACAGAGTATGACACTGAAACCAACACAACAAATATTGGAAAAAAAAATCCGCGAAAATATTAAAACAAATTTATGGAGGGACTGAAAATTGCTTTAAATTCATATTTTTTATTTAAATTCGTATTGGTGGACTAGAAGCATTCAATTTTAACGCTATTTGTTCCTAAAGATGGTAAAGTCTTGCCTTTCCTTGCTAAGTATTCGGCAATATGTTCTTTGCCAAGTCCGTAAGTTATGCCATGAAATTTCCTAGAATTTCTTTGTGCATAATTTATTTTTGACCTGAAATATATTTTATAATTTGAAGAAATTAAATAAAAATTTAACTTACATGTTTATTTTTTGTCTTTACTTATTGTATGTATATAGAAAAACGTTAACTCGAATGGCTTTTTGTTTGCGAGTAAAAACTCGCAAGACTGCATTCGAACAAACATTCGTTATCGAATGGCATCATTAGAAATTTCGATACATGTTATTCGATAACGACTCATAGAATCCCAAAAGTAAAAAAACTCGTACATACGAGTAAGAATTCGATCGTAATCGAATGACAGAATTAGCCCCCTGGTATGACTTTGAAAACACAAGCAATTTTAATATCGAACGAAATTGTTTTCCATCACATACCTGTATGCATATTTTAGAAAATATTTTAGAAGTTGTTTGAATTTTTTAGGAATGAGTAATATAGACAAATTATATAGTCGGAGTCACGTAATTTTGTTTGTTGACCGACTTTTATTCTATAGCCCTGAATATAACATATCCATTATATTAGTTGCTTGAGAGCTATGAATGTGGATAACTGTATTTTGACAGCTAAGAATTTTAAACCGTATTCTGTTTTCTTTTTGGTAAGTCATCATGAATAGTTTAACTCTTGAGCAACGCTTTTCATTTGTAGAAATTTAGTCATTTTACAGTCAACTTAATAGGTCTAATGAGCAAGCAATTGGGGCTTATTTTCGTACAGTTTAGTTTCATCACTCACGATTTAAAATCATCAACAAGAAATGTTCGTACCGGCGAATATAGAGTTTTTATGCATAATATTTAAGTTCACGCTGAAATGTTGCTTCGTCGTCATTCTTAAGTTGTTGGCTTTTGACTACATGGAATTTCCTAATGGTTGAGCGTAATCGAATTGAAAAAGATCACTGACAGAAAATTTTGTACTCTTATAGGTTTGTAATGGGATCTATAGATCGTAGAGTATTGAATTTAATTTTTTTTCTTTTTTCTCTTGCCCATTTTTTTTAAAGAGGTTTAAGGGGTCACCCAAAGCTTTCTTCTAAACTCATTGTCAGTAAGAAAATCTTTGAATTTTAAAGTATTTTTGTTTTGGATTTTATTTTATCTTTTATTTTTTTTTTTCAAATAAAAAACAATTAATTAAAGTTTAAAACAGAATATGATTGTTTTGTTAGTCCAAATTTGTAAATTTGAAATATTCATAGAAAATAAATATTTATTTTCTGTTTTTTAATACCATTGTTTGCCTGATCTACTCTTATAAATTTGAAATTTATTTTATAACAAATATTTGCAAAAATATTAAATTTGCTTCTTTTATTAAAAAAAAGTCTTACATTTCCAAAGAACAATGTTTGCATTACTTTCCAGAATTAGTTTTATTGATAAAGAAATTTCCCCATTTACATGAAAAAGAAAAAAAAAATAAAATAAAAACGAACAAATGGTTTCTATTACTTGTGACTGGAGTTTTCCTTAAAATACACACATAATATGGGCTAGTATTTTAATAAAAAACGTTCTTTTGGAATATCCAACACAATAAGGATTTGCATAAGCATTTGTGCAGTTTATGGTTACAGAGAATGAATATTAGATTTAAAACTTTGCAGTGTCTTTTTAATTTTTTTATATGCTGCACTTTGAACTTTTACCAGACACAAGACAATATATTTTTGCTCTTTTGTGTTTGGTTTCTGTTCCTTAAACAATTTCAATTAATTTAATGTTTGTTTTTAATTAAATTTGTTATTTTGTAAGAGAAATTATAAAAAAAGATAAGAAAATAATATTGAGGCATAGTAAGTAGTACGATACGATGTGAGTTATTTAAAGGAAAAATATTTTTTAAATTAATTTCGTAGAAGTAAATATGAAAAGAATTTATTTTACAGTTGCAACTACAAATTTAAAATGAGTTTTTAAAAATAATTGCCAAAAGTCTAAATTAAATTGTTTGTAATTTAAATAAATAAGAATTTTTTTGTTAATTTTTAAATATGTTTCATTTAAATTTTTCTTATTTGTTTTAATTTGGTTTTTAAATTAAAGATTTGAGAATTAAGCAATTAACTCAATATCCATTCACGTCCAAGCTTTGAGATAAAATTCAAAAAGGAAACTCTGTTTAAGATACGAGCGTTAATCCTCATCTCTCCAGGGAGTCTATCTACAAAGAAACCGCTCCTTGACAATCCACTCTATTCTACCTTAACCATTGACAACAAAAAAATTGAAAAATTAGCGAAAGCACTCTCCAAACAGTCAACATGCAACGATGAGGTAATTGCTGTTCAAGGGTATGACACTGCCTTTGAATGATCACAACAATTTGTCTCATTATAAAAATATACTGTTCTTTCCAAAAACGTCCAATACAATAAAAAAAACAAAAAAGAAAAAAAAAAAATTAACGGCAAATACTATGACAACTTATTGGACCTATTTAAAGGGGATTACAAAAAACACCATGGCCATGAAAAAGAACAAATTTACGTAAATTGGGCTACGAATTGTTACACGTTATCCGTCATATTCTACAGATTTAGAACCCATTGACTATTTCTTATTTCCAAACGTAAAGAAAGAGATTTAGCTCCAAATGTTAAATAATTGATCAAACAAATGTCTATTTTATGGACCTCGAAAATTCCTATCTTTTGGAAAAGATACAAAAATTGAAAAACGTTAGACTAAACAAATTTCTATGCAATATTTATCAAAGAAGCTGTTAGTAATCGTATAATATGTTTCATGAATACAAAAATCCATTGTTTACCTTTCCAAATCAGTTTTAAATTTTTAAATCGGTCTAGAAATGAACATGTTAAAAATACTAAAGTACTAGAAAACAACTAAAAATTTTGAGGATATTTCAAAATTATTAAAAACTGTTTTAGTTTGTCCTCGCTTAACCATAAATTGTATTCTTTTTCAGGATTTAATTTATGTTATTGTGATGCACAGAACATCTGGTTAAAAACTATGATAAAAAAATGTCTGTGCATCACATATGATTCACATTTTTTTAAAAAAACCCGTTTATACATTACTGAAATTAAATATTTTAATAAAAGAATCGAAAAGCAGTGCATAAAAATCGTTTTAACAAAAATAAAATTTTGGACGTACGGCATAAAATTTTTATTTTGAATGGTGACAGGGAAAAACTCTAGTTTTTGCTGTTCTTTTAAATGGGAGTTGACTAAAAATTACTTTTTTTATGAATTTATTGTGCTAATTATGAACAAATAGTTTTCATTCACAAGCATCCTCTATTTTCGAAATCTTTGGTTATTTTGTTGATCCAAAACCAATCTATTGAAGGAGTCGTCATATACTTTATATTCATATCGTATATAGTATTTGTTTATAAATTATTGAAATAGAAAGAAGAAAAAATTACTTCTTTGTTCCTTGTTTGCATATCTGATGTATTTGAAATGTAATTTATTTGCATAATTCCAAGTCTATAATTTAAACGATGACACAATTTCGCATAGAGTGTGTGTATCATACACAAACATACATATCTAGTGGACTGACTGCATTAGCAGGTTAGTAATTATAAGTCATGTACTTGCTCGTTAAATGAACACAATTTTATTGATATCTAATTATAAATTTTGCTTATTTATGAATTTATGTATGTGGGCGTGGTTAATAGTGTTTTAGTTCTTGCTAGTTGGTGCATCAATGCACCACCCACTGCATCATCATCTACGAGTAAATAATAATTTCCAATATGCATTAATGCACAATCATATTAAAGCCAATTTGGATACCATTAAATACATTTTCGTATTGTATTGTAGATATGTGACACACAATTTGCATAAATGACATGCTGAACAACAAAAATTCAGATAAAAAAATAAAAATTAACGAGATATCTGACAACAGAGAATACAATTTTTCGTTGATAAATGATATTTATTTGGGTTGGTGTTTAGGTGCGTTTCTAAAGAAGTAATTTTGTGGTTTATTTGGCAGTATAAAACTTTAATTAAATATTAATATAAAATGGAATGGTGTAGTTTGCATTTAATAACACCAGGCAAAATAAAAAAGTTTGGATTCCAAGATATATTATTTTGAATAATTATTATCAAATTATATTATTTAGCAGTTAAAACATCTATCCACTTCTATTTGAAATAGTCTAGAATGAATTAAAATTTTCAATTTAAAATATTCCGAAATCAAAAGTAAATCTTACATTAACAGTTTCTCATTATGAAAATTCAAATTCATATAACCAAAAACAAAAATTTCTTTTAAGTCTGTTTTACCAAATCACCACGGATGGATATAGTATTCAAAAACATATGATCTGTTCCAAATTTTCTTCAAAAAATCACATTTAGCGATGAGGTCCATTTCTGATTGAACCAAAATGGTCAAATTTAGGAAGATATCAATCAGCATGAGCTGGAAGAGGGTCTAATGCATTTCGAAAAACTGATTGTCGGTCCATATTTCTTTAGCCAGGTCATCATTGCCAACGGGGAGCGTTATAGTTCAATTATTAAAAACTTTTTTTTTTGCTTGCATGATCTGAACACTTATAATTTCAACAGGTATGCGACACAAGACATGCCCCATTGAATATACCGAATGAGCGATTTGAGGGTATGGTCAATTTACGCGGAGGTTAGATATCAGCTGTCCACCGATATCGTGGTATTTGATCCCGTTAGAATTTTTTGTAATGTTTTCTTAAGTCACAGTTGTATGCGAATAATCCACGAAGCACATTTGAACGGTGTTACATTCTACACATTTTTATACCAGATAAGTACCCACAGGTTGTCTTCTACTCATGCAAAACCTTATACTAGTAATAGAAAAATATGTTCTGGGAAGGTGAAAAAGAAGCAGTGTTGACATTTAATTTGCACTCTTTCATATCGTAATTGGTAGCACAAATTGTCGGAAGATTATTCCTCCGATCAAACGAATATTAGTGACAAATATGGTCGTCATCCACAAAAGAGTAGATAGGATTTGATGTTAGAGAGGGGAGATCGTTAAGAAACATAAAAAATAAAGTTGGAAACAAAACATATTGACATCAAAAGGTTTTTGAAACAAATAAAAAAATTCCGATATAATTACAGACTCTATTTTATTTAAAAAAAAGTACTTAATAAAAACCGTCAAGCAGAAACTTTATAAAAAAACAAATAAAAAATATTTGAAATGGGTTAAAAAAATTCGGGTTACCTGAGGTTTTTATTTTTTCTCGTTTTTTTTTTTTTTAGTATGAAACTAACAAGTATGGCACAATTTTACAAACATGGTTAAATGCGCGAAGTTATAATGGCACTTGTTAAGGCACTTTAGTACATTTTTTTTTTAAAGGAGTGCCTTTCAAAGTCAACAAATTTTGAAAATTTTAAATTCGTAGTTTAACAAATAGTCTTAATTCTAGAAAACTTGGGAAAATTGCGTCATTATTTTTGACAGTGGTTTTGTTGTTTAGGGTTACGGTTCGAAAGTTTAAATGAACAAAAATAATAAAAATTAACCAAAATAACCGAAAAATGGTTACAGTAAAAATACCGAATAAGGACGTTGTTGAGTACTTAGGTATTTATTTAGACAAATTCCTATACTTTAACAATCACATAAATGAAATATTAATTAAGGCAAAAAATGCCTTTTTTATGTATAAAAATTTATTTAACTCTAAGTATAGTAAACCAAAAGTCAAAATTATGATGTATCAGTTAATTAGACCAACAATTACATATGGATGTCCCATTTGGTTTAATATATCACCATCCTATATGGAAAAATTAAGGCTATTTGAGAGGAAATTTTTAAGAGCTTGTACGTCTAAATTTAGATCACCAGAAAGTAATTATAAAAAATATATTTCAAATAAAAAATTGTTTAAATTTTCAAATATAACTAGAATTGACAACTTTATTATATATTTAATAAGAAATCACATTACAAGGTGTACATCTTTTTTTGATAATAATTTAATAATGGCCTGTTACTACAGTGTAGTAACTACACCAATGAAGAATATATTATAAATACAGTTAAAAAAGGTTTTGTACCTCCAGAAGCTTTTTTATACTTACTTAGATAAAATTAATATAATAATCATAGATTTAGGCGAGCGAATATAAAGGCTGTTAATCTTAATTTGGTTTCAGATAATGATATGAGATTTGATATTAACGTAGGAAATATAAAACCTTGCTCATTGCAAAAACTAAGAACTGAAATATTTTGGTGGTTATGTGAATGATTTTATGTTTTGTTTGTTTTTATTATTTATATTCTTTTTTATAAAAAATTATTTAAATATTATGTAATATTTTTTTCACTATTTTTCATTACAACAAATTATATACATAGATATAATCTTTATTATTATGGAATTTTTAATTTATAACTATTCATAAGGAATTTTAATCTATTGTACTAGAGAGCTCTTCTAAGGGACTATGTACGTCCTTAATAATATTTTAAACTAGTGTTTATATAGTTTATTAAGTATTATAAAATTGTAAATAAATAAACATAATTAAAAAAAATTGTTATAACTTTCGAAATGCATGAGATAGATTTTTTTCTGACTTTTCCTGTCACCCCGTTTCTGCTTGACATTGAGTTCTGAGACACACTGTATACATATCGCACACTAAATAAAAAAGAGTCAAGACTCAAAATTTTTTAAAATCGCTTCTTTTTCAATAATCGGTTCACAGATGACACCTTTACCGACCACGAAAATATTGTGGGCATCATTGTCTTCCTTATCTGGAAAACTACAGTTATGTATGTCTATTTTTATATAACTCATTTTGCTTATTTTTATCAACTAAAGAGTATTACTTTTAGTTGTTCCTGTGCGATAATAAGTTATTCAGTCATTTTCTTTCACCTAAATGGTATTATTTAGACCTTTGCCTATTTAATTGAAAAAATATGAGCTTATCGCCTAAATTATTCTAAAATGGGAATTTTCTAAAGAAATATTCTAGATTGTGTGCAGTATAAATACAATAAATTTATTAGTTTATTAGAAACGTTCATTTATAAATAAAATTGTGTTTAATGCAAAATTTAATTTTCCACTTTGCTGTGAAAAATATTACACATTTTACACATTTTACTCGGGCAAAATTTTATATAATACCCACTTTTAAATTAAAAATTTTCAACTAAAGAGCCACAACTCCAAATTACCTTTTATTAGCAAAATTGCAGTACAAAATTTAAAAAAAAAATTACTAAACTTTTTTTTAAAAGTGTTTTCATTAATGTAGGATTCAATTTGATTACAACCAATTTTCGTAAAGCCGTTTTTTACGTCTACTAAAAATTTTTGAATTTTGAGTTGTGACTCTTTGTGATTTAGTGTGCGATATGTACATATACAGTTAGAGACTAAAGTTTAAATACACCGCAAAAATGGAATGTTTAAACAAAAGTAAACGTTTCAGAAAAACTTAAAGTATGTAGTTTTATTTAGTTTCATAAATAACAAAAAACAATAACAAAAAATATAGACTTTTGTTTCGTCAGAAACGCTTTAATTAGATCAAAGTTAACGGCAATGAATATTTTTGGTAATTAAAGAAGAAATGATGCCAAACTGAACAATTGTTTTCGACTCCAGCTACGGTAGTCTCATCAGAGTTCTTTGTGTCCTGTGCATATTCAAGACCAAACATCAACTATTTAACTCACGCTTTTCTGGAAATCGCATACTGAAATTATATTCTTTCACATGTATGTACAAACACTTGTATGAGTTAGTCGAAGTAAAGTCACACAACAGTTTTTATCATATTCTCCTCTTCTTACCATCATTGCTGTTCTTGTAATTGTCATCTTAAAAAAAAAAAAATATAGACTTCATTACAAACATAACGGTAATTCTTATAAATACTATAAAATTCACTGGACAAAAGTTTAAATACACCTTGCAACGTTAATACATTTTTTATAACAATTAAAAAGAAAAACATTTCAATACTTTGTTGGACCGCCATGGCTATCTATAACTGCCTGCAAGCGGCGTGGCATAGAAAGCACCAAGCTTTCTGTTAGAAGGCGGTATTTCCGACCAGATTTTTTAAGAGCTTTTTTAAGCGACTCTTTGCTCGTTATTGAGGTTGATGTTAATTTGCGCTTCATTAAACCCCAAACATGCTCAATTGGGTTTAAGTCTGGTAATTGGGGAGGGCTATGGAGCTGTCTGGGAGCATAATAAAGCAAGCACTCTTTCACGGAAAGTGCAGTGTGCTTGGGTGTATTTAAACTCTAGTCTCTAACTGTATTTAGGTAAGATACGCATGAAATTTTCTATAAATATTCATCATGCATATTATAATTACAAAAACATCAAAACTATAACCGAACATTTTATTACAATCCCATGAACTCATTGCATTGGCAAATAAGTAAAACATAAATACGGGAAAGTGTATATAATGCATACAAATGCATAAAATGAAAATATTTATTAGGATTATTTGCTCTTGAGCATAGCATTTATTTCAAAGTTCATGCAAACATGCAACACATTAATGTGAACGCAAAATTTGTGCATATCATTATAATGTTGAGGAATTATAACTGCACACATGTAATCAAAGGAGTAATTTGTTCTGCCAATTACCAAACTGAGTAATTGCAAAATAATTTACTAAATGGCAATTTTCTTAAGAAACGAAATACGAAAAACCATGACCGTTTTAAGCCTTATAAATAAACAGTTAGAAGCTTTGCCTTTTTCAAAAGAAATTTTTAGCTGTTCCTATAAAATTAAATTGCTTTTTTAAATATTCACAACAAATACTCATTTCGAAAATAACACTGTACAAAAAAGCGAATATTTTTAAAAATTTTGAACTTGGTATGGAAGTTGAAGCCACTATTGTAAACTAATATAATATTTTCACATTTAAAAAGACGTTGAAAAAGTCAAAATATATGTATATGCGTACATGACTGAACTCTATTACTTTCCAAGAAAACACTACCTCTTAAGGTGTTGCCACAATAGACAAGTATTGGAGGAAAAAGGCGTAATCACCACTTTATAGAAATATTAATTTATTTCATATTTATTACTTTAAATCAAATTAGACAAGTTTTTTGTTTTCATTAATTGTTTTATAATTAATTGTTATGGAAATCTGTGCATACGGGCCTTATCTGAATAAAAGTGTACACTGTACAACGTATAAAAAGTTGGATTAGAAACAAAAAAAAATATATTGATTTGTCAAGTTCTTACCTTTGTTTGTTAAGAAATTCTCAAATTTCAAACAAATATTATTTATTTTATTGTACGAATTTTAATAGCCTAAGATCCTAAATGTTTGTTTTAATTTTTCTTTCGCACGCACTATCAAACTTGGATTTTTGAAATCCATAACGTAGACGTACGCGACGGTAGGTCTCATACTAATTGTATGGACATGCATTTTTACAGAAAATAAACGCCCTACGCTTTTATTCAGGTATGATCCTAAAACAAAATACTTGTATAAAATGTTTTTTATAAAAAAGTAGTTAACTTTTTTATTTAATATGCCATATATGTATATGTCGTAAACGCGATCTTGCCGTATGATAATGAAAAATTAGCAACTCGTTAGTATATGGGACAAAAAACTGGCAAGTTTATCACCCGCTATAGACTGATATTATTAAAACTTTCCATACCCTCTATTTAATAACTACACCCAAAAAAATATATAGGTTAATCTAACCAATTTCATTGGTTGGAATTGCACTAACCAAGAAAAAACAGTTAAAATAACTGATGCGAATTGTAAAATGGAATTTAACCAAAAATGTTGTTAAAGTACAACTTTTATGGTTGGGCAACATAAAAAAAACTGTAAAACTGACCATGAGTTACAGTAGCTTTACAATAATATTTGTAAAATAACAATTTGCTTGTAATAATACAATTGTAATAGTAAAAATACAACAAAATGAGGTAACTTTACAACAATAGTGGTAAAATAGCAGTTTTTACAGTAATGTTACTATTAAATTTGTAAAAGAATAATTTTTTTGTAATAATACTATTTTATATACATAATATATGAAATGTATTGCTTTGGGGATAAGCATGTCTCTATGGCCATTTCGTCTCTGCTTAAGAGACTCGTCAGGAGACTTTTTCCCAAAGGTGGTAACCAAAAATATAAATACTTATGTTCAAATAGTTATAAACTAAATGCGAATCACATTTAGTATATAAAAACCAAACAAAAGTATTTACAAAGCAATACATTTCTGTTTTTAAAAAATTGAAATTCTATTCTTCCTGTTCGCCACAGTTAGCCAACAATTAGTTGGCACAAAAACCTGTAGCGAATATTGGAAAAACGAAAATATTTTTATTTTTATTTTTTTTTTTCGTCTCTTAAGCAGAGACGAAATGGCCATAGAGACATGCTTATCCCCAAAGCAATGCATTTCATATATTATGTATATTAAATGTATTTGCCTATATGGCGAAAAATATTTTTTGTTTTTAATAATAATACTATTTTAATAGTAAAATTACTATAATATTTCTGTCTTAACTTTTTTCTTTTTCTTTTCCCCATCCCTTTCTCTATTAAAAGATATTTTTTTAGTTCATTTTAATTTATTGGAAACAATATAATCTATATAAATAAAAATGAATGTTGTTCGTTGGTCATCGCATCAGTTGAGAACGGCTGGACCGATTTTGGTGATTTTTTCTTTCTAATGATCGTCGTGATCCAACTTAGGTTTTTACGGTTTTAATTTTGCCCCGCCTACTTCTAAGCCCACCTTTTGATATCAGAAAACGGCTCCATCGATTTGAATAACTTTTTTTTTCAAATGTTTGTATTAATCCATTTTAATTCTTCATCGAGAGAAAAATTTGCCACGCCTACTTTTACGTCCCCATTTTTCTGTTTATCTCTAAATACTGGAGAAATACCTATACATATACTATATCCAAAAGAGATGGAACAGTCAGAGTACTCATTAGTATTGAGTCAGTACTCAAATTTGTTGAATTGTTCGATACATTCGTACTTGTGGAAACAATATCAGAACAGCCCTAGAATATAATACATAAAGTTTTAATAATTTTTTTTTTATTAAAATTTATATTTATTTTTATGACACTTATACTCACATTGTAATTTTTCTAGCATGTATCCAAAATTCCATTCGTCCAACAATTTATAAATGTCATCTTCTTGACTAGAAAGAGAACAAGTTGATGAAAAGGATTCCTGCTTTTCTTCTTTATCACTTAGTATTTTACCAATTTCAGAAAACATTAACTTTATACACATCTTTATAGTTCAATAATTTATTGTAAAATGAAAATTTTTTAAGGAAAAATGTTATACAAATTATGTATGTATGCATGACAGAAAAGAAAATGTATGGTAGTAAAATAGTTGGACAATCCTTTTTGTAACTTTACCTCTTAAAATTGTAAGTATTTGTTTATTATTTTAACCTCGGGGGTAGATAAAATTAAACAATTAAATTTGTGGAAATAGATAAAATAACAATTTCCAATAGATGTTTTTAACTATATTAGCATGATTATTTTAACTGTCATAATTTGTTTAAACAGCTTTCATATTTCATATCGAGGTTGTACTACAAATGTTCTATGGTTATTTTAACCCATACAATTTGTAAATTAAAAAAAAATACAATAACAATTTACATTGTAGGTATTGTTATTGGTTGTTTTAACCAAGTAAAATTGTTTGTTTATAAAAATTCCAAAAACAAATTACATTAGTAGTTCGCTTACTGTTGTGATTTGGTAGATGTAACCAATTAAAAAGTTGTAATCTAAAAAATATCAACAACAATTACACAATTACAATTACATTGACAATTTTTTAACAACCAAAATTGGTTAGATTAACCTGTGATATTTTTTTGAGTGTAGTAAGATAATCCAAAAAATTAAATAAAGGGTGTTTTTTATTGAGGTATAGAACTTTAAATTGGCATCACTTTTTTAACTGGCGGCCATTTTGTCAGCTGTCAAGTGATTAATATTTAGTTTGGTTTGCCATTTCATCATGAACAGGTTGACAAAAGAACAACGCTTATAAATCGTGCAAATTTATTTCGAAAATAATGGTGCAGTTCGCGAAGCTTACTGCAAGCTCCGTCCATTTTATGGTCGACATAATCGTCCATCAGAGCAATT
This sequence comes from Metopia argyrocephala, assembly GCA_963576795.1. NCBI lineage: Eukaryota > Metazoa > Arthropoda > Insecta > Diptera > Sarcophagidae > Metopia > Metopia argyrocephala. The sequence continues at coordinate 40,862,165 of OY756211.1, read as the reverse complement.
AATTCGGTTAACCATGGATCGTTCTCGCACTACGTTTACTCTATGTGATAATACGCATCCGCAGAGACGTCGAACAGTGCGCACCGAAGAAACAATTGCCGCTGTAGAGCAAAGTGTTGGAGAGAACCCGAATGAATCGATTCGCCACCGTACACAGCAATTGGAGCTTTGTCCATCAACTTTATGGAAGATTTTGTGCAAAGATCTTGGCTTGCGACCTTACAAAATCCAGCTTGTGCAAGAATTAAAGTCGCGAGACCATGTAATGCGTCGTGATTTTGGTGTATGGGCCGAAAATGAGATTGATCTCGATGCTGATTTTCATCGCAAAATTTTGTTCAGTGATGAGGCTCATTTTTGGTTGAATGGCTACGTCAACAAGCAAAATTGCCGCATTTGGAGTGAAGAGAATCCACATGAGACCCTTGAGACGCCATTACATCCACAAAAACTGACTGTTTGGTGTGCTCTATGCGCTGGTGGAGTCATTGGGCCATACTTCTTCTAAAATAATGCTGGAGAGTCTGTTACCGTTAATGGAGACCGGTATAGAGCCATGATAACCGACTATTTTGTCCCCGAATTGGATGGCATGAATGTGGATGAGTTGTGGTTCCAACAAGACGGCGCTACATGCCACACAGCGCACGTCACAATCGATTTATTGAAGGAAACATTCGATGAGCGCATAATTTCGCGGAATGGACCTGTCAATTGGCCACCAAGATCGTGTGATTTGACACCATTGGATTATTTTCTTTGGGGATATGTGAAGTCGCTCGTCTACGCCAACAAACCAGAAACGTTAGGGTACTTGGAAGCCAACATTCGCAGCGTTATTGCCAACATACGGCCCCATATGCTCGAAAAAGTGGTTGAAAATTGGACCTGTAGAATTGGCTTTATTCGAGCTAGCCGCGGGGGCCACATGCCCGAAATCATATTTAAACATTAATGGCATAAAATTATCCTTCCAATAAAGCCAAATTGATGGACATTAAAACGATTTTCTTGTGTTTTATTTCAATTCGGAGTTCTATACCTCTGTTATACGAATGCAAAAAAAAAACATGTGAAAAGTTCGAAAGTGACAGTTCTCAAAGTATAAACGTTCCTCTAAAAAAATTCTTCTTAGCTTCATAAACTAAATTCTAATTAATCACAATTAATCTAGGCAAAAGACTAATCTTAATTATTAACAATTTTTTTTTTATTATTATGAATGAAATATAAAGGGTGTTTTTTATTGAGGTATAGAACTTTAAGTTGTCATCACTTTTTTAACTGGTGGCCATTTTGTCAGCTGTCAAGTGATTAATATTTAGTTTGGTTTGCCATTTCATCATGAACAGGTTGACAAAAGAACAACGCTGGAAAATCGTGCAAATTTATTTCGAAAATAATGGTTCAGTTCGCGAAGTTTACCGCAAGCTCCGTCCATTTTATGGTCGACATAATCGTCCATCAGAGCAATTAATTCGGTTAACCATGGATCGTTTTCGCACTACGTTTACTCTATGTGATAATACGCATCCGTAGCGATGTCGAACAGTGCGCACCGAAGAAACAATTGCCGCTGTAGAGCAAAGTGTTGAAGAGAACCCGAATGAATCGATTCGCTACCGTGCACAGCAATTGGAGCTTTGTCCATCAACTTTATGGAAGATTTTGCGCAAAGATCTTACAAGATCCAGCTTGTGCAAGAATTAAAGCCGCGAGACCATGCAATGCGTCGTGATTTTGGTGTATGGGCCGAAAATGAGATTGATCTCGATGCTGATTTTCATCGCAAAATTTTGTTCAGTGATGAGGTTCATTTTTGGTTGAATGGCTACGTCAACAAGCAAAATTGCCGCATTTGGAGTGAAGAGAATCCACATGAGACCCTTGAGACGCCATTACATCCACAAAAACTGACTGTTTGGTGTGCTCTATGGGCTGGTGGAGTCATTGGGCCATACTTCTTCCGAAATAATACTGGAGAGTCAGTTACCGTTAATGGAGACCGGTATAGAGCCATGATAACCGACTATTTTGTTCCCGAATTGGATGGCATGAATGTGGATGAATTGTGGTTCCAACAAGACGGCGCTACATGCCACATAGCGCACGTCACAATCGATTTATTGAAGGAAACATTCGATGAGCGCATAATTTCGCGGAATGGACCTGTCAATTGGCCACCAAGATCGTGTGATTTGACAGCATTGGATTATTTTCTTTGGGGATGTGTGAAGTCGCTCGTCTACGCCAACAAACCAGAAACGTTAGGGGACTTGGAAGCCAACATTCGTGGCGTTATTGCCAACATACGGCCCCATATGCTCGAAAAAGTGGTTGAAAATTGGACCTGTAGAATTGGCTTTATTCGAGCTAGCCGCGGCAGCCACATGCCCGAAATCATATTTAAACATTAATGGCATAAAATTATCCTTCCAATAAAGCCAAATTGATGGACCTTAAAACGATTTTCTTGTGTTTTATTTCAATTCGAAGTTCTATACCTCTAAAAAAAACACCCTGTATATTTGTTAAAATTATTAAGGCCAAATTTTTAAGGTGTTTATATTAGCTGACTATGGATCATATTTACATACTGACTTTTCTTAATTTTATCAAATTATAAGGAAGCTCTTAAGCATTTAACCACTTAAAAAAATTTATACTTTTAAAGGTCACTACATTTAAGGCTACACATTAACATGTTGCAGTATTTTAAGAAGATATGCTCATTATCTTTATTTAATAGTTTTATTATTACTTAATTGAGTTACTTAATGCAAAATATTTTTTTATATTGCCGCCAATATTTTCTTTCGAAGACCACCTCTTAGTAGTCTGCTGACAAAGGCTCTGAGAGTAACTGATTGCTATGAAAAAGCTACTTAAGTCTGTCATTCGGAGTTGACGTTAAACAGTAGGACACTCATGGATAAAAATTTATACGCACTATATGAGTGCTGTGAGATGCTAGGCCGTAACTCTGAAATGGCAATTATGTATCGAAATATGTATGAATTTTATGAGAATATAATAATCTGTCTTTAGGAATATACAGAAACTCCTTTTTTCTGTAACAGTACGCCTTTGAGGAAAGTGAACTTAGGTCATTTTCAAGACAACTATAGTTGTAATTTCACTTCCAACAAAATTTTTAATTTTAAAAACAATGATAATCTTACTATCTTTTTATGAATAAAAACTGTATAGTAAATTGTTTCCGTTTTTATCGTGAATAAAATTTCTATCAAAATAGACTTACACCACTTTTAAAGAAAACAACATATAATATTCCCTTAAGAATTTTAGTTTTTTAATATAGAGAATTTTGGATAAAAAAATATGCCACAGTTTATTAAATCTTACCTTGATTAATTTAGGAAAAGTATTGTATTCAAAATTAACGGATTTATACTATTTGCAACTTACTTCCCAAGGACGAAAGTTAGTTCATAGCGAGAATTATGGCAAAAATTTGTACACAAAATATAATTACAATTATGATTAGTTTTCATTTTGTTTGCTATTAATCTATTTAAAAAACATACAAAGAATTAGATTTAAATTAATATTAAAACTTAAATTGCAATAGAAAAAAAAATTAATTAAATCTGTGGAATTTTGAAAAAACGTCTTCTCTCGAAATAAGACAATTTTCCAAGATTTTTATAGTAAATATAGAATTTCCTTGTCCTTCTTTTGCTCTAATCCCCGTATTTCTACGACCTTTGGAAGGCAAGATATGCAGTTGACTTATCGACCTCTTTCAGACTTTTCCCCAATTTCAATTTGACAAAACGACTTCTTTCAGAGAATTAAGAATAATTTAAAAAATTGAATGTCTATAAAAAATTGTATTTGATTTTTATTATTATTTTTTAATTATCTGCATATTGAAGGGAAAAATAGAACCCAAATATATTTTCCACATCAACTTCTTTCAACCTTTTTTTCATATTCCATTTTAACAAAACAACTTGTCTTGACTTAAGCGATTAAAATAATTTTCAAATTTAATCAAAAAAATTTTGACAAAACGACTTGTATGGTGGAAGCTAATTTTTTTCTTTAAAATTTAAACAAAAAAAATTTAACAAAAAGTCTTAAATTAATTTTTTGTTATTTTAAAGAAAACTATTGCTTTTAGAGTGGAAAAAAAGGTCGCATAATGTTCGTTAAGTGTTTGTGCATAATATCCAAGTTCAAAATTTCTTTAATTTTCTAAGCAATAACTTCTATTAGCCTTTTTAACTGTTTTTTTGGTCTACTGAAAAGTTGTTGATTTTGAAAGAAGACGTTTTGTCAAATGTCCACAGAAATTATCTATTAACAGAGCTGTAAAAGAAAGTATTTTTTTACTGCATTACTAAAAAAACTCGCTAGATAATACTGATCTGTGTTTAGATTCCATGAATTTTGAAATTAAGTAATATGAAACATATAAGAAGGGTGTTTCAAATATTGAAATAGTTCGAGGCCAGACTTTTTTAGTACTAAATACTTCGATTCTGGTAGAAATTTAGAACATTCAGTAATCGTCGTCGCTTGTATTTAAATTGTACAGCTTGATCTTCCCCCATCTCATAATTATATTGGAAATGGTGTACTTACTTTGAATTATTTAAATTAAAAATGCATTCAGAAAACAAAACAAGAGGCAATTTAAAATATTTCAAGTCTTTATTAGAGGATTTTTAAATACTCGTCGAGTTTCTCTTGTTTCATATTGAAATCAATTTTTTTTTTCATTATTTGAAGAAAAATGAAAAAATGTTTCTTTTAATGTCCGTTTGAAAAAGTTGGTTTAAAAACTAAATATGAGTATATATAGATCAAATATTATTTCATTTTTCCCTGAAAGTTTCAATTCAGTGTTTGCAAATATTTCATAACAACAAACAAATATAAAGCAAACATTTCATCACATACTTTTTCATATTTAAAAAGTTATTGAAAACTAGCATCGAAATATGTGGCTTTTATGTACAAAAATTAATTTATGGTGTAACTAATTGTACGCATTTGGATAATCAGCTTGAATACAGGCGACTCGAAGCAGTTCATAATAGTAATTGTTCTGGAAGCTCTTTTGAAAGTAAGCCCGCTAAACATGGTAGTGAGTACAAAGCCATAGAGACTGTGATTGGAATTAAACACGGAACTTCTTAAGAGGCATGATAGCTTAGCCAGTTGAATGGTTGATAACTCCCTTCTTGACTTTTGTAAAACGCTTAAAGACTAATTTAAGTAATAAGAGTGAACGGACCAGTTTAAAGTTTGATTATACCATTTAGAATAAGACAAAAATCGACCGAGGATGAAATATTCGGAGTCCACAAGGATATTCTTTGGCAACTGACAAGAGCTCTGGGTTCAAATTCCAGTTTTGACATCTAGAAAGAAATTTCTTTCGGTGAAACTGATCGCCATGAACACACTTTTTAAGTATGTCCTTTGGATTCGACGTTAAACTGTATTTCCCTAGCTGCACTTTGATTTTGTTAGCATGTTAAAAAATTATTTAAATATTGCCTGAGAACACAAGTACAAAATGGTATTGCATAATCACTGAGATGTAAAAACTAATTAGGTATTGATTGGATGCAGTTGCTGGCAACACTCGAAAATGGGTAAAAAAAATTAATAAAAATTCCCACTATACGAAAGAAGATATGATTGAGGTTTACTTTCCAGGTGTGCATTTCGTATTAAAAAAAAGGCTGTAAGTTTAGTGATGAGATTTCAAGTGGTAATACATATTAGTAACACTTTCATGATTCATAAAATTTCAAGTTAATTTTTAATTTTAAACCAAAGCGTGTCTAAATTACGAATGAATTATAACTTTTCATTTGATTCAACCAAAATTAATTCTTTATAAATTTTTTTATACTTTTCGTTAAATTTTTCGTTTACAGCTCTGCCTATTAAATACATTTGTACATATAAAGCATATAAAATATATTCTATATACATATATACATACATAAATATTATATTTTAAAAAAATATTTTAAAAATAAATTAAATTTATTAATACGTTATCTTTCTTATAGTGAATTTTAGATAAAATAGTTAAATTTTCATAGCAACTTTGCACTTCTGAATTTTTTCTTTCTTTAATTAAATGGAAAATTAATTTCAATTCATATTTATATTTAAATTAAAATGCAATTGGTCATTCGTGTTTCTTTTTGCTACAATTGTTCATTTTAAAAATTTAATAGGATTTATAAATATAAGTAAAATAGTAACAATTATTAAAATGAAAACTACAATATTTGTATAAATAATAAAAGGGAACTAAAATGTTATTTTTTTTTTTGAAAACTTATAAAAAACAAATTGTTTAATGTTAGGAACACAACTGGGGCGAACGACGAATTTCGCTCAATACGAAGAATAAGTTAAAAAAAATTCGCTGTATAATTTCATCGTATAAGCACCATAACGTAACGACGCAAAGGGGGTTTTCCTTGTGATCCTCTGCTATAACGACATGTTGCGCAATTAATTTTTTGTTTGTTTTCATTAGTAGTTCTGGTATCTTAAAAGAATGAATGTTGCTTTTTTTTAATTAAACATCAAGTATGAATGAATAAATTACATATTAAATAATTAATTTTGTTTGATTTAATTTTTTTAATTTCCCTAACCTTGTGCTCTTAAAGTTCATCATTTTAATGTGCACTTTGTAATTGGAAATAATGCGTTTAACTCTAAAAATTTACAAAATGTCAAAGTGTCATTTGCAAAAACGACATCAGTTGAAAATGACTGAAAACAAGAGCAAAATGACAGCAAACACAACAACAACTCAATTGGACATCTCTAGTGAATGTATCCCCTATACAAATGGTCATGTATAAATTAGTATTTCAAATGAACGAAATAAAAAAATAAAAAAAACAGAAAACGGTGAAATACTACAACGAATAAAAACATTTACTCGTCGTCCTTGCAACTCTACAAGCGAAATACATAAATTATTTTTTATTAAATCGTTTTGTTTTGTTGTGTTTTTTCCTTTTTAACCTTTTCAATGATATTTTTCTGTTTATTGCTACAGGTCCTCCATATGTAAGAGCCATTGGACCAATAAAAGCTGTCGCCGGTGAAGATATAAAAGTCCATTGCCCATTTTCCGGTTATCCCATTGAACAAATTAGATGGGAGAAAGGACATCATGAACTGACAACAAGTAAGATAAATTGCCAATATATTTAGAACATATTTGTTAGAGAGTAAGTTAGTATGTGTGTGTATCTTTAAATGGCATAACACATATACGCAAACACACACACACAACACAAAAATCTAAATCTAAAATATTTATGTATGCCCCTCAATACAGGCTTGGCATTCAGTTTGTATCACTCTATGATTGTCTAAATGTTTTTCTTTTTACATTTACTCTGCAGTCCATCTGTCTAACCATTGAACTCAATTCCTGAATTTATTGAGAATATTTGTGTGTGTGTGTGTGTGTGTGTGGGCATGTATTTGATTTTCCAACTGTTTAAGATTTTAATGTTTTCTTTGCATTTGTAATTTTTAGTGTTCCTACATTCTTTTAAATTTTTCTTTTTTAGATTCCCATTATAGTTTAGCTCCTGTTCAACAGGGTGGTTATCTCGTCATCAAAAATGTTGAACCAAATCGTGATCAGGGCATGTACACCTGCATTGTTAAAAGTCGCACTGGTGAAGAAGCTCGTCGTGATATGCAATTGAATGTTAACAGTAAGTATAATAGTCGTATAAATCATTTGCAATCGATAAAAAAACTTTATATATTAAGAATTATATTAATTTTCCTCAAAAACAAACAGATTTTTTGGCACGCCAGTGAAATATTTGTGTTGTTTGTTTTTAATAAGTTTTATTTAAAAAGCAAATTTTAGGTGTTTTTTCTGTATTACGAAACAGAAAAATTGTATTTGAATTCGGAATATTCCAAACCTGAATGATAATTTCGAAGGTTTTCTCTATTTGTAATATTATTTACGCAATTAATGTTTAATTTGCTTATAAATTTTTACAACAATTAATTTCAATAAATTTTTGGATTCCACATAATTTTCGTCCGGCTTGATCTCACTCTGATGAGAAGCGATTCTATGCTATGTCGCTTGTGTACTGTATACTGCATAAGCCTGGTACCCTACAGTGATTTGGTGTAATCTATAAGTATAGCGGCGATTTTACTACTCGCTCAGTAATTTCTTTATTTACTTAAGTCTCTACAAATGTGTAATACAAAATTTATGAAGCGTAGGTTGAAATCGTTCATTAGTGATGTAGTTTTTTTTTAACAATGAACAGCAAAACATAAGTGAAAAAATGTATTCTGCTGCCCTATTCTGTAGTAGCGGTTTCAGCTGACTTTTTTGTTTTAAAAACACAAAATTTTAGCATTTTAGCTTAAGAACTTTAGAGAATACACACGCAAAACATGAATGGTTTTCTAACTAAAACAAAAACCACCATTTGACCCGTTAAAATCAATGATTACAGGAATTAAGTCAGTGAAGAAAAAAATGAAAAAATACTGCTAAAACAGCAAAATATAGCGGCAGTATTCGACTTCTTTCTTAAAAACTTACAAATAAAAAATCGCACAGTTTACTTGTACGGTATAACCAGGGCAGAACTTTGAAAATTTTGGGGAGCCCTCTCCAATCTTTGTTGAGCTTATAGCGATGTATACGGGTCATTGGATGATTGGTAACCACGCTGAAAGGCTGGGTCTGCTCTTTAACCCTCACTACCAAAGTTACGAGAATACTTCGGAGAAGGGGTGCATTTTTTCGATGGTTTGGCGCGAGTCTGAACCACCTCATTTTACTCCACTTTATATACAACTCTTGTTGGCTGTAGTTATTTTTCCTACTTGGGCAAGTTCAGTTTAGTCCTCTATCACATTTTTGGTCGACTAGCCATCGGAACTTCCTACTTACCTACTTGTATAAAGCGCAAGTTCAATTAATGCAATGCCAGATTATGTCAATGCCTATCTTTTTAACTACACACAATAATCAAATAAATCATTTCATTGTGTAAAAATCCAAAGGCAGGCATATATGGGTTAAACCATATCAACTCAACTTAAAATATGCCGTTTTTGAATGGGGATAGGGGGTAGGTATGTTGGAAAAATGTTGGAGGCAAAATATTAGTGAGGGTCGCTCTTACATTTTATCCCTCTAGGGGCTACTCCAGGGCAGTTGTGGAGATTTTTGTGAACTCTTACTCCTTCAAACCAACCTTTGACCCCGATGAAGAGCCATTTGCCCCCATCCCACATCCCTTCTTTTTGGCTTACGTATTTTTTTGTTGAAACTCACAAAATAAGCGATTCTAGTTAATCGAAATAGAAAAATCGTATGCTATTCCACCCCTATCAGAATAGTTTTAATCACATTCTTTTGCGATTTGATTTTTATTTCTTGATCCAAAAATACCTCCACTCTGAAATTTTCCACAACTGTAGAGAACGAAACTGTCTTTGGCATAATTTTTTTTCAAATTTTTAAAAAGGTCGCTTTCGGAGATATAGGCTTCCGACTTGTAGATAAAGAAAATTGACCTTTGACTTTTTCAAAGAAAAAATCATGTTGCATATTAAATCAAAGGTAATTTAATACCCTTCCAAATGCGACTTTTACGAGAAGCGTAGCTATAGTACCTTTCAAGAACATTACAATTAAGTAAGTGTAACTTTGTGCATTTTTGTACTGTTTTCCGATTTTCAAGACCTCATATTTCCGGATCCAGATGTATCAGTGCTTCCAAACTTTGTATTTAATTTAATTCTATGATATACTATATTTCTACAAAAAATCATAAAATTCGGAGGGGGTAGATTAAAACCATTGGTTGATTTGACTTGGAATATCCCATATATAGAAACAGTATAAAATCGAATTGAATTATTACATTTGTGCTACCAATTAAATTCATAATTCAATTTGGCCTTACAAATAATATTAAAGGCATCAATTTCCGAAATAGTAATATTGAGATTTGCTAACTAGGTCCACTATCCCCCCCCCCCACTTTCCAAATTTTGGCCTAAATCACCTAAAAGTGGTCTAAAATGGACAAAATGTGTGTGAGTGGAATGACTTAGAAATATTCTTTTGTATGGATTTTATGAACCAGAAACTATTTTTGAATAAGTTATAGTCCATTAAGTCCATTATCTCCCACCACTTTCCAATTTTTGGCACAACTCACACAGTGCTCTAAAATGGGAAAAATGTGTGTAATTGAAGTGCCTTAGAAATTTTCTTTTGTCTTGCAATTTTGAATCGTTAAATATTAAAAGCAAAGTAGGAATCATTTTTCCAATCCTTAATGAATTAACCATCAAGTATACAAGATAAAGCTTACTAGTTCACAATAGATAATCCTGCACGACACATAGACGACATTCAGAACAATTATTAAACGCCTTTTTTCAACAAATGTAGCAGCGACAATGTCACTGAGCTTTTTATGAACTTTTTATGAACACATTTTATGAACTATGAAAGCGTGTTGTCCATATTCTGTTTATAAACGGCAGGTTCAAGAAAATAGACCAGAAAATATCGTACACGAATACCTTCGCCATATTGTGGACAACCATTAATGACATATTCAATAATGTCTTAACCCCCTGTCTGACGCAAAAAAAAAAGCGTGCAGTAACTACCAAAAGGCACTTCAGAGTATATTTGTTTGAAAGTAGTATGGTTCTATTAGACTCAACTGGGAGTTTTCAATAGAAAAATTTAGGAAAACTGTATTTCTTTTATGGCAACAGCGATGCATTGCACTGATATACCTACAACAGATAGGTTTTTACACCGACCCGTACTGTAGTGATTTATTTTCTAGTTTTCGAATAATATAATCCGCTAATGCAATAAACCACAGATAAATATTAATTCTGTAGTGTGATTCGTTATAAAATTTTAAAGGGTTTTCTATAAGTATGTACATATACATATATAGCATATCTGTATTAAATTGTAAAATAAATCCAAAATTAAAAAATTTTATCGTTTAGAGGATTCTAAATGGCAGCTTTATCTATGGTTTTTATTTAGACACTAAATGAAAAGCAAATAAATTTTATTTTCTATTCCCCTTATTTATATTCCGAAGTCATTAGAGTATGTCACATACATTCCAATCAATGGGCTATTTATTAACATATTTCATTAATAATATTCCGGGAAATACAAAAATTAAAAATAAATACAAAGAATATTAAATTTATTCATAAATATAAAGGATATTAATGTTAAAGCAGAGTTATGCGATATCTATACTCCCACATATTTTCAAAAAGTGTCTCTATAGTTACTAATTTGTAATAGAGCATAAATGGATAAATAATAAAAATATATATTTAACAAAACAAGTGAAAAAGAAAACAATTTATATAAGTATAAATTAATTTATATAAATGATTTTTAATGGTGTCTGAATACGGACTTTTCATTTGGTAAATATATTTTTTTAATTTTTTTTCCTTTGCAGTGGTGCCAATTTATATACAATTGAAGCCCCAGGCGTTAATGATGAGTTTTAAAAGAAATGATAAGTTTTAAAAGAAAACAAATCTTTAAAAATTAGTGAACGGTACTAGAAAGAAACTGAAATTTGTCAAGAATATTTATTTATATTTTCCTTTTTTTTTGGATAACATTCTGCTCTATTGCAACCGAAATTAGTTCTGAGAGTAATTTAGACAGAAACATATAAATTTTCTGTAAAGTTGGTAGTTCCTATTATATATATTATACTGATCAACATACATACATATACGAATAAATAACATTGCATTAATATTTTTTTGCCAGAAAATATATAAATATAAAACAAATTTAAAAAACATTAAATTCACTGCCAGAGAACATTAAGCGAAATCAATATTTACACACATTTTGAAAAAGTTTTACCCCCATGATTGCTAAATAAATAATAGTTGACATAGATAATTGGCCATTACAAACCTGTGTCAGGGTTATGGCCTAGCTTCTCACAGCATTCATGTCGTGTGTGTTAATTTATATCCATGAGTAGTGGGATCTACAGTTTAAATTCGACTCCGAAAGACAGACTTGATAAGCTTGTTCGCGGTAATGAGTTACTCTCAGAGCTTTTGCCAGAAATTTGCTAAGAGGTTGTCGCCGAAAGAAATATATTTTTTAATATTTCTTTGCTTCAAGTCTTAAGCCGAGTGTCCACTAGCAAGTTTTCTTGCGGAAGTTGCTTCCAGAAGTGACTTCCAGAAGTTTTTGTCATGTAAACACGTATTAGAAGTCGACTTCCAGAAGTTTTTGCTTGCAAGAAAAACTTGCAGAAATTATGTGGAAGCACATGTTCGTTGCTTGCTGGAAGTGACTTGCGCAACTTGCTGTGAACTGCAAGTGTTTTTAAGACTTGCGGAAGAAATCAGGTATACGTCGGGTTTTGTTTGTGGTTTTTTTTCTTTTATTTTTGACTAATTAAATAAAAATGGAAAATAATAAATTTATTTGAAGTAAGGAAAGTTACCCAGAACTATGGGACACGTCCTCAAAAGAATATAAAAATAAAATTAAAAAACAAAACGCTGTAAAGGCAATAGCCAATGCTATAGACGAGCCCGAAGAAGAGATGAAAAGAAAATTACACGACCTCCGAACGCAGTTTGGTCAAGAGGTCAACAAAGAAAGAAAAAAAAAAGTGATCAAAGTGCTGAAGGCTCATGCCTTGGTAAGCCAACACGCTAACTACTAGACCACGGCGACGGTACATGAGATGTCGTCATGTATTTCATGTCATGATAAAACTCCCACTTGCTAACGTATCGTCGTACAGGAGTTTAAGTGCTCTATCCGCTATTTCATATTTTTTATATATCTCGAGTTAATGCAATCCGTTTTCGGATAGCTCGTCAAGTTTCGGAAATAAACAGCTGAAAACGGATTGCAGATTTTAAAAATTTTGGTGTCGAAAACCTAAATTAGCATCATTAACGCGAGATTTAAAAAATGGCGTATAGAGCACTTAAACTCCCGCACGACGATACGTTAGCAAGTGGGAGTTTTATCATGACATGAAATACATGATGAACATCTCATGTACCCAAAGAAACTGAGAACAATTTTTTTTTGTAATTAGTTGTTTCTTTCCTATTAAATATGCTGCGATGGCAGCTGCCACTCTTATTTTGCCACCAGACATTTTTATACTGTCACTGTTTAAAAAAGCTAACTCTACTGCAACCTGTACTCACATTGTGTGTAAACACGTCTGCAAGTTCTTGCTGCAAGCTCGTCGTAAAACTTCTACAAACTACTTCTGGAATCAAACTTCCGCAAGTTTTGGTTTCAGTGGAAACACTTCAGCAAATACTTGCAGAAGTTCTTCCGCAAGTAACTTGCTAGTGGACACTCGGCTTTAGTAAGCCAACACACAAACTCTAGACCACGGCGAGTATTATAAATACTTATGTTCCAATAGTTATAAATTTAATGTCAACTAATTGTTGGCTGACTCTGGTAGAAAATAAAATAGAATTTGAATTTTTGAAAAACAGAAATGTGTTGCTTTGTAAAACTTTTATTTGGTTTTAATATAAGTACTAAATGGAAGTATTTATAGTTTTGTTTACCATCTTCGAAATAAATCTCCTGACGAGTCTCTTAAGCAGATTCGAAACGGCCATAGAAACATACTTATCCCCATAAGCAATACCTTTCATATAAATATGTTTGTATATTAAATGTATTTGCCTATATGGCGAACATTTTTTTATTTGTTTGTTTTTTAAATAAAAAAAATATTTAATAAAACAAACTTTTTATTTAAATTCTTTGAAGATATGAAATAATTGAAATAAACGAAGTATGAATACGGACTGAATACTGTATTTTCATTAAGTTTTTTTTCGGCTGCTTAGAGCAATGCCACTTGATACTAAATCGTGCTTATATTATTGGCTTTTAACTTCAACCGTCATTAAAAATTTGCGAATCGTACTACAGAAAAGAACTAAACTCTTTATAATGTTTATTTTAATTTTACATAATAAGAATAATTTAGAATTGAAAATATTAATTTTATGTTTAGTTTGTGCTTTTTATTATATTATTTTACAAAAAAAAAAATCTTCTGACAAAAAACTATTTTAAATTTATTTTATTTTGTTTCTTTTTTGTTTATTTAATTTCAGGTCCTCCAGTCATAGAACCATTCAAATTTCCAAAAAATCTACAAGAGGGCGGAAGAGCACAAATTACATGTGCAGTTTCCTCCGGTGATATGCCAATATATTTTAGTTGGAAAAAGGATGACATGTCCTTGCCATCCACATTACAGGTAAATTTACAAATAAACGAAATGTAAAAATTAGAAAACCAATAAAAAAAGAAAAAAAATGTACATTTAAAGAAAGAAAAGGAAATCGAATATTTTATTTCCAATAACACACACAATTTAATACATTATCCCTAAGGTTATACTTGTACTTATATAATATAAAAAAAGGGGGGAAAAATAATCCAAATGGCTTTAGACATGTGTCTGTGAAACCTTTTTAAAGCCAAAGAGATAAAGCAAGAATCGTTACGAAATGTAGTGAACAATGCAAAAACTTAAACATATACACTGTATCAAATCATTATTTGGTTTAATTTGAAAAAGAACAAATGATAAATGAAAAGGATTTCCTTCTTTCTTGTATAAAAGTAATAAGAAAACGGAATATTAAAACCAATCATGTGTGTGTGTCTGCTTTTGATTTGTGTCTTTGTCTGAATATTTTTTTTAGACAATTTTTACCTTTCATCTGTATTTCTTCTTTTCAATTTATTTACTTTCTCTTACTTTATTCTTTTTTTCTAAATAAAAAGATTACAGAAAAGAAAGAAGAATTTTACTCTTTGCTGGTTTTTAAGGATATCAGTGCTAAACACAGTGGAAAATACACCTGTTATGCTAGTAATGCTGCTGCAAAAGTTAATTACACTGCCGAATTGCAAGTTCGAGGTAAGAAAAACAATATTAAACCAACTAATTGTAAAGAAGTTCATTAACAAAAACTATTGTTTGTGTTTTTAGTTGAAAAAAAAAACACACTATTTTTAATTGAAATGCTTTGAAATACTCGCATATGAGAGTTATCATGCTGTTGTTTGAAAGATTTCTGATTACTTAAATACATACTCGTATTGTATTCTGTTATTAAATCGATTTTTTTTAACAAAGATTATAGTAGATTACCTGTAAAGAAAAATAAAATAGAATATATTTTTATTATTATTTGTTGATATTAAATTAAAAGTTATATAAAGAAAATGGCCAAATTGGTTGTACTACCTTGAAGAAAACGATTAAATTTAAAGTAAAATTTTAAAAATCAGGTACCTCTGGGCTTGATATTTGGTTAGAGCGAGTGATTTTTCAAAAAGTATATTTATATATATATATATTCATGCTTAGACCCAGCACGCTTCGCTATTCCTATTCGAACTATTTTATTTTTTATTTATTTAAATAACAATATTACATAGTACATACATACATAATTGGCCCTGTTTTAGGATTAAAGCTCCGAACGACAGATTTGAGAAGCTTGTTTATGGCAGTCAGTTACTCACAAAGCTTTTGCCAGTAGATTGCTGAGAGAAAAGAGTTATTTTGGCTAGAAATCACCAAATTTTTGAAAATTTTTCAGAAAATAAACAAAGAAACCAAATAAATGCTAATAAACGTGGCAACTTTTTAATTTTAAACGTATGCATATATGTATGTATGTATGTTCCATTGACTTGTTCTTTTTAAGCAACTGTCACTATCTATGTATATATCAGGTCGATTAGGTTGTATGATGGAGAAATAATAAACTTTTTAGGCATTGATTGAATAATATTTAGCAGATTGTCCAAGAAAATTAATGCTGAGGCGTCCTATCTCAGCCCTACACACTCAACTACAGGGTGGGCAAATTTGAGGTTATGAAGTAAACTGGCTGTCAAATGACGAAATATCAACAATTGAGCTGTTATTCTTTGACATTTATTTATAAGGGATGGGTGATTTTAATACTACTAGTGCTTGCGTCGAACGTTTCTAAATTACGAACTGAACGAAACCAACGCATTTTTTGATAAACCGATTTTTGTGGCCACAATTCTCTAATGTTGACATCAGTAACCTTCAGTTTCAAAAGGACGTCGCCACAAGCCACACAGCCGATGAAACAATTCAGTTAATGCATGAGAAATTTCCCGGTCGCGATTTGCGCTGTCAATTGGCCGCCTAGTTCTTGTGATTTAACGCTGCTGGATTATTTTCCCTGGTTCTATTTGAAAGACCGGCTTTACTTGAACAAGCCACAAGTAAATGACGAACAGAAAGATGTAATTCCGCACTGACGATGTAAGCGAAGCTTTGTTGTAAAATATGGCTAAAAATTTTAAGAAAAGAGCGGAAATCTGCCAGACATCATATGCCATTATTAATTTTCGTATTTTTACTTTACATTGGTGTCAACAAAATTAAATTTTTCAGAAAAGAAACCCTTTATAAACAAAAGAGTACAATAACACATATTCAGCTGCAGATGCAACGAACATTTGTTTTTTTTTTTTTTGTTTTGTTTTTACAAACATATTTACTATAAGCAATGGTCTTTGACTATTCAGTAGAATATGAATTTGACGAAATGGTAAATCAATATAAAAATAAAAGGCACTAAATTTGAAGTGAGTTGACCTCATATTTAATAAACTATAAGAAAACAAATTACTTATTTTCCATTTACATACATACATACATAACTGGCCTTTACAACCCTGTGTCAGGATTACGGCCTAGCTTCTCGCAGCACTCATGTTGTGTGTGTCAATTTTTATCCATGAGTACCGGGACCTACACTTTAATGTCGACTCCGAACGACAGACTTGAGAAGCTTGTTCATGGCAATTAGTTACTCTCAGAGCTTTTGCCAGAAGACTGCTGAGAGGTAGTCGCCGAAAGAAATATTTTTTTCATATTTCTTTTTTTGAAGATGTCAGAGCCTGGAGTCGAACCAAGGGCCCATGTCTTAGTAAGCCAACACACTAACCACTAGACCACGGCGACTGACATTTTCCATTTAAATTAATAAAAATATATGCCCGTATTCATAAAAAAATAAAATTATTTTATAGAGTGCTTATTTGCCATATTTCTATGGAGTAATTGTCAAATAAGCAATTTATAAAACTGTTTTATTTTTTATGAATACGGGCATTAAAATTTATTTAATTTCCTTTTTTTTAATAAATTGAAACTCTATATTAAAACAATATTGAAATGTAGAAAATACCCAAGCTTAGCAAGAAATATGATATATTTTTTAAATATATATATAAATAATTTATAATTAACTGCTAGATTTAAAACTTATTATTATCTGGTACATATCCACCGATGTCCGTCAGTGAGACCATATTTCTCCCTAAACAAAATATGTGTTCTGCTGTCTCCGATTATTGTGAGCATAATATGCAAACATCTATATCTGTGATCGCCATTCTCATCAAATACGCTCTCACACTACAATGACCCGTAAGGAAATCCGTTAGGATATTTTTTTAACTTTTTTTCCTATTTAATTTCACAATAATCCAGTGGTTGTGTCATAAAAAGTTTCTTCATCATTATTATTATATTTTAAAATGGCCCTTTTTCTGTTGCTAACCATCGATATCCTTTATAAATATGTACTTGAATCTGTGGGAGTTCTTGTACAGTTTTTTTCTATTTCAACTTTATTTAGCTACTACTCTTTCAAAAACAAAAAAGCAAAAAACAAAAAAAAAAAAACGTTCGCAGTCGGACAAAAAATTGAAACCACTATTCAGTGTAGCAAATAACATTTTCTATAACTGTGTATCTCTTTTTATACCTCTTTTAGATACTACAGCTTACATACATTAAATATAACTTATAACACTACCGTTTTACTTTTAAAAGTACGCAAAAAGCATTTCATTTCTGAAAAATAAAACTGAAAAGAGAAACAACAAAAATTTTTTTGTAATTCTTATATTCTTCATTCTTATTTAAACACATTTCTTGTAGTTGCACCACGCTGGTATCTTGAACCCATGGATACAGCCATAATGTTGGGCAATACAATATCAATAAATTGTGAGGCGGAAGGATATCCAATACCTACGATTACCTGGTTTAAAGGACAAGGTAAGTTTATAATACAAATATCTACTTATATATTTATTTTTAGCTATTTTAGTTTTATTTTTTTAGTTATCTCTATCTGATAATAATTGTAATCATAATTATTATCCATATAAATATCATTATGTTCATTATCATTGCAATCATTATTGTCATCACACTTCTGTTGTGCACTTTCCAGTGCAGAGTTTATTATTCTCAATTCACTGAGTTTTCTGTGTAAACATTTGTTGAAGCTGTTTAAATAGTACTTGTACTGGTGCTTTTTACTCGAATTCAAAATTATTTTGTTTTAAAATTTCTAAGATTTAAAAGCATTAATT
Organism: Metopia argyrocephala; assembly: GCA_963576795.1. Classification (NCBI taxonomy): domain Eukaryota; kingdom Metazoa; phylum Arthropoda; class Insecta; order Diptera; family Sarcophagidae; genus Metopia; species Metopia argyrocephala. The sequence goes on along the minus strand of OY756211.1, from coordinate 40,843,615 downwards.
CATTATGCGTACGCTTAGCAAAAGGGAGTGCAGTAGACTCTCACAAATTAAAACTGCCCTGATATTGGAACCCTTGATTTTAAATGGGGAAAAATTTTTTTTTTGAAGTATTTTTTTTTATTTTTTCATTTAAGTAAATTATAAAATAGGAAATCACCATGATGAACATGTTCAAACCAGAGTGGGCAAACAAACAAAACATTTCGCAAACGTTACCACAAAGTCATACACTTTTACATTTTTTTTAATTGTATTATACATGAGCAAAACTAAAACAAATACTTTCTAAATGAGAAAGAGCGCAAACGAAACAATGCGCATTTCGCTCTTGTGCTTGCTTTGTTATTCCGTTACATTCGTATAATTTGCTCTTCTTCTTTTATTTTCCTTCTCATTCATTTTTTGTTCTACCTACGCACATTTGAGTTAGTGTATTTGTAGTGCTCAAAACAAAAACAATATACAAAACTAAATGGGACAATCGCTCTCACTGTTTTTGTTTTGTTTTTGTTTTACTCATTGTAAAGAACAAAACAAAATGAGATCGAATGTTTCGTTTTTTTTATTTTCCTACTTTGATTCAAACACATTACAGTAACAATAGTGAACTAACTTCTTAAAATCGATGATGTGGTTCTCCTTACATTTTATTTTTACCAAAATTACTTTCCTTTTGGGGTTTATTCTAAGGCATCTAAAAAGATTTTAAATTTTGTCATAAATAACCTTTAATTTCATGAAATGATTTCATTCCTTTAAGAAACTGTTTTTAATTTATTAGAGAATTTTTAAACCCTTGAATGGATTAAAAAAATAATCCGAAACTATAAGAAAAATATTTGAAGCCTTCTTATAAATTTACGTACAAAAAGAAAGAGAAAAAAATCAAACAGACGAAAAATAAATAAAAATGAAAATTTTGTGAAAATTTTGAGAAAATTTATTCAGTATCATTTTCCTTCTATATTCACCTGACCAGACCTTTGAAGATTCTCGTACTCAACCAGTTGAATTGTGAAAGGCAGACGTCAAGGTGCTGTTAATTTAGTAAAAAGCGAGTTCATTAAAGTTAAAAATACTTTTTTTTGTTACTTTTTATGTCGATTTTCCGTAGCAGCAGTATCTACAAAAACACAACGAATGTTCATTTCATTGAAATACTTTTATTTCATTTCATTTTATTTTTAATTTTCTAAGTGTTTTTTTTTTTTTTTTTCTTATTTTGCTTTTTCTCTTAAACCATCATTATTTATTGAAAATGAAAAAGAAGCTTAGCCAACCGAAAGGGATTTATTAGCGAATTTTAAGTATTAAATAGAAGGTAAAAAGATAAACAAGATGAAAATTAACAAAAAAAGAAAACAAAACAAATCGAACAAATCTTATTAAATAAAATAGCAGAATAAGGTTAATTGATTAGTAGAAAAGCTGTTAATTTTTTTATTTACAAAATTTAATTATTGGAATGGAATACGTGGCAAACGAAAATTTATGTCTATTTGAGCAAAGCAAGTACCTGGAAAAATTAATTATTTAAAAAGGATTTGGTTTCCTAAGCAAGGGTTCTTTCTGGTAACACACAATATTGAACGTTAAAATTGATTTTGTTGGGGATCATATGGTACCTCAAAATTCAAAATTTGCCTATTTTTTACGTTTTTTTAAAAATTTTTTATTTTCATTTAAATTTTTTTCTACGTGATATTTAAGATCTGGAATGTTTTATTCTTTTACCAAATAGTTTATTTAATTACCAATATTTTAAGCGTATTTTGAAAAAAAATCGGATGAAAAATAAAGTTTTTATTAAGGATTTGAGTGGGGCCATACGCCGAAAAACACAAAAGTACCGTTATCTAAAAAACGGTACTTAGGAAAAAATTATAATTGCGTTTTTCGTGCTCAGGAGGTCCCAATTAACTTATCTAGGCATGTGGCGTTCTTGGTATTTTTTGGCTGTAAACCAGTGTTACAGTGTATATACATACATAGAAGTTTTTCTATTTGTATTAATATATATGTAGATGTATTTATGACACTTAAATAGGTATTCAAGATGCCTTACCTCTTTTTGACTTTTCGTGCTAATGGGGCTTTTAGTGAGTCATTGGTCCCCTTTAGATGGCACTGACAGAGTCTCATCGTCAATTCCCAACTAAAAAAAATAAAACGCATTAACATGCCCAAAATATATGTATGAAAAGTAATAATACCTCCATTATTTTTCCATAACAGCAATTTCTCCCTAAACTCCACTCGAAGCCCGAGTGGAGGAATCCTCTTTTTTTAGGTACCGCAAACTTCTAAATGTAACATTCGCACCTTTAAAAAGAAAGCAGTTAATTATATGTTTTCTTTTTGTTGTTTTTTACTAACCTTTAATAAATCAAAAATGCTTTTCATATCAATTGATTGGAGAAAGCCCTTCAGGTATGTGTCGTCAGCATTCAGATCTACCGTTTCAGGAGTTTTCTTCCAAAAAACTCTCATCCATGTCTAAATAAAGAAAATTTTCGTCCCTTTTCGATTGACACTTTAAAAAAAATTTAATAAAAAAATTAATAAACACAAAAGGTTGCTATATATCAGTATGGTTTTACTATGATAACACATCGTTCTTGATTTGATACTTTTATCAGTTTTGTTCTTTATTTGATACCATATCGTTCATGAATCGATAACAAATCGTTCCTAATATAATAACAGATCGTTATGGATTTGTTTGTTTGTTTGTTCTAATTTTAATAACTCATTAAGTTTGATTTAATACCGAAAGTTAACGAAATATTGTTCACAATTTGTTCTTAATTTGATACCACCGGTTAACAATTTTAGAACGCCTTTTTTCCCTCTGTGTAAAATAAAAAGTCTAAAAAAACTATCTTTTATATTACTAGTAGTAAGATAATATTTTTCTATTCATATATACTTTCCTCAAGTTTAATAAATTATAATGACGACTACGAAACACACACATAAGTATTATTGGAATACTTTCAAATTGATTTTTTTTCTTCTAAATGATATTTATTGCCATTTATAGAAATAAATTAAAAACTTTTAAATAATAAGATAATGTTGTTTTCTGTGGACTTCAGCAAGTGTATTTGTTTGTGCATATAAAAAAGAAAACTCTGCCAAATAATAAATTTTATTTTAATTTAACCAAAAATGGAAAGAAAAAAAAATACACTTTTCCTTATAAATATTCATTAAGTTTAAGTGCTTTCTTTTTCTTTTAATTTTATAGGCATTGTGTTAAATATTTGTTTTTTTGTTCCTCTTTTTCCTTTTTTCAAGGTAAACTAAATAAGGACTTTAAACCTTTAAACATGCGTAACCACTCATTGGTGCTCAACCTGGCCACCGACATTGATGAGGGTTATTATATGTGTCAGGCAACAAATGATATTGGACCAGGTCTTAAGAAAATAATACGCATCAATGTCAATGGTAAGTAAATTAAGGGTTTTATGTTAAGAAGGTAATTTTATACAGGCACACGATTAGAAAGTGCTCCATAAGTAAATTTAGTTGAAAAAAAATTGTCTCTCTTATTACATTTTATTATTTATTTATTATTTATTACCGTTTAAAAAAAGTTAAGGTAGAATTCAATAAAATTTTCATGAAAAATGTGACACAAACAACACTTTAGGAACAATTTTTTATTCTTGTAATGTCCAGGCAGATTGATTATTGCAGTTCTTATGAAAACTTGTTCACACCTTCGCCTTAGGCGGTGAGCGTATAAGAATTTATTTTAATATGAAGTACTTATTGTAATATATGTACATATATGTTGTATCTACTCCTATATATTTTGTGTAAATAAAAGAAAAAATTAATTTTTAATTCATTACTCTTTTTATATATTTTTTTTTCTCTTAAAAAGAACCTGCACGTTTTGAACAAACATCACGCAACATTTCATCACGTCGCAATGATGCTGTCACACTTAACTGTCATGCCAAAGGTGATGAGCCCATTAGTATCGCTTGGACGCACAACAATGCTCGCATTGATTTAAATAATTTCCGTTTTAGTATTGCGGAAATGAAAACTGATAAGGGTGTCAACTCTCAAATGACCATTTCCCGTTCGGATCGCCATGATTCGGGCATATACAAGTGCATTGCTGAAAATCCATATGGGCGTGCTGAACATATTATATATTTAGCAGTACAGGAACGTCCTGATACCCCCTCTAATCTGGAAGTCTTTGAGGTTGGTTCACGTACAGTTAAACTGTCATGGCGTCGTCCATTTGATGGCAATTCACCTGTATTATCGTATTTGGTACAATATCAGCCGCTTAAATATTTGCAATCACATGTCAGTTTGGGTATGGCGGGCAGTGATTGGAATGGCCAGAATATAATAAATGTTACACTACCATCAACAAGTATAAGCAAAAGGTTAGTGGTGAAAAACTAAAGTCGAAAAAAAAACGTTGGTAAATTGATAATTATCAAAAAAAAAGTAGTAAAAACTGTAAGAAATAAATAATTCCATAAATTCCATCGCAAAAAATATCCAACTAGCTAGCTATGTCGTATTGTCGGTGTTCTTATAGCGTTTACTCTTCTTTCCCTCTAAGTTTGTTAAAAATATTGAATTTATTTATTATATACGTAGCAGTGCTGGCTCAAGAAAGTATAAAAAAATGTGGCTTTCTATCCGGCAGTATAGTATTATATGTAAAATCGATTACACTTCTGTGCTTAAGCGCCCCTATGCCATGATTTATAGTATAAATAAATCCTGGACATACACATATAATTATATAAGGCATTATATTTATATAAAACAATAATAATAAAATTTTACCTTATTGTACAAAAGGAAAAGCCACACAGTATCGTGTTTTTTTATATAACGAGCGGTCAAAAATAGAAGGAGTTGACATAGAATTATTAAATTTGGCACACTTGTTTGACTTGATGAAAGATAGTAAAATTACAAATTTGGAAAATTTCGGAGCAAGGATTCGAGTCTTCATAAGAGAAGAAAAAAAGGTGCTATCATTATGAAATATTGTACACTGATTACCTTAAACAACGTTAACGTTTTCTGCAAAAATGATCCGATTTATAGTAAGGACAAACCGAGTTCAAAAATTTAAGAAAAATTTTAAAGAAAATTTTAATTAATTATTATTTTTTTTTTTTTTTTGGAACATGACATTAGTAGATCAATCTGAAATTTTAACATCACTGCATATAGATTTTAATGAAAATTACTCTGCTTTATTGATATTTTGTTTATCAATTGACCCTTCAAAGTCATAGCATTTTTCCAGATTCTTTCAATAATTGTGTATTTACTTATAACTTTGAACTTTGAATGCTCAGAACTAAGTACCTTCAAAATTTAAATTTTTTTTTTTAATTCTTTCTGATTTTTTTTAATTGGAATGTACTTAATAAAACCATCTTAAAATATTTTTTAATTGTATAGTTGACACAGTGCGCCATAAGTATTTTGGTCTCAGTGTTACCACAATGATTTCGTCAAGAAATCGTTTTGTTTGAAAAAGACTAATAATATCCTAAATTTTTTAAGATATAGCAAAATAACCCTGCGATAAAATTGGCTACCGCCTCCAGGCAAAGCACACTTGGGTCTTATAAGGTTTCGCTGTGTGTCTATGGCCGTTGGCCATTCTCCAATCAACCTGATAATCTTACGAAGGTGTGAAATTCGTTGAAATCACATTTAGTTAAACAGGATCTCTCCATAAATTCAGGCCAGCCAAGATTTTTGTTCTCAGGGCCCCCAGTGTGCGCGTATGTACCTATGGGCCAATGACCCGTTATCACTTATATAAGACTTCTGAGATGGACTCTGGGTAGGTTCAATGCGATATCCATGTTGGGCCAGATTTGTTTGATCGTTAAGCAATTAGGTTCAATCTTCCATCTTTCTTCTGCGGAAAAGTAGAGTCTGTGCTACGGTAAGAGTTTTTAAAAAGGTATGGTTGAGTTATTAAACTTTTTATTAAACCAACACTACAAAAAAGTAAAACGAATTGTCAGGATATGCGAGTTTAAACCCCAGATGAATTGGCGATATTTTTTGTTTCGTTTTAAAAGCTCAAAACTAAATTATATTTAATAATTTTAGATTATTTTTTTTATTAATACTGTTAAAAAGGCTTCGGAAGCGGCCGAAAGAGTTTATGTAATTGATATAGACGTTGGGTCGCACATTGGAGATTTTGCGGAAAAAAGTCAAATTTTCAACATACTCTTCATGCAATATGCAGTGTAAAGACGTGCAAGAGTATACCATAAAGTATTGCCAAAACAAATATACCATATACTTCTATGTTACTATGGATATAAATGAGAGAACGAGTGTAACCAATATTGTATGCTTTTGCTTTTTCACACACACTATATTCCTATAAACAATAACAGTTGTTTATGGTTTTGAGTTGAGTATGGTATAGATTTTTTTTTTGCTCTCAAATACTTATTGTCACCATAAGTATTTTCAAAATACTACTGGTGAAGCAAATATACAAGATAGCTCTGATAGTGTTTTTGGTTTTCTTTACTTTTGTGAACTGATCTGAATTCGTGCTTTAAGAGAATGAATGAAAATGTTTAAGTAGAATTTTGCTAAATTTTTCAACTCTAAAAGAATAATAATAAAGTATAAACATATTTATGTATGTACATATAATTTTTAAAAAAATGTTATATAAATAATTAATAAATTATACCTAATTAAGATGTTGTTTATGTAAAATTTATTTTATTTCGTTTTTCAGTTGATATAAAAGAATAAATAATTTTTTTACAAATTAAAAAAAAAACTAAAATTTAGTTATACAATTTTTTTAATAAAGAAATAAGAATTAATTTATAAATATGTGAAGAAAAAAAAAAAGATGCTCAATTCTATTAAAAAATTATCAAATAGGACAATCCATCACACAACATTACACAATATTATAGAAATAATCGAAAAATCCCAAAATTTGTAGATAAACGGTTTACTTCAAAATAAAGCAGGTAACAATTTGCATTTTATTTAATTTAAATTTAATAATTAATTAAATCATCTCCAGAAAAGATACGTCTACACCGCTTAGTCACTCCAGGTCCCAAAACCGTATCCTCCTCAGACGAAGAAGGCACAGCAGGACTCATCTCTCGAACATTCAGCAACTCGGAGGCCTTAGCCTTTGCAGGCTTCCTCTTTTTACCCATATAGACAGCGAGGGTGAAACAATCAACAAAACAAGCCAAAAATAGTAAAAGAAAACCTATCAATAAATACACACAATAAAATGTCAGCAGAATACCTACGGCGAGAAGCTAGGCCGTAATCCTGACACAGGGTTGTAAAGGCCAGTTATATATGTATGTATGTAGAATACCGACGGCAGATAGGCAAAATTTAAAAAAATAAAATTTGCAAACAATCCGACAAGCCGGCACCAAACAAAACAATGAAAAACAAGAAAAGGGTTGTAAAATAAAAAACAACAAAAACAAAGAAGACTGGAAAATTTACAAAATTAAAATTTTTAATTTAAATTACTATTATTATTCATATATTAATTTTATTAATTAATTAAATTAAATGAAAAAATATTTTTTTTTATAATAATTTAAAATAGTAATCGAAACCTACATATAAATATATACCTACTTATATGATTTTAATATTAAGTGAAACATAATAAGATTTTTTGAGACTATTTTTTGGTAAAATTTTTGTAAAACATGCAATACGAATTTTTATTTGCATCGCACAATAAGTTACTTATTGTATTCCACCAGTATCTACAAGTATTTGCTTGTGCGAAACATAGGAAAACAAATGTGTTACTCTCATTTTCTCTTTATCCACTCACACTATATCTGCTACAAATAATAACAATACAAACCTATAACAGAAACACAAAATTACTCATCTATACTCACAGACATCAGTAAGCACACACAAACTTGTACAAACAGTTGTAACAGTGCACGTCTTTAGTTGCAAGTCCCGTCAAGTGGATTACTTTCTCCTCTAGTGGGCTAATAAGCGACAGCTGCCTCCTCCAGTGCTCATTAATTCTTTTTTATTTAATGAAAGTTTCCGCTTAATGTAGCACTTCAGTCAATCCACACCTAATAAGGACTATAAGTACATGACAAATATTTATAATAAGTCATAAATACCTTCTTCCATGCAGTGTCACTTTTGGTTGGTGGTCCTAGCGCCTTAAGGGTTTGTTTTACTTCATTCCAAAAGACCTGAACTTCCTCCTTGGGTTTCTTATAGTAGCCGCAAGCAATATCTGGTTTCGCTGACATTATATCTGCCAGCTTTTCGTATTGCTCTGGCGTCGTTGTTTTTGACCTGACAAAATAAATCTTTATATTTTAGCACAAAAAAATAAAAAATTTTTAACATTCAATACTTCCATTTTTTAAATTAAACAATTTTTTATTTTAAAAACAAAATCGAAAAAACCTCCGTCACTAAAAATACAACTTACAGCCTGTTTCTAAAACACGAATGGTTTTTGACATTCGTCTTTTTATATGAGAAACACTAACAAATTTGAGTGTTTTTATTGTTGTTTCACATATAAAAAGACGAATGTCAAAAACCATTCGTGTTCTAGAAACAGGCTGTTAGAAAAACGTAACTACGATCGACATGCAGAATACATACAATCGAAAGAAACAGAACGGAATCGAAACTCAGAATACCAAAGTTGCCAAACGGAGATAATTTCGATTCGATTCGAAAGTCAGAATAGGGGTGATTAAAAATCAAAAAATCCGCAGAAGAAACCACACTGTATGATTTTTCCTATTTAAACGACGCCAAAAACATAAATTTTTAATAGATTGTCCCTTACAAAAATTAAAGCAATTTATTGTAAAAATTATCAATTTACCAACTTTATTGTTAAAAAAAAAATAAATCATCTTCTTTTCACTATAAACTTATTATAACTTTTGTTTATTTTACCAAATACCTGCACCAACCATCTGCTACCTTCATCTTCACTAGTTATGACAGTGATTTACGTGAAAGTGCCATTGTATCGGGTTTAACACCAGCCACAACATTCCTGATACGTATGCAGGCCATCAATGAAATCGAACGAAGTCCATTTACCGAACCGATTGTATTAAAAACACAGGAGGAAGCACCAACTGAGGCACCCTCTAATGTTCAAGTACAGACGGGTGGTGAAAGTGAATTGATTATCACTTGGCAGGTAATTTTCGTTACTGTTACAATATTTCAATAAAAAATTATCCTTTCATTGGCTTTACTTCATAATTTTTTTTTTTCTTTTTTTATGAAAAGAAAAGAAAAAATATGTTTGGAATTGACAGTTATTGCATTCAGTTCAACATGAATTTATTTTTTTAATCAATTTAATTTTAATGACGTTTCTCTGTTGGGTGGCAAAGGTTAATAAAAAAATTTATGTAAAACGGCAAATTTATATATTTTAAATATGATAGTTTTTAATATCAGTTTTTCGCTACCAAATAATTAAAAACAAAGAAATCAAATTTATAGAGCATACAAATATTCATACAATTCTACTAAAACATATGCAAGAATATTTAGGATTGGGCTAAATTTATTCACTTCAACACAAATTAAATTCAGCACGGTAACATTTTTAATTTTTTCAATTATTTGCTTATTTACTAATTTTAAATAACATATACCACGATTTCACACAACATGGCGTTTTTTAAAAACCTATAAATCTACCGGTGACTACCTCTTAGCACTCTTAACTGATTCCCATGAAAAAGCTTCTCAAGTCTGTCGCCCGGAATTGACTTTAAACTGTAGGTCCCGGTACACATGGATAAAAATTGACACACACAACATAGGCTGTAACCCTAAAACAGGGTTGTAATGTCCAGTTATGATGTATGTATGTGTTTACCGTGTTATATGCATATCTACTATAGGGTTGGTGTATATGGAAGACACCAATCTAAACGGTGTGCCTTTACACTAAAAGTGAAATTTACTATGAGACAACAGAGAATACGAAGGTAGCGCAGTAAACGTGGACTTAGAAAGCCAATTTTTAATAAAGAAAATAAATAAAACTAATGGTGGTTTAGAAACTGAATCTTTGTTTACCAAACAGATAATTATTTTAAATTCATTTTCGAAAAGTTTTATAAGCAATTTTCATAAAGTTCTATGAATTCTTCTGCTCAGTTGAAGATTTGAACACTTACTTAAAGAGACCAACAACAGCAATTGATGAAAGAAACAGGTTGCACATCGATGTTTCTATTTTCAGAACCCATGAGTCATGCTATAAAAAGCTCCCTCATCCAATGTATTCTCTGGATGTAGCACCGAGTGGCAATTTCTTGTTTCTAATTTTAAACAAATAATTCGGTAGGTCTGACTCCAACGATGAAATCATTTCACAAGCTAATTCCGTAAAGCATATTTTTTTAAAAGAAAAAAATAAATTGGGATTACAAGAGCACGGAGTGTGCAAAGTTCAAATAAGAGAATAAGATCGGTTCCACAGCAAGTCGAACAGACATATAGATGGCGTCAGCAGTTAAAGTAAGATTATTTTCTGATTAGACGCAGCCCTATAAAACAAACTATTTAAGATTTAGATATTTAATACTGTATTCATAAAAAATATTACAGGTTTGTATGGGTTTATCTAGAAAGTATTGCATAGAAGTAGGCGTTTAACAAACGTACCATATATTGTATGAATAAGGCAGTTAGAATTTTTCTTATGGAGATATCAAAAATAAACAATCACACCAAATTTGAAAAAACTCTTTATCGTTGTATAATTGAAAGGTACCAGTCCAACCGATATTAAAACTGGTAGAGATTTTACTCTTAGGGAGTCTGCTCCTCCGTTTACGGCTTTTTTTTATTGAGGTCAACACTGAGGGGATCACCCCTACTAATGCGCACATTGTGCTGGTGTAGGAAAATAGAAGTGGAAGGGGGAATGACTTTGAACTTTGAAAGATTTGAACTTATTGAGTTTCTGTCCAAGCGCTCTATCACTATGCCACGACCCCCCCAAATTTACTGTTGTATTTACAAAAATATTATGATTTTATTAAAGGCTTATTTTAAAATATTGTATAGAGATTTTGCAAGTAAGTCTTTAGTTAACGTACAATATTTCTTTGTAAATACAGCAAATAAATTATAAAAAAAGAAAAATTAAAAAAAAAAAATTTCAATTATTCCTTTGTTTTATATTTTTGAAAATTTTTTAAGAATATTAAGTGAATATTGAACCAACATTTTGAGGGTTGACTAAATTACCAATTATTTTAAATATAAACAAGATTCTTTTTGAGTCACAACCACTAATTGTCCGGAAGTTTATTGAATCAACTTTTTACTTAAAATGCTTCTACCAAATGGTAAAATGTAATAAAAATTAAAAAACTAAATAATCATTATATAAGTAAACAACCTTAAAAACATTATCATATAAAAACTGAGGCTATAAAAAAACTGAATAATTTATTTAGATGCCACATGAAATGGAAAAACTCATTTACATTATGAATGAATAAGAACATCTTTAAGTAAAAAATTGCAGCTATAAAAACGTAACATTGAACAGGAAACAAGAAAAAATGTTGAAACTTTTTAAATGATATAACAAAGTAGAAAACAGAGAATAAAGAAAAACATCAACTAAACCAGAGTGTTAAAAACATCATTCACTTGAGACACCAGTCTAATCTTTTTATGTAGAAATTAAAAAAAGAAGAAAAATATTTGTATTTCTTGTAAGAATTACTAAATATTTTTTCTCTCTATAGCCATTAGAACTACTTCAATTACCTTTTTTCTTGAGCATTAAATATTAAAAAAGAAATGTTTTTTTTTTTTTATATTATGCCACGTTAGATACCGCCACGTGAATCCTGGAATGGTGAACTTATTGGCTATACCGTCAACTGCAGTGAGGAGAAACAGAATATAAACTACATTAGTGTTGTCAATAATTCACTCAAGTCGGTAATTGTAAGTGGCTGGGCTACCACAAAGGCAACCTTACGTGGACTGCGCAAATATACCCGGTATGCAGTAACAGTTCGCGCTTTAAATAGTTTCGGTTCTGGGCCCTGGAGTACTCCCATTTTTGGTACTACAGCTGAGAGTGGTAAGTAATTTTCTTGCAATATTATACTGAAAATCTAGTGTAAACTAATAAAAGTTATTTAAAAGAAAAAAAAATATTAAATAAAAAATAAGTTCTAAAAGCACAAATATTGCAAAACATAAAAGAGAGAAAATATAAGCATATAAGAAAAAAGGTAAGGGAGGAACAAATATTGTTGGCTGCAGACACTGTCTGCTGTTGAGTGAACACAGGTAACAGCTGTACAAATTGTTTTCTTAATAACAGCCAACATTAAAAATGCTTTTAGCGTGTTATATTTTTATAGCCAAATAAATAAGTGTAGGAGAGTGAAGTGTAGGTATGCTGTGTAGCATGTAAGACAGTGGTTTGGATAAATAGTCTATATAAGATTTTATTTCCTTTGTTTGAAAGTGCAATTGTTTCAAAAGAATCTTTAAATTCTTAAGATAAAATTAAATATTTTATATCTTTATCTTCACATTACAAATATTTTGAAAATGACATCTTATAAGGAAAACATTATGTCAAAAGGATAAAATTGTGTAATACTTGTAATTCCTATATTTAAAAGAAAGCCATAATCAGAGTTTCATGCTCATGATAAAATTTTGAAAACGCTGATTCCACCCCTCTTGTACATGGAAAATAATTAGGTGTACTTCTACAGATTAAACGGCGCTTCACTGAAAAAGAAAACTTGAAAAAAAGTCAAAAATTGTTTACTCAAAATAAGAACAACATTTCAGAAACAATCTCAAACTCAGTGATGTTCGTCAACTTTTGGGTCTGGAATTCAGTAAACCTTTGTCTGATTTTAATTTTTCTAAAGAGTTTGGAAAGAAAACTAAATTTACTTTAGAATACTTGCAAGTTATAAGGTTTGTTGCAGTTCGAAATATTAAAAAAAAACACAATTTTAGTAGATTTTTATAATATATTTATATATATATATATGAAAATAAGGGTCCTAGCCATACATGGTTTTCAAATTGAATGGAAATTATAAAAATTATTGAACTTTAATTATCACTACAATTTATATGATCTATTGTGTTCTTTGTGTCTGTTATTTGTTTATAAGAATGTTTAATGAACTCCAATATGTTTGGAACTTCAGTGGTGGATATATACTCCGTCGTGAGAATTTGTTTTCCTAAACAGATCGATCTTTATCTATCAACACCACAACCACTGGCTCCGATCTATTTCTCTGTAAATTCGACTTCACATTACAATAACATTTATTCTGAAGCTTAACGCAAATATCTTTAACAGAAACCCCGCACGCTGCTCAAAGGTGGGAGTGAAATACTACCTGTAACCGAACTTAGACAACCAAAATATTAGACAAAGGGTTAGGAATACTTTTACCTGGAAAGCAGCATCCCCCTTGCTTAAGAGGTTGCATACTATCCAGCTTTATTACCACAGTCAGTATGTGTATTTCCAGTAGGGCCAAATCATCAGGCAAGACTCTTTTGGGCTAACTTGATACCGGTACTACCATACTAAGGTGTCTCTGGTCAGACATTGAGATCAGTAGTTGTGGTAACAAGCCAAAAACTCGCTTCCTAATTTAAGTGACAAGCCACTTAGAGCTAGGTTTACTCCATGTAGCCCAAAAGCACAAGCAAAACTGTACCCGGGGGAAATTACAATGACGTGTAATTAGAAGTTTCAGGTCCGTTCTTCTATATTTACTTCAAAATATGTATAAGAATTTTGTCTAAATAGTGAATTGATCACTGTGAATGCGTATCTAAGTATCATATTTAGTATTCCCATGTTTGGAGCATTTGCCAGCTTTTGAATGTCTAGTCATATTGATAATAGTAGAAAGCAGTTTGAAATATACGATATCGTAACAGTCATGTCAGATTTATTTGTTTGACAAGGCTCTACAAGCCCATAATGAACAATTAGGTCAGACACTCAATATTCTTCTATTTTCTTCCATGATCTTTTCCGTATATTATTGACGTACGACCTACTTTTTATCATTCTGTAATCTTTTGCTTTAGATGTAGTTTTATTTGGTTCCGTTTAAGTACTGAATCGCAGGTGTTTTTTATTTTTATTTGAGACTAATACTCAGGGGTAAACCCCTTCTAAATGCTGTGCATTGTATTGGAATTTTTGAAAAGGACAGTACATATACATATATTCTTTTGTTTTATTATTATTAAGCTCCTTTGGAATCAGACAAATTGCTGTGTTTAATTCATCATTAGTTATCTTGCAATGACTACTCTAATTAAGTATGTGTCGGTTTCTCAGTGTATGATCGCAAACTTGACGATCAAACTACTTTGCCACTATTTTTGTAGTCACAACAAACATGTTGTCTGATGTAATAAATATTAGCATTTAAGAGCCATCTAGTGACAAGTTGTTGCCTAAATTTTGAGAACTCTTAATACGAGGTATAATCAAAAAATAGCCCTTATTTTCAATTTTTTTAAAAAGTATTTATTTATTTATCAATAACTATTTTATCCTCTTCAAAGTAATCCCCCTTAGATATAATACACTTATGTCAGCGTTTTTTCCAATCCTCGAAACGCTTTTTGGTATCGCCAACAGCTGTTTCAATTTTTTTATCTCCTCAATCATAGAAAACCGCTCTCCTTTCATCGATGTCTTTAGTTTTGGGAAGAGTAAAAAGCCAAGTCCGCTGAATACGGTTATTGTGGCATGATAATGGTTTTGTTTTTGGCCAAAAAGTCACACACAAGCATCGAAGTGTGAGATGGTTCGTTATCATGGTGCAAAATCCATGATTGGTTTTTCCACAATTCTGTGCGTTTCTGACGAATTGCTTCGCGCAAACGGAGCAAACTTCAAAGTAGTATTCTTTATTGACCGCACGACTTTGTAACAAGAATTCGTAATAATACAGTTAGTAGAGTTTCTTTGATCCGTTTTTTCGAATAGCAAAAAATCGAAGAGCACAACAATACACGACTAAACTTTTTATCTGTCAAAAACAAACTGACAATCAAAAATGGCTGATATTACTAACATATATAACAGACATGTGTACCAACATAACAGAAAAAAATGTGAAAATCGAACATACATTACTTTTTGATCAGACCTCGTACATATAATTGACTTATTATTGGAAAAATACACATTTTGTGAAGCCGGCCTAGCAGAACAACTTTATATCGATCTGACAAAAACCAACGAAAAATGCCTTTAAATCTTTTTGATATTTTTTACTTTTGGTTTGCACCACTCTTTTGCTTAAGTTTCGTATATTTTGATATTTTTTACTTTCAATATTAAGTACAAATCTTATCACTGTTCTTTTCTAATAATAAAATGAGTATCTTAAGCATTAAAAAAAATGTTTCATGTTGTTTAAGTAACAACATATAGATAAGCAGAGTAAAACTTTATACTGAAACAATTTTAGAACTTATTTTAATTTTTACATTTATTCTTGATAAACACTAAAAGCATCATCGTCGTCATGCATTTCTTACGCAGTATAATACGAAGAATTGAAAAGTGACTGTATTAAAATGAAAAACCATTTAAATTGTGCTAATTTTTTTTATTTGTTTTTTTTTTTCAACCATCTTTTATAGTAATTTTTATTCATTTTTTTCCAATTTCTTTTTACTGCCTCCCTGCCTGCTAATGTGTATATGCAATATGAAAAATAACAATGATGGCTAAATAGTGCCGGAAGCAGCACCACAACATGTCAACTGTACTGCATTATCATCACAAAGTCTAAAGATATCCTGGTTGGAGCCACCACTACAATTTCATGGTGGCATAATACAAGGCTATAAAATTTTATATCGACCGATTGTAAATCAAAGTGAGTTTTTACATTTGTTTTATCATTATTTTCATTTTAACATAAATATTTAGTATACGAGTATATAGACAATGGAAACCAATATCACAAATTAGTTTTTCTAAGAAATTTTGAATTAAAATTCTAAACAAGAGTTTAGAGAGGAGAACAAAATGTATAACTTTAAAGCCTGTGGAATATATAAAAAACTAAAAGATGATAAAATATGTTCCATATTCTTAATAATAAAATTCTAAACAAGAGATTAGAGAGGAGAACAAAATGTATAACTTTAAAGCCTGTGGAATATATAAAAAACTAAAAGATGATAAAATATGTTTCATTTTCTTAATTTTACAAAAAATAATAATGTAAAGGTTACTTTTAAAAGAAATATACAAAAAATTTAAATATGGTACAGGAGTAAATTTAATATTAATTCAAAAACACAAGTTTACATCACGGACACCAGCTAAGGTTAGATTAACAGCCGCCTTCAAGCAAAGCATACTTGGGTTCTATGAGGTCCCATTGTAATACCACTACATCCACTTAACATGTCTACGACCGTTAAGTCCAACAAACCTGATAACCTTACAAAGGTGTAAAATTCGTTCAAATCAGCTTTAGTCAAAAAAGATCTGTCGATAAATTTCATGCACCCAAAAATTTTTGTTCTGAGGTCCTTCACTGCGGGACAAAGACAGAGAAAACGTTGCTTTGTTTCTTCTTCTTCTTCGTTATTACAACTTCTACAGAAGATATTGTGACGTATTTTCAACCTGCAGGTGTGAGTTCCTAGGGGCCAATGACTCGTTATTACTGCTATAAGATAGATTCAACGCGAATTTCGTTCTACCCATCCCCATGTTGGGCCAGATTTGTCTGATCATTAAACAGGTAG
Source organism: Metopia argyrocephala (assembly GCA_963576795.1). Classification (NCBI taxonomy): domain Eukaryota; kingdom Metazoa; phylum Arthropoda; class Insecta; order Diptera; family Sarcophagidae; genus Metopia; species Metopia argyrocephala. The sequence continues at coordinate 40,826,749 of OY756211.1, read as the reverse complement.
GTTCTGCGTCAAGTAGTGTCTGTGCGGGAACCAGATTCCCTTAGAACAGAATCTATTTTTAACAGTAGAGTCTATAGTTGAATAAAAATGTTTACAAAAAATTCTTCTGACGCATTTTTTAACTAAAAACGAAATGGTTCTAGAGACAGGATTATTTCATAATAAAACATCTAATACCTAAAATATTTTAAGAAATAAGCTTTAATAATATGAATAAATAGTTGTTCTATACAGTCATAACATTTGACTTTTAGGGATAACTGCATAAACGAAGAGGGAGGAAAACTTAATACTTTGCTAAAAGTGTAAATATTTGTTTAATTCTAAATAAAAATTGCTTTCAAATGTTTTCCATTATAAAAAAATAGAAATTTTAAATCATTAAGAATTTTAATAAAATTGAGTTTTTATAGCACTTGTACTTCAAACTCTTTCAGTGATTACTCAGCAAACAAATCTAAAGTTCACTGCTCTACAACAAAAGCTTGTTGAACTGTGTTTTTGTTTTGTTTGTACAAAAACTTAAATTTTATGCTCGTAATAGAAATTAATATAAAAAATATTTGACCGCAATTATTACCACAAATCTAAAAAGTTTCATAAATTGAAACTCACACTTTTCTTTTTAACAAAAAAAAATATATATATATATATATATATACGAGAACGAGTAGTGAAAAAAAAAAATAATTAAAAATTAAAATTTATTTGCTTTCTATGTATAAAAATTTTTGTGTAAATAAACGTCTAATTAATTTTGTTAAATTTTGCATGAAATCAGGAAATCAATATACTTTTATATCCATAAATACTTATATACGAGGGCAGTTCGAATTTCGTTTAATCTGACAGCGATGGCGGTATAAAGAGCATATGAACTTGTGTTAACTTTGATTTGGCTCTGGCAATCTCTTGCATATTGTAACACGTGTTCAAAAAAGGCATACAAATTAAGAAAAAACAAGCGGTGCTGCGTTGAATATGTTGGTACTTTGTGTTTCAAAAAAAAATCGAAAAGGGCACATTTCATAGAATTGTGCAGTGAAGCATTTAATTATCATTAATACGAAAAACAGGAATTGGATAAAAAGTAAGACATTTGCTCTAGTCGAAATTGCATATTCAATTATTTTTAAGAACTATTCGAAAATGATTTCAATCAATTGATAGAATTGCTAGAATAATTTTGGTATCGAAAATTTTATTGCAAAATTATGTAATTTTATTTTTATTTTTTAAGCCAAGAACATTTTTAACTGCCCTCGTATTCCATTTAATATAAAGTTTATGTATTTATCGTTAAGTTGTCAAATATTGTCAAATTGGAAACAATTAAAAGATAAAAGAAATTTATAAATGAAGTTAAAATCTTTTTAATCTTTTTATAGAATTAAAATTTTTAACTTAAAGAAAAAATATAAGAGCAAGGAAAAAGGAACCAGCGAAGTAGAACGGAAGACATAAAGTAATTAAACAAGATAACGTTTAATTTAATTAAATGTAATTATTCTAATAATTGAATCGATTCTTTTTGCCGTAAACACAGTAAATTTTTGGGAAAATTGGTCGACATTTTAATTCTGCTGACATAAATTTTTCTTTTTAATTTACAAGGAAAAAAAAAACCAAAATATAAAAGAAAATATAATAACTAAACTGTACAGATACTAGGGTATTCAAACGATTAATCGTTAATCGATTAATCGAAGAATTTTGTTCAAATAATTGTTCGAACAATTAAAAATAGTCAAATTTCGAATAACGAATAACTCGAATAATTCCCTACGATTAATCGATTAATCCATATAAAAAAATACTTTATTTATAGAAATAATAAATAGTATTAATAAACTTCCTAAGTGCTGTAAAATATTTTAAAAATCTAATGAAAAACAAAAGAAATTGCAAACATATGTTATGCTGCAAGAAAAGAAAAAGAAATTCGTCTTGTACATTATGTAAAGCATCGATGGTCGTCTTTATCTACCATGATTGAAAATTTTCTTCGTATTTATAAATACGTAAAATACGCTCTATTTGATTTTGGTTTGAGGACTTTCACAGATATGTAAATTAAAGTTTTATCAAATTTGAATAAAACCCCTAAACCACTTGATGTCGCTTTTAAGGAGCTCGGCAAGAATGTTGCTACATTGATAAATTTAGAAGGCATTATACAATTTGTTATTAATATAATGGAAAATGCAAACAATCCTTTTTCAAATTATTTATTAGAAAGGCTTAAGATTCGAATAAATGACAGACGTGTAAAACTATTTAGTACACTTATTTTATATCTAAATTCTGGTACATTTTCACTTTTTTAAAATATTGCACAAAATCTGAAACAAAACATTTTGCAAACAAATTGTTTTTGAGAATGTTTTTAGAAAATATGGAACAAAATGTGCCAGATGATGATATGATTGCAGAAGATTTAATTGAAATAAACGAAAATAATCTATTATCAATGAAGCAATTAAAAGTGTAAAAAAAATTCAAAAAACCTAAAAGAGGCTGCAATGATTTAATGGATGATTTCTTATATTTAGAAAAAACCGAAAAAAAAAATTATATATTCTTTTCCATGCACTTCTCTCAATTTCTCCAACATCTACAATCAGCGAGAGAGTGTTCTCAAAATCGAGTTTTATTAAAACTAAAGAAAACAATCGATTGAAAGCTAAACATATAAATTACATCCTTTTTTTAAAAGACTACTTTAATAGAAGTGCAAAATTTTTTTAACTAATTTTTAACTCATAATAAGTATTATTTTTAATTACTTATTTAATATTTTTATTTCATACGAAGTAGTAAATTATTACTTTTATATTTTAAATCGTTATATATATGATCTCAAATATTAAAATTAATTAATGACTTATTTATGGTTTAGTTTTTCAATAATATGTTTGAAAGTAAAATATAAGATCTCATTACATTTTCTACACTACACATTACTATGTTTTTGGTTATTATTATTTGTTTTTTTGAATAAAATGTTTTAATAATACACAAAATTGTTACGTAATTTTATATAAAACAAAATACGATTAACCGAACAATTTTAAAATTTTATTCGATTAATCGACCAAGAAAAAAACCCGAATAATTACTCACTCGATTAATCGACCAAAGAAAAAAGTCGAATAATTGAATACCCTAACAGATACATATGTATGTCCTCGAATTCTAGTTAAAGATTTACTATTGTTTTACCAAATAATTATTAACTTTTTCTGTTTATTTAACAACAATTTCCTAAAAACTTTTCTAAATTTATCAAAATTAATAATTTAGTATTTAATTTAATCAAATTTAATTTAATCACTTCGCCCTATCTGAACTTACTCGTACTCGTAAGACCATTGATTTTTTCTTTTTCTATATCATGTTTCAAAATCAGAACTATATATAAAAACGAAAATAAAGTGACGTATTATTAGAAATGAATAATACAGCGACTATATAGATAGCTTATGGTCATTATTCCAATACAATAGATTTCAGTATTTTTCTTTTTTTTTAGTTTTATTAATTATAAAAGGAATTCTGATTCATATCTATGTAGGGAATAAAAATTAGAAATTTATAATTGTATTGCTTTTAAAGACTTTCTCTAACTTTCCGCCACTTATAACTTCCGTACTGTGAAAGGCAACTTTAGTGCTTCCTCTCTATATAGTCTGTACACTTGATTTATACTAGATTTCCGACTTACATACTGCCGGCTCAGATGACCTTCAGTCTTCTGTTTTTAGGACGTTTTCTTCGGTTGGAAACCTCTTTGTTTTCTTCTTTTTTTTTTTGGTAAATTGTATTTGAATGAACCTATTTTCCTTCTCTCAGAAAGGGGTCTGATGGACTCGAAGGAAATATAATTTTACTTTATTATTAATCCAGATTTATCCTTTGTTGACTTTTATAATTTGATAATTTTTCTTGTAATTTACGTTTATTTTTTGTTTTATATTATCTTGGTGTGTAATCAATTTTCTACCGCAAACTACTAGTCGGGTCTATTACAACCATACTATAACCAAGCAAAGGGGTCTAATAAACCCAGTTTAGTATTTACTGCAAGATTTGTTTGCGGAAGGCAGAGGGTTATACGTTTCTAATAAAAGGGCGTAAAAAATTTGCTTATTACTATGATAAAGATCGGTCCGTTCATGATGTACATAGAGTAGAGAGCATTAAAAATGCAATTCTGCATTTTAATATTTCAAATTGCATTCCATTACGAATGACGGGATATTCTAAGGCCAACAAAAATTGATCCACGAAAGGTGGCAGTAGATGTTGTAAGTTATGCAAATACACAAAGGGTAGCGTACATACCGCTGGATGTAGATTAAATGAAGCCAATCTGTTTGACAGATGTTCTTGTTAAAAGCCCCCAATAAGTAAAGTTAATTAAAGGAGGTGTCTTAACTTTGCAACAGGATCCATTTAAACTGGACAACAGATCACAAAATAAGAGATTTTTACAAAGGTATAAACTACCCACAGTGAAATATGGTGGGGGCTCTTTAATGAATGGGGAATGTTATGTAATACTTGTCTTAGCATTGCGTTTATTACTCTCGGTACTTTATATTTTATGTTTTAAAAGACTTGAAAAATATATGATTAATTTGAATTTAATAAGAAGAAAACTAATTAGAACTTTGTGACTCAGTTATTCCATTTAAAATATCTCAGTCCAACCAATTTCAACATCGTCTGTTACTCTGTTCATGGCTATAAAATATTAAATAAAGCTTAAACACTGCCATACCAGTTGCTACATGGTAATGTATATTTGTAAAATGAAGGCGTCTGTTCTTTCTAAAATTATAAGCATTTTAAAAACTTCTTCTCCACCCTTACCATTATACTTTAGTCAGTTTGGGGAACTATACTATAGGGCGCAACTGGAAATCTTTTGGCATCAAATCTAGCAACAATATAACCATACCTAATAAACAAACGGTAAAGTACCTAGCAATCCATTTAGACAAATTTCTCTATTTTAATGAACATGTTAACATACAGATTAAAAGAGCTAGAAATGCTTATTTTATCTACAGAAAATTATTTTTGTCTAAATACATTAAACGTGATATCAAGCTTTTCATGTATCAAACCTCAATACTCCCAGTTTTAACATACGGTTGCCATATTGGCTTTAATATTTCTCCCTCCTATATGGAAAAAATATGTAAATTTGAAAGAAGATGCTTAAGGGCATGTACTTCGTTATATAGATCCCCAACTAGTCAATTTACGGAATATATAAGTAATTCGAGACTTTACAATGTTGCTAAAATTAGCCGAATTGATAATTTCATCATACATCTTATTAGAAATTATATCAGATCTTGTTGTGACCATTATGAAAATAACCTAATAATGGCTCCGTATTATGTCAACGACGAATATATATATAGAACACTACAAAGTGGTTATGTGCCTCCTGAAGCATTCATGAATCTTGATAAGAACGGTTTCATACAGAACTACACAGGCGTCCCTATATTTCCAAATTTGAATACCGTAATTTTTTCTTTTAATCCCTGACTTTTTCTTTTATTATAATAGTTGTTATTGTAATGTTTTTGGAATCAATTTTCATTACGAAATATTTGTTATTAGGAACAGATATAATCTTGTATATATTTTGTAGAAGGAACATAATTAGTTTTAAAAAATGTATATATTGTATATACATATTTATACCTATATGTATTATACTAGAAAGCTCGTTTATGGGACAGTGTATAGATTTAAGCTGTTTATTATACTATTAGAAAGCAGCAATATCACAATGGATGTTTTGATGGACGAATATTGGCGGTCAATTTGAAAACATCGATATACTTTTCTGCATTTTGTTATAAAACTAACAACAGTGTTAAAATGAACGGTTTTATGTATCATTAAAAAGTGAATAGTGGTAATCACTCTCTCTTTTTATCGCCCTTGCAAGTAATGCAAACGTAGTAAACCACGTCATACAATAACAAAAAAAGGCATATATGCTACGATTGCTTGTTTGCAAGCCTTGCAAGAGCGTTTGCAAAGAAGAGTGTTTACAACTAATATATACAAAGAAATATATGGCATTTTATTGAAATTGGCTTGTTTATGTAACATTCGTTTGTTATTTGTGGTCTAGAATTGAAAATGATAAATATTAAGAAAAAATAAAAAAAAAAATTAAATTAAAATAAGGAAATAGATACTACAAAATATATTATTTAGCAATAACCAAAACTCAATCATTAAATTTTGCTTGACTATATAATTTAAAACTTTTGAATTTTTCTTTTCTTATTTTGAATAATTTCAAATCCTAAAATGAATATTAAATTAAAATCTTAGAAGAGAAAGAAGTAACAAATTACAATTGCATTTGTGACTCCCTTTTAATATTCCTTGTAATGTTTTTTTTTCTGCTTCTTTCTTTTACCGTTTTATGCAGTTGATTTTCCGGCTAAATTGGAAATAAAACGAACTTCGAATTTGGAGACATATCTGCATACACTGCACAAAGCAACCAATTACTCGATACGAGTATTGGCGTATACGGCCACGGGTGATGGTATCGCCAGTCAACCGTTGTATTGTCAAACGGAGGATGATGTACCTGATGCACCGGCCTCCATTAAAGCAGCCGCTCTAACAGCAGATTCTATTTTAATTTCATGGCTACCACCCAGAAATCGCAATGGTATTATAACTCACTATACAGTATATTCGAGGGAAGCCGGACGTAAGGGACAAGCAAAATGTAAGTATGATTTCAATTTTACCACTTGACATTCTATTTTTACCGCATTTTTTGCTCTTTTTTTGTATACAGAGTAATAGGGAATAAATTCCAATATTTTCAAATTGTGAGAAAGAGTAGAAATTGCTTAAAGGGGATAGGTTATAAAAACAAAAATAATAATAATGATGGTGATAGAAAAAGTTTCTGTTTTTGGTTTATTTTTCTTTCTCTTATCCTTTTAAAAAGTCATGAAAGGTGCAGTGATAAACTTCCCTACTTGAAGGTCTTATTATTTTCCTTTTTTTATTTTAAAGACATAATTTTTTCTTTTCTCCTTAAAATAAAAGTTAAAGGAAGAAAAAGTTTTTTCATGGATTTTTTTTATCACACATTTTGATACTCTTAAGTTTTTATTAGCCAAACTTTTTGGCTGTAGATTTCAAAATAAATAAAAGTTTTGGCATTTAATTTCAATTTAATGCTGTTTGAGAACAAAAAAAAAGTGAAAAGAAGAAATGAAAAAAGGAAGGAAAAGAAATGCATAAACCGATTGAATTGCTAGAAAAGAAATTTTAAGTTTTTTTTTTAGAATAATTTTTTCCTTTTTTTTCAATTTTAAGTTTGCTCGTAGACAACTGATTTGTCAGCGTAATTAACAGATAATTCAAGTGAAATCTTAATTATAGTTTAAGACACAAAAACAATCTTACAGTTCAAAGGGAAGTTTAAAGTAAATTGAGTACTGAAATTAAAAAAAGAACTTGAATTTATTGCTTTAAAATGACAGATAGTTCAGTGAATTTTATTGAAGCGTTCTGTGGTGATGTTCTGCGACGGTGAGGGTTTAAAGACAAACGCAACTTTTTAGTGGGCTTATTGGGCATCCAATGACTAATATATACTGCAATGAATTAAAATGACGAAGAATTCCCAAAGTTTTCAGCGTCTTATTCCGGTCGTTCCTAGAAACAGCACAGGAAGTGATGAAACTCTTTATGTTTTTATAACATACCCACATGGGTTCTTTAAATTGCGGTCGATTAATAAGGTTTATGTTAGCTTCTTAAATAATCGTCAAACACACGGTATATTTCATATTTACGAATTTCAATAAGACTTTCGACAAAGTAAATCACCACATTTTGAGTTATAAATAGTCGTGAATGTTGTTTAGCTAACTTCCTATTTGTCAAACAGAACGTCACAAGTGAAATGTAGAGATGTCATATCAGAGGGAAGTATCTCGTTTTTTTCTTGGAAGTTATTTGGGTCAGATACTATTTAGTGATTTACATTCAGTATCTTTAATTCTAAAGTCTAATTTATACAGACAATAACGGATACTGAAGAACTGTTTGTATGATTTCAAATTAATTAAAAGCAATTACATACATGCATACATACACACATGCATAATCGACCATTACAACCGTTTTTCAGATTTACAGTCTAGCTTCTCACGGCACCCATAGTGTGTGCGTAAATTTTTATTCCTGTATACCGGCACATACTGTTTAACGTCGACTACGAACGACAGACTTAAAAAGCTTGTTCATGGAAATTCGTTACTCTCAGAGCTTTGCCAGAAGAAATTTAACGAAATTAAATATTAAAAAATGAAATCACATGCAATTGTGGAATACAAAAATTAAACTCTAAGGCCCATTTTCTGACGATTTTTTCGATTTTGTGTATTCAGTTGATTATAAACAAGTAAGCAATCGAAACAGACAAGTGGCCTAAAAAAAGCTAAATTTAAAATTATAAATTAAAAAAAAAACATCTTGAAAGAAAACGTAAAAGATTTCTTCAAATGAAAAAAAATCATATTAAATTTATATTTTGTACACAGAGGGAAAAAAGGCGTTCTAAAATTATTAACCAATGGTATCAAATTAAAAACAAATTGTGAACAATATTTCGTCAACTTTCGGTACCAAATCAAGCTTAATGCGTTATTAAAATAAGAACAAATGGCACAAAATACCATAAGTTAACAAATCAAGAACAACCGGAAGTAAAATCGTGAACAATTGTATGAAAATATCATAAGTTAATAAAAAAAAAATCGATACCAACCGTTAACGAAGTAAGCACAAACGGACTTAACTCAATTTTAATACCAAATGGTATCAATTTCCGTAGTTTTCTACAACTTTTTTTTCTGAGTGTATAAATTTTTTTAACTTTTTAAAGTTTATATTTAATTTTTTTATTTATTTTAGCGATTTGAAATCACCAAATTTTTTGCGTTTACGTTTTATTTGGCGATTTAAAATTTTTTTTTTCGTTGTTTAGAACAAGGCCGTATTTATTATATTAAGGTACATGGCTTTAAAAAATAAACAACATTAATAATCATGGTATTTTGTTGGATGAAAGATAAAATTTTCGTGATCATATAGCAATAACTGTTATGAAAACTCATAGTTTTATGAGTCTTATAACACGAAACAGGTATTGGTGTAAATAAATGTTATAATTTAACAAATTTTTCTGAGACTAATGAACTCATAAAAAGAACAATTATTTTATTTTTAAACTCTTAGCCCCATAATCATAATTCCTTTAATAATTCGTATAAAAAATCATTGCAGGAACAATCATAATTCATAACAAAATTTAGTTCTGATCTAATCAAGGCATTACTGGCGAAACAAAATTATTTAAAAATTTTTAATTTTACTGGGATTCGAACTCGAATTTCCGTACTATTTAACAATAAAACGCATTTTATTTTATTAATTTATGTATTTATTAAGGCTATAGACAATATCACCTAAGAGACTAACGGGTCTATTATGGATGGCAACAGAACTTGATTTGCGTTGCCAGTTCCCCAAATGGAATTATAGATAGCAACTGGCAACTGGGAGCTGGCAACTCAGTAGAGCTGCAAAACAATCGATACTACTATCGATAGTATCGATAGTTTCATTTTTGGCCGACTATCGATGGTTTCACTATCGGTAGCGATACTATCGGAAAATTTTAAAAGTAAACTTTTTCAACGCAGGTTTTTTGCCGCCGGTAAATTTTTGTATGTATGTTATAATTTTTCAATAAAAATAATATATTTGCATTTATTTAATGTAAAATAAAATAGAGTCAATATTTCAAAAAAGTGTTATCCTATTAAGCTCCTTAGGGTAATTAATTTTATTTAAACTTGGGGGGGGGGTCGTGGCATAGTGGTAGAGCGCTCGCACAGAAACTCACACGACCCAGGTTCGATCCCAGCGAAGGACAAAATTATAAAAATAAAAATTTGCGGTTTTCTAAAATTACAATTTAAATTAAAAATTACAATTTAAATAAAATAATAGGTTCCCCCCCCCCTCCAGCAAGACCATCTGCAGGAAACCGCCCCCTGACATTTCTAATCCATTCTACCAAAAACCAATGATCAGGAGTACAGCGCCACCTTCTGGGAAGATAACAGCTAATCTACTGAATACGCTCACCATTCACATAAAAAAAAACATCCACCGTCAGATGAGGCAATTGCTGTTTGATCATTAGAGGGTGAAGGTATAACACTGGCTCTTGAGTGGACAAATTTACAGCAACTTGTTTCATCAACAATAAAAAAGGCGCAAAATATACAAAAACACCTACGAAAAAAAAAAAAAAAAAAAAAAAAAAAAAAAAAACCTATCAACCATCTTCACATTCCAATACAATGCACTGCATCAGTAGGGGTTTGCCCCTGAGTATTGGTCTTAAAAAAAAAAAAAGGTAGCCTTAATATAACGACAACGGCGAATTATTGACGGCACAAAAATAATACAAAGAAGATTTAAATTAAAAGTTTCTGGTATTATAAATAGCATTTCTGAAAGAATAAAGAATATTTAAATAAAAAAAAAACAGTTTTAAAAAATGGTGAGATTCCTACAATTATCAGAAAGTAAGCATTATTACAATACTATTTAATAGGAGTGTGTATGTCTGTCTGTGTTTAATAGAATATGGCAACGAATGATGAAGAGGATATTCAAAAAAAGATACGTAGGACGTATTCAGATGTTTGGACTTATTTTGAAATAACCAAAGATAAAAATTGTGCTAAATGCCGTTTATGTGGCAAATATTATAAGACTAGCGGCAATACTACATATTTATTAGATCACCTGAAACGTTCGCACCCTAGTTTCACAGAAGCGGAAAAGCCAATTACGACCATAGACCAAAAACGGTCGATAAACAAAAATTATTGGGTAAACCTGGTATAACTTATAAATACCTAAATTTAACGCTTCTGTATCTAATTTTATTTATGAATTGTTTTTTATAATCCCTTTTAATTAGAATTTTGGTGTTTACATATGTAGAATGTATGTTTTACATTTTAAACGTTAAAGCCTTTTACGGTTAACGTTAATTTAAAAAAATTATCTCAAATTAACAGCTTTAATTATTTTTTTGTTTGGCAAATAATTTACGTTTTTTTTTTTTTTATTTTGTAATAAAATTGAAATTGATGTTACAATAGTATACACATGTATGTTTTTTATTTAAATTAATACATTTATTATGAAACACAGTTGAAAGCGAATAATAACCCATATACATACATGGTACTTGCTATATTTTAATAGAGTTTTACTTTCTGGACTTCCGATACAAATTGAATTTTACTCATCCACTAGATTTTTGAAGAACCTAGTAAAAATATATCCAAAAATTCGTATTGCGATTCTAATTTTCGCAGAAAAATAGAAATCCGATAGTATCGATAGTATCAATTGTTTTTTTTTAAACTATCGAAACTATCGATGGGGCCGACTATCGATAGTTTTGCAGCTCTACAATTCAGTCGTTGGGTAGGTACTTTATGCTATAAGGGGTCAAAGATGATTTCATTTATGAAATTACTTGTATACTACAGACAACGTTAATTGAGCCATTTCCAAACTAAACTCGTTGCGGTGGGATTTTTAAAAATGCCTTCTGCATAAAACTTTATAAACTGACGGTATTGCAGTAGATCCATTTTGTGTGCTGTCTTTATATAAAATCTTTAGTATGTAGCTGACAGTATCTTTCAGAAGACGTAAATATTCCTTAAAGCTATAAGATGTAAATACATATACAATAGTATAGTAGTATTATTAACTACCCATACTTTAAACAAACTAGGCATTTCTATACTTACACTGCAGGCAATAATTTAGGCACTTAAATGTCGCTTAATAGATTATACCTTCATTTCTTCTACATTATTATTATTAAAAAAAAAAGTTGAGTTGCCATAAATATCTAGTAAAATACATGTACATATATACCTACACTATATACTCGAATGTACATACTTAATTTAAGTGCCGTATTCATAAAAATTATTATAAGTTTATTGAAGGATGATTTTCAATTTAGAAATTTGTCAAATAAATTGATAACTGTTAAGGAATTGTAGACAAGCCGAAATGAACATGTTTTCGACCGTTGCTACGATAGGTATCATTAGAGTTCTTTGCGTTCTGTACATACTATTCATGCAAATCATCAACTATTTAGCTCAAATATTTTATTGGAACCATATATGTATGCATATGAGATAGTCGAAGTATTATCAAAAACAACACATTCTATCATAATATCCTTTCTCACCATCATTGTCATCTTATTTGGATGAATAAAAATTACAACTTTTTTTTTGCCCTTTTATTTCATTTAACCTTCCACATTAGTCGACATGGACGATGTGTATGCGTACCATAGTCTTGGTGGTTACCAACAACAACTTTTATTGTTAAATAGGTTGAAAACGCGAGTACGAATCCCAGTAAAAGTGGTAATTTTTTAATTCTTTTTATCTAAATTCTTAAGTTTCTTGATCTTATTAACGCGTTCCTGACAAACAAAACAAGAAGAAGACGTTTCATTTGTTTTTTTTTTTTGTTTTTTGTTTTTTTTTTTTTTTTGTTTTTTGGTCCGTGTAAGTTTACAAGCAATACTAAGTGCTTCTAAGCATTATTGATTTCTTTTTAAAGAATAATAATTTTTACACTATTTAGCTTGAGCATGAAGCAATTCATTTGAAACATGTGTCCTATTTACATATTTTACTAATAATGAAATTGTTATTTCCAAGTTGTATTACCACAAATTAAAAACGTTTCTCTTTTTTCTTTGATATTCATTTGAGTATTAATTAAAAATCTTAATTGTACAATTTATAGACAATTACAAACCTTTTCATTTACTACACACAAGTATGTGAACATTAAATATCTTTCTTCTTTATATATTTTTATTTTTCTTTCTATATTCCTATGCAACTGCTGTGCATACCCTGCATATAAAATCTGCACTACCCACCATATGCATAAATGAATGAATGACCTTTGAATGCCGGCTGCTTTATTTCCATTATTGCCACTGATACATTATTCCAGCTCATATGGTTCGTGTCGATGAATCTGGTTATCCGGTTACATATGAAGCACGTGGTTTGGCTGAAAATCAAATGTATGAATTTTGGGTTTCAGCTTCAACGTCTGTGGGTGAAGGAGAACCAACATCTGTGGTGGCACAAGCCACAAATACACGTGGTAAGTTGAAAATTGAATTTCAATTCAATTTTATTTTTATTGTCTTTCTTTTTTGTTCGACATATAAATTTACATGCATATCTCTCTCTCTCATACTCTACCGATATACTTATAAATGTAATTAATTTTTTTTTTAACTTTTTATATATATTTTTTTTTGTGTTTTGTATTTGTTCTGTTCTTTTATTCAATCACTGGATATTACAGTTTAAATATAGAGAACACAATAAACCACTGGATATATTTATTATCCGGTATATAATATTACTCGTATACGTAATAGCTGAGTATGTGTTTAAATATATTGAATTGTAAAAATTGATTTGGATCATTTGTTTTTATTGTGTTGTTTTATATCCTATAATTTATTTCATTTTAATTAATTGGCAGTAGAATTACAAAGACAATCATGCAAATTGTAATAACGATTACCACTACAAAGTTTTAGTTCATTTACCAATTTTAATATTATTTTTATTTTAATATTCGTTGCATTTTTGTTTTCTCTTCTAAATTAAAATAATTATTTTTTAGACGTATAAAGAAACAGAGGCAGAGAGTGTTTGTTATGTCGATATAAATACCATATTTATTTAAAATTAAATAACTGTAGCCCTTTTCGTTTAAGCCAATTTAAACATTTATTCTTATTGTTGCACTAATTCTTTCTATTTTAAAAATATATTTATAAATAATATCGAAAGTCTGAACTATGTATTACAACAGAAACGAGGGCGGACCAATAAGACGGTGGCTATTTGATTTTTCCCAAAAACAAAAAAAGAATACTTTTCAACATAATCTCCATTTAGCTCCAAGCACTTAATCTAACGTTTCTCCAATTTTTGTATCCCTTCCGAAAAAATCGGATTTTCCGAGATCCATAAAATAGGCATTTGTTTGATCAATAATTTCATCGTTGTAGCTTAACCTCCTTCCACAGAACCATCTCTTTAAGTTTTGAAACAGGAAATAGTCACTGGAGGACTAAATCCGAAGAATATGGCGGATGAGGTATCAATTCCTAATTCTGCCATTGATACGACACACATTTGAACTCGTGCATTATATTAATGAAAAAAAAAAACTTGGCCATATGGGGTCGTTTATTTTTAATCCCCGTTTAACTACAGCGACATGAAATGGAAACTTGCATAGAGAAAATAAAATGTCGATAATATTCCAAAGAGTATGTACAAACATACATACCTACTGGATTTTACGTATTCTTACTGATCATTACGTAACAAAATGGAGATATAAAATTAAAATCATATCAAAAACAAGTCAATTTGATAATACAAATAACTTTGGCGATAAAATTGATTACTACATATTAAGGACAACAATAATTTTTTATTTAAAAACTTTTGGATTTGTCCTTCATAATATATATATATATATATATAATATAATTAATTATATTATATACCGAAATATTGCGACTGTTAAATTTTACGGTATGCTCATCTATAGACTGGCATTTGGCTTGGCTATAACAGCTGATTTAAAATGATTTATTACTGGTCGGGAAAGGATTTTTTGAAAACGGTCTCCAGTCGTAACCGTGGAAATAAACGGAACTGAATATATTTCCATCGTAGACCATTGAAGATTGCTGACAATCTGTATCGGGCGATCATTCCAAAAATTGCTTTCATCTCTTTTTTACTTATGGAAAATATTATACCATTCTGCTCACAATAAAGTTTTGTTTGGTGAATTATGTAAAGTACTCTATTGGTGAATCAAACTCACAAACTATCATCATTTTCAGTATCCGATACGTTCAAATTCTGTAGAATTTAATTTTCACTTTTATAAAACCGACGCAATCTACTCATTTTTAAAATTATATTATATGTTGAAATATATAGGAGGAAAATATATTTTCAAAGCGTGTATAAAATCACAAATTAGGGCATGAAAACCATTCGACAGTTGATTAGAAATTAAGCCGCAATTACAATCGTTGTGGGTTATATTTATATATAATTAATTTATATTGTAATATAATGCGCTACCTTAGTATATGCGTGTCATGTTTACTCTTGTAGCGACAAAAATCCGCAGTAATATTCAATGTATTTATTCCCAAATAATTATACTTGAAGACGAATGGGACACATATGACCCATGATTTTTCTCCTATAAGGAGTAAACATTTTTAAATTTTTACAACACTTTAGTCTTGAAATGTTATGTTTCCGATTAAAAATCCGCCAACAAAATTTGAAAATTTCTAGTGGAACTTTCTTTGTCGTCAAAGTATTAAAAAAATAGGTTTTTCGTACAGCAATCACTTAAGCAATACTCCTATAATTTATAATATCTGACTTGTTGCCAGATTTAAATACCCTTGCTTAGCGATAAAACTACGCAGCGACTTAAAAGTTTCAAGTAAAGCAAAAGAATAGATAAAACATATAGAAAAAATCACACAGTGCAACAGCAAAAAAAAAAAAATGCACAGAATCCTCAGTACCTATAGGTTCAATTGTAATACCAAAACTTAGTAAAACCCTGTACTCGGTTTTTTCAGATTGACTACCAATTTTTTCTATGGACCTCAAAAGACTTTGAAAATCACTGCATCACTCAAAGAAAGGTGTTCTCAGTTTTTGGCCAACAGCTAACTTAAACTTAAAGATACTGCTTTACTATGTTCAGCAATAATGTAGTGAAGACTCCACTGAACAAATTTTAAAATATATTTTGTGCAAAAAATAATATTTTCTTGCACTTTTTTTCAAAAATGTACGAAAAAATTTTCACTTTTTTACTTTGTCAGCATAACTTACAGGTACTCGTAATTTTTCACTAACAGTGTATGACAATATTGTAGCCATTGTAAATCTGAACAACTTTCGTGAACATATCAATACAATCTGAACGTGTTTAGGCATCCAAAATAGCTTACAAAAACCAATTTGTACCCAAAAAATGTTATTTTTCACTCACTTCAGGGGATTGCAGAAATGTTCTTTACGCGACTGCATTAAAACATCCACAACGTCAAAAACATGTAATAGTTATAGCAGTATTTTGGCTAGCAGGCAACAGAAGAAAAAACTGAATTCTGATTCCATTTTTTATTGTTTTGTGTGTTTTTTTTAGCACCTGCCAGAATTGCTTCCTTTGGTCAACTGGTAAGAAAAGCTGTGGGTACCAGTTTAATATTAGAATGTTTAGCTGTTGGAAATCCTACACCACGAGCAAGATGGTTGACTAGAGATAGACCGGTAACATTTAGTCCTTTTTATGAAGTGACAAATGAAGGAAATTTAAAAATACATCGTAAGTTAACAAAGGAAAAAACCTTTCTTTTTCTATTACAAATTCAATGCATGTCTTCTTTAATATTTTCTTTTCACTCATCTTTCTTTCTCTGTATGTTCAACAGGAGTTGAAGGCAGTTTGTCCGGAAATTATACCTGTACAGCGAACAACCTCTTTGGTAGTGATGAAATACAATATCAAGTGATTGCAATGAAACCACCAGCCTCACCACAAATTATTGTACAGTATGCTTCAGCTGATAGTATACGAATTAGTTGGGATCCACCGGATGATGGTGGTGCACCTTTGCAGGGCTATTCTATATCGTATCGAGTAACAGGTGAAACATGGTCTCAAACTGAATTAATGCCGGAAAATAATGCTTTTACCATAACGGGACTGAAATGTGGCAATCAATATGTAATTAAAATGTCAGCCCACAATATTGTAGGGGATGGTGTGCCAAGTGAGGAAATTAATGTCTGGACCAAAGGCAAAGGTAAAGAAGACCCCTCTTTTACTAGAGAAATTATTAAAATTTTTATATAATTTTTGCTTAAAACTTCAAAAACTTTTTTGCTTTTTACTTTTTAATTTAATTTCTAGCTTCACAGTCCCCCAATGGCAATGAACTAATTGCAACAAATGCATCATGCGTTAATTTAAAATTGTCAGCCTGGAATAATGGCGGTTGTCCAATTCATCATTTTTCTATTGAACATCGTCCCTTGGGTAAGTTTTAAATATCGTTATACTTTGGACATCATTTATGCATCTTTCATGTACTCGTACATAAACGGATGTAATTTAAATCACTAGTCAGTTGTTTTAACTAAAATTCTGTCTGTCCTTACTTATTGCCAGTGTTTTTTTGTTTTTATCTGCTTATTTACTGTGGTTTTAACCACAACAAACTAAACTACTGCAGTTTTGTAACCAATTCGTACACTTTTTTATTTCCTTTAATTTGTTTGGCTGGTAAATGTCGCCCAGCCATGACTACAGTAGTTCGCATTGCATATTTATATGATGCTGACTTTGTATTACAACATTTTCTTATTTTTAGGTACTTCTATTCCACTGTCATATATTATTAGTAATTGAATTCTATTTTCATGTTGACTCAACTACATGCATACGTAATTCAATGCATTCGTTGTGGTCTTTGTGGTTTAGATTTGAACGTGTTCTTCCTATATTTTTTGTCACTTTCACGTTCCCAAATGGCTGACTGTCTAAATAATGAAAAAAGAAAAAAAAAACAATAAAATAAATTTTGTTTCTGGCAAAATTTTAAACAAACGTGCCTCACTTTTGTTGTATTTATTCTGGTTGAGAGAAAAATTAGTTGCATAAGACTAAAATTAATAAATTTTCATTAAATATTTTATTTTAATTAAAATTCAGTTGAAAAAAAAGGAACATTATCAAGGGATATAACATGTACTCGTAGTTGAAAATAAAATTTATTGAGCAAATAATTTATTTAGAAAATACAATTATGCGCAATAAAATAATACAATTACGTTTCAACCTGTAGGTTTTAAATGAATACTAATGATGTACAAGCTTTGAATTGTTGAAATGTAGAGACTGCAGCCAACTGACATGTAGCCCCCACACGTTGAAACAAACTCTGTCATTTACAACTTGTACACATTAAAAATGTAATTTTAATATCAATGAAACAGGCTTCATTGCATAGAAAATTTTATAACATTAATGATTAAATATGATTTTTGGCATATAACCACCATGGTTGGCCCATACAAGACGCAATCTGAAACACCAATTTTTTTTTTTCCTTTTTTTCTATATTACAGGTGACATCCGGTGGACGGTAGTTACATCAGACATATCAAATGCCGAAGAGAACCGCGAAAATTTAATATTCTGTGATTTTCTTCCAGCCAAATGGTATCAATTGCGCATTTCAGCTACTAATGATGCTGGCAAAACGACTGAGCATTATCATTTCGCAACAACGAATATTGATGGCGTTACAATACCGCCACCATCCGTTTTTCCTTCAGAGAATGACTTAATGAACAATCTGATAAATGCAACAAATCCAACAAACGGCGATTGGTATTCAACATTAATTGTTGTCATTATAATTTCGGTGGCGATAATAACACTGTAAGTACTTAGCAGATAGAATAAAGGGCATACATAGAAGAATTTAGGATAAGTTTTTTCTTTCAATTTTATACTGAAAACTTTAATCTTTCAAAAAGACTACTACTGCTTATGTTTGTAATGGTTGTTAAAAATTTAAGTTGTTAAAAAAGTTAAGTTGTTTACTGAGAAACTTTGTTTCTTATGAAGTTAGAGAAAAATTTCCCATTATTTGAAGGGAAAAGGCACACACAAGAAAATTACTTCAAACCTAAAAGTTTATTATTTTATTTTAATAGGATATACTGTGTACTTCCATTACTGAAACCTATTTTCAGTAATAAATAAAACAATTTAACATCATGGTGTTTTTATATTAACCGTTTACTTCCTCAGATTTTTCACACCAAAAATATTTTGTAGCAGAGATTAAGTACTTCAAAATTTTAAGGTTGTGAATTGTAATAAGCAATCCTCAGAAGTCAAATATAGAACTTTAATACGTCAAATACGCTTAGTTATAAAAGATTATAACCCTTTTTTTTTATCTGATAGTCGCAAATACAATTAATTTATTAGCCACTATAATGATATTTTTTGTTGTAGTCGCCGTGGTCTAGTGTGTTGGCTTACTAAGACGATAGTGCCGGGTTCAAATCTCAGCTCCGACATCTTGAAAAAAGAAATATGAAAAAAATATTTTTTTCGGCGACTACC
Organism: Metopia argyrocephala; assembly: GCA_963576795.1. NCBI lineage: Eukaryota > Metazoa > Arthropoda > Insecta > Diptera > Sarcophagidae > Metopia > Metopia argyrocephala. The sequence goes on along the minus strand of OY756211.1, from coordinate 40,807,318 downwards.
TCTCAGCAGTCTTCTGGCAAAAGCTCAGGGAGTAATTTATTGCCATGAAAAAGCTTCTCAAATTTGTCGTTCGAAGACGACTTTAAACTGTAGGTCCTGGTACTCATGATTAAAAATTAATACACACAACATGAGTGCTGCGAGAAGCTAGGCCGAAATTTTTCATTTGTTTGACCCTTGTTGCCGATTCATAAACATTTTTTTTTGTGGTTTGAGAATCTGAACGTCCATTTTTAATAATATTGTTCATGCAAATTGGTCTCAAACAAGCATAGTGATATTTTCAATTTTTTGCCCAAATCAGAATATGCACAGTGAGTGGGTTTTTGCATTAAGGCAATTATTTTTGGAGTATATTTAGCAATTTCCACTATTTTAATGTGGGATTCTCGTGATGCATGGCGTTTTATATGCCTCCAATGGAAACGTTGCATATACATTTTACATTTCTTACCATTTTTAGTTTTCTGTAGCCATGGGAGTTTTTACTTCCATTCTTCACGAAACGCTGCGATTTTTTTTTTCTAAAAGTAATTTAAAAATCCTAAATATCACTTACTTATTACATGATTTTAATAAATTTACTTAAATTTTGTGGCTTCCATGTTAGGTTTTTATTTTCCATTAAATTACTTGCAAAAATTGCACTAACGCATTACCTGTTTTGGTTGAAAGTGTCAAAAACAAAGCGTGCGTTTAGAGATCGGATTGATAAACTTAAAGTTTTATAATTGGTGTACAATCAGAACTTTACATATTTTCGATTACAGGTAAACCTTCTACAATGCGGTGAATAGGTTCCTGAAAAACTCGGTGTTATAGGAAATAGCGTTGTAGGAGACTCTACTCTTCATACAAAAATCAGAGTTTGGTTCTAAAGTGAAAAAAATTTTCAATAACATATAAGAATTTGTATAGTAAAAATGGGGGGGGGTCGTGGCATACTGGTAGAGCGCTTGCACAGAAACTCACACGACCAAGGTTCAATTCCAGCGAAGGACAAAAAATTTTAAAAATAAATAGTTGCGGTTTTCTAAAATTACAATTTAAATTAAAAATATATATTTTATTAAAATAAGAGGTTCCCCCCCCCCTCCAGCAAGACCATCTGCAAGAAACCGCCCCCTGACATTTCTAATCTATTCCACCAGAAACCAATGATCAGGAGTACAGCGCCACCTTCTGGGAAGATAACAGCTAATTTACTGAAGACGCTCACCATTCACATGTAAACATCCACCGACAGATGAGACCATTGCTGTTTGATCATTTGAGGGTGAAGGTATAACACTGGCTCTTGAGTGGACAAATTGACAACAACTTGTTTCATCAACAAATAAAGGCGCAAAATATAAAAAAAAAAAAAAAAATTGTAAAAATGTGTGCTTAATATAATTTTGTGTATTTATTTGCTGAGTCATAAGAACATACATAAGTATGTATATATTATGTGATTTAATAACACTTCAAAATTAATAAAACTTCAATTCTACGTAAAATATTCAAGTTGAAAGATTATTGGTTTGAAAAAATCGTGCATTGAAGTTTGTTTGCTCTTATTTCGCAAATTTTTATAAATTTCTTGATAGGGAACTAAATTGTTTTGAAGATTTCGTTTAAATATTTCTGCCCTGTCACTCAAGGGGTCGTTCTCCAAAATGTATTTTTCCTACTTACTTATTAATCTTAAAATAATTTTATCAAAACTCTTTTACGAAAAAACAACAACTGTTTCACAAATTTTTTTATAATTTAACTGGAATTAGACTGAATATTTTTTCGCAATTTTTTACACGGTTTAGATTGATGCTTTTATTTGCAATGCCTACAACAAACTAACAAAAAAATTACTAAATCAAATGAAAGTAGCATAATCGAAGTATGGAAATAATGCAAATAATTTTATTAAGGAAAGAAAACCTTTTTCAAAGTAAAATAGTAAATATTTGAAAAAATTTTCGTAAAAATCGCGTTGTAGTAGTAGCGTTGTAAGAAAATGTCCGCATTTTGGGAACCGCGTTGTAGCGAAAACGTGTTATAGGAAACCGCGTTGTAAGAGGTTTACCTGTACTTTAAAACGCAATGTGTCCAATGCTCATTTAATTCTTTTTCCAAGTGATAATAAAAAATGCATTAAATTTGTCGTGGGGATACTGCAGTATTTTTTGAACTGAAAAAGTACTGATAAAAGCACTAAAGTACTGGATTTCCATCCCTGGATCGCACTCATAAAACGAAAAAATACTTGTTATTCAATGATGTTATTAACTCTACGATGATCGATGAACGACTGAATAACTGCATATGTGTTGGTGTTGTCTTCTGAATGTATTTGTATTGTTCTGGTGATGCGGGGTATTGGCCGGGTGAAACTTTATTCCACCCATATATACACAGCACAATACAAACAAATAAGCATTTATTTAATCATTTTTCGACCGTCGTATGGTTAACATCGTGGAATTATATCTATTTTTTGCCTTATGCGTACAATCAAACCAAGATTACCAAACCCTTAAGCTATGACCATATTATAAAAATATTTAATGAAAAAGACAAAAATAAGTTCTTTTTTTCTACTTTTTACTGCTGCCGGTTCTATCTATCAAGTATCTAAATATTATTTCTTATTATTATTCGTTTTTAAACACTCTTCAATGAAATGTTTGCATTTAAAGAAATTTTTGGCGTAATTATTCCCAATATTGGTTACGCTCCCTTTTTGATCCAATATTTTCTTAAAGTGAATGTAGCTTTTGTAGCGTGATGGATATGATTTCAGCCCAAATCTTAAAGAGAGGACGATATTGAAATTTTTTAAATCCAAGTCTACTGTCAAAAACTAAGTATTTTTAATTATTTCATATAAAACTACATAGTTTTAATTTCATTGAATGAGGATTATTGCGTTTTAGCAAAGTCCTTGAATTATTGCTTATTATCCTCTTCTCTCCCATTATTCACTTTACCTAAGACAATAAATACATACATACATATGTGTGTACATTCACATGAAAAATATAAAACCTTTACTTAACTTACAATCCGTATCCATTTAAAGCAACTGAAAAAATTTAATTAAATTTCTTATGCTGTTATGCTGCTATACAACGTTAAAATTGTCAGTAATAAAATGGAGCAGAAAATAGAAGACCATTTCTAGTTAAACACCAGAAAAAAAGAAAAGAAAAAAGAAACTAACGAATTAACTTTTGTATGCTCTGTAATTAGTCCACTTCCTTTAGGACTTTTACAGAAAAAGGTTGTGCAGCAGAAGAAAAAGCAAAATAAAAAGAAAAAACAAATCCTTAATAATAAGAAATGTTACAATAGAAGAACAAGAACAAAAAATCAGCAACAACATCAACTAATTCGCACGTTTTTAATTATGTGCCATTTTCTAACAATTTTTTGTTTCTATTTCTTATTCCACTTTTAAAATCTATTTTATTTCATTTTCTTATTTTATTTCTTTTAAACGTTTATGCGCTACCATTTCCTGCATCTGTGTTGTGCCGTCTGTCACTGTATTATGTTGTATGCCTGCGTTTAACCTTTAGAGCTCTAACAATTAAACATCGTCGCACATTGTGTGGCCCCATAACTGAGGGTTATGAGTCTCGAACATTACCCAGCGACTACAAAGAAGACCATGACAATCGCCGTAATCAGCAGGTGTACAGCGCTTCACCCGTTAAAACGGTAGACAAAGGAAACGAATCAGGTGAGTCTCTAGCAGCTGAACTAAACATTATGGAATTTGACTGTTCAATTCGTTAAATGGGGAAATAAAAAAGAAGTTCAACAAAAAGTGGGTAGATTAAATCTTTAGTAGAGAAGTTTGTTGAATTTTTATGGGTGAATTAAATAACAAACTGATGGTAATTTGATTAAGTGCACAGTCATTACGGGAATGTATCTTTAGCAAATATTTATAGAACTTTATTTACATTAGTCAAACCAGTAGCGAACTATTGAAAATATTTATTTATTTATAGTAAATACTAAATTAATTATACAACTATTATAATTTTAGTATAATTTTATTACGGTGTAGTATCTCTGGTGGGAATTGAACCGACAACCCTCCCACTAGAAGTCTAGCATATTACCTACTCGACTACTGGGACACCCTTATTGAAAATTAAATTAAAAATTTATTCTAAAAATAAAATAAAACAGAATTAATTTCAATAATCGCAGAAAGTTGAAATTTTGCATATTTAAAGCTCATTTGCTCTACATGTGCAAGACGGAGCCAGATTTTTGATTTTCCGACTGTGGTCGGCTATATCACTAGTATTTTAATATCTTTAATTAAGAAAATCTGTTACAAGTACAACTTACCCATTCATTAAAATAGGAGGTATTAAAAGTACTTTAACCTGATAGTTGAACTAGGAGTTGAATGTTAAAACAAATGTTATTGCAAATAAGTTTACATTTAAAATGTTTTCGATGACTTTTTAATTATACTCCAGGAGACCCTCATTCTAGCCACGTGATTGGCTAGTGACTATATTGTAATAGTAGGGAGCCCAGATAGATCCTCCAATTTTCAAAGGTGTTTGCAACGAAGAGTAATTACCGCTATTGTATACCTGCGATTTAATATTACAACAAATTTAACTGGTCTGTTAATCTGTTAGCGGGAAAACATTATTAAATAGTAGCTAAAACCTAACGTGCTTCCCTACTCCCACCACACCCATTTGTCCACATCAAATCAATAATTAGTTGGTATTTGACTACCATGTCTACTTGGTTGCCGTTTGGTTGACTGAGAATTTTTATTGACTACGACGTTATTTACACTAAATTCAGAAGCTTTACAATATTTCAGTTTCTGTAGTTAAATCTACCTATATGTATGTTTCCAATTTCAACAAAATCGGTTCAGTCGTACAGGCATGATTGGCTGACAAACAAAAATCAGACTTACAAATACATGAACTTGCTTAATATACACATACATAATTATATATATGGATGAAATATTACCCAGTTGGCTCTGTCTTAAAGAGACATCCCTGAGGATAGGATCACGACAGAAGCCTATTTTGCGCGACGCATACACGAGAGCCAGAACAATTCGTCAATAACATTTCCAAACAAATGACGTAAAAATCGTGGCTGAGCGGAAATGTCACTGAGGGTGACGTCCACCGCACATTGTATGAACTATGCAAGCATGTCGTCCTTGTTTTGTGTATCTTGTATATCCAAATGGAAATAGACCAAATGAATGAAAACTTCCTCAATGTTGTCGACAACCGTTAGTGACATGTCTTAAAGACGTCCTTGATGACAATGTCATGCACGACTATTGTGCCAACTGGTTTATTGCAGTAATCAAAAATTTAAATAAATTCCACATAAATATTAATTCAATAACAATACATTGATCCGATTTCAAATTAAGGTAGAAGTACGCAACATGCATTATGGCGCTAACAGCGGTTACAATGTACAATGCAAGTCAATTGCTTCACTGTCAAAGAGTTAAAAATTGTCTAACTGCTGTATCTTATGTTGTTTAAATGACATAACATGCTATGAGAACTGCAAAATGTGACATTTATTGATATCTTGCATAGATCAACATGTGTAGGGCTTTTATAGATAATAACCGAACCTGCTAACAACTTTACATAAGAATACAAACAAAAGATTACATCATTAGACTCGTATATGGATTCTATGAGAAAAGTTTTTGAAAAACACAAAACAGAAGGGTATACTTCCAGCATTATAGTTATAGTAACAAATGTAGATTATTCTCAATTAATACAGACATTATTTAATAAACAGTCATAAAGTAAAGATCGATATCCTAAACGCAAGTAAACTTTGTAAAGTTTAGCAATCGAAAGATTTCAAAATGTTAAAATGTTAGGTTTTTGACACCAAAATTTTTAAAATCTACAATCTGTTTTCGGCTATTTATCTCCGTAACTGGACAAGATATCTAAAATCGGCATACAGACTTGAAAAATTTGGGGTCGAACACCTAAGGTGGCATCATTCACTCGAGATATATAAAAAATATGATATGGCAGATAGAGCACATAAACTTCCGCACAACGGTATAAGCAGTTTACAGAATTGAAGATCACTGTATACACTGTGTTTCCTATGCCTATACTGTGTTTGCTATAAAACACAGCAAGCAGCATGACGTTTTCGAAATTGTACCTTTTTCATAACCATTAAGAAAATAAAGTGCAACTAAACAAATGTTGCTGAGTTTCTTTAACCATCATATTATTAAACTATGAGCTTTAAATGGTGTTCAACCTCTGGCAGTAGTTAGAAGAATAATATACTCCGTTTCTGCTTTTTTTTTTTGTTCTTTGCTTGACAAATAAAAAAAAGGGGGAGAAAATGAACCAACGAGTAAAAACGTGATATTATGACGCAGCACGTAGTTGTAAAATCGTACTTTTTCACTCTTATTTTATTTGTTATTCCTTTTTTTTTCTCAACTATAATTCTGGTTTTTAATGACTATTTTTCTACCTTTTTCTTTACGTTTTTCGTTTTCCGTTTTTCATGTTTCTTTTATCTTATGTCTGTTATTGTAATGTGTTACGTTTACTGCGTGCCGTATGGTGTATTGTGGTTGTCTTTTCTATCTCTGTTGGGGCATATGCGTGCATCCGGAATAAAAACTAAACTAGAAATGTATGAGATTTCACCATATGCCACATTTAGTGTAAATGGTGGCCGGACAGGAGCACCCGCTAAAACACCAACACGCGGTGTTGCTGCTTCGCCCATGGACTATACAATGCAATTTAAAACATTTGGTCATCCAGAGGGAGAAAATCTTAATGCTACTGCATATCCACTATTGCCATCATCAGGATTTGGTCATGTCAAATCAAAATCATCCTGGCATAAGCAAAGATATTACAATACAGATGGTACGTTACTCAAATGGAAAATATCGTAGAAAGACTGTTAAAAAGAAAATATGCATTTAAAATAATTTTCTTTTCTATTTTTAAAGATGAATCAACGTTAAGTAAATCCATGACTATGGCCATAGGTTCACAGTCGGGTCATACAAAAAAATCCTCACGTAATGATAATGGCCGTACTGGCAATAAAAGTAACAGCAGCAGTAGTGGAGGTGGTGCCGGTGGCAGCAGCGGTATTGGCAGTAATGGCAACAATGTTGTTAGCCATTGTGAGTCTGAGTCGGATACGAGTATAAGTCCCAGTACTGAATTTTCAAATATGCCCACTTATAGAGTTCCTTGTAAGTCACGCAACAGTGATGGTCGTAGTGGAGTAGGTGTGTAAGAGCATTAATTGCAAACACACACATACAAACACATATACTCGAACACATTTTACTACATACAAAAAGACGTTTTTTTTTTTAAATAATAGAAGAATACAACAACATTTTTTAAATTTAAATTTTTTAATATTTTTCTCCCATTTTCCATATTTTTCTAAGATATGTTCCGTCCTGACTCTTCGACGGAATCAAATAATGATCAATCTTCACCTGTTGATAGACGAATGAATCCACAGCGTTATGCTAAAGAAAGTACAAGTACAACTTCCTCGGCTGATAAGCGTGCAAATCGTAATCGCAAACATCAACAACAGCAGCAGCAACAACAACAGATCAATGCCAAGGATTCTTTGGATCGTCGTTTATGTCCTGGTAGTAACAACAGGTAGTTCAGGTACCTAAACCCCAAACTCCAAAATAAATTTCTTTTAAATTTCAATAAGTTTTTAATTTAAAAATCATCAAATAATAATATCGGCTTAAACAACATAAATTCGAAAGGAAGTTTGGGTTCAATTTTTTATCAAAAGTTGTTATTACTTCATGTGGGAGGGTGTGGTCACATTAAGGAAATATTTTATTAAATATTTGACAAAAAAAAAATAAATAAATAACGTAACCATTCACATCTACAGCAAAGGTGTGAGTACAAGAACGAAAGTTAGGTACAGTATTCCCCGGATAATTGCCCCACGCTTAATTGCCTTTCACGCTTATTTACCTCAATTTTTAAATCCCCATATTTTTTCTTACCATTTATTAATAAAATTCCTCGGTTAATCAACTTTTGCTTAATTGCGTTATTCGATTAATTACCTCAAATATATTTTCCCCAAAGAGAAATTTCACTTAAAATTCCCTCGTTTAATTACCCAAAATAATAATTTTCTAAAAACTGTAGCTTAACTCAACTATGTTTATATAGACATAAAATGTCCGTTAAATTTACTTTCAAACTTCTTTTTTGATACAACTTTCCAATTAAAGTCTACCAAATTTATGTATAAGTATCAGTATAAAGTTCCTTGCTTTTCATTTGACGGCAGTCTGTATACACATATTCGTTTAATTATGTCAAGGAAGCAATTAACCGAATTCGTTTAAATGCCTTCCACGCATAATTACCCAAAAATGTTGGCATTTTTATCGAGGCAATTATCCGTGGAATACTGTATTATGTATGCGCTATCGTACTTTTGTAAATACATAAACGTTGCTCATTGGAACTATAAAGCTGCTGTAATATGTTTATTTCAGAATTAACAAATACTGTCAAAATTTTAAATAAAGAAAACTTGTAGTTGTATGTTTAATTAAAAGTCTGTGGGCAAAAGTAAATTAAACAAAACAGAAATGAAGAGGTTTTTTTTAAAGAAAACTCAGTTTTAGTAAGAATTCGGATAACCCCGATGAAAAAGAACTTTATTTAACCGTTTTCTTATTGATGAAATCAATTATTTAGTGTATTATGAACTAGCAATTTGCATGCATTTTCTTCACGTAGGTACACATTCTTCTTTTTAGTAAATCCCATAAATGCTCTGTGGATTGCGGTGTTCTATGTTCTTTTGCATTGTAGACTAACCAATGTCTTGTGTTGGGGTGCAGAATGTTTGGGATCGTTGCATTATCGGCATATGAAAACATTTACAATTCCACGTTAACTCAGATTTCTTCTCTGTATTTTTCACAGTGGTCTAGTAATAAGCATGTTTGCTTACTAATACAAGAGCTCCGAGTTTAAAAAGAAGATTGTTTCTTAGTCGAGGGATGCGGCTAAAGAACGAGTTCTCTCTTTAATGTATTGTGCGCTTCACTGGACAATCCACCACAAAGGGATGTACTCTGAAAGAAGAACGAGTAGTCCGCAGAAATATACGATTATCTACTATTTTATGAAAGATTTTTCAGTAAATAAGTCTTTTAATATTTTTTAATATAAATTCTAACTATAAGAAAATTACATTTATATAGTAAACTAACAACAAGCAATAAATTAGAAATAAACACTCGGTCGAATAAGTGCGCGTACAAACTATTTCATATATTTTAAGTTTATATTGAATTTATAAGGAGGAACTGTACAGAACGACTTTTTTTTTAGGATTGGTTAGTGCCAGCTGAAACACACAGTTTACCGAACGACAAACTTGAGAAGCTTGTTCATGGCAATCAGTTACTTTCAGAGCTTTTGCCAGAAGACTGCTGAGAGGTAGTAACCGAAGGAAATATTTCTTCATATTTCTTTGTTTCAAGATGTCAGAACCGAGGTTTGAACCGGAGCTCTCGTCTTAGTAAGCCAACACACTAACTACTAAACATCGAAATGTTTACTTTTGACAATTAAAAATAGAAATTTTTTACTAATCGAGATCTTGAAACGGAGATTTATAAAATGTAATGCTAGACCTGTTTCGCTCTACATTAAAATGTCGATGTGGTTACATATTTAGCAAAACAAAGTCAAAATATAACAGCCGAGTTGACACATGTATTTAAACGTTAAATAACGTAACTCACTCTCTCTCAGAGTTATTTGACTTTAATCATTATCACTCGTTAACGATATATAATTTTGTTAAAAAAATTTTCACTTTATAATACAGTAGAATCACACAAATTAGAACCACTTTGTGAACCGGGCAATTCGAATTTCTGAAATGTCAAATTTTTTGGAAATTTTTTTTAAGTAAATGAAAAAAATAAAATAAAACTAGTTGTGTAAACTTTTCTGTAAGATAAAACAATTTGTATTTGTAAACATTTAATTTAAAACTAGTTTTAAACATTAAATCGGTTACCAACGGATCTAAATTTGTAAAAACATATCAAATTTCACTTGCTTTTAACCGACTTGAACACACTACCAATAACTCGGTGATTCCCCGTTTTATTTTAAAAATAATTTTCAAGTGAAAATCCAAAAAAAAAAAAAAAATACAAAACATTCAGAAATTTGAATCTGTAGTTCTAATTTTAGAGTGTCCATAACATTGAAAAGGCAGGATCTTATTTATCGAGAGTTCGAAAATTTGACTGCCCTAAGTTGTGAGATTCTATTGTATAATAATATAATTTGGCTTAGACTTCATCTATTTGTAAAACAATCACTAACTATTACTACTCAAATATTTCCTTTAAACTATTAAGTTAACAAATTATTTTTTCTTTAATTCTCGTATTTTTTTTTTTAAAGCTTAGACAGTGAGGTTAATAATTCGGAAACTTCGGCATCAATAGCTGCAACCATAGCCGCTATGACTGGTGCAAGTAATATGGGTTTTCGACCACCTTCGGGTTTTGTAGACTCACGAGAATTCAGTGAAGCTGAATGTGATCATGAACAACGAGCGTTGGATTTGGAAGTGCAACGAGTAATGGAAAATAAAGATGGTCAGTTGAGTAAGGTGGATAGAGAGGAATTAACCTCACTGTTGGCAAGATATCATGAGAAAAAGGAACAGGAAAGGCAAGAGTTTACGATACACGTTTAGGAAAGGAAAATTTAATTAAAAGGTAAAAAACTAAATCACTAAAATATCAAAATTTAGAAAAAAAAAAATAGCTGAAAAAGAAATACCTAAACTCACCTAAAACAAGTTAAAATGGAAACTATTTAATGTAACTTAATTTATAAGAAGTCTTAATGATAGTCTTAATGAATAGTTCTTTACAAAAAAAAAAATATACAAAACCAACTGTTTTCTAAACTGATAATTTTATAAATTTTATATTTTTTTTAATATATTTGAAAATCTGCAATTTATGCAAAAGTCTATAGAGAATTTTTTGCATATTAATCGTATTATTTTCTTTTTTAATGAAAATTTGTTAGTTACGTAGGTATTGTTAACATAAATTTATTTTAATATGTTGTGATATTTAAAAACGAAAAATAAAAACATAGAAATAAAAAATAAGCGGTTTATTGTGTTTAACAAAAATATACAACCATATCGCTCATTTATAATATTAGTGTCATAGCTCTATAGGAAGGTACGAAGTCGTACTGATCTATAGATATTGTATAGGTTGAGATTTAAATATGGCGCTATTTAATCTAGTTTTGTTGCAAAACAACAGTACACTTCAATGGTAAGAATGTAACTGTAATTATGCAAAGGAAAGTAGATTTTGTAACTTGAAACTAAAATATTTTGCACTGCGCTATTGACGGATCTTCTAATACCTTTAATTCAGACTCTATTACAGGAAATGAGCGATATAGAAAATATGTAGTTCAATCAAAAGCTAAGGTTTTCTGCCTCTAATCTAAATATATAAAATTGAATGTGTGTTTGTTTATTTGTTTGTTTGTTTGTTTGTTTGTACCTTATAGGAGACCAAACCTCTAGACCGATCTTCCTGAAATTTTCACAGCATTTAACTGGGACTCTGACATGATTAATAGGGTACTTTTTTTTCGACCACGCCCACTTTTACGCCCACTTTTTTTAAATTATGTAATTGCTCCCATATAGTTTTTAACAGATTTACTTTAAATTGTATACACATTATACTTCAGGTGAGGTATTAATAAACATTTCTTACGCCACGCCCCCTTTCACGCAAAATTTTATTTGAAAGTTTTAAACGTTTTGTTCTCTGTATAAATTTGTTCCTTCCAGCGGATTTTTTTTATTTGGTAGTATATTGCTTTTAATACTGTTAACGTCACCATATAACTATGAACCTGTCACCGCCGTTAATCTTATTCTATAACGAGGGGGTAGCGAAGCACACCGGGTTCAGCTAGTTTTCTTATAAAATACAACGCCATTAATAACACAGGTTTACAAATTTTTAATTTGGAAAAATACCAAGAATGCCACATGCCTAGATAAGTTAATTGGGACCTCCTGAGCACGAAAAAAGCAATTTTTATATTTTCCTAAGTACCGTTTTGTAGATAACGGTACTTTTGTGTTTTGCGGTGTATGGCCCCACTCAAACCCTTGTTTTGTCCAACGGAAAAGTTTAATCGAGATAAGTGGCATATCGATGGAAAGGTAATTGAATGTCTTTTCCGCTGATATGCTGAAACATTCTATTTGATAAGAAATCGTTGAGATATGACACCTCAAAGTTCAAAATTTGCCTATTTTTTACGTTTTTTTCAAAATTTGCCCAATAAGGAGTGAGTTTCTTTTAATATGTGAACGTTTGTACTGAGCACTGAAAATTATGAAGGACAGTTTTTTTTTTCTTTAATATAAATTGCTATAAATTAAATCGATTACTCAAAGGCCAATTCGCCCTTGAAAGAGCAAGACCAATTACCCCATCTGCCGTTGGATGTTGACTGTGGTGAGGGGCTTTGCTATGTAGGTGAGTTTTTGCATCAGAGATAAGATTATTCACATTAATTCACAACATAGGTTGCGATGAGTTTATTTTTAGTACTAAACCCGCAATGAGAGCTAATTGTACCCACAAGTATTTTTTGTGGAACTCCTTAACTCACGCGCTAACCACAACCCACTCATTTTAGTTCACTTTATAGACATCTTGGTTGGCTGTTGTTCTTTTTCCTTATAGGGTAAGTTCAGTTTTGTCCTATAATGGCATTAAAACGGCATCTTGTACTAATTGTATTGTAGTTGATCACGTTTTGGTTGAATAGCCATCTGACCTACTTACCTACCTACCTACTTTAATTTACAAATTATGCATTAAGATGGCCTACTTTTGAGCTGACATATTACCCGAGTTTTTACACTTTTTTTCATATTTTTTGAAAAATATCAATCAAGGCCAGGACAACTTATTGAAAGTTTTTGCATCCAGTCAAAATGAAAAAAAATTATTATAACTGGGCTACAATTTTTACTGAACTTAGTCGAATTTACTCTATTGAGCTTAAGGTATTTGATTTATTTTTAATTCTTTGTTTTGTGTGATAGCCTGTTTAGGCCGAGGTTTAATTACATATATATATTTCATTTAGTCTTTTGTTTTCCAATTAAGTAAACTTTGTTTTTATGTTGAGTGTAATTAAGCCTCCACACTGAATTCACTATAAATACAGGGTTGCATTTAAATAATTATTGCTTTATTTATTACATTATTGCTTTATTTATTTCCTAGGCTTTTGTACTCGTACAATAAAGTCCGCTCAATTATTTATAACCCTAATGTGTAAAATTTTTTAAGGACAAAATTAAAGTCTATATGTAAATATGTTCTAAAAGGGCTTCAAAAGGTCGCAAACATCACTTAAAATTAAATGCAGAAAACCAAATACATTTGATGACAAATAATTTTAATAAATTAAAAAAAATATAAAATATTTTAGTTAATCTAAGCAGTATATATTTTTATATTTAATTCATTGTATATATTTTTGTATATACTTAAAATAACGTTTCAAAGCTATTATTACAACTACATTGATAGCACAGAACTAAAAAAAATAATAATTATTTTAAAAATTATCATTAATAATTGAGTATTATGTAAATTATTTTGATGAAATCTGTAACTATATATGTACGCATGTGTGCAATTTATTATCATCATTATTGAATATTGAATTTTTTGTAAATACCTAGAATTACAAATGTTGCATATTTTATGGCATTTAAAAACTAAAATAAGAAATTTGTATTTTTTGCATTTAAATGTTTATATTTTTTAATTAATATTTTACACTTTTTATTGCATTATTTTTATTTGAAAATAAGTTATGTATGTTTTGAAATACTTAAAAATACCAACCATTTTTTCTATATATGTAGCAAGAAGTGTGCAAAGGCAGATCTATATCTGTATACTGGAAAATTTTATTCTTATAGAGATAAATAATAATCAACTCTGTTTGAAATTATCGGAAAAATTATGTTTATCTGGTTGGTTACTTTTGCAGTAAAATCCAGTAAAACTTGCTCTATAAGAAATCTACAGAGAGTGAGAAAGGCCATCCCTAATAATAATAAAGTCAATGTTTTGTCAAAATATTAAAAACAGGGTTATCCAAACAACATATGTTCATAGAACGAATCTGACTATTTTTATAATAAAATGCATTACTCCCTTGGTGTTTGTGGCATAAACTAAATTTTATTATTTTTTTTTTTTTTCTGTTTTTTTTTATATATTTACATTTCAGTTGACTTTTGCAACTAACTTCACTATTAAATATTCAATCAAAATTGGATTTTCCAATTGCAAAGCATTGATATCGAGTTATTTCGGGATGGAGCAAATATATTGTAACGCTTGCTATTTTTATTTAGGTATGGCAGTCTGTTTAAAAAAAAAAAACAAACCTGATTTTACATAAAACGTTAGCCATGATCAAACCGTATGCTCTATTTTTTACACTATCGAATTTCTCTCGCATACTTAATTTTTTTAACATATCATTTCATCCAGTATTGAGAGGTGGTTGTTCCTGAAGACTTATTATTGTATATAAACTTGTGGTCTTTAAAGTAAGTAACAGTTTTAGTATGAAAAAGGCATGTTTTCCTTCTCTCAAATCGAAAATAACACGGTGCGACAAAATAAATAGATACTTAAAACAAATTATACCTTTCTTTTATGTATTATCGGGTATAATAAGACTTAATTTATATATAATAATATATAAGATAAAATTTTAAATTACGGATACAATAGCCGTTTATTTTTTTTTATTTGAGACCAATACTCAGGGTTAAACCCCTACTAAATGCACTGCATTGTATTGGAATTTGGTACATTTATGACAGAACATACAGTTTTGTTTTTCTTATATTATTATTAAGATCCGTAGGAATGAGACAAATTGCTGTGAATTAATCATTCAAACGTCAGTGTTATAACTTCACCCTTGAAGTTTCAACAGAAATTGCCTCATCGTTGCATGTTGATTGTGTGGTGAGTGCCTTCGCTACGTAGGTTTAGCTGATCATTCGTTTTTTGTTGACATTGGTTAAGGTGGATTAGAGTGGAATGTCGGGGGCCGTTCCTTTGTAGATAGTCTTCTTGGAGGGGGGACCTCTTATTTTTAAATTATAATTTAAAAAAAAAACTCGAACTAACTTTTTCATTTTTCACCTTTGCTGAGATTTCAACCTGGGCCTTTGGAGTTTTAGTGCGAGCGCTCTAACCACTGTACCACTGTTTGTTATTATTCCCTAATCACGTGATAATCAAAACACTGAGCAAAAGTATCTACCTTATATAAAAAAGAAATTGTAACAAGGCAAACTAAAAACTTTTCTAAATTAACAAATAGTTGGTATCTGACAATTTAACTGCATGATAGCAAACTAACTGGGAATCTTTAAAAAATCCGAAAAGAATGGTATCGAAAACAAAATGTTAATTGAGACCAAAAAAATCTCAGAAGGTAATAAAATAGTAACAATAACACCTGAGGCAAAGTCATCTTTGTTATACCTTAAAGATTAGATAAAATTACAAAAAATATTTTAAATTTTGTAAAAAAGAATGTATAGAAATCAGGAATCATTTTACTCTTAGTGATGACACTTCAGAGCATGCCATTTTAAGAAAAAAACAAAGAAGTCGTAAATGTTGTCGATGTCGACTAAGGTGGATAAAGTGGAATAATAAGGCAAAACCAAAAATAAGTTGTAATTCTGATTCATCCAAATAGGGTGATAATAAAAAAAACAGCAAATGATAGTGAGAAAAGGAGAATATTATAGAAACGGTTGTTTGACTGTACTTCGACGAACTCATACAAGTGTATGTACATATGGAAAAGAAAAAGTAATTTCAGAATGTGATTTATTGAAAAGTGTGACATAAATAGTTAATGTTTGGTCTTGAATATGCACAGGACACAAAGAACTCTGATGAGCTGACGTCGAAAACATATCTTCAGTTTGGCTGGTGTACTATTCCTTAACAGATATCATTTTCTCCTTTGATCATCAAAATATTCACTGCAAAAAATATAAAACTCTTTATAGAATTTAACTTTAATGTAATTAAAGCGTTTTTGAACAAACCAAACACAACAAATATATGGGGAATTTTAAAAATTTTCGACATTTTGATATTTTTTTTTTCCAATTTTTTTTTTTTTTTTTGGATGACACGAATGACGCTTTGGTCACGTGAAGGGTGATATTTTAGCATATTAAAACAGTTCGCGTTAATCATTTATTGCAAACGGCGCGAAAGTTATGGAGGTTTTAAGTTTTAAATTTCTTTAAAAAAATTTAAAGTTAAATTTATTGGTTTATTTTAATAAATGTTATATGGATGCATGAAACTCATTTCAAATTCATAAGTGCAGTCCAAATTCGTCAATGCACTGATAAAATACATAAAAAATATCAATTATAATTAAAATTCCTTAACATTAACAAACGCGAATTTTTACAAAAATATGAATGTTTCACCGATTGTTATAATATGTGTTTATATAACGCATAACTAATTTACAGAAAAACAATGTTTTGACTTGCAAATTTAAAAAATAAAAAAAATTATATAAGAATTATTTTTGAGGTTAGGATTTTTTTTTTGATCTGTAAAATTTAAAATCATGAAAATTTTTTAATGCCTATTCGGTTTTATTATCAAGCTTAAAAACCCTTTCATTTGGTGTCAATCGCGGCGGAATCTATACATAACTGCATATGTCACAAAGCAAAATGTGTTTGAAGAAAAATGCCGCTGTACCCGCTAAATATGGACCGAATTCAACCATATTTATATATGATCTTTAGTTCACCGTCGCACTTCATTTCCAGTACTTTACATTGATTTTAAACCACTGATTAACTAAAAAAACGCGAAACAAAATCATGAAATTTCGCAAAAGTTTTATTTTCTTTATAAAATTTTTGCGTTTCAAAATATTTTAACGCCTTCTTGACGTTGAGGTGCCATTTATTAAGAAGTTTAGATCACGCAATACATAAACCAGTTTTAAATAAGATTGCAAATGTCAGGCGCGAAAAACTGTCATTTTTGACAAATTTACGCCAATTCTATAAAAGTTTAAGCTCTTCATTCTCAGCAACTAGCAGACTGACATCGACGTGATATGGCGCAAATTTTAGCAAATTACACCATCTAATAAATACTGTTGACGAAATGCAATTTTCTTGAACGGCGCAAAAACGCTATAGAAAAAACTGTGAAAATTAAAAAATCGGAAAATTTTGGTTTCAAAAATGAACCGCTGTACAACTTTTTCCCAAATAGTAGTATTGGCATAACTTTTATAGTGTAAATATCTACAAAGTCTAGTGACTTTATTTTATATCAGTGAGCATCGGAAGTTTGAAACTAAAAGTAGAAAAGTGATGAAATATGAAAAAACTCTTGTAAATTTCAAGCCTTTTTTGAGATTTTCGATATTTGAGTGCCCATAACTTTTAAAAATAAAGACCTGAGGGTCTGAAATTTTGAATTTCCCAATATTCTAGTGTGGCCTACCATTCCCTTTTGACCGTTTTGGTCAATTCGAAAAACTGGAGAAATAATAAGCATCTGAACTCAGTTTCAACAAATGTTGAAAATTTTTGAAATTGCCCATATGTTTTATAAAAAATTAAAATAGTTATTAGCAAATTATGTGCGGGTTGAATCTTTATTGATTATGTAGCCTGTAAGAACTTATTCATTCACTTAATAGGTATAAATAATAATCCAAATATATACATATATAAATATATTATAAATGTCTTTGTAAGTCTGTTTGCCTCTTTGTTTCTCGGTCAATCACGCCTAAACGACTGAACCGATTTCGTGTAAATTTGGCACATAGCACTTCCCATACAGAATAAATATTGATTTTTTAAAGTGGGTGGAATTGGACAAGTGAGCGTGGTACGTCCTCTATACCTTGAAAAATGTTAAAACTACAATCTGAATTTGGTGTAATTGATTTCGTAGTCATTAAAAATCATCAGTCGAAAAATGTGGATAAATGGTAGCCGTAGATGTAGCGAAGCACGCCGAGTTTGGGCTAGTAATAGAAATAGGTTGTCGGTATAAATATATTTATGTTTGTATTCTACGCTTCCTGTCAATACAAAAACACAGGTTGTTTTTTTTTATTAATAAGCCAGCACTAAGAGGACGACCCCAACTTATGCAGTACATTGTGTCTAGGAAAATATGCTATGGGAAGGTGGAAAGAGTTAGTAATAATTTAAATATGCTTTCAGCTATGCATTCACAAATGAAAACCGTAATTTCTGCCATATTTCTCGTCTTCTATTGTGTTTATACTAAGTAGTTAAAAGTTATTATACTTGAATATTATATTTTCATTTGATATTTACTGTCAAATAATAAACAACAGTACTAACATCGAAGGATTGAAATGCATATCAAATAATACAGTGTTTATTATGCTGCAAAACCAAAAATAATTTTAGTTTTACTATAAAAGCTGCACTAAAAACTATTCACAGTACAGTAGTGTAGAGTAATAGTGAGGTAATACTTTCAAAATGTTTTATATAGAACTCTAGTGCCTACTTTAACGACCACATGTAGATATATTTCTATTAGTAATTTAGTTACGAAAGGTAATTATTTAATTTTTTTTTAATTCAATATAAATTATTTATGCAACAAATTAAAAAACAGAAACGATTAAAGAATAAATTAAACGAAAAAATATATATTCATTGTAATTAGAAAGCAAACATAAAATAAATATTTTATTGAATAAATAATATATGAAACTAATGATATAATAATGTTTTTTTTACAAATTATACAACAAAAAAAAATATTTAAATTAGTAATTAAAATTTCAAGAGAAAAAACTCGAAAAACTAAAATAAAAATCAAAGCATTTAAAGTATAAGTACGTAAGTAAGTAAGAGAAACAAAAGAAATTGTTATAAATTAAAAAAAAAGAAAAAATAAAGCACAAAAAAAAAAATATATAAATTAATTAATAAAAATATATATATATATATAAATTGGTTAAAAGTAAACAATCTCTCATATGTAAATTATGTTTTGAGTTAAGGTTCTGTATTTTAATAACATATTGTAAAAGAACTATAAGTAAAACTAATATTAGAAATAAAACGAATAAAAAAATGGAAAAGAAATAAAACTTTAGAATAAAAATCAGATAACAAATAAGTTTTGTTTTATTTTTGATTGCGTTTGACCGAATTCAATTCAAAGACAACATTTCAAAGTTCTTTAGTAGATCCGTATTCTAAGCCAAATATAAATTATTCTGGTTTTTCAAAAGCAGACGATGAGGGAGGTTCCGAAACTAGGCGAACTATCACAAAGATGTCGGCAAGGCTATAATTTTAATAGCCTATTTTCACATTACAAGTGAGAAGGAGAGAATGGTGAACTTAGAGATGAACTATTCAGGCTAGGCCTTCATATAAAATTTTTTATCGTGTTATGGTTGATATGGAAACCATACAGCTCTCATGTTTGCATGTTTCATAAACACAAGGAACCTGCGATGACCAAAGTAAATTATTCAAAAATCGAATTTTAAAGGATTACTCCAATATCCGTAAATTATTTTTTTGGTAGTTATCAAGTTGAAGCTGTTGACCATTTCCTGGGCCTTGGCAAACTATTTGATAGCAAACTGAACTTTAATTCGCATATTACGAGTAAATATAATAAATAAAGCTAGAGTGGTACTGGGATTTATAAAGCGGTGGTCTTAAGAGTTTAATGATTCATATATTACCGAAACTTCATACGTGTCCAATTTTAGAATATGGGTCAATAAAATGGGATCTCATTTATCAAATTCAATCTAATTCAATTCAATGTGTTCAAAAACAATTCCTTTTATTTTGCTTACGTATACTTTGACTTTCGAAATGTGTCATCGTACCCTGCCCGACTTACTCTTATTAAACTTCCAACATTAAAGAGTCGAAGAGCTATGTCGAATGTAGTATTTTTATTAAATATTATTAAAGGAAATACTTATAAATTTTTGATCACTGAGCTTACATTCAACACACCTCAGCGAGCAACCGTAATTTCATACCATTATCTGTATAAAATCTTAGAGCTAACTATCCTGATGCTGATCCGCTTAGAAGAATGTACTATTCATTATATCCAAATGTAATCATTGTTTTTCTAAATTCTTTTGTTTTATCAAAATACATGTTTGTGCAAAATTTTAGATTTCTACGATCAAAAATGGCGATTTTAGTAACGAAACTCACATGGACGTAACAAAATATTATATGATTTTAGGATTTAAAAAATTTTTGATTTTAAAGTTTTTTGCTTCTCCTGTAAAAAAACAAAAAGTGTAGTTACGTCTGTTTGCATTTAATATGACGATATGCTTATACTTTTTATTTAATTTTGTATTATTACACCTTTCGAAATTGTCTGTAAGGTGTAATCCATAGACAGAAATAAATAAATTACTTAACTCGCTTCTTGTACATAAAATTTAGCTTTAATTCTAAACATAAAATAATGAATCGGTGGTAAAAGACTTGTCAACAATAGAGATGTGCTGCTAATGACTATTTTAGGAATCCAGAAAGTTTTTTCTAGAAACAATGTATCAAAACTATTTAATTTAAAGGAGTTCATGATTAGAAATAAGATTGTTGTTCAATTTTGAAGTGTTTTCTTTGTTAGTTACACTTATTTTGGGACCTATAAAGAAAAATTACGTTCCGTTGTGATGGCATGAAAATGTTTGTCCTGCCGAAATCATACGTTTCTATTGAAAGCATCGATTTTACTAAAATTAGCTCTTCACCTACAACTCCTGTCGTAAAACTCTTCATGGACCAATAAAGAATAGCTCCAACCCGAGACATTTGCGAACCATTCCTTGCAATATTTGACTTAAATTAGTTGCTCATTTTGTATAAAAATTATGAATAAATTTTATGAAAAAATAATTCATTTATAGATCAATCTTTACTGGTGAGGTAGTATTGAAGGTATAAAAAATAAATTTAGTTCAGCAATAGTTTACGCTAGCAGAGCTCTGTTAACACGTTAACAGTGATTATATGCCAAAAGGGTATAATTATTGAGCCTATTTAGGAGATACAGGACTTGGTACACATATGTGACTATATAGAGATGGTAGTCCTAGGAGTCCTCTATTCAAATCCAAATTTAAGAAATCCCAATGTACCGCTGGTTATACTGTTTATGGGACTCAATAGAGGACTCCCTGGACTACCATCTCTATATAGTCACATATGTGTACCAAGTCGTATTTTTCTAGAAATGGCCACTTATTCTCTATATTATGTACCTTTACTGTCAATAATAAGCGGTATAGAAAAATGATTAGGTTGACGTTGATTTTTCAAACATGACTCTAATATTGAAATTGAACACTTGGAAGTCAATATTCTAAGAAATTTTGACAAAATAATTTGTGAAAATTAGTTTTTCAGATTTTGTATATATAAGTATATTAGAAATATATTTATTGGTTTAACTTGGTTAGCTGAAAAAAATAAACACCTGATATGATCATTAGAGCGGGTCGAATTTTTTAGCACACATCCACTTTATATGTTGAGGTCAGACTTACTAAATTGTACTACAGAATTTATAGCTTCGTAAGAAGCGATGTGTAAAATTATGCCTGTTTCCTTCGATTATAACGAAAGTGACTGCGTCTGTGCTTATGTGTATGCAGAATACAAATATTCCCATCTTTTTTTTTTTTTAAATGCTAAAATTGTGAAAAATACGGTGGATCGAAAATAAAATTTATTTTTTTTTGTAATAAATTAATTTCAATACTACATTACAAGTATGTTCGTCGTATGTTCTTATACATATATGTACGTACGCATACTATATACGGGGTGTCAGCCGATATGGCATACTACTTTGTTTTGCGAAGGGGAGGTATACTACTTAGTCTTGACAGTTTATATTTTGCAGTCGTGAAGTAGAGACGTGCCAATTTTATTATTTAAAAATATTCGGTCAACATTTTATCAAAATCAATCATCGATTACTTTGACGATGAAAAACTTACGTGAAATTTTTGGGAGAAACAACGTGCCAACAACAGGCACTATTTATCGTGTAGTGAATGATTTCGAAGAAAGAGGAACTGTAGCTGATAGGCCCAAGAATGGACTACAACGTACTGTAAGATAGGTTGAAAACATTATTGCTGTGAAAGAAAGTATTCAAAACAATCCACCAACCTCAATTCGAAGCCGTGCTCAGGAGCTTGATCTTCAAAGAACAACTTTTGCCATAATTTTGCACAAATCAGTTTCGTAAAGATTTATGAATAAATGCCAAAATATCAACAATTACAATATTGTCAACACAGTGTTCGATTCCAACCGAGACCAAAATTGTGATTGCGTACACTGTGCAGTCTGCTAATAATCAATTTCCTATTTCAAAATACAAGAACAATACCATTTCTCTGGTATTTCAAATGTCTTAAAAGTTTCTTAGAATTCAAAATTTCTTTTTTAGTTGAAGGATACATTAAATAAAGCCATCAAATCATACTTTATAATTGGAAAATAAAATTGATTCTTTTCTTTAGATATTTTCTAAATTTTAACAAATACTTATAGCAACGAAAATAATAGAATTTGTAATCTGCACACAAGTTTATTTTCCTCTCAAGAAGATGAAATCAAAAATAACACGCAAACTGACACATTGCACATAAGAACACCAGTAGTTTACAATTATTTCTAAAATTGAGAAGCAAAATACAAATCCAAATAATAAATTGTATGTAATATGACAACAAAAATAACTACAAAAAAAAGGAATACAATTTTATTAAAATCAAAAACCAGCAAAACAACTAGAACAAAAACAAAATGCATACGTAAGCCATTTTAATTTCCTTTTTACATTAGCACATGGATTTACACTCACGCACACATAGGTGTTATATGTAAAATTACTAAAACTATACATTGGCAATATACAAAAGGAGATTAAAAAGCCACAAATACACATATACTGCACATTATATAATTAATACACATATACTCGTATATATACATTTCATACATACAACTAGTTTAATACGAATATCGTCTGTAAATCTAAAATCGATATTTTGATGTTGGCTTTTATGTGTAATACATTGCACACATACACAAACCAAATTTTACTTGCAGTATTTAGTAAAAGCCCAGCAAACACCAAGCCAAAGGTTAAAATATTATGGCCAAGTATAGATTTGAGTTTCATAATTATAACTTGAGAATAAAAGTCTGGTAAATCATTGTCTTTCAGATTGATATCGCACTTAATTTTTAAATAATTTTAAATAGAAATGATTTCGTTTTAGCCCTAAAGATGTTTCAGTTGTAAAAAAATGGCACTAAAAAATTAATTTTAATCGAAAATAAATGGTCAACTTGCAATATTCAAAATGATTTTCGAGAGATATTTTATAATCTTGGCTGTTCTTAATGAAGCATATTTTGGACGTGCAAATTTAAAACACTTTTTTACAAGATATTAAGTCGTGCTAGTTTATCAGCATTAGTGGTACCCAGTAAGAATATAAAAAGTAGAAAAAATAAATTTGGATTTACTCGTACATTTACTCTTTCATTTTAAGTACAATAGACAATATTCTTTATTAAGCATATTTTTTGACATGTCTATGTTATTTCATTATAAATATAGAATGCAAATAGTAAATGGCTTGTTCAGATTTACTACTACAGTAGAACCTGCTTTTATGCGGTAGATAGGGACGGCATAAAATTAATCGCATAAAAAAATCTAACACAAAACTTAACAAAACGATAAAAAAAAATAGTTTTCGCAACATAAATAAAACTTATTTTTTTTTATACGACAAATAGAAAAGTTTTATCTCGAAAATAACCCAAAAATTTTTTATTTCATTAAACTAAGTTCACATATGGATATTTTTAAACATTTTCTTTGCATATCTGCTTGTTTTACATACAAAAATCAACTTTCACAATGGCTTCCACTACTATAAAATACGAATTCGTTAGCATGTAGGTAGTAAGTAATAAGATTTTGGGACGTTGATTATATTTCATATGCGTAATCTTGTTTGAAACAAGCAGATTTGCCATACAGATTTTGGGAACAAACTATTGTTATACATTTGTAATCTTTTTGAGAACCTCGAAGAATGGTTTTCTTCTAACTTGGTAACAATTTAAACTAAACTCTTGTGGATTCCCAATCGTGGTTCAGAGAGTGAACCAAATGGTTCATATTGTCATGTAAACCATTATGTATTGGGATAAAAGACGTCAGTAAGCGATATAAAGAAAAGAAACCTATATTTTTGTCCACAACATACGTTGCATAAAGGGTCTCGTAATTCTGTATATTTCTTTTACCAATACTGCTGATAAATGTGTTTATTATGTTTAACTATCATATAGCGACCAAAACTAACATAAAAATAAACATCGCCCACAAAAAAAAAAAAAAAAAAACGCATAAAATAAATCGCATAGCAAAAGAAATTGCACAAAAAGAGTCCAGTTCTACTGTATATGTGTCATAAAGATTACAGCGATGTATGATTTTCAAACTAAATTTGGATAAATATAATTGTGCTCAAAGGATTTATAATTTTTATTGATAGCTGGCTTAACTGTTTTACAAAATACCTCTGAATAATGTTTTAGCGTTGTTCATAAATCAGTCACTTAGTCAAGTATTGTAATAAGTTTGAATTTTAAGTTCCTTTGAACTTTAAAAATGCTTACCTCTATGAACAAGTGAGGTTTTTGTTTTCGGTAATTTTTGTTAAGAACACTGAACGATCATCACAGAAACGGCAAAACCCGCAGCAAATGTCAAAAATATAAATCAAAATGTAAGTAGCGACAAGTATATATTAAAGCGTAGTGAAAACTACTTTCTTAAGCATTAAACACATAGACAACAGCAAGCAGCATGACAGCAAGCAGCAAATGTAGCCGACATTATTTGCTGCCATGCTATCGGCTACATAAATATTTTGAAGGCAGCAGCAGCAAAACTATAAAAAAACAAATAAAATAATTAACATGTGTTTGTTGTTGAAAAAAATATTTCAGTGATACCACTTTCAAGTGTACAAAATCGCAAAAATAAAATCGCTTGTTTGAAATGTACATATGTGAATATATTTTTTTTATTTTAATTTTTTTTATATATTATTAGTATTAAAAAACTTTACAATATGATGTGTATTTCTCAATTGGTACGGCTGAATATTCGTCAAATATGTTTGAAGTTTAATAATCTTTATCGTTTAATTGATCTTTCTGAGAGTAATGATTCCTTGAAGAGAAGAATTATTTTGTATTTAAATCATTATGTAATTATAAAATATTGTTTGTAAATTTTACTTTAGTCTGTAAGAAACTATTATCCATAGACATAAATAAATAAATAAAAAGATATTTGAAAATAAATCTCCTGTTCACAAAGATATTTCGATGCATCAAAACGTATTTAGTTCTTTGTTTTACATTCAGCTACTTTATCGCATTTCGCATCATACTATACAAGCATTTTTAACAACAATGCATATTGATCCCTGTGGATCACCAAACATAACTTTAAAATCTTAAACTTGATTAAATAAATACCGCCTTGTAATGTTAAAAATGTTTTTTATTATCTTTATTAATAAACAAATTTTTTTAATTGTAATAAAAAATATTTTGTATGCCGTATTTATTTAACATTTTATATTGTATTAGCATCACTAATTAGTTTTTGCTGCCTCAAAAAATAGAAATTATTCTAAAGCATTAAACACATAGACGACAGCAAGCAGCATGACAGCAAGCAGCAAATGCAGCCGACAATATTTGCTGCCATGCAATCGGCTACTTAAATATTTTGAAGGCAGCAACAGCAAAACAATAAAAAAACAAATAAAATAATTAACATGTGTTTGTTGTTGAAAAAAATATTTCAGTGATACCACTTTCAAGTGTACGAAACCGCAAAAATAAAATCGCTGGTTTGAAATGTATATATATTTTATTTTTATATTAATTTGTTTATATTAAAAAACTATAAAACTCATTAACAAAATATACTTTTTGCTAATTGTACACATACTCTTTAAAAAAATTAAAATTTTGGTCTATTTTCAAATTTTTTGGCTATAATTGGAAAATAATGATTTTTGCTTAGCCGTTGATTTTACAAGATGAATTCTGAAATACTGTGTATTTCTCAACTCGTACGGCTGCCTATCTCCCTAATATAGATCAGATAGATATTTTGGTGCATCACACATTTGCATATTTCTTACAAGTTAGTTATTCATTCAGCCACTTCATCGCATTTTCCATCATATTATACATGAATTTTTAACAAAAATGCATATTGATCGTTGTGGGACACCAACATAACTTTAAAATATTAAATTTAATTAAATAAATACCGACTAAAATGGTAAAAGTTTTTAATTATTATTACCTTTATTAATAAAAAAATTTTTTTTCATTGTAATAAAAAATATTTTTTAGGTCGTTTTTATTTAAAATTTTATATTGTATTAGCATCACTAATTAGTTTTTGCTGCCTCAAAAAATAGAAATTATTCTAAGTTGGGCAGCAGCAGCAAAGGTTTTTGTCTAGGGTTTTGCTGTGCTGCCTTTAAAATAATCGTTTCCATATAAACGTGTGTATTCTAATTTTGACAACTTGCTGCTTGCTGTTTGCTGTCGTCTATGTGTTTAATGCTTAAGTTGGGCAGCAGCAGCAAAGGTTTTTGTCTGGGGTTTTGCTGTGCTGCCTTTAAAATAATCGTTTCCATATAAACGTGTGTATTCTAATTTTGACAACTTGCTGCCTGCTGCTTGCTGTCGTCTATGTGTTTAATGCTTTAGATGTACAAAAATATAAATTTTTTTTCTTTTCTTCTTTTTTTTTTGTTTTTTTTTTTTTTTTTTTTGTTGTCATTGAATTCCATACCCAAATGATTTTGTAGTATTTCACAGTACTAAATTAATAAATCTTGAATTATTTCTGACGTTCGCTTTTCCCTACATATTTATTCCACCTTAACCAATGTCAACAAAAAACGAATGATCAGGGAAATAAAAGCGCCACCTATTGGGAAGTAGCAGATAACAGCTTAACCTACCTAGCGAAGGCACACTCACCACACAATTAACATGCAACGATGAGACAATTGCTATCGATCATACAAGGGTGAAGGTATAGCACTGGCCTTTGAATGATCAATTCACAGCAATTTGTCTCATTCCTAAGGCGCTTAATAATAATATAATTAATTGTAATATATGTACTGTCCTTTCTAAAATTCCAATACAATGCACAGCATTTAGTAGGGGTTTTCCCCTGAGTATTGGTCTCAAAATAAAAAAATAAAAAAAAATATGCAACAATATGTAATTAAAAATATAGCAGTATGATTGGTTTTTCAATGAGATACTGTTGGTCATTATCTTATTAATACGAAAAACTTATTACAGCCGAAAAATGTTTCCTGAAGTGGGTAAATCAGTTACCTGACCTAAGCTTGATTTAGCGTTTTTGGACAAACACTATGATTCCAAATTCACTTTTTTAGCTTTTAAACAAACCTCTGAACTTGTAATTTTTATTGATTTTTGAAGAATCCGCTTTACTGAGACACCATCTTTGGCCTCATTTGTTTTACAGACCGGAAGCTTTTCCATACGGTTAATAAAAAAAATGGTGCTAAAATAAAATAACTAGTTTGTTGAAAAATGGTAATACTGATATGACACTTATTTAAGGAAACGTATTTAAACTTTTAACTTTGAAAGGCTAACAGATAAGGAGTGTTTCCAATTGTTTTAATTTAACTCACATCTAATTCTGTTTTTACGTAATAGATACATTCCGCGAAAGCTTTAAAAAATATAGAGTATCCATTTAAAAAGAGAGCAGCAAAATGTATAACAAAATACATAATTTATCGTGCTTCATGAATTTATTCTACTGAACAAAAAACCATAAAAGAGTAATTGTTGCATAAAACATTTATTACGAAAAAGTAATAAAAAAAACTTAAGAATACAAAAATTAATTTGTGCTTTGTTACAATCGCTCTCGTTTGTGAAAAACTTCATTTTTATAGCTAAAACCACCCCTAATTGCTAGTAGTGGCTCAGAACTTTTTTTAATTCTAAGATCAATTAGTGACTTCCACATTTGATGACATATACATATACACGTTGTATAACTGACATTTACAACCTTGTTTCAGGGTTACGGCCTAGCTTCTCGCAGCACCCATGTTGTGTGTGGTAATTTTTATCCATGAGTACCGGAACCTACAACTTAAATTCGACTCTGAACGGCAGATTTAAGAAGTTTTTTCATGGCAATCAGTTACTCACAGAGCTTTTGTCAGAAAACTGCTAAGAGGTAGTCGCCGAAAGAATTATTTTTTTTATTTTTCTTTTTTTTTTCGTCTTAGTAAGCTAGCACACTAACCACTCCACCACAAATTATAAACTTATGATTTGTATTTTGTTTTGAAAGTCCTTAGTGCCTTAAAAACAATTATAATATAGAATTCAAGCCATTTGTTTCCTGGGATAACAAAATTTAAAGAGTGAACAATGAAATTACAATGAAGCTGACAGCAAAGTTGATGAAGAGTTTTAAATTTATTTTTGTTTTTTTTTTTAGTTAGTAATTGAAAATATATTTTTTCTTTTTTTTTCAAATAATATTTTTAATTGCATAAAATTTTGATTTTAGCTTTTATAAAAGCATTTATATATTAAACTAGAAAATTGGTATTGATTTCAAGATTATGGTAAAAGTAGCGGTGATATGATAAATCGAGAAGTTTCCAACAATTTCCAACAATTATTGTATGAACTTAGAAGCATAAATAAGAGCTCTTATTAAATTTATATGCCACTTGATATTGCACTTGTTGGAATCGTTTTGTTTTTACAAATTTCGGTAAATTAAAGGAAAGAGAGACTGGAATGTTTTGAATACACCCATTGAGCTTATTACCTACCAGTCTCTCTACTTATTAGTCTGTCTAACCATAAATCAAGATTTAAGAGGTATGCACTTATAGATATTTGATCAATTATACTCTTGTTATAACCAAGAATTTTTACCAGATTGTAATTTTTTAACAATCAGTTCAAAATCATATGAAGAGTTTTAAACTTTTAGAAAATTTTTATGGAATTCTTTTAAGAAGATCAATGGAAAAAAGGATCATAAATTCATGGCACAAAAGTCGGTCAAACAGTGACTAAGAACACTTTATGACCTAAGAGACATGAAACTGGGAAATCGTTAATAGTGAAAAAATTGTGAAATCACTAACTGATGGCGTTAAGATTTGAGTAATATATAAGTGAATAATGTTTTAAAACAACGAAAATGTACATCGAAATAAAGTGGTGTTCTAGGCATGAGAATAAATAAATATTTCGATTGTCGAAAGAAGCATTCAAGTATCTCGGTTTTTTAAAACGATGCAAGAAATACGTCACTCCATCTGACCTACTCAATGTTTACAAAACCTATATCCGATCTAGTATTGAATAAAACTCTCATGTATGGGCCGGTGTTTCAAATCTACTTTGGGCTTCTCGACCTTGTACAGGAAAGAGCGAAGGTGCTTATCAACGAGGGTAGAGTGTCCAACTCTATCAATACGTTGGAGCTTCGGCGCAATGTGCAGTGCGTTTTCTTGTTCTATCGGTATTACAATGGGAGATGATCTGATGAAATAAGGGACTAATTTTCGAATAATTGCACATATTTTTGTAGTTGATTGTCCAGGGAATCGCACAATGCATTATAGAGGGAATTCATTCCTTAGCAATACCGCTCGTTTATGGAACAGGCTTCCAGCGAATGTGTTTCGTCCACAAGCACTACTTTCCCCCCTTCCCGTAACATATTTTTCTAGACCAGTACAATGCAATGTCTGAGTAGGGGCCGTCCCCTGAGTGCTAATTTTATAGAAAAAAAATATGGTCCGGGTTCAATTATCAAAAAATCATTACAAATAAATCTAAAATTGTTAATAGAATTTACCTTTGATCTCAAAATGTAAAAAATGATGACTCTAACTGGGATTCGAATTTCGATTTCCAGACCATATAATAATTTTTTTGATTTCATAATCAATTCTTTGGACTTTATTTAAATGTATTGCATTTATTAGCAGAGGAAGAGTAAATTTTTAAGATAGATTGAAAGACATTTACGAGTATTTTTCTTTAGCATAAACTTGACAAGTAAACCTCTAGCAACGATAAAAAAACAAAAAAATTCAGTGAAAGTTATCTTCAATAACTTAGAAATCATTCGAATGGATTCGGCATTATTCTTTAAGATGAGCACGATGAAATCAAAAGAATAATAAGGCATCATTTACCTCAACTTGCTTTTAGAAAATAAGAATCTGTTATTAAATTTCTTTTTGTACTTTAATTGATTTCAAATTAATATTTAGAATACATCTTTTCTTCAATGAGAGCTTAAACAACTGAGTTAATTTTGTAATTTAAGAAAATTGAGTAGTTTTCTTTGGAAAATAGGTCGCAATGAAACCCCTAAACAAATACAATATCAAGTATATAATTTCCTTTCATGCTTTCATATAATAAGCATTAAACTGGCTAATAAAAAATCAAACGAAAACCTATTGTTCATTTACTTTCTCATCTCTTAAACGCATATGCTGCTTTTCGTTAAAGTTGTAAAATTTCTGAAAAGAAAAAAAACAAAACAAAATTACTTGTGCTTTGTTAAAAGAATTCTTCAAGGCAAGTGATTTTAAGCAAACTTTTGTTTTTAAAAAAATTCAGATATTAGTTTTTTCTTGTATTTAGAAAGTTCTCTGTTCCCATTGTATGCCTGCGGTTGCTTTGATTGAATGATGAAAATAAAGTCAATGAGATATCTTTATATGGACTTTTCAGTTTAAAGGTATTATCAAAATGTTTAAATTTATACGGATTAGTTGAAAACTGCATAAAGAATGAACAAAAACGTTATTATGAATGGAACAATCATGACCATGGAAAGATATTAAAAACAAACTTTAAAACTAAACTAACACAATCATCATGCAACAGCAATATTAAGAGAAAACAAAGTGGACTCGACATGACATTAAGAGAAAATTTAAATAAAATTAGTGATACCTGTAGTGATACTTAAGTAGGTATCTGACGATTTGTCAGAAGTACTTCTAAAATTCTTGTTTTTTTTTTTAACAAGTTTTACATTAATTTGAAAAATGGAGCTCTTGAAAATATGTAGATTTCAAAAATATGTAGAACTAAAGCATCGTTTAATATCAAAAAAATAAGTTTTTTCATTGTCCGTGCCAATTACAAGGCCTTAAGAGAAGTCATTAAAACTACGGAGTGGATTTACAATTTTTCGCCATCATCAAATTCTTTTCTTAGAATGTGCAAACTACCTATTTTAAGATAAAATATATTCACCCTTATTCTATTTGGCGTTGGCAATAACAATAGCAATTTTAAGGCAATGGCAATTTTAAACAAAGGCAACATCAATTTAATGTTAATTTGGTATTCTATAAGAGTATTATGACGACGTTGCCTGTTTATCGATAATGTTAATAAAATACAGCACACATCTCTAATGTTTGAGACAGCGGTTTCATTTTGTCATTGTTTGTTGAAAAAAAGAAATAGTGTCGTGAAAAATAAAAGAAAATAAAGTTTAAATAAAAATGTTTTTCCTTTCGGATTCAGACTCCAGTGAAGAAGAAATTAAAACCAATTTAGTAGTGTGTTGGCTTACTAAGACATGGGCCCTGGGTTCGACTCCAGGCTCTGACATCTTCAAAAAAAGAAATATGAAAAAAATATTTCTTTCGGCGACTACCTCTCAGCAGTCTTCTGGCAAAAGCTCTGAAAGTAATTAATTGCCATGAAAAAGCTTCTCAAGTCTGTCGTTCGGAGTCGACATTAAACTGTAGGTCCCGGTACTCATGGATAAAAATTTACACACACAACATGAGTGCTGCGAGAAGCTAGGCCGTAATCCTGACACAGGGTTGTAAAGGCCAGTTATGTATGTATGTATGTATGTATGTATGTTAGTAGTGGAAAGAAGACTGCTTAGGCAGAAGTCGTGTATTTTTAACTTACCCGATGAGAAGTAAGAAACAAATTTAAAATCGTCATGTTCAAAGTTTTTTATTAATTTCATTACATTTTTAAGATTTGAAAGTTACTTTAGGCTAAATAAGGCGTCATTTAAATAAGATGTGCGTCACTATAAACTGTAACACATCAAAAGTCAAACAAAAACTGACTGGAGTAAGCTAGAGTTAAAAATAAAACAGTTTTATTTTGAATTTTTATTACAGATTTATATTCTGTATTATTTTATTTAAAAATTAATTTAATTTTATAAAATTTTTTTTTTATTCATTATGCCATCCATAAGCAATGTTATAGTGTTTTCGGTGATTTTTTTGGTACCAGCTGTCCATTTATATCGAAAACTAGTAATGGTTTTGGGAACAGATGTACTCTTCTTTAGTTCTCTTTTGACCAGAGCCCAATATCTTTCAATAGGCCGCAGCTCTGGGCAGTTTGGTGGGTTAGCCTCTTTTGGAACAAAAATAACATTATTTTTATTATACCAGTCTATTGCGCTTTTACTGTAGTGACATGTTGCCAAATCTGGCCAGAAGAATGTTGATATGTTGTGCTGTCTTAGAAATGGGAGCAACCTCTTTTGAAGACACTCTTTGATATAAATATCTGAGTTTATTGATCCCAATGTAACAAACGATGCACTTCTGTTGCCGCAGCTACAAATAGCCTGCCAAACTAGGAACTTTTTGGGAAATTTTGATAGTTTTTTAGTTCGGAACTCTTCAGAAACATTGCCTCTACTATCCGCTACATAAAACTCTTGGCCAGGAAGCTGCGCAAAGTCTGCAAAAACGTAAGTTTCATCATCCATTACACAACATTCGAACTTTTGAAAAAATTCTTTTTTGAGGAGTTTTGCTCTTTTTTTTGCTTCAATATTCTTCTTAGCATTTCTATCCGAAACTTTTTGGACTTTAAATGTTTTAAGGCCAGCTTTAGCTTTCCGAACATTGCACGCGCCGGGCCACTTCGCGACCAGAAATGTTTGGAAGAGCCAGCAAAAGCTTCTCAACCTTTTTGGCTTTCGCGTCGTTCGTTACCAGTTTTGCTTTACCTGTTCCAGGCTTTCTTTCAATTTTTAGGTCTTTGTTGAACTTTTTGACCACTCTGGAAACACATTGCCTGGTCACGTGGACTTCCCTAGCAACTTTTGTATAACTCCAATATGGTTTTTTTTTAATTATTTGAATAATTTTTGTATGCACTTGTCTTTGATTATCCATTGTGAACTAACTAACAAGTCAAATTTGACAAACTGATACATTTTAAAATCTGACACATTTTTCAAAGATATTGTGATTAAGAAAAATAATAAAAGGTGAAAAAAGTTATTAAGAAAAATGGGTGTTACACTTTATAGTGACGCACATCTTATGTGTTGGATACCATAGAGCCCAATTTAAAAAAAGGAACTCGATCAACGTACGTTCCTAACACCATAAAATTGGCAGCAACATTGCGAATCTTGGCTCAGGGATCGTACCAGCTCAGTGTTGGAAACGATTATAACCTGGGACTTTCACAGCCAATGGTGTCGAAGGTTTACCTTTTGCCATCCATCACCAGTTCTACTTGGTGGGCCAAGTGAATTTAAAGTGTTTGCAATGGCCTCCCACTGTTCTTTGAAATTGGTTGGAACAGTGCCTCTGCGAAATCCTTTCGTTAACGACGGATTTTTTTTCCAGCTCTTCCACTAATTTCTCAAACTGGCAAGGATTTGTTATTTTAATTTTTCCATTTCAAAATTTTATTTATTTTTTTATTTTTAATTAATACTCAAAACAGAAAACAGAACCGCATAATAACGAAATTTTTGAATTTAAATGTATTTTTCAACTACTTTTTCTTATATGTATTTAGGTATTTATCTGTTTTTTAACACAAAGAACAACACGTCAATTGTGCTTACAGAATACCAAAAATATGTTAACAGTGATCGATAAACGGCAATATTGCCAACTGGAATATCGATCTGCAAAAAAAAAAACTAAAAACGGCATTGCCTTCTATCGACGACGCCAAATAGAATAAGGGTGATTATTATCAAAGAACTCAATTCCGAATAGAAACAACTCCGTATATTGCTCTATAGAAAACGAAATGAAACCACTTTAAGTTTTGAAAGTGGAAGTATTTTTTATATAGTAAATTAGTGTTCAAATAGTAAATAAAACTTATTTTAATGAGTGAAGTAGACAATATTACAAATTATAATAGTAGGAATTTAACTATTTTTGTTATATTTTAATAATAATTCAACATTTTCTGCAAAAGTCGCCGTAGTGTAGTTTGATATCTTACTAGATAAGAGTTCCGCATTCAAACCCAGCTTTCACATCTTGACTGACTATGTGAACGGACATATTTTCTAGCACATCAACAGCATGAAGAGTGGGCTCCAAAAAAATCGTTTAGCATGATGTGATAGGTGTCACCGCTGACCGTAATGGTTACGAGATCCTCATCTTCAAAGAATTTGTGAACAATAATGCATCCGCTCCATAAGCCGCATCAAACAACTCGTAATGAACGCATTGGCTCCTATATGTGGGTTCAGTGACTCCCCCAAATATGGCAATATTGTTTAATAACGTACCCACCAAATTAAATTTTTTATTTTCGTGCAATTTGCGACCAAATTTCTTTGTTTCGGAAATAAATTTGAATAAATTTGAACGTTGATCGAACATAAATCGATTCATTTCAATCATTGGATATAATATACCAATCCTAATGATCGGATAGAATGGCATAAGTATTTTCGGATATAATGGGTGGTTGAAATTTTAACGGATACATAGCTCACCCGATATAATTTGATTATATACTTACATACATACATAACTGGCCTTTACAACCCTGTGTCAGGATTACGACCTAGCTTCTCGCATCACTCATGTTGTGTGTGTCAATTTTTATCCATGAGTACCGGGACCTACAGTTTAATGTCGACTCCGAACGACAGACTTGAGAAGCTTGTTCATGGCAATTAATTACTCTCAGAGCTTTTGCCAGAAGACTGCTGAGAGGTAGTCGCTGAAAGAAATATTTTTTGTATATTTTTTTTTTTGTCGAACCCAGGGCTCATGACTTAGTAAGCCAACACACTAACCACTAGACCACGGCGACTACATTTTTGATTACTTTTTTTTAATAAAGCAGTATACGTTTTATATAATAATTTGTTATTTTATTTTTGGTTTCCAGCTTCACTTTTGGATTAATTTATTTCTTTTTATTTTTCGTTTTAGTTATTATTTTATTTTTTCATTAGATTACATTTTTTAGGATATAATATAATGTTCGAGTTATCTAAATAATATAAAAACTTTACTCGATTAATCGAGTAATTTAAAAGTTTAAAGTCTATTAATTCCTTACTTGAACCAAAGTAGAAGTCAAGTAATTAGATACTTCAATATATACATCCATATATACGACGATCTCATTTTCTAAGTGTTTTTTACCGACGAACATAAGATTAGAGCTAAGGAAAGATGCCGTATATGAATTAGCTATTCGTATGAAAATCAATCAGTTGAAAGATAAATGAAACTTAATTCTTGATGCTGTTGAAAAAGCGATTTTGAAAAATATTTAGAAATTATTTAGACAAGCAGGAGCAGTCTAAGGGTTGTTGCTTAAATTTAGTTAAATGAAGTAGAGAAATTCGACTGTAGTTCAAGTTCAAAAATTAAAGATGCGATTGCTATCCTATTACTACTCCACAGCCCTTTCATAGATTTGGCCTTATATAGATATGTTCTATGTCTTTTTCGTCTAAATTGTTCTGTTTTGTGGTCCCATTAACTATGTATTAAAAATAATAAAAAGCAAGAGTGGTTCTTTCCTAAAAATGTACTCTGGTACACTTTAGAATAGTTTTTTTCTATAGCAGATTTACTCAAAAAAAAAAAAAAAAAAAAACTAAAAAGTCCACAATTTCCAAAGAAAGCAAATTGTTTAATGATAATTAAGATGCAAATTTTTTTGCATATACATAGTTTGTTTTTTTTTTTTTCTTAACTAATGAGAAATCAATTTATAATTTTTCGATTTTGGAACACATATTATCAAGTGTAGGGTAAAAACTGTTAATGTCCACACGCATCCACAAATGCTTAACTTACATATCCTCATATTGTGGCCCAATTAAAGTCAAAGAGCAAAACATAAAAAAGGAAAGAAAAATTCATTACAAGCCTATGATGGCAATTTTCTAGCACACCAGTAACGGCAGATACCACACTTTTGTTCTTCCTTTCTCTCCATCAAAAAAAAAAAAAAAAACAAGAAAAAATAGTACTAAAACGCAACAACAACTGTTGTTATAGTGTTTACATCAGTACTGTATAATGGTACTCTTTCTTACCAACTGCACTCACTCAGTCACTCGTACTTGCTACACACATACGAGTACTACTGCAATATACTCTTTTGTATTACAAGTGATTTGGTTCATATCAGTTTCTTCTTCATATAAAAGGACGCACAGAAATATCATTCAACATAAATTTATGGTAATTTATATGAGAGTGTGTGTATACTTAATTGCACAATGGTATGTGTGGGTCTATGAATTTGTATGATCCAACAAATAGTTCATTGCTAGCATAGCGTGTGTATAAGTTCGTTCATGAGAAATATGATGATGATGGTGATGTTTATTTTGCATGCATTTCATTCTCATTATGATATCCAGATTTTGGTTCTAAAATTGTTTTCTATAATAATGATGTTGTTTTCTTTGTAGAACTACGAGGGCTGTTTGATAATAAACAATTATGTTTAGAAATATTTCAGCTTTCTAGATTTTTAATTTTCTTTTTTTTCATAAATTAAAAAATAAAAATTATTTTTTCTGTTAATTATAAAAATTACTCATATGTAACAAGAAAATAAAACATAAAAAGTAAGCCTCATTAAATTAACTTTCACACGACATACATTGTATATTTGTCATTTGAAATGTCATTTTTTTTTTTTTTTTTGCACACGCATAAGTTATGTCAAAATTATCTGTTTGTGTGTCAAATTTGTACTTTTTAGAATGTCCGCATTCGCATTTATGAATTATTTACTATTTATAAGATACTCGCATTTGCTAAAATTAAGTGAATATTTGAAAGGAATAAAATTGAAAAAACTACTAACTCGGTTTTCTGAAATATAAAATAACAAACAACAAAAACAAAATATTGAAAGTATCAAAACAAACAAACAAACAAACAAACAAACAAACAAACAAACAAACAAACAAACAAAAGAAGAACTGACATTTCAAAAAATCTATTGCTCTGGTTTTAAAAAATTATTTAATATAAAAAATATTTGTTTCATAACAACCTGATTTTGCTGCCATACCTCCTGGTAGTGTACTTAGTGAATAATTATTTAGCGGAGCTACGTTATTCGATATAAATTCTTGTAGTAATCTTGAAGGTAATAAAGCAGTAAAACCTTGTCTCCATTAAACTTCATATATTATATTTTCAAATTATTAAAAATGCGCAAGATAATTTATAATTTAAACGCTAAATCTACTCAAGCGTTCTAATTGCTATGCTACGAGTAATGTAAAACAATTTATAGTTTTTGAAATTTATGTATCTTCACTTACATAGACAAGAGCTCCGGGTTCAAACCCCATCTATGCAAAAATATTTCTTTCGGCGACTACCTCTGACAGAAGCTGTGAGAGTAACTGATTACCATGAAGAAGCTTCTCAAGTCTGTCATTCGATGTCAACTTTATATTGTTGGTTCCGGTATTCATAGATAAAAATTGATACATTATAATATGGGTGCTGCGAGAAGCTAGGTCATATCCCTGAAACAGAGTTGTAATGTTATGCATGTATGTACGTAAGTTTATATAATTTTTAAATATAGTTTAACTATTCCCTAAACTGACATTCGCAACCTGCCTAGTACAATATTCAGTATAGAGCGAAAGGAAAGACATTTTGTAGAACTATTGGAAAGTAATACCCCTGACAGACATGTGGTGTCAGCCTATACCACAATTATACCATCGAACAAACTGGTTTATAGTTAGTT
Organism: Metopia argyrocephala; assembly: GCA_963576795.1. Lineage (NCBI taxonomy): Eukaryota > Metazoa > Arthropoda > Insecta > Diptera > Sarcophagidae > Metopia > Metopia argyrocephala. Next base: position 40,768,864 of record OY756211.1, on the reverse strand, counting down.
CGTATACTACGTTCATTAACGTAGTATAAACATGGTATTGTATTAAACACAGCTAAAAATAAAAATAAGTTTTCCAAACACTTCCAAAGTAACAATAAACAGAGTTAAAATTTAATTAAATGTCATTTAATCAGCTGTTTATTATATTAATTAAAAATTTCCAAATTCATACAAATATTGTGCAAAATGCAAGAAACTTTAAGAATAACGTTGAAGTTTTTCATGTGAACCTCCATGCCTCTTCCGAATCTTCTGAATCTGGCTTTAAGATGGCCAAATGCGTTCTCCACAACACAACGACATGAAGAATGTCCTTTATTAAATGCCCTTTTCTTGTCATTTTCTTTTAAAATAGCGTTAAAAGGAAATATTTTTTTTATTAATTTTTTATAACATACACTGCGCGTCATCAGGTTAGCGCCCCTACTACACTCTTCGTTATTGTTAAATACTACCTAAACTACTTAAGCTATGGACTTGCAATTTTTATGTATTTGATTCCTATCAATTCTTCTTAAAATAAAACAATAATGGCGACTTTATTGTTGAAGTTACTATTTTATTTTTGGAAAAAACTACGTACTTTCATTCAGCAGAGCAAAATCTAAGAGCATTTCTTTTCTTAACGCATTAAGTGGTTGTTTTTTTCAATTTCTGTCTACGTAAATGTCTTGCTTTTCTTATGTTTCTTTGCACTGTTGATAAGCTCTCTTTAAAACCAGTTTTTTCCTTAATTTTGGTAGACGAGTCATGAGAATTTTATGCTTCCCTCAGTATGGCTCTCCTATCTGCTTCAGAAACCACTCAATTGTTACCGCCCTTAAAGTTTTTTCCATAGTTTTCCTTACTTTTAAGAAAATTGGCTATTGTTTTCCTGTGTCTTCCAGTTTTTTCTGCAATTTTATGGAAGGATAGTCCTGCCTCCCAATAAGCTTCAATTTTCGATTTTTCCTCCAAAGATAAAACTGTTCCTCTTCCCATATTTTGCAATTGTTTGAAATTGTTTGAAGATATTGAATTTGATGACAGTTATTGCAAAGGCACACTAGATAACTTAAATTTAATTTGGGGGCGCTAATCTGATGAAGCAAAATAAGTGCAAAGTATTTTGACGAAAATAAAACAAAATATAAAATAATACATAACGGTTCTTTTATTGAGATCAATTTTCTTATGAGAGATGATTGCAAAAACAAAACTGAAATTAGGAAGTTGTGCCCAATATTAAAATAGAAAATGTAAAAAGTAAATGAGAAGTTAGGGGGCGCTAACCTAATGACGCGCAGTGTATGATAAAACATCAAACGAAAGCCTTCTTATATATTTTTCACTATATTGTAGTATGTAACACCATGTCTGTCAGGGGTGTGAAAATGGTTCGGAGTAAGTAAATTGTCTTAAATAAACCCTAACAAACAGGGACCGAAAATAACAGTTATTTTTAAAATTTAAAATCAAAAAGTGAGGTGGATATAATTTGTCTATCAGATATTTGAATACAGCATATTGATGCTGTTATGCTAAGGAATAATAAACTTAAAAGACTTTAATTTTTTTGACTTTTATTAAAAAGTCACTTTATAATAGTTATTTTTTGACTTTTATTTTTTCGGTCAGAAATAAAAGTTAAAATTTGACTTTTATTTTTTCGGTCAAAAATAAAAGTTAAAATTTGACTTTTATTTTTTAAGTCAGAAATAAAAGTTAAAATTTGACTTTTATTTTTTAAGTCAGAAATAAAAGTTAAAATTTAACTTTTGTTTTTATTGAAAGCAGATGTTAAAAAAGTTAAATAAAATTTTAATTAAATATTAACACAGTTTTTATTTTTAGAATTATAAGTACACGTTGTATTTGTATTAAAACAAAAAGAAAAAAAAATTATAATAGAGTATCTATACAAAAAGGTTTATTGGCTAGAAAGTTAAGGAGTTGGTGTTTTGCATATTTTGCTCTGAAAATATAAATTACATTTAATTTCCTTCATTTCAATATTAAATTGTTCACTCTTTCATTGCAATGACTCAGAATTCAATTTCACCATTAATATATCTGTTCTCTTCAGACAAATTGTAGCGCAAGTCGCTGAGAACAATCTTAAGTGCTGAAAACGCGCGTTCTACATTAACTTGTGTCGCAGGTACTTGATGAATAATACATGCCAAGTTCTTTAGACGGGGATATAAAAATTTTTTGTTTTCCCAATATTCCACAATTTCGACATCAACGTCAATACGCTTCTCCTTGTATGAGTCAAGCTGACATGACATTATACCGGGTGCATTAAACTTTGTTAAAATGGAATAGCAAATTTGACTAAAGTTGGGTTGGTTAGAAATAACCAAAACAACATCACTGATTGTCATCGATCTTATTTTTCTTATATTTCCATTACATTGTTATTATTATGGCATAGTAAATTTTTTTTTCTGACCTAAAAAATAAAAGTCAAATTTTAACTTTAATTTTTACTTAAAAAATAAAAGTCAGATTTTAACTTTTATTTTTGACTTAAAAAATAAAAGTCAGATTTTAACTTTTATTTTTGACTTAAAAAATAAAAGTCAGATTTTAACTTTTATTTTTGACTTAAAAAATAAAAGTCAGATTTTAACTTTTATTTTTGACTTAAAAAATAAAAGTCAAATTTTAACTTTTATTTCTGACCGAAAAAAATAAAAGTCAAAAAATAACTATTATAAAGTGACTTTTTTGAAAAAAGTCGTAACTGTTACGGTCCCTGCTAACAAAGAATAGCCAAAAATTGTTTTTAGATGACAATATTAAAAACAAAAAAATTAAATATTTTGGGAGATGAACAATTTCTAATTTTTAATAACAATTCCTATAACGAATAATTATCTAAACTTCTACAACCCTCGTTATTTAATCGGCTTACAAATTCTTATACACCCGAAATATACCAAATCTGCTTGTTTGGATAATTTGCATTTAAATGGAAAATTTTATATTTTTATAAACTTTATAAAGTAAACATACATACATACATACATACATATGAAGGTACATAAACAAGGCAATGTCTACAAAACAAATAACAAAAAACTTGACAATTTAAACAATTGCAACACACCCCTACTTATGAACTCCTACATGTATACAGCATGTAATACAATAAAGTTTAATAACTTCATGATTATATTTCAAGAACCCCTATATATCTTATATAGAAACAAATATATAAATTTATACATAAGTATATATATATACATAAATATATATATATCATATATTTCTATTTTTAATTTAAAGCCTATAAATTATAATATTTTTATCTATCGATTTACAAAAACAAAAATTAATTCAACACAAACAATGCAAAAATGTGTTAAACACAAAACCAATAGATGGGTGGTATAAATATTTGCATATTTCCGGGACATGCGTTATCGCATGCGAACATGCATTTTTCTTTTTTGGTTTTATTTAGGAATTTTGGATTCCTTATCCTTTTTTTTTTGTAAATGCTGAATATTTTTTGAATAACCACTTTAATGGTAGGCTTTAAAAAACAAAAAAAACACATCAATAACATCTAACATTCATATACAGAATTCATAGGTTTTTTTCTCTCTTTTTCTAAACAATATGAACGCTTTAGATACTCGTATTATGTTTGTAATTTTTGGAGAGATTTAGTTGTAGTTGTTAAAAGGCTTTTCAATTTTCAATAGGCTATTAAGCAGTGATAGAGTAAAATATAAATGCCCATCATATTATGGTTGTATATGTACGAACAAAATCACGTACATATATACCTAAAATAGAGTTTCCTTTAAAAAGAAAACATAAATAAAAGTTGAAGAAATACAATTTTATTACAGATGTATTATGGAACCTCCTATAGATTTTCAAAATAAAATCATATTTATATGCTTTTATGAACATGAAACCAATAATTTGAATATCGGTTGTCATCAGTGCCTATAAAAACATGCAATTATTATCTGCCCACAACATTTCAATTGACATTGTGCAGTACAGTTGCTACTGTAATATGATTTTAAAATCAAAAATGCTTTTTGCAGAATTTTGTATTCACAATCGTTATATGTATGACATAAGTATGTAAATAAAATTTGGTTACACGAAGAAAAAAGAGAATATTTTTATTTAATAAATGAAATGAAGCCATTGCCTTTTTTTTAATAAAAGGTCGATTAAGTATAAAAGGAAGATTATTTCAATTAAATAAAATTGGATTTTCGAATACTTTCCTCATTTGAATATCTACATATCTGATCAACAGATCTGAGTGTATTGTATTTAAAAACCAGAGAGGGCAAACAAACAAAACATTTCGCAAAAGTTACAACAAAGTCATACACTTTTCAAAATTTTTTTAATGGTATTGTACTTGAGCAAAACCAAAACGAATACTTTCTAAATGAGAAAGAGCGCAAAAGAAACAATTAGCTTTTCGCTCTTGTGCTTGCTTTGTTTTTTGTTGTTTTTTCTCTTCTTCTTTTATTTTTCTCTTCTTCTATCCTTTTTCTTCTCATTCATTTTTTGTCGTACCTACGCACATTTGAGGTAGTGTATTTGTAGTACTCAAAACAAAAACAATATACAAAATTAAATGGGACAATCTTTCTTACTGTTTCTGTTTTATTTTTGTTTTACTCATTGTAAAGAATACAACAAAATGAGATTAAACGTTCAGTTTTGTTTATTTTCCTACTCTGTTAAAAACTAATAGTAAAAACTTATTTCTAAATTTAACATTTAATTACACATTTCCCAAACTGTGGGTTTTATTAAACGCTAGGGAAGGAGTTCAATGCTCTATATGTTCTAAAATAATTATTCACTTCTATAATAAGATCAATTCTAGAGTATACAAAGTAATAAATCCCTCCGGAAACAATTTCATCTTTTTTGTCTTCTTTACCATCATATGTAAGCCGTCTTGCACCTATTAAACTACGAAAACTTAAGACCAGGAGAACTTTTACAAAAATTTCGTTCGTGCATAATTTGTGATATGTAGTCTCCTCTACCAGGATCAATTGTCAGAACCCCGTAATTTTATTTCGTTTTGAACAGTGTTATTAGGAAAAATATTGTCTTCTTTCATGAAACTTGTACTCAAGGTATGATCCCTACTCATGCAGAGCATAGTTTATAGCAAGAAAGAAAAAAATCGTAGTGTTTGTAGGCACTTCATTTCAGGGTATTCATTTTGTCATTTCTAGAAAAAACTTTCGAGAAGAGATTGTTCCATAAACGCATTATGTGTCTAAAAACGTTTTCACATTTTAATAAATTGTGTGAAAGGCAAGTAGTCGCCGTGGTCTAGTGGTTAGTGTGTTGGCTTACTAAGACGATAGTGCCGGGTTCAAATCTCAGCACCGACATCTTGAAAAAAGAAATTTGAAAAAAAAATATTTCTTTCGGCGACTACCTCTCAGCAGTCTTCTGGCAAAAGCTCTGAGAGTAATTAATTGCCGTGAAAGAGCTTCTCAAGTCTGTCGTTCGGAGTCGACATTAAACTGTAGGTCCCGGTACTCATGGATAGAAATTTACACACACAACATGAGTGCTGCGAGAAGCTAGGCCGTAATCCTGACACAGGGTTGTAAAGGCCAGTTATGTATGTATGTATGTATGTGAAAAGCATTATTAGGCAAAAGTTATATTTTTTTGATCAGACATCGTTTAGTTGAAGTTCGAATAAAAATAGGAAGCTCATACCACAGAGTGTATTATACTTAAATGAATTGATAGTTTTGAACGAACTTGTTCGTTAATGAATCACAATAGCAATCTATTTTGAGACTTTCTCTTTGTATAAGCAAAATTTGAAATCAGCTTGGTTACAATCGATAAACATCGTAAGCCGGTGCAGTGATGCATTTACGAACAACCTTCTCACAGGACTCAGAATATTTTTTTGTCAGAATAATTTTTTATTTCTATAGAAACGTAATCGTTTAACAAAAATCTTGTTGCATTAAACAATTTATTTAACTTATTAAAACAAAATAGTCATACAAGAATTAGGAACTTATTCAGAAGACTGTGGTAAATGGTGAAACATTAATTAAACACACGGTTATATACACAAAAGTGTGTATTATTTATTTTTTTTAAGTAATCAATGTTATAGCATGTACACCATGCTTTTAAAACCTAACATGTAAATTTCTAAACAAAACATAGCCTTCTTAAATGCAACTTAATCATCTTAATCATCATATTAAGAACTACACTTGAACATCGCCGAATACTCTTTTGAAGTAGGCACCTAATAGAGTGTGTATATTACCTATTGCTTTCAAGAACAAAAACTCTTCTAATTACCATAAATTCTTGTAGATATGAATCGTATACTGCATTTTAATTTATCCAATAATTACAATTAACATAAAATTACATATCCTTTATCACCTGTGTAGCAGAAAAATTAAAATGCCATTTCAGGCTGCATACAACAACGTGTCTCTACACAGCATCTCTATTCGTAATTACAATTATGAAGGGGAAACACATTAATGTTGGTGATGCTACACATCGGTAAATCACAATTTCTTACAATATCTGAAAACATTATAAACGATATTGCTCAAAAGCGTGCATCATCTGTTGCCATGGCTAAACTACTCGCCTCTTCTGTTTGAATTTAGCTTATTAAGTTTTATTGACATTTATTGCTTAACTTGCAAGCATATGCATTACTCTGCGTATTTCACATGTGCAAGACCAGAATTTTACAAACGTGCACATTCCTGAACATTTCTTGTTAGAACGACATATGGAAATTAATGTAAATATTTTGAAATAACTATACCATGACTTGAAATTGTGCATTAAAATGACCAAATATGGTACTGGAAAGAAAAATAAACGAACGAAAAAAAAAACAAAAAAAAAAAAAAAATTAATGGAAAACAAAAAATTCGAAACAGATGGACTGACATGAATTTACCATATATGAGTTTGTGACTGACTGACTGACCTTATCTCTGTTTGCCTATGAAATACAAATGAAAATATGTAGACATTTTGAGCAGTTGTTCAAAGTTTATGTCTTTTTATTATAGCCGAAAAAGAAACATTTGAAACGTTTACACAGATCAGCAAATCAACATGAACATCCAACAATAGCTGGCTGATATACGAAAGTGTTTAAAAATTTAAATGAGAAATATTTCTAAAATACATATACATATGTACTTATACATCCATATATATACTTACATATATACTATAAGGGCCATTATTACAACTTACCTATAAAGTGTCCGATAGTTTAAAATAAAAGTTATATTTTTTACGGCAATACCAGAAGAAAAACCGATTACTTTTGGCTTTAAATTTGTTTAAGACACCAAGTGGCAACCACACGCATGCTTACATAAATAAATAAACCAAAAATTTTCATAAATTGTGCAATAAAAAAACTTAATAACTAAGAAATGTGTTTTGCTCTCAATTTTTATTGAATTTATTTCGTTGTTGATAAAATAAACAAATTTTTTTTGTTTTTAATTCAACGAACAAAAAATATGACAGCCTCACTAATATATGGTAAGCTCAAAAGTTTAATCTTCACGTTAAAAGTTAAAGGTAAGGTAATCTTGTAAATAATTTTTTCTGTCACTTTTACGCTAAAGTTTAGTTATAATAACCAAAAACTATTTATCCTACCTTTAACTAAAGGAAAGTTGTAATAATGGGCCTAAAAGTATTAGAAATCTCTTTGTAAGTCTATTTATCGGTTTGTTTGCCTGTCAACCCTGCTTAAAGGACTAAACCGATTTTATTAAAATTTGAACTATAGATAGACTCAACTACCTAAAGTGCAATAGGGTATGTTTTTTTTCAAAATTGGACCTCGGCGTGGTACCTCCCATACAAGCTAAATACTAACTTTTGTATATCTTGGGAACGGATAAAGGAAAAGTTTAAGAATTGTATGTGAATGACTTTACGTTCAAGACAAATCATCAGCCAGAAAGTGGGTGGAATTGGACAGGTGGGCGTGGTACCTCCAATAATGGTAAAATATTGAAAAGTGAAAAGTTGAAAAAGTTGTGGTCGCCGTGGTCTAGTGGTTAGTGTGCTGGCTTACTAAAACGATAGCGCCGGGATAAATTCCCAGCTCTGACATCCTGAAAAAAAGAAATATGAAAAAATTATTTCTTTTGGCGACTACCTCTCAGCAGTCTTCTGGCAAAAGTTCAGCGAGTAATTGATTGCCATGAAAAAGTTTCTTAAATCTGTCGTTCGGAGTCGACTTTAAACTGTAGATCCCGGTACTCATGGATAAAAATTAACAAATACAACATTAGTGCTGCGAGAAGCTAGGCCGTAACCCTGACGCAGGGTTGTAATGGTCAATTATGTATGTATGTATGTATGTATGAAAAGTTGAAAAGTGTTGGAGCTAAAGTTACTGAATTTGGTGTGATTGATTTCGTATTCAATTAAAATTATCAGTAGAAAGTAGGCAAAGAAGTAGGCGTGGTAGCTCCCACATAAACTAACTATTGACTTCTATCCCCAGATGGTTTACAGCTAATGTCTCTGCATTTGGTACACACTACTGTCCGTATGCAAAAAAAAAATTAAAGTAGACTTTAACTCAAAATTTTTATGTCAAATAAGACTTCAAGGCTACTTGTTTTTTTTTTTTTTTTTTGTTTTTGCTTCTTGCCGTTAGATTTTATTTGATGGCTTGTTATTAGTGTGACACTTTGGGAAAGATACGTTATACTATTATGCAACTTTTTCTTTAACAACACGGAAAATTTCTAATGGAGTTTTTAAAATAAAATTGTATTTTAATCCTAATTAAACAAATGTACATGCTTTTTCTTATAGTAGGCTCACTATAAAAAATATTGCTTAAAACCATGTCCGACTGAGGAGAAATGCAAATAAAATTTGTATGTTTTGTACAACTTGTTGAAAGAATAAAAGTTGATACTCCCATTATGATGCAATTTACGGCATTCGATATCGAACGAATTTATATGAAAACTGTTTTTAAATTGTATACAATTTTGCTCGATATCGAATGCCGGAATTTGCCCCCTGATTAGCAGTCAAAGGGCTTCTGCAAAATCGTATTAAGGCAACTATTTACTTATAAATAAGAAAATTTGGTTTTGCCTGCCAAAGCAACACAGAGAATTTTTTAAACATTATTAAAATCTGAGGCCCTATTCTGTAAATCTCCAAAGCTAAAATTTTGGGTTTTTAAAACAGGCTGGGCGTTAATATATATTTTTTTTTTCCTCGGGTGATGGAAATGCAGTTACGCATACCGTTAGGTTATGTTGGGCTCTATTCTATGCCTACCTACCAACTAAAACCACCACCCTATTCCGTGGGAATTTCCGCCTCCCCGGAACCACTCTTCGTATTACTTCGGGGAGGCTCCCTCACATTTAGCCATATTGGCCCTCCACTTTCCTCATCTGCAGCAAAGTGCCATATCGGAATCATCAGTCCACTGTGTGGATTCCTTCATCCAAGTCCCTCTTCTTGGTCTTGAGAACATATTCGGTATATCTGACCATAGCATTCCAGTTTTGCGTTAGTATATATAACATTAAGAATTTTGGAGGTGATAAATATGAAGCTTTTAATTTACAAATTGAGTTTAAGAATTGTATTCCTTGAAAAAAATCCGAAATTAATTTTATACATTTTTAGCGATAGCGTTTTAGCTTAGGAAAGTAAGAGAATTAAGCCTCGGCTCTATTTATCCGACACGTTTAAATAAATTTTATTACTCTTTTAGTGGATGATAATGAATGTTGGTGGCGTAGTGTAGTAGTTAGAGCGCTCGATTATAACACCAAGCAGCCCCAATACTGGATAACATGGAAAACAACAAATTGTGTGGCATTCTCAAAGTTTTAAAATAAATAAAAAAGAAAAAGTCCATCTTAAAGAAAGGCGGCCACCGGCATTCCATTCAACAATCATAATCACAACTTCACAACAAATCAAATACTAACATCAACAGATGGGCCAATTGCTGTTGATCACTTCAAGGTTGAAGGTATAACACTGGCCTTTGAGTGATCAACTAACAGCAACTTGTCCCATATAAGGCTTTTAAAAAAAAATTCCGATACAATGCCTAGCATGAGTAGGGTTGTAGCCACAAAGTATTTGTCTTTTAAAAAAAGCTGATGCTAAAAAATTTTCCAAATATTTAATTAATTAATTTAATTTTTAAAGTTAATTTAAAAAATAATGTTTAAGGACATTTTATAATATATTTTTCTTTTACAAAAAATAATACACCTAATCCTGTTTAAAAAAGTAGATACGTTTTACGAAACACAGTGTGAAAAACATGTGCAAAACAGGCAATATGCAGATGGCGTATAATAGTTGGTTACACCACTTTCAGTCAACAAAAAAAATTATTATTACAAACGAGTATTTCTGCAATAAATAAAAAAATACTTGAAAATTTTTTTAAAATATAGAACATTTTTGAAAGTTTTCCGAAGTACATACTTATATGACAACAGCCAAAATTAACAGTGTAAGAAGTTTATTTCTGTCAATGATACGTATTCAACATCGTACAAAATAAAGCCTGGTAAAAACAGGATTAAGTGTACGAAGTAAAAAAAAAGAAATCCTTTTTCTTTCTGAGAAACTAAAAACATTTTTTTTGTCATATATAGTTCTCCTCTTAATTTTCATTATTCGCATTCCCATTACAAGTGAGAAGCATAATAAAAGGATTTTTTTCGGAATACATTTTTGCATTTTATTGTTAAACTTTCAATTCAATTCTATCCGAAAAATAATTATTTTCATCAAAATAATTTTTCTTACGGTTTTAAATTTGTTATTGTTGTTTTAGCCAAACTACTTAGATTCGTAGTATTTTGTGTTTTAGTGTAAAATTTTTTTGAATTTTAAATACTACGCTACAAGAACTTAAAAAAAAGGGCACGTATCCCATCGCAGAATTAGAATTGAAAAAAAAACGAACAATATGACCAAAATATTATTTGTATTAGACAAAAATATTCTATTTAAGACAAATTTCGATAACAAATTTTGGCAAATTCCGAAACAAATTTCCTCTGAAATTCTGTATAATAATGACAATAAAGAGAATCAAATAATATGTTAAAAAAATGAAAAAGTATTAAATTTTGGCTATTTGAAATGTGTTTTGCCTACTTCTGCAAAATTTGCAAATAAACCATTCGCCCTTTTTCACGTTTATGCTTCTCTTTTGTGTCTGTTCAGACAGAAAGGAGGCATTTTATTTGAAGAATAATTTGTCAACACTAATGTTTGTATATACAATATCTATGTATGCACTCGTATATGAAATATGTTTTTAGTGTGTACACTTTTTTTTGGGTCAATTGGCCATTAAAAAAATTTTACCCAAAGAGAAATGGTAATTTATGATGCACAAATGCTCGCGAGTGAATGTGAATTTCACATTAAAAAAAAATTCTAACATTATCAGTTCCAAATTGAAATACTCAAACTGGGATAAAAATTAGTATGAAAGAATTTTTATTTTTATTTTGGATGTATTTTTTGAAAAATTTAAATTCGACAATCCATTTAGTTTTAAACGCGCAATTAGCAATAGCAAAAATTTAGTTGTGGTTTTGTTGCATAATGCGAAAATAAGTGAATTTTTTGATAACAACCCTTTAAGATTGTTCTTATAAAATAAATTTAGATTAAATAAAAATTGGAATTTTAAAATATTAAAAACTTTCTTAAGTCGATTGAAAGATGAGCTAATTTTTCAAGTTTCAAACAAAACATTGAAAAAAAACGCAATTTTTGTTTTCTGGTAGAACGCATTCCAATTGATTTTTGATTATCGTTTTGCAAATACAACAAGCACTCATTTCAAAATTCGAGTTATTTTTAGCAACTGAAACAACTGTTAAAATATCATTAAAACAATACTTTTATTAATTCTATTCAATTATTATTACCGAAAAGCAATTCATTAAAATCTTAATACAGAAACATGATCTCCTATGCTAAGAGCATAGGCATCTTATCTCCATGGATCAGCAAATCTAAATACTCATATATGCTTTATTTGACAGTTTTTTTTTAAATTAAAATTTAAAATTTTGGATTACTTTCCTTGACGTTTTTATGAATTTGATTATTGGATAAATTATTTGAGCTTAAGCTAGTTATTGTATAAATATTTTTCATATTTATCAGGGATCGCAAACAACAGTTATTGCTTAAAAATAAAACTAAAAAAATCATCGTGCTAAAGTCGACAGACATATATGATGTTATATACCAAATTAATCGTCTTGGAGAGCTCTCACAGAATCTGGTGTTCTTGCAAAAATGATCATTAATGGGATTTTAACTGTTACTTTTTGACGGAAAAATAAAATGTTAGATGAAACCTTTAAAAAGAGAATTTTATTTTTTCGTCATAAAATAAAACTCATTTTGTAAGTTTTATTTTTCCTTCATTAAATGAAATTTATTTTGGAGTTATAGTTTTTCCGTCAAAATAAAATTCTCTTTTTGAAAGTTTTTTTTTAACTTTTTTTCCGTTGAAAAATAACTTTTTTTGCTGAAATTTTTTTAAAAAGCTCTCAAAATAACCATTAATAAATAAGTTTTTCGACATAACTTATGACCGATACGGTCTCTGATATTTTTTGTCGATATTTCTCTTGACAAAGATATTTAGAAAATTAACAAAATTAAAAAATTCATGTCATGCGTGCGACACTTTCAAATAAAATAATTAAAACTTTACAACACTTTGATTTGTATTAAATATTACTCTACCAAACACGCCATCCCTTTCTATGTACTTAAGGAGGGGTTATCACACGCTCATATCTCGCGGACTGCCTGGAATTGTGTTCAAAATTTTCGTACGAAAAGCTGACAATAGATAAGTACATATAAAAATATTACATATGAATGAAGCTCACGATGTTTTCTGGGACGTACATATACCATTATTTGTAAAAAAAAACGTATAAAATATCAGTAGAATTTTAAAAGTTTTCAAAAATATTTTTAAATGGTTATAACCATGAAATTAAGTATTAAAATTAAAAAAAATATTATTACGTCATTAAATAAAAATATAGTCGCGTTGTCTCGTTGTTAGTGTGTTGGCTTGCGATATAAGAGATCGGGTACAAACCCTACCTTTGACAACTTAAAAGTAAAGAAATATGTTGGTTGGTTGTTTGATTAGTTTCGGTGGTAATCCATTTCTAATTAGCACATTCGCTCCGTTTTGAAGCTATATTCTCGCTACCAACTTATTAAGATAAAGATTTTATGCACCACATAACTATATATCCAGTACGTGCAGTTCAGAAACTCTAGAAGTTGATCTATGTCCACACCAGCTAGGTTTTTAATATCCCCAAAGAGCTGATATCCAAAGTTGATACCCTCTAACTTCATACGGCAGGGCATTGACAGAGGAAATGAAATATTGTCTCCTTCTTCTCCGGCTGCTTACAGCTGTGGCAGTATGAATTAAATGGAATGTCCATCCTAACTGTTTTCTCTCCAATAACCCAAGAACTAGTTATCACCGCCGTGATCTTACTGACGTTTCTACGTTTCATGCTAAATAACGCTTTCGGCCAAAGTGATCTGCTGATCCTGCATGTCGATAGGCCTATCTACCTTTGACCTGCAATCTGCTGATATTCCGTGTAAATCTTCTCTTTTATTACACTCATCGGGGGGTAGTTCCCCGTCTAAATTCAATTTTCCTGTTCCCCTACACCTATATTAAGGTAAAATTATTGTTCACTCCGAAGGTGTTAAAGCTATTCCTGCTCCGTTCCAATAGTTTAGAGGTAGTCAAAAGCGAATCTAGTGCTCGGACCGCGACCTGGCTGTCCGAGAAAATAGCAATATTATACTTGAACCTTGATTCCGATGCAAGTACTTAGTTCACAAGCTACTTGAATTGCCACTACTTCAGCCTGAAAGACATTGGAAGTATAAGGAAGACGCACAGATTCCATAATTCCTAGTCTATGCGAAGAGATACACACTCCCACACCTTGGTCCATCTTAGAACCATCAGTGTAAATGGTAGCATCGAAACTTAGAGTCCCGGTACTCATGGATAACAATTAACACATCTAACATGAGTGCTGCGAGAAGCTGGTAACCCCGAAACATTTAAACGAATACTTATAGTACATATAATAAACGATGTTTAATTGTGAAAAACCAAAACTTCAACAAGCAAATTGTGTTAAAAACAGTAAAAGAGAAATAATGAAGAAGAATGCTGGTTGAAATTGTACTGTAAAACAAGGTTTGGCATTTAATGCTTTGACATCTACTTATTACTTTTAAATAATTGAGATAAATTAAATTTTTGAATTTTTTATAGTTTAAGTTATTTTTTTTTTTTTTTTTTTGTATCAAATAACATCAAAATTTAAAACATTTTACTGAACGACCATTGTGAGACCTTTAGTTTATGCACTATTTGTTGTATTCTTTTATTTTGTTTTAGCATTTAACAAAGTGATTTTTTTTTTCTATTTTTTATTATTTTATTAAAAATTTTATCAGTTTTTATTCTCATGGTCATGTATCATCGTTCACTTACAATGGTGTCCTTTCGTTATTTTCTTTTCTATTGGTTTTGTTGCACGTCACAACTGAGAAGATATTTAACCAAATAAAAAAAAAACTAAAAAAAAATTTATATTTATTGCTTTAACAACCTGAACACAAGTCAAATGTTCACCTGGTTTCCAGTTTTTACAATTTTCATCATGAATTTTTAGGATTTCCCTTTAAAAAATTAAAAGATCTGTAAAGCCGTCGTTGCTGTTAATTTTTTAATATCTTCTTTCGCATTAAGTGCACTTCATGAGTAGGGGTCATCCGCTGAGTACTTGTCTTGTGAAAAAAGGGACACCCTTAGTTAGCTTTATGCAAACTTGGTCAATATTAACGTTTTTTTCTTTTTTTTACTTTTTGTTCAAGTTAAAATATACTTTCAAATTGGTGACAAGTTGTACAATGTTGAAATTTTAATTTCTGCAAAATATCATATGGCCATTGGTTACATACATATATACAAATATACAAAAAGAATTGTTAGAGTAGTTGCACTATATAGGAGTAAAGTTATGGTATATACGTTCATTAGGGTGCACCTTACATGTATAACCCAATTTTTTATGTAAAGTTTAAATGTTTGTGTAGTAAATTCTGACACAAGTTGTTAAAATTTACATTACATTAAAACATATATTAAGTTAAGGGTGAGTTTTTAAAATTTTCTGCCTATTTTTGGCAAGTTTATAGCAAGCTAATGCATCAGGAATCTGAATTCACTTACAAAAAAAAAATATTTTGAAATTATGGATACCACCAATACCACCGCATCATTTATAGAACAAACACAAGGCAAGTGTGTGCTTTTCGAACGCACACAAGAAAAAGACCTTCTCTATTATCCACAGCATTGAAGCAAAGTGAGAACATATTCTGGTCCTAGCGTAAAAATATTTCACAGATTTTCGGATGCTTGGAATCAAATCCACAAAAGTATATGTGAAAAATTATACATTGTGGATACAACGGAGGTAAATGGAAATCATGTATTAATTAGCTTAACCCATTGACGCCCAAATGAAAACCAAGAACAATTTTTAAAATTCAATATTTATAACTAGATTTAAACAACATTTTTTACAGTACAGTAAAAGAAAAAAACCAAAAAAAATATTCTGAGTTGTGTTTTTTCAGGTATACTAAGCTCAGTACAGCAGCACTTAATATGCTATAGCTCAAAAAATTCTATACGAACTAAACCGTCTTATATTGCTTTAATTAGAATGTAATGTTATCAAGTAAAAAAACTGCTATTTAACGTTCTTCAAAGTTAACTGATGTAATAAACTACATGACCATTCACAATCTCACAAGAAATTAATCACAAAAATGGAGATTCCTATATAACTAGCCAAAATGGAGATTCCCATAATTGATACATAACAACAGCATGTACTCTCATTGACTAATAAAAAGCGTTTCCCGGGTAAAAAACTGCATTTTATAATTTTTACTTGAACTTTAAGTTGTGTACTATATAAAGTACAGCGGGCGTTAATGGGTTAAAAGGAATGCAAGGTTACAAAGCCTTTTCTTAATTGTCCACTGAATTCAAATATGAAGATCGTATTTCAAATTCTGAAAAATAAATCTTCTGTAGTTTGACATTTTGATACCAATCTGGGTCTATGTGATCAAATATTAAAATTATTAAGAAAAAAAAACTTGAAAGGAGCAAAATTTCAACAACAATTAAAAATATAAGTATATAAGTGACATCATCTTTTTTAATAATAATATCTCGAAAACTGTTCTACTTTGACCATTCTGACTTCATATTCAAATTCAGGGGACAATTTTACATAAAGATTAGGTGTCAGATTCATTTGGTCAAGACTTTGTTAAAAATTTGTGACACAGTGTAATTTATGCTAGAGAAGCGTTAGAAAATTTTTTACTTCGAATATCTGAAGCTTTTTACCATGCACATCCAAAGCAATGTATAGGTTAAAAATATATTAATTTCGGGATCAGTTCAGTTTTTCAGATTATAAGATGAATAGAATTCGTAATGCACGTATTATTATCAAAAGTTCGGATTATTTTCGGATGATTTCTGCTTTTACAAAAACTATTTTCTTTAAATAATAAATCTTAACTAAATTTTTATAGAGACTATATATGGATTTCGCAAGACCTTATTTCTAAGAACAGGTGGCAAGAAAAACTTTTGTCCTTCTCCTCTCTCATAAAAGGCTGAAGAAATCTGCATATTATACTTTTATATGCAATGTATGTATGCAAATAAGATATTAGAGGGATTGAAATTATCCAGTAATAAATTATCATAAGAATGTATGTGTTTTTAGTGTTGATCATTATCGTATTAAATTTAAATTATAGGTGTTCATGACATTTTGCAAGATATGTCACAGAGAATTCAAATTTTGCAAATAACGAAGATAAGTAAATGCTAAATTTGAAGCTTAAAAAATTCGAATTATTTAATTACAAAAACATTGGTAATGAAAACGTATCAAGTTTAATAAACTTTTAGAAACAAGTAATAATTTATTTTAAAATTTAAAAATTATACCAAAAATGTTTAAATTTTATCACATTTAGTCAGGTAGATATTTACAAAATAAAAATCAGAAATCGAATGGAAAACTATTGACTTAAAGATATTTTCGTAGAAAAGATTGTTCAAAATTGAAAAATTTAAATTATTTTTATATTCAGATTTAATAAAATAAAAAAATTTTATAATAATAATATCTGAATTTCAAAAATTATTTTATACGTTTTTTTTTCAATTATTTACATTAAAAACACAACGAAAAAATGATAATATTTTTCATTCGATCTCTTTAAGAGAAAAAATATTCTAAATTGTATTTATTTGTGTTTTGTTAATTAAATTTTTTAAAAATTTGCATTTTTGTGTTTTGGCGGTTTTCCTAAATATGAATAATGACGATGTAACACCTTTGAAACTTAAATGGCGACAGAGAGGCACATTATTAAATTAATAAAATTTATAAATATATGCAAATCACTTTGAAGAAAAATAAAAATATTTTTTATAATATACAGTTATATTTATATTTTATAAGTAAATGAATTATAACAATAAGATTCTTAGGAAATTATAAAAATAAATAAACTATCAAGTTTTTGGCGCACCCTAATGTACACACACAGAGTTTGGTTTACTTACAATAATATCTGGATAAGTGGACACATTTTTATTTTATAACCAAGTTTAAGCATTTACAGATATATTGATAATGAAGATCATCTCAGTTCAGATGAGCTCAACAAGATATATGTTAGTTTTCTAAACGATAATTAAAAAAACAAAAATTTATTAAAAAGGAAGAAAAAACAATATGTAAAGCAATATATATAAGAAAAGAGATGAAAATATAAAATATTTTAAAAATTATTGCTGTAATATTTGGCTATAAGTAGAAAAATAATTGAAAATTAAAAAATAATAAATTTTAAAAATAAAAAATTAAACAATTATTAATAAAATATAAAATTACTTTATAATTAAAAAAGTATTTTTGGCAGCTAAACACTATGAAACCAGTACAATTTAGAAAAAATGTTAGACTACAAAGTTACAAATAACGGCTACAGTTATTTTATAACAACTTCTCTCTATATTCGTTTTTAATAAGAATTTCTTTTAAAGGAAATATATCGCTCTCTTTTGCATTTTTGCGATTTAAAATCATTCAATTTCACAAACTATTTTTACTATATTTTACATAAAACCAGGTTCTAACATAGATCAGGTATGGTTAGTTAGAATAGTTAATAAATACAAAAGACCAGAGTAGGAAAATAAACAAAACTGAATGTTTGATCTCATTTTGTTGTGTTCTTTATAATGAGTAAAACAAAAATAAAACAAAAACAGTGAGAACGATTGTTCCATTTAATTATGTATAGTGGTTTTGTTTGAGTACTAAAAATACGCTAACTCAAATGTGCGTAGGTACAACAAAAAATTAATGAGAAGAAAAAGAAAAGAAGAAGAGAAAAAAGAGCAAATTATACGAATGTAACGGAATAACAAAGCAAGCACAAGAGCGAAAAGCTAATTGTTTCATTTGCGCTCTTTCTCATTTAGACAGTATTTGTTTTAGTTTTGCTCATGTACAATACCATTAAAAAAATTTTGAAAAGTGTATGACTTTGTTGTAACGTTGCGAAATGTTTTGTTTGTTTGCGCACTTTGCAAGAGACCAGAAAGCTCTGTGACTCATATTTGAAGTTTAAAAAAAGACTAATGTTGTTCAAGTAATCTGTCCAAAAAAGAAGAAAAACAAATTTTTAATTTTAGCAACATTGGAAATTACACCTGACACTAGGTAACCGTTAAAATTAGGCGTGTGTTTCACCACACGCTGGTACTGATAATGGTATTTTTTGTTACCGCTAAAAGTGTTCTTTTTTTCAAAAGATCTATTATTTTCTTTGTATTACCTAATTTTAGAGAATTATTTGCATAAATATTTAGTCTTTCAAGCAATGAGATTTTTTGATTTAATACTGTTGGACAAACTGATTGCGAAAATGTTTATACGCGGAAAACCAATTACTATTGCTTTGGGAATAAACTCTAAAACTTTGTTCAACCTGTGGATATATGTTCCAAGTTATTTCGTATTATGTTGCATATGTCAGTTATTATAAGAATTTGGAACTCGGTGAATAAGTCATAATGGAACTTCTATCACAGTGATCACTTTGATGATATTTTTATTGCACATTATTTGATGTGTTTGCTAAAAGAGAAATGCTTTTGGGCAACCGGTACTGTTCGATCCAAACTGGGAAAAGAATTAATGGGTTAATTTTAATGCACTGTCACTGTCCCACAGTCATATCAGTGTGAAACAACAGATGAAAAATACGTAAAATCCCGTTTAAACTATTCTGGCACTAAGTAATCCTAAGCCAGGCGGCAAAAAAGGATACAGCGTATTTTGCAGATGGCATAATCCAATCGTCTCGCACGATTTATGCACAGTGAGTATTATTTAGTAGAACATATATTAAGGAAATAGATAGTTCCATTTAGATTCGGATGTATGTGTTCAGGGAGACATATCGTCGTAAGAATTAAAGAACCCTGTAACTGACAAAACAGCAAATGTTCACCAGAGCCAAAAAACCTGTATGAAAGTAGAACAAAGACACTGGTATTTTTCAAAACGCAGACGGCATAGGTAAATTTCTTTTTATCATAGAAATCTAGGACCAGGACCAATCGACGTGAATATTTTTTTTCTGATTAAAATGATGCAAAAAACGTATTTTCGATTTTTTGTCAGTTACAGCGTTTTTTAATTCATGCGACGATATGGTCTCGCTGAGAAACATGTCCGCCACTAAAGATTCGACCCACTGCCGTTTGTTAGAAAAACAGTAGACTCAGCGGCACACAACAGATCTTACAGATTTCAGTCTATATGTGTATGTCAGATCTAAATTGATTACTATTAATAATATATAGTAATCTGAGACTATTGTTGAAAACACTGTCGAGATAAATTTACAAACACAGCGTTTACGTATTAACGCCAACAAGCTGCTGAATATCAAGCAATCTGCTGTCATCAAATATTCATCGCCTCTTACATCGCAAATTTTTTAAGAAATGTACATCATTTTTTAAAACGTATCCATAATTCAAGTGGCTTTCTTCTATAGAAAACCAAGAGGTGCATGAAGTAGACGACTTTTGCCACATATGGTCTAGATTTCACTCTAGGTGATCTTCAGTTTCAAACCACTTTTAACGAGCATCATACAGTGAATTATTTGTGAATTTTTCTTAAATCAAATTTAGAATTTTTTACCCAAAATTTAAATTTTTTTAGATTCCATAGATGCAGATCCACTCCCTCCATAATTTTGAAACCGTGGCAGAAGGTTTGTTTCCAAACAAAAAAAAGATAAGAAGCCTACATATATAAAGCAAGAGAGAAGTTTCTTACATGCCGTTTACATTATGCCTATTTCTCATGCATTAAACACAGATAATTTTTTTTCGTCAGCCAAAGTATTAGAGTAGGTATGAATTCTGTTTTATATGACTTTTTAGTACTTCTTTTTTGGCTCTTTATTTTTCCATATCTCTTGCAATTGTTGAAGTTGAATAAGAAAAGAAAGAAAATTAGGAAACTAGCAGAATGGGGAAATAAAAAAATAGCAGAATTCGGAAGAAAATTAAAAATTAAAAAAAAGGTAAGTGTTCGAAGTCATAATGTAAGTCGCGTGTTAGTTTATCTTGCACTTTTAAACCAAACCCCAGCTTAAAGCTTTTTAAAAATGTGAATTTTTATAATTAGAAAGAAAATCAAAAAATATTTTTTTTATTCAGCCAACTCTCCAAATATAAAACTCCACAAACCACAATAAACTTTTCTGTTTTAAACAAAAAAAGAAAAATATATGAAATGTCTACAGATTTTATTTTATTGGTTTCTTTTTATCTCGTTTTCCATTTAAATCCTCACTTCAGTCGGTTGTAATTGCATCATAAGCACTTCATTAAAAAATTATAATGTCTAGGATGTGTTTCAATTTATCGCATTTTATTTCTTTATTTTTTGTGCATAAAAAAAAACATATTTCTGTGTTTTTATTGCATATACCAAAGGAGCTTCAATTCATATGCGAATCTGTAGCATTTGCTATTGCTTTTTGGTATTTTGCTTTTCTCTTTATTTTCATTAAAACACAAAACCGCTTAAAAAGCTATCTTTTTTTCTTAATTTTAACAGCAACCGCAATCTGTAATAGAAGATGTGCAGCAGCATTTTTGCTGTTGGTGCACGTAGAAATAAAACCAAAAAAATTGAAATATACTCGTACTCGTACTTCTCTACTTCATAGAGATAGAGATCCAAATATGAATTTAAATGTGTTGCCTGAATATATTATAAGTATGTGGCTAAAGAAAACGTTGTTGCAACCGATAGAGAGATATGTATACTCTTAAGTGCTTTGAAATTGGTGGTGGTACTTATGCCACAAGATAATGATAAAGACAATAATGATGAATGAAGAGACAAAGTCAACTTGTTATTACTTTTAATGAAAATTAAAAAAAAATAGGAATAAAAATACTTGATATTTTAATGGGAAATACATAATTTTACGTATAAATAATAATTGAATGGATTTTTAAAGAAAATAATAATCATAATGAGGTCTTTAAATATAAACGTAATTGAAGTAATAGAAAAATAAATTTATATGTGGGATTTTGCAATAATTAATTAGAATGTAATGTTAGTTTAATATAAATAAATAACAATGCAACCCATAGTCTGTTTTTCGGCAAAGGTGGAATATTTGTTTCAAGCTTTGTGCACACTGTATACAAAAATTAGAATGATTTTATTGGAGCAATCAATAATCAATCAATCAATTGATTTTTGCAGAAATCAAATATTCATTGAAGTACTTATTTAATGTTCAAACTAGGTATACAAGCAAAACTATAGTCATAGATTTTAGTTACATGACAAAAACACAAAATAAATAAATCTTTTATTACAAATATTTTATAGAAATCTTTATAGTTG
This sequence comes from Metopia argyrocephala, assembly GCA_963576795.1. Classification (NCBI taxonomy): domain Eukaryota; kingdom Metazoa; phylum Arthropoda; class Insecta; order Diptera; family Sarcophagidae; genus Metopia; species Metopia argyrocephala. The sequence continues at coordinate 40,746,683 of OY756211.1, read as the reverse complement.
GGGTATTGCAGTTGATTCTGATTGAGATCAAGTTTGCAATTGCAAACAATCAAATTTAAAAAAAAATCAAATTAAACAAATAATTACAATTGGGATTGCATACCAATCAAATACATGCACTGATTTCATTTCCCACTAAAAGGAAAAGTACATATTCAAATTGAAATTAATGATTTCTTTCCAATTTCCAAAGATGACCGAGAAAATAAAATAAGATCAACCTGTTTTTTGGTGGTTTTTAATTAATATTCAAATTTTGCTGTGGGTTCAACGACTTCACTTTGTACATCATCTTTGTGACCGATTGCTTTCTCAACCGAAAGTAAATCAAAAATTATGCTAATGTGAAATGATAATTGTGAGAATTCGTTGAAAAGTGACGGTGAGATATAAATATTCACTTTAAATATACACTTTGATGAACACTTCCCCAATTAAACATCCATGCAAATTCTTGCCCAAACACGGAACTTATAGGTTATGTTAAAACTACAAAACTACCTAACCATAATATTAAAAAGAATAACATAAAATTTAGAAATAATACTTATAAATTTGCCATTTACAATATTTTCTGATTACACAATTCCAACTTTAAAAGCCTAACAGACCGGCAGTGTTACAAACTGTTCTCTTTGAATTTGTGTTTGTATTTTCTCTATTACTGGTAGTGAAAAATTTACTTAAAATGTTATTTATTTATTATACCATAGTGCACTGAATACAATATCGCATCAGTTTTTAACGCTGGTGTACACCAAGAACTTCTGACATTAAATACAAATTGGTGAATTTTGATCTTCTCCCACGATTTTGTTTACAGCAGCGATATGCACTTCGTTGCACTCATTTCCTTAATAATGAGACAAATTGCTGTAAACATTGAATGATCAATAGCAATTGTCCCATCGTTGGATGCTGATTGTGGTGAGTGCTTTCGCTAAGTTGGTTAGCTGTTATCTACTACTTCCCAATAGATGGCATGAGTTAACCCTGCTGTTAGGTTAGGACCATTTGGTCCATTTTTTTTATTGTTTTCTTTGTAATTTTTGAACGGTGACATATAGTGATTTAATTTTATAGCTCATGTGGTCTTTTTATAAAATTGTTTTATATACAAAAATTCAAGGTTCTGATTTAAACCAGGACTGAGAAAAATAAAAAATTACGAATCTTAGGTTAACGGACCATTTGGTCCATAAAATATTTTCTTTGATTTTTTTACATTTATTTAAAAAAAAATCAGTATTTATTAGTTGGTTTTTTTTTTACTGCAAATGGAGCATTTTATATCACATTTAGACTTGCAGCAACTACAAAGTCCACGATTTCGGGTCTCTAAATTAGAAATAAGTATTATTTGAAGAGGTCACTGGAACTGTGCATGGTTTTCGTATTTCAGTAAATAACTGTGCTGATAATCCTCTTTGAGGTAATCTAGTCCGTTTTATCATGTACGCGTTCGCCAGTGAAAGTGCTAGTTGCTGCAATAACTCTGGTCTCCTGCAATTCCGATCAGCTGGAACCCAGGAAACGTCGATTTCAGAAAATATTATGCGAATATATTATGTTTGCAAATAAAACGTTTGCCATTGAGTTGTTTTGTGTTTATAGAATGGTACAAAGGGAGTTTTTTTTTGAAAGTCAGCAATTTCGGAGGAAGTTTCCTTTTCTGAAGTTTTTTTGCCAACTCAAAAGTAGAAAAAAAAATTGTTGCCTGTTATATTTTGTCCTTTCAAGCCTTCTGTTGAGACCAATAGAACGCCTTGTCCTTGGTTCTCCTCAGGCTGTGCATTTCTAGACTTACCAAGTTATAGTTGTAACCTGACTTGGAGCCCACCGAGAACCAACATTTCAAACCATATTTTGGTGGTTTTGATGGCATAAACTGTAGAAAAGTACATCGCCCCCTTAATGCAAATGGTTTCTCATCAATGGTGACATTTTCGTAACAATTATAAAACTTTGGAAAAAGTTGTTCCCAACGGTTCCACAGTTCATGAATAGGAGCAAATTTATCGCAATGAAGCATTTGTCGTCGACACAAAACATCATGGAAACGGATGGTAATCATATGAAAGTTTTCTTCAGACATAATTGCTCCGGAAATGGGGCGACATTTTCATTTTATCTATTTTCAATAATAGATTTTATATTATCCAGCTATTTTACTCAAGTAAAAAAACCAGATTATACATACCGACATACGCCTGCAAGAATGAGCACAGCAATACATATATGCGCGCAATGTGTATTCATCAATATCTTTCCACTTGCCACCAAACTTGACCCTGATGTACTTATTACTTAGTATTTTCTATGATATTTCTTTCTATTGGAGGCCGAAAAAACAACATAAAAGCTGACAGAATGTCATTTCATCTGGCTGCATTGAGATAATATTCTTAGCCGTAGCTCCAATAGGCTGAGGTAATGGAGTAGCATTTTGTTTTTAGCAATAAAAAACGGAGCAACAGAGCTAGCTGGAGAAGAACTTGTTTCGCTATTTTCTGATGTATAATCAAATTCCGAATCTAAAATAACGGAGTCACTTTCTACATTGAGAAGTTCTCCCTCAATAAATTTTTACATTGGATGTGTTGAGTAGAGATTTGCGGTGATCACGTGATTTGCGTGGATCACGTGAATAACACATGAGAGTGAGTTATTTTAATTTTACTGACGTGAGTAGTGTGTGAGTACAGAAAAATTCGAGTGAGTGATTCGTGAGAGATTATAAAATTTCTTGCGTCATCGTGAGCCAAAATTCACTCACTCGCTCATCTCTAGCGTTGAGTAAAGCTTAAGGTATTAATATTTAGGGAGAAGTGATCCCAAATAGATACAAATATAAAATTAAATGGTTATTTTGTATGAATATTGAAGTATGGACCAAATGGTCCATTAACCTAACATTCGTAAGTTTTTTCTAACCTAACAGCAGGGTTAAATATAATGTGATTTAAAATCTATCAATAGTTAGCCAATTGGCTTATGTTTTTTTTTTTATTTCAGACCAATACTCAGGGGTAAAAAATTGATGTGAATTGATCATTCAAAGGCTAGTGTTATACTTTCACCCTTGAATGATCAACAGGAATTGCCTGATCGTTGCATGTTGATTGTGTGGTGGGTATGCCTTCACTAAGTAGGTTTAGTAGGTTTAGCTGTTATCTGCTACTTACCAATAGGTGGCGCTCCTGATCATTCGTTTTTTGTTGACATTGGTTAAAGTGGAATAGAGTGGATGGTCGGGGAGTGGTTTCTTTGCAGATGGTCTTCTTGCGGGGGGTTGGGTGGCGGACCTCTTATTTTTAAATTATTATTTTGAAGAAACCGCAAACTAACTTTTTCATTTTTTCACCTTTGCTGGGATTTGAACCTGGGCCGTTGGAGTTTTTGTGCGAGCGCTCTAACCACGCACCCCCCCAAAAATCTTAATGTTATATGCGTTATAAATATTTCAAAGTCGTTCTATCTACTGAGGGAATTGTTAGCGTTCTTCAAAGGTCACAGATTACTGGTCATAAGCGTAGGAAAAGAATAAACCTTTTTATAAATACACGTTTGTAAATGGCATTAATATTTAAAATCTATAATCGATAAGGTTTAGTAGTGAAACTTTGAATGATTAACAACGCATAATCGGGTAAAAGTAAAATTCTGCAACAAAAATAAAAAAAATTCTTCTATATGTGATCGTAACTGCCATATAAATATTTGCACATTAGGTTTCTAAATGTGGCTCTATTTCCTAAGAACACACGACACCTGTAAAAAATGAACTGAAACGCGAGTAAATACTGCGACTAGTCTTTAGAAGACAATTTACAAAATTTAGTCGAAATCGGGAGATTATTTTATGATTGATCCCTTTTATAAATTACAGTCATTTAAGTTTATTCAGTTTATTCTTACATTATATTAGTGCACCTGTACAGAGTTGTGCTGCCAATTTTTGATTTGTTTTGTTTGTCGCAAGCACAATTACTCGGGGTAGAGGACGACCCTGTTTATGCTGGAACCAGGTTGACGAAGCCCTGTCATCGATTGGTATTACCAACTGAACAAGGCGCGCGCTAAGCAGAAACTCCCGGAGACTAGTTCTGAAGCAAACCGAAACCCGTTAACTGGTTGTTATTGCCAGCTAAATAAGTGGCGTTCTTAAGGAAAGGTTTTACATGAAATGGGTGTAAATAAGTTACGTAATAAGTAAACAAAATAAAAACCAGTATATTTTGTCTAACAAAAAAATTATCTTTAATTTAAAATTTTGAACGGCATGACTAAATCTCTTTATTGTTGGAAAAATAAATTACTTTTTAAATTACTATTCATTTTATACATTAAAAAAGTATATCTACAACTTATTTTCAGAACTAGATTAACATACATATATAAAATACCTCAAATATTAAAATTATAATTTTTATTCGAAAGAGACAATAGTAAAAAAGAAAATACTCATAATTATTCAAACAGCATTTATATTAACCATTTGACCTCCTATTTAAAATTTCTTGTTTACCTTCAAACCACAAAAAATTTAAACAATTTTGCATAAATTTATATAAAATGAGCATTAAGTTTTAATTTGCATAAAAGAAAAACTGAAATAATTTTAATTTATTTTATTTAATTAATTTATCTCTATAACACGTTTTTTAAAAACAACAAAACAAAAATACAAAAAAGTAAGTATTCAACACAATTCCATTAATCTTTAAAAGCTCCAAATCAAGAAAATGAGATAATGATGAATTGTTTTCACTTTAAACGACAGTTAAAAAAAGCTATAGAAGAGCAGAAAAAAAGGAATTTCATTTAACACTTAAGGAGAAAAGCATAATGAAAGAAGAAAAAAAAAATCGTTAAAATTAAACAAAAGACACCGGCATTCAAATATAAAATAAAAATTGTCCGTATATCCTTTCAAACTTTGTCACTCATATACCCACATACTTTCAATTATTTATACAAACGCCCTCAAATACACCCATTTAAACGTATACAATCAAACAAAATACTCCACATACACAGACAACAAATGATACAAACCCAGAGAAACAATTTACTTGTATTTATTGTGATAAAAACGAAACCTTTTCGCTTTGTTTAATTATTAAACAAATAAATAATAATAAAAAAAATTAAAGAGAGTATGAAAAAAAGGAGAGAGGATGCAAAATTGTAATAATATAATGAAATATCTACTTAGAATATAAACAGAATAAATGAATAAAGAAACACAAGCAGAAGGGGAAAAGAAATAACAACAAAACCGCAATAATAAAACAAACAAAAAACGAGTAAAAAAGGCATTTCACTTTAATTACGAAAATGACTACAAATGAAACTCATTAAGTGTAGTGGTGTATTAAATTATGCTCTTATATAAATTCCGCATGCACAGATACACACTTAGGCACATTGGCAAATGCACTTTTAAACACATATGTATGTGTGTATGCTGACAGTTTTTCTAAAATTAATAGCAGTAAAGTCTGAGAAAATATATTATTTTATTTGACATTTGTTTAACACCTGTTTGAGGTTAAATAAGTTTGTCCTGGATCATATAATAATTAATGTTTGTTTAGTTGCATGATGTTTTTTAAGCCTATGGACATCGTTTAAAACCATCTTTTATCTCTAAGATAATGGGATATCACTCCCATACAAAACATATTCTCATACTAAGTAATTCGTCTATATATGTATGTATATTCAAAAGGGTTACACGAGTAGTAAAACTCTCAAAATGTGAGCAAAATGACTCCTATCAATATACTATAAGTATACCATTAAACAAAGAGTGGGATAAATTTGACAAATGGACAAGATATCTCCCATAAAGACTAAATGTTGACTTTTGGTATGTATACATACAGACATAACTGGCCTTAACAACCCTGTATCAGGATTTCGGCCTAACTTCTTGCAGCACTCATGTTTTGTGTGTTTCAATTTTTATCCATGACTACCGGGACCTACAGTTTAATGTCAACTCAAAACGACAGACATGAGAAGCTCATTCATGGCAATCAATTACTCTCAGAGCTTTTGTAAGAAGTCGGCTAAGAAGCAGTCGCCGAAAAAATATTTCTTTGCTTCAAGATGTCAAAGCCGGGGATTAAACCGGTGCTCTGCGGGCTCCGGGCTCCGGGCAGGTCTTAGAATCAGTCAACATTTATTTTTCATAACCTTAAATGGTAAAGGTAAGCCAAGGAATAATTTATTCATAAATAACGCACCAACTTCAAAGAGATTTTAAGCTAGATAAAGTTACGTACCGCAGAACACATATAGTTATTTTTTTTTAAGAAGTACTCAGAGAAGGCGGTACAGGGGCTAGTTTTCCCTATCCCCAACTATCACACTGAAATACCGAAAACGGCGGACAATTACTGATTAAAATATTTGTTAAGAACGCAGGCATTGACGTTGATAAACGTTGGGTGGTATCATATTCACCTCTGCTGGCCCAGCAGCATAGCAACACAACATTTGCCGGTTCAACTAGTTTTCTATATAAATATAAGTTTTTCTTTGATTGTATAGGAACTTATTTCATAAAAATAATATAAAAGCAGCTGAAAATCAACAGTCGTAAAATGATATCTTTAACTCCTTGTTTAGTAGTAATGATTGTAAATATTAGTAATAATAATTGTTAGCCTTGCTAGTACCACACATCAGTGTTAAAAATTATTTAGTACGAATTTCAGTAACTTTATAAAAATAATAATAAAATATATAGCTTGAAATAAACGCTTTCGTCTTGACTTACTAATAATACTTAAACACAAAACTTTTGTTAAGAAAACTACCTACTTTCGATTTCCTCATTTTCAATAATTTTTTCTTAACTTTTTTTTTATTATTAAGGCCAACACTCAGGTGACCCCTACTCATGCAGTACATTGTGCTGGTCTAGGAGGAAAGTGGGAGTAGTGTTTGTTCACATTGGGTTTAAACCTACTGATATCGTAATTGGCAGGAAAAACATTTGCTGGAAGCGTGTTCCATAAACGAGCTGTACGACTATAGAACGAATTCTCTCTATAATGCATTGTGCGATTCACTGGACAACCAACCACAAAAGGATGTGCTCTGAGAGAGATACGAAAAGTCCGCAAAAATATGCGATTATCCGGAATCAAATACCTTATTTCATCAGAGCAACTCACATGATAGTACCGATATAACAATGAAACGTAATTTTTTTACATGGAGAAAAATGGTGACCTGGTTATAACTTCAATCTAATTGAAAACGGATGGTCAATCGTGAGACGAATATTAAACAACTCTCTCCAATCTAATTGAGTTAAAGAAAAATTGCAACTAGAGTGGCTGAAAATTCTCGATTAAATACTATAAAATTTAGTAGAAAATATACGTAAACGGGTAATAATAATAATACTTCAGGACAGAAATAACATCTCCCATATTGAACTAAGTTAAGAGCAGACGTCCATTGGCGGCTCTAGAAGATGTTTAAACTGTTTTGGTAATTTCTAATAAATGCTACTACATATGATATTAATATTCTACACCATTTAGGAAGTCTTTATGTATTTTTTTCTCCTAGTTTTGTAATGCCTTACCAATCTATAGACATTTTAATTCTTTATTTACTAAAAACTTAAAGTATTGCGGCAAACGTTTTCTTTAATTTACATTTTAAAGCGCTTTTTAATGAAACGTGTAACAAAATTGAAATAAAAAAATACTTTCAGAGATTTTTATTATTTCTGTAGGCCGTTAAATGTTTAAATCGAGTTGGCATTTTATATTTTCTTTCTCACCAAATAAATATAATTTTACCTTCCTACTTAACCTATTTTGATTTGCATTTAAAAATTGTTTTCTATGATTAAGTATATTTCTTGCGTCAGTCTTCTTTTTTTTCTATCTTTTTACTTCCATTTGATTGCATATCATTAAGAACGTAAAATTGAATTTGCTTTTAACCTTATTTCCGTTTTATTACCAAGGTTTTAATGCAGTTTCTGCCTTTATACCTCGTAATACGTACAGAGTAATTTAGTGTGTTTTGTTTTTGTTTTTCTTCCCAAACCAGACTCATCTGGAGTTGGGTATAGAGGCGGTGATTGCATGGCCATTGATGTAGACAATTTCTGTAAAATTAAATTAATTTTCTTTTTCATTTTCCTCCTATATTTTTATTAAGGACTCTGTTAAATTGCCACACTCTTTAACGCAAAAAATTTTAAACAAAAAATAAGGACGTTGTAGTCAAGATGTCCTTAAGTATCACCCGCACTTTCACTCAATCTACTAAAATTATGTAGAATTTTATTCATTTCTTTTGTATTTTACTTCCTTTTTTCCCTGACGTTAGTTTACGCAATCGGCTATAGTCTTTACTGTTTCTTTTTACAGACTCTTTTTTTTATTATTCATGGTGACAATTGTTTTTTGCAAGTTTCCCCAGAAATTTCTGTGTGTTTTCTTTTTTTTTCAGTTTCAATATCATTGTTGTTAAATGAAATACATGGTGCGAACAGTGTTGGTTTCCTGTTCAGCTCAGTTACAGTACTCTACATGATGTAATATTCTTTTGAAAATTGTCCTTTATAGATTTTTATTTTCCAGAAAAAAGGGCTTTCGTGCATTCGTTGTGTTCTTCTTCATAATTATTATTTCATTTATTGTGTTTTTTTTTTCGTTTATTCTCTACGTAAGCCAATTGATAGAAGTGTTTCAAGTGGAAAACGTAATTCAATCGTGTTGAAAACTGGAATTTTTTTACGACATATTTGTTGTACTTATTATGTTCAACATGGTAAATCTGAATCTTCATATAATCAAAGCATTGCTTTATGTAATTCCATCAGTTTAATTGAAATAGATAAATCAATGTTGAAGCGAAATTGAAATGAGGCGAACATTTAAATAAATGACTATTTGGTGAGAAAGTTCATTTAAAGCTACATACTTATTTGAATTGTAAATATATTTTAGCATGGAAACAGCTTTTTATGTTTTACCAAATAATTTATTATGTATTCAATTGAAATTAACATGTAGGTAGCAATGAAAAGATTTTATATATGGATAGATGTTTTTAGGTTGTTCCACTATGTACTATTCTATGAAAAGTAATACCCAGAAAAATTAGTAAACAGCTTTAAAATTAGGATTTTAGAAGCGGTAGTTTACTACAAAATTTTTTTATTGCTGATATGCATACGCATTAATAACGAAGTTATGTGAATGAAATTTAGAAATTTATGCTATTGCTTAGCATAGAAAAGCCACATCCAAAAATTTACCTTTGCCTTAACTTTGTTGAAAATGTATGTGTGTGTCAAATTAAGAAGGTTTCACTATGATACAGTTCAGTTCATGATAGAGTTGAATTCGGTCCGTTTCGGAAAATTAAAAAAAAACAGCATTTGTTTATAACCGGAATTTTTCTTTAAAAGGACTTCGGATAAATGCAAAATTATTTCGTTTAAACCAACTCTAAAATATTATTGAAAGACAAATAAATAAAGTAAATAAAAGTTTTAATATAATTCAAATTCTGACAAAGTTAACAGACAAATTATAAACAATTTCAGCAATAAATGAAAATTCTTTCCATAAAAAATACTTTTATAAATGTAGATTCGCAGAAAATAAAAAAGAAATGAGGCGGTGCTAAAATTTTTTTGTCGTCGCTAAATTCTTAATACTCGCATTTACAATTAAGCGGAGTTCTTTTCTTACAATTTTGTGCTTTTTAACACAAAATCTGTTTCTTTTAAGCGGGTTTTCTTTAAAACAGATTTTCTTTTAAACGGAGTTAAATACGTTTGAATTTAATAGAAAACAAAAGTTAATGCATTTGTTTTGCTTATATCCGATTATTTCTTTTAAACAGTGTGCTTATATCCGAATTCGACTGTATATTGGGGAACAGATGTGAAATCATGTTTTTATTTTTTTCTATTTAAAAAATTGTAAAAATCGAGTTTTTAATTTCTTTTTCTACTTTATTCAACACTTTTCAAGATATCGTCCCCTCAAGTAATACAATAGTGTATACGTATGTACATCATTATATTTTTATTGCATAATAAGAATCTACATAACTGATTCTAAATGTGGTCAAAGTTCGGTGAAATTCTACTTCCACAAAGTTGGTCAAAAGATCAATTGAAATATTAGCGTATATTTGCGTGTGTGAAATTTTTCATTAATTATTGTGTAAATGAAGGTATGGTGTTTTAGTTAGTTGTTTCTCAGAATATAATTTCAAAGCAAAATAGTGTATAAAAAACATACACTTTGTTTATTATAACGTACATATACTGATATACACAATTTTGAACACTATAATTGGTGTAAATGATTCAAACAAAATAGTGTATACCATAGGTGGGGAACCTGCGGCCTTGAGGCCGCATGCGGCCCCCGAGAGGTTCTTGTGTGGCCCTTTGCCACCTAGTACAAAATAGTAGAGTTCGTTTCAAACAACTATTGTACATCAATGCCATGACAGTTGCGCGAAAAATTCATTTAGAAGGAATATTGGGAATTACAAAATTGTAGAATTTTCAGGTAACTGAGAAATTATTTATTCGGAGATTTCAGAATTTCAGAAATCAATTATGCTTTTTTCAGAGTATTGCCGAAATGTTGGTTTTATATCCAAATAAGTAATTTTTTACTTTACTGAAAATTCCACAATATTTATGTAATTTACATATCTAAAAAACGAATAATGTTTTATGTAATATTTATTTGAAAATAGATTAAAATTACAAAATTTTTGCTTATATCGATATTGATTGGTTGCATCGTCGATTACACAGAGCAATTCATTAGTCAGCTGATTGTCTTTGCAAAAAAAATTTAAATTAGCGCTTGCAGCGCCAACTACCTTGTCTTAGAAGTAAACATAACTCGGTTTCGTATCTCCCATTTGAGTGTCACACATTGCTTTGGCTTCTCTGACTCGCATCTCTCAACGCTTCCCTGTTGAGTCATTTTCCAAAACATTGCTTTGTCGATCGGAAATATCTCCACAACACTTCCTCGAGCTAGCTAAAATGTTAAATGAGCAGAACTGTGAAAATAAAATATTCGATGAATATGTAGGTGTCTTGGATTGTTTAATAGAAGAGTATACTAATAGATTTTCTGATTTTGACGAGCACACTCCTGCTATGAAACTGGCATTTGGACCACATTTAATAGATACATCCGAGGCTCCTTCAGAACTAAAAATGGAGTTAATTGATTTAGGGGAAGGTAGTATCATCAAATCCCTTTTTAACGCTAAAAAGGATCTCATATAAATCTGGAAAAATGCTGTTGAATATCCATGCCTTCGAGAACATGCTTGCCGTTTACTTTCCTGCTTCGGAAGTATCTACTGTTGCGAGAGAATATTTTCTCTCATGTCAAAAATAAAAACAAATTAAAGCTGTGTATTACGAAGCTTGGTCCAAATACACAATTAATGTCAAAGAAAAATCAAAGCCAAATAAGTCAGTAAAGCCCGTATGACACCTACTTTTTTTTTATTAAAAATGATTTGGAGAACAGTGCAAATATAATAGAATAAGCCCCTATGACACCTACTTTTTTTGCATTGAATTGTTATAGAATTGCTAGAAAGAAACAGCAAATGCTAGAAAAAGTGGAATATGAAAAATGTAAACAAAATATTTTTTTTTGTTTTTGTATTTATATTTATTTCAATGTTGATTCTTTTTATTTTGTAAAAAAACGCTACCTTGAAGGCAAAAATACCGTAAAATCGCTTAATTGTAGAATAACACCATAAAGTTAGCAACACTATAATATTTTAAATTCTAAATGTCAATTTTAATGTAAAATATTTTAACTTGTTTTAGACACACTCCACTTTCTTATCGATAACATTTGTAAATTTTTTGGCAATTTTGTATTTATGTGAATATAGTTGAACTCTTTACACCCTTTATTAGGGTGGGTCAATTTTTTTGCCTACTAAGCGTATAGCAAGGTCGTAATCTACGAGAAATTCTAAGAACTTTTCCCAAAGAAACCATGGTTCTAAAATCAAAATCGAGCTTCCGGTTTTTTACGAGAAAATTTGGTGTTCAGGTCATCCGAAAATAATGCTATTTTTTTGGAAGTATTCATTGCAATTGGTGAATAGTTGACCTGTAACGCAGGAAGAGGGCTTATTTTAAAGGAAATTTTCTCAGCTTTTTTTCTATATTTGCACTGTTCTCCAAATCATTTTTAATAAAAAAAAGTAGGTGTCAAATAACTAAATATTTTTTATTGTATTTTTTTGTATGTATATTATACATATATAAAATTTTGTAGTATTATATTTTATTTTTTCTACATAATGAAATAAATTGTTAAATCTATAGAAAAACTATAATAATTTCACAAAAGTCACTTTCTTAGGTCAATCAGCTTATGCGGGCTCTCTTATTGCTGACTAATTTAAATGTGGCCTCTAATGGTAAAAAGGTTCCCCACCTCTGGTGTATACCATACCAAGTAAAATAGTGTATAATGATTTTCTTATATATTATAAAACAAATAAAATAGCATAAGTGACATTATGGTACTTTGAATACCATTTATTTTCAATTAAATCACTTGTAAATTAATAAAATATGATGCACTAATACGCTGATTATACTACTAAATATTTAAATGACCACAACTTAAAAACATCGATTATTTTCTGAAATATTACTGTTTTCCCACATGTAACACAAAAGCTTTAAACTCCATTATCTTGAAATGATAAAAACATTATACACTATTGGTTTATTAAGGGTACGATATAAAGAAATCAATATATATTTTGTATTTGAGGAATCACGGGCACTTGTTTAGTTCCGCACACTTTCTGACAATCAAGTCATTTAGACCAAGTGTAGAAAGTTTAGCTTTAACTGTTCTCAAGATATACAAAAATAGTAGTAGTTAATTTGTATGGGAGGAGTTTGAAAAAAAAAATACCCTATTGCACTTTCGGTAGTTGAGTCTATCTATGTATGTTCCAAATTTCAACTAAGTAAATCGATTTAGGAGTTTAGGCGTGATTTTCGGACAAATAAACAAACAAACAGATAACTAGGGCAACCAAAAATATGCTCTATAAAATTAGTTTAAGTGCCTAAAATATGCATTAAAAAACAGTTTTAAGCGTTAAAAATATGCTCTATAAAACTCATAATACATAAATATGTTGATGTAAAATTACGTATAATTTTTCAAAAATTTTAAAACACGAAGAGTAACAATTAGCCGCCAACCATATAAAATAAATTTCCTTTATATTTATATCGCCCATTTGCGAGAAGAGTGACATAACTCAAAAATTTTAATTACAGTTCGTCTCATATTTCTGCATTAATGACTCAAAAAAATCTAAAAATTATATTTGTATCTCTTTTTCCACTGAGTGGCTACCCGAAGTGTCTTGTACTTTTCCTATCAGTTTGGCTAAATTAAAATTTTTAAATACATCTATCTCAGAATCTCTTTTTTTGAGTTATCCACTCTTCTCGAAAATGAGCTATATATTTATTTCAATTCCCAAATGAACAAAAAAATTAAAAAATTCAGACTAACAAAAATAAAAAATAAAAGAGTAAAAAATGAATTTAAATTATTGCTGCAATAAATAACAATCATATCGCTCAAATTTTGAGACATAAAGCTTTGTCGTGAAACGCTCTTGTACATCGAGAAACTTTTTTCGACATCAACAGAAGTAATTGATGCAATTTGGAAAGTAAACGTTTCCTAGCATAATTTCTTGCGTTGAGCTTAATATGTTTTTGATTTCTGAGGTGTTGTTTTATGGTAAATATTTTCTTTGCTGAAACTGGCTTATTGCAAACTTAACAAAAGAGAATATTCCTATTAGTTTTAAAATCTCGGTATTCGCTAATATATTATTTAGTCGGTTTGACACGGATTGCTTGATTTTCTGCATATTCTTACGAAAATTCAATTAATTTAAAAATCAACTTTTAATTTAATTTTTTATATCATGCAATTATGACAATTTTTCTCCAATAGGTACAACGTTGAAAAACTCGTAATTTTTAATTGAGAATTCATTATTAAGCAATTTTTTTAAACGCTAATTCCCACAAATAGATTATACTTAAGTAATGTGTCAGTATATGGTCATTATTTTTAAAAACAAAATTTCTTCCAACATATGTAAAAATTTGTAAAATATGCCATATAAATATGAAAAAATTTAAAAAATGCAAAAGTATGCATTTATGACGAAATATGCAAAAATATGCCGTAACAAATAGGGGTTAAACGTCGTAGTTTCTCCTAAAATGAATGAATATTTTGGTTGTTTTGTCAGTAACATTCAGAAAAAAAAGATGCTAATGCATATTTTTGGTTGCCCTATAGATAACAAAACAGACTTATACCGTAGACAGACGACAGCGTTAATGTGCATTAAAAACTCACTAATGCAAAATAAAATTTTACCCTGACAGACAACAGTTTCTGCATTTATATCGTAGACAGACGACAACGTTAGTTTGTTTGTGAACTATTTTTATTTGCTTTTATACCCATAGAATTGAGAGGTTTGTAACTTTGCTTACTTTCTATCCATTTTGACTACCAATAGTAAACAATTAGTCAAAAACTGACTGACTTTATGCGTTGTTGCCATATTTGAAAGGCATAATGCAGTATAAATTCAGTTTAGTTTGGTTTGGTGCATTTACATTGGAGATAATGCGCAAGTTAATTTGAACTAACTCAACTAATGCACATTAACGCCGTCGTCTGTCTACGGTATTAATTTTAAGACAAAATTTATATATTTTTAAAAATTATTTTTGTAATTACTTAACAATAAATAAGAAAATAATATTTAGGCAGTGCACAATAAAAAGCACTTCAAGATAAAAATATTTAATCATCCCTTATTTGTTTATAACATGCAACTTTAAGGTGGTTTGATTTGCCTTTATTGGTTATTACACTAAATTTTATATGACAACAAATTATTTCGGCACTGGTTGCCTCCCAAATTTATGAATTTGTATCATTTGTAAATTTTCCAACTGCATATCAAACTAAAAATTGCATCCCTTTTCCTTTAAAGTTCTCCTACCAGTTAAAAATGTGTGTTATGTGTGCTACGTGACCTTAATAGGGCTAATGTTGACTAAGCAATACCGCATAGTGTTGGTTTGATAGTACGAGTATATGTAAGTAAAACAGCAACATAAAAACTATAATAAATTTTTAATATATGATTTGGTTCTTGCAAATATTAACGAATCAGTTTTATTTACTTTTATACAAACATATGTATGTAAGTATATAAAGCATATGGTACATACATATGTATGTACACATATGCTCAAAATAATAAATACATGCATGTCGTTTGCATTTTGCATTAAAATAAAATTAAACATTTATTTTAATAAACATTTTTTCTTTCAATTTAGATTGATTTTGTTATGTTTAAAAGAAAACACAAACAATTAATTCATCAAAACAAAAATAAAGTGTTTTATTAAATAAAAATTGAAAAAAGTTCAGAAAGAAAGTGTACAAAATAATAAATACATTGTATAATTCATTAAATTATAAGTAATATCTCAATTCAAATCAGTGCAATTTGTAATATTTCGACTAGTTTTACTAATACCCAGTGTATCCTTCATTATTTTGTATAACTTTGTGTACTCTGTTTGGCATACTGTTAATTAATTTACGGCAGGTATCCAAAGGAATTTCATACCAGGTTGTCTCAACAAAATTCCAAAGTTGGTCTTTATTTTGAAATTTTTTCTTACTTATTCTTTGTTTTAAGCCTCCCCAAAGCTTTTCAATTGGATTCAGATCTGGTGAACGACTTGGCCAGTCTAAGAGAGTTAAATTATTTTCCAGAAACCAATGTTTAACAAAGCAGGATGTGTGCTTTGGGTCAATATTCTGCTGGAAGACCCATCTAAGAGGCATGTTTTCTTCAGCGTATTGCAACATTATATCCTCCATTATGTTTTTGTATTCAAAAGGAGTCATAGTATCTGTAATACGAAAAATAGTACCAACACCATACCACGAAAAACATCCCCACACCATAATGTTGCCACCACCGTGCTTTACCGTCTTTTTTATAAAACGGGGATGATATTCTTTACCCTGGGGTCGACGAACAATACGTCCATTATCGTTGCCAAACAAATTGATTTTTGTTTCGTCGCTCCACAAGATGTTACGCCACTTTTTCTCACCTGCTGGTTCGCACCAACTCAAATTGCTTTTTGCGAACGACAATCTGGCCTTAAAATTTTTCTTCCGAAACAGAGAAACTTTTCTGGCTATTCCACCTGGTAAATTAGCCCGCTGTAGTCTTCGCCGGACAGTACGAGCAGATATCACATTGTCTATATGGGCACAAATTTTCCTAGAAGATATAAAAGGGTATCTTTTGGCGAGAGTGACAATGCGATTATCTGTCGTCGGCTGTGTTTTTGTTGGCCTTCCGCGAGTTTCTCTGCTTAGTTGTAATTTAAGGGCATTCTGGACGAACCCTAAGGATCTATTCATAGTTTTTGATATTTTTCGGAGACTGTACCCGTCGTTTTTTAATCTTAAGACAACCCTCCTCTCTTCTGGAGTACAGTGCCTTTTTTTGCCCATCTGTTAAACCAATTTTATTTAATTTCGTTTTAGAATAATTCTTATGTAAAAAATGGTGTGAATAAATTAACAAACCTTTTGTTGAAAATGTAAAATATTACAAAATGTAAATTGTATTTATTTTTTTGACCGAGAAAAAATGTAACTTTTAATATAAAATTAGAAAACAAAAGAAAAATAACGGGATTTTCACAACACTTTTCTTCTTAAACAGTGTTGGCAATACAGAAGAATAGAAAACTAACAAAGTTGACATACTAAATTAAAATAACGATAGTGAAAATCAGACGAAAAAATAATAGTAGAAGTGTATTTATTATTTTGACCATGTGTGTATATATGTGGCAAATCGTTTTCTTCTTTATCTTTTAAATGCGCACACATTTGCTTCTGCCACTCAATGTAATGCCAAAAAAGACTATCTTGGCATGTTTTCTTTAAAGTATGGATACTAAATTATAAATTTAAAAAAATCAGTAACAACCATAATAAACAGAAATAACAAAGAGTGCTTGAAAAAAAATTGTAAATGTTTGATGTCGTTGCATATTGTCAAATCAAAAGGAGCTTCAACATTTCAATGTTTAAACTGATGTAGCGATGTACTCGCAATTAAAAAAAAATTACATTATTTTTGTATAGATATTGCGGAACACCACCCCCATTTTTCGGGGTTTTTTGCAATGGCAATAATTTAATAAAATTTCTGTCGATTTGTAAACAGAATCAAAAAGAGCCGATTAAATAATACTTTCATTACTTAAGTTAATCTGAATAATCTGTCTGAATTTAAACAACATACACACAAATTTTGAACATTTTTTCGGCATCTTTCAATATCAAATATGTTTTTATTCATTCATATTATTTATAAAGAAACCCTGTAAGTTTTATTATAAATAAAATGTATAAAATTTTTAATAAATCCAACAATTTTTAAAAAATTTTTTAAATAACATCTCATTTTACACGTCATTGAATATAATTTGTTCTTAATTTAAGTATTACAAGATAACTGTACAAAATGTGGCCTAAAAATAACCCCGAATATGGATAATATGCGAAATAAATTAATAAAATTAATGGTTGTTATGTTATGCGAGATGAATACAGATATTTATTTTAAGTATCTGTAAAATAAATATCTGATATTTTTTTATAGAATTATAGAACTTTAAGTTGGCAACACTTTGTTAATATACACTCAAATGTATGTTGAGATTCAGAAAAACTGACTGCTTTATGGGCTGATGGAATCATTGGTCCGTACTCCTTTAAAAACGATGCTGGGCGTACGTTACAGACAATGATAATGGCTATAGAGCCATGATTAATGATTTTTTGTTCATCATTCGCCACAAATATTTAAAAAGTCATCGAAGATTGGATATAAGTCAGCTGTGGCGCATAAAGTAACTTTGATTTCAATTTAAAAATTTCATCATTGTTTTATTGTTTTTTTTTTTTTTTTTTTTCTTTAATTTTTTTTTATTTAAGACCAATACTCAGGAGTAAACCCCTACTAAATGCAGTGCATTGTATTGGAATGTTGAATATATAGTATATACACTCCAGTTCACTAATTTAAAGGCACAAAAAATCCCATATTCAGGAGCCGGTATCTATTGCAATTTTTAACCGATTGCAGAATTTTAAAATAGAAATGGAAGCTAGACTTCTTGTGATATGAACAAAATCATGACAATGGTGGTTTCTTAACTAAGGAACCTTTTTTTGAGGAATTTATAAAAAAAATCTAAAAATGTGGTATTTTTTTGTTTGGTTCACTTGAATAAAGGCATTAAGGAATAAAGTGTATATATACCATTCAAAAGATCCCTCTCTGACTATGTTCAGAAATCTAAAATAGGTCAATTTTATACCCACATACATCCCACTATGTGGGATAATCATATTGTCATGGTGTAGAGGCTTACACTGCAAGGACTTAACTGACTAATCTGGTGGAGAATAATAGCTCTTTGGCAGAGTCTCCCATGCCAAAATGGCAATTGAGGACCAGTAACTTAGAATTATCCAAGGGCTGGATCGAGGACAACAACCACAACATCATATTTATTGTCATCTTTTTATCCTCCCTCATTTTAACCTTTAGTGTCCTGGTTCCCTGGGGTTACTGATGGATAATCAATCAACAGCAACCAATTTCCTTGGTGTTCGCATTTTTAAAGTAGGACCTTTTTTTAACTGATATTAGACACGATATGAGTACTTGTAAGTTTAAATGAAAGGTCTGCCCTTTCCCCCGTCGACTCATATTTTCCAATACCACCACAATGTACTTTATGAGTAGAGGTCATCCCCTGAGTGCTGGTCCCAATAAAAAACGTTATTGTTTGAAAACCGTTTTTTATAGTAGATACTGTTTCATAAATGTCAAATCAGGTTTTTGTTTTGATTTCAGATATTTTAAGTTCATTCTTAGATTTGTTTTTCAATGGACTGTGAATCTTAGTTCGTCCTGCATATAAAAAACTTTCAAATTTTCA
Organism: Metopia argyrocephala; assembly: GCA_963576795.1. Classification (NCBI taxonomy): domain Eukaryota; kingdom Metazoa; phylum Arthropoda; class Insecta; order Diptera; family Sarcophagidae; genus Metopia; species Metopia argyrocephala. The sequence continues at coordinate 40,727,500 of OY756211.1, read as the reverse complement.
AAAAAAAAAAAAAAATTAAGTACATATCGTCGAGCGGAAGTTTATGTGCTCTATCCGCCATTTTATATTTCTCGAGTTAATGATGCCACCTTAGGTTTTAGATACCAACATTTTTAAAATCTGCAAATCGTTTTCGGCTATTTAACTCCGAAATGGACGAGATATCCAAAAATATTTTGCAGATTTAGCGTCGTTAACCTAAAGTGTCATAATTAACTTGAGATATATAGGGAATATATCGATGCATAAAACAGTTTTTAATTATTAAAACTTCATGTATATATTAATAGTTAAATTCATATTTTTTTATATTTTATGTGATAAACATTTTTTTAAAGCATTAGAGTGAAGAGATATTAAATTCGTTGTCTTGTAAAAAACTACTTTAATATCAAGTGTCATCCACTTCAAGAGCAGTACATGTTCTTAATTAATCGAATGAATAGAGAGGATTTCATTAACGACTAATTTTAACAAGTTGTATTATTATTTTATATAAATATAAACAGTAATAACTCTACGTTGAAAACAAACTTGTAAGTGTTGCAAACGTAGCAAACCATGGAAAGCAATAAAATAATACGAGTACAGTCATTTTTTGTGAGATAGCAATTTAAAAAAAGTATTGCATAAAGAACTAAAATTCTGGTATACATTATACGAGTATGCCGATGAAATCTGGTAAGCGACAATGAGACAAGTTGCTGTCAGTTGATCACTCAAAGACCAGTTTTATACTTTCATCCCTGAAAATGGTCAACAACAACTGTTGTGAAGTGGTGAGGATCTTGGATAAGGTGTTTTTCATAGGTTTCTGTCCTTGCTTTTTAGTTCTGACTGTTTACATAGTAGGTGGCACTTTCAACCAAATTTTAAAAGACCAACAAAAAAGCAAAACCTCAAAATTCGCTGCTCTACGACTCTGGTAACACTTGTATGTTCAGCAGTTAAAAATACCCTGATTATCTACACTGATAATTTTTTCTTTTTTTTTTTTGTTTTCTATCAGTATTTTCATTGCATTTGGTTCTTTTTAAATGGATATGATGACGATATTGACTGGCTGGTTGGCTGAATGGCTGACTAAATATGGCTGATATGTTAGATGGTTCAAACATTCATTGCTAAACTAAGCATATCGACACCAATAAATCATGCAATAATGTTATTCTGCCATTCAGTTATACTCTAAGCTGAATACGAGAATAGAAAAAAGAATAAAAAAATAGTCGAGCAAAGAACAACAAAAAAAAATTATTCGTGGCTGCATTAAATGGCAGCAGTTTTATCATCTTCATTTTATGTTTTCTTTTGCTTCCTGTTTAAGTGTTTTGAAGAATGCATAAATGTGTATGTGCATATGTACATACATACATATGTATAAAAGTATATTTTTCTTATATGTTCATACATATTTTAAATTTTTTGTTCATGCCAGTGTTTTTCTTTCTCACAGGATATTATGCAGCCACACAAACACTCATACTTACATACGAGTATGTGCAGTTTTTAATAGTGTGCTTGTGCAATAGAAAACAAGGATTTACTAAAATGAAAAATAACTGCATTTAAGAAAACGTATTGATAGATGATATTTTAAAATGATGTTTATGCATTTCGAATAAGACGATATAAATAAATGATGTTGGAAATCGTTTCTATATAACCTCACCGTCAAATCATTTTATTTTAAATGCTAAAGTTTTCAACAGGAATAAATGTTAAACACACAATTGCTGCACCTCAGAAATGATACTCGTACCTTCATACTTTTGAATACAAAGAAAAGAATATTTAACAATAAAAGGAAACAATACAGTAAGAAAGTCTTAAAATTTCTTAAATGTCACGTTGTATGCCTTTAGCTGTCTTTTAATTATCTCATTATAAGTGTTACTTGCGTCAATCTCAATTAGATTTAGAATATTTCTTCTTTTTCTGCATTTAGGAATGAGGCGGCCTTAATAACCGAAGACTTTTAATTTAAATTCAAAAGGAAATTAACAACAAAAGAAATCTGAAAGGAAAGGATAATTTCTTTAAACTACTTACTACACAAAATATTTTTCTACAAAATTATTAAAATTTTTATATAATTTGTTTCTTATTAATTTGATTACTGATTAAATTATTTGAACTTAAAAGATCACTTTTAAATACATGTTTTATGGATTTATTTTTCAAAAATACGCTACATTGTGTACCATCGTCAGAAACTAAATTATTGTTTTGCAGTTGCAAACATATTTTGAAAATTGTTAGTTTTCGGTAAATGCAATTTAACAGATAAATAGCTTACATTTTGAAAATGATTTGTTTGAAATTAAACGCTAACACACATACATACACTGTACGAAGATTCTTGTAATAGTATGTTGTACTTATTTGTTGCTATTTCATTATTCTTATTCGTTTTTGATTGAGTAGAGTAATTTAGGAACAAGAAAAGACAACAACAGAGGGACAAGCATGAACTTTCTTTGGGAAGGGCATTTGCCTTAAGGAGAGTGGTATCTATTTTGTTGTTGCTAAAAGCATTAGCAATGATATTGATATTTCTTTGTTAATAATATTTTGTTTTTGGTAATTATAAGTCTTCTAATTTCTGAAGATCAAAAAAATATTTTAATTTTAAAAGATAGTCAATCCAGACTGGTTAACTTTAAAAATTTTCAATTAAAATAAAATAAAACTAAACGGATTTTAAAGAGAAAGTAAAACATAATAAGAATTTTTTAAATGTGTGGTTTCAAATTATTTATTCATTAAGTTTTATACTGTGCTCAAATTATTAAGACTATGGCAATAAACGCATTATTGAGCTCAATATTTAATATATAATTTTATTTATTTATTGATCGATTGTACGAAATTATTTTAAATATTGAATAAAATGATAATGCAGCACTGTCATAAGTGTGTTTAGTGAGCACAATCAAAGAATATAAATCATATAGAATGTGCATCACGTACAAGTAAAATTTCTTATGGCGGGTCGTAATCAGTGTTGCCACTGAAAAAATTTTAATTCTACCAAAATTTCTTTCAAAACCTACCAAAATTAATCAAAATCTACCCAAAACCATTTAAGAATACATTTTTGAGATGGAAAACAATTTTTATTAACACCTTTACATGTGTTGGTACATATAAATAACCAAAAATAAAAAATATAACGAAAAGAATTCAGTTCTTCGAATATACTTACATATAAAAAAATAAACATATAACAAATACAATTCAATTTCTTAACAATAAATAATAAAATAATTAATACCCAGAGGTAAAAAAGAATTCAAAATTTGTAAATTTGCAAATTTTAGCTGTTTGAAATTTCGGTCGATTTCGAATTTGTTTCTCAATTTGGTTTTGATTAAGGAAAGTGTTAAAAATTTTTGTTCAGAACTATGCGGAAGAGAAAATAAATTAAAAACAAAGTTGGTTAATTCACCAAAACTTTTCTCATTTAAACCGTTTCCAATTGTACTAACTTTAATATTATAATATTATATATTTAATATTATAACTAAATAATTGAATGTTTAGTTCCGTTGAAAGATTTGTTTCTGTTAATCGCAACAGATTCCACTGTGTGATAATAATATCAGGATCACAGTCTATAAGATTAGAACATTTTAAAACGAGAGACAATTTACATAGGCAAGTCTTCTTTTGACAATACTTATTTAAGAGTAATTATTTGTAACAATTTAATATCTTCTCGATTAAAATCAAATCTAGCATTGATTTGGTTTAGTAGTTCAATGTGAAATTACAAAATCTCAAGTTTAACATCAAACACTTCTCCCGGGTTAAGATTTTTAGTAGGATACATTTCGGCTTTTGTACCGATAAAAATTTTTGAAACATTAATGTGATTATTAGAATTTTTAAAATCAGTTTAAGTGTTGTGTATTAAATCTTTTTGATAAAATTGCTTAATATGAATAAAAAGTTAGATTTAATGCTTGAATATAAATACGGTAAACTTGAACTTCCGACTGAAATTCCTTATTAAGATTGTTTATATATATATACATAAGTATATATACATATGTATATATATTCTGATAAAATCTACCAAAATCATATTCAGCCTACCATCCTACCAAACGAAAAATTTTCTACCAGTTTTGGTAGAATTCTACCAATTGTGGCAACGCTGGTCGTAATGTTGGAACCCGCAAAAAGAATTGTTACTCTCTTACTTAGCAAAGAGAATTCGTTTATTCTCTTACTTTGCACACACAACATCACAGTGTATAAGACGATAGCCACAACAAAATTTTTACTTCGTGTCTTTTTTTTTTGCTTAAGTACAGAAACGGTTTCATGCTAACAACAACAATATTCACATACAATACAATTTATGTGTGTGTGTGTCTTATTCATTGTGAGCTGTTTTCGTTTTTTAAATTTTAAAACTTAGAAAAAGTTGTTGGTTCAAATATTTTTGTGTAATAAAGAATACAGTGCTCCGATACGACTATATAAGCTAGTGTAGGGCAAAGCATATTTAATTTGTAGTTGCGCGAAGGAAAATACATTAATCCACATCGAATATATGGCCCCCTATTTAATAGCGTAATAAAAGTGTAGTTAGAAATATATTTTTTTTATTATTATTTATTTAAGCTCAACAATTAATTTTATATTTATTTGAAATAAAAGGTTAACTAGACCAAAGAAAGTAATTCCAAAAATATTAAAAAAAACACAAGTATATATTCATTAATGAAAAATTTTTGAATGATAAATTGATGATTTTTCAATTATATGAAAATTCTATTTTTATTTTTAATTTATATATGTATGTATGAATTATATAAATGTATGTATATATAAATTTTTAAAAGAAAAGACACTTTAATTTTTTTATGTTAAAAATAAATAATAAATAAATAATAATCAAGATTAAAATTATTTCTTATTTTATACTTCAAAGCATCAAAAAGTATGTATATTTTGAGGATTTTCATCTCCATAAAAAGCCTAATAAAGCTACTCTTTTTAAAGATTATTAATGAATAAAATATCTAAATATCTAAATTCAATGTATTCGAAGGAGTACCAATAATAGAAAATCCAATACCTCTATTCTGTGTTGAGAACAAGTGTCGGCAAAGTTGTTATTGTTGCCACCTTTTTGCTGTAATACAGGAAAAGTGTTTTATAATTTGTCTTGATTGAGGGACTTTGTCACTAAGAAATATAAATCACCACCTTCCCTTAAAATTTCATTTGTTAACATAAGAATTGAATTTAGGGTGAGATTCATTTTATTTGAAAAGAAAATACGCTTGTTTTGATCTACAAACTCCACCTTTTTTAAATATTCTAAAAAGAACTGAATATACATATTTATATACTTCATTGTTAATGTGAATTGCAGATCTGTAGCAATTATCTCGATAAAGGGAGCCACTATTAAGACAATCAAAAATTTTGCCATTTTTTCCATAAACTGAGCTGTTGATAAAGCCAATTCTGCGGAAGATGTCTTAAATTTTGTGGTTTCAGACGTTGCTTTTATAGCAGCAGAAACAGGCCTGCTGAAAATTTGTGTGGCAAATATTACACTCATTTTTCAAAAGTGTTAGGAAAAATATGTTGCCGTGTTAGTTTTGGGGACATTTTTGATTTTGAATTTGCTTCCATTTCTTACATACAATTCTCCAATTACCTGAAAGCTTGCCGTCCCATCCGGGGTTTTTATATCACATTTTAGCCACCCCTTCCGCAAAGGTTTAATTGAGTGTGGAAAATTATAAAGTCAAAAAACTTTTTGATCGCTTAATTCAAAAAACGGTTTTTTAGCAGATACTTAGTATGATAGCAAAATGAATGCAAGCAAAAAACACATTTCAATATTTCATAATGTCTTTAAATCTGAACCGCAAAAAATTGGTATAAAATCTTTTATTATTGAGACATGTAAACCAATGATCCCAGCGTGGTTTGCCGACACTTGTTCTTAACACAGAATAGAGGTATTGAATTTTCTATTATTGGTACTCCCTCAAAAACATTGATCTTGAACTACAGAAAAAGGAAGTTCCAAAAAAAGAAAATTAGATATTTTATCCAATATATAATCTTTAAAAGAAGTAACTTTATTAGCCTTTTTATAAAGAAATAAAAAATAATTTTAATCTTGATTATTATTTATTTATTATTTATTTTTAACATACAAAAATTGAAGTGTCTTTTCTTTTAAAAATTTATATATACTATGTACATATATATAATACATACATACATACATATATAAAGTAAATATGAAAATTGAATTTTCTTATAATTGAAAGATCATCAATTTATCATTCGAAAATTTGTCATTAATGAATATATACTTATTTTTTATATTTTTGGAATTACATTTTTTGGTTTAGTTGACCTTTTATTTCAAATAAATATAAAATCAATTGTTGAGCTTAAATAAATAATAATAAAAAAATATATTTCTAACTAAACTTTTATTACGATATTGAATAGGGCGCTATATATTCGATGTAGATTAATGTATTTTCCTTCGCGCAACTACAAATTAAATATGCTTTGCCCTACACTAGCTTATGTAGTCGTATCGGAGCACTGTACTCTTTACTACACAAAAATATTTGAACCAACAATATTATTCTCTAAGTTTTAAAATTTAAAAAACGAAAACAGCTCACAATGAATAAGACACACACACACATAAATTGTATTGTATGTGAATATTGTTGTTAGCATGAAACCGTTTCTGTACTAAGCAAAAAAAAAAGACACGAAGTAAAAATTTTGTTGTGGCTATCGTCTTATACACTGTGATGTTGTGTGTGCAAAGTAAGAGAATAAACGAATTCTCTTTGCTAAGTAAGAGAGTAACAATTCTTTTTGCGGGTTCCAACATTACGACCCGCCATAAGAAATTTTACTTGTACGTGATGCACATTCTATATGATTTATATTCTTTGGTTTTATTCAATATAAAATAATAAGAAAAAAAAATTTTTTATTAGTTTCTTTTTTTATTGGCTGTTATTTTTATGAAAATAAAATCTTGCTAGTTGCCAAAAAAATCTCCGTGTAAACACAATGGACTTTGCAAGAGATGTCATATAAAATGTATTATAAACGAGTAAAAAAAACATAGAAAAGCAGAATAGGCCAGCGTGTCAAATGATAATTGAGTAAGCTGAGTTGTGTATGTATGAGCAGTTAAAAGTCAATTAACCGAATATTGACTCAATAAAACTTTATGTCTTAATATAGTTTAGTAAATTAATATTTTAAGTAATAATAAATCTCTTTTGGAAGCTTAAGGCCTTTTTATATTAATATTTAACCATAATTACCAGGACCTAAGGTTTAATGTCGAAGGCGAACGACAGAATTGATAAGCTTATTAATGCCAATCAGTTACTCTCAGAGGTTTTCCCAGAAGACTGGTCGCCGAAAAAAATATTTTTGTCATATTCCTTTCCTTCAAAATATCAGAGCTGGGATTTGAACCCAGAACTGTGTTTTAGTAAGTCAACACACTACACACTATTAGTACTATATACACTACTACGGCAACCACTTGTAAAAATTTGTTAAAATTTTAACTGTTGAATACAAGACTGGTAGTGAACAATATAATTGAGTTTTATATGGAACATAATATCTATGTATAGATAAAACATTAAACTGTTTTCCAAGTACAAAATTATGAATTTGGTTTTTTGATAGTTCTTGACAAGTTATTTGCTTGTAAGACACAAGTCTGCAATCCTTTTTCGGATATCTCGTCCAGTTTCGGAGATAAATAGCGGAAAACAGGTCGCACATTTTAAAAACTTTGGTGTAAAAAACCTAAAGTAGCAACGTTAACTTCAGATATGTAGAAAATATGAAATAGCGGATAGAGCACATAAACACCCACACAACAAAATGTTTAATTAAATGAACTGTAATCAATCTTAATTGTAGAAAGATGTCAATCTGACTTGATTTCCATATAATTTCAATGCTGTCTAAATAAAAACCATACATATTGAGAATAAAACTCTTTTTTTTTGTCAAAAAAAAAAAAAAATTATCGAAAACATACTTATATTTATTAACTTCATTTCCTTAAATATAATTTAAAGCAAATTTTAATTTAAAAAATAATTGCAAGGAGGTACTAAAGCAGAAAAATCCCCAATTTACTGGATGTCTCTTTGATGAATTCGGTAGATGTAGCAAAAAAAGAGGGATAAAGAAAAAGTTTTTGTTAAGTTTTGTGTTTTTCATATATGTATATTTTTTATTTATTTTATTTCAATAAAAAAACCTTCAACTAAAAATCATCGTATAAACACAAAGAATTTTTTGAAGTTACTTCAGAAGGGATTAACAGAAAAACGACTTCGCAAAAAAACACCATATGAGTTGGAATTAATTTATTACGTACAAATTTTACCGAAAAATGGGAGAGCGAGCATAAGTTAATATTTAAGAAAAAAAATTATTATTATTATTGATTGTTTAAAACCTGTTTTATAAAATTTTTATCTTTTTATTATATTGTTTTTTTGTTTTTCGAAATTACTTACGGCCGTATGTATAATAAAAAATTAGCAACTCGTTACTATATGGGACTAAAAACTGACAAGTTTATCACCCGTTATAGGCTAATACTATTAAAATTTTTCATACCTTCTACGCGATAACTGTTCAGAGAATCCAAATAATTCAAGAACTCGCACATTTGAGTAAGAATTTCCACTTATTGGTGTGACAAACTTAGCCACTGTGTACAACGACCTGATAAATTTTTATTATACATAAGGCTGTTAGTATTTACACAAAACAAAGTTTTTGTTAAAAATGTTTAATGGCTTTTTTGGTCTAATATTTTTCTATTGTAATCGTACGTTAATTGGTATTTTTCTTTATCAAGACTGGTATAGCCCACTAACTATCTGCTTAAATGCATATTTCTGAAATAAGTGTTTTTAATTAATTGACCAAATGCAACTTCAAAAAAAACTTTTCATTACTATTTTCATTATTTTTTATTATTATTGCTTGTCCTCTATACTAATAAATGTTATAATAATTATGTCGTAATATTTGAATATATATTAATTACTAGATATGCAAAATAAAATAATAGAACCTGTTAATACTGCAAGTGTATGATAGTACTTATACAATGGCACCCATATGTTTATTTACAAATAAACACAATGGCAACACTTACAAAAAATGATTCTTACCTCCTCTAATTTTTCTTATTCTCACACACTTCCGATTAAACATGTTCTGACAGTATATGTGCATACACACATATGATAGATTTTTGTTGTCCAAACAAAAAAAAAAAAAAAAAACACACAACTTCTTAGGCAATTTTACTTTTTTTCTTCTTTTATAAGTAAAAACAATTAATTGCCAATTTTTTTAGCATACACGTACAATTAGCAATTTTCATTTTCATTTAAACCAATTTTAATTAAATTTAAAACAAATATCCCACTTAATTAATTTTTAATAAACTATCACTCAACACTGATTAACAAACCAAATGTAAAAGATCAACTAAAAAAAGAAGAAATAGAAGAGAGAATAATAAACAGTGTGGCCATACATTCATTTTTGTTTTGATTTTACCGGAAATGTTTTGGCGGCATTTTACATCACTTTTCATGTTGTTTAGCAATTGTTAAATATTTTTTTTACTCTCAATTGAAATTGAAACCACGTCTAAAGAAGTATTTTCAAGTGATATAAATATTTGCTGCATGAAAATTATTAAGATAATATTAATTTTTCTATCTCAATCAAATTTTAAAGTAATTACTCAATAAAAATATGATAATTATTAGATAAAATATCTAAATATGTAATATTTTTTAGGCAGTATCATAACTCAAAAAGCACATTTTTTTTAATTTAATAATGCAGAAATATGAGACGAACTGTAATTTAAAACATTTCTAAAAATTGTATTTTTATTCCTTTTATTTTTTAGAATGGCGACCAAAAGTGTCTTCTACTTTCCATATAAGTTTGCCTTACTTAAAATATTTAACGTGTTTATCTCAAAATCGCTTTTTTTAGTTATGCCACTCTTCTCGCAAATGAGCGATATATACTTTAGTGATTCCTTTTCAGCAAGGTAGTGTAAGTCTTGATATAATGAACTCATTGCAAATGTACCTATTTTTATTATTATTATTACCATTATTATTTTAGGGTAGACTTAATACAATTGCTTTCTCTTTAAATGTACTCGCACACTACAATAACAAGTGAAGAAATCCGTTAGAACTTTCAGGTCTGGCCTTCTGTACTTCAGAACAGATTTATTTATTTATTTATTCGTAAATTGTGGAAGGATCACCGCCTTGGCGTACTTAAGACCCACCTCAGGGTTCCAGTGTTCCAAGTATTTGTATTCTATTATAAAATTAGGAATAGTAGAAAGCTGTGCGGCACAGCAAGTCTCCAGACCAATATGAGGTGTAACATCTGAAATTAATATAAAATAAAGAAAAAGAGTTTAAGAATTTACTTTTGTTCAAAATAATCACTGTACGACCACTTCCTGACTTTCTTTACACGTAATTTCTTTGCCGATACCTTTTTTTTGAGACCAATACTCAGGGGTAAATGCTTTGCATTTTATTTTAATTTTTGATAAGGACAGTAGATATATTATTATTAATTATATTACTATTAAGCGCCTTAGGAATGAGACAAATTGCTGTAAATTGATCATTCAAAGGTCAGTGTTATATCTTCACCCTGGAATGATCAACAGCAATTGTCTCATGGTTGCATGTGGATTGTGTGGTGAGTGTCTTCGCTAAGTAGGTTTAGTAGGTTTAGCCTTTTTCTGCTACTTCCTAATAGGTGCTGCTTTTCTCCTTGTTTCAATCCGACAAACCATTGATTTATTGATACTAAATTGACGAGCAACTTCATTCATTGATTTGCCTTCTTATACAGCGCCCTGATTATTTCAAGTTTGCTATCTACTGACACTATTTCTTTTATAAAAATCACAATTTAGAAATTTTTAATTAAACTTTTATATTAATAAGTCTAGTTGACTTACGTTTACTTTTAACACATTTCGTTTTTTTTTGTCGCTAAATTTGCTCACTCTTTTTATAAATATAAAAATGTTAAATAGACAGAGAAGCGAACAACGCTTACTAATACTTATTAATTAAATGTAAAAGTTAACGAATAAAAAAAAAAAAAAATAAAATAATAGTGGAATTGAATACCGTTATCTGTTTAGTCTCGATTGAATATTCTGTGGCACAGAGTTGCATGTTTTTTTCTCGCTACTGTATGTACTACTCTCAAAAAACGGTAACACACTCTCCCAACAGACATTTCACATTCAGATAAAACCAACTTTACCATACTGTGTCAACATTAAATTCTCTACACAAAAACATTACATTCAACATTTCACATTCAGATAAAACCAACTTTACCATACTGTGTCAACATTAAATTCTCTACACAAAAACATTAAATCTCCTGAACAAGACAGACAATATACTGGCCTATAATACACAACAATTAAAAAAATTTAATATTCGAACTGAGAAGAAATGACGATTACAATATATCGAATCAAAGGAGTAAACGATACTCACCTAAAGGCAAAAATTATGATTTGGAAGACCTTGAAAACGAATATTTTTTCAACACATACAGTTATTTGAAAAAAAACTTTACCGTCTGCACCGCCTACTTTTTGTTCATAAAATGCACTTAGAATACAGTTTCGTTGTAACAAACAAATTTTTTGCCAATCAGATTTTTTATTTTAAATTTTAACATTTTTATTGTAAGATTTGGTATTCATTGTTTTAATTTTAAAATAAAATCACACTATTTGGTAAATCGCCTCTGTTTTAATTGGTAGTCTTGAGGGTAGTACTAAATTCTGCCATGTAATTTAAAATTATTTATTTTGATTTCCTTTTTTAATTTATACACCCCTTGTATCTCTTTAATGTAAATTTAAATATTTTACTTTGCAATTTTCTTTGATTAACTCTAGCAATCTAACAAAAGCCTTTATATTAAAAAAACTTAAGTTACACAAGTAATATCTTTACATCATTTAATCTTCATTAGAGAAGTCAATATAAACAAAAATTCGATTGTAATAGGTGTTTTAAATTAAAGAAACCTTTTAATTTCTTCTATATATATATATGTATCGTTTGTCTAACAAATTAATGCTAATAATTGCTTAGATGTAAAATTTTCTTCTATTTACTAATTAATACTGCAAATAAATTTCCCTTTTACTTTTTCTCAAATAAATTTAATTTGTTTTTTTATTGTTGTTTAAAAAACACCCTTTTTAAGAGTCATTAAGGGCACATCGTATTCATTAAGTTCTTTTAACTTTCTCATCATGGATTAACACTGGAGAGTTCATATTACATAAGTTTCAACACAGATACATACGTTACACTCGAGTTAAAATGTATACGCCATTAAAATTTGAAAACATTAGTAGCAGGGAATGTTTTTAAAGACATATTTTTTTCATTCATAAATATTGCAATAATTTTTAAATTTTAAAATTCAAATCTATAGAAATGGAGGCGATTTTTGGCTTATGTTTGTCGCCGTATAATGCTTAAACGCATGTTCCGATTTCGAAAGTATGGCAACTCTAAGCATCATACTCTTTATTTCACTCTCTAGTCCTGAGCTTATTACATTTACTTTATTAATTTCGTTTTGGTACTTTTTGAGTATTATTATAATTGTCAGAGTAGGAAGGGTACAGCAATTACATTTGTTCGTAAAGATCAACTCTTCTAAAAAAAAGAATAAACAATAGAAATTATATTTATTTGCAAAATTATATTTGTAATATATAAAATGAAAAACTGTGATAACTCTGAACACAGTGAGATAGTGTGTGATAAAGCAAAATGTTGTGGAAAGACAAGCTACAAATTTTAGTCGACTTAAGCCTGCGGTCCTCATTAGCGAAATTTTGTTAAAACGTTTTTTGTCCCAACATAATAAGCGAACTTAGAATAATAAGTAATGCTATAAACACAACAAAGGCTACCGACCATCGACTACAAGCTGTCAAAAATAGAATACATGTGTGCATATGAGAATAATTATTTTAACGGCAACACAACTACCGAACACACGACTACTTTTGTAGCCCGTAGCCAACTTAGGTTAATTTCTATTTTTCTTGGCGACAATAAACAGTTTAGTGCTGCCAATACAATAAGATGCATGAAAAAGGTGTTTAAAAAACGCATTATATGAAATATATGCATTAAAAATGCGAAAAAAATTTAAGTTGCACCACTGAAAATAAATCATCATTTGTTTACATTTTTTGTTTAGTTTTCATTTACTTATTTCATTTATATACATCAGTTTTTATTTCATTTTTAATTTATTATTTAATTGCCTTTTTAGTTTCTTAAATTTTTATAAGTTTTCTTCAGACATTTGTTGTTTTTTATTTCCTCACAATTTCACTTACAAAAAATATATTTTGTTTAGGTTATGTTCAACGTGGCAAAACATATGTTTATTTTGTAGCTGTAGTCGTTATTATAATTAAGTAGCTGGCTACTTGGCTACTTTTGTAGCCAGCGATTTTTGTAGTCGTGTGTTCGGTGTTCGATAGCCTTTGTTGTGTTTATAGCATAAAAACTACACAAATTATTGTCGTATGCATTTTTACGCTATAATAGCAAAGATTTTTGAAAACGTTTACACAGTCCACTATTCATTTCTTGTTTCCACTTTGGCGAATGTTCACATGAAAAACATTATTATTTCACATATAAAAAGACGAACGTCGTCTGGAAATAGCCTGTAAATATGTCCATGTACATTAGGGTGTCCCAAATAAAATTTTAAATTGGAATTCTTGGGAAGATCCTTCTTAATTTGGATACTCATAAGATAAAATATTTTTGGGAATTTTTTCAGATTTTTCGGAAGTGGTTTAGAGGTCGCGCAAATTCATTTATAATCAAAAATCGAGCTATTTAAATGTTGGTTATGAATTGGTTAAAAATCGATACTTTCCTATGTACATTGTACATAGTCAAAAATTCAGACAGACATTTGTGTTCCATTTGCATTATCTGATTTTATTATCCCTGTAAAGTGTCTCATCTTCTTTGTGTGGGTTTATCAAGAATATTTTTTTATAAATTTACTCCTATAATCGAAAATATAATTGGAATTTAAAAATGATGTATCAAACGAATTTTATATAAAAACTCAATTTATAACCCTATTTTACAAACATCACAAATGCCCATATTGCGTGCGTCAATTTTTATCCATGATACCGGTGCCTACGACGACCACAACCCTTTTTTAACTAATACTTAAGAATGAAAATAAAAACTGATCAGTATATTCTAAATATTAATCTATGTTGTAAAAAGTATTTTTATATTAATTTTGATAATTTTTTTGTGAGTGTAAATACTATTTAATTATCCATAACAATCCTATTAACTTGAAACTTTTAATAATTTGGCCCTCTTTTAAAATTAAATGCTAAACCTTTTTCACCACTATTTTAACTTATTTGTATGGAAATAGTAAAAATAAAAACAAAAACAAAGACTACTAATTTGGGTTTTATGTCCATCTGACTGATTCAGAGTGTAGCAACCAACAACCCAAAAACAGTTTAGCAATAGAGTGATGATTTTGAAAACTATTAAACAGCAGCAACTGACAGACTGATATTGGGTCTATGTGACTTATGAATACTTACCAACCATGTATTGAATGAACTATTTTTTTAAAGGCAGCTTAATACGAGGTTAGTTTTATAATTCTATGATATTTTATATATCTAACCTAAAAGTTAACACTGTTTCTTTTAGGCCAATTATTACAACTTATCTTTAGTTAAAGGTAGGATGTTAACGGACAGATAAATTGCTTTTGGTTATTACAACTAAACTTTAACCTAAAACTGACCGATAAAGTTTTTGGGAAGATTGCCTTACCTTTAACTTTTAACGTGAATATTAAACTTTTGAGCTTATCACATTTTGTTTAGCTGTCATATTTTTTGTTCGTTGAATTATTAACAAAACTATTTTGTTTATCTTGTCAACAAAAAAATAAATTCAATAAAAATGGAAAGTAAAACACATTTCTTTGTTATTAAGTTTTTTAGTTCACAATTTATAATTTTTTGTTTGTTTATTTATTCATATTTGTGTATTTTAAACAAATTTAATACCAAAAATAATCGGTTCTTGTTCTGGTATCGCCATATTTTAAAAACTATAACTTTTATTTTAAAGGTAAGTTGTAATAATGAAAAGCATTTAAACGCCACTTTATTCCTTCCGTAACGAAAGTTACCTTTGACTATCGGACACTTTATAGGTAAGTTGTAATAATGGGCCTTAGTCTATTAATGTCTCCTTATAGACTACTCTCTTGCTTAGAGCTAACCCGTTCTCTAATTCCAAACATGCATATTGTGTTTTGTGTTTAAGACCAATAAAACGTACGAAAGTTCTGTGATTCGAACTAAGATTCTTTTTATTCTTATGAAACATCATGAACAGAAAATTTCCTAAACAACATTTACAAATCTACTCTGAAAAGCTGTGATCAATTTCTGATATTTTTTACGACCTTGTCGTCTTTAAGATATATAATGTTAAAGTATATAAAATTAAGTCAATTGTCGAATTTTAGACAGATTTAAGTCGAAAAATCAACGCTGTGAACGAATGGTCTCATATTTTTAGGTACTCGTACTTCTCGCCGACCACATCTATTTGTGATTGATTCTTCAATCAAACACAATTTTCTTATTTCATAAAATGCATTAACGAAGAGGTTTATTTCTTACTCATAAAAGCTGAAACTATCTTTAACGAGTATTATTATAAATACAATATTCATTAATAATAAAAATTACCCTATTTAACAATTTTGTTTACACATGGACCTTTAAAAATATTTTTCTTTCAACAAATACGAAAGAATATTTCATTAAAAAAGTAAAACTTTTTTTAAACAAAATATTTTCTTTTGTACCCTCGCACCATTTATTTTTAAAAACAAAAATATTTTGTACTTGATGAGTAAGATAAAGAAGTAAATGTTTCTTTTAAATTATTTTTATATTCATATAAGCATGTAAATTGGTATGGCGATAGTGAAGGAAGAGATAGGTTTAGGCTTTTAGCCACCTTTTTGTAAACGTTTAGCAATTTAATCCTTTTTAAATTTCTTTTTTTATCTTTAACCCTATTTTAGGTTGAGTTAACGTCAGTATTACTTGTATATTGTGTGTTTGCTTGGTAGCTACTAAAGCTGAAAATATGTTTTAACCCTTGTTTTTGAACCTTTTAAGTTTTAGTCCATTTATATGTGTGTGCATGTGTTGGTGGATTTTGAGTATTTAGTAAATAATTTGTATTTTTATCTATTTCATTATGTACTACTACTAGTGTTACTATTGTTGTTGTTGTAGATATTTATTTTTTTATGTTTTTGGGACATCATCATGTAAACTAATACCCTGTGTTTGACAACTCATTAGGGTTTTCTTTCTAGAAAAACATTTTCGGGAGTTCTGTTTTTCTTTTCTGGGATTTGTTTTCCAGCATCTCGACGAAGTAAAAAAATAATTTGGCGATATTTCTTCCAAGTTGACAAAACATGTTTTTATATATTAATAAAATAATTTGTTCACATTTTAACAAATATATTTAAAGCTATTTATTTTTTCTGTTTTTTATGTTTGAGACAAGTCTTTATATCGACGATGGAATTAGAGAACGCTGTAACTGACAAAACCTTAAATGTTCACCAGAGCCAAAAAACCTGCATGAAAGTAGAACAAAGACACTGGTATTTTTCAAAACGCAGACGGCGTAAGTGAGTTTATTTTCATCGTAGAAATCTGGGACTGGGATCAATCCACGCCTATTTTTTTTCTGATAAAAATGATGCAAAAAACATATTTTCGATCTTTTGTCAGTTACAGCATTCTTTAATTCTTGCGACGATATGTACCAGCATGGCCTTTCTTCATAATTATGGCTTAATTTCATCGGTGAAGATTTTAATTTTGTTTTCTAATGTATGTGTGCCTCTGAACTTGTTGACGGAGACTTGGACTTGATTTTTACAAAATCCCATAAGAAAGAATCTGACAAATTTGTTCCTCCCCAATAACATATGAGTTATCCGAACCCTAAAAAGGGACATTTGCGTCAAAATGTACTTCAACGCTTAGAATTATTCTAAAAACACCATCCACTTTTTGATGACTTATAACGCATTCCATTAACTTATTCGTTGTGCATGGTCATTATGCTCCAATCATTGTGTTAATTGAATTTTATGAATAATTAGATCTTTTGTAAATATACACTGTAGAGAACTTTATATAATTTTGAATTTTAGTCCACGACATCCAAGTGATGTTTCTCAGTTTACATCAACAGCTCAATATTGAAATTTTGATTTGCTTGTTTTGGGAAAGCCGGTGTGTTTATCCTGGCCTCCAAATTTTTATAGTTTTTAAAACATTGTTTAAAAATGAACACACTTACTTTTATCGTATAACACTCCATTTATTAATCCTAAATTCTTAGCTGTCAAACTATTGTTTTTTCATTGTTGTCAACAATTTATGGTAAAAATGCCGGCATATTGAAATCTTTTTCTAATTTAGGAACACCCTATATGGGAAATGAATTTAAATATTATGGTTTTCGGTTTCGAGCCTAAAATAATTGATTATTTTTATTACTTAAGCCAGCACTCAGGGGACAACTCCTATTCATGCAGTACATTGTGCTGGTTTAGGAAAATATGTTATGGGTAGGGAGAAAGAAGGAGTAGTGCTTGTGGATATTTGATTTATTTTGTTATAAAGTATAGAGTTGTTTGATGTTTTAAATACATAGTTAAGCTGGTTCTGTTTGCTATGGTTAAACTTTTAGAAATTCAGAACTCTTATTTTGAAGTAAAAGAAGGATATACGGTGATTTGCATAGACATTAAATATGATATTAGCGGTAATTACTCTTTACTACAAACATCTTTATAAGTCTTAAAACAATAACAAATTGTGATCAGAAATGCTATTTTTGCTACCTTTGCAATGATTTTGCAACGCAGAATGATTACCGCTGTAGATGGAATTGATAGAAAGGCATGTCCTCATTTCCTGGTGCTTAACTTATTAGGAGAAATTTTTCTACATATTTAAATAAACTTTAGGGCATTTCTGTTGTAAACCATCTTTACTAAATAAGAATCATTAAGAAGGATTATCGAAGTCTAAATGAACAAAGCCGCCAATTTATTTATCTTTTATTTTTAAGTCAATTTCTTTGTTTTTAAAAATTTCATTTCATTTTCATTTCAATAACTTCGTTTTAGTATTTTCCCCATATTCTATCAAACTACAAAAAAAATCCCATTTTCCTGGAAAAATCAGAAACCCTACTACTCATCCATTTTATTCTACTCTACTCTACAAATTGGTTTCTAAAAATGCTATTAAAACTAGAAAATGGTTTCTCGTATAATATGAGTAGAAGACGATAATTTATTTTAAATGAATTATTATTGTTGTTTTGCTGTTGTTGTTTTTATTCATTTATTTACATTATTTACGCATTATTAGATTTTGTAGCAATTAGTTTAAAATAAATTTCTATAAATAATTTAAATTCTTTGTGCTCTTCGAATTCAAATTGGGTTGAGTGGGTTCTTCTTATTTTATGGTGAAAATTTTTGAAACAATTTTTTGTTTTCTCTTATTAATAATTGTGTATTTTCTAATTAAATTTGTTTAAATATTGGTTAAATTTAAGCCGATTAAATTTAATTTACGCATAATAAATAATTTAGAATACCACTCAACTAAAATTTTCTTAAAAGACAAAGAAACGCCTTTAGCAAAACTAAACTGTTAATTGAAAGGCCAAAACAATGATAAGTTTGTAATCAGTTTAAAGTACCTATACAGACGAAGCTACAGGCGTTACTATCAACTGAC
Organism: Metopia argyrocephala; assembly: GCA_963576795.1. Classification (NCBI taxonomy): domain Eukaryota; kingdom Metazoa; phylum Arthropoda; class Insecta; order Diptera; family Sarcophagidae; genus Metopia; species Metopia argyrocephala. The sequence continues at coordinate 40,708,458 of OY756211.1, read as the reverse complement.
TGTATGAATTTAAACGCTATCGGAAAGAATATGCAATAAAAGTTAATCGCTTGTTTTAAAAGGAGAAGTTACTTTAAGAAATTGAAAGCCCATTAATTTTATATGAATAATAAAATAGATTAAATGCTAAATTAAATACAGTAATATTAGTTGTTATTTAAAAATTGTAGGGAGGATTAAGCATTTTGAAATGTACAGCTTTTATTTTGAGGTTGTGTTATAGCATTCACCCATTAACACCCGCTGTACTATGTATAAATATGAGTAGTAAACAACTTTAAGGTAAAAGAAAAATAATTTCACACATTTTTTAAATTTGAAAACGTTGCTTAACCATCAAAAAAGGCTTTGATAACAACCATTCAACTAAAACAATCAAATAAAAGTAAAATATTAATTAGTGTCAGTCATGTCGTTTTCTTTGCCGGTATTTATTTTGAATTAACAATTAAGCGTTTATTTACTTTAAAGGCACAATATAACATTTAAAAAAATGCATAAACAGTTATTCCTTATGATATGTAGTTCCAAAAGGATAGTACCATTTACCATACAGCCAACGAAACAATAGTACTTTTGCGAGACCAAGTCATTGGATGTGTTATCTCCTGTCCTGGCGACATGAATTGGCGACCATGTGTGTGTACATCTTCAAATGGTAAGAGTCTCTAAATTAGGGCCAAAAGACTTAATCGGCAATACAAATCATGATTTAAAAAATGGGCGACATTGGACAAGAGATTAGAGAAGTGCTGTCTCCATAATCTAAGTGTCCCTTGCGCATCTGTAACACAATTTCCGCCCCTAGAGATGCTGTGCCGGATCCAATCAATGACGACGACATTGAAATCCCGTCACCCAGCTATGAAGAAGTCAAGGTTACCATACGGCAACTGAAAGGTAACAAAGCGGCTGGACCTGACGGTCTGCCCGCTGAGCTCTTTAAATATGGAAGCGATGAGCTGGTTAGGAGCATGCACCAGCTCATTTGCAGAATAAGGCTGGAGGAAAGTATGCCAGAAGATTGGAATCTCAGTGCCCTCTGCCCCATCCTGAAAAAGGGAGACCCCACTATATGCACCAACTACAGGGGTATAAGCCTTCTCCCTATCGCATATAAGGTTCTTACGAGCGTACTGTGTGAACGACTGAAGCCATTCGCCATCTCACTGATTGGACCTTATCAGTGCGGCTTCAGACCTGGTAAGTCCACCATTGACCAGATATTCACACTGCGGCAAATCCTGGAGAAGACCCATGAAAGTCAAGTCGACACTCACCACCTTTTTGTCGACTATAACGCGGCGTTCGATAGCCCGATAAGGGATCGGTATATGCCGCAATGTCTCAGCTCGGTATTCCTGCAAAGCTTGTAAAACTGTGCAGAATGACGTTGAGCAACTCCTGCAGTTCCGTCAAGGTAGGAAAAGACCTCTTTGAACCTTTTAATACCGTGCGAGGCTTCAGACAGGGCGATCCCTTATCTTGCGACCTCTTCAATTTCGTCATGGAGAGTGTTTTGCGAAAGGCGGGTGTACATCGAAATGGCACTATATTTAACAAAAGTGTCCAGCTCCTTGCGTATGCAGACGATATAGACATCATTGGACATACCAAGCGAGATGTCACCGCAGCCTTTAATGCTATTGAACGAGAGTCTGCAAAAATGGGTCTGGCGGTAAATGAGAGCAAGACGAAGTACATGTTGTCGACGAGTAGGGATGTTGATCGCATCGGCTCCCATGTTACAGCCGGCAACTATACATTCGATGTGGTCAAGGAGTTCGTCTACCTTGGCACCGCCATTACCAGCAAGAATGATGTCAGTCTGGAGATCAAACGAAGAATCACACTGACCAACAGGTGCTACTACGGTCTTAGTAGGCAGTTTAGTAATAGAGACCTCTCTCGTTCGACGAAATTAACACTCTACACTCAGAAAAAAAAGTGGTAGAAAACTATCGAAATTGATACCATTTGGTATTAAAATTGAGTTAAGTCCGTTTGTGCTTAGTTCGTTAACGGTTGGTATAGATTTTTTTTTATTAACTTATGATATTTTCATACAATTGTTCACGATTTTACTACCGGTTGTTCTTGACTTGTTAACTTATGGTATTTTGTGCCATTTGTTCTTATATTAATAAAGCATTAAGCTTGATTTGGTTCCGAAAGTTAACGATATATTGTTCACAATTTGTTCTTAATTTGATACCCTTGGTTAATAATTTTTGAACGCCTTTTTTACCTCTGTGTACAAGTCGCTTATTCTCCCGGTGCTTCTCTATGGTGCGGAAGCATGGACGCTGTCTTGTGCCGATGCAGCGGTCCTGGGGGTGTTCGAGAGAAAAGTCCTTCGTAAGATCTTTGGTCCTCTAAGGCATGGCGATGAGTTTCGCATTAGAACCAACCATGAGCTGTATGAGCTCCTCGGCGATGTAGGCGTTGTCCAGCGTATTAATATCCGGCTACACTGGCTCGGCCACATTGTTCGGATGAAAGAATCTGCTCCAGCGAAGAAAGTTTTCGATGCGAAGGTCACTGGACGTCAGCGTAGAGGACGACCCTGTTTACGTTGGAAGGACCAGGTTGATGAAGCCCTGTCATCGATTGGTGTGACCATCTGGAGAAGTCGCGCGCTAAGCAGAAGCGCCTGGAGACTAGTGCTGAAGCAGGCCGAAACCCGTTAACGGGTTGCTATGGCCAGCTAAGTAAGTAAGTGTTGGACAAGAGAGTATGATAACTCGCATACGAAGTAAATGTTGATTTTTTTATATCTTAAGAATTTTTTAAAATAACCTCGGCATTAAAAGTACGTATTTAATAAAAAAAATTTCTTAAAAAAAATGTTTTTCTCTAATTTTAAAGCTACAACGAAAAATCAAAGAATATACACCAAACTTATAAACTTGAATGTCTACAGCAGAGATGTCAAACTTACAGCCCACAACATAACTGTGCTGCCCACTCGATATAACAGTTCATAAAACAAAGAACTTAAACAAGAAAACCTACAATTTTAGTTACGAAGCGAAGATACATTTTATCGACGTTTTTGTTAATTTATTTCAAGCCTTTGTATTTAGTATGTCTTAATCAACACCAAGTGGCAGTAAAACTTAACGGAAAATTGAAATTTCCAAGAAAAGATGAAACTGGAGTATTTTTGCTATGAAGTAAATGATAAAATCATCTGCTTGATATTTAATAGTGCTACCAGTGTACAAAACTTTTATTACGTTACATGCTGTTGATAGCTGAACACTCGAAACCTTTTCCGATGGTGAGTTCATTAAAGAATGTTTAATTAAGGCTGCAGAAATTGTTTGTCCGGGAATTGTGAGGGTATTTCATGTAAACTTTTTGTCTCCCTAAATACCATTGTGGAAGGAGTTACTGATAGAGCGAGAAATTTAAGTAACCAGATTAAAACCAATCTTCTTGTTTTGAAGCATTTTCCATTGTTGGTAGGCGTTACCCAATAGCTGTCTAAAACAAGATTTGTTGATTTCAAATCAGACAGATATTATGTATTTGTTTTCTTAAATTTTTTCAATAAATATAGAATCTGTACCTAGCCATCCATATATAAATGGAGGTTATCGATATCCAGTGTGATTCTATTTTTAATGCAAAATTCATTGAAGTTGGAGTGTCTTAATTTTATAAACATTTGTCAACTAGATTTGAAAATACTCAAAGATTCGCATGTAAAATTACGTCCATATTTGGAAGTACTTATCAATGCGAACACTTATTTCCTCTTACAGAAAGAAATAAGTTTCCAATCAGATCAAGAATTACTGACAGTCATCTCAGGTCAGTTTTAATTTTACTTTTTTATACTTTTTAAAATAAACCTAGTTTACTATAAACATTTAAGTCTTAATTTCTTTTTTGTGTCCCACATACATTTTTATATTCCTTATTTCGCCCATGTTAGGATTTGAGTTTGACATGTTTGGTCTACAGTAATGGACAAGAGGTGTGGTACAACTGAGAAATGTATATCATTGACATTATTTAAAAAAAAAAATTAAAAAATTAAATAATATAACAGCGCATATTAATGTCAAGTGCTGAGTTTTTGACTTATCGAAGTTCTACATATTCGTTCTTTAATATAAAAATTAGGTTTTGTTAAAACTTTCAAGTTACGAATATTTAAGCTTTTTTTTATTAAATATTAATTTATTTAATTTATTAAAGAAAAATAAATTTTTTGGATTAATTATCAAATAATATGTGTATTTTGATACTTTTAAATATTTACTAATCATGTAGACGTCTTCTAATTTCTTTGAGACATTCATTACAAAATCTTGCACACGTAAGCAACAGCGAAAAGTCAGCAGTCATAACACCTTCTAATAATGGTGTAGGGTAACAGCTAAAATAATTACAACCACTTAAAATAATTAAAAGAGTTGTGCACTAAAACTGAATAAAGACGTTAATTATATGCCATTTGCAATCAGTTTTAAGGTGAAATACAAATTTTAGTTTGTGGTTTTATTGAATGCTGATTGCAATTAAGATTTTATTGACATTTAAGTTTTACAAAATAAACAAATATGTATTTTGTTTGATTTGTGTGCAATATACATTAGATTTAATTAAGATAATTTAAAATAGGAGTTGACTGTGTTAATACTTCTATCAAATGATTTTTAAACTCAAAGAATTTTTTTTATAGTCTTTATAATTTATAAACAAAATATTTAAAAAATGTTATAATTTTTAAAACATTTTTGAAATTAAAAATTACAGTCAGATTACGGGATTTACCCCCAAAATGGGAATGATAGCACTTTAATGATGCGAAGTATTGTCAGATTAGAGGATTTACCCCGAAAATGGGAATTTTTTCTGAAGTAGAGATAAAAAATTCATTTGAGGATGAGGATTTGGTTGGAGATGGTTTTTAAATTTTTTTGGTTTATTTAATTATATATTATAGACTTTCTACATTCGAACACATGATGAAAGAATTTCAATCAGGGACCGTAATCATTATGAGTTTTATAATAAAAATTACACAATAATGATTATATTGTGAGTTTTAAAGATTTTCTTCAATGGTAATGATTATTTTTGAGTAATTTTAATAAAAATCAGCCATAATCATTATTTTTGAGCAAAAGAAATAAAAATCAAAAATAATCATTATTTATGATTTTTATTTTTTTCGCTCAAAATAAAACTCATTTTCAATTTATGACTTAATAAACATTAAAAAATTTGGTCAGAACTAGTAAAAGAAAAAAATGTAAGAAATGCTTGTTCATTTGGTTATATAAAATATCATTTTCTTGCACAAAAATTATATAATTAGTTTTTTTTATACATCATATATAAAGTCGTAAATTAAAAATGAGTTTTATTTTGAGCGAAAAAAATAAAAATCATAAATAATGATTATTTTTGATTTTTATTTCTTTTGCTCAAAAATAATGATTATGGCTGATTTTTATTAATATTACTCAAAAATAATCATTACCATTGAAGAAAACTTTAAAAATCAAAAATTTAAAAATCATGACGAATATGCAAAGAATGTTAAAAAATAATAATAATGGTGCAAAAAATTTTTGTTTATGTCTGTTCTAAGTGATTGATTTTTTGATTTAAAAAAACGAACAATAATCATTATTTACGGTCCCTGATTTCAATAGAATTTTAATTTTGTTTAAAACTCATTCTTTCATACAAAATTTTTTCAACGTGTGCTCTTGGTTTTAGTTTGATTTAATTTCTCTTACAAAAGAAAACATCCTCATATCATTATACTTCCGCCACCGTTTAAATTGTTTTTATTACGGAGGAATTCAGTATTTGAGGATCTTTTTACAGCTAAATTACTTCTTTCGGAGATAAACAAACTAATTTTAGTTTCGTCCGACCACAATTACTTCTCCACTTATACTTTATGGTATGGGAATATTCTTCATACTATGGCACAGGACATTTATTTAGAATTGAGTTACAATAGATGCCGTACACTATACAAATATTTCAAACGACATCATGATGTCTTATGCTGAATAATGACCCAAAATACACATCGAAGCAAGCAAGAGGTTGTTTCAAAAAGAGCGTGTTCAGGATTTTTAGTTGATCTGTACAGTCTATAAAATTAAAATTTGCATATCAAATAAAACATATGTAAATACATGCAAAATTATTAATGAAGTTTATGTGGGGATTGTTGGAGATGAATTAATAAATGTTTTAGGGATTTTTGGGGATATGAATTTGAAATTGAAAACTATCTGACAACCCTGATATTGGGTGCTTTACTGTCCCTATTTATGGTAGCCAGATTTAAAATTCGAAGAAATTTTACATCGAACTATTGTTGGTTCCGCATTCGCGAAGATCCATCTGAAAAAAAAAAACGCAAAAGTTCGAGTCGCTCGTCATTTTAATTTAAATTTTTTGAATTTACGTCGAATATACGGTGTGAGCAATGAAAATGAAAATATTGTAGTTCCACAAAATCCTTAATAAAAACTTTATTTTTCATCCGATTTTTTTCAAAATACGCTTAAAATATTGGTAATTAAATAAACTATTTAGTAAAAAAATAAAACATTCCCGATCTTCAATATAACGTAGGAAAAAATTGAAATGAAAATTAAAAATTTTGAAAAAAATAGGCAAATTTTGAACTTTGAGGTGCCATATCTCAGCGATTTCCTATCAGATAGAATTTTCCAGCATATCGACGGAAAGGGAATTCAATTACCTTTCCATTGGTAGAACTCCACAGGAGTTTGAGTGGGGCCATACACCGAAAAACACAAAAGTACCGTTATCTAAAAAACGGTACTTAGAAAAAAATAATAACTGCGTTTTTCGTGCTCAGGAGATCCCAATTAACTTATCTATGCATGTGGCGTTCTTGGTATTTTTCCAAATTAAAAATTTGTAAACTTGTGTAATATACAACCGTTTTTATAGGTGATGTGCATACATAACTGTAATTAGGCAATGAATTTGATTCTATCATATTTCAAGACTTTTGCAATTACCGATTTAAAAATATAAAATATAGGCATTTCTTTTGAATGGTCAAACAGGATCGAAAAATAATATGTTGGGGTTCTTCGTAAGATCTTTGGTCTTCTAATCCATGGCGATCAGTTTTTATGAAGAGGAAACTTAAGAATCCCCTTTTTATTTATTTTTTGATAAGCTTACGATGAAGGCAACTCTATTTTTCTCGATAATGGATGGATGAAGTCGGTTAATGGAATCATGATAACAAAGGTTTTACTGTATATGATTTATTCTTATAAACTATACATGACATTCTGTAATTGTGTCATGTCAACAAATTTTGTTATTGACGTTTAAAAAAGTTTGTCTTTTATTTAGTTTTCTTTGTTTTAAATTCCTTTTTTTATTTTCTTCTGCTCTTTCAGAAAATAATAAAAACAAAAATCACACAGAAAAAAATTTAAAAAAAAAAAAATTAATAAATTTTCTTTTGTAAGATATAAATATGTAAAACAAAATATGTATTTATTTAAAAGAAAAAATGCAAACAAATATACAAAATTATTCCATTTTTAAAACGTCACATCAACATGACATACAAGCAATCCCATTTAACGTTTAGTAACTCACAAACAAGATCAATAAACCAAATGACCAAATGTTTTATCAATACAAAAGCATCCAGAAAAAAGCAAAATGTTTTATAAAAATGCATTGTCATCATCAGTATCAACATGTTCATCATCATCATTGTCCATTATTACAATTTAATATCCCATTGGATATAAATCTATGCCGAAGAAAAACACAGATGCATGGTAAAAAATAAAAAAAAAAAAATATTTGCCAAAAAAAGAAAAAAAACTGTAATTTTTCAATATCCTGTTTATATACAACTCGTATAGACTTAAATATTAAATTACATTCTAAAGGGATTCAATTTCATGTTTTAAAGTCGATTCTATTTGATGTTGCAAAAATTCATAAAATATTTGCATGATGAAGACTTACAAAGAAATATTTTAAAAAAAGAAAAAAATATAATAAATGCCAATTTTATATAAGGAAATTGGTCACACAAGATGCATATGCAACAAGAATAGCCATTAGAATCACTACTATTGAAACACATATGTATGAGTCGAGCATAAATCTTAATAAATATTTAAATGTATGAGCCTTTCGTCCTTACGGTACCGTTGTTAGTTGATTTCTCATCACTATTTCCGTATTAAAAGGATACATCGAGTGTGTTCGAAAACATGTACGGTATACACGTTCTCAAGATATACAATATATAGGTATCTGTCGTATAAAACGGTACTTTTGGAATGGGTTTCAGTAAATGTGTAATTACATACGCCGTCAAGATAGTCCGCGTTGTACGAAGGATATCCATATTTACTTTGTATGGTAAGTGCCATGTCCACTTGTTCACTTAGAAACTGATGATTTGTATTGCCTTATTAGCTATTTTGCAAAAGCGTTAAAGATAAAAAATGTCAAATTGTACTTGTGAAAAGCGCAAAATTATCAGGAAAAATATATGCAAAAATAACCAACAGAAGAGACAAAAACATATTTCTCTTATTTCCTAACTTCTTATTACCCTGCAGTCAACAAAGCTAGCAAATGACTGGCTATTACTTTAATTACCAGTCATTATAATTAGCTACCGATCTATCCGCTAGCAATGTTTATGACTGAGGATTTTAACATAGGGATAACATTGACGGCAGTCAATTGGCATGATCTACATAACCTTATACTAACGATTTCACTAATGATACTTACATGTGTGGTGTGCAATTTGACCGATGCTGTAATAACAAAGTGGTTAATGTATTAGTCCAAATGCATCAGTAAATCCACTATAAAGAGACTCGAAAAACTTAAAATATTTTGATCGCTATTTACTTAACAAATGAAATTTAAATAATTCGTTTCAAAACTATAAATAAAAATTTTATCAGCATAAAATCAATACGAATAGTTTTGTTTTTATATAGTATACATTGAAATAACAGATATTTTTTAGCTCTCCCAAGAATAACTTAAGTTGAGTAAGATAGTGAGGAGCCAAAAAGTGAATTCTTGCAGAACTTGTGAAAACTGGGGTACATACCAGTTTTTCGTTAAGCAAATTACTAACGATTTGGAGTCAATTTCTACTTTTAAACTGCAGGGTACATGTTCAATATGTATGTATGTGTATGACAAAAAGTTGTATTTTTCATATTTCTATGTGAATGGGTAAAATATTTGGTTTCTTGCATTCCCTTACTTTTGGTTATTTTTGTTTCTTATTGAATGAAATTATATTTTACTCTCAGTATACCGAACTTTACCCAAAAAGTACGGAAACAAGCCTAATTATAGCATTAAGAAAAATTAAGACACAATATATGTATACCTACATATCTACTTATACAAAAAGAGACATTGTATTTAAAATTTTGGGCCATTAGTATCAGATACATACTTATGTATCGTAGTGGCCGTGGTCTAGTGGTTAGTGTGTTGGCTTACTAAGACATGGGTCCTGGGTTCGACTCCAGGCTCTGACATCTTCAAAAAAAAAAAAGAAATATGAAAAAAATATTTCTTTCGGCGACTACCACTCAGCAGTCTTCTGGCAAAAGCTCTGAGAGTAACTAATTGCCATGAACAAGCTTCTCAAGTCTGTCGTTCGGAGTCGACATTAAACTGTAGGTCCCGGTACTCATGGATAAAAATTGGCACACACAACATGATTGCTGCGAGAAGCTAGGCCGTAATCCTGACACAGGGCCAGTAAAGGCCAGTTATGTATGTATGTACTCATGTATCGGATTTTTCAATAGGGGCGCTAAAAAAGTTTTTTTAAATAAAATAAAAAAGGGTTTCGATATCAATGAAATTCTAAAAGCACGTTCGATGCCATTATGTATGGAACTCGTTTTCTTTTTCATGAATACCATGGGCATACTTGCAGAAGTCCAGACGCTGAACCAAATTTTCGACGGTTTTCAAGCATAAATCTGCCGATACTGCTGCAATTTCATCAATAGTCGCTGGCTTGTTATCATTGAACGGTATCATTGAACGGTAGCGATTCCTATTCACAGTAACGTGCCGGTCTTATTCATCACATAAGGAGTAAGGCCCAATGGCGCCGCCGGCCCATAAACCGCGCAAACCGTAATTTTTTCGGGACGCGGTGATGACTAATGGAGTACGTGTGGATTGCTGCCTGACCAATAACGCATATTTTGTTTATTGACGAAAACATTCAGCCAGAAATGAGCCTCATCGCTTAAGATAATTTTTCGATGTAAATCCGAATCATTTTTAAGTTGTTGCTCAGCCCAATTCACGAATATTCGCCGCCGGTCAAGCGGCTTCAGTTCTTGCATCAATTTGATCTTGTAAGGATATAGACCAAGATCTTTTGTCAAAATTCGCCACAACAACGTCACATGCATGCATGCCCAATGCTTGAGAATGACGTGTGAGAAACACATTTGGGCTGTCTTCAACTGAAAACTCAGCGGAAGCAATATTCTGGACACTACGTGCAATTCTTTGTCTCACTGGCACGGGAACATTTTGTACTGCGCCTATGGATTCAATTTTTTTTAGACGCTCAATTGCTGATCTGCTAGGACGATTATGACGACCAGAAAATGGACGTAGCGCTCGTAACGTTGAGGCCACTGACTCCGAATTTCGGTAGTAAATTTTAATAATTTTGACTTGTTGTTGGCTCGTATATCTTTCCATCATGAAATGGTAAACCTTACTGAAGAGAAATGTCAAAAGAGCGGCAAAAAAAAATGGCGTTGCATGCTGTCCCCGTCGCCCTACTATTGTAGCGTCCCTGTTAAAAAATATAATGCAGATCCAACTCTTTTTTTAACTAAACTATATTTTTATTAAATAGATATTAATTTGGGGATTGGATGTATATATGCATTTTAAAAAGGTTGAAGCAGACACCATTGATTAAAATTAGAAATTATCTTTTGAAAAAAATTGCAAATTAAACTTTTAACATTTTAATCGGCTAAACCAAAGCTCATCATATTATATATGATTATGTCCAAAGAGCACAATATTAATAGAAGTTGGCGTATAAACAAATTATGTAGTTGTATAATCGTAGTCTTATATGAGCGTTTAAAACAATCAAGAATTGCTCGATTGCTTTTTACACAAACTGGAACTTGGTAAAGATGTTACCTTTTCTTTTTATTATGGATACTGCTACTTTTTTTAGGAGAGGATTGTGCAATTTATCTTCAACGATATAAAGTCTTTTTAGTAATTATTTTTTTAATAAATTCATTGTTTCAGTATTACTACATTACGGCCTAATAAACATTTTTATTTAATGCACTAAAAGGAACTTAATGTATCATCGTCGCAAGAATCATTTACACCAAATAAGGGCACATCAATCAATTGTGATTTATGTGATTTATGTGCAACCATAAAATGGAATCTCAGTCAACAAAAGCAGGCTTGTAAATATTAAATACGACTAAAACAGTAAAAGCTCTGAACGTCTAATATTAATTTTAAATACGTGTTAAATAAAATAGTAAGCTATTGGTTATCATTTGCGTTTTTACTCTTAACGGGAGTATATTTTGTGTTTCCACCTTAAATTTTTTGCTGTGATATATCTTAAGGTATGCTCACATTTGTTAATGTTTTATTGACGCACTTATTTTGTTTATTGCGTTAGTCTCCAAGGAAAAATTTATTTTCTCTGGTAAAAAATGTGAAAAAAACATAATTTATACCTATCTTTCGTTTATAGCCATTTTTTTTTTTGCTTTATTAGAATAAAATTAATGCAAATGAATATCTATGCTATTCATTAATTACGATTATGTAACTTTTGTACAGTTTGATTGTTAAAAGTAATTATTTTTATTGAAATCAGTTTCCTTTATGTATATGTCTTGACTCATTATTACATACATAAATTTGATTTAAATTTTTGTGTACCCTACCTCAACATAAACAACATATTTAAGAAAAGTGTACGCAATATGTAAAATTTTTTGTAAGAAATAGAAAGTCAAATCATAAATAAGGCATATAAAAACTCACTATTAGATATTTGTAGTCGAGGCGGCGTGGTCTACTAGTTAGTGTGATGGTTTACTAAGACGAGATCTCCGGTTTAAACCTAGGCTCTGACATCTTAAAGCAAATAGTAAAAACAAATTGGATCAATTTCAAAATTTTCCAAAATTGCTAGCAATAAAACCAAAAAAGTTACTGCATCCAAGTCCATTCAGATGGCTATCTAGAATACTAGATTTATATGAAGCGTTAAAAGATTACTTTTCGTTTGCTGCCAATAGGAATCAAATTTATACAGCAAAAAGAAAAAAATTATTAAAAGTTTAAGCAAATTAAATCGAATATATATCTTTTTTAAATTATATTCTTGAAATAGTAAATAATATGAATTTTTCCAAGTGAATTAACAGAAATACACAGTCTGTACAACCAAAGTGAAAGCTTCTAAAACTATGGCCCGTATTCATAGTCAAAAATAAAATCGACTTTAAGAGATATAGAGGCGAATTTTGTATAAGTCGACTCTAACGCATTCATAAACAACTTAAAGTATACTTTTGACATAAAAGTCGACTCTAAAGTTAAAACCAGCAAAACCTGTTTTTAACATTTTAAACAACACAGTTGCCCACTTTAATGCAAAGCATTTGTTCGTAAAAGAAATGCTCGGAGATTTTGCATTTGATGATTGTGACGATTGTTTTGTTGAAAGAAATCCAAAAATAATTAAAATTGTCACGAGTGAGATTTATTTATTTTTTGTTATAAAAAAAAAAAATATGAACGCATACTCAGAGTATATTTTTATTTTGACTATGAATACCAAAGCCTGAGGAAGAGCTTTTTATTTAAAGACTCACTTCAGCAAGAGTCGACTTTTTTGTATGACTGTGAATAGGGTCCTATATATAAGTATATTAAGTAACTTTATAAAAAACGATATCACTGTTGTAAATTTTTAAGTCATTTGCAAGATATGAACCCGAGAAAGCGATCAATTTTTTACAAAAATGACACAGAGGCCAAAAATGTTTAGGGCCCATAAAAACAAAAATTCATGACTTTGGACTAAACTGGGAGTCACAGGTCTTTTTTTTATCACGTGATGGTGTTCGTATATGGATATTTTTTTCCTGTTGCACTGGTAACATATTGAAAAGCATTGATGTTTAGAAATTATTGGGGCATATTCAGAAATGATCCCAAAGTTTTAACTTTTTCCCTTCAACAGGAAAAGTTTCCACTTAGTGATGGGTAAAGCTCTAAAAATTGCCAAGAAACTAACACATTCAAAGAACAGCTGATGGACTTATTTTTTAAGTTTTATATTTTATACTTTATTTGAAAAGTGAAATTTTTTTAAAAGTGATAAAATAAGAGATTTTGTTTTATTTCTTTAAAAATTAAATATGCCGGAAAAGTTAAATTTTTAAGATATTTCCATTTCTACTACGCAAAAAAAAATATCCACTTCAAATAGAAAATAAACTAGAGATGTGTTTTGGTCGATAATATTATTGAATAATTTTTATTTGTCGTAGTAAAATAAATCAACTCTAAAAACTGTAATAACATTTAATATCCTCTCAAAATTATTTTACAAAAATGAGCAAACAATTAATGAAAAACAATTAATTCAAGAGAATATTGGATTGTTGAAAAAAAAAAAAACAAGTGGTTGATATATCGCAACAAGTGATAAGCATATCGTAAGCAACTTATTAGAATGCCTTAAATAATAGTTTATCAATTCGTTGCAAGGACCTTGGAAACTGCTTTATGACTATAAACTATGGCAAAGAGCTGCTAATTTTTGTTATTAGTAAGGCTGATAAGTGTTAAACTTACTTTTGCAATGACAGATTAAAATTCTAAAATTTAAACAAATCCAAATGCCATCTAGTATGCCACACTGTTTAATATAATTAATACTTGTATTATATTTATACCTACCAATAATAAAATGTGTGGTTGTCAAGATTCTTTCGTTTTTTTTACTTACGCAAAAATAACACTTCTTTTTTGTTTAAAGATTAAACGCATTTTTTTAATTTTAATTATTATAATTGAAAAGTGAATACTACAGAATTAAAGCAAAATGAAATAAATGTTATATCATTAAGATTTCTTTAAATTACAAAAGTTCTCTTACTGTAGGGTGAATAACACATAACCTGTCGATTGTTTTATAAAAGGAGTAGAAGTATTGGGAGGATACTTTTTTATTTTATTCATGTTTGTTCAATTGGAATTAAAAATATTGCATAACACCTCTAAAGAGAAAACAAATAAACCAAACAACCAACAAACTTAAGGATACGAAGAAAAAAAACTCATGTTTTTAATAAGACGGCAATAAAATCGTAGACTATAAAAAAAATTTATATTACACGCATCACCTTCATACAAATATGCAAACAGCATGTGTATAAGTATAGTAGAGGTTTTATTGTTCTGAATATATATTTCTTCCTTTATTTTTGCATTCCATACAAGACAAGGGGGAAACACTTAAATAAATGTGGTTTTTATAAAAAGAATAAAAGGCAATAAGAACAACATGAGTTTTATAGCAAACATTGGCAACAGGTTCGTCAAGGTGATTTTTTGTACAGGTATGGGAGTGCAAGTGTTATGGAGTGCATATTCTATTGTTATATCCTTTAGAACTATTTGAATAAAGTGTTATTTTATTACTTATAAATTGCAATATAATTATTATAATTATTATAAGGCAATATTAATAAACATTCAAATGATTTTTATAGTACATTCTATAAAAATGTTAAAATATTCTATGATATGCGACACACATAATATGAATGTATAACCGAATTCGGTTATAAAAAAATGTAAAAACACAGCATTTGTATTTCTTTTAAGCGGAATTTTTCTTTAAAAAGATTTCGGATAAATGCAAAATTATTTCGTTATAACTTTTAAATAATTATTGAATTGAAAAATCAAATTCTGACAAATACAAAGTTAACAAAGAATTTTGACAATAAATGAAAATTTTTGAAAATGCAAGTATGCAAAAAAGAGAAATTGAATTGAGCCGGCACTAAAATGGTTTTGTCGCCGATAAATTTTAATACTCGTATTTGCCATTTAGCGGATTTATTTTTATACAATTTTTTACTTTTTAACGCGAAATTTCTTTTGTTTAAACAGTTTTTCTTTTAAGCGAAGTTCAACATCTTTGAATTTCATAGAAAACAAAGATAAATACATTTGTTTTCCAATTATCCGATTTTTTTCATTTAAACGGTGTGCTTATATCCGAAATCGACTGTATAGTAGACCAGGTCATATTAAATGGATGGAAGAAAACAAAAAGTGTCCACCAAAAACGAAAACTACAGAAAATTCTAAGAAAGTTTTGCCAAGAAACCATGGATCTAAAATGAATTCCCAGTCCACGCACATCGACTTTAGATTTTGAATTCATTGGTTGTGCTAATGAAAGGTAAAAGTATTATGTAGAGCTCAACTATCAACATTGAATTACATATATGCATAACTGGCCTTTACAACCCTGTGTCAGGATTACGGCCTAGCTTCTCGCAGCACTCATGTTGTGTGTGTAAATTTTTATCCATGAGTACCGGGACCTACAGTTTAATGTCGACTCCGAACGACAGACTTAAGAAGCCTGTACATGGCAATTATTAACTCTCAGAGCTTTTGCCAGAAGACTGCTGAGAGGTAGTCGCCGAAAGAAATATTTTTTTCATATTTCTTTTTTTAAGGCTCATGTCTTAGTAAGCAAACACACTAACCACTAGACCACGGCGACTACAACTTTGAATTATCTTTGATAAAAACAGCGTTTATCATCACTTTCCAATAAATTATCTGGACTTATCATAGTAGGTATATTATTATGATATAGACCTTCTAGGCCATGCGAGCTGAATGTATAATATTTTTAAATTGAAGAATTTTTTTTCTAAGACTTGAACTAATGAGCGCAGGGTTTTTTCTGTGCTCGAAAATAACAACAACATTTTTACAATGTGCAATTGAGATCCCTTGTGGATATTGCAGCTAAATGACGGCTTGCCACAAGTAAATAACAACCTAAAGCGTTGTATTTGAAATTTACTTCTTCATTAAAGGTCGCGGCACTTGGTCGTATATGCAAATTTACACTAAGCAAATGCTCTTCCCAAGAATCGGATTGATACAATAAAAGTTTTATAAAAATACCTGAGCATAATTAGGCAGAGACTAGAGTATATAGAGGGCATTTTTTTAACCCAGTATAACTGACTAAATGTCTAACTGTGAAATTATTTTTAAAATCACTATGTTCTGCTAATTTATTATATTGTAATCTGTTGAACAATACTTCCAAATTACTCAGATTTACTTTGAAACAGAAAAATACATATTATGTGAATGGGTGGCTCTTGATAGAATTAGATGAATGTGTCTAGACTCTAGAGAGACATATGCTCTCACTTATCCACCAATAAAGCTTTGGACATGCTAGTGGTCATAGACTTATTTTATCTCAGTATCTTTCAATTGTGCCAAGTCCATATTTAATAATAATAATAATAATAATAATAATAATAATAATAATAATAATAATAATAATAATAATAATAATAATAATAATAATAATAATAATAATAATAATAATTTTTTTTTTTTTTTTTTTTTTTTTTTTTGGAGAGAGGGGAAATGCATTTACGCACTTAGGTGGTTTTGCCACCCGTCGTGCCGGACTCCACGCAGTTATTGCGTGCCTACCGGCTAAAACCCCTCTCTATATCACCCGGCTCCATCCTGGGACCGTCACTTTATGACATTACTTCAGGATGGAGCCTTATATTCCGGTCCAGTTGGACCCTACGGTGCCACCGACCTTGCAAGGTCTCTCTCCTTCCGCCGAAGGATCCCCCTCGCAAAAAAGGCGATCCTTCTCCATGCAGCAAGGCTTCCTAACATGACTCCCGTGATGGTATTGGGAGTCAAGATGCCAAGATCCCTCTCCAGTGCACGCCTCTCCAACATCCACTTCTCACACTCAAAGAAAGTGTGGAAAGCGGAGTCGGATTGTGCTCCACAGTAGACGCATGTGGGACTTACGGCCTTTCCTATTTTAAACAGGAAAGACCGAAAGTGCCCATGGCCCGTCAGCAACTGCGTGAGGTAGTAATCTACCTCACCGTGCTGACGATTTAGCCAAGCGTCCACTTGAGGGACAAGGGCGTAAGTCCACCTTCCGCGTGTCTCAGTATCCCACCGTAACTGCCAGTCACGGAGGGACTGAGACCTTGCCACAGATTGTGCGCCTTCTCTTCCAATTTCGTCCTTGTGTTGGTGGACGAATTGTCGCTCCCTGGCGAGGAGGTCGATGGGTATGACCCCGGCGACCACCAAGACAGCCGGCTCCGATACCGTGCGGTAGGAGCACGCTATGCGGAGCGCTGCTCTCCGTTGCACTGCCGCCATGCGCTTTCGGTACTTTTCGACCGTGAGCGCATCAGCCCAGACTTCAGCTCCATACAACATCACAGACTCGGCGGTGCTCAGCAGCAAACGTCTTTTACAGGGAAGAGGGCCCCCAATGTTGGCCATTACCCTGCTCAACAACGTCACTACTGAGGCCGCTTTGTCCGCTCTGCTGGATATTTCGCTCCAGAAGGTTAGTCTGTTATCCAAACTAACCCCCAGGTAGCGAACGGCGTTCTTCGTCTGGACTGTAACTTCTCCTACCTGCATGCTTCTAATGAGCGGGATGCGCTTCTTAGTAAGAAGCACTATCTCGGTCTTAGTCAGTGCCAACTCCAACCCGTGGTCACTCAGCCAGAGAGTAACTCGACGCATAACCTGGTTGAGTCGCAGTTGGGCCGCATCAACATCTTTGGCAATAATAACTGCCGCGATGTCATCCGCGTAACCAACCAGGAATGTCCCTTCGGGCATCTCCATACGTAGAATCCCGTCATATGTATAGTTCCATATGTCGGGTCCCAGTATGGATCCCTGGGCCGCCCCTGCCGATAAGACTTTCGTCTCTCGGCCATCCTCCGTGTCATAGAGTATGGATCGATCTTTCAGGTAATCTCCCATGATACGCAGGAGGTACCCTGGGAGCCTGAAATTTCTCTCCATCGCGTATAACGCGTCCTGCCAGCGGACAGAGTTAAACGCGTTTTTCACATCCAGTGTGACCAGCAAACATACGGGACGTGAAAAGTGGTTTCCACGTTCCGTGCTCCTACCTGCATTAACTACCTCCTGGATAGCCGCCACAGTCGACCTGCCCCTTCGAAAGCCGTACTGTCTTTCGGAGAGGTCGCCTGCCGCTACTACTGCAGCCTGCAGACGTGGGCGAAGAAGCTTCTCCAGGAGTTTCCCCGCGTTATCAAGCAGGCATAGTGGTCTGTATGACCCAGGAGCGCCGACTGGTCCCTTGCCCTTGTCAATAAGTACAAGTTTAGCCATCTTCCAGCGGGAGGGAAACACCCCGGCCTTTAGACAGGCGTTGTACATATTGAGCAAGAGCTCTGGATGACTCCGTGACACGGCTTTCAGCACCTCTGCTGGTAGACCATCAGGACCTGGTGCCTTCCCGCTGCGCAAACAACGGGAGGCACACTCCAGTTCCTCCAAGGTGAAAGGCGGGATTTCCGTTTCTTCCGTGACCGATGTTCTATCGACCACTGGATGATCCGGAAAAAGGGCTTCCACTATTGGCCGAATAGTATCCGCATTCAGAGAAGCGTTTGGCTTAAACGCCCTCAATTTGCGGAGCACTATTTTATAGCCCAACCCCCATGGATCCCTATTTAGGTCCTCCGTTAAGTCCTTCCAGCATCGGCGCTTACTTCTTTGGATGGCGCGGCGAAGATCTTTTTTCGCCGCCTTATATTCGTCGGCTTTACGGGCTGCGTCATCTGCGTTTCCATTAGCGCGTTGTGCCAGCCGTCTACGACGGAGACAAACACGCCTCAGATCCGCAATTTCGGTCGTCCACCAGTAAGCAGGACTTCTCCCTTCGTTCGGACCCCTCCTCGGTACAGCGCTTTGACAGGCCTGATGTATAAGACTCATGGTTGAGTCCACAAGTACATCAGCCCTCTCAACAGGCGGAAGATCATTACGGATCCCCTCTGTGGTCATACGTCCCCGTTCTAGGGCTAGAGACAAAGCTTCAACGTCCATCCTAGCGGCATTCCACCTAGCTGGTCCATGATGTTGGATGGACCGAGCTGGCGCAATATCACGCACACGGAATGTGATATACTGGTGATCGCTGGCCGTAAAGTCCTCGATCACCTGCCATTCCTGCACGAGTGCCGCTAGGTTTTCAGTTGCCAGAGTGAGATCGATAATGGTCCCCCTTTGGCCAGATCTTCGAAAGGTGGGCACGGAGCCGTTATTTAATACAACCAACCCCGTCCTGGACATAAAGTCCAAAATTCGCCCACCTCTCGAATCGGTTCTAATCTCGCCCCACTCTACTGCTTTTGCATTGAAGTCTCCAGCCACTACCAGATGACCTCCCATGCTCCGTAAGATATCCTCCAAGTCGTCTAACTTGGTTTGGAAGTCCGAAATACCCTCGTTTGGAGTAAGATAGCAGCTAAAGTAAGTCACCAAGCCGCTTCTCACCCAAACGAAACCATCTCCAGAGCCATGGGCCGAAACACAGAAGCGTCTCGGGTCCGGGATCCATATCGCCGCTGTACCGAGGTTGTCCCTAAACCACGTAGGCGCACATCCGTCTCGGTACTGCTCACTGATCAAAATAAGATCAGCTTGTTTCTCGAGACGGATTTGCCCCATCAGGTCGTGAGCAGTTCTGCTGCGGTGCATGTTGGCCTGTAGGATGACCCTCATATTGTCCGCTTAGCATCATCTAATGCCTTGCGGAATACTCCGCAAGCGCCCGAACCTGCAATATGGTTGCGGCCATTTTCCCCTATGCCGGAGCATAGGTAGCATGTCGGCTGGGACTTGCAGTCCTTTGCCTTGTGCCCTTCTACCCCGCATAGGAAACACATATTGCCTCGGTCAGGTCCGCTGCAGTTTCCACTAAGGTGACCGTATCCCAGGCACTTAAAGCACCTGGAGACGTCCACTCTACCGCGTATCCTGCAATTGACCCAGCCGAGTTTCACTGTCCTCCTTTGTAGGAGAACCTTGGCAGCTGTTGCCTCCATCTTAACAATGGCCATGTGTTGCCCCCTTATGTTGGGCTTGGCCAGAAACACCTCCAGAACACCCTTGTATTCTACAAGAATGTCTTGGAGAGCAACTTTCACCTCCTCCACAGAGGTGCACTCGTCGAGATCTCTGATCTCTACTTTAGTCATAGGGACCAGTTCTCTGACTGAACTCGTCTCGCCCGCTGCCTTTTCTAACGCCTGTTTAAAAGCGTTTCTTCCGTCAGTGGAGGACTTTTTCAACTCCACAAGGAGCTCTCCCGCCTTGGTCTTCCGTATTGACCTAACAGCCACTCCACAGGCTTCCGGTTTGACCTGCGATCGGACGGCACTAAGCACTTCCGCGTAGGTCTTACCAGCTGCCGGTTTTAAAAGAATCGCTTCTGGCTTTTCGCCACCACGCTTCCTCTTCTGCGTATTGCCCCTCTTAGCACCCGGTCCATCCTCATTAGATGGAGCGGTACCCTGAGGAGCACTTTTTCCCTGAGCGCGGTTGCGCTTTTTCCCGGCGGGGGTTTGGGCCACCTTTGAAGAGGCAGCATTTTGAGATGCTGCTCTTGTCGCGGGTGCACCGTTGTTAGTCTCCGGTTTGGAGGAGACCCCGCCCGCTCTCGCCTTTTTTGCGCTCTTCTGCGCCTCCACTAATGGTGGACTACCTGCCCTCCTCTTCCCACCTTCCTTGGTGAGACATCCGGGAGCAGCTACGTAATCCGGACGTTGCGGTTTCGCATAGCTCATGGTGAGCCACTGCAGTTTTTCAATATTCTCTTCCAGTTTTGGAAGAGAGTCTTTAATTGACCTGCTAACATTTGGCTGCTTTTTAACAGCTGCCTCCATCTCCTTAATAATGGACCTCATTCCTGACAGTCCCTCCTTAAGCTGGGCTAAGGCTTCCGCAAACCACTTTTCGGTGTTTCCGAAAGACCCAACTCCACCACTACGGCCTTCAAAGATAGGCTCCATCGTCAAAGGGGCTCCACTTAAAGTGGGCACCGACCCTGACGTCTCCATACGGAGGTAATAAGTTTCAGTGCTATCCACTTTCCACTTATTACAATTCACAAAACTAATATAGAAAAGAAATAAAAATTCGTAATAGGTACCTATTACAAATATTCAAATTTCCTCTATCAAAAATCCACCTATTACTAATCACACTAATTATTATGCGGTCGCAAAAAAAACACGTCTGTACTCGTTAAGAGATCACCAGAGAATCATTTTTTTTTTTTTTTTTTTTTTTTTTTTTTTTTTTTTTTGGTGAGAGGGGAAATGCATTTACGCACTTAGGTGGTTTTTGCCACCCGTCGTGCCGGACTCCACGCAGTTATTGCGTGCCTACCGGCTAAAACCCCTCTCTATATCACCCGGCTCCATCCTGGGACCGTCAATTTATGACATTACTTCAGGATGGAGCCTTATATGCCGGTCCAGTTGGACCCTACAGCTCTGTCGACCTTGCCAGGTCTCTCTCCTTCCGACGAAGAATCCCCCTCGCAAAAAAGGCGATCCTACTCCATGCAGCAAGGTTTCCTAACATGACTCCCGTGATGGTATTGGGAGTCAAGATGCCAAGATCCCTCTCCAGTGCACGCCTCTCCAACATCCACTTCTCACACTCAAAGAAAGTGTGGAAAGCGGAGTCGGATTGTGCTCCACAGTAGACGCATGTGGGACTTACGGTCTTTCCTATTTTAAACAGGAAAGACCGAAAGTGCCCATGGCCCGTCAGCAACTGCGTGAGGTAGTAATCTACCTCACCGTGCTGACGATTTAGCCAAGCGTCCACTTGAGGGACAAGGGCGTAAGTCCACCTTCCGCGTGTCTCAGTATCCCACCGTAACTGCCAGTCACGGAGGGACTGAGACCTTGCCACAGATTGTGCGCCTTCTCTTCCAATTTCGTCCTTGTGTTGGTGGACGAATTTTCGCTCCCTGGCGAGGAGGTCGATGGGTATGACCCCGGCGACCACCAAGACAGCCGGCTCCGATACCGTGCGGTAGGAGCACGCTATGCGGAGCGCTGCTCTCCGTTGCACTGCCGCCATGCGCTTTCGGTACTTTTCGACCGTGAGCGCATCAGCCCAGACTTCAGCTCCATACAACATCACAGACTCGGCGGTGCTCAGCAGCAAACGTCTTTTACAGGGAAGAGGGCCCCCAATGTTGGCCATTACCCTGCTCAACAACGTCACTACTGAGGCCGCTTTGTCCGCTCTGCTGGAAATTTCGGTCCAAAAGGTTAGTCTGTTATCCAAACTAACCCCCAGGTAGCGAACGGCGTTCTTCGTCTGGACTGTAACCTCTCCTACCTGCATGCTTCTAATGAGCGGGATGCGCTTCTTAGTAAGAAGCACTATCTCGGTCTTAGTCAGTGCCAACTCCAACCCGTGGTCACTCAGCCAGAGAGTAACTCGACGCATAACCTGGTTGAGTCGCAGTTGGGCCGCATCGACATCTTTGGCAATAATAACTGCCGCGATGTCATCAGCGTAACCAACCAGGAATGTCCCTTCGGGCATCTCCATACGTAGAATCCCGTCATAGGTATAGTTCCATATGTCGGGTCCCAGTATGGATCCCTGGGCCGCCCCTGCCGATAAGACTTTCGTCTCTCTGCCATCCTCCGTGTCATAGAGTATGGATCGATCTTTCAGGTAATCTCCCATGATACGCAGTAGGACCAGAGAATCATAATAATAATAATAATAATAATAATAATAATAATAATAATAATAATAATAATAATAATAATAATAATAATAATAATAATAATAATAATAATAATAATAATAATAATAATAATAATAATAATAATAATAATAATAATAATAATAATAATAATAATAATAATAATAATAATAATAATAATAATAATAATAACCTGGGGCAGTTTTCTCTAGTTTCTGCTACCAGGCGCCTCCCCAGGTGGCGGATAGGGGGATGCTTGTCATATATGACAGGCACCGGGGGAATTGAATACCCGGGGTGGACCAAAAAACTAGGGATTGAAATCCAGGGGCGTCTGCCTCATATTGAGCGGCTACCTGGTCAGCGTCTGCCTCAAGTTGAGCGGCTGTCTACTACTCCCGGCGTGCCCAGCGAGATCGCCGGCCCTTAGCCAAAGGGAAAGAAAATGGTACCCAAACTATGGAGATAAGAATAATAAATTTTGAACAAATGCGATTGCCCGAGGAGGGAGCCCCTACTGGAGCTGGTCCTGGGACGGGGGACAATACGAACGGCCAGCGGCCGGGAAATAGTCGGCGACCCGGTCGGGGAATAGAACAACCCGAATCACAGCCGATCAGACAAAGGAGCCAGACAACACCTTTAGCTCCGCCTGCCCAAAGTGTTGCGCAGCGTCAACCTGAGCTCACACAAGCAGGTCTGCCTAGAATGCGCATGCGATGGACTAATGCCATGAATGAACATATCGTGCGCAGCTACTTTAAAGCAACTGAATTGGAAACTTTGCTCGTAGGCTACAGGCAGAAACTACATCACGAATTCTTATTAAGGTATCCTGAACTAACGCATATTTCAGAACAGAGAGTTGCAGATCAATACCGGGCCATTAAGCGATGCAACTTAATACCAACATCAAGATTCGAGGAGATTAGAGAAGAAGTTCGAAGCACTAGAGGAATTACTGACCAACAGATACCAGAACCTAGAAGTACATATCAGCGGGAATCCGGTGCAAATACTGAAGAACAACAGCTGGAAAATGAAACACCTAATCTAGCAGAAAACTCCACAACCCAACAAAGTTTAACATGTACTCTTAATGACCTACTGAACACAGCTATAACTGAATACGAGGGAACTAATCCTATCTGTAGACCAAAAATTCCACGAATTAACTCGTCAAGGAAAATGGCAGAAATCATTGGCATACTTAACGATACGATCTTGCCGGATCATATTAACAGTGCAACAAATTTGACGGAATTTCATTTGTTGCTTTACTGCAGCTCAGTAGTTGTAGTAAGAGCTCTGGGTCTTAAGCTTAAGCACCATGAAAACTTGCAGCCAGGGAGTGAAAAAGCCTGCCCCAAGTGGGAACAGAGACTGAGAAGAAAAGTTGATAATCTGAGAGTGAACATAGGACAGCTAACGGAATATGTAAGAGGAATAAGGACTAGAAAATTGGAAAAATCTGTCAGAAAATTGTTGCGAAGATACAGAATACATTCCCGTTATGATGAACCCAACGTTGCAGCTGCAGAATATCTTGATACATTAAAGCAGAAACTGTCGGTAATATCAGCACGACTTCGAAAATACAAGACCAGCGACCAACGAAAAAAGAGCAACCTGTTATTTAATCAGAACGAGCGTATTTTCTACAGAAGGCTAAAAGAAGACAGAGCAAACATCCCCAGAGAGTACCCATCTCAAGAGGAAATACAGAGTTTCTGGGAACAACAACTCTCTGTAGAGAAAAACTTTAACTCTAATGGCTGTTGGTTGCAAAATGAAGTGCAAAATATGCTACAAGTTATTCCCCAACAACAGGAAGGTATAACTCTAAATGAAATAGGTGCGATTATAAAAGCACTACAAAACTGGAAAGCACCTGGCCCAGATAATTTACAAAACTTCTGGCTGAAAAAATTTACATGCTCTTGGGGAAAACTTAACCTATTAATTAATGAAGTAATACACGAGCCCCAAAAAATGCCAAATTTTCTTACACAAGGAATGACATATCTGCTTCCAAAGGATGTAGCAAACTCCCATGACCCTGCAAAATACAGGCCCATTACGTGTCTTCCAACACTATATAAAATAATAACGGCATGTATAGCCAGGAAGATAACTAATCACTGTGAAAGCAACAACATTATAGCTCCTCAGCAGAATGGATGCAGAAAAGAATCAAAAGGATGCAAGGAACAGCTGATAATAGACTCAATAGTATGCAACCAAGCGGTGACAAAGAATCGTAATCTCTACACCGCGTACATCGATTACAAAAAGGCTTTTGATTCAGTACCCCACGATTGGCTCTTAAAAGTTCTTGAAATGTACAAAATCGACCAGGCATATATAAACTACCTTAAACATACAATGGAAAATTGGACAACGAGAATGTGTTTAAACACAACTAATGGGATGATGAAAACCACTGAAATTAAGATCAGAAGAGGAATTTTTCAGGGCGATTCACTGAGCCCACTGTGGTTTATCTTGGCGATGAACCCACTATCTTCTAGATTGAACTCAACAGGATACGGATTTTCTGTTAGAAAAGAATCTAGCGAGCTCTACCGTCTGTCACACCTGCTTTATATGGATGACATAAAAATCTACGCAGCGAAACCAGCACACCTGGAAAATCTTCTTAAAATAGTGGAAACATTCTCGAATGATATATGCATGGAATTTGGATTGGACAAATGTCGCACTTTGAAAATCATAAGGGGAAAAATTCAAACAGAAGAATTTCAACTCCAAGACGGCCACGCAATCCAAGCAATGATCCAAGACGAGACCTATAAATATCTGGGAATTAAGCAGGCAAGGAACATATGCCATACAGTAGTGAAAGAGGAGTTAACGAAAGAATTCACTAAAAGGGTACGACTTCTTTCCAGATCGTCTCTAAAGAGTGGAAATCTTTTCAGGGCTCTGAACACCTACGCTGTTTCTGTACTAAGTTACTCATTTGGTGTAATAAGATGGACACCTACGGATATAGAGGCATTGGAAAGGAAAGTAAGAACTAATTTGTCTAAAGAAAGGAAGCATCATCCGAAAGCTTCGAATGAGAGAATGACTCTACCCAGATATATGGGTGGACGAGGGTTAACTGATATTAGAAACCTATTGGAAAGCCAAATAAAATCATTACGCGAATATTTCTTTAGAAAATCGAACACATCCGATCTACACCGCGCTATCTGTCTAGCAGATGAAAAAACCCCATTGAGACTGCATCAACAGGATCACCAAAATGGAAACGTCACCAACCAACAAAAAGTTGATCAATGGATGAGCAAACCTCTTCATGGTAAACATATAAACGCTATAAGCCAGGCAAATGTCGATATGGAAGCGTCGAACTACTGGTTGACTGCGGGAAATATGTTCCCGGAAACTGAAGGACACATGATTGCCATACAGGATCAAGTAATACCCACGAGGAACTATTTGAAAAGAATAGTTGGTGATACAACAATTCCAACTGACACTTGCCGATACGGATGTAACGCAGTTGAAAGTATTCAACATATAACATCTGGCTGTACCCACTTTTCCGGTAATGAATACAAACAAAGACATGACTCGGTAGCAAAGATCTTGCATCAAGAACTTGCCTGTAAACACGGTCTGAAAACTGGAAGAGAGGCCTACTATCTTTATAGCCCACCAAGTGTACTTGAGAGTCAGAATGTCCGTCTATACTGGGATAGAACAATACTAACTGATCAGAGCATTCTTCACAATCGTCCCGATATAGTTCTTTTCGACAAAAGGGCAAGCTATGTAGCTTTGATTGATATAGCAGTGCCGAACACCAAAGCTCTTCAGGAAAAGTTCACCGAAAAAATTTCGAAATACGCAGAACTAATAGAGCCCATCAAAAGACAATGGAAGGTCAAAGAGGTGAAAATAGTCCCTATAATTATATCAAGCACGGCAGTAATACCACATAGTCTTCTTGAAGGACTACGCGGACTTGGTCTAAACTCGGATATTTATAAGAAACTTCAGAAATCGGTAGTAATAGCAACTACAAGAATTGTACGTCGCTTCATGGATACTACTTAATAATAATGACATTTGTGATGTTTACTTTTACAAAATTTTAACTACTAAAATGCACCTAACCCCTTGAGACATCGTATCCGGGGTGGGTGAATTCCAGTGTCTGACTGAGAATGTCTAGAAATAATAATAATAATAAAATAATATGGTGCATTCATTTTATGCTTAACAGATTTGTTTAAGGAGACTAAAGTTTGGCTTTAAGGCTTATGATTTGTTAATTTTTTTTTTTATATTTCAAATCAACTGACTTAGCTCAGTCTTGTGTTGGCCTTTTAATTTTTCAATAAATAAACTAAATGCCTGAAAAATATTGAATTTTTAATTTCCACTTTTATCTTTAGAACCTAAGGTAGCCCACTAAGCTTTATATTCAAACAGTTTTATAAAACACAAGTTAAGATACAAATATAATGAAAAAGAATATGTATTGAGATTGAAATATTATTGTTCTGCTATTCTTAGTTTTTTTCTTTTGCCTTTACTTTTGCTTTTGTAATGCAATCAACTTAAGTGCTTTCGATTTTTACTACACAAACACTCATACCCCATGAGCCTTGTTAGCAATAATGAAATCATTACATCCTGCTGGTGTAAAAAATCTTTTATTTTGTTTCCTTTTTTTCGCTTCCTCTCTGAAAAGGACTGTATAAACATCACACACATATGTATGTGTGTGTGCTCGCATAAAACATTAAAATGATTAGTGTATACATAGAAATTCACATCTTTTTAAACTCAGTTTTTTTTCTTTTTTTAAACAGAACCACTTTTTAAAATTGTATGATTTTTTTATAAAAAGTTTTCTTTTTTATCTTCATACCTTCAAGATGTTTTGTAGGACTTCTATTTTATCATTCTTTTAAATTTTTTAACAAAAACTGCTTGTACTTTTGCACTTTGTAATGCTGAAATAGAAGGAAATATATTTTCTACGTGATTTTTCATAATATTATTGTTTTAATTTTTAATATATGTCTTATTTTTTGTTTTTTTTTTATTTAAAAAGATTATTTAAATAAATAAATTTTGTGCAATATTTTCCAATATATTTTTATTATAAATAATTCAGGAGAATAAAGCTATTCAAACATACCAGTAGATTTGGTAAATACTCGTAAGAGTACACTCAGAAAAAAAAGTGGTAGAAAACTACCGAAATTGATACCATTTGGTATTAAAATTGAGTTAAGACCGTTTGTGCTTACTTCGTTAACCGTTGGTATCGATTTTTTCTTTTCTTTTTTATTAACTTATGTTATTTTTATACAATTGTTAACGATTTTACTACCGGTTGTTCTTGATTTGTTAACTTCTGGTATTTTGTGTCATTTGTTCTTATTTTAAGCTTGACTTGGTACTAAAAATTAATGAAATATTTTTCACAATTTGTTCTCAATTTGATACCCTTCGTTAATAATTTTAGAACGCCTTTTTTCCCTCTGTGTATTTAGAATGCTTGCAAAATTGTCGATTTATTATTGTAGCACATACCTAAAATATATTTTTGTATATAACTGGCTACATCTTTGCTAAAAATATTAAACAAAAAAGTTCAATACGTATATACACTTTTAGAAAATCATACAGAGTATATTTCCGCTTCAAATTAAGAATAAAACTATTTTTTTAACGAAATCATAAAGAAAACAATTGGGGGAGTCAAATGGTCGTTTTAAAGTCATATATCATAGAACAGTAAGACGAAAAAATACGATTGCTGTAAACAATACCTTTTACAAAAAGGTATTAAAGTTGTTTTAAACATTGTATAGATCATACCCAGTTGCTTTTCAGTGAAAGAGTTTTAGTGAGAGAACTTTAAGGGATGAAGCTTTTACATAAACTCGCTCCTAAAAGTTATAAATGACTGTGTAGGTCTAAAAGAGTGGATTCGAACTATGTATTTTTTTGTTTTTTTTTTTCGATTTATAACAGGGTCCGCAAGTAATGTGTGGCATCTCACCTGTTGTTTTCTTTTAAAATATATTTTTTTTTGTGTATATATAAATATGTAATAATAGTATTAGGTTCTAATAGTTATAGTAGGCTTGAAAAAAATTTTTTTTTGTTGTGTATAATATGTAACTTGAAAATTTTTTTTTAGTATATTATATATATTGTGTTGTGCCGTTTGAAAGAAAAAAAAAACGGAAAAAAATAGAGAAATTTTTTTTATAATATAATTTTTTTTTAACTTTTTTAATTTTATTACAAATATTAATTTGGGAATTTTAACCTAAAGTTCCTGTATATCATATATAATTTTTAATTTTGATATTAACCGGCAACGAATTCGTTGGTAAGTATCTTAATTCGCAATTGGATTTGTGCGCAGGAGGAAATTTAACCAATTTTCTTTTCGTGTAGCTGGTAATGCATTTTATTATAAGGATCCTGTTTGTTTTTTTAAGTTTTCGTTCAACAAGACCCATACCTTCAAGAATTAAGTGTCTTGCCTTTAGACGAAAAGAAAACTCATTTCATGAGATGAATTATTTGTAAAAAATGCGTCTGGAGTTCTGCCATCTGGATTTATAAATTTTATCTAGCGAATTTGCTACATTGTGTGGATTTATGACGTAAAAGTTCAGCACCATTAATACTGAGAGAAGGGTTGTCAAGGAAACACCTGGAAGCAATTATAAATGTTGCTGCTAATGTATACTCACCGAGATTTTGTTTTTTTTCTTAAGGATTAAATTTATTACATACATGTATATCACATTTTGGGGTTTTCAACGTTTTTCTGCGCTTTTTTTTTTTTTTTTTTTCTTTTTTTTTTTTGCTATACTAGTATATATATGTTATCTGTAATATTATAAATTTAGTTTCGGTAGTTTTGATTGTAAAGCCATAAAGGTGATATATGACAATCTCAAAATATCAAGAAATAGCAATGATCCCGATCCTGTCGTGAGGAGAGCTCTTTTCATCATCTGGATAATTGGGTGAGTGATTTAATTAGTTTTATGTATATACATATTTTATTTTGGTTAACAAATTGTTATATAAAACGCTTATGGTTCTATATTAGATTAATATGATATTGATAACTTTAACTTGACCCTTTCGTTCTATTTAACCGTAATATTTTTGTCTACAATAATGAATTTCTTTCTAATGGATAACATAGTTTGGATCTCAGATGATTTGTAGGATAGCATTTAATAAGAAATAAATTAATTCGTTTTATTTAATGAAATATAAATATAATTTTACGTGAAGTATTTGATTTCACTATGGATTAAATAGATTAAAAATGGGGTAGATTAAAGAAACGGGAATACGTAGTTGGTAGTTTAGGGAATACCTTAACATCGGCCCTAAGGTATTCAATGGCCGGGAAGGTAGGAGGCCTCATCAGCTTAGTTTACATGTCATTTTTTCTGATATCCTCAACCACGTTAGTTTTATTTTTGCTTTTTAGTTTATTGAATTTTTCGGTGTTAATTTTTTTTATTTTTGTGTAATTGGACAAAAAGGAGTTGAGATAAGATCCCACGCCCAGATGAGCTACAGCCGGTGCACAAGAACACCGAAACGTCTCGTTAACACCTGCAACTCAACGTTTGTTGTTACAAATGGTTATTAATTACAGATTAAACTGTGTTGACTGACGTATAAGTATAGGTTTTTACACATCAAACGGCAGATGTATGTATCAGGGTGCTCTTATATGGTGATCCTGTAAACACGATCCTAAATCATATTTAAACTGTTTTATCTCAACGAAATAATATGATGTCAGATAACATCTACAAGAAGTGTTTGATATTACTGTCATAAAGCAAAAATCTCATTTTTAGATAAATGAGGAGGGATAACAGCTATTACCTAATTAGCGAAGATGCTCACAATTTCATAATCAACATCCAGCTACAAATGGGGCAATTACTGTTTATCATTCAAGGGTGAAGATATAAAACTGGCCTTTGATTGATCAAATTGACAACAACTTGCCTCGCGACGCTTAAAAAACAAAAAAATCTATCCTATAAAAAATTCAAGTACAATGCAAAGCATGAGTAGGGGATTACAACCCTAATTATTGGTCTCAGCCAAAAAAAAAAAAAAAAACAAAAGGATTCACTGATTTGAACCTCAATTCTACCAATTGACAGCTTCGATATTTTGTTTTACGGTGATGTTATCGGATTTAAAATATCCCGACAGATGGTACAAAGGCATGTGTAATTATGACGAATTACGTCATCTCGAAACTTCTTTAGCTCATACATTTGGTTATGAGCCTTGTGTAGAAGGCTATCGGCCGAGCCAGCAATTTCCAAGGGATTTTGAATAAATTGCAAAATCGTAATAAAAGGCTTGATTTATCACGCAATATAATTTTATTAAAATTCCTTTACAAAAAATAATAAATACATAAATATTCAATATTTATTTAAATTATAAGTTATTACAAATAATTTTACATTCTTTTTGGTATGGAAATTCCTGAAAAAGTTTATTTAAAATTATATGTAATTAAGAGGCAATCACGTCTGAACCGAATCACAATCAAGTGCTTAAAAAAGAAAAGATGGCGAAGGCGGTAAAACGCTCCTTGACAAATAGAGTTTTCGTTAAATTAATATACACGTCATACTTATTAAATTTCCCTTTTCGAAATAGAATAAGTGATGCCGAATTAATAGAAATCATGGAGATTTTGGGAGTAGCGTAAACAAGCTTAATGCATACGTAAGTCCAAAATCGCCTCCTTCTGATGTGATTATAATGATGTAAATAAAGTATTTAAATGTTTTAATAGATGTTTTATTCTAGATAAGAGGAAATAGATTTAATATGCTTTATAACAATTTCTTATGATTAACCCTTTATAGCGTTGTAAAAAATATATTTACTTAGCACAACAATCAAACACTTTTTACACTATCTATAGTAAATATTCTAATTTGCGACATTTTTAACTTCGACATGTGCATTATTTTGCATTTTAGAAAATATTTCTGAAGTTATATTTTCAATTTAATATTAAAAGTGAAACAAATTTTACAATTTTGCTACAAACCTATATCTATGTATTTTATTTTACTGATTTGGCAACACACATACATATGTATCTTCTGGCTTTCATTAAATAAAATACAGAAATACATATAGGATAGCAAGGTAGTTTAGCGGACGGACTTACGAGTATACTAATAGTAATACTTTAATACCTTATTATACAACCCTTACAAATGGAAAGAAAAGTTGAAGACGGACAGTAAGGAATTAGGCAGTTGTTTGATAGCTCTTAAAGACGATTGTTATGAAGTTATAAAATTTGAAATTAAAAGAGTTGAAAATCTTATTAAAGCTGTTAAAGTTGATATGATAAATCATAGTGCAGAATCCCTTTTCTTAAATATCAAATATATTTTTCTTTATTCAAAATTAAATAACATTTTAAATACTCATCACTGAAATAAAATAAAACATTGAATTTGTTTTTATTAAACCAATTTAGTGCGTTTAATTTAAACTTTCCTGCATACATATATTATATCCTAAATGCCACACACGGTCAAGTTAGCCACCTCAGTATGTCGTGTGCTGGCTTACTAGACGATAGCTCCATGTTAAAACCCCAGCTCTGACATCTTAGCAGAAAGAATCATGAAAACAATATTTGGCAGCTACTTCTTAGAGTACCTGATGCCCATGAACAAGCTTCTTAAGTTTGTCTTGCGGATTCAATGTTAAACTGTAAGTCCCGGTACCCATGGATAAAAATTAACGCTCACAATGTTGGTGCTTTAAGAAGCTAGTCCGTAATCCCAAAACAAGTGTGTAATGGTCAATTATGTGTATATGAATGTATATAAATATCAGACACTTTTTTTTAGTTTTAAATAACTACTTGGATTCTTTAGTGTTGATGGTTAAATATATAAAGCAATTCATTTAAAAATTTTCTAAGTTTTTCTAATTAACATTATCCCTGTTAGATTTATCTTTGCCTTTAATTACTTTATTAGAAGAACAGCAAAACATTGTGGAAATAGGAAAAAATATGGATATTTCTAGATATAAATGTACTTTATTTATAAATCACCATTTAATTTCATTATTTTTCAGTGACTTAAACTATATTTTATTACTCCGAAATCATGTTTTATATACATAATAGTGAGATTATTCTGAAAGTCAATATTTTCATATTTTTATATATTTTTTTTTTTATAATTAAATTGATATCAGAGTCCTTCGTTTTAATGGCATTTTTTTTTAAATCGTATGTTTTATAGAAACAATACCATTTGAAATGCAAAGCAAGGGTTTTTTTTTGGGCTAATAAATTAAAGCTTTAATTTCACTTCCTGTTATATGGATTTTATATAAACAAAAATATATATTAAAATTGTATAATAGTATGTGATGATAAAAAAAAAATATTTAGACCAACATATTAATTTCCCTTATTTTTATTTTCAATACAAAACCGATTCCTTTTTTATTTTAAAATAAATAAAATAGCCACAAATATTGTGGTAATTGATTGCTGTCAGTAACAGAAAATATACAGAGTTTTTCTACGACTTCAAAATATTATAACAAATCAGAAAAACAAACATGGAAACTCAAGCAGGAAGCTGGGCAAAGAAATATTATTTTGTAATCCGTCATTTATCAATGGCAAATCAACAGGAAAGAATTAAATTGAAAAGAAAAAAAGTTTCGAAATAAAAGTATTTGCAAACAAAGGAAAAAATATATTAAAATAAATGATAAAATCAAAAATATGTACGAGTAAATTAGGGTTATGCGTTTTCGAATTTTCTTGAAAATATCAAATTTTACTTAGACGGCATTTACAATGTAGAAATTGAAAGACAGACACACGAAGTTTGTAAAATGAAGACGAAAACCTGAAGAATGTAGTAAAAGAATGCTTGTACCGGTTACAATTAGTTTTTCTTTTCCACTTTTCGTAATTCTTGCTTTACCTGTGTCTTCTAAGTTCTATCTTGCAAAAGTTTTAGAGCAAAAGAGAATGGAAAAATGTCTGGCTTTCAATTTCTACGTTGTTAATCCTGACTTACACTATAAAAAATATTAAGCAACGCATCCAACGTTGAAATTTGGTCTACAAATTTTTAATTCAATTTATATATTTTTTTGCGAATTTTTAAACAAAACTTTTAATTTAGAAACATTAATTGCCAATACATATAAATTTATTAGTTTCGTCAATATTTGATATTTTACTTTATCATTTCGTAAAATTCTGGCACCTTTTCCTCATAATCAGGCTCTGCTATACCTAATTTAATCGCTAAATTCAAGGCTTATGGTACTGTTTCTGACAATAGACCAACATAATTCGCACGTAGTGGCTGTAGTGATGTAAACATAATCGCTGTACAGCAAAGTGCTAAAAATGAGCCTGAAACATGTACTCGTCGATATTCGCAACAAGTTTGTGAAAAGAGCGGACTTCTGCCGACGTGTTAGAGATGGCAATTTTCTAGACAATTTGTTAAAAACAAATGTGTCTTTGAGCCATCAAATAAAAAATAAATAATCATGTTTTGTAGTGATGTATGTACATACATACATACATACATACATACATACATAATTGGCCATTACAACCCTGTGTCAGGCTTCTCGCAGCACTCATATTGTATTTGTTAATTTTTATCCATGAGCATTTGGACCTACAGTTTAAAGTCGACCCCGAACGACAGATTTGAAAAGCTTTTTCATGGCAAACAATTACTTCCAGAGATTTTGCCAGAAGACTGCTGAGA
This sequence comes from Metopia argyrocephala, assembly GCA_963576795.1. Lineage (NCBI taxonomy): Eukaryota > Metazoa > Arthropoda > Insecta > Diptera > Sarcophagidae > Metopia > Metopia argyrocephala. Next base: position 40,673,655 of record OY756211.1, on the reverse strand, counting down.
GGTAGTCGCCGAAAGAAATAATTTCTTAATATTTATTTTTTTCTTTCAGATGAGCCCTGTGTTCGACACCCAGCTCTGACATCTTGAAAAAAAGAGAAATATGAAAAAATATTCCTTTCAGCGACTACCTCTCAGCAGTCTTCTGGCAAAAGCTCTGAGAGTAATTAATTGCCATGAACAAGCTTCTTAAGTCTGTCGTTCGAAGTCGACATTAAACTGTAGGTCCCGGTACTCATGGATAAAAATTTACACACACAACATGAGTGCTGCGAGAAGCTATGCCGTAATCCTGACTCAGGGTTGTAAAGGCCAGATATGTATGTATGAGTGTATTCTCTAGCACTCTAGTACTAACAAGAAAAATTGAGTTTTGCTTCATTTAAGAAATGAGGATATAGTAATATAATTATCTTTTTATTTATAGATTCAATTAAAAACTTATAGAACTATTTGGTGAGAGTAACCTAAATTTTAACAAATTCATGAGTTTCTATTTATTTAGTTAAATTAAAAAAAAAATGCGTCCTAACACTAGGTTCTCGCATTACATCAAAGATCTCTTTTGGATCAAAAACTGGAGATTGCGCCTGCTAATCTATTACATGAATAGTATTTACAAACAACTTATTTTAAGGTAATATTTTTCTAAACCAACCTTAGATGTGCCATTTCCTCTTCCATTTTTTTTTTAAACTAGTTGACTAAAATGTCTCTATAAAAAAAAACATATTTACACATAGTAGTCATAGTAGAATTAAAAATAAGGTATTTATCTTTTTATGACTTTAAAACAAAAATATCGGACTTCGACTTCTGTATTTTACATATCGTCGGTTGATAAGTAAAACTCACTAAGTGTAGTCAGACCATATAGCACTTAGTGAGCTTTACCTGTCAGCTGACGATATAATCTACGTATTAGTATTCCATGCGATGACTTCCTTTAATCAAATATTATCCAAAATTCTTCCAAAACCGTTTAAGCTTAAAAATATTTGATTTTAAATATTACTTAAATTAAAAAAAAATTACGAAAATAGTCTCAGATTTCTACATATTTTATATCCAAGAATAAAAGCAGGTGCCTAATTGTTGGAGAAAATTCCCAATTTTGAAATTAACAAACTGGTTTTGTAAAGCAAGTATTTTTTATTTTTACTTTCAAAATGAAATTCAAATTTTAATGCCCGTATTCATAAAAAATATTGTGGGGGGTATTAAGGGTTTATTTGACAAATTTCTATGCAATACTTGTCAAATAAACCCTCATATACTGGTATAAATACATGAACTTAAAAACTTTTTAGTTATTTTGTTCGAGACATAAAAACATTTATCTGGACTAAATATTATCTCAAAACGACAAACTACATCTGGCTATCTATGGAAATTTAAATGATACTCATGAGTTTACAATAACTTCTGTTAACTATTCAACAGATTTACACAAAAAGAAGTACTTTTAAAGATCCGCTATTAGCTACTAACTCCTCTCAATCAATCACACAACCCACTTGATATATACAGCGTATTATATGTACGAGTACCTCCCCAAAAGCATTCGAAAATAATACGAGTAATACAAAAAAAAATTATATGACGAATCAATTTTCAAAAAGTAGAAAATAATATAAAAAAAATTCATTGTGGTTGTTGAAATGTATCAATCATTTTAAATAAATTTTGTTGTATTTCTTTTTTTTTAGTTTGAATACAAAATGCAACACAGAATCACCTGCATAATGGCATCGAATCTGTTTAAAACAAAAAGCTGTTCCACTTAAACTACTCTAGCGGTGAATGAAATATCTGTGAATGAATTGACGATTCAACGTTTTTGATGATGATGATGATAATATTGATAACGATAAATACTTGTATACGTGGCAATTGATAGCGATGGCAAGTGAAAATGTTGTGAAAATTCCGTGAACATAAATACACACACACACACATTTATATATTTCTATGCATGTTTTTCTCTTTTTTAATTTGAAATATTTAACAAAATAAAATGAAAAAGCGAAGAGGAGAAACCATTTATTTATTTATACAAGAAATCAATGATGAATTGAAATATTTGTGAAAAAATCAAATTGTCAATATTATACGTACATATGTCAGTGAATGGATATGAAAAAGAAAATATATATTCCCAATAAAAAAATAAAAAGTGAAGCATTTGATAAAAATTTATATTTTTTTTTTCAACGAAAATGCGGACTTTCTAAAAATTATTTGCGGCTCTCAATAAATATATATATGTACTCCAGTTCCCTTTTCGTTCTTGCGTTATTATATTTTAAAATATATTGATATGCTCTGTTTCAAAATACTTATCTCTTAAATGAGTGACTAAAAATAATATTACATTAACTTATTTTTTATTGTTAAATAGTTATTTATCTTCTATCAATTTAAATCGATTTGTGGATCAAATTAAAACAACAAACATTAAACAAACTAAAAGCTCAAATCAAATATTATTTCAGCTTTTTTTTATCAAATATTTGACAAATGTAAGTCTTCTAAGCACTCGTCATCGTCTAATTCTGAATAAGTTATTTTCTTCTCTTTTAGTAAAATGTGAATTTACAATAACAGGACTGTAGTGTTTGATCCCGTTACAATGTAAATTTAGTTCTCAAAATAGATTACAAGTTTTTCAAACGTAGAAAAAATATGTTCCAAAATTCCAAAATAGATTTCAAGGTTTGAAATATTTTAAACCGTCTCCTGATATTTTTCTAAATCCATTTGAAATTTTAATAATTCAAAGTGAGTCTTCCATTTCTAATATAATTATGATCCAAAAAGAAACAGAAGAATTAAAATTTATGGAGATGTAAAAAGACCCAGCTGTACGATTAATAAATAAATCGACGCCATTACAGAATTTTAGTAATTTGTATCACAATGGAAGCATTCAGTACAAAAAAAGATTGCTCGTCGAATTCTTACAATATTTGAAACAACATATGTACTTATGTGAACAAATTTATTCAACTTTGAAAGTCGCAAAATCTTAACACAGATCAATCAGTATTAACTATTACTGAGAAGCACTGTCACCAAGTACTTACCGAAATTTAAGAAGTTTTTTTTTATTTATTTATTTATTTGTTAAAACAAAGTCAATGGAATAAATCCTTACAGACTATTTACAAATTAAAGATATATAAAAATTTACACAACAAAATTACAATTAGTTACATATTTAGAAATACAATTATTTAACGTTTAATAATTTTAGAATTTAAAGAAAAATCAATTAATTCTGTCAAATAATTATATTGGCTGCATAATCTATTAAAAGGATCAGCCATATTATAGTTAAATCTACAAAATTGAACAAAAGGAGGATTATAAAATCGAGAATTACGACAAGGAATATTAAATTTAACAGATTTTAAAAGAGATTCACAACAAATATTTCCATTAATCAGATTAATCATAAAAGATACATTTAACATTATACGACGACTTTTAAGCGTTGGTAGTTTAATTAATGCTAATCTGGAAGTATATGAAGGCAAGTCAGTATAGTTCCAACCAAGGCCACGTAAACAGAATAACAAAAACTGCTTCTGCACAGATTCAATACGATCACTATGAACATTGTAGTAAGGATCCCATACTATTGACCCATATTCTAGAATTGGTCTCACAAGTGACACATAGAGTTGTTTCGTAATATAAGGATCAGTGAACTCCTTGACCCATCTCTTTATGAATCCCAGGACACATTTAGCTTTGTGTACAGTCAAAGTAATATGCTCATTAAAATTCAATCTCATGTCAAGAAGAATGCCAAGATCTGTAAATGTTTCCACCATCTCCAATTGATTACCTCCAAGTGAATAATTAACATTAATAATATTCCTACGCGAGAAACTCATGTATTTGCATTTTTTAATATGCAATTCCATTATGTTGTATTGACACCATAAAAAAAGTTGTTAAGGTCACATTTGAAAAAAAAAAAAACATGTTCAGTAAGATTTTTATACTATAGAAACATCTTCACATCATCAGCATATATTAAGATATGGGCAAAGTTAATAACATTTGGAAGATCATTAACAAATATCAAGAGAATTAAAATAAAATAATTTAATTTTGATTAACACACAAATTATTTAGAAAATTATTGTCATTTCTTTTCGTTACGATAACTTGGTATGGTTCAATTAAGTACGAAACAAAATATTGGCCAAATGGCGGCGGCGAACTCGGCGGCACACCTCCATTCGATGGTCTAAATTTTAGATGACGTTGAGGCATAATTGAGGTTCTATATCGTTAATGTGTCGAATTATCTGATTCTTCTGCTCTTGAATTATTGCTGGCTTATCGACGTATACATTTTCTTTCAAATAACCCCAAAGAAAGAAGGTCGACGGTGTCAAATCACATGATCGTGAACATGAGTTGAGATGGACAGCACTTCAGCCACACTATGGCGAACAGCAGCAATATTTTTTGCAGTACGACCATGCCTTGGTGTTTTTACATCTCCTAGACCTGGTTTGCTCAAATATTTTGCGGAAAAAATCACGATATGCATATTGATTTACACGCCCATTTTCATCATAAGCCTGAATAACTTTAATGCGTTGCTCGATTGTGTATCTTTTCATAGTTCAAATAGAGTTAGTCTGTAATTGAGAAGTATCAAATGAAATGTAGAAAAACTTGGCGTTTAGGTGTAGTTCACATTCAACATCGGCCCTTAAAATGTATCCACCCGATATAAGTAGATTAAAGTTTTGTTTCACTACATATGAGTTGATTACAGATTCTTTGTTTTATTAGAACATGCTAAGGATATAATGTCTCGAGAAGACTAAAAACATTGATATATCTTACTTAAAGATCGGACTATAAATGCCAAAGAAATAACGAAAAAGCTAAAGAAATTAACCCCTTTGTACGGCAAAAAAAATTTATATTTCAATTTTTTGCCTCAAGAAGACCAATGTTGAGGTCAATAGCCCTTAAGGTCAAAACATTAATCTTCTGGAGACAAAAGAATTTAATTATTACAGTTTAAGATCGGACTGTAAATGCCAAAGATATAACGAAAAAACTAAAAATAAAAAAAAATTGTTTTCGAAATCTCCTTGTAAAAGTACTTTATATTATAGGCGGTACGGAGTATTTTTTTTTCCTTAAAAGCGGGCACGCTCTAATATACATACTTGACTACAAAAGGTAAATGATGATTTCAGAGGAAATACGACTTTACACAGTCGCACATGTACTTTCATTCTTTTGTTCTTTTTCGTTTTATATAAATTGTACACACAAAAAAATAGTATTCATAAAATTTATGAATTCTGTTCATATTTTTTGGGGTTCATAATATATATGAATTGATCATAATGTATATGTACCACTTCATAATATTTATGAACTTTTTTTGAGTTCCCGGTATTTGTTTATTAATTTTGTTCATAAATATTATGAATTTCGTTCCTATAAAAAATGTTCATAAAAAAACCCGGTATTTTTATTTTTATGAACAAAGTTTATAAATTCTAGGAATTCGTACATTGGAAAATTTTTTATGAAAATTTTCATAAAATGTTAGGATTTTTTTCATAAATATTATGTATTTGATCATAATGACTGCAGAACTAATTTTCCCAGTATTTTTGCTACAAATATATGAATTTGTTCATAAATACCATGAAAATCGTACATGGGCAAATATTCATAAAATATTCATGTATTTTATGAATTTTTTTTTTCTGTGTATACAAATCTGTTCTAAAAATATTTTAAAATGTAAATCAACTTCATTTCTTTTTGAGTAATAAAATTGACTATGTTTTTAAAAGACCATTACGAAAATTGTTTAAATCAAAATGTATTGTTTACTCTCTTTTTTTATAATAATTTGTCATTTTCCTTAATAATTGGCACAGAGTTTGTTATTTCTTGAATACCTATATCTCCACACAAATATTCTCATTTTTCTATTTACTTTCATAATATTAAGAAATAGTGATTTAAATTCTCATTAATGGTCACTGAGGAAACATTTTTTCTTACTAAACAGTTTTCCTTTATAATCTCTAATGATTTATAATGTTTAAGTCTTCTCTGCTCCATAAAGTAAAGAAAGCTAAAAGACTTTGTATGTCAAATATGATACTGGTACATATTAATGGGTTTCATACTTTGTAAAGGAAAGGATATGAAAAAATATAGTTTTTAGATAGAATTTTTCAGATAGAAAAAAAAAATTAGTTTGATTGATATGCATATATGTATGTATGTATGCATGCATATATTTTTAAACTCAAGTTTGTCCACAAGTTTTTAAAAGAACGATAAATTTATTGTATTTTTTTTTTAATTCATATGCTTCCTTTTAGTAAATTGAAAAAAGATGAAGTTTTACCTGATTCTTTATAAATTTAAAATTCAAAGTTATTATGTTTCACAATATTTCTGCATATGTATGTACATCTGTGTATAATTCATTTAAATATTATAACCAATTTAAATTTAAAAAAAAAAAAACTTTTTAAACTTCGATAAAAAAAGTTTAAATAAACCTTTATTGATCTTTTTAATTTAATTAAATTATTTTTAGAAACAAATTGTCACAGGTTAAAAGGATTTTTTATATATATTTTTTTTGTTGGAATACAAAAAATGGAAATGTAAATACCGCCCATTACATGTGTTGCAAAAGAAAGAAGAATCTCATACTGAATATATGAACACTTTTTTATATTTGTGGAGTGATAAAAGATTTTACAAACACATAAGCTTATATTAAGGTATTCGTTTTACACGAGAGTGATATGTCGTTTAATTATGAACATTTTGTTCATAATATATATATACATACATAAATAATTGACCATTACAACCCTGTTTAAGGATTACGGCCTGGCTTATCGCATTACCCATACTGATGTGCGTAAATTTTTATCCAGAAATGGCGAGGCCTACCGTTTAATGTCGACCCCGAACGACAAACTTCAGAAGCTTGTTCATGGCAATCAATTACTCTTAGAGGAGCTCTGGCAGAAGACTGCTGAGAGGTTCTCACCGAAAGAAATATTTTTTTAATATTTGTTTCTTCAAGATGTCACTCTTGTGAATTCCTATAAACTAGAACCGTTTTGTATTAATTTAGTACTTACAGTAAAAAGTACTTTTGTGCTAATCTTATGAAAATTCCATTATATATATGTACGGGTGTAAGTTATTGGTGCTAAATTTTTATTAAATTTGTTAAACTTTTAAGTCAAGAACCAGATAGATAGTTTCTTTATTTCACTAAGGCCCTAATAATTGCATCAACATGAAAATAAGCATTCTTTATAATTTGTTCCATATACGATTATATGTAAATCAAGTGTTTTTCTTTATAAAGATATAGAATTTTAAGTTGGCAAAAGGATTGTTGTTGATCTTGATTTTCATACTCGAATGTAGCTTAGCGATAAGAAAACTGCCGTATTTGAAGTGACAATAATCCTCAAGTGTATGCTGAGACACGGTTACACCCAGAAAATTTACTGTTTGGTGTGCTTTATAAGGTGGTGAAATCATTGGTTCAGACTAATATAAAACGATTCTGGTCAGAACGTTACAGTTCATGAGCCTTTCCTTTCATCAATTGAATAACGATGATGTGTAGGAGGAGTGGTTTCAAGAAGACGGCGCAATATATCACATAACTCGTACAGTAACTGATTTATTGAGAGAAACGTTTGGTAAATTGACCTCCAAAATCAGTGATTAAACGTCAATAAGCTCGAAACCATCGACTTGGAGAACAATATTCGTCACATTATTGTCGATATATGGCCACAGGTATTCGAAAAGCCATCAAAAATTGAACTCCCAGATTAGACTACAATCGAGCCAGCCGTAACGATTAGTTGCTAAATGTCATTATAATTCAAGCCATTTAATTGAAAATGTATGATACCGTAATAATTTATTTTATTTTTTTGTCAAAGTTTACTTTTTTTCAGTTATTGTGGTTAACAACCCAATTGTTGGAAAAATTACAGCACTTTCAATAAATATTTTTGTTAAACTTCTTTATAAACCTCATATTTTTTGTCGTTTTCTTATAATAACAACAATTTTAATTAGCATAATTTGTTGAAAATAAATCGTAATATTTGTAATTTCAAAAAGTATTTGATTGTATTTTTAAAACACACATTTAAAATAAAATTTCACATTAACAACTCACTTTGTTGATTGAATTTTGGTGGCAGTTTTTTCTGTAAACACAAAAAGCTTTTTTTTTTTAATAAAGTAAATTTTATGTGAATTGTAAGAACTCATCTTTGTTTATTCCTTTTCAAAGTTCTATGCCTTAATAAAAGCACTCGTTACAGTCATACATATTTTCTCTTTGAAAAAACCAAAAAATTGTTATCTAGAGTAAATTTTCAAATCATGTAATAACAACCTATTTTTAAATGACTCTCCTTTTAGAATTCAATTTATTTAAGTGTAAGAGACATAAGGAAAGAATATATATAAATGTGTCAGTAAGATTCATACGGATTTGAAAATTAGAGTATAAGGCTGAACAAATACTTTCCAAAACTACTAGAAAAACAATTTGCTTAATTGTTTGCTTTACTTTAACAATGAATGGTAAACTTTAAGAATAATATGATTTTTTTTTTGTCTATTTTAAACATTAAAGTTAAAACCATTATTATTAGCTTTTACTGTATTCATTGTCCCATAGGCTTTATAGTACAATATGGACATATATGTACTCGTATGTGGCTTTATGTGATGTCTTAATATGAATTTTATATGAAAGAAGAAATTTCTAAAATCCACAAAGCAAGAAAGATTTAATTGAAATGCATTTTATAATGCATTTTATATTGTACGAGTACATGCATTTGACTATTGATGAATGTTAGATTAGTTGTGTGTAATTTTAATCCTACTTAAATGAAAAGACTCGTACATAGATTTTTAAGTGCAAAAATTTGTTTGGATTACATAGTTTTTTGTCTAACAAGCCAACATAAAAAAAAAAAAATCAAAATAGAAAAAGCCTACTTAACCAAGAGAGTTTCTGTAAATAGTAAATAAAAAGATTAAAATTTAATTAAAAAACAGGAAATTCCATTTATTTATTGGAAAAGATTCACAAAGTAAATAGAGTCATAGTTATACAATCTAACAAATTATGTACTTTTCAAAATAAAATAAAATTTTGCTACTTTCTGGACAAATTTCTGGAAAAATTATCTATTTTTATCCAATCACGAATCTATAGAGACGAAATTTTTTACAAATCTCTACATATAAAATTGTTGGTTAATGATTATTATAAAGAAAAGAATGAAAACCTCTTAAAACTATACACACAAACTGACTTACTTACCACGTTTAATCATAAAACCGTCACTATTAAAATCAGTTATGCTGATAACGTTGTTATAGCGGCCCATGGGAAGACAGCCGAAGTTATCAGTGCTAGTCTGAAAAATGTGTCGAATTGCTGTACCCAAGATTGTCTGTCAGTGAAACTTTCAAAGATGGTTTCTGTACCTTTTACAAAGAGATATACTCTATCATGTGCATGTATTACTTTAACGAGTTATGGAATTATGTTTTCTAAGGAAGTCAAATATCTGTGTGCCATTCTGGATAGAAGACTTAATTGGATCTCGCACAGTGAATAGTCAGATCACATGTCTCTAAACGCGTGACATTTAAACTTGTCAAATGTTGTTACGACACGTTGTAAGGATTATCGCTTCTAAATAGGTTTAATTTGTTTTGGGTATAGAGAATGAAAAATTGGCAAATGCTTGAAACATTAGATAATTCAAGCGGCTCTGAGGCACGCCAAGGCGGTGGTCCATCCCTAATTTTGTGATAAATAATGTTCTGAAGAATAAAAGGCCCGAACTGAAACTTCTAGCAGATTCTTATACAGGTCATTATAGTGTGGGATCGCATTTGAGAAGAATGGCTATCACAGATGTTGATCTTTGTAGAATACGCTTACGGGTATCAGAAACAATGGAACATATATTATGTTTGTGTAAGGTTCTTCATAGATTTAGATGGATGTGTCTAGGGAGGTATACGATCTCGCTGGGGGACATATTCATCAATAGATATACAGACCTGCTTATGTTCAGTGGATCAGCTGAACAAATGGTAAATGGAAATAAACACAATAGATCTTGTAGGACTCAATGTTGTCATCTGAATTCAAAAATAATAGTAATTAACACAAACCTATTTCCATGAAAAAGTATTTGAAAATCTATAAAAACAATAAAGTCAACAGTCGATACATTACTTTAAGTCTAGGTGGAATAAATGCAGTGAATTTCTGTAACATCTAGATTGTTATTTCCAATTTATTTCAATTCCAGATATTTATTTCATCAATTGTTTTCGTTCTTTTTGTAAAGCTCTATTGCTTTATAGTTTTTCTTATTATTTTAAACATTGTCTATTAAATTAAGACAAGGTCTCTAGGTAAGAAGAGTCTGTCGAATTGTTTTTTTTTTTAAATGTCCTTCTTCGTGCTCTAAAACCAAGTTTTTATTAGAAATTAATTTTTAAGCAAATGAATCTTGATGTCCCAGAAATTATGATACAATTTTGCAGCAACCATAAACTTAAAATAAATCAGATCTACAATTTACAGCTGTCATAATGCTAAAAATAAAAATAATTGAGAAGTATTACCTTAGGAGGTATGAGGGTTTTTTGTCGCTAAATGGCATAACCAGGTCTGTGCAGACCTACATGGGATTTGTATGGAAATGCATAGACAGATGTGTTAAAAGTGTGTTTAAATGCATTTTATGCTAGGAAAACTACACAATGAATAATAAAAATGCATTTTTATACATCTTAGTTATCTATTAAGGGCACGAGGTCTACCAGTGGCCGGCGGAACTATCGACCAAAACTTACCGTCCTTTGACTTGTACGATGTAGTTGAGTTCGACGAACTTGACAAACTTTGTTTGTTTGCAGGTAGCTGCAGGCCCGCCCATAGATAACCGTCAAGTCCATGTCGCATCCTCTGCCAAAAGTTCATCGTGCTTGCTGTGTTTTAAGTTGAACGAAAAACAGCGAAAAACACGTTTACATAGCATACATTGCAAAAATCCGGTATGCCAATTACTCTCAAATGACAGGTACTTCTGCGTTAAATGCCGTGTATAAAATTCCTTTGTATAAATATTATTAATAAAATACCCTTAATAGATAACTAAGATGTATGAAAATGCGTTTTAAATATTTGTTTGGTGGTTTTCCTAGCATAAAATGCATTTATACAAAGTTTCAACACATCTATCTATGCATTTCCATACAAATCCCATGTAGGTCTGCACAGGCCTGGTTATGCCGTTTATGACAAAATATTTGTATACCTAGATTAGCCTGAAACCAGACCCCCAATCGCCCTTATTTTTTGCTCATTGTGTTTGGAGATAGTTGCTCCAGGAAGTCATGGAAGGATTTGTCTCTACATGAAAAACAAAAAAGTTATACACACTTTTGTATGCAAAAAGTCTGCACAGACCTGGATATATCTCCTAGGGTTAAATTATAATAATTTTCAGATTTTTTTGTAGAGAATTTTAAAGCAAATAAGCAATACATTATACGAAAGCAATTTATGGAACAGGTAATCAGAAGCGACATTATAATTATGTTATTTAGCCATGAAAGCAAATTTGATGCATTTGGGTAGAAAACCCGTAAAAATTTTAAGAAAAAAAACTTAGGGCTTGCAAAATTAATAGTTTGGTTTTCATTGAGAGTACCATGAAACAAATTTACTTATGGAAGATATTAACAAAGAATTTACTATAAATCAAAGCGGACTATTTAGGCCTTAAAGGATCCTGTCACTTTTAACAATACAATGAAGTAACGACAGTTCCATAGTAGGGAAACAATGGTGACTCTACCAAAAGCACTCAATCATATTCTCTAGTCCATTCGCTAAAAATCAGAAAATATCTTCTGAATATTTTGAAGAGTTTGTAAAGTCCATATTGCTATTAAAGCAAGTGAAAACGAAAAAAAAAAATCTCGCCTTAGAGATTTATGTGCTTGTACATTTAAGCCCTGCAAATGTTGCTCTATACTTATACAACATACCAACATCATGCAATTGCAATGCCATGTTATGTCGTTCAAACATATTCACCAGTGACATATTAAGACAATGTAAAATATGTTGAAGTCAATCCTACGAATCTGATCAATTGTTTGAACTATTATACTCTTATATATAAAATAAAACTGCACATAAATTAGACATGTTTTCAGTTAAAGTTCTTAATGCAATAATGTTTTATGCTCGTATTTAATGGTTTTTTTCAGGGACCGTAATTATTATGAGTTTTATGATAAAAATTACACAATAATGATTATAGTGTGAGATTTAAAGATTTTCTTCAATGGTAATGATTATTTTTAAGTAATATTAATAAAAATCAGCCATAATCATTATATTTGAGCAAAAGAAATAAAACTCAAAAATAATGATTATTTTTGATTTTTATTTTTTTCGCTCAAAATAAAACTCACTTTCAATTTATGACTTTTTTTGAGGTTGTTTACATTAAAAAATTTGGTCAGAACTAATAAAAGAAAAAGATATTAAGAAATGCTTGTTCATTTTTTACATAAAATATAATTTTCTTGCACAAAAATTATATAATTTTTTTTTCATACATCATATATAAAGTGGTTAATTAAAGGTGAGTTTTATTTTGAGCGAAAAAAATAAAAATCATAAATAATGATTATTTTTGAGTTTTATTTCTTTTGCTCAAAAATAATGTTTATGGGTAATTTTTATTAATATTACTTAAAAATAATCATTACCATTGAAGAAAACTTTAAAAATCAAAAATTTAAAAATCATGACGGATATGCAAAGATTGTTAAAATATAATAATAATGGTGCAAAAAATGTTTGTTTTTGTCTGTTCTAAGTGATTGATTTTTTGATTTAAAAAAACGAACAATAATCATTATTTACGGTCCCTGGTTTTTTTATTTTTTATTTTTAGAAAATTTGCGCGATTATTGTCAAATATTGTATTATACTTTACATATAAGAAAATATTATTATAAGATATGAATAAAAAATTATATACAAACTTCAGTTACCCTTTAAAGCAGAGTAGAAAAATCAACAAAACGGAACGTTTAATCTCATTTTGTTTTGTTCTTTACAATGAGTAAAACAAAAACAGTGAGAGCGATTGTCCCATTTAGTTTTGTATATTGTTATTGTTTTGAGCACTACAAATATACTAACTCAAATGTGCATAGGTACAACAAAAAATTAATGAGAGAAAAAAGAAAAGAAGAAGAGAAAAAAGAGCAAATTATACGAATATAACGGAATAACAAAGCAAGCACAAGAGCAAAAAGCGAATTTTTTTCGTTTGCGCTCTTTTTCATTTAGAAAGTATTTGTATTGGTTTTGCTCATGTACAATGCGATTAAAAAACATTTTAAAAGTTAATAACTTTGTGGTAACGTTTGCGCAATGTTTTGTTTGTTTGCGCACTCTACTTTAAAGCCGAAAGATGTGGCGAATGTTTACGCAACTGTATAAAGAAAATTAGGCACAAAATTCATTCTTAGACATGGTATTCAACACAACGAGCTGCAATAGATTAGTTGATTTGCCATAATATTTTAAGATATGATTTCGTATAATATGGCATAACACTGTGTTTGAAACGATATGACATAACATAGATGGGATTTTATAAAACTTATATTGTTACACAAAATTTTGGGTTATGTAGTATTATATTGTTCAGTACAGTTGATTGGCAACACTGTTTTGAAACGTCAAACACGTATATTTTTTGTGCGGCTCAATTAATTTATTTATTTTATAAAGAAAAATAAAGTATTATTGCCCAAATTGTAAACGACGTATTGGAGGAGGCTTTGTGTCATCTTGGAGCATTCCTGTTCATTGGCGTATAGCTGTACAAAGTGATTCCTCTTCTAGTGCTTGGCTGTTGATGGTGGTTTTTTCCTTTTTGCATTGTTGGTGGTTGGCTGTGAGGTAAGGTCTTTGGTGTATAGCGGTTCACGAAGCGGTTTTGCTGAGCGGATTGTGAGCATTTGTATTCGCGCAAGTGGCTGGTTGTTGGTGCATTTGTTTTTATTGGTGGTTGGTCTGTGGCATGCGCATATATAGATATTTTGTTTACACAATATTCTGAAGTAGTTTTGTTGGTATATATCAGCTGCCTTTTCTATTTAATTAAAAGTGCTGCCAAGTGTTATTTGTTTAATAATAACATTATTTAAGCTTATGCCTGAAAGTATACTTTGACTAAATGAGTAAGCGAAGTTTACAATCAATATCTCCGGAACACCCTGTTACTAATAGTATTTGTAAAAAAGTATTAACCCGTATCGACATGTCTAACGTAAAAGCTAATAAATCTCAGGATGTTTTCTCATGGGACAAACTTTGTTCTTTACTAGATGAAAAACTAAAGGATGTAACCAGAAAATCTGATTTAGTGGAGTTAAAGTCTGATATCGATGAATTGAAAAAGGAGAATTGTAAATTAAAAAATGATGTTAAGCAGCTTACAACACGTATAGAATATATCGAACGGAAAGCTCGATCGTCAAACGTTTTTGTTGTTGGTTTGAGTGGAAAAAATGTAGGTGATGTGAAGAACGAATTTATAAAATTATGCTCGGATGTGCTGAATGTAAATATTAACGTTATGTCTACAAGGAGTATAAAGGGCGGAAAATCATTTTGTTTCACGTTAGAAAACAACATTCAGGCGTTTAATGTAATTGCAGAAAAAAAAAAGTTAAGTGGTCGTTCTATTTTTATACATAAAGATTACACGAAAGAAGAACAACAAGCACGTTACAATCTCCGGATTATTCACAAAAACATATTAAAATATAAAAAGAACATAAGAATGAGACTTGGTGATACGTGTATACAAGTATACTTGGTCTGATGGTAAAATTCACGCTAACTCGATCAGGGATGCAGACTACCTAACGCAACTGTTGAACGAATGTAATTCTTCATTACAAGTATATGTTTATGAGAGTAGTAGAAGGGAGGAAATTCCAAATACCCCGCTGCCTTCACAATAGCTATATAAATCATTTAATTTAGTATCATATAATGTAGCAAATTTAGCGCAGTCAATAAATTTTGGAAATTTTTTAACATATTTAACCAAATTCGATGTATTTTTTCTTTATGAAACTCATATAATAGCTGATAAACAAAATTATTTCGCATCATATTTTAAAAGTTATACTGTTCATTGGATCCCTGCTGTCAAAGTACATGATTCTGGCCGAGCTAGTGGTGGGTGTTTATTTGGCTTCAA
Source organism: Metopia argyrocephala (assembly GCA_963576795.1). Lineage (NCBI taxonomy): Eukaryota > Metazoa > Arthropoda > Insecta > Diptera > Sarcophagidae > Metopia > Metopia argyrocephala. The sequence goes on along the minus strand of OY756211.1, from coordinate 40,658,254 downwards.
GAATGATCTACGCAAACTATATTCTTTTAAATTTATAAATATACAAGACAATACGGTACTAATGGCTAAGTTAAATGGAAGTTTGTTTTACTTTATCCCAAGATATTTAAATTGTTCGAACTGGTGTTTTGACCTGGACAAATTTAGAGAATTTTTACAACAATTTGAAAGTGATAATTTTTGTATAATCGGTGATCTAAATGCAAGAGTTGCTAATGAGCAAATTTTGGATACTAACTGCCTCCAGGGCCTACCACATATTCGTAAGGTTAGATGTTCAAAGGATAAAGTACTCAATACACAAGGAAGGAAACTCATGGACTTGGTAGAAGATATTGGTGGTATTATTGTTAATGGAAGATTTAAAAATGATGAAGAAGGCGAATACAGCTTTTACGGGGCAAGAGGTAATTCAGTCATTGATTACTGCATTTGTTCTCATAGCTTTCTGCAATACATAGATGATTTTTATATTGGCTCCAAACCATATTCTGACCATATGCCGGTGTGCTTAAAAATTAAATCTTTATTTTCAAGATCTGTTACAACAGATGACTGTTCTTTACAAAGATTATACTGGAGAAACAACCACGCGCTAACTTACTCGAACAGACTTGTAGCTCTTGTGAATGATGTTAATATGCTCTCTAATGCCTCTGTTGATGATTTGGTTTCATCAGTAACTGCTAAGATAAGACAAGCTGCTATGTATGAAGATCATAGATACAAATTTAATCCAAAACAGAAATGGTTCGATTGGCATTGTGAAAGATCTCGTAAATACATGAAAAGAATGCTTCGTCTCTACAGGAAAGAACACTCTAACATAAACAAATACCGCTATTTCTTATCGCGCGATAAATATCTTAAACTATGTCGCACCAAAAAGCTGGATATGTATAATAAGAACTTGGATAAATTAAACTCAATCAAATGCAATAGCGATTGGTGGAAGCTATCAAGATCATTTCGTTCGTGCAAGCAGGTCGTTAGAGGCAATTTAATGGCTGATGACTTCCTACAACATTTTGCTACTATACTACAAAATTCAACTTACCAATCAATTAACTGGTGCATGCCTTTCATCATTGACCCCTTTCTTGACTCGCCTTTTGAATACTACGAAATTGTATCAGTAGTTAAAAATCTAAAACATAATAAAGCTCCAGGAGAAGACGGGATTGCTTATGAATTTTTTAAACATGCTCCTTCATGTTTCAACCGAGAAATTCTAGCCATTTTTAACATAATCTTTTTGCAAGAGAATATACCATCCAGTTTTCGTAATTCTATAATTATACCTTTATTTAAAAAAGGAGATCCAACAATGCCGGCGAATTATAGAGGCTTATCTTTAATCAATTCTTTCTGTAAAATTTTTAACATGATACTATTTAACAGGATAACTCGCTGGCTTGAGAGTAACAAGATACTCAATGAATATCAAGCAGGGTTCAGAAAAGGGTACTCTACGGTAGATAATATATTTAACCTGGTTAACATAGTTGAGCTTAATTGGGTAAATAATAAAAACACGTTCGCTTTTTTCGTTGATTTCTCCTGCGCATTCGATACAATACCACGAAATAACCTATTTTATAAGCTGTCTAGTTTAGGAATGTCTTCTAAAATTGTCAGAATTTTACAGAACGCTTATGAAAATACATCCAGCCGTATATGGGATGGTTCCTCTTTCTCGGAGTATTTCTCAGTTAATGTTGGTGTAAAACAGGGATGTATTTTAAGTCCGGTATTATTCTCCCTATATATTAATGACCTGGTGGATGTGTTGCCTGGAGGGATAAGTATTGCTGGCAATGTTGTGAAGGTCCTGCTTTATGCTGACGACATTGTTATTCTGGCTGATTCGGCACCTGTTTTACAAACTATGATAGATGCATTATATGAATACTGTATAAAGTGGAGCTTGTCGGTTAATTTGAGCAAGTCCAAGGTAATGGTATTTCGGAGAGGACCTAGAATATCTAAGCACCTAAAATGGAAGTTTGGTAATGATAACATTGAAATTGTTAACTGCTATAAATATCTAGGTGTGGACATGACTTATAATCTGTCGTTTAAGAAGCATTTGACTAATAAATTGTCTGCCTCAAAATTAGCCATTAATTCAACATGGTTGAAGTATATAAACCACCCAAAAATATCTAAGGATAATAAATTAAAAATATTCCAATCAGCCTCTCGATCAATAATGTTTTATGCCGCTCAAGTTTGGGGTTACACGAAATATGATGAAGTGGAAAAGCTGTTTCGTTTTTTCATTAAGAAAATGCTGTACTTACCTGAAACAACTCCAAACTATATGGTCTATTTAGAAACTGGTATGCCTTCTCTATATGTCTCGACTCTGAAACTACATTTATGCTATATAAATAGAGTGTTAAACATGAGTGAACAGAGATTACCTCGGATTTTAGCTGAGTCTATTATAGCACATAAAATCAGCTGGGCAAATGAGTGGTCTGATCTATGTCTGTTTCTACAATATTTTCCAAACAATTCTAATCGTCCACTCTGCTTTGAATGGAAGTCGATACTACAACATCTCGTTATTAAGGAACATGAGGAAAATGTTTACAAGGCTATAAATTCACTACACCATGACCTTTACTGCCAACTCAACTACAGTGCAATGCCTATGCTCACAAATAATTTATCTGCAGAGATGACAGGCTTGTTAATTAAAGTTAGAGGAGGTCTTCTTAATTTAAACGCCAAATCATATTCTAATAATACCGTAACTCTATGTACTATATGTAATCTCAATCTGGTTGAAGACACATACCACTTTGTCCAGCCTACAAGAAGCTTAGGCTTAATCTATTGGGAAAAACTCATCTTGGCTTAAATGAAGTTCTTGTCATCCTGAATGGTTCCAATTTTAATTCATTGTATTTATTTGTGAAATCAGCTTTAAAATATCGCACATTAATTGTTAATGAATTTCATATATAGTAAAATATGTTCTAGCTAAATTATAATTGATCACTTAAATTATATTTCAATCTAATTTTTTTTTTATGCTTTTATTGACTTTTGTATTTTGTAAATATTGGATTTAGTACCAATCTGGCTTACAACATTATGTTTTGCCATATATAGATATATTGTAGATATTAGTTGTAAGAAAATGAATTGTAAATGAAAAATTTTTTATCTATTAATAAATAATAATAATAATAATAATAATTGTTCAGTACAGTTTTGTTTAATTTTTAAATTTTTTTTTTCAGTATGTATATCGAATACCAGTTACTTAATATAATAATATTTCTACAGTTTTTTCGTTATTCAACTTTTTTTTAATAGTGCAAAATTTAAACATATATTTTTATTAAAATTAGAAACTTTGTTGTAAAATTATACTTTAAATCCTATCGTAAGTTCAATGCACATACTAAGTATCCGTATACTTATATATATATACAGTTTCGGACAAAACTAAAGCATAGATCCCTTCATGTTTGCAAATTATATAATTTTTTTCATATAAGACCTTTGCTCGGTGGACTGTCTCAGACCAGAGTCTCTGGTGGGAGTCGAAACCACAACCCTCACACTAGCATTCTAGCAAACTACCAACTGAACCACTGTGGCACCCACCAAATTATAAAATAACTTGAATGTAGTCGTTTATATCATAACTATTTTTTGTATTATTTTTAGAATACCCAGTTTACTTTAAAAATTAAAAAGGAAACATTTGTTGTTGTTGCAGTTTAATTTTTTGTTTTCTTTTATTTAACAATAAGTGAAAGAGTGCAGCGACAAAACTAAAGCATGTTACCCTGAATATTTAATTATTACTTCATTCATAGCTCAGTTTTGCCTTCCGTTAAAAAAATGTATTTTCTAATAATTTAAGGAAACAATGGCTCGAAGTAAATTTTTAGGGGCTTTTAAAGAAAAAAAAAATAGTTGATAACGTTTATCCGTTAATAGTTTAACGGATGTTAATTCTCATAAGAATACCAGTATTAGGATCTTAGGCTATTAAATTTCATACAATAAGTATAATAAAGATAAATTAAAAAATATTCGAATTTAATTCGAAAATGTATAATGTTTATAATTTTGTTAATAGTTAATCAGTGTACGAAATATAAAAGAAATAGTATTCAGTATGTATAATTTTTCGTATCATAAGCCATTTTAAAACATCGAACTACTTATCTACCTTACATAGACACACAAAACCAACAAACAATTGTAAAATTGTATACAAAACCTTATTTGTCAGGAAAAAAGTGGAGTCGGGATTAATTTTCAAAAAGCGCACATTTACAGGACTACCTCTCAGTGAAAATCTGTGCTTTTCTCTGATGAATCTATAAGCGATCTAAAAGATTATGGACAGCGCCTTAAACCAAGACACAGTAGAGTTAGAACAAAAGAATGTAATGTTCTGGGGATATTTTTCTGGCATTTCATAGAATTAATAGCACATTGGACCGTTGTCTTTACAGAGACAATTGGCAAAATGTCATGCTTCTATTCGTTGCGAAAGAAATTACCATAAAGTGGCGATATCAATATGACAACGACTCCAAATGCACATCAAAATATGTGAAAGAGTGGTTTGTTGAAAATAAGATTGGAAAATGCCAGTGCAGTCGCTTGATCTGAATCTGAATAGGAAAAATATATGGGATATTATAAATCTTAGAGTAATACATGACAACTGCAAAGATACTGATGATCTTATTAGGCAGGTAAAAAATGCTTGGAATGAAATTTCTAGAAAAGTGATATTTAACTTAAATGAGTTCATGCCTCGTAGGTGCGCAGAAGTTTAAAAAAATAGTAGATAGGCTACTAAATATTAGATTATTCTTAGTACATATTTTATTACTTTAATATGAGCTTTAGTTTTGTCGCATATAGAAACTGTATTAAATATTTTGTTAAGGATAATTTTTGTTTTCTGTCTATAAATGTTTTATTTTTTGATTTTTTATTTTAATTTTAAACATAAAATAATGGTTCTTTATAAAACTGATTTTATGTGCAAGAATTTATTGCTTTAGTTTTGTCCGATACTGTATACATACATATCCACTCTTTGATATTACTCGTACTTAAGATATTTTACTATAAAATACATTCTGTCATTTCGATATTGTTATAAATGGTTTTTATTTTATCCAATAAATGTTGTCAAAAGTATGTGAAACGTAAAACTTTTTAAAGAATAATAATAAAACTTAATCAGCAATATATAGTAGAGAACAGTAAGAAAAAAAGGAATTATAAAAAACTAAAATAAAATCAAGAACGTGAGTTTTTCATAATTCAAGGATTTTGTTGCAAGGATTTACTATAAAAAAAATAACTGTGGTTTTTATGGATAACCACGTATGTCACTTTTTTCGATTTTATGTTATTGATGCCATTGTATTTAATTTTAAACACTCTTTAGTGGGTTGTATCAATTCCAAATTAAAATAATGAATTAACATCATTATTTCTACATTTATTTAAAATAAGTTCAGTATGAAAATCGTTTATTAAAAAAGCTATGATTTTGTAAACTTTTAATTTTTGAAAAAAAGTCAAAAATACGTTTTGTACGTGTAACTTAAAATGCGAACTGATGGAGAAAAGACCGAGATTAGATTTTAAAGTGACATCAAGTTAGTAAAAAAAGTGCAATAAGGTTTCAGTGAACACAAAAAAAGTTCAATTCTGTCCTTGTGTGTAATTGATTTGAATGGTAATAGTATTGCCTTCAGAAACTTCAAATCTATTGTAATAAATACATGGTCAGCTCCTATTGCTTCGAAATAATTGTCTTATTACAAATAAATCAAAATGTATTCCACAACTGATTTTCTTACATTTATTTTATTTTTGTAATGATTTATAATTTTAAACACAGTCGAGAATGGCCTTATTATATGTATTAGTTATTGTAATAATTTTTGTGTATAACTTAAATGTTGGAAATAGTAACAAAACCTACTTAAAGAAATGTTATGACGATTCTGATTTATAAAATTATTTCTTCGTAACAATATATCAGTACTCAAATAATAAAGTTCAAAGGACTTTTAGTGTCATGAAATTAAAAAAAAAATTAAAATAAAATTAGAAATTAAATCTCGTTAAATACATGAAATATGTAGCCTAGTACATATTAAATATTGTCTCAAACGAGATAATCGTTGTTATTCAACGAACGACCAAACAAATTATGCTTTAAAATTAATTCTAACGAATATACAAAAAGTCAGAATATCACATAGATAGTGATATATGAAATGAAGAAAATGATGACCAAGAAGAAATTTTATTTAACCCTTACCGTACTTAAAACATTTTTATACGTTGACTACTGACAAGGCTACCATGTTTAGCCTTTATTTAAATTATTAAATAATTTAATTTTGCGCATTAATATGGTTTTAATGTTTAAATTGATATTTATTTATAATTTATGGTATGTTTCCTGTTTTGAAATTTTCTTTATATAATCCGTTCTGGTCTGGCATACGATAAAATAACTCAAGACTGACTATCTTCCCCAAAAAATATCAAACGCCAAAGCTAGAACAAGTTAATGAAATACTTATATACAAATAAAATATCGTACGGATGAAAATGTGATACTGGCCTAGCTAATATTTTCATTTGATCATCCAAACCGACATTAATTATTTATTTTATTTATTTATTTATTAATTTTGTAATATAAAAAGCCTTCAATGGCCAAATACATATTACAGTGTTATATATAGTTTTATGTAGTTTTTTTAATTATTGTTTTTTCTGTGGTTGATGTTTCATGTCTCATCGTTACCCTTCAATGTTTATTCCGACAGAATAACGACAAAAACACATGGTTAATATAAAATTTCTATAAAAATAAATTTTATAGAGTAATTATGATAAAATTAGTATATTTAATGTATAGATAAATTAAATATGGAAAGTTTTTATAAAGAACTCGGCAAAAATATATTCGCCTGTACATCCTTCTATAGTATTAACCAAAGCGACACTTTTGACGATTCTGACCAAAATCTTTAACTCTCGTGGAGGAGTAAAGATGACAGCTAAAAACATACAAAAATAGACACTCTTATTATCTAAGTATATCTTATTCTATGTACAAACCTAGAGAGTCGTATTTCAAAGAATGCTAATTTGTAGGCGAAATAGATGCTGGCGGTACATTTTACTTTCTCATTTATAAATGCACATATGCGTGCACACAGTTATTCATATCATATATGTCGTCAAAAATAAGACTTGTATTATGAATGCCCATGATAGTTTAAAGAAGAATAAACCAAAATCTTAAGACTCTCGAGTGAACACATTTTTGACAGAATGGTGCAGGCTTATAAAAATATCTGACGAGAAAAAAGTTGTTGAGTTTGAGTTCTTTCTATCTCTTTGTAATCGATGATGCCAATTCTAGACGAAAAATACGAGAATTACATATACGCTGGATGTAAGCGACCAATTTATAGCAAAATAATTTCTCTTCCCTTTAATGTGTTTATTTCAATAACCAATTAAATATAAACCGTTGTTTACATTTTTTCATACAAACTGTAAAAACAATTTTCCGGGTACCCGGGAAGAGCTATTTGACTGTAAGAGGCGGTACCGTCAATCTAAATGAATCAGGAGGGTTACGAATCAAAACAACTTATAAGAACTGTTAAGTTGAAAGAACTTGTGGAACTTCAAATATGTATTTGCTCTGGCACTCGTGTAATCGTGTCAGAAAAGTTAAGGTTAATAATGATCAATTTTTTTTGAAGATGCATATAAATAAATTCCACTCATACTTGAAGCGTTTTAAATAGAGAAATATTAAAAAAAGAAATAATGCAAAGATAGAAAGTTAATAAGTAGTTTTCTTTTAAATAAATCATTTTATTAAATATTTGAGAGACATTGATAACACATTTGTATGTATGTTATACTCACTTTTAAGTAAATATATATGCAGGTACATACATACATATAAGAGAGTTCTAGAAAAGCACATAGAATGGATATTTCTTTTTTATAAATTTAATTATGCTCATAATCTTCAAAAAGTGTTTTTTTCCACAAATATAATTTCATTATTTTGTTAACATTTGAGGTGGCTGATGGTGTTTTGATGAATTTGCAACATGATTTGCTTATTGTTACGCACGTGTCAACAAATTGTTGCAAATGTGTTTTACGTTCAAGCACATTTAAAACAATACCAAATGCTTATTTGTGCTCATGTGAAAGAAAAATGTTTCTTTCGAGTGTCTACAATATGTAGAATATTTTGTGTTTTAATTAATTGTGTATAACGAAAAATCATCATGAAAATAAAAACTGAAACATGAAATGAAAATAAAATTATGTGTGTGTCGTTTGACACTTAAGGCATGAAAATGAATGAAAAAAGCAATGTTGCATGAAAAACAAAAGAACTCTCTTAATGTACACAAATCATCAAATATATATACATGCAATTGAATTTATGGATAGCTTGATATGTCCATATGTATGTGAGCTCACATTTGAAAAGTTTATCAAACAAAATGATAGGGCTTATGGTCGGGTCATCTAAATAAGTATCAGAACTCAATTCACGGATCGAAAATGGTCATCATCCAGCTGCAGTCATGGTTTGGTGGGGTGTATTTTACGATGCGGAGACTGACTTTTATTTCTGTGAACAAGGGATCAAAACATCGGCCAAAGTTTACCAAGAAACCGTTTTGGAAACAGTTGCGAAGCCGCTTAATAATTCGCTCTTCCAAAACCAAAACTTGGATTTTCCAACTAGATTCGGCACCAGCTCTTCAAGACAGGAAATACTTAGTATTTCGTTTTGTACAAATGTCATTAAAAGCGTTTTTTTTCTCTACTCTTATACTAACTCTAAATAATAACTAAATTAACCCTAAATGGATAATTATTAATTTGATTGTTTTTAGATGTTTGCGTTAAGTTCCGTGTTTTGGTGTTTTCTGACATATATAGTAAAACTTTATGGTAAATATTTCTGTAGAACATTTCATCCCCGCCCCACCCCTTTTTCAGGGTGCTTTTTACGATTTTTTAAAATAAAGCCGCAAAACTCAGTTATACGGAGGAGTTAGAGGGTTAACTTCGAGAATCAATCGTCAGAACCCCGTAATTTTGCAAAAAGTTCAGAATTGTTGTACAGTGTAATTTTACAAACATATTTGAGAATATTCCTAATTTATTTGTGTTTGAAATAATTTTTGTATATAACTTAAATATAAGAAATAACAACAAAACCTACTTTAAAAGAATGTAATGATAAATTTGCTTTTTAAAATTATTTCTTCGTAAGTAGTATATAATGTTGAGTTTTTGTGAACTTGTTATTCATTATTTTAATATATAATTCCTCTACGTTTAAATTTTCTTTGAAGAGATTTTAATGTTATAAAAACTAAGATCCCAAGCCATATGCTCTCTTGCAAATTTTAATCGATTCTCTTTGTGTATATAATTTCAAGGCGGTATTTTCTTCAGTTTGATTTAGTTTAAGTATTCATCGCTTGTTATAGCTCCTTTACTGTTAAGATACTGAAACAGAAAAATTTGATAGAATTCTGAAAACTTTTCTCTTTTTAGTGGCAGTTAAATGATTTAAAATGCATTCTATGTAGATATTTCTGCTGTTTTTAATATCCTTTAAGTATCCGGTAACACTGTAATGTTATGGCAGGATCGCCATGTAATGTTGTTTCTTTGGAATAAAAAGAAATGAATCAATTGCTGTTTCACAAATGATTATTTTATTTAAAAATTGTTGAACTTATATACTACTTACTTATGAGAATAATTTCATTAATCTAGAATTGAGTGATTTACACATAGTTATAAAAGATCACTCAATATCCAAACATTGTATCATATTTTCTATGTGTCTTTCTTTCCTTTATTTAGATTACGTTTGACACACTTCTGATAGAATTCTGGTAGTGTATATTTTGCAAACAAAGCACATTCTGCAATATCAGCAAAACAGTGCATTTCGTACATTGAACTGTTTCATATACAAGTGAGTAAGCGATCAATGACCGACCGTATTTTTACAAAGTATCTAATTTCTTTAAACAACATTTCTTTTTAAATTACTAAAACGTGGACTAATTAAATTTGGTACTGACCTACTCAATAACAACGATTAATTTTGTTTACATAGTTCGCATGTGTAATAAGTTTGTTTTCTTTTATTCTTTTGCTTTAGATTCTTTTTAAATATTGAAATACAAATACAGTGGATACACTACAACACTTTTGTTAAATATATTGTTCAATTTCGCCCACAATGATCAACAATAAACATCGATTTTGTTTTTTACGCTATATTTTTCATTTTTCGCAAACTTTTGTTAGAAAGTAATATTTAGGGCAAAAAAATAAATAGTGGAATTCAAAGGAAAATATGTGCAATAAAATTAATTGGCGACCTGCACAAGTTGTCGGTTTCCCTAGCGTGAAATCAGTCTTACCTATCGAAGTAATGGCAAAATGAAGAGAATAGCTTCGTTGAAAGTTAATGTTTGAAAGAAGATGCATTCATATGTACATTAGGGTGATAACTTTTTTTTGACAATATTCCCCTCAGGGGTTTTCTAACGGCAAATATTGTATTAATGATAAAAAAAAACTATTTCAGTTCAATTTGGTAAAAAAAAACCTTATGCACCGACAGCGATTTCTAAAATGCTTTTAATATATTGTTTTTTAGTTTCTTTTAAAAACAATTTTTTAAAAATATGGTTTATACATATGTAAGTATGTAAACAAATAATAACAATAAATGATTAAAAGTAGGTATTGTAAGATATAAACTTTAGGTTCAAAGTACGCGATGTTTTACAAAATGGATATATATCTTGTACTATTCTTATTCCACGTTCCGCACAAATATTACTGCGTTGTTGATGTGGTGTTTATGATGGTGTTTATGATGGTGTTTATGATGGTGTCTCCAATGTTTGAGGAAACATCCGTGGGCTTTCGTAAAATTTATTAATGACTTGTTTAACCGTTCAAAATCATTTTCGTGGAAACAGTGGTCCGAAAACCAGATTTGAAACCATGCATCACAAATGAAATCACATATCGGTTGTAAAAGTTTTTGGTAACTGAGAACAAGAATAAATGCTAAAATGGCAAATATGGATCTCGAGTTCCACCTTGCATTACTAACCGATGGTAACGTTTTAAAATTTATATGGTTTATAAACGACAGTTATATCTGTACACTTTTTAACAACATCATGAAATTTAATTAAGTTTTTGGTCCCAATCTTGGATTTTATTTTGCTTTTCTTATAACTCATTTTTACCAAACCGATTTAATTTTTTGTTTTAAATTACAACCAACATACATATGAAAATGTCAAGAATTGCCATGAATTTTTATTAAAAAAAAATTAAATAAAATATGTGAAAACAGATTTCAGCATGCCTTAATTATATAGATGCGATGGTCAGACGTTAAGGCATCAAAAAAATTTTTTTTTTAACTTTGTTTGATTCAAAACTTTAACGATAGCGAAAAACTAAAAACGCATAAAGGACTGCCGTACACGATTTTGTCTGGGGAGATTTGATATTTGCAAAAAATGCAAAAGTTATTACCCTAATGTACGTGCATATGCATTGACTCCCGGTCATTCCAAAAAATTAGGACTATATTTGTTGGGTGACTACGTAAAACATCGTGTATAAATATTTCGGTCTATATGCGTTGTTCATTTGCCAATTGGACTGTAGACGATTGGAACTGAACCAATTTTTTCTTTAACGGCTTTGTCTCTAAAACAATTTTTTTTCTCACATGAAGTGAAGTTAATAAACAGGGGATCCTACACACTCCATTCAAAAAAATACAAATACATGTCGTTTAGTTTACTCCCTGGGAACTTGCTAATTTGTGACCATTTGTTTGAAAATATTAATGAAAATAGTCCGGACAAGATTTGTGTTCAAAAAAATGACATTACGTGATGTACGGAGACCGCAATAATCGACTCATTGAAACTAATATTTGACGAAAAATTATTTTCGAGAAGTGGCCCTTAAATTTATACGATTTAATACCTCCTGCTTGTTTCTTGTAAGAACACTTGTAAACTTTGGCTTCTTCTGTTTAACCTGTTACAATTGTCGCCTTAAGAGTCACAATTGGACGTGTTACTCGTACGATTGGCCAGCATTCCTTAAAGAAAATGGTAACAAATTGAGCATGCAAAATTCGTTTCATAAAAAATCATCGCGATGGTCAAATGCCTAAAAGCTTCTTCAAATGTATTTTTTTTTTTTTTTTTTGTATTATACTTTGAAAATCTAATTTTTGGGATTGAAAATATCGACAAGCCTGTTTCCCCAGGAAGCCGTATTAATTACTATTATTCTTTAGCCCAAAACGTTAACCACGCTTATATAACCCTATGGGTACTTTCGTGAGTAGCAGAAATATGTTTTTCTTGTGGAACCTACAGGAAATCTAAAATATTTTTAAAGATAAATTAGTTTTTTGCTCTACAATTCGATGTCCATTTGAGAAAGGAAGAAAATAAAATAAATAAAACCGGCAAATCCGCATCCACACAATAAAACACATAAAATATCTATAAAAAAAAACATAATGAAAAAAGAAAAATGTTCTCATACATTTGTTTTTATATCTGAAATGTTATTTTAGCTCAGACAGCACATCTATGACCATAAAAATGTAACATATGAACTGATAGCCAGAGCAGCTGAAGGAGTACACGATTTAGGGTGTCACTTGTAGCCAAGGGTCTATACAAAGATATTGTGGAAAAAATACAAAAAAGAAAAAAATTTATAACAAAATTAAAAGTATTTTTTGTAGTTAACTTTTACAAATTCTTTTCCAAAACATTTTTGATATCGGCTTTGGCTTCATTTTTTCACCTGCTCGAAACAAACTTTTCTAATTTCATAATCGAAATATTACTTTATACATATGTATGTATAAGTATATATGTATATGCCACCCGAGACATACATACTCGTACATCAGAATTGCTTGATTTGATAATAAAAAGAATTAACCGCTTTCCTAGCAGTAACGAAATAAATAAAAATTTAGCTTTGGAAAATAGAGAGCTAATGTTGTCTTCTTGTAGAATGTCTAAAAAGTACCATGATTTTCTTTGCTCTTAAAAGGAATCCATTAAGCTTATTGCTGATACATTTACTGGATACTGTATATTTAGGGGTACATTATCATTAATTTAAGCACGAAAAGTTTACACTTAATGATGGGTAAATACGTTAGTAAATGCCAACTAACACATTCAAAGAAAAAGAGATATGGCCTATGGATGGCTAGAATAATTCCAAATATAGCCGTAGAGGAGTGGCCACAGATACTTCCGGAACTATCTTAACCGATTAGATAAAAGTAGTAGTCCGAACTGTACTAATGATGACTCAAATCAGGACGATGTCGAGTATACATTTTTAAGGTACAGCTGGCTGGAATTTAGAGCAGCTATTGAGGAACGAATTGGTTCACTAACTGTTGAAAATATAACGTCTAAAATGTTAATAGGCGAGAAGAACTGGAACTTGATTGATCGATACGTATAGCGAGAAAAGAAGAGCAGAGTATAGAATCCAGAATCCCAGGATAAATAATTTACGCCTGAAGAGACATAACAAAGAAGAGAGGGTATGATGACCAATTCAGGGAGCCATCCTAAAGTAATACGATGAGTAGTTTCCGGGTTGGCGGAACTTCCTTGAAGACGGGAGGTGGTTTTAGTTGGTATGTACTTTGGCAAAAGTCCAACATATCCCCTGGATGACGATTCGACAGGTATGCATAATGCCAATAGTCTTATGGCACTTTCTCTCATCCCAGAAAGTCAATTGAGGAGTAGTAACTAAGAATTATACCAGTGATCAATATCATTGTCATCTGTGAACAGAAATGAAAACCAAGGGCAACAACAACAGCCGTTGGCATTACATAAATTCGTATTCGTTTAAACAAAAATATAGAGCAAGTGGTAGTGCCGCACTTGGAACTGTTATTGCATTATTAGCGGAACATTTTATTTATTCCTCCCTTAATTTAAACTTATTGCGGGACTTATTGCCGTTGATTTCTGTTAGATTATTTAGTAGTGAAAGTGTAACACTGGACATTGAATAATAAATCGACAGTAACCGATTTCCTTGCGATTTGCATTTTTGAAGTATGGCTTCTGTTTTTTCTCACTGATATCAGATACGATATTAGTAATTTTAACTAAAATGTCCAAACACTCTTTTCCCCTTTCCCACATATTTTTCTAGACCAGCACAATGTACTGCATGAGTAAAAATCATCCTCTGTGTGATGGCCTCAATCTAAAAGAAAAAAAAAGGAAGGAAATTTTATCCTCTATAAACGACTAAAGAATTGGAAAAAATTATATCGGGCTTTCAAAAATTATCAGATGAAAATATGGCGATAGAATATAAAATGCTTAAATATTTTCCATTCTCAAAAACCTGCCCATAAAACATTGATTAATTTCATTTTTACAAGCAATTATTTAGGTTGATGTATCAACAAATGATAAACAAAAAATTTATTCAATCAAAAATTGTTTTCTTAATAGCTCACCAAGCTTTTGAATTAATTACAGTAAATATGTATCGTTGAGAATATTATCGACATTTTATCGTCTTTACATGCAAATAGGCAGGGTTGTATTTCATATACCACCTGATATAATTTGTAAATATAGGCCCACAATGTTTTCAATTTTCAAAAACATACTCTTATATACTTGTAACAGCAGTTGTTGACGACCGTGTTTTATAATCAAATTTAAATTGAACTGCCAATTTAGCTAAAAATAAAACGAATTTGTATGGAATACTTGTCAAGTAAACTCATAATAAACCTACAATATTTTTTATGAATACGGCAGTTACTATATGAATTATATTTTAGTTTTGTGTCTACAAAAGGTTTTTAGTGGACTCCCTTATTTGAAACAAAAAAGTGAAGTAAAATAATATAAATAAACTGAGTAAAACTAAAAGGAAAATATAATAAACTGGTGGCAAAAATACACATCAACAAAGTATTATTAGGATGTGTAGATTTAAGTGATGTGTCTGTTTATATTGGGGCAACTATCAAGTTACTTAAACGAAAATATAAACAAAAAGACATGAAGAAAGAGCTTTAGACGTGGAAAAAAAAGAAAAATCATTAGATGTTATGTATGAGTATTACTCGTATTTAAGTGCAAATGGTAAAAATTTGTAACAGTCGACAATTAAAAAAATTTGTTATTCAGCACATAAAATTAAACCGGGTGCAGTTACGTTCAATTTTAGTGGGGATTATAGAGTAAAATTCTTTCTATGAATACATAAAAGTATTGTATTTGGGTGATTCCACGAAAGTTGACCCCTTGCAAGCAAAAAATAAAATTATCAACTTTGACCCATTTCAGCTCTTTTGTTATAGAAAATATACGTATCCATTACATCCTGGGGTGTATGATTATTTATTTATTTTTTTTTTTGTAAAAAAATCTACTTTAACTTGGTGCATCATACACTTTTTCCCCCTTTATACTGAGTCTTTTTTTAAATCACTTGACAACACTTTTATAACGGTAGTTAGCAATCAAAACAATTACCAGCTGACAGTTGTTACTTTTGTCTACGTTCAGCAGAAAATTTGCACGTGTAGCTTTCAAATTATAATTTTGAGAAATTTTTCAAAATCACTAATTTGTGTCACGACCGTGACCACGCAAATAAAAAAAGTTTAAATTTTGTGAAAACTGTTAAAGCTATAAAAAAACACAGTTGCTAAGGGTGACAAGGTTAAAGTTAAAGAGTTTCATGTAGCAAAATAAGCGCTCGGAATTCATTTCAATTTTTTTTTTAATTTATTGAGAATGTCACGACCGTTACCTTATTGAAAATAGTGTTCAACTTTTTGTTACTAACTATAGCTTAACAAACCATGGACTCCCAAAGCAAGATGAAAGATATCGGAAGAGATTGAAGGAAGATCCAGTAAAATACAAAGCTCATTTGAAAAAAGAAAGAGAAAGAAATAAAAAACGGCGGCTGGCTGCAAAAGAGTCATTGAGTGAAGAAATGCTTGCTCACAATCGGAATACTGATCGCGAACGTCAAAGGAAGTGTCGTGAAAAAAAGAACATAGGGAAGGAGAAAGTTGTTGAAGCTGCAGCCTCATCATCAAATATAGGAAGCTTTAAGTCCGATCGTTCACTTAAAAAGGCAGTAACAAAAGTTAAGGTCAAACTACCGAGCAGCCCCTCGAAGAAAATTGCAGTTGTGAAGAGACTTGCTTCTGAGTGCAAAGCGCACACTGGAACCAAGCTCAAGCAACTGTGTTTACAGCCTGTGCTTGGGTGAAAACTGAATTGGCCCTGAAATCATATTCTTATGCAATCATAAGTGATGACTTGACGCACAATAAAGAAAGTGTGTGGTACTTTTTGAAAATGATTGTTGAACACCTCAAATCTAAAACTGAAATTAATACTGCACACGTGTTTTCGGATGGAAGTGCTGCTCAATTCAAAAATAGGTTCAATCTATTTAACTTATGTTTTGCAAAGGAAGACTTCGGTGTAAATATGAAATGGTCGTTTTTTGCATCTGGACATGGCAAAGGCGCTGTGGATGGAATTGGAGCCACTATCAAAAGGTCTTTATGGACAGCAATCATGTCTCGCCAAGCTAAAATTAATACTCCAGCAGAAGCTTTCAATTTTTTTGTTCAAAATAAAAAGTTGGATGGAGTGACTGTTTTGTATTGCGATAAGAACCAAATAAAGCAGTATACAGGCTGTTTAAAAAAAAAGATGGAACATCTTAAAGCAATCAAAAATATCCAGAAGATGCACTTTTTTCAAAATGCTGGCTTTAACTGTTTGCTTTGTGGAATAACTGGAGTTTCGCCGCTAAAAATGAGCAACCTTAAACGTCTGGAGTATAATGATGTATATTCTTCAACTGAAAATGAATAAAAACGAAATCGAGCTTTAAAACATTGCTGCCTACTCTAAGATAACCATAAACTTCCATGTAATCATTTTGATACTGTTAAATATACGACTACAAAAACAAATCCGTTTTATTTTTTATGCTGTCACGACCGTTACTTTTTTTGTCACAACCGTTACCTTTTCAAAGTTATTTTTTTTTATTTGGCTACATCATTTTCACACAAAAGTAGAGTTTTCTTACACAAAACACTGCAAAGAATTTAATAAGAATTTTTATTTAACGCATTCCTTGGAAAATTTTACAATCTAAGTTGCTAAGACCGAACATTCAAAAACAGCTCATTTGTAATGTCACGATCGTTACCTTTTCATTGATCTAAAAAAACCTTAAAATGCAGTTTCTATACAATGATTCTTATTGCTTTTAGGGGTTGAAATTTTATATTTTTAAAATCAACAAATCATTTTGACATTGTATTTCAGGTTAAAGTTTTATTACGAAATTTCGTGTAAACCTGTCACGACCGTTACTATGGAATTGCCCATTTATACAAGAAAGTGGTATTTTCTTAGCTATGAGCAGGCAGTTTTAAAACGAAGCTGAAAGTAAACTGTTAAGAAGAAGCTCAAATTGAATCAAACAGTAGTGGTATATATGTTCTATATATAAAGTTGTATACAACGAACTTATACCTTTATAACAGTCTAATATCTCAAGAAATACAAATTAGGTTTAAATAGCGAAATATAGAATTATTTACCACCATTTTATAAAAATTTACGTTTAAAATTCACCGATTGATAGAAAACCATGACTCGATAACCCTTTGAAAGGTGCTCATTCAGCTCATCAGGAGACTTTTTTTATTTATTTTTTTTTTATTTTCAAGGCCAGCACTCAGGGAACGGCCCCTACTCATGCAGTACATTGTGCTGGTCTAGGAAAATATGTTATGGGAAGGGGAAAGAGGGAGTAGTGTTTGTGGACATTTGATTTAAACCTATAGATATCGTAATTGGCAGGAAAAACATTCGCCCGAAGATTGTTCCACAAACGAGCGGTGCCGCCAAAGAACGAATTCTCTCTATAATGCATTGTGCGATTCGCTGAACAATCAACCACAAATGGGTGCGCTCTGAGAGAGGTGCGTGTAGTCCGCAAGAATACACGACCACCCGGAATCAAATCCCTTATCTCATCAGAGCACCTCCCATGGTAGTATCGATAGAACAATGAAACGCATGCCACATTGCGCCGATGCTCCAACGAATCGATAGAGTTGGTTACCCTACCGTCGTTGATAAGCACCTTCGCCTTTTCCTGTACGCGGTCGAGAAGCTCCAAAACTGATTTTGAAGCACCGGCCCATACATGAGAGTTGTATTCCATCCTAGGCCGGATGAAGGTCTTGTAAATATTGAGAAGGTCAGATGGAGTGAAGTATTTCTTGCACCGTTCTAGAAAACCGAGGCACTTAAATGCTTCTTTCGACACTCGAAATATGATATCATTCCAACGGACATCACAATTAATTCTCATGCCCAGAACATCAAGAGCGTCAGCCTCCTCAATATTTACATTACCCATAGTCACAGATGGCAGGATTAAATCATCACAACGCCTATGCGTCATAAAACAACATTGGGTCTTGCGCGCATTAAATTCGACCCTATTCGCGAGACCCCACTCAGAGATCGTCTGCAGGTCGTTTGAGAGTGTCATTGATATTCTGCCTTCTCACCCCGATCTGAAAAAGGCTCGGCCTACGATCAAATGAATATGAGTGACAAATATTACTGTCATCTGCGAAGGATTAAATGGGATTTGAGGTTAAGAGGAGAAGATCGTTGAGGAAAATTAAAAATAGGGTAGGAGATAGAACAGAGCCTTGCGTTACTCCCTGAACTCGTTGGAGGAGCCACCGTCTATAACCGCACTTATAGAACGGTCTCTGAGAAAGCTCGTTATGAAACGACAGAAATGGTTACCGACGCCAAAGGCAGCTAGTTTAGAGATAAGAGCATCGTGCCAGACTCTATCAAACGCCTTTGAGATATCCAGAGCAACAGCTTTACTTTCACCAAAACGGTGAATAGATCTACTCCATCGCTCAGAGAGTAATGCCAGTAGATCACCAGTGGAGCGACCGCTACGAAAGTCATAAAGGATACTTATAAGTTAATAAGGCAATTACTTTTTGGATAAACATTATATTCTTTAACACACATTAAAGAATTAAAATAAAAACATTTTTTTACTAATAGTAGTTAATGTAATATTTAAAAGCTCATTTATAGAGAATTATTCGGAATGTTCTCATATTCGTAAAAAGATTTTACGAATAAATCTATAAATATAAATTATACAAACTTTCGGCTTGAGGATAAAGAAATAGATAAAGAAAAGGTTCACAACATATAGAATTTACATAAATCTATAAATTCTGAAAGGAAAGACTCTGCTGCTATGAATTAGCTTCTTCGAGATATTCTTTTCAATAGTATATCTTTTTCTAATAATAGATATATTTTTAACAGACCTAGCTGACCAAATCTCTTTAATAAGGCATTTACAACAAACTCAAATAAAGTAAATTTAATTTGAAATCTCTTTGAAAGTCTATAGTATTTACTCCGACATTATTTGACAAGTATCAGAATTTTATTTTCATAAAAATAACAGCCAATAAAGGAATAAATAAATAAAACAATCTTTTTATTATTCTACATATACATATCTGTGGACATTTGACAAAACGTCTTCTTTCTAAATCAACAACTTTTCAGTAGAGCAAAAAACAGTTAAAAAAGCTAATAGAAGTTATTGCTAGAAAATTAAGAAATTTTAAACTGGGATATTATATTGCACACAAATACTTAACGAACATTATGCGACCTTTCTTTTCCCTCTAGAAGCAATAGTTTTCTTTAAAACAACAAAAAATTAATGTAAGACTAGAGTTGTCAACTATTCGACGAAATCCAAAAACCGGTTTTCGAATAGTTTAAAAAACCGCACATTTTTTAAAACCGGTTTTCGGCTTTTTTATTTAAAAACCGGTTCGAATAACCCGGTTTTTCGGTTTTCTCCATTAATAAAAATATATACAATATACTACATATATAACAATTTTTTTTTGTTTTTATATGTAACTATTTTAACTTAAAAAAAACAGAAGAAATACATTCATCAGATTTCATTCTTAACATTAATCAAAAATAATTTAGAATTTTGAAAATTATAAAATAGTACATATGTATGTAAATATGTATGTATGTATGTATATATAGTACATATACATATATTTACATATATAGAAAGAAACATACATATATGTACATATGTACATAACAAAAAATATTTATTCAAAATTTAAACATTTTATTTACTATTATTATTTTCTTAAAATACTTATAGCATTTCAAATATAGGATGCAGTTTAAATGTTTAGATGACATACGGTTTCTTAGCTTTGTTTATATTGTTGAGCCTACTGAAAATACACGTTCATTTTTGTAGAAGTTGGGTTAATTGTGAGCAGCGCTGTATATATCTGTTTTAGTTTTTTAGAAAATAGTGTTGCGAAGTGTTGCATACGTAATTTAAATTTGTTAGAAAAAAATCAGTAAAATATAATACACCTCATATGAAAAATATTCGAAAATGTCGAATAGTTCGACACAAAAAACCCGGTTTTTCGAATAACTCGAAAACCGCCACATTTTTAAAACCGGTTTAAAAAAACCGGAAAAATAGGAAAAACCGGTTTTTCGAATAATTCGAAAACCGGTCTTGACAACTCTATGTAAGACTCTTTGTTAAATAGATTTTAAAGAAAAGAATTATCTTCCACCATACAAGTCGTTTTGTCAAAAATTTTTTTTGCTTAAATTTGAAAATTATTCGAATCGCTTAAGTCAAGACAAGTTGTGTTGTTAAAAATGGAATATGAAAAAAGGTTGAAAGAAGTTGATTTGGAAAATATATTTCGGATTTATTAAAAAAATACTTCTATTTTTCCCTACAATATGCAAATAATTAAAAAATAATAATAAAATTTAAAAAAAAAATTTTCTCTAAAAGAAATCGTTTTGTCAAATTGAAATTTGGGGAAATTTTGAAAGAGGTCGATTAGTCAACTACATATCTTGCGTTCCAAAGGTCGTAGAAATACTGGGATTAGAGCAACCGAAGGACAAGGAAATTCTATATTTACTATAGAAATATTGGAAAATTGTCTTATTTCGAGAGTAGAGGTTTTTTCAAAATTCCACAGATATTTAATAAAAAATGATTCAAAAGTCTTGAATTTATTTTCGTTTTAGTTTTATGAGGCACTTTTCAATTGTCAATTTCTTAGTCGGGATTTACAATAGAGAAACTGAAAGACAGACAGACGAAATGACGAAAATGTGAAATATGTTTGTACAGGATATTTTTCCTTTTGTTTTTTCACTTTTTGTAGTTTTTGCATCTTCTGTTTGTCTTCTAAGTTCTATATGGTAAAAGTTTTAGGCAAGAGCAAAAGAGAATTGAAAAATATCTGCCTTTCAATTTCCACATTGTAAATCTCGACTTACAATGTACAACTTACAAAAAATACAGAGTAGCATCGGAAAGTATACTAGATTTCAACAAGATTTTGTCGAAATCTAGTAATGAAGTAGATTTTGTTTTAGTTTTAGTAAAGAACGACTAGATTTCAATTGAAATCAGGTAATTAATTGATTTGAGTTTGGAGTAAATGTACTATGACGGATTTATAAGATTTTTTTTTTTTCATAGACTCGCTTATATTTAATAACTCTGTTTTCGCGCACTAATGTAACTCGAGCTCTTTTCATAACAGGCTCGTTTTATCAATTGATTGTTTTACAAAATATTGTACTGCATTGCTTACTAGAGTTTTGAATACTGTTAGGGTTGCTGCAGTTTGACGATGCGAATTCTGATTACATTGGTTTTATAACTTTTCTAGTGCCAAAGTTACACAATTTATTTTTAATTATTACTATATAAAGCTTTATATATATGTATATGAACTCGATATATAGTGGTCTGCTGGGTTATTTTTATGCCTTATAAAAAGTATTCTTTTCATGTGCAGAGAAAAAGAGTGGCACAAAAATGCTTATGCGTGGCAACTTAAGATGTAGACGACAAGTGTTGAATATTGGAGTTTTGGGAATGGTCGTTACAGCTTAAGGCTATCAAGATAATGACATTTAATGAATGAGTATTTTTATTGAAACTAAAGTGTAATTAATACTCTTTTTATAGGATTACAAAAGTAATTTAAATTATACTTTTTAATTAAATTTACTAAAAACTGATACTATTGTATTTTGTTTAATTTAAATTTAATTTTTTTTTTGTTCTTTCCATTTAGTTTTACAATTTTTTTTTTTTAATTTTTAAAGTAATTTATTTTAAACGATTCCATGAACTCATTTATCTTTAACATGTCATGCATCAACACAAACCAACTACAGATAATAAAAAACAAAAATTAAATAAAAATAAGTAAAAGATGGGTTTTAAGTTGATTAAGAAGGGTGAATTCTTAAAATGCACTATGGTTCCAAATTGATTTTTTTTCTAGAGGAGTTTTTAATTTTGTCACATTTAATGACCATTACATATAAATAAATTAAAAAAGAAAACAGTCAATTGAACCACGCCTACACCTCTACGCCTACTCAAAGGGAGGTAACCCAATTGAAATTAATGGTTCCTTTGAAATTTACACACATGATAGGTAAAACAAAATAAGATCAACGTGTTCTATTTGATTTTTTTATATTTTAATTTTTAGTGATTTTTTTAGTGAAACCACTTTACTTTCTATACTGGAAGTATTTCGCTCTGCTTAATTGAAAATTGAGCTAAAGTATAATGACTAGTAAGGGAGTTTGCCGAAAAACCTGCTAAGATATGAATATGCACTTAAAATACACATTTTGACAAACACTTCTACTTTCAAACTTCCATACAAGCTCGTGTCCAAACATAACATTTGGTCCACAGAACTTATAGGTTATGTGGAGACTGTAAAACTGTACAATCACATAACAAGAATTACGACAAGAACTCAACAAAAATTAAATTCGCAAATAAATGGTAAAACTTTTTCCCTTCATTTTTTATAGTTTATTTGTTACACAATTGTAACACTGTTTAAAGTCGCATTTGAAGGCCCAACCATAATATGCATGAACCAGCTTAAGTCAACTTAAGCAACTGTGCGAATACATGTAAAACATATGTGACAAACTATAGTGTACTTAATCAAACTTTTCGTCAAATGTCGTCAAATGTCATTAGCTTAAGCAAAGTGTCAAACTGATACTTCGTAAATTTTAGGTAACTTAGATAACTTCTTTTCCATATTTTATTATAACATTTGCCAAATTTTTTCTTTTTGTGTGCAAATTTAATATAATAAACAATTCCTGTAATTTTGGGTACTGGTTTATTGGATTTGTTCGCAAAAAAAAAAAAAAAAAACAAAATATTGCACAAATGTGCAACAATCGTTATATTTATCTTAAGTTCATGTAAGTACATTATGGCCACTTAAAAGTTTTCTTTAATTTACTTATGCCTTTGACAGACTTTTGGTTAATTTTTGACTGTTGCTTAAGCTAAGTCATGCACATTATGCTTGAGCCTTAACTTTGAAAACCTAAAAGACAGGCAGTGTTGCCAATTATTTTTTTTTTATTAACTTGATTATATGAACCCATAGTGCAACTGAAAAATCCATCTTAAAATTTTTAGGAAAGCAAAAATAAACAAAAAGAAATAAACGACGTAAGTTTGAATTCTACTCAATTACTAAATAATGACAAATTGATGGATGATGGGAAGTGATTTTAACTGCATTGAACAAATTTTTTTTAATTACGCAAAACTACAACATTTTTAAAACTAATAAGAGTAAAAGATAATAGATTTTTTTTTGAAGGACTATAATGTTCTTATATTTTGTAAAAATAAGAATATATCTCTGTCAATACGAGTATAATATAAACCTAAATAGGAATATTCTTTTTTATAAACCTCCACCTTCTGAAAATGCATTTTTTTCTCAGGATTCTAGTTTAAACAGGTGAGCTTAAGAAGAACGTAGATTATTACGAAAAAATTTTTTAGTTTTTGACGAACAAAAAGCCATTTATGACTTACAAAAAATGCCCACGTATGCCTTTTGTAATAAATTTTAACTATTCTGATGAATCCTTCGGTTCTTAAACTCTCGAAAACAACAAATTTTCCACTAAATAAATTACACTTCAAACGACAGGCGGTTGAGAAACTAGTAAATGGATAAATAAAAAATAGTGATAATCACGCTTTTTTTACTGAGACCAATACTCAGGCTTGTAAACCCCTACTCATGCTGTGAATTATATTGGCGAATGAGACAATTTACTGTCAATTTAGTCACTCAAAGGCCGGTGTTAGAGCTTCACCTTAAATGATTAACAGCAATTGACCCATATGTCGTTGGATGTTGATTATTAAGTGGTGAGTATCCTCACTAAGTAGGCAGCTGTTATCTTCCCAGTAGGTGGCGCTTTTCTCCTGATCATTTGTTTTTGATGACATGCCAAATATAGAATACAGTAGAATGTGTATGGACTTCTTAAAGGGAAGGAACCTCTTATTCTTTAATTAAAATCTCGAAGAACTGCACATTTTTTATTCTTCAATTCTCATTCTTGCACGTTTTCCATGTCAAACAATAACAAAATGTAGGCATGTATGCTAATTTTACTACCTGGCACTTCAAATGACAGATATTGACAAATTTGCCAAGCCGATCCCAGTAAATGAATAAACAATAACGATAATAACTCTTCGTTGCAAATGTCCTTGCAAGGCTTCCATAAACAGTAACAAAATGTGAGCATAAATGCTACTTTTGCTGCAATTGCAAGAAATATAAAGACTTTTGCAGCCAACAGTGATTACAGCTAATAAATTTCTTATTTATTTACTAAAAAAATTATAAAAAAAATTATTTTCGTTTTAAGTACACATTGGGGTCAAATACTAATATGTTTCAGCTCTATTGGTCCACAATACTGTTACTTCTTTTTCGAATCAATAAATAAATAGTTACTTATATTGAGAGGATACGAAAAAAAATATGAAAAAAATAACGAGAAATTATCCCACTTCATTTGGTAGTCGTAAATATGAATTTAAGTAAGTATATGTCTTCTTACCTACTTTAATTTTTATTTAATTAAAAAACAATTGTACATTTTTTATTTCTAAAACTAACTAACTAAACTAACTATTGAAGTACTAAAGGTATTTATGTTTTGTTTAAATAGATTTTGATCTGACAACAGAACTACCAATCTTTGCCTTTAAACTGTTTGTTCAAACCATTATTACATTATATGAGGAATTAATATTTGCAAACTGCTATTATTACTTTTAGCTATGACACTGCCAATATACATAGATATACTATATGTACAATATATGTATAAAGGAAAAAAGTCCAGTATATATCTGTGGCAATTTGGAAGAGTAGCTTAAGTCGACATAAGAGAGAATTGAGTTAAGGCGTTTGGGGCATTACAGAAGCAAATGCGCTTAAATGTGTTTAGTCCGTCTTGAAAAATTCTATTTTTTATCAATGTTATGTAAGTTTACTTTTTAGCCAAAGTTTTTTAAATCCATAATGCATTGAACAAAACAACTTATGTACACATAGATTTGTTTACATATTCAGATTTTCGATTTATCATATAACTTATATTTACATTAGTTCTTTTAATAAAATGTGATTCTTGTATACAGTTATCTTAAGTGAATATAAGTTCTTGAATAAATCCTCTTATGTTTACTTAAAACTACACAATACGTACTTTTTATTACAACAGAAGCGCTTAAGTTACTTAAGGACCTGTCCAACGCAGATTTCAGTTTCGAAAAAGCGCTTAAGTAGAAAAGGCGTAAAATCTTCTAAAATCAACCATATTTTTTTAAAATATACATCCTTCTTCTCTAATGAACATGTTACCAATATATTAACTCATAAATTATTCGCAAAAAACATACAGAATAAAAATTACACAAAATTGAAGATATCTCAAAACTTCAATTTTCGACTTAAGCTACTTTTCAATATTGCCACAGATATAATTGGCTATTATAACCCTGATTCAGAATTACGGCCCACACTGGTTCAGCTCCATACGATTGGTGGCATTAATTATAAGGAGTGGACCTAGAAACTTGAAAGTTGGCACAGATTATTATATTGACTAAATTAAGAAAATAAAATAGTTTCATGAAAATCAGCCACACCCATCGCCCACCGCCCATACAATCAAAATGGATATTTTCACATAAAACCTTTCGTATAAAAGCAAAAGTCTTAAAATTTAGTACATATACTACTTAGAAAAAACAAAAGACGCATGCCAAGTTTTATGGAAATCTGCCATGCCCATCGCACCGTCTTGCACTTTGTGTAGGCGGTATTTTGGTGATTAAAATTCGATTTTTTAAAACTATTTTTACAAATCAAATAATTTCGTTCCAAAGAAGAGTGTTTCAGTAAGAGAAATTCATAATTTACTTGATTAAAAAGAAATATTTTGTCTTAGAAAAAGTCTACTGAAGTCACTTAAATACTGTAAAACGAAATCTGAGGAAAATTTTTACACAGTTCAGTAGCTTATATATGTCAGATATTTTAATTGATAACTTTTCAATGCAGTTTTTATTGAAATACAGCACTTTCTTTATAATTCGTAGTAAAAGTTGTTTAGATTCCGTATGAAGTGTAGGAGATATGACCGAATTAAAATGGCCTTCTAAGCCTCAAAATGTGCAGTTTTTCTTTTAAATAAGAGATAGGTCCGGCTATATTACTGGAACCGAATGAACCCTAAAAGCCTATTCATTAAATTTACCCAAAAAAATATACAAGTTTTTACAGATCGTTAAACAAACTTATGAATTTTCTGAAAATGCCCGGGAAAAGGACAAGTTGCAATAAAATCTATTTCAGAGATGTGCAATCCTAAGAGTATGCAACAGATTTTAATACAAACGTCAGTTACATGATTGTAATGGAAATTTTTCCTAACTATTTTTAGTTTTTTAAACCGGAATTGCTTAGAGGCAAAAACGGGCAGCTGAATTTTTAACAAGTAATTAGCTGAAACTTCCGGCTTTAATTTGATATAAGTATCTGGCTGGAGCTCATTGGAGATCAAAAGATGCAATCCATAGAATTTGGAGAAAATATATATTTTTGGAAAATTTTTTGTGGTAAAAGAAATAATTTTTTTTTAATTTGAAAATTTTTTTATTTGCATATACATTCCGGCTCACTTATTTAAAGGCACAAAAAATCCCATATTCAGGAGCCGGTATCTTTTGCAATTTTTAACCGATTCCAGAATTTTAAAATAGAAATGGAAGGTAGACATCTTGAGATATAAACAAAATCATGACAATGGTGGTTTCTTAACTAAGGAACCTTTTTTTGAGGAATTTATAAAAAAAAATCTAAAAATTTTGTATTTTTTTTTGGTTCACTTGAATAAAGGCACTTTTATTAACTTTAATGAAAAACAGCTTTTCTTGTTTTTTTAAGTTATTATTACTTTATTTGCTTTATTAAAGAACTATTAGTAATGGGTACAACCTCCTTTGTTTTTAATAACTTCAAATATACGGGTTTTCCTTGACACATAAAGAGAATTGATGTAATCCAACGAAATTTCATTCCAAGCATCCTTAATGGCCTGAATTTTTTTTTTTTTTTTATAATTAATAAGAATATTTTTGTAAAACACATTATTTATATAAAGACGCAAAGGTTTTATAATAAAAAATGACACGTAAAGCAGCATAAATAAATTTCATTCATTTGATTTACTTTATTGGCCATAATCCAATATTAACTACTTTTCCCATTTTTTATTTAAATATATACACATTTAATTTTTTTTTATTATTTTCTTAACTATTCCTTCCATCTCATATATTTAATTTGTCGCATATTGCATATCCTGGTTCCTTTCCCTCCCTCTTGTATTAGCCAAGCTGTCTATATGCATCTGTGTACGTCTACATTAAATCCAATTCATATAAAACATGTTACTCGTTCCATTAAATCTTAAACTTCTCTTTACTTCGTTATCTACTCATATTCGTATTTCTTTTCCATGTTCAAACATTAAATCTTTACGTGTTTTGCTATGGAATGGAATGCAAAATCTGTATGGAATGAACAACAGCAACCAGTAATGATGGTATGAACGAATAAAAGTAGAAGAACGTGAGTTATTTTATTATCTATAAACGGGAAGCTAATAATTTGTAAAATGTTGTTATTGTTGTTATAATTTTTATTGCTGTTGTTGTATTAAATAGCAATAGCAATAGATAAAAAATAAAATATATATTTTTAAACGCAGTCAAGCTCTCTGAGCTGCATATAAATAATAGGATGGTTGGAATTCTACCCTCACCACTTGCATTTGTAATTTAAACACCTGTCAGTTATATTTTTTTATAATATTTGTTAGACAAGGCAAACTCTTCCTCACAAGTTATAACTACACACAAAAAAATAATATTCATAAAATTTATGAATTCTGTTCATATTTTTTGGGGTTCATAATACATATGAATTGATCATAATGTATATGTACCACTTCATAATGTTTATGAAATTTTTTTGAGTTCCCGGTATTTGTTTATAAATTTGTTCATAAATGTTATGAATTTCGTTCATATAAAAAATTTTCATAAGTGGAATGTAAAAATTCATAAATATTATGACCTCTTTCATATTTAGCATTTTTGACTATCATTTCCCTATTTTTTTTACAACTTGGTACATATATGGAATGAAATTGATCATATATTTTATGAATGGGTTCATAAATAATAAATTTTTAAAAATATCACAAAGTTTTTGATTTTTATGAAAAATTTCATTCAATTTATGAATTTTTTTGTGTATATTTTATATACAGGTTTTCTTATTCTATGAATTTTTTCCTAAAAAATAATCAAATTTTTAGAAAAACCTTTCATTTAAAATAAGATTTTTGTTCATAATATTTCAAAACCGGTTTTGAGAGTGGGTGTAAAGAGTGTAAAACTATGAACAATGTTTTATCTCTTAAATTAGGAATATTGTTAAATTATATGAGCTATAAAACAACTTAAATATTTCACTTGCTAAAATTATACTTTGTGTTTTTAAACCACATAAGGTTTTGTAAAATGTCATTTGCTTATAAAAAATAATTTGTACTTTTCATTTAAACAGCAAATATTTTTATAAATTTTGAATTCAACAGAAACTAACGGTATCAACTCAAAGGCTTAATTAATTAATTAATTAATTTAAATTCTATAGACGAAGAGACAAGAGAAAGTAAGTAAATCAAAAATTTACAATATGCTAAAATTAATTTTTTTTGTATAATTTTACTATTTAGATACTCGAGACAATATACTGCTGATGAATCTTCACCAGTTTCTTTTTTAATAAATGTGGTGGAAAACTGTCGAGAAAATTTAGCATTGAATATTCAGTAGGAGCTTTTGCAATTTTCGGAAAAACGAACGAGGAAGTAGAATACAAGCCGCGCCATTTGAGGGCGACAAAGGATTTCTTACAGCCGCGGATATACAAATGATTAAAATTTTATGAAAAGTTGCATAATATCTGAGAATAAAATACTTAGTTTTATTATTATATTCATAAAAATGTATGCATATAAACACATAATTTATGTAATAAATAAAAGCAATTCATAAAAGCTATGAACCCTTTCATAAAAATAGTTTGCATTTTCATTTATATTATGAACGCATTTTGAAATTTATGAACACATTCATAAAAAAACCCGGTGTTTTAATTTTTATGAACAAAGTTCATAAATTCTAAGAATTCGTACATTGGAAAATTTTTAATGAAAATTTTCATAAAATGTTAGGATTTTTTCATAAATATTATGTATTTGATCATAATGACTGCAGAACTAATTTTCCCAGTATTTTTGCTACAAATTTATGAATTTGTTCATAAATACCATGAAAATCGTACATGGGCAAATATTCATAAAATATTCATGTATTTTATGAACCTTTTTTTTCTGTGTACATTTTTCTTTAAATATTTATAATATCGGCTGTAATGCAACATTAATGCGATTATAATGCGACATTGATTAAATCTTAGAAAATTCGTGAGTTTTCTCAGAAATATTGCAGGCAAAAAATGGTTCATCAAAGAATTTGATGAAATATAAATTTATATATAAATTTATTATAAATTTATCAGTGTATCAAAACAAATCAAAATAGTCTATTGTTATACGAAATTATTAAACAATAAAAATGAAATAATTAGATCAAATATTAATAAAAACTTTTTAATAAATAAAAATTAGTATGACCTATTTCCGGGAAAATTTTGTATGGAGGCTATACAAAATCATTTACCGATTTCGTTTTGTATTTATACGTTGAGTTACTAACATAAAAAAACCAAATTTCGTTAATCTATCTTTAAAAAGAGAGCTTGCAAATCTATTTAAATATTCATACGGGCTGATAAACGAACATCACTGGAATTAAAAAATAAAATTTTTCTTTACATGATTTTTTTTAATTTGTAATGACTTATTAAATTCCATGAAATTAAAAAAAAAATCCTATCTCTAACGCCTGAATTAAGAGCTGCTTTTAGCAATTTCAACCCACTGTGCGTCGTGTTGGGAATGTTTCGGACCGTCTTTGCTTATTTTTTCAGTTATTCCTTAAAATCATACATTTTCGATAACTGGTTTTATTATTAATTGTTATTTATTGTATGAAATTTAATAGCCTAAGATCCTAATACTGGTATTCTTATGAGAATTAACATCCGTTAAGGAATATGTACAAACACTAGCAGAACTGAACTAGTTTTCGACCCAGCTACGAAAGGTCTCATCAGAGTTCTTTGTGTTATACATATTCATATTTTATATTTCTATTTATGTATTTTATATTTCTATGTTTGTACATATTCCTTAACGGATGTTAATCCTCATAAGAATACCAGTATTAGGATCTTAGGCTTTTTAATTTCATACAATACGTATAATAAAGATCCATTTAAAAATATTCGAATTTAATTCGAAAATGTATAATAATTAATTGTTATTGTTTAGCTTTTTTTAATAATTTCAATATTATTTATTTACTCTTACATTTTTCTCTATATTTCAGTTGAACGTATACGTAAATACATATTACCGCATTTCATAAAGTAAGTATTTGTCTCTTTTTTTCTTTTAATTAATTTATGAAACTTTACGGTCGAACACTCTTGAATACTATGGCAAATTAAGAAGTGTTTGTTTTGCAATACAAATTTTAAAGTATCACTTGTATTTGATGATTACGGTATCAGCGATGATGATGACTATTGTTAACAAATTCAAAAACCAATTAATTTTTGTCAAATTTTACCTCAAGGTGAGGTTGAGTGTGGCTTGTGTTGATGATGATGATAGCGATTATGATTTCGATGACGCTTTTACTTTTGCCATTAACAAGCGTATAATTGTGATAAACTTAAGAACATTAATTAAGTATTTTGTTGGGCCACACAAACTTTGCAATAACAAGTGTAGTACAAACAACTTTAACGGGACAGAAATGATGAGTTAAGAGAGTTCGAATTCACCATAAAAAAACTCCCTAATGACATATGAAATTGACAGTTTTAATAGATAATTCTTAGTTGTCTATGAGATGCTCATGAATCTTTCTGGCAAGGAATTAGAAGAGAAATAAAAATAATATTAAAGTGTCAGCATTGCCATCATCACATCATAATTATATTTCTTCTTCATTTGTACAAATAATTACAGCAATTTTTTTGTAGTTTGCGCATAATTTTATAAATAATCAGAGAAAATTTCTTCATCCGTCAAATATTGTAGACGCTCGCGAACAGGATTTGAAAAATTATGGAAAAATTTTGAAAATTGTGTTAAAAAAGGCAGAAGTAATTTAATGGCATTTTTAAAGCTGTTGGAAGAATTAGTATTAAAGAATATGATATTATGTTTTCTTTAATTAAATATTAAAGAAAATACTTTTTGTACTATATTAAGAATTTAAAATTTTTTTTTCTTTTTTCTAGAAAAAAAGTTGAAAAATAAATGAAAAGGTCTTTTAGAAACACAAATAAAATGCAAAACCAATCTTTTATTTTTAATACAGAAATAAATTAAACAAGTGTGCCAGTGCCAGATTCTTTGGTCTTTCTGTTTACTCTTACAGAGTCCTTCACTCAAGCCTTATATATGTAATATACTGTTCTTTATATAAAGGGTTGTCCATTTTTCGGTGTCAGAGGACATCTTCGTATTATTCTTTCATTTCGGGCAGAATTTGGAAGTTAGATTATTATCCGCGTTTGTGTTACATGAATATCCGTGTTGTGTGGTTCATTGCATCGTCTGGCTTATAGTCTTCAATTCCAAGCAAAAAAATTCTGTCTCATTTAAAACAAAAAAATATTCGTACCAAAGACAACTTCAAATAATAATACGCTCCGAAAAGTCATTCGCCCGATGGAATCTCCTCTTCACAATCACTTCTGGGTACTCCCGGCATCATATTCGACAATTTTGCTTTTTGACGTAACTACTAAGTAAGAAATAAACTCCATCGCCGAAGAAAATTTTGTTTGAAAATTCAGCACTGAGAATATGTTGCTCTAGCACCCAATCAGCAATTCTCCAGCGCTGTGAATGAACTTTTATGGATGAAGATTTTGAAAAAGCTGCTGGGACGAAACTAAAAATAGTAGAGACACACATTTTAAATTTCGGAAACTTTAACACTTTAGTTAAGAATAATTTAAAACTATAAAAAAAATTGTCCACGGAGACGTTCACATTTCATGTTTCCTGAACAATAAAACAGTTATATGTGGACTCATAAGCATATACAATAGTCATTGTTATAAGTTCATATTTAACTGGGAAAGTCCGTCATATATCTCTTATAGTAAAAGTTTATTTAATATTTAAAGATTAGACCAGGGGTGAGCAACCTTTTCAATCAACGGGCCACTTATAAATTTTAAAATTTTTTGGCGGGCCGCACATAAATACTAATAACTGACAAAACTCTATTTATAATAAAAATTAGAATAAAAAAATATAAAATTTAATGCCAAAAAAAAAGTATTTGCTTGAAATTTTTAATGAAAAATTTGGCACTGTTTTTTCGATACAACCTGATCAATATCAGCCGGAATTGATGAGGTAGGTACACATACACAAGTTTCTAATCGTGCATTACTCAGTCTTGATCGGTGGTAATTGGTCGGTGGTCGGATTTATAAACATTCTCGATGTTTACTGAGAGAAATACATTTTTTACATCAGTATTATTCTACATGTCCATCACTTCCCTTTGAAAGTCTTCGGGAACTGTATCCACATCGATAATTAATGGTTAGGAAAACATTTTCATGGAAACTGCTCTCTTCTCAGTTTCTTCGTAATTGAAATTCGTTGATTAATGTGTCTATATATTATGTGTATTTTTGAGAAGCAGCAACATTTGTTTGGCGGGCCGCAAAAATAGTTTGAAAGAGCCGCAAGCGGCCCGCGGGCCGCGTGTTGCTCATCCCTGGATTAGACGATCGTAATGAAATTTTGCCAGCTGGAAAAAACAATTACGTGTATTTAAAAATAGTTGTGTTTATAAATTTTTGCTTGTTTTGCTTTCTCTACAAACTTCCTGAAGACTTTTTTCTGTGTTCATTTAATTTAATAGCTATTATGTGACTGTAGTCATCGTGGTCTAGTGGTTAGTGTGTTGGCTTACTAAGACGATAGTTCAAATCTCAGCTTTAACATCTTGAAAAAAAGAAATATGAAAAAAATATTTCCTTCGGCGGGGTACATCTTAGCAGTCTTTTGGCAAAAGCTCTAAGAGTAACTGATTGCCATGAACAAGCTTATCAAGTTTGTCGTTCGGAGTCGACTTTAAACTGTAGGTCCCGGTATTCATACATAAAAACTAACACACACAACATGACTACTGCGAGAAGCTAGGCCGTAACCCTGTAACAGTGTTGCAATGGCCAATTATGTATGTATGTGTATCGATAATTTGTAATAAGCAAACAATGTGATATAGTTTGTTTCTTCATATGTAAGTATGTATATAATCACATATTTAAAAAAATAAATAATTAAAAACATACAAAATAAATAAATGTTTATTTGAACTAATTTTTATTTAAAAATAGCTAAAAATCAAATTTAAGTTCAATTTATCCTTCACTTGCAACTTGTAAAATTTTTTTGAGAGTCTCCGTCGACCCTAAGCTTTTTTTCTACAATCCTACAAATGTATAAGTGAAAATTTAGTTTAGTGAAACAACACCATAACACCATAACACCATAACACCATAACAACAACATATAACTTGTAGACTTTTAACTTGTAAAAATCACTTGTAGCCACAAACTTGTAATTGTATTTTTATAATTGTAGCTTAGTGAAATAGGACCCTGGGGACTATTAGCAACAACGATTTTTGTTTTTTTGTTTATATAAAAATTTTTTTGTTTTTCCAATAATTCTCTACAGGTTTTTGTGCAAACTACTTGCTGGCTGACTGTGGTGAAACAAGAAAAATAGAATTTGAATTTTTCGGAAAACAGAAATTTTAATACTTTTGTATGGTTTTTATATACTAAATGG
The DNA here is from genome assembly GCA_963576795.1 of Metopia argyrocephala. Taxonomy (NCBI): domain Eukaryota; kingdom Metazoa; phylum Arthropoda; class Insecta; order Diptera; family Sarcophagidae; genus Metopia; species Metopia argyrocephala. The sequence continues at coordinate 40,623,439 of OY756211.1, read as the reverse complement.
GATATGATTCGCATTTAGTTTATAACTGTTTGCATATAAGAATTTGTAGTTTTGGAAAAAAGTCCACTGACGAATCTCTTAAGCATAGATGAAATTCCCATAAAAACGTGCTTATCTCCATAAGCAATACATTTCATATATATTATATTGAATGTATTCGCCTATATGGCGCAAAAAAAATTTTTTGTTTGTTTTATTTATTAAGATCATAACTCAGGGGTAAACACTTACAAATGGTGTGTATTGTTTTGGAATATTTGTGAAAAGGATAGATTTTTTTACTCTTATTAAGCGCCCTAGGAATGAGACAAGTTGCTGTCAGTTGATCATTGAAAGGCCAGTGTTGCATGTTGATTGTGGTTAGGTCCTTCGATAAGTAGATAGTTGTTATCAAAAACTTCCCAAAAATGTAATGATGGAGGAAAAAGCATAAAACTTTGACTAACTCATTATAAAGAATGTAAAACAAAATACTCGAATGCATATAATTCCAAGGTACGATTTCTATACTTATAGAAAGTGTGATTCTAATAGCTGATGATTGTCATGAACATATGTTTATAAAGTACAAAAAACGGATATCATGTTTCTCTTTTAATTGAGAAACCATTGTAAAAGTAATCTAAATGCATTTAACAGATTTTATTCTGAGCTATTAAGGCTTTTAGTGACGAATCAGAAATGTATTGAAAAAATTTATCAATAATCTTACACGGATTCGAACTCAAATTTTCAGATGGTTAACAAAAAATGTTATATAATTATTTTTTAATAATATATTTCAAGACTTAGTGACTTTAGCAAACATTTGTGACAGTAGAGAGAGTTATATCAAAAACCAATTTTCTTACATTATTAAGTAACTTTATTACGCGAAATTATAATTTTTTCTTTTTTTTAATCGGAGATGAAATTTTTATTTCGACTTTCATCTATGTGACAAAGCAGTGGGTTCTATGGAATTGATATATTCGGTTTATTCGCTACACAACCACCCTTTTTCATAGTGCATAATTTGTGATAAGGCATCATCACATATTCCTTTTAATATTGCCCTTGCATAGTAAGTCGATTATTACGACCAAATAATTTTGCTTGAGAAATGACCACGTTTTAATCACCACTTTTCAAGGAAAATTTAAATTATTTTTACACGTTCTTAGATTGTTAAACGATCCATATTCGTAAGTGGCATAGATTGCACTAAAGTAAAGACACTCCAGTTGACAGATACATATGGAGCCTTTGGTGCAATACCGTAGTAATTCCAAAAATCGTGAAGTGAGAAAAATGCATTTGAAGTTTTCAGCCATCATTTTCATAGTATTTTCGTTTACTAAAGTAATTTTTTATAAGTTTTTAAATAAAGAGGAATGTTTTGTAATTAAAATAGGTAAATCATTATTAAAAATATGAAATATTTATTTATATTTAAGTACTTATTTTGTATCAAATTATCAATGATGTATCGTTATTGTCACAAAATCAACGACAAATTTATTAATTAATTCGAAATACATTGTTATAGCAAATAAACTTTTTATTTTATTTGCAGTTGTGTTTTTGTGCCTAGAAGTAGCAATAATAAATAAATAGCGCTTTATAGTTTTTTTGCAGTTTGTTTTCTGTTTGTAAATTTCTTATGATAAAGGAAATATTTCTTTATTGCAAATAAATATTGTTTGGCTGTAGAATATTATAGCTGTAGCATCTGAACGATTAGAGATAGAACCATAATCTTTTTTTCTTTAGATAGATATTTCCCCAAATATCATTTCTGCATAAAATTAAAATTTTGAGTTACTACGGTCTTGCAACGAAGCCTCGATATGTAGTTAACAGCTGGTAGCTGTTAAAAAACAATATTTCAAGTATTCGAAATAATATTTTTATATTAAATGTGAAAATATTGGCGTATAAGTAGTATCATTTATAGTAAATGAGATGTCAATTTTTTGTTTTTTGTTTTGATTCATGAACCAATTAAATTACGATAATTAAAGACTTTGTTTAATATGTTTGGCACAATGATTACGAGTTTTCTAAAAACACAAAGCAAACCTTTTCGAGTTTTATAAAGGTCATAGCTGGTTTTTACAACGATTTCATACAATAACATATAAGTTAATATACAAAAATTTTCAAAAGTCTTTTTCTCCTTTTTACAGTTCACTCAAATTAATAGCACTGATTTTGAGAACAGAACATATAGGATTATCTTCAGTGATATGTTTGTTGGGTATTTGAATTTTTATGTTCATAAGTTTTTATGTCCATATGCGTTTATGTGAATACACAATTTCATAATAATTTATATGCAAATAAGAAAAAAAAATTCTTGTTTTATTTTCAACAATACAATGGTTTATATGCATTTCCTTTAATAGATTAAAAAGCAATCAAGCTGAAAAGAAAATGATAAGAAATTATTCAGTTTCATACACAACAATTTTTCTTTTTTTCATTTTTCTTTTTATCAAAAACAAAAAAGAAAAAAAAAATTATATAAGTATAAAAGAAAAAATACTGCAATTAAAAATATTGATTTAAAAGATTAAAATTTATATAAAAAGATTTTTGTCCTTTTAATATTTAATGTATTTTTTTCTATAACGTAAGTTATGAATATCAAGAAATATTTAAGCCATATAAAAATAATTGGTAATGGTTGTGAAAAACTATTTTCTTTTCTTTTTTCCTATAAAGGGTTTTCAAAATTCGTTTAAAGCCTATTATTTGACTGTTCAATTTTGTAATGCGATTATGGAATTTGTTTTTTTTTTCTTTCATTTCATTGATTTCATATTACAAAAATAACTTTTTTTTATAAACATAGGCTTCTTCATTTGCATTGTAGCAACTGAAGTGTAAAATGTTCTAAATTTAAAATTTCAAAATTTATTTTCAATTTAAAGGCCATTTTTTTTAGCAGATTTATAATATGTTTTTCAATTTTATGCCATTTATATCACAAAAAGTTAAGTTAATATCTATTGAAAAAAAGTAAAATTGAAAAAGGAAAGCAGAGACTTAAATAAATGAAAAATTCTATAGAGATTAGAACTATTTTTGCGCAAAGTGTGTTAATTCCTCGGTGTCCTTATGTAGCAAACTGATTAAAATTTAAGGAAACAATGAACTAAAAAAATTTGATCTCATGATTCTTAGCACCGTTCAGGTAGCGCTTAGGTAGTCGCAAAAGTAATAGTTTTTATTTTATTTTTGTTTTAATTTAATTTCTTTTTTCTTTACTTCAACATTAAGATACTTTGCTATCTATTACAAAAATAATTTTTTTCTAGATAATCTTGTTACTTTTTTTTCTAAATCATATCAAGTAAGTGATGCATAAACATAAGCAGCGCCTAAATGAGTACCTAATTACTAGCTGAGATTTTGGGAAAACCAACAACTTTTTGAGCAAATTTTCTATTAATTCCTTATTGTGGAAGATTAATGTGCCAGACATACGGTTACGTACGGCAATCGGCTTTGGTGTTAACCGTTGAAGTTTATTTTTCTTAAGAAAACGGACGCAGTAAATGCTGCGGGGTTGGTACGAAGGTCTCAACATAAAAAACAAAATGACGAAAATACTGACTTTGGTAATTAAGTGTTATTTAGAGTTTATGAATCAATCTTAAATCTTTTCTAAAACTATAATACTCGCAAGTAATTTCATTAAATAAAAATACAGACGATGAATTAACTAATTTTTGTGAGTATGACTGTATAGGGGCTACTGGCTATTTTTGTTAGACAAGCCTATTCCAATAGGAAACAAATTTACAAGAAAAATTTTTTTACCAATTCTTTCGCACAAGAGTAAAGAGTTTTGTTCTTCACTTTACTCTCAAATCTTTATAAAAATGTAAAAAATATTTTTTTTATCAAAAAAATCAATAACAAATGTTAATAAAAAAATTGAGTTATTAAACCGAAAAAAAGAATTAAATTGTATTTGTTTTTTTCATCATTTTAAATATAAAGAAAAAGAAATACAAAATAAAAAAATAAAGATTGGAGACCAGAAATCCTTTAGCATTTAGTTTAAGAAGCAAATAATGTAAAAATATTCTATAGCCATATACATACTTATATTTCTTACAAAAACAATTAAATGTTAAATTAATTAAACGAGCTGAAACAAAATGGAAGCAACAATTACGAAATAAAATAACAATAAAAGAATTTAATAATTATAAAAGTCGAAAAGGAAAATAGATTTAATTAATGCTTTTGGGTTGGTTATATTTCATTATGGTTGAATAAATCTATATTATGAAACACAATTGAAATCTAAATATTATTTTAAATATTCAAAGATATTCTAAAGAAATACCGTATGATGGTAAAGATTTTCAATACCCTATTTAAGGTGTATATAACACATTGAAGTGTTTAGACAATAAAAGTCAAGGAAATCTATAAACATGCATATATGAAATGTATTGGTTATGGAGATAAGCATGTCTTTATGGCCATTTTGCCTCTGTTTAAGAGACTCGTCAGAAGATTTTTTGCAAAGGTGTTAATCAAAACTAAAAATTCTTATGCTCAAATAATTATAAACTAAATAAGAATCATATCCTATTGAGTATATAAAAACCAAACAAAGGTATTTACATGCCACTGAATTTCTGATTTGTAGTCGCCGTGGTCTAGTGGTTAGTGTGTTGGCTTACTAAGACATGGGCCCTGGGTTCGACTCCAGGCTCTGACATCTTCAAAAAAATAAATATGAAAAAAAAATGTTTCTTTCGGCGACTACCTCTCAGCAGTCTTCTGGCAAAAGCTCTGAGAGTAATTAATTGCCATGAACAAGCTTCTCAAGTCTGTCGTTCGGAGTCGACATTAAATTGAGGTCCCGGTACTCATGGATAGAAATTTACACACACAACATGAGTGCTGCGAGAAGCTAGGCCGTAATCCTGACACAGGTTTGTAAAGGCCAGTTATGTATGTAATGTATGTATATATGAATTTCTGTTTTCCCAAATTTCAAATTCTATCTTTCCTTTTTCACGACAGGAATATTTGAAAAACAAGAATTTTTTTATTCAAAAAACAACTGACTATTGTTTCACCATAGAAAGATAGCATTTGAATTTAGGAAAAACAGCAATGTATTATTGCATTATTAGATCAATAAGTCCATGAGTTATTAAAAAAATAAAATTATTTTTCAACAACCTTTTTCTAGTTTTGTATCCCTTCCAAAATATAGGCTTTTTTGATGTAAACAAAATAATCATTTGTTTGATTAATAATTTCATCGTTGGAGCTGAATCTCTTTCCACCGAAAAATTTCTATAGGTTTGGAAACAGGAAATAGTCACTCGGGGCGAAATTCGGAGAATATGGTGGATCCTAACTCCTGTAATTTTACCATTGACACTGCACACATGTTCACCTGTCCATTATCTTGATGAAAAATAACTTTTTTCTTGGCCATATGGGTTTTTTTTTCTTAATTCATGGTTAAATTGATGAAATAAGTTGACATAATATTGGCCATTTATTGCTTTTCCCTTTTGAAGGTAAATGATGTGTATTATTGTGTGCATCCCAAAAAACTGCTGCCATCACCTTATTGGCTGCGACAAACTTACCATGGAAGACTGATTTCATAAACCCAGCTGATCTCCTAAAATCGAAACCGCACTGCTCTACATTGTTACTCTCTGATTACCATATCGTGGATTTTTGCGATATTTTCGGATGTTTTACCATCAACTTATGGTACAAAACGTACAGAGTAATTTGTACTTGTACCATTGGAATCTATGGTTAATCAAGCTTTTCCTTGGTTTAATTGACGGCTTGTTTTTCGCATAAAATAAGGTTTAATGAGCACTCGAAATTCACATTTTTCTATTTCTAAAAATGTACACGAGGTTGTATGTTTTAAACAGCTCTTAAAGGCAAAGTAAATGACAGAACTTGCTCAAAATTTGATAGTAGTCTATTAACAGGTGGTACTTGATGAGAGCAGTGTTCCACTACAAAAGTTCAAAAAGTTACAAACTTATTGATCCACCCTCGTATAATCAAAATTTTTCTAATATGCAGAAATCTCTTGGCAAAGTATTCGTAACAAATTTCCTCCGAAGCGGGTTGACCAATTCTTATGAAGTTTGTTTGTAAATGTAGGCGGTCTGAGAATAGGACGTAAACCATATAAATTTTCAAAAGTCCAACACAGTTATACCACAATCATACAAAAGTAATATTTGTTTGTCTATATCTGTAAAATTATAAAATTCAATAAATATGCTTTAAATAGCTTCATAGTTAATCTTATATCGTCTTTTAATAATGGGTGAAATTAGACAATTGGGTTTGGTAATAATCGTAAAAAGATTTTTTGTTTTTTTTTTTTTTTTTATTTTGATATTAAGATGAAGCATGATAATTATTAAAATAAATATTATTAGAAAGAAATAAGTACCAGTGTTCCAAGAAGATTGTTATTATTATTCATCAGCTTTTAATCATTTCATATGTATTTCTAAGATCAATTCAATTCATTCATTCAAAAGTTTCAATGCCATAAAGAGTATTGTATACTTGTTAAACATATTATTTGTCAACAAATATTGAAAAATAAAATAAAATAGTTTTTCAGTTGATAACTCAATTACATATAAATAAAAAAAAGAGAATTTTTCAGATAAACTTTACCTTTATAAAAGCTTTAGCTTAGAGAACATGCATTAGTTGAAATTATACTTTCCATGTATTAGAATACAATTTACACAACAAAAACGAATTATCTCTAAAGACAATTCCCCGTTATTTGTAAAACTGATAATTTAACTTTACAAACCTCTTCGAAATTATGTTTATACCATAAGAAGTGGAATGGAAAGATTGAAACATATGGTGGATGAATCGAAATACCTCATCCAAGATACCTCAGTTTCTACTGAGTCATCAAAATGGTCAGCACTACTGTTGATGAATTCCCACAGTTTTAATTTGACAACTTGTTTTATCTGCCTCGTTATTGTTAAGACTAGAGATCAGAATCAATCGGTTGTTTAGGGTATAGAGGCTTATAATGAACAATTCATTCCGATCTCACTATATATACAGCATTACAACCTTTTTTTAACATCTTTTTCGCACCCGACTGAGATTTCGATTTCCTTTCATTTTAGTAGTAAATTGTAAGTGAAAATTAATGCCATTAAATTCTAAAATCTTTTAAATCGAGCTTCTTTATGCATATAGATTCTTCTTATAATAACTGTTCGGTAATGAATGTCTAGTTTCCTAGTAATGTCCCCGCTGCTTATATAGCATAGATGGGCATTTTTCAGTACCAGTACTTTTTCAGTATTTTCTTTTTTTACTGATTATTGAAAAGAAAAATCAGTAATCAGTAAATTTTGCTGATTACTGAAAAGAGAAATCAGTATTCAGTAAAAAGTACTGATTACTGAAAAAAGAAATCAGTATTCAGTAAATTTTACTGATTACTGAAAAGAGAAATCAGTATTCAGTAAAAAGTACTGATTACTGAAAAGAAAAATCAGTATTCAGTAAATTTTACTGATTACTGGAAAGGAAAATCAGTATTCAGTAAAAAGTACTGATTTGTGTAAAAAAATTCAGTAAACATTAAATGACTGATAGTAGATACTGTGTGTTTTAAAAAAGATATGTACGCATTGCTCACTTACATGAATAGTGGCATAACTGAAAAACTGCATTTCGAGGAATATTTCTTTTTTGTATGTTTTTACTTTTTTTAATTATGAAATGTGTTATTGGGTAAATAAAAACTGATTTATATAGCTAGAATTCAAGTTAAAAAAATATACTGAAAAGTGTAAAATAAAATAATTTTTTTTTAATTCTTAATTTTTTTTCGAAATGCAGTTTTTCAGTTATGCCACTATTGATGTAAGTGCGCAATGCGTACATATCATTTTTAAAACACACAGTATCTACTATCAGTCATTTAATGTTTACTGAATTTTTTTACACAAATCAGTACTTTTTACTGAATACTGATTTTACTTTTCAATAATCAGTACTTTTTACTGAATACTGATTTTTCTTTTCAGTAATCAGTACTTTTTACTGAATACTGATTTTTCTTTTCAGTAATCAGTACTTTTTACTGAATACTGATTTCTTTTTTCAGTAATCAGTACTTTTTACTGATTACTGATTTATTTTTTCAGTGAACAGTACTTTTTACTGAATACTGATTTCTCTCTTCAGTAATCAGTAGAATTTACTGAATACTGATTTTTCTTTTCAGTAATCAGTAAAATTTACTGAATACTGATTTTTCTTTTCAATAATCAGTACTTTTTACTGAATACTGGTTTACGTATTGCAGTAAAAATGTAATGCAGTATGCCCAAGTATGTTATATAGTATATCGGTTTTTATCAATTTTTTTACAATTTTTTCGGGTATTCTGTGCTCTTCCAGTTATAGTATCATCTCTGTAAAGGTCATATATTTTTCAGGAGCCTTTGAAGATAAACTTATTCTATTGTTTTCTATTTAATGATAACAAAAATCAAACATGTATATATATTGTATATAGACTGAATTTCAACAATTTTATTAAAGCGTAAATATGTTGTTATAAGCCTATAGGAGGTAAACACCCTTAGTTTACATCCAAACATATTTGCCTACATTTTGTAGTTTATTTTAAGAATTGGTTTGCTACGTTTGCAAGGGTTCTTGGAATCAAAATTAATGGAAATATTTTAATCGTATGTAAACAAGTTTCTTCCTTTTCGTATTGTTGGCTTTTATTAAATTTTTCTCACGCTTTTCGGCTAAAGGAAAAATAAATACCAAGGAGAACTGTGATTGATGGTTTACAATTTTTTATAAAATAAATAAATTTTAAAAGTTGTATGAAAAATTAACTTTTCGAAAAATTTTTCATTTTATATGAGCAGAGATGTTTGTGCTTGAACGCATAAAGTTTGGCTATATTTGAAAGTCCAATTTTTTTTTTTTTTAAGACCAATACTCAGGAGTAAACCTATACTCATGCAGTGCATTGTATTGGAATATTGAAGATAGAAGAGAGATACATAGGTTTCTTTGGAATTTTATTGATCGCCATATATCAATCAGACAAGTTGCTATCAATTGATCACTTAAAGGTCCTATACCTTCACCTTGAAGGATCAACAGCAATTACTGTTATCTTCCAAGAAGGAGGCGCTGTACTCCTGATATATCTGGGGGCAGATTTTCTTGCTAATGGTCATCTTGGAAGGGGAGGGGGGGGAGGCACCACTTATTTTTTTAAATTATAATTTTGAAAAACCCCAAATTTTATTTTATTATTTTTGTCCTTTGCTGGTATTGAACCTCGGTCGTTTGAGTTTCTTTGCGAACGCTCTAACTACTCTGCCAAGGTCGAAAGGACATGCAGTTCTTCTTTATGATTCTAGAACTGAACTTAACAGATTATTAGCTTGCGTTCTGATATTTGAATTGAATTAATTTTGCCTGGAGTCAGAAATGTTTTTTTTACCTAATATTTATAAATTTTTTTTAACTTTAGGCGGGATACACACTCAGTACTTTAAATTTGTCTTTCCTAAAGGATTTGAATTTAGTATTCTCACGGTATTATCGTAGCTTATTACATTCTGTTTTAATTGGTTCAATTGTGCTATTTCGAAGATAGATAGATGTACAAGCTTATATAGAAATATTGACAAAAAAAAACGTTTAATTAAATTAAACGCTTTAATTCATTTATTTTGTAATTAAATTCATTTTTACAATCATAACTAATGAATTCAAAATTTGAGTACTTTCTTTTCGTAACACTTAAATTTTCCATTATGAAAAAAAGTTTTTATTTGGCAAATTGACATTTGAAATTCTATTAAATTTCACTTACAGTGTAAGGACATCAAGGACAAACTTAACTGACCATAAAAGTTGTTTATGTCTTCAGTACATATTTTCGATAAATTTGTATTTGTATAGCTGAAAATATGTATGCATGTGTTAATGTATGAATGTATGTATTTACGTTTTGTATTTACTCATATTTGTTTTCATACGTATGTACAATATATCAATATATACCTGCATATGTATGTGCCCCAATTAGATATCATCACTAACAACCTTTCAATGACTTGTTCTACATTTTATAATAACAGTTAATTCTTAACATATAAGGACAAAAACGAAATATGGAAAATTAAATATCAAACTAATAAGAAATTGATTTTTTAATCTAAGAAGAAAATAATATTGGTGATTGAATTGTACACCAGCCGATCTGTACATGTTTTCGACACCATCTACGGCAGGTAGTCTGATCAGAGGTCTTTGTACTTGTACGTATTCATGTCGCTACTTAACTATTAAACTCACACTTTTATCTAATAATCATATATTCGATTTTTATCTTTATTTATTTGCTCTTTTTATATTCATAATATTGTATTGGTTTTTGTACTTGTCATCTGTTTTGAAAAAATTATAAATTCATTAATTGAATTTCACTTCAAAGTAATTAAAAGGTTATATGACAAAAAACATCCATATTTTTTTAATAACAGTTTAAGACTCCCATTATCGTTTACAACACATAGATGTTGTATTGTATCGGCAAAAATATCTAGTTGTTGTGTACGGCACAGAATTGGATTTCATATGTAGTAAACCTTTCCGTTAAAACACAAACCTGTGTGTCAAAATATATCAAGTTTAAGAAGAATAATTGAAAATCATAAATATTGCTAGAAAAACATAAAACAATTAGAATCATGAATATTAATGTCGTTAATAATGATAATGACAATGAAATCAAGAAATAAAAAATACACGCATGACACGTATCAGTAAAAGAATTAGTAACAGCTATAATCTATTCTAACTAACAAATACTGACTATATAATATTTTTCTGCATAATCATAGACGGTTTCATATTTTAGCTACAAGCAGTTTTTAACAACCTTCAACTCGATGTTATGTTTTTAAAGTTTGTTTTGTTTGTAGCCAATTTTCTTTTTAAATTGTCTTTATAGCGAGCTCATATTATATCTAAGGTAAAATCAGAGTTGGGTTTATTACATTAGATTTAATTTTTCACTAATTTTAGTGGAAGTGGAAAAAATAGTGCAATATTGCTCCTAATATTTAGTGGTAATACAACTGTTAGAACTAATGATGATTTAGTAAATAAAAAACAAAGAGTATACACAGATTTTAGTAAAGCGTTTGATACAGTCAACCGTAACCTTTTATTTGTCACACTTTCATGCATGAGATTTAAAAACAATCCAATTTGCGGACTTATTTCTTGTCTCACTGGTGGAACTCAACAGCTAAAATTTGAAAAAGTCACATGTAAAATCGTTAATGTTCCCTCTGAAGTACCTCGCTTTTATTGAGCACCAGTATTTGTTCACTACTTATTAATAACCTTTCTTCTGTTGTTGTTCATTCAAATATAACGTTAAAATTTTTGACTCATTTAATAGAATTTCCAGTCAATCACCTTTGCGTTATGATTTCAAAAATTTTTCCAAGTGGGGTAAATATCTAAAAATGTGAACATGTGCCCTATCATCTTTCACTTAAACTTGATACCAATTTTTATTTTAGTGAAACCTCGCCGGAACAGGCGTCCCAGGCATCAATTATAATTGCTTTCGACATTTTATTGAATCATAAGCTAACATTTTATAATGTTTCATTAACCATATATTATAGAGCAGTTACATACGTCCTAATCTTATTCATGTATTCACATATGAGGTTCTATTCATAAATACGGATCTATTGTAGGGGATCCTTACTATATAAGCTACATTAACACCTTTAATTATTCTTCTAAAATTGCGGCGAATTCAATTTTGTGTATGTTTCTAAAATTAGTAATACACGTTACTGAATTGCATTAGTTGCCAAAAATTACTAATTTCATATTATAGCATTATAGCGATAAAGGTTTAGCTTTAGCAACTTACATAACAAGGCCCCAGGCATGTTCTGATAATCACTTTTTGTAAAAGTGATTTCAAATCAGAAAAAAGGTGTTCTGACACCAAAATCGTTAGAGATTTTGTGATTTTAAATCGGTCGATAAATGTTTGTCGATTTCAAATTAATTGCCTCCTTTAACTCTATTTTGCTTACAATTCGGCGAAAAAAGGGAAACAAACATATAATTTCATTTGTTTTGTATATATTTCTTCAATAAAAAATATAATTTCACTCAGAAAAATTCCAAAATTAGCAAATTTTCAAACACATTAAAATTTTCGGCGGCGACAATTCAATAATATCATAAAGACTACCTTAACGGCAATTGTTGTTCACAATAATTGTGTCAACTGGGTTGCATGTCATCTTTTCCGACATGGCTTTCGTTTTGGCTTTACATAAAGACAATTGACCAAATATACATAATTTTGTTAGAAATCAGTGCATTAGTTTTAGCGTTTATCGCTTGCATTCATACATGGTTTTGGTTTATTTATATAAATGGGATTTAAATGTCGCTATTCCATTTACCAAGACTGTATAACCTAACAACACATTTTGTAATCATACAAAATATTCACATGAATTAATTTGCTTATCTTGTTTCTATGATTGTTTTGATTTTATACTTCTATGATTTTCTTTGAATAATAATAACTTTTATTTAGTTTATAAGCATGTATATGAACAAATACTCACACACGCATACACATATGCATGTAACTAAGCAATTATAATACGAATTTGCAAATATTATACCATTGTTGGGTTCAAATTCCAAACGAAACCAAATCAACCATATTTTACCAGAATAATTTTATAAAATAAATAAATTTTAATTATATTTTATATGGAAATTTCAATTAATTAATACTGATTGAAATAGATTTTAATATTTTACTCTTTTTATATTGGATAAACATACTTATGTATGACTTTTGGCTAAAAAAATCTTTTTTTCTTATTAAATTTCTCAAAAAAATTTTTACTACTTTCCTATTGTGAAGAATTCAAGAACATCTTTGCTGTCATATTTTATATTTTAATTGAATTTGGAACATGTATTATATTATTTACGTTAGAGAATATACATAAATAAACAAAATTAATGTTATTTTTATCTCAAACATGTGTTATAATTGAATATACTCGTACTTGTGTATGTACGAGTATTTATCCAAATGTGTGTAGATTTTTAATTGATTGCAAAATCTAAAAGTTCAATTTTTACTAATATATTGCCTTAAAATACATCTTTAAGATTAGTCTTAATATAAATCAATAAAATCAAACAAAAAAAAAGTAATAACAGTAACAGCAATATAGAATTGGATCTCTACTTACGTATTATTTTTGTATACATATTTAGCAAAAGATGCAAAAAAGCATTATTTTATACAGGCTAGTTCTTTGTCCTTCTGTTTATAGGCTAACATAGTAAAACAAATATTTACTTAAGAATTCAACGTTCTTACATTCATTCGCACACAGCCTGTCAACGCATTCATTATCGAAGTGCCTAACACACTCTCTAAGGGCCTTAGTTGGTTTGATCAATTTCTTTTGATGATTGTCCAAAATTATTTTGTAAGATCTTTTGATGTGTTCATCTGTAACAGTCCTTTTGAGATTCCGTTTCTGATGCTTACGTTGCCGGAGTCCGAATGTTTATATGGTAATAAGGCCTGCCAAATTAATAATTTTATTTCTGTTCATCCAGAATGGATAAAAATTACAAAGAAGATAATGCAATGGTGGAGATAAAAAGGAGAATATGATAAAAATGTGATGTGATTAGTAATTCTTCCAATACAGTAGAATCTCACAAAATAGAACCGTCACAAATTCGAAATGTCCAGAAAATAGAACCTGCCATTTCAATGTATGTGATACTCTAAAATTATAACTACAGGTTCTAATTTCTGGATATTTTGTATTTTTTTTTTTTTTTTACTGAAAATTATTTTCTGATTTATTAAAAGAAGAAATAATATTCGTGTTCTGCACAAGATTGATATGTTTGTACAAATTTGGGTCCGTTGATAACTGAAGTTCAAAGTGTTCGTACTTGGTACATACTAATTTTATGTTAAAAACCAAATCCTTTATCTTATAATTAAAAGACTATTTAAAGGTTTTTCTATCAATTTAATGTGCTCAGTTAATGAAATATTAATAAATAAAAATTGTTGTGTGATTAAGAAAAGCTTACACAACTATTTTTATTATAATTTTTTAATTTTCTTAAAAAAACAATGTTTAGAAATTCGCACTTTTCATAAATTCGAATTGCCCGGTGCACAAAGTGGTTCTAATTAGTGAGATTCTACTGTATATGATTTCTATAAAAAAAAGTATGAATTAAATATTTGATGATTTGCATGCATTTGTGTAGAACACTAAGAACTCTGATGGGCAATGACTCTCATGCGCTAGAAAATAGAAATATGCGCATAAAATATGAACTATAAAGTGAATAATATGCACTCAAAATAAGAACTCTAAAGAATTGCAATTTTGCTTATTTTTTATATCATTTATTTATTTATTTTATAAATCTATAAATCCTAAAATTATTTTCTTTATAAGAATTATCATACGTAAAGCAGACTTGAACTAGTTTTTTGTGCCGGTAGATATGCATAAAATTGTTTTATAAAAGCTTCATATTGTGTATACGGATGAACGCATTTAGTCGATTATTTTTAGTATGAAATTATGATATATTGTATATGCATAAAAGGAAATCTTAAGAGCTTTTAAATTTGTCTTAAATTGTTTATTTCATCTTTTTTAATTATTCAGAAAAAATTTTACGTAAGAAAGGAAAGAACTTAACTGCTGATGTATTAGCTGATTATGAAGGTTTACCGAGAAGCAGGGCATAAACTAATTGAAACGATTTTTTAATTATTGTAAGTGAAACTAAATTAACTTCTTACAGTTATCTCTTACATTTAAGTAGTTTGTAATTAATATTATATATAAATAATTAAACAGTTACGTTCTGGTCCCTTATATGGTAGAAAGTTGTAGTCCCGGCTGTCTTGTCTTTCCTAGGAAGCATTTTAAGGGGAAATTTAGCTTCTCTGCTTTACGAAACTGCTTCAAAGTAAGCTCCAATTTTTGCTGGATAATTATATTTAAAAAAATTATTATAATATAAAGCCTCAAATTAAATCTTATTTGGCCCAAGACGCATTTGAAAAATATAAAATTTCTTACATTCTTTTTTGTTTTTTCTTTTTGTTTTGCACCATTAAAACTATAACAAATTTATTCAGGCTTATTGGTCAAATATAATTACGTCATTGCAACATTTAGAAAAAAAAGCTCTGAACAAAAATATATTCCGTAATTGAAGTGACAGCAAATACTGATATTTTGTTAATTACTTTTATTGCACAGCAATCACAAAATCCATACATACTCGTATAAATTAATTATACAATTGCCACTGTATTAATACTCGTACACACATATACAAACAATTAATTAATTAATATTTCTTCATTATTTACTTTAAATTTCAATTTATATTAATATTAAGTAGATTTTAATTAGCGTAGCGACTAATGTAATGTAAAATGACGGTGTAATGTGTTATAACAGAACAGAGTCTGTGGTGGGATTTGTACCTATAACCTTTACTCCAGCAGTCTAGAATATATACGGTGACCATTTATGTTTAACCAAAATACAGAACAAGAAAATATCTGACCAATAACAACTATAAAATGCAAATAAACAACGTTTTATACGTACATAGGAATGTATTTATTATATTTCTTATGTAAACGCAAAATTAACAAAATTAAAAAAAAAACAAAATAAAATAAATTATTCAAAAATTCAGAAAAAACTAAAATTTCCTGAGATCATATAATAAGATACTTACATACAATAAATACCACAAAATAAAAATTAGTTTTTAGATATCAAACAAAAAGTTAAAGTTAACTTAATAAAAGTTATATTTTGTTTTTATTATTAAATAAACATTCAAAGTAGATTTACAGAAAGGTGCATTGAAAGGGTAAAATAAATTACAGCCCATTTTCGTATTTTTCTGATAAATTTGTTTTACCAAGTTATCATTTACCTTTAAATATTCTTTAAAATCTATGCAATTCATATCATGGTGTACTTTAGCGACCAAAATGACTTGGAAGGTTTCCAATTTCAATTGAGTTTTTTCTTAGGTCCATATATTATTTAATACAGTAAATACCCTTTCGGTTTGAGCATTTGAACCAGTAAAAACTAAACTGTAGTGCTTATAGAGATCAGCATGTCTCTATGGCCATTTCGTCTTTACTTAAGATGCTCGTCAGGAGACTTTTTTTCAAAGGTATTACTCAAAACTACAAATACTACTTTGAGAAATGGAAATACAGAACAAATACTGAACATTAAATAGAATACAGAAAATTTTTGTGTTTTTCCCCAACGAATATTTTATACAGAACACGGGTTTCAAATACAGAACTGTTCTGTATAATACAGATCGGATGGTCACCGTAACCATACAACTTCTTAGACTAGTGAGACACATTATTTTCTTCTTACATTACTTACTTACTTACTTACTTAGCTGGCCATAACAACCCGTTAACGGGTTTCGGCCTGCCTCAACACTAGTCTCCAGGCGTCTCTGCTAAGCGCACGCCTTCTCCAGTTGGTCACACCAATTGATGACAGGGCTCCATCTACCTGGTCTTTCCAACGTAAACATGGACGTCCTCTACGCCGACGTCCAGTGACCTTCGCATCGAAAACCTTTTTCGCTGGAGCAGATTCTTCCATCCGAACAACATGGCCGAGCCAGCGCAGCCGCTGGATGTTAATGCGCTGGACAACATCTATGTCGCCGAGGAGCTCATACAGCTCATAGTTGGTCCTAATGCGAAACTCATCGCCTTGCTTCAGTGGACCAAAGATCTTGCGAAGAATTTTTCTCTCAAACACTCCCAGGACCGCTGCATCGGCACAAGATAGCGTCCATGCTTCCGCACCATAGAGAAGCACCGGGAGAATAAGCGACTTGTAGAGTGTTAATTTCGTCGCACGAGAGAGGTCTCTATTACTAAACTGCCTACCGAGACCGTAGTAGCACCTGTTGGCCAGTGTAATTCTTCGCTTGATCTCCAGACTGACATCATTCTTGCTGGTAATGGCGGTGTCAAGGTAGATGAACTCCTTAACAACATCGAATGTATAGTTGCCGGCTGTAACCTGGGAGCCGATACGTTCAACATCCCTACTCGTCGACAACATGTACTTCGTCTTGCTCTCATTTACCGCCAGACCCATTTTTGCAGACTCCCGTTCAATAGCATTAAAGGCTGCGGTGACATCTCGCTTGGTATGCCCAATGATGTCTATGTCGTCCGCATACGCAAGGAGCTGGACACTTTTGTTAAATATAGTGCCATTTCGATGAACACCCGCCTTTCGCAAAACACTCTCCATGACGAAATTGAAGAGGTCGCAGGATAAGGGATCGCCCTGTCTGAAACCTCGCACGGTATTAAAACATTCGGAGAGGTCTTTTCCTACCTTGACGGAGCTGCAGGAGTTGCTCAACGTCATTCTGCACAGTCTTATCAGCTTTGCAGGAATACCGAGCTCAGACATTGCGGCATATACGCGATCTCTTATCGGGCTATCGAACGCTGCCTTATAGTCGACAAAAAGATGGTGTGTGTCGACTTGACTTTCATGGGTCTTCTCCAGGATTTGGCGCAGTGTGAATATCTGGTCAATGGTGGACTTACCAGGTCTGAAGCCGCACTGATAAGGTCCAATCAGTGAGATGGCGAATGGCTTCAGTCGTTCACACAATACGCTCGTAAGAACCTTATATGCGATAGGGAGGAGGCTTATACCCCTGTAGTTGGTGCATATCGTGGGATCTCCCTTTTTCAGGATGGGACAGAGAGCACTAAGATTCCAATCGTTGGGCATACTTTCCTCCAGCCATATACTGCAAATGAGCTGGTGCATGCACCTAACCAACTCATCGCCTCCATACTTGAAGAGTTCAGCTGGCAAACCATCAGGCCCAGCTGCTTTATTGTTCTTCAGTCGCCATATGGCAACCTTGACCTCTTCATGGCTGGGGGACGGGATCTCAATGTCGTCGTTAATGATTGGGTCCGGCACAGCATCTCTAGGGGCAGAATTTGTGTCGCCATCGCCCTGCAGTAGATTAGAGAAGTGCTGTCTCCATAATCTTAGTGTTCCTTGTGCATCTGTAACCAGGTTACCATTTTCATCTCTGCATGAGGTTGCTCCGGGCTTAAAACCAGTAGTAAGACGCCTTATCTTTTTATAAAAATTTCGAGCATCATTTCTACTCCTGCACATCTCGATTTCCTCACGATCACGCCTTTCTTGCTCCCTTTTCTTTCTTCTAAATAGGCGTCTCTCTTCCCTCCTCTTCTCTCTGTACACCTCCACAGTTGCTCTTGTAGTGGTGGACTGCAACGTTATTCTGTAGGCAGCATTCTTTGCCGCAGTGGCCTCACGACACTCTTCATCGTACCATTGGTTTCTGCGTGGAGGACGCTCAAAACCAAGGACTGTTTCGGCAGCGTTGCGCAGAGAGTGAGCAATGTGAGACCACTGTCCACCAATACCCTCGAGAGAGGACGGGATGCAATGGAGCTCATTAGAAAGACGATCGGAAAACGACCTGGCTGTCTCTTGTGATCGCAGCTTTTTGATGTCCAGCTTCCCCCGAACACTAGAACGTGCCATATTCGCTGCGCATATGCGCAGTCGCATCTTGGCTGCGACAAGATAATGGTCCGAGTCGACATTTGGACCTCTAAATGTGAGCACGTCTAGTATACTGGATACATGCCTTCCATCAATCACAATGTGATCGATCTGGTTGGTAGTTGATCGATCGGGAGAGAGCCAAGTGGCCTTATGGATATCGAGATGCTGGAACCTGGTGCTACAAACTACCATGTTTCGCGCCGAGGCGAAATCGATCAGTCTCATGCCGTTCAGTGAGGTGGAATTATGGAGACTGAACTGTCCGACAGTGGGGCCAAAGATACCTTCACGTCCAACTTTCGCATTGAAATCGCCGAGGACAATTTTGGCGTCATGTGCCGGACACTTATCGTATACGTCCTCGAGCTTTGCGTAGAAAGCATCTTTGACCGCATCATCCTTATCTTCCGTCGGGGCGTGCACGCAAATAAGGCTGATATTATAAAACTTTGCCTTTATTCGGATCGTAGCAATTCTTTCGTTCACGGGGGTGAACTCCGAGACAAGATGGCGAAGTCTCTTACTTACTACGAATCCGCAGCCAAATTCGCGTCTCTTCTCATGGCAGCTGTAGTAGATGTCACATGTTGCTTGCCTCGTACAACCTTGTCCTATCCATCGCATTTCCTGGATGGCGGTGATGTCAGCCCTACATTTCGTGAGAGCATCCGCCAATTGGATAGAGGCACCTTCCCTATAAAGGGTTCTCACATTCCAGGTGCATATCCTTAAATCATAGTCCTTAAAACGTTTGCCAAGTTCGTCAACATAAAAGGGGGTCCGTTTAGAGGCTTTGGTTTTAGCTTTCATTGAATTTTTGATTTTACGTGGTGGGTTTCAAGCCCTACGCACAACCCAAATTTAAAGTCCAGGGGATTGGACAATCGCCGCATACATTAGTTAACAAGCTAGCGGGTGCTAGAATGTTATCCAGGAGGGCCGCGTGGAGGCTGTATGTCGACTTGAATACAACGGGAACAAGGATCGTTCTGGAGGCCGCCAGGTTGACCCCAATCAGAGACTTTGCCTTGTCCGAAGTATCCCATCCATCCATTCTTACATACTCGTACATAAATAATTTTATGAATTTTGCACAAAATAAATTTGTAAACTGATAAGATCGAAGCCGACCGAGGCGGCCAATCGACTGGACCATTTCGTGAGATGACACGTTCTCCAAACTTGGTTTCCAATAAATTTATTGTGACATTCGCTGTGTGGCTTGTGGCGCCGCACATTGGGGATTTTGAGGAAAAAAGTCAAATATTCAACATACTCTTCATGCAAGATGCAGTGATATTTTAACATTTTAGACTAAATGGTACAATCAAATCAAAAAGAATTACTCCGATCTGACTGCAAATTTTTTTTTTATAGCCACCTCAAACTCAGTACTTGTATGTTTTACCGAACCAACTTAATTTAAGCCTAAGAATTTCAAAGCGAATATTCTTTTATTATAAGAGCTAACGTTTTTTTTTTATTTTTTATTTAAAGTAGGGTGATTCAGTATACCAAAAGTGGGAAAATAAACTTTGCACATATTTAAGTTTTTTTTTTTTTTTTTGTTTGTTATTTTTATGAACATATAACAAAAATCCCTTTTTTCTTCAAACATTTGGACCTGCAATTTTAGCAATACTTTCCCACAGTTGGAAATCACTACTAATACATTGTCTCATATGTGTTTTAACATTTTTAATCAATTTTAAGTGCCACCAGGTGCCACCTCTCAATTTGTTGCATTACACAGTACAACATTTTTCAGCTGATTGATTTGCGACTCAATTCTGATAAAGCTCTTTTGTTTAATATAACTCAAGAACCACTAGTCGGGTTTGCTGAAATAAATTAGAAAAATCAAGAATTACAATTACTTTCATCTTTTTATATAACGTTTCACTACATAAGCAACAGTTTCGCAGTTATAAATAAATGTATGAAGAAAAACAAATTTTCTTTTTTGCCTAAAAAATAAATTTTTTTTTTTTTTAATTCATTAAAAATCCAAAACAGTAAAAACGTATCAAGTTCTACTACTTTCGCGTAAAGTCGCATAACCTATTTTCGTTTCGCTTTTATTCACAATTAAGTAAAGATATGAATTTATAAAATTTGCTCGAGATATGAACAAAATTCTTTTGAAAAAACATTGATGACTTTTTTTATGATTCTCAAAATTATAAAAAAAAGCAGTAAACAAAAGATTATTTGATTTTTATGATTACAGTAGCAAAGTAATAAGGGATAATAAATTTCACATGGGGTTTTACGACCGAAGTTTCTGGAGTTTGACAAAGACAGAACAAAATTAAAACAGTTTTTGCAACAATCGCACATTGGCTTAAACGAAACTATAGCATGTGAAATTTTGGATACAATATATAAAGGCTTTTACTCTAACTTCAAACAAAGTTGGCAGGATTCTAATCGTGCAAGTCGCGATTTGAAAAAAATAAAAAAAATGCAAATTGGCTTGAACGCATATTTACAATAAAGTTTACTGAAACTGAATGTCCTACCAGTTCTGCACTTGGTCGGCCACGTAAATCGTTTGAGGAGTATAAATCTGCAAAATCTGTTGCATCATACTGCTAAAAGTGTCCTAAAGACCAAGTCAGTAAAGGCTCAAGAAAGTCGTAACAAAGACTACCAAAAATATGGCCTTAGACACTCCAGAAAATGCATTTAGCCAGAAAAGGCATACTGTTATAAGCTCTTTTAGAATAATAATTTAAAAATAGATTTAAAATAAATAATAAATTCAAAATTAAAAAACTCATTTAAATTTTTTTCTTAGTTATGGCTTTTTACATTATAGGTAACGATATACATTTCTCTAACTTTCTTTATTTTGATTACTTTTGTGTATTACTATTTAAATAAAACTAAATTTGTGATAAAATCACTACATTTTTTGACAAATATATTTTTTTCCTCACCTTCATACAAAAATCCCCAGTGTGCACCGTCCTGTTGGAACCACATGTCCTCCAAGTCCATATCATCCAATTGGGGCCAAAAATATCGGTTTTCATTGAACGGTAGCGATTACCATTCACAGTAACCTGCCGGTCTTGATCATCACGAAGAAGTACGGCTCAATGACACCGCCGGCCCATAAACCGCACCAAACCGTAATTTTTTCGGAATGCAATGATGACTCATGGAGTACGTGTAGATTGCTGCCTGACCAATAACGCATATTCTGTTTATTGACGAAGCCATTCAAACTTTATTTCTTGTATGCAAATTCTTTTAACTTAAGCTTATTAGAAGAAATCTATGCATATAAGCTCCAGCTTAGATATGTTGAAAGAAAAAAAAAATATGAAAAAATATTTTCTTCTGAAAATGACTGATTGCAAGTGAATAACCTTCTCAAGTCTATTCTTTGGAGTAGTATTAGAAGTATTAGAAAATTCGTGACAAATCAAAATTACAGTGATAAAAAATTAGTAAAATTTGCGTCATTCCTTATGGGACTATTATGGATGGCAACCGAACTTGTGTTGCGTTGAAAGTTGCACAAATGGTATTGCATATTTGTGGTTGCTGTGTAGATATTTTATGTCATAAAGTGTCCCAGATTAAAAATTAAATATTTTTTTATTTAATACATGAAATTATACCACAGACAATGTGGATTGAGCCATTCCCAAGTTAAAATTTCTGAAAATTTCCTTCTGCAAAAAACCTTAGAGCCGCACA